>CM064332.1:70822531-73784421 GCA_032595735.1 Pelochelys cantorii
AGTTTGTTTAGTTTTAGTTACTATGGGTAATTATTAGTGTAAGCCAGGGGTCTGAAGGACTGCATGCAATGCAGCCAGCTGAAGTTGTTTAGCTCTGCAAGATAATTAACTGTTGATATGTAAATACAGCTCATACTGGTTTGGGGAAGGAATCTGGGGTGTGGTTATGTAAAACCGATTCAGCCAAGGCTGACGGAGGATCGGTTGTTAGAATGGAATGTGATGTATTGTAACTAATTTGGCCTGTTGTGGGAGTCACAAATCATGCTACCCTTAAATGTGGGAACTGTAAAATATGACAGCAGTGTTTGCAGGAGAGACACCCTCGTTGTAAGAGGTCTCAGATGAACAAGCCTCCCACTTCCAGAATTGAGTGAACTGAGTTGGGGGGGGGGGAGGGCTTGAGCCAGCCTGCTTCATGCCTGCCAGGTGTGAGCTGTAAGACTGGTTCAACCTGCCCCCTCCCCCCCTTGTTCTAAGGATAGACCTAAAGCAGACTCCATCAGGAATCTTGTTGCTATTCCAGTGGAAGCTGGAATCTTTTGCCAGCCTAGGTGGTGGCTAAAGAGTTGAAATCACTAAGCGCTGAAATCACTGGTTTGGCCTGGCGCCAGACCCATTGCAACCAGCACAGCGGCTGGCAGGAATGGCGAGTGGCCGGTAGGAATGGCGGCAGGCAGCCAGCGGACCACAGGAACAGTGCAAAGGTGGTATGGCCTCAGGCTCAATGAGTGGAGTCCTCAGGGTGATGTGCCTGGGTCTGCACTGACTGGACAGAGCTGTAAGTGGGGCGTTTGAAGTGGGGTACAGAGAAAGTGACTAGTGAGCCTGAGAGGCAAAGAACATTGCTCAATTCATTTGAGCTGGCATGGTTACTCATGGGTTGGTTATGAACTCTGGTTGTGGTATTTCCCCAAGCTAATGCCATGTGACTTCTCTCTCTTTCATTAAGTTTCTTTTCTATGCTCAGACTCTGTGCTTGCAAGTGGGGAAGCATTGCCTCTCAGAGGCGCCCAGGGGTGTGTGAATTTCCCAGGCTACTTGTTGGGGACTCGAGCCAGTTCTGTATGAGATGGAGGAAAAGGAACCCCTAGATATTGAACCCGGCTCTGGCTGCTGCCAGCACTACCTGGCAGAAGGGTTACATTAGTGATAGTTGTAGTTTGTTTAAAAATTAGTGAGGGATTGTTGTGTTCCTCTCCATCCCCTTCGGGAAGCTTTATTCTTCTGGCAGGACATGTCTGCCTCACCACATTTTAAATACTGCCTCTCTTGTTGAGGGGCTACACCTGTGAGCAACAGCCACTCTAAAAGGTGCCGCTTCTGCGTGGCCCTTAAATCCAGGGCAAGGAAGAATAGGGAGATTAAACTCAGAATCTTAAGCCCTTCAGAGTTATGGCCCCTACTTCAGCAATGGCGGTCATCAGTTCAGAGTTGCGGCCTTACCTCAGCAATGGTGGTCGTCGGTTCAGAGTTGCGGTCCTACCTCAGCAATGGCGGTCGTTGGTTCAGAGTTGCAAACATTTCAGAGTTACAAAGTTCAATTGGGGTCCAAGCCAGTTGCCAGCAGCAGCTAACCTTCCTCCTCAGTGCCAGCAGCTTCCTTGCTGGCAGTTTCTTTCCCTGGGTTGAACTGCAACCCTGTCCCTCTTCTAGTCAGAGGGAGTGGGAATGAAATTAGCTTGTTCCCTCTCCCAGCTGGAAAACAGCTCCACTCCCTTTTGGCCAGGGAAGGGGTGAAAGCAGAAGAGATGCCAGAGCTGCTTCTGCTTTTCTAGTTGCCTTGGGCTGGCAACTCCAGCATGTTCACTCCTACATGTAAATGGCTGCCACTCATATTAGAGGGAGGTGGGAACAGGCAGCCCAGGCGTGCCTACTAAGATGCAATGCACATCTGAAGGGGAACGCTCAAAAGACTATGCATCTTAAAGAACCTCAGTCACTGTAACCTTTCCCTTGAGATCCGTCCGTAACTGTACCAGTACCGACATTTTAGAAACGCCATTGGCCTGCTGCTGTTGTATTATTTCTGTGTCAATCTATGTCATTGACTTGTTTAATTCTGGTCCAAAGTTTGCATTTTTTCTATAAAATGTCATTTTAGGGCTGAGTATAAGACTGTTTCTACTAACCACGATTCATTGTTAGTCATTAGTTGCCTGGTACAATACAGTAGAGTGATTGCCTTTCAAAAAAGCCCTTCAGGAAGTCTAAAAGTCCATGTGAAATTTAGGAGTTGTAGAGAATTTGCCCCAGGGACCAGATTCATCTAGTGTCTCAGCAAGGCCGTGCAAGCTCTGAACTGTAATGGAAATTAATAGAATGCTTTCCTTTGTATTCACCTAAAATCCCATTTAGCACCAGAATACTTAAAAAAATTGCAGGGCTTAAAATATTTAATAACCATATTGCTGACTTCCTGTGGCAATTTTATATTTTATGGCAGACACAGAATGTACTTATAATATTCCCTATAGAAATCTTGGAAATTGCTGCCTTTAAACTTAAAGTTAACGTAACCTAGCACAGAATCTGTTCCGACCTTTAAATTGTCTTTCACTTAGTGCATTTGCACAGCCCTCTGGTACTGCATTTCACCATGGGAAAGGGGAATAAGTGGAAAGGGAAAGAAATAGAACAATCTCTGCACAAGTGAAAGAACAAAACATCTCGCATTTGGAAGAGTCATTCAGAATTGACCAGAAACAAAAAAAAGTCTCTTTCACTGACCCAACAAAAAACTAATAAAACAAGAAAAAACTCATTTTGGATTAAATGAAATGTTTCAATTTTTTCCTATTTTTTTTCAACTGGCAAAATTTAGTGAATTTGCATAATGATTTGGTTGAAAAAAATATTTTGACCAAAAATGTATATGAATTGACTAAAATGTGGGTGCAAGATTGAATTTGGTTTTCCTTACAGTACTAATCTAAACCAAAGTCATATGGTAGATTTGAAGTTAGATTGACTGAAGCTACATTCTTATTAACTGGGTAGAAATTTCACTGATTAAATCTCACGTTGAAGATAATTCCCCGGGAAAGAGAGATCAGATGACCAATCTATTTTGATGACCACAATATTTCATGTACCCCCTAGATATCCATATATAACAGCTATACTGACTGACAAACCAGTGATTGATTCAGGGTCTCCCAGAAGTAAAACCAGTCACTAAAGCTTGATCTAAATAGCAGACTTCCCTGGTAAGGGCCATAGCAGAGTCAGATCCTCTGTAGATCAGTACAATGTGTGCATTGACAAGATAAACTTTTGTATCCGTTCCCACTCTGGGAAGTGCTCGTGAACACACTGGCTCAGGGCAGAGGTCCCTGAGGATGGGCGGGAGGGGAATTGCACCCTTTCTCTGTCTGTGGGATCGGAGGGAGTCAGCACCACTTCTGTAGGGCACAATCGGGAGGACCAGGGAATGTGCTTGTGACATTGCACCTCCATATTTTATGGAAATACATTTTTGAATATGAATAGGCATAACTCTGAAATACTTTAGGCAAAGTGGGGGATGTAACCTATCCTTGGAGATCTTGTAATCCACTGCATGTGTCTGTTCTGTTTGTTTGTATGCATGTATCATTCTTGTATATAAAGGTCAGAATTATGGCTCATGAGCCCATTTCTATATCTACATGCCCTAATGAAGGCCATCAGCAGTAGTCAATGAACTTAATGACCCAGTGCTCAAGGCAGTGATAAGTGACTTGTTGTCATCTTTTTTCTGTAACTCTGGATTGTGGTTGGTCCTGCAAAGACACGTGACCCTACCACCTTGTGTTGGAATCCATCTTGAGCTTGTCCACAGTGGTGGTGGGAACTGGACAGAGATTTCTCACCCCGTGGAAATTCTTCGTAAGAAATGGGATGCAAACAATGATTGTCAGCTGGTGTCACAGACTGCTCCTCACCCTGCAAGGGTACACGTACACTCCCAGAAACTAAAGAACTCTAAGGACAGGGGTTCAGAGAAGCTGCTGGACCCAGGTCAGAAAAAAGAACAGCTCCGGCCTGACAAGAACTTTACCTCATCTAAGAATTAGGGTGAGAAATGATGATTTGTAACAACTTCTCTTAGGGCACGTCGAGACTACCCACGGCTTCCGAAAGAAGATATGCAAATTAGGCACGAATTTGCATATCTTCTTCCGATCCCTTTTTCTGAAGAGTTTTTTCGGAAAAAAAAACCAGTCTAGACAGGGTTTTTCATGCGAAAACCCCTTTTTTCAAAAGAACCCTGTAAACCTCATTTTTGGAGGAATAAGGGTTCTTTCAAAAAAGGGGGTTTTCGCATGAAAAATCCCAACTAGACTGCTTTTTTTAAAAAAAAAAAACTTCCAAAAAAGGGATTGGAAGAAGATATGCAAATTCGTGCCTAATTTGCATATCTTTTTTGGGAAGGCTTAGCTGGCGTGTTTTGTTTTATTTTGCTTTGTAACTTACTTTGATCTATCGGTTATCACTTGCAACCACTTAAACGCTACTTTTTATACTTAATAAAATCACTTCTCTTTATTATTACATCCAGTGGAAATCATTCTTACCTGGGAGGGAATCACAGCTGTGCCTATCTCTCATTCATTGATAAAGGGAGCAAACTTTATGAGATTTCTCTACGTAAACCTTTTACACGGACTAAGATGCTGTGCGCTGTCACCCCAACTCTGTGCCTTGCTAGGGGAGACCAGCGCTTCTGGCTCAGCAGGACAGGGTGGGGAGTTCCCCAAAGGGCAGGTAGGCAGGTTCAGTGATTAACGCAACAAGTGAATGTCTCAAGGAGATCTCTGTAACTCAACCTGTCATGGTTCTAATTCAGTCTAGCGCTTCAGCCAGGGAAGGTCCTTAAAAGCTACAGCTGCCCTCCTTTTATCCCTGGAGAGAGCATGAATCATTACTTCAGTGCTTTCCTGAGGGGTGAAACTCTTCCTGGGGTACAGAAATCCTGATGGATGCCTCCATCTACCTCCCCTCTCAGTCTCATGTCTGTCTACACTGCAGTTAGAAGCATACATGCACCAGAGCTAGCTTGGGAAGCAGATCAATGAAGCTGCTGCAGCATGGGCTTCAGTGTAGCTGTGGAAGACTTCCACTTCCTGGAATCCTGGATAAGTATTTGGACAGCTAGCCGACAACACTAACCCATGGCTTTGCTGCTCCAACGCCCACGCTAGCTAGATGAAAGCTTGGCTACACAATCTGAAGTTACGCCCTGTCACTGCAGCAGAGACATCACAACAGCCACGGAACTTAGACCTGAAAGTGGTGTGAGAATTGGTGGTGATAATGTGGCACAGGGAATTCTTGGTGGGAAATGGGGCTATTTTTAAATTCTCCCCCATGCCCTCTGACGCTTTGAACAGCACTTCACAGTTCTAAAGCCAGTTGGTTTCCTCACATTCCATTGGAAACTAGAGTGTTGTGAGGTAGAGCTGCATGAGGACTTGGCTCAACCTGAAGTACTGAATGTTTCTCAAGCTTTAGCCATTTGATGTGAGAGGGGCTGATGGGAGACACAGAAAGAGACGGTGTTCCCAAAACATGTAGACTAGGAGGAGGACAAAAGAAACCTTAAGGTTTGGTAAAAAACATTTATACATTATTGTATTCAAAATAGTAGAGGAACATCTCTGTCCTTGTTCAAGTTGATTCTTTTGCTTTAAAAACTGTTTTAAAAGATTTTTTTTGTAAAATAATAAAACAACCTAAAGAACCATATTATAGCAGTACTAAAATACTTCAGGGCATGTATTATATTTTATTGGTCTATTAATATTAGCCTTGGGTGGTTAAAGTGCCAAACCACACAATGTACCTGAGGGATATGTTAACGGACCAATTAAAGTCACCGTGGAGTGTCCTAATACTGTATTATTTGCTCTCCACATATGCTAGTGTAATGTTCAATGACATTAATATAATATTTGATATTAATACAGTACCTTCTTTGCAGAACATTTTTGTAGATTTTTCTCATGCAAAACAAGAACTGAGTCCGTAAAACAACATGGATGTTTTAGTTCAGCTCCTTTCAATCTAAAAGCAACTTTGAGTAGTAACTTTGATTCATTTTAAAACCTTTGTGCTGCAAATTATGAGTGCATGAGCTGGTACTATTCTGTTGATATGAGACAGAAGAATTGCCAATATTTTCTTAGTTATTATTTCTACTCTCTCGGCATCTCATGTATGAATTCTAAACAAATAATATCAATTTATTAATGTTATATGATGCACACTAACAATGTACTTGGCAGTTAGAGAATAGTGTTTGAAGAGAAATACTTTATATATAAAAAGTTCCCTATTTTCTCACAGAACTTATGGATTTGCCAAGCCATTCGGTGTTCATAAAAATATGCACTACTAACAATTAATGAGAAACTAAAACTCAAAATTACTATCTCTGTGCATTTATTATAACAAGAGCACACCACACATATTTTATAACCAACTTCTTGGGTCTCCTTCCAGTATGGCTTCCAGCATTCTACTTGGGGAAAGGCTTTTGTAAGCTTTTTGAATCAGGGACAGTCATTTTCTGTTTATTTATATAACACCTAAAACAGTTGGGCCTAACTTGGTAGACTAGGTGCTACCACATTACAAATGTTGAGTGATAATTGTAGCATGGCTTATTTTCTTTTGACCACCACAGAATGTTCAAGTTTCTCACTAACTCTGAGTCAAATATGTAGCTTTACCCATTGTAAACTTTTTTGAGGACAAGGATGCTGCTGGTTTGATTATCAAGGTGAATGATCTGCGCTCAATATTCATTCCCCATGTTTCAAACTGTAGACTCCCTATAGATCAGTGTTTCTTAAACTTTTTAAGATGGAGGAACACCAAACAATATTTTTTTTATGGGGAACACCAAGGATTTTTTATTGCGGGGGGGGGGCGGGAGGGGGGAAGGTCGGGGGGGAGTTATTGAGCAAAAAAAAAAAAGTCACCTGCTCCTTTAAGGGCAGCCATTTTGAATTCTGTTGTTCTCCACGGCACACCTCCGACTGCCTCACAGCACACCAGTGTGCCACGGAACACAGTTTAAGAAACACTGCTATAGATTGTAGCAGCCGGAAGGGATCTAATACTCATATGCAACCACATCAACTGAAATCCATCAATGCCTTCATAGATCAGTGTTTGGTGAGAAACAGCTACTGGCTGCACAGAGAGTCAAACGCTCTATTAATGATTCAAAAAATGTGCAGGCTGTTTTGTTTGGTTACGTAGAATAACCATTTTGCCTCAATAACGTGCATAACTACAATGGGTAGGTAGTAAAACAAAGGGAAGTGAGTTGATTACAAATTGACAATGGTTCTTTAGTCATGGTATCAATAGCTAAAAAGCTATGCTGGCAGCAAACCTGTATCCCACCCTAATCTTTCAATGATTTATAATATCAGTCTTATATGGCATGTTTCCTCGGTGAAAACAACAAGCCACTGCTGTTGTATCTCTTCTCATGTTTTAATAGGTAGACATAAGCCTAGAGTATGCAGTGTAGTTGAGGCTGTATTACTCCCAAGATATTAGCGAGTCAAGGTGGGTCAGGTAATATGTGGTGTTGGACCAATAAAATATTACCTCACCCTCCCCTCTCCCCTGCCCTTGTCTCTTTAAACATAGAGTATCATTTGCACTGAGAGTATTCTCTGAAGCTAGCAAGGTTTGCAGGTCAAGCAGATGCTGTCAAAATCCTGACTCCAGGACCTGCTAAGTGGCATTATAAAGTAATATTTCTTAGCTCTGGTTAAACAAAACGGTGTTCACCTGTATTTAAGCTGTAAAGAAGCATTCGCCTGTGTGAGTTGACCTTACTGTTTGGTGGTCTTATTAATTTCAGAGGAGACCTTGGCATGCTGTTTTAGAGGCTTTGGGAAATTCTGTTGGTATGGAGACAAGCAGAGGCATCTAAAAATTGAGTCTTTGAGAATACCATTGGGTTCTGTTCTAGACAATGGAGCATTCTGAAGGCTACATAGGACAAAAAACATACCTAAAGTTGTGTCCCTTTTTTTTTAAATGTCCACCTAATCAGGTCAAAAGGCGACTCTTCAAAATGTTTATCCCTGTGGAGGGTACAAGTGGCTGAGAGTTTAAGTAGTCCCATGACTTAATCTCAGGAACTCTGTTGTAGACACTCTCGGGTTTCACTGTGGAAAAGTCTCGCTGCTGAACATGCAAAGTCCTGCTAGGGATGCCAGTGTCGAAGATCCCGGGGCTGAAAGAAGAGGGGGAAGTAAGGGCCAGATGGTGGTGGGGCCCAACTAGCCAGGGCTTAGCAGGAACCATCCCCGTTCCTCATTTCCTACTGCCACAAAGCCCGTTCAGAATAGCAATTCCATAGACTCATCCGTATCTCCTCCAAAGCAGCAGAATGGTTGCAGGGAGGAGAGATGGTGCCTTTATATCCTGCTCTCAGGCAATCAGTGTGGGCTGCCCGGGGTGAGGAGACATGCATAATCAAGGTGGTGCCATGCTGAAGCCCTGAGGTGCATGCTGCTGGTGTCAAGTCAAAAACTGCTCTTGGCTGGCAAGCGAACACTGCGGGATGGCCGCCGTGGGGAGGCAGGATGCCGGTCTACATGGACCATTGGTCTGACCCACTCTGGCCATTCTTATGTTCTGTGGGGTTGGCAGTGCCCAGATGTCTCCCTGCTTTCTCCCAGGGGAGGAACACGGGGGACAGAATGCGGCTCCTCTCCCCCCGCCCCCCATGTTCCTCCACGCCACCCTTCAAGGCTGTAAGGGGGTGAGGAGCAACACCAGGGCTCCCTGCATCTAGGTGACTTTCCTCTCATGAGCTGCACTGTGAGGCAAGCGCTAGGAGCTGCTGCTCTGCGGCACCGCTGGGGAAAGTGACCCCAGGGATGCAGGGAGCCCTGACACCTCTTATTGCCCCCACACACACTCAGCCACCTTGGGGTGCACAGAGGAGAAGCCTTCTGAGGTGGGGAGAGAGCAGCAATGCCAGCTGCTCTTTGCATCCAGGCCAGTTTCTCCATGTGGATCCTGGGGGAGGAAGGGAGTGCAAGGATGAGGTGCAAAGGGGGGGCAAGGTGCTGGGGTTGGGGGCAACGAGGGAGCCTGGGGAGCCCATGGGGGCTAGGAGCAATGGGGGGTACCCAGGAGTGCCAGTACCCACAGAGGGGCCGGGGCACCAAAATGTAAGTTCCCTAAAGCCAGCCCTGCGGGCAATATGAGGAGCGGGCAATTTCTCGCAGTCCTTTGAATGCAGGGGCTGCTGCTGTGAACAGTCCCTGCATAGCCGTCCCTCTGTGGGGAGAGTTTCTGACTGGAGCATCCCCACCAAGCCATGTGGCCCCACACGCCTTCCCACGGAGGGGAAAAGCCACAACCTCATTCCTCTGTTTTAATGTAAAGCAGAGATGCCTAACTCATGCTCACGGCAGGGTCTCTGTTCAATAGCAGTGGGCTTGAATCACTGCCTGTTTTGTGCCTTTAGGTCAGATGGAGGCATTAAAACCCGATGCCCATTTCCCTGTAGAAACATGCCCCTGATTTATCCCTGGTAAAACTATTATTGATATGGACACATAATAGATCTAGTTATATTAATTAGGACTTTCAAAATTGCATTTTGACTGTAAAGCCAAATTGCTCTGATTCCTTTCTGGAAGGCTTGGGTAGGCGCAGAGCTCAGCAAAGCCTTCTTTTACGAGACGGTACATTAAACAGAACAATCCTTGAACCTTTTCTGGGAGATGACATGATTAGTTTTCAGCCGTACAACAGGCTTTGCAAAACACATTAGGCTTGGCAGACTGGATGTATGTCAAGAGGCACTGGAAAATGGTCATAGCATAGAACATTTACTCCTCTCCCCCTCCTGCAAGAAAAGCTATTCCCACCCCACTGAAAAGTTGATTTCCAACGCCTTTGACTGCTTTTTAGCCACAGAGAGGTGTCATCTATGCACCCACTGACCCTGCATTGTGGCTGTAACAAACCTGTGTTTACAATGCAGCATTGTTCATTATATCCATTTTCAAACGGCAAGGGTATATACCCGTGGGCAGAAAATCTAACCACTCCTTATTGTACCCCGTATAGAAACAAACTTTATGTAGCAGAATCCTTCTGCAGCACCACCATTTCTACATCACAAACCTGTGTGGAGCGGCTGGCCGTGACTTTCTCTTTGGGATGCTCACTCTCATTAATTTTATCAATAAAACGGCCTTTTTCTGGACAAAGAAATAAATCACATATAAATGAAATATGAGAGATTACACCAGAAGCTCAGCTTCTGCTTAGACTAATCCAATATCTTTGGCCAAATGTCTCAATGTCAAAAGCTTTATAAGTATTCTGCAGGATCAGCCTGGCAAAGAGAAATCAATAACCAGGTAATGGATTTGATTAAAATGTTTATTTTTTTCTCCTTCCACCCGCCCCCGCCAGCCAAATGTTCCTACCCATACTAATCTGCTGCTGGTAAATGCAGCTGTTGGATAGCCACTCTGCTTTTCCAGTGTGTACACATACGTTTATTTCACACACACATTCTAGAACTCATCTCAGAGATCAATTAAAGCATCTGGGTCCATGTTTAGAAATGGCATATGTACGGCTAAATACCATTTTTCTGTAGATTGATTCGTTCTAAATCGCACCATTGCTGACATTATGTCAGGGCTTGTTTTCACTAGAGTACGCTACACTGTGGATGACCTCAGAGTCAAAGAATCAGGGACGTGTACAGCTGGAAGGGAGCTTGACCTCCATGTAGGGCTGGCCTCTTAAACAGTAGGTTAATAACTATTGCTGTGCCACTATCGCACGGAACTTCCTATGTCAATGAAAGGCGTTTTCCCATGTAAGTAGTTAATGCAGAGCAACAGTGGCTCAGCTGAAGAAAATACTCTTCCATCAGTCTAGCTGCAGCCACACCAGGAGTTAGTTTGGTGTAAGAATTCACACCCCTGAGCAATGTAGATAGGTCACTTTAAATGTTAAGTGTAGAACTTGTGTGACAGGGCAGACCAAGCCCTGAGGCCAGAGAAGGGTCATAGCAAAGTCCTCCCAGCAGGACAGAGTGGCTAGAAAGAAACCAGCCAATCAGGAGCCAGGAGGGCTTACAAAAGGAGCTGCCAGACTAGAGGCAGTTCATTTGCAGCCCAGACCCAGAGGGGAGAAGGTCAGGGGTGGCTGGCTGGCAGAAGCAGAGACTGCTCCCAGTGGAGAGCAGTTGAGAATGATGAACTGAGGTAAAGCCCTGAGTGAAGGGCAAGAAACTGTCTCCAGCAAAAGAGGCCCTGGAGACACTACTTGCTCCTGAGTGAGGAACCAAACAGAGAGAAAAGGGACATAAGGAGAGAGCACCGGGATGGGCCCAGGTTGTGACTTCACAGAAGCCTGTGCGACTCGGCCAGAGGGCTGAGTAGCCACAAGGCTTTTTAAAAGGAGGCAGTGCAGGAACCCACCCTCGGCCAAATGGGGGTGCTCATATGAGTGCCGACCCCGTTACAGCAGGAGTTAAGGCTTGTATGCTGCAAGGAGAGCCAGAGGCCATTTTAATATTAGGGACAACTCAACCGCTTACTCTACACCTAATCTGCAAGCCACAGTTAGTTTCTTTGGTTGTCTCAGGGAGATCACAACGATGGCGGAGAGCTGGCCCAACAATTCTTCACAACTACCCACAAAACAACACAGCCACCATGCACAACACACCCAAATAATACTCCAAAGCTTAGACTATATCTGCAGTCAGCGCGAAGCAATGGAAGCAGGTAAACGTATTTTTGAGAGCTCTTTTTGTTCAGAATAGCCTCAGGTTCAGTCAGCAGTGGGATTTGCAGCCTGTTACCGTTCAGTTGTTATGTTCTATCTCAGCTATTTTTAGCTTTTTTTTTTTTTAATTCACACAAGTGTTTAGGAATTACTTCCATGTGACAGCAATGGACGTTCCGTTACTTGCAATTATGCTAATGTTCTTTGTGAATATTGCACATTTCCTCAGAGCTCAGTGTTGCTGCAAATATTAATTAGGGGAAACACCTCGCTTGTCAAAGGAGCCCTGTGCCCATTTTAAAACTAGGTAAACTGAGACACGGGAACAACTAGTGGTCCCAGGACAGTGAAGCTTTGTTAGAAAGTGTCAGCAAATGTGCTAATTAAAGGTATGTCTTCACTGATTTGGGATGTGCAAGTCTTGTGTAAACAAGATAGCTTAGACTTGAACTCAGGCCCCACTTGTCGAGTTAACTCCCAGGGAGCAACTTACTATCAATGGTCTGATTTGTCAAAAACCAATTCCTTGGTGAATACTCACTGCCTTTGTTGGTGAACATCCCCCTAAATCAGTAGTTCAGAAATTCAGGGCCATGCCCCCAAGTGGGGGTTGCAGCGTCAGCAGATGGGGTCACAGCAGTCCCTAGTGTTTGCGGAATGCTATTTTGCTCTGCACAGCCTGACCTCCCACACACGGGGCATGAAGGATGCCATTCTGCTTTGCAAAATGTCGTCTTCTGCCCAGCGTGATCTCATGTATACCCTATGTCCAAGGTCATGCTGTGAGGAGGATGCCATTTTGCCCTTCAGGCCATCTGGGTTCCCAGGAGGAAATATTCATTAAAATGGGGCTGTGACAACCAAAAATTTAGGAACCCCTATCCTAAGAATACACCTCAGTGTAAATGGGGAAATGGTCCCACTATGGTGGGGAACTTTCCTGGCTTCTATACTTCCACGGTGAAATGGACCAGCGAAAGGATCTGGGGGTATGTCTACACTTGCACCCTCTTTCGGGAGAGGGATGCAAATGAAGACATTTGAAATTGCAAATGAAGCCAGGATTTAAATATCCTGTGCTTCATTTTCATATTCATGTATGGCACTATTTCGAAATAACAGACGCTGTTAAGACGCGGTTATTTTGAGAGAAAACCCTTCTCTCGAAATAACCCTTATTCCTCATACAATGAGGTTTACCAATTATTTCGAGAGAAGGGTTTTCTCTTGAAATAACCGTGTCTTAACAGTGTCTGTTATTTCGAAATAGCTCTATTTTGAAATAGCGCCACAATGCAAATATGCAAATGAAGCACAGGATATTTAAATCCCGGCTTCATTTGTAATTTCGAATGTCTTCATTTGCATCCCTCTCTCGAAAGAGGGTACAAGTGTAGACATACCCTGAGTCCCTGCTCCCACTTCTTTTACCCAAAGGCCTCCCTGACCCCGAAGGCTCCCCTTCCACTCTCCTGAGTAGCAGAATCCTCGAAATCCCAACAAGGCTGGGCCCAGGTTTTCTGGGGCTGAATCCCTGACCTTGTAGTCACTTAGGGCAGGGGCTAGGGTGTCCCCACTCCAGGGTGCTCTCTTCACACTGGATGCTTTCTTGACCCACTGATCATTACATACAGTTAAAAGCGAATACAATTTATTAAACAGCAACTGATTAAAAAGAAAAGAATAAGGAAAAAGTGAGAGAGGTTAAAAGAGAACACATTGTCCTGCTCTGTAACATGGGGACATCACAAACAGCAGTCTGCAGAGTGTAAGGACTGTTCACAGTCTGTTCCTTATAGGTCCCAGGGCTCTTTCTCGGGCCCTGGCTGTGCGGCAGGGGGGGCTGCAGGTTGGACATGCTTGCTCTGGCAGTGACCACACGACTTCAGGCTCTAGGTGGCAGGACCCTTCTCCCAGTTGGAGTTACAATCCCTCTCCAAGTCTGGCCTTCAAGGCCTCTTGGCTGGTGGTGTCTCCCTGCCCAGAGCTTCTCCCCTCATTTTGCTGATCCCAGCTACTCACCACACCTAGCTGCAGACTATGTTGCTTTGCCAGCCTCCAGCTCCTTGTGTTGCTTCTCTGACCCCTTTGGCTCTCTGCCTCTCAGCACAGCTTGCACTCCTTGGGCTGTGTGTATCTCTGGCTCTGTCACTGCCGGTCTGTGTCTCAGCACAGCTTGCTCTTCTTGCTGCTCTTCTTAGCGCTCTCTCCTTTTCTCTGAGAGACCCAGAAAATCCCAGCTCACGCGGAGGATGGGATCTGGCCTCCTAATTTCCTCATTGGCCTGTCCGACCTGTCAATCGGGCTGACCTGGAGTGCTGGCCTCTTCCCATTGTCCCTGGGGACTGTCAGTCTCAGGGCCCTGATTTCTCATGGACCCTTTCCCTTTTGGTACTGTGAGCTGGCCGACCAAAAACTCCCACTGAGTTTTAGTAAGGGGCTAACAGTCCCCTTACACTAGTCCAGAGCTGAGTCTAACGTGAGAGAGACAGACTGAAAACAAAGCTCACTGTCTAACTTTGAAAGCTTCAGAGGGGTAGCCGAATTAGTCTGTAACAGGAGAAACTTAAAAAACAACAGAGAGTCTGGTAGCACTTTAAAGACTAACACAACATGTAGATGGCATCATGAGCTTTCGTGGGCACAGCCCACTTCTTCAGCTGACTGGCTGTGCCCACGAAAGCTCATGATACCATCTACATGTTTTGTTTGTTTTTCCCATCTAACTTTGGTTATCTCTTTTAACAAATCCCTTAGTTACAGAATTGCCCTTGGAAAACTGCTTGAACGAGAAATACTTTGCAGGACAAAACACAAAATGCAGTTGTTTTTTTTTCTTCGATCAGAAAACTTCAAAGTCTGTCATTATATTGATTTTAAAAAGCAAACAATCAGCAGTTCCATACAGTGGTTACTGAACAGGCTTCACTTTTTCCTCAGGAACGACCATTCTCTAATGCAAAACTGATCCTTGGTTTCTATGCCCCAGCTGGTGAAATTATTGATCGCCCTGAATTAGAGTGATTCACTAATATTATCTCCATTGCAATAATTCAGCAAGCAGGAGAGGGGATGAATGCTGATGACTCCTCAGGAAAGTAAAACTAGCTGACAGAGAACAAGCAATCACACTTTTGAACAATTCAGATGTACACATCAAATAATTCCAAGAAAGAATTGTATTAAAATGCTACCTTTCGAGACTATGGTGAAGTTAGCTAGCTGGGTGATTTTTGCATATTTATTTCCAGAAAGTTACAATTGAAACCTATTGACATTTTGGTATGGACAAGAATAAATTCTGATACTTGGTAAATACTTTTTCCATATTATAGACAAACTGCATACAATCTTTTTATCTGAAATGTGTCAGAAGCATTTGGTGGATTGTCTTGTTAAGTACGTTCTGCTTGGCAATATACTCCTGGTTGAGGTAAGAGGAAGTTTTGATTCATTTGGAGCTGGATAAAAGAGAGATTTGGTACCTGGATATATTGATTTAAATAAGAAAATAAATGGCTTCCAATTGTGTTTGAAAGTGGCAGAAGCTGAAACACATCAATACATTTGGGTTTGAGGAAGAGAAGAATGTTATAAAAATTGGGGAGGAGGTGTTGGCCTAGATTTGAATTTCCTATCTCTTTTTGCTGCCTTCCCCCTGGGTATGTTTCTTAGCAATTGGAATTCTAGTAACTGAAAAATATGGTTTCTTTAGACTCTGGTATATTTGCAGTTTCCTGAACGTGTTACTTCCCTTTTGTGTGTCTGTAGTGGGAATTAACTGGCAATCCCATCCTGCAGAAAAGGCATAAACCCTCTGAAATTTAATTCACACATGCCAGAGAATGGTACGCTAAGCACATGCCAATTGCCAGTGAAACTCCCAAGAGAAATATTTTTGACATTTTCCTGGAGGAGAAAAAGACTTTTCCTATAGTCTGGATGTGATAGACATACAGTTTTATCTATTTAAATTAGCCATTGTAATGTACAAAAGGAGAAGAGGATAGAGTAAAATACAACTACCATTACCTTCAGAGCGTACTAATGAAGAATGTCTATAAAAACTATAAGCTGCACCTACTGGAAGTTTATAGTGTAACAGTACTTTCATATTTAGAATCCAAGTCGATAACAATAAAAGCTCTGTTATCCAGCACTCAGCTACAAAGCTCATTTAACTAGCATTTCTGGTATCTCTCAAAACAAATCCTCAATCTAGTAACCAGGACTAATATACTGTCCAGCACATTATGCAATTGCACTGTCTGCACTCTACTTTTATGAACAAGAGGAAGAAGAGACGTGTAAGCAAGCTGAAATTAGGGATTTATTCAAAAAAGCAGCTTTCGGGGTGTTTCATAGAGCAGTTACAGATTCCACTCAATTTCCTACACCACCTTCATCTACATAGTTTTAGTGTTGTATATATTAGGCTATCTGCACTGCCCATAGTGATATGTAGTGTCATAATATAACCTCTATATAGCAAACTTTACCTGTATACACCTAAGTGCTTCAAGAAACCAAACAAATGCAGTGCAAAACCTGTTTTTCTGGCACAACCCAACCCTTAGTTTGTCTTAAGTCATAAGAGGAAGCTGCCTACTGAATTTGATGGCCCTAACTCTTACAGTTTAGGAGTTCTTGAAGACAGACTCTCACATCTATAGTAGATAAAGGCTTAGAGGTTTTTTCTGGCTTGATCATTGTCATTCTACGCTGGGTGGAAATTACAGGGAATGTTGAAGAGTTGCTGCATTCTCATTTGGATGGTTAACAGTGTATTTGGTTCTGTTCCCATGTTATCATTGAATATGTTGTTCAGTTCTGATCAGTTTTTGTTCTCGAGACTGGAGCAGCTCTTTTAATTTAATCCTTTTTGTGTGGCATTTCTGTGTGTGCAATTATCTTGAGGCGTTAAATTTTCTCTGCCCATTACTATTTTCTTTTATGAATCAAAGGCAATTATTTTGTTCCTGAGGACGGCTCTTCGGGTTCCCCAGAGGGTTACTGGCAATGTGTGCATGTTATATGAAATGATTGACTAATCTGTTTATCCTAAAAGGGAGCTGTTAAGATGACGTGATTGAGTGTTATTGCTGACCAGAGAACAGTAACTTTTCAGGTTTTGAAATGGCACAAAACCAAAACTTTTCCGATGTTTTGGGGGGAATGGAAATTGCCAAAAACGTCAAGTTTCAGGTGAAACATTAGCTCGGCAGTTTAGTGACATGCATGCATGTCTTGATATTAGACTGCTGCTCTGGGATTTGGGAGATTTGGGTTTTGATCAGGCAGAGTATAAACTTAGAGTGATCTAGGATGAAAATCCTCTGTTGGGAATCTGGAAGAGCAGGGACTTGAACTGGGGTTTTTCACAGCCTTGGCTAGTGCCCTAATCAGCAGGTCATAGAATCAGCGTGTCTCTTATTTCATTGCACCAAAAGTCTTCCCACCACTTCTGTTCAGTATACGTTACAGTGATCAGTGCTGTATGGTCAATGCTTCATGGTGTTTGATAGTTAGCTGGAAGCATAAACTTTTTGGAGAAGAATTGTGTGAACAATAAGCACTTTTTAGCAAAAAACCCATTGACACCACGCCATGTAATGAAGCACCATTAAAGTCCTAGAAGGAGCTTCTGGATTAAAGAAAGATCACTTCCCTGGAAGAGAGGTCTTCCGTGTGGTTTGGATAACTCTTCAGCAGAGCACTTTCTTAATCTGCATCATTAACCACATGGGCTTAATAATAGGGTAAAAGTAGCATCTCCAGACTGTATGGGAAGGATGGATTGCTACTGCACACTGGCAAAATATGGATGTAGAATAGATTCAAGAAAGGGGAGAAATGTTCAAAGACCCTAGAGCCACGTTTATATGTAAGAAGTAGAAACTCGTTTCTTAAAGAAAGTTTGTTCCAATGAGAGGTATTAAAACTACAGTTAGTAAGACCTAGGTATCTCTGAACCATACTGCAAACTGGACTGACAATGTCCTGCAATGTGCGCTGTGAACTATAATGAATTAAATTCAGCCTTATTGAAGGAGTTTTATATCTTTGGGGTCTATTGTATTAATAATGCCATTGTATGTGTGTTATTGTGGACTTTTATGTACCTCCTCTGCAAGATTGACTAAGCCAATGTCTGGAAGGTATTAAGAATTTAAAAGGGCGTTTTGGAACAATTCATATAAAGTGGTTGTCCTAGGAAGTACCTGGCAATTGGGAAATGAAAATTACTCACTTCAAATATACACTCTTGAAGCTGCAGCCAGGAGAAAACCCCTTCTACAAGATGCATTCCTCTCAGAAATGAATTAACCTTCTTCAGAACAGGTGTATTATTGTATATTATTTGGGTTTTATTGCTCATCTAATTACCTGCTTCTGGAAACTCCAGATCAAAGACCTCTGAACTGTACAAAGAATGCATTGAACATGGGGTAAGTGTGCTTGTTTTGAGCTGAAGTTGTGATAAACTTGCAACCCCAATGGAAACCAAACCACATGGGGAGGGAGGTTATAAAGGACCGCACCTGCTAGAGCCCCATGTTAGATTTGGGATGATGTCTGGTATGCTTATTAGCATGCATGTAGTTTCTCTTGTTGTCTTGAACAGGTTTTCTTTCTCTCTAGCACTTTTACTTTAAGACTGAAATAGGCTTGCATAGGAAGAGCTGTGTGGTAACTTATAATCACTGTTATCAGTCTCTGAAGACAAAGCAATCAGGTCTGCTTGGCAGCCTGTCTCTGCTGGTAATGTCACAGTGAAGTTAGTGTACAATGTAGCTTGGAAATACCCCAGGCAGAAGGCTGAGACACACAAGTTTCCAGCCAAGAAATGCAACAGCTTGGGAGTGGTGCCTCTAGGTGAGGGGCAACATAGGTGTAGTGACTCAGAACTGTCAGAAATCAACATGATCCTTTATTAATGTATCTTGCCACATATTTTATATTTGCATATCACACAATAACCTGATTTATATTTAACACAATGCAAGCAAAATCAGTAATATACAACACATCCTGGTAAGCAAAATGCCTAGATAGTAGAATTACTAGTGTGCTCAAGAAACGGAAACATTTTCTTCTTTTTACAAATCACAAAGAATGAACCCAGTTGTTTTTCTGGTAAACTTAGTGTGTGAGATCTCATTACAATCAAGAATCAAATTGTAAATATAAAGGTATAATGAAATCAGTAAAATGGGTTTCTTTCTTTTAGGTTAGATACGTCCAGAATGCGTCCAGTTGAGATTTAGAAATCTAGGGTTGCCAGGTGACTGGTATTGGTCTGGCATTAGCGGCTTCTGTCTGGATAAAAAAACAGAAAATACCAGACATGTAAAATGTATTTTCTGTGTTTCTTGGACGGAAGGCTGGTTGGAC
Source organism: Pelochelys cantorii (assembly GCA_032595735.1). NCBI lineage: Eukaryota > Metazoa > Chordata > Testudines > Trionychidae > Pelochelys > Pelochelys cantorii. Next base: position 70,841,708 of record CM064332.1, read on the forward strand.
ATTCTTCCCACATCTGGTGGGGGCCAGGGAAGTGTGGGATTTAAAGGTGCCATGACTTTTTTTTTTTTTGCTCAACCAACTTTTTTCCCGTCCTGTTAGGTATTTTCCAAGAAACTATCTGGCAACCCTAAATATTGGCATCTGTAAAGAGTCAAAGCTCCCCCCCACCATAAATGTTTCCCATTTTTAAATTGTTGCAGTCCCTCTGTGGTCCAATGACAGAAAGGGACTGTAATTACAGACAAAACAGCTCACCGCTAAGGGGACTATTTGAACAGCATGGAGCTGGAAGAATGTATCTCAGGGTTTCTTTCTGCAAGGAGCCAGTGGTGGATTAGCCACTGGGCCAATGGGGCCTGAAAAACAAACTAATGTAGTCTTGGTGCTTCTCCATATGGTCTGTTAAGGTCTTTGGAACAGTATAATGGTAAAGAATAAAAAGTGGAACAACCAACAGATGAATTTGGAAGCCCGCTACCAGTAGAAGCAAGCGATTAATCTTAATTTACCATCTGCAGCTGTTTAGCAATGAAAAGCAACCTTTCTTTTCACAGGATTAAGAAGTGGGATTGTTTGCTTCATCTTGCAAGATGAGATTTTTAGATAACGTGGCATGTTTTCATTTAAAATGTTCTAAGCATAAATGAGAACAAAAGAGAAGCTCTCTGCTGTGCTACTTTTTAATCATACAGGGATGGCTCCCAAAACATTTTCATTTTTTAATATATTTTACACTCAACCTATTGACTGGATCATTTTTGTCTTCAAACACGTTTCTTCCGTCATGCATTTTGTTTCAATTCATCCTTAGCTCCAGCATATGCTGGATCAGGAAGACCTCCAGATTTTTGAACCGAGAAACAGCATTGTGTTCTGAATAGATCTGTGATTCCATTTCTATGTATCATATAGGGCTTATCTAGACTACACTAAAGTGTCGAAAGAGGATATGCAAATTCTGTGGGAATTTGCATCTCTTCTGATCTCACATTCGAAAGCGGAGCTTTCGAAAGTGAAAGTAGTTTAGACACAGCTTTTTTCGGCAAATTCCTCCCTTGTCGAAAAGCTGCTCTTCCTCAAAAAATGAGATTTACGTGGCTTTTTGACAAATGGGGGAGGGGTTGCTGAAAAAGCTGCATCTAAACTACTTTCACTTTTGAAAGCGGTGCTCTCTTTTGACACTTTAGTGTAGTTTAGATAAGCCCATAAATTTTCAAGATTAGCCATAGGGAAAATATGCACTAAAGCTGTAATCCTGCAGGAGGTTCCTCGTGGATTTCAGGGATTGCCACATGTGAATATAGTTGCAGGATTAGGGCTTAAATTATTACAGTACGTGAATGCTGTAATAAAGGTTTCTGTTCTGATCCCTTGCTTTCAAGTGCTTACACATTTCAGAAATGTTTTCTTTTCAAGCTAAAATTTTCCAAATGTGGCCTCTGTCTGAAAAGAAGATTTATGAAAGTTTATGAAAGATTTGATCAAAGCCAATGCAGTTATTTTTCAGCCTAATAGGATGAGAGGAAAAGTACACTCTAGAATACATTTGGAATGAAAAGAGGTCTCACCAAGTAGAAAAATACAGAATAGTACACACAGTGCAAGAAAATGCTTCTTAAGAACTGAGGGTCACCAAATGAAATCAATAGGTAATACGTTTAAAACAAACCAAAGGAAGTGTTTCTTCATTCAGGGCACAGTCAACCTGTGGAACTCCTTGCCAGAGGATTGTGTGAAGACCAGGACTTTCACAGGGTTCAAAAAAGAACTATATAAATTCATGGAGGTTAGGTCCATCAATTGCTATTAACCAGGATAGGTAAGAATGGTGTCCCTAGCGTTTGTCACGGGCTGGGAATGGATGAAAGGGGAGATGATTACTTGTTCTGTTCACTCCCTCTGGGGCATCTGGCATTGGTCACTGTCAGAAGACAGGAGATGGGCTAGATGGAGCTTTGGTCTGACCCAGTATGGCTGTTGTTATGTTATTCTGTCTAGTTTATAGCTAAAAGTGTATGATGTTGTCATGCATTTCAACAATCCTGTAATTAAGGACCATATCATGATGCTTATTGTAAGGGAGAAGAGTTAAGGTTATGTATGATCATGCACTAGGTTTTAGTACTGCAGGACTGTATCTGTCATGCTGCTGATGCAGGGGACACAAATGTTAGTAAAGGCAGAAAGATATGCCAGGAACTCTGCCACATTATTATGTTATAAAGAAGTTGAGGGGAAAAATGTCTTCATCTTGCCAGGAGAATTACCCCAGCTAATAATGGGCTCAGAGTTGTGTACGCAATGCAGTTGTCAGTTTGCATATCTGGATATCTTTCTTAATATAGATTTTTTTTCTTCTAATCCAGCAACTCAAGAAATTTGAGTTGTGGCGTCATGTGGATGAGGGAAAAGAATACACATTACAGGGGACTTATGCTGATATTAAAATGATCCAGCTGTGACAATACTTCTCATCAATAGATTTCAACATTCTTTACAAAGGAGGTCAATATTACGATCCCTATTTAACAAACAGGGAAACTGAGGCACGGAACAGTGCCGTGACTTGCCTGAGGCTACCCAGCAGGCTGGTGATAGAACCAAGAGAAGAGAACTTAGGTCTTCGTAGCCTCAGTGCAGTGCTGTATTCCCTGGTCCATGCTATCTCCTTTGATGGCTTCGTGTACTAACCCTACCACAATATACTGTTTAGAGAAAACTGCATTATGAACCTTGATTGTTAGTGTGCATGGCTTTGTGATTAAATGTATTAATTTATGTAGAAATACAATAGGACGTAGAAAGAGGTGTAGTTTAGATTGAAATTGTATTGAAATGGGAAAAAAATTAATAATGTCTGAATACAGGAGAACCCATTCTATCAGTTTACTCACAATGACTAACTTAACAAATATGTAGCTGTGTTAGTCTGGTCTAGCTGAAACAAAAAACAGGACTATGTAGCACTTTAAAGACTAACAAGATGGTTTAAAGACCATCTTGTTAGTCTTTAAAGTGCTACATAGTCCTGTTCTTTGTTTTAACTTAACAAAGAAATGGTTAAGGTGTGATTTGGTCACAATCTGTAAGTACCTGTCTGGAGGAAAGAAATTTGCTAATAGAAGGTGCTCTTCTATCTAACAAAGTCATAATAAGTTATAATGGCTCCAAATTGAAGGTAGACAAAATTCAGACTTGAGATGAAGCACAAGGGTATATAGCCACTGGAATGATTTACCAAAGGTTGTAGTGGGTTCTCTATCACAGACAATTTTCAAATCAAGATGGGATGTTTTTCTATGATCTGCTCTAGTTCAAGCAAGAATTAATTCAGAGATGTTTCTGGTTTTATAATCAATGAATCTATCTGATTAATCCCAATGAAGTCAATAGCTGCTAAAGTGTTTGAACAAAATAGCATTCATCGTGTCTAATTGCATTCCCACAACATCACAATGTGCCTGATTAGAGAACTTCCAAATGTAATCCTTAACCTACTGCCCTTTGTGTTAAGAAACTTTCAGTCAAAACTGGTGTTTTACACCATTTGTTGATGTGCCCCAAATATTTGTAATAGGCCCAGATAAACTAAACCGTCCCCAAATTTAATCAGATATGAAGAGAGGTTTCTATTCCCAGCTACTCAGCTGCAGATGGCAAATGAAGATAGTTTATTTACAACTACTGTGGAAGGTTTAAATTTTTTTTGGTGTGGCTTTTCCATTTTTATTCCCCAGATGCTTCCAAAACCTCTTAAAAGTCAAGTTAGAATGTACTTGGTCTGTATCTCTCTATTGGGTGCCTAAATTATTTACAATCTCACTTAATTATTGTTCAATTGCTTGAATTTGGAAGGAAGCTACGTATATTTCTCCAAAGACTGGGCTGGAAAGAATTGTATCACTTAGAATATTTGTTCGGGGATGCAGAGTTGCTAACCCAAACTAACTTTTTTGAATCTAGTCTTGGCTGCAGCCATTTGTCTGTCTGTCTTTCTGCCTTCTATTGTGATTTTGGTGCACATTGTCTGATTTGGCCTCTTCCGTGATTAGTTGCAATGGGAGAGTTAAAGGGGTCACTCTACATGCTATGGATACATACTACTAACCAAAAGGCTGACGTCAAGAAAGGGCTTTGCTTCTGAGACTCCATTACCCTAAAATGCTGATTCTTTCAAGACAGCTCCCTTTACCTACCAAACGCAAATGAAAAACAGTGCGTTCCTAAATTGAGCGAGACCTAGGTAGACAATGACTGGTGATAATAACCAAGTAGAGGCTCAGGAATACTCCAAATGTGAAAATGAAGAGCCTAGCCAAACACTTGAATAGTAATGCTTCATTGCCTTCTGTGAACATCTTGTCTGCCTGGGAACCATTTGAGATAGGTGGTAGCAAACAATCCGGGGTGCAGTTTTGGAGCAATAAGCAGATATTCTGATAAGCTACAGTGTATGAAATGAATTGGCACTTGCAATCTATTTCCCTATAGACATTACAAATATGTACAACTAGAAGATTTACCCAGCATTGTGTGGCTCCTTAACTCAGGTAGCTTTTGTTTTTCTTTATTTAAATCATTGTTCTGGGGTGGGGCTGGGGAGGAGGAGTTCAGTATGCAGTCTGCCCCAGGAAGAGAGGACAACCCCAGCCCTCTCTCACCGCAGCAGCTGGGGGGCAGGTGAGATGCGACTGTCTGTGTCCGCTGCAGTGGGCGCAGCTGGGAGATGGACAGACAGACAGACAAACAGACACACTGTCTGACATATATAGTAGATAGTTGTCCTTTTCACCCCGCTGTGCCCCTCCCCCCCCCCCCGGCTGCCTGCTGGCCCAATGGAGATATAGCTGTCCTGGTCCTCATCGCTGGCCCTTTTCTGCCCCCCTGTGGCCATTCTTCAGTATAACTGTCCCTCCTACCAGACCCCTCCCTTTCCATTTTATGAGAAACAGTCAAAATCCAGACACATTCCATTGTCCTGGCACAGCCAAACCCTGACATTGCTTTAAGTTATACTAAGAGGAAACTGCCTACCAAATTTGGTGGTGCTAGCTCTTACTGTTTAGGGGGAGTCCTTGAACAAATGGGCTCTCAGATGAATGGACAGACCCACGGAAGATTGTCAGTGAATTCAGAGACCAAAGGCTGATTTCAGAGACCAAAGGCTGTGTGCAGACTGAATGAAATTTGGTAAATAATCTTACTTACAGCTCTCCCATCATCCTGAAAGCTCATGTGTGCTCTATTTTGAATCCTACTGGCAGTTGGGGCATATTCTTTTAAATTATAGTGGCCATGTAACTATTCCCAACTAGTCTTCATTGCTAAAGCAGATGGTAGCATGAGGGGTCTGACTGACTGAGCAGAGGCTAAATTGTCTTAAAATGCAACAGCTCTTTAAGGTTACCGAAGTCCTGCTTGTGTTCCATGGAACTGATGATGGTTGGTTCTCAGAAAACATTCCCTCTCTGTTGCTCCAGCTTTCCTAACTTATTAACCAACTAGTGGTGGAGAGAAAGCTAACCACAGTCATTTAACAACAGACACACACACACATATTATGAAAGAATCTAATTGCTTTCAAGAGTGGCATGAAAAATACACATAATTTGCACTAGGGATATAATGGATTACTAGTTTTGGAGAGAATTTCTAAAGGCTCCCGGAAGGCAGTCTGTGTCACCTCCTTGTTAAAAGTAGCAATAATTGTTGACTTGGTTGAGCCAGGAATGCAATGAGAACTGGTTTTTAGAGGTATTTTGATGCAAAGGCTATATTAGCAAAAATAGATAACTGAACTCATCCATCCTTCCCGCTATAAACAACCAAAACATCTGATCTGGGATTCATATGAGTGTGTTTAATATTCTTATGGCGTTTTAGATACAAGAGAGGCTTTAAAGTGTTAGGAAGTACCTGGGATGTGACATCAAGAAGTTAGTGGAAACAGTCTATTGCTGTCTGGCATAGGGATGTGAAGGACTAGTCGACTATCTGAGAAGCAAATGCTTATCGGATAGTCGACAGGATAGTCCTCTAGTTGCTTCCCCCCCCCCCCCCCCCTTACTGCCTCTGTCAGATAGAGACAGTAAGCGGGGAGGGGGGATGAGAGGGGGTACTTCAAAGCAGCAGTGCCAATTGAAGCCTGGGGCCAGACCCCAGGCTCCACATGGCACTGCTGCTTTGAAACACCGCATGCAGCCCAGGGCCAGCTGGGGTATCCCCAGGCTTCACATGGTGTTTCAAAGCAGTAGTGGTGCACGGAGCCCGGGATCAGCTACTGACCCTGGGCTCTGAGCATCACTGCTGCTTTGAAATGCCACAGGGAGCCCAGCATCAGGCTCCACACAGCATTTCAAAGCAGCAGCGCTGTGGTCAGCGCGGGAGTCCCCAACTGACCCGCCGCTCCACATGGGGAGGCGGAGTCTACCTGCCATGGGCCGGCCAGTGGTCATAGCTGCATTTGCTCGACCTGAACTTTGTTAATTTATAAAATGCCAGTTCATAGAAACATAGACTCGCAGGGCTGGAAGGGACCTCAGGAAATCATCGAGTCCAGCCCCCTACCCAAAGCAGGACCAACCCAGTTGAGGTCTGAGTTTTCACCTTTGACATTTGAATGCATTTTTGTCCCAGTTCTGATGATAAATGAAGAAAAGACCTTTTTTGTATGTTTCAGATTTGACGACACCTGTGCATCAGACACACTGGTTAAATGACACAGGGTGTACCTTAATAAAACAGGTTCTTTCCTAGACTTTCTCAGTTTATTTTTAAGGAAGTGTCATACTACGGTTGTAGCATGAGAGGCTTGTGTTGTAACTCATAGAATAAGTGGGGGAAAGGGAAGGCAAAAAACTTTGGAATGGATTCTGTGCATCAAAATGGAGGAATTTAATTTTAAAAATCTTTTAATACAGAGCAGCAAATCCCCACTTTTTCAGCCTTAGTCTTAAGTATAAAAGAATTTCTACTAGACATTTAAGCCATGTCTAACTGGTATTAACACTTAACACTGGGAGCCGATCTGTGACTGCTAGCAGCAAATATCTCCAAAGACTGGTGGTGGAACATCAGATGGGGAGTGCTCTGAGTTCTAGAGAGAATTCTTTCCTCGGGTGTCTTGCTAAGGAGTCTAACCTGCATGCTCAGCATCTAACTGAGCACATATTTGGGGTCAGGACGGATTTTTTGCCCCCAAGTCAGACTGGCAGAGACCTGAAAAGGTATTGCCTTCCTCTGAAGCCTGGGCCACTTGAAGGTTGAAGTTAGGGGAAGTGGTGGATTCTCTGTAACTCTTTAAATCATGATTTGAGGACTTCAGCGTTCAGCCAAAGACTAGAGGTCTGTTACAAGAGTGAGGTTCTGTGGCCTGCAATGCACCAGAGGTCAGATTAAACCCTTCTGACCTTAAAGTCTGTGAATCTAATGTAGACTGAGTTCTTAAGGAACTGCAGACAAGTCCCTAGACTCCACCCCTTTTGTAGTTGGACCAATCAGCCTCCTCGGCCATTTCATGTGGAGTAGTGTTTTTCCTTTAATTTAGAACGCTATTGCACCTTTTCCCCTATAACCAGCAAGCAATAGGTGCCTACCAACCACAGCATATGTTAAGAAGCACAACAAATCAAAATGAAAGCCAGGCAGACAGCTAACCTAACAATTAGCCATGCTCAGGGCTGCATTCTTCGCACCAGATGGTACAGTATGAGGGGAAAAACAGCAGCACCCACGAGCTACAACAGCAAATACCCACTCTCCTGAGTTGTGTCCTGGTCTCGGTCTTCTGTAAAGAGGTCTGAAAGAAGGAAGAAACCAAGAAGGAAGCTTCCGAGCATGCATCCCGCTGCTGTTTGTTTTTTCTTCCCTACCTTTCCCCTCGGGCTTTCCATACAGTTTCAGTGAGGGATTTTAATGCAATTAAAATAGCTTTTTGGTATTAACCTTAGGGGTAAATCTATTAATTTTTTTCTGTATACAATGGTAACCAGCTCTGTCACCAGGAGCAGTACAGCAGTCCAGATTTAGAATCATAGTGTGCTTGTAAAGTCGTCATAATTACCAGAAATGTTAGTTTTGCACTTGGGAATTGATTGTGTTGCATTTGTACGTGTGCTGTTGTTTCTCGAGTGTGCTAATGAGTATGGACAGTTTAAAATTGCTTAGACAGTATTCTGAAATGGGTTAAGGTGGTGGTTGTCTTTACTTTATAAAATTATCACAACTGAAATTTACCTCCACTCTCTTCCTGAAAATACCAGGCCTCCGGCGGACGTTCTGCTATTCAACTCAGCTGCCCCCAATGCCATCACCCCCCTTAGAGTTATGAAACAAAACTTTAAGGACGAGTCACCCAAACACTTCTGTCCTTGTTTGGAGACCGCATAATTGTCCTCCCTAGCTATGAATCTCTGCTCATCTACGATAAATTAGACTGTAAAGTCCTCAGGATAGAACTCTTGTCTTAATTTAGGTCTGTAGAGCATTCATTGTGCATGACCCTGGCATATCCAAGTAGCATAGATGTCATGGAATTTATGTATGTCATAAAATCTGAACAGGTATAGCTTAGAATGGGTACACTGCTTCATTGATATAGCTTAGAATGGGTACACCGCTTCATTGATATGAGGACAATCTGTGTCTTGGGATTTAGCTACTCCCTGCGTTTTACGAGCATCTCCTCAGGAGTGAGATCCTCAGCCACGCTGCTTTTACTCACGTTCCAACCTCTCAGGAACATGGCCACCTGCAAATGAAGAAAATGAGACTTCGCTAATGGCCAGGGAATCAAAATAGTCCTGTTTCCCCACAAATGGGCCTTCAGTCTTATGTGGAACGAGGAGAGGGAACGGAACTGAACCTTGCATGAGAATGTTTGGAAGAACAACTCAATTGCTCAACGTCACTGTGAGGGATCTCTCCCCTTGGCCCTTGCTTCATCCACAAGACTGCATGGCCAACGCTACGAAAGACTGTTGAGAGATTTACTTGTAGCGGGATAGACACCCGACCTTTTTCCACCTGGCAGAGAGACTGCTCAGCGTGGAGGCTAAGAGGGACTGGGGAAAATGTGGAACTCAGTTGATGCTCATTTCTCTCAAACCCTCTCAAAACCTTTCAGGAAAAAGACTTATTAAGAGGCAAGTCAACAACTAATAGGATGGGCAGCATCAGGAGGTGGATTCATAGCCAGAGGCCCAAAGGCAGCTGTGTGGAGAGAAACTGTGTGTATTCCCCACTTGCGAAGATGTCAGCCCTGCATAAATAGAGGCCGTGCATTGGTTGAAAACCACCTGGCTTTTTTCTTTCTTTCTTTTCTTTTCTTTTTCTTTTTTTCTTTTTTCTTTCTCTCCCCCCCCCCCCCCTTTTTTGTATTCTAAATCTGGGTTAGACAAAAGAACATGTCTGCTGGAGGGAGTAGGTCAAAATTCATCCCAATCTTAGGGCTAGGTGATCACCCTAGGTGGTAGGCTGGGTTCCCCGAATTCCAGAATTCGTGTTTGTGGGTGGGGACCTACACCTGCCACCCTCTAGGCCAGGTTTAAAGCTCTTAGCTTTCCTCCACAACCTTTGAGGAAGCAGGAATTAACCCCAGACATTAATGACACTCACCTAGGAAAGTATCTTAGGTATTAAAAGGGACTGTTCTGAGGCCTCTATAAGAAATCATTCATAAACCCACAGCAGCAGAATCCCTGTGCTGCAAAATGCATAGTAATAATATTTTGCCCAACCAAGAGCTCAAGGGCCCTCAAGGAAGACCCATTGTTGCTGGCTGACGTCGGACTCAGAAACATGTTGCTGTATCAGCTAGCTTTGAAAATGTGCACACGATGACAGTGTAATCCCCAGGGTCAATTCCTGGCTGCAGAATCACAACATGCCCGGGGCCCTCATTGTAGGTGTGTAGGACTCAGTGAGTGAGTATTAGTAGAGCTGTGTTCTAGGAAAAATGGTGGAATTAAAGGGATAATGTATGTGCAATGTGGGGAGTCTACGCTGTCCCTGGTGTGTGTGTCTAGGCCTTTCTATAATGCAGGAATGGGAGAAGTAAATGAAGAATTGAACCAGACTCTGGAATTGGTGGGAAGAATAGAATGATGGGGGTGGGGAGAGGAAAGAATTAAGGGTGAAGACCAGCAGTCAAAGTTAAGTACATAAGCAATGGCATGGCAATCAATCCATTGGGTCTTGGAGGCACTCTTTAGCTCACTTCAAGAGATAACCGTAGTGTCTCGGAGTGGAGTGGGAGTGCTAGCCTTTCATCGTAATCTGAGAGCATCTATAGCTTGTTTTCATTCAGATTATGGGGGAGGGAGGGTATGTGAGGATTTAGCAAGAGTTAATGCTCTCTTTCTATCTGCAGCAGCTGAAAACAGATAGTTCCAAAACTCTTTATGTGCTAATAATTTACGGAAACTGAGCTTTACGAAGGAAACGGAGCCCTTGAAACAGCCTTAGTAGAATCTGTACTGGGGATAAAATGCAAAACACTACTCTTAATAAAGTGTATTTTATTCCTGCTAAATCTTTGGTCCTTCTAAAAAGCCTGAATGGGGGAAAAAACTGTTACATCTGTGCAGGAGTGTTACAGCTGAGAGTCATTCTTTTTCAGAGGCCAAGAAAAAAAAATGGCCTAATTTGTAATAGCTGGCATGCAGAATTGTGCACACGCATTTCCATAAGCTTGAGCTGGAAGCAAAAATTGGAATTGAGTCCTGTAGCTATGCTGTGATACCTCATGTGTATGCATGGATGGTAATTTATTAATATAGTTTCCAGTAAATGAATGAAAACACCTGGAAACACCAAATTAGATAACAAGGCCAGCAGCATCTGCCTGCCTACTTTGCAGTTGTGGGAAATTAGCTAGGTGGAACACACCTACCTTTTCCTGAGGCAGTGCTTCAGGGGTAATGCCAAGATCTCTGGCCAAATGTCGAGGTGAATATTCCTTCTCTGATCCAGATCTGAGGATCAATAAATCCCCATGCATCTAGAGCCTTATACAAGGTCCTCTTGCTTCAATGGGAGACTTTCCATTGGCTTCAGAGGGCTTTGACTCAGGCCCATACTCACAAATCCCTATATTAAGTATTTAACCTTATGTTTAACTTACATTACTTTTTATTTCCAAATACATTTCTTATTCAGTCTTGGTAAGCATCTGCCAGTAATCCATGAAATGTAAATATTATTTACCCCATGGAAGAGGGAAAGGGAGAGAAAGTGCTCCATCTAATTAACCAAAATTATATTTCTCCTGTTAATCTTGCATTTGTAGAGTCCCTATTGTGAATTATTGCTGATAATTAGAGCAGCGTTATCTTAGCATGACTGTGGCATTCACAATATGTTTTTGCCTTGAATAGTTATTATATGTTTCAGCAAAAATCAATACATCATAGAGACGTGTGCATGTCTGTATAGTATAGACAGATAAACATTTGCTACAGATATAATTTAATGTCAGTTTATTAAGATATAAAAATCAGGCCAGTATAAAGATATCTGCTATATCAAACAGACGTAGAGTGGTCACAAAAGACTGAATTATCTCAGTTTGCCATCAATCCGAGTCTACTCTTAGGACTGATGGCCTGCTGTAACCATGGAGCTGTTCTCGGTGCTGACATGACAAAGGGGCTGGTGGCAGGATGTTCTCCGCAGAGGTCCTCAGCTCCAGATGACACATCCTCCACGAGTCTAACACACCCAGTGTATGCTGGATCTTTAAGACAAGATCCACATGCATAGTAGTTTTGTTTCCTGAGGGCTGTTAGACTTTGGCCTAATTCCGGTTGTTGAGTTGAATGTATGGGGGTGATTAGAGGGTAAGTGATACACAGGAGGTGAGCTTGAATGATCTAGTGGTCTGTCCTCAATATGAGTGAGATACGATGAGTCATTGTTCAGGCATTATTTGACTTAGTCATTTGTGGTATTAGATTTTTGTACGTGATCCCACGACATTCCATCTCAGATGCATTTATAAATAAAATAGATGGCCAGATAGCTGGCTGATATACATCAGGAAAGCTCTGTTGCCTTCAGTAGACTTATTCCTACTTATACCAGCTCAAGATCTGACACACTGAGGATAGTCTAGACTACAAGCCTCTTTCGAAAGAGGCTTTTTCAAAAGAATCTTTTGAATAAGCTTCTTTCAAAAGATATCGTCTAGACGGCAACCACTTTTTTCAAAAAAGCGAGCCCCTTTTTCAAAAGCGAGCCCCCAGGCAATCTGGATGCTCTCTTTTGAAAAAGCCCTGTCTGCAGTCAAGAATGTCTTTTTTCAAAAGAGCTCCTTTGAAAGAAGGTGTTCCTCCTTGTAAAATGAGGTTTACCGCGGTCAAAAAAACCGCTGTGTTCTTTCGATTTAATTTTGAAAGAACGCGGTGGCAGTCTAGACGCAGGGGAAGTTTTTTCGAAAAAAAAGGCCATTTTTTTTTTAAAAACCCTGTAGTCTTGACATACCCTATGTGAGTGGAGTTCTATTTTCACACATTTATATAATATGTTTTGAAGCTGTTGTATGTTGACTACTGTAATGAGGCCTTACTGAGAGAGGAGAGAGAGAATTATAATGTTTGAATGATAATTTATAGGTTTAAAACCTAGCTTGGACTTGGGCTTGAGGAAAGATTCTTCCCTTAATCCCTTTTACCCTTGTTTGATTTGAAGTTACTTTACAATTCAGTGCCTTTAAAATGCATTAAAAAGTGAAGGATAATTTTGAAATCCATGTTAACTTTCCACTGAAATAGTTTAAGCATTTTTTTTCTTTTCTCTCAATGCATAATAAAAAATTTCTTTTTCATCAATACAGATGAAACTGGCATTTTAGGGTGTATCTGTATCCGAAAGTGGTATAAATACAGGACTTTGAGATCTGTTAGCACAATTTTTTCTATATTGTATTCAGAGTGGAACTATAGGTGTCCATCCTGTACTCTTATCAAGAAAAAAGGTGGTTTGCTGAACGTCTCGACTTTCTCTTCGCCTCCATCTTTGCTAATGACCCTTCTCTCTTTCTTTTTCCTCATAACAGTGGCACCAAATTGGTCACCTCAAGTGGAGACTCAACAGTCCGGATATGGGATTTCACAAAGGGTGAATGCATTCTGACTCTAGAGGGACACAGCCATGCAGTATGGGACTGCTCATGGCATGCTTGTGGAGATTTTGTGGCTTCTGCTTCCATGGATAACACCAGCAAAATATGGGACATTAACAGGTGTGTAGCTATTGAAAATCATTGTGTAACTGATGGATAATTATGAATATGAGCAAATGTAGCATGTTTCAGATCACTCGTGCAGATCTATATTTAGGCCCCATTCCAGTCAAACTCATCATTAGCTTTCAGCATTAGTCTCACTGGTACCAACATTAGGTTAAAAAAACTATATGCTTTGCTAGATCAAGACTTCAGTAAACAACAGAGAGGAAGCAGGTAATTTTGGAGTATTTCAAAACAAGATTGTTTTATGCTGCATCTGAATTTCCTTGGTATTTTTTCATGGTCAATGTTTTGTGGCGCTTTGAGCCAGAAACTACAATGTGTATTATCTAGGCTTTGTTTTTTGGGGCATGACTAAAAACAACGGTTTTTAAACTAAGATTAGACCAATACAACAATATTTTACTTATTTTAGGTGTGATTCCTCATTGATTAAAGGATAGCTGCACTATATCAGTTATTTCCCTTTTTGTTCAAAATAGAGTCTACATTATAGCAGACACTTCTGGGAATACTCAAGGGTGTCTGTCTACAGCTCAGCTAGTAATTTTTCCACTTTAATGACATTATATATTGGTTAATTTACCTAAATGGTTCTTTGTCCCACTCTAATTTCCCTCGCCTCCCAGATCCGGCTTTTGTCCCTTCTGCATTTGAATCAGACTCTCTTCTCTTTCATGCTTCCTGGTCCCAGCAGCAGGTCATTGAGAACACAGGAGAGATAGTCTTCTGCTTTTGCCTTCCGTTCCTAAACCAGGCCTGGCCGGCTGCAGTCCAGCGCTGCAATTGCAGGGAAAGTCCAGCTCAGTCTTGGGCTCACTGCTGAAGACGCCTTCAGAGTTTTGTACCTTATCTGCAAGAATCTAGAAAGTCTCCACAGGGCAACTGTGAACTGCAGTTCTTTGGAGCCTTAATGTTTGTCCAAGTGTGGGCAGACTTTCACAGGGACTGCAAAAAGCACAGTTGTGGCGCAAAGGCACCTCTCCCGCAAAGTTTCAAGTCTGCAGGAAAAGGGTGGGGGCCACTAGATTACATCAAAGCAAATTGGCCAGAATTTTTAATCATGCGCAAAACACTGAAGTTTTCATTAGCCTTGTCCTTGGAAATGATTGAAGTGACTAAATTTGACAGCAGACACCCCGCTTTGGAATTTAAGCCCAAACAATTAACATTTAGTGAAGATACAGACAACCAAACCCAGGAGTTTTAGAATGTGAAGTATCGGGCAACTTTAATAAGAGGCCTACCTAACTACAGCAGCAGTCTTTCTGAAAAGAATTAATGCTTGGCATTCAGTTGAAACCTCATGATTTCATGTCTTGATTGCTTGCCTAGTTGCCTCTTTTCTTAACTTCTTGTAACTTGATTATCTTTCAGCATAAGTTAAAACACATTTATGACCTCTAATGAATAACACAAAGAATAGCATTAATTTTATGTCTGAGTGGTTTTAAATGTGCTAAGGGGTGGTTATGTTTAGACATCTTAAAATACCTCTGCCAAAGGAAGCTTTTGTTGTCAGAGAAATTAATGCAAAGCTTTGCCACCATCCCTTGCATTAATTTGCAACTAGCCTTTCTGCCTTCTCTATGTGTGTGGTGCATTTTGCATTAGGCAAGGGCTGAAGCTAAGCTACTAATACAATCACAAGTGAGCTGCACGGTGATAGTGTGAAAGACAATCATTCTGCTCAAGCTTTAAGTAATGAGAGAGTGGAAATGGTTGGTTAGAGTAGGAGGGAGTACAAATAGGGGCACAATATACCCTGTCAGACTTAGAAGACTCAATGGTTATTAAATTAGGAAGCTTATGTGGAACCTTCACTGGTTGATTTTTTCTCGTCACAGTAGCCTTTGTTCCTGCTTATTCATTTTGATCATATCAAGTCCAAAAGGCAATAATAGAATCTTTTCAGCAACTCTACTGAAGTTAGATCTCTTTGCATGATGTACTGTAGAAAAGATTTTCTGCATCTACGGTATGTACAAACTGGATATAGAAGACATTTGAAAACACGGTGCCCCACAAATAGAAAAATATTTACTATTCCCTACAGCTGAATAGGGGATAACATTTTGCTTGTCTCCTAAGATGCCTCAAACTAATAAAAAAGCTGGAAGGCACTGAAAATTTGATTGCATTTGAAAGTGGTGACTTTAAAGCTTTGCCTACTGGTCCATGCCACATGAATCAAGGATTCTATGTGCATACTTTATGATGTCACAAAAGGCAACAGGACTTGGATTCAGTGTACACTTTATTGATAATAATGATTTGATTGTGAATGTATTTGTATTCTAGCAGCACTTTAGGCCCTAGTCAGCATTTGGACTCCTCTGATGCTAGACAGAGCATACAGATGTAATGAAAACACGCTTCCCTCCAAAAAGAACTCACAGATCACATAAAGTGCCTTTAAAAATTGCATTGTTTCGGCTGTGGCTATAGATGCAAGCTACTCTCTATGTAAACTTAATGGGCCCCTTTGTACCACAGGGAGAAACTGTGTTACTAGCAACAGGAGATTCACCTGGTATAGAGTTGGTATTGGGGATCAACCAAATCCCTTGCTACTATCAGAGGGGGAAGGTAAAGGTGATGCCATTTGCCAAGTTTCACCGATATCCCTTGCAGCTCTGGTTGAGGTCAGTGTACTCCCCATTCGGGTACCCCATGCAAAAAAGTGTCACAGTCCTGCTCCAAATCCGTGGAGACATGAGCCGGGGGCTACAGTCCAGTTGACATGGAAGGGAGAGATGCATTCTCTGTGACCTCTCTGATAGTGAGGTTCATCATATATGTAACAAGAGCAAGGTCAGGAGCCCATAAGACAGACTGAAGCGGCATTCCTGTCTGGTCTGGATTTTGACAGACAGTCCATCTGTAATGTGTTATATAATCAAGCATTGCTCTGCCAGGAAGCCATCAAGCTATTGACATAATGCCATCAACACCGGCTAATCCGACTGAACAGTTGTGGCAGAAATCCCTCCCTGCAATAGAGCCTAAGGCAGACACCTGCCATGAAAAATTTAATCCCAACCTGATAAAGGTACGAGCACTAACCCCCCATATCAGGGGAAACACAGCTGTTTGGTTGTTCTGGCTCTTTCCTCTTGCATTTTCATAGATTGCAGTTCATCGCATTTGAAATAGAACCGTTTTCTCTGAGCACGAGTTCCACGGGACCACACGGAACCACCTGCTGTCTCCATTTTATGCTGCTATGGTCAATGCTGAAACCAACGCCTACAGGGAGTCCAATGGTACTGACGGTTCAGTGCGGACCTGCTGGCACCTGTCAGATTTTACCTTGGAAGTGGGTTTGGCTATCTTAGAGAAATGTCAGTTGTGAGCCATCAGCTGGCTTGAAATCAAACCTTTTGTGATGTGCTCTGCCTACTGCAAACTGCCCAAGTACTGAACCAGATGGTGCTGAGTTCACCAGACACCAGCTGTCTGTTCCTGACTGTTTCTTCCCGACTGTTTCTTCCCATTACCAAAGACTCCGACTCCACTAATCTGACAGTGCGAGCTCTTTTCCTTTTCATTTTATTTCAGAAAATCTAGAGTGCGTGCTGTTTACAGCTCCCAGTTCAACCTTCCTAAAAGAAGGTTGTGCTATTCCAAGCCGCCAGCCACTTTTATCTGCCTCTGGCTTGACCTGCTGCTTCTTCAGCTGCCCTTCATCAGCAGATTGCTGTAAAACTTTTGTTTTGTTGCTGGGCAGGCTGATTCCAAAGTGCAATAAGCACCACATCTGTCTTTTTACAGAACGTGAACAGTAGGCCAACCACCTACTGTTGAGAAAAGGGGATCTGATGGCAGGAAGTGGGATACCAGGAAGAAACACAAGGGGGAGGATGTAATAGGGCAGTGGTTCCCAATCTTTTTGAGCTTACGGACCCCATTTCAATCTATTAAAATTTCACAGACCCCTGTCCCTGGGCGAGAAGAAAAAAGAAAAGAGAAAGAAAAGTAAGGAAAGGAAAGAAAAAAGAAAAGTAAGAGTCGGGCCCCCCGGGATGGACCTGATCCAAGCACTTAAAACTTCCCACAGACCCTCTGCAGTACCATCACAGACCACCAGGGGTCCACGTACCACAGGCTGGGATCCACTGCAATAGGGCACTGGATAATTGGATGGATCTGTCAATAATTGCCATGTTTCATTCATTGCCTGCCAAGCACCTGGCAGTGGCTACTGCTGGAAGATAGGATCCTGCGCTAAATGGATCATTAGTCTGATCTGGCATAGCCATTTTTATAGTTTTATAGGACGTGTTGTAAGCCGGGGCCTAAGGGAAGGGATAAAAGTAAGACATTAAACCATATTAACTTATTAACAATACAGTGGTTACTGTAATTAAAGGCATCTTTTTTTCCATTTTCTATGTATTCTTTTCTTCACTATGGACTATTTTCCAGGGCTATCAAGTGATTAACACAATAAATTGTGATTAATTGCACAATTAAAAATAATAGCAATTAATTGTGCTGTTAAACAATAATAGGATATCATTTATTTGAATATTTTAGATGTTTTCTACATTTTCAAAATATTTATTTCAATTATAACACATCTTACAAAGTATACAGTGCTCACTTTATATTTATTTTGATTAAAATATTTGCAAAAAAACAAAAGAAATTGCATTTAATTCACTTAAAACAAGTACTGCAGGGAAGTCTATTTATCATGAAGTTGAACTTACAAAGGTAGAATTCTGTACAAAAATAATTGCATTCAAAAACAGAGCAATGTAAAACTTTAGAGCTTACAAGTCCACTCAGTCCTACTTCTTGGTCAGACAATTGCTCAAACACATTTGGTTATAATTTACAGGAGGTAATGCTGCCTGTTTGTTGTTAACAATGTCATCTGAAAATGAGTACAGGTGTTCACATGGTGCGAGTGGAGCCGGTGTCACAAAATATTAATGTGCCAGATGCTCTAAAGATTCATATGTCCCTTCATGCTCCAATCACTATCCCAGAGGACATGCATCCATGCTAATGATGGCTTCTGCCTGATAATGTTCTAGGGCAGATTGGACAAATGCATGTTCATTTTCATAGTCAGATTGCACCAGCAGAAGGTTGATTTTCTTTTTGGGTTGTTCAGGCTCTGTAGTTTCTGCATCAGAGTGGTGTTCTTTTAAGACATCCAAAAGTATGATGCCTACCTTGTCCCTCTCAGATTTTGGAGGGCACTTCAGTTTCTTAAATCTTGGGTCGGCACTGTAGCTATATATGGAAATCTCACATCAGTACCTTTTTGGCATTTTGTCAAATCTGCTGTGAAAGGGAAAGAACATGTGCTTAAAAAGAACATGTGTTGGGTCATCATCCAAGACAGCTAGCTCATGACGTATATGGCAGAATGTGGGTAAAACAGAACAGGAGACATACAGTTCTCTTCCAGGGCAATCACAAATTGAATTAACACTTTGCTTAATGAGCACCATCTCCATGGAAATGTGACCTCTAGAATGGTGGCTGATGCATGAAACTGTATACGGATGGTTAACATATCTGGCATGTATATATCTTGCAAAACCAGCTACAAAAGCCACTTTCAGGTGACATGGTAAATAAGAAACAGGCAGCAGTAGTGGGTGGAAATGTAAACAAATTTTTTTGTCTTAGCAATTGGCTGAACAAGAAGTAGGACTGAGTGGACTTATAGGTGGTACAGTTTTATATTTTGTGTTTAGTGCAGTTATGTAATAAAAAAATCTATTGTAAGTTACACATTTGTGATGAAAAGATTGCACTACAGTATGTGTGTGATACTGAAAAATACTATTTTTCGCATTTTTACAAATATTTGAAGTAAAAAATCATATGAAGTGAGCACTGTACACTTCATATTCTGTGATGCAAATAGAAATCAATGTATTTGAAAATGTAGAAAAACATCGAAAAATATTTAATATATTTCAGTTGGTATTGTTTAGCAGTGTGATGAATCATGATTAATTTTTGAGTTAATTGCGTGAATCAACTGTTTTCCATAGCAAAGGTTCTCTAAAAATAGAATGAAATATATTATAGTGTCTTTATGTAGACATATAACAGAAATACTGTACGGCATGTATATGTAATAATCAGTCTCTTCTCTGAGGGAATTCAGCTTTCTTAGCCACAAGGCCATCCTTTCTCTACCTGCAGGCCCTTCTTTCATTCAACACCTTTCAATTTCTACAACAAACAAGTCAGAAGTCCTTCACATAAAAGCCTCATTCACTGCACAACCCTGATTTATGCTCTGTCTATTCTGTGTACTGAATGAGGTAGAGGATCAATGCAGGAAAATGTGATCATATATTTAAACCTATAATTCAAAAGGGCAAAGATTTTGTGTTGCTTTGTTTTTTGAGTGCATGGCAAAGTTCAGCCTGAATTGTTAAAGTTTGTCAAAGTTATAAAAAGGGGAGTTCCCATAATTAAAGAGCTTTGCCTATAATAATTGTATTGTAGTTATGACTAAAGGTGCCAATCAGTGTTCAGGAGCCTTCGACCTATGGAATGAAAATCCAGATGAATGTACTGTTTAGGAATATGATGAGAGAAGATGTGTATGCAACAGAAGGATGTGCTGTGGGAGGGGTGGTTATGATTACTGTAGTAATTAAGGGCCACAGCCATTCAATTTCATCCACTGCTAAGTTATTTCTAGTACTAATAAATTGATATTTTATAAATGTGACTCTTTTCTCACTGCTAACATACTTAGTTCAGTGTCCTATGTAAGTTTTAACAGTCTGGAAAAACATAGCATCGAAAAATACTTCAGGTGCAAGACAGTTTGTCAAGGCTGTTTTGTCATTTTTTTCAAAGATGCATTATAAATAAATAAAGTGCAGAAAATATCTCTTTGAGGATTATGTACCTATGAAGTATTTTCATTATTAGATCTCAAAGTGCTTTTCAAAGGATGCAAACAGTATTGTCCCCATTTTACAGACAGGAAAATTAAGGCCAGCAGAGGAGAAATAGCTAGCTCACAGTCACCTCTCTAGTTAGTGGAGGAATAGGGCCTAGAACTCAGAGATGCTAACCCCCAGGTCCTGTGTGCTATCTGCTGGGATACACATCAACTATATATTTGAGAGAGTTTGTGTGTCTGTCTTTCTGCCTGTGAGTCTGTCTGCAAGTCTGTTTGTTCAAGAACTCCTCTTAAATGGTAAGAGCTAGGACCACCAAATATGGTAGGCAGCTTCCTTTTATCCTAACATAAAGTAAGGTAAGTGTTTGGTTGTGCCAGGACAATGGGATGCACCTGGAATTCAATTGTTTCTCATAAAATGGAAAGAGACCGGTCTGGTAGGAAGGACAGTTGTACTGTAGAATGACCACAAAGGAGCAGTAAGGGGTCAGAGATGGGGACTGCAACCGCTATAACCCCATTGGGCCAGCAGGGATGGAGAAAGGGACATCTATATGCTATGTATTTCAGAGAGTTTGTTTGTGTGTCTGTTTGTCTGTGTACTCTGCCCCTCAGTCAGGGGACATGCATCCCTCCCTCAGCTGTGCCCGCTGCAGCAGCAATGGACAGACACTTCTCACCTGGACCCGAGCTGCTGCTGTGAAAGAGGGTTGGAGTTGTCCTGTCTCCCCAGCGCAGCTGCATAGTGAACTCCTCCTCCCCATCCCCACCCCAGAGCAAACATTTACATGAAGAAAAACATTTAAGCACCTGAGCAACACTGGGTAAATCTTCTAGTAATAAAATATCATCTCTGTTCCTCTCCCGAAATAAGCTCAGATTTCATAAAGCAATTTGGTTTATATGTGATATCAGAACATGAACTCCTTCATAATAAATATACTTCCTGCAAATGCCTAAGGCAGTTTCTTTCCTGGGTAGTAAATTTAGTATCCGTAGTCTCTTTTGCACCCTTTCTCCCAGTTAACCCCAAAATATTACTTCCATAAGCATTTGAAATTAAATCACTATTGCAATAATCACCTTCACTGTAAACTCAGAATTTGAAACAAAAAGCAGTTCTAATATATAATATACATATGATAAAACATTAAAACACACAGAGTATCCATGTGAAAATGTTGTGACTAGAGAAGATATGTAGTTGTCAATGACTGGGAAGCTACTACGGGCTTATTTTTCTATTTTTACTCTTTACTCAGAAGAGTCTGGTCTTTGCAATGGAGATTATTCACAAGCACTTTTCTTTTCTGTAGCTTGTAAGTGTTTGCCATATATCAAGCCAAAACTGGCCTTTCTATAATCAGGATACTGCAACGTAGCCTTGTAGTCAACAATGTTTTGTCTCCTTGACTGCCTATTTGCCTTTGATTTAAAGATCTGTTTTGGGTAAAAACAAAACAAAACAAAAACAAAAACAAAAACACACACACACACACACACACACACACACACACACACTCTTCCCCCTTCGGAGACATGCAAATGTTATAAAAGAACCACTCTCCATATTACCTACTGTTGCCTATCAGTATTAACTGTTCCACAAAAATGTTGTTAGTGGATTTGAAGAGCACTGAAGTCTAGCTGCCTATTGTAGGAAATGACAGTAAGGTATAAGTAAATAGTGATACCTTACCTACCTGCTCAAATGGAAGTACTGAGGTATTTAGCTATATCCCATCTTCACAGGCCTTGCTCCTCTCTGCAGTAATCATAAGAAGTAGCTTGTGAGGAAGGAGGGGTTGAGAAGGTGCTAATCATTATTTTGTATAAACCTCTTATTATTCACGAGTGTAACTAAGATTGAAAATATATAGCTGCCCATGCTAATGGATCAGAAAACAATTCAGGATTGTTTTTCCTGACCATAAATCTAGGGCTTTCAAAGTCATTATGGCAAGATTAATTGTGATTATCTGACTATAAATCTGTTCAGAAATTCAGGGCCCTATCTCTGAAATGCAGATCAAGCTTAGTTTAAAGTACCTACTGTAAACACAGATTGACAGTTATTTTGTTCAGTATGCACGTCATATACAATATATAAAATGCAAAATTATGTTATTATCTTTAATTTGAGGAATTATTTACACTGAATGGGAACATTTAAAAGAGTCAAATTCTGCTCAGATTTACACTGAAATTCAATGGAGCCAATTCTCCATTCTTGCTCGAGTACTTTTATACCGCTCCAGTGCCATGAAGATGGAACCAGTCTTCAGAGAAGAAACATTCCACTGTGTCCTCTTTATGTCTTTCATGTGAATAAAGATCTCAGAATCAGGGCCATAGTTAAGTTACTTCCCGAGTCATTTGTTATTTTGTCATTGAATATTCTTCTCATTTCATATAATATTCACTATTTTTCCAGTCCTTTGGACTTTCTCCAGTGTTCTAAGAGTTATTAAAAAAATCAATATTATTGGTTCAAGTGTTTCTTGGCTGGTTCTTTTAATACTCTTGAGTGAAAGTTTTCCAGGACTGCAAATTTAAAATGTTTAACTTTAATAATTGCAGTTCCATAATGGATGGAAGATGAAGAATAGTCCTCTCTCATTATCACTATAATATATGAATGCAGTCAATAGAGGCTAACGTATTAAGTGTTTTCCTTCAAAGAAAGTCATGGAGAATTGCTAACTTTCAAAGCGGCTGTCGTTCCTTGCTGATCTGAACAGGACTGCGGCTATAATCTGCCCTTGGTTAACATGCCCTCTTGTAAAATGGCAGTCATCTACCATTGTTCTCAGTGAGAAGGAAGCCATGAAATGTCCTATTTTAAAATGGCCATCCCCTCTTATTTTACCTGATAGGCATGAGCCCCACTGTCATCTGGGAAGGTGGTGGTCCTCTTTGGAATCTGGAAATAGAGGGTAGCACTGAGAGAGACCGGGGGGGGGGGGGGAGATGACTGTGTGGCCCCGCTGTGTGTGACATCAGTCCCAGTGAGAGCTTTCGGAAATACCAGCCATTTTGAAAGAGGGCAGTTCTTTGTGGGATTTACTGAATAATATTATGAATACCCACGTTTATTACGCTGCCACAAGAGCACAAACAAAGAATGGGATTCCACTGTAGTAATGGCCTATACAAACAAAGTTCCCGTCCCAAAGGATTTACCATCTCAATAGACAAGATTGACTCTTTAGCTGCTGTGGAAGAGGAAAATTTCAGTTCTCAAGAATGAGAGAAGCTATCATTAATCCTGAGGGGAAAAACCTTTTAAAAATTGTAATTTATGTACGGGGCTTTCAGAAGTGTCACTTCATGAGAAGTTTGAAGAGTCTATTGTTCTGTTACTGAAGTCATTCAGGACAAAACAGCACACTTAGGGCACATCTACAAAGCAGGGCAAAAGTCGAATTAAGCTACGCAACTTAAGCTAGGTCATTTGTGTAGCTTAAGTCGAAATAGCTTAATTCGGTGTTTGGCACTGTCTACACAGCAGGAAGTCGAAGGAAGAACACTTTTCCTTCGACTTCCCTTACTCCTCATTACAGGAGTCAGAGTAAAAAGTCCTCTAGTTCAACATTATTTCGTAATAATGACTTGCAGTGTAGACGCGCTCTTTGTTTCAGATTAACGTCAGTTATTCTGAAATAACGCTGCTATGTAGACATACCCTTGGTGTTCAATTTCTTTAAGAACCCATTTTAAAATTACTTTTAACTGATAAATGCATTAATGGACTTCTCTGTAAATACTAAGGAAAAAGCATTCTGTGCCCAAAGAGTAAGGCTATCTCTAGACTACATCCCTCTTTCAAAAGAGGGATGTAAATTAGACAGATGGAAATTGCAAATGAGGTTTACAGGAACTTTTGAAAAAGGGTGGTTTTTTGAAAGAAGCATGTCTAGATGGTGGTTTCACTTTCAGAATACCCATTTTCGAAAGAACGCATGGCCGCCATTATGCAAATGAAGCGCGGGAAATTCAAATTCCGGCTTCATTTGCAATTTCGATCTGTCTAATTTACATCCTTCTTTCGAAAGAGGGATGTAGTTTAGAGATGCCCAAAGTGTAGTACTTTGGGGTGAAATTGTACATGACCAGATGAAATTATACTGTAAGTGCAAAACTCAACTCATTCTTAACTACAGAGCTGTGAGCACCACCTCCATTGTTTATACTTATTTACGTCTAATTAGAGGAGTAGGACAAAATATTTTTAAAAACAGAACGTAGTAAGAAATACCGCAGTATAGTAAAATAAAAAAAGTGGGATATTTCACATCAGTTTTAAAGCAACATACAAATGGTACGTCATGAATCCTCACAAGAACTATGTGTGGTAGATGGATATAATTTATTATTTATTATCACAGTACCTCAAAGCTCCAGTCACAGATGGGGCCACTGGGACATAGGAAGGTTAAATGATTTGCTCAAGGTCACACAATGAGTTAGTGGAAAAGACATGGTTAGAGAGACTATTTTTTCACACTTCAATAACATCAAAAATGTCCAACTGGATACGCTTCAAATTTTCTGAAAGAAGGGAAGGAATGAGGTTAAATGACTGCTGTAGTAATTGTGATTTTAAAAAGTCACTGGACACTATCCCAAATACCGTTAAGATATTACAATATAAAGAGAGAGTTTTCAGTTCAACTTTTCTGCACTTTGGTCTAGCAATGAGCAGACAGCAGTTATGCACAGGAATAAGAAGCATCAGAAGTTACATAAGCTGCAATTAGAATTACAAGGGCTATCAAGCCGCATGCTTCAGGGCATAAACTAATCACCAGCTGGGATCAAGAGGAAATGCCCTTCCATGGTACAATATTACATTATAAAGCACATAATGGGAGTTTTACAACTTCCACTGAAACTTCTGGTCCCTGTCAGAGGCAAGTCTAGAAGGTTCATTGTTCTCTCCTGATACGGAATGTATTCTCGCTGCAGCTACCTGTGTGGGCGTAGCTTGTATTATAGTGGCATAAACACTGCTTTCCGCACTAAAAAGCCATGACTGTTCATTTGCGTGAGCATTTTGGGTAGTGTTCTTTTCAAACTGCAAAAAATGATTAGGGAAAATAAGAGTACATCTCTCCGGTGGACTGTGGAGGGTGGGCTTGAAATGCACAGCAATTTTGTTTTGGGGGTTGATTCAGGAATATAATCATGATTTTGACCAAGTTACTACATAATTTAAAAATAATGTGCTGCTAAATAGGAATATTGCCCCTTAATTCCTGAATTCCCTTCTTTATAAATGTGACACTAATTCTGTTACCCAAACTCTACTCTCAGCTAAGTACATAAAATTTTCTACTAAAATTAGAAACCAGCCATCAGTGGTAATTTCTCTTATTCTATGGCTGTGTCTACATTGGCATGATTTTGCGCAAAAGCAGCCGCTTTTGCGCAAAAACTTGCTGCTTGTCTACACTGGTGGGGAGTTCTTGCACAAGAACACTGACGTTCTAATGTGTGAAATCAGTGCTTCTTGTGCAAGAACTATGATGCTCCTGCTCAGGAATAAGCCCTCTTACGCAACTGTTCTTGCGCAAGAGGCCAGTGTAGACAGGCAACATGAATTTCTTGTGCAAGAAAGCCCAATGGTTAAAATGGCAATCGGAGCTTTCTTGCGCAAGAGAGCGTCTACACTGGCACGGATGCTCTTGTGCAAAAGCACATCTCTTGCGCAAAGGCACATGCCAGTGTAGACGCTCTCTTGCGCAAATACTCTAACACAAAAACTCTTGCGTTAAAGAGTATTTGCGCAAGATCATGCCAATGTAGACGTAGCCTATATGTATAATTTTTTCTTCACATTTTTTTTGTCCCTATTTCAACTTATTATTAATGTCTTATACTTTCTAAGATAGCTTTGGAAAAGCTTTTAGTGAGACTGATTCATTAGCATGTTCCAGATGTTATGCATCAATCCCGAGATGCAAAAATACCGTAAAGTAGGCTTACCTGGCTGCGGTGAGGATTTCAGCCTTGGGTCACTCGCAGCCAAGTTTGCAAAATGCTGATCTAAACAACGCTGTGGCAAATAGTATATTTTGTCTCATTCGCTGAGTGTAGAAATTTGAACTCTGGGTCTTGCCAAATCGTATACATACCTCCACAGGAAGCTTCCATAGCCTTACATAAAATATGCATAATTATAGAATCATAGAACACTAGAACTGGAAGGGACCTCGTGAGGTCAAGTCCAGTCCCCTGCCCTCATGGCAAGACCAAGCACCATCTAAACCATCCCTCATAGATGTCAGTAACGCCATAAACGACACTTGACAGGCAGTTCATTTTATCTGACAGCACCGTCTTTCACCAAATGCCTGGATGCCTTATCCAATCACATTTTCCTCACTTCGAACACTTTACTTGCAAGCTTTTCTTTCCCCGTCCCCTTTCGTGGAAATGTTTTCCCACCGCTTCCCAGACAAAACAAGAATTCTATTGATCGAGAGATCAAATGGTCATAAGAGATGTCATATATGTGTCACTAAAGACAATGAACGGATCATCAATATGATTTAAATCCTCACATCTCTATTCTCTCGGTTTTAGTTATTGCACATTTTCTATGCCCAGGATGTGGCACATCTTAAAGAGGTGTGTTACCCAAAAGCATACGTGTTGCATCAGAAGTAGTTGCAGATAGTTTCACTGCTAATAGTGCCAGTCAGAGGAGAGGAGCTGTTTATTATTCATAAGCAGCAGTACAAAGAAAGGCACAGCCCCCTGAATACTAAACTGCTGTTAACTGTTAATGTATTCAAGTTGGAAATTAGAGGAGCTGGTCATTTGATAGGAAAGGGAAAGATTGTTGCAATGACTGCCTCCATACATATCAATTCCTTTCATTTGGAGTCTAGTTCCTTTGGCCTCAGGCAGTCTACAGAGATGTATCTTTTTTTTTTAAGAGTTCAGAAAGAGTAGGCTTTGCATAAAATCGTGTGTTGTCAAATGATTTTCCCACCCCAAATGGTGGAAGTCTCGTCTTTTACCAGACAAGTACCTTGTTAAAGCAGCCCACGTTCAGCTCTGATTAGCTTCACAGCAATATGAACATGAGTCACATCGCAACCCTTAAACAATGCCAACTTCTGGATACAAAAAAGTCTCCAGGGCACTTTCTTCAAGTCGGTAGATACTGAATTGTCTTAGTGCCTTCATAAAATGGGAAGAAATATAAATCAGCACAACAACTTTCTCCCCTCAGACACCATTTTCTGAAACCTGTGGGCTCCGTTCTTGTCCCAAAACTTAAATGCCCCTTGAATGAGCAAACTCAAGTGCTGCTATTTGTGGCTGGAAGAGCAGACTTCCTGCACCGAACTTTCCGTCTAGTGATGTGAATCATCTACAGACAAGTGTAGAACAAAACCACTGTCAGAGGATGTGTGTGCTGAGGTATATACAACCATTGCCACTTCCCAGACCGGCCGTTAGGCCTCTCATATGAACAACGTCCTTTAATTTCTCCATGAGGTTTTGGGGGGTCGCTACAAACAATACCTTTTCTGTACATTCTCTGCTGCACATAGGGTGTGTCATGGGGCTGGAGGCACGATATCATGAAAGTATTTGACCCCATGCCAGCCACATTTTTCCACCTGCTTGAAAGCATTTGCCAATCTCAGACACGTTTCCTGGACAGCCCTTTAGGAAATGCAGCACCCACAAAGCATTTGGGCTGGTAAAAATGGGGTGTAGAAATGTGCTTAAAAATCACAGCAGTTACATCACTAGATGCGCTGCAGGCTCATACTGCAGAGCCCGGGCCAGCAGGGGCTGCTTCTGGCCTCGCTCCTGGAGAGGAGGCTTTGCTGTGGCAGGAAGCCGGACCCGCCACGGCCTGCTCCGACAGGCCCTCTGGGGCTGCAACAGCCCCTGGCTGAGGCAGGCGGGGAGCAGCTCCAGTCCCTACTGGTGAACTAGAATCAGTAAGCCTCACCCAGTTAACCATTTACATCCTTCGTAAAACCCTTTTTGAAACGTCCCCATTGTACGTGCGTTGGAATTCCCCGGTAACGTTGAAACACGGTGCTTCCTTTTCCTGTCAGTGTTGCCTTCACTCATGTCTGTACCATCTAGACCAGTGTTTCTTAAACTGTGTTCCGTGGCACACTGATGTGCCACGAGGCAGTTGGGGGTGTGCCACGGAGAACAGCAGAGTTCAAAATGGCCGCCCTTAAAGGTGTAGGCGACCTTTTTTTGTGTGTGCATGTGCTCAATAATTTTCCCCCCAACCCTTTTTTTGCTCAACAAAATCTTTGGTGTTGCTCATAAAAAAAAATTGTTTGGTGTTCCTCGGTCTTAAAAAGTTTAAGAAACGCTGGTCTAGACAGAGACTCTATTCCAGCACCTGAGATTCCTGTGCAGCTTCACTGGCGGCAGTGACCTAGCCAATGTGTGGGAAATAGTCACAGCCCTTTCGTGGCTGCACCAGAGCTTAGTGCTAGCCAGGGTGGGGAGAGCAGAGGCTCTCACTCGCTCCGTGCTTCCCACTGTTGGCAATGGCAGGGGAGCCCCAGAGCCTTTCCCCCTACTCACTAGCCAGGAGGGATGTAAAATCCTGTTAACTGGTTAAACATTAAGTTTAACTGATTAAACAAGAGGAGCGTGGGGGGGGCTGCTCCAGCCTAGCGCAACCCCCATGATGTGGACAGGAGCTGCTCCAGCCCCATGTGAGGCTGCCCACTCCCAGCTTGCATGGGCTGGGAGTCAGCAGCCTTGTGTGGGGCTGGAAGTGGCAGCCCTAGGGCGGAGGGCTCCCAGCCCGACCCATTCACATCCCTACTAGTCAGGGTAGCTGGCCTAATGCAGGAAGGACTTGACAAGTAATGGGGGTGTCTCTGAGGCACAAGTCCTCCTGGGGCTGTTCCTAGAGCAAGGCTACTTATGTCTGAGCTTAAAGGAACACACCTCAGCCTGTCTATTCAGTAGTAAGCAAAAATGAGGGGATCACACCTGACTCGTGCATGGGTTTGTTCCGATTATTTTTCTCGTTTGCGCTGAGTGTTTCGTTAGCATCCAGGTCTCTGAGCCACAGACTGAAAGTGAATGTGCTGACAAATAAAGGGCAGAAGTGCCATCTAGAAGAGCAGGCTTCTGAGCAGGGAAAAATCAGATGGGGAACAGTGTGAGTGAAAGAGACTTGCTGGGGGGCACCATCTGAATGGGAGGAATGACCTTGGTTGCCTGTAGCACAAAGCCCCTTTCTGGATCCATTTTTTATTGAACATTGTATTTATTCATAACCAAGCACAATGTTACATTGTCAGTGTGAAGTGTGCAAAATACGTTACTGGTACAATTCTGGGGAAAGTACGCAAGTCGTACAGTTTTGTGGCGGACTGTGGAGTCTGTATAATGATAGTACGCATTATACAGTACTTCATGCTCTATTCCTTACAAGCATCACGTCCAGTTCCCTTTGTGATACTGATGGAGGCTGTAAGATATTGGGGCAAATTATCAATCCTCTTGACATTGCCAACGATATCATAGGAATAATGCCTGTGGAGGACTACAACCAAAAAGCAACTGTCTGGTAGACAACAGCCAAGACACTGGGGATTAAAACCAAGTGAACCAAAGATCAAACCGGTGGTAACCTCAAAGATCAAGAAACAAGCTAAACTAGTGTAGACATCAAACAAGTAGACAGTTTCTGTGACTTGGATTCCATCACAACACATGATAATGGCTCTGAAATTGACAGAGAGACCTGGGGTACATCCACACAGCAACGTTATTTTGAAATAATTAGAGTTATTTCAAAATACCTTAGTCCATGTCTACACAGCCGGCAGTTATTTTGAAATAAGGTTGACATAGTGTCAAGCTGGAGGTCTTCTTACTCCGATTCCTGTAACCCTCATTGTGCGAGGAGTAAGGGAAATTGGAGGAAGAATGCTCTATTTCAAAATAAACACTGTGTAGACGCTCCCAATTTCAAAATAAGCTGTTTCAAAATAAGCTACACAACTGACATCACTCAATTTGCATAGCTTCTTTTGAGTGAAGCCCTGCTGTGTAGACGCACCCATGGATGGCTACTGCCAGCACAATGTCCGTATGTCTGAACAAAATGGTTTTAGAACCTTAAATCAGCATCTATGCCTGCTAAAGCCAGTTTACATACAATGTTCATTGCTTCCTTTGTGGTTGTGAAACACCGGTACTGCCAAAGCTTCTGGAGCAAAAGCTTCAAACATTTGAATTAAGGTTCTGGGTCACAGGCATGACAAAGCTTGATTACACTAAAAAGTGACAACATCTGTGGAAAATTGAAAATGTAATGTGTGATTATAATCATTGAAAGGCGCCAACTACCATGGTTTGGTCATATTGCTAGAATGACTCTCTACTGAATTGCTCTGTGGAAGAATACATGGCCATAGATGGCAAAGGAGACAGTGGTCTAACATTCAAAATCACCCAGGCAACTCCCCAAAGGCTCAAAAATAGTGGCTCAAAATATGTATTTCTACATTGCACGCTTATTTCATAATCTATTCCGGAAGATATATTTCAAAATAGCTTATTTCAAAATAAAGCATCCACACTACAGGGAAGCCTCAAAATTGGAATGAGACAGGCTTCCCTAATGTAGACGTGCTATCTCGATTTAGAGCCCCAGGAAGCACTGGGGAGAAATTACTTAGAATGGCCCTGGGGAGGAGCTATTTTGAAATAGCAGCAGTGGAGCATCCACACTGCAGCTATTTCAAAATAGCTATTTCAGAAGAGGAGTTATTCCTCATGGAATTAGGTTTACAGAAGTCGGAATAAGTTGCCTGTTATTTCGGTATTATTTCAAAATAATGGAATTGCAGTGTAGACACTCGCATTGTTACTTTGAATAATGCTAGTTATTCTGAAATAACGGTGCAGTGTAGACACACCCACAGTGTTTGCATTCACACATTGGACCTATGCAGTACAGATGCTTGAGACTTTTTTTATAAATCTGTTGGAAAAAGCCTGTCAAAACTGAAACTTTGTGCAAGAAAGCATTAGTTTTGACAAATTTCCCTATTCCAAACCATTTTGAAAATTGTTTCTGAAATGGTTAAAATATCCCTTTTTGACATTTTCAAAATGAAAAGCTTCCCTTTACGGTTTCAACATTTTTTTGGTTGGAAATTTCAAGTTGATTTATACTTTCTAACTTTTTTTTATAAAAGTCAAAATTGAAAAAAGGTAATTTGGGGGGGGCGGTTGGATTTCTGATTTGCATTTATTTTTAATATCCGCTTTTTGTTTCAATTCAGCACAGGGATTTTTTTTTTTAAATCTCAAGTTTTTCCCCCGGGACAGGACTATCATTTCCTACCCAGCTTCCCTACACATCTTTGAACACCTAAATCTACATAATCAAAGAAGCCCAACTGCTGTTTTGCCCAGAGAGCACAGGATGACTGCACTCAGTGTGTAATCATCATCCCCTCTTCGTGCCAGGATAACACAAATCAGTGAAATGGGATTAAAAGAATCCTTTCCAAGTCAAGCCCAAACCTACCTTCCCACTGAGAAGTCTTGCTTCAGCAGGGTAACTCCTTTGGAAAGCTAGAAGCTGCTGAAAATAAGGATAATTATAATAATAGCAGCTTCTCAGCGATATCTGCAGTGTAAGTGGTGGAACATAAATGGGCCAGATTGTGAACCCTGTGCTCACATGAGTCTGAGTGGCTGCTTACTGCTAGGTAAATTTCACAGTTTGGTCCATACTAATTAGAAATCTTACTTAGTGTAGGTAGCACTTTTTGCCATGCAGCACGGTCCTTAGGATTTATACTCCTCTTTCCCCGTACTATTAAACTGGTGCCCGATGCCTGATGGCAGCCATGAGGGGTGAGGTTTCATTTTTATAATTTTCAGCAGCATACTAAGAAATATTTTTAAAACAAAATTTCAACCGAGGCCCTGTAGACGAGGCTTTCTCAGCCTTCTGTTCTAAAGTACCCATTGGAAAAAAACAAGTACCCCCAGTACCTACAGTTTTCAGACACACCAAATTTTTTTCTACCATTGCAACGAATTTGTTTAAACAACTTAATTGTAGCCGGGTGGGCGATGAAATGTTTGAATGGAAAAAGTACAGAACTAATAAAGCACTGTAAAAATTAAAACACAAATTCAGCTTTCTCCAAATTTCAGTGGTGTTGACGTACCCCCCACACTTCTCTCGAGTATCCCTAAGGGTACTCATACCACTGGTTGAGAAACACTGCTGTAGACTAACACAGTAAATTCAGAACCTGACATGGGTTGGTTAAAGCCTGTGAAACGACATCATTACCACTGGAATGGCTCTTACACCGGTTCTGCTAATAGCTCTGGCAGGCTTTGTCACTTTCAAGTTTAACTAGATGCTCTCTGGAGGAAGCAGAGCCACAGAAAGGGGATGGGAAGGGGTGAGGGTGGGCATTAAGACCCAGTGGTGCCCCAGATTTTCAGGTGCCCTACACAGCTGCATATTCTGCGTGTGGGTAAGCACGCATCTATTCCAATGAGTGGTCCCATTGGCTTCAGTAGGATTACTCACAGGGTAAGGTGCTCTTTGGAGGGAGGGAGCCTATCAGAACATGGTCCTTACTTCATTAGGAAAAAGTTCCTAACTGTCAGAGTAGTCAAACACTGGAATAAATTGCCCAGGGAGGTTGTGGAATCTCCATCTCTGGAGATATTTAAGAGTAGGTTAGATAAATGTCTATCAGGGATGGTCTAGACAGTACTTGGTCCTGCCATGAGGGCAGGGGACTGGACTCAATGACCTCTCAAGGTCCCTTCCAGTCCTAGTATTCTATGATTGATTCACTTTCACATTTGGGGTTCAATTGGGGCTATACCACAAGCATTGACAATTGGCCATTAATGCCAAGGGAAATTCAAGTGTGTTGGTCCTGTGTCCAATTCCTTTCCGTCCCTGTCCTGCCCACCCATTTATGAGAGAGGGAGAGCAATGGCTTTTTAAACAATTCCCTGCACCCTGGTAGAGCATGCAGGGGACAAGAACACGCTGTACATTTCCTTACTGGTGCAGGTGTATGTCCCAGCTCACCAGGAAGCCCATAATAACAGTCAGATCAGACACAGGGACCTGGAGCCACTGAACTGCGAAGTATGACTATATTTGAGTTGTACTGTACCTGACCTGTGAAGTTACACCTACCAGCCACATAATAAACACACAAGCTGATGTTTTGCAATGAAATTAATATGTTAGGTTTTTCCGCTTAGGAGGATGGTTTTCAGAGAGATAATTGTTTCTTTCATTTTTATGATAATAGCATAGATCTGAAGTAACATCATTTTGGAAGTTTAGATGAAAATAATGGCTTGAGGAAGCAGTGTGTGATACAGTGTATAGAATTAACAGCTAGTGCTCTGGGGGTGACAAAAATCTAATCTTGACTCTGGGAACTTTTTGCATAATTCCTGCTAGGTTATCAATCACCGTTTGGCATTAGTTTGATTACATATTCAACACCTACAACGATGATGTAAACTGAGATTACATTCTGCAATTTAGGATTTACACTATCTGTTGATGGAAATAGCTTATATGTATATAATGCAAGTAGATGACTTGTGAGTATAAAACAGTGTCCCAACTTCCTAACGCACAGGGCCATCCTTTAAAACCTTAGCAGCAGCTGATGACTTAACTCTATTGTAAACTTCGATTTCATGCACCCAGATTTTGTGATGGCTTCTTGGAGGCTCGGATTCATGCCCATGCTTATAAATTTACACCTGTGAATTTTATCAGTTAGAGCTGAGTAAAGGAATAAATGATTTTTTCAGTTTCCTGAAAGTATCATCTAAAATACAATCAGTCCAAACTGAAACCGTAAGTTCAGAAAAAAACGTGGCAATTCGTAAAAAAAAAAATCAACAAAACTATTGTTTCCAGTCCAAAAAAAAAAACCCCCAAATGTTTTGTTCAGGTTTCAGGCATTTTTAAAAATAAAGGCAAAACATAAATAAGTAAAAATGGCTGTCTAGATCAGGGGTGAGCAAGTCCTGGCCTGCGGGTTGGCTCTGATCTGCTAGGGTTATTCCCTGGAGGGGTGCCACTGCTATATTTCCTGTGCCTCTGCAGGTATGGGCAATGGCAGTTCCCATTGGCCATGGATTGCTGTTCCTGGCCAATGGGAGCTGCCGGGAGCACTGTTCCAGTCCACACTGCTTCCCACAGCTCCCATTGGCCAGAAGCAGTGATCCATGGCCAATGGGAGCTGCAATCATTGGTACTTGTGGAGGCACAGGTAAATATAGTGGTGGTGGCCCACCAGTGGCTAACCCTGAGAAACCACCACTGTTCTATTGCCCACCCCTGGTCTAGATTGACAAAACGGAAGAAGAAGAGGAAGTGGTTCTGGTAATGGTGCCCACCTTACAATTTTTACCCAGGCATTAGCGCATTCTGTTGCAAGGTTGTTGACCAGAGTTCAAATCCCTTCCCTACATCAGGTACAAGGGCAATTGAGCCCCGCCTCTCACATGACACGATCTGTGTAAACTTAAGCACTTGTGTGTTCAGGGTCAGGTCTAAAGTGGCATAGAAATCATTAGTGCTTAATAATCACAGTGGGGTCAGTTATTTGAGGTTCACTCTCCACTCCTGTTGAAGTCAATAGATGTGGAACATGCCTACTCTCAGAGGAGATAAATATGTGTGTGTGTGTATGTGTATGTTAATATTTACTGTATGATAATAGCCAGATGACTTTCAAACTGATTCAGACATCCTATTCTCAATCTTATTTTGTCTGCCTAATCTGAAAATTTGGGGTCTTGCTTATGTCGTTAATATTAAAAGTTTAAGTAATATTCTCATGAACTAATACAATTCATTCTCTTTGTTTTAGTGTTGTCTCAGATACAATTGAAAGTGCAGTTCCACTCGCAACAGTAACTGTAAAAAGAGCATTGTGAGGTTGCATATTTGTCTCAATTCTGTATTAAATTTGCTCAGTTTACAGGTAAAAATGATTGTTCTAGCTGTCTGAACTGCAAACTCAACCTGGGCTCTGAAAGTCAAGCTTGGTTCTTTCTTCTCATTCATTCACACCAGTAACTTATTTTTTTGCAGACCACATGCCGCCCTGAGTAATATTTGTAAAACTGATTTTGTCAGTTTTGTCAATTTACAAAATTTGTAATCTTGTCAAATTACAGCTTCATTAACACCTGTATAACACCGATGAAAATGCTATAGTTTGCACAGTGTAAATAAGGGAATAATTTAACTAGGATCTTGCCTAGTAGTTGTCGTGTCTGAAAAGGAAATAATCCTGTGTTGACTTGAGTTTGAACTTTCAGAATTTGAGGTTTCATTTGTATGACTCCTTGTTTTTGTTTTTGTTTTTTTTTAAAGACCTTATTTTGTGAATGGCACACATTTTAAATGAGGTTATTGAGATGCAATGAGCATAGAACCTCACATTGTCATTTTTACAGGTTCACTTTTCAGGGAAGTGCTAAGGTAAAATCCAGGGTCCTGTTTAAATTTCATAGCAGCCATTGAATGCTACTGAACACAAAGTTAACCGGGAACGGGCTCCTGGAAAATCAGAGCCTCTGGCCATGTAACAATTAGGATGCTTTTGAGACAGTGTATTGAAGCGGGCAGCTCTTAAAGACAAAAAGAAAGCATGGGTCATTGTCTGTGTGTCATTATGAACCTGTGTTCTCAGCAGCTATCGTTAAGATGCCAGAGGCAGGATTACTCTGGTTTCTATTTCTTTAGATTTCTGCAAATTTCATCTAAATGGTTTATCTGAAACCACTGTCTCAAGATGAACTTTTCTGGGGAAAGTTTACTCTAAAATAGTTCCGAATTTTGGAGAAGGTGGCTAAGGCAATTTACCCTCTTTTAACTTAGTAAAGGGGAAAAAAATCTTGTAACTCACACAAACTCGAGAGACTTCCTGGAGTTTGGCAGTTAAATTCTTTGATGCATCTGTCTGTACTGGGCATGTGCCATCTCCTCACAGCTGTCACGTGTGACTTGACCAAGTTTTCCTACCCAGTGACTGAGTAGGCTTCGTCCAAGGGCTGCAAGGACAAAGATGGAGTTTCTCTACAGTAGTTCTTCTTGAAGCAGCCATGGTGCCAGGCACAAGAACTGAGAGCAAGGAGACTTTTTCTGCTGTTCTGTCAGTGCTGCTCCTGCTTGTAAATGGGTAGCATGGAGAAAGAAGAGCAGATTTACTGGAATGTAGAATGAGCAGCTCGGAGCAGGGTGGGGAGGAGACATAGCGCAGAAGCATAGAGAAAAGAGCAGAAAATGGAGAACGAGGCAAGAGAAGAGGTTGCAGATGATGGCACGTGGATGACAGAAATAAGAGAAGAAAGAAGAATGAGAGCAGAGGGCAGGGGAAGGACATGAGCCATGGATGGGGGGAAGGATAGAAGCAGAGATTCTGTGGAAGAAAAGTATGTTAGTACATAAAGACTGTACCATAAACATATGCATAAGGGAGAAAGGGAATTAAAGTTGCACGGGCAAACTTAATTCAAGCTTCTCCTCACTTTGGAACCTTATCTCACCGTATCTCTCAAATATCCTGCGACTGAGACAGTTACGATACTATATATAGCTTGATTCCTGTCCTCTGGCAACTCTAACCCAGTGCAGTTCTTTCCCACACTACTAAATGGTGGGTTAGAGAGGCAAAGCAGGTGAGATACTGTCTTCTGTCAGACCAACTTCTGTTGGTGAACGAGACACGATTTCAAGCTACACAGAGCTCTGTGTAAGTGCAAAAGCTTGCCTTTTTCACCCACAGGAGTTGTTCCAATGAAAGGTATTACCTCACCCAACTGGTCTCACTAATATTCTAGAAACAACACAGCTACAACCACAATTAAAATACAAATGCAGGGGAGAGTTTGTGCCCAAGTTAAGACAGCAGGAGATGCACCATTACTGTTCCCTCACACCTTTCTAGAAGTTTCTGACTCCATGGTTATGGAAAAATGCATAATATCTAAAGCAACAATTACACAGTCCCTCCCAACTGGAAATTGCCTCTTCAAAATAAAAAGTGTCCTTTGTGTAGTCACACCCTGGCACATCTCACTTTTGAAAGGTTGGTGCCTTCAGAGCTGAATCACAGATGACCTCTGGCATTTAGCTTCTTATTTGCTGTGTTTGCTGTGGTTTCGCCTTATAAAACCAGACAGAGCCAATGCAATAATTTGTTCCAATGGCTACGAAAAATGTCCTGAATGAAAATGATATCACCTGTAGGTTAGACTGGGAGGTGAGGCTTTTTATTCCTCACTCCAACAGCCGCTTATTAGAGAACCAGAATGATATTGTATTTGTTGTGGCGCTGTGTCTAAGAGCACGGCAAATCCATTATTCATATCTTCCTGAGCTCATAAAGCCATTGAAACAGTGCAGCATGCCTCCTTAAGACTGCCACCCACTCAAAATGCATTTCATTTGGACAAATAATGAAACTCTGTTCTGAAGAAAACCAATTTGAAAACACTGAAATTCATTTTACTCACTTTAATATTTATGTGCTTATATTTATTGTGTTTCGGCCATTTTTGTACTGTTTTCAAAAGTAGTTGCTCATTTAATAGATTGCCAGCAGAGTCAGTCAAATTTAAAATGAGGAAGAAAATCAACTCAAAACAGGACAAGGGTAGCGATGATGATCTATCCAACGTAGATTAAACTGAACAATTAATAAGTTGTATATTGTTGGGGGAACCCACAAATATATATCTCTTCATGTTAATTTACAACAGTATAGCATTGCTTCCAAAATCTGTGTGTTAGTACTGCATAATATCGGTACACATTGGAATGAGGCATTTTAGCCCTTACCCTTCTCCTCTTAAAGATGAACAAACACTGGAGGGAAACTGCTCTGGTATGGTGAATAAAAAGGGCATCTCTTCCAAAGAAAGGAGAAGTAGCATTAACACTCAGCTGCAACTGCATAACTTGAATTTGACATGCCGCAGTATTGTTATCTGACTACTTTTGATTCAGTCATTGTCTTGTCTGTACCAATAAGAATAATTGGATGATCTCCAACGGAATTATGTTAACACCTTCAGTGTGGTTTTGGTGACTTGTGCATTTGAATGAGGAGTAAGGTTATTGCAAATGACTGAAATGTTTGTTACATTCATCCTGAGAAATGTGAATTACCCACCCTGCACACTAATCTTCCTGCGGAGAGGTGGTGATATGAAAACTTTCATGCCATCCTGTTGTATGAAGGATCTAGGAGTCTGATGGAATGAAATAGCAGAGGCAAGCTGTCTTTTCCACACGTGCAAGCAATACCTGCCCTTTGTCACTATTGGGCTGGGCAGCCTGTTTATTGTTGGGAAGATTAGTGAGCTGATTGTTCTGGAATATACTCCCAAATAATTGGCTTGTTTTATGTAAAAAAAAATTGAGAGAGAGACAGGGTCTTTCTGAGGCTACCTCTACAGTGCGGCTGTTTTGCGGAAGAGGAAATGCAAATGGAGTACTCATTTGCATATCTCACACTCATTTGCATATCTTCATCCAATCCTTTTTGCAGAAGAGGTTTTTGAGATAAAAAGCCCCATGTAGATGGGACCATTTGTCGGAAAAAAAAAAACCCTTTTGTGCAAGAGCCTGTAAACCTCATTTTTGGAGGAATAAGCTCCCTTCTGGAAAAGGGTTTTTTTTCCAACAAATGGCCCTGTCTACACAGGGCTTTTTATGACAAAAACCTCTTCTGCCAATAGGATCGGAAGAAGTTATGCAAATGAGTGTGAAATATGCAAATGAGCGCTCCATTTGCATTTCCTCTTCTGCAAAACAGCCGCAGTGTAGATGTAGCCTGAGTGTCCAGCGACATAACTGGAGTCCTGCTCCTTGTTCCTGCCCATAGATAAGTAACAGTTTACATTTCACAAGGGAGAAGGCTAGAATATGGCATTAAAACAGCGAGTGGAGGTTGTCCTTCATGGATTCCAAAGCCAACTATAACAAAGGCCTCGGGAGAGTCCCAGCTCATCTGTGGGGAGAGCTTTTCCTTCTTCCACTATAAGCACTGCTAAGTGATAACAAATTCCTGTCAGAAAGACCTTGCAAATACAGTTTTCAACAAGGCCAGACTCCCTCAATTTACTACAAACCAAAAATTCCTAAGGGAGTTCTTGAAAGCCAATGGGTGTTAGGCACCTCTCCTTTGAAAATCTTGGTAGGCATTTATCTGTATGTTTAGTCTCCTAAATACTTTTAAAAAATCTAGCCGCTAACTAGAGCTAGTTGAGAGTTTTTCAACAAGACCTTTTTTATTTGGTATTTTTCAGCTAAAAAAAACTAATTTTGCTGATAATATTTGCAGAATAGTTGTGGGTTCAAGACCCAATTTGTAAAACTTTTGGCAAAGAAGTTCTGAAATAGTTGAAATGCCCTGAGATCAAGGACAAGTTATTGGAGAAACTCAGCCATTTAGCCAATAGGAATAATTATAGGAAACTTGCTAAGAGTTATTCTGGTGTAGGAATCTATTTGGGTTGACAGATATATGCTCTTTTACATTTTTGTTCTTGCATCTAGTAACTGATGGAAACATTTTTGTAAATCTAAAAACAAATAGCAGATCATGGAGGAGAACAGCAGCTATAATAGAAGCATCCATTTAGCTGGCTTTATAGAGATCCAATCTGCTTCAAATAAAGTATAGGAAAGACTGAACATTAAATCTAGAAAGTGAACTTTCCTGGGTATTTCATTTGAAATACTGAAACACAAAGCTATGGCTTAAGGATCCTTTAAAAAAATCACTTGGGAAGCCATCTGATCCTTCAAATCACAAGTCAAGGAAACTTTGCCCTGTTGGTTTGTAGTGACCAACAGCAGTATGAACTTGGATGGATGAAGGGAAAAACCTGGGTTTAGTCGTCCAAGGCAAATCAGAAAAAGCAAAAGTTTTACCTCTATGAAGGGCATGTAACAGACAAGACCAAAACTCAGCTTTAATACAAGTCACCTAAGAAACGCTTACCACTATATGTCATCAGTTCAGTGCTGATTTCAGCGGATACGTTATTGGATTATAACTCCACTGTCCTCGGGGAGTGAGTCATATAGTTTATTCTCTTGCTGCAGAGGCACTGAGCAGAGAACGTGGTCATGCTGGGACTGCACTGTTTTCACGATGGTTTAATTAAATGTTTTCCGTCATTTTGTGGTTATTTTTAGCTACTGATGTGGCCCATGATGGGGATAGGAAGGGATTGCTTCAGAAAATAAAGCCATAATTTTCAAAAGTGGCTAGTTTAAGTGCCCGATTTGGAACCCATTGAAGGGGTGCGATTTTTCAAAAAACTTTCCACCCTTCCCCACCCTCTGAAAGCAGATCCCTGTCAGGCACTGGGTCCCCAAAATGACTAGTTGTTGTGAAAATCTTTGCCTATTGTAATTAACGTTTTGCCATTCAAAATATACAATGGCACACAAATAAGATACCTACGTTAGCAAATATGTTTGGCCTGATTTTTGAGAAGTGCCGCATCCTAGCAGGTGCTGGTGACTTCAGCTGGGGATGAGGGCTCTCAAGTCCTCTGACAGACAAGCTCTTTCTCGATGGACACTTCAAAGCAAACTGACCAAATACAGAGGCCAATTTAGTTGTTCTTTTAGAAGAAAGTGAACTATAATATACATCTGAATCTGGTGTGCAAAAAGATTTACCCAGCATTGCTCAGGTTCTTAACTCAATTAAGTTTTGATTCCTTCATTTAAATCATTGTTCTAGGGCAGAGTTGGGGATGGGGAGTTCAGTATGGAGGCTGCCATGGGCATAGCTGGGGCAGGGGTGCATGTCTGTTGGCTGAGGGATAGACACACAGACAGACACACTAATAGACAAACTCCCTGAGATATATATATAGTAGATAGATGTCTCTTTCTCCACCCCTGTCCCCTGCTAGCCCAATGGGATTATAGCTGTGCCAGTCCCCATCTCTGGCTCCTTGCTGCCCCCTTGTGGTCATTCTACAGTACAACTGTCCCTCCTACCAGACCCCTCCCTTTCCATTTTATGAGAAACAGTTTAATTCCAAGCACATCCTATTGTCCTGGCACAACCAACCCCTCAGCTTGCTTTTAAGTTACGATAAGAGGAAGCTGCCTACCAAATTTGCTGGTCCTAGCTCTAGGAGGACTTCTTGAATGAATAGACTCACAGATGACTTCACAGACAGACACACATTTCTAAAATATATAAGTAAGAAGATGTTCTAAGCCTTTTTATCTCATAGGGTGTTGTCGATGAGCAAGTTAAAGCATTTTTGCAGTATTTTCCCTCCCCGTCCAAATAAATGGCAGTCCTGAAAATGGAAATCCTGCCATCTAGGCTACCTCATCAGAATAGATACAGCTTGCTTTAGGACTGCCCAAGCTATCCCAATGTGCCTCAGAGGTAGGAGTCAAAAGCTGGTTGTCTACCTTCATCATGATCATTCATTCCTTTGGCTTTTTGTTCATGCTACTAACACAGGTGCTAATTACTGTGATTGTTTTGGGTCTGGATCTTTTCAGGACTCTACACTCTGGCCAGGATCCAACAAAGCACTTAAGCACATGCTTAACTTTAAATCCGTGATCATTCCCCCCCTTGGCCATCTGAAGTGCATACGGTCATGTCTATAATCAGATTTTGCACTGCTTCAACTATATTGAGTTAGAAATTACAATAGCCCACTACCGTGGATATGTTTTACCAACACAAAGCTGCTTTTACACTAGGGAATCTACCAATTCACTTATATCCAAATAAAACCCCAGTCTGCATCGAAAGAGTTAAATCAGAATTGAAACTGTGTCAAGTAGCTGCAAGTCTCTGCAGGATTGGAGCTTGGATTTTATTCTTTTGTTTTAACAGACCTCGTATCTTTTTTCCCTTTTAAAGCCAGAAAATGCCTTTATCTGAAACAAAATAATCTAAATAATAATACTTACCACTTACAGAGCACTCTACATGCTCAAAGCACTGTGAAATCATTATCTGGCGAATCCTTCATTAGGATAATTAGCCAAAGCCTCATTATTAATGTTTCAAGTCATTAAAGAACAGGTGACAATGATTATAGCTATATATGGTTAGGCTTCTTCACACCCTCCTCTGAAAGTCTAATTAGACTAATGCCAGGATATGTGCTTTAGTCACAAAAGGCAAGTCAGAGAATAGTATTCTTTAGAAATTATTTTCAGGGTAAATAAATAGGTTCTGATTCTGAGGAGTATTTAAAACACACCATGGGGAAAATAAAGAATTTCACATTTTTTTCCAACCTTCTTTTGCTAGGTGTCTCCAGTAGGTGCTTATAAAATCTCTTGTGTTAGAAAACACAACAGCCACTACCATAGTGCAGTCTAGACAGGAAGGCTAGATCTAGACTGCCGTGTTAAATCGGAAAAAAATACGCAATTTGCTGCACGCAAATTGCATATCTTTTTCCGATTTACTTTTGAAAGAGGTTTTTCTGAAATTGGCGCGTCTACATGGCACCAAATTTTAGAAAAAAGTCTTTTGACACATTCCTTATGCCTCGTAGAACGAGGTTTACAGGGAAGGTGGAAGAGTGTGTCCACATTTAAAAAAAAATCAAAAAAAGTTCTGTGGACACAGCGTTGCTTTTCTGGGATACCTCCAGTATCCTGGAAAAGCAATGCAGGCTAGATGTAGCCAAACAAGCTCAATGATCAGAAGAGTGGAAGATACGGGTTCTCACTGCATCGTAGGATACCAACACACTTAGAAATATGACTTCTGCATTCATTTCTTGAAATAATTCCTGTCCTTCAATTAGTGATCAGCTTTTCATTTGGGGAAGCAAGGTTTAGGCTTTGGTATTATATGTTGAACCTCTGTAGTCTGGCTCTCTCTGGTCTGCAACATCCATGGTCCAGCATGATTTTAGTTAGGTGGATGTCCACTTATCACACATGTGGCCAAGTTTTCCATGGTCCTGCAAAGTTAGCGGGATTAAATCATTGTTCTGTGGCAGAGTTGGATTCAGTCTGGAGGCTGCCCTGGGAGAGAGGGCAACCCCAGCCCGCACATTGCAGCAGCTTGAGGCCAGGGGAGAAGTGCCTCTTCATGGCCATTGCAGCTGCCAGGGGCACAGCTGGAGTAAGGGTTGGCCAACAGAACAAAACCCGGAACTGCTGAGACTCCATTGGTTATGTGGGTACCGGATGACATAGCTGTGTAAAGAAATGGTTTGATCTTGCCTCCAGTGAAACCAGTGGGAGTTTTGCCAGTGACTTCAGTGTGAACCGCAGCATCACCAATTATGGTTTTTTGCTGCGGCAAGATACTTTCGAACTTGGTGTCAAAGATTAGCTGCCATGTTAAATTCAACTCCACTCAAAATACAGGGAATGTACGTTTGCCAAGTTTCCGAGGAGAAAGCTGCCGACCAGTGTAAATTAAGTGCAGCAACAAGACTGAAATATAAGCCATTAACAAGGGTTTTTATCTTTTTAATTAATGGAGAAGCAGTTTGAACCATCTCCGAATTTTATTTTAAGAATGGAGATGTCACAGTTAAATTATGAGACTCATTGATTTTCATTTTTTTTCAAGGAGGTTTAACAGCAGAATATGATAGTTTATTGCTGGCTTGTGAAGTTGCTGAGGCAGAGGAAGTGTGTTTGTTTATGTAACTAGAAAATACTAATAATCTGTCATACCATCTAGTGGGGGTTTTCCCAATACTTTGATAGAAACAGACTAAAGAAGAAGGGATGGGGGGGATGGAGAATTTTGAACTTTTCAGTCAAGTCTGGGGAACTTCAGGAGTTGGTTTCATTTCACATGCTGTTTGTTGGGTACTGGGCTAAGAGTTTGCACTGTCAACCTCCCATTGTGATAAACTAAGGCCCAGTCCAGCTCACACTGAAGTCAATGTCAAAACTTGCATTGCTTTCAATGGGAATAGGATTGGGTTGCTCCTCTGGTGTATCCAATCTCCAGTCTCTGCTTGACGCATTCCCACGAGTGGTCACGCTGAGTTCAATGGCATTACTGATGTGACTAATGAGAGTTTTGGTACTTAATCTTAATTTTACCCTTCTGTGGGGTTAAAACATGCACAATGAGAAAGCCCAGCCTTTGAATAAAGCAACGCAATTGCAGCTGTGAGGCTTAATGACTTCGGGCTTGACTCTGCAAATAGATCCATGAGGGTAGACCCTGCTGAGCCAGCGCTGAAGTCGGGGGACTACCCATGCAGAGCCATTTGCAGAGTCATTAGCGTTTGAATTTATTCTAAATGTTGTGTATTATCATCAATTATTTATGCATCAATTAACTGGTCTTCATTTTCCTTCCAAGTGAATGTAAATTTACATTAGGGAAGAGAGTTTCTATATGTTTACAAAAATAATAAGAAGCACCTTGGTACTCCAGTGCTTTTCCTCTTCAAAGTGTTGTACAAACATTTAATGACACAGAGGCCATACACTGTGTAATCAGAATTAGAAAAGAACTTCATTTTATTGAAGGGTGGTAATGAAAGTGTACCTTGTGCTTTGCTAAATGTCTCATATGGGCAACATTATAGACATCTATATATCTTTTCTAAGACAGATATGCTTACCACAGGATATGTCCCCACTCATCATTGTCTTATGAAACCCTGCTTATGTTTAGTGAAATAATGGTCAAAAAATTGTCAGAAATAATGGTAGGGGCTTTTTACTGAAATACTAGTAGTTTTATATTCTTGACATGAATAATTGAATGTGTCATATGTGAAGCTACCTAGA
Organism: Pelochelys cantorii; assembly: GCA_032595735.1. Classification (NCBI taxonomy): domain Eukaryota; kingdom Metazoa; phylum Chordata; order Testudines; family Trionychidae; genus Pelochelys; species Pelochelys cantorii. Next base: position 70,886,672 of record CM064332.1, read on the forward strand.
AATAAAATAGAGGTAATAAAACATAAAGACTTGATAGGATGTATTTATAACATCATAAAACAAACTGGCATTTTAATGTCTCAAGCCAGCCCTTTTCCTATACTTCTTTTTGAGCTTGGTTAGAAAGGACCTGATTTAGACATGTTTCGGAGATAAAGTCGCATGATGGATAACTGATAGGCTGTGTTGATGGTATTCTCCTTTAAATTGATCTGATCAGTTTAATGGGGTTGAGATTGGTTTGTAAGCCTACAAAACTTTCACAGAATGACTGTGTGCAGATTCTTTGTTAATCATTTTGTGGGGCAAATTTCCCACATTTTTTAGTCTGAACCTACTAAACTTATCTATACAGGTTGAATCTCTCTAGTCCAGTATCCTCAGGACCTGACCGGTGCTGAACCAGAGAATTTGCCGGACCACGGGAGATCGATATTGTCTAGCAGCATTACCAAAACTTCCACTGCTTACTGGGCTGTTAGAGGACATTTAGGGGTAAATTAGAGCTAAATAACAGCACAGAACACTGAGAGCCAGGACTGGTAGCTGTAAACAAACTTTATGGGACCATGGGAAAGTTGGCCACACCCATGATAAGTGGACATCAGGCTAAATAAAATCATGCTGGAGCACGAATGTTGCTGGACCAGAGAGTGCTGGACAAGAGTGTTCAACCTGTATGAAGTGTTTGTTTTTACAAAGAAAGGATTCTGTTCTTTGTTTCATCGGACTATAACTGAGGCAACTAGTTTCAAAACAATGGAGTTTCTCTGGATTTACAAGCATAGAATCTGTCTCATGGCATACAAAATGTGCCAGCAACAGTGGCTGTCTTGCTTGAAACCCAAGTTTTCCTTTGCTGCAGAAGAAGATCCTGTTAAACGTTTTCCCTTCCAATGAGACATGAGCTTGTATGCAAGAAATGCACTCTCATTTACATTCTCTCTCAGCTGGAAGGGCAGATGAGTTTGTTTTCCATAGCAGGCAGAGATTCTCAGAAATATCAGTCAGTCAGTTGCCAGAGTGGTAAATTAAAGCTGGAGCAGGAGAGAGCTCTTTTGTCACTGCACATTGATATGAAGGTTTCAGAGAGAGAGCGCTGTATCAAACCGAAGTGTTTATATGCTTGATTGAAATATACAACTCATCTCCTTCCCTTCCATTGCTGCTCTGGTCCATCTCTTTAGTCCATTTTCACCTTGCTCAGGGATTCTGAATGGCACCTTTCTGCTATCACACCTAATTAATCTCTCACAAGTCTGTTCTTGCAGCCTGTTTGCCAGGGTGCCCCTATTTTAGGCCTCACAAACTCATGAATAATACTCTTCCTCCCCCTCCCCCACCCTCTCTTGTGCTGCCCCATTCTGCAAACAGATAAGATGTTTTCAGCTGTCTTTCCGGAAGATTCTCTTAGTATAATTCTACTGCGCGGAAGTATTCCCCCCCAAGCCACGCTCCCTTTTTATCTCTCTCTCTCTCCTTTGTTCTTCTAATGGAACATAATGTTAATTAAGATGTAAGCTGGCCTACATTTTTCCAAGAGGGCATTCAACATCGCCAGTCAATACCTTAAATGGTTCCAAGAGACAGTGCAGCATTCCCACTATCTGAAAATGAATTCCCCTTAAAGTACAGCCAATCGGGCACTAAAAATCACTAGTTACTTTTGAAAACATAGATGTACCATATGCACGTATATCTGTCCCGATGGTTAAAGCCATGTGACCACTGGGAATGTAAAATATCATGCGTTGTTTTAGCACCCCAGAAGAAACCATCATGAAGATCTGATGAAGTGTGCAGTAATCTCTGTGAGCCAGGAAGCTATATGTATGATATAAGTAACAGATTCTTTAACTTAGATCCTTGTTACAAAGTAACACATACTATACTAGAAGTACTATATTATGTACAGTATAATACAATATCTAAAATAGAATGATATGTAATTACTTTGTACAATGCACAGTGCTTTTGCCATATATTTCCTGGTTAAAACTTCCATTTTCGAAGCAACCCAAGACATCCAGACAAAACAGATGCACACCCACAGCCACTACATCTTCTCCAAAGACAATATTGATCTTTAGATGCAGAGCAGCATATATGTTCTAACCTGGAAAACGGAAAGGGGTCTTAAGAAAGTCTGGGAACTCACTTTTGTCTGGCAGGTCATTGCGAGCCTCTGGCAAACTTCTTTAAGCTTTGCCGGTCTGCATCTGATCTCCAAGGTTTGTAGTACAAGAAAACCCTGGAAGAACTTTATGAATTTTCTGGGTTTATGCAGGAATAAAAGAAGAAAATCGCCATAACATTTTGAATTCCCTCTGCTGATGCCTCCTAAAGAGACTACTGTAAGAAATTTGGCTTTTTCCAGTTAAAAGTCATCCCCCCCAATATAATTTGCCAGCCTAATATATTCAGCAGCCAGCTCAGAACTGGTATTTTTTCAGCTATCACACCACATGTGCAATAAATAAAATACTGAACTAACACTGCAAGTTATAGTGGGTAGAGGTGGGTTGCTGCTTTATGTTAGTTTGCTAGTTCATCTGCTGTTCTTTATTTGTGGCAGTAGGATATACAGAACTGAACTGATGGCATTAATAATTGTAATATTCTGTTTGGGGGGTTGTGTGTTGTAAACTAATCCTTTTGAAACCTAACATAGTAAGAAAAAATTGGAAACTGGCTTGGCAAGCAAGGATGCAACAACAAGATATCAGGCAAACTAGAGAAATGGTCTGAGGTAAATAGGACGAAATTTAATAAGGACAAATGCAAAGTGCTCCACTTAGGGAGGAACAATCAGTTTCACACATACAGAATGGGAAGTGACTGTCTAGGAAGGAGTACTGTAGAAAGGAATCTAGGGGTCATAGTGGACCATAATCTAAATGAGAGTCAGCAGTGTGACACTGTCGCAAAAGAAGCAAACATGATTCTGAGATGCATTAACAGGGTGTTTTGAGCAAGACATGAGGTCTGAGGGAAGGCTGAAAGAATTGGGCTTGTTTAGTTTGGAAAAGAGAAGACTGAGCAGGGCCATGATAGTGGTTTTCAAGCATCTAAAAGGGTGTTACAAGGAGGAAGGAGAAAAATTGTTCTCCTTGGCCTCTGAGGATAGGAAAAGAAGCAATGGGCTTAAACTGCAGCAAGGGAGGTTTAGGTTGGACATTAGGAAAAGCTTCCTAACTGTCAGGGTGGTTAAACACTGGAATAAATTGCCCAGGGAGGTTGTAGAATCTCCATCTCTGGAAATATTTAAGAGCAGGTTAGATAGACATCTATCAGGGATGATCTAGACAGTGCTTGGTCCTGCCGTGAGGGCAGGGGACTGGACTTGATGATCTCTTGAGGTCCTTTCCAGTTCTAGTGTTCTATGATCCTGTGATTCAAAAAAGGACCTGTGTTTTGCGGATTTCATAATCTCATTATCCTCCCCATCCAAAGTGTTCTAGAATCAAGGGTATTCTATAAACCTCAATGTTCTAGAGCAGAGATGGTTTTGATTCATCTGTGCTTTCAAGGTTAATATCCCCTTTCTGTGCCCTTCTGCTGACCATCACCAATCCAAATTTCAGTCCTTGGTAAATCAATGTAAGTACTAAAAATAAAAATCAGTGTTTTGAAATGTTATTAAACTTCTGAACAGAGACTATTATTTCACATGTAGGGTATTTCAAATGTAGGCCTAGAAGGGACCTCAAGAGGTCATGGAGTCCAGTCTCATTCTAGGCAGGACCAAATAAACTTAGACCATCACTGACAAGTGCTTGTCCAACCTGTTCTTTAAAATGTCCGGTGAGGGGGATTCCACAACCTCCCATGATATTCTAGAGCTTAGAATATTCCAGAGTTTCATGCTATTTCAGAGCTTAACTAACCTTATAGCTTGAAAGTTTCCCCTGCTATCTAACCTTGGACACTCTTGCTTTAGATTAAGTTTATTACTCCTTGGCCTTTCTTTAGTGGCCACAGAGAACAACTGATCATAGTTCTCTTTACAACATCCCTTAACATCTTTTCTCAAGATTCAACAAGCACAGTTCTTTAATCTTTCATCATGGTAGACCTACTGTTTGTATAAATGCTCTTTGGTGTATCAGTAAGGTGGAAACTTATTTCACTGTCTTGGAATCTTTATTATTTTCTTTCCAATGCAATGGGTACCTTCGGTGGGGGGGGGGGAGGGAACAGACTTGCTGGGCCCCTGGGCAAGGGGAAGGACAGCTCTGCATGCCCCCAAAGGGATGGGGCCTTGGATGGAAGGGGCGAGCTAGTCCTCAGCGTGACCTGGAATGCACCTTGCTTTAACTGCCCACCGCCAGCCCTCAGAGCCATCCAAAGCAAGCCATGCAGGACTCTGGTGGCCGTTTCAAGGGTCTGCGGCCCTGGTCATCTCTCCATGAGCTCCAGGCCCTTTTGAATTGCCCAGCCCTGGGTCAGTTGTCACCTTTCTCCTTGCCCCACTCTGTCAGCAGGCCTGGGTACCTCTCAACCTTTCAAGATTGCAAATAACTTGATAGAAAGCATAGGGAATATTTTGATGATGCTTGTTTTAGTCTATGTTATAAACCTTCTCCTATGTACTAACTTCTTTGAAGTTAGTAACTGAGCAAATTAACTCTGGTTCTCTTTTACTGCCGTTGTCTCTAGAGCGTTGATTCTTTTTCATGGTAAGAGCTATATTTCTGCTATTGTTTTCTGTTCTAGTGAGCGATGCAGATACACAATGCGTGGTCACAAGGATTCGGTCAATAGTATAGAGTTTCTTCCATTCTCCAACACCGTCCTCACCAGCTCTGCGGACAAGACCCTATCTCTCTGGGATGCCAGAACAGTGAGTAACTTTGGCTTTGGACTCTTTCTGAATGTATGGAAGTTTGTGGCACAGTGCAAATACACTGGTTGATTAATACAAAAGAAGAATGAAAGAGGTACAGAAAATCAGCAGGGGTACATCTACACTGCATGCTTATTTTGGAATAAGCTATTCCGGAAAAAATAATCTGAAATTAGCTTATTTTGAAATAGCGTGTCTATGCTACGGAGAAGCCTCAAAATGAGTCCAAGGCAGGCTTTCCTAATGTGGACATGCTACCTTGATTTAGAGCCCCAGGAAGCACTAGGGAGTAATTACTTTGAACGGCCCTGGGGAGGAGCTATTTCGAAATAGCAGTTTCAGAAGAGGCATTATTCCTTGGGGAATGAGGTTTACAGAAGTAGGAATAAGCTGTCTGTTATTTCAAAATTATTTCAAAATAACCAAATTGCTGTGTAGACCCTCACATTGTTATTTCAAAATAACTGTGTTGTGTAGATGCACCCCTGGTGTGGTGGTAGGAATTTTGTAGTTGTATACAGAGCTTTTCATCTGCAGGTATTTTATACTGACCAAAAAGTCATTACCATGTAACAGATCTTTGTGAACCTCTGATGTATGTTTGATCCACCCAGTATTTTTGCTAATATGCAGAAATCAACAGTCACACTTAGCAGCAGTTCTTGTCCTTATTGGCATTCTTAGCAGAAAGTCTGAGGGCCAAATACCAACTTTATAACTACCTTCTGCAGAATGGAGTTGAGAACCGTGGACCCCTTGTGTTTGGAAGACTGCACTACTACAGCCACACGGTATTTCTTCTGCCAATAGAAGAGCTGTCAGGGAGCTCTGTCTGGTACCTTTCCTATGCATTCCAAGTCACTTTTAATTATTTATAAAGAAGATGTACTAGTGAAAAATGGTTGGGGGAGAAATGGAGGGAGTAAGAGGGAGTAGGAATAGTGGGTTGCATTTTTTTGAGGGATTGGCTTTCATAACTGCTGACCTCTCATTACTTATGGGTCATTCCACCATAAAGGGAATGAAAATGTACTTCTCACCCTCTCCTCATCCTTACTTTTTCCTGTGTGCATACATACCTGGACTGAAACATTCATGAAGTATATGCAGTACAGAATGGTATGGGGATGTTAAGTATCAGTTAATTAACTGAGTAGTTGGTGGAAATTCCATTGACTACTCTATTAGTTGATAAGGGGAGGAGTGCTCCCCCTGTGGCTCGGTACTTTAAATGTAGTAAGACCCCAGGGGGCTCTTACTACATTTAAAGTGTAGTGCAGCTGTGCAGTTAGCTCTCGGGGGTGGCAGGAGCTGGGCCTGAACAGTCTCAGCTTGTGCTCACCTCAGGACCGCTGCGGCTCTGCCTCCCCGGCCCCTCCTCACACCATGAAGAAGGTGCTGGGGGGAACCAGCTTTTAAGGTGGCTCCCCCCAGCACCAGCTCCTGCTTCCCCCCGCCTTGCTGCCTCTGATACAGAGGCAGCGGGGGGGAGGGGAGAGTGAGTAGTCGAGTAGTTACCTGACTACCTGATAAGCCTATGCTTATCGGGTAGTTAACTACTAAACTAGTTGCTTACATCCCCAGGACGGTATGTTGCAACCTCTTGATCTCTGTTACCTTTGGTCTACACCACATTTTAAAGGTTTAACCTAATCGATAAAGAATGTAATAATAAAAGTTCACTTAGGAATGGAGCGACAGATTTGTGCCTCCCCTGAGAATACCCAAAGGATAGGGCCAAAAGGCAGAGAACACATCTACCACCGTGGTAGTCCTCCTACATTGTGGGAATTCTCAAGTACCCCTTGAGCCAACATTCTGACCCCTTTGCAGTACTCTAGCAGCACAATGCGACCAGAACCTGGCACAGAATGTAGAAGATCATGTTGGTGTGAAAAGTAATGATGTGGGGGATGAAAGAGGAAGTAAAAGTAATTGCTGTAATAATTACGCCAGTTGTAGATGTGAGAGAGACGTTTGCATGAAGGAAATCGCAAAATGCTCTGAAGTTCATTAGCCACTTTCTATTTATGGATCATAGAAACAGACAGGAGAGAAGGTCATTCAATAAGAATCATGAATATTAAGCACAGCATGTTAAAATGAAGTCAATCAAGACTCATTGTTCTTAGATATGGGAGTTAGTTTCTGAGGAAGTTTGACAGAAATATGAATAATTTAAAAAGAGAGTGAATCTTGAAATACAAAAATAAAAGGTTAACTTCACTGGAAAGAAGATCTTTGTTTATATTAAAGTAACTTTTTTACCATACTTTAATGTCTAACACACTATCACTGAAATCTCACCAATACTGCTTTGTACAAAGAATAAAGACACTTATTTGTTCATGAACAAACTGGGAACAAGAACATTACAGATATGTCAGGATAACGTCAGTACCCAGAATGATAATGGAGCAAATAATTAAGCAATCAGTTGGCAGACCTCTAGAAGATAATAATGGTATAAGTCACAGCCAGTGTAGATTTGTCAAGAACAAATCATGTTAAACAATCATGTCATGATATAGTTGGGGTTGAACCTACTTTGAGCAGGAGGTTGGACTAGATGGTCTCCTGAAGTTTCTTCCAACCCTCATCTTCTATTATTTTATAATTCTAACCAAGCTAATAGCTTCCTTTGATAGGGAAACAAGTTCTGTGGATGAGGGGGAAGAGGTAGATGGGATATATCTTGACTTAAGTAAGGCTTTTCATGCCTTCTCACATGGCTGTCTAATAAATATACAAGGGAAATACAACCTAGATGGAGCTACACTAAGGTAGGTGCATTACTGATTGGAAAAACATTCCTGGAGAGTACCGTAATTTAGTGAATATAACCCGCAGGTTATATTCATTTTTACAAACCCCACACCCCACCCTCCCGCGAGGTATATTCGGGTGCAGGGTATATAGGGTTTTTTTTACTCACCAGCTGTTTTTTTTTACTCACCGGAGGCTGGTGGTTCCTGTGGTTGCGCATGAATGGGGGGAGAGGGGGTTGAGCACTCCCCCGCCTGGAGGCTGGTGGTTCCTGCTCCCCCGCCCCTTCCTGCGGCTGCAGAGGAACCAAGGGGATAAGCACTCCCCTGCCCGGAGGCTGGAGGCCGGCGGCTGCCCAGGAACCAGGGCGGCGAGTGGCTGGCTAATTCCCCCCCCCCCGCACCATAAATTAGCAAATATACCCCCATCAAATATACCCCTGGCACAGAAAACTCTTGTATACCCTCGCGTGTTATACTCGTGCGTTGGGTATACAAGATTTTTTTTACTGAAATAGAAAAAACCGTGGGGTATATTCGGGTTCAGATTATATTTGGGTGCGGGGTATAGTCGCTAAATTACTGTAATTATCAGTCGTTCACAGTCAAACTGAAAGGGGTCCCCCAGGAATTAATTCTGAGTTCTGATTTGTTCAGTATTTTCAAGATTTAGGTGGTGGTACAACTTTGTTGACAATACATAGCTGGGAGGGTTTACAAATGCTTTGGAGGACAGGGTTAAAATTCAAAATGATCTGGACAAACTGGAGAAATGATCTGATGTAAACAAGATGCAATTCAATAAGGGCAAATGCAAAGGACTCTACTTAGGAAGGAGCAATTAGTTACACACATACAAAATAGGAAATTCTTCTCTAGGAAGAAGCACTGCGGAAAGTGAGCTGGTGGTCATAATGGATCACAAGATAAAGATGAGAAAAAAAGCCTTTGACACTGCTGCAAACATTTCTGGTTGCTTTAGCTGAAGTGTTGTAAGACAGACACCATATGCAATTCTTCTGTTCCACTCTTCCCTGATTAGGCCTCAACTGGAGTATTGTGCTCTGGGTGCCACATTTCAGGAAGTATTAAAATGATTAAATATTAATCATTAAGTATTAAAATGATCATGCTAGAAAGCATGATCTATGACAGAAAATTGAAAAAAAAATTGGTTTGTTTAGTCTGGAGAAGAGAAAACTGAGGGAGAACATAACAGTTTTCAAGTATATAAAAGGTTGTTATAAGGAGGAGCGAGGAAAAATGCTCTCATTAACCTGTGAGGATAGGACAGGAAGCTGTTGAGGTGGTTAAGCAGTGGTATAAATTGCCTAGAGTGGTTGAGGCATCTTTGTCTTTAGAGGTTGTTAAGAGCAGGTTAGACTAACAGCTGTCAGGGATGGTCTAGATCAGTGGTGCTCAACCTTTTTTAATTCGCGACCCCCAGGGCCGGGAAAATTTTTGTTGAGGAAAAAAAAGTACTATGACCATTTTGTTGAGCCCCTTTAATTTAAAGCACCGGTATTCTCCCCTGCCACTCCCCCCACCTCCGCTGTGCATACGTTGGGCTCCAAGCCAGGAAGACAAAATGGCAGCCAGCCCGGCACTCCGACCCCCCAAGAAGGCAGCCGCGAACCATGGGTTGCACACTGCCAGTCTAGAAATACCTAGTCCTGCCATGAATGCAGGGGACTGAACTAGAAGACATTTGGGGTCCATTCTAGTTCTGTGAGTCTTTGAAAATTAGCTGTTTTATAATATAGTGCTCACTACGGCTTGTGTTTCACTAAACTCGGAATTATACCCTTTTCAATATTAGTTCCCCTACACTGGTTTTCCACAATGGCTAGATTTCCACTGTAGAAAAGGGGTTGTCCAAAACATAATGTATGTTTAAAATTGTTTATTTTACCTCTGTCCGTTGGGCTATCTTGCACTTATTAGATAAATTGTTCATATTTGGCTAGCACTTACATGGCTAATTCATTACAGAAACCTCATTTCTTTCACAGCTACCAAACGATCAGGTTATGCTAATGGCCTCTTCCAGAAACACAAAAAACTATTTAGTCACATTAGTCAGACTGAAACAGTGCATTTTCCCACCTCTCTGGGATCAATTAGTATTAAGACATACATCTAAAGAGTTTCTTTAATGAAACTTGAAAAGTATTCACTGGTTTATTTTCCTAAAAGTTGGATTTAAAGCTTCTATTCACATTATTAATCATATTCTGGTCTTAAGTCATTCACCTAAGTCAACTCTGTATTATTAAACATAATGGATGCGGAGAACAGCACATCAATTCTGTCTAAGTCAAATGGACAGATCAGCTCTGAAGTTTGGAGGAGAATGGAACATAAATCTTTATAATCACAAAGCTGAACCCATGAAACATTTTTGCAGCATTTGGAAAGGAATGAAATTTGCATTTTTTGATAGCATGCATGGCTTGTTCCAGCATGTTAAAAATATCCATGATACTTTCATTAAATAGGAAGGTAATATGTTGTTTTTAGGGAAGTGAGATTATGAAAGAGCAAAGATGATCTTGGAATATTCCAAATGTTTTGGAAAGATACACAACCTGTTGTTAAATTTGAATTGGAAGCATCTTAGCACTGGGCCAGATTCCCATTGGATTGCATGTGTGTAACAATTCAGCAATGGAATCTCTTGTCAGTAAAGCTGAAGATTTCCATGCCAAGCAAAGCTGCTGAATTTTTCGTTCTTTTTTGCCAGTTTCATAGCTATACGAGCATTCTGGCTTTTGTCCGAATAATTTTATGCTGTCACATCAAAGTGAACATTCTCCCTTTTTTGAAATTACATTGCATATCCAAAGTTAAGTGCAAGACACATTAGGTAATTTTAAGCTCTAAACCCCAGTTCCCCTGCGAGGTTAGTTTTGTCTAAGTTAGATGATTGTCATTCAACTGTATTTCTCACATTCCATTGATTAATTTCTAGTGCTAGTCAAATTTGTTTGAAAAAAATAAAAACAAACCTGTCAACTCAGCCTACCTTTATACAGCGTTTTCAAAATATTGGATACAAACAAACAAACAAAAATCAGGGCACGTATGTGTAAAGTCATATTTGATTTAGAAACAGCTCTGTCTACTGTCTGAGGCAAAATATGTTAAATTCTGAAATTAGTGATTTCACATTCATTAACAGGTATGTAATGGTACTTGCCATCCAAAAGTTAATATTTACTAATAACAACATACCGTGATATGATATTGCAAATACTTACTCGTATGCTTAGCATTACCCAGGTGAATAATTTCTTTGGCTTTAGTGGGACTACTCAAGTGTAAAATTAAATAGATGCACAACTCTTTGCAGAATTAGGGCCATACTGTGCTTATTTTGTATTCTAACTCCGATAACATTCTGTAGTTATTGTTGGCAAATATTGACTTTTCAGTGGTGACTGCTGTAATTCAGTTGTGTGTGCTACAATTTAGGTCCTTATCCATGATTGCTTTTGGACTTTGTCACTTATTTTACAGAGCAGCCTAACCATTTCAAGCATGCTTTTTATTCTTCTGTACTCTTCTGCAGCAGAATGCTATCATAGTAACACAGGTGAAGTCCTTCCTATCCTCTTGTGAAGCTAACGTCTCCAGCATTCAAATAGGAAGGCAGCAAGCATGTCAGATTGTGGGTTTAAAAATAATTTGGTTTAAAAATTACTTAAATGATGGTAAAAGAGCTCAGTACAACAGTGCCCAACCCTGTGTTCAGAATGTATGTATCAAACCTTATCCGTATCTTAATTCATACACTGAACAGCACAGTCAAATGTAAAAGCTCTGAAATAGTGTGGTGTCTTTGATGAATAATGCAAATACCAACAACAGGAGAAGGAGAAAACTGGATAAGCCTGTTCACAACTCTTTACACTTCTGCTTTGACAGCCACAAATAACTCCCATTAGTGCTAATTTATGTTCTTAGAGCAGTGTTTCTCAAAGTCGTCCACGAAGCCGCTTTGAGAAACATGCTAACTGCCCAAACGGTGAACTAGAGCCAATGGGAGCCACGAGGCTCCATGACCGCAGCGTCAGTAAGTAAACAAACCAGCACGGCCAGTTAGCATGTTTCTCAAAGTGGTTTCACGGACCACTTTGTGGAACACTGTCTTAGAGCCTAGAGCAGGAAGGGCTGATGACCAGCAGGCCTTGAACTCAGGCCGTGGCCTTACAGTGTTTGCTGGCCTCTTTATCCCACAGGGGACCTTGGCTGTGGCTTCGTCACCTCCTCATGCTCCAGTGGCTCTTCCTGTGGTTCTGACTCTGAGAAGCAGGCTGGCAAGCTAGTAAGCCCAGGCTCTCCCACTTCAATGACCTGTAAAGTGCCAGCCCCATCATTGAGCTATTCCAAAGTACATTTTTCCTCAGTCACTTTCTTCCAGTATGGAGTTCCTCAGGGTGTGGCACCATTGTAGGCTCAGTAGATTCTCCACATTCTCTTAGGGTATGTCTACACTACCACCCTAGTTCAAACTAGGGTGGTTAATGTAGGCATTCGAAGTTGCAAATGAAGCCCGGGATTTAAATATCCCGGGCTTCATTTGCATCTTGCCGGGCGGGCCCCATTTTTAAATGCCCTTAGTTCGAACTCCGTGCCCGCGGCTACACGTGGCATGGAGTAGGTAGTTCGAATTAGGATCTCTAATTCGAACTACCGTTACTCCTCGTGGAACGAGGTGTACTGGTAGTTCGAATTAGAGAACCTAATTCGAACTACCTACTCCATGCCACGTGTAGCCGCGGGCACGGAGTTCGAACTAAGGGCATTTAAAAATGGGGCCCGCCCGGCAAGATGCAAATGAAGCCCGGGATATTTAAATCCCGGGCTTCATTTGCAACTTCGAATGCCTACATTAACCACCCTAGTTCGAACTAGGGTGGTAGTGTAGACATACCCTTAGTGTCCTGTTCAGTCAATCTTACTTCAGGGCTTTCAGCTCCCACAGAGAGTGGGTTGGAAATCCAAGTCACTGCTCCTAGAGTAACCCTTACAAAGTTGTTGCCGCTCCTGGCTACAGTCGGCATTAACCTGGCGTCCTGGTGCCACGTTCAGCTGCTTCTGCCTTTTCTTGGGTACCAGCATCCTTTGAAATTGTGCCCTCCACCTGCTCAAAGGTGTGCCATTCTCTACCTCAGTGTGGCTCTATTTCCTTCCTTGGCTCAGTGTGGAGCCTGCATACCCATCGCTAATCCTCTCCTTCGGTTTCAGAGTTGCCAATCTACTTATGTTGACAGGCTCCCACCCCATTTCCTATCTCGGGAACAGACGTCTTCATTTGTATGATCATTATTGTTTGTCTACCGAACTTGAAAGCAATATGGTTGAGGGACAAATAACATTGCGTGACTTGGTGGCTGTGGTCCTCCATGGATTGTAGGCATTGTAGGGGCAGGTGATCCATCATTAGCTGGAGTGGTTGGTCCCACATGTAGCAATTCAAGGCCTCCTCAGCCCATGTTAGTGCTAGAACCTCCCCTTCTCTCATGGAATATACAGCTTCTCAGGGAAACAGCTACCTGGAAAGTTATAGGTCTGCAAGCTCCTCTCCTGCTGCTTTTTGTGATAGTACAGACCCAAGACGAATGACCCCACACATCCTTTTGTAGAGTGAAAGGCTTTGAAAGTCTCGATGAAATAAAAAGGTTCCTAGACCGGCCTTATTTTTTTAGCACGTGGAAGAGTTTGTTGCCAGCCTTGGTCCACCAGATCTTCCTCAGTGAGGTGTATTTGAGTAAGCTGCTAAGGATGCAGCTATTATGCAAAGTCAGGTCTGAGTTGTCGATAATTCCCCACTAGTTGCAGGAAGCAGTATACTTGTTTCTTTGTAGAGATGCGGCATTCTGACAAGAACTAATGGGCACAGCCTTCCCGCACCCCGGCATAAACCAGATAGTTTAGTTTCGGGATTGATATTTAGCCATGTTAGCTGTCAGCTTGGCCTCTTGGAGTGACTGTAGGGGCTCTGTGAGATGTTTTATGGAGTCGTTGCAAGTCCTAGTGTGTATGACAATATGGTCGATATGAGGCCAGGTGCAGTATTAGGCCCATTAACCTCTGGAACGTAGTTATGGCCCCCTGCAGCTAAGAGGGCATGATTCTAAACTGAAATAATCCCAGGAACATATAAAAGGCTTTCTTTTTCCTGAATTTGGGACAAGAGGGATCTGCCAGTACTCCTTGGTTAGGTCAAGGGTGGATATGGATATGGCAGCCCCTCAATCCTGTATCTCCAACAATTCATTAACTGGAAGCATGGGATAGATGCTGAAATACTGCTCAATATTAAATTTATTTTTCAAAAGACAACGCAGAACCGTGTTGTGCCATCCTCTTTGGATGAGAGCTCTTGGACGTCACCCCCTGCCCCATTGTGGGCTCCTTGACAGTTCTCATGGCCAACATGTCCTGTAGATCTTGTCTCCCACAGCCTCCTGGTAATGTTCATACATTTCTGCAAGCTTTCTAGCCAGATTGGGTCTCTATCCAATGGAGCACTTGGTGCATCTGGTCTGCTATTCCTGAAAACCCAGGGCGGGGAGGACATGTTGATGAGTTTGTGCATCTGTTGTTCCTGGTTGAGTTATAAGCCTTCCTTGGCTGATATGGCCCCTGACTGGGGAACCTCCATGGCACAGTGGCTGAGTCTGAGCCTCTTCCCAAGCTGGCAAACTTGGTAGTCTAAAGTCCTAACTACTCTTACTAGTTCAATGGCTCCTTGCCACTGGGCAAATAGCTTGGAGTTCGAGATAGGTAGCAGAAGTAGTACTCAGCTACCTGGGTGAAATTCTTGGCTACAGGCACCCTTGTTGTTCTTCTTCTTCTGGTCTTGTTGTACTGTACTTAATTCTCCAGATTCTCCCAACTGAAATAAGGGAGTGGGTGGTACAATATTGACACTGTACCTGTAGAAAGAAGTGATGTTGACTGAGGATTAGAAACTGACCTCCAGATCCATCTGCAAAACACTCAGAGGAGATCCAACTCAACACTGACTGACTCAGGACGAGGGGACCTAGGCTGCTGACCCCAAAAGGAGACACCCCACCCCATGGAGAAACTCTGGATGGAAATGTAGGGCAAAATCCCTCCCTCTGCATCCTGGCTTATAGAACAGGCTAAGAAATGCAAGAAACAATATGAGAAGCACTGGGAGAGGGTATTGTGCGGTGGGGTGGGGTGGAGTGGGATGGAAACAGGTGTGCAAAATAGCTCCTTGCCATTCAGACAGGCTTACAAAAACAGTTCAGTGAACAAATTGAACAGCCTGCCTGGAAAAGATTGTCCACAGAATGTCTATGGAAGTAAACTTGCAACATACGATTTTTATTAGGGCTGTCAATTGACATATGTTAACGCCTGCAATTAACGCAGTCCAGGATTAACACATTACATTTTTAACACGTTAATCGCAGGCGTTAATGCTGCATTGACCCTCTGAAGTGCAGCTGCAGTGCTTCAAAGGGGCAGTGCAACACGGAGCCTGGGATCAGCTGGGGACTCCCCAGTTGACCCCGGGCTGTACTGCCCATTTGAAATGCACAGAGATGGCATTTCAGAGGGGCAGCCGCCTCACAGCTGAGCCGGGTATCAGCTGTTCCGGCAGCTGCCCCTTAGAAACTCCACCGCCATGTGTTTCAAAGGGGCAGTGGAGCCTGGGGTCAGCTGGGGACTCCCCAGCTGATCTCAGGCTCTGCACGGCACTTCCCCAGAACCCAGGGTCAGCTGGGGACTCGCCAGCTGACCCCAGGTTCCGGGGAAGTACCATGTGGAACCTGGGGTCAGCTGGGAAAATGTCGCGCGGAGCCCGAGATCAGCTGGGGAGTCCCCAGCTGATCCCGGGCTCTGTGCAGCATTCCCCCAACTGACCCCAGGTTCCACATGGCACTTCCCCGGAACCCAGGGTCATCTAGGGACTCCCCAGCTAATGCTGGGTTCTGGGGAAATGGCATGTGGCACCCGGGATCAGCTGGGGGGGTTCCCCCAGCTGAGCCGGGAGTCCCCAGCTGACCCCAGGTTCCACTGCTGCAGGGAGCCCAGGATAAGCTGGGGACTCCAACTGATCCCAGGCTCCATGCAGCGCTGCCCCGTTGAAACGCTGCAGTGGTGTTTCAAAGGGAAGGCGTATGTGATTAATCGTGTGATTAATCATGATTAAATTTTTTAATCGCTTGACAGCCCTAATTTTTATACGGAGTAAACTCTGGAGCAGAGCTGCCTCAAACCATTGAGAATGCATACAAATCGAATGGTTGGTTTTATTAGTGGTAATTCATGGTTTTCCCAACGTTCAGTGAGCAGGAATGCCATAATTCTGGTGAAAAAAAATACCGATACCAGAGGTCCCAGGTCCTACCAGGAAAGACCATGCCATTCAACAAAACAATTGTGAATACATGGAATGCTTGATGGTGTGAGAGTTCTTTCTTCTCAGGGAAGTTTTAGTGCTTGGGCAAGGTGCTGGTTTCATAATCCCGGACGATGAAATCATTAATTTATATACAGAACATGTATAGCATGGGTTGCAACAAAGCAAGATTCCCCTCTACTGCCTTACTAGTGTGCCTTAAACATTAGGGGATGTGTATCTATGGTTACGTCTACACTGCAAGGTTTTTGCGCAAAAATGGCAGTTTTTGCGCAAAAACCTGCAGAGCATCCACATCTCAAATGCGCCTTTGCACAAGTAAAACAGCAATAAAATGGCAGAACAGAGGGCTTTTTCAGGTGTCGGTAAACCTCCTTCTACGAGGCATAACTCTCTTTTGCACGACAGCTATTGCACAAAATGGCAAGTGTGGACGCTCCAGAGGAGCGTATGGGAAAAAGTACAGGTGCTCTGATGGCCATTCTGTGAATGGCCATCAGAGCTTTCTTGCGCAAGAGCGTCCATGTAGTGTGGCTGCTCTCTTGCACAAAAGCATATCACTTTTGTGATGCACTTTGAGGTGCGGACATGCTCTTGTGCAAGAAGTTTTTGCACAAAAACTCATGCGCAAAAGGCTTCTTGCACAAGAAGATGCAGTGTAGACGTAGCCTATGTGTATAAGCTTTTCATCTGTCTGCTGAGATTGCTAATTAGCGCCAGTTATGAGGGTGTCGCATTTTTATGATGTGGATATCTGTCCGGTCAAATTGAAACAAGACTGTATATGCAACCACACTTAAATTGCCGCCCTCGGCATGTGCTGTGAGTATCATTGTGGCCCCCAGGGCTTCCAAAGTTGAGTAGTGCTGCCTTAGTGCATCCTTCTGTCAGTGCAGGTGGACAGCAAGGTGGCTCTCCGTGCAAAATTGAGTCATTGGGTTGCAGCAGGTACCCATTGTGAAAGCCTTGACAGCACAACTCTGAAAATTATGGGTGTTTTCTGCAACCTGGGATTAATAGAGTTCTGGCTGAACAGAAAAAGCAACACGCCAAACGTATTTTGGCACACAGTGAAGAAGGGTTGGAGGTTTGTCATTCATCTACAAACATTGTGAGAGTCACAATAGCATTTGAATGAACGGCGACCAAAGCTTGGATAAGTTTGGTTGAACTGTGCATGCTCATGATTAACCTACTCCTGGTGGAATTGTGCACCAAAACCGAAAAAATTCTGTGCCAGAAGTTAAAAATTGTGCAGGCACGATGCAAAAGCTCCGCCTAGTCTATTTGTCTAAATGGCACAAGCTATTCATGCCAGTTTCAATTATTTTGTTAATGTATTTCAAAATCCCTGTCAGCAAGTATGACTGCAACAGTACAGAAAAGATGCGAAAACTCTTTTTTGATCAGTAGGTTCCTTACTTAGCATATGAATATGGAACTCTGAGTAATATTAATTTAAGCTCCAATACAGGAGAATGTTTCCCCACACCCTCAGATGCAGTGCAAAGGCTTGGAGGAGTCCAGTAATGGAGAAACTGAGGGAGAGGGATATAATCTGGGAAGGAGCTAGGGTATAAAGTTGGAGGGTTGTTGGTGTGGATGGGAGATGTATGGAACTAGTGCTTTTAAGGGAAAGGATTGTTTGGGAGCCTCCCCCGTGCAGACCCTACATAACCACGAGCATTTCTTGTTCAGTCATTGTGCTCTGTCTCCATGTGTCTCCACAGCTTTACCCAGCCACTCCTCTTCCCTCCATCTCCTTGTGGCCCAGCACTACCACTCTGCCACTTCCTGCCCTGTGTGGCTCTCCTCATGTCTCCCTGTGCCCTCACTGAGCTTTCCCTTCCTCCATCCTTGGGTTTCCTTGCACCCCCACTGCCATTCAGCTCCCCCATGTGGCCTCCACTACCCCTTCTGAACTTCAGTCTGTGATCCCCCCCGCAGTCTCATGTGCCTGATCTGACTCCATGGGCAGGGGGGCTCTGAGAAACTCAGTCCCTTCGCTGCCCTACCCCAGCTGGTTGCTCCTACTCAGGAGCAGTGGCTTCCTGTTCTGGTGCCACAGCAGCCCCTGGTGGGTGGAAGGCAGAATCACAGCACCTCTCTAGCAGAAAGCATTTTAATATTCTGCACTGAAGATTAATTTTGCACATGCATGGTGGCACAGAATTCTCTCAGGAATATAATCTCTATGCCATCCAACCCTTTTTTCCTATTTCTGATAAGTTGCAGAGATGACCTTTTAGGGTATGTCTATACCACAAGGCAATTTGTGGTCGGTACCCCGAAATAGCTACCTCACGTCCAAGGAGCACGTCCGCTCTTTAAAAATCATTTTCGAAATAACGGATGTGCTATTTCAGCATCCCTGTAAACCTCATTCCACAAAGAATAAGGGATGTCTTGAAATAGTGCTTTATTTCAAAATTTGGCACTGTATAGATGCACCAAATTTCGAAATAGCCTATTTCAAAATAAAATCAAAATAAGATATGCAATTTGCACAATGCAAATTGCATATCTTATTTTGATTTTAGAGCGCAGTGTAGACGTACCCTTAGACTCCTAATTTTGAAATACTCATTGTGACAGAATATTTTAAATCATTTTATTGCTATCTGAGAATCTCTGATTAGTCATGTTTACCTTTGTGTACTGGGAACATCAAGAACCTATGTTCTGTGTGCTAGGACGCTATCCTCTACCTTCTACATTCATGTGACTTGTTGGAGTTGATAAGAAGGTGGCTAACCATTAGAAAAGGGAAATCAAACAGCTCTGGTGCATCAGTATCTGTGTGAATAACATCATGATATATGCCTGAGCCAAAATAAGATGCAGATTAGGGACCTAGATGATAATTCCTCAAAATGTAGAGACTATTTGGATTTGTCAGATTGACTTGTGCTCATTTGAATTCATGAGGGTTGTATTCAAGATCTGAGTGGACATACATTTTCCCAGAAAACAGGTTGTTTTTAAAATCTATTTATGTACATTATTCAAGTCTCACCTCTCTAAAACCTGGTCAAAAATCAAAGATCTCAGTCTTGAAGGCTAAGCGTTCCATAAAAGGTTTAGCTTCTTAATATAATTGACTCTTTTTACTAAGAATAGGCTCCACTTCCTAGCATGAAGAATTAACTAGAGGTTGAACCTCTCTAATCCAGAACTCTCATGTCCGGAAACATCCATCGTCCGGAATGATTTTAGTTAGCCGGATGTCCACTTTTCATGGGTGTGGCCAAGTTTCCCAAAATCCCATAAAGTTTATTTACAGCCAGTTCTCTTTCCCCATGTGGCTGTTGGCTTCTTTTGAGCCAGATGTTTCAGACATGGAGAATAGCTGAATCTTGTAAATCATGAATACTCGCCTATAATTATGAATAATAGATGGTCATAGTTCAGGCATGAAGCATGTAAATCACAGCTCGTACCTGTGCATGAAAGCTTGGGGTAGCACAGAGGCTGATGTCATGTTGTTAGGTTGTGTAGGGAAAGGAAGTTATAGAGGGAAATGTGGGAGAAAACTGATATGTTACAAACAGAATCTGAAGTTATCAATGAAAAAGCCATTGTATTAATTTTATGTTTGCTGGGGGTCATCAGAAGATGTTAAGGTAATTACAGAGCTCTTTAGAAAGGTATAATTTAATGTGTGTTAAGCTACAGCCATGAGGCACATCTGGCTGTAGATGTCAGTAATTGCTTGTGATCTTGTGGCTTCTGACATGCAGTATCTATGGTAGGTACAACTGCAATGTGTAATGTCAAGTTGTGCTGATATGTCACTGATTATTTGGAAATAGAATGAGAAAAGCAAGCGGTATACCTCTCTGGGAAACAAATGGATTGACCTGAATTTGAACTTTTTACCTACAGGTAGAGTATATCTCTAATGTGTGTACATGATATATAGAAACCTCTCTGAGTTAAATTTTTATGTCACCAATGTCACTTTCAAGCAAAATGGAAGCAAAGTTCTTTCAAAGGCCTGGAAAAAGTCTGACTGAAAAATAACATTTTCATTGTCTTCTTGGCTTGGAAATTTTAATTAAATTATTGATTATGAAGTAGGCTGCTTTCTTAATAGTTTTTAATTTAGCAATTAAAGCAAAGTAAGTAATTAAAGATGGAAGGAATTGCAAGTGTAATCTCTAGAAGGTCATTTTTAATTTAATCACTTTATTGGAAGAAGCAAGAAAAAATTAGTAATCAATTAGTAATTTATACATGTGTGTGTAAGAGAGTTTAAATATACCCATCACATTGCTGCTGGGTGCAGGTATCTCATTTAATAAAAAAGTAGATTTATTATTTGTATAGTGGTAGTATCTAGGGCTCTAATAAAGGATCAGGGCCCATTGTGTTAGGCACTGCGTATGCACACACATACACATACACATATACACACAAAAGGCAAGTCCCTGCTCTTGCATAGCTTACTAAACCCTGGTTTACACTAGGGATTTATTTGAAAATAACTCCCCTTATTTTGAAATAACAAGCAGAGTGTCCACACTACCTAGCCTGTTATTTCAAAATAATGGGCTGGTTATTTCGAAATAACAACTCCTGCTTTCCACGAGGAATAATGCTAATGTCGAAATAGTTATTTTGGAATACCGGTAGTGTGGACACTCCAGTGCCTCTATTTCAAATAACTCTTCCCCAGAGTAATTCCAACTAATTACTCCCCAATGCTTCCTGAAACTCTAAGTCGAGGTAGTGTGTCTTCATTAAGAGAACCTGCCTTGGACTGATTTAGAGGCTTCCCTGTAGAGTGGAGACGCTATTTTGAAATTATTATTTCGGGATTTATTATTTCAAAATAAGTTACTTTGAAATAATTTCCTAGCGTAGACATGCCCTAAGTGTGAGACAAAAGACAACAGAGAAACAATAAACATGCAAGGTAGTAATGAAATGATTATGCACCGATTAATAAGCAGATTTCACAGCACACCCAATTGTTGGAGAGGATGTTCTTTTGTTTGTTTGTTTTTTGTTGTTGTTTTTTTGAGACAGTAGAGCAGAGAGCAATTTTAGGAGAGATTTGAAGGAGGTGGTACCGGTGTAGATGTTACCATAACATTGTGGCTTAGACTCTCAAATCCATCCTATGCACCCCCCAGGTTTCAGAGCCCAAGTTTCAGCCCAAGCAGCTATTTCTAGAAGGCTAGTGTGAGCCCTGACTAGCACAGATCTGTAGCCCCAGGCTAGGAGACTTGCTCCCAGATACAGTGAACACATGTCCTTCTAGGTCAATAGCCACATCTTCACAGCACATGGAAGCAAACAGAAAACCAGTGAGATTTTTTGAGTAATGTTTCCTCCATTTGGGAGAGTTTAACAAACAGGCTGCCACATTCTGCATCCTTTGCGCCTCTGTGATTTCCAGAAGTGTATTCCAGAAATCCAGTCCAGCGGCGACACAAGCATGGATGATGATGTGCATCAGGGAGAAATGCTTGCACTTTCTGGTCTTTGGTCATGTAAAAAGTAACTGAAGATCCAAACATAGCCCATCAGTATGATCTTTATGGGCACATGGTGGGTAAGCCCCTCCATGCTCGGTAGATGCCATCCCCACTGAACTCTGTTGATGCTCTCCTTAGAGAACACGTATCACCCGCGTCTTATCTGGATTCACCTCCACTAGTTTGCTCTCATCCAAATCTCACTCCTGATGAGACATTGAGGAACGGGACACCTCACGGTTAAGGTGTGTTGAACGATATGGAAATCTACATATCTTCTGTAGGCTGATGACTCTGCAACTCATACCACCTTCCCCAGTGGCTTCATGGACCCATTGACCAAAGCAAGTTACAGAAGGAAGCCATGTATAAAAGAGTCTTGTGGTAGATTAGCAACCTATAGATGGACCCCAGCGCATTTCATCTTCTCTGCCAAATAATGTGATGGGAGAGAACTGCAGCATGCCCTTCCCCCCCATTTTGGAGTGATTTGCGCTCCAACGGAGTGATGCCCACACTGACGGCACACCAATTGCAATTCTGACTAGCTCTTGCCCACTGCCCCAGATTGCACCAATGAATATGGCTTAGTTTTGTATTTGCAACATCCAAAGTGTGCACCGTGTCCCCAACATGAAGCCTGGGCCGTTATCTGATTGAATGTAGATATTTCCCCAATCCCAGCCACATCTTTGCCAAGCTCTTCAATTTGTAATTGTATTTTCAGTGATTTAGTCATTTTAACTGTATCCCTGAACTTCATCAGAAAGTCTGAGGGAAGTGATAGCTGGGGTACCATCGCATTCTCAAATGCAGCCACAACAAGGAACATTATCAATCATTTTCCTTTCTAATCACAATAATGTTGAAAAGGAAATAATTTATCCTGAGGAAATAGGTTTCAGGCTGGGTAAATGCTCAATCAAAATGTTGGTGTTTACCCCACCTGGAAACCATTTATTGCATTGTATATAATATTACTCCCCTCTAACCATTAGAACTTAAGTAACAAAGTTATTTCCACTCCATTTTCTCATACCTTTAGTATGTGGCTTTTTAGACCTTTTTGTTCACAGATCAATGACATAATAGGAATAGAAACACTGTTACTGGAAGCAGATTGAACTGAAAAATGGGCAAATGTTTTCTATTTCAAGCTAAGAAGTCTTCATGGTAGGTGGCATGCTGTCTGGAGTGGTTTGCGACTGTGAGGACAACCTCAGAGCCAACACTCCAGACTGGTCTATAATTAGATTTCACCATTCCCCCTGCCACTCAGGCAAGATGGATTTAGTGGTAAAAAGTAACTTGTACAAAAAAATCACAAAATATTCAGGTTGCTCCCATTCCCATGAAACCAGTCACCCCCATCCAATTTGTACCTTAGGTTTTGTCTTCGTTGTGAGATCTATGATCGATTCTATCATAAACTAAGGGCTTATTAATGAGGGAAAAAGAAATGAGTTATTTACAGGTGAAAGCAAACAAGCATGTATACATCAATGAGTTTGTGATGCAAAAGGTGACAGAATTGTAGTAAAAATAATGAGGAGTCCTTTGGCATCTTGCAAATTAACACATTTACTTGAGCATAAGGTTTTGTGGGGGCTAAAGCCTACTTCATCAGATGCATTGGATCCATGATCCAGCCCATGGAAGCTCATGCCCAGGACTCCTGGTTGTTTTTCCTGAAAGAGACTAATACAGTCAGCAGCCCTCTTAGAGTCTGTCAGTTTGAAGTGTCTTTCAAGACTAACCCATGCTAAGCAGCATGAGGCTCTCCATGCTTATGTTTAGGAATCCCTGCACCTCGGGATCCACTCAGGATCAGAGGGAGTAGATATCTCCTTGCCAGCCCCTCCCCTCGAGACTGCAACTGATGGGGCAGGTTGATGTGTCAGTTTCTTCTTCCTGGAGGCAGTTAGGAATGGAATCAGCTAGGCCTCTCTCCTGTGATGCTACACAAATACCTGGTTTGCCATCAGTGACCCATCTTGGGCACTTTACCTTAATCAATGTTTGTTATCCTCTTTGGTGAATTATGCAATTACAGAGGCTCACAATGCAAACACTCAATGTAACATTATACCGGGGCTATAAAGGTTACAAGCGAGATCAATACATGCAGCATCCTACAAGCATTTTATAAAGTGGAAACAGTAAACACAGACTTATCAACTTACCGGCTAATATCTATTGGGATGGGGCTTGCCCACAGATACACCAGACTGGTTTCCAGCTGTGAATTTGTAACTGTTCATTGAGGCGAGCATGGGAGGAGAGGCTGGCCAGCATCACACTAGGGCTGGTGGAAATTTTCCCTTAACTTTTCGTTTAATATAAAATTAACGTGTTTTTTTTCTTTCCTTTTTTTCTTTTATTCTTTTCTTTTTTCTTTTTTCTTTCCCTTTTTTCTTTCTTTTTCTTGTTCTTTTTCTTTTTTCCCTTTTTTAGTGAAAGCTTCCAGCTTTCCTTTTTTCTTTTATTTTTTTGTTGTTTGAATATTGAACATTTTGAACCAAAGTCCATGACAAATTCTGTTTTCAGCCGCACATTTTTCAGGGTTTGACAGTTTGAAACTGAAATTTTACTTTTTGGAGGGGCGGGGGAGGGGGATAGTTGAAACTTTCCATAGAAGACATTTGTTTTCTGGGCAGCTTTACTCCATTGCCCTAGGCAGTAAGGTGCAGGAGGGTGCTTGTGGTTGAGAGGATTAACTGATTAATCCAGGGTTATCAGTTAATTGTGCAGTCAGCTACATGTTGACATCCCTAATATATATAAAAATCCAGAATTTTCTGGGTATATTTTATCCTGTTGTGGGAGGCAATGATACACTCCTTTGTTTTCATAACACAATCTCTTTTTTACACACACACACACACACACACAGACACATATACACCTCAACATATCTTGCTCGCACTAATCCCTTCATGATTGCTTTTTGGAGCGGCATTGTCATCCCTCACTTCGCCCTCAGCTTGAACCCTAGTGGTTTCAGATCAGTCTGGCCGTCTCTGAGCCCAACTTCCCAGAGTGCCTAGCAGGAGATGGCAGATTTAGGATGGAAGAATCCATTTGAACAGAAGGGTTGCAATACGGGGCCATTTCTTTCAAGCTGGGAACTCCACCCGTGCTTGCTGCAGCACCGATTACAATGAATTGTTTCAGAACCTGAAGTGCTGCGGCACAAAACACAGGAGGAACAAGACCTTGCCAGAAAAGTTCCCCCTAGTTGATCCACTGAGAACTGACCATTCCTGAATGGTTTTTAGTGGCTTTCTGATACAGAACGGATCTGCTGGTAAACACTATTTCAGTTTGATGGCTTATTTAGCCTTTAATTGTCTCCAAAACTATATGGGTACAGATCTCATTTCTGTTTCCTTCTCTTATGATCTGAGCCCCGGACTTCTGCCTGCAAGGGCTTTTCAGGCTAGTGTTTTACTAACGATAGTGCTTTACATGCCATTCTCTCACTCAGATGATTGTCCTATTCTGTTGGGTTTTTCATTTTTGTTTTGTTTTGTTTTGCCCTAAAAATGTTTTCTAGAGAAAAAATAATCTTTCAGAGAGAACAGACGTTTATCACACTCAGATTAGAAACACTGGGACAAAACTGATATGCCAGGAGAACAATTTAACAATCTGACACATCCTGTGTACATAATCTTCTCCTACTGGTGACTAGAATAAATATCTAGGGCCTGTTCTCTGTTCTGGTAAACCTCCATTCAGCACAGGAATGGGTCTGCAGGTTGGTGTATGCAGAGGTGATGTAAACTACCTTTGCCCCCTGTTATCTTTGCCTGGCTCGGGGTAAACCACTCATGTTAGGCTCCTCTAATTTAGGGTTAGTGGCAATGCCTTCAATCCTTCAGGCTTTTCTTTTTGATCTGGAAATCATGGGGATGAAAAAAAATATCCTTGGATACGTTTTTTTTTCTCTTCAGAACCTAGAATTTCCAGTATCAGAGGGGTAGCCGTGTTAGTCTGAATCTGCATAAACAACAAGAAGTCCCGTGGCACCTTAAAGACTAACAGATTTATTGGAGCATAAGCTTTCATGGGCAAAGACCCACTTCGTCAGATGCATCCGATGAAGTGGGTCTTTCCCCATGAAAGCTTATGCTCCAATAAATCTATTAGTCTATAAGGTGCCACAGGACTTCTCGTTGTTTATGTAGAATTTCCAGCTATTTCCCACTGTTTGCTAGAAATGACTAAGAATGATCCATGCCGATATTCCTATCAATTTAGGTATGAGTGTGTGCTCGTTTTTGCTCTGTATTTTTTCCCTCCATCTCCAGAACATAATTCATTTGCAGTAGTATATTATTTTATCATTAGTCCTAAAGTGATAGAGACATTATTATCGGACACTGGATAATGAGAAAAACTAAAAATAGGAAGGACCACTGATCCAAATTGGATTGCTTTTGTGGTCATAGCTCACCATCATCTGCTAGTTCATTTAGATGTGCAAACTTAAGCCAGAGCAACTACATAAAACAATCTAACCTAATTAACTGGTTTACATTAGTTATTAGTAAATGAATTACTATTCCTATGTAGTGTGGCATTCCTTGTCATATAGAGGGAAATGCATAATCATTTTAAATAGCCTATTTTCACACTTTTGTTCCATTTTTAACCTGTCAAAATGAAACACATCTCTTGGTGGGGGTTTGGGGAGGATAACAAAAGTCATTACTTTTCTTTTTCTTTAACTTCTTCTTAATTAACTTTTAATCTATGTTGTTACACAGGGAGCAGCCCTTAATACTAGCTGTGTCTAAAATGGAAAAGATAGTGATTTAAATGATTTAGATAAACATCTGCCTAGCACAGAGGCATAACATTTGCAAAATTAGGAAAAGAATGGCTGGCTGCCAGCTTTTACTGGCAGCAAAATCAAGATTTTGCTTTCTTTTTCTAGGAGTCTATACTCTTCTGTATATGAGATGATTATGAATATGCTATGCCTCATATACTGTGTAATGGGTTGGATCACAGCAGTCCTCTTGGGGTTGTCCCTCTGCTGTGCTGATCAAGCCCCTGAGCCCGTCTTCCTGCCCCCTGGATCAGAAGCTCTAGTCTTCCCTAGCCAAGGCACAAAGTTGGGGTAACAGCCCCCCAGCAGAGCAACACAGACACTGAACCAGCTCAGTTCTGGCAGGGCTCAGCTATAAAACCTTTGACAACATCCAGGAACACAGCGCCCCCCCACCTCCCCAAGAGGACCAAAACTCCAAATAAATCCATCTTTCTCTGTGTAAGTTTTACACAGAGAACACTCATAGACACATAGACTTTAAGGTCCGAAGGGACCATGATGATCATCTAGTCTGACCCCCTGCACAATGCAGGCCACAGAATCTCTCCCACCCACTCCTGTAATAATCGTCTCACCTATATCTCAGATATTGAAGCCTTCAAATAGTTTAAAGACCCCAAGATGCAGAGAATCCTCCAGCTGTGATCCATGCCCCATGCTACAGAGGAAGGTGAAAAACCTCCAGGGCCTCTGCCAATCTACCCTGGAGGAAAATTCCTTCCCGACCCCAGATATGGTGATCAGCTGAACCCTGAGCATGTGGGCAAGACTCACCAGCCAGACACCCAGGAAAAGTTCTCTATAGTAACTCCTATCATCCCTCCATTGGCCTGTTTACCACTGATAATGAAAGGTCAATTAGTTACCAAGATCATGTTATCTCATCAAACCATCCCCTTCATAAACCCATCTAGCTTAATCTTGAAGCCAGATAGGTCTTTTGCCCCCACTACTTCCCTTGGAAGGCTGTTCCAGAACTTCACTCCTCTAATGGTTAGAAACCTTCATCTAATTTCAAGTCTAAACTTCCTACTAGCCAGCTTATATCCATTTGTTCTTGTGTCCACATTGGTATTCAGCTTAAATAATTCCTCTCCCTCCCTGGTATTTATCCCTCTAATATATTTAAAGAGAGCAATCATGTCCCCCTCAGCCTTCTTTTGGTTAAGGTAAATAAGCCAAGCTCCTTGAGTCTCCTTTCATAAGACAGGTTTTCCATTCCTCGGATCATCCTAGTGGCCCTTCTATGTATCTGTTCCAGTTTGAATTCATCCTTCTTAAACATGGGAGACCAGAACTGCACACAGTATTCCAAATGAGGTCTCACCAATGCCTTGTATAACGGCACTAACACCTCCTTATTTATACTGGAAATACCTCGCCTAATGCATCCCAAGACCGTATTAGCCTTTTTCACAGCCATGTCACAATGGCGGCTCATAGTCATCCTATAATCAACTAGGACTCCGAGGTCCTTCTCCTCTTCCGTTACTTCCAACTGATGTGTCCCCAGCTTATAACTAAAATTCTTGTTGTTAATCCCTAAATGCATAACCTTACACTTCTCACTATTAAATTTCATCCTATTGCTATAACTCCAATTTACAAGGTCATCCAGATCTTCCTGTATGATATCCCGATCCTTTTCTGAATTGGCAATACCTCCCAACTTTGTGTCATCGCAAACTTTATTAGCATACTCCCACTTTTAGTGCCGAGGTCGGTAATAAAAAGATTAAATAATAATGGTCCCAGAACTTATCCCTGAGGAACTCCGCTAGTAACCTCTCTCCAGCCTGACAGTTCACCTTTCAGTATGACCCGCTGTAGTGTCCCCTTTAACCAGTTGCTTATCCACCTCTCAATTTTCATATTGATCCCCATCTTTTCCAATTTAACCAATAATTCCCCATGTGGTACTGTATCAAATGCCTTACTAAAATCAAGGTAGATTAGATCCACTGCATTTCCTTTATCTAAAAAATCTGTTACTTTCTCAAAAAAGGAGATCAGGTTCGTTTGGCACAATCTACCTTTTGTAAAACCATGTTGTAAGTTGTCCCAATTGCCATTAACCTCAATGTCCCTAACTACTTTCTCCTTCAAAATTTTTTCCAAGACCTTGCATACTACAGATGTCAAACTAACAGGCCTATAGTTACCCGGGTCGCTTTTTTTCCCTTTCTTAAAAATAGGAACTATATTAGCAATTCTCCAGTCAAATGGTACAACCCCTGAGTTTGATTATCTGGGACCCCCGATTTACTCCCATTAAGCTGTTCGAGTTTGGCTTTTACCTTGGATATGGTAATATCTACCTCCATATCCTTATTCCTGTTTGTTATGTTGCCATTATCCCTAAGCTCCTCATTAGCCTCATTAAAGACTGAAGCAAAGTATTTGTTTAGATATTGGGCCATGCCTAGATTATCCTTAACCTCCACTCCATCCTCAGTGATTAGCGGTTCCACTTCTTCTTTTTTTGTTTTTTTCCTATTTGTATGGCTATAAAACCTTTTACTATTGGTTTTAATTCCCTTTGCAAGGTCCAACTCTACATGACTTTTAGCCTCCCTCACTTTGTCCCTGCATGCTCTAACCTCAATAAGGTAGCTTTCTTTGCTGGTGCCTCCCATCTTCCACTCTTTATATGCTTTCTGCTCTTTCTTAATCACCTCTCTGAGATGCTTGCTCATCCAGCTTGGTCTAAAACACCTGCCTATAAATTTTTTCCCCTTTCTTGGGATACAGGCTTCTGATAGCTTCTGCAACTTTAACTTAAAATAATCCCAGGCCTCCTCTGCCTTTAGATCCATAAATTCTTTCGTCCAATCCACTTCCCTAACTAATTTCCTTAATTTATTGAAGTTAGTGCTTTTGAAATAAAAAATCCTAGTCTCAGAGTTATTTTTGTTTAGCCTTCCGTTTAATTTGAACTGAATTAGCTCATGATCGCTCGAGCCAAGGTTATCCCCTACAACCATTTCATCTGTGACGTCCTCACTACTCACCAAAACCAAATCTAAAATGGCATCCCCCCTTGTTGATTCAGCAACTACTTGATGAAGGAATTCATCAGCTATCACATCGAGGAAAATCTGAGCCCTATAATTATTACTAGCACTTGTTCTCCAGTCTATATCTGGAAAGTTGAAGTCTCCCATGATTACGCAGTTTCCAGTAGTATTTACTTCATTAAAAACATTAAAGAGGTCTCTATCCATATCCAAATTAGATCCCGGTGGTCTATAATACACCCCAAGCACTATCCCAGGGGAGGATCTGATAGTTTTCTTCCCCAATGTGATTTTTGCCCAGACAGACTCTGTCTTCTCCATTCCATCACTTTTTATTTCTTTACAATCTACCTCATCATTGATATACAATGCTACTCCACCACCTTTACCTTTATTTCTGTCTTTCCTAAACAGCACATACCCTTCAATAACTGTACTCCAGTCATGCCTAGTATTCCACCATGTTTCTGTTATTCCTATAATATCTGGTTTCACTTCCTGGACCAATAGCTCTAGTTCCTCCATTTTGTTACCTAGGCTCCTCGCTTTGGTGCACAAATATCTTAATTTTTGCTGTTTGCCCTCAATCACATTCTTTACCCAATTTGGCATGGACGTTGTACCTCCAATATGACCTATTAGACTAGTATCCACTCTACCCTTCCTCATGTCCATTCCCCTACCCCCGGCTATATCCTTTCTTACTTCGTTTTCCTCCCTCTCAATGCTAAAATCCGGCGTAGAGATTACCTGAACATCTCCCAACCGTCTCCCCCAAATTCCTAGTTTAAAGCTCTCTTAATCAGTTGTGCCAGCCTCCATCCTAGAATTCTATTTCCCTCCCTACCTAGGTGAAATCCATCCCGAGAGAACTGTCCTCTGTCCGTAAATGCCTCCCAGTGGCCAGACATCCCAAAGCCCTCCTTATAGCACCACTGCCTGAGCATCTATTGAGCATCATAATCCTGTCACACCTTAGTTGCCCTTCTCTAGGAACAGGCAGAATCCCACTACAGATCACCTGAGCCTTGATTTCCTTGAGTGTCTTCCCCAGCCTGGCATAGTCTCCCTTGATTCGTTCCAGCGAGAATCTAGCCGTATCGTTTGTTCCTACATGAAGGATGATCAATGGATTCTTTCCTGCTCCCTTTAGGATCCTCTTCAACCTCAGTTCCACATCCCGTATCTTAGCACCTGGCAGACAGCACACCCTTCTATTCTCTGGATCAGCTCTGGTTACAGGCCTGTCTATTCTTCTCAATAAGGAGTCCCCAATCATGTAGACCTGCCTTTTCCTGGTGACAGTGCGATTCTCTGGTCTATCTCTTGCTTCCTCTGGCTGCAAGTCCTTTCCATTCCTGTTTTCCCTTGTAATCCTCTTCAACCCATCCTGTATCCTCCTGATGCTTGTTACTGGTTCTGTCTCCATCGACTCTTCCCCTTTATCTATGGGACTAACCACTCTTCTCTTCTTCCTTACCCTTCCATCTTCATTGTCCACCTGCTGTAGCTCTTCTTCATTCTCCAACTCTGCATACCTGTTCTTGAGCTCTATTTCTCCTTCACTGGCCCATCTTTTCCTCTGCCTGGTTCTCTTAGTCACATGCTTCCACTGTCCATTTTCTTCGCCCAGCAGTCCCCCCTCTAAGGCCCTTGATCCTGCTTCCATCTGCATATCTAAGCTTTCCCCTTCAGCCACATCATGCCTATGCTCCATCATCTGCTCAAACCCCCTTCTAAACTTGACCAGAGTTTCCACCTGCATCTCCAATCCTCGGATCTTTTCTTCCATCACCTCTATCAGGCGGCACTTCATGCTGTGACGTAGTGGGGTACCTTGCTGGTTGCTATGCTGAGCAGTGGGCTGTGGGTGACCTCCGCTGGCTGCTGTCTGTAGCACGGCCCAGCAGGGCAGGGGATGAGTCATTATGCAAGGGGGCTCCGAACCTGTCTGACCAGTTGCCTCCCAGGGAACAGAACAATGGGAAGAAGGCGGAGTGGAGCCCTGGCTGGGGGGGCAGGGCTGGAAATTAGTTTGTTTGGTTTCTGTCTGGTATCATGGAAGAAGCAGCCAAGGAAGGGGCTGGGATTTAGGGGCCCAGTCTCGCCCATCTCAAGGGGGGGCTGAGGCATCCTCAGCCACCCTGTAACCAGATTACATCTGTGCTGTGCTGTATCCTGGAGAAGCAATAGACTCCCTCTATTCTACTGGCTGGTGGAGTCTGTTCGTGCCACTACAAGGGTGCAGGAGGCGGGGCAACACCGATGCGCCACCACACATGCAAACAAAACTCGTTTCAGGTACCCACTCCAGAGTCATGTACATCCCGCAGCTGCCACATCCAATCATCCTCCTTTTGTCCTCTACTACTTGGGCCATGGCCACTACTGCCTCTGTGTTTTATCTGCTTTCTCACCAAAATCCTGTTAGTCCGGCAAACACAAAAACAAACCAAAACACACACACCCACACACGGCAAAAACAAACCCCAAACAAGTCCCACAATCCAAACTCCCTTTAGAAACTCCCACTCAAACTCCCCTGTTTACAGCTCTGTTTGCTGGCTCCTGTGCTGTTGCCTGACTGGAAGGCTACCTTTATAGGACCCCTAATCAGTGAAGCCCCGCCCCCTAATCAGGGCTCAGCTTCTCTCCCAGCACACTGCCCCTACAAGCTTCTACACATACAAACAATACAAGATATTTGCCTCCTTAATCAATGAAAGAGAGATATGCACAATTAGTCTCCTCCAGGTAACAATTAGTTACACTGGGCTTCATAATAAACAAAAGTGTTTTTATTAAGTATAAAAAGTAGGATTTAAGTGATTGCAGGTGAAAAACAGACAGATCAAAGGAAGTTACAAAGCCAAAATAAACAAAACACGCCACCTAATTCTAATCCACTAAGAAACCTGTTACATGCAAACTCTTACCTCAACAGTTGTTCTTATCTCAGTTGATCTTTTTCTGACTTGGGCCCCGCAGCTTTGCCTTCATCCTTTTGCTACAGTTCTTTGCTTCCAGGTCACTCCATGTGTATCCTCTCTGAGTAGGGGAGGCGATTTCAAAAGTCAGCTGAGAACAATGGGATAATGTTTTCCCATTGCTTACCGGGAACCCTTGGAAAAGTACCAGATTCAGGATGGATTCCAGTACCAGGTGGAATGGTCACATGTCTTCCTAGGACCAACCACAATTTGGGCTTGTAGAAAAAATAAAACCATTCACAGGTTGTTGCTTTGAGAACTGAGCCATTAAAGGATCACCAATGGCCCTCATTAGCACATTTAGAATTAAGAGCACATTCACACTTCATCTTTCTAACTTCACTTACAAGAATGATACATGCACAAAAATAGGATAGAAAGATTCAGCAGCTAGCAACTTTAAAATGATATGCTACATGACCTGTTTTGCATAAAGCATCTTTGAGTTATGCATATTCATATTCATAAGCCAATTTTCATAAATCATGGGAGCCTGTGACATATGGTAATTTAGGTCACATGTTGGTTTTCATAAAGGAACCTCTCTGTATGTCACAAAGCTATTAGAAAGGTTTTCTTGGGGATAACATTCAATGTTTTGATTGTTTTTTAGTAGAATTCTCTTTCTTATTCTAAGAAAAGAATTAGAAGATAGACAATATTCCTCAAGCTTCTGAATACTGTACTATATAATGCTAGTCCATACTGGTTGTTAAAGAATTCTGTTTAGATAAATTGGTCAGTTTTTAGCAATGTAGTTCATCATAATGTGCTGTAAGAATGGTATTAAAAGAATAGCCAGCCATTTATTTTCAGCAATTTTCAGCTATCAAAAATTGCACAATGACAAAAAAAATTGAACAAATAAGATTTCTAGTAGCCAGATCAATACATACAATGATGGTAACATATTCCCCCTCCCCTCCCCCCTTTAAAATAAAGAGGAAAGTGGCACAAGGCTGATATCCCTAAATACAATGATCGGTTAATACCACCACATATGGTAAACTAATGTAGAGTCAGGGATTTGCAAGCTTAGCTGCTGTACTGACCATGGGACGTAGGTGGAAATAGGGCTGTCTTCCACTACAACCTCAGGGTGCTGTTATATAATCAAGGATACCAAAGTAGAGGGGTTGGTGAAAGGTGAAAAACCCTCCCAATCCCAGCTTGTTGAGTTTGGGAGAGGTTTCAGGCTGGGGAGGAGTAGAGTGAAAGGACATTCATTGTCTTAGCCAGACATGCCAAATCTCAGTTTCTCCATGTGACACCCATACAGTTGGTAGATTACTGTCAGGGGCGGCCTGAGGTGGGCTGCGGGCAGCTGGCACCCCAGGCAGAATGTGCGATCGGCGCCCCCGCCTCCACAGCCCTCAACGGCGTGATGTCATCATTGGGCGCCCTGTTTAATGTGGCACCCTAGGCGACGGCTGAGTCAGCCTATACGTGCAGGCCGCCCCTGATTACTGTGATGTGCAAACACTGCATACAGAACTATTTCCCCATGGAATATCTGCAGTTTGCTCTCCATGACTCCCCTGCTGTCACTGTACCTGGATGAAGGTATTACTAAACTGCTCTGCTAACTGAGTTTAATACAAGCACAGCAAGGACGTTGAGCAAAGCCACGTGGTCCTTTAGGCCACAAATAGTGTCACTAATCAAAGGAAGGGAGTGGTTTACAGAACGATTCCTATAGAATTCAGCATGGTCAGACCATAGACTCTGGCGGCAGACCGTGTGCCTTTATAGCTCCGAACAGAAGCAAAGTAACATGGTTCATCTGCAGGGGGCAGATATCGATTGTTGAGATGGCATTTGAGCCCTTCACATAGCCACCGATATCAAGAGTGGAACTGTGTAATTTGTTTGACCTGTTCTGGACTGGAAGTGGATTCCCTAAAATAGCACCAGAGATGGCTCTCAAGGCCAAAATCTGGAACAACGGCGAACCTCTCAAATGCAATGTAAGGAAATGTTTAGGGCTCTCTAGGCTGGCATTTACAGTCATGTTAGTTATTTCAAGTTCCTTGGGAAGTCCACTCTCGTGATTTTTATTGTGGCCTTCGATGTTTAACTAAAAGTCCTAAGCCCCAGGTGGAAAATGATTACAAATGTATAGATTATAAATTTCATAGAACACTAGAACTGGAAGGGACCTCAAGAGGTCATCGAGTCCAGTCCCCTGTCCTCATGGCAGGATCCAGTACTGTCTAGACCATCCCTGATAGATGGTCTTAAATATCTCCAGAGATGGAGATTCCACAACCTCTCTAGACAATTTATTCTGGTGTTTAACTACCCTAACAGGAAGTTTTTCCTAATGTCCAACCTAAACCTCCCTTGCTGCAGATTAAGCCCACTGCTTCTTGTCCTATCCTCAGAGGCTGAGAAGAACAATTTTTCTCCCTTCTCCTTGTGAAACCCTTTTAGATACCTGAAAAACTGCTATCATGTCCCCTCTCAGTCTTCTCCTTTCCAAACTAAACAAGCCCAATTCTTTCAGTCTTCCTTCATAGGTCATGTTTTCTAGACCTTTTAATCATTTTTGTTGCTCTTCTCTGGATCTTCTCCAATTTCTCCACATCTTTCTTAAAATGTGGTGCCCAGAACTGACACACTGCTCCAATTGAGGCCTAATCAGTGCAGAGTAAAGGGGAAGAATGACTTCTCGTGTCTTGTTCACAACACTCCTGTTAATGCATCCCAGAATCATATTTGCTTTTTTTTTTCACCAGTGTCACACTGTTGACTCATGTTTAACTTGTGGTCCACTAAGACCCCTAGATCTCTTTCTGCAGGACTCCTCCCTAGACAGGTGCTTCCCATTCTGTGTGTGTGAAATGGATTGTTCCTTCCTAAGTGGAGCACTTTGCATTTGTCCTTATTAAACTTCATCGTATTGACCTCACACCATTTCTCCATTTCTACCATCTGAGCCTTCATTTTGATATTAAAAGAAAAACTTTCGAGCCCTCATGGTTGTGGGAAAAATTTGACAATGTGACCCGCGTGCACCCTAAAGGCTTAAAAAACTAGAAAGTAGATAAGAATGACCCCAAAGTTATGTTTTAAATAGATCCCTTTTGGCGGGAGGTGCCCGATGGCTGGTCTTTGAGTATGTGAGCCTGGCAACATTATAGAAAAATCCCCAGTAGCATGAGTGAAATCAGAGCTGAGTCTAGACCTTCAGCACTGCTATGGTAAGGAACTTTTGAACTGAACTCACATCAGCTACTGCTGTATAGCTCATAGTACTGTAGGAAGAGGGAGTCAGGACATGAGCGTCGGGTGAAAGCCCCGCTAGGGAAGGCAAGCCCCAGCCCCGCCCCTTCCACCTGAGCCCCGGTCCCTGAAGCCACGCCCTGCCCACTTGCTGTGTGATCCTTGCTGGCCATGTGGTGAACTGGGGCTGCCCTGGGAGCACCGGGCCAGAGGGAGCTGGACTGCTGCACCAGGCTGCCCCAGCCTTAGGTGGTCGGGAGTGTAGGCAGTTTTTGGAAAACTGTGCCTTTCCTTGCCTACATTACTGACTGAACATGAGCAAGGCCACTGAAAGGAGTCAGAGGGATGGCCAAGAAGCTTCAGATGGGCCTTGTATAATATTCTATCCAGGGTTTTTTTTCATACACACTCAGAGCAATGTCCAGAAGTGTATGAAGCAGCATAACTGACATCTTCCTCAGCCCCGGTGTTATTTCCCCATCTCTCAGAGGTCTGAGGGAGAGAGTGGTAAATAGGGAAGGGGGAAGAAAAAAGTGTGTGGAACGGAATGCCTGAGAGTTGTCCGAAATTTTCACTTTAATCTCAGGAAGTATGGCTGCCAGGGAGAGCAGTGATTTAGCGGAGGAGGAGGTGTAAAAAAAAAAACCCCAACCTGCTAACAAGACAAAATCAAGTATGAAAGTGAAACACAAATTCAGAAGACTGACAGTAAAAGTGGCAAAGGAACGCAAAACAGCAGGTGAATGAGGAAAAGAGGAAGCAAAAGAGGCGAAGGGAAAATGAAAGATGACAAACACTGCAACTTTATTCCCACATACACCCCCATTTGCTTCCTAAACGCTCTGTAATAATGATTGAATCACCATCTCTGGTGTCATGGCCCTAAGCCCCAATGCCACCTGGAGGCTGTTTGCAGGCAGCCCGTGGAAAACTCTAAATGCGGCAGAGATTTTTCCCTGGCAGACCAGGGAACTGGTAATCCATTTTTTTTTCTGCCCGGCAAAGCTGCTTTGCTCCCTTCATGTTCACTCTTCAATATCCTAGCCACAGAAAGCTTCCAGACAGTAGCCAGGGAGGGAGCACAGTGAAAGCTGGGATTACAAATCGGTCACCGTTATTCTCACGACAGCCTGCAGCTGAACTCTGATGACAGAGTATGCAACTCCTTTGTTCAATAATGTAATTGTTTCCTAAGAAGTGCAAAGAGCCCTTACGCAATTTTTTCAAGCCCTATTTTTGTCTGGTAGGTGTGATGCATAGGGGGAAACAGCTCCCACCAAGGGTGCTGAAAATTATAATTTTGCTCCTGGCCCTCTGTTGCACAGGGTTGTGTGGCGCTTCAGGAACAAAGGATGGGTCGGATTCACTGTAGCAGGACAGAGAGGGGTCTCATTTGGCAGCCTGCCTTCTCCCGTGTACACTCGGATATAGAAGTCACGTGTATCCAGGGAGCTCGAGGATCTGTGCAGACAGAATATCGAGCACAAGGTGTGTGCCCTGTGCATGGTAGAGCTACAAAAGGAAAACGCTAGGCAAAACCCATTGAAAAAGCCCTGGGCCTTTGTTCCTGTGAGACGAATAAAAGCGAGAGCGGGGGAATGCTAGATCTGTGCTATAAGCTGTGCAAAGGCCTAGCAGCAGCACAGTCCTCGGGGATGGAGGGAGTCAATGAAAAAGCAGGACAAAGAGAGGGAAAAAATCTTAGAAGACTGAGATGAAAGCGGGAGACAGAATTTGGTAACCCCAGCCCTAGCTTGTTGAAACCTGTGATCAGGAAAAAGACCATGCCAGGTAAGTTCTTACCTGCTGGTAGAAGCTGAGGACAGAAAAACAGCTTGTGGCAACTGGCAGGAAGCTGGTCCAATATTGGGGTGTTCATTGATACCAGCTGATCAATTTTGCTGTTAGGCTATTAGTTTTGCGCAAAAAATATGCAAATGAGGCAAAGCATGGAATATTGCTGTACCTCATTTGCATAATTAATGAGGCGCCATTTTTGCGCAAGAGCTGTTCTTCCTGAAAAAAAAATGTGGAAGAACGGCTCTTGCGCAAGAGGGGGGGTCTGCGCAGAAAGGAGCCATGTGGACTGCTCCTTCTTGCTCAAAAGCCTCTTGACAGTATAGACATAGCCTTAGTGTTTTAGGGGCACGGAGAAACGCCTGATTAGGTCTGTGGTCCTGTTTTAACTTAACCTAGCCGGGGAGTTGATCACACCTTTTAATAGAAGTTAATCGGAAACCGTGGCTCGACAACAGTGTAAGCAGGAATGGGGGAAAGGAGGCAGGAGCTCTGAGCATATATTTTCTAACAGCCCTGTATTCAGCACAGGGCAAGGGCTGTCTCCGGGCTTTTACCGGGGATACAAAAGGGATAAAAATGGAGACGAGAAATTATTAAAACTGTCCCTTGATAACCAAATGGTTGATCATAAATTGGAGTGTCTATGCAAATGAAGTAAATAATTAAAAAATTCCGCGAACAGCATTGACTAGGTAGTTGATGGCTGGCAATTATAAAAACTGAATTTTTAATATGCATACATCTAAGGAGCCAGTAAAAATTAGCTGCCAGACTAATGGACTTCCCTTTCTTTCAAGGCAGAATTTTAATGAGAGCATTATTTATAGCACAGCCCAAGAATGAGTGTACACTTGCTTAGTCTCTCTCTCTCTCTTTTTTGTTTTTGTTTTTGTTTTTGTTCCCTGACACCTTATTCATTAAACTACGATCTTTCATAGAGAAGAAAAATCCCTTACACGGTGCGGAGCAAAGGTCACCTTGACCTCTGTAATTAGTCATGCCTTGTACATTGTAAAGATAGCTGCGGCTTTCAACAAATAATGGTTATAAAAGCCGGTGTGCAATATGTACTCGTTTCATGCAGCTTCCCGGGTCATCTGCTCGCAAAGGTAGCTGAAGTGAAAATGAAGATAATGGGATTTTTGTATGGTACAGCCCTCCTTGGCTAACTGGATCCTGGTTGGAAGTTATCATTGCATCCCAGGGGGCTATAATGGACATTTTAAGTGTGTATTTTGATGGGTGGTCTGAGCTGGGCATAAGGGAACACGAACTCCTGAATTCTAATTTTGGCTCGGATATTGGGCCTTATCCTACATTGTCCTCATTACACCAGGTAGGCTCGCACACATCTGCCACAGGGCAGAGTTTGCCCTTCCCCTATGGAATACATCCAGCAGAGGGGGGCCTCTATGTACAGATAGATGCAAAGCCAATTCATCAGCTATGCATCACCTTGACAGCAGCCTGTGGTGCCCAGGGTGGACACCAGGTGACAACCCTGGAGTTCATGAAAGCAGAGGCACAAGCTTAACTGAACAGGTCAAATGGATTTTCACCAATAAAAGTTTTGCTGTCATTTTGGTTGGACATGTCATGTTTTTGGCAGAAGTTTAGGTCACCATCTGATTGGCCCAAACCAACATCTCCAAGAAGACCTCCTAGCAGAAATGAGCTAACATTGTTTGTCTCCTTCAGCATATCACTTCCCAAAACTGAAGATTCCCAGAAGATTGAGCACCAGGGCTGGCCGTCTGGAAGTGTTCCTGGTGACATCAAGTTCCTAACTTGGATAGGCACATTTGACTGTCTCTCTCTATTTTCTAGTAATTTGTGTTGCCCTCTAGGGCACCAGGAAAAGACTAGTCATGTCCATCCATTGGTCCATCTATGTTTGCAGTGTCAACTCCAACTGATGGATGAGCAAAGATCTGGTGATAAGTAACACTGAGACTTTCTCCTGGATGATGACCCAAATCAGTCAACTACTGCTTCTTGAAAAGGAGTACCTAATGAACAGGGATGTGTACATTCTTGTGTGTGTGCTGTGGAGATTGTCACAGAGTTACAGTGTGTCCATCTTCTGTAACAGGTTGCTATCAAGATTGTGGTACAGTAGCTTTTACACAGAACAAGACACCGTAGGTACAGCCGCTCTCCGAGTTACGAACAAGTTACGGACCAACACTTGGTCCGTAACTCGAACTGTTCATAACACGGATCCCATTGAGTTACACGCGACCGCGCTGTTCGTAAGCGCGGGTCACGTTCGTAACTCGGGGACCGCCTTTACGACCGCTCCTTGGGAGCATTGGTCGTAAGTGCGAACAGTCGTAACTCGACCGTTCGCAACTCGGGGAGCGGCTGTATTTAAGACTGTGCAACACTGTACATTGTGTCTATCATACTTAATGGTTTCACTCTGCCTTTCAAGTGGTAGATCCGTACAGACACAAAAGGAAACCCTGTGAGAGCGCTTCTTGAGGTTCACTCAGTCTTAATGGTGTTATAAATGTAGGAGTGATATTATGTGGTTCAGCGGATTAATCAGATGTTGGGCTAATATAATTGGCTGGGAAGTAGATATAAAGGGTTTGCTTGTCTAGATTCATTGGGAGGGAGGCCTTGGTGAATTGGCATGTAAGTAGCTGACCAAATTGTCTTATGCTTTAGCTTTGAATTGGTTTTCCTCTCTTGTGCTAGGAACAGCTGTGTAGACTCCGCTGGATGACGAAATAAGCTATTTTGAAATAGCATCAAAATAAGAAACGCAATTTGCGTAGCTCAAATTGCGTATCTTATTTCGAGTTACGGTGCTGTGTAGACACATCCAATGAGGCCTGCTGCCCCACCAGGCATGGCTCATGAGTCCTGGATTAAGGCACATTCTTCCCTTTAGGCAGGAACTGATTCTTGGATGTGCTGTTGCCTCGCAGGAACCATGCACCTCATGCTGCTCTTTAGGCCTGACCTTAGTCTCCACATAGGCTAGAAATGCCCCTAAATCTCCTCTCAGCAGCCTATAAAGTCCCTTCTCAAATTGCATTCTCCTTCTTCAGTTGGGCTACGTCTAGACTGGCATGATTTTGCGCAAAAGCGGCTGCTTTTGCGCAAAAACTTGCCAGCTGTCTACACTGGCCGCTTGAATTTGCGCAAAAGCACTGACGTTCTAATGTAAGAAATCAGTGCTTCTTGCGCAAATACTCTGACGCTCCCATTCGGGCAAAAGTCCTTTTGCGCAAATGCTTTTGCGCAAAAGGGCCAGTGTAGACAGGCAGCTAAGACGTTTTGCGCAAAAGCAGGCTAAACGGAAAAAAGCCCTATGGACGCTTGGAGACTCCGTAGCCACAGTCAGCTCCTTGGACTTCCTGGTAACCCGATCCCCCTTAAAGCAGATGCAGGCTGCTGAGCTCACAAGGCAGGAGCCTTCCTCGCACCTCTGGCCAGAGGTCTGCCACATGGCCCCTGCCATCCAGCAGACACCCCCAAGCACCATGGCAGCTCTGGGGGGGATCAGCCACCCACACCCCCAGCGCAGGAGGCCCCCAGGGGCTGCAAACAAAGGGCCCCATCCTGGTCCTCGGGGGAGCTGGACAGCCTGCTGGACCTCTGGCAGGAGGAGGAGGCCCTCCAAGACACCCGCTCCCAGCGCCGGAATGCGGACATCTTCGCCCGCATGGCCTAGGCGCTCGCCCAGCCCGGACCCTCGAGCAAGTCTGGGTGAAAGTCAAAGAGCTGCACCTGGGC
Organism: Pelochelys cantorii; assembly: GCA_032595735.1. Taxonomy (NCBI): domain Eukaryota; kingdom Metazoa; phylum Chordata; order Testudines; family Trionychidae; genus Pelochelys; species Pelochelys cantorii. The sequence goes on from CM064332.1 coordinate 70,927,792, forward strand.
TACGTGCGGGCCAGCGAGGGACAGGGGGCAGGAGCAGACACCTGCCCCCCACTACGACTGGCTCCATGCCATCCTGGGCCAGCCAGCCCCACAAGCCCCGGAGGTCCTCGTCGACAGCAGCATGCGCCCCCCCGTCACCAGGACCACCGAGGCGGGGGAAGGAGACAGCAGTGCGTCGGAGGATGAGGCCAGCACTGCCACCCAGCAGGCCCCCTCCGGCAGCCCCGATGTCTCCTGCGCATCCTCGGAGGCCGGGGAAGGATCCACCGGTGAGTGTTGCACTTTGCACACACAAGGGCAGGAGGGGGGGGAGCCAGGCGCCTAGAGGGGGGAGGGAGAGAACATGTCACTCAGGCCACGTGAGCTTCACGCTGTGTAGCATTAGGCAGTAAGCAGCACGTGCCACCATGTGCAGCCTGGTGACCGAGCGGCACGTGGCCGCGGCAGGCAGCTCCAGGGCACGCCTGGGACCGTGCTGCTCACAAACATCTGGCGGTACCAGGGCGAAGGGTGGATGCTGGCTGGAACCAGCCAGGGCCCCAGGGACTCAGGCCAGAGCCCACACCTCCGCAAGGGTGCAGCACGCAGAACAGCACACTGTCCCATGCTCCTGGGTAAACCGCAGCGTCACAGCCCTGTGAACGTGGCCCCCACTGAGCCCCTTGGCTGGCTCCCCGAGGGAAGTCCCCACTGTGGCCACACATGTCCCTGGGCTACGTGTGTGAGGGATAGTGGGAGGGAGAAGGGGGGGAAGCGCTTGGGCCGCCCCTAGGGCTGCCTGAGTTTTGCTGCCAGGATGGGACACTCCCCAGTCACTCTCCTGGTTCCGTCCAGGAGATATCCCACGCAATGGGGATCTGAGAGCCCAGACCACCTCTGCCAGATGTGCTCCCAGGCACTGTGTGGGGATTCATCTCACTCCCTGTCAAACACCACTGATTAGCCCAAAGCCTCACAGCCTCCACTGGCAGGGAGTTCCACAGGTTAACACAACACAAACGCCCTCCCACCCTCCACGGGGCCAGGACACAGACCGGTGGTTACAATACATGGAGGAGGACCCTACTCCGGGGCGGTCCTCTTTGCAAACATACAACATGGGGGGCAGGGGGGGAACCGAGTGGGCCCAAGCCACACTACTGTGGTGTCACCTGGGCTCAGGGGTGGAGGGCATGAGGTGTGGGGACAGTGGCCGGGCTGCCTGACTGACCCATCCTTTCTTCTCTTCCCTGCAGCGGGACCAAGCACAAGCCGGGGACCCTCTAGTCCTGCAGCAGTGTCAGCAGCAGCAGCACCCCCAGCCGCCCAACCACCGAGGCAGAGGCTCCGCCACCGGGACCAGCTCCTTCGGCACCACGTGCAGGCCGTCGAGCGCGTCGAGGCTGCCATCACTCGGCGCGTGGAGGCGGACCTGCAGTGGCGCCAGGAGTCCTGGGCCGCCTTCCAGGCCCAGTGTGTGCGGATGACCGACTCCATCGCCACCCTCACCGCCCACATTGGCCATGCCATACATTACGGCATGGCCTTGCCCCACGCCCCCGCCATCCCTCCCCTAGCACTGCCGCTGCCCCCTCCTGCAATGGCCCCTCCTGCTCCTGTCCCTGCCCCTCCTGCAATGGCCCCTTCTGCCCCTGCTCCTGCCCCTCCTGCCCACCTCCCCATGCGGCCTGCCCCCCATGTCCAGGTCCGCCCCCGCAGGAGCGGTTGCAGGGGCCACCCCTCCAAGGAGCAGCTCCTCCCCCTCCCAGTTCATGGTCTCCTCCCCCTCCCCCTCCCAGTTCAAGGTCCCTTCCCCCCTTCCCCTCCCAGTTCAAGGTCTCCTCCCCCTCTTCCCCTTGTAAATAAAAACATACCAGTTTTTCTGTTGCAAACAAAACTGTGTTGTTTATTGTGTTACTCGAGGTAACTTAAATAATTGATTTGAGATGCCAATTAGCCAACTAAATTTCAGAAGATTACAAAATGTGGACACCAAATACCGTATCTATCACCGGTCATTCCTTTAATTGGTCATTGGTTTGTGGCGCATAAATAAATACTGACACTTTAAGTAAAATTTAAACCACAAGACTATATTAACATAGATAACAAACAAGCAAGAAAGGTTAAAACACGAACACAAAGAATATTTACATAGTCTAGACGCAGGGACAATTGTAGTGTTGCTGGCGACCTCAATGCTTTGGTCCTTCCGGGCCTCCGGAAAGGAACAGCTAGGAGTCCCTCGATGGAAGATGACGCCAAAGCTGGCGACCTCAAGTCTTTGGTCCTTCTGGGCCTCAGACGAGGAACTGCCAGGAGATCCCTTGAAGACGACTGGAAATTGGGTACACTGACTCGAGCCTTCCGCACGAACCACAAATCCTCTTCCTGTTCTTCGGGACAGCTCGAATAGGCGATGGTGGCCTAAAACCTAGCCTAAACTAAAAGAAAAACCCTAGCTTCGTCCGACGCACCCGACGAACATGCACGATGACGGCCGATATGCTTCGAACCGACGCTGCCTGACGAACAGTCACGACGACGATAGCTAATTTAACTAAACCTAACTCTGGACCCAATTTATATTGGTAGGTGCAAACCTTCCTCTTGACCTGACCTGACAGACAAGACTACCAGGAGTCTTTGTACCCAACAAAACAAGTATAACCAAGGTTGGTTTGTTCAATGCAGTAAATTTACAATTGGGAGGTAAGGGGGGGGGGGGAAGGGTAGGGGATGGGAGGGAGTTGTATGGGGAGACCGAGGTGACCCTACTATGGGGCCTGTGCAAACATGCCCGTCAGGGCCTCTCGGATGCGCACCCCATCCTGGTGCACCTGGTGGATGGCAGCTGTGTGGGGCTGTTCATAAGTCTGTGCCTCGGTTGCCATCCATGAGGGGAGGAAGGCCTCCCCACTCCGCTCCACAACGTTGTGGAGCATGCAGCACGCGGCCACTACCTCCGTTGCATTCCGCTCACCCATCTCGAGACGGGTGAGCAAACAACAGAAGCGGGTTTTTAAGTGGCCGAAGGCGCACTCCACTTGATTGCGGGCCCGGTTGAGGCGGTTGTTGAACCGGGCCCGGTTCTGGTCCAGCCGCCCCGTGAAGGGCCACATTAACCAGGGCAGCAGGGGGTAGGCCGCATCCCCGATGATGCAGATGGGCATAGGCACATCCCCGACAGTCAACTCCCACCGGGGGAAGTAGGTGCCCGCCTCCAGCCTGCGAAACACTCCGGAGTTGCGGAGGATGTGGGCGTCATGTGCCCTGCCGGACCAGCCTGCATAGATGTCCAGGAAGCGGCCCCAGTGGTCCACGAGGGCCTGGAGAACAATCGAGCAGTACCCCTTCCTGTTTGTGAAATGGGCTGCTCGATGCTCCGGGGCCCGGACGGGGATGTGGGTTGCATCCAGGGCTCCCCCACAGTTGGGGAACCCGAGGGCAGCGAAGCCAGCCAGCATAGCGTCCACGTCATGCAGGCGGATCACTATTGGGAGCAGGACATCATTGATGGCGTGGATGACCTGCAGAAGGGTGCAGAGAAACACAGGGGAACACATCACTTAAGGCAGGGGTGAGTGTGAGCTCCCTTGCCCCCCCCCGTGATTCCCTCTGTCCTCATGCACACACACACACCACGGCCCCCTCGCCCCTCGGCCCTCCCCCCCCACCAGCAGGCCTGTGCAAGGGAGGGATGGCCCAAACCCCTGGGTGACCCAGCCTGGAGACTTGGCTGCCCCTGGGCATGGAGTGCAGCACCCTCCCCCCACCCCACTCCCCACTCCCCCTGGGACTTACCTCCATAACGATGACACCGATGGTGGATCTGCCCACCCCGAACTGGTGTGCCACCGATCGGTAGCTGTCCGGGGTGGCCAGCTTCCAAAGTGTGATGGCGACCCTCTTCTCGACGGGGATGGGTGCCCGCAGCCAGGTGGTGGCTCTCTGGAGCGCAGGGGCGAGCCAGGCACACAGCTCCAGGAACGTCCGCTTTCACATGCGGAAGTTCCGGAGCCATTGCTGGTCGCCCCATTGCCCCAGGACCAGCCGGTCCCACCAGTCGGTGCTGGTGTCCAGTCTCCACAGTGGCCTCTCCACCCTGGGGTGGAGATGCCACAGGGACGCCATGGTTTCTGGTGAGGGAGTCCAAAGCGGTCTGCGCCTCCTGGTCCTGGAACAGGAGGGCACCAGCCTGGAGCAGCAGCTGCAGGCACTCCAAAATGGCCGGCAGTGGCCAGAGCAGGCACATGGCCACCCCTAGCTCCATGGCAGACAAAACAAGGCAAAAGAAAAAAAAACAGGCAAAAGCACTAGATGGCAAAAGGCAGTGGTGTCCAAAAGGCAGAGGGTAACCACCAAAACTGCTACGGCTGTCAGTCCCTACAAGAGGTCCTAAAGCACGGAGCAGGAGAGAAACGGCTGTCCAGGGAGATCCCTTTAAGCACGTATCAAAAAGGAGCTCCAGCCCCCGCCCCCGGAAAGGGCTGGTGCCCTTTTGCCCTCTGCAAAATGGTTCCGGGCTTCTGCTTTTGCGCAAAAGCGCGCCGCCAATATAGACACGCTTTTGCACAAAAGAGCATCGTTATAACGATAACTCCGTGTCAGTCTAGACGAACTTTTGCGCAAATACTTTTAACGGAAAAACTTTTCCGTTAAAAGTATTTGCGCAAAATCATGCCAGTCTAGATGTAGCCTTGGAGAATGGCAGCTGGATTTCCTTCTTGCTATCTAGCCAGTCAGGCAAAGAGACCAGCTTCATTTGTCTCCTCCTTGGCTCGCCACTCAGGACTGTGGGGGCAGCTCCAGCCTTCACAGCTGCTGATCTGTGCAATGGGGGCTGCAGAAGACTATTTGTGAAATCATGGGGGTTTTCCCCCCTGCTCTGATGTCTTTATCTCAAAAGAGCAGGTGCCTACAGTGGCTGCCTGTGATTTTATTTTCCAAGAACTTATAAATGTGCCTAGTGCGGTATCACAGAAGAATCAAAGGAGGAAAGTCACCACTTTTACCTGCTGAGCTATCCAAAGCGACCCAGTGGCAGGACAAGAAAAGAAAATAGAGTGGTATATATAGAGAGAGAGAGATCCAGACATTGATTTTCGAATGGGGCATGTGGTAAACAGCATTTCATATTTTCCCCACTGTATAATACCCTTAAGCACTCAATAACAAATCCATGCTGAACAATGGCAAAGGCATCTCTGGGCTGGGAAGACTTAAGAGTTCACTCTGAAGGCAGGAGAGGAGGAGGGGGAGGACAGGATATGATTTTTACAAGCACTAAGCTCTGGCACTTCCCATCGTTCTCTCTGAACAAATTCAGGGGGGATTTTAGGCTTTCATTTTCATTCTTAAGGTATAAAAATACAGACATTTCTCTCCCCCTTGCTGCTTTTTATTCCCCACTAGCTCCCTTCATGCTGATGAAGGTTCTTGATGCTCTAATTTGCTTCCTGCTTAATTTCCTAGGGCTTTGCCATAATACCTTGGCTTCTCAACATAGGATGCTTCCATTTCTAGGGGGACTGAGGGAGTGGATCACACCCTGATGTCAACTTCTAATTGACAGTGCCTTGTATTATAAATCAATCTGCACTCTCACTGCACTGAAGAAGGGCAGATTTTCATCAAAAGAAGCTCCCAGAGGGATCACTTACTTTGAAGGAAATGCATTAATTAAAACACTCCCAAAAATACTGGGTGAAGAAATGCAAAACATGTCAGCGAGGGTTTATGCTATGCTGAGCACTTTTTTTCACCTTCCTCTCCAAACGGTAAATGGAAATGCCTCTTGGAAAGCTTTAGTACATCCTAGTGGCCCAACCTCATTGTTTCCTCTGTCGTTCCTCTTAGACAGAACAACAAAAATAGGATGCAGTTACCCTATCCACAGCTGAAGCTGTTCCAATCCCAGGCAGACTAACATTAATAAATGAGGATAATTAGACTTGATTTGCATATTAAAATGGTCTTAATTAAACACAAATTCTGTAAATGTTTTAAAGGCTGTAATCGATCTTTTGCAGGCTCCCTTGGTTATTTATATGATCTAATAAAGACTAGAGGCTTTGTTAATGAGACCTCTATTTCTGAACTTGTATGTGTCAATGAGATTATGGCACTCGCAATTATGGGGCCGGCTGCCTTTAATAACTCGTAAAAACCTAAGGCTGAGATTATTTTGTCTGAAGACCACACAGAATAATAGATCTATTCTAATGGGAGCCTGTTGTGTATGTTTTCTGCTTTCCATTACATAATCTAAGGAGATGTAATGTAAATATTTACTCAAGCAGAAGTTCCACTGAGTCACTGGGAGCTTTGTCTGAAGGATCAGGCCTGTATTGTCCTTTTGCAATATCGAAATAATACGTCTAATATTTCCTACAATGTAAGATGTGTTCAGAATAGATCTGGGTTAGAGACCCAATGCGTATGTCCAAAAAAAATCAGGTTTCAAAAGGGAACCTTCCATGTATATATAGTGACATATGGCTAATTGTACTACAATCTAGGTACAGCAGGAAATGTTTAATATGCAAAAAACAAGGTCCCGTGGATACTTTGTGCACAGCAGGCTGGCGTGCTGTCGATTTTCACCCCCGCTTGTAGCGTGTAAGTGCTCATGTCAATGTACCCTCCAAGTAATGTGCAGTCATGCTGCAATTTCACTACTGAACTATGAAAAAGCTTCAAGGACCATTGCTCTTTTGAGTTTTTGTTTGCTAAAGGTTTGTACAGTTATACTAGCATCTTGGGACCATCACTGCAGAATAGGTGGTGGCCGTTAACTCATCAGTGCTTATTCTCTTCAGGGGCTAAATGGGCTTTGGCAAACTCATTTTTGTCTTGACAACTTTGTTTGTAACGGGCAAGAAATCTTTCAGGAGAAAGTGCTTCAGATCAGTTTTTTATTTTGTTATCCCTAATTTTGTTTATGTCCTTTATCCTGTTCTTTTGTTAAATGTTAGTCAAAAGCAATTTCTTTACCTTGGGATGTGCCCATTGTTGAGGTGAAGTAGGCCTAGAGTGCCCCCTAACCTGTTGAAGGCCTCAAGGCCCTGCCTCATCCCGTCCCAAAGAGAAGCAGAAGAGAAGTCCTCCGAGTATCCTACAGTGGTTGTGGGGAAGCAGCCAATGAGAGATTGTAGGGTACAACCCTACAAAAGGAGCTGCAGAACAGAGCAGCAGTTAGTTGCTGCCTGGAGCTGGAAGAGAGAGACCTGGGTGACTGGCTGACTGAAAGAGCAGCAGGACCATGGACAGGTCAGTGTGAGTAGGGACCAACTGAGCAAAGAGAGAGTTCATGGCTGGCTGCTAGGTCTGAACCTAATAGTTGCCAGCAGGGTAGTAGGGAAGGAATGAAAGAGCTCCATGACTGGCTGCTTGAACTGGGTAAAGGCTGAGTCCGAGGTTAGATGCAGGAAAATACCATCTCTAGGGAGGAAGCCCTGAGGTATGGTCCCATACGAGGGCCAGAAGTAGTTAAAGGCGGTATACTCTGGAAGAGGTTCATTCTGCTTCACATGTAGACAGTGTGCATGACTCAGCAGGAGGACTGGGTCACTAAAAAGCCACCTGTGAAACCACAGATAGGGGTCACCATCAATTGAAAGATTGCAGATACACCCCTGCAAAAGGGGGTGCTCATGAGAGGCGGGTGCTGTCCCATGACTGTTTGTGTAAGATCTGCCTGATTTCACCTCTTTCTGACGGCTGTTTTGACGACTGCAGGGAAAATTACATAGCCCATACTCCTGTGAATTCAGGCATCAAATGCAATGCCTGGATATACAAATAAAACAGGAATCCCCTATTCATTTATGTCAGAGGTGTTCTTTATGAACAAAGCTAAACTCAGTGGCACGTATTTTTAGGTAACCATAAAATATTTTAAAAATAGAAACGATTGTCTTGCAATGTGATCAGAGAACTGTATGGGTTCTATATGTACCAGATACTCCCAAACTCACCCAGTCCTGGTCTAATTCTGTTCCCACTGTTGTGAACTGTGGGCTGTCTAACAAGAGCAGAGTGAGCCATTTTGAAAATCCTTCAGGCTGCAATTTAGCATGGTACTTAAGCACATGCTTTTATCTTTAAGCATGTGATTAGTCCAATTGATTTCATGTGCTTAAAGTTAAAAGTGTGTGTTTAAGTACCTTCCTGCATTTGAGCCTAAAAGATTTGGCATAGAGACTGCAATACATAATGCGACATTGGAATAATGGGAGTTTTGCAGAAGCAAGGTTTGCAGAACGAGGTGATATGATTGAAACTGACAGGAATTTTGCCATTAACTTGAGCGGGTTCAGAGTCTAATTCAATATCTAAACCAAAAGCATTTACTACACATGCGTTGTGATGTATAGTAATTGGAATCACGAGGATCCTGTCTATGTGATAACAGTATCCGGGGTTGAATAAATTCAGAGGTCGTATGCCCAGGACTGTATTAAATCAGAATGTGGTTATTATCGACTTTAATACGAAGCACCATGCTGTCACTGCTAAACTGATCCTTATTTGAAATATTCATATTTTAAATACAAAATAACATTTTCAAAGCTGCTGTAATGAGGATGTCAAACCTGATCAAATCATTAGCGATGGTTGGAATGAATTGTATTTCAAAACGTTGACAATATTTGAAATTCAACATTTTGAAATTCGAAAAAAAAGGATTTTTTGGGATGAAATTTTTCCCACTCTGTAGATGAAGTAAGACAATAAAGGATACAGAACAAACAAGGTGGGTAAGATAATATCTTTTATTGGGGGCCAACATTGCAAAGAACAAATATTATGATTGTTTATAGTTAGAAATACTGTCATTGTTTGTTCTTTTAATCTTCCTTTTGGTTTATTTCTCCATTCACATGCCTGTTAGACATGGGTGGGGGATCGTAGAATCCTAGGGCTGGAAGAGACCTCAGGAGTCATCAAGTCCAGCCCCCCGCCCAAAGCAGGACCAATCCCAACTCAATCATCCCAGCCGGGACTTTGTCAAGCTGGGACTTAAACACCTCTAGGGATGGAGATTCCACCCCCTCCCTAGGGAACCCATTCCAGTGCTTCACCACCCTCCTAGGGAAATAGTTTTTCCTAATATCCAACCTAGACTTCCCCCATTGTAACTTGAGACTATGTTCCTCATGAAATGGGTTTGACAATATAATTCCCAGTATAAATGCAGCATTGTTACTAATGAGTTTTTTAAACATAAAAATGATATTTAAAAAAAAACAAATAGCTGTCAGGTGGGTGATAGCTTTGCTACCATTAATCTGCTTTGGATTCTCACTGGCATTTTAAAAATGGAAGAGGTTCATTAACCATTCCCTATCCTTGAGTTATCTGTTTCTTTTTTTTTAATCAACAATTTTCTCTATGTCGCCTACAATGCTTTTAATGTGTCTCCTCTAGCTAAACATATTTTGGTCTAGACAGGCCAAATAAGCACAGTTCTGGTCTGAATTAGAATTGAGCAATGGTTTGGCATTTGGGTCTGAGTCTGAATCAAGTCTATGGTTCTTGTTTGAGGGGGCCTAAATGTTGGGAGAGCTTTTGAAGAGATTTTAACTGGACATAATATGGAGAACTAAAGAGACACTGCAATATTTTCTCTATCCTGAATGGTAGATTTTATTTATTTACTTATTTTTATTTATGGAGGAGACTTCCGGGTCAAATGGTCAGCAGTCTCTTCTACTATTACAGCTATTTTTAAATCCTTCTTAGGGGAGGATAGTTGTTTAAACAATGCACAGAAACTCTGTAAATGCTTAGTAAATAGGTCACAAACTTCTTCTATGCCTCTGGTTTGTTGAAACTTTTCTTCTGTTGAGTTGGAAGTTGATGATTCCTGCAGGAGTCCACTGAGGAGATGGCTGTAACTATTCAAACACTGCCTTGGGTTAAGGGTTTTAGCAGACTGCAGTATTAGACACCCAAGTGTAGGGAGAAGACAAAAGGATAATTCACTTTCATCTCAAGAACAAAGCCAAACAGAGAGGCTTTTTCAACTTCCTTAATTCATGAAATATTTATTGTAGAGTCAGATGACATTACAGAGGCATGAATGTGGTCTGTCGGCATTTCTTTTATAAACCCCTGTTTTCAGGATTTTAGGCCTTCGAGGTTCACTTTGAACTGACTTAGCATTCAAGGTCTTGGCCTGGAAGCACATTTTTCTTCCCAATTAAGAGAAATCAGTTTGAATGTTTATATCTTGGAAGAATATTTAAAGCAAAAGCCATGTTAATGCTACGTTAAGGTGAAATTGAAGTGCACAAAAGTGGGGAAAGTCAGAAATAAATGCTCCCCAAATAAGATTATCTTAGTTCCTTACGTATTTGTAATTATTTTTTTTATTATATTTGTATTGCAAAATTTCCCTAAGAATATTACCTTTCTCCATAGTCATTCTCCAAACTCTTTCCATGGAAGCAAATATAATTATCCCCATTTTACAGATAGGCAAAGAGAGGCATAGAGCAGTGAAGTGATTTGCTCACACAGTAGTGCTATATATGTTGGTTCAAAGATGTGCCTGGGATGTTGAAATTGGAGGTGCTGCGGATACCTCACCGCCCCACATCTTGAATTGGTTTCCATCATATAGAGGGAGTACAGTTTTGTTCAGTGACTTTCAGTACCCCCATTATAAAATAACTTCAATGCCATTGGATGTGCCATACTATTTATATGTAATGTGGCAGAATTAATTTTGTTGTGTTTACATTCCCAGCCTTGGTGGTTCACTAGCAGATATTTTTTCCTGTTGAAGGGAAGACAGGATACAGGGCTAGATGGACCTTTGGTCTGACCCAGTGTGGCCTTTGTTATGTTCTTGTTCTTGAGGGAAGGCTAGTCTTTTGTTGGAAACATGGGCATGAAAGCTGAGAGACGTATGTTGTGCCAGAAAGGTGTAAATTGAGTCGCAAGTCCACCCAATTTAGATTAAATCAATTCTCACTTTGATGTATACAATTTCAGATAGAACTAGCAACTCTTATAGGGTCTGCACATATATTTATATCAGACAATAATATCAGACAAAACAGAATAGGTGTAGGTTCCATGTTTCCACATTCAGGTGCATTGGGAAAGTTAATTTTGCTTCATGCGGTTCATTATTCCTCTAATCCCATGGTCTGGTCCTTCAGTTTCCGGTACGCTGTTCCTCTTCTTTGGACTTTGTTCCCTTCTTTTATATGTTTTCACATTCCACATTAGCCCTTTAATTCTTTCGGTAACTTATACATTTTAATTTGTCCAAACACCTGCATTTTTTCTGCTGGTTTTCAGTTTTTATGTGGGCTTTCTCAATAAAATACTTCTTGTTGTAGGTTTGTATGTTTTTACCTCAAAACTTCCTGAACAACATTGTCATTGTTTTGTCAGCAATAGCATCATTTTAAGTGGACTGGCAATTCTGTAGAATCATAGAATCCTAGAACTTGAAGGGACCTCGAGAGGTCATCGAGTACAGTCCCCGGTCCTCACGGCAGGACCCAGTACTGTCTAGACCATCCCTGATAGATGTCTATCCAACCTGCTCTTAAACATCTCCAGTGATGGAGATTCCACAACCTCACTAGGCAATTTATTTCAATGTTTAACCACCCTGACAGTCGGGAAGTTTCTCCTGATGTTCAACCTAAACCTCCCTTGCTGCAATTTAAGCCCGTTGCTTCTTGTCCTATCATCAGAAGCCAAAGAGAACACCTTTTCTCCCTCGTCCTTGGAACACTCTTTTAGATATTTGAAAACCGCTATCATGTCCTCTCTGTCTTCTCTTTTCTAAACTAAAGAAGCCCAATTCTTTCAGTCTTTCCGCATAGCTCATGTTTTCTAGACCTTTCATCATTTTTGTTGCTCTTCTCTGGACCTTCTTTCTTGAAATGTGGTATCCAGGACTGGACACAGTACTGCAACTGAGGTCTAATTAATTTAGAGTAGAGCAGAAGAATGACTTCTTGTGTCTTGCTCACAACACCCCTGTTAATGCATCCCAGAATCATGGTTTTTTGTTTTTGTTGTGTGTGGTTTGTTTTTGGTTTTGTTTTTTTGGTTTTTTGGTTGGGTTTTTTTGGCAGCAGTGTTGACTCACGTTTAACTTGTGGTCCGCTATGACCCCTAAATTCCGTTCAGCAGTACTCCTTTCTAGACAGTGACTTCCCATTCTGTATCTGTAAAATTGATTGTTCTCATAAAAAGAATGGGCAAAACTGCACTTATGCAGGCCAGGCCTTGGCCTAAGTGTTACCTCATTTAAACTCAAAATCATTACAGATTATATTGCTAATAAAACTTTTACCCTTACCATTTAACAATTGTTCATTTTTATATTTCAGTATCATATTCAGTATGTATACACCATGATGTCCCTTTTACATCTTTGTGGGGGAGGAATAATAGAAAACAAAATGATTCCTTAGTGTCAACATTTCTTATCTCCTTTTAAACATGGGTTTTCAAAGGCCTTTTTCAGTCAACGTCCAGTATTGTTTGTGAATGACTGCCAAAAACAAATCTTCATTCAAAATTTTCCATCAAATGTATTTTGAGCAGCCTTAATTTTAGGGCCTTAATGGTTAGATAAATGTTATGGTATCCAAGCAGTTGTATTCCAGACTATTCAATAGTTGTATGGTCATCTGACGTCCTGTGTGACCTTAGACAAGTCATTTAATCACTTTGTACCTTGGTTACTCCACCTGTACAATGGAGATAATACTACTGTTTACCTGCCTCACAGGGTACCATCCACCCTCTGATGAACAGTGTGATATAAGTGAAAGGCATAATTTATTTTCATGAATCCTTTTTATTTTTTACTTTAGAATGGAAAAGTTAGGAGTTCATATTGGAATGTGGAAGGCATACGGTTGTAAGGCATACGAACTGGGGGTCTCCAAATGAAATTAATAGGTAGCAGGTTTAAAACAAACAAAAGGAAGTGTTTCTTCAAACAATGCAGTCAACCTGTGGAACTCCTGGATGGAGGATGTTACATAAGAACATAAGAATATAAGAATGGCCATACTGGGTCAGACCAAAGGTCCATCGAGCCCAGCATCCCATCTGCCGACGGTGGCCAATGCCAGGTGCCCCAGAGAAGGAGAACAGAAGACAATGATCAAGTGATTTATCTCCTGCCATCCATCTCCTACCTTGTTATGAAGGCTAGGGCACCATACTTTATCCCTGGCTAATAGCCATTTATGGACCTAACCTGCAAAAATGTATCAAGCTCTTTTTTAAACCCTAATAGAGTCCTGGCCTTCACAGCCTCCTCGGGCAAGGAGTTCCACAGGTTGACTGTGCGCTGTGTGAAGAAAAATTTTCTTTTATTAGTTTTGAACCTACTACCCATCAATTTCATTTGGTGTCCCCTAGTTCTTGTATTATGGGAAAAGGTAAATAATTTTTCTATAATCACTTTCTCCACACCATTCATGATTTTATATACCTCTATCATATCGCCCCTCAATCGCCTTTTTTCCAAACTGAAAAGTCCCAGTCTCTCTAGCCTCTCCCCATATGGGACCCTTTCCAAGCCCCTAATCATCTTAGTTGCCCTTTTCTGAACCTTTTCTAATGCCAATATATCTTTTTTGAGGTGAGGAGACCACATCTGCACGCAGAAGACCAGGACTTTAACAGGGTTCAAAAAAGAACTAGATAAATTCATGGAGGATAGGTCCATCAATTGCTAGGGTGTCCCTAGCCTCTGTTTGTCAGAGGCTGGAAATGGGTGACAGGAGAGGAATCACATGATGATTCCTTGTTCATTCCCTCTGGGGCATTGGCCACTCTTGGCAGACCGGATACTGGACTGGATGGACCTTTGGTCTGACCCAGTATGGCCGTTCTGATGTTCTTGTTTGAATAAATGATATGTTCATTGGCCTATGTGTGTTTACTTTAATGTGCACTCAGGGGTCATAGGATTCTTTTCAAATCCCAAAGACTAGTGAAAGTACTGATAAGTGCTTTGCTATGTAAGTGCTTTTCCTCCTGCACTCGCCAGTCGTGGCTCTAGGTACATTTCTTCAAGGCTCTGACTGTCAGGAGGTCCAAGAAGTCCTGCATGTTTGAATCTCTATCTATGCAAATAGGTGTATGTACGCTCAGATGCGTCCATCTAAAGATCATAAAGGATTGAATCAGTAAAGAAAATGATGTACCGCATTTACATAGCACATTATAGTTCATCAATTATAATATATTGCTCAACTAAAGTTTTCTGCCCTGTAAAGGGTGTGTTCTTTGTGGAAATCTATTACCCATGGCATGATATTTTCAATCCCCAAAGAGTTCAAGTTATCTAAGCCTTCAAAATGATTGAGCGGCACCTCCAAACACACAGCACAGTATTATTTTCGCACTCCCATAAATCAAAAATGGCTCACTGAATGTTGTTAAACTGGCAATTAAATACATATTAGGAAAACCCAACTGCTGTGTTGAGCAGTTAATGATCTAACTTAATTCCACAGATGCGAAGAAATGAAGAGCTGGGCTGCAATCTCTATCCTTAACCTGCCCTGTTTTGCCTTGATACGCATTGCTCATCAGCAAGGAGGAATTAAAACCGAACTTGACCTTTGGCATTGAGTTTCCTGGTTTTTTGGTGCGCATGTGTGAGGGAGGGGGGTATAAATTGGACCTAAGAAAGCTATTTGAACTCAGATTCCTTTGAGGCTTGGTTCAAGGGTATCTGTTTTAGCCTCTCCTCCAAGAGGAGATGGCAAAATGCTTTCTGATGCTACCTTTTCTTTTGTGCTATTGAGAGGTTTAAAAATAGAAACATCATCATGGTCTTTTAAGATCATTCAGATGATTCTAATCCCAGACAGGCAATTAACAGCTATGTTTAGTGAGAGCTAACAGTTTGATAAGCACCAGGGTGTTTCTGTATTATTTATAAACAGTGATTCTAATATTAGTTTAAAGCTTTGAAATGAAAAAAAAAGCATTTTTATCAACAAACACTTCCCTTTTAATACTTGTTTTCTTTCAATGCCCGCTGCTGCTGTGTTATTTTTCTTATGATTGTTACTTTCATGGAAAATGTACAAAAGAAGATTGTAGTGCACATAAAAGAAAGTGGCTACCAGTCCACAGTTCAAAGAGAATGGAGGAAAAACCTCATTTTACACATTTAAACTTCAAAGATATAGGAAAGACTGGTGAGTCAGTGAAACAATGAATGGGCCACTCTTATAAGTTAGTACCCCATGCCTGGGTTTTGTGCCCAGAGGGCACATCTCCACAGCAGTGTTATTTCCGAATAACTGACGTTATTCCAAAATAACGTAGGGTGCGTCTACACTGCAAGCAGCTACTTCAACATAATGTCGAAATAATGTTGAGCTGGAGGATGACTTACTCTGACTCCTGTAACCCTCATTTTACGAGGGTAAGGGAAGTCAAAGGAAGAGTGTTTCTTCCTTGGTCTTCCTGCCATGTAGACAGTGTCAAAAGCCAAATTAAGCTATTTCAATTGTGTAGCTTATTTCAGCTATTGCCCTGCTCTGTAGACCCATAGGGTACATCTAGACTATGTTGTTTTTTAGAAAAAAACTGCCCTTTTTCGAAAAAACATCACCTGCGTCCACACTGCAATCGCATTCTTTCAAAATTAAATGGAAAGAACGCAGGGGTTTATTCGACATTGGTAAACCTCAAATTACGAGGAAGAACACCTTTTTCGAAAAAGCTCTTTTGAAAAAAGGCATGTGTGGATGCAGAACAGGGACATTTTTCAAAAGAAGAGGCAATTGAAAAAAACACAGGTGCCCTGGTGGCCATTCTGTGAATAGCATTCAGGGCTTTCTTTCGTGAGAGTGCCCATGCAGTCTGGATGCTCTCTTTCGAAAAAGCAGATTGCTTTTTCGATCCAGTTTTGAGGTGTGGATGCTCTCTTTCGAAAGAAGCTTGCAGTCTAGACTTACCCTATAGAGATGAATAGATTCCTTAAGAAGAAACTGGAAGTGTTTGTTGCTCTTTTACAACAGTGAAATTCCACATTTTACGCTTTTATTTTCCTCTCTCTGGAGAGTATCCCTTAACTGTACATAGGGCTGTGCCCATGAAAGCTCGTGATACCATCTACATGTTTTGTTAGACTTTAAAGCGCTACCAGACTATTTGTTGTGTTTTAAGTTTTTCCTGTACATAGTGTGGTGGTCATTAGACTTGTGACAATAATGTCTCATGAAGTTTGGATCCTAATGAGCGAATCTTCCCGAATATTGATGTCAGAGTTAATCTGTCTTTCTAACCAATCTTTCCCCTCATTATGTGAGGCAAGGTTCCAGAGTTTGCCTCTAACACTTGTAAATTGAGAGGTTCTGTCAAATGCCCAGCAGTCTCATGGCTTTCTTGGTGACAAGAAGATCTGTCAGTATTTCAAGCATTATGGTAGAAAGTAGTGGAGTGCCAATAATGTTTCCATCCGCTCAGCTACCCCAGCCCTCAACAGGAGAAGGTATATAGGGTAGGATCTGTGATGCTACTTACGCATCTAAACCTGAGATGTACTAGGCTCCTGAATCTCAGGTTTAGCTGCCCACATCACCATTTTGTTTCCATAGCAACTGATGAAACCCTCACCACCATGCAGGCACCTAAACTCACTCAATGCCTACATTTTCGAAGTAAAGGTTCTCTCAGAATGTAAGATGCAGGCTCTGGGCTTTTCTGCCACACTGTAAGCACCCACCCACTTATCTCCCACTTGGCCCCCAAAGCAATTCACAAACCAGGGTGAAACTACATACATTCAGCCACCTAAGTCATGGGCAGGGTCTGATCTGAGCGGGAGCCTGCAAACATGCCTACTGTTCCCACCTGCATATTAAATATGTCCAAAGGAGCAGACAGTTGTGTTGCCCACCTCATAGCTTTTAGCCTAGCAGTTAGGGCACTCACTTGCCATGCGGAAGATCCAGATTCAACTCCCAGATAAGGAGACTGGATTTGAACTAGGATCTCCCAGCTGTCAGAGAGTGCTGTGACCAAGAGCGTGGGCTCTTCTTGGGCCTTTAGCACTTACTCCACATACTGTATGGACCCAACAATTTTAATTTCAAAGGGACCATGCCCAGAAGATGTTACAGAGTCCTACTACCTTAGTGGGAACTCCACGAAAGGGTTTTCTTCACGATCCCTGTCACATTCATTCCACATGGGTCTACCTCCTGAATGTAAAATTCAGCCCTGGATGTAGGACATTCAAAATACTTTTCATCTGGGACTTAAGCTTCTTATGCTGGCACTCTGCATGGGGTGAATTTCACACTGAATGCAGCAGGGGTCCAGAGCATACTCTAATATACAATGAAATCATTAGAGGCCAAAGCAGAATGCATAGGCAAGGGGGAATAGCGTTGGGATTGTGTGTGTGTGTCACTGAAGTGCTCAACTTTACCAGCGTCACATTTTCTTAACATAGGGTCTGATCCCGAAACACTTATTTCCTCTTGACCTCAATGGGGCTGCTCACTGTAGTAAGAACTGTGCTCGTTAGTAAGGGCTTGCAGGTTCCGTCAGATAGCTTTTATGCATGCACTTAGTGTACGAATCTGAGAACTTAGGGTGTTGATGGGAACAGTAAAAATTGAACTCTGCAATATCAGATTAAATGTTAGATTTGAAATGATGAGCAATTAAATTTGATCGCCTGTTATGGTATATAATATGTGGACTCTAGGGCTATGTCTATACTGGCGGGTTCTTGCACAAGAATGGCCGTTCTTCCTCAGAGTGTCCACACTGCCTGCCCACTCTTGCACAAGAAGATTTACAGTACAGTGTCGGAAGACAGGGCTTCTTGCGCAAGAGCAACGTTCTTTTCTAACAAGTGTAAGCCCTCTTGTGCAGGAGCTCTTGCGCAAGAAGGAAATGTGGACGCATGGCAGGGGTTTCTTGCGCAAGAAAGCCTTATGGCTTAAAATGGCCATCAGAGCTTTCTTGCACAAGAGAGCATCCACACTGCCACGGATGCTCTTGCGCAAAAGCACATGGCCATGTGGATGTGTTCTTGTGCAAGAGTTCTTGAGCAGGAACTCTTGTGCAAGATCATCTTGTGCAAGAACCCGCCAGTGCAGACATAGCCTAGGAGTATGTCTACACTGCAACGCTGTTTCAGGATACCCGAGTATCCCAAAATAGCTATCCCACATCTTCACAGCAAGCCCGTTACTTCATGCTAGCTATTCTGACATCCCTGTAAACCTCATTCTACGAGGAGTAAGGGACATTTCAGAATAGCGCTTTATTTCGAACTTTGGCATTGTGTGCCAAATGATGAAATAA
Source organism: Pelochelys cantorii (assembly GCA_032595735.1). Lineage (NCBI taxonomy): Eukaryota > Metazoa > Chordata > Testudines > Trionychidae > Pelochelys > Pelochelys cantorii. Next base: position 70,946,107 of record CM064332.1, read on the forward strand.
GCTATTTCGAAATAGCATCAAAATAAGATACGTAATTTGCATAGCTCAAATTACATATCTTATTTCGAGTTACAATGCAGTGTAGACACACCCTATTGGTGCTGTTGTAGGGACGCTATTCAGAAACAACTTACAAGACCGTTATCTGATTTATTCATTGGTAATAAAGATTGGGTTGTTTCTAGAAGGAAAGTCAAGAAGTGTTCATTCTGGGATATGGTAGCCAAGTGTTTCTTTTCTCTTCCTGCTGAATCCCTGTGCTTGTAGAAAGATGACTTTTTAAAAAATACTAGTGTGTATGTAAGAGAAGGCAAGTCACTGTCCATCCTACAAAGCAACACATTACTTTTAAAGGGCCCATGACTACACTGATGCCAAAAATGCTTTGACATGTAGCTTGACATTGCCACTAAAGTTCAAGTTGGAGTCTTGGAATTCTTACTGACGAGACTTTTCATGATTATTCGGCTATACTCTTTCCATCTCTTATTTTTCTATTATCTTTATCAAATTTAATTTATCACTATCTACCCTGGGGATTAGGTGTAATAACATTTGTCTACTAACAGAATTCATAATTGAGTAATGAATATTTAAATTTTCTTCTTTATCAGATTTTATGGCTTGTAATTTGATTATTTATAAACCTTTTAAATATGTAGGGCCACATTTTTGGATGCTATGTGTCTACTGAACATAATGGAGTTACACAAGTGGAGAATTAAGCCCATTTTGAGATTTTTTTTTCTTCCTGTAACTGAAGTTTTGTAATCATTTTTATTATTGTTATATTTATATAGCAAAATTTCCATTAAAATATTACCTTTTTCCAGCAGAGTGTTTTTCAGCAGAGTAGTTCTCCAAACTTTTTACATGGAAACAAATATAATTGCCCCCATTTTACAGATGGGCAAATCACTTCTTTGCTCTGTTTCTCTTTGCCTAAACTCATGCAGCAGACTAGTAGCAGAGATTAGAAGAGTAGCTAGGTCTCTTGAGTCCCAATGAAGGACCATATCTACAGGGCAACTGCTCCATTAAAAGCTTCTTTTGTGGGGTTGTTGTCCTAGGGAGTTCTATGCAGAGATGGATTTTAGCTCATCCATAACATGCTTGACTGACCTTCCCCGATGGGGAGGATGAGTAATAATGAAGTCCTATTAGTAACTTAGGCCAGGCCCAGGGACAGGAGGGTGAGGTGGAGGTTGAAAGGGCACTTGTAACACTCTGGTTAGGTAGGGCTGGGAGTGTCGGACAGGGCAGATGTTTGGAAAGCTGCAGCTGACCTGAGGAAGTAGCTGTAGGTGAGTACTGCATGGGGAAAGACCCGCCCCTGCAGAAAGTAAAGGGGCTGCTCCAGGAAGGTGGACCGAGGACTTCTGACTGAGGGAGACAGGACTCGTTGAGTCATGGAACCGGTGGCCAGCAGGGTTAAGCTGGCGTGAAGTACGGTGTAGATGTGTCTCTGTGAAAATCTGCAGAGAAGGAGTATTATAACTATAAAGTTAATAGAAATTCCCCACTATGCATAAAAGTACTTTTTTTCTTTGCAAATTAGCCTAGAGACTAGGGCTAACCTTGCTGTGGAGGTTTATCTTATGAATTTCAATGATTTTTTGAGTTATCCATGCCCCAAAGAGCACATTAAAATCTTTTCTCCGTGGAAAACCTATAATTTTTCACTCTTTCGTACTCATGAATGGTTGAACAGAATTTAAAATTTCCCCCAAACAACAACATTGGGTTTAGCATAATAATTGTAAATTCAGCTAAAATAAAAACGACAGCTAACATGAGCATACAAATAGAGGGGGGTATTACAAAGTGTAACCTCCATAACAGTTCTTGCTCTTGGTCACATTTACATGAATAAATATTGATTGCTTCTAATGCCAGTAGCAGTAAAATGTTGCCCAAAGTGGAGTATGGTTCTATAGATGGTGCTACATTGCTCAGAGCCTTTGGCTATTTCTAATGGAAGGCATTTGAATGCTATTTCCTCGTTAGTCGCTTTGTATTTATTTTTCTGAAGATGGGAAATTTTTTCTCATTGTCCAAATTACCAACAGGGAATGTCCTTGCTTCCCTTCATGAGAACATGGACTTTAGCAATGCTTTTGATATGGTTTCCCACAGTATTCTTGCCAGCAAGTTAAGGAAGTATGGATTGGACAAATAGACTGGATGGCGGATAGAAGTCCGTCTGGGTTGTTGGGTTCAGTGGGTAGTGATCAATGTTTGATGTCTGGTTGGTGGCTGTATCAAGTGGAGTACCCCACAGATCATCATCTTCATTAATGACCTGGATGAGGGGATGGATTGCACCCTCAGCAGGTTTGCAGATGACACTAAGCTATGGGGAGAGGTAGATATGCTGAAGGGTAGGGACAGAGTCCAGAGTGACCTAGACAAATTAGAGGATTGGGCCAAAAGAAATCTGATGAGGTTCAACAAGGACAAATGCAGAGTCCTGCACTTGGGATGGAAGAATCCCAAGCACTGCTATAGGCTGGGGACCGACTGACTAAGCAGCAGTTCTGCAGAAAAGGACCTGGGGATTACAGCGGATGAGAAGCTGGATATGAGTCAGCAATGTGCCCTGGTAGCCAAGAATGCTAATGGCTTATTAGGGTGCATTAATAGGAACATGACCAGCAGATCAATGGAAGGGATTATTCTTAGCATTGCCAGCAGATTTAGGGAAGTGATTATTCCTCTTTATTTGACACTGGTGAGGCCACATCTGGAGTATTGCATCCAATTCTGGGGTCCCTATTACAGAAAGGATGTAGTCGCTTTGGGGAGAGTCCAGTGGAGGGCAATAAAAATGATGAGGGGGCTAGAGCACATGACTTACGAGGAGAGGCTGAGGGATTTAGGCTTATTTAGTCTACAGAAGAGAAGAGTGAGGGGGGATTTGATAGCAGCTTTCAACTACTTGAAGGGGGGTTCCAAAGAGGATGGAGAGAGGCTGTTCTCAGTGGTGGTAAATGACAGAATGAGGAGCAATGGTCTCACGTTGCAGTGGGGGAGGTCTAGGTTGTATATTAGGAAAAACTATTTCCCTAGGAGGGTAGTGAAACACTGGAATAGGTTCTCTAGGGAGGTGGTGGAATCTCCATCTCTAAAGGTTTTTAAGTCCCGGCTTGACAAAGCCCTGGCTGGGATGATTTAGTTGGGGTTGGTCCTGCTTTTAGCATGGAGTTGGATTTGATGACCTTCTGAGATCTCTTCCAAGCCTATGATTCTATGATTTCTCCAAGGAAGGGGTAAGCTCTGGTACCCTAGAACCAAATTTCAAAGAAAAGGAGTAGTGTGTGGAGGGTGTATGCAATGATGTGTGGGGTGGAGGGGGGGAGATTAGATGTCTTTGCAAGGGATCAGGCTGGAAAAGCAGAGGAAAAATTGGAGCGTTTTATGCCCGTTCTCGATCCCCTGAAGACTGAGATCATCTGTCCCTGGGGTGAAATCTTGCAGGTTGCTGACTGCTGACCATTTTGCCAGTAGGCTGCTTACCATATCTGGAGAGCATAGGCTGGCTAGTTCCTTTCTCCCATCTTGGCCATCTCTTTCCCAGGCAGGACATCTTATAGTTTGAATGCCTGAGCACATGTCAGAAGTAGCAGATGACAACTTGACTGTATTACTGGCCTCCCTAGGTCAACTATAGTCTACCAGGTGAAGGCAAGAGACGATAATTAATTTGGATGTCATTACTTTGGGTTTCTTAAAAAAGATGTTTAAGAGTGTGTGTATAGTCACCATATCTCAGTGGGTCACAGCTGAGAATATTAGATTTAGGAGAAATTATTGAGAAATAGGACCAATTCACCCCAAACTAATGGTTATTTTATCATTAGATTATACCAAGCCAGTAATAGAAGCAAACTTCTCTCAGCACACTAGTTAACAGAAAGACAAAGGTGTGTTCTGCTTAGGCATTCCAGTTCTTATCTCAACACCCAGGCACTGGGATTTATGATAAGCAGTTACTGAAAACCAGTTTCCTTATATATAGTGTCTTCTAATCCCAAGAGATCAGCCCTATATCCAGATCTATATATAACTCAGATATTACCGATAATCAAGGTTACTGGCAAGGCTGCCAGTCCTTTAGTAACTAAAATTTAAAGGTTTATTAATAAAGGAGAGATGGTTAATGGTAATAGATCATATGCATAAAAATAATTGCAAACTCCTTATATAAGGGTAGCAGCAGTGATGGTCTAGAGGAGACTACTAGTTTGTAAAGTCTCTCTGGTAACTTCCAAAAGATTGAAAGGTCCTTAGTCCATAGTTCAAAATGCTCCTTTTGGTTGTAAATCCACAATCCAGAGAATCAGGGCTGGAAAGAGGCAACACAGAGATATCTCAAGGCTCTTTTAAATTCTTTGCTATATGTCTGGAAATGTACTGTCTCAATCAGAGCTCACAGCCCAGTTAGTGCAAAGTTACTAACGCAAGATGGGGTCCGGGATCACATGAGCATATCTCATGTCCTTACGTGGCTTCATGAATCACTGCGGGTTGCCACTGGCCCCTGAAAGGCTGAGGCATCTGCAGGGATGAGGTTCTTCTATGGCCCCTCGTGAGAGGCACGTGTTTTTGATGGACCATCAACACAAAGCTGTCTAGCCTTGATGTAAATCTTATCTGGTGGGTGTTATCCAGGAATACCATATGTATAAAATATAAATTCATGGCCACTATTCGTACAGAGATGATACATAGATATAACCAGGATAATCATAACTGATAGATTGTAACTTTTCCGTTGACAACTTACATGACATATTTTGTTGCAGTTTTATACCACTGGGCATTTCAATCACAGTTTCACAGGAATATGTACGTGTATGAAAGCAATATATGTTATTAAATTATTGAAGCCTTTCCTGAAAGCTGGCACTTTGCTTTCCAAAGGACTATAGCTTTTCCAAGGGACGCCAGCGGGGTTGAGGGGGTAGTGGTACTGAGGGCAGTTGTCCTGGGGCCTGATGATTGCAAAAGGCCCAGGCCTCAAGACCGCTGATGTCAGTACCACGGCAGCAGTGACAGCTGGTGGTCCAGACCCTTTAAATCACCACTGGAGCCTGGGTAGCACTGAAAGCTGGCTAGGGGAGGCATGGCATGGTCCAGGCAGCACTTAAGATTGGCTGCCCTAAGCCACGCCCCTTTTGCCCCAGGCCACACCCTTTCTGGGGGCCCAGAGCCTAGCCCCTGTGTCCCCACATACACACACACATTGCCCATGGCTGAGAAATCTGTCAGTCTGTCACCAGCCCTGACTATAATTGCATGTCTCTAGTTCATTAAAAGTGAATCTTTGTTGTAAGAGGGCCATTCTCTGAAAATATTTTAACGTATCTTTTCTAATAAGCACAATTCCGAATGCAGATGTGTATCATCACATAGCTTTAAAAAGTACTGTTCCTTGCCATGAATGCAGTAGTGCAATAGTTGATTTTTCAGCCATTGATTGATAGGTATCTTGGAACATGACCGTAAAAGCAAGCTCTGTGTTTACAAGTACTGTAATTTCCATAGCTATTAATTGTTTAATTGTTTCCCTTTGTTTGGCTGATTTCCTAGGGCCTCTGTGCTCAGACTTTCTATGGTCACCTGCATTCCTGTAACCATGCGACATTCAACATGAAGGTAAGTCCTGTGAACAAAGGATGTATTTCTCATGTTGCAAATTCCAAAGCCAGAAGGGACCATGTGACCATCTAATTTGACCCCCTGAATTACGCAGGCCATACACTTTCTCCAAAATAATTCCTCTTTGAATTAGAGTATATCTCTTAGAAAAAGAACATCCAATCTTGATCTTAAAATCTACTTGTTCCTCCTTTTTAAAACAGACATCGTGAGCAGGTGATTCTCCCTTGTGAAATTGCCATTCCTATCGGAATGTCTCTTGATCCTATGACAGTTCATGGGGGGACACATACTCACTACAATAATGCTGTATTAGCTTAGCCAGGTGATGTTTCCTGCTGACTCTTAGTCATTTCCTTGGTAGCTAGTTTTGCTGTTGTCTGTGAAGGCTATTCTAGCACACGTTGGGTTAGATTAGTGATAGATTTCAGGGACAGAATGTGGATGGATGGCAGATCTGAAGAAGGTGTGGGCCTTCATGACCGAACTTCATGGGAGAATAAAATGTTCCTCACAGACCAGCACAGTAAGTGCTTACAGGACCCCGATCCAAAGCCCGTTGAAGTTGATGTAATCCCTTTGATTTCAAAGGCACAAATCAGGCCCACAATGCTTGTGAGAAGGGTACTTAGCCTATGAGGCCTGAATGTCTAAGTCACAAGCTCTAACCCTGGAACAATCCTTCTTTTTCTATTGGAGTACATCTACACAGCAGGGCTAACATCAAATTAAGCTACTCAACTTTAGCTGCATCAATTGCGTAGCTGAAGTCGAAATAGCTGAATTCAGCTTTTGATGCTGTCTATACAGCAGGAAGTCAAAGGAAGAACACTCTTCCTCCAACTTCCTTACTCCTCATGAAATGAGGGTTACAGGTGTCAGAGTAAAAAGTCCTCCAGCTTGACAGTATTTTGACATTATTTTGAAATAACTGCTTGCTGTGTAGATGTGGACTATGTTATTTCAAAATAACACTAGTTATTTCAAAACAATGTTGCTGTGTAGACATGCCCTGAGAGTCTCCAAAATCTTCCATTAATGGAGGGGAGTAGGACAAGGTATAATAGTGATCCTCCTTGCTTCAAAAAGGGCTTCTCTTATATGTGCTATGGGGGGAGGAATAGCTCAGTGGTTTGAGCATTGTGAGTTCAGCCCTTGAAGGGGGCCATCTGGGGCAAATCTGTCAGGGATGGTACTTGGTCCTGCTGTGAGGGTAGGGGACTGGAATCAATGACTTAAGGTCCCTTCCAGTTCTATGAGATGATATACCTCCATATTATAAGCCAAACCAGCTTTCCTTATATAGAAGGAAGAACTGGAAGATTGGTGGCTTAGCTGGCTCCCCCATCAATCCTGACCAGGCAACTCTGTTGTTTGGAGGGATTGATAATGCTGTGCATCCTCCCCAAACAGGCACAATGGTGATGGTCCCTGGCACATCCTGCCTGCCTGTCCTTTGGCATCTGAGCTCTGCCAGCCTCCTTGCTAAGTGTCTCCCCAGAGGTGTCTTTTTTCCACCATTTTGAGAGGCTATCTGCTAGCTGCAGGGAACACTGGGTAGTTTCTCCTTGCCCAGTAGCACCTGCTGCTTAGCTGTCTCCTGTGGTACGTCTACCCAGCAGTGGTATTTCAGGATAATGTCCGTTATCCCAAAATAGCATTTTGCATTGTTTACACAAGAAGCCCATTATTTCAAAATACATTCAAAATAACGGGCATCTGATTCTGGCTTCCTGTAAACCTCATTGCACGAGGAATAAGGAAGATGCCGGAATAACGCTCTACTTCACAATTTGGTACAGTCTAGTCAGCGCCAAATCTCGAAATAAGCTCAAAATAAGCTACGCAATTTGCATAGCTTATCTTCTCATATGACCTAGTAATGTCCTGGTTTTGGGAATATGAACTCCCATGGACTCCTGACTTCCTCCTGATCAGTATTTTATTTTAAATGATGCCCATATTGGGCAATTACTAGTCATCTCCCTTTGTATTTTGCAGCATGATGGCCTAGAAAAGAAAGAATATAACTATTTTTTGTAATTATAATGGTGAATAACAGATTCATCTTAATAAGCAAAGGTACAAGTTGGCCTTTATGCTGAGCATGCATTAAAGGACTCTTCTCTCCAGGGCAGAACATCCTACATGGTCTAAAACAATTAACAGGAAGGCAGGGGACAGTGTGCGGATAATCTTCCCGATAAGCATGTTATTTTGATAAAAAATATTACAGCTGGCATTCAACTCTAGGCTGAAATCATTGGTTGACATTCTCAATGATTGAATTAGTAAAGATGGAAACAGCCAGTGTAGTATTGATTGAACTGAGGCAGGAGTGTAATTTCAGACGTAATAATTACAGTTATATAAATGAATTGTACGTACACAGAAGGCAAGGCACCTGAACCTGAGGTGTACATGTTTCAGTTGTCTGGCCGGCATAGCTAGGACAACGAGTCATTTGGAAATAGTAATGAACAAGTATTCTCCAAATCTCTTGCTGTGGGGTACCCACTGAAAGATTTAAGTATTTTGTGAAACCCAGCAATCTCGAAGACCAGCAATTCTGCCCTCATTTGGTCATGGTGTACAAACTATCCAAAAGTTTTCAAGTCTGTTTTCTAAGGTAATTTAGATGCTTCAACCCAAGTCTCACTAAAGGTCAATGGGACTTAAGTTCCCAAGAGCCTAAGTCACTTTTTCAAATGTGACCTAAGCCCTTAAACCACTTAAGTTCTTTTGAAATTTTATCCTTAGGCTCCTATGTGCCTAAGTTACTTTTGGAGATGAGTCTCTGGATGGCAATTTTCAACTGTTAAGTGAAATATCAATGACTCAGTAGGTAGCGCTCTGTATAATCTGTATGTAAATTATTTTGGAGCTATCTGAAACAATATGTATTTTGGTTAAAATTAATGAATGTCAGTGACTTAGTCTTTCAGGGCACGTCTACACAGCAGGGCTAAACTCTAAATAAGCTACGCAACTTGAGCTATGCTAATTGCGTAGCTTAAGTCGAAACAGCTTCTTTCAACTTTTGGCAGTCTCTAAACAGCAGTTATTTCGAAATAGAGCACTCTTCCCCCCGAATTCCCTTACCCCATCAAATGAGGTTTACAGAAGTCCAAGTAAAAAGCTTGTTATTTCAAATTTATTTCAAAATAGCAGGCTTGCTGTGTAGACACGCACAACATTATTTCGTAGTAACTGCCATTATTCTGAAATAATGCTGCTGTGTAGACATAGCCTCACATTATTGGGACTGCAGATGTTAGTTTTTGTTAAAAATACTTCAGAGTTGGATAGATTTTCAGGCCAGAATTTTTAAAAGCTAGCAGCACCTATAATTAGCAGCTAGATATTCTGAAGAGTGTGAATCATCTTATATACCTGAAAATATGGCTCCTTATTTACGTATCTGGATGGGAGCTGAATACTTTTGAAAAGTTGTCATTGCATTATTTTAATAGATACTCTATGCCATCTGCTACAGCTAAGATTACGGAAAGATTTTTATAACACACTGTTTTAACTTGTTCATAATTATCCAGGTTCCTGTATCTAGAGGTGAAATTGTTTTGGAAAGTTTGAACAAATTCTCTTTAGCCATAGAAATATAGAAAGTATATCTTTCCTTTTGTAAGTTACCATCTTATTTGCTTATTTTCTGCAATTAAATCACAGCTACTCTATCATCTAAAATGTTCAAAAATGGCTTTAGTTCATGCAAAGTACTTTTACTATTTACGAAAGTACATACATAAGGGAAGATATAGTTTTGTACAGTTCTCTAGAGATTACTGTGTTGACTCAGACTTTCTTCAGAGGTTCCAAGTGAATGGTCCCAAGGCACAAGACTGCCTAGAATAACAGATTTCACATAGCACAGTTAACTGGAAGTGCTGAGGTGACCCATAGGAAGGAGACCTCAAGGAAATTGCACTTCAAGCTAAAATCCCTTCTCTAACTCATTTTTAAAAACCCATTGTGTGTGCTTTGGTAGAGACAGACACTTTGCATGGGGCATCCTATACCCCCTTCCATGACTGGCTCTATCCACTGGCCAATGAAGAACATGGAGGCAGGGTCCTGGACAGAGTTCTCCTATGTAGATGCATGTAAAACACAAAATGGGACAGTTTTATCGTTAGGGAACGATAGGAAAACAGAACAATAGCAAAACAGAACAATAGCATCATGTAAATTTCACTTTGGCCATTTGAGCTGGCATTCAACTTGAGAATCTCCTCTGGTTTTGTAATACATCTATATCAAATTGTAAGAATTTGATAAACCTCTCCATTTGAAACAAGTTCTCATATAGCCTCCTCTTACTGCACTTTCCAGCTTGACCAGCATTTACATTATTTGTACCTCATTATCATGCAGTAACTCCATTTATCTCCGTGGAATTACTTCAGATTGACTATAACTTACAGCACAGTTTGAACCTTTGTGTGTGTACAGATATGCTTGAATATGAGTGGAGGAATGAGTCACCATTCATTAGGGCTTGTTTATTACTGATATTCTCTGCATCTTGCTTGCATTAGATGAGGGGGGAAAACACAGTAACCAAATTTCCGTAAAACAAATAATAATTCTGAACTGATCAATGCCCAAAAGGGTTCCTAAGGCATCCTTCATCAGCAGCACCCAGCTCTCCCTCCTGACACAGAAATGCAACCAGCATTTCAGGTCAAGCTTCCACTGATTTACTGAAGGACAAATAATGTCAGACAGTTCTTCTACCAAAACAAAATTTCAATTTTGTTTACTTCTTCAGCGGTCTAGCTTGATGTCAGCTACCATTTAGCTAGGCCAATAATATTGATATTTGATGTCAGTTCTTATTCATTACTGCGCCCAAATGATACAAAAGCCAAATCTTTTAGATGTTTCCGTGGCTGGCCAAATAAAGTCCGGGCTGTCAGACTATAGCTGATAGACAGAAACCAGAAAAGAACAGAATACAAAATCAAACCTATATCTGATGCTGTTGTTGTTTATGTATTCATAGTGTTCAATTCTTTGCATAAGCTCCAAGCCAGCCACTGATAAAGGTTACCTAGTAATATCAAATGTGTAATTAGACATGCAGAAGGGCTAATAGGTTCTTCTCCTGGTATATTGCTGTCTTCATACATAAGAAATATAATTACAGAACAGGGTTGCATTCTAAATGCAGATATTAGTATTATTAGTTGAAAGGCGTTAGAAGTAAAAAAAAAAATCAAAACCTGAGAAGTGTCCTTATCAAGGCAAAGGGAGAAAGGAATTGCTATTCTGTCAGTACTGGGGCGGAGAGGAAAGTGTGCAATGAAATATAATTGTTCCTCATGCCATTTTTCATGTTGCTGGTAGCTAGAGAGGTTCAACTGCAGATGAAACTGTAGGAAGGTCCTCCCTCCATGAGAAGGACTGATTCCAACACCATTGACTAAGGAGTCATCTGTGTCCTCATTTCCTGTAGGCGTTCTCTGGGATTCTGTGTCTGCCACACAGATTATTCACCACCACTTTCCCCAGATCACACCATCAATATTCTGCATAGAGACTCACAGGGAATCATCAAGGTGCAATCAGAAAAGAAGTTCTAAAGGCATGCTAGGAGAATCCAGTATTTCCATACCATATCCAGGTCTGACTAAACATTCATGCCATAGAACTTAGAACTTAGGTTCTCTAAGTATGAGACTAGAAAAAAAATCTCTTTACTGACTCTTCCAAATGTCAGAAGCTTCTCAATTTATTCACCTCAGAAACCATCACAGACATCAGCTCTGTTATTCCAGACACTGAAACACAGTGTCATGGAGGGGGGATTCTGCCTTCTTTCAGTGGAGAAGCCCCTAGGTCTATGCATTTTGTCTGGTCCTGATGATACTGCGAATGTCAGGAGGCACAATTAAGTTCATGCCCCACAAATCCTTGTTGTACTATATTAGCTTTGGAAACCATAATTGTTGCCGTTTAAAGAGGAAAGATGGTCTTATAATAAAAGCATTTGAATGTAACGCAAGAGATGTGTTATACCAAGTTTCCTGAGCTCCCTACTCGATCTTCTGTTTCCTTATCTGAGATGTTTTGAAGATAAATTTAGTAATACTTGTAGTACAGTTATGACTCGGCTCTGGCTACCTAATAAATTGTTAATATCAGCCTATGAGCAAACTCCAAATACATGAGCTGGGATTTTTATCAGGTCCAAGGAAATCTGGCTTTCAGATCCTACTGAGTTGACTGTGATGGTGTAAGCCATTGAAGTGTTTACCTTGATAGGTCATCCATCACTTCTTTATGATAGATTACGTTAATCGAGATACCTTCTTTGCTGAGCACTGATTTAGCACACAACTCTCCTTCAGTTCTGCCTTTCCCTAGTAAGACAGAAAAGTGTAGTTCTTCCAGTTCAATTTACGCTCATATTTTCATCCATGAAATATGACCCTGGAAGTTGTGTCTTTCTTGGATCAAAATAGGAGCATAACTATCAACTAAAAGAACTACACTTTTCTTTCTTAAAATGGGAAGGCAAATCTGAAGGCTTTGAATCTATTTTTTGCCCAAAGTCTTGATTTTTCCCCTCAATATTTAGTCCGCAAAAATCTGTTTTCTCCAGGTGCAAGTTGCCTTAGGAGTCTTTGATTTAACAAGAGTTCCGCTCTCCTGCAAATTACTAGTTTGTTGAAGGCTTTTGCCAGACAGTCTTCTCAAGACCTATATCTCTAAATGGAATCTTCAAAAAAAATACTTATAGGTCAAGGCAACACCCTTCAATCTCACCCTCCATTATTGTTTTAGCCATTAAATTCTCTCTCTTGCTATTACTTCAAGCAGTAGAGTAGGTGAACTGGAAGTTCATTGAACTTAATCTCCCATTCTTCCGAGATAAAATCACATCGTCTGTACTTTTCCTTCATCCATCACCAAGGTTAAAATGACTTTCCGTTTGAACCAAGAAATTTTGTTTTGTTCTTCTTTTGTTGTCACATTACAGCAACTCACTGGAGTTCACAGGAGCATCGGGCACCCTTCATAAGAACACGATCTCTGCAAAATGTGTCCATCTGTCTTATGGTAAACCCAGTCAAGGTCTCCAAACTTGCTCGAAAGTCTTGGGCCCACTAAGAAATGGCAAAGAAGCTGACGGTACCATCCATCAGCTCTAAGCTCCCCACCTCCAGCCATCTCTACTCTCTTAGCGCTCTCTCTCATGCAGACATAGAAGCCTCTAGGAAAGAAACATAGCTTCCCATAATGAGATTTGTAAAGCCACCTCTTGGGCTTCAGTCCTCCCTTTCACTAGCCATTACAAGATTGATGCCTATTTGTCTGAAGATATTACCTTCAGGCATCAGGTCCTGAAAGCTGCAGTGTATTTTTTTCCTATTTAATATCTTTATTTTCTTCCTTGAATAATGCACGGCTTGATGTACCCTGGTAGTATTCCTTGTTCTTGGATCAGTAACTACACAACAAAGGAAAATAGGATAGTCCCTTTCTGGATATTGGTTATCTTGGAGTAAGTGTACACACTTGACTTGACTTCTTTCTCTGTGGTGTCCAGTGTGATACATAAATTTCTTGGACCCCCTAGGGGGTCCTATCCCAGATGCATCTCTCCTAAACCATTTAAATGGTGCCCACATAAACATTCCTTAAAAACTGCCTTTTTGCCAAGGATTAATAGCTGCTATAGTCAGTCATTCTCCATGTGCCTCTGGAATGCTGAAAGCATTTGCTCTGAACAGTGTAATATAAATGTATGGGCAGGTTGCACAGGATTGCCCCATATTCATTGTTCCCATTTTAAATATAGTTAATCAAATATTGTCATCTCACTAAATGAAGAAAAAAAAACCCCTGAGCTGGTCAGTTAAGCTGGACTTTTTATGTAAATAAGCTTTGTGTTTAATAGAAAGTTTGGTTTTGATGGAAAATGTGGTTTCTGCAAAATCAATTTTTTTCCCACGGGGAAATTAGAGAGACAGGTCCATTTTACTGGACCAACTTCTTTTGGGGTGCATCTACACAGCACCCTAAACTTGAAATAAGATACGCAATTTGCGCTATGCAAATTGCATATCTTATTTTGAAACTATTTTGAAATAGCTTATTTCGAAATTTGGCGCATCTACTCAGCACCAAATTTCAAAATAATGCACTTCACTCGTTCAATAAAGTTTACCGGGATGGCGAAATAGTGTACTTCGAAATAACGGATGGCTTGTGTAGACTTGGGGTAGCTATTTTGGGATATCTCTGCTATCCTGAAATAGCCGTACAGTGTAGACATACCCTTAGTGAAAAAGATAAGCTTTCAAGCTACCAAGAACTCCTCTTTAGGTCTAGGAAAAGTGTTCAGTGTCACACCTAAATCCAAGGCGGAACAGCTTGTTTAGCAGAAGTAGTTAACACATATGCCAAAAGACCATTCAAGGAGAAGTGGCCTGTTGAAACCTCTGTAGTTATAGGACATCATAGAGGGATTAGTGGGTTACAGATTGTAGTTATGGTTTATTACAACAGTGTTTTAAGACAATGACACTGAAGGAATGTCAGGACTCAAAAAAACCTTCCTCGAACCACTCACCGCACAAAGGGCCAGCTTCTCCCTGGAGACAACTGACCTCCTCCAGAATAGGGAAATAGCTTTAGATCCAAGGGGAGCTCCCCAATATGTCAACCTCTTCATGGACAACTTTGAGGAATAATTTCTAGACCATGAAACTAATGATAAATCTGAGATACAGTGATGCTATTCCTATCCTCAGTAAAGATGACCCCTAAATTCATTCAACATGATTCTCTTCACTGACAGAAGTTGGGCCAATAAAATATATTACCTCACCCATCTTATCTTTCTAATGTCCTGGGCCTCACGCAGCTATAACAACACAAGAAAATGTTGATTTTGCAGGATTTTTTAAATGTTCATTACCACCTTGATTTAAAGGGGGAGGTGTCAGTTCAACATTATTCCTTGTCCATGTGACATTCCAGAATCCAGTTCAGACCAGTGAGTAACTGTGTTACCTCTTTTCCTCTCACCTGGGGTGTCCTTTACACAACCTTGCTGCTGTAGCCTCCAACTTTGGCTGTTCAAACAGCCTCCAACATGTATGTCACTCACAACTTTGTGTGTGGTTCAGCCAACCAGCCATCCCTTGGCTTTTATCAGCCTCAAAGATTATCACTGGTCAACACACGCCTCATCCCAGATTTTCTCCTAATACTATATGTCCTGTAATTGACCAGTGCTCTCCTAGATATCACAAATACATAGAATCTGTTAGTCCATTAAGGGCATAATATGCACACAACTTGTTACATCCAAGAAAAGTTACCCAAACTCATCAGCTGGAACACACACGGTTTTAAATAAAACACATTTACTAACCATAAAGAGGGAGATTTTAAGTGAATACAAGTAATGAGGTATAAAAGTCAGAAATGGTTACAAGAAGAAATCACTGGAATGCTTAGTGGTCCCTGACTTAATGAACTGTCATATTCAGAATTTTCTCCCCACATGATTTGAGCAGTCTTAGTGACCAACTCTTTAGGTCAGGACCTTTCCTCGAGAGTTCAGCAGCTGTTTCCTTTGTTTCTTCAGCCGCAGTGAATGCGGTGAGTGGGGTGGAGGTCTGCTCATTCTTTTTATAGTCCTTTCCTCTGACAGGACTGGAAGCAAGGTGAAAGGCAGCCTGCATGGATGGAAATTCCATGTTGTTTCTTTGCTAAAATGTAGGATTTTTTTTTTTGCCCCCTCTCCTTTCCTGCCAAAGAATGACCAATTGGCAGGTCCATCAGCCTTGCTTACCACGGTCTGAGATGTCAGTTTATCCTTGGTATCTGAGGAACTGGATTGGCCACTCCCCACGGTGACCTAGAAAACAGGTCATGTTCTCCTTTGAGTTCTTATTCATGTCCGTTCAAGTAGGTGTGTGTGCTCACCGCATGCACAAGTGCTGGAAAATGTTTCCTCAGCAGTACCCATAGGGGACCAGCTACAGTGACCCCTGCAGTGGCACGCATATGCTGCATTATGTAGGGGGCCGCTGGGCCCATCCCTCCCCCAGTTCCTTCTTACTGCTAGTGACGGTGCTTGGAACTACTTGCTCCAGCTTAGCAGTCGCCTTTTCAAAAGTTCATCATTCCCTTTTAATTTTAAATAAAGATTTTAAAATTGCAAATATTTTAATTTTTCTCCCTCTCTTTGTAGTTAGTTCCCATTAGGGGCCTAGCCTGGCGATGGGACATGCCACGTTCCCCTAGATTTAAATTATGTGCTAACTGCCGCAGGCCTGTGCCAGCTCACGACCCCCAGGCAGACTGCCATTGCTGCCTCGGAGAGTCTCACATTAGTGAGAAGTGTCAGATCTGCAGATCGTTCCATACCAGAGCTATCAAAGAGAAGCGTATTCACTTAAAAGCACTTTTGATGGAGTCTTCCTTGGCTCCACAAGACCAGTGCTCCGACTCCGCGCTGAGCACCAGTGGAAATTCTGGTTTTATAATCAGCCCCAGTGTTTAATAGCGCTGACTGTACATTTGATGCCTAATCTAGTATAGCTGGTCTTGACTTAATTCAATTCTATGTGGCTAAGGTAGACGTGCTAGAGCCTTCAAGAGATCCTGGGTAGAAACACATAATAAACACATCATAAATCATATTTCTCTTCATAAACTTCAACTTCATATTTGCAAAACAAACAAACAAACAAACAAAAAACCTGTCATACCAATTTGTGCCTAAATATAATTACCAGGAAAAGAGATTATTTCATTTAATACGATTTTTTTTTTGCTCAGTTGTGTGGTGTTCAGTGAATGTGGCCTTCTGTATGCATAATCTAAGAAGCGAATGCTGTTTAATGTGCAAATCTTCAAGCAGTGCAGAAAACGTTGTCCTTCCTTCTCAGAGGAGAATTAATTTGTATATCCCAAGTAGCAACTGAAAGAATAAAGATTTTAAAAATTGCACCTCCTGGCAAAACATAGTGGAATTTCCTGTGGTAGATTTACATTATGGGCCCAGAGACCAACCTAAATCTTTTTTTTTTTTTCATTTCAATAGCTGTTTTTAAACTCACTGTGTCAATAAATAAGCAAAACTTAATATAAATAGTAAGATCCAGACATTTCATGGATCTAGCCATGAGACAGGTTTCTCATCACTGACACATGCAAATGGACATGCATTCATGCACCTGCATGGATGCAATCTTGCTGTTCAATTGAAATTTCCTCAGGCTATTTCTATACTGTCTCTCCTTTTTATATACTGACCATTTGTACCTGAGTCAGAGAGCTAGTTCCGTGGTGCTCATGAGCTATCAACCATCCTTCAGGTGGATTGTACATTTCTTGTTTACATCTCCCCTGCTGATGAATCTCTCGTTAATCAGGCAATGCCATTATAGTGGTGGTGCTGATGTGTATTTGTCTTTGAGAAAAAGTTTCAGGGCATTGCTCAGAATTGTAACATATTTCAATAACAAATAAATAGTAAAATCTCATAATGTCAGATGTGGTGGTGTTACACGTTTCTTCATGATAATAATATTCAGCAGATTATGAGTCCTAAATGATACCTTGTGAGGTATACTTGTGCATAATATATGTGCTGGGGAGGACATGGTGTACACAGTGTCATATGGAGTACAGAGTATCACAGTCATGTAGATTGAATACCAGATTTTTAAGGTAAACCTCTAAATAGTATCACCTGCAAATAATTTTGTGTACAACAAATAGCCTAAATTTAATAGCAGGCACAAAACAGAGGTACATTCATGATCAGAATAAAGTCTATATTGGATTATCACTTATTCTTTGTGATGCATGAAGTTTGTTTGGTTTGATCACCCACTGTATTCCAAAATATTTTGAAATTGGAAGGGAAAATTTTGTTCTATTGTTATTACTACTACTTAGAATTGATAGAGCAATTATATTTTTCTATTGAAAACTTCTGGTGAAAGTGAAAAGATTTGTTCATTTTGTTGAAAATTGACTTTTTTTGTCAGACCACCTGAAAATCAAAAATATTTCTGTTTTCAGCAAATGAAAAAGTTTCATTTGGTTTTCCAATGAAAAGGGGGGAAAATACAACAGTTAAAATAGGTGGACTAATTTCAACCAGTTTTATTTTATATTGTGTGAAAGTATTACATATTGTTAAGTGCTGCTTTTTTTCCTTTTAAATGGAATTTTTTTCTGATTTATTAGAGCTAAGCATTAGGACAGATAACTTCTTATTTAAAATGAATATTTGATATGTTGCCACTATTACTGAATTTATGGAATTCCATATTACATACATTTCAGTAACCAAAATAAAGTTATGGCGATAATGTTATTACAGTGAGTACAGAAGTAATCAACAATGACTGCCCACTTATTTTTAAGTGTGTAATCCTTTACTTTAATGGCATGCAGTCGCTGAATTATAATAGAACTCTTAAGGAGAAACACATGACATCTATTGTAATACCCTATGAGTTCACTATGATCACTGCTATCAGAGGGAATACCTAATGAGGTAATATTGTCACCTAACTTTAGTTTAGGCATGATATCTTTCAAAATGCTCTGAAAAGCAAGTAATACGAATTAGCATTCACCTCCTCCTTCCGTTGCACAACTCCTGGAATGTAAAGGCACTGCTTTGATGGATAAAAAGAAAAACAAAATTGATCATCTTAAGCCCTTCTACAAAAAAAAAAAAATAGCAGCAGCTCTTTCTGCTGTACTGTTTCAATTGTAGTGTCAACTATGGCTAGCAGTTACTCTGCGGGGAGTGAGATGATCTTCAGTTTTTTATGTAAATTTATGCAAAGGAGTTCTGCAAGCCTAGCATGTGCTGTTCTCAAACACCTCAAGGAACTTCTTAATATTTGATGTGGCAAAGGGAAAAGAGATTCCCTCTGTTTCACACAGCAAGAGGGGAGTCTGCAGAGTGCATGTAAACAAAGAAAGAGAACAATGATCTGTCATTATTTGGAAGTTGGTAGTCCTGGAATATCTTCTGAAACAAACGCTCTTCCTTTTTTGTTTTTCTTTTCCGATTATTTATGGTGATCCCTATAACTCATGGTTACAGAAAGGGCTCTTTATTAGCCCCACCCACACCCGCATTGTAAAATTAATGCGCCAGAAATAATATAATTATCAAGGGAATAGCCATGTTAGTCCATATCCACAAAACAGCAAGGAATCCTGTGGCAACTTAAGGTGTATCTACACTGCACCTTTAGCTCGGAATAAGATATGCAGTATGAGCTTCGCAAATTACGTCTCTGATTTTGATCTAATTTCAAAATAGCTTATTTTGAAATTTGGTGCTGTCTACACAGCACCAAATTTCTAAATAAACTGCTATTACAACAAGTGCCTTAATCCTCATGGAATGAGGATAACAGGGATGTCAGAGTAGGAAGCCCGTTATTTCAAAATCTATTTAGAAATAATGGGCTTGCTCAAAAGATGTGGAATAGCTCTTTTGGGATACCGGGAGTATCCCAAAATAGTGCCGCTATCTAGATGTACCCTTAAAGACTAATAGATTTATTGTGGCATCAGCTTTTGTGGCAAAACCCCATGTATCTGACTCAGTGGGGGTTTTGCCCATGATCGCTTATGCCCAGATATATCTGTTCATCTTTCAAATACCATCATGGCCTTTTCTTTATCCCTGTAGCACAGAATTATATTGAGTCCGACAACACTAAGGAAACAAAGCCAGTAGCGAGAAATACCAATCCAAATATTACTCAGCTTTGTATTCAGCCTATTCCTTTTTATGGGATAGCACACCCACCACTTTTTTTCTAGGAGCATGTTGCCACCTCAGTCCTGCCTACCTTTTATTCGGAAAGTCATACTGATTGCTAGTACCAGCACACTCTTCTCTCCATTGATCACTATGGGTAACGATTTCAATTGATACCTGTTGTGAGCTGATTATGCGTCTCCCCTGCTCTGACCTGCTTCATGGGTTTGGCTTTATTGTCTGTTCAAAGAAGTAAGGAAGCTTAAACCTCTGTCTAAGCAGCTCACCCTCTTAGGTTTTCCTGCAGAATCTCCTCTGCTCAATTACTCAGTTCCTTCTGCTCCTCAGACACTCTGACCCTCCTTTTTATTAGATTGAAGCTAACAAGATTCACCTCACAGATTGACCCAGCAAAGATGACTTGGTGTCTTGAAAGGGAGCTGTAGCACCTGAATTCCAATGGAGACATCCTGTAGTGTTATGAATGGCCCTCCAAATCAGCCCATTGTGTCTGTTTTCACACCCCCTTTGTGGGCAAATGTGAGATAAGATGAGCATGTGGCTCTATAATCCTCCTAATGGAGTTGTAATGATGCAATTAATTGATGTGTGGTCTTTATGGGACCTCAGCTGCATGAGGCTTGAAGGTGAACTCAACCAATCAAATAACAGAGGTAGAAACAAGAATGATCTCCGGTAGCCACTAGTGCAAAACATCAGCCAATTCGTTGACAGGAGATCCCCTTTCAGTTGGGGCTAAATATGTGATTACATCAATACATAGGATTTTGAGAGAGATTCCTGTCTGAATTTTTGTGTCTTGAATTTCAGTGTGATTGTTAATAGTAATGGCCAAGTGATGGGCACTCTACAGAGCATTTGTCAAACGCTGACAATCAGCATAATGCCGAAGAGAGCATAGAATGAAGATCATCCCTGTCCTAAAAAAGCAATGAGAGGCATTACACCTATGAACCATACTGTCACTGAAGAGAGCAGAATAATTTAGCACATTAGATAGAACATGAATAACCAAGTGAGAGTCTTGCACTGGGCCCTGTCCATTGCGAAACTTTAGCTCCAGTAGGCAACCAAGTGGGCTTAAAGTAGGGGCAACCAAGTAGGCTTAAAGTAGGGGTTGTCCACTGACAGACCTCTGCTGGCAATCCTAGAGAGCTCTTCTCCAGGAACAAACACACTAAGGGCACGTCTACGCTGGCTAGAAGATCAACCCTCCAGAGGCTGATCTTCTAGTGTTTGATTTAGTGGGTCTAATGTAGACCAGTAAATTGCACGCTGAGGGCAGCACCCATTGGTGTCCGGTACTCCTCGTTCTATGAGGGATAAGGGAATCAATGGGAGCGTGTGCTCCTGTTGGCCACCCACTATGTGGACGTTACCACAGCTTGGCTTAAGGAAAGCTGACTCTGGCTACATATTTTGCATAGCTGAAGTTGTGTGCCTTAAACCGACCTGCCTGGTCTAGTGTAGATCAGGCCTAATAGTCTCACAGATGATTTTGTCTAGAAAATTTCTTAGATGATATATTCCCTCCAGGGGGAGAAGGACTCTCTCAGTAATTGCAGTGATTAGTCCATTCAGATCTTTATAAAGTGTCACAAATATGCCAAGAGGCAGTGGCAGTAGTCCTATTGCTGGAGTCCTAGATTTTTGTAATAGTAGCTTTATAAGACAAATGGTATCACCTTACAATGATCACGATTAAGAAGTTGAACTGTCAAAGGAAAAAGCAAGTGAAATGTGGAGAGAGGAAAATTTGAAGTGGCTATAAATAACTTCTAATCCCTGATCCTGGCTAAAATAATATATGCCACTTCTCTTTTGAAGTGGTAATCAATATAGCTCAGAAACCTTGCTACCCTATCTAATTTTGAGTCATTCCTAGGAAAATTATTTTCACTCAAAGAAAGATGATTTAATCTTGATACCTGAAAAGTGCTCTGAGATCGATTGGCCGTAATTCTAATAATGGATTACCGATGCATTTTCTCTTTCCACAGGTGATACTTTACAAGTGTAATTAGTAATTAAAAGCTCTCTTCCCTGCTCCTGATGCAGCAGATCTTCTGGCCTCGAGTCACCTCTGCTCAGTGGTGTGCAGGAACCCAGATTGCACACCACACGGAGAAAGTACCACTATTCTCTCCTTGCTGCATCCGTTACTTCTTTTTAGTATTACAATAATGTCTACAGTTACTGACAATTATCAAGGCTCAACTGTGTTAGGTGTACAAACCGCATGCTAAGAGGCTCTCCCTTCTCTAAATAGTTTGCAGTATTAGAGACTACAGACAAAGTGTTAAAAAAGGAAGAATTATCCCTATTTAATAGATAGAAAATTGAGGCACAGAGAGCCAGTGACTTGCAAAAAATTACATTGAAAGTCTGTGTTAGAATTTAGCAGGGGCATGTTAGTGGACAACCCCTACCCAGAAGTCACCTACTACAGAATAGACCCAACAAAGAAAGCAACAGAACTCCACCAGACATTACCTACAGACCTGAGCCAAAAATCTCTCCTATACATCATCAAGGATCTACAACCTGTCCTTAGATGACAATCCCTTGCTCTGGGGGTACATCTACACGGCATGGCTATTTTGAAATAAGTTATTCCGGACTAGTTATTCTGAAATAGCTTATTTCGAAATAGCACATCTACACTGCAGGGAAGCCTCAAAATTAGACCGAGGCAGGCTTCCCTAATGTAGATGTGCTCTCTCGATTTAGAGCCCCAGGAGGCACTGGGGAGGAATTACTTAGAATGGCTCTGGTGAGGGGCTATTTCGAAATAGCAGCAGTGAAGCATCTATACATGCCTTATTTTGAAATAGCTATTTTAGAACAGATGTTATTCCTCGTAGAATGAGGTTTACAGATTTCAGAATAAGCCATCTGTTATTTCAAAATTATTTCGAAATAACAGAATGACTGTGTAGATGCTCATGTTATTTCAGAATAACGCTAGTTATCTCGAAATAATGGTGGAGGGTAGACGCACCCTCACAGACCGTGGGAGGCAGGCCAGTCCTTGCTTAACACACACCCAACCTGGAACACATTTGAACCAGAAACACTAAACTAGGAACAAATCCCTGCAACAAGCCCTCTTGCTGACTCTGTCCACACATCTGCCCTAGTGACACCATCATTGGGCCTAAGCACATCAGCCACACCATCAAAGGCTCATTCAGGTGTATATCTGCTAATGTGATAATGCCGTTATGTGCCAGCAAGGCCCCTCTGCCATGTACACTGGGCAAACCGGACTGTCTCTATGCAACAGAATATATGGATGCGAATCAGACATCAAGGTAACATAAAAACCAGTGGGAGAACATTTTAACCTCCCTGGACACACAGTTGCAGACTTGGTAGTTGCCCTCCTCAAGCAAACCAACTTCAAAAACAGGCTGCAACATGAAACTGCTGAGCTGGAATTTATATGCAAATTTGACTCCATTAGAATGGGTGTGAATTGGAACTGGGAATGGCTCTCATTACAAGAAATAATTTTCCACTTTAGGTATTTTCTCACCTCATCCACATCCACTCCCATTGAATTAGCTCTGTTGTAACACTCACATCTCTGTATCCCTTCTATGCATTTTTTTCTCTTTCAATTCATGCATCTGATGAAGTCAGTTGCAACTCACAAAAGCTTATACCATAATAAAATTGATAGTCTTTAAAGTGGCACTGGGCTCCTTGTTGTTTTTACTGAAATAGACCAGCATGGCTATCTCTGAAACCTTTGGACTTTCTGCATCCCATTTAGATGCCCATTTTTCTTCTCCAGTTATGCAGCGGAAGCTTATTGCTTCAAGTGCCAGAGTACATTTGTGGCCAACTTGGAGAGGGTTGGACCTGTGCCCTATTACAGATGTGACCATTAAATTATTCGGACATTGTGGTAAGCAGGCTCTCAGTTGTTTATTTCATGAACACTTTGTCATTCTAGCAGACAGTCAGACACTCAGTAGTAAAAGATCAACTAAGCGACGGGGGGACCTCAAAACACTTCTTTCTCATAAGCAAGGGTTCAGGCTTGACCATGTTCCCATTGTAGTCCGTGGGAATCTTATTGATATAATCACAATAATCCAATAACAATAAAATAATGTTTTCAAGTACATAACTTTAATTTTGAAAGCAAAGACCAAATTCAGACCTCGTGTAAGGGTGTGCAACACCAGTAACTGGTAAAGTGTTGCACTTGTCTTCCCCAGTCTGAATTCAGGACAAATGCCTAATAGTGTTATAAGATAAAAAACCATAACGAAAAATACGTCAGATGTTCTTTAATTCTGTACCCTTCTAAAAGAGCTGAAGAATGTCACAAAGCAATTAATAAGTCTCCTTCGGAGTTAAGACTTTAAAGGGAAAGCTCTCCAAAGGAGCTTATTACATTCAGAATTAGATAAAGTCATTTGATTATGTTTTAGGCGCTCCTGATCTACCGTGCATATATTTAGAGATCTGTTACTAATGGAAAGGCACAAGTGTTAACATTTTTATCATTAATCAGATATAATAACATACAAGGTGTATTTATGCAAGATAATCGGTAATAGTACCATTGCTACTAAGATTTTTCATGAATGTACGGTCGCAATCATTCTAACTGGAAAAGCATAATTAAATCAAACTTAGATCAATCTGTTAATATCTGCAAATGGCTGGTGATCTTGATAGACTCAGTCTTGATTTATTATACTTATTAATTATTTGTATTCCGTATCAGTGTCATGTGAGATTGGCAACCCATTGTTTTCTAGTTGAACACATAGTAAGAGATGCTCCCTACCCCAAAGACCTTAGTCTAAATAGGCAACGTGTTTTATTCTTGTTTTACAAATGGCAAACTCAGGGGCTGTGAGATTAAATGGCTTGCAAAAGTCAAACTCAGAATTTGTGACATCATCAAGAATTCCACTTTGATCTTCCCGTGTTCTTGTATAGCACCTCAGAATTGACCCTTCATGTGATTAACGTCCTTCTTGTTTAATTACCATAGAACAAATGCCTAACTGAGATGTACAGTAGGTTATGAAATATGAGCAGCAAATTTCCAGCATCTGTCATTTCAGCGTTGTGATGATCCACATGATAATGGATCTGTTTGACCAGATGAAATCAACTGAGGAAGCATCAACTCTTTTAAGTTTGACAAAGAGAATGGAACACAATTTTTGCCTTGATGTATCAGAGTTCTGGTACAAAGAGAATGGAACCCAATTTTTGCCTTGATGTATCAGAGTTCCAACTTTTCTCCTTAGATCACGTTTCTTTCTTCCCCCACCTGCAAGAGAACCATGGTCCATTGCTTTGACGCTCTGGCATGTTGCTGAATGCAATATATAATGAAATGATTTTTTAATGTGGCAAGAAAAGAAAGCCGAGCAATGCAAAAGGTTCATCCAGGAACAACTAACATAATAACAATAATAGGGATGAAGATGCAGACAGCTTACATGTGAATTAAACCAGATTCCTTTCGCAAGCTTTTGAAAAAGACTCCTGGCCAGAGGCAGAATGCGTTAGTTTAACATGCCATGCCAGTCACTTACTACGTTCTCATTCTTCAAATAGAAAGTAGCTTCCAAAAAAACCCTATCCTGAAACCACTACTCCATTCCTATTTTATTCCCTCTCATGGAAAAGTTCTTGTCACATAACTTCAGGGCCCAACTCATTTGATTTAGGAAAGGGATAAACAAAGATTACACTATGCTAATGAGTAGGTAGAAAGAAATAGTAATCTCATTACAGCTTTGTGGGTATCAATACCGATTTATACATTAGTAATCACGGCCGTTCAGGGAATGCCAAGAATGGTAAAACACTGGGTAAGCATTTTTAATCTGACTTCTAAATTTTCTTTATCTTTTTGAGAGGGTCTGTTGCATTTTTATCTACATGTGAAATGTAATTAAATCATTTTATATTTCATTTTATTGTAAATTACTATTATCTTTTATAATTATACCATATGTTTCTGCTGAATTCAGGGAAAAGTCTGCCAAGAACTTTTGGTGCGGTATAAATTATTTGATCCGGATTCTTTGATTGTAAGTTCCTTGCACAGCATCTAGTACTGTGGGATACATGACTAAGGTTCTTATCTGCTCATGACTAAGGTTCTTATCTGCTACCACTGTACAAATAATAATAAATAACAATCATGATGATCCTTATATATAATACTTAAAGCCAGCGTTTTGATATGGCCACACATTACTTTGTGGATGAGAACGTAAGACAAGAGTGATTCAGGTCATCTTCTCGATATATTTATGTTAAGCACAAGATAAGGTCTTGATTATGAGTTACTCCTCTCCTCCTTTGGGCTGAACAATGCAGCTAAGCTGGTTCATAGGAGGAGCTGACCAACTCAAAATATACCAGTAAGATTATAAACACTTTGGAGCAGGGACTGTCATTTACTGTATGTGTAGTAACAGACCCAGACCAGCTGGCTGCCGCGCTCTAATAGAGGCCAGGTAGGATGGGCTCTTGGTGAACAGTTTCTTCTTCCTTGAGTAAACAGGGCTGAACCTAGTGCAGCATAATCAGGCATAACCTGGGGCCAGTTGAGAGCTTGCCAGAAGCAGCGGGCTAATCAGAGCACCTGCAGCCCATTAAGGCCTGCTGGGACTTGTTTTTAAGGAAGGGAAGGAGTCCAAGATCTGAGAGTAAGAAGGTGCATTGGGTGAGAGCTGTGGCCTGCAAGCAAGGCAGAGGGCTGTGAAGGAGCAAAGAAGATTGATCAGGTACCAGAGAAAAGATACTGAGGGTGTGTCGAGGCTACAGGGATTTTTCGAAAAAAGTGGCCTTTTTCAAAAAATCTTTACCTGCATCTAGACTGCAGCCATGTTCTATTGAAAGTAAATCGAAAGAATGCGGCAGTTTTTTCAATCGTGGAAAACCTCGTTTTACAAGGAATAACACCTTTTTTCGAAAGTGCTCTTTCGAAAAAAGGCGCTATGTAATGCAAACTGTGCTTTTTTGAAAGAAAGCATCCAGACTGCCCAGGTGCTCTCTTTTGAAAAAGTAGCTTGCTTTTTTGAAAGTACTGGTTGTAGTCTAGATTCTCTTTTTTGAAAGAGGCTTGCAGTCTAGAGGGATTATTTGGGAAGTGGCCCATGGAAGAAGCTGCCAGGCTGGGAGTAGAGGATGCCTTGTCTGTTGCTGCTGCCTTAGGGTCTCTGGGTATGGCTCAGGAGGCTTGACTCTTGCCTCTAGAAATACAAGACTATGTGGAGAGTCACAATGAACCTCTGAGGCAAACACTGTCCACCAGAAGCTCAGGACCCTCGGGGCACAACCAGACTTTTCCCATAGTGTAAGAAGTGCCTAGCACAATGAGACACCAGTCCGGTTGATCCCTCTTGGTGCTATTGTAATATAGATGTTAAATTATAATAGCAATAAAGAAAGGAGAAATCTCATAGTGGACACTCATTGATGCTTTCCCTGATATATTAAAAAGAAGGGTCTGGAGCTAGAAATTGCCTTCTGTGGTGATCTGTGTTTGGGTTAGATGGGTTCCTCTTAATCAGAAGGGGTGCTGATTGCCTTTTTCAAATCAAGCTCTAAACTAGGGAGCAATTAGCAACCATTAATGTAATTCAAGTGATTTGGAGTATGCTTCAAATATACAAAGCAAGGCTGAAGATGGAACTGTTTGGAAACAAAAGATTAAAACCGATGAGTGTTCTAACCCCCTAAATCATCTGTACAGGAATGCAAGAAGCATGAGCAACCTGCCAAAAGATCTGGAAGTCATATGAAATTAGAGATTACTCCATACTGGATATAATAGGGAATAACAATCATAAGTGGAATACCAATATTGGTGGGTGTAATCTACAGAAGGTACAGCATCTCTGAAAATCAGTGTGTGTTCCATTAGCCAAAAGTAAATGCCCACTGTTGAAAATCGAGGCCAATGCCTTGATGAAATCTGTGGTGGCTACCATTCTAGCTAATTCCAGTCTCAGTATTGTTTTTCCACTGAAAATGACACTCTTTGAGACTTAATTTAGGATAACCTTAATTTGAAAATAGTTGTTACTTTGGGAAATGATTTGAACTTTTTATGACTGACTTGCCTTTGCAATGTATATAAACTGAAACTTGTGAAAGGAAGCATATAAAACGACCGAGAATTAAATGAGTAAATATTGGACCAGATTTTTAACAGTATTCAGTACTCAACAAGGAGAAGTTGTTTGTAAATCTAGCAAATCTCTTCTGAAAGCCCGCCCTCAACTGTCGGTACTGAATAGAGCTGGCCAGAAGACAACAGTTACTTTTTGTGACTAGTTTTGAGGTTTCAAAACCTGTTTTCATTTTGCATTGGGAAGAAGATTCCAAGTACATGTCACTGCTCTACAGGTTGAACCTATCTAGTTGGAACCCTCAGGATCTGACCAGTTCCAAAACAGAATTTTCCGGACCATGGGAGGTCCATATTGTCTAGCAGCATTACCAACACTGCCATTGCTTACTGGGCCGTGAAAGGATATTTAGGTGTAAATTAGAGCTAAATAACAGCACAGAAAACTGAGAGCCAGGACTAGTGGCTGTAAACAAACTTTATGGGACCTCAGGACATCTGGCTAACTAAAATCATTCCAGACGATGGATATTTCTGGACCAGAGAGTTCTGGACTAAAGAGGTTCAACCTGCACCTCATTCTGAGCACCATTTTTCCACCCAGATCATGTAAAATCAGCTTGAACCTGGGTCTCCCATATCCCAGGTCAGTACCCTAACCATCCAGGTATTGAGAGTCTTTCGCCAAGACCCAAAAGCCTCCCCAGCTGGAGTTTCATAGAATCTGAGCAGTCTTTGCAAAATGTTGCCCCATCGATGTAAGGGCATATTTTGCTAACTCCTCCAACCTGCTGTGGCACTGAGTACTTTGGAAAATCTAGTCCCCGGTGATTGCAGTAATTTTTCAAAACCTAATCATCAGAAAGATGACATGTTGTCCCTCATTGCTTTCTGAGAAATGTAGATGATGATTGACCATTATTCATTTTTCATTATTTTGCTTCCAACATTTCTTTGTAATATGCCAGAAATCCATTTGGAAATATTACTACATCTGCAAATGAACCTAAACATTTCATTATAGTTGTACCTTAATACTGGTTTGCAGGTCATTACCTTCTTCTTTGGAAGGGAATGGATGTCTTCAAGTCTAACTGCCTCTATTTGCTTGATGACCCCGTGCTTTTCCCTGCATGCTTTACCTCAAGGAAAGAAATGAAAATTAAGGTTAGAAGGCTTCGATGCAGAATCTGACCCATTTTAAAGTTGTACTATTCTGAAGCCTAATCATGAAATCCTGTAATCAGGACCATCTTGAGAGGAGAGTGGGGTGTGGGGAACCTGGCCCCTCAGTGACCCAGGCATGGGGTTCAAGGCAAACCCCTCTGTAGGCCACACACTTGCCCCCACTTCTTTCCTAAGTCCGCTTCTTCTCCACCCCCCCTTGTCCCCTTCTCCCCTCCCCCAAGTAATACAGCCCAGGAGACTATGGAGGCTTGGTGCAGTGGCAGCAGCAGAGGTCACCTCCCCTGCACTCATCACATGACCCATGGTAGCTGGAGCAGCCTGGCCCCAGACTTCTCCACCACTTCATCCTCCTAGCCCCTTGACCTTGCTTCTCTATGGCGGAGGGAAGCAGAGTGCCCTGGGGCCAGAGCACTCTGCTTCTTACCGCTGTGGAGAAGGCAGCATGGCAGGGTGAAATAGAGTGGAGCAGGCTGCCAGGCTGCTCTGGCTCCCATTGCCACGGTGAATGAATGAGGAGAGACCTTTGTTGTTGCCACGTGCCAGGCCCTCATAAACCTCCGGGTTCCTCCTGTCCATAGGATGGTTGTGGTGACCTCCGCAGAGCCCTCAGAAACGTGGGACCTATGGTGGCCATCCCAAACCATCCTATGGATGGGATAGCTCTGCCTGTAAGTGAAATAAAAAACCTGCATTCTTTTCTCACAGACTAATACACCAGAAGAAGCTCCTCTGATCTAGTTTGAACTACTCTAGATATACATCAGTGTAACTGATTTCTGAATTTGGACCCCCTATATTCTAAAAGTCCACAGAATCATGAAACCATAGAAAGTCAGCACAGGAAGGGACATTGTCAGGTCATGTAGTCCAGCCCCCGGAATTGAGGCAGGACCAGGTACACCTAGAAGACCATCCCTGACAGATGTGTGTCTACCTGTTCTTGGAAACCGATTTCAGAGCTTAACTAGCCTTGCAGTTACAGCTTCCCATTAGAATTTTTTTTCCCCAGGAGCTAATCTAAAGCTTACTTGTTGCCAGTTAAACCCATTATTTCCTATCTACATTTAGTGGACGTGGAGAACAATTGATTATTGTCCTCTCTGAAACAGCCCTTAATATATTGGAAGACTGTTACCCAGCGGAATCAATGGGCTGGGTGGGTCCCTGGGAAAGGGGGTGTGGCTTCCAGAAGGGACCTTGGGTGGAAGGGGCAGGGCCAGAGCAGCCAGCCCTCTGTGCCACCCAGAGTGTGGCACTCCACCCACCCAGCTCTCAGAGCCACTCAGAGCGCCTGGCATGTCACTCCAGTGGCAATTTAAAAGACCCAGGTCTCTGGCTGCTACAGTGGTGATGGATGGGAGCCCTGGGCCCTTTTGAATCACTGGGCCCCAGGACAACTGCCGTCTTGCCCCCCGTGTTGGCGGGCTTGCTGTTACCAGGTGCCCCCTCTGTGTTCTTAGGACTAAACATGCCCGGGTTTGGTAGCCCTTTCCCTATAGGTCAGGTTTGCTCAAACTTCCCTCTTTCCAAAAGTGTGGACACAGCCCTCCAGCTGAGGCCTCACCACTACCAGCTAAATCAGCACAATTACTTTCCATCTCTTACTTACAACACTCTTGGTGTTATATTCCAAAATTATATTAGCCGTTTCTTGCAACCACATCACATAGTGGATTCATACTCAAATTATGATACATTGCAATGCTGCAAGCATGTAGGCATGCATGGCCATCCCTTGCTGTCAATCTTTGAGGGGGACCACACCCCTTCACTATAAATTTCCAGATCCTTTTTAGCAACAGTACTATCTCCCAGCTAGTTATGGCCCATATTGCAGTCGTGCTTTTGATTTTTTTCCTTCTTTCATGAAGTACTTTGCACTTGCCTGTACTTAATTTCTTCTTGTTAATTTCAGTCGTTCTCTAGCTTGTCAAAGTTGTTTGGAATTCCAATCCTTTGTTTATGAGACTCTTATATAGGCTTGTGTCAAAAGCCTTATTAAAATCCAGACATTATACCTTTCATATTTTCCTTTTACTCCATTTTCTATACCAATATCCTTGTCACACGAGGTAATTAGGTTGGTTTTGCATGATTTATTTTTGACAAATCCATCATTGTGGCTACTCTGTAATCCTGTTATCTTCTAGGTATTTACAAAGTTTACACTTTGTTTACAATTTTTTCTGAGTTTCTCTAGGTATCAAACTTAGGCAGACTGATCTATAATTTTCCAGGTCCTCTTCGTTACCCTTTTTATAAATAGATTCTATGTTTGTCTTTCTCCAGTGCTCTGGGACCTCATTTCTCTTTCATAAATTCTCAAAGATTCTGATTCTCAAATATAATACCTGAGAATTATTCAGATATTACTCAAAGATATTTGAGAATGTGATTAATTCTTATTACTGTTAATGATTCTGATATTACTGTAGGTAGTTCCTAGGATGAATTTCATCAAGCCAGCCATCTTGAATGCATCTAACTAACCTAAGTGTTTTTATTCTGTTCCTTTCCTATTTTGGATTGCATTTCTTCCCCATTGTTGTTAATGTTAATTGTGTTAAGAATCTAATCAGTATTTACTTAGGGTATGTCTACACAGCATCATTATTTCGGAATAACTGACTTTATTCCAGAATAACCAAGTACGCATCTACACAGCAAGCCATTATTTTGAAATAATGTTGAGCTGGGGGACTTCTTATTCTGACTACTTTAACCCTCATTTCACAAGGAGCAAGGGAAGTAAGGCATTTGATAAGGTCTCGCATGATATTCTTATCAATAAACTAGGCAAATACAACTTAGATGAGGCTACTATAAGGTGGGTGCATAACTGGCTGGATAACCATACTCAGAGAGTAGTTATTTATGCTTCTCAATCCTGCTGGAAAGGTATAACAAGTAGGGTTCCGCAGGGGTCTGTTTTGGGACCGGTTCTGTTCAATATCTTCATCAACAATTTAGATATTGGCATAGAAAGTACGCTTATTAAGTTTGAAGATGATACCAAGCTGGGAGGGGTTGCAACTGCTTTGGAGGATAGGGTCAAAATTCAAAATGATGTGGACAAATTGGAGAAATGGTATGAG
This sequence comes from Pelochelys cantorii, assembly GCA_032595735.1. Classification (NCBI taxonomy): domain Eukaryota; kingdom Metazoa; phylum Chordata; order Testudines; family Trionychidae; genus Pelochelys; species Pelochelys cantorii. The sequence goes on from CM064332.1 coordinate 70,977,977, forward strand.
GTAAACAGGATGAAGTTTAATAAAGACAAATGCAAAGTGCTCCACTTAGGAAGGAACAATCAGTTTCACACATACAGAATGGGAAGCGACTGTCTAGGAAGGAGTACGGCAGAAAGGGATTTGGGGGTTATAGTGGACCACAAGCTAAATATGAGTTAACAGTGTGATGCTGTTGCAAAAAAAGCAAACATGATTCTGGGATGCATTAACAGGTGTGTTGTGAGCAAGACACGAGAAGTCATTCTTCCGCTCTATTCTGCGCTGGTTAGGCCTCAGTTGTAGTACTGTGTCCAGTTTTGGGCACCGCATTTCAAGAAAGATATTTAAGAGTATGTTTGATAAATGTCTATCAGGGATGATCTAGACAGTACTTGGTTCTGCCATGAGGGCAGGGGACTGGACTCGATGACCTCTCAAGGTCCCTTCCAGTCGTAGTATTCTATGATTCTATGAAGTCAAAGAAAGAGTGTTCTTCCTGCTGTGTAGACAGCGCCAAAAGCCGAATTAAGCTATATCGACTTCAGCTGTGCAATTGACATAGCTGAAGTTGTGTAGCTTAATTTGACTTTTACCCTGCTGCGTAGATGTGCCCTTCGTGAAGACTGAAGCAAAATAGGAAATAAAATGATTTTGTATTTAATTTATTTAAAATATTTTTATCCCGCTTCTCTATTTAAAATATTCAAGGCAACTTACAATTTTTTTAAAAACACAATAAATAAATGTATATGAAGTAAAATACAAGGCCCCCAAGGGGGGGGGGAGAAAACCTGCTAAAACACCTCAAGAATAGAAACGCACCCCCCTAAACATCAATAAAAGCGCTGTTAAAAAGAGTGGCCGTGGCGTGGTGCTGAAACAATGCCAACTCAGCTTTGTTAATATTGTCTGTAATTTGCTCTTCCTCCACACTAAATAGAGAACCTACAGTATCCTTCATATTCCTCTTGCTCCTAATATGTTTCGGGAATCTTTTAGTGCCTTTTATGTCCCTTGCAAGGCATAATGCATTCTGTGCACTACCCTGTCTAATTTTGACTCTGCATGCACTTGTCCATAGCAGTCCATGGTTCTGCTTTTTCATTTTCGTGTAATTAAAAATCTCCTCACAGAGCTATGTCAGCCTCTTGCTATTCTTCTGATCTTTCCTTTGCTTCAGGTTGGTTTGCTGTTGCTCCTTAATACTGCCTCTTTGAGAGGCTGCCAACTCTTCTGAATGCAGAGCACAACATGTTCAAAATGCAAACCTAGGAGCTTAAATTCATAATTTTGCTAGACACTAAAAATCACGGACCGAACAGAGACCTTGGATTTATGGTTTATAACAATCTGGAATCCACTACCCCTTGGTTGTGTCTTATGACTATGTGGATATTAACAGGCCACCTCACTGTGACTGGTCTCCTAGAATATGTAGTAAATGTTTATGCTAAAAAAATCTGTTCCACTTTGCATTTAGCTGTGACGCTCCATGTGCCTTTCCCAGAGCTGACGAGCTCTGTGAGGCTTGAAAGCTTGTCCTTGTTGCCAAAAGAAATCAGCCCAATAAAAGAGTGCCTGTCCTGCAAACACCTATGCCCGTGCTTATATTTAAGTAGATGAGGAGCCCTACAGACATTAAGTCTTTGGAAGATCAGGATGAAGGATGCACCCCCTTGAGAGGATAAGGATAATCACAATAACAGTTGCTGGAGTGCATGTTTTCTTATATAGGACAGGGAACAGCCAGGGGATTTTTCCTTCTCCATCACTCTGCGTTGGTCTATGAATCTACCCTCTGAGGGGAGAAGTCCACTGATGATACAATGTTCACGTTCTTGCCCAGCCCCGCTTGGACAACGCAGCTCACTTTTGTTTCCAACTCTAGCTTACACGCCACAACATAAGCTAGAGTGTCTTTGCGACTCGTTCCGGGGCAAAGACAGGCTAAGAAAAGTGCATGAGGAACAGTTCCAGGATCAGGCCCAACCGTTTAGAATGAAATTATGGTTTGCTGAGGCGCTAACATGAGGGAAAGTTAGAGCTAAATGTATCATCTTCTCCAAGCAGAGCTTTGGAAAGCTCTTGGGTTTGTTTTTTAATAATTTATACATTTAAATTCAGACTTCCTAAGATATGCCTTTCACGTTGTCCTAACATACAGTAGAAACCTGTAACTTTCCACATCACTTCAGTGAGTGGCGAGAGGGGTGGAGGGGAGAGGAAGCCATTCTGAGTTCAGCAGCATGTCTTAATCTCTCTGTATTGCTTTGGTACTATAACCTATAGTGTGAGCTTAAACCATTCTGCATTTTCAACTTGCTGCCTGAGATTTTAGGGTCATTGTTGGGCACTCTTTTTTCCCCCAGGAGTTTTGAGATGGATTAAATACATAAGACAAAATATTTTAACATAACTCTCCTTCTGCATACCTCAAGTAACCTGCCCCCGCCATGTCTGCAGCATTCTTCTAATATTCCTCTGAAAAACATGGCTATCATTTATAGATGTGATAAAACATGCAGACACTTCATGCAAGAGTTAGAGCCCTACCACAGAGCCCCAGGCATTGCATCACGAGCTGAGTCAGTAAAACACCGTGGGTCTCCGTGTACGGAAGGAAAAGAGGCATGGGTTACTTTTAGAGATGATGAAAAACCAGAGAAGTCTATAGACATGAGCTTCGTGCTTGATATAGCTTGTGAAATCATTGTACTGGGTAAAATAACTGAAATGGCGTGCTGGATTCGCTCATGATTTCCTTCAAGAAGAAATATGGCCACAGCCTTTGGTGAGTTGTGTTCTGTTGGCTGACTCTCAACCTTATCAAACTGGAAACCCCAGTACGCAGATTTTTTTTATTATTTTTATGTATTTATTTATTTTGGTTAGGCCTTCTGTGACACAAGAACTTCTGAATGCCAGATAGCAAGAGGGTTCCACAATATCCCGATTCAAGTGTGTACATTCTGGTTCACAAAAAAATGACAGGCAAGATCTTAAAAGGAAAGCCAGACTCACACTGGTCAAGGATATCATTGTGAAATGCATGTACAGGTAGAAGGAAGCAGTTAGGTATGTAATCTGAAATATGTTCTTAGATTCAGTGTCATAGCTGAGGTAGAGAAATAAGTTTCCTCTCAGACAAAAGTTGTTTATTCGCCTTTCTCTCTGTCGCATGTAAATTAAGCATGTACACTAACACCATGTATGCCCATTACACAGGAAATTATCAGAGAGATGTAGCTAACTGAAAGCAACACCCAGAAAAACAAGTGAATATACAAGGGTTATACTGTCTCTGAATACAGATAAGTAGCTTTAGGGACATAAGGCGAAGTCAAAGAACCCACCCCGATTATGCTGAACTCGGAAGTAAATGGGCAGTGTATTTACATTCATGAAAACAGGATCCGTACCCATCTTGACAGAAGAAGCTGCAAAAGGTTTTGAGTGAGATACATTTCATCAGGCAGGGTAATCTGATAGTTAAGTTTAGTCTCTAGACAACACATTATGCTTTTGCTCTACACATAACCTTTTGTTTCCTTCCTCACTATCTCTTGAATCCCCAGTAAATGTATCTTTGCCTTCACTATAAATATATCTGAGTGCTGTGGTACTAAGCAAAGGGCTGGTCTTGAGATGAATCATACAGGCTGGTATGAACGCTGTTTTCTTGGGGACAGCGGATGGGGTAGTTCTGTGGGCAACCAGTGTTGGGCTAGATAGAAGAGGCGAATCCTTCCAAGTGAGTCATGGGCAGGGGTATGCATCTACTATTCTGCTAGGCAAAGTAAGGGCCGGAGAGCCCAGAGGAGGGTGGGTGCTTAATAGGCTGATGTAGCCAGGGAGATGATACCCAGTTATAAGCAAGAGGGTTATAAAATCTAAATGAACTCTTTATGATGTCCTTCACAGAGACTTTCTCTGTGTCAGCTTGTCTCCCAGCTCACTCACATCTTCAAGGACCACACCTGGCAAATCATCCCACTTCCCTGAAATCATGTCACTTTTTCACTGCTTATAGCTCTTAAGAACATAAGAATGGCCAGACTGGGTCAGACCAAAAGGTCCACCCAGCCCAGTATCCTGTCTGCCAACAGTGGCCAATGCCAGGTGCTCCAGAGGGAGTGAACCAAACAGGTCATGATCAAGCGATCTCTCTCCTGCCATCCATCTCCACCCTCTGACAAACAGAGGCTAGGGACACCATTCCTTACCCATCCTGGCTAATAGCCATTAATGGACTTAACCTCCATGAATTTATCTAGGTCTCTTTTAAACCCTGTTATAGTCCTAGCCTTCACAACCTCCTCCGGCAAGGAGTTCCACAGGTTGACTGTGCGCTGTGTGAAGAAGAATTTCCTTTTATTTGTTTTAAACCTGCTGCCCATTAATCTTTGATCTGGTAACTCCCAGCTTTGGCAAGGCAAGGTTTGCAACTGATTGAAGACAGGATCCTGGAAACTAACTGCTTGCCCCTGTTATCTTTCAAATGTGTGTTTGACGGTTCTTATCAGAAATGCCGTTCTCTCATCTTCATGTACGGAACCATTGAATTTTGGCATTATAGGTGCATAATAAATATTTCTGTGTGCTTGCTATACGTTAGATCAATAGTCACAGAGAACCTTTTAATATCCCAAGTATTCATAAAACCCATGTATCTTGGTATTATCATTACACATCAGCTCCATGTCAGTTACTATGTTCTTCCTCTCTGAAGTACAAATAATAATGTATTTTTTTTAATACTTGGCAGGGTGACACCATTGTTTCCTGTGACTCCTACGGTATGGTGAAGTTCTGGGATGTTCGGAGGGTAACACCAATGATATCAATAGATGCGGGCCCTCATCCTGGCAATCAGGTGGTCTTTGACCCATCTGGTAGGATACTTTCTTCAACTGGCAGCCTTGATTGTCAAATGAAGTGTTTTGCTCTAAAAAGCGTTTTGTAGCAGAGTTTAAAATTCTGAGGCCAGATCCCCAGCTGGGGTAAATCAGCATAGTTCTATTGACTTCAGTGAATCTATGCCTGTTTCAACCAACTACAGGTTGAACCTCTCTAATCCAGAAACATCCATCATCCGGAATGATTTTAGTTAGCTGGATGTCCACTCTTCGTGAGTTTGGCCAACTTTCTCACAATCCCATAAAGTTTGTTTACAGCCACCAGTCCTGGCTTTCAGTGTTCTGTGCCGTTCTTTAGTTCTAATTTACCCCTCAATGTCCTCTAACAGCCCAGTAAGCAGTGGAAGTGTTGGTAATACTGCTAGACAATACTGACCTCCCGTAGTCTGGAAAATTCTCTCGTTCAGAACTGGTCAGGTCCTGAGGGTACCAGACTAGAGAGGTTCAACCTGTAATGTTATGACTCAGACTGATTTTAATTTGTCAAAATTTATTAATGCTCAGTTCTTACATACAACCAAACATTTACAGTGATGGCAAAAAAGAATTTCATAGAGATCAGAAATGCTCACTGTCTGAGAAAAACAGAGGGATTTATTTCTCCTCCTCTTCTACTGCTCCTTTGTATGTTTAGGCAACAGTTGTGTTTCATACCCAACCATGATAAATCCTATTATTCTGCCTGCAGAGCCCTATCATATTGAAATAAGTGGTCTATTACGTACAAAGAATTGGAACGCATGTATAACGCAACACTTTTTGCATCATCCACCCTATATTACAATTGGTTACCTGCATTGTTACTGACTGCTCGGTTTTGGTTTTCATAGGGATGTTAGCTTTGTTTTACAAAGGACTTTAATTGTCACTTCCACGGGGACTGATAAGTAGTTGTACCGCACTATAAACTTAGGCCCCAATTTCTTTGAAAATGTTCCTGCTCACAGCAACACTTATATGAGTTCAGCTTTAAGTACACACTCAAGTGCTGTTGAGGCTAGACGCAAAGCATTTAAATCAAGTGGGAGAGATGAGGGAAAGAAGCACTTTCATAATAATAGTTCGATAGTCATAATGACAAACAAAATACACAATATAGAATATTATGTCATTGAGTCGCTATTACTAGAAAAACTTCTGTAGAACATTGTAGGATTTTGTACAGATCTCTATATTTCATCATGCAATACAGTTCTTTTCAGAAGTTGATTAATACTAAAAGTGCATTATCATTTCCAGAAACAGTATTGACATTTCTGATGGGGCTAGGCTTTAAGGCCAAGAGGGCCATAGAGAAGTCCTCCGGGTGGCTAGAGAGGCCCTGGAGGAACTAGCAATCAGGGCCAGGGAGACCTACAAAAGAAACTGCAGGGCTACAGGCAGCTCAGTTGCAACCCAGACCTGGAAAGGAGAAGGTCAAGGGGGTTGACTGGTAGAACCAAGCACTGCTCAGAGTGGGGAACTGTTTAGGATGCTGTCTGCAAGAGGAGAAGCCCTGGAGGTGCCACTCTCCTGCTGAATGAGGAAACAGATTGAGAGACTGCTGGACTTGAAGGTAAAGCCCCAAGGAAAGGGCAAAGGACTTGTCTCCAGGAGGAGGAGCCCTGGAGGCACCATTCTCATTCAGAGTGTGGCAACAAATGGAGGGAATGGCATTGATCCGAGAGACACTCTACGGAGGGGCGCCAGGACGGACCTCTGTTAGAGGTAAACCCCGGACGGGGGTGATCACACAGAGCGTGACTCGGCCAGAGGGCTTGGTAGCTGCAAGGCTTTTACAAAACTGAGGCAGTACAGGAACCCGCCCTCGGCTAAACGGGGGCACTCACGTGAGGTGAATGCTGACCCTGTTACAACATTACGTGCTTTCCACTATTTCCAGAGGTCTGAATTGAGCTCTGTGCTAGAGAAGAATTACAGAGTTTAGAAAAAGAGCTCACATGGTGCATGATGTGGATTTGAAGGAGTTTTGCCTTTCTCATATCTGGAATGTAACATAGAGGCATTTGTAAAGGAATCACATCCCTGAAAATGCAGTCGCAGTATTTTGAGCCAGATGGGAAGTTTCCAGCAGAAAGCTTATCAGATTCAGATAGCTTTGAATGGGCAACATTTCCCATTATTTGGATAAAATCCAAACTTTTCTCTGCAGGAATAACGGCAACAGAGATACCAGGATGGGAAGAATGACCACAATGTAGCATAATTTAAAAGAGCGCAGTCATAAGCAGTAGCATCTTACTAAAATAGAATATTACAGTATCTATATCTCCATTATCTGTATGCTGGTAGTGCGTGGAGTCCTAATTAGGATTACAGGCCCTTTTGTATTAGGTCTCGTACACACGCAGAATGAAAAGGCAGTCCCTTGCCCAAATTGCTGAAAATCTAATTATGTATCTAGTTCCCATCATCGAGATAGCCGCATATAAAAATTTACATAAATAAAATATTGAGTTCCTTGTAAAACAACTTGATTATTACTTAATGGAAGATTTTTGTTTAATTTTCTTTTGCTACCACTTTAAAATAGTTACTACAGAAAATCTATTGCAGAGAAGGGTCTTATATTTTGGTCTGAAGATGGCAAGATCCTTTGTCAATATCATAGAACACTAGAACTGGAAGGGACCTTGAGAGTCATCGAGTCCAGTCCCCTGCCAAGCACTGTCTAGACCAAGGGTGACCAACCTGCGGCTCTTCAAGGGGCAGCATGTTTCTGTCTGCACGGGACGCCGGTGCAGACTTTAAAATGGCAATGCCTGTCCTGTTCTTAAAAGGGCTGCGCCTCCCCATTTTTTTTCTTGACCAAACAGCGGCGAGGGGGTGGTTTTTTTTTTTTTTTTGCTCAACAACTTTTTTCTGTCGGCTCTTTGCACTGTATCCACCACTATTTTGACTCTTCGTCTGTAATGGGTTGGCCACCCCTGGTCTAGACCATCCTGGATAGATGTCTGTCTAACGAGCTCTTAACTATCTCCAGTGATGGAGATTCCACAACCTCCCTACTCAATATATTCTAAGATTGTAACTTTGTTCTCACCCACAATTATTTCCAGTTTGGTGACAACTTATACCTCCCGATCAGCGGCACAGCCGTGGGTACCCGCATGGCCCCACAGTATGTTAACATCTTTATGGCTGACTTAGAACAACATTTCCTCAGATCCTGTCCCCTTTTACCGCTTCTCTAATTACGCTACTTCGATGACATCTTTATGATCTGGACCCAGGGCCAACAAACACTGGATGCATTCCACAGAGACTTTAATAACCTACACCCCACCATCAATCTCAGCTTGGACCATTCTACACGAGAGATCCATTTCCTGGACACCACAGTACAAATCACCAATGGTAAAGTAGATACCACTCTCTACAGAAAACCCACTGACTCATACAGTTAACTACATGCCTCCAGCTCCCATCCAGAACATACCATACGATCCATCGTCTATAGCCAAGCCCTTAGATACAACCGCATCTGCTCTAATCCCAATGACAGAGACCAGAAACTTCAGGATCTCTATCAAGCATTTATAAATCTCAATTACCCACCCGGAGAAATAAAAAAACAAACTGAAAGAGCCAGACGAATACCCAGAAACCATCTACTTCAAGACAGACCCAAGAAAACCAACAATAGAACACCACTTGTCATCACCTATAGCCCCCAACTTAAACCCACCCAACGCATTATCAATAAACTACAACCTATACTGGAACAGGATACTACACTCCGAGAGGCTCTGGGAGACAGACCCATAGTCTCCTATAGACAACCACCTAACCTCAGGATGATTCTTACCAACAACCACAGGACATACCACACTAATACCAACCCTGGAACTTTCCCTTGCAACAAACCCCATTGCCACATATTTACTCTGCTGACACTGTCATTGGACCTAACTGTGTCACTTACAAGATCAAGAATACATATTCCTGTTCATCCAGAAATATAATTTATGCCATCATGTGCCAACAGTGTCCATCTGCTATGTATATTGGACAAACTTCTCAGACACTTCGCCAAAGAATCAATGCACACAAAACAGACATCAGACAGTTTCACAAAATAAAAACAGTCTCTTGCCATTTCAACCAGACTGGGCATTGTCTCAGTGACCTGACTACATGCACCCTGCTTCAAAGAGACTTTAACACAAGACTACAAAGGGAAGCCTCAGAACTGTCATTCATGCTTAAATTTGACACTTTACGAATGGGCCTTAACAAAGATGCTAATTATCTTACCCATTACAAAGATAGCTTCCCCAATTATCACCCCTAATATCATTATCTCATAGACACTAACCTCCCCTCCTCACCCCCCTCTATTCTAAAATCTGATTTGTCAGTTTTATATGTGTTCACTTTTTTTGATTGTATCCCTTTGGTATATATGGTCATGCCAATTTTCTTCCACAATTTGACCTGAGGAGGTGGGTCTGGCCCACGAAAGCTCATCGCCTAATAAATCATCTTGTTAGTCTATAAAGTGCTGCATAGTCCTGTCTTTTGTTTCAGCAAGACCAGACCAACATCTCTATTACAATATATTCTAGTGTTTAACCCCCCTGACAGGTAGGACATTTTTCCTAATGTCCAACCTAAACCATATATTTGCCAAAAGAGAGTTCTTCAATGCAGGATTGTTAACAAGAAAGCCTAGTTTCTTTATAACATTATTGGGAGACACCAGATGGTGCTACAAGAGACACTTTTTGCTAATTCTGTTGATCTCAGTGTTACTGTTGGCAGAAGTGCTCATTGGTGGCTCTGATACAGTTCCTGAGAATATGATCAGTACAGTGATCTTCATTTTCTCTTTTAGCATCACACAAAGCCAGTTCAGTTAATGGAGAGACCCTTGCTACCGAAAATGGGTTTTGAATAGAGCCTCCCTCCCTCTGTATTAGTCCTCCTCTGACTGACTATCAACCGTAAAGTCCATTTTCTCTCTGCCTGAGTATTTCCTCTCGCTGAATCACTCTCTCAGGTGTAGTCTTGTCTACAGTTTATATCTGTGTGAGTGAAATATTATGCCCCAATTCTTGCAAGTCTCATTTGAAATACATTCAACTCCAGAATCATTGGTAGGACTGGGTTAACTCTTCTGGTGGAGGACTCAGGGCTATTAGATTTTGTGCCCTCCCAAAGTTCAGGGGTGGGGGTAAAAATGAGAGCTTCAATGTGCAGGAGGGGGTGAGGGCTGTGACTGGGTGTGTGGGCTCTGCGGTGGGGCTAGAAGGAGGCATTTGGAGTGCAGGCAGGAGTGGGCTCAGGGAAGGAGATTGGTGTGGGGGTGCAGAGTCTGGCCAGGATTTAGGGTGCAGAAGGGGGCTCAGAATTGGCTGTGAGGTCTGGGAGGGAGCTAGGGACTTCGGGTGGGGGAGGTTCCTCAGGGTTATGGTGCCAGTTCTGGGAGGGAATTGAGGTCCGGGGGGGCTCAAGGCTGGGGCCTGGGTAGGGTTATAGGGCGCTTACCTAGGGCAGCTCCCATTTGGTGGGGGAAACAGGTAGCTCTGTGTGACCCATGCTGCCCTGTGCACACCTGTAGCTCCCCTACCCCCCACAGCTCCCAATGGCCATGATTCCCAGAGGACTGGGGTGGCTCTGCGGGCTCCTTGGGGTGGAAGCTCTCCTGCAGGGCCTCCTGGATCCTGACAGCCCCCCGAATTACACCCCCCCCCAGATGGCAACCTGCGGCAAGTGCAGCCGGGCTGATGGCTGAGTGCTCTGATGTGCCAAACGTGGGCACTCAGGGCACTCCAAGTCAGGACTGCTTTGCTGTCCCTCATCAAGGTAGACAAGCAAGCGGGGAACCCTGAGAACTGTCTGTTTAGGGTGGGGGTCGGGTCCCTTTAAGCACAGCCCTCGGCTAGCCTGAGGCAGCAGCTCCACGCTCTAAGTCCTAACCTGATGCCCTGCTGGCACTGGTTCCGGCCAACCTTAACTTCGGTTCAGGGTCCACTCAATATGGACATGCTAGTTCGAATTAGCAAAACGCTAATTCGAATTAGTTTTTAGGTCTAGATGCACTAGTTCAAATTAACTTAGTTCGAATTAACTAATTCGAATTAAGTTAGTTCGAATTAGTGCTGTAGTGTAGACATACCCTTAGAGACTAACGTATTTATTAGGGCATGAACTTTCCTGGATAAAACTCACTTTGTCAGCTAATTTGGAGTGGAAATTACAGAGGCAGGGATGTATTAACACAATATATATCTACCCCTGCCTCTGTAACTTCCTCTCCAATTCATCTGATGAAGTGGGCTGTACTCAAGAAAGCTTTTGCCCAAATAAAGCTTTTGTTAGTCTCTATGATGTCCCAGAACTCTTCATTGCTTTAGGAAGTAAAAGGTTTCTCTCACGAGGGAAGCAGATGAATGCTGCCTTAGAGAACAGGGTTCTGTGCCCACCTCAGCCAGAAGTCCTATGAGAATGTGACTCTGAGCAAGTTACATAAGCCAAAATTTTAATAAGTGAGCACTGTGTGTTCCCCATTTTCTGGATATCCAACTTGAGATACATGGGGTCTGATTGCAGTGCACCCATCTGCTCCTGCTCTAGTTTCTAGTTCCTGTTCTCTCCCCCACATTTCCTTGCTCCTTTTACCCTGCAACTCAGGGTACGCCAGCTTCCTGTTACTCAACCCCCTTCATTCAAGACAGAAAGATTCCTCCTCCTCCCCTATATTGAGTGGTGCCACTGCTGCCCACAACAGCTGGGAGGAGTAATCATAAGAAAAGTCCTGCTCAGTCCTGAGATGGAGCATGCTCTGTGGAGATTGTGTATGTGCAGCTGAAGTAGCACATAGGAACTGTGAGGTGATGGCGCATGCTCTGTGGAGATGGAACCTTCAGGGAATTTAGCTGCCAAACTCTTACAAGTCTGTGCTAAGCATTTACAGATTGAGATTTTCCTTGGGTTATAAACTGGCCAAATTAAGATTAATTTTCACTAGGACAGCAAAAGGCACATCTCTGGCATCAAGGTGATTCACCTGCCAATTCTCAAGTCCCTGCTCCAAAGCACAGAGGCAATGAGAGCTTTACAACACAATGGTTGTGAGTTGTTGTTTTTTTTAAAGGGCAAAACAACATAGTTTTCCATAAACTAATCTGGCAAAACATCGGAACAATTTTAGCTGCAACTTCCCCCTCACACACTCCAAAATCACAGACTCTCAACAGGGAAAATTTCAGCCTCAACCATACGAAGTCGGAAAAGTTTATAAGCAACTGAAATGAGGGTCTTATAATGGAAAGTGCTGGGCAACCTTAACTATGGAAGTCATCGCATCTGCTGCTTAGAATATTGTATTAGCAGTTTTAAAGAAAATGCTGTTATAACTCCCACTCTCTGGTCCTCATATATTGCATGATCTCAAGTCAAACAAGAGGGATTTGTCTGTCGTCTTTTTTAATTGAGTAAAAAGGTGCCAAAGCAAAATTGAATTCATAGTCATTTTCTGTAATCTGTAAGGTTGATTTCAGAAATGGGATAATCCTTTAATAGAAGTTTCAGTTCATTTGATCTGAATTTCATGTTCAGAAGCACCCAGGACAAATAGCACATTATTTGAGAATGACTATAGGCTGATCAGGTGGCACTAGAAATAACTACTTTGTTTTATCTAAAATTGAATTTTAAACAAACATTTAAATGCAGTTAATACAGACCTTGGCTTCAGGGGGTCCATCTCCCTTTTCTTGTAGGTGGAAAAGAAAAGCCCGTTCAACGTGTTTTTATTTCATTGAACAATGTGCAAATGCAAGAAAAGGACAAGTGTTTTATTCTGGTGAAAGTCCAACTTGTAGAGTGTGGCTTTCTCACACTTACAGTCTGCTGGAATGCCTCTAATCTTCAGATCTACAGTGTGCATCTCTATTGATATTCTTCACTCGTTTCCTACTGACCTCTGAGGGAGTGCAGGAGCTAATTTGGGATTTAGATTATACCAGCACAAGAGAATAAGAACCCTTTTTTCATTTTCCCTACACAGACTAAACAGGCTTTGGACTCTTCACCCACTCACTCCCTGTAACTGATGAGAGCATAGGGATGAAGCTTTGTTTTACACCTGCCCCTTACTGGCCAGAGTAGATGAATGGTTGCCTGTTGGAGGAGTTAGTAATTAATAGCTGCTCTAGATCAGTGGTAAATTGTTACATCCAGGGGAAGGAGAAAGTGGGAGGGTGTGGAAGAGTGACTAGCTCTGGGAGGTTATTTTAGCACAAAGAAAATGTGGAGTGAAAACAGAGTTTTCGCCAAAAGTTGTTGCCCTCTTATTGGTTTTTGTTGTTTGTTTTTTTGAATGTTTCCACATCAGAGTTGTTCATGTTGTTGAATTGAAATCATATTTGGAATTGTGATGGAACCCGATTTTGATAATTGCTGTTAGAAACTTGGAAAATGCGCAGAAACATTCACGGCAAAGGGGTCCATTTGGAAGTCTGGGCAAAGGCAACGGTTCCGCACTTCCATAAATTCTATACAAAAATAATTTTCTTTATTTTAGCCAGCTGTAAGTGTGACTCAGAACACAGTCATCGAAACTCAGTGCTTCCTGGGGCTATTCCTGGATGGCCACAGCCTGTCTGCCACAAAAACATAATCTAATCCATAGTAATTTGACAACCGGAAAAGGGAGTAAAGACATTTTAACCTTCTTCTAATAGGAGGAGAAATAGGTTAGTAGAATAAATTCAGATCTGGCTACATTATTAAGTGCAGTGCTTTAAAAAATGAAACCAAGCAAATAATTACTTCCTCCTGATATTTTGTACTGAAATTATTTTAAGATCTGACTCTGCACTGGGAAGTAGACCCAGAATGATTGTATTTCCCTGATTTCAGCTGGCATGGTGATTCCAGATCTTTGCTAGAGATTGGTGCCAATGGCAGTGAGAACCAAGACGTGATCCTTCTCTCCCCTGATTTTGGTCACTTTGTACCTATCAGCAGGCACAAAATGGATTCTCACCTCAAGTGGCCAGTTGCAGATTCTCCCAGCCCAGGAGAGCTCTCACTTGGTCTAATGCAGCTCTCCTGCATTACCTGCCGGGTTGTGGAGCATTCCTGCAATGCTCAGCCTTTGCTCCACCACCAGCTGGAAGAACCTGGAATATTCTAGAATTCGGATGCAGGATGGAATCTGGGCCATTATCTCCCTATTTTTCCTGGTGTTTTTACCTTGCACTATATTTAATATCCTCTGGTTGCTGGTTAAAGTAGAACTTGACCCAAAAAAATCTTTCATGCAGTGTTTACGGAGTTGGCCTTTGTAGGAGCAGCTCATTTTTCTCTAGATAGAGCGATGATATTTTAAATCCGTGGGTTTTTCCTTATGCCTCTAATTTCTGTATTGAAAGGCAAGTGATTTTTTAATATATTTTGTTTATTACAGGCATCCTATTGGCCTTCATCTTTTTATCCCAAAGTTAGATTATATAATAACATGAATTATTCTTCGGGGTACTTTTTTCAGCCTGAGCTTCATATTCATGGAGGATAAAATAGGGAGAATCTGCAGATACAGCTTGTTCTATGTGACTCATCCCTTGGAATTGCATTGGCATTTTTCTGAGTTTGGTGTAAGAAGTCAGGCAAATCCCTACTTTGTTATTTGCTCTCCTTTTTCTACCTTATAGGCAGTGTTATAGCTCCACCTACCAGGACTAAAGGGGTGAACCACCTATGTGTGTAATATCTCTATCTGCGGGTATGTCTACACAATAGGGCTAAACTCAAAATAAGCTACGCAACCTGAGCGACGCTAATTGTGTAGCTGACGTCAAAATCGCTTGTTTCGAATTTGGGCACGTCTACACAGCTCTGATTTCACAATAGAGCAGTCTTCCTCTGACTTCCCTTATTCCTTGTAAAATGAGGGTTACAGGAGTCGGAATAAGAAGTCCTCCGGCTGGACATTATTTTGACATTATGTCAAAATAACTGCTTGTGTGTAGTCTATTTCATAATAACAACAGTTATTCTGGAATAACAGTGCTGTGTAGAGCTACCCTGTAACAGCAGCGGGAACCAAACCTGAGACCTCTGGAGATTAGTGCATGAGTCTCTACAGCTTGAACTAAACACCAACTGGCTCTCAGCAAAGTGGTAGAGCAAACTCATTCTCTCCCTCTGTAAATGGGCTGAGTGCCACTACATGGAACAGTCCACCATGCCCAGAAGGTGTGTGGGCTACATATCCACTTCGTTTCCATTCTTTTACCTGCTTCAGCCTGGAATAATTTGTGTTTGTGTCGCATGTCCCTATTTCAGCTCCTTTTCTCCATAATTCCGCTTCTGGCTCAAGATCAGATAGGATCTCTTCCTCACCTTGGATGCTCCCTCCAGTGGGCAGCAATTCAGACAGACAGCTAGTTCAGTAGCTCATTCAAAGCGTCTAGTTCAGTTTGCAGTCTGCGTAGATGTGATTGTTGGCACGTCTTTGGCCTCATAAGTCCTTAATGTTAGTCTGGTGGCAATCTGTCCACTACCTCCAGGAATCTTTCTTCTTCCCAAGTCAACTTAGTCCTCTGTTTGCCTAATGGTTCCCCTAACTCTACTCTGAGTGGGCCTTTCTTTCCTGTGCCAAATCTTCCCATTCTCAGCTTGTACCAATGCCAGCTTTTTTAGTTGAGATGTCTGTGTGGATCCATGCTGGGATCACGGAGAATGGATCTTCCTCTAGGCAACATAGATTGAGCATCAGTCTCCTATAACCTCAGACTATGTTCTTAGCCCTACAAATTTGAGAATCCCCAGTGTTCCAGGAGCATATATGATAGCGGAGTTACCAGTAGTCAGCAGTCATGTATATCAATGGAATAGAGACAAGAACATTCTTCTTCTTTTGGAGGTGTGTGATCGGGGTGTCCATTTGGCATCCTAACATGCATCTCTTCAGGAGATCACGCTGCAGCTCAACTATGTTTTGACTTGGCTATCACCAAGGAAGCCTTTATTGTCTTTGCATTTTCCAGCCAGCATGTCTCCAGCTGGCAACACCAGTAAAGGCCGGATTCACCTCAGCTCTGTCATCCAAAGTCTCTTGCATTTGCACCTAGCCTGCTGAGCTCAGATCCCTTACTCATGGGTGTTTGTGCAATGCACTGGGACAAGCAGCTGCCACTCTGAGCCCAATGTTTTCAGGAAAATAACAAAGAATAAGTCAGAGGTAGTGTGATTTGCCTCCTGGGGCTTCTGACGCTCTGGTTTTTGGAACTGAAAGATCTATCCATGGACAATCTGTGGAAGTTGTTGTGTCCTCTGCATCTGTTGGCCTAAGGTTCAATCTTCTTTCTTTGTCCTGATGGGGCTGTATGGCTGTAGCCCAGGATGCCTCTCTTGGTCTTCAAATCTTACAAGCAACACATTAATATAAACACTCCTCTTCCTCCAGAGATTGTCTACATCTACTGGCTGTCCTTGACTGACTCCGTGATTAGGATAGGAATACAGGGATGTCAAACAAGACAGAACTGGTCAATGATCATTCCATTGGTTGTAGTCCTCTCTTCTTCCATCAGGCATCAGTCTCCCCTGATGCCTGCATTTGATATATCTCCCTCTCTGTCTCTCTGGATTTTGCCTCTGGAATTGGAAAGAAGTGGATAGACCAGGGCCTTCATATATAGGATCTGGTTGACAAGTGTTTTGCCGCCTTGTGTTCTTGACGGTGAAGCCACAGCACTGTCCGTTCCTGACTATTTCTCCCTTCCAAGGGAAGGACTTGCCAGTGACTAATTTTCCATTGTTTACATGTGGTATGTTACTTATGCCATGACACGAACATTTTTCAACGTGACCAGAGTCCATGCTCTTTAACTGGAGCGAGGAAGGAGAAGAGGTTTTTAATATGTTTATCCTCATTTTCCTTGTATACACATCATTAAAATGTACTTTGGGAAGGAGAGTGGGAACTGCAGGATTGTATTTTGTATGCTTGTGTCTCTTTTCTTTTTTTCCTCTGAGCTAATGGGCGGTGGGGTAGTGCGGCTGTGCGCTACTGCAGGCAATTGCTTTGAGCTCTTAGCACTTTGAAGAGATTAGCCCCATTGATATTCTCTTCATCTTTGCTAGGGAGGAATGCTTCCTTGCCCCGAGTGCAGGAAGATGGACAGCTGTTTAATAGAGCCAGCCTCTGTCAAGTCGATATACTATAATGTTAAATAGTCTCTTTTCATATGCCCACATATCTCCAACACCGAAACTAGGTTCTGGATGCAAGGCTGCTACCTCGTGAGTGCAATATACTGGTCTGTTAGTTTTGTTGAGCATCCCTGCTTGAATGCAGTGGTAGCTGACTGGTTAAACATTATTCTTGAAGAAAGAGCAGCCAGCTCTCTCAGCTGTAATGGCATGAAGCCCACAACTTGGTGATGGGAGAATCGTTTGTTCTGAGTGTGTGTGCCAGAAATGTCCACACGATTTTTGAGATCCCTGTGTTAAACTAACACAAGCTGAAAGTAATTGGAGGTTTGCACTTCCCAAGAGGGACATAGCTGATCAAAATTCTGATTTCTCTAGTAGCTAACTACAAACCAGATTATTTATTTTTCAATAGTTTTTTAAGATCACTCTTAAACTAGGCACAAGTATTTTTAAATATAAATTTAGTCAACATTTCAAATATTGTCCTATGGCACTGCTGTGCTTGTGACTTAATTAGGTCCATGTGTTTTTGCATTTTTATTAAATCCAGCTCACAAAGGTGCAATTAGTAATTTCCCACCTTGAGTGTGTTTACAATTATTTAATGAAAACTCCTTTCTTTTATTCTGGAAGCCTCACCATTCCATCTAACGTCTGGCTTAGCGACAAAACTTCATCTCCTGATTAGCTTATTCCTACAGACATCAGACACTGAAGATCCTTGAAGGTCATTTTGTCCTTTCTTCCATGAAAGCTTCTTTAAAGATCAAGCGCATAGTTAGTTTTTGTGCTTTGAGTAATGCTTACTCTATTGTACATAAATAAAATAATCAGTATTGCCTTTATATGATGTAATACAAAGCAGGGATTTATAAAATAAAGTATCAAATGAATTTGGTTGTATACAGGGCTATATGTGTACTAGAGAGAGAGAGCGAGAGAGAGAGAGAGAGAGAGAGAGAGAGAGAAAGTGTAATGTAAGCAATAGGATAGATATAATGGGCATTCAGTGGCAAGAGGATGGCTCAGGAGATTAGTAATAGGGTGCATAGATTGCCACCTCTTGATCAGTGTTACTACTGATGGAAAGTCATTAGCATCTGGCAGTTTTTTGATGACCAATCCAAAATGAACTAGTGGGCTGCATGGAAAGTTGTCCGTACCTCATTTAATAAACCGGCGATAATTGACACTTCCATTGGAGGAGTGGGGAGGTAACGGTGGCATCTCCAAGTCGGGGATCGAGCATATTCAAAGAGTGGAAGGACGAGAGAGCACAACTATGCATGCTAATTCTGCTAGATGTCATTCTCCAATGCTTTGAATCTGGCACCTTTCGCAAATGGGTAATCTTCTTTAAAATACATTAAATGAATTAATAAGTGCGGTCATAAATGATTGTTGGCAAATTGTCCAGAGGGTTAAAAGGCCTAACCAGGGACAAAAGGTGATCCATGAGGTTATGCAAAATAAATGGATTAATAATATAATCTCCGTATATATGCCGTATGAGTGATCGTTATACCTCGCAAACCTATCTCGGCATCTTCCGTGCACTTGAAGAGTTATCTTGGTTTCCCTAGAAGGAAGAAACTGAATGGGCCTTCCAAATAGGAACAAATGCAGGCTTTAGGGGTGATTGAAATGTCCCAGCTTAGGGATAGGATGTGGGATAACCAGACAGCCATTCAATCTCCACTAGTGCATCATTGACTGTACTCACTGTAGCCTGGTACACATCTCTGGATGGAAGCACCCTTGTCTCTTTTGAAGGAACAAGGGCTAGAGGGACCTAACCTTGCTTCAGCATGAGCCTCTGTCCTGATGCATGTTTTCAGGCTGCAAAGCCGTCCACTCGAGTGGCCCAAGACCTCAATCCTGGGGTTTCCCTCAAGCCTAAAGTAGATTGTTGTGGCCCAAGCACCTACAATGTCTCGGAAGTCTGGTTTGCTGCTGTTATTGTTAGGTGGGAGCCTGTAAGTTAAACTGAACTCTGCTCCTAAAGTACAATATTATCCAGGGTCTGGTGTGGTCTGTTGTACAGAGTGATCCTGCCATGAGACTTATCTTTCTGGCTTCTCTTTCTTTCCCAAATCACCTTGGCAAAACGGGCAGTCGTTCGGACCCTCGTGGTTTTTGTTTCTGGTTCCTCTGTAGCTTTTGTGTCTTCGGGGCATTCCATGCTGGAGTTGCAACTGTCTATTTCAGACATTCTCCCAGTAATTTAATATCGCCGAGATTTTGTTTTAGTAAACAAAATCTTTCACACAAAGGCTAAAATCCCTGTGCAGTGCCCTTTCAGAAAGAAAGGAAACACAAAAGACAGCCACCGGTATTTTTGTTTGATTTCTACTGTCTGCATCCTCCTTTTTTCACCGTAATAAATCTGCCAATCTCAGCTCCTTTAAATGTACCAGATAACACAATAGGCACTATACAGGGGTGATTTATTTATGTTTCTCATTTTAGCCATAGCTGCAAACCTGCCCTTTACGAAGCTTGAAAAAAAGCACGGAAGCTTTTATTGAAACCTTTCACGGTGCAAGGTAGTTTTCAAGCACAGTTGTTTTGCATGAGGAACATTTACCGATCACTAAGCTAACACATGGGATGGGCATGTTAGGTCAAAGGCTTCAGTCCTCCTTAACTTTTAATGTTGGCCCTTCTCCTTGTTACAGTCAGAGCTGTGGAGATAGGGAAGTGTAAGTATCTTTAGACACCGCACCCACTATTCAAGTGCCCTCTTCAGAGCAGGAGAACGACCGGCCTGTGGGAGTCAAAAACCTATGGATTTATTCTCCAAGCCCTAGTTTGTACCTGGTCCTTGCTAGAGTTCAGGAAAGTGGAAGCATCCCAAGGATCCTTCCCTCAAACTTAACACCCCCGTATAAGATCCAACCAAATTTTCAATGACTCAGCAACTGCATCTCAAAAGAGGCAAGCCGCCCAAGAAGAGAGGAAATGGTATTATGACACGGCTCTACACTGCCCCCATGTGAGTCAGCGTGTGTATTATGGAATCTGGCCCCAACATTGGTTACTATCCAAACTAGTCCCAGAAAATTACTTTTAGATGGAATTCAGTTACCCGTAGCTGTCTTTTTTCTTTTCAGTAGCTGAAGGATGCATTTTAAGAAAGGCTTCTTCCTCCCCTTCATTTTATCTGTGTAAAAATGAAGGAAAATTTTCATTTTTATTTCTGTTTTTACTTGCATATTGCACACGCATGCACTGTACATGTGAACAGGTATAACCGAGGACACAAATATATACATGTTGTGTGGAAGAAAAACTGTTCTTATTAAATTCCAGCAAAGACCCAGGCAATGCTGGGTAAGTCTTCTAGTGTTTTACAATAGTCCATTTGCATTTCTAAGTGATATTTTTAAACACCTTTGATTTCTTTTCCTATTGGAAAAATCCGTTTGTTCTAATAATTTCTGAAGTTCACATTTTTTTTCCTCCTCCTTTGTGAACTACACATTACGATGGCAGAAAGGTGAACCTGACAGGAAAGCCCTAGAGGGGACCAAAAATGACAAAAGTAGGGACATTTAATAAGTGAAGACCCAATGCTTTCATATTTCCAAAATAAAGAGCAGAGGCCAAACGTGCATATGTATGCACAGACGATGATATTTCCCCAGGGCCGTGCACTTTTGCTATATGAGCCAATGAAAACATGGTCTGTGGTGATTCTTTTTTTTTTTTTTGACCCCCTGCCTACGTCTGGATAACAAGCTCTTATCACAAGAAACAACCCAATTAGGTGAGCAGAGCCACTTGCTGAATCTAGACACTGCAGGGTGATCATTAGGACTTTGCTTGTGCCCTTGTAAAAAGCACCACTGGAATGAGACTGTTGGTTTCCCTACAGGCACAGCCAGGCCTGTTGCTTTTGCTTGCTGCCTAGACGGGGTTTTCCACACTAGCCTCTAATGGTTCTATACCTGTCGGAGTCCTCCTAATCATAGAGGAGACGTCTCACCTCTGCTACATCCCAGCCGCTCATCACAGATAACAAACAATTGCTGAGAAGGTCTGATAGGAGGAATTCCCCTCAGGATTGCCTATATCAGTGTTTCTTAAACTGTGTTCCGCTGCACACCGGCAGAGAACAACAGAGTTCAAAATGGCCACCCTTAAAGGGACAGACAATTTTTTTTTTTTTTGCTCAATAACTTTTCCCTAGCCCCCCTGTGATGGAGGACCTGACCCCCACACTAAAAGCCGCCCGGCCGCGGCTGTGGGTGGCACGCAGAGCGGCGAACAGCACCCCGGCTGCGCATGCGCAGTGGCACCTGGGCCAGAACCCGTGGGCCTTAGGACCCCTGGGCGTCCTGCCATCCCCGACGCTGGGACGCCACATCACACTGCGCAGGGGATACAAGAGCAAGGGTGGAGCGCAGGGGAGGGGGAGAGCAGGAGCTGGTTGTGCTCTCACCCCCACAGGCAGAGTGAAGCACGCCCCAGCCAGTGGAGTGCGTCTCCCTACGGCAGACGGAATGAAGGTAGCCCCCCCCCCAGGGGGCAGCTCCTGAGTGACCATGAGGAAACAGAGGTGGGGAGTGCTAGAGGGGTCCAAGACCCTCTAGCTTACTCTCTACTACATCCCCTCCCCCCTCTTTTTTTTCCTCAAAAAAATCCTTGATGTTCCTCATAAAAAAATATTTTTTGGTGTTCCTTGGTCTTAAAAAGTTTAAGAAACACTGGCCTATATAATGTGTGCACATTGTAACGTAATGACACGCAGCTGAAAGTTTTATGCTTTGGTTGGGTCTAATACAACCCAAATAGCTTTGATTTCCTAGATGTTACACAATTTTGCAAAAGAAACCACCCAGCACAGTCAATGTTGGCTTTTGCAGGCAAAGCAAATGCTTTCCAAGGAGCTGTTGTGAACAGATGGACTCTCGTTCCTTTCACAGACAGTCCCCTAAGAAAGGGGTTTGTTTTGCATGAAAGGGATTGTTTCCATTGAGGGCTACACGGCCATTTGGTCTCATTGTTTTTCATATTTGGCCATTGTATTGTGAACATATGAAGTGGGCAAAATGTCGGGAATAATTAAGCAGCATGATGCTGAAACTTTGGGTGGATGTGAACTGTCATATAGTAAGGAGCCCAGTTACATGTGGAGCTGCTATTTCTACTTGCACAAACCCATCTGTTTATCTGTTTCTGTTCTCCGAGGAGCAAAGTACATCTTATGTGAAGAATTTCCACTAGTGGTCAAAGGCTTCTTCCCACACAAAAATGCTTGTTTTTCCTGCTTTCCTTTCTAAGTATCTATCCAATATATTATCCATGGGCTGATTCTTCGAGAAGTACATAACTTTAGCACAAAAAGGGAAATGAATGTTATCTTTTGTCAATTTATCATAAATAATAGCCCTTGGGGAGAAATAAAACATTTACAGCTTTAGACTATAGGAATAAATGGGCTTAAAATCCTGTGGTCATTGTCAAGTTCACGTTTTAGCACTTCTAGCCATTTAGGGCGAGCGTTTTGCTATTTGTGAAGGGCAGGCGTGCTTCTACATTGATGTATAGTGCTCTGACTACATCATCAAAACTAAATCAACAGCAGAATTACTAGGAATAACATCAGACATAAGCAGATGGGCTTTTTAGACCTCTTTATTGAATCTTGAGTTTCAAAGTGGATTTATCTACCCTCAAAGATAAGACAGTAAGGTCAGCTATTAAGAATCACATGATGTTTTTTTCCTTTTTAAACTGGTGGTATAATCTGTCTAACGCTATTGAACCTCTGTAAATTGTATTAAAATGCTTGGAATATGGAATTCGATAAGTGTTCTAACTTCTAGTTTAATTATCACAGTGTTAATCTCTTAATATAAACTTCAGTGACAGAGTTAGTGTAGAATAAAATAAGGTCGACTCAAAAAAGGAACCGTTTCAATTAGCTCCTTCAAACGAGTGCTAACTTGATTTAGAGAATGTGGGGTTTTTTTTCTCCTGCTAAATTCACTGGAACACCAACCCCCTTAATCTCTGCTCAGTTTTAAGACTAGATTCCTGGCCATCTATGGCAAGAAGAAGGGTGAGATAATATCTTTTTTTGGACCCTCTTTTGAAATGAAACAAAGCTCTTCTTCAGGTCTTGAACGTTCTTTGAGCCTAGACCTGAAGAAGGGCTCTGGGTACCTCAAAAGCTTCTCTCTCTCAACAGCAGAAGTAGGTCCAATAAATGATATTATCTCACCTCCCTGGTCTCTAGTATCATGGCTAACAAGACAGTGTTGTAGCTAACATAGCTACAACGCTGACCGCTTGTGGTAATTAAAGATCTCACAGTGCTGTACTATTGGAAATTTGCTAACTTTGGTGTCATGGTCATATTTTAAATTGTGTAATCACATCATGGCTACCTAACCTCCCTCAACCCCCCGCAGGGTAACAGTATTTGACACAATGGCTTACTACAGGAAGTGCACTGTTGTTCTGTTCTGTCCCTGTTTCACTCATTGGTATTCCTATTTTCAGGACAGGTTCTGATCCTGCATTGCTGGCCGACCCTTGTCCTTGCCAGAGCCCCTTCATTCTAGTGGGGCTGCATCTACACAGTGGAGATATTTCAGGATACGGTGGAATCCTGAAATAGCGAACCCCACGTCTTAGAAACATGCCCATTATTTTGAAATATTTTTCGAAATAACAGGCGTGCTATTTTGCCATCTCTGTAAACCTCATTTCATGAGGGTTCAAGGATGGCTTGAAATAGCACAGTATTTTGAAATTTAGCGCTGTGCAGACAGCACCAAATTTTGAAAAAGCCTACTGTGACGGGGCAGAGACGCCCTGCACTCCGGTCCCGCCGGCAGGCCGCGCTGATGGCGGCTCGGGGGGCGGAAACGGGTGCCGCAGTGCTGTGCGCGCCCCAACCTGAGGTCCAAGGGGCCCCGCAGGTGGTGTACCGGCAGTGCGCCGGATGCTTCCGGGCAGCCGCCACGGCGGGGCACCCGGACACGCCATGGGTGGCATCCGACGTCACGGCGGTGGTGACGTCACCACGCGGCCCCGCCGGCCGGCCAGGAGCATGCCCACGCCGGGAGGGGCGGAGGCTCCTTTGCCGGAGAATGGCGCGGGGCTTTAAAAGCCCGGGCGTGGGCAGAGAAGGGGGGGGACTCGAAGAGAGCCCCTCCGCAGCGGAGAACAGCCACGGATGGGCCCTAAGACCCGAAGGTAAGCCTGCCGGCTCGGACGCCGTGGTGACGGCGGGGAGAGGAAGCAGCTCAGGGCAGGCAAAGAGAGCCTGTGGGCTGGCGAGTTACGGCAGACGCCCCACCAGCCGGACCGGACGGCATGCACGGGTCCGTGAGAGGGGGCAGGCCCGGACCCCCCTCTCCCAGCCACGGGCGGCTAGTCGACTCTCGCACGAAGCAAGCCCCTACGAGCCAGTGGTGGGACAGACTGGGACGGCAGAGGGCGATTCACGAAGGTGATGGGCGCACGAAACTGGGGGAGAGACTAACATGCCCACAGGGCATCCTATAGACTCATTTACAGGTAGTGGAGAATGTGGGCATATTGAGGCCCCCGAACGGAGGGGGAGCGGGGAAAAAAAAAGAGAAAAAAAAAAAGAACCTCCCCTTTTGGGCTCATTGGCCCGGGAGCACCCCACGCTGGGGGGCGTGGACTGAAGACCGGGGTTGGAAGCATTTTTCTTTCTGTTTTCCCCTGTCTGCAATGAAGATCCAAACACACCAAGATGGACCCGGCAAAAGTGATAGAGTGGCTGCGGGAGAGTCAACGGCAGCACCAGCAACAACAGACCGTGCTTATACAGCAACTCTCAGCCCAGCACCTGGAGCAGCAGATGCAGTTGGTACACAAGCTGGCAGAACAGTTCGAAGCCCAGCAGGACCGGTGGAGGCAACAGTACGGGCCGTCACGGATGGCGACCCCGGGGGCCGCAATGGCGGAGGGAGAAGAAGGAGGAGTTTTCCCGATGGCCCCAGTCAGGCTGTCAAAGATGGGGCCTGAGGATGACCCGGAGGCTTTCTTGGTCACATTCGAGAGGGTAGCGACCGCCACAAGATGGCCTGAGGAGCAGTGGGCCACTATTCTGGTGCCATACCTGACGGGGCCTGCCCAGATGGAGTATAGGAGCTTGGGCTCCTGGGAAGTGTTACACTATTTTAAAGTTAAGGAAGCCATCCTAGACCAGCTTGGCATCACCCCCGAAACATATAGGCAAAAGTTCCGTCAAGAGCAGTACACCACGGGAAGCCGACCGAGGGCTGTAGCCCAGCGACTATGGGAAGCGGCCTGGCGGTGGTTGGAGCCGGAACAGCAGATGGGGGTCCAAGTCGCTGAGAAGGTGGTGCTCGAGCAGTTCCTGAACAACCTACCAACGGGGGGCCAACGCTGGGTGAGGAGGCAACACCCATCGACACTGGAAGAGGCCGTGGTCCTCATGACAGACTATGAGGCTGCCGACACTGCCGAAGGAGTAGGAAAAGGGGATTGGCCCCCACCTTCCCTGAAAGGTGAACCCCCGAGGTCGGCTAATCCCAAAGGGGTGCCCGAAGACACCCGGGCTCGCAGAGCCGGGAAGCTTGAAACCCGGAGGTTAGCCCCGGCCTGGACAATCCCTGGGAAACGGCGCCCATATGGACCCTCCCAGCCGTCTGCAGGGGGAGAACCGACCCAGGGGATGACGGGGCCAACAAGGGGTGCGTGCTTTCGATGCAGTGAGGAGGGGCATTTCCAATGGGAATGCCCCTACATGGACTGTACATATGCCCAAGCCTTGACCGGGGGTCAACCGCAAGAAGAGGGGGAGAAGGCACGGATCACAAGGCAGGTAGTGATCGGAGGGCAAAGAGTGGAAGCCCTAGTGGACTCCGGTTGCAACCGAACGATTGTCAGGGAAGATCTGATCGGGGCACTGGGGCCCCGAGGGCCACCGGTGCAGGTCCAGTGTGTACATGGAGACATGCACCGATACACGACGGCATGGGCCCAGATAATAGATGGGACTCACGAGAGCTGGGCCTATGTGGTGGTGGCTCCCAGGTTAGTCTACCCAGCACTCCTCGGACGTGACTGGGAAGGATTTCGGCGAGTAATGGGGGAATGGGGAAACCGGGAGCGGCGGGAGGATGCAGAAGGGATGCTGGGGGAAAGCAGGGGACCCTCCGACCCCTGGGCTAACCCCCAAGGGGGGCCACCCGGCCTCCTAGGAAGGAGGGAGCCGCTGAGCGATGAAGCACCCCTGGAACCCTGGGACGGTGACTTCATTCAGGAGCAGAGAGACGACCCGACCCTGCAGCACGCCTGAGCTGTGGCCAGGGAGGAAAGCAAGGTGGAGAAGGGCAACGGGAACCAACGGAGCGGACCCTTTTTCGAGGTATGTCACGACTGTCTGTACTGGGTTACGGAGGGGGTGGAAGAATATGGGACCCTTAAGCAGCTATTGATTCCCGCCCGGTACCGTCGGCCGCTGATGGGCCTAGCCCATGCCAACCCCTGGGCTGGGCACCTGGGCTACGAAAAAAGTGCGCAGGATCCTACAGCGATTTTATTGGCCAGGCGTATACCGGGAGGTTAAAGACTTTTGCCTGTCATGCCCAGAGTGTCAGCGGGTGAGCCCCAAAGGAATCCCTAAGGCCCCCCTCGTGCCCCTGCCGGTTTTTCGGCGTGCCCTTCGAGCGGGTGGCCATGGATTTGGTAGGCCCGCTGGAAAAAACAACTTCCGGGTGTCAACATATTCTCGTGGTTATAGACTATGCCACCCGGTACCCTGAAGCCGTTCCCCTAAGGACGATGACAGCAAAGGTGTTGGCAACAGAGCTGGTGAAGATCTTTGCCCAAGCTGGGGTGCCCAAAGAGATCCTCACCGACCAGGGGACGAATTTCATGTCGTGACTCATAATGGAGCTATGCCGGCTATTGCGTATAAGAACGTTGCGAACATCGGTGCACCACCCCCAAACCAACGGTCTCATGGAACGATTCAATAGGACCTTGAAAAGCATGTTGAGGAAGTTCGTAGAACAGGACCCCCAGGCATGGGACCGCCTACTACCCACCTTAATGTTTGCGGTGAGAGAGGTCCCTCAGGCCTCAACGGGATTCTCCCCTTTTGAACTCCTCTCCAGGAGGCAACCCCGTGGGATATTGGATATCGTGAGGGAAAACTGGGAGGAGCAGGAGACGCGGGTGAAAGGGTCGGTCCCCTATATCCTAGAGTTGAGACAAAAGCTAAAAACTCTAGGGGAATTCGCCCAGTTGCACCAACATGAGGCCCAGGCCCAGCAAGCAGCCCATTATAATACGGGGGCTCGCCTGAGAACCTTCGAGCCGGGGGACCGGGTTTTGCTCTTGTTGCCCACACAAGACTCTAAACTGTTAGCCAGGTGGCAGGGGCCCTTTGAGGTGTAAGACGGGTAGGAGAAGTAGACTATGAGATACGGCTTGCTGGGGCCCACCGAGAAACAAAGATTTACCATGTTAATCTCTTGGAGGCCTGGAGGAGTCAGGAGGGGCTAATGGTCAACCCCGTAGATCCCGAAACAGACCTGAGACCCGGAGATGTGTGCCTCACCGCCCCGCCGGAACCGAGAGTGGACCCCGAATTGACCCCGGGACAGAGAGAAGGATTAGAACACCTGCTCCAAAAGTTCACCGACGTTCTGACTGATCAACTGCGACAAACGACCCATCATGTGGATACCGAGGCCGGAAAAACGGTGAGGGACCCCGTGCGCCCCTTGCCGAGGAAAATGTGGGAGACGGTGAGGGAGGAGATCCAGAAGATGTTCCAGTGGGGAGTGATTGAGGAGTCATATAGTGACTGGCAGAGTCCCATCATGCTGGTCCCGAAAGCTGACGGATCGACACCTTCTGCATCGATTTCTGGAAAGTTAGTGGTATATCGCGCTTCGACGCGTACCCCATGTCTAGAGTTGACTAACTATTGGACCACCTAGAGCAAGCGCGCTACCTGTCAACGACTGATCTGAGCAAGGGATACTGGCAGATCCCCCTCACCGCCATGTCAAAAGAAAAAACGGCCTTCTCCACGCCCTTTGGGCTATACCAATTCGTACGCATGCCGTTCGGCTTACGTGGGGCTGCAGCCACCTTCCAGCGGCTGATGGATAAAATATTGAAGGATCACCAGCAGTACGCAGCCGCGTACATTGATGACATCATAGTATACAGCGAGTCGTGGGAAGATCACCTGAAAAGACTCCAGGCCATCTTGAGGATGCTACAAGAGGCAGGGCTGACGGCGAACCCGAGCAAGTGCCATTTTGGGGAACGGGAAGTGACCTATCTAGGTTACACGGTGGGGCGAGGCTGTGTGAAACCCCTAGTCGATAAGGTGGGGGCGCTGCGGAAGTATCCTTCACCCACGACTAAGAAACAAGCCCACCAATTCTTGGGCCTCGCCAGTTATTATCGGAGGTTTGTCCCACACTTCGCGTCCCTGGCGGCCCCGTTGACAGACCTGACGCAAAAGGAACACCCTAACAAGGTGGTGTGGACGGAGGCCTGCGAGACAGCCTTCCAGACGCTCAAAAGCAAGCTGACCGGAGCGCCGGTATTAGCCCAACCAGACTTCGAGAAACCCTTTATAGTGCAAACCGATGCCTCCGAGGATGGGTTGGGGGCCGTCCTCTCCCAAGAACAGGAGGGGGCGGAACACCCCGTAATATATATAAGCTGTAAGCTGTTTCCCCGTGAATGCAGGTACTCAACCATAGAGAAGGAGGCGCTAGGCGGTGAAGTGGGCCATAGAGATGCTACGGTACTACCTACGGGGTAACCGGTTCACGATCATCACCAACCATGCCCTGTTGTGGTGGCTGCAAAGTATGAAAGACTCTAATGCCCGAATCATGTGCTGGTATCTCTCATTACAGCCATACGCCTTTGATGTAGTCCACCGGGCAGGCGCCACGCATGGGAACGCCGACTTCTTCTCCCGGAACGACACCCAAGAGGAGGACTCGGACCAGGGGGTAAAGGGACCTTTGAGGGGGGAGGTGTGTGACGGGGCAGAGACGCCCCGCACTCCGGTCCCGCCGGCAGCCGTGCTGATGGCAGCTCGGGGGGCGGAAACGGGTGCCGCAGTGCCGTGCGCGCCCCAACCCAAGGTCCAAGGGGCCCCGCAGGTGGCGTACCGGCGGTGCGCCAGATGCTTCCAGGCAGCAGCCACGGCGGGGCACCTGGATGCGCCGGGGGTGGCGTCCGACATCATGGCGGTGGTGACGTCACCACGCGGCCCCGCCGGCCGGCCGGGAGCACGCCCACGCTGGGAGGGGCGGAGGCCCCTTTGCCGGAGAATGGCGCGGGGCTTTAAAAGCCCGGGCATGGGCAGAGAAGGGGGGGGACTCGGAGAGAGCCCCTCCGCAGCGGAGAACAGCCACGGATGGGCCCTAAGACCCGAAGGTAAGCCTGCCGGCTCGGACGCCGTGGCGACGGCGGGGAGAGGAAGCAGCTCAGGGCAGGCAAAGAGAGCCTGTGGGCTGGCGAGTTACGGCAGACGCCCCACCAGCCGGAACCGGACGGCACGCATGTTCGAGTCCTTAGGGCCCAGGGCTGGGGTCCATGAGAGGGGGCAGGCCCGGACCCCCCTCTCCCAGCCACGGGCGGCTAGTCGACTCTCGCACGAGGCGAGCCCCTACGAGCCGGTGGTGGGACAGACTGGGATGGCAGAGGGCGATTCACGAAGGTGATGGGAGCACGAAACTGGGGGAGAGACTAACATGCCCACGGGGCATCCAATAGACTCATTTACACCTATTTCAAAATAAACTCAAAATAAGCTACACAAATTGAGTATCTTGTTTTGAGGGTAGGGTGCTGTGTAGACATGCCCTGGGGTTCTACATGGGTGCCAGAGTCCACTTACATTGGGACTGAGCCATATATAGCAGCGTGTTGAACTGCCTGCTTAATTAATACTTGCAGAGTTTGAAGTGTATAGGAACAACTCTATCAATGTCCAATGGGAGTGTGTCCTGGACTGCAGTGGGAATTTGGTCAAGCCTATGAAGCGATACATAAGAAAAACCTAGCTCTGGAGCATTGCTATTCTTTGTCTTAATAGTCTTTATCTACCATTCTGCGACATATATTGTTCATTGACTTAGTTTGAAATTTTGTCCTCCTCCCCTGTGCTGCATCTCATCCAGCAGGCACTTGCAAGACTCCTGCCTTTTCCCTACTGACCCACGGGAAAATTTGGGCTCTTGTATTAATCCCCTTGGAGCATGGCTAGTCATTGAAGGTAGGGCTGTGGGAGGCAAGCCCACAGTAGACTGTGTGGGAGAGAAGAGACGGGAGCTGCTTCCAGCCAAAGTGGGGGTAGCAATGGGGATAGGGATGACTTGGCCCATGTTTTTTCTAGAGATCATCTCTTTCCTCCCATCCCATCACCCACCCAAACCCTCCTTTGTGGCTGGAAGCATTTGTCCCTTCCTGCCCACACAGTGTAGACATGCAGCTCACACCCCCAGGCCGCTACTGGCCAATGACCCAGCTGCCTCCTGTCCCCTGGCTACAGCATAGGCAGGAAGGGGTTAAGCCCTACGGATGCACTTTGAGCACCAGAGCACAGGGAACTGGCTGCAGGGGTTCAGTGAGCCAGGCCAGCGAGGTGGCTCAGAGAGGAGGGTGCTGAGGGGACAGAGCAGCCCCATGCTCCCTGGAGGTAGGATGTGGGATGGTGGCAGCATGTGAAGAGGCGGCGAAGTGCCCCTACCAGGGACCTGCACAAACAGGCTGGGAATAGCTTCCTCCCCACCACTCCAGAGCTAAGCTTGAGGGCTGGAGAAGCTTCCCCAGGCCAGTGCTGTGTGGGGCTTTGCCACATGCAGAGCTTGGCTCTGCCTTGGACCGGAGACCTTGAGCTTTCCCTGGGTGCCAGCCCAGCGAGAGGCAGGGGTGGAAGGAAGGAGCCAGCCAGGCTGTTGCTGAATGGCCAGGAGTGGGACGCACCCCTTTGGGGGCATATGAAGGAGCAGCGGGGCTGGCAGGGGGAAATGGGCACAGCCGGGAGAGGGCAGGGAGATGGGAAGCATGTAAAGGGCCAATGGGTGGGCAGCAGATGTGACTTGTAACCAGCCACCTGCAATCACCAGCTATCAAAACAAGCAGCCAGTGTTGGTGGGAAATTGAGTGGGGGTAGGGGGAGACTGCTGGCCAAAAACTGGCAGGCAGCAGGGACTGCACTGACGGACCAGAAGGGGAGCAGCTGTCCCCACGTGCTGCAACTTTGCCTGATCACCAGCCTTGCACATACACACACCCCTGTGGTCAGCTATGGGTGGGCAGCTGGTGAGCCATGACCTGGCCAACAGTAGGATCCACTGGTCATGATGGAATACCTGCAGGAGGGCATAAATACAGGACTGTCCCTTGAAAAGCAGGGCGTCTGCTCACCCTTTTTCTACACCATTTGCATGGCAGCATGGGGTGATCAGTCAGAAAGAGATCAGGTGATGCGTTGTATGTCGGGCTGTCTTTTTCCTCTTGCCACCACAGGAAACCCTCTCTGAAGCAGAGCCGGCAGTCACTCATGAGTCCCAACGTCAGCTCACACTGATTCATGCATGGCTAGCTGTCACTGAAACCATTGCCTTATGTGGGTTGATTATTTTTCATGCGCGATTCAGCTGCCCCTGTGCTGGTACAGATTTCTCCAGCTGTGTTCTTGATCCAGCTTAGGACTATGCACTTGAACATCTACAGATGATATGTGGGACCTGGGATAAAATGAATTTTGAAATCCAGTGGTGATTTTTGGGGGTTTGTTACCTAAACAGAGTTGCTTGCTCTCAGTGTTGGTGCTAGACTTATCAAGATCCACCTCTGTGGGGAGTTGCTTGAGCTCTTGACTCATTCCATTTGCTTCCCCTAACTGCTGTATTGTGGATGAATTTGGCACTTTTAGTAAGTAGTTCCCCCTATTGTTGTTTGCTCATGCCAATGATTTGTGTCTTAGGTACATTTTGTGCAGAGAGATTTTATTTTCCTGGCAGTCTGGATATAGTGCTCTTTCCATGTTTAAGCACAGCAAAATAAAGAGTTTGTTTATTCTTACGCTCTTACGTCCAACCCATGCAGTGAATCTAGCTGTCCAAGCCAAGGAGGAATGGGTTGTTTTTAATTAGGAATAGATCACAGCTGAGGAAATTACTTATATCTAATGGGATTCTCTGTAGCGAGATTGCCTTGGGCACTTTTCAAGACTTTGTGATAGCAGCTCTGAGAGAAATATCATCTACAATTTCCAGCAGTCAGCAGATAAAGGCTTCTGGCCTTCTAGCAATCCCAATCCCATGTTTAACCAGTTTGAATGGAGAGGGGGGGAAACAAACACATGTACAACTGTGGAATCAGAAGCAACCAAGGCCTTCATACGGATGGATCAGCTGTTGGATTTGATTTATGCCTTTGTATCCGATCTAGAGACACAAGTAAAAGATTTTCAAAAGGCCACATCATGCCTTTTTCAAAGAGAAAGCCAAGCAGCAAGCAAATTCACTTCTCTCAAGTCCCCAACCAATTATTTGATTTGTGATCATATTTCTTTATGCAGAAGAAAGGAGAACACAGAAATATGCCAGTCTGCATTTTGTAAACTTTTCTTCTGCCTGGTCTGGGGAACCTAATAAGGAACGTGTTTCTTATAAGGCTGTTTAACAGTATATTTACTACTGATATTATGGAGAAATGAGGACGGTTTTCCAATGAATTCTAAGGAGTTTTTTATTCCTATGTAAGAAGCATTCACTTCTCAGAAATACCAGGAGTTGGAAAGTCTTTACTGATTCTTCTTTTGCTCTCCCTATTTATATTTTATTGAGATCTTTTTATTTTCATGCTGTTGTGAATGTTAGTATCCTTTCTGTAGCTGTCTGTGGGGACATTGGGCATGACGCTTTCATCATTCTCCATGTTACCTGTGCCGGTATTTATTATTAGTAGAAAATGTTAGTTTGCTTCTCGGTAGTGGATTGGAACAAGGCATGATGAGCTGGAACTCATATTCTAGATGTTGACAAAATTAGAAAAGCAAGAGAGTGTGTGTGTGTGTGTGTCTATATCTACATCAGAACTTTTAGGAATATTGTTTATCCTGCAAAAAAAAGTAAAAATATAAATGTTCATTTTGTCAAATGTTTTAATTCCAGTTTCTCAAGGTTTCTTTCCACCATAAGCAGAAAGGTAGGGATTTTAAAATGAAACTTTTTGGTTTTAGCGGTTGGAGACTTCTGGGTCCCATTGGTTTGCAGAGCATGGAATCCTAGAAAGAGTTGTCCAGGATCAAACCCATATGTCATCTTGTCCAGTGTCTTCTTTATAAAAGTGATCCTAAGGCAGGCATAAGAAATCCCGTTATGATTAATTAAGGAACAACTTACCCGATGGGCAAGTTCTTTCAAACCAAACCTAACTTTCTGTCTAGCCGATGGCTCAGGCACTGATGCGTGACAAAGTGTGTGTGTTTCTGTGTGCGTAATTTATTGCGGGTTTTTTGGTAGTATTGACACAATGTGAATAACTCATTTAATGAATCTGGATTTGAGTAAAAAATATTATGACACTTGAACCACATACAGAATCTTCATCTGAATGCGTGCTCTATTCAGAGGTAATTAAAATTTTACCAGTCTCTAGCAATCAAGCATCTTTAATTCACAAGCTTTCCTTACCCATATATTTACACATTTATGGTACTGAATGCTAATTGTAATAGTCGCTCACCACTACTTCCTTCAGCTCTCATTATTCCAAGATGACAGACTATGAAACAATGTACCTAAAACCCAACTCCTTTAGCAAAATACCTGCAATTATTAACAAATCCATAATAAATACACTTCTCTTGTCCTGAAATGAACTATTATCAGGAAGCTACAGGTGAAACCTACTCATCTTTAAATCAATATTTCTCATCCCTTTCAGATTTTACCAATGTGACTGTGTTTGGGAGAAGAAACCATGTTCCGTGCTTTCTAGTCTGCATCAGTAAAGGATTTAAGTACACAAGTAGTCTCGCTGATTTCACTAAAACTACATACTTGCTTACGCTTGTGCTTAGTGACTCAAGTCCAAAATGCTCTGCAACTTCTCGGATCAAGCCCTCTGGTAATTTTTTTTAGTAGGAAAAATTCTTCTTTATGGCAAAGTGATTTACCTTAATAAATAAGGCCATTTTTAAAATTAGTCACATAAATGGTTTCATACAGAACTGAGCGCCTCCTCCAGATAATTACTGCGACCAGCTTAGCTTTACGCAACACTTTACAAAATGCTTCTCCGGAGTCATTCAAGCTTTTTGGCTGTCAAATGACAGGCTCCTGGCTTCTGTGCTTGTTAGATTAACATCAGAAGGCAGAATTTGCATCTGGCCAATCGGCATTTAGTCATCAAATCAGCAAATGGAGCTAATGTGGAATAATAATGGGAGTTCTTGCTTCCAAGTACTGAGGACTAAAATACATTTTAATATCGCATGCAGCTCACATAAGAAAGAAGCACAAGAGCCATTAAAAACTGAATATATCTTATTTGTAGTGTCAGTAGAGGTTATCATTATCTGTTCCATGGCAGTTATGCTTTCAGGCTGTAAATGTTACTGTTGTCCATCCAACTAATAATTTTTGGTACTGCTTTTAAATGCCAGTCGTGCAACTCATGTTCCATTTTTTTTTCTTTTTAAAAGGCCACACTTCAAAATACTTGTCATGTTCCATACAGAACCATCCAGTGTGAGAATGTGTGTGCAGAAAGATGCAGGGTATGAAATGGGATTTTTAGGTTTTGCTTTGATGGGATTTTTTAATTATTCAACGTGCATACACAATGGTAGTCGATTCTTTCATTGGTTGGCAGATGTCTTTGCTTGGCAGAACAATGAGGGAAAGTTGCCAGCACTTGAGAGTGAACTTAAAACGTTGTCACATACAGGTCTTACATGTGAATTGTGAATCCTCAAACCAAACGTTTTAAGATCTGACATTGGCAACTGTATCTAGGTAGAATTTTAAATTATAACTCAATATATTTTTGATTGAAAATTAGTGTTTCCTCCCAGGACATGACATGAAGACTCCATGTTGTCCTGCAACAACACTTGATACCACAACTGCTTAAAAGCCATGGATCTCACCAGCTGGTCTGTGAATGCTTCCCTGGGCAACCTTACCTGAATAGACCCTCCCCTTAGAGATGTCTCTGTCCGATCCATGTGCTCCTCCACACCCATCGGCTTTCCCCCAGCGCTTAGTTTAAAAACTGCTCTACAACCTTTTTAATGTTAAGTGCCAGCAGTCTGGTTCCATTTTGGTTTAGGTGGAGCCCATCCTTCCTGTATAGGCTCCCCTTATCCCAAAAGTAAAGGGGGGAGGGGCAAACTCAGGAATGCACATAGCCGAACAATTATCATCGTTGACAGAGCAGGGGACCTGTCAGGACACCAGTGGAGACGTCTGACTGCCACATTAGCATGTGTTTTTTAATGGATTGCTATTTAATTCTGAGTCTGCTACACTGTTGAAAACTCAGACTCCTGTTTACCTTTAAGTTTTAGTCTGTGATTGATGGATGAATGTTAACATTGAGTATTGGATAACAAGGGTAGTGTAGCATATAGAGCCCAACGCCCATTACCCTCATAAAAGACAATAATTTGGAGGGAATCTATTTGGAAAATGACCCAGCAAGATTCTTAATACGTTAGTTTAAATAATGCCTCCAAAATATATACACAGTGCATAAGGATGTGATTAAAAATGTAAGGCAGAGCAACACTGTTTCATATTGGCTTTTAACCTAGCACGTGGATTAAAAATGTAAGGCAGAGCAACACTGTTTCATATTGGCTTTTAACCTAGCATGTGGATCTAAAAGCCGAAATGAGTAACAGTTACACATTGCTATGTGTAGGATACAAAAGTAACCAAAGAACTGTGTAACTGTCAATACACAGTTCTGGAGCATTATTCAAAGAGACGCAGAAGCAATTAATCTGCATTCACGCAACAGGGTTCCAGGGAATAAATAAATGGTATTAAAAAAAATCATCCACAGAGTTTGACTTGGTTTTGAAATTGTAAATGCATATTCAATGTTTGCTTATTTTTATAACTGTAAAAACATAAATGTGGGCAAAGAAATGGTATCATTGGAAGACATTGAAAGTGCATTCAGTCTACAAAGTTCACTTTCAACTTATTTTCATATTTTTAGAGTTGAAATGATTCCATTGGCATGTTCAGGGGTTAATATGTTACAGATTTGCCTTGTCAGTTCTTGCAATATGTTTGAATTTGACTCTTTTGATAAAGTGCAACACTTTTTCATTGTTCAAGGAGATCGTAGCTTACAGCTGGGGATGCCAGCCACAGAGAATTAACTCTAAGTAGAAGAAATCGTTGAGATGTTGCTTTAACCGGCCTTAGCATTTGGGGTAAACCTTAAAAACAATTTTTGTCACGTCTGATCAAACTGACTCCTGTTGGTCATGTGATCCCCTTCATACTGTACAAAGCTGGCATGAAAATTATGAGATTAGTGAAGTGATCCATTTGGAAGCATCCAAACTTAGCTAACTTATTTTATTTAGTAGGTCTGTGCCAATGTGTGCACGCATGCTAGGGATTATGAGTGAAGTGAAATTGTAGGTACAACCTGGCTTCCTGCTATAAGACAAGTAGATCCCAGCTGTTTGTGAATACTTGCCAGCATTTAGAGTACTGCAAAGTGATGCACCCTAAGCTAATGGTATGCAGCACGCTAGGCATTCATGTTAGTGAGAGCAAAGAGAAGAGCCTACCTGGAGGAGGTGGGAAGCTGAGATCCTAGGAGAAGTGTGAAACCAGCAGACTCTTGTAGAGAAGCCCTTTACAGAAGGAGGAGAGGAGTGTAGAATGAATTGATTTTTGTGAAGGCAGAATAGTTCTGAAGCATCAAACTGATTGTTCGGGGAAAGGAGAACTAATTGATTGTGGGGGATGAATGAATTAATTTTAGAGGAGGAATATTTGCATGTCTACCTGTAGCCCAGAAAATAAAATGCTAGTCTACCACAGGTAGCTGTTCACAAATTTTGTGTATGCAAATACATGCTTTCTTTATGCAATTAATCTCAGGGTAAATTTTGCAAGCAGAATTCAGCTATCTACATCTGCAAAATAGTCCCCATAGATTCAAATTCGTATAAACACCAGTTCACTGAATCTTGTGTTCCAATCATAATTCTAATTCAGAACCATTTTAGTGGAGAACTGCATATATTCCCAAATAGAAACTGTGTTAAAATAGAGATAAGGTTAAGAGTAAGGGAAAATGTATTACTGGGATGTTGTAATTATCTCAGAACTAAACATCCAGAGACACAAAACTCAGAGCTCTGGTTGTATATACAACAAATATAAAAATGTTGATTTATGAAAATATAAATAACCTTAACTCTGTCCTGTTGTTACATCATGCCATACAGTGTTCAGTTTTGATTCATGCATTTTAGTATTTGTGGTCCCAAGTCAGTGTAATAATTTTTTAAAATACATTTTTCTAGACATTATGGCTGTTTGGCTTCTTGGAGTAGCATAAACCTGAGTCATGAAACCAGGTTTACAGCTATTTTACTT
Organism: Pelochelys cantorii; assembly: GCA_032595735.1. Taxonomy (NCBI): domain Eukaryota; kingdom Metazoa; phylum Chordata; order Testudines; family Trionychidae; genus Pelochelys; species Pelochelys cantorii. Next base: position 71,015,685 of record CM064332.1, read on the forward strand.
CACTGGATTGGTCGAAAGCAGCTCAAAAATGCCAGTGAAACTGGCCTCTGGCTTTTTTTATGTAGGTTAATTTGCTTCTACTAATCTGGGGACGCATCTTTCTTACTTTACTCAAGCGAGTTGATCCAATTTAAATGAATATGACTGTTTACATAAGTGTGTTGATCAGGAATTATAAGGAATCTTAAATATAAAAACATTGTTTATCATGCTTTAAATCTGTGAAAAAGCAATAGAGAAAAAAGAGGTTTAAAGACTTAGGCCACTATTTAAAAAAACAAAACAAAACAGGAGCCTAAAGTTTATGGGATTTTTGAATGCACCTGCCTGTCTTAGGAGCACAACTCAGTTTCAACTTCAATGAGATTTTGCTGCTTAATAGAGCTGGGCAGGATATTTTTCAGTGATTAGTAAATTACATTACTGAAAAAAAAATATTTTGGGGGCACCAAAATCATTTCCATAAATGTGGTGATTGGTGATTGGGCAGGGGGAGAAAGGAAAAGTTTCTTCTGGGAAATGTTGAAAATTTCCACTTTGGTATTTTCAAAAAGACTCATTTTGACCATTTATTTCACGAGGTCATTTTCTGAAACAAATTGTCAGTTCTAAACCCAAAAAAATCAATTATTCACTCACCTCCAATCCTGGGGCACTCAATGCACATCTACTCTGCAAAGAAAAATTCACAGCACCAAGTCTTCAAACCCAGCTCAATTGATTTGGGCTACTGAGACTGAGGCTGAAGGACTAAAAATAGTTGTGTAGACACCCCCCCACACACACACCCCCACACACTGGGTTCTGGGGTCTAAGACACATCCCTTTTTTGAGTTTCAGAGCCCAGGTTCCATCTACCCAGCTACTTGTCGACCTAGGCTCTAAAATTTGGCACTGCATGTTTTTCTTTGCAGTATCAGACCCATACGCAGGGGAGGGACTGTGTGAAGGGGACAAACACACTCCCATGGTCCTCCAAGTATGCATGAGAGAGCTCTGTTAGGGGGATGGGTGAGTGTTGTGTTGTGAGGGGATGGGCGGGTGGGGCTGGTGGCAGCGTGGCAGGGCCCAAGGAACAGCCCTCCCCCCCCCCACCTGCGAACAACGGCCTGGGCTAGAAGCCCAGCCCACACTCACCCAGCACTGGCCTTGCCAAGCAGGTTGAGCAGCAGCAGGCAGAGGTGGCCGAGGGAGCAGGGGGCCATCACGGCTACGCTGCCCACTATGGTCCCAGAAGGTAATTTCTATAAAACCTTAATTACTGAATAAATGTTTAGTCTGTTATAACAAAATCATTTTACCAATCACTGGTTCCCCTCAAATTTTTCAATAACCTCTCTTAAGCACGCTAATTGCATGACAATTTTGCACTCCTTTATATTTAAAAAAATTGACGTCCCCATTTACCATAAAAGCACCCTTCCATTCCCCAGAAATTCCTGCGTACAGGCCTGAGTATAGACGTACTCTTAGCATCCTACATCCGTACTTAGGCATCTAGTAAGTGGCTTCATAGGCTGCTGGCTGTTCATTATTTTCAGTCAAGTTAGAAACGTAACTTTAGGTACAGGCAACCCCCGACTTAGGACCACCCGACTTATGACCCCCTGCATTTACGACCATTTTTTTCATGCGAGATAGCTCCTAAAACCCCCCAAGTTATGTCTGCAGCTCGCATTTATGACAGTATACGATGCAGACTCCACACGTCATCCTAAAACAGGAAACCCACAAGGTCAGTCAGACTCGCCAGTCTGCAGCTGCTGCTTGAACTGCACGCATCTCCGCCATGTCGGTCTTCACTTTTTCGTTATTTTTGTGCATTATTAGAACTATTTCGTTTGGTTTTCCTCCATTTTCATGGTCAGTTTTGGTATTTTTAGGGTATGAAATGGGTTTCCAGGAATGGAACCGCCATTTATAACATTGCGCCTATGGGAAATAAGGGTTCGACTTATGATGGTTTGACTTGCAACGGTTCTTCAGGAACCAATTAGGTCGTAAGTGTGGGGGTCGTCTGTACCTGGTTTTGAAAAACTTGGCCTTAAATTCTTGGCCTGGGAATTTAATAAGGATTCTGTGTTATGGGGGGAAAAAAGAACCCAGAACACTGGGCCTGATGTAAGGTCTAAAGTGAGAGCCAGAGGCTGTGAACCCAAACCAGGCCATTAAAATCAAATATTAAAGCAGATGCTTCCAAGTTCACTGTTCAGTCCATGGCTTGGCAAATTCGTGGCTAGTGTGCTAAGCACTAGCTGTTTGTGTGACTATATTCCAGCTAGAACAGATACATCCCAATGTCATACAAGATAAAATGGTTTGGCAAAAGAATGTATAGGGGTATTTTGTCAAAGATGTTGGGATCACGGAGAGGTACCACACAGGTGTCATTACAAACAGAAGGTAGTACATGGTTTATTCCAATCCATCAATGTTGCCTTCACCTTTCGTGTGGCCTCGTGAATAGCAAAAACTGCTGCTGCCTGAGCTGTGTCTTGCCAAGGGGGTTCTCATGTCATTGTATGAAAACAGGGCACTCTGACTGTGCCTTGTGACTGAGGGACACGTATCTGAATTGTGCCTGTGGTCTTCTTTGATGAGTAACATAAAGGTCAGCTGAATTAGCAGGCTGCATTTATCTGCCATTCGTACCAATAACCTGAAACGCCAAGCACTGAGCAGCCTAAATAGAGTTACCAAGGCAACATCATTCCATCCTTCAGCACTTAACAACACTCCCTATTGGCCTAACTTGACTTCAAAGTGGGCCAGCATCTTCTGAAAATCCCACCTGTGAGGAGCCTGGTTGAACCTAGGATTGTGCTCAAAAGCAAGGAAGGATAAATCAGGCTGGTGGCCCTGGTTAAGCATGGAATGGAAGACAATGAGCTTCTAGTGTCCAGAATTCAGTAATAAATATTGAGTGGGGTTTTCAGAAGAAGTTAGGCACCAAACTCCCATTGAAATGTAGTAAAATCCTAACTCTCCCAGGCGCTTTTGAAAATCCCAAGCTAAATCATGCAAGAAGGCTAATGAAACAGTGCAGACTTGGTTTGAGTCCAAAAGTCTGCTGGATGAAGTAAGTGGGAATTTGGCCATTGATTTTATTGGGACTGGGATTTTACCCTTTGTCTGTATTACACCCTGAAGAATGCCCCAGAATGTGAGACCGCCACATAATTTAATCTGAAACTTGACAAACTTTCCTGGCTGGCAACTGAATGAGAGAGCCTTCTTTCAAATAGCATCAAACACTTTTGAAATCACAAGTGCAAGGCGGCCGTTGATTTAATGGGCAATAAGAGGTAAAGCTTGCAATTCTGGGACTTTAGAAATCCAATTATTTCTATTAATACGCTCACATTAAACAGTCATATTTCAGTTCTGTCTCATGCCTCACTTGTCTTGCTGCCTGTTATCAAACACAAGCCTTTAAAATCTCCTGTTTGCATTTTAATTGGCCCTGGGAATAAGCAAGAAAAGAATAATGGAAATCCGAGGCAAAATTAATGTAATGCATTGGAGGAGCTGGACACATAGCTCAATTGTCTCTAACTCCTTGTGCCCCTATTTCAGACACCTGTGTGTCTGAGATGCCAGATTCCTCTCTACCTGATCATTTTACAAAAAAATCCTCTAAGTCTAAACACATTTTGTGTATGTTTCTGGTGTTAATGTCACCCACGAGGTCGACAGTTATCTGCTTAAGCCTGCCTGTATTCAGAGCTGCCTTTGTTAAAGTGTGGGATTTAAGTCTTGTAAACACCAAGGAACGGGACTTCAGAAGAAAGGAATCTACAGGCTGAGTTCAGTACAAGCTGTGCTAAGCTGATTGCATTGGCTTGCAGGACTCCTTTGCTCCTGAGAATTCAATCTTCCTGGGTCATTCCATCCTGGCTTCTTTGGAAAAAAACAAGTCCTGGTGCTACATTCTAATAGATTCAGAGAGAGTGGTTTGTTTTTAATTTTTTCAACCTCAATTTATAGGGAATTTAGTAGCATACAAAGCATCTTTCTGGGGGGCTCTGAGGCAGGGAAATCTCTCTCTCTCTCTCCTGTCTTTCTTCTCTTTATTTGTCTCTTTTACCAGCTATTTCTTTTTATCTGTATCTGGACAAAGACCCAATGTCTGACAGAAGCTCTATAGAGCTCCATAAAACCTCACCTCCCCAAAAAAGTTTGAAAGACAGAGAACCATACTGAGCCTGTATAAGCAGGGGCAAATCCACTGAAGCAAGAGATTGGCAAATCTATTTGATGCTGAATTTGGCCCGACTTTTTTAAATGCTTGTCTTCTCTCTTAGCATTAGCCACTGTGATGACTCATTGCTAACATGCACTTGACTCTTTTGTCCGTTAGACCTTCCTATAAGATCATAGATTAGAGGCTGAGCTGCTATAGCTGAAAGCTGTTTCAATTAAACACAGTATAACCAAGTAGCCAGATGGGAGAGTAACCGTAGGAGTTTCAATTAATTGTAAAGGCTAAATAACAACTGTAGGTTATTCAGGGTCTCTGTAAATGCTGCGATCTGTGTTTTTCTTTCCTATACACAAGAAATCCAATGCAAATTAACAGATCAAATGAAAAGGGAAAAAAATCTAACCTTAGGTGATACTGGTAGATAAAGCTGGCAGCAGTTTTGCTAAGTCCCAGTTATTATAATGAGCCAAGACTAGCTAGTTCTTTACCTGGCATTGCCTCTCAGAAGCCCAGCTGCCTTCTAGCAACATAAGTGTGGGTAGTGCTGGTTACTGTTTTATTCAGAAGATAACCCTAGCATGGCCTACGGTTTTACTAGACTAAATTATTAATTTCTGGGGATTCTAAATGGGAAGATATAGGAGTCAAAGAACTCATTTGGAAACCAGAATGTCATTAGTGCCTGTCAGTCTTCCATTTGAAGTGATCAAAGAATAAAATATCAGGCTTTTTTTTCCCCCCCTGGCACTGACAGGATTAAGTTACTTTGTAATGTGGACGGTGGAGGGGAGGAGGGTGTGTACATGTACAAATGTCTGTCTGAATATGAACCTTTCACACCAGTTCACGTTGACAGTGCATTGAAAACGGGGCATCCGTATTGAATGACGATCTCCAGATGCAGCCGTTTTGAAAGCAGCAGGAACAGAGCACAAACCGAGATTAAGCTCCAAAATCACCAAGTCTGGTTTCATTCTCAGAGTGTTTGATCAGGCCAGGGTAAGTCATATCCACTCACTGCAGACTCCGTGAATAGAGTGCGTGGGGAGTTATTAACGTATCCAACTCCTGTGGTGGTTGCTTCTATTACGAGAGCCACTCATGGGGCAGTTTTCAGTCTGTTTGCTTTGAGAAATCAAGAACAGTGAATGTAAGGCTAGCAATGGTTGACAAGCGAATGCAGGATTCTCATAGACTCATAGACTCATAGACTTTAAGGTCAGAAGGGACCATCATGATCATCTAGTCTGACCCCCCGCACAATGCAGGCCGCATAATCTCACCCACCCACTCCTAGAATAATCCTCACCCCTATATCTCAGATATTGAAGCCCTCAACTAGTTTGAAGACCCCAAGATGCTGAGAATCCTCCAGCTGTGATCTGTACCCCATGCTACAGAGGAAGGCGAAAAACCTCCAGGGCCTCTGCCAATCTACCCTGGAGGAAAATTCCTTCCCGACCCCAAATATGGCGATCAGCTAAACCCTGAGCATGTGGGCAAGACTCCCCAGCCAGACACCCAGAAAGTTCTTTATAGTAACCCCTATCATCCCTCCATTGACCTATTTACCACTGATAATGACTAGTCAATTAGTTACCAAGACCATGTTATCTTGTCAAACCATCCCCTTCATAAACCCATCTAGTTTAATTTTGAAGCCAGGTAGATCTTTTGCCCCCACTACTTCCCTTGGAAGGCCATTCCAGAACCTCACTCCTCTAATGGTTAGAAACCTTCGTCTAATCTCAAGTCTAAACTTCCTACTAGCCAGCTTATATCCATTTGTTCTTGTGTCCACATTAGTATTAAACTTAAATAATTCCTCTCCCTCCCTAGTATTTATCCCTCTAATATATTTAAAGAGTGCAATCATATCCCCCCTCAGCCTTCTTTTGGTTAAGGTAAACAAGCCAAGCTCCCTGAGTCTCCTTTCATAAGACAGGTTCTCCATTCCTCGAATCATCCTAGTGGCCCTTCTTTGTACCTGTTCTAATTTGAATTCATCCTTCTTAAACATGGGAGACCAGAACTGCACACAGTATTCCAAATGAGGTCTCACCAATGCCTTGTATAATGGCACTAACACCTCCTTATCCCTACTGGAAATACCTCGCCTAATACATCCCAAGACCATATTAGCCTTTTTCACAGCCATGTCACAGTGGCGGCTCATAGTCATCCTATAATCAACCAGGACTCCGAGGTCCTTCTCCTCCTCCGTTACTTCCAACTGATGTGTCCCCAGCTCATAACTAAAATTCTTGTTATTAATGCCTAAATGCATAACCTTACACTTCTCACTGTTAAATTTCATCCTATTGCTATCACTCCAATTTACAAGGTCATCCAAATCTTTCTGTATGATATCCCGATCCTTTTCTGAATTAGCAATACCTCCCAACTTTGTGTCATCTGCAAATTTTATCAGGACACTTCCACTTTTGGTGCCAAGGTCAGCAATAAAAAGATTAAATAAAATTGGCCCCAAAACTGATCCCTGAGGAACTCCGCTAGTAACCTTCCTCCAACCTGACAGTTCCCCTTTCAATATGACCCGCTGTAGTCTCCCCTTTAACCAGTTGCTTATCCACCTCTCAACTTTCATATTAATCCCTATTTTTTCCAATTTAACCAATAATTCCCCATGTGGTACTGTATCAAATGCCTTACTAAAATCGAGGTAGATTAAATCCACTGCATTTCCTTTATCTAAAAAATCTGTTACTTTCTCAAAAAAAGAGATCAGATTGGTTTGGCACGATCTACCTTTTGTAAAACCATGTTGCAACTTATCCCAATTGCCATTAACCTCAATGTCTCTAACTACTTTCTCCTTCAAAATTTTTTCCAAGATCTTGCATGCTACAGATGTCAAACTAACAGGCCTATAGTTACCCGGGTCACTTTTTTTTCCTCTCTTAAAAATAGGAACTATATTAGCAATTCTCCAATCAAATGGTACAACCCCTAAGTTTAGAGATTTATTAAAAATTTTTGCTAATGGACCTGCAATTTCATGTGCCAGTTCCTTTAATATTCTTGGATGAAGATTATCTGGGCCCCCCGATTTACTCCCATTAAGCTGTTCAAGTTTGGCTTTTACCTCAGATATGGTAATATCTACCTCTATATCCTTAGTCCCATTTGTTATATTACCATTATCCCTAAGCTCTTCACTAGCCTCATTAAAGACTGAAGCAAAGTATTTGTTTAGATATTGGGCCATTCCTAAATTATCCTTAACCTCCACTCCATCCTTAGTAATTAGCGGTCCTACTTCTTCTTTTTTTGTTTTTTTCCTATTTATATGGCTATAAAACCTTTTACTATTGGTTTTAATTCCCTTTGCAAGGTCCAACTCTACCTGCCTTTTAGCCTCTCTCACTTTGTCCCTACATGCTCTAACCTCAATAAGGTAACTTTCTTTACTTATCCCTCCCATCTTCCACTCCTTATATGCTTTCTGCTTTTTCTTAATCACCTTTCTAAGATGCCTGCTCATCCAGCTTGGTCTAACACACCTGCCTATAATTTTTTTCCCTTTTCTTGGGATACAGGCTTCTGACAGTTTCTGCAACTTTAACTTAAAATAATCCCAGGCCTCCTCCACCTCAAGATCCATAATTTCTTTAGACCAATCAACTTCCCTAACTAATTTCCTTAATTTATTAAAGTTAGCCCTTTTGAAATCAAAAACCCTAGTCTCAGATTTATTTTTGTTTATCCTTCCATTCAATTTGAACTGTATTAGCTCATGATCACTCGAGCCAAGATTATCCCCTACAACCATTTCATCTATGAGGTCCTCGCTACTCACCAAAACCAAATCTAAAATAGCATCCCCCCTTGTAGGTTCAGCAACTACTTGATGAAGGAATTCATCAGCTATCACATCTAGGAAAATCTGAGCCCTATTATTATTACTAGCACTTGTTCTCCAATCTATATCTGGAAAGTTGAAATCTCCCATGATTACGCAGTTTCCACGAGTATTTACTTCATTAAAAACATTAAAGAGGTCTCTATCCATATCCAAAGTGGATCCTGGTGGTCTATAACACACCCCAAGCACTATCCCAGGGGAGGATCTGATAGTTTTCTTCCCCAATGTGATTTTTGCCCAAACAGACTCTGTCTTCTCCATTCCATCACTTTTTATTTCTTTACAATCTACCTCATCTTTGATATACAATGCGACTCCACCACCTTTACCCTTATTTCTGTCTTTCCTAAACAGCACATACCCTTCAATACCTGTACTCCAATCATGCCTAGTATTCCACCATGTTTCTGTTATTCCTATAATATCTGGTTTCACTTCCTGGACCATTAACTCTAGTTCCTCCATTTTGTTACCCAAGCTCCTCGCATTGGTGTACAAACATCTTAATTTTTGCTGTTTGGCCTCACTCACATTCTTTACCCAATTTGGCATGGACGTTGTACCTCCAATATGACCTGTTAGACTAGTATCCACCCTACCCTTCCTCATGTACATTCTCCTACCCCCAGCTATATCCTTTACTTCATTTGCCTCCCCCTCAGTGTTAAAATCTGGCGTAGAGATTACCTGAACATCTCCCAACCATCTCCCCCAAATTCCTAGTTTAAAGCTCTCTTTATCAGTTGAGCCAACCTCCATCCTAGAAGTCTATTTCCCTCCCTACTTAGATGAAGTCCATCCCGAGAGAACAGTCCTCTGTCCATAAATGCCTCCCAGTGGCCATACATCCCAAAGCCCTCCTTATAGCACCACTGCCTAAGCCAATTATTGATCATCATAATCCTGTCACATCTTAGTTGCCCTTCTCTAGGAACAGGCAGGATGCCACTAAAGATCACCTGAGCCTCAATTTCCTTGAGCATCCTCCCTAGCCTAGCATAGTCGCCCTTAATTCGTTCCAGCGAAAATCTAGCCGTATCATTTGTTCCTACATGAAAGATGATCAACGGATTCCTTCCTGCTCCCTTAATAATACTCTTCAACCTCAGTTCCACATCCCGTATCTTAGCACCTGGCAGACAACACACCCTTCTATTCTCTGGATCAGCTCTGGTTACAGGCCTATCTATTCTTCTCAATAAGGAGTCCCCAATCACATAGACCTGCCTTTTCCTAGTGACAGTGTGATTGCCTGGTCTATCTCTAGCTTCCTCTAGCTGCAAGTCCTTGCCATTCCTGTCTTCCCTTGTAATCCTCTTTAACCCATCCTGTATCTTCCTAATACTCATTATTGGTGCTGTTTCCATTAACTCTTCCCCTTTATCTATAGGGCTAGCCACTCTTCTCTTCTTCCTTACCCTTCCATCTTCATTATCTGCCTGTTGTACCCCTCCTTCATTCTCCAACTCCACATACCTATTCTTAAGCTCTATTTTTCCTTCACTAACCCATCTTTTCCTCTGCCTGGTTCTCTTAGTCACATGCTTCCACTGTCCATTTTCTTCACCCAGCAGTCCCCCCCTAAGGGGCTTGATCCTGCTTCTATCTGCATATCTAAACTTTCCCCTTTAGCCACGTCATGCCTTTGCTCCATCATCTGCTCAAACCCCCTTCTAAACTCAACCAAAGTTTCCACCTGCATCTCCAATCCTCGGATCTTTTCCTCCATCAACTCTATCAGGCGGCACTTCATGCAAACAAAACTCCTTTCGGGTAACCCCTCCAGAATCATGTACATACCGCAGCTACCACATCCAATCATCCTCCTTGTGTTCTCTACTACTTGGGTCATGGCACTACTGCCTCTGTTATATCTACTTTCTCTTCAAAATCCTATTAGTCCGGTGAACACAAAAACAAACCAAAACACCCCCTCCACAGCAAAAACAAACCCCAAACAAATCCCAATATCCAAACTCCCCTTACAAACTCCCACTCAAACTCCCCTGTTTACAGCTCTGTTTGCTGGCTCCTGTGCCGCTGCAGCTGTCTGTGCCACTGCCTGACTAGAAGGCTACCTTTATAGGACCCCTAATCAGTGAAGCCCCGCCCCCTAATCAGGGCTCAGCTTCTCTCCCAGCACACTACCCCTACAAGCCTCTACACATACAAACAATACAAATACAAACTTCTCCTCCAACAGAACTCCCACTCAAACTCCCCTGTTTACAGCTCTGTTTGCTGGCTCCTGTGCCGCTGCAGCTGTCTGTGCCGCTGCCTGACTAGAAGGCTACCTTTATAGGACCCCTAATCAGTGAAGCCCCGCCCCCTAATCAGGGCTCAGCTTCTCTCCCAGCACACTACCCCTACAAGCCTCTACACATACAAACAATACAAATACAAACTTCTCCTCCAACAGAACTCCCACTCAAACTCCCCTGTTTACAGCTCTGTTTGCTGGCTCCTGTGCCGCTGCAGCTGTCTGTGCCGCTGCCTGACTAGAAGGCTACCTTTATAGGACCCCTAATCAGTGAAGCCCCGCCCCCTAATCAGGGCTCAGCTTCTCTCCCAGCACACTACCCCTACAAGCCTCTACACATACAAACAATACAAATACAAACTTCTCCTCCAACAGAACTCCCACTCAAACTCCCCTGTTTACAGCTCTGTTTGCTGGCTCCTGTGCCGCTGCAGCTGTCTCATAAGGGGGAACATTTGTTTGATGGAAGTACAATGTCTTGTGGAATTAAATCCAGGCACACACTGGCACAGAATTAATGTGTGCCCATTACCAGAGATCCAGCCACCTTCTAGCAGCATGAGGCTCCTTGGGGCACATCTTCATTCCATGGAAGATTGCCACTGCCATGATTGATCTATTGGAGTTTGATTTAGCAAGTCTAGTGAAGACTCGCTAAATCAAACTCAGAGGGCACCCCCACCAGTGTCCGGTACTCGGGCTCTGGCCAGGAGTAAGGGAAGCCAACAGGAATGTTTTCACCCATCTGCTTCTCGCTGTGGGGACGCTGCCAAGCTCAGCTAAAGGTAAGCCGACTCCAGCTACATAGAAAAACGTATCTGGAGTTGCGTACCTTAAGCCGAGTTGCCGGATCTAGTGTAGGCCTGGTCTCAGATCAGAATACTAACGTACCTTTAGAGGAACGAAGCAGTAATTTTTAATTGAGATATAGCGATGACATTTTTCAAAAGTTCATGTACTTTGGAAGTCACTTCTCTTGCACCCCATGCAATTTTGGATACACAATGGGCCAAAGTCTACCGTCACACCCATTGATGTTAGAGGTGCAAACGAGAGAGAATGTACTCAAATGCCTTTATCTAGATACCCAAAAGACACTGTGTTTTATACATCATTCCTTGAAATGGGAGACCTGTAAACCAGGAGGACTGTTTGCATCAATTCTTAATTGCTTGAAAATGTCCATTATGATATGCTGTGGAGAATAGCATTTTAGTAGGCATCAGTAAAAGGTCAATGTTGAAGAAACTTTGCTGGCATAATTCCATTGAACTGAGTGGAATGAGGCCAGTACAGAATTTGGCGTGATATTTACAAACAACTACCGCACTTTGTAAAATGCCCCAGTATTTCCACATGTTTACTGTAATATGTCATGGATCGATTGGTTTCATTAAGTCCAGAAGGAATCGTTCTGATCAGCTAGTCTGACCTCTTGCATAACACAAGCCATGGATCTTTGCATAATTCCTTCTCCACATAGAATAACTGTGGTTGGACTGGAGCACATCTTTCAGAGGGACATCCAATCATTGATCACATTGTGTTATCCACTACCAGAAGGTGCTCAGTTACTATGGTGATAATATAATGTCAGAACCTGAACAGCAAAGAAGGTCAGATACTGTGGTGTCATAGTATTGGGGAACGTTGACTTTTTAATGGTGACAATGAAAGGTTGATATGTTCATGGTGTTTTTTCCCCATAAAACTTGATTCATCACTTACAAATTTGACCTTGGTGGGTTATTTTGGATTTAGGTCCTAATGTAGACCAGGACTTAGTTTAGTGGGCAGTCTGCAAAATTCCAGAATTCTAAAGATTCAACCCCAATGTTCTTCCTTTCAGCACGCCATGAATTTGAGAGCCCACTTGGAGACTCTGCATAGTCTAACTTTTGTGAACATAAAAAGCTGCTCCTTGAGACAGATGGTTATTTACAGTGTTTTCTCTATTATACTGGATAAATTATTAACCCGAGAATAATTGAATATTGAATATGCCCCAGCAAGGAAATAATCTTTCACCAACTCTGTCACATAAGATGCCTCCAGTGTGCATTCTAATTAGCAAAGTGGGTCTGCTAGATTAATGCAACGAGCAATTTAGATTCATGATCTATACTTATTTCTCTTCTTTACCTTTCCAATCCCTGTTTGTGGAATTTTTTTTTTTTTGCTTTGGTTTGTAAACTTTCTCTGTCTTTTTAAAAAAGTTTGTTTGACATAGTGCAATATGAGTTTGTCATACAAGTCGGAGCAGCAGAATAAGAGAATTTACTTGCTCTGTTAGAATGTATTCATGTTGGAGAGGGGCAAACCAAGCAATAATGTTTAAAGTCTTCCAAATAATTTACCATGCTTAGCATATGAATCTATGGTGCAATTAACTCTACATCTTAAATGGGCATCATAAACATTAATGTATTTCAAGGTGGGAAATCTGATTTTATATAAATTATGAAAAAAAATCACATCAGAATATTAACAGATTATAAAATGGCTTAATATATGCTAATGAGCATTATTCCTTGATATATGAAATGTTATGAATACTGGAAGTGTACCTTTGATTTACTAGTTGTGAGGTATTTGAATTGTTGCAATTCACTCAGCTGAATCAAATAAATTCAATGAATTTAATTTGAAAAACCATTGTATTATTTCTATCAAATGAAATTATGTTCTCAATCACTAAAAATTAACTTCAGGACATTTGACCCTTTCTTTCTGGTCATTACCCTTTGTTAGTTTTGACTCTTTCCTCCTTTTATTTAGTTCTGTTCACTTACAGTATGGATGGACAGCAAGAGAGGTAGCAAAACAGAGAAAGACACCAGAAAAGGGCATCAGAGAGGCAACAAATAAAAAAATAAGGCAAGAAACTCACACTGATCAGTTGCTGAACAGTAACTCTGTAAAGAGAGTTCTTTCTAGCTGTTCCCGTTATGTTGACCTTAGTCTTAAATGTATGTCTTTGCCCAACTGAGTTTAAATATTCTTTAAACTAGTCTAGCATAAGAGTCAGTTCAGGGTCAGAACTCTGAGAACTCTTTAAAGCCTCAGTTATCTCTGTAGTCTATTAATAGGGCAAGCCTATTCTGAACTAGTTAAATTTCTGTCTTTTTTTTTTACTTTTTTACTTGGCTAAAAGTGGCAGAAAGTAGAGTATTACAGATCTTAAACTGGCTTTGTCTATCATGGCAGAGCCTGGGCCAGACTTTTGGAACAGCGTGGCATAAACTGTGATAAACGACATGGCGTAGTTGTTCCTCCCAATCCTTTGAAAGCAAAATAAAAAGAATACACAATTTGTGAAAATACAGCCCATTTCCTGTAGGAGTTTTTAACCACCAGCAATTGTCACAACTCGTTATTAGAGTGATTCAGCCCCATACTGGGTTATTTGCTTATTTTCCAACAGTTATTAGGGGGGCGCAGATGAAAGGAAAGAAATAAGCATGCTGAAGCAAATGAGAGAGAAATATATTGGCATTCAGATTTAGAGGAAATTAACAGTAAAGCAGAAGATTTACTATAAAACTGCCTTTACGTTAAGAAAAGCAACAGAGATCATGTCTAAAAAATAATTTGTGACTTCCAATTTATGACAAAAGTTCTAAATACTCTTAAAACACAGACACGTCAGCAGAACTCCATCTCTGGAACATAATACAGAAGTGTTCCTTAAATACCCTTGGTAGCCCCTTTGCATTATTTAAGACAGAGGATTTAAAAATCCCAAACAATTCTTTCTTAACAATAATTTTATGAGCTTTCTTACTTTTTACCTTAATAAAAGGAAACCATGTTAGAAACTGAGAAGTTGTTTTCATTCCATTTTCCTCTGTGGTGGTGTCTATTGTTAATTTTCCATTCTCATATTGGCGTGAGGATCCATTTTTTAGCATACATACTTTCTTTCTTCAGGATGGCCTTTTCACATTCCATCCTCTGAGATTCACACACACACACCCACTGAGCTTCAGGAACCATGCAGAAAAACCATACCCTTCACAGCAATGACTATTCAGCTGTGAGATTATGTGAATCTATGGAGCTCCCCTTCTCTCCATGGCTAGCTCCTGGGATTAGAGACCTTTGCTCTGAGTCCAAAGAACCTCTTCCTGGCATTTCACTAAATTGTTTGTTGCTTGTTAGAGTTGTCACAGTTTAGAAGTTTTTAAATATGTTTTTAGGCTATTTCAGGTAGTTTTTGTGCCTTTGCGCAGTTGGGGTTCCGTAACCATCTCCAGCTCTCTTCTGAGATGTCACATCTGATCCAGACTCTAAATACCTGTGGGAAACAAGGCTGGGTTCCAGCACAGTATTTCCAAAGGCTATTCCCCACATTTCTGTTCAGCGTATTGATCCTTTATGCTTTGGGCCCAGGAACACAGGCACACTCAGGGTGCATCTGTACTACACCGTTAGTTCAAGATAACTAGTGTTAGTTCGAAATAACAATACGAACATGTACATAGCCATGCCGTTATTTTGAAATAATTTCAAAATAATGGGCAGCTTCTTCCAAAATGTGTAGACCTCATTCTAAAAGGAATAATGCCTATTCCGAAATAGCTATTTTGAAATAAGGCGTGTGTAGACACTCCACTGCTGCTATTTCGAAATAGCCCCTCACCAGGGACATTTTAAGTTATTCTTCCCCAGTGCCTCCTGGGGTTCTAAATGGATATAGCACGTCTACATTAGGGAAGCCTGCCTCGGACTAATTTTGAGGCTTCCCTGGAGTGTAGATGTGCTATTTCGAAATAAGCTATTTCGGAATAACTATTCCAGAATAGCTTATTTCAAAATAAGCATGCAGTGTAGATGTACCCTGTGTTCCAGGTCTTCTTCATGTAACAGGCCTTTGGCCAGATCCTCAGATCTCCCCATGCATTGAAACCCTGTTCTCATGCAGAGACTGAGTTAGACTTTGTTGGTTTTGAATCCCCCTGAAATGAGGGAAAAAAGTTTTAATGCTGGGGCTGGCACCTTCAACTGTCTGCAGTAAGAGGGGCATCCTGAATCCAGTTCCAGGTCTGCTCTAGCAATGAGAGGGCTGGCTATGTGATTTGATTCTGGTGCTATTAGGAATCATCTTTGATGCCAGGCACTCTAGCAGTATCATTTTTTGGAAAGACACAAGTTGTCCTAGGTTCCTTATGAGGAAGCAGGGCTCCAACTGTCTCCCCATATTGGGATATGTGATTCTGTGGCAGAGAAGGAAAAAGAAACATCTCTATAGACTGAAGGTCTCTTGTCCTGCTTCTTTGGTTCTATAGGAACCAGAATACATTTAAGACTCAGTGTGAGTTAGTCACATGAGGATGGTGCAGGTTCACCAGTACGGGTACATCATCCCGTGCACGGTTCCTGTTTCTATATGGAGGAATCTAAGGGTATGTCTACACTACAGAGTTTGGTCGGGAAAACGGCCGTTTTTCTGACAAAACTTGAGGAACGTCCATACTGCAATTGTGTTCTTCTGCAAGAAAATCGAAAGAACAGAGGGGTTTTTTCCGGCATTAGTAATCCTTATTCTACGAGGAAGAAGCCTTTTTCCGAATGAGTTCTTTTGGAAAAAGGCGTGGGTGGTTGAGGAAGAGGGAGTTCTTTCAGAAGAAGAGGAAAGAGGAAAAAACACAGGTGCCCTGGTGGCCATTCCATCCATAGTAATCACAGCTTACATGCAACAGAGTGTTCATTCAGTCTGGACGCTTTCTTTCAGAAAAGCAGATCGCTTTTTCGATGCACTTTTGCAGCTTGGACACTTTCTTTTGAAAGAAGTTTTTCAGAAGATCTCTTCCAAAAAAAGCTTCTTCCGAGAGAAGCCTGTAGTCTAGACGTAACCTAAAAGAGGTCCTCTTTCATATCAGGAAGAGGTACCGGAGATTCCTGATTTAGTTTCTGAGCTCTGGAAGCTGTCTGGTTTGGATTTGGCTTCAACCAGGAAAGTCTTGATGGCTGACGGGGAGACTCCTTGGGACAAGGAAGCTGAGCCTTTTGTGGGACCGTGTTTTTCCTTGAGCACCACTACGAAGGACCTCTCAGGCTCCTTGGGACACTTGGGTGCAAACTTCCTTGTCTTCCTTTTGTTAACCCATGGCTGATATTGCCATATCGGCAGAAAGGTCTCTCAACTTTTGGTGGTCAGGGAGCCACCAAAGCTGAGAAGCCCATTCCTTTAATTTACCCTTCTTAAAAGGGCTGAATTGCAAGCCTCACCTCCCTCATTGCCACATCCAGTCATGGCATCTGTTGATATTTGCTTTGAGAGAGCAAACGTTGTTCTATCGCCTTGCTCCAGCTGTTGGGAGCTGCTGCTACCTAGACTTCCACAAATGAGAATATGCAGAAGCCACCTCAGGGTACGTCTACACTGCATGCTTATTTGGAAATAAGCTATTTCCAAAGAAATACTCTGAAATAGCTTATTTTGAAATAGCACATCTACACTAGAGGGAAGCCTCAAAATTAGTCCAAAGCACGTTCCCCGAATGTGGAATGTGCTACCTCGATTTAGAGCCCCAGGAGGCGCTGGAGAGTACCGTAATTCGTTTAAATGGCCCTGGGGAAGAGTTATTTCGAAATAGCAGCAGTGGAGCGTCCACACTACGGCTATTCCAAAATAGCTGTTTTGGAATAGGTGTTATTCTTCGTGGAATGAGGTTTACAGAAGTCAGAATAAGCCGTCCATTATTCTGAATTTATTTTGAAGTAACGGAATTATGGTGTAGACGCTCGCATTGTAATTTTGGAATAACGGCCGTTATTCTGAAATAACGCTGCTTTGTAGACTCACCCTCAGAGAAGAGAGAAGTGTGGGGTTTTTAAAACAGATCACTGCAGTTCTTGCAGGTTGCTCATGCTACCTGTTCACCTTCTCTTTTTCCTCAGAGTTCTGTTCTGAGCCCTGCGAGTGAACAGAAAAAAAGCAGGTGCAGAGGTGACCCACATGGCTTATCGAACCAGCTCTAAATGTTGGTTGCTATGTGGGGCTCTGCTTTTCTCGAGGGCCTCTGAAGTGCTTGCATAATGGAGGTGAGGGATATGTGAGAAGACGCGGGCCTCGCAAAGAGCCACTAGTGAGTGACCTTTCTTTCATCCACTCAGCTGTACTTCAAGTACACTATTGAAAAGAAGCTTCTGCTCACGGTAGTGCAGTTACTTCTGTGCTAATTATTGCACTAATGTTTTCCTTGACATTCTGCCTAATGAGCTGAGGGGAAAAGCCCTCACTAGCAATCTGTAACTATGGGTTACTTATTCCCATCAGCAAGAAGTTAGAGCACAACGAGTTGCTTTGCCATCTGACAGAAGATATTCCATTAGGTATGGAACATTTTTTTCTGTGCAAACGTTTGCTCTGTCCCGAAAAGTTGGAACTTTTTTCATAAAGTATTTGAGAATCAAAAGCTGAATGCAACTTGAATTAAAGAATATGATCCACTGATACTATTAATACATCACAATAGAGGAGGTGAGGATGTAATATTTCAGGGATCATGTTCTTTCATTTAAATTGTGTACAACTTTTCACTCCAAACATTTTGTGAAATTTAAATATCAAAGCATCAACAGCAGTTACCTGATACAAGAATGGATATTTTCTATTATTTCCTGCTTCCTATATCTTCTGCCCTTTTAAAAAATGGTCAAATATGTATTTGCAGGCCACAAAATAATGTTTAAAGGTTCCATTTGAACCTGCTATTCCTTATGGAAGCAGCTACACAATGAAAATGTTCGTTATGGTATTTTGATTTTTATTACAAGCAGTATGAAAATTAAATGCAGCCTTCAACATCCAAATGATTGACTATACCAAAATGATTATATTTTAAGGCCTATACAGCACATACTGTACCATATAATTATTTCAAATCCTACAGTGGTTTTCTTTCAGGTCCAAGTATTACGTTGCAATCTAGAGCCCAATCCTGCTCTGACTGGACATAACAATTACTTAAGCCTTGGTTTTAATGGGAGCTAGAAAGATGATAATTTTTATTCAAGCCATATTCCAGGCTTATTCCAAAATATAGATTTATGCTTTCATTTCATTTTGCACTTTTGATCCAGGACTTCATGACACAATTTATCAATTAACTCTTTTTCATTTGGGGGTGGAGCCGGGGTGTTAAAACTATATACTTGTTTATATTTTAAGAAGCATTCTCATAGAATACTAGAACTAGAAGGGACTTTGAGAGATCTTCAAGTCTAGTCCCCTGACCTCATGGCAGGACCAAGTACTGTCTAGACCATACCTGATAGACATTTATCTAACCTGCTCTTAAATATCTCCACAGATGGAGATTCCACAACCTCCCTGGGCAATTTATTCCAGTGTTTAACCACCCTGACAGTTAGGAACTTTTTCCTAACGTCCAACCTAAACCTCCCTTGCTGCAATTTAAGCCTGTTGCTTCTTATCCTATCATCAGAAGCCGAGAACAATTTTTCTCCCTCCTCCCTGTGACACACTTTTAGATACCTGAAAACCACTATCCTGTCCCCTCTCAGTTTTCTCTTTTCCAAACTAAACAAGCTCAATTCCTTCAGTCTTTCTCATAGCTCATGTTTTGTAGACCTTTAATCATTTTTGTTGCTAGACCTTTAATCATGTTTGTTTCCAAAGAGGACACATAAAGATTTATTGGCCCCGAACCTGGCACTGCAGCCAAAGAAAACACCGCACAGCTCAGGAAGCTCTGGGTGCAAAGAGGGTTTTTAGTTTTCTGTTCTTCAAGGTCAAGGTAAACCAGCCCATCTCCTGGTGTGACTTACAGCAGCCTTAAGACTGCTCTAACTTCTGCAAGCTTCCAAGGGGCTATTATGGCAACCAGGGATCACTGTGGTATAGGAAAATTCCAGCTGTATGCACTACACTGTCTGAAGAGGGGAAGCTGTGTGGGAGGTTTCACATTTCACAAACATTCAGGATATCCACTGTAAGTTCTTTTGTTATTGTTTATGAATTACATTTGCAGATAAGAAACAGGATATAATTACTACAGGTTGTACCTCCCTTTACCGGGACTCCCTGGTCTGGCAACATTCGTGCTCCCTCATGGACCATGAATGTTCCTGGACCTCAGAGCCCAGGAAAAGGGAGGTCTGGTGGTGGGGTGGGTTAAGGGGCACTGGCAACTCAGTGTGTGTGGGGGGGTGGGAGGTTTCAATACTTCCTTAATTGTTGTAAATTTATTCATCCGGCTGTTGCAACATGTCGATCCTGTGCTTGTGTCTTGTGGGCATTATAGTTGGGGGATAACACAAGACCTTTTATCTAATTTGTATTACAGGCAGCCCCCAACTTGTGACGTGATCGGTTCCTGGGAAAGCGTCGCAAGTCGGGGGCATCGTAACTTGAACCCACATTTACGATAGGCGCCGTGCGCCGTCATAAATGCGGGCTAAGAACATAAGTTGGGGGGGTTTGGCCCCTTCCGCACTTACAAAAATGGTTGTTAGCGTGGGGGGTCGCAACTCGGGCCGTCATAACGCAGGGATTCCTGTATTGTTCATATTCCGGTAATGCATAGAGATGGACTCAAGGCCCTGTATATATGCTATGAGATTTTTCCTTTCCTGAAGAACTTAGTCAAAAAAGCAAGGCAGATGAAGGGTGGGATGGGAAACAGAGGCACACAGAGAGAAGTGATGTCTCTCAGATCATGCGGCGTACCAAGGCATACCCAGGTTCCTAAATGGGAGGCTGATGTCTGATTGACTGGGCCATGCTGTCTAGCCCTAGAGACTGGCAGCATTTCTGCTTTCTGATAGAAATTCTCTGTACAGACAACCTGAGAATAGAAAAAGGGAACACTTAGGGCTGGATTTCTGTCTCTGTTTCCCCACTTCTGTTCTCCATAGTGCCCTGTGTTTAGAAATAGCACATGGTAGCTGCTTACATTATAGCAGTTGGTCTTTTACAATCCACACAGACCTACACTTCATAGGTTGCTCAAACGCCGCCAGCAAAGGCAGGAAGAGTGAAACGTTCTCCCGCATTATGTTCCCTGCAGCACCTTTTTTACAACAATAAGATCATTGTCAT
Organism: Pelochelys cantorii; assembly: GCA_032595735.1. Lineage (NCBI taxonomy): Eukaryota > Metazoa > Chordata > Testudines > Trionychidae > Pelochelys > Pelochelys cantorii. Next base: position 71,036,104 of record CM064332.1, read on the forward strand.
GTAAATTCCTCCAGTCTGCATAGTAACCCACTGCAAAAGAGGAGAATGTTTCCAGTGATTCTCAGGTTGGATTGTGCATCTGCTTTATCAACTGATGAGTCTTCCTCAAACTCTGTAACAAGTACCATGTCCAAGCCTGAAAGACTCTATTGAGACTGTGCCACTATCGGTAGACTGGGAATTGCGGCAGTAGAAGGAGCCGGATCGTGATCAGTCCCTGTGCAAGGGAGGTAGACTCAAGATCAAGCTGCCTCATGGGGCAGGCCACAGAGCTAACATCTTGGTTCTCCTGAGAGCAGGGACTGTTTCCTGCTAAAGCCCTGGAGGCACAACCCGGGAGTGATGTTTGGGAGACCTTCAGGGAAATGAGGGGCTGAGAGATCCAGAGCTCCTGTCACGGTGCCAGGATGGGTAGGATGAATGGCCATACAGTGTCAGACCAAAGGTCCATCTAGCCCGGTATCCTGTCTGCCGACAGTGGCCAAAGCGAGGTGGCCCAGAGGGAGTGAATAGAACAGGGAATCACCAAGTGATCCTTCTTCTGTCATCCATTTCCAGCCTCTGACAAACAGAGGCTAGCGACACCGTTCCTGCCCATCCTGGCTAATAGCCATTGATGGACCTAACCTCCATGAATTTATCCAGTTCTTTTTTGAACCCTGTGAAAGTCCTGGTCCTCACAACAGCCTCTGGCAAGGAGTTCCATAGGTTTGTATGGTCTGCACTAAGAGCCAGAGTGTGCCTGGCTTTTGTGCATGTGGAAAATGGGAAGAAAGAGTGCAAGGAAACTCTTCTCTCCCTTTGCAAAGAGGCCGCTGAGCCCAGCAGCACACGTGAATGGTGCTAGCTGCCAAAAAGGGATAGGGTCCCACCGCCTCCACATTGGTCAGTATCTTCTGGTTGGGTGCCTCCTACAACCCATTAAGGGGTGAAGCAGAGGACACATGCCCCATCCAGAGCTCCGGCTTGAACAGTACAGCTAATAAGCACAATCCTTCTGCCTTATCTTCATAACAGGGAAGAGTGCCAGGGCCCTATAGCTGTGTGCAGTAGAAAGTTAGGAGCAGAAATCAAAGGAGTAGCTTTCAAGATCCTTCTGTGCTAGGCAGCCTGTTGAATCATTCCAGAAATGACACTGAGAGTATCCTCTGAGTTCCCCACTGTGACAAGTAAACATGATCATTAGGGTAATCTTATTGGGACCCTTCCTGACCCCACTGAAATTAATGCTAAGATTCCCATTGACTCTTATGATGGAACATTGGGTCCATTTTATTGATGGTTGCTTCCTCCCTATCCCCGCCCCCTCCTATGGCAATAAAGAATTTCAACTTTATTTCTTGACTGAAGGTGATCACTGAAAAGAAATCATGACATTTTCTAATTCAAAGATGCATTATAAGTGAATAGTTTAAAAAACAATAGGCAATCATGTGGCACCTTTGAGATTAACAAACATATATATAGTATCATGAGTTTTGTGGGCACAACCCATGTCTTCAGATGCTCTGGAAGCTGGAGTGAAAATGACAGGAACCCAGAATTTATAACGGAAAAAGAAAGAAAGAAAAAAAAAGTACCTGTCAAATTGTAGGACCGGTGCTTATGAGCCTAATTGAATGGGCTGAACCTGTCCCATACTTAGATTTGATGTAAATGAGGTGCTAAATGCAGGGAAGGCTGGCTTTATAATGCAACATCCAGTTAATGTCTGTGTTCAAGCCCAGGGAAGCAGTGTCGAATTTGCACATGGTCAATTTCACACACTCTCTCTCTGTAATAGGCTTGTGAAATTCCTTTGCGGAAGATGGCCACTTTTAAACCCCTTAATGAGTGCCCAGGCAGGTTGAAATGTATTATTAAAATGATTATGTATTATTATTAAAATGAATAATTTTGGCATTTTACCCCATACAGCCACAATGTGGTTGGATCATTATTCTAGATCAGTGGCTCTCAACCTTTCCAGACCTTTCAGGAGACCAATCTTTTTTGTCATACCCCAAGTTTCACCTCAGTTAAATACTATATGCCTAGTACTCAAAATTGGACTCAAAAATACAGAAGTGTCACAGCACGCTGTTACTGAAAAAAACTGCTTCCTTTCACATTTTCACCCCAGAAATATAAAACCAATGAACAGGCATATAAATATTCTACTTACATTTCAGTGCAGTGTATAGAGCCATGTAAACAAGTTGTATGGAATTTTAGTTTGCACTGACTTTTCTAGTGCTTTTTATGTCACCTGTGGTGCAACAAGGCAAACAGCTAGATGAGTTGAGGTGCCCTCTGGAAGACCAGTGGGCCATGGCAGGGATATGTGTATCCCTGGCTGACGACCATGGCCCTAGAAATACTTTTCCTTTAATAGCGGCTGTTCTTGTTAGCCACCAGACTGGGAAGGATAGTGATGGTTTGCAAATGCCCTCCAAAATGGAGGTCTTCTAGCTGTAGGGGATCCCTTAAGTCCTTTCCAGCCAAATTAAACTCTGGAGCATGTGGTAGAGGTTGGCCTGCCGGGTTTCCTTTCCTGTCATTCCCAGCCATAACTCCTGTAAATGGCACAGAAAAATGTGGTACAGTCTGAAGCAGTTACTCTAGCATTGATAAATACCTGCTGAGTAAAAGCAATGCTCAGCCCTTTAAAGAATTACCTTCTTTGACTGCAGCTTTGCTCTTTAAGGCTTCTGTTCTATTACAGCAGGATTTAGAGTGTCTTAGTGTAATTTGGGCAATAGCCTTTCATAAGCCAGAAAATCAACTCGGTCAGCACAATGGATAATAAGGCTTGCTCCCAAATAATCACTGGTAAGTGATTACAATCCCTCTTTCCCCTAACTTGTGATCAAGTAATTTCTATGGACAAGCTAAGAAAAAACAGTCAGAATATACCAGGCATGTTACCGTGTAATCACTGCCATTGGGTGTCTTTGTACTTTGGTTCTGGGCATCTTAGAAATACCAGTGGCTGGGGATATGTCTACACTGCAGTTGGAGGATGTGATTGCCGAGCAATCTTTAATCTAGCTGCGCTGAGTCCTGGAGCAGTGAAAGGTGTGGCGGGATGGGTTTCAGTACAGTATGTGCGGGGAGATCTAGGTTGGATATTAGGAAAAACTATTTCACTAGGCAGGTGGTGAAGTACTGGAATGGGTTCCCTAAGGAGGGGGTGGAATCTCTACCCCTAGAGGTGTTCAAGTCGCAACTTGACAAAGCCCTGGTTGGGTCGATTGAGTTGGGGTTGGCCCTGCTTTGGGCAGAGGGTTGGACTCTATGACTCCTGAGGTCTCTTCCAATCCTAGGATTCTATGTCCAAGCCCACCCAGAATCTTGTGTAATTACTTGGGTGGCTAGCTCACACTGAAGCCTGAGCTGTCATAGCCTCACTGTGCCTGAGAGATTTATAACCTTTTCTGGTGACACAGAGCAACCTGGTCAGATTGTGTGGGGGAGCCATTTTTGTAGGAGGGCAGTGAGGAGAAGGACCACCGTCATGATCCATCACTCCTGGAAACTTACATGTGGGGGGTTGGTTGTTGTTGTGTTTGGTTAACTATAAGAGTCCCTTCTTCAGATAACGTTGGGCTCAAAACAAAACTGCAAAACACTGCCAGCAAAGATGTTCAGAAATAAGTACAGGATTACAGGCTAGACATGCTGTGAGGGCGCATCGGGGAGCCCCTCGATCCTGCACCCCTGTAGCAGCCAGAACAGACTCCACCAGCCAGTAGAATAGGGAGGGTTTATTGCTTCTCCAGGATACAACCCAGCATAGACGTGATGTGGTTACAGGAGTCAGGGCCAGGATGCCTCAGACCCCTTGGGGTCGGGGGTCCATCGCCCCCTCAACCCTCAGCACTCAGCTTAGTCTGTTCCCTTTGTGTTTCCCAGCCAGCAACTGCCTCGCTCCCAGACCCTGCCCCCCAGCCAGGTGTTCGTCTCCGCTTCCCTCCCTTTATCTCTCCCCCTGGGAAGAGCTTTGCTAACTGCTCAGGCTGGGCCTAGGTGTCTGGGCCAATACACATGTGGGTGAGTCAGTGGGAATCACACATCACAGCGCAAGGGAACCCTGGGTTGCAGAGCAGACAGCCCCCCCACTACGTCACACACACGTATTGCAGGAATCTCCAAAGAGAGGATGATCCACTGCGTCGTAAGTGATGCAATAGCAAAGCACGGCACAGTAAATATGGGCTGGGTTACATTTTTAATACCGACTGTCCTGGATTGAGATGAGCCTTAGTGGTCTGTAGCTTCAGATCCAGTCCTGAGGAAGCAAATGAAACTGCACTTGCTTGACTTCTGAACTGACTTTGGCCAGTGACGCAGAACAGTTCGTAGCATGGCATAAAGATGGGTTGATGGTTTTACTTTTCTACATAATGTCAAAAATACAGAAATAAAAGCTGCCATTTCTTGGTCAATAGTTGCATTTTTAAATTAAAGAAACATTTGTTATCGATCCTACATCATTAGAATTCAACCCATTATGACATGTGTTATACATCTGTAGACCTTGTCTGGGAAAGCGTTAGCTACCATATGTTCACAGCTCTGTGTAGACAAGTTGGAGAGTCTTTAATATGTGTCAGGTTGGTCAGGTTAAAGTCAAAATGGGTTCAACTCAACTGACTTAACCTGTGTTATAAGCACATTGCCTTCTCTATGTGAGGTGGTTTACGCATTAGCACGCATTAGCTAACACCTTAAAATCCTAGTTCAGACAACTCCTTAAGCATCACAGGCTGCTTCTCAAGTGGAAAGCTGGGGAAAGGAGTTTGGATGCCTAGTTTCCACATTAAACTACTTTATAATCACCTCGCTGGGGAGGAGCAGAGATTTTTCCTGTCCAGAAGTGGCAGGAAATTCCATCCTCCAAGTTCACAGATATCCTCACCTCCATACAGAGCTTGAGACATTGGCAAAGGATAAGGGCACCACTCTAGAAGAGCTTTCCACCCTTACTTCTTCACAGTGGCATTCGAGGAGCTGTTGGATTTCCATCTGCTACCTGACAGAGGCTGCATCTAAAGCCATTCTCAGGAGATGGAGAGTTTGCAACTATGGAACAATATAACTTCAAGGAAGGTTTTTCATTGGATGTTTGCCTGCTGGGAGCCATGGAGAGCAGCTAGATCCTTGTATCAGCTTCTTCTCATCTCCAAGAGCAGCAGCGTCCTTATGCAGAAAAGCATATGAACCTGGGCCAGAACATTGTTAAACCATAGCTGTACTCGCTCTGTTGCCTTGAAACCCAATGTGACATATGCTTTATTACTTTGCATGAACGTATTGTATCAAGAAAAACTTAAAAAACAACAAATAGTCTAGTAGCACCTTAAAGACTAAAAAACATGTAGATGGTATCATGAGCTTTCGTGAGCACAACCCACTTCTTCAGATGACCGGAGTCACCTCGAATGCCCTATCCCCTAGACCACTCCGGAACCTACCAGAGTCATCTGAAGAAGTGGGCTGTGCCCACGAAAGCTCATGATACCATCTACATGTTTTGTTAGTCTTTAAGGTGCTACTAGACTATTTGTTGTTTAAGTTTTTCCTGTTAGGGTATGTCTAGACTACAGGCTTTTGTCAACAGAAGTTTTATCGACAGATACTGTCGACAAAGCTTCTGTCAACAAAGAGTGTCTAGACTACATCCAGTTCTGTCGACAAAGCAAGCCGCTTTGTCAACATGACAGTGTAGAGGCAATAACACCTCTGTCGACAGAAATCTGTCGATAAAAGGCGTTATTCCTCGTAGAATGAGGTTTACAGCCGTCGACAAGACTGCTGAGTTCTGTCAACGTTATGTCAACAGAACTCAGCGGCAGTGTAGACGCAGGTATAGTTTTGTCGACAAAAGTCCACTTTTGTCGACAAAACCCTGTAGTCTAGACATACCCTTAACAGACTAACTTGGCTACCCCTCTGAAGATATTGTATCAACATAGTCTCCTCCTTTTAAAGAGATGCCAAGGGATTTGTTTAAACATTGAACATATATGATTCAGCTGCACTAAGTAAGAGGGCCAAATTAAATGTCAAAATTGCCTTTATCTTGTTTAAATTACAGCGACGATCGGGGACCTAGGTTTTGTTGCTCTTGTTTTTGTAATTCATCAAATCAAAGGAGGGTATTTACAATAAAACGTTATTTTATAATTCCCTTGTTGGGAAAGTACTTAACTGCTTTTATTTTCTCTCTACACGGGGAGCAGAGTGTGTTGCTTTTTGATTGACTGTAGAAGATGGTTCCATATTCATGATTTTTAAAAAAAATCATTTTAAATTCCAGAGCTCTTACCAGCATCCATGTTTCTGACAGCATGAACTGCAGCATTGTTCTGACTCAGGCTATATATCATGTATCACTTTTGCCTTTTAAAAAATGGACTGTCAAAAGTAAACAAATGTTGCACCTCTACTGTAAGAGCCCAAGTCGTTTCACATTTTCTTTATCATGTTTTAGCCTATTGTCTTAAATGTATGTGCCAATGACCTTGAAAGAAAACCACTTCTTTGTGTACGGACAGGTTGATAAAGCTCGTATATTTCTTATTATTTACATTTTCTCTTTAAAAGATAATGCCGGATCTGACCTTGAATAATGTAAAGTATTACTACAGTGGCTGGTATCATGGTACAGATGTGTCTTTTATTTCTATATTTTTTACCTCAAGAAAAGCTTGTAGCAATAGATTAGTGCCTTCCCTGTGGGTGCTCCATTTTAGGTGACAGTGTGTCCCTGCGCCATTCAATGGAGGCTTTTCCATAGCAGTGCTCAGGTAGGCCAGGAACATGCGTTAGCTGTTTCATGGTGCCCATCTGCCCCATTAAGTGCACATCCATGGCCCACCCACCCCTGAGTTCCTTCTCAGCCATACTCAGCTGAAGACAGAGCTCTCCGCAGTATGCCAGCCCTTTCTCCCTCTTAAAAAATAGAAATTATTAGTAAAATAAGTTTTCTTTTATTGTTGCTTCGTAGTTCGTTAAAAATATGGTTACTTTTAGTTTTCCTTAGTTCATAGTTTCTCCTCAGACTGTACATGTTAACTTTAATGGCCTGGCTTTGGGAGATGCGACACCTGCTGCGAGGTGATGCGTAGATCCAATGATCACTTTCAATGTGTGAGGTGCCTAGGAGAGAGACGCATCCCTTTTGAGTGCATTCGCCTCAACTTGAAGGCACGAGTCTGCCGAGATCAGGACCTCCCCTGAAAATGAACCTACTGGAGAAATCGCTTCTCCCAGGCTCAGACGAGCATAACCATGAATCCTCCAAAAAGTGCTCACCGACACGGTCTGAACCGTTAATGAGCATATCTCCATCTGCTTCAGAAAAGAAGAAGACAGCCTCCACCTCTCAACAACCAGACCCACAGGAAAAGAAATGGCTCCCTGCAAGGTCTTTACCGTTAGTACCAATGGCTAAGAGAGTCAGTCCACAGAGGTCCCCCGTCTCTTCTGCCACCAGTTGTGCCAGGGAGCCGAAAAAGTTGAGACCCAAAATGCTACAGGTCTCCTCCATGGCACTGATGCGTACAGCACCAACCACTGAGCCGACACCGACCATGCTACCCACCCCAGTACCATTTACATCATGACTATCGACATCTGCCTCGGCACCAACACTCATGGCCAAGGATCTGGTGCCACGCAAATCCTCCCACAAACCTATCGGGTGATAAAGCGATTCAGATGTCCAAGAGGCAAGTTTTTCTCACTGCACCTCTTGCCCTTCATTTATTTTCTCCAGGTCCAACTCTCGCTTGAGTTCAGCAGCAACTTGGCATCAGTAAGGTAAGCAGGATTTGGCCTCAGTAGCATGTTGAATCATATTATCATATAACACTATAACTGCAAGAGACCTCGTGAAGTCATCGAACCCAGTCCCCTGCCCTCACGGCAGGACCAAGAACTGTCTAGATCATCCCTGACAGGTGTCTGTCTAACCTCCTCTTAAATATCTCCAGTGATGGAGATTCCACAACCTCCCTGGTTGTGTTTAACCACCCTGACAGGCAGGAAGTTCTTCCTGATGTCCAACCTAAACCTCCCTTGATGCAATTTAAGCCCATTGCTTCTTGTCCTTTCCTCAGAGGCCAAGGAGAGCAATTTTTCTCCCTCCTCCTTGTAACACCCTTTTAGATACTTGAAAACCGCTATCATGTCCCCTCTCAGTCTTCTCTTTTCCAAACTAAACAAGCCCAGTTCTTTCAGTCTTCCCTCATAGCTCATGTTTTCAAGACCTTTAGAAATATGTGATGTTGTATAAAAATTTCCTTATAGTTGTTGCATGGGTTAGAAAATGCAAACCACAGTGTGAGCTACCCAAAAAGCATCCAGAATGAATTCAAGTTGCAGTGGGGGAGGTCTGGGTTGGATTTTAGGAAAAACTATTTCACTAGGAGGCTGGGGAAGCACTGGGATGGATTCCCTAGGGAGGTGGTGGAATCTCCATCCCTAGAGGTATTTAAGTCCTGGCTTGACCAAGTCCTGGCTGGGATGATTTAGTTATGGTTGGTCCTGCTTTGGGCGAGGGTTGGACTCGGTGACCTTCTGAGGTCTCTTCCAACCCTATGATTCTATGATTCTACTCACCTGAACATAGCATGCAGTCAAGTGCCTTCAAGGAGCATTGTATTTACACACAGTTGAAGCACATCCCTCCCCCCCCCAAGAAAGTGGGCAAGGGCATCAGAAAAGAAGGCTTGGTCACAGCTCGTCTCCGTTCCTTCACTTAGCTGTGCACCTTAGGCCTCATCAAAAGCCCATTGGTGTCTTTTCACTGACTTCAACAAACACTGGATGCCACAAAAGCACTAGAGGTGCATGGGAGACTTACAATACAGCACGATGGATTTAGTGGGTTCCCAGGTCCTCCATTTTGACACCAGCTGGTACCACCCATCTCCTGTGCACTGCTGTGACGGTTCTCACGACATGCGTTTGTGGTTGACTGACTCAGATGTTGCTCCCAGGGCTAGCTCATTCTTTCACTGTTCAAAATTATATCGTGTCTCCTGTTTTGGCAGAAGCGTTTCAATGCCTGTACAATAAGGGCCCCACGGGGCAGTTGCTGGCAGTCACAGTACTATTCATGTCCATTCTTTGCTACTCCCATAAAATCCACTCTTTAGAAACATGACTTTGTAATAGGATTATGCACTCCAGCTCATCTGATACTGTCAAATCCACATGGTGAAACGTCAGAATTGGGCAGTCTTTTTAAATCAGACCTCTGTATAAATCAGACTGCTGCCTCCACACCTATGTTGCTTCCGTCTTCCTAAGATGATAGCTGTTCATATCCATCTCTTTGTCCCCGCTTGTCCAAAGAGAGACAGAGGGTTCATCTACACTAGCCCCTTAGATTGATTTAGGGAGGCTAATGAGGGCGACCAGAATTGCAAATCAAGCCCGGGATTTAAATATCCCACGCTTGATTTGCATGTTCCCGGCTGGTCGCCATTTTAGAAATTGACTAGCCCAAAGTAACTGCCCACATCTACACGCGGCAGTGAAATGGGATTCCTATTTAAAGCCCCTAATTCAAATTAGCTGGTAAACCTCATTGCAGGAGGAATACCAGCTAATTCGAGTTAGGGCTTTAAATCGGAATCCAGTTTCACTGCCGCGTGTAGACGCGGGCAGTTACTTCGGGCTAGTCACTTTCTAAAATGGTGACCAGCCGGGAACATGCAAATCAAGCGCGGGATATTTATATCCCGGGCTTGATTTGCAATTCCGGTCGCCCTCATTACCCTCCCTAGATCAATCTAGGGGGCTAGTGTAGACGTACCCAGAGAAAGCCAAGGTTTGGTTTTCCTGCAGAAAAGTAGGTCCAGCGTAAGGATGCACTCTGACTGCAGAGGTTTAGGAGACACCCCACACACATCTTGAAGAACCAATTCTGAACATACCAAGCGCTCAGCCCCCACCACCCACTTCTCAAAGGCCCTTCCCATTTCCTGGTTTTCCCTGAAGTCCAGGCACCGAGTTGTTGGATGACAGCAGACAAGCCATGTAACCTGTCTGTGTCCCAGTATCCCCTCTGTGATGATAACACCCATCATTTGAAAAAGACGTTGAGAAGTGTGTTGTTTTTAAACCTAATGGAAGCGCTGGCTTCCATTAGAAGGTCTCTGTGAAGAATGTAACCATTTGAAATCATAGGGAAATAGTTAATACATGAATTCACAGTCCTACGATTTCCCATTTACACTCTTGCAATAGTCTTGTGGTTCTCTAGGGTCCGTCTGCCTCAACCATTATCCATTTACAATCCATTCAGAACACATTGGTACATTTCCTTTATTTCTTGGACGTACAACTCCTACACCGGGCCCTCATTCAAACACCTACTATGACTGCCCATTATCCTTCCAAAACCCCCACCACCACCTTTATTATTTGTGTTTAAGATTCCTCATTCTTGGGCTTCATCAAATCTGTGTAAGACGATTAGTGTTTATGTCCCTGTGCAAAGCCATATTTTCCAGGTCAGATAATTCCCTTGTACCATGTATGTCCGCCTCAGTCTCCTGGTACAGCATTTTCCCTCATTTAACTCAAAGTGTATGAAGTCAGATTATAAGCTTAAGGTCAAATGTTAAGAATTCCTTCCATCTAGTTACTTTAGAGATGTTCTGAGTATTTCTGTGCTCTGTTGTATATAACCTTACAACGGCTCCTTTTGATAAATTAGTAAATAATAGCCAGAGTTGTCCACTGTTTAATAACATGGCACACAGCAAATTGCAGAGTCAAGCAGCAGAGATTCACTTATGGTTCCCTTGCAATCTGCAGGAGCTGATAGGAACATTTCAGAGGGGATGTTTTCCCTCTCCCGGGAAAAGGGTTGCCATGCCCTGGCCCATTCTCACTCCTGTCATGCCAGACAACTCTCCGAAAAGGAGAATATCAGCCCTGTCGAAAGTGCTTACTCTTCATCTGTGAAACGACTCCTTTGGAAAACTGACAGTTTGGAAGGAGAGCCATGCATGCCTCGTGTCCTTGGCTAGAACGGCAAAAGAGCAAAATGCCACTGCACGTGAAGAGGTGAGAGCATCATGCCGTCTTTAAGCATTAAAATTCCACCTGCTCTGGTGGAGTTTTCCTGCTGGGTGAAATTCCATTGACGAACATGGATTTCCTGTTTTAAAAAGTCACTTTCTATTGGGCAGGCAGCATTTGAAAGAGATGCTGTCCGCTTAAGCATCACACTTCCCCTGAACATTTATCTCCTACTGTTCGTGGAGGTAATCTCCAAGATCACTTAGGGTATGTCTACACTAGGCCCCTAGTTCGAACTAGGGAGGCTAATGAGGGCGACCGAAATTGCTAATGAAGCGCAGGATTTAAATATCCCATACTTGATTAGCATATTCCCGGGCGGTCGCCATTTTGGAAACTGACTAGCCCGAAGTAACTGCCCGCGTCTACACGCGGCAGAGAAGCAGGATTCTGAGATAAACCCCTTAGTTCGAATTAACTGTTACCCCTCATGGAATGAGGTTTAGCAGTTAATTCGAACTAAGGGGTTTATCTTAGAATCCTGCTTCTCTGCCGCGTGTAGACGCGGGCAGTTACTTCGGGCTAGTCAGTTTCCAAAATGGCGACCACCCGGGAACATGCTAATGAAGTGTGCCTGCGCTTCATTGCAATTTCGGTCACCCTCATTAGCCTCCCTAGTTCGAACTAGGGGGCTAGGGTAGATGTACCCTTAGATAAAGTAGAGAGGAAAACCTTATGTTTCCCTGTTTTCGGTGTGCTTGCTTTGTGCATTGGGCAGCACTGTGTTTATAGCCACTGTTTCCCCTGTCTAGCTCATTAATTGGGAGGCATGTGAGCATCATTTCAAAACTAAGCCACAATTTGGGCAGGTGAGTATTTGAATTCATATTTGATTATGTTGAGTAGATTTCAAGCAAATGGTGGCCCTTCCAGGCTCTGTGACTGTATCACGGTAAAAAAAAAAAAAATCCAGTGCTTTGAGACCCACTTCTGCACTTTGAAAAACCCAGAAACTTACCCTTTCCTAGCAGAGTTATTTACTTATACCCACAATATAAGAACTAGGGGTCACCAAATGGAATTAATAGGCAGCAGGTTTAAAACAAAAAAAAGGAAGCTTTTCTTCACTCAGCACAGAGTCAACCTGTGGAACTCCTTGCCAGAGGATGTGGTAATGGCTAGGACTTTAACAGGGTTCAAAAAACAGCTAGATTGATTCATGGAGGTTAGGTCCATCAATGGCTGTTAGCCAGGGTGGATAGGAATGGTGTCCCTAGCCTCTGTTTCTCTGGAAATGAGTGACAGGAGAGGAATCACATGAGGATTACCTGTTGTGTTCCTTCCCTCTGGGGCATCTGGTATTGGCCAGTGTCATCGGAGAGGATACTGGGCTAGATGGACCTTTGGTCTGACCCAGTCTGGCCGTTCTGTTATATTTAGAGTCTCCATAGCATGAGGACATGCTTGTATTTCTCTGATTTGTAAAAACCTTTGGCTTACTAGAAGAAAGGATCACCCACCCTGCCTCACCAGAAAATTGCTAGAAATGATACACAGTCATTCCGAGCGAAATCCACCCCTCCATGGAAGATTTAGATGGGTCTTTGCTGGGTGCTTTAGTATTGTGTGTTCTTACAGATGAATTCCAACTCGTGCTCACTAAGAATTGGGGTAGGAAAATCAGGACTTGACATTCAGAAAAAAAACCGCATTATTTTTATTCTTGAACCTCGTTCTTCATTGCCCTATCCTTATCCCATTGCAAACTGAGTTTCACATACTACCGTTCTTCTTTGGGAGCCTTGTACGGCCACTTTGCACTCATGTAAATGACTCTCGGATACCCTTCATCAAGCATAATTAGATCCCTTGAATTTTAATGAAAAACAAGCACAAGTATATAGTTGTAGAATTTTCTGACTCTCATGAAAATGTATAGGTCATGTCCCCGGCCACTCAAAGAACTAGAATGTTCAGTAGACCATGAAAAAAACGACGTCCCCGTCTCAAATACTGCAGCGGATGTGTGGTGATAAATGTGTTTTAATTACTGTAAATGTAGTAACAAGACCAGATAAAGCATTATTTTAAACTGACACCACAAAAAATGAATGACTTATGACTGCCGCATTTTTCATGCCCTCCTGACTGGCTGACTCAGTGAAATTTCCCAAAAAAAGAATCTCGCCATCAAAACAGCCACTGCAGTCACATTCTGCTTATGAAAAACTAGCAATTTCAGGTTCATGGTCAGTTTCATGCACCAAACACCACTGTAACTTACACGTGTATCTGGAATATGTCAGATGGCCTGTCTTGTCACGTTCATTACTTGTTCCTAGTGATGACCTAGGAACCAGCGTGTCTCCAATTCCAGACTCTCGTGGTATTTGAAAAAAAAATCAATTGACAGTAGCACAGAGTTCCATGTAGTCTTTTAAGCCATGATCCTGTGTGCTGGTGCAGTGAATGGACCCCTTTCTTGTGCAGAGGTCCATGGATTTCATTCTGACTGTGTGGAGAACGAGAACATGTGTGTCTTACAAGCAGCAGTGGGCACAGTGTAGACAGTGTTGTTAAAGAGCCAACAAAAGCTAGCAGTCACAATGTATAAACTTGTGGGCAACTGCTAAAACAGTGGTCTCCAGCCTTTTTACACACAAGATCACTTTTTAAATGACAGAACAAGCCAAGATCTACCGCCCCATCCTTCCCCCAAGACGCCACCCCTTCCTTGAAGCCACGCCCCTTCCTTGAAGCCCTGCCCCACCCTCTCTATTCTCCTCCTCTCCATCACTTGCTGTCCCCAACCCTTATACTGCTGCTTTTTTTTCAATTCTTCTGTCGGAAGAGGTTTTTCCAACATTTGGCCTGTCTAGACTGGACCAAATGTCAGAAAAACGCCTTCTTTTGGAAGCCCCCTTATTCTTCATGGAAAGAGGAATATAGGGGTGACGGAAAGAGCACGTTTGCTCTTCCACTAAAAAAAGCGGAAGAACAAACGCATCCCTAGATGCAGAAGAATTTTTCTGGGATATCTCCGGAATCCTGAAAAACTCCTGCAGTCTAGCCGGACCCTCGCTGGGTTGAGACAGGATGTGTAGGCTCTGGGGTGGGAATGAGGGATTTGGGTATGGGAAGGGGTGAGCGGTGCAAACTCTGGGAGGAAATCTGGATGCAGAAGAAGGTGGAGAAGGGGATGCTGGCTCAGGGAGGAGGCTCCAGGCCGGGCAGTGTTGGGGTCAGATGGAGGGTCGCGGTACTAAGCAAGCCACAGGCTTTGTGGATGTTAGGGTACAGGAATTTGGGTTGGGGTATGTGAGGGGCTCAGGGCAGGGGGTTCCAGTGTATGATAGGCTCAGATCTAGGGTCTGGGGAAAAGAGGGTGCAGAAGTGTTATGATGCTGTGGCCTGATGGGGGCTTGGCCCCAATTGGGGGTTTGTTGGCCAGGCTTTTTTTTTTAAATAAAATACTATGTCAAACACCAAGTTTCTACACTGTCTTTATTTATGAGAAGGGCAGGGAACCTTTTTGAGTCAGGGGTCACTGACCCACAGAAAAGTCAGTTGGGGCCACACAAGTGAGATGCAAAAAAAACCTCCTCCAAAACCCCCCAAGCCTCACTAATGTGGCCCCAACTGTGCTGGTGGGAGCAGGGGACATGGTACTGGGGAAAGGTGCTAGTGGGTGCTGGGGCAGGGGACTGGGTGCCAGTGGGGGCAGGGTTCTATGGCTGGGGGGCAGGGGAGAGGGAACAGGGTGCCGGGCAAGGGACAGGGAGCTGCAGCAGGGGACAGAGTGCCAGTGGGGACAGGGTTGTATGGCTGGGGGCAGTGGAGAGGGAACAGGGTGCCGGGAGGGCAGGGGACGGGTGCTGCAGCAGGGGACAGGGTGCCAGTGGGGGGAAAGGGACAGGGTGCCGGGGGGGGGCAGGGGACAGGGTGCTGCAGCAGGGGACAGGGTGCCAGTGGGGGAAAAGGGACAGGGTGCCGGGGGGGGGCAGGGGACAGGGTTCTGCAGCAGGGGACAGGGTGCCAGTGGGGACAGAGTCCCCTGCACCCGCCTCTTCCCAGGACTCCTCCTCCCCACAGAGGAGGGAAGCCCTGTCACACGCCTCCTGCGGGGCCGGTGTGTACCTCCCACGGAGCAGGGAAGCCCCCGTCGTGTGCCCCCTTCAGGCCCGACTCCCCTGCCCTCCCATGGAGGAAGGAAGCCCTGTCATGCGCCTCCTCCGGGGCCAGCGTGAGCCTCCCGAGGAGCAGGGAAGCCTCCATGTATACCCCCTCCGGGGCAACTCCCTCCCTCCCGCAGAGAAAGGAAGTCCCAGCACGTGCCCCTGTGGACTCCCCCGTAAGCTCCCAGCACGCCAGAGACCTGGGGCAAGGAAGCAGCCAGTGCATTTCCGGAACCCCTGGAAGTGACGCGCAGCTCAGGACTTCCGTCCACCCAGCGGGAAGCCGCCACTACTTCCATCGTCGCTGGAGGTAGGTAGTGGGACTTCTTGGCGGTGGGTGGAAATGGGGGGCCCAGAATGCCTCGCGATCGACTGGTTGAGGCCTCACGATCAACCAGTCGATCGCGATCGATGAGTTGGTGACCACGGTGCTAAAACAAACCAGCTGGCCTCTATGGTAGGTTCTGCCTTGAGTCTATATGGCTGTGTATTTTGCTGCCATATAAAGTCAATAGAAAAGCAAAAATGCCAAACAAGCCAAAATTAAGAACTAAATTATCCTCTACCCATCCTTACTGTGACCCTGTATTACATATGCTTGTTTCACGTGAAAACTCCCACTAATATTGCCAGTAATCTGAAGCATAGAGTGAATCCAGGCATTAAAAACAGAGCCACACCATAGAGGGGATTTTTGTCCCAAATTAACATTTCTTGCCTCAACCACAGTTTGACTTTATAATGCAGCCGCATTTGGGAAAGCTTGAAACTGCTTTGACAGCTCACCAAAACGACGCTCCAAAGCAAAATGCTGAATAAAGTAACGTGACTTTATCAGTAGGGGCTTGATCCGGCTCTGTTTGTAATTTCTCATTCCTCCCTCTGATTTCGATTGAAGTATGATTGGTCCCCTAGGTGGATCTGTCTTCAGTTATGTCAGAAATGAAATAACGTGTCGTTTTCAATTTTGATTCACATTATATGGCCACCGGGCTCTCATTTGCCCTCCAACTCTGTTGAAGTCAATTGCCTTGCATACAATGGCTCTGGGGGGTAAAATTGGAGCACTGACTTCAATGAGGTTGTACAACAGAATTAACTCAAATTGAATTTATTTTGGATTTACACAGATGAATCTAGTAACTGAGAGTCGCATTGAGCACTCTGACACTTAACAAATAGCGGCATTGATTTTGCCCCTTGCCTTGATAAATTTCTGTGACTGAGAAAACTAACAAGGTAGCAATTTGGTCAGCCCTGTGAGAGTACATACAACCTCGGGGCTGCTCTAATGTACATCACTAGCGGAAGGTCACGAACAGACCTTTCATCATTGGAGAGTCAATGTAGCAAAGCAAAGCCCATTACTCCCACAGAAATGTTCTCCTTACCCCAAGGATAGAGGGGACCTCTGGCTAATGGGCCAGCTCAATCGACGTTACGCCAAGAGAGAGTTTCTCTTAGCTAGGGGGGATTCCCCGCTGAACTCTTGGCCAGAATTAGAACCATAGAATCCTATGGCTGGAACAGACCTCAGGAGGGCATCAAGTCCAAACCACTGCCCAAAGGAGGACCGACCCCAACTAAACTATCCCAGCCAGGGCTTTGTCAAATCCCCCCTCACTCTTCTGTAGAATAAATAAACCCAAATCCCTCAGCTTCTCCTCATAAATCATGTGCTCTAGCCCCCCTAATAATTTTTGTTGTCTTCTGCTAGACTTTCTCCAATGGTCCACATCCTTTCTGTAATGGGGGGGCAGGGAGACAGAACTGGATGCAGTACTCCAGATGTGGCCTCACTAGTGCTGAATAAAGGGCAATAATCACTTCCCTAGGTCGGCTGGCAATGCTCCTACTCATGCACCCTAATATGCCATTAGCCTTCTTGGCTACAAGGGCGCCCTGTTGACTCATATCCAGCTTCTCATCCACTGTAATCCTCAGGTCCTTTTGTGCAGAGCTGCTGCTTAGCCAGTCGGTCCCCAGCCTATAGCAGTGCTTGGGATTCTTCCACCCCAAGTGCAGGACTCTGAACTTGTCCTTGTTGACGTCATCCTCAGATGAAGTTATCTTATGATGTCTAAATCATACAAAGTTGCCAGAGGAGAATCAAGCGTCTGGTTGGAAACATATAAAATATTCACTGGCCTTAAACATACATCTAGGGCAGCTAGTTTCCTGAGAGATCTAACTAGCTGTAAGTGGCTGAATAATATTAGAAAAAGCCTCTAACACAAAGTTTGGATCAACTGAATGTCATTTAAACACTGTGCATAATTATACACCTCTCCTTTTTATTCCATGTGTCATCCCAACGTGCTGTTGCCATATATTACGACTTTATTATTTGGATCTATGAATCTTCCTTATCCTAGGTGATCCCTTATCACTCTATTACTTGAAATCCCATAGCTGACAAAAATGGGTACTGTGCCAAAAACCGTTGTTTGGGGGGGCGGGAATAGAAGTTTTAGTAGCAATTTTTAAATTCGTTCTGGGTATAGTTTTAATCCAAAAGCAACTAAAATATAAAAACCATTTACTGAAATGGGGGGAAAGAACACCTTCAAAATACTTGGGAAAAGCACATAAACAGCCTCCTTCAATGTCGTCAAGAAATGAGGCATAAAGAAAATGTTAGTAACTCACTTTTCAGATGAAAATAAGTTGACAGAAAATTGTTCCCTGAGAGTGCCCTCCATCGGGCACATTCAGTGGACTTAGCAGCACAGATCAGAAATCTATATGAAAATCAGAACTGTAATCTACTATTAATTAACTCCCAAACACAACTAAGTAGTTTTAATTGGCACTGTGACTTCAAGTTTAGTTGCTAGAGTGTAACTAATGAATAGAATTGTCATGATCACAGGCAGTGTGTGATTTCTGAAAGGCTTAATTGTACAGAGGAAAAAATGTGGAGGCAGCTGACCCTGCATCTAATTTCTAGTTTATGCTCTCTGTTTATTGACAAGGATCATTAAGCTATGAAAATCCATGTGGTGGAAAGCTTTTGTCCCAATGGAAGAAAGAGGCAATGAGGAAGGAATTTATCACAATGGTTGTAGTCCTGATGTAGAAAATTAACTTCGGAGAAAATTTGCAGTTTGGTTTTGTGTGTGGGGGGGTGAACTTGATTTGAAAGTTCAAGAAGTTTTTTTATTGAACAAACTGCAGCATCTACAGAACCCAAACCACTAAATCTCTTGCCCCTGGAATCCTCTTAATCATGGCTGTCAGTTTGTGTGGTTTGCGGTGGTCTGATCGGTTTGGCTCCTTCTGGTGGTTCTCAAAGTACCCAGGACTGAAAGTCAACCTGTTACACACCTCAGCAAGCACAACACTTGCTCAGCTGAGCATCAGTTCCCAGATACCACTAGCCACCCAAGCTCTTTTCTCTGGGGGTATGTCTACACTGCAGAGTTTTGTCGGAAAAATGGCCAGATCTCCCTGGAAACGTTGCAGATTGGAGAAGCCGGAGGTACTGAGCAGTGATCCCTTGAGGAGCCTGGCAAACCAGCCACCACGGGGCTCTGAGGTACTCCAGGAGATTCCATCCTTTACACCTTGCACTAAAGCACAGAGAGGTCCATGAAAAGACTCGACGAGGTTTGGATCAGACTTTGTGAGTGACTCAGGGTATGGACAACACTGAGGGAGAGCTGCTGTGAAAGACTAGCTCAAAGCTGCCGCTCAGGGCTAAAGTTTGTCAGTGTGGCTCCAAACCAAACCCACCCTACTGTCAGGCGGGTTTTTTTGGGGAGGTGGGGTGTTAAATTAAATGTTTGTACCGTCTTTAATATCTGACCATTAATTGCAAATATATCCATAACTTCCCCACAGAGCTAACTCTACTACAGGTTGAACCTCTCTGGCCTGGGACTCTCTAGTCCAGCAATGTTTATGGTCTAGCAGGACCACCGATGTTGCCGGCCCAGAGAACCCTGGACCAGAGAGCCCCAGAGACTGTTGGCTGGGAGGCCGGCAAGGGGCCGGCAGCAGAGCCCAGCTGGAAGCCTCTGGCGGCTGGGAGGGCAGCCCGGCAGCCTCCGGAGCTTGGGAGCAGTGCCTGGCAGCTTCTGGGGGTCAGGAGCGTAGTCTGACTAGCCCTGCAGCCCCTGATCCAGGAGCACAGCCTGGCTGACAGCCACTGGGGGCCAGGAACAGGGCGATAACCAAGAGGGGAGCCAGCCAGGGGGCCAGCACTCCTGGGAGAGCCCTGACTTCCCCTGGTCTCGCAAACCCACTTGTCCAGGATCCATCCAGTCCAACCAGGAAGGTCCAACCTGTATCTTCAACGTGGTGTAAAGCATACACGTGATTGGAGACGGGTCGTATGTAATCCATAGTGAAATCAATGTGACCCAATGTTATGCTGCACATGAGAAGTCAAACATGAATTTGTATTATATGGTGAATTAGGCCATTTCTTTTGAGAGTACAGGACCGGCATACATTTCTTTGAAATTAGTATCACCTTTAGCATACGCTGACAGGACGTGGAAAGGAACAGAATTTTAAGCCCATGCTGGTTTAAATATCAGATTCATAAAGGACGTTGATTCAAAATGAGCTACTTTTTGGGTTTCAGTTCGGTGCTCAGGCCTGTATAAATCTGTGCCGGCTTGCTGATTCATGTCCTGTGACATGGCCGTTGCATATCCTATCACTCAGTTTCATTAATATAATGCGAAAGCTACAGCATTCGGTGTAGTTTGTTTAAAATGATGTTTGGGCTGCTTGTTTTTTTCATGACCGTTGAGTGAAGTTAGCTCCATGGGTTGGATAAGAGGAAATTGTAATAAGTTAGAACTCATAGATCTGTGAAATTGACAATGCTGGAGTTGTGCAATTTTGGATGCATAAGTCATCTTCAGTAGGTGCTTTCCCAGGTGGAGGGCTATTTTGAAGGACAATAATTTCAACTAGATTGGAGCAGTTCATCTGGCTAAACAAAAATGTTGTTGATGCCCTTCTGAGAAATTGCAGACTTTAGTTAGACAAATTCCATCTGATTATACGCATTTGCTCATCGAACAAACAAACAAAAAAGCCCCGTGAACTACGGTGGAACAAACTGCGGTAGCTGTTTATCCCACTTCTGTGTCTTCAAGGAAGTTGTGAAAAGACTGCCGTATCTATGACTAACATGGTGGTGAGCATCAGGCCATAGTTAGAGCTAACAGAGCATAATTGATATGTGCATACATACGTGTATGGACACCCAGCCAAAGCAAGGGCCCCTCCGCACCATCCCCTGTGCAAGTTATACCCCTCTCGGTAGGAACAGAATGTGAAAGGGACTTGTGCGTAGGACTGACCTCTGTTCGAATGCACACACATTGATGGCTCCTTGGAGCACATATACAGTGGGTGCTCTGAAGTGCTTGTCATTTACTGCTTGCGATAGATAAATCGCCGTGGCATTTGCAGTGTTCCCCACTCTTAAGTATAGGGAATATGAGTAAATACCACAGGTAAGGTAAATACTATATTGTGATAAATGTCAAGATTTCAATGGTATCTGCAGCATGGGCAGTTTAATCCATTCCACTGCATTCAAACTGATATATGGGGAATCCCCAGATGTCGTGTTAACTCCACTTACATGGATATGAACCCTCCTGGCCACTTATGAAGTGGGGGAAAAATTCAAACCACAGAAAAATGTCCAACATCCTTCAGCTGGCTCCAAGAGATGATATTTTTTAATGGAAGGGGAAAGAAAACTATTCCTGTGAAGTTTGGGGTCATAAAATCATGATTTCTTTTGACCAAAACAGATATCTTTGTGAGCTGTGCTGTCTTTAAATGGTCTGTCACACTTCATTATGTTGACAGATTGTACCCCCTAGAAAAGACAGCCGGTTGGCTTTAAACTTTGCCATCTGAAAGGAAAGTTGTGGCTGTTTTTTTATTATTATTATTATTTACTCATGGTTAGTGCTGGTATTTTGACTACTAGCAGAGGTACTCAGCATTGCTCGGGTCCTTAACTCTTTTTTGGGGGGGGGCAGGGGATTGGGAGGAGTGGGGATGAGGGCAGGTGTGATGAAGCAGGAGTCAGGCTGGGGGTGGAGGTGTAGAAATCAGGGCTGGGGGGTGAGGGGCTCAGGGCAGGGAGGGGGTGTGTGGGGGGTGCCTGGAGTGAGGGTTCGGAGGGGCTCAGAGCAGGGGGTGGGCAGCTCAAGGTAGGGGATTGGTAGGTGTGGGGGCGCTCAAGACAGGGGGTGGAGTTGGGAGGGGGGGGACTGTCAGGCAGGAGGCTGGGAGTTCAGGGGGGCTTACCAGGACTTCCCATGGTGTTGAGGGTGGTGCTGCACTGGAGACCAGGGCGGCTGGGCTACCTGGGAGGAGTCACTGGCGGGCAGCAAAGCCGCAGCCTTCAGAAGGATTCACCAGGGCTGTGTAGCCTGAGAGCCCCCGGGTGGAGCCACCAGCAGGGAAGCTGAAAGCTTTGGGGCAGGGGAGCCATTTACCTGGGCCGGTAGCTTGCAACATGTCAAACCCCAACCCCACAGCCACTCTCTTACTGGTGCCTTCCCGCCTCCCCCCGGGGTCACTCTACAGTATACCTGTTCCCACATATACTGTTCTAAGTCAGGGGAGAGGCACCTGTGTACTGCAGGGTACTTTGGCTCCGGACCAATTGCAAAGTAACTTGCTCCATAAATCGCCCTGGAATGGAACAATTTGTAGCTGAAGTCACTACAGTGGGGAAGGATTTCCCAGTGGTTAGGGCATTAGCCTGTCACTTGGGAGTCCAGGGCGCAAATCCCTGCACTGCTGCCGACTGTGTATGTGAAAGTCAGTTAGTCCTTCTGTGTATCTTTGTAAAATGTCAATGCTAGAACTTCCCTACTTCACGAGAGCGTTGTAAGGGCAAATGCGTTAAAGAGAGTGTGGCACTCTGATGCCCCAGTGATAGGCCTATATAAATACCAGGAGCCAGTGGAAATACTCATCAATTAAAGGTATCCAAATCTGGCCTATTGACTTCAGTGGGACTATATTTGGCAGAAGGTGCTTTTTCAGCACACATATCGATATTAGAATCTGCCCTCACATCTGTAGGACATATTTCAAAAGCCACATAACTGGGACATGACTTCTGGCTCTAATTATAGAGAGATTTACAGTAAGCAGAAAAACAAGACAGAAGGCAGGGGGATGGTGCACTTTGGGGTGGCCAAGGGGATAGGGCATTTGCTACATGCCCGAGACTAGAGCCTGCACTCCTACCCCAGCCTGGTGAAAGTGAATGATTCAGAGAGGAAAGGGCAACAGAGCAAGCAGGGCAAGGCCTCAGAGAAGAAGTGGAGCAGGGGCAGGGCCCCAGAGAAGAGGGGAAGGAAGCCTGAACAAAGAGAGGCCCATCTACCCACAAGAATATCAAGGAACAAAATAGCCTTGCCTGTCTGATCTTTTCCACAATCCCATCTCAATCCATTTAAATCAACTGGAGTGTTGCGGGTTAAGCAAGGACCTTGAGGTTCAGTACAATAATTTCTATGCATAGAATCCTTGCTACAATGAGTTTCTGAAGCCAAAATGTAATAACGTTCTTCATTTACAAGATATAGCACTTTTCAGAGTGTATTAAATAAGCCTCAAAATACATCTGTAAGGTAAGAATTGTTCTATCCATTGTATAAAGAGCAAAGTGGAAGCAGAGAGACCTTTTGCTAAAGGTCACCTAGGGCACATCTACACAGCAGGGGAAAAGTCGAATTAAGCTACGCAACTTGAGCTCCGTCAATTGCGTAGCTGAAATTGAAATAGCTTTATTCGGCTTTTGGCGCTGTCTACACAGCAGGAAGTCGAGAAAAAGCACTCTTCCTTCAGCTTCCCTTACTCCTTGTGGAATGAGAGTTGCAGGAGTCAGCGTAAGAAGTCCTCCAGCTTGACATTAGTTGGAAATAAAGGCTTGTCATGTAGACGCGCACTTTGTTATTTCAGAATAATGCCAGTTATTCCAAAATAACCCTGCTGTGTAGACAAACACCTAGGGTATGTCTACACTACATGGCTCTGTCGACGGAGCCATGTAGATTACCTTTGTAGACACAGGAAAATGAAGCGGCGATTTAAATAATCGCCGCTTCATTTAAATTAAAATGGCTGCCGCGCTGTGCTGATCAGCTGTTTGTCGGCACAGCGCTGTAGTCTGGATGCTCCGCGGTCGACATCAAAGGCGTTTGTCGACCTCCCCGGTAAACCTCATCCCACGAGGCATACCAGGGAGGTCGACAAATGCCTTTGATGTCGACCGCGGAGCGTCCAGACTACAGCACTGTGCCGACAAACAGCTGATTGGCACAGCACAGCAGCCATTTTAATTTAAACGAAGCGGTGATTATTTAAATCGCTGCTTCATTTTCCTATGTCTACAAAGGTAATCTACATGGCTCCGTCGACAAAGCCATGTAGTGTAGACATACCCCTAGTGAGTTGGTGGCAAAGTTGAACCTGATTATCAGTCCCTTACTAAAAGCAATAAGCCAATTTACACTTCCTTTAGAATTGTTGAGGCTACAGATTTTTATTATCCCTCTCCATTCTCCACTACCACTGAGAAAAGAACCATTTGAAATTCAGTTTAACCTTTTTTCTCCTTTCAAAACTCTATTAAATAAGTTGAGTTTCTGCAGATGGTAACCAGGTTATGAAAGGCAATGGCTTCATAACACATTTCTTAATTGCAGTTCCTGGTTCCTATTGCAAACTTTAAAATTTGGGTTCAGACATCATCTGTCAAACAGTGGCCGAATTCTGAATGATGAGGCTAAAGTATGTGTGAGCCGAGGACAGGAGTCTTTATAGAGGAAAACAAAAAGAATAAATGGGTGTGTGGTGTGTGTACATAATGGCCATACTGGGTCGGACCAAAGGTCCATGTAGCCCAGTATCCTGTCTGCCGACAGTGGCCAATGCCAGATGCCTTGGAGGGAGGGAACACAACAGGTAATCCTCATCTTATCCATCCTCTGTCATCCATTTCCAGACAAACAGAGGCTAAGGACACCATCCCTACCCATCCTAGCTAATAGCTATTGATGGACCTAACCTCCATTAATCTATCTAGCTCTTTTTTGAACCCTAACAGGGACTTCACAACATCCGCTGGCAAGGAGTTCCACAGGTTGACTGTGCGCTACGTGAAGAAAAACTTCCTTTTGTTTATTTCAAACCTACTGCCTATTCATTTCATTTGGTGACCCCTAGTTCTTATATTGTAGGAATAAGTAAATAACTTTTCCTTGTTCACTTTTTCCATGCCAGTCATGATTTTATAGACCTCTATCATATCCCCCTTAGTCTCCTCTTTTCTAAGATGAAAAGTCCCAGTCTTTTTAATCTCTCTTCATATGGGCCGCCATTCCAAACCCCTAATCATTTTTGTTGCCCTTTCCAATGCCAAGATATCTTTTTTTGATTTGAGGCGACCACATCTGTACGCAGGATTCAAGATGTGGGCGTACCATGGTTTTATATAGAGGCATTAAGATATTCTGTGTGTGTGTGAAGTAGTTTGTGCAAGACCACTCAGGGTCTGGCCATATGGAGATTTTTGTTTCCTCCTAAGCTCCAAGGTCTTCTCCAGCAGTGTTGGACAACCTGCAGCTGAGCTACCAGCAGCACATCACAGTAATCGGGCACCAAGATGTTTGCTGACATTGAGGGTGTGTCTAGACTATATGGCTCCATCAACGGAGCTATGTAGATGAGTTTACTAGACATAGCAAAATGAAGCGGCAATTTAAATAATCGCCGCTTCATTTACATCAAAATGGCCGCCGCACTGTGCCGACGATCAGCTGATCCGGCACAGCGGGGCAGTCTAGACGTGCCGCGGTCAACAAGGGAAGCCTTTGTTGACCGCTCTGGTATGCCTCGTGAAACAAGGTTTACCAGAGCGGTCGACAAAGGCTTTCCTTGTCAACCGTGGCGTGTCTAGACTGCCCCGCTGTGCCGGATCAGCTGATCGTCGGCACAGCGCGGTGGCCATTTTGATGTAAATGAAGCAGCGATTATTTAAATCGCCGCTTCATCTTGCTATGTCCAGTAAACTCATCTACATGACTCCGTCAACAGAGCCATGTAGTCTAGACACACCCTGAGTGTCCACAGGTCTGGCCTCCAGTGATTCCCAATGGCTGCGGTTCGCTATTCCCAGCCAATGAGAGCTGCAGGAAGCAGCTGCCAGCACGTACTGTGGCCCACCACTTCCTGCAGCTCCCGTTCTCTTTGTTTTCAATGTGTTCCCTGTCCCCCAGATTCTGTTTTTCTTCAAGTTTTCTACTATGCTTTTCCTCTGGGAATTCTCCCTTTTGTTCCTCTCCCTCATCTTTTTGGGTCGCCTACGCTTTTCTCTTTCTTTCTCTTTCAGTCTCTCACCTTGACGTCGTCATCCTCTCTCTGCAAATTCTCATTCTCCCACCGAGCCTTTCAGTAGTAATTCTGACCTCACCTCACCTCTTTTACTACCTCTCCCCAGTCTGTTCTTTGACTGCTGTTGACTAAGCTGCCTACCGGGACTGAAATCACTTCCTGAGGGGAAGGAGTGCCGCTGTAATGATTGGTGGCACACAAACCAAACACTGGTACCGTTTGAGAGGAGCCTTGTCAATTGAGCATGGATTTCTTCAAAGGGTTCATTGAATGGATTTTTCCCATGACTGGCCGGTAGCACAGCTTGCTTTGGCAACACAGATGGATTTAGACCCATAATTAGCACGTTTCCAACAGCCACCCCAGGCGAAGGCCATGCCTTGCTCGAGCTGAAATTGGAAGGACCTGCATGAATCAGGCAAAGGTGTTCAGTGTTGCTTTTTGACAAGTTAAACACCGGAATGAGATATAAAGGATGTAAACAAACCCTGAGAACAGGAGCAGTTTTACACAGAATTCATCCTGCAGAGTTCAGACCACATGGAGGTGCGTCTGCAAAATGTAGCAAGAAATGGCAGTCCTGACATGGGCGTTGGTGCTAGAAGTGACCACCAAGATGACTGACTCAGGCAACTCGTGCCCTAATCTGGGCCTTTGCTTTGCTGATCCCTATGGGTTGTTTCAGGGGCAGAGGCCTACCTCTTCCAACCTCTCAATCCACCCCTTTCCTCTTCCAGACCACCCCAGAACACTCCCTCAGACCAGGCTTGCTGTGACAGTGGAACAGAACTGGCTCTGTGCTTAGGCCTAGGCCTCTCCTGTGCCGTGGGCCCTTAAAAGGCCTTACTCCTGTTCTACAGCCCCTTTGCCATCACATAGTGGCCCACAGGGGCCCTAGGGAAACAATGTATCAGGCTCTTCTGAGCATACTCACTACGGTCAGACGTTTGCAAACCACAGGTAGAGTGAGAATTTGGCTACTTCCCCTCCAGGAAGCACCTCATTCAACCATAGCCCCAAACGTTGAAGTAATCATAGAATCATAGAATACTAGGACTGGAAGGGACCTCGAGAGGTCATTGAGTCCAGTCCCCTGCCCTCATGGCAGGACCCAGTACTGTCTAGAACATCCCCAATAGACATTTATCTAACCTGCTCTTAAATACCTCCAGAGATGGAAATTCCACAACCACCCTAGGCAATTTATTCCAGTGTTTAACCACCCTGACAGTTAGGAACTTTTTCCTAATGTCCAACCTAAACCTCCCTTGCTGAAGTCTAAGCCCATTGCTTCTTGTTCTGTCCTCAGAGGCCAGGAAGAACAAGTCTTCTCCCTCCTCCTTGTGACACCGTTTAGATACCTGAAAACCGCTATCATGTCCCCTCTCAATCTTCTCTTTTCCAAACTAAACAAACCCAATTCTTTCAGTCTTCCTTTATAGGTCATGTTCTCTAGACCTTTAATCATTCTTGTTGCTCTTCTCTGGACCTTCTCCAATTTCTCCACATCTTTCTTGAAATGTGGCGCCCAGAATTGGACACAATACTCCAACTGAGGCCTAACCAGCGCAGAGTAGAGCGGAAGAATGACTTCTCGTGTCTTGCTCACAACACTCCTGTTAATGCCTCCCAGAATCATGTTTGCTTTTTTTGCAACAGCATCACACTGTTGACTCATATTCAGCTTGTGGTCAACTATAACCCCTAGATTCCTTTCTGCCGTACTCCTTCCTAGATAGTCACTTCCCATTCTGTATGTTTGAAACTGATTGTTCCTTCCTACGTGGAGCACTTTGCATTTGTCCTTATTAAACTTCATCCTGTTTACCTCAGACCATTTCTCCAATTTGTCCAGATCATTTTGAATTATGACCCTATCCTCCAAAGCAGTTGCAACCCCTCCCAGCTTGGTATCATCTGCAAACTGAATAAGCATACTCTGTATGCCGATAATGCTTCAGTTACAGCCAGCCAGCCCCTTCTTAAAGAATTCATGAATTCTTAAGCTAACCACCATTAACGTTTCGGTATAATGAGCAAGCAGGACATCTGAGCAACCTCTTCAGGAGATACTGAGAGGAAGTGTCTGGAGACCAACTGTCTCGCTGTAGGAAGGGCTAATGGAGGAGTTAATTGATAGTCAGCAGATTGTTCTAGTTTAATAAATACAGTCTTTTTTTGGTGGGCTTGCAGTTCAGAGTTGCCGAGCATACACATAGCCCCCCATTAAAGTTGGTGGGAACTCTAGGGACTTGGCACCTCTCAGAATGAAGCACCAAGATTCATGCTGCTCCATTTTCATCAGCATGCTCGTGGCTTGATGGTTGACTCATGCTTGCTGATTTAGTGGTTTTGCAAGCACACAGGTGTAGTGGCCCTGTACATGCAAGGATTGTACGAATGCATTTCATTTCTCTGAATTAACTTAATTCCCCTAAGTCTCCTCTTCAGCGAGTTTCTAATTGCGGCTATTTATGTCTTTACCTACTTTTTGCAACCTGTAATGTTTGCAAGAAACATGGCTTATGGGGAGGAGGGTCAGTTAAACCATTTTGTTTTGAGCACTTTAAAGAAGCATATGTCTTAAAATCAGCAATGCATTTACTGACTTCTTTTGCATAGATGGTGAATTCTGGTATATTTTACTGCCTTACATTACTAAATAACCTTGGTTGTTATTCTTCAAGGTCTCAGTGTGTTGAGCTATTAACAGCGATGGAATGTATCTAAACTTCATTAAAGCTGCATAACTACAAACTCAGAGGTAATCAAAAATCCTTCAGGCTGAACACAAGCATATGGACAATTCACTACTACTAGTTTAGAAATATTGCAATTTTAAATTTTTAGGCCAAGTTCCCTTAGGATGCTCTCCCTAGATGGTCTACAGTCTAGGCAAGGCACATAGAAAAATCTCTGATAAGTCACTAAAAGTTACAGTACTTTGAAAGGAAGAAGGATCACATAAATATTTAATCTAATTGTTTAATATACAAATTTAGTATAGTAGAGCAGGTTGGACAGACATCCATCAGGGATGATCTAGGTGATGCTTGGTCCTGCCATGAGGGCAGGGGACTGGACTTGATGACTTCTCAAGGTCCCTTCTAATTTTAGTATCCCATGAGTCCATTATTCTATAAATAATATGAGTGATGCATATCTTTCATTCATAGTTATTTGTATTTTTAAAGAAAATGTAAGAAGATAGAATCTTGAGTTTAGTCAAAACAGGAAGAAAAACGTTCAGAATAGTTTACTGTCTACTTAATATTGACCCACTTGGACCAAATCCTGAAAATTGCAACTCTCTAATGGGAGGGATTTAAGAATCTATGAAATCCAACACTGAAATCATAGTAGCTCTGAGTTACAGTATACCTGGCAAGCTTTGCACAGAGCCTGTAGAAATTTCAGGACATACAGTATACTGAATTTTTTAGTCATGGTCACTATCCATGTACTGAATTATTTGAGTAATCATTTAATACTTTACTTGCAATGTTTTGAATAGAAAGACATGGTAGAGACTCAAAGGCAACCCCCCCAACACACACACACACATTCAGACTCTCTCTCTGCATGCATGTGTGCCAGGACGCACGTTTATATGAAAGAATGATTGAACTTAATGGGGATTCTGGGGTATTAACTTGATAATATAATACTAGGCATTCGTGTGGGTTGCGTATCGACATAAGCATTCTAACATGAAGTATGTGAAGATCATTTCAAGAAATATTTAATGTACAGAAATGTGTCCTCTAACTCTAGGGAAAGTATTGGTCTTCTCTGACCACTGTTCAATAATTTGTGCAAGAGAGCTACAAGTTATAACAAATACCTTCAACAATACCATACACAGAGCCAGATTCTCAACTCGACTCAGTAGAGGGAAAGGCAAGAACAGTTAGTTGCAGTTACGCTAGAGTACCCCAGACAGTGGTAACCCTCAAGAGACTTTCAGCCAGCTGGAAATGGCTCAGTATGTCCATTCCTATGCCTGGCATGTCCCCGATTGTGGGCCAGCCATGTCAGATATATATCCTTCTTAAGAGTCCTATAACCCCCAGCTAGGGAGATCTGACAAGCTTTCATTGCTTTGATGTTGCTGGAGAAGGGCAAAGTGGTTGGAACAGGCCAAAAGATCCACCTTTTATCATTTGTTTGTTACAGTAGCAACCTGTGCTCCACTCAAAATGGAGGGCTCCATTGCACTAAATAATGTTCCTTTTCCCCCAAGAGCTTATAGCTCTGTGTAAGAGATGAGTCTATTTCAATCCTTGCTGTTTTCAGCTAGAAAATCACCTCACTGTGTCATTCAAACAGAAGCTAGATCTGGGGTCTATATGTAATGTACTGCATTTTACCCTCTGCATCCATTCAGTCAGTATTCTCTGTTCTCTCTCCAAACATGCATACTTAGTGCCCATGTTGTTCACTTGGAAATGAATTGAGATTGTCAACCTGTTTTACATATTTTCCCCGTGTACTTCACTATTAACTTGGACAAGATTTAATCCAATGAGAAACTTCTTGGTCCAAAAGCCATCGAAGGCCAGAGGAATTTATGCACCACTTACACTGGGCTTTGAACTAGGTCCCTAGAGAAGACAGGCTCTGTAGCCAAGCACAAGTTGAACTCTCTCTAATGCAGCACGCTCTGGTCCGGCAACATCCGTGGTCTGGCAAGATTTTAGTTAGTCAGTTGTCCATTTATCATGGGCATGGCCAAGTTTCCTGCAGTCCCACAAAGTTTGTTTACAGCCACCAGCCCTCGCTCTCAGTGTTCTGTGCTGTTATTTAGCTCTAATTTCCCCCTAAATGTCCTCTGACAGCCCAGTAAACAGTGGAAGTGTTGGTAATGCTGCAAGACAATATTGACCTCCCGTGGTTCGGCACCAGTTAGGTCCCGAGGATGCCGAAGTAGAGACATTCAACCTGAACCAAGCCCATTACCCATACAGACCTCCCCTCCCCCATCACATTTTGAAGCTAACCCAGTTATCCATATTGGTTCATCTCTGCTTATATACATGTGCCTAATGTGATGACTATATGTGAATTACATGCAGGGATTCCTATTGCAATTACATAAAAGTTCTCTTAGAAATAGTCTCCACCAATGAATGCATGTAACGTGGAAGTTTAAGAATGTTTTGAGGGTTGTTTTTCAAATCTACCTGTTGTGAGGGTTTTTGTATACTACATATCGTTAGGGTTGTTCCTAAATTTGTATGTTATACTGGCACTTACATGTTGCCCATGGTTTCACCTTTGCGTTATACCCCTTAGAAAGCACAAATCATCAGAAGGCCACTGGGAAATACATTAAGAAGCCATTTTCAACACTCCCCTTGTAAAGGATTGTATATTTGATATGTTAATGATTTCGAAGGGTGGCACATCTGACCGATAGCTTGGAGGAGGTAGGAACAAAATAAAATTTTGATGTTTCCCTGAAGAGCCAGGGATGCAGAAAATGTCAGGTTGCTAATAAACGTGGCTGCACTTGGCGTGAGGATTTTTATCACCCTTTTCGTGTCCGCTGCAGCACTGTCACTTTTTCAGCCTCACAGATGGGCACTTTGGGGGGAGCCTGGTTGGCTGACTATCCTCGGCATAGCCAACGCTACCTAGTGAGTTTTATCTGGAAAATGAAATGTGACTCAGAATCCCAGTTCCTTTCTTGCTATCCTGCTGCCCTTGCCCAGGGAATTGCTTCATCCTTTTTTCATGCCGGGCAAGATGGCTGAGGTAATGCCTTTTGATTGGACCTGCTTCTACTAGTGAACGAGCTAAGTCAGGCCCGCTTCCAGGGGGCGAGGGGCAAAAAGGGCAGTTGCCCCAGGGCCTGGCAGTTCAAAGGAGTCTGGGGCTCTGGGCTGTAGCAGTGGCGGTGGCAGCTAGAGCTCTGGGCCCTTTGAATCACCACTGGAGCACCATGCTATGTCCTCTGGGCAGCTCTGAGGGGGCCGTGGCATGCTCTGGGGGGTGTGGAGGGCTGGCTCCCTTCTGGGAGCATGGAGCTACCTCCCTCATCTCTCCCAGGCACCCACGGAGGCTGGTGGCTCCCCTGAGCCAAGCTTTTGAGCTACACAGCTCTTCTTCTTGGAGCAGCTCACTTCTCGTACGCACTGGGCTAGCTACTCTGGCCGGCAAGTTGGAGGGATGGAGCTAGGGCTAGAATCACCATATGCAATGTCTTTGCTCTCCAGAATGGCTCAGTAAGGGAGGTGACAATTGAGCCCAGTCTGTGTACTGAGGCGTGACCAATTTGCAATGAATACTTTGTTTGACACATGTAGTTTCCTTCCGCATTCCCAGGATGTCCATGAGTCAATCACAGGTTTCTCCAATTAATTCTTCTGATTTCTTCAAAGTATTTTCACATCTTTTCGTAGAATCATAGCATCCTAGGGTTGGAAGAGACCTCAGGAGGGTATTGAGTCCAGCCTCCTGCCCAAAGCAGGACCAATCTCAACTAAATCATCCCAGCCAGGGCTTTGTCAAGCCGAGACTTAAAAACCTCTAGGAATGGAGATTCTACCACCTCCCTAGGTAACCCATTCCAGGACTTCACCTCCCTCTGATAAATATTCATCGTTTTACTGATGAATATTCCAACGTTGAGATATCTCACTTTCCTGTGATTGGTCAGACGAGTCGCATGCTGTTGTTTTTGGTGCCTACTTGGATAAGCACTCCCAAGCACTCCTGATGTGAATAATTGTTCCTGTAAACTTAAAACTGTGGTTTCCAGGAATGTGAATTTGAAAGTCGCTTTTCAGCAATATTTTCATTTGTAAAATTGCAATCTCTTGAACATTCACCAAAAGCAAACATAAACTATATTCATTCACTTTGGTGAATTAATTCAGAAGTCATAAAACATCCTCAGAAACAGTGTGCATTATTTACCCAACTGTAACAAAGTCTTGGGCCTTCACATTTGTTTGGTAGCACTTATATTGCATATGAGCTTGAAAAAGATTTGTCCCTTCTTGCACCATAGGTGACATTTACATGACCACTTTTTAAGAACATTAGAAAATGTAAAGAGCACATACTAGTTGTTCACAAATTGATCAAAGATCTCCAGACACCTGTTGAATTTCTTTCTCTCTCATCCTGATAAATTATCTCAGAGGGGTAGCTGTGTTAGTCTGTAATTTTAAAAACAACAATTAGTCCTTTGGCATTTTAGAGACTAAAAAATATATATATACAGGGCATCCCCGCTGTAAGCTGCCCCAGCATACATCCATTCTGCACTAAAGTTGCTAACGCTTGTAGGAGCTGATGCTTTATAAGTCCTTCCATTCCCTGCTCTTCAGTCACAAAAAAAACCCCAACCCCAGCCAATTTGCGCAAATGGAAATCAGCTGTGGGAAAAAAAATCCGCGCTTTGGGTTGTTTTGCTGTATATTTCTAGAACATATCTTGGACTTGTAGTGAGGACGGCCTGTAGAGAATCAAGCTCTTTTGTGGGTAAAATCCACTTCACCAGATGAAGTGGGTTTTACCCACAAAAGCTCATGATCCTATATATATATATATATTTCTTAGCCTCTAAGGATATGTCTACACACCAAAGTTATTTCGGAATAACGGCCGTGGTTTCGAAATAACTATGTGAGCATCTACACCGCCATTTCGAAATAATGGGCGGCTTATTCCGAAATCTGTAAACCTCATTCTACGAAGAGTAACGCCTATTCCAAAATAGCTATTTCGAAATAAGGCCTCTGGAGGTGCTCCACTCCTGCTATTTCAAAATAGACCCTCACCAGGGCCATTCTAAGTTATTCCTCCCCAGTGCCTCCTGGGGCTCTAAATCAAGGTAGCACATCTAATTGAGGTAGTATGGACTAATTTTGAGGCTTCCCCGTCGTGTAGACATGCTATTTCGAAATAAGCTATTTTGGAATAATGATTCCAGAATAGCTTATTTTGAAATTGATGTGCAGTGTAGACGTAGTCTAAGGGGCCACTGTACTACTCATTGTTGATACATTATGTAATATATAAAGGGGGTGCATAACTGCTGTTCTTAATCAAGAGAGCAAACTTGACTTGAGACTGATAGGGTAGTCAAAGAAAGACAGCAGTTATCACAGCAGCTCAGTGGTAGATGAAAAACTGATAGAAGATGTTGAGCTGAGCCGATCGCAGACGACACTGTATGATGTACATAGATATTAGCACTCCCTACCATTATATTTTCGTGTATGGAGATGCAGATATGGATGAGCCACAATGGAATATCTTACAATGAATGATAACATGGAATTATTAATGACTCCATTACTCACCGTTCTTCTGTCTGCAAATTGACCTGACTTCGAGGTTTCTTGGATTTATGTTATGCTTGTTTTTCTTTGTGTATATTGTCTTATTAAATGACTGGATTGATATAATTATATTTTGCAATATTCCTCCTGCAAGCATGGAAGGTTTGTTTTGGGGGCTTTTGAAATGTTTTTTTTTAATCAGTCAAATAAACCTTAGCCACTTGAGTTCAAATTGAAGAAAGGCTTTATTCCAAACTAGTGATGCACTAGAACAGTGTTGGCAGCTTTTTATACTGCTCTAATGCTTTGCATGTAATGGGGAAAATGCTTAACGTGCCCCCCTACCATCATGGCAGTGAGGAGGAAAATATTTGAGTTAAACTCTGTTCACATTTGCAGTCATTCCAATACTGACCTTTTAGTATAAGCAGCGATTTACATTAACATAAAAATAAAACTGTGATACCTAAAGCAGTTGGCAGAATAGACACACACACAATGAACCAGTCGGAGGAAACGAAATTCAGTAATTCCATAAAATGAAATTAATTGAAAACCTGACAGGAACTTACATCCCAAGATGCAAAGTCCTTAAAAACAATGGTTAATCTGAAGGATTCCTGTTGATTTAAGAGCGTGAGAGCACTCCAGTGTGCTAAGCAGTTCGTATAATGCTTTAAGATCTCACATGTTTTCATGCCTAATGTTGACAATTGAAGGCAGGTAGCTAAGGACAATTGCTGTGGGAGATATTGAAATATCAATGTTATGCAGACTTGACTCTTTTGGGGGTAAAATGACTTATAAAAGAAAACCAGATCCTCAGGTGTAAACTGGTAAATTGACACCAGCTGAACGATGCTGATTTTACCAGCCTGGCTGATTTTCACCAGGATCTGTTGCCAACTTTCATGCTGTAAATAAGCTCCCCGGCTTTCACAGTGAGCCCAAAAACAAGCTAATCCCATCTCAAAACAAGGCCTACACAAGTCAATCCCGGAAAAATATCAACCCTTAAATCTCTTGTCCCTCCATGCCCCTTCTTGCAACATGCTACCAGCAGCTTTAAGAGCTCTAACAAGAAAAGAAAAAAAAGTTGTCAACATGCATTTCAAGCCATGTGAGCCTGAAACAAGCCAAATTTATTATGGCCCTATTTGTATATAGATCATCTTGCCCCTGGAAAGTCAAGTGTCTTTGACTTCAATGGAGCCATGCTGACTTATATTGAGGATCTAGCCTGTAAGGCCTGCTCTACACTAGGACCTTAGTCCAAAATTAGCCCCCAAAGGTCGATTTTCTAAGCAATGCATCCATACTGCCAGGCCTTCCAGAATAAGGGCTGCAGGATTTGAACTCTGTACTCCTGCTTTTCACAAGGAGT
This sequence comes from Pelochelys cantorii, assembly GCA_032595735.1. Lineage (NCBI taxonomy): Eukaryota > Metazoa > Chordata > Testudines > Trionychidae > Pelochelys > Pelochelys cantorii. The sequence continues at coordinate 71,071,371 of CM064332.1, forward strand.
AATGCTATTCTTGAACTTGCAAGTCCAAAAAAACGTTCGTGGGGATGCGCCCGTGCCGCTAATTCAGACTAATTGGCCTCTGGAAGGCCTCCCGCAGCTCCCCAGAGTTCTTCCTAGGGCTCTGAGTCTGAGGCAGGCTCCATTAATGTAGATGCACTATCTCAGTTTACATTTGATTCTTCCCCATAGTGAGGACACGGAACATCGAATTTGTATAATCGGGTGCCCAGAAGTCGAACTTAGTAAATTTGAAACAATCACCTAGTGTGGACATGGCCTAATGTTTTAAGCATAAGGGCTATGTCTAGACTACAGGGTTTTTTAAAAAAAAAGTGGCCTTTTTTCGAAAAAAACTTCACTTGCATCTAGACTGCCTCCGCGTTCTTTTGAAATTAAATCAAAAGAACACGGTGGTTTTTTCGACAGCGGTAAACCTCATTTTATGAGGAAGAATGCCTTTTTTCAAAGGAGCTCTTTCAAAAAAAGGTGCTGAACGCAAACAGGGCTTTTTCAAAAGAGAGCATCCAGATTGCCTCTTTCAGATCGCTTTTTTGAAAAAAGTGGTGGCTGTCTAGACAATCTCTTTCGAAAGAAGCGTGTAGTCTAGATGTACCCAAGGAGGGAACGGGCTTTCATATATGTGATGCATACAGCAGTCAGCCTATGCAAACTTCAGTGTATAGTCCCATATCAGCTACTACATTTGATACAGGAAACAAGTATCTGATCTATATACACACCCAGGGTAACCAGCTACAGCGTAACTGTATTGGAGTCAAAGGAGCAATGGTGATTTACAGCAGAGGACGTTCATGGCTATACCTTCTGGTCTTGTGCACAACAAAACAAACAAGCAATGCTCAGACATGCTGCATTTGCAGGTACCAATAGAGCAACAGAGGCAAGGTCTGATGGGGTCAAGTCTTTGAGCGCCCATTCCTCTTGCGCTTGTTTTCCCAAGGCTGGGCGTGGGACACCTGACATGGTGTTTTCCCAGGGTCAGGGATTGAAGACAAGAATAAAGCGATGAGTCGTGGGAGTGATGCTGATTTACACCAGCTGAGCATCTGACCCTTTTAAAATTTGAATTTGAGCTGTTGTCAGTGTCAGGGTTTTTGTTTGTTTTCTAGTAAGGAATAGGCTGTGTCCTTGACTTCCATGACAAATTCATGGCCTCACCCATTTTTCACTCATCTTCTTTACTTTCCTAAATATGCAACACTTTTAATGAGTAACATCTCTGGATTGTCTTCCTTCTGCACAAGTGTCTTTGGCTGGATTGATTAACAATTGGGAGGCAACAGTTGTTTCTGTTTTTAATCACAAACGAATTTTTTTGACTACGCTATCTCCCTTTTCCAGGCAGTCCTTCAGGAACACAGACCTGAAATTTCCCCCTTCCTCGCTTGATTGTTATTCATTATCAGCACCTCTCTTCTGCAACTAGTTCTTGCTAGCTGCAGCAAGTCAATTTCTGCCTGCATAGGCAGGGAAAGCTTCCTTGGTAGTATATGGGCTTCTTGTGTAAATCCAAGGACAGAATTTAGAGCTTTGAACTTGGTGTCTCTGAGCTGCTTCATTACAAGTATGCCTTGGTCTTGACGTTACAATAAAATAGATTCAAACCTCAAATGTGTTGAGCGGGTTGTAAAAGTTCAAACCCAGAAAGTCCGGAAGTCAGTTAGATCTTTTTTCTATCATGCCTAGTCTTTTCCCCCCTTTAGAGTCTATGACATGGTCTACACTAGACCAGGTAAGTCATTTTAAGGTACGCCATCCAGCTACATAAAATTTGTAGATGGATTTGGCTTACTTGAAGCCGAGTCGCCGCAGCATCTCCTCAGCGGGAAGTTGACAGGAATAAACGCTCCTGTCAGCTTTCCTTACTCCTCGCGAGGAGCAGGAGTACCGGAACTGATGGGGCCACTCTCTGAGTTTGATTTAGAGGTCTTTACTAGACCCACTAAATCAAACTCCAGAATATCAACCGTGACAGTGTCGATCTTCCACATAGTAAAGAGAAGCCCTATGTTATTTTCAGTCAAGATGGCTACAAGTAAGTGTAGTTTCTCTCTCTCTTTGAGGATGGTTTCTCTGTCTCTGAGTCAAAAATCTGCAACCATTTATTTGATTCTGCAGAGCTTTTCTGATTCAGTGAGAGGAAAATGGAACTGCAGGTAGGGAAGGGAGGCTGCCAGGAATTGCAGTCTCCACATTCAGAGACAAAGCATTTCAAGGTAGAAATGATTTCACAATAATCAGGCTGAACACTCAAGTAAAAAGGAAAAAAACCCCAACCTTTCTACGCTGGTCTTGTGAAATAAGGTGTGAATCATATCAGGTGCTCTGGAAGGGAAATTAATGTGATTAATGAAGCGAAGCATACATTTTAATGTATATGATAAAACTGTTATTCCAAGCTGAAAATGATCTCTTTGGCAATTCAAAATATTGTTAGTTGCACGTTTACAATCTACTTTTTCTTTTCAGTGTCCAAACACTCTGGTTTGCTGGCATCTGTGGCTAAGGCATTTCAAAATATGACGTTATTTCAAAATAACATGCTGCATGTCTACACAGCAAGCCATTATTTCAAAATAATGTCGAGATGGCGAACTTCTTACTCTGACTCTTATTTCATGAGGAGTAAGGGAAGTCAAAGGAAGAGTGCTCTTCCTGCGACTTCCTGCTGTGTAGACAGCGCCAAAAGCCTAATTCAGCTATTTCGACTTTGGCTATGCAATTAACGTAGCTGAAGTTGCATAGCTTAATTTGACTTTTGCCCTGCAGTGTAGACATGCCCTTAAAAATCACCTTTTCCCCCCTTTATTCCCACCCATACACAGTTGTTCTTTAATCTTTTATGCAAATACTGGCCTAAAATTTCCACCCCCTGACACCCCAACAAAATCTGCAGAGTTTATTTATTTATGCATTTATTTTTGGGTATCTTGAGATTTCTATATAAAAATAACCACAGTATGCCATATTCTGTCAGCTGCACCATTGCAACTTCACTGAAGTCAATCATTTTATAGTGGCATAAATGAGGGTAAATTTTTGTCCGAGCCAGCAACCAGTTAACCCCTCAAAAAAAGTTTGGTGGCAAGTGAGTCATGGGGAGTTTTTAGTACCCATCAGTAACTGAAAATGTTGTGTATTGGGTTTGTAGATATAGATCTTGTTGTTATAGTAACTGAGTTAGGTCACTAAGGGTCAACCCAGCTGGTCTGGTTTGGTTCTAGTTAGTTCTATGTTATGAAATAAAATGGACACTCGCAACTGCTCAAGCTCTCTGTGTTTCCAGTGATTTCTTCCTAAACTGTGGAACTCCAAACGATATAACAGGAAACAAGTTAAACAAATGAATAGTGCTCTACAATGGCAAAGCTAAGCAAATGTAAATGGTATGTTTATAGGACATGTTCTAAAGCCCACTTAAGTCAGTGGAAGAAATTCCACTGACTTTCCATGACTTTGGAAGAGACTTATAAACATCATAGTGTATTCTGGTTAAAACAATTGTCCTCCTCTTCCACCTCCCTGTCCTCCAGTGGTCTATAAACTGTACCATATGCCTATACTGCCTTAATGCAGCAGGATACAAGAGAAGATTTATTCCTAACTTCAGTTGAAGGTCAGTTTATGCCAAATAATATTGGGATTCAAAACTTTTGTAGTGTCTTATCTAGTATAATGCAGTTGCAGATGATTTTCCTGTGTCATGTATGTCTAATCCTTTTAGAAATAAATCTAGCTAAGCTGTTTCAATGATGTCCGGTGTCGGTGACTATCACATTTTAATTTATATGTTGGGTGAAAAAAAGTATGTCCTCTGTTTTAATTGTATTGCCTTTTATTAAAAGTCTCCACATCCCTGTATTATGCGAGAGTGTAAATCAAAATGGTCAACTGCCTTTCTCTATTCCAAACCCACCAGTTATGAAAATGTGGGAGAGGATCGATTTTATTGTCATTCTCAGTTTTCCTGACCCCTCCCTCTCTGACAAATTGTAATGGATATGCATAACCAATAGTAAAGAAAATTATTGTTCAGAATCTCCTGAAATATTATGCTGCATATAAAATATGTTAATCGGAGTCTGTTAATTATGAGATGTTAAATGTTAAAATGATATTGAAAGTTATAAAGGAGGGTAGAATATTTTGCTGTAGTCTTGTTTTTTTAATCAGGATAAACATACTGAATCGGAGAGAACTATAAATCTGTGACAAACACACCTTCCCCCACCCTCCTTCTCTTGTCACTGTCCTTCTAGACAGCTCTCTTCATTTTTCTCTTTGTCGTGTCTTACAGCACAATGTTCTGTACCTACAGCTAGCAGTTCTGGGTGCGGTTTTCTGAAGCACACAGCATTGGCCTATCTCTGCTTTCTCTAATGCTAATAAGAATGGAGTTACACCAACACAAAGCACTTGGAATATTTCTCCTTTGCATACTGCTAAGTCTGCTAGCAAAGCTTGCTGTAGACTTCCTTCATAAACATGTATTCCAATTTTTTGTTAAGTATCTGGCATTTAGGACCTCTTTGGGGATAGACGTTCCTATAATTTTCATTGGTCTTCTCTGGAGCATTGGTGTTCCACTGTGATCATTTCCAGTGAAGGTGACCAAACCTGAATGTAGCATTCAAGAGATGCACGTTTATGGTCATTGCTGATATATTTGTATTTCTCTATATCATGCAATTTTGACTTCTGTGTGTTGAGCCAAGTTATGTTGTCTGCAATGTCCTATATCTTTTCCTGAGAGGTTGCAATTAAGAGCATGTCTTCACTAACAAGAAGATCAACTCTCCAGAGGTCAATCTTCTAACATTTGATTTAGCGGGTCTAGTGTAGACCCGCTAAATCAAATGCCGCCAGTGTCCAGTACGCCTCATTCTGAGAGCAGTAAGGGAAGCCAATGGGAGCACATGCTCCCGTCAGCTTCCCACTGTGTGGATGCTGCCACGGCTTGGCTTAAGGTAAACCGACTACAGCTATGCATTTTGCATAGCTGGAGTTGCATGCCTTAAGCTGACCTTCCAGGTCCAGTGTAGACCTGGCCTAATTTAGAACCCATCAGCCTGTGTGTGAATAGTTTAATTTAAATAAATCCACATCGAGTCTTGCTGTTAAATATCACTCATAGGACTTTATGTTGACATCCAGAGCAGAGAAACATCTACGCTTTTTAATTGTTTTACAGATAGTATGAGGAACTCTTTTTGACACCAACCTGACTCAAAGCTAGGATGGCCACTACAGTACTTATTATTGCATAGATGCATGAATTTGGGAGAACTCTTTACCAGAGAAACATTTGTGATATGCTCATATCATGTTATAAGCAGCTTTCAGACAAATTCTGATCATTTAATTCCATGGGTGGTCTCATTGACTTCATGAAGGCTGTTTGTGAAGGAAAGTACTATTCCACTTGAGTAATGTAAGTGGAATCTGGACCTTAGATATTAATATATTTCTGCTTTGGATAATTTTAACAGGGATTGTTTTAAATTTAAATTAAAAGTATATTTTGTTTTATGTATGGACATTCCAAATCTCTTAATCAGAAATGTTGGGTAAGCCAAAAATTCTGCACTTTCCCTGCGTTAATTCAGATTTGATTTGGAATCGTAATTTATTTTCCTTCCAACATAATTTATTTTCTACTGATTTGTATGCTGATTTGAATTACATAGGAAGCCTTTTTTTACTCTATAACATTGCTACTGGTAGAGGATCTCATTACCTGCAACTGATGTCTATCTACTATATCAGATAAATAAACCTGTGCAAGTTAGCCAACATTTTGAATGTGGATAAGAGCCTTACCTACTGTTCTCCGCAAATGAATATTTCTGAATTGTTTTGTCCCAATTCTTTGATTAAAGCTACACTTCTTATTATATATTGTTAGGATGTCATCTTTACATTGATTTCCGTAAAATTAGGCTATACCAGATTTAGCTGTTACATTCATTCTGGTGAAACCTTGCAGTGATTTGGAGATCAGTCATTCAAAACTGACTCTGCTACTGGTAATGAAATATGCTTTCTTCTGTGAGTCCGTATAGAGAGAAAGGACAATACTGAACCTGTATCATGTTTAGAGACAACTCCAATTTTACATCTTGGACTGCATTTTTAACTTCTGAACTACAGTACTTCCTCAAAAATTTCCAAATTCATGCCACTATCTCCAAGTAGCAGTACAAATGGCCGCTCTGTTGATAAATTTTTATTCTCAAAGACTCCTTAAAAATGTAGCAATGAGTGCATAACTACAACTTATCATATTACAGCTGGGATATCGACCAAAGTATCCCACTGTATCAGCATGGTCTGTGCATCCGGGACTATCAATACATAGTAACTGTACATAATATTGCAGCAGTTTTCATAGATCATTAGAGGACTTAAGAAATCACTTGAATGCATGCCAAAGGAAAAGACATCAGGCTCCTGGTGTTCTTCCTGTTCTATCTTCTGTGTTTTTAGAAGACAGAAATGAAGATCTTTCATGGCACTTGTATTGTTTGCCCGGGTCCTGAACTTTTCTTCTCTTAGCCATCATTTTCTCTGGGGAAGAATGGTAGGAGCCTGCAGGGATCAGAAGATACAACTGGCAAGTTCCCGGACAACTCTTAACTTCAATCCCCTCACCTTTATATGGTCACGTGCAGGGTTCTTTGAAAGCTTCCATCCCTTCCAAGGCACTGCAGCATCATTGAACATACCAATGCACAATGTCTGGGCTAGATGGACCTTTGGTCTGACCCAATATGGCCGTTCTTATGTTCCTCCTCCTTTCCTGTGGGGGGTTTCCACAGGCTCCTTTCCTCTTCCTACAGCCTCTAACCTGCTGAAGTAAAAAGAAAGCAGATCGATGGTGACTAGGAGAGCAGAGACACCATTTGAGGGGTGAGATCAGGTGAAGGGTGGCAGTGTGGACCAGTTGGAGCTACAAAGGGGGATAAGACAAGCTGAAGAGCAGTTGAAGAGAAATGGGGTGGGGAAACTTAACTATAAGGAGCAATTGGGAGCTATGCAGGGCAGGGAAGAGCAAGTGGAGACATGAGTGACCAGTGTGAAAGAAATGGAAGGAAGAGAAAATGAGGGAGAATTAAACAACAAACTCTGTTCACAAACTCATAGAATCCTGGGGTTGGAAGAGACCTCAGGAGGTCATAGTCCGATCCTCTGCTAGCAGTGTTTGGAATGCAAGCAATCTCCTGGCATTTTCATTCTCTGCACAGTCTGTTTTTTAGGCTACTTATTGAAATGGTTGGTGAGGTGCAACAAGCCAGACATAATATCCCCTTGACTTTTGTAAGACTAGACCATAATGAAGAATGAATAAGGGTTTCCTGAAGAATATTAGTCATACTTTTCCAAGTTAGTAGGGAACAATTTAAGAGTGGGAGAGTGTCTTCCTTCCATGGGTATGTCTGCACAGCAGCAGCTGGGAGCTGTGCTTTCCAGTTCAGATAGACATACTGTGACAGGGTCAGGCCAGAGGGGTACAAGAGACTGACAGAAAGGAGGTATATTAGCCTTAAAATTGAGGCTATGTCTACACTGCGTTTGGTTTTTTTTTGCAGAAGAGGATATGCAAATGCACACTCATTTGCATATCTTCCAATTCTTTTTGCAGAAGAGTTTTTCTCACTAAAAAGTCCCATGTAGACGGGGACATTTGTCAGAAAAAAAACCTTTTTCGCAAGATCCTGTAAACCTTGATTTTTGAGGAATAAGGGATCTTGTGAAAAAAGGGTGTTTTTTTTCCCCAACAAATGGCCTCATCTACGTGGGGCTTTTTAGTGGCAAAACCTCTCCTGCAAAAAGAATTGGAAGAAGATATGCAAATGAGCTCGTCATTTGCATGTCCTCTTCTGAAAAAATATCGCAGTGTAGACATAACCTGAGTGAGTGTCTGTTCCCAGGGTAAACTGACAAGGGCTAGTCTGGATGTTAGCGGGGAAGCTACAGTTGATTCATATCCTCGTGGGATGGACTAAGGTCCTCACTACTCGGATCTATCACTGGTCGTAATATCAGTAGATTTTAGGCGCAGTCAATAAAAACTGGCAAGTGGTTAGAGTTAAACAACAGGACTATATTGTAGTGCAAATTTAAATAACATACATCGAATAACCATGGAGGGCAGTCTTCCTATGGTTACCCCTAATAATAATTACCAAAGTCCTCGGCGCAAACAGGACGATGGTGGCGATGCTGGTGACCTCAAGCCTCTGGCTGATTGAGAGCCTCGGGCGAGGAACAACCAGAAGTCCCTCGGTGGCAGGGTCATTGGTCAGGCGACCTCAATCCTTAGGCTAATTTGAAGCCCTTGGAGAGGAACAACCTGTGCCGATCCCTCGAAGCTCTGAGGAAGATTTCGAAGACGGCTGATCTACCTTCCGCAGATGCGTCTGGTCTTCGGTCCTCTTCCCGCTCTTCAGCTGCGGCCGGAGCAGACGATGGACGCTAGACTCTAATAATCCTATCCTATCTAACCTAAAAGAAAACCCTAATCTAATCACCGACGCACCCGTTGAACAGACGCGATGACGGCCGACAAGCGGTACCGTGACGCAGCCTGCCGAACAAGCACGACGACGAAAGCTAAACTACTCTAAAATACTAAACTAGCTAACTAAACCTAACACTACCTAAAAAGAAAGAAACAAAGCCTTCTGCCCTGCTTAATTCTTAAAGACTGTATTAGACCTCACACATTCTTTTGACCTAGGACTAAGATTAGGACCTCTCTCACTCTCTTACGCTATACCTAACCCGACGCACATATACCCGACGCCACACCAACTGTTGCGTGGTACAGGCTTTTATAACATGGGCTCATGAATATTCATAATATTTCACTTTAAACTGGTTGGCTCATTCGGAATGGTTAATTTACATAGCTTTACAATGATTGGCTAAGGAGAATCATAACAAGCGCATACATTATCTTTCAAATTCCAACAGGTAAGTTGGTGGATATGACATACGTGAGCTACGTGCCAAAACATTTTGTCATTATGGTAGTTTATAATGATTGACAACCTCATTGATTGACATTTGATCTCAATTCATTCTAATGCTCTCCTTTCTGTTTTCTTTACATAAGGTGTCCAGATAACGTATGAACTCAGGCTTTACATTTTCCATATTTGCTCTTATTAAAATACAATAATAGTAATAATAATAATAATAATCAAGACATTTACATATACATAAAATTCTGCGTACATGGAACCCTAGAGAACTTGCCAGAATCAATTAGGGCAATTAAGCACCTGGAGCTAATTAAGTGGGCTTGCAGAGCCAAGTGAGCCAACGCTAGCTGGAGCCAATTAAAGAACCAGTTGAGACAGGTTAAAAAGAGCTTCTCTGAAGTTAGTTAGCACATGAGGAGCTGAGAGGATGGAGGGAGCTCTACAGATCATCCAGGAGGAGCAAGCACAAGTGGGTACCAGGAGGAAGAGCTTGTGATAAGGACAGTGCTGGGGAAGGTGTGCAGAAGTAGTTTCTCAGGGGTTTTATAGTTGTCTTGCAACCGGTGTTGGAAGCGAGAGGGCCTGAGTTCCCCCACCACCCATTCACCCATTTCCACGTGGGGAAGAAGTCAGGCTGGGGAAAAGAAAGGGGTTTACTCAGCCCTGTATCATTTGAGGGGTCCACCAAGATTGTGGAGTTTGGTTTCCCTCTGTACCTCATGCTGGTCAATGATAAGAGTAGCTCAACAAAGAGCAAGCTGATGCCCTAAGTATGGTGCCTAAATTGAGGGCTACCGTGAGCCTCTGAGGCAAGCAATCTGCCTGAAAGTGCAGGACTCACCAAGTTTGACTAGGAGTTTTGTCACAATACATACACTAGCACTGGTAGGGGCCATCTGAGGTCCTAGATACATACTTGGGTGTCTAGCCTGTGCTTCTGCCTATGCTGCTGCTGCCACACTGCTATTTTTAGCCTGCTAGCTCAAACAGAGCTAATGTGTTGATTCCTGCCTGACTGGGAATTACCCTTCCCAACTGCTGTCTAGCAGAGATCCAAGGAGCCCTGCTCTGCTTTACCCAGGAGGTGCCAAATTGACTTTGTGGAACTGGGAAGCAAGTTTACAATCTCGTGAAATATGTCACGACTTTGAGATTGGGTCTTATCCAAAATCAGGACAAACATTTAAAATGTGGGGAAAAAATCATGAGCCAACAAACTGAAAATGTTTTGGTTTAGGTCAATCAAAAGGCACATGGTTGGAGTTATCCCTAAAAAAAAAAAAAGATATTTAATGGAAAATTATAATGGTCTGTCCATCACCTATAGAAAAATGTATTTGTTCAAGTGTTCTGAATTATTATGCGTAAATAAATGCATTACTCTGCTGCTTTTAATTGGACAGAGTGTTAAAATGCAATAAAACATTATAAAGAAGAGTACAGTATTTTGCTGTTGTCTTACTTTTTAATCAGGATAAACATATTGCATCAAGGAGAACTATAAATCTGTGGCAAACTCACTTATGAAGATCAATGGTAAATAAAAACTAAATCCTATCCTTACAGCCAAAAGCAGAAATGGCTGAATAATAGAGGGAAAGTTATTCATGAGTTAATCAATGGAAAATTACCAAAGTTTTACTCAATTTTGGGCCTTACAATCTTGCTGAAACAGGTGTTAAGGTTCAAAAATAACTCTGAAGTAATGGTACATATCTGGCATAAAATGATTGGTAGTGACTTTTTCAATCATCCCCTAATTGGTAGTGACTTTTTCAATCATCTCTACCCAAAAGTATGTGCAGTGTGGGTAGCAACACATAGCCAGCTATACATCTACAGGTTGAACCTCTCTAATCCAGAACTCTCTTGTCCAGGAACATCCATCATTCAGAATGAATTTAGTTTGCTGGATGTCCACTTTTCATGGGTGCGGACAAGTTTCCCATTGTCCTATAAAGTTTGTTTACAGTCACCAGTCCTCGCTCAGTGTTCTGTGATGTTGTTTAGCTCTAATTTACCCCTAAATGTCATCCAACAGCACAGTAAGCAGTGGAAGTGTTGGTAATGCTTCTAGACAATATTGACCTCCTGTGGTCCAGAAAATTCTCTCATTCAGAACCGGTCAGGTCCCAAGGGTACTGAATTAGAGAGGTTCAACCTATAGTATCACAGCAGGTGGTTATTGCCTTGCTAGATGTTTTATGTTGAGTTGGCAAACCATGCTTGGGGCACTTATTAATTCTTGCAGAGAAGCATTGTGCTTAATCAGCTGCTGATGTCGAGTGCTTGCTACTTAGCTTATATGTCTGGGATTTAGAGTCAGCCATTTCCTCTTTCAGCTCTTCATGCCTCTGCTTAGGGCCTCATCTCTGTTTGAGTTTTACTTCAGAAGGAGGAGAAAGCTACTGGAGGAAGTCTGCTCTCAGTGTGATTTTGACAAATAGGGAAGAACTGGTGGAGTTCATAATTCTAAGCAACAGTAGGAGAAAGAACAGCAAAATAAAGACAATGGATTTCAAGGAGGGAGACCTCCAGGAGTTTGTAGGTAAGATACTGTGGGAAGCCAGTTGGAGGGGAAAAACAATTGAAGACAGCTGGCAGTTTTCAAAAAGACATTATGAAGGCCACAAGACCAAACTATCCCACTGCATAGGAAAGATGGGAAGTATGGCAAAAGACCACTCTTGCTTAACCAGGAGATCTTCCATTAACTAAAACTCACAATGAACCCCACACAAAGTGGAAACTTAGTCCAATTAGAAAGGATGAACATAAACAAATAACACAATGGCTGTCCTGATCCCACTTCCCAGCAGGAGCTTGGGGGTTCACACTGAAGGGCCCGACAGGCTGAATGTGGCCTCCAGGCAGTAGTTTGCCCCCCTCTTGTCTAGATAATACTCCTGCCATGAGTGCACAGGACTGGAGAAGATGACCTCTTGAAGTCCCTCCAATCCTGTGGTTCTATGGTATCAGCCTGGGAACATACCATCCGCCCACCACCATGGCTTCGCTTGTCTGCCGGATTGTGACTGAGTAAGGGCTCATGAAGAACTTCATTGACCCAGCAGGAACAAGAGGAGGGACGGCTCATCAGGAGACCCAACCGGTCCAGAGCTCTTGCACACAAAGCAATGAGCTCCATCCCTTGCAGTGGTGTGGGCTGCTACTCTAACACACTCAGTTCATTCCATGCACCAACACAGGAATGAAGGATAGGGCCCTCCCCCCTCCCTTCCTGTCCTGATTTGCATCCCCAGCTAGTCATGGAGGAGGAATGCCTACGCTCCTACACCATGGGGTTCTACAGTTGTTTCTGGCCTCTGTGTAGGTGTACTGGTTTTGGGGAAGGCATCTTGCACCCTCCTACATCCTTGTTCTAAGGCAGGTCAGGTTGGCCCTAAGAAGTCAAATACCACTTCTGAATCTTGAATGCTGGATATGGATTTCCTTATTTCAGATCTTGCCAGCCATCGCAGGAATGATTGGGTATGCTTATCGCACTCACAGAAATGCGCAGAATCGGAATACAAGCTCTGATATAAATGGCATAGAAAACAAAGAAATTTCTGGATTAAACCAGTGGTCTATTGTACCTGGGTCCTGACTTCTCCTGACTGTGTTACATCAAGATTTTTTTTTCTCTCGTAGGAAAGTTTTTAGTAGCAGGTGTAGAATGTAATGAACTGCAACAGCTTGGGTCTAGTGGCGTGGTAAATAGATTGTGATATTCATTTCCAATTAAAGTTCTTTTACCAAGATCAATGAAGCACATTCTCATAAATTGGATCACAGTAAACTAATAAACAAATTTCTCTCAGCCCGTTGATGGTAAATTATTATTTCCTTAACATGTTAGATCGCATCATGGTATTAATTATATGATGCATGGGCAACAAAGGAGTAATCCCTATTTGCCAGTATTTGTATTTTTGGTTTTTGCCTGGAAGTTTCTTTTATAGCAAATGGAAGGAACAGTAAGCATTAGTAAAAGTATTTTCATATAAATGTTATAAATATTGGGCTTCTGCCTGTGATCCATAAACTTATTGAAGACCTTCTTAAAGACTATTCGGCAGGCGGTGTCTTACTGATTATAAGGTGATTATTCTACAAATTTCTTACTTTGTAGGAAATAAAATAGGAGTTCAGTAACCTTTTAAATTCAATTAGTATACAAGGCGCATTTGCATCACTGGAGGCAGCGTTTACAGCTAATAGTGGAATAGACTGATTTCTGCGTCCTTGAACACACTGCTGTGGTTACTTTAGAAAAATTAAGATGTTCACTGAGTAATCTTAAATATCACCAATCTACTCTCATTTTCTGGTATTGGTGTGATGTTTTTATTGAGAGCCCACTAACATTATATATGTGTACATTTCCCAGCAGACTGGGACCTTGATCACTGATTTGGGGCCTCCAAGAGATATCACAATACTGATTATACTATTAAAAGTCATAAAAACAACTCCTGTTGTACAGTAATGGCACCATAGCATTTTGCTGGCATCCCATTATCATTATTTGTGTGTACTCCGTAGGCGAAACAGGGCCCTGATCCCTGACTGGGACTTCTAGCTGCAATCCCTGTGCAAATTATATTAGTCATAACAAAACTCCCTCCTTATCTCTTTGAGATTATTTTATTTTATTTTATTTTATTTTATTTTATTCACTGAGGATCCAGTTCAGCAAAGCATTTAAGCGTGTGTTTTTAGCCCATCTCTAAGCAAGAAAATATTTAAGCACGTAAGTATTTTTCTCCATGGGACTGGCCTGCTGAATAAAACTCTGAATACTAAATGCATTAATTTTTTTGTAGATGATGGACTCCTAGCACTAATGTACCACTGTCACGTCACAGAATGTTTTCCTCTCAGGAGTTGAAAGAACACACTTAAAATAGGTTGATGTTTTATTCAGCTTTGATATATTTATCCCCTTTCTCCTGAACTCTGTGTCTCTGGACTTAACTGTGTCTCTGGATCAGTTCATTGCTAGCACCGAATCTCTTCTCAAGAAGGGTTCAAAACGAATGCAGTAACTACTGAAATGCTTCCCCAAACGTGTTCCCAAAGTTAGCAAGTTGAAAGACGCGCTTTTCCATGTAAACTAGCCTATTGTGGAATCCACCCTCCCTCCCCGCCGCAGATGTTGTCATTTTGTGTTTCACCCCAAATAAGTCTTGTCAATTTCCTAATCCGACAAAGGTTTTTTTCAGACTTGAAATACAGACATTGTAAAGAGTTGGGCTATCTAACATCCCAGCACCCAGGGAAGAGATTCAACATGTATATACAATAAAATAGACGACTTGCCTTTTGGAATCCCTTTGGAAATGACTGGTGACTTTGTGTAACTACATGCGTCTTTTCCGTACGGCTCTTTTCCTTACATTCTCTGGGTTTGTGTGAATGGTTACCAATCTACAGTGAAAAACATTTATCAGGCATTTTCTTGCTCTTGGGGCCACTGGCAAAAAAAGCTGGCATTCTCTGGTGATCATGTTTCCCAGTTTCCCATAATGAAGTTCATATGAAAGTTGCCATGAAACTTAATTGTATGTCTCTAATATGGGATTAGGACAAAGGCACCATTTATACCCATACAAGGTAACTACAGCACAGCTGTACCAAGGCAGTTATGTCACTGTAAGAGCTCTCGTGTAGCATTTTTTATTATGACGGGAGAGAGTTCTCCCATCAACATAATAAAACCAGTTCAGTGAGCAAGACTAGTTGCGTTAGCAGTAGCGTGTCTTGCAATGATAATCTTATGTATGTAAGCATTTATGCACAAGCGCCTGCTTTTCTAGACTGGACTTTGAGACGTCAAGCATGTTCACCAGCAGACAGACTGTCCATCAACTAAGGAAAAAACCACAGAGGATGAGGGAGGACCTCGGTCAAGGAGGCGTTGCTTCATTCAGTGCTTCACACAGAGAAAAGGAAACAAAGAAGAGCTACGGAGGTGCAAGCGAAAACACAAACAACTGAGCTCATGCTAAAGCTCATAGAAGACCAAACTGAGATACTGAAGTGTCTTAAAGTGCAGAAAGAACAGAAACAAAGGCCTCACTGTCAACACATGCAGAACTCTTTTCACAGCAACCATCCCTCCTCAGTCGCACATATAAAATTCTTTATCCAGCAATCCTGCTCTATGCCCACACTCATTTTCACAATCAAGTTGTGTTTTTTCCCAGCACACTCTGCTCCCTGTGAAAGCAGCTGTGACTTTACCAGCTGGAGGTTAACACTGTTGTGAGGTTTTCCAATAGCCCTTACCATGCCTTATCACTGAGCATCCTGATTGAAAGACATCAATAAAGACAAACATCATGCAGGTTTCCATGAGTTTATTCTGTGTGACACAACCCACATCAATCACTCTGGCCCCTGTGCAAGCCTGAAATAACCCTAGGGTTTCATAGAAATGCCTCGCTCAGCATAAGCAGTAGGATGAGGCAGGGAAGCAACCCCGACACATAGAAATGTCAGCACCCCTCATTGTCAAAGTGGCTCCTCAGAGCCTCTGTGATATTGATGGCCACCCGATGGGCTCCTCTGATAGCACAAGTGTCTGGTTGTCCAGGTGCTGCGTCTCATCATTCCACCCATCGCCAAAATGCTTCACCCGTACTCTCACCCAAATTATGTAAGCAACAGCGTGCGGCCACCACCTGGGGAATCTGGTCCTCCAAAAGGCCCGGCCTGCCGTATGACACCTCCATCGTGCTTTCAGTCTGCCAAAGGCACATTCAGCAACCATGCAGCCTTGGCTTAGCTTATTGTTGATCCGCTCCTAACTGCTGTCCAGGTGCCCTCTGTAAGGCTTCATGAGCCAGGGCTGTAAGCCACATCACTTAGGATCACTATGGGCATTTCCACATCCCCCACTGAAATTTTCTAGGCTGGAAAGAAAGTCCCTGCCTGCAGCTTTCCATACAGGCAACTGTTCCTGAAGAAGCGTGCATCATGAGCCTTTCCAGACCACCCCACGGTTGTGTCTCTGAAATACCCCTGGTGATCCAGCATTGCCAGAATCACCATGGAGAAGTAGCTGAAGTTGCATATCTTAATTTGACCTTATCCCGTAATGTAAACTACCCTAAGATACCGAGAATTCTTTCCCAGAGGTCAGACTGGTTGCCATATTTCGGATTGTCAAGGGATCTTTTTCCCCAGGTCACACTGAGGGTATGTCTAGACAACAGACTTTTGTCGACAGAGGCTTTGTCGACAAATGCTGTCGACAAAGCCTCTGTCAACAAAGAGCATCTAGACTACAGCCAGTTCTGTCGACAAAGCAAGCTGCTTTTTCGACAGAGAGTCTAGACACTCTCTTTTGAAAAAGCACAGTGTGGATGCAATAGCGTCTTTTGTTGACAGAACTCTGTCGACAAAAGGCGTTATTCCTCGTAGAATGAGGTTTACTGCCGTCGACAAAACTGCTGTGTTCTGTTGACTTACTGTCGACAGAACTTGGTGGTAGTGTAGACGCAGGTATAGTTTTGTCAACAAAAGTCCACTTTTGTTGACAAAACCCTGTCGTTTAGACATACCCTGAGAGAGACCATGGAGGAGTTTCACCCTCCTTTGCACCCTGGGGCACGGATCACTTGCTATTTTGAACTGGAGAAAAAGATGGATTCTCTGTAACTAGAAGTTTTTAAATGATAATTTGAGGTCTTAAATAGATCAGCCAGAGAATATAGGTCTATTACAGGAGCTTGGCAACGTTCTATGGACTGTAATATGCAGGTCAGATTAAAGTCTCACAATGCTCCCTTCTGGCATTAAAGTCTCTGAATCTACGAGAATCTGCCAACTCCATCTCCCTTTCAGGTCCCTGCTTAAAATCCATTTCTCCCAGGAATCTTTCTTTCCTTTCACCCCTTTCTCCCTGAACTGAAATCTTGTCTAAAGTTAGTTTGTCTCATGTGTTTTCAGACAAGAAGTGTGACATCTCCTATTACTCTAAAGCCTACACCAAAAAATGTTTTTACTTTTCAAACAATTTAAAGATTTCTCAGTCTATTTATATTAAACTGTGGGATATTGAAATTAGAATTGCTCCATCTAGAGGTTTGTCCAAATATTTAATCCTAGCTCCTCTTTTTGGGAACTGGAGGGAGTCCAGTTTACAGAGGAGTTGAAAACTCCTAGCACCAGGTAATATATGTGGTTAAGAGGAGATTGAATTTTGTGCCAGAGGTAAGTACTTTGATTCACACAAAATCTGAGGTCCTAAAAGATGGATATTATTTCTGACTACACGCTCATATCTTGGTATACACGCTGGCATTCTGAGGGCCATCAGCAAAGCCAAAGGCTTTTTTTGTTAATTAGTCCAGGATTGTGCCTTATCCTGGTTGTGTACTTTCACTACTAAAGAAGAGGAAAAACTGTCTGACATTAAAAGGAGACGGAAATACATGACGAAGGGTCTGATTTATTAGTGTTTTGCACAAGACTGAGAGTCAGTTAGAGGGAACATGTGCTTTGCTATCTTGCGTTAATATCTTGAATTTTTTTTTGGTGCAACAGGGAAACTGGAGATAAGCGCAAATGATATTGCCAATCCAATTCTGATTGGTAATCTAGGGTATGTCTACACTACATGCCTCTGTCGCCAGAGGCATGGAAATTAGACTACCCAACATAGTCAATGAAGCCGGGATTTAAATATCCCTGGCTTCATTAAAATAAAAATGGCCGCTGCGCTGTGCCAGCTCAGCTGATCGTCGGCACAGCGCGCGAGTCAAGACACGGATCGAGCGACAAGGGAAGCCTTTGTCGACTGCTCCTGTAAACCTCATTTGATGAAGCCGAGGATATTTAAATCCCGGCTTCATTGACTATGTTGGGTAGTCTAATTTACATGCCTCTGGTGACAGAGGCATGTAGTCTAGACATACCCCATGTGTCTCAATGTTTCTGTGACTTTGTATGCAAAGGTGAAATGGTCTTCATTACTCTTTCACACTGATCTGTATTATCCTCATCTGTATCAGTTTTCTCTTAAGGTGTGTCTACACTGCAGGGCTTAACTCGAAATAAGCTATGCAAGTTGAGCTACGTCAATTGCGTATCTTATTTCGAAATAGCTTATTTCGAAATAGGGAGCATCTACACAGCCCTTATTTCGAAATAGAGCACGCTTCCTCCGACTTCCCTTATTCCTTTTACAATGAGGGTTACAAGAGTCGGAGTAAGCAGTCCTCCAGCTTGACAGTATTTTGACACTATTTCGAAATAACTGCCTGCTGTGTAGATGCAGACTAAGTTATTTTGGAATAGCGCTAGTTATTTTGAAATAGTGTTGCAGTGTAGACGTACCCTTAATGTCCAATACTACGGGGACAGAACAGCTTTGGTGTGTCTTCCAATCCCCTGTGGTTCCTTTTGAATTTTGCATTCCTTGACTACTGACTTAAGCCTCAATAATGCTAACATTTAGGATATTCCGGCAGTGTTGTTTCGGAATAACTGATGTTAATTCGAAATAACATGGTGCGTGTTTACATAGCCAGCCATTATTTTGAATTAATTTTGGGCTGGAGGACTTCTTACTCTGACTCCTGTAACCCTCATTTCATGAGGAGTAAGGGAAGTTGTAGGAAGAGTGTTCTGCCTTCGATTTCCCGTGGTGTGGACAGCACCAAAATACCAAATGAAGGTATTTGACTTCAACCACGCAATTGATGTGGCTGAAGTTGCGTAGCTTAATTCAGATTTGCCATGCTGTGTAGACGAGCCCATAGTGACCTCACGAATGCACATAACCCTCACTCTCCAAAGTACTCTGCCGTAAAGGCCTGTTATAAAGCAGGTTAGTTTGTTTTTAGTCAATGTGAGCTCATGCTCTGAAACATTATAGCCATTATAACTAAACATCATTTCATAGGTAAAACTGCTGTAGTTGTGAAAGCATTGCGGTGGCTCTACATAAGCAAAATGTCTTTAGAAGTACGTAGGTGTGCCATTGTCTTTGAAGAAATGAAAAAGAAACAAAAAGGCATAATCAACCCATTGAATACATAATGGAGTGACATTTCCATTATATAAATACTTTGAGTTAAACTTACATGTTCATGATGCATTTCGGGGGCAATGGGGTGTTTATCCTAGGCCATTATAAATATGTTTCCTTTTGTTATAGACCATTTCTATAGACTTGAAATGAGCGTGATCATTTTTCTATGTAGGGCTCTGGATTTTTTGCTCATTTCTTTACATGATTAAATATTCCATAGAGAAGAAATCATTCTCTGTTAAAGTCTATAAAGTTCAAGTAATTTCTGAAGAAGTCTGCTATGTTTCTACAGAACACTTTGGATTTCATTCTTAGCAAATCCTGAAGAACTATCCTAAAAGGGCTAAATTATACCTTTGATAGGGCTTTGGTTTTATCAGTAAGTTCTTGTAACGCATATGAACCATGCCAGGTCTTCCAGGGCCTCTTCTCCAATGATGCATGCCCTGGCCTTTATCAGCATCCCATCAGATGATGAGGCCAGTGGGGTGAAGGAAGGAATCATGTATCACCTCAGGCTCAGTACTAGGAACTCTGGAGAGCACCTTGTCCAGTTCTCTGAAGAACAAGACATATTGAAGAACATCTTCTGAAGCAACTTCTGGAGTCTTTTGCCCTCTGGTACTGGAGCCTCAGGTACTTTATCTGTTTCCAATGCAGTATGGAATATGGGGCCAGACTCTCTGAAGCTTCCCAGTACAGATGTAAGTCCCCTATGCTGCAAGAGACACCTTGGAGGATGGTGAACACTAATCACACTTTATTAGGACCCTGCTGTGCTTAGCTGACCAGGTTCCATCTAAAAACATGACCTGGTCAGTAGATTTCCAGCATGGATATTTACAAACAAACTCTATTCCTCCAAGTTCTCTGTTGGCCTCAGATCTGCATCAGTCCTCAGCATTGCTGAGTTGTCTGAAGTAACAGTTCTGCTTGCTTTGTAAGATTTGAGTAGAAGTGAGAAAGTTGAAACTGGAGCTCTGTTGATGTGTCTTTTTTCCACCAGTGTTCCAGATTGTGGGAACCTTCTTGCTTTGTTCTTTTTAGAATGGCACGGTTTAAGGTGTATTCAAACATCTTAAATACGAGCATTCTTACAGTAGATACTCTTTAGATTCTAAGGCCGGTTCTTGAAACATTCATGTTTCCATGATAAGTGCCATTCGTAGAAGTAACTAAGAAGGTCTTGCTAGGGTCCCAACCTAATATTTTCTGCTTTCTGAAGAAGGTGCACAAGTCACCTATTCTGTTCCTTGCCCTGAAGAGTAAATCTTGGGCTTACCTTTGTGCAAATCTTTTTTTGGATTTTATATGTGGTACCTCTGTTCCATTTTTTTTTTTTTTTTGATGTGCTGTATCTGCATTCCCAGAACTTAGCAGATAATTGGACTTAGATACTATGGCATTGGATGGTCTGGAAGATGTGGCATGGATGGTTTCCTCCTTTTTATTAAGGGATCTTGTCCAAAAGACTCCAAATTTGGGAATTCTTTTGGATTATTGTTTCTGAAATCCCAGCTGATGCTAGTGGGTACAAATGCTCTTTGCCAACTGGATGTGGAGAATTGTTTGCGATAAGGATGGAATACCCAGTTTCTTCTATATACAATGCATGTTTGTTTCATGGTTCCTATATGAAGCTGCACCGATTTTAATTATGTAATTGGAGGTGGAACGATGGGAGCTGTTCTTGCAAATATCAGATGTTTGATCACATAAGACTTGATCTTCTGACTTCACTGGGACTATTCATGTGCTTAAAGAGAAGCGCTTGTTTAAGTGCTTTGCTGGATTGGGGCCAAATTGTACATCACCTTACAGAATTGAGCCTGAACTCATTTGGCTGTTGCGTTGTTGTAATTATGGCTGGCTATTTATTCTGGTTTTTGCCTTTTATGTGAAGGATGCCCGGTGCCTTAGACAGCCATCTATTTATAGCCAAATAACATGCAGAAACCACAACTGAGACTGAAAAATGTCCACTGTTCCTGAACAAACAGGTCGCACATGATCCAAATAGTTGCTCACAGAGGATCAGATACTGCTCTCAAAAGGTACTGCTCAGATCTGGGTGTCTCTCCTGGGGGTCACTGACCAAGTATTTCTGCAGTGAGAGGGTCATGGTTCCTGATGCTTTCATCCCAGAGGAACTTGGAGAAATAATTTAAGATGAGCAAGTTCATTTATCGCAATTGATTGCAAAATGATGAATCACCTTGCACTCTGTCTGCCAGCTCCTCACCATATTGGACCAGGATCAATACTACGTTGAAAGTGAACTCACTGGGGAAAGCCTTCTTCCAACCATAGACTGGAGAAAAATGATTGAATTTCTGCAGCCCCTGGGCTTGTACCTCTGCAGAAGATGAAGGCTAATTACATAAATGGTAGACATCAATTAATCAAACCTCAAGGATTTTATCACCCAGCCATGTAGCTTCAACTGAGAGAGTCACAGATGATGTACGTTATGCCTCCGTAAGGGTGCGTCTACACAGCACGCGAAACTTAAAATAAGATATGCAATTTGTGCTATGCATGTGCAATTTGTGCTATGCATGCAATTTGAAATAGGTTATTTTGAAATTTGGTGCATCTGCACAATGCCAAATTTCAAAATAACGCGCTATTTCGAGCCATCCCTTAACCCTTGTGGAATGAGGGTTATCGGGATGTTGAAAGAGTGTGTCCATTATTTTGAAAAATATTTTGAAATAACAAGTGGCTTGTGAAGACACAGGGTAGCTATTTCGGGATACCTACTGGTATCCCGAAATAGCCGTGCAGTGCGGACGTACCCTAAATGGGAGTATGTGTAAAGGAGCAGAAGGGTGAGAGGCAATAGGAGGGAAAGTAAGTGATGTGTAAATAAAAGAAAGTAAATCCTCAGGTCCTGATCGAGCAAAACATTTAAGCATGTGCTTAACTTTAAGCATCGGTGCAGTTCCACTGAAGTCAACAGGAGTACTTATGCTCAAAGTGAAACACGTGCTTAAATGCTTTGCTGTGTTGGGGGCACAGCCCTCTGCTTTATCATACACCTGCTTACTAGACCTGTGTGATTGTAGTTGAGGGGTGATGGTTTTGTTGGTGGCAGTAGCTATTTGGACATTGTAGAAGCAGAATTCTATCCCTGCATGTCGTCTAGCTCTCTGCACAGAGATGTGTTTTAACCGTAAGCCCTGGTCTACACTAGGACTTTATTTCGAAATAACACCCCCCCAGGCCAAATTTATAAGCAGAGCATCCACACTACCAAGCCTGTTAATTTGAAATAATGGACCGTGGTATTCAAAATCTGTACATCAGGAGTAATGATAATTCTGAAATAGTTATTTCAAAATAATGAAAGTGTGGACACTCCTGTGCCTCTATTTCAAATAACTACTCCCCAGAGTCATTAAAACTAATTATTCCCCAGTGCTTCCTGGGGCTCTAAGTCGACGTAGCGCATCCACATTAATGGAGCCTGCCTTGGACTAATTTTGAGGTTTCCCCGTAGTGTGGACACGCTAGTTTGAATTTGTTAAATCAGAAGTTAAGTCAAATTTATCAATTTTGAAATGCTTTCCGAGTGTAGACATGGCCTAACCATTTACATGCCTACCTGCAAACAGGGGAGGAGACAGGAATTTTATTTGTTACTTTGTGCACTGAAGTGCAGCAAATGTGAATGTCCATTTAAAATAGACATTGGGCTAATTAGCATAAGCCTTCCCTCTTCCTGAAAGAAGCAGAAAGGTAGCTTCTTGGGTCGATAGGCAAACCTAGCCCACAATTATCAGTATTACATTAGAAATTATATTGTCCCAAGTCCTGCAGATAGAATCATAGGGCTGGACAAGACCTTAGGAGGTCATCGAATCTAGCCCCCTGCCCAAAGCAGGACCAACCCCAAATAAATCAACCTAGCCAAGGCTTTGTCAAGCTGAGACTTAAAAACTCTAGCGATGGATATTCCATGACCTCCCTAGGCAATCCATTCCAGTGCTTCACCACCCTCCTAGGGAAATCTAGACCTCCCCCACTGTAACTTGAGACCATTGCTCCTTCTTCTGCCATATGTCACTTCTTAGCACAAGCCCTCTCCATCCTCTTTGGAACCTCCCTTCAGGAAGTTGAAGGCTGCTATCAAATACCCCCTCACTCTTCTCTTCTATAGACTAAATAAGCCCAGATCCCTCAGCCTTTCCTCATAGGTCATGCGCTCCAGTCCCCTAATCATTTTGGTTGTCCTCCGCTGGACCCTCTCCAATGCGTCCACATCCTTTTTGCAGTGGGGGGCCCAGAACTGGATGCAATACTCCAGATGTGGCCTCACCAGTGCCAAAAAAAGGGGAATAATCACTTCTCTAGATCTACTGGCAATGCTCCTCCTAATGCAACCTAATATCCCATTCCCTGCCTCGGCTACAAGGGCATACTGTCGACTCATATCCAGCTTCTCATCCTCAGGTCCTCTTCTGCTGAACTGCTCCTTAACCATTCAGTCCCCAGCCTGTAACAATGCTTGGGATTATTCAGTCCCAAGTGCAGGACTCTACACTTGTCCTCGTTGAACCTCATCAGATTTCTTTTGGCCCAATCCTCTAACCTGTCTAGGTCACTCTGGACCCTATCCCTGCCTTCCAACATATCTACCTCTCCCCCTAGCTTAGTGTCATCCGCAAACTTGCTGAGGGTACAATCCATCCCCTCATCCAAGTCATTAATAAAGATGCTGAACAAAACTGGCCCTAGAACCAATCCTTGGGGCACGCCACTAGAAACCGACCGCCAACCTGACATCGAGCCATTGATCACTACCCGTTGGGCCTGACAGTCTAGCCAGCTTTCTATCCATCTTACAGTCCATTTATCCAATCCATACTTCCTTAACTTGCTGGCAAGAATATTGTGGGAGACTGTATCAAAAGTTCTTAGAGCTAAACTAAAATAAATAAATAAATAAAATTAAATTAAAATAAAATAAAATAATCAGTTTGGCATGAAAGTTAGCTGTTCTTCTGCCAAAAAAACCCAACCCACCCCCCAAAAAACATAAAACAAAAAAATAGGCAGCAAAGGGGAAAGAGAAATGCCCTTCTGTACACTTCTATGCTAAAGAATTACAGTAGTCTTCTGCACAGGTGTCCAAAACTGGGAAATTCAAGCTGAGCCAAATTCTAGTAAGAAATCATTTCAGAAGTGGGCAGAGTTAAAGATTTGAAAATCACAGGGGCTCCCAGTAAATGTCACTCTCCATATTAAGTTTGGCCTCCAACCTGATTGGTTGTTTTTTATGGAAGAACAGGGTATAACAAACTCGTGTTTCCTTCACTAGTTTAACCTTTAAAATGAGAATGGTGCAAGCTTTGAGGAATCTCAAACAAAATGTCCCTTATAATGACAGTTTCAACTTGGCTTTGTTTTCCAAGGATTTAAAATCAAAAGAGTTTTCAGTTTTTCTGAAATAGTTTAGTCACTTTTTCAAGTTTAAACCCCAGGGAGGAAATTTTCATTGTTCTTGAAGAAAACTAGTTTGACATTGTCAATCTCACTGATTTAAGATTCATCCCATTTGGGGGTGTTTTTTTTTCACAGTGATACATTAAGTCTTTATTTTTGAAAGCGTACCTTGTCTTTCTTTGTTTCTATAAAAAGCTGCAATCAAGGCTAACCTTACACCTTGTTACCACAGTGCACCTTCGTAACCAGAGCTGGTGGAGAAATTTTGGACTAAACAATTTTCTCTTGAAAAATGGTATTTTTTCAGAATAAGAAAACAAAACAATGAGGAGTCCTGTGGCACCTTAAAGACGAGCAGATTTATTTGGGCATAAGCTTTTGTGGATAAAAACATCTGATGAAGTGAATTTACCCACAAAACTTATGCTCAAATACATTTAAGGTTCCATAAGACTATAGCTTTTGCAGATGCAGATTAACACAGCTGCCCATCTGAGGCTATGTCTAGACCAGTGTCTCTCAACCAGTGATACTAGTACCCTCAGAGGTACTCGAGAGACGTCCAGGGGCTACGTCAACACAACTGTAATTTGGAGAAAACTGACTTTTTTTAAGTTTTACAGCACTTTATTATTTTTGTACTTTTTACACCCAAAAATTTCATCACCTACCCAGCTACAATTAAGTTGTTTAGCAAATGTGTTGCAATGGTAGAAAAAAAATTGTGTGTCTGAAAACTGTAGGTACTGAGGGTACTTACCATTTTTTATTTATGTATTTATTTTTATTTTTTTGAGAAAAGGGTACTTTATATTAAAAAAAAAAAAGTTGAGAAACACTGGTCTAGACTATGGAGTTTTTCTGGGATACCAGAGGTATCCCGGAAAAACTCCACCGCTTCCAGGGAATGCATCTGCTCTTCCGACATTTTTTGCGGAAGAGCAGATGCGCTCTTTCAGAAACCCTCGTTTTGTGAGGAATAAGGGCTCTTCTGAAAGAGGAGGTTTTTCCAAAATGTGGCCCAGTGTAAACGGGCCAAATTTTAGAAAAGCTTCTTCCGAAAAAACAATCAGAAAAAGGTACGCAAATTGTGGAGCACAATTTGCATATCTTTTTCCGATAAAACTCGTAGTTTAGACGTAGCCTGAGACTTTTTAGAACCAAAATATTTTTCAGGGATTATTGAATGGACATAATTCAGTATCAAAGCATTTTGCTTTGGCCTTCTATTTTTGTTTCAGCTATAATGCCTTATTTTATTGGAACTTCTGTTTGGAGCAGGGGGAATAGAAATTTTGACTTTTTGTTTTGATTTAGAACCAACACAGATTTCAAAATACCAGAATTTCCTGCAGAAGGAGCATTCCATTTTCTGGCTAGCTCTAATGAAGCATCTAAAAGGGGGTCCAAATAATGAATCTTACGTAAGGAATATTTATTTCATTCCACTTGGATAGGTAAGGAATATTTATTTCATCCCACTTTGATGCAGGCTACTCTTTAATGTAGCTCTTATTGGGATTCTGCTTAAACTCTTTTCTAAAGATAATTTTGATGTGAGAATCAGGCAGTGATGCCGGGTATAAACCAAATGAGTTGAATAATAGTTTGGACAGGTATGTACCCTCTGCCTTTACCTTCTTTAGGCATTGAACATTCATCCTTTTGTAAGGTGAATCAGGAAGCCAAATGAAACCTGAATTCAGCCTCGGAATTTGTAGAAAACACAAGGATTGTCATAACAGATTAAGCCAATGGTCCATCTAGTCTGACAATAGACCAGATGCTTTAGAGAAAGGTGCAAGACTCCTCCAATGGATGATTTAGCAATAACATGGAGGGAAGTTTCTGGCTAACCTCAGGCATGTAGTGACTGGCTTATGTCCTGAAAAGTAAGGGCTGTGATCCCTTACAAATTTTCCACCCCAGAGATCATAACAGCCTTTGAAATGCTACTGTTCTTCACATCAGCAATCATGTATATTTCTTGACATCTTCAATTACTTCCTCTTTCTTCGTTCTCTCTGGCTGCCTTATCCTCCGTGTTCAAGCCGATCACTGCTTTCTTTCTGCCCCTGCATCTAAGGATTCTGTCGCCATCCCAAAAGCAGTTTTCTGACTTAGAGCTTCCTCCAGATACTTTTGAAGGCTTGGCAAACCTCTCTTGTGCCCAAACAGAAAGACATTCTCATCCATCCCTCATGTGGCAGATCGTGTCCACAGCGACAGCATCTGCTGCCAAGATCCTCGAGAACATAAATCTGCTGGTAATGACAGCGCTTTCACAGCTTCCGCTGCCTGTGCTTAGCAGAAGCCCAGCTTTGGACTGGAGCCCTTCCTTCACGAGAGACAAACAGGTTGTAATCCCTAACATTAAGCAGCCTGAAATTAAAAAAAGCAAACAGAGAGCCCCTTGGAAATACAAACACTGTCTTGGAAAGAGAGTTCAAACCAGGACTGTGTGCCTGTCCAGATGGGAAGTGCATTGTGCACATTAGCACACGGTGATTCTTTTCGTAACTGTGGGTTACAAAAGTGCATTTCTAAGACCCAGCCAGATTCCAGAGGGATCTTGTCATTATTTCACACACAGAAGTGAATGGGAGCTTTGCACGTAAAAGGACGGTGAGGTAGGAATACCAAGCAAACTTGCTTTGCAATCAGGCTTTTGTTAATAGTCTATGGAAGGCTTGTAAGCCTGGGAAAGGTTATTTGATATAATCACATGGTGCGGGGAGGGGTGGGGGGAAGGTTCTGGTTTGCTTAGCTTACTTTCTGCTCC
The DNA here is from genome assembly GCA_032595735.1 of Pelochelys cantorii. Taxonomy (NCBI): domain Eukaryota; kingdom Metazoa; phylum Chordata; order Testudines; family Trionychidae; genus Pelochelys; species Pelochelys cantorii. The sequence continues at coordinate 71,098,654 of CM064332.1, forward strand.
TCTCCTTTATTTCTGATGCTTTTGAGTAGTGCTTACAAAAGAAGTATTCCCCATGCTGAACACCTCATTTACATCCACTCCAGCTCATCTGAGGAAGTGGGTTTTTCCCACAAAAGTCTATGATACTACATATATTTTTGTTAGTCTCTGAGCCCTGGCCTATACTGTTCTTTTTTTTTTCAAAATAACCGCCCTTTGGTTGAATTAATAAGTGGAGCATCCACATGACCAAGCTCATTATTTTGAAATAACGGGCTGCTTATTTTGAAAGCTGTACTCCTGATTTCCTCAGGGAATAATGCTAATTTCAATATAATTCTTTCAAAATAATGGTAGTGTGGATGCTCCGGTACTGCTATTTTGAAATTAACTCCTCCCCAGAATCATTCAAACTAATTGCTTCCTGGGGCTCTAAGTTGAGGTAGCCTGTCAGTATTACATAAATAAAGGCAGCAATGTTTGGCACTTTATTACAATTCAGTACAGCTGGGCCCCGAGTTACGAACGAGTTACGGACCAAACATTTGGCCGTAATTCGAAATGTTCATAAGTTGGACCCCATTGAGTTACATTGTGACAGCACTGTTCGTAAGCACGGGTCGCGTTCGTAACTCAGGGACTGCCTTTTACAACCGCTTAATGAGAGGTTTGGTCGTAAATGCGAACCGTCGATTTACGATTGTACTCAGGGACTGGCTGTACAAGATTCTGGTATAGTGGGGTTGGATTTGTAGGGTTGGACATGACAAACCAAAATATCATTAATTGTTGGTGGAATTTCAACTGCCATTTGGATTGTGCTACAGGCTTTTGATCTTTTTTTACCAGGATCCATTAATAGCTCCAAGTGCATTAATAGGCCCATCCGTTAATTGTCCCCCTCTGCTTGTGGAACAAGTGATTTTTAAATCTGCAATTGTCTCCCAGCCCACAGGCTACTTTGTTCAAGCAGTGGCAGCTCACGAGTTTCCATTATACATTACCGAATGTCCCGGGCCCGCTTCCCTGCTTTATGAAAATTGCTTTATGAATATGCACAACTCAAAGATGCTTTATGCAAAACAGGTCATGTAACATTGAAAAATTACTGTTTGCTGAATCTGTAGATCCTATGTTTGTGCATATTTCATTCTTGTATGTGAAGTTAGGACTATGAAGTGTGAATCTGTTTTTCAGTTCTAAATGTGCTAATGGGGGCCATTAATGATCCTTTGGGAACTTAATGGCTCAGTACTCAAACCAATGACCCATGAATGGTTTTATTTTTCCTTAAAAAACAACAAACAGTCTAGCAGAGCCTTAAAGACTAACAAAATAGGTAGATGGTACCATGAGCTTTCGTGGGTACAACCCACTTCTTTAGATGACTGGAAAGCTCATGAGACCATCTACATGTTTTGTTAGTCTTTAAGGTGCTGCTAGACTGTTCGTTGTCTTTTAAGTTTTTCCAGTTACACACTAACTCAGCTACCGCTCTGAAGCTTTTATTTTTCCTGTAAGCTGTGACAGGGCATCTTCCCCGCACTGGCTCTTTAAGGGTAAAACCCAGCCCTGGGAAGGGCTGAGAGCAGAGGCCACAGCTGAGGCAGATACTGCCAATTAGGGCCCAGCTGGGGGCTGTATAAATAAGGGCTCTGGGAAAGAGAGAGAGAGAGACAGACTTGCTGTAGCTGGGGAGCAGGAAAGACCTGGCTGCTAAGGAAGCTTGGAGGTTTCCCAAGACAGAGCAGTGCTGGGGAAAGGCAGGCAGGGCTGGGGACCTCTGGCCTAGCTTCCTGCCCAGGCTGCAGGGCCTGAGGCAAGGCCTGAGGCTAATAGGGCTACAGGGGGCAGCCTGGATAGGCAAAGGCAGCAGTCCACACCCCCTTGCCAATGATAAGTGGCCATTTCAGATGGCAGTTGGCCCCTGTGGCAGTGGCTAGAAAACAACTGGTCGTGGATCACTGAGGCAAGGTGGGTGTAGGAGGAATTGGGGGTTCCCTGAGAGGGGAGGACCCCAGACTGCAGGGACCAATAAACACCTATCCTCTCCCCAGAAGGGGGCCAAGGGACACTGGTATGGGCACTGCCAGAGGGCAGTGGCCTGTGGAGGACACCGTAGTCTGAGAGAGGTGTGGGTCCAGAGCTGGAACATAGAGTGAGGACATGGAAAGAGACCAGCCAAAGTGAGGCACCTTGCAAACGAGCTAATTCCCAGTACTACCAGCAGGAGGGGCTGTGGCAGTGAGTGCCATTCCATGACATAAGCCAAACTGTGGTTGGTCCTAGAAAGACGTGTAACCATGCCACCTGGTATTGGAGTCCAGTACTTTTCCACTGGGGACGGAGGGACTGAACAAAGGGTCTATTGAAGGAATGGAAAGCAATCAGGTCTTTGTCTTCAGCTGGCCTTTGAAACTTCCTCACCCACCTTAAGAGGATACACATGAAGAAACGTGGAAACAAAGAACTCTGAAAAGTTGTAGACCCAGGCCAGAGTAAACATCAGCTCTGACCTGAAGCATTTTACCTGAGATAAGAACAACTGTTTAGGGTAAGAATTTGCAAGTAAGAAGTTCCTTAGTGTATTAGAATTAGCTGGTGTCTTTTGTTTATTTTAGCTTAGCAACTTACTTTGATCTGTCTGTGTTCACTTGCAACCACTTAAATCCTATTGTTTATGCTTACCAAAAGCATTTTTGTTTATTATTAAATCCAGTGTAAATAATTATTTCCTGGGGGGAGCAACCACGGTGCATCTCTCGTTTGTTGATAAAGGAGGTGAACATCTTTATGGCTATGTCTAGACTACATCCCTCTTTTGAAAGAGGGATGTAAATTAGGCAGATCGAAATTGCAAATGAAGCCGGGATTTGAATTTCCTGCGCTTTATTTGCATAATGGCAGACACACGTTCTTTCGAAAAAGGGTATTTCAAAAGTAAAACCACCGTCTAGATATGGTTCTTCTGGGAAAAAAAAACCTTTTTTGAAAGAACCAGTAAGCCTCATTTTTTCAGGCATTAGGGTTCTTTCAAAAAATGTTTTTTTTAACAACAAAACCATGTCTAGACAGCGGTTTCACTTTCAAAATAGCCGTTTTTGAAAGAACGCGCAGCCACCATTATGCAAATGAAGCTCGGGAAATTCAAATCCCGGCTTCATTTGCAATTTCAATCTGCCTAATTTACATCCCTCTTTCAAAAGAGGGATGTAGTTTAGACATGCCCTATGAGTTTTCTGTATGTAAAACTTTTACGCAGGGTAAGGCAAATTTTTTTTGGAGGGTTGGTCCCTTTTTGGGGGTTAGTTTCCTGGATGTTGTCAAAGACCTTATAGGTGAGACCTCCCAGAGTTCAGCTGGTTCAATGTCTGTATAGTTCTGCAGGAAGGTGGTAACCCCAATTCTGTGCATAGGCTGGGGGAGACCGGTGCTTCTGACCCAGCAGGACAGGGTGGTGGAGAGCCCCAACGGCAGGAAGGTGGGCAACAGTGGCTTGATCGGCACACCACAGGACAAACCCTAGGGGATTTCCATGATCCAGCCCATCACACAGAAATCACAGCCTCAGCATCCACATGTAATTTCCGTAAATAAAATTATGATTAAATAAAAAAAATTATAATGTTTCATCGTCATATTGATCCAAGGTGACTGAAGCATACATGATAGTTACTACATTATGTTCTTGTAAGCCAGCACTAAAATGATGGGAAAGCAACCACCATCTTCAAACTTTCTGCAAGAGTGGGTAGACATACTTAATGCATTTTCTATTCTGGTTCTTACCTCAACATTGTTTCTTTTTAGTTCTCAGCAATTATGATTAAAACAACATGACATGCAAATTTACTAGTAGCGCTATAGACAGAATTTGATTATGGCAACTGTTACAGTTATGATTATATGATTACCCCTCTCCTGCTCCCCATTGATTTCCTTTCTCCTTCCAGGATCCAGTGCATGCCAATATATGCATGATTTTAGCATAGTTTTTTGTTAATTAACTCTAATTTCCCAAATTTTTCTTCAAAAATTAACAAGCATAATGTGGTATATTTCCATTGCAGTCTACAATGATTAACTATATGGCTCCTTGTAATAATAACTTGCTCATATGGTAGGTAAATTAAAAATTTACCCTATAGTGAGAACATGTAATTTTAGAATCAACAGAAGAACATTTCTGAGGTTATATTCATAATATTGACTTGAGAGAGAAGTTCTTGGCCAATTTCATCCCATCTTTAAAAGCTCTCATTCTTCCTTAGAAGGAGAAGATTTGACATTCATCTTATTTTATTCTAAAAAAAAAAAAATTTTTTTTTCCAGTGAAAATGTATAAGAATTGCTTGAAGCAGGCACAAATCCACTTATCATAAAACTCAATCATTCTGCGATGTAATGCTTGCAGAATTCTACAAGAGGCCAATTTTTAAGCATGAATAGGACCTCTTTAGCATAACACAGTTTTCACAATGGAAGAGTTATCATTTTTTCCATACCATTTTGTAATTGCCAACAGCTCTTTGTTGATCGAAGAATTAAAGCTATTCAGCTCTGATATTTGCTTGCTCGTATTTTTGGGAGACTGTAAATGACAGTATTGCAGAACTTGTCAGTTCAAAGGTAGCTAAAAGGAAAGGAGGATTTTCATTACATTATATATACTGGGGCTACAGCTATCCTATTAGTTCAGTCACCTTAGCTGATCTGTCAGTAAAAGCCAGTCTTGTGCATCCTTTTCTCTCCCATCTTCATTTTGCATGCAGAAAACGCTCAGCAGGGTTGCCAAACCCTGCGTCAGCTTGGTTGATTTGTTTCACAAAAAGACAAGGAATTTAATGCTCAGTGTGTTTAGTGACCGTTTTCCTTCCAAATCATTTTCCCAGTTGGTTCCTTTTAAAAGATGGGGATGGGAAAATAAGAAACACGGGGACTGGCCTCTTCCCTGCTCAAACAACTTCTTTCTCTTGACAAAAGGAAGCATTTTCCGCCACCATTATCTGCCCCATATAACCCTTCGTCCTGCAAAAGCCCTCTCTAAGGCTACATCTAGACTGCAGGCTTTTTGCGCCAGAAGCTTTTATTGGAAGAGATCTTCTGTAAAAACTTCTTGCGCAAGAGCGCGTCCACACTCCAAAAGCGCATTGAAAAAGCGATGCGCTTTTGCAAAAGAGAGCGTCCAGACTGCATGGATGCTCTCTCAAAAGTAAGCTCTGATTGCTATGCACAGAATGGCCACCAGGGTACCTGTGCTTTTTCTTCTTTCCTCTTTTTGCCCACAAAACCCCTCTTCCCTGTCCACACACATCTTTTTGCAAAAGAGCTCTTTTGCAAAAAGGCATTCTTCCTCGTAGAATGAGGAATACCTACACTGGAAAAAACCCTCTGTTCTTTCAATATTTTTGTGCAAAAACACGCCTGCGGTGTGGACACTCCATGAGTTTTTTTTTTCAGAAAAACAGCTGTCTTTCCTAAAAAATACTCTGTAGTGTAGACATAGCCTTAGTTATGGAAAATTCTTCCCACCCACCAGGCCAAGGAGTAGAGAATGAATGAAATATTACTTCTGCTCTCCTACTGCTATAGACCCCCATCACCAGCATACCCCCTCCTGCTCTCATAGACTGCTATCTGTCATTTTCAATAGGCCAGTGACAGAAATACATGAGAAGGAAGAGCATGTGAATGGTGTTGATTTAGAGTGAAGTTCGTAGAGTTAGTCACAAGAATTCCTTCAGACCTATGGCACCACTGTAGAGGATGCCAAAGATCCTAGTTCTCTGCTATACAGGCACAAGAAATTTACCAGACTATGTTTCTTAAAAAACCGAAGGGTATATCCAATCAACATCAGAAACAGTCCCTCTCCATACAAGAAATTCTCTTATTTTAGAGAGATTTAAGAGCAGGTTAGATAGACATTTCTCAAGCATGAACTTGATGGTGCTTGGTCCTGCTGTGAGGGCAGGGGATGGGACTTAATGATCTCTCAAGATCCCTCCAGTTCTAGTATTCCATGATACTATGAAAAGCAGCCTGAAAAGAGCACAAGAGCCATAAGCCAAGAAACGGACCAGAAACACAATTCTCTACTTTGAAGAACTTAGCACAGTAGACAGGGAAACAGTGACCAAAGTCAAGATCACCATGAATGACTGTACTCTGCCCTTCATAAATGGTGAAAGAGGCTTTGGGATCTGCAGAACAGAGATTGTCAACACCTTCATTAGCAAGTTGAATCTGCAACGTATCCTAAAATGAGATATAGCCTAGACCAATACTGTAGAAACTATGGCTTGATGCTAGAGATTCCCAAAGTATCTCCAGGTGTATATTCTATGACTAGACAAGCTAAACAAGAGGCTAGCATAAAAGACCTCCAGTGCCACCTGTCAGCTGTTAGCACATTGTTCTGCAACTTTGGATTCCTTATACTCTGCAGAGCTACTAGATGTCCAAATAACCACAGCAACAAAATTGGCTCAGAGCCATTGGTGACTAGCTGGAAAGATGTTCTCCTTCCTACTGGCCTCATATAGCTGGATTCCTGTGGTGCGCCAATGACACACACACAGAGGGTATGTCTAGACTGCATCCCTCTGTCGGCAGAGGGATGCAGATTAGGCAGGTTGACATTGCAAATGAAGTGGGGATTTAAATATCCTGACCTTAATTTGCATAAAAAATGGCCACCGTTTTTGCCGACTCAGCACTTTGTCAGCAAAAAGTGGCAGTCTAGAGGGGGATCTGTCGAGAAAGAAAGCCTTTTTGACAGATCCCTTATGCTTCCTGCAAGCATTTTTACCAACAAAGTGCTGAGTTGGCAAAAATGGCAGCCATTTTTTATGCAAATTAAGCACGGGATATTTAAATCCCTGCTTCATTTGCAATGTCAACCTGCCTAATCTGCATCCCTCTGCTGACAGAAGGATGCAGTCTAGACATACCCAGAGAGTCTGGCTTATTGATCTGAATTTGAACCTCCTATAATTATTTCATTTCCCTTTTTCTCAACTTTTTCCCCAAGTTTTCTTGGACTTTTCCTTCACTTAACTCACATTTCTTTGATCTTATGTTCACCCCCCAATCTTTCATGTACATACTTTTCTAGCCTCTTTCCTTTCTATCTTTGTGTCTTTTTTCCCTCTCCCAGTATAGTTTTGATCTTACTTATATCTCTTTGGTTTTCTCGGCTTTCTGGCTTTACATTCACGGCAGCCATTCTTTTCACTCAGATCAAACAATGACGATAATCACACCTAAAGAGATGGCCTTCTTGTTGGGTGGGCTGTCTTTCTTGTTAAGTGGTATGGACAATGCTCATTTGGTGACAAAAACCAGCTCCACTGTGATGAAGTACAAACATTTCCTGGCATCTTGCTAATAGCCAACATCCAATACAGAAGCTGCCATATTGATTGATTTGCTGTTAGCATCCAAATGGGAGGTAAATAGCTGTCCAAGAGTTAAGAATCTTTACCAGCCGCACAGATGACATAAATAAGACAAGCCTCAAGGAATATCTTTTTGAAATTTAATAACGTGAGAGAGAAACATTCCACACTTCACTAGCAAGTGTAATGCCACACACTGGCTAATGTTTTGAAACCATGTATTTAAAAAAAAAAAGGAACTAGTTTACCAAAATCTATAAAGAATGTGATTTGCACACTGTTTCATTTTAGCAAATCACACTGATGTCTAATGCATGTTTTCCTGTACTTTATATCTTTTGAAGTGTACTAATTTTCCCTGCTGGGGAAAATGTCATTCAAAAAGATGAAGGGGGGGGAGCTGACATCCTTATTATGCTGTCATATAAAGTCTACTTCTTCAGGCTCTTCAAGACCTGTGTCTCTGAAAGAATGACAGCCTAATATGTTCTATTCTCAAATTCTAAGTACCCTTTGATAGCACACTAAGCAATTTATCTTTAAAAATAAAAATGTGAAAGCAGATCTGCTGGTTTGTAGAGGTGGAAAGCCATTGGAAAATAGGCACGTCAAATGGAAATTTCTCACATCCATTGAAAATATAAATGCAGAATTTTGCCACACTAGCCTGTAAGTGCATACATCTCCACAGTGTAAGCTTAGGTATAATTCAAACGGTGAATTTCATTTCAGTCACAAGATCCTGAGTTAGGCATATCATATGTGACGGCAATGTTTCCAGTAGGAATAACTTCTGGTGACATGACCCATCGTGGCACAAAATAAGTTCAGGTTAGTAGATGTTTCCAATTCCCCATGGGTATGACTTAATCATGGAAAAAAATAAATCAAGTACTGAATATATATTTGTTCTCCATCTGGTGTCTGACCAGCAGGAATTCAGAACTTCGCAATTTTATAGCCGCGGAAGCAGAAAGCAATTGCAGTCCAGATTCAGCAAAGCTTGCATTTTGTCTGTGATGTCATCATTTTAAAACCCATCCATAGATTTCTAGTTGTAAACATGCAAAAAAAATGCCCTGCATCTTTTCTTATCAGACAGAGAGAAAAACTGTATAAGGGGCGAAAGCTTTGTATAATGTTGAGGATTTTGTCTAAGTAATGCAGATGTTAGAACCCACTGTTCTATTACTACTCATTGAGTAACTACTATTTGACAACATCCAGATGGGGCCTAGGCTGAGCAAATAGTTTGGTTTCATTGTCTATCATCTACACACTTTAAGAACATCAAATATAAGCAGGATTAATGGAAACTGTTCTTTAAAATTGAAGGAACTTAAGCACGCGTCAAATTGCAATCTTTTCAGTTTAATGCACTCATGGCTTTTTTACTTTGATTTTCCCTGAGTAAAAAGGCTAGGAAGAGAAGGGAGAGAATGTGCCTGTAGGGTTAAGTAGTGGTTACAAGTTGAACATCTCTAGTTCAGAACTTTCAGGGCTAGAAACATCTGTCGTCATGGGTGTGGCCAAATTTTCCACAGTCCCATAAAGTTTGTTTACAGCCACTAGTGCTGGCTCTGAGGCTGCGTCTACACTACAAGATTTGCCAGAAGAGGCAATGCAAATGAAGCGCAGATTAGCATTTTCTCATGCTTCCTTTGCATATTCTCTTCCAATCCGTTTTTGCACAAGGGGTTTTTGCGCAAAAGCAAGCAGTGTGGACTTTTCCTTTTTGTGCAAAAACCCCCTTTTGCACAAGATTGTTATACCTTCTTTTTTGAGGCATAAGGCTTGTTGAAGCAAAAGCTCCTCTCTGTTCTGGCGGCTAATAAACAGCTTTATTGATCAATAAGGCACAAAGTGAGCCAAACGCGGTGCCAGCAGAGCCAGCCCCAGTAAGGCTGCTCAACACAATCAATCCTACTATTTTATACCCTTAACCAAACAAGTCTGATGCCAGGGCATTCCATCAAAACAAACTTCAAAGAGAAATGGTTATCAGCACAGAAAGAAACAGGTTTTTAGGGTGTATGAGCTTCAGCTTAAAATAGTTCATTAACACATACCAACGGCGCATCTCACTGGCGTACGTGCAGGAGCAAGAAACTGAAATGGCTTTTGTTATATAGAATGGCTTCTGGCTAAATATGAAAATGGTTTCCACAGGCTCTTGTGCAAAAGGGGTTTTTTTGCACACAAAGGAAACATCCACACTGCTTGTTTTTGCACAAAAACCCCTTCTGCAAAAATGGATCGGAAGAGAATATGCAAATGAAGCTCGAGAAAATGCTAATCCGTGCTTCATTTGCATTGCCTCTTCTGGCAAGTCTTGTAGTGTAGACATAGCCTGCATGTTCTGTGCTGTTGTTTGGCTCTAATTTACCCTTCAATGTCCTCTGATAGCCCAGTAAGCAGTGGAAGTGTCAGTAATGCTGCTAGACAATATCGATCTCCCATGGTCCGGAAAATTCTCTGCTTCAGCACCGGTCAGGTCCTGAGGGCGCCAGAGTAGAGAGGGTTCAACCTGTAGTATGATCCCATGGGCAGACTTGAGTTATAGCTCATCCTAGACAACCATCCCACTTGTCTAGGAAGAGATTTTTCCAACCATCATGAATTCTGATCATGTTTCTGCCTCTTCTCCTTCTACCAGTGACTGACCTCAGCCAGACAAATGCAACTTCCCTTCAATTCCAGAGATCCAATTATAGCCTGTTGAGGTAATTGTAACCTTCCAAAGAAAAATAAGCTCCCAAGAATGAAAATTTTATCCTGAAGCTTTCTTCCTTCACTGTAACTATTCCAGCATCATGTAGGATTTCTACCAGTTCCTTCATGCTTCCTGAATCAGTTCATCTGTCATCTCCAAAACTTTGATATGAGACTGGCAGTTGACTCTGGATGCTGGCAGAACTCACTGTCCACATAACACGCTTCTGCAAGCTGCCTAACGTTCTTTCCTCGGATTTTTTCCTTCGGATTGTTTCTTCCCCGTAGCCACCCTTATTAGATGTCATTTTCCACATCCCCCTGAGCTATTGCTCTGTGCCTCACACCTGTCTAAAAATGACACCATCTTCAGTTCGAATCCAGATGTCATTTTACTTACAACCACAGCCCTTCCTGTGACGGGGTCTCTCACCGTTCCATTCAGTGAGTTCAATGGCGCCCTTGTCCTGTCACTCTCTGAAACTTGCTGCTCCCCCGTGGTGTGCTCTACTGTAAAATACATCACCAACCGTCTCTCATCAATGAGCCGTTCCTATTTATCTTTCTCAGCAGAAGCTGCGGACTCTGCTCTTCGGCTACATTTTCATTCTCCCAGATCCCTAATTTCCAACCAATGCTCCACACCGATTCCCTGATAGACACAGTCGGAATACCCAGAAAATATACCACAGCATTCAGTCATCAGCAATACATTCACGTTCTCATTTCTCCCCACACATTATTTGTCCTGTCTGGTCTCTTGCTCTCTTCCTGTCACTCAGCACCTAGCTAATTTTTAGCCCTAGTGCCCTTCCCTTTAGTTTCTTCTTCACTCGGTTACTATTTCTATTCCACCCTCTCACCACTTGCAGTGACCTATTGCTAACTTGGTTTATTTGCACTATTGTCTGTGCATTTGTCTGAGAACAATCACTCGGCTCTTTCCCTAAAACCAGTTGAACCTAGCCAGCCTAGGGGAAGTGGGAAGGGATAGTTCAGTGGAGGGGGAAGGGAGAGCTCAGTGGTTTGAGTATTGGCTTGTTAAACCCAGAGTTGTGAGCTCAATCCTTGAGAGGGCTGTTTAGGGATGTGGGGCAAATCTGTCAGGGATGGTACTTGGTACTGCCATGAGGGCAGGGAACTGGACTTAGTGACCTCTCAAGGTCCTCTCCAGTTTTATGAGATAGGTATATCTCCATATATAGCTCCTCTTCATTTACACTTAATACCTGTTAATAATCAGATCAGAATAAAACATCTAGTCCTGTACCCACCTTTCCTATTCACAAGTCATGACAATCTAGCAACTCTGTGGTATTTACTCACCAAATTTCCACTCAGACCCAACTTCTTTTGTGCATTGATTCATTTAAAACTCAGGCCAAGATTTTCAATGGTGACCAGTGATTTTGGATGCCTCCATTTCTGAGGACCTGAGCTGACACACATTTTAAGGGGCTTCATTTTCAGAGGGCATGTTCGGAAAACTTTTCATACATAAGGGCCGCCTGGGTGTTTCATACATTTTCATACATGAAGGCCCCTGAAACCACTGGTCATCTCTGAAAATCTTAACCTGCTCAATTCTGATCTTTCATCCCACACATGTAGCAAAATGTCACTTATCGTTGAAGCTCCTAGAAGTTGTCTCCATCAAAGAGTGGACTCAGACAACTTCTGTCTCCCTATAGGCAAGACAAGACAATCCTGTATGTCTGGTGTAGAAAATTAAAGTTTGAGAGAAGCTATAAATGAAAACATGTACAGGAAAGAGATTCATCAGGCCATTCAGGCCCATGACTTGGTTCTAAATAATTAATGTACTGACTCTTGAAGATCCCAAAATGGTGGCATGGTTGGAAAAGAATGGTAGACTATAGCTCTGTGTGTCAGTATTTCTGTTAAAGTTCTGTTGTGAAGTTAATGGCTCAGGAGCACATTGAATCTCCACAATATAGTCCATGTACTTGCCACTAGAGTAAATGTGATTTTGTACATTGTAACAGAACCCGGGCAGCTGGTTATAATAGTTTGGTAGAGGGCAAATATACAGGAAACTGCCATGTAATCAAGGCAGGCAGGCATCTGGGGTGAATTAAGAGCTTGCTTGTGTTACCCCAAAAAACTCCCAATGGAGACCACCCAGGGTTACACTAGCATGGGTTTATTGTTTGAGGAATTAGCACTCCACTGTATGCACTACAAAAATAGAACTGCCACCAAAGGTTTAAACTAAAGAAGATACAGAGCTCTCTCTCTCACACACACACACATAAACAAACCAGCACACGCATACACCCCTCCATTCATTCACTTATTCACACACATTCATTCCTGCCCTCAGGCACTCACACACTTACACAGACATATGGATTGCAGAAGGAGCCAAGGCATGTAGATTCTGGAGGGTCTGTCTGCTCATCATGGCTGGGGAGTTGGTCAGGAAAGAGACGTTCTGTAGAGAGGAGTTTCTCAGGAGCAGGGGAAGAAAGAGAGAATCTCATATGTGCTCGCGCTCCTTTATATTGTGTCTGTATGGCCCCTGTGACTTATCTACCTCGTCACCAGGGAGCATGCCCAGATTTCCCTCCATCCAGCAAAGCAGCAGTCTCTGATGACTCATCACCATGTGCTCCAGCCTTAGCCTTGCAGCTTCAAATACATACACACACACACTCATCACTCGGGGAGAATGCAGTTTAAAGCAAGTTACAAGCAAGGTGGCTGAAGGTTACAAAGATTACAAAGTTGCAGCTTACAGTAAGTTTCTGAGAGTTACAAAGATCACAGCAAGTTGCAAGATTTGACAAAGATTACAACGAGTTGCAGTTTAAAACCTTAGACCTCACAGTTAGTGTATTTTCAGAAAATGCATGTGTAAAATCAAGTAAGCTCAGGTGGAGGCTTTTTTTATGCAACAGCCTGAAGCAGCAGGCTGAACAGGGCACCGACAGCCAATTAGGGGCTGCTGGGGCCAGTTTAAAAGGCTTCCCCTCAGGAAGGGCAGGGAGAAGCTGAAGGACTGAGAGTGAGGAGGTGCACTGAGAGAACTGGAAATGTGGAAGAGGATTGTGGAGGCGCGAGAAGGATTGCTCAGGTACTAGGGAGAAGGTACAGGGAGGGATCGTTTAGCGAAGTGGCCCAGGGAAAGGCTGCAAGACTGGGAGTGGAGGAAACGCTGCCAGTTGTCACTGCCTTAGGGTCCCGGGGCTGGAATCCAGAGTAGTGGATGGGTCCGGGTTCCCCCCAAGCCTCCCCACACCACTACAAATTATGCCCCACAGCAAAGAAGACAAGGACAATGGAGAGGCTTCACCCCAATGTTTGGACTTGCCTATGATGAGGATGGCTCAGTAAGCTATGACCCTGGCCTCTAGTAAAGGGCTGGAGGCTGTATGTAGGGTCAGAACAAGCCTCTGAGGTAAACAGTAACCACCAGGAAGCGCAGGACTCTCGGGGCACGGCCAGAGCCTTGCCACAACATCTTCACCTCACTTAGATCTCCACATTAATTTCAGTGCTGAGGGACAAGTGGATTTGTAACACTGTCTGAAGGGCTTTGGATCCATAAAGCATTGAGTGGATTATGCTCATCCACATGTAGGCTTTTAATCTCCGTCCGCTATAATGTGGGGATTAGCTGTTACTTCATACCTAATCCCAATACAATTCAACACATGTTAATAACGTGGAGTAAGTTAGAAATACACCTCCAGTTATTTAACTATTTCTGAACTTTACATATGGGAGACAAAAGTGAGCAGAGACCGTTGATGCAGAACGGAGGAGGTGACTTGAGCATTTTGTGAGCTGCAAATGCCTCGTAGAGCAGAGAAAGGCACATCATGTCCTGAGCTGTCTTCTGTGGCCTGCTGCTGCCAAGATGGAATGTCACAGCTGAATCCGTGGCTCGTGGTATTGCGTTCACATCCCAGTTTACCCCTGCAATGTTACTGCATTCTAGGTTCTCTATTCAGAATACCACCAGCTCACACATCCAGATTTGCACCAGGCTACACTGGAAGCCTTGGTCTCTCAATCGTGTTATAAATAAATTGCATCTGCGTGACATGCTGAAGGAGAATGAACTCTGCTGAATAAAATCTTTCTTTGTGCATGGGACAGTGCATTAGTTGAAACGGCTTGTTTTGAAATCTCTTTGAGGCAGTGTCTATACTACAAAGAAAAGTCGGGAAATGATACGCAAATTGAGAAGCACAATTTGCGTATCTTTTTCCGCTTTTCTTCCGAAAGAGCCTTTTCCAATATTTGGCCCATCTACATGGGGCCAAATGTCAGAAAAACAAAACTCTTTCAGAACATCCCTTCTTCCTCATAAAATGAGGTTTACAGGGATGCCGAAAAATGCGTTTGCTTTTCTGATTTTTTTTTTCAGAAAAGCAGATATGTTCCTTGGACATGGCAGAGCTTTTCTGGAAAAGCTCCGTTGTCTAGATGTACCCTGAGTGTTGGAAGATGGTGTAGGCAAATTGTCTGTTGAGTCTTGCAACGTCTCAAAGTAGAGAGCTGCCAAAAAAGTTTTTTTTCTTTCTTTCTGTCTTTCATCATCTATGTGGTGAAACATCTCAGCTCTCTGCTGCCTTCTTTACTGTGTGCTCGCCTCTCTGAGCTTTTGTAGGTCTGTCCTCCTCTTGTCTGTTGAACTATCCCATCATTGTCTCTCATAATCTTCTCATTCTCATCTTCAACACTCTGTCCTAGTGGTCTCCTCTATCCTACCCCAAGTGACCTTTTTCACTCTCCTGGAGGAAGAGCGAAGCAGGAGGAGGAGCAGATGGTGCGGGGAGAAAATGGGTGGATAAGAAATGCTGAGTTATGAAGGGCTCTGGAAAATGAGACGTTTGATTTGGTTTGGGTGGAGGGGTTCTGAAGGAGAGCGACATGGTCAGATCAGGCAAGGGAAATTATCTTACTTTGTAACGGGGAAAGGAGGAGGAGAGGACTGTAGATATTAGGGAGGCTGAGCCGCAGTAATGAGAACAGGAAATGAGGAGCTAGAGATGACATGAAAGAAGATACAAAGATTTAGAGACAGCCTGGATGCATGGGGAGAAGGAGTGGAGAGAAATGAAAGTGATGCTCCGGGAAGATCAAAGAATTTCTGAAGATCTTTTTTGCAAAGGAGGAGAAAGGACACAGAATGTCTCTTACGGGCAGACACAGAATGTCTTTGCGGGGCAGGTGAAATAGCCCTACTTTTTGCACACAGCCTTAGCCTTTCAGACTGGCGGTGTGTGGATTACCTATGTTTGTGTGCATTCTTCTTGCAACATAGCAGTGAGACAAAGAAGTGACTCAAGTTTACATTTTAATGCTATCGAAAGTGGAAACTCTAGTCCAGTTCCAGAAAGCAGCAGGTCTGATTGGCTCATTTTGGATTACTTAGTTGTGAATTCAAAATAATGCATAGGGCAGGGTTATTTGTCATGGTGGGGGCTGTTAATTTGTGGATTGTTTTCTTTTCTTTAAACATTTAACAGTTGCATTGGAGAGGGGATTTTTTCAAATAGACTCGACTAATTGCAAGCTTTTCTGTTAGAAATGATTCCCACATGCCTAATGAGAATAAGAACATAAGAATGGCCATACTGGGTCAGACCAAAGGTACATCTAGCCCAGGCTTCTGTCTTCTGATAGTGGCCAATGCCAGGTGCCCCAGAGGAAGTGAACAGAACAGGGAATCATCAAGTGATCCCTCTCCTGTCACCGTTTCCAGCCTTGGACAAACAGTGGCTAAGGACACCATTCCTACCCATCCTGACTAATAAGTATTGATGGACCTATCCTCCATGAATTTATCTAGTTCTTCTTTGAACCCTGTTAAAATCCTGGCCTTCACAACATCCTCTGGCAAGGAGTTCCATAAGTTGACTGTGTGCTGCACGTGTTGGGCTTAATGTTCATAGGTATGTACAACAGTCCGTTTCTTTTGTTGACCCCCAATCTGACCTTGGAGAGTATATTTTTGGGGTAAAATAGAAACTATTTGCTAAGTATGTGTATAGAAATAATAGTGGAAGTTATTGAAACTGTAACAGCAAACAGAAGAACTGAAATCCATATTTTAAAAATAGGCTTTGCTAAATGTCTTCAGCTTAGGTGTTAAGGGCTTGAAGCGAGGTTCAGTAGAAGTTGGCAGTTGGTATAAGTTAGCAAAGAGTATTATGTGTTTGAGCTAATGTTATAAAATGTGCATTATGTCTCTTGTGGTGGTTTGGCAGTGTGTCTTGTGATAAATAGGTGTCAAGGCCTAATCCCCACTCTGGCATGATAAATTCAGAAGTGGGGGCCTGCAAAAGTACCCCAAAACCTTGTCTTTCTAGGCTTTGGTATAAAACTTCCTCCCAAAATTTAAAAAACCTAGATCTTGGCAATAAAAATCCACTGCCACCACCCAAGTAATGGTAAGAAAGCCAGGGGAGAGATCACTTGGGAAATCTCAGCCCTACACTAAAACCAGGAAACAAAAAAAATAACCAATACCAGGTTAATAGAAAAGAAAGAAAGAGAACTTTTATTATCACCACAATACTCCTGTTACAATCATAGTTACTAGATGGAAAAGTCACCAATTAATATACTCATGGGGGGACCCCCCCATGGGTCAAGAGCTTAGTTACAAAGGAGAGGAAACCCCATTTTTAAATGCACAGACATCAGATTCCCATTCCCAAACCATAAAACCTAACGGATTTATCTAAACTTTACCCTACGTACAGATAGTGAAGAGTCTTTTCTTGGAGAGAGAGACATGTCTTTCCCCTTCAGTAGCTGGAGAGAAACTGACAAAGGAAGGAAAAACCCAAAAATTCCTTCGTCCCAGTTTGAAATTCCTACTTACATTTCTATAGGCTACCGGCTACCTGGTTAGGTCAGGGACATAGTTAACCCCTTAGTCCCCAGGCTGCTGGCCATCTCTCATGATCATGATAACAGGTAACCCAGAAATGAACATGGCTCTTAGGGGATTTTTGTAATAAAGCAAACTGCATTGACATATCAAAGTCATTGGGACATTCCTTGACACAAATGAGGTGATAACAGTTGGGCTATGTCTCGACTACATTCTATTTTTGAAAGAGGATATGCAAATTCCGTGGGAATTAAGCCCAACATATGCAAAAACCACTCTTCCTTAAAAAATGAGGTTTTTTTGAAAAAAATAAAATTTCCCGAAAAAACCACATCCAGACTACTTTCACTTTCGAAAGCTCTGCTTTCGAAGATGAGATCGGAAGAAGATATGCAAATTCCCGCAGATTTTGCATATCCTCTTGAGACAATAGAATGTAGTTTAGACGTACCCTTAGAATTTTAACCGTTGTTAGCCAGAATTCCACACATGGGGACATCAGATATGGTCTGGGACCTGGGTGGGTGGAAGAGGAAGTGGTGTAAACAATGGCTAGTTATTGGGACATATTGGGATAACGTGGGCCAGCCAGGTGGGAAGCCTCACCCAGCACCTTCTTCTGGGGTGCTCTATTTATGTTTTCTTCCATCTTTGTTTCCAAAGGTCTCCAGAAGGTTGCAGAAGGAAGACTGTGCCTAATCTACCCTTGAGTTTAGGAATACAGTAGACCAGGGACATAGCCATGGGTGGGCCTTAATGGGCCATGGCGCACACACTTTGTATCCATGCCCGCCTGCCAGCCCTCCGGCCAGGGTGCTGGGGCTTACCCTGCTCTGCTCTGGCCAGAGAATGGGGCTAGGAGGCCAGGGTTTGACTCCCTCCAGCCGGGAAGTGGGGCTGGGGCTTGTCCTGACAGTGTCCAGAAGCGGGATGGGACTTACCCTCCCCATCCCTCTTGTCCTGCTCCTCCCTCATTTGTGCCCACCCACCCTTCTGGCTGTGCCCCTGAAGAAGATTGAGTTTCACTTATCAGTATCAGAGTCAATAAAGAGTTACAAAAAACAACAGTAAAACCAACAGATCGCAGAGGAAAATTACAGTAAAAATCATGTACATTTCATAAACTACAAGGGCTTCATTTTATAAATCCACTTCCATGGGCAAGTGAGCTAAACTCACCCACAAGAGAGATTTATGCCAGTAGCATTTTACAGCCTGGGACTCGGAGGACATAAAAGTCAGAATTTCATAGTGGAGGGCTAATGATTGAAGTATCTGTGATGGTAGTCACCGTAACAGCGCTGAACAAGTAAGCCCCTGTCTTTCTCTTAGGTGTCCTGACAGCCCAATATTAAAGAGCTGCAAGTGTCATAAGATGTAGGAAATCAACTGGCCTCTTTGACAGATTTTACGGAGTAGTGTTTGCACTGTCAAGACAGTGAATATGACAAACTGGAGACATGACAGTAATAGGAATGTTTAGGTAAAAGAACAAACCAAATAGAGATGCTGCTGTTGACATTAACATGCTTATGGTAAAGGCAGAGCCTCTTGTTTCTCCCTCCCCCGCCCCAAAACAATTTTATTAAATTCATTTTCAAATCTGTTTTTTCACAGTCATGGGAAAACATTTAGCTGTAGGTGCCAATCATTCAGGAATAATCTACATGCCTGAAAATGGGTGACCGGGGAGGGATCACGTGAGGATTACCTGTTGTGTTCCCTCCCTCTGGGGCATCTGGTGTTAGCCACCGTCGGCAGACAGGACACTGGGCTAGATGGACCTTTGGTTTGACCCAGTCTGGCTGTTCTTATGTTCTTATGTACATGAAAGAAACCTCTTAAACTTATTTATTATTACTATATTATTAGTATTATTGTTATTTGATATATTTACACTAGCAGGTTTTCCGAGCATTGCATGGGTGCTTGACTCAATTAATTTTTCATTTTTGGAAAATATGAAAATGTCTGTGCTTCATTGAAATCATTGCTCTGGGCGGAAGTGAGGTGGGAAATGAGGCGTTCAGCATTCAGGCTTCCTCCGGGAGCAAGAACAACCCCAGCCCTCTCTCGCCACAGTAGCTTGGGGCCAGGGAAGACGCGCCTCTCCATGACCACTTGAGCTCCAGCGGGCACAGCCGGGGGAGGGGTGCATGTCCCCCGGCTGCGGTAGGTCCAGGTTCATCTGCCCCTTGTGTTCCCCAACCAGAGGGAAGAATTCAGCAAACTGGGCACTTTCCTCTCTACTCCCTGATGAAAGGGAATAACCAGCAATGTCCCTGTACGAATGGGGAGAGCTTCAGCTCCACCCACACCCTCCCTAAAGGGCGCCTGAGGGTGGGAGGCTTGGAACTGGGTCAGTCCCGGATGGGAGTCACTCCCAGCCAGCCTCTTCCACCTGCCTGCTGATTCTGTCTCTTTTCTCTATGGTTTGAGGAGAAGCAATCCCATTCTAGGCCCATCCCAATTTCCTGTCACAACCAAACCCGTACCTGGCTTTACATTCTAAGAGGAAGCTACCCACCACATTTGGTAGTCCTAGCTCTGGCCATTTAGGAGGAGTTCTTGAACAAACAGATGCACAGAAAAATTCTCTCAAATATATATTAAATTGCAGTAGCATGGAAGGGCATCAATGGAGACTGTGGCTCTACGGTGGTAGATACTGAAGAAACAGAATAAGACACTGTTCCTGCCTGGAATAATGTGCAGTTGAAATGGACAGCATTTCCAAGAAAGGGAGTATTATTTATCCCCATTTTACAAATGAGGAGAAAAAGGTTCTTTGCCCGAGTCTGTAGCTCGGCCAGGTGTTCAACCCAAAACGTCTGTGTTTCAGTTCCATTCCTTGAGCACAAGATCAACCTTCCTCCCAAGGGAAGGTAGCTTAGGGGTACATTTCTCTGAGCTAAAAAAAATGAAACCTTCTGTTTCTCTACAGGATGAATAACCATCTCCATCTTTATTTCACTAGAGGATTTACCCGGTGTTGCTTGGGAGGGGTTGCATATGCGGCTGCCCCGGGGAGAGGACAACCCCAGTCCTGTCACACTGCAATAGCTTGCGGCCAGGGGAGAAGCACCTCTCGATGGCAGCTGCAGTTGGCACAGTCGAGTGAAGGGTGCATGTCCCCCAGCTGGGGGATAGACAGACAAACAAACTTTCTGAAATACAAGGAGACTCCTGGTCTCACTGACTAACTTCATAGTCAAAACATAATTGTTTCCCCCAGCTAATCTCATGCAAATGGGAGATGAATATTAGAATCATTGAACTCAAAACACATTTTTTGTCAACAGCTTCTTCTGTAATCCAGCCCAATGCTTGATTCTATGTGCATACTCAATGGTGAAACGTTTGGGAGGGAAGGTTTGTGAGATGAAGCAAAATAATTCTTTTTTTTCCCTCTTCACCTGAGATTATTTATGTGCATCTGATTACAATGAGCTTAAATGCTTCTTCAGTTGAGTTTGACAGCCAGCCGTTGTAGAACAACTGACAGCAGCTCTCAACCACCTGATTCCACGTTAATCTCATGCATCCTTCCTCATAAATGAGGGCCACATCTGAAATGTTCATTAGGCTCCATGACTCTGTAAGGCTGTTGGAGGAGCCATGGGAATTCTAGTAGAAAGGCAGGTGTTCATTATAACCAGTTAGGAGGACAGGAGAGATGAGAGGTGTGTTACTTCAGTAGCTAGGGCTGCAGAATTTGTGCAACGCATGCATGCTGTTTCAGTATCAGTTATATAGTTAAGTTATGGACTGTTGTCATAGCTGAATAACTGCACTGTGCTGTGAAGATTCAGGATCAGATGTGGACACAGGCTCAGGGGGGTGTCGTCAGTCAGACGGGGTCATCCCGATGGGTTCCTGACAGGTCCTCTGCTCCATCAATGATAAATTTTCCACTGTGTGCATGCGCTCCCCTGTCTAACGTGTTAACCATGCGCAATTAGTTAACATGACAGACTCCTGAGAGAGCCCCCCAAGACCACAACTCAGATAAGGATTGAAAGCACCCGAGTAGGTTTATTGCCAAGCAATGTACAATAATAGTTGTCAGCTGCGCCACTACACCTTATGTAAGCTGTGACAATGGACTAACACCCAACTAAATGTGCTGGATTTTAGCAACACCCCCCCCCCCAAGGTCAGTCGACAGCCACCATTTGGGGTGCACATTTATACACAGGTACAGACAAGTTACATGTCACTCCTGATGTATCAGGTTGCCACCCTCTGTTGCCTAGTTACTGCCCCTTACCTCACAGAAGGGGGGTTTCTATTACTCTCCATCATGCTGTCAATTTACACCGGTCCTGAACCTAAGTTGTTGTGCAGGTTATTTGTGGGGTGTGTGCTGGTACCAAGAAGTTTCTTAACAAGGTGATCTGTTCCAACCCCTCTGGCATGTGCTTACAGCCTATGCCTAGCACCTCTTAGGTCTGAGTGTTTCTGTAATGTCAGCCCTGTTCTTGCCAACTTCTGTGAGCAGGGCCTGTCTCTTGCTCACAGCTTCACTCTGCTTTATATTAGCCAAGTCTTGACCATTGCTGTCTAGGTTTCAGGCCTCATACCCGGCCTGTGATCCGTGGGCTTATGTTTCAGAGCCTCATCTTACTACAGGGGGCCGATGTTTAAAGTTCTTTAGGCACTCAGTGAGATTTTTTTTTTTTTTTTTTTTTTGAAAGTGACAAAGTGTGCAATTCCCATTTATTTCAATGGAAATATGGTCGCTAGATGCCTAAGTCCTGAAAATCCACTAGGCTGCTGTCTGCATCTTAAAGTACTTAAATCCCATTAAAAATCTGGCCTTCCATTCTTTAAGCTAATGATGAGGTCAAATAGATGACACATATGGGGATCTATAGGGAAAATAAGTCATTCCTTACATCCTGGTCTATCTTCTGCTTCACTTGCATAACCGTATTATGATTTGAGAAAGAAAGGAGGATCAAAGAGGCTTGTGTTGAATGACTGCAGGCATCCAAAAACAGAGAGAGGAGTAGAATAGTAATAAAAGGGTTATTTTATATTTTATCAATACTCCTGAAAGTCATGTTTCTATCAGTCAGAGACAAGTTTTTTTGAATGTTTTGCTGTCTTTATATTTATAAAATGCAACAGAAATGCTGTGATGTGAAATGACAGAAAATCCATATCCATATATTGAGATATTTAACACTTTTGCTATGCTAATAACAAAAAATAGAATTCTTGCAACTGGAATAATATGAATGCCCTGAGCTATTACCGGGACCTCGGACTTCTAATAGTGTAGGACATTTTGCATTAAGAATTATATACAGGGATCTCAATTCTAAGTCCAGCGTAAATTCCAATGTGTAACATGCGTTTTGCTCTCCCATTATTCTAGGTTTCCCAAAACTCTGAGAAAGGTAAGGTAAGATGTTTTAGTCAATATATTTTACATCAGGGAATGTTTCTCCCAGATGGTTGTAAGAAAGTTGCTTGAAATGTCCAAGAAGTAACTAACTCATTTTGGGTTAGGTATTGCGCCAAGTCCAGTCTTTAGTCATTTAAATTGAAATGTCATATGTGCAGCTGTAATTGACAAATACAAATGGTTATTAAAAGGGATGGTTGAACTTGTACTTTCCACATGACCAGGAGTTATTGTGGAAAATGTGCCTGTGAGTGGAGTTTTGTCTTAGGAATGCGTTTAGATAATTTTATGGTGATTAATTCATTTGTGAAGATCAGCAGATCATACTGATCGTTATTCTTCTCTGCAGTCACCTTCCACTTATGCCAAGCTTTAACATTTGACATTTCCCTATCATCTGCTTGCCCTGAGGGGCAGGAGCACCACAGCAGCAATGGTATTATCCTCACAAGCACGGACGTTCTTCACCACAATTATTGATCAAGTCCTTCTTCTGGCATATCTTCTTCCCGCTTCCCATTGACTCAGCATCATAATATCATTAATATTCCAACCACCATGCTGTCCTTGCCGGTGCAGATTGGGCCAGTCAGATGCTGATAATCATAGATTGTAAAGCCAGAGGGGACCTCTGGGACCATCTGGTCTGACCTCTATGACACAGGCCAGAGAACTCCCTCGATTGATTCCTGGTTGAATTACAGCATTTTTTTTTAGAAAAACATCCCGTCTTTGTTTCAATATTTGCCATGATGGAGAATTTACCACCACCCTTGTTAAGTTGTTCCAATGGTTCTTTAAATTGGCATCATTAGATATTGTTCTACCTCTGTCTGCCAGGCGGAAGGGCATTTTATAATCAAATTTCTGTTCCCCAATGGATGTACTAACAGATTGTGTTGAAGTGAGCTATTCGGCATTTCTTTAAGCTACATAGATTGAGCTCCTTCAGCCTATCACTATAAGGCATGCTTTCCAATCCTTGATCATTTTTCTGACTTTTCATTGATCCCTCTCCAAGTGATCAGCTGTGGACACCAGAACTGGTCCCAGTATTCTGGCAGCAATTGCCAAATACAGAGGTAACTCTACAGTGGCTCTCCAAGACCATTTCAAATGTCTGGCTGTCAGTCCCCCAGGTCTGCACATAATACATCTGCTGACCCTTCTGTCCAGAAAAAATATTCCAATCTAAGGGCATGTCTACACTAAGAAATTATTTCGGAATAGCTCAATTCGAAATAACTCCTGAAATAACAAAATTAAAATTGCATGTCCCCACTACGGGAGAGCCTCGAAATTAGTCCGAGGCAGCCTCCATTATTGTGGATGCACTACGTCAACTCTGAGCCCCAGAAAGTAATTACTTTGAATTACTATGGGGAGTAGTTATTTCGAAATAGCAGCAGTGGAGGGTCCACACTAACACTATTTTGAAATAACTATTTTGAAATAAGCATTATTCCCCAAGGAAAGCAGGAGTAACAATTTTCAAATAACCAGTTATTTTGAAATAACAGGTTTGGTAGTGTGGACGCGCCGCTTATTATTTCGAAATAAGGGGGGTTATTTCAACATAATTCCCTAGTGTAGACCAGGGCTAAATGTGCAGAAATAGTCTCAATCACTCCTGTCAATATACTAGGAAACTCAGCAATCACCAAACTAGAAAATACACTAAGGACCCCACCTCTGTGATTGTGTTCAGGACAATGCTCACTACACTGGTAGGATCTTCCTGAGTTGCTCAAAGCAAGATCAGGCTCTCTGCACACTTCTTTTCTCTTGAGATCCCCATCACAAACATAAAAAACCTTCTTCTCAATGATCCCAATGCCAGGAACTTTGTATGTGTACGTACATCACCATAACATCGTGAGAAATGAGATGAACAGACTGAATGGGTGTATACCAGTGGACGGGTGAAATGGCACTTAGCTGGCATACAATTCTAGTTAATCACTACTAAAAACTATTAATTTCTGTGATGATCCATTTCTTGCTTTATTTCAACGACTTCTGTAGCTTACATCTCCAAACGCGCCTTGTTGAAGGGCTTTGAGAGGTTAGACACCTACTGAAAATTGATGAAAATTGGGTGCCTCACTCCCTTAGATCTCTTTGAATATCCAAGCCCTTGGTTATGTTTTTTCAGCATGAAAACTCCTGACTGTGGCTACTTCCAGAACAGCAAGACCTATGGCACGACATCTGAGATGAAGTAGTATGTAGTCATTAATGGATCCTATTCTACTCCATTTTCTCAACAGTGTGCCTTTATTTCTCCATGAAAATACCTTCCTTGTATGACAACAATTGGAGAGTACAAAAAAAATTCCCCCCAAACACTCTCACAAATGACTATAAATCCTCACCTATGTTTGCGCTCTTCAATTACCTGCTGTTAGGAAATTCTAAGCAGAGTTAATGATCTTTCCACTGTTTACTAGAATGCCATCTGCCATGTACTTAATCTTATATTCTGGTAAACTCAGTTGCAGAGGCAAACATACATGCACATATAAATACATAAAATTGATATTTAGACAAAGCTGTTCCTACTTGATGCATTACAATTTGTTTTCCTTCCAGGTGGATAGAAAGATAATGAACTGCTGCCATTTATAGATAAAACTGATTGTTTGTAGAAAGTGAGCCAAATCCCTGCAAGCTGCATGGAAACTTTTTAAAGACACCATAATAGAGGCCCAACTTAAATGTATACCCCAAATTAAAAAACATAGCAAGAGACCTAAAAAAGTGTCACCGTGGCTTAACCACCATGTAAAAGAAGCAGTGAGGGACAAAAAGGCATCTTTTAAGAAGTGGAAGTCCAATCCTAGTGAGATAAATAGAAAGGAACATAAACACTGTCAAATCAAGTGTAAAAATGTAATAAGAAAAGCAAAAAAAGATTTTGAGGAACAGCTAGCCAAACACTCAAAAAGAAATAACAAAATGTTTTTTAAGTACATTAGAAGCAGGAAGCCTGCTAAAAAACCTATGGGTCCCCTAGACGATCGAACTATAAAAGGCGCAATCAAGGACGATAAAGCCATTGCGGAGAAACTAAATGATTTCTTTGCTTCAGTCTTCACGGCTGAGGACATTGGGGAGATTCCCAAATCTGCACCGTCCTTTGTGGGTGAAGAATCTGAGGAACTGTCCCGGATTGAAGTGTCATTAGAGGAGGTTTTGGAACAAATAGAAAAACTTAATGTTAACAAATCTCCGGGACCGGATGGCATTCATCCAAGGGTTCTAAAAGAACTCAAATGGGAAATTGCTGAACTATTATCTGTGGTTTGTAACCTATCCCTTAAATCGGCTTCTGTACCTAATGACTGGAAGGTAGCTAACGTGACACCAATATTTAAAAAGGGCTCCAGAGGCGATCCGGGCAATTACAGACCGGTAAGTCTAACTTCAGTACCGGGCAAATTAATCGAAACAATAGTAAAGAATAAAATTGTGAAGCATGTAGAAGAACATAATTTGTTGGACAAAAGTCAACATGGTTTCTGTAAAGGGAAATCCTGTCTTACTAATCTATTAGAGTTCTTTGAAGGGGTTAACAAACATGCGGACAAGGGGGATCCAGTAGATATAGTATACTTAGATTTTCAGAAAGCCTTTGACAAGGTCCCTCACCAAAGGCTCTTGTGTAAATTACATGGCCATAGGATAAGAGGGAATGTCCTTTCTTGGATTGAGAACTGGTTAAAAGACAGGAAACAAAGGGTAGGAATAAATGGTAAATTTTCAGAATGGAGAGGGGTAACTAGTGGTGTCCCCCAAGGGTCGGTCCTAGGACCAATCCTGTTCAACTTATTCATAAATGATCTGGAGAAAGGGGTAAGCGGTGAGGTGGTAAAGTTTGCAGATGATACCAAACTGTTTAGGATAGTCAAGACAGAAGCAGACTGTGAGGGACTCCAAGAAGATCTCACCAAACTGAGTGATTGGGCAACAAAATGGCAAATGAAATTTAATGTGGATAAGTGTAAAGTAATGCACATCGGGAAAAATAACCCCAACTATACGTACAGTATGATGGGGGCTAATTTGGCTACGACAAATCAGGAAAGAGATCTTGGAGTTATCGTGGACAGTTCTCTGAAAACTTCCACGCAGTGTGCAGCAGCGGTCAAAAAGGCAAATAGGATGCTCGGAATTATTAAGAAAGGGATAGAAAATAAGACCCAGAATATCTTACTGCCCCTGTATAAAACTATGGTACGCCCACATCTTGAATACTGTGTACAGATGTGGTCTCCTCACCTCAAAAAAGATATTTTGGCCTTGGAAAGGGTTCAGAAAAGGGCAACTAAAATGATTAGGGGTTTGGAACGGATCCCATATGAGGGGAGGTTAAAGCGACTGGGACTTTTCAGTTTAGAAAAGAGGAGACTGAGGTGGGATATGTTAGAGGTATATAAAATCATGAGTGGTGTGGAGAGGGCCGATAAAGAGAAGTTATTTATTAGTTCCCTAAATAGAAGAACTAGAGGACACCAAATGAAATTAATGGGTAGCAGGTTTAAAACTAATAAAAGAAAGTTCTTCTTCACACAGCGTGTAGTCAGCCTGTGGAACTCCTTGCCAGAGGAGGCTGTGAAGGCTAGGACTATAATAGAGTTTAAAGAGAAGCTAGATAATTTCATGGAGGTTAGGTCCATAAAAGGCTATTAGCCAGGGGATAAAATGGTGTCCTTGGCCTCTGTTTGTCAGAGGCTGGAGAGGGATGGCAGGAGACAAATCGCTTGATCATTGTCTTCGGTCCACCCTCTCTGGGGCACCTGGTGCTGGCCACTGTCAGCAGACAGGCTACTGGGCTAGATGGACCTTTGGTCTGACCCAGTACGGCCATTCTTATGTTCTTATGAACTCATCCTTCTAGATCTCGCCTTGAATGGTGAATGTATTTCCACAACTTCACCTGATGTGTGTGTCCACACACACCTACCAAAAAGCAGTAGTATCAGTTCTGAGAATTGTTCAAGCTTTGGAAAGAATGTCTTTCCCTCTAAGTAATTTTTTTTCTTTATAGAGAATAACCGGAACTAAACTGCGTGCTCCATTTGAATAAGACAAATGGATACGTCTACACTGAATGGTTATTTTGGAATAAGCTATTCCAGAATAGTTATTTCAAAATAGCTTATTCCAAAATAGCATGTCTACACTTCAGGGAAGCCTCAAAATTAGTCTAAGGCAGGCTTCCCTAATGTAGACATGCGATCTTGATTTAAAGCCTCAGGAGGAATAACTTAGAATGGCCCTGGTGAGGGGCTATTTCGAAACAACAGAAGTGGCATGCCTCATTTCAAAATAGCTATTTTGGAACAGGCATTATTCTTTGTAGAATGAGGTTTACCAAACTCGGATTAAGCCCTCCGTTATGTCAAAATTATTTCAAAATAACGGAATGGCTGTGTAGACGCTCACATAGTTATTTTGGAATAACGGCCGTTATTCCGAAATAACTTTGCTGTGTAGACACACCCATGCGGACCTTCCTAACCAAAAAGTACATGCATATGGATATAGCCTGTAGAAAGCCCCTCTGTTGTTAGGGGACAACCCTCTAGCCAATGGGACTGAAGTATCATCAGCTGATGTGGAGTCTACGTGATTCAGCATCATCAAGCTGTCCTGATGACCCATCAACAATGACAGTGTGGCCCAGTCTGTGTTTTTCACTGAAAGCCCCCTGCACATTTCTAAATCTTTACTGAGGAATTTGCCTAAAAGTCTTGTTTTCCTTTGGCCTTAATTCTGGTTACCATTCTCTTCCTTGAATCGTTGAATCTAGTAAACCCGTGTCCTCGCATTCAACACAAAAAGTTCAGTTTACACTTCCAGAGCTCCAACAGTTTCACTGAGGGTACAGAACCAAATAAAAGTGGATCTGTCCCCTGTAAGGAGAATCTGCCACAACCAGATTTTAGGTACCTTCCTGAGCATGGGAATCTGTGTATTTCTGTTCTGTTCTTGTCTCCATCTTCCTTTTTTGCCATTTTGCAATTGGTTTATTTGGAAACAGTAAAAAAAATACACACAATCACAATAAAACTTCTCTGTCCACGAGAAGGCCCTGATCCTGCAAACACTTAAGCGTGTGAATAACTGCACTGAATTCAACGGGGGGCACTTTGTGGCTATGTCTACACTGCTCAGTTATTTCAGAATAAGCTAATCTGGAATAGTTATTCCGGAATAGCTTATTCCAAAATAGCACGTCTACACTGCAAGGAAGCCTCAAAATTAGTCCGAGGCAGGCTTCCCTAATGTAGGCGTGTGATCTCGATTTAGAGCCGCAGGAGGAATAACTTAGAATGGCCCTGGTGAGGGGCTATTTCAAAATAGTAGAAGTGGGGCGTCTACACACGCCTTATTTCAAAATAGCTATTTCGGAATAGGTGTTATTCTTTGTAGAATGAGGTTTACAGAAGTCGGAATAAGCCCTCCGTTATTTCAAAATTATTTCAAAATAACGGAATTGCTGTGTAGACACCCACATAGTTATTTCTGAATAACGGCTGTTATTCCGAAATAACTTTGCTGTGTAGACACACCCTGAATGAGTAAGATGGTTCAGAAGTTGGAGTGCTTGTAGATAAGGCAGTTTTTTTCCTAATGCAGATTGCTAGATTGCTAATATCTTTGACTTAGGTAGTTCTGAGAGAAAAATCCGTGATTTCTGAACAGGAACTCAGTGTTAGTTCAGTAGGGACTCATTAAAAACCATTCCCCATGTCAGCAAATTCACGAAGTCCTTTCTTTCCCAATTATCTTGCATTGAATTACTATAATATTTTGTAAATTATTCTATATGAATTAGCACCTTCTGGAGAAGATTCCTCTTCATTCCCTCTCGTGAAAACCTTAAATAAATGCTCTCTGTAGGTGGGGGAGGGAAGGGGTATATGCTGTTACTAGCAAAAGAAGATTGTCACAAAGGATTTATTCATGTGCTGCTAGAGTTTAGGAATTATAGCAATGTCAAAGAAGTGCACTTCTAAGCAGAACATAGTTTACATTTGGAAGACAAGAAATAATTACTGTATTTGCTGAAAGCTGTTTATAGAACAAAAAACATATATAAAACATCTTTCGTGCAGTGCAAATCAGTTGCTTGGTAAATAACATTCGGCATGGGATGACAGTAATGAAGAATTTTTATCTGCAGTGACAATCACAGTTTGCAACAGCTGTTAAAACATTTTATCTACTCTGACTGAGACTAGCACTCCAGCGTTTGCCGGTGGAGTTACTGGCGTGTTTGGAGGCCTTCCCTTCTGTCAGTTCCTGCTCCTGAAAAGTTCCCAACATAAGTATTTTGTAATTTCACATTAAACATAAACTTCCCTCAGCAGACGTATATCAGTGCCTCTGATTGACAGCAGGTGGGAATCTGTAAATGTAGCGCCACATCCTTTTCTCTTATTATGATGCTACTAGGCATTTGGCAAGGGGCGGGCAGTCCGACTACAGTTTATTTCACTTGCAGTTGTCCCATTTTAAATTGCACTCTCGGATCCATTGTTCACCTCTTTTCCCTAGTCTTTGACTTAGTTTGCAAACTGTTTGGGTAAGGGACCTTCCTTTTATATAGTACCTAGCACAGTGGTCCTTTATAAGCACTATTGTAATATAAGACATAACAATAATGGTGACAATTATTACAGCTGCATTGACTTTAGTGAAATTTCAGCTATTTACACCAGCAAAGAATTTAGCCACCCCTCCGCCCCTGATTTACCATATACTTTTGACAATAGGAATGCTTTACACAGGGGACGGACAGTGAAAACAACCTATTCAGCACAACGTGTATTTTAAAAGATGAGAGGTAGGTAAGGTTTCAAAACAACATCTCTGACAATGCATTACATTGACTAGCAATCATGTGCTAAAAATAAGCTCAATTATATTTCTTCTCTCTTTGAATAGGCCTGCAAAGTCCTGAGTAATGACACCAGTTGAACCATTAATGTGAATCCTTAAAATATAAGTAGTTTCTTGATACTTTTCACTTTGAGGCATCTGTCTTGAAAAACAGCAGATGCCTCTCCACATACATAAAAGAAATCAATGGAGGTAATCAATAATTCTCTCCACAGGTAATAAATGCTGAGAAGCATTCCTGTCTATCTATATTGATCCCAGAGAATTGCCTTGAATTGGTTCTGGTGTGTATAAAAATCATTTTCATATCGATCAAAGCTTTGCTTTCTTTCGATGATATGTTATTTCATCTTTGCCACACGTAAGTAGTTTCAGGCTTCCTCCCTGTGTAGTTATGATAAACAAAATAGACAGCATGCATGCAAGATGCCAGAAATTTGAATGAAAGATGAAATGAGTGGTTTTGTTTCTTGGAAGAATACGTTGCAATTTTGAGCAGAGCTGGTGGTGGTAAATTGGGGAAACTGTTGGTTTATTTTCAATGAGAACTTTTATTATCTCCATCTTTTATTAAAAGCAATGATGCATGTCTACTATTCTTATTTTCCTAAGTAATCAATATAATATTGACTACTTACATGAATTCAGGCTGAGGGAGAGTTTTGCATGATTTTTTTATGCATTTCTTGTTCTCTTCCTCAGATAAGCCAAAGAGTTAATGTGGGGTCTCTACAAATAATTGAATTAAGGATAACAAATAATGCTATTTATCTTCTACTTTATCGGCACTAATGTCTCAATCCCGTTAGGTAGTTGGTTGATTGATTTGTGTGTGTGGCATTTATTAGACTTTTTTGGCATTCATGCTACCTAAATTCTGTAGCTTGGTCCTCCTAAAACAGAAATATTAAGAGTAGTCAATAATTAAATGAGATGCATCATTTCTACATGAATTTGTCTGAAGAAAAATGTGACAATTCAACATTAGTATTATCTTAAGATTCTATCAACCAGGCCTTTATTTGTTTTTTGGTTAGACGTGGACTTTTGTCCATAGTAGTCTAAGTAAGGGGTCGACAACTTTTTCAAAACGAAGAGCCAAACTACATCAAAATTCAAAACAAGTGGTCAACAAAGTGCTGTATCAGAATGCCCATTTGCATGACTGAAAATATGCAGCTTAATATTATGGAGAATCGACATGATTATTAATAGCAGAAATGAAACATTGTACTCACGGACTTTATATAATGGGATTTCTGCTGCTGCATCTTTGCACATGTTTTTTGGAATTTTACAGCAGAACTGGTCAAATCCAGCTTCATGCGCATTCAGGCAGCTTCCTGTCAATCTTATGGCAGGGGCTAGGGATGTGGGGGTGCAGGAGTCCGGGTTGGGGTGCATGAGGGGCTCAGGGCAGGGGATTCAGGTGTATGATGGGCTCTGGGGCATGGGCAGGTGGTGCAGGAGTGGTCTAATGGAAATGGCATTAGTTTCCAGAGTCTGGTGTTGTGGGGTCAAGTCCTGCTTGCCCTGGGAGCAGCCATGTAGGCACCACCTGCTTGCCCAGGGCTGGGATCTGGTATCAGCTGAAGTAAGGAGGTGGGTCACCAGCTTCCCCAGGGCTGGAGCTGGCAGGGGCAGCATGTGGTGTACTGCTTGCTCCAGAGCTTTGCTCCAGCAGGTGGGTAGCTGGCACCAGCTGGAGGTAGGAAGGATAAGGCAGCTGCTGAAGGTGGGTGGGGTGGGTCGGGTCCCCCCAGTTTTTTGCTTCCCTATTAAATCCAGCTATACACTTATCCAGTAGGCTGGGTCCTTACTGGATAAGTGTATAGCTGGATTTAATAGGGAAGCAAAAAACAAATTAGATTAAATCTGTTGGAGTGAAGGGCTCAGTTTTTAACTGTTTGATGCATTAGAACAGCCTTTGGGATTGTGACTTGGTCCTTTAATAACAAAAAAAAATCAAAAGCTTCGGTAAACATGATTTATCAAATGTCGAAGCCAAATATCAGTAAAACAGTCTGATTGGAGGCTATCCCATTGCAAAAATGGCTTTGTTTATGGATACTTGACGATGTAGCCTTGGAAAACAGTGCCTACTGTTGTCCTCGCAGAGCTTTGCTCTGAATTTGTTTTTACAAAGACAGCTGGTAATCATGGCTGTGATTTCTATTAGGGTCCCATGGAATATGAATTGTCAATGTTTTTGTCCTTTGACAAGTACAGGTCTTGTTCCCTCTACTCTAAGTAATTTGGCTTTATCAACCCGGCAAATTAATCGTGTCTAGTTGTGTGTGCTGTAGAAATCTGTCATACAGTAACAAATTAAATTAAATTGCTTCAGTGTACCAGCACTATTTTATATGTAGCCAACAATTTGTATCATGAGATGGGTTTAATATTGTATCTACAGCAAATGGATTTGTTGTTGTTGTTTACTTTGCACTGGAGGTGTTTATACTCAAGGGAAAAGATACAGATCTCTCCTTCCGTGGAACTTAAAATCAAATTTAGTTAAAACATGTCATGGCCATGACTTTGGACTCATATTGGTTTTATCACAGTGCATAAACTTCTCTGGCATTCGTTTGCATTTTCATCTGTATGAGACAGATCAGAATTTGGTCCCTTAGTATCGTATGTCTAGGGGCACGTCTAAACTACATTCCTCTTCCGAAAGAGGAATGTAAATGAGCCCGATTGAAAATGCAAATGAAGCACAGATTTACAAATCTTGTGCTTCATTTGCATAATCGTGTGAGAGCACTTTTTCGAAAAAAGTTTTTTCGAAAAAGAAACTGCAATATAGATGGGGTTCTTTAAAAAAAAAACCCTTTTTCAAAAGAACCCATACTCCTGAAAAAATGAGGTGTACTGGTTCTTTCAAAAAAGGGGTGCTTTTTCAAAAGAACCCCATCTAGACGGTGGTTTCTTTTTCGAAAAACCCTTTTTCAAAAAAGCGCTCATGCGATTATGCAAATGAAGCACGAGATGTGTAAATCCGCGCTTCATTTGCAGTTTTGATCGGGCTCGTTTACATTTCTCTTTCAGAAGAGGAATGTGGTTTAGACGTAACCTAGGTCAGTGGTTCTGAAACTTTGTGGCCCATGGCCCACCCCGCTCAATGCAGACCGTCCTGCGGACCACCAGCCAACCACTCATGATGGCAGAATTGGTGCAGGAGAGGGTGCGGGGTCTGAGTGGGAGGGAAGGTGCAGGTGTGGGCTGTAGCTTGGGGGGCTCTAGCTTGGAGGTTGGTGCAGCAGCAGGGTAGGAGTGTAGGGTATGGGAATGAGGGGGATGGGAGGTGCTTACCTGGCTCTGTGCCTCCCACTGCTCCCAGGCACCACCCCCTGCTGCTTCCATTGGCTGTGATTCTGGCCAATGGGAGCAACAAGGAAAGCCTCCAGTGAGAGATTTCCTGCACTGCCATACTCCCAGCCAGAGGGAGGGGGAAGGGAAGCTCACAGAGCAGCTTTCTTCCCCCCGGAAGCTGGATCCGACCTGTGAGGCTCACCACCACCATCTCCCCTTTCCCCCTGCAGTGGGAAGCTGGTGCTGGTGCTCCAACCTCATGGAGCTGGTGTGCTAGCACAGGCTCCCTGCTGCAGGGGGTGGGAGTGAGCCCCGAGCCCACAGCCCATTTGCAAGATGGTCACAGACCACTAGTGGTCTGTGGACCACACTTTGAGAACCACTGGTCTAGAAAATATGTCTAGTTCCAGAATCTTACACATATTCCTAAAGCAATAAGGCCAGATCTCTAGCTAGTGGAAATCAGCATAACTCCATCAATGGCTATACAGCTACACTGATTTACACCACAAGGGGCTTTGGCCCATAAAATAAAAAGTTGGAACATCTTTTGATGTACTAAGATTGCACTTCTGGCCTCAAGCAAGAACACCTAGGTGCAGTCTTCCTAAAAGAGCAATGTTGATAAGAGGGCCAGGGGAGAACTGCAAAGAGCTTCAGGATTTTCTCATTTTTCAGGTATATTTCTGGCCAAAACATCAGTGTTATGCTTGTAATTAATCAGTGTCTAAAATAAAGAGCTTAGCTAACCCTGTAAATGACTGTGACGAGCTGCCATGCAGGAGTTTCAGCCTGGAGTCCAAGAACAGCCCTTTGCTAGTAGGACACTGGAATTTGGGAACAGCGAATAGCTAACTCAGATGTGGAGGCCATATGCTCTAATCCCTTATTCAGCATTTGGAGAGAAAGGATCCAAAGGCCCTAATCACTCAGGGTATATCTACACAGCAGGGCTAAAGTTGAATTAAGCTATGCAACTTCAGCTACGTCAATCACATAGCTGAAGTCGAAATAGTTTAATTCGGCTTTTGGCGCTGTCAACACAGCAGAAAGTCAAAGGAAGACTCTTCCTTTAACTTCCCTTACTCCTCATGGAATGAGGGTTACAGGAGTCAGAGTAAGAAGTCTCCCCTCCACCCCCCATTGACATTATTTTGAAATCATGGCTTGCAGTGTCGACGCACTCTTTGTTATTTCGGAATAACACCAGTTATTCCGAAATAATGCTGCTGTGTAGACATAGCGTCAGAGAAAAATCAGAGGAAACGTGACCGTAAAGTCATACCTTCCCACATGTTATATGCCTGCCTCTAGCCTTTATGTGGCCCGTACAAGGGAATTAAAACTCCATGCTGCTGGCTAGTAGAGATGTAAGGAATGGATACGACAGATACCAAAGACCTA
Organism: Pelochelys cantorii; assembly: GCA_032595735.1. Lineage (NCBI taxonomy): Eukaryota > Metazoa > Chordata > Testudines > Trionychidae > Pelochelys > Pelochelys cantorii. The sequence continues at coordinate 71,133,665 of CM064332.1, forward strand.
TGCAATAGGGAATCTTTTGAAAATATCCCACCATTATGACCTGTGATGGCTTTTGGCATTTTTTTCCACTGTAAAACAAGAAGCAAAGTTAAGTGACATTGTCTTGAAAACACACCTCGTTTTCAGCAGCTGTTTGCACGGTGATTTACGTTGGTGCTAACACCAGATGGTTGAACCAGAAGAATTACACATTTTCCATTCGCAGTCAGGAAGAGTGTCGCTGCATGAGCAGTAACGGTGGAGTGAGTGCTAGAGTAAATGGAGCTCAGGTATTTTTACCACTGGGCCATGAAAACCTGCCTAGTGGTTATGCCCATTAACACCCAATAGATCTCCAAGTATTTTGCAATGTCCCTTTTGGAGCCACATTACTTCTAGCATATGCCAAGGCACTCCTGCCATTGGCTGTCTTGCTGCCAATCCCATACCCTGCACCTGTTCATGAGTATTACTGCTGATGAAGGCAAAAATGACTGCACATGGTCCAACTTTGAGCAATGACTGTAAAAATGGCAGCCTGGGTGTCCATGCTTGTTGTCTCTGTGACTTCTAATCCAATGAGCTCAGCTGCTTTCAGGTCCTCTTTGGTGGCCCTACTTACTGACGCTGAGATCTCAAAATCAAGCTGGGCCCTTTCCTTCTTATACATCATAAGGCTCCAGGAGAACAGATTGAGACCTCTATGGTCCATTACCAGCAACAGGCTTGCACAAGTGTAACAGCCTAGAACTTATTAACAGTTCTGTTGATGAGGCATAAGCAGGAATAGAATCCAGCTCATACTCTTAACTGTGTTGGCTCAACAGTTGGGTTGGCTCCACAGAGCTAACTGGAGTAAAACGGTCTAATTGTATTGTTTTTGTTAATGTCAGCAGAAATGGTTCTTGAACGGGCAGACCTATCACATCTGGTGAGTAGGAAGAGCTTTTGTTTACACAGCCTCTTCCAGAGTTGTTTGTGGTGCAGATCACCTTGTAGTTTACACTTCTCTAAGGCCTGGTCTACACTAACAGGAAAGGTCAACTTAAGATATGCAACTCCAGCTACATTAATTATGTAGCTGGAGTCCAAGTATCTTAAATTGCATTTTGGCACTGTCCATACAGCAGGAGGCCAACGGGAGCGCACGCCCCTGTCGACTTCCGTTACTCCTTGTGAGGCGCAGGACTACCAGCACCAATGGGAGCTTCCTTATAGTTCAAATTAGTATGTCTTCACTAGACCCACTCATTTGAACCCTGGAAGATTGACTGTGGCAGCATCCATCCCCTCTATTGTGCAGACGTGGCCTAAGAGACTCATACGTCATCTCAGGTGAGTTGTCGTGTCTACATTAGAAATTAGTTGCCTCCGTGCTTAGCTGGTTCTGTGATGGGCCCCAGGAAGACCTACTGAGTCATTCCTCCCATCTACCAGACTGAGAAGGAGGTCGGGGTTCAGGACCAGTCCTGGGACAGCCAGTAGTGTACCTAGTGCTGGAAGTGAGCCAGTAGCAGTGTGACTCCACCAAAGGCCTTGGAAATGGTTTGAACTCTATTGGGTCTTATCTGTCGATCTCAAACTTCATGCTTTGTGGTTTCCACACAGAGGAGCAGATGTTCAGCTGATGGGAATCCGCATTGTTCTAGAGACCTCACTAGCACTGAGGAGATTTACCCTAGCCGAGGATCTGGCTTAGAGACTCATTAGAACTACATTTTATGCCATATTTTTTCTCTTCTTATGAGTGCTGAATCAAAGTGCCTTTGCTAATGTACAGAGAAGTGTGCTTCATAAAACCACCAATTTTAAGTAGAGTTTTACAAGATAATTATGAAATAGGCTTTGTGTGGTTTTGATTGGAGAACGGTTTGATCAGCAATAAAATACAATTTGTTCTCTCTTTGAAACAAGAAAAATAATCTCATTTTGGCAGGAAGGAGGGAGTCAATTTATTTTATAATCCGTGAATCATCATGAGCAGGTAGATCAGTGTTGACATGAAGGGTAATGGAAAAAAGACAGGCCCATTATGTGCTCTTCCCTATTCACTGTCTTACTCACACTTTTAGGCTACGTCTACACAGCAGTGTTAGTTTGGAGTAACTGATGTTATTATGAAATAACACAGTCCACATCTACACCCAGGCAGTTATTTCGACATAATATCGAAATAATGTTGAGCTGGAGGACTACTTACTCCAGCTGTTGTAACCCTCATTGTACGAGGAGTAAGGGAAGTTGGGGGAAGAGTGCTTTATCTCGAACTTCCTGCTGTGTAGATGTCAGCCGATGGTCAGGGCAGTGCGTGGTGTGTGTGTGTTATACACCCGAGTCTTCAACTGCTAGGACCGGGGTCCCTTCGCAGCGGGCAGCCAGAGGCTGATGGGCACCCCAAAAGTTTGCAGGGAGAGCTTTTACATCCGTGTCTTTAGCTGCTAGGACCGGGGTCCCTTCGCAGCGGGCGGCCTAGGGAAGGCCAACGGACGCCCCAAAGGATCTGTCCCCGGGAGGTGACATGATCCAAATGCCCCAGCTCTCCCTATATCTGTCCCTTATGACCGGCTAGAGTTCTTTTAATTGCGTTTGGTTCTGTTACAGCAACAGGAGGAGTCAGGTTAAAGCTTAAACAGTTACAGGTTTATTAAAGGGGCTTATAAAAAAAAGCATGTGGTTACAATGGCTATTGCTCTACTTTCTTAACTGCTAGCAAATTCAGATCTTAAAATGGTTACAGAGGAAAATGGAGATAGAAAATAATGGTACCAAGTGACAGCTTAATCTTTAAAGAGCTCTATTCTATACATGCACTAAAACAAAAGGACACATATGGGTACAATTTTTACCCCCTTCTGCGTCGCTCGATTCCAGCATGGTCAGGCCAGGATTGGTCTCTCAATTCCTCGGAAAGACGAATACGAGGTGGGCGTCCCCATGGAATCTCGGGAGGCAATTACCTAACCCGACCAGCAGGCAGATGGTAGATTGACACTCAAAGTGAGTGTGTTGCTGGACCCATCTTTATACCCGTGGGGTCACGTATTCTCTTCCTTATCTATGGCGCCAAATGGTGCTGGTTCATCTTTGTGACGCCAGCTCTTACAAGGGAGTTGTGAACTTAATTTACACTTGTAAGAGAGATAACTAAATTGGGAGTACTGGACATTCTTTGCTCAGCGGGCGATTCCCCCCCGCCCGAGGATGGCTGTGTGTTCATATCAATATAGGCGCCAGCCAAGGCAGTTCTCGCAGCCTCGAGGTCAGCAATTGGCGTATCTCTGTTTACAGCCATCCAAGGTCACAGCAGCCAGCATATCTGGGCCTTCTGTCAAGGCTTCAAAGACTATGCTGATTTTATTGCTTTCTATGCCCTGTATGCTCCAGGCACCTCAGAGGGGCAAGCAAAATGGATGTTGCAAGGGGGGGTTCCTGTCTGGCTACAGTAGATAGCACCAAAAGTCAAAATAAGCTATTCCGACTTAAGCCATACAATTAGTGTAGCTCAGGTTGTGTAGCTTATTTCACGTTTAGCTCTGTTGTGTAGATGTGCCGTTACTCATACACCCGTCTACTACAGAGCAATTACATTGTTTTATTCATGGTCCGCAACAGCAATGCACCATATATTGGCCAGCATTGAAAATGTGTGAAAAGAACTATTCTCCACCAACACTTACATCCTCCCCCAAATATCTTCTCCAGAAGATGGCATGGATACATTCAGGTGTTTTCTATAATCACTACCGCATCATCTAGTTAGTTGTCACTATATTTTACTACCATTTTCAGATATACACATGAACCAACCAAATAGCATAAATAGTTTGAACCTCTCTAGTCCAGAACTCCCTGGTCTGGAAACATCTCTGGTCTGGCATGATTTTAGTTAGCCAAATGTCCACTTTTCATGACTGTGGCCAAGTTTCCCGCGGTCCCATAAAGTTTGTTTACAGCCACCAATCCAACTCAGCATTCTGTGCTGTTATTTAGCTCTAATTTACTCCTATATGTCCTCTAACAGCCCAGTAAGCAGTGGAAGTGCTGGTAATGCTGCTAGACAATATTGACCTCCCATGGTCCAGAAAATTCTTTTGTTCAGATCCAGTCAGGTCCCGAGGGTACAGGACTAGAAAGATTCAACCTGTACCTGTGTCTTTCAGATATGTGATTTAACAGGCAAAGGCAATAAAGATGTGCCATTCCATTAAGGCCTGTCCTACTCCCCTCATGGTCAGCAAAAATGTTAACTAAACAATTAAATGTATTGTTTCAGATATGTATTTGGATTGATTTAATTTTCTTAAAGTAAAGTAGGACTGTCCAAATCATCTCTTTTGAATCTATGCCTTTGTTCCCATTTTAAAAGTTGAAATGTGACGGTAACCCCCTACCCAGCTATTTCAGCATTCAGACTCTGAGCTAAAAGTCATTTGTTTGCCTCTTAGGGGAAACCTCCCAGCAACTTCCTATAGAGTCTGGTTGCAAGTAAAATCCATATGTAGTGCTTCTGTCAGCAAAGACTTGCTAAGAGAGAGTTTATAATAAATATTCACATCTGGTGCTTTGGACACACTAATCTATCCTACAGATCTTTGCTGTGTCAGGCTTTGTTTTAGGTGAAGAAGCCCAGTAGTTATAAAGGTTTGCAAATGGGGCATATTTATCATGGTTAGCTCTACTTTCATACTTTCACCTCCTGTACAAATAGCCATGACCACTCCCGGCATAACCAGTGATGAGATGGTCTCTGTGCATTTTTAAGATGATGTTTCCAAAACAATTTTGCGAACAGGAGACATTATTGTCTGAAGGGGCAGACAATCTATTTCCAGGATAAAAGTTGCATCCGATTCTGCCTTGTAGCTTCAGTGTCCTTAAAATTACATTTTTGGGGGGCCAGATTCTTCCCCACACACTTGCATTTGATCATAAGTCCTGATCAAGCTATTCACAGAGTAAGGTTGCCAACATGTGGCCCTGTTTACACTACTCTTGCTCACCAACGATTGCTTCAATACCGCATTGACTTTGTCAGCACTAATTCAGTTTCTGTGGGTGATATGTCTTTGCTTTGAGAGGGGGAAAAAAAGTACTGTTTGATACATAAAAAGGGCTTTAATCATTGAGAGAATATTGAACCTGTGTCTAATAGCTAACAGAGTGTTTGACCAAAATCATGACTTGAAATACAATGATGGTTTTGTTGAGCAGACCATCTGTGCCTTGAAAAGAATGTATTGATCTCTTGTTGGATATAGTTATTGCTGTGTGTCTATGCACATATGTCAAGATCTTGATTATAATTTTGAAGCAGAGAGATTCTCTCATCTGAGAAAATGAAGGGGGAGTGAAATGTACAGGTTGAACCCCTCTAATCCAGCACCCTTGGGACCTGACTGGTGCTGAACCAGAGAATTTGCTGAGCCATAGGAGGTCAATATTGTCCAGCATCATTATCAATTCTTCCACTGCTTGGTGGACTCCTAGAAGACATTTTGGGGTATATTAAAGCTAAAGAACAGCACAGAACACTGAGACACAGGACTGATAGCTGCAAAGAAACTTTATGGGACCATGGGAAACTAGGCCACACCCATGATAAGTGAACATCTGGCTAATTAAAATCATGCTGGACCACAGATATTACCAGACCAGAGAGTGCCGGATTAGGGAGGTTTGGCCGGTATTGCTAGGTTTTACTGATCCTTTTTGTTTAAACTGCAAACTAAGAAATTTATAAATACATCCTGGACTTGTTCCAACTGATAAAATATAGAGGCAGCTTGATTTGTAAATAAACATAAGAAAACTTTGGACTCTTTAAAATCCTTTCTCCCCCTTTTAACTGTTGTATCCACATCTGTATTAACTTTCTAATTAGGCTGGGAGTTTTCACTGGAACCTATGGGTGTTATGTGCCCAACTCCTGTTAATGTTCAGTGGAAGTGAGGTGCCTAAACTCATCTAGGTACCTTAATGTATTATGTTGGGAATATCATTATTAAGTGTTGGTGGGCCTGGTTCTGGTTCAGGTTTGTTTAGACCAGGGGGCATCTTAATCCAGACATGCTGACTGATTTCAGCAAAAGTACCTTTGATGAAGGTGCTTCTATGTGAATCAGAATTGGGCCCTATATTATGTCAAAATCCCAACTGTATGTATAAAATGATGAGGGCCACTCAAGCAAGAGAGTTTGGAGTCATTGTGGATAGTTCTCTGAAAACATCCACCCAGTGTGCAGCGGCAGTCGAAATAGCAAACAGAATGTTTGGAATCATTAAGAAAGGGATAGAGAATAAGACCGAGAATATCTTATTGCCTCTGTATAAAACCATGGTGCTCCCACATCTTGAACAGTGTGTACAGATGTGGTTGCTTCATCTCAAAAAAGATATATTGGCATTGGAAAAAGTTCAGAAAAGGGCAAAAAATGATTAGCGGTATGGAGCAGCTGTCATATGGAGAGAGGTTAATAAGACTGGGACTTTTCAGCTTGGAAAAGAGACAACCAAGGGGGGATATGATAGAGGTCTATAAAATCATGACTAGTGTGGAAAAAGTGAATAAGGAAGAGTTATTCATGCCTTTCCATAATGGAAGAACCAGGGGTCACCAAGTGCAATTAATAGGTTTAAAACAAACAAAAGGAAGTACTCCTTCATGCACCTCACAACCTGTGGAACTCCTTATCAAAGGATGTTGTGAAGTCCAAGGCTGTAACAGGGTTCAAAAAAGAGCTAGATAAATTCATGGAGGATAGGTCCATCAATGGCTACTAGCCAGGGTGGGTAGAAATGGTGTCCCTAGCCTCTTGTCAGAGCTGGGAATGGGTGACAGGCATGGATCACTTGATGATTCCTTGTTCAGTTCATTCCTTTTGGGGCACCTGGTGTTGGCCAGGTTACTAGGCTAGATGGGCCTTTGGTTTGACCCAATATGGCTGTTCTCGTGTTCTTAAACTAAAAACAAACTACCTGTCTTTCCAATGAGCAGCCAGGCCAAATCCTTAGCTTCACTTAATCACTCTAAAATGGAGTCTGTTGCTATTGACTAGTGCTACTTTCCCATAATGGAGTTCGAGGATCTGGGACCCAGCACAGGGCATGCTACCTTCGGTGCATTGCATGAAAGAGTCCACAGCATGGGACTGGCTGCTGCAGACCTGGCCCTCTGGAGCTTTGATTCCTTTGCTCTGAATTGCAGGTCACCTTGTAGCCCTTGCGAGCAACGATGGCACGGTGAAGACCCTGAACGTCAGCTCGGGGCAGCTTTCCAGCCTGGCAGGCCATGAGGGCGAGGTGCACAGCGTGGTCTTTGACCACAAGGCGGAGCACCTGCTGTCGGGGGGCTCGGATGGGACCGTCCGGCTGTGGTGCTGAGCCCCTGGAGGTGGCTGGATGGAAAGGGAGGAGCCAGGCTCCGGGGAGCCAGCAGCAATCAGTTGGCTCAGCGCCTTCACTGCTGCGTGCGCGGGGAGCGCGTTTGTAGCTGGGCCCAATAAAATCCCGCGTGTGTCTGTGTGTGTTGTTCTGTGTGTGTCTTGTAGGGCCGCGGGCCCCTCCTGTGGGGGCTGCGGGAGCAGCAGCTTCCCAATGACACCTAATGCCAGCCCAGACGAATTGCAAGGAGCCTGGTTTGTACCGTGCCACAGCCAGCGCCCGGCTTCCCCACCCCCAGTCTCGCCTGGGAACTGCCCTGAAGTTTGACTAACGCAGCGACGTGGGGCTTTCCCAACCCCCCCAGTCTCCGGCCGGGCAGGAGTGCACAAGAGCTGCCGACAGGCGCCTGATCTCTGCCTCCTCCTGCAGGCGCGCCAGGGCGCTTCAGCCTTAGCACCGGCGCTGCCTGGGACTCAGCCCCGCCGTGGGCTGCCCGGGGCGGCTCTCCCCAGCTCGGAGCCGGCCCGTCTGGCGCTGGGGGGGGGGGCGCAGCGGGGGCGGGGTGGGTTTGCCTGCTCTGCCGCTCAGCGATGCCCCCACCCTGGAAGGGCTCCTAGCGGCCGGCGAGCCAAGCCCGTGCGGGGCGCTGTCCGCGCTACTGAAGGGATCCCGGGCTGGGCGCTGTGCGGCGCTGTCCACGGTGCAGAAGGGACCGGGAGGGGGGCTGTCCGAGGTGCTGGAGGGAGCTGGGCTGGGATCTGCGGGGCGCTGTCCGAGGTGCTGGAGGGAGCTGGGCTGGGATCTGCGGGGCGCTGTCCGAGGTGCTGGAGGGAGCTGGGCTGGGATCTGCGGGGCGCTGTCCGAGGTGCTGGAGGGAGCTGGGCTAGGATCTGCGGGGCGCTGTCCGAGGTGCTGGAGGGAGCTGGGCTAGGATCTGCGGGGCGCTGTCCGAGGTGCTGGAGGGAGCTGGGCTGGGCTCTGCGCGGCGCTGTCCACGGTGCAGAAGGGACCGGAAGGGGGGCTGTCCGAGGTGCTGGAGGGAGCTGGGCTGGGATCTGCGGGGCGCTGTCCGAGGTGCTGGAGGGAGCTGGGCTGGGCTCTGCGGGGCGCTGTCCGAGGTGCTGGAGGGAGCTGGGCTGGGCTCTGCGCGGCGCTGTCCACGGTGCAGAAGGCACCGGGAGGGGGGCTGTCCGAGGTGCTGGAGGGAGCTGGGCTAGGATCTGCGGGGCGCTGTCCGAGGTGCTGGAGGGAGCTGGGCTGGGCTCTGCGCGGCGCTGTCCACGGTGCAGAAGGGACCGGGAGGGGGGCTGTCCGAGGTGCTGGAGGGAGCTGGGCTGGGATCTGCGGGGCGCTGTCCGAGGTGCTGGAGGGAGCTGGGCTGGGATCTGCGGGGCGCTGTCCGAGGTGCTGGAGGGAGCTGGGCTGGGCTCTGCGCGGCGCTGTCCACGGTGCAGAAGGGACCGGGAGGGGGGCTGTCCGAGGTGCTGGAGGGAGCTGGGCTAGGATCTGCGGGGCGCTGTCCGCGGTGCTGAAGGGAGCCAGGGCTGGGCTCTGCGCTGCGCTGTCCGCGGTGCTGAAGGGACCTGACAGGGGCGCTGTCCACGGTGCTGAAGAGAGCCGGGCTTGCAGCATGCGCCCCGCCGCAGAGCCGCTGCGCTCCGCGGGGCTGAAGCCCGGGGCAAATTGCCCCCGTGCCTGAGACGGCCAAGTCCCCTCCCTTGGCCCGGAGAGGGGGCGGACGCGGCGCCAGGGTATGCTGCCGCCTGCATGCCATCCGGGGCTGGCTCCCAGCCGCCGGTAGCTGCCGCGCAGCCAGCCAGTCCTCCTGCGGCGGGGGGCGTGGGGAGGCTCCCAGCCGCCCAGACCCGCGGAAAGGCAGCTGGAGGCGATGCGTGCGCTGCTGCTGCTGCGGCTGGAGAGCGGGGGGCTGCGAGCCAGTCTCGCCTCCGGAGCGGCTCTGTGAAGCCTGAACGCTGGGCGAAGCTGCCTTCTCCGGTGGCTGCGGCTGCTCCGGGCTGGGACATGGGCAGGGATGCTCCGGGAGCCGGCGCTGGACTTGTGATGTGCTGCTTGTGCTAACAGATCGCCCAGCCGTTCCATCCAGGCTGGCCTGTGACCCCCGGCAGCTTTTCCCCAGCCTGCGAGGTGAGTAGCAATGGCTCGGGGGGAGACCTGGCTTGGTCACGGGGTCGGACCCATCGCCGGGCATGAGCAAGGATGGGAAAGTTGAGCTGCTCACTAATCCGTAGCTGAGCCGGGTTTGTTTACTCGGGGACCCGCTTCCCTAGAACGAAGCTGCAGGCGGGTCAGTTTCCTTCCCATTCGCTAGACTGGGTCTTTGGAATTGGTGTGTGGCAGCTAAGATTAGCCCACACCAGCACTGATTTATAATGCTTTGCTACTGAGTGCCTGGCCATCAAACTTGGGGTAGCTTCATTGGGCTGCTTGGCTCGTTGCACATTACCTCAAATATCTCTTTCCCGGTTGCTTTTTTTTTGGGGGGGGGGGTAAATCTTCACTTGCCTGACCATAGAAAATTGATTCCTACCTGTGGCTTGGTAGGTGGACAAAACTCTTTACTCTCCAAATCGCTAATGCAGACTTAGATGGGTGCATCCCACTTAGAAAAAACAACAACACAGCATGCTACAACAGCTGTGGCTGGCAGTATTTCAGTGCCTTACCCTTGTGATAAAAACATAGCTAGCACTTCAGTTAAGGGGATATCTTTTGATTTTGACAGAGCGTGTGTAATATCCGGTGTCTCCCTCTGTAGCAGTTTTGGGAAAACTGTCTTGCTTAGCAGGATCCGTTAGTTTCTCTTGTGAGGTTATAGCTTCCTCCTGATTCATTCTTTTTGATAGATTTGTAATATAATTATTTAATATCAATGTTCACCAAAAATCTGAGTCTACAGGAAATGTCTCTTTGGGGAGGAGGAAGAGGAAACAGATCTCTATAAGTATGTGTGTATTGATGTGTGTGTGTGGGGGGGGGGGGTTGTGTCTGTGTTCAAATGCTCATAATTGTATTTATTCAAGTAGTCCTGTGTATGCCATTAGCAGGCAATCCATACCTGACTAGTAATAAACATAAAACTAATATTCCAGTTAATAAAAAGTTTCCTGCAAATACCTTTCACTCTAGGATGGCCGTTCCTTACCCCATTATCTGAAAACCAGCGAGAGACCCTTTTTCTGCTGGCATTACACTGAGGTCTGAATGGCATTTAGAAAAGGATTGAAAATGCACACCTTGATGACAGTGGTGTGACACACAACACAGACAATAAAGTAACAGCAAATCATATGTGGAGTGCTCCTTCCTGGGACAGGGATGGGCTTTCCTTCCTTTTCCAATCTGTCAATCATCACCTTGCCCATTTAAATATTATTCTCCATTGCCAAATCAGCTGGCTGTTCTATGTAGCTGTGCTGGCATACTAAGTTTTAGCATGGAGACTGTCACTAACCTAATGAGACAAATCTATTATGGTAATGCGGTGTACATGCCAGACATTTTAAAATACTGATCTATGAACTCCTCGCTGGACATTAATATAAGTCTGAAAACTGCTGCCCTGAAAAAAGTCAGTGTCTAGAAATGCCAAATAAGGACAATTACACTACAGAAGAAGAAGAAGAAACCTACAGGCTTGACAGATGTTCCCAGCCCAGCCTCTTTACCTTGCTCTGTAAAAATACCACATTTAAAACACTGAGGAATTCTAACTCTCTAAGCCTACATAAGATACAGGGGGTTTTTTTCATATGGGAAGCTCAAATCAGACTAAAGCCCATACAACTCTTTTTTTACCTTCTGTGATTTTGTCTGCTAAAGCTTCTCTGGCCTCTTTATCCTCTTGATTTTAAGAAACTGAGCCATGCATTGTAGAAAAGAGTAGGTACTGGTTACACCAAAAAAGAAAGGAACTGTTTTGATCCTGAGTTCTGTGCCAGTGAACTACATACTTACTATTTCAATTTCAGGCAATTATTTCATTTCTTTGTGTTTCCAATGACCCAATATTTTCCAAATAGGAAAAAGCAAACATTAGTCATCAGGGTAAACCAGCATTTGATTGGAGATTTTCTATAGGCCCTTGTATGCATGAACTGTATGTGTACATTTGTCTCTCTCTACATCTATACAAATGCTCACTTTATTGGCCCTATGTAGCATGTGTTGTTTTTCTTAGGAATAACTGAGGAGAAAAAACTGCTTTCAGATGAAACAGTTTTTAACATCTGCATGTTTTGAAACCACTGGTGCGGGTTGAAAGTGTGGTCTTCCTATGTCTGTTTTTGTGAATATTTCAAGTTATTCTTATTTTAACTATTTGTTTTCAGACCACCCCTCTGGTACCCCTATGGAAGCAGCTGTTTCTATCTGAGATTAGGACTGTATGTGGAAGTTGAGGAGGGGGATGGCTTGTCATATCCATGAAGCATGCCTACTTCTGTTACTAATACCTGGGTTGGTCACCCCAGCTGCCATCAATCATGAAGACTACCCTGCCGATGAAGGCGACCAGACCTCCAGTAATGACAATCTGATCTTTGACGACTATCGAGGGAAAGGCTGTGTGGACGACAGTGGCTTTGTATACAAACTGGGAGAACGTTTTTTCCCAGGGCATTCCAACTGCCCTTGTGTCTGTACTGAGGATGGACCGGTTTGTGATCAACCTGAATGTCCTAAAATCCACCCAAAGTGTACTAAAGTGGAACACAATGGATGTTGCCCGGAGTGCAAAGAAGTGAAAAATTTTTGTGAATATCATGGGAAAAATTACAAAATCTTGGAGGAGTTTAAGGTATGAGCGATCCTTAGTATTTATTCACTACTCGCATGCTAGATGAACTTTGATGGGGGGGACTTGCAAAGTCACTTGGTATTGGCCTGTTTATACAGCAAAAAATGCTGGTGTGGTGCTCAGAGAATGAATATTCACAAGTACATCAAAACACATGACAGTTGTTAGCATCTAGGCTTGCTATGTTTGATTAAATAGTGATCATCCAGCTTGCAGGTAGTTAAATTTCCATGCAGGTGACTTTAAAGTAATGGGAACTATACTGATTGGAACTGTCCAGTTCCCATGGGTAAAGTATTCAGGAGTCATTTTGAAAGCAATGTTTTCAAAAAATCTTTACCGTGTGCTTGTGATTTTAAGAACTTAGAAGATGGGTTTTCCAGTAAGCTAAGGAAAATGCCATACCTCTGTTGCAGTAGCATCTATACCCAACATTTATGTTTTTATTTCTGAGAACATGTGCCTTCCCTCCCCAGATTCATAGCTCAGTAGTAAAGACTTGCTTTGAAGCACAACCTTTAACTCTTCGTGGGATAAACCTTACGCCTCTATCTACTTGCCAGGTTTTTTTCTTCTCTGACAGTGAATACACTTTCACATCAGTTTTTGCATTTTCCAGCATTTTGGTAACACAAGATAGACTTTATTTCCAGACAGTGGCTTCTCTTTCAGTTGTATCCTACAGTAATAGCATATAGTTTAGTTTTTCTTTCCTGAGGGATTTCCCATCCATGCATGAATCAGAATGTCCTAGAAAGAGCCTAGTGCTTTCCTAAGGTGCATTAGACACATATCCTTAACAGACTGATAAATAGTGTGTCCTTTGCTTTGCCAAAGAATACAACTTGAGGCTGCTGATTGTGTGACCTGTAATAATATATTGCGATGTTGATAGCCTAGAAAAAAAATTAATTCAACTTATTATGACAGGCATCAGCCTCTGACCTTTGAAGATAGAACGTTACTATCTTTGCATGACCCCTTAAAAATTAGTGACCTCGTGTTATTCATGGGTCAAAATCGAGTACACATGATAAAATCATGTAAGATGCTTTTCAGAAGAGGCCCTAGAGCATAAGGGATGCAAAATGGATCTTTATGTCACAAACCCTGAGCAAGAAAAAAAAAGTTGTCAGAGAAACAATGAATTAGTACTTTGCCACTGGTAACACTAGGAGTGTGTTTTCAAGGCTATGCATTGACATGGAACCACAAAGCCTCCATTAAAATAAGATGGAGTCGATTCCCTGTTTATTGTGATGAAACCTAACCCCCACCTCAACCTAATGCCAAACTTTTAGCTGGGGACTGCTCAGCAGATCACAGTCCGAGATCATAATAACCACCTTAATGACGAGGAAAACGCAGATCAGATTGTGGAATGCCCCCGATCAAATAATCCTCCATGCAGGACTTTAGGAGATACTCCTGATTCAATTTAGATCACAATCAAGACTTCTCTTGCTCATAGCTGGGCTCCTGTGTAGAGAACAGTGCATTTTTTTTCTGCAAATAGCAAATTCACAAAAAGATACATTTTCAGAGGCACAGAAATGTCACAATTTCAGGCACTGAGCTGAAAAATTTCCTCAGTCAACTCCGCTCCTGAAAAAGTGAGAAGGAATATACTGTGGGGATAGAGTAACACTTGCAGGAGGTTTGGTTATGGTGAAATTCCAACTATACCAAAATATCAAAGTCCTGTTATTCTCAAGGCATTTCTATGGAGTTAAATTCTGTTTAAAGTGCAGCACCATTCCAGAGACACAGAAAACTCATGGAGCTGAAAGATAATACCTGGGCCAACAACTGGGATCTTGTAAATTTCATCATAAGGAATTTGCCGGTCTTATTGAATGACATCCTGATTGCACTGAAGTCAAATGCAGTTTTCCCATTGATATTTACGGAGTCACGATTTCCTCCATTATCTCTGTAGTAGAAATTCTGAAGACTCCATTCTCGTTCTCTTTCCTCTTGTGACCTTTTGATGGTCTCCAGATCTTCTCAGTGCATTTCCACCTATGGGGAAGTCAAGCTATGCCAGAGATGAGAGACTTTCATATGCTTCTTAGAAACAGAGTGCTTGTTGCTGAAATGGACTCGTATAGTTTAACCCTTTCACCTGTCAGAATAACGGCTTGATTACTGTTTATATGTGTCAAGATCTAGGTTCCACCATCTGATTTTATGCTGGTCAATACGTAGCAAAGGTTGACACACACACACACACACACACACACTGTGTTAATTAATTTCACCAGAACTGAGCCAATCTCTTTGAAATTTCACATGTTATGATCTTAGGTCAAGATCGACATTTTCGTCTGGAAAGTTTGGAGCAAGTTGAAGACAGTGTAATTGGGTCAGTACCTCAGTGGCTTCAGTTTTGGGGTGATTTTCCTAACTTATTTTTAGCTCACTGTAGCTTGTTGGCTTGGCATAGAAAATCCGTCTTTCTCTTCATCTGTTGCTTTTAGTGAGTACAAAGGTGTTTGACTAGTTTTTGGCGTAAAACAGTGGCACCTGGTGGGAATTCTTTTGTTACTAAGATGCGCGTTTTCCAAAATCTGACTTCCATGTTGTGGGCACAAGTAGTGTCTGTAATTTTTATGCACCAATAAAAAATGATATGCACAAATATCAGCATGTAGGTAACCAGCCACCTAATTTGTGCTAGTCCAAGTGTTGATATTTGCATGCCTAAAAGGAAGTTGAAGCTGAACTTCAGTTGGAAATTGAACCTCAAAAGTAGTTTGTATACTCTGTAAAGCCCCTTATGTGCTTGTAACACACTGCTGGCTCAGCAAGAGTGTTTTGCTGATGATTAGACTTGGGGTCAGCTCTCTGCCAGATCAGCCTGTCTTTCTCACCAGGAAACCCCTCTAGGCTCTCTGGAACCAAATCTCATCACGCAGGAAACAATCAATGAACGAACTTCAGCCCTGGAGCTCCTCGGAGATGTTGCTTTGCAATGCATGGCCCCTGCCACTGTGCATTCACAGACGATATTAAGTTCACTGCTCTTTTATCGAGTTACTGCATCACCGTTTATGAATGCAACTGGGGTTAATGCACCCTTCCCTTCCTGAGTAAAAGTAAAACAAGTTTATTGAAAAAGAAGCAAGGATTACACTCACCACCCTCCTCCTGAAATATTTTTTCCTAGTGTCCAGGCTAGACCTCTCCCACTGTAACTTGAGTCCATTACTCCTTGTTCTGCCATCCATCACTACTGAGAACAGCCTGTCTCCTTCCTCTTTGGAACCTCCCTTCAGGAAGTTGAAGGCTGCTGTCAAATCCCCCCTCACTCTTCTCTTCTGCAGACTAAACAAACCCAAATCCTCAGCCTCTCCTCATAGGTCATATGCTCCAGCCCCCTCATCATTTTGGTTGCCCCCTACTGGACCCTTTCCAATGCATCCACATCCTTTCTATAGTGGGGGGCCCAGAACTGGAGACAATACTCCAGGGGTGTGTCTAGACTACAGGTTTTTTTCGAAAAAAGTAGCCTTTTTTCAAAAAAACTTCACCTGCATCTAGACTGCAGCCACGTTCTTTCGAAAGTAAATCAAAAGAACACAGCAGTTTTTTCGATCACGGTAAACCTAATTTTATGAGGAATAACACCTTTTTTTGAAAGTACTCTTTCGAAAAAAGGCGCTATTGAATGCAAACTGTGCTTTTTTGAAAGAGAGCGTCTAGACTCTCTTTCGAAAAAGCATCTCGCTTTTTCGAAAAATCTGCTTGTAGTCTCGATGCTCTCTTTCGAAAGAGGCTTGTAGTGTAGACGTAGCCCAGGTGTGGCCTCACCAGAGCCAAATAAAGGGGAATAGAAAGATAGAGTATCATTGTGTCCCTTATATTTCCCACAGGTTTGTCTTTTTCACAGGGTAGGAAGGCACCCATGGGGACTCAGCATGCTGTGTCCATTGCAGGACCATGTTAATTTTCTGTGTCTCCAATTCAGAAAGAGGATAACCCCTACTGGTTTCACTCAATAGTTTTGTGTGCTTCTAATGTGTAACTTGAGGTAACCCCAGATTGCTTTGTCTAGGGCAGGCCTGCGTGCTACCTTTATCTAGGCCAGTGGTTTTCAAACGGCAGATTGAGACCCAGTTCTGGGTGGGGGAATATCGGGTGCTGGTTTTCGTTGCTGCAGGGGGGTCAGGTGACCAGTAGGGGCGCTAAGGCAGCTGTCTGCCTGTCCTGGCACCGCAGACTGTACTGCGCCCAAGAAGCGGCTGGCAACAGGCCCAGCTCCAAGGTCGGGGAGGGCAGAGCGCACAGGGCTCTGCACACTGCCCCTGCCCTGAGTACGAGCTCCGCACTCCCATTGGCTGGGAATCTGCTGCTGGTTGCTTCTGGGAGTGCAGCACAGTCTGAGGAGAAGCAGGAAGCTGCCTTAGCCCCTCCCACTGCACTACTGACCAGGAGCCACTCAAGGTAAGCCCTTCCTGCCCCCAAAACCGGAGCGCCCCTCCTACACACATCTTCAGCCTCACCCCGGAGCCCACATCCTAGTCACATTACATTGGGTCGGGGCAGCAATGATTTTCTTCAGCTGGGTCATGAGAAAAAAAATGTTTTTCAAAGCACTGCTCTCGGTGAGGCTATCTTGTCTTAAACATCACACAGCGAGAATTCGTAGCCTCACCTATAACATTAACAGATGAGTTTCCCCGTGGTATTGGTAACCATTATGCTATTAGCTTGCATATGGGATTTCACAAGGCATAGTTTGCATTGATACCACTGATACCTCACGGCCCTGAGGGGAACCTAACAGGATCTCCATGGAAGTTGAGGCAAGGGCCAGGGATCGCATCATGAGGGAGTGTCACATAGGCAGTGGGTGCATCAGAGAGTGCTCTGAAGAGGGTGGCAGTAGCCAGGATCTGGATCTAGGTAGTTAGGCCCAGATTTGTAAGCTTATTTAGGTACTGAAATACCTCACTGGCTTAGGAGCCCGAATCTCATTTTCAAAAGGGATTAAGGCTCTTGGAATCATAGAATCATAGAACACTAGGACTGGAAGGGACCTCGAGGGATCATCGAGTCCAGTCCCCTGACCTCATGGCAGGACCAAGTACTGTCTAGACCATCCCTGATAGACATTTATCAAACCTACTCTTAAATATCTCCAGAGATGGAGATTCCACAACCTCCCTGGGCAATTTATTCCAGTGTTTAACCACCCTGACAGTTAGGAACTTTTTCCTAATGTCCAACCTCAACCTCTCTTGCTGCAGTTTAAGCCCATTGCTTTTTGTTCTATCCTCAGCGGCCAAGATGAACAAGTTTTCTCCCTCCTCCTTATGACACCCTTTTAGATACCTGAAAACTGCTATTATGTCCCCCCTCAATCTTCTCTTTTCTAAACTAAACAAACCCAATTCTTTCAGCCTTCCTTCATAGGTCATGTTCTCTAGACCTTTCATCATTCTTGTTGCTCTTCTCTGGACCCTCTCCAGTTTCTCCATATCTTTATTGAAATGCGGTGCCCAGAACTGGACACAATACTTCAACTGCGGCCTAACCTGCGCAGGGTAGAGCGGAAGAATGACTTCTCATGTCTTGCTCACAACACACCTGTTAATGCATCCCAGAATCATGGTTGCTTTTTTTGCAACAGCATCATGCTGCTGACTCTCATTCAGCTTGTGGTCCACTATAACCCCTAGATCCCTTTCTGCCATACTCCTTCCTAGACAGTCTCGTCCCATTCTGTATGTGTGAAACTGGTTGTTCCTTCCTAAGTGGAGTACTTTGCATTTGTCTTTATTAAACGTCATCCTGTTTACCTCAGACCATTTCTCCAATTTGTGCAGATCATTTTGAATTATGACCTTAAGCATTGCTATCGACCATCAATGGGATTTAGGCTGCCAAGCACCTAAATATCTTTAATAAATGTGATTTAGGCTCCTAAATCAGTGGGGCATTACCATCCTGAGTCTAGAAATACCTTTAAAAAAATCTTAATAGACACAAAACTTATTCGTTTTCAGGCTTTTGAGCTGGCCTTTGGGGTGCAGGGCAAAAAGAAGGAGGGACCAGGTCATGGTCTGAGAGTTTGAGTTTCACAAACTGGAGAAATGGCCTGAGGTCAATAGGATGACGTTCAATAAGGACACATGCAAAGTGCTCCACTTAGGAAGGAACAATCCATTTCACACACACAGGATGGGAAGTGACTGTCTCGGATGATTCTGACAAAGTGGGTCTTTGCCCACGAAAGCTTATGCTCCAATAAATCTGTTAGTCTATAAGGTGCCACTGGACTTCTCGTTGTTTGTCTAGGAAAGAGTACTGCAGAAAGGGATCTAGGGCTCATAGTGGACCACGAGGTAAATATGAGTCCACAGTGTGACACTGTCACAAAAGAAGCAAACATGATTCTAGGATGCATTAACAGGAGGGCTGTGAGTAAGACACGAGAAGTCATTTTTCCACTCTACTCTGTTCTGGGCAACACATTTTAAGAACAATGTGGAGAAATTGGAAAAGGTCCAGAGAAGATCAACAAAAATAATTAAAGGTCTAGAAAACATGAGCTATCAGGGAAGATGGAAGGAATTGGGCTTGTTTAGTTTGGAAAAGAGCAGACTGAGAGGGAACATGATAGCAGTTTTCAAGTACCTAAAATGATGTCACAGTGGGGGCGGGAGGGAAGGGATTGTTCCCCTTGGCCTCTGAGGAGAGGACAAGAAGCAATGGGCTTAAATTGCAGCAAGGGAGGTTTAGGTTGGACATTAGGAAAAACTTCCTACCTGTCAGGGTGGTTAAACACTGGAATAAATTGCCTAGGGAGGTTGTGGAATCTCCATTTCTGGAGATACTTAGGAACAGGGTAGACAGACATCTGTCAGGGATGATCTAGATGGTACTTGGTCCTTCCATGGGGGCAGGGGATTGGACTCAATGACCTCGCGAGCTCCCTTCTAGTTCTAGTGTTCTACAGTTCTACGATTCTCTGGCTTTTGGGAGGAGCCAGTCTTAACACAGTGTACCTCACTATTGCAGGAACAAACCCTCTTGTCCCAGGCGGGGCTCCCAACATCGTCTTCTTTGGTTTTCTTCATTAGTCCCAAAAGACAGAATTCCTACACTGACTCTCAGAGCTACCTGCTTTGCTGAACATGTTCTTACCAATACCCTGCCATACCACGTCCACTCATCTGCCTGGTTCTTAATGATCCATCTTCTTCTGATACCTGTCCCCAGCCTCATCTCCTCGTTCTTCCCTTATGTGCTCAGCCACCCCCACATAACATCATGCACTCTCACATTCCCCCCTCCCCGTAATTCTCATTGTCTCAGACTCATCGCCCCGAGAATCCCTACGTAGCCAGTCACGATAGGTACTGAGCATAGAATCATAGGACTGGAAGAGACCTTGAGAGGTTACCTGGTCCAATCTCCTGCACTCAGGGTAGCATTAAGTATTATCTAGACCAAGCATGACCAAGGGATAAAAAAAAAGAGTGTGAAAATAATTCATTGCCACTGTAGAATCCTCCATACCCTCAGGGCATGCACAGGACTGAATTAACATTAACACAGGGTATGAAATCCTGACAGCACTGAAATCGGTCACCAAAAGAATGGAACCAGGATTTCACACATGGGCTGCGTCTAGACTGGCAAGTTTTTGCGCAAAAGCGGCTGCTTTTGCGCAAAAACTTGCCTGCTGTCTACACTGACCGCTTGAATTTGCGCAAGAACAGTGACGTTCTAATGTAAGAAATCAGTGCTTCTTGCGCAAATACTTTGACGCTCCCATTCGGGCAAAAGTCCTTTTGCGCAAAAGCTTTTGCGCAAAAGGGCCAGTGTAGACAGCTCAGATTTGTTTTGCGCAAAAAAGCCCCGATCGCGAAAATGGCGATTGGGGCTTTCTTGCTCAAAACCGCATCTAGATTGGCATGGACGCTTTTGTGCAAAAAGTGCTTTTGCGCAAAAGCATCCATGCCAATCTAGACACACTCTTGCACAAATACTTTTAACGGAAAACCTTTTCCGTTAAAAGCATTTGCACAAAAATCATGCCAGTCTAGACGTAGCCATGGTGTTTTACTGCCAGCTTGTCCTCTCTATCCAACTGCCCGCATCTCTTCTTCAATTCTCCTGCTCCTCCAGGTGACTGTGCCTGGTTACACCACTGTGCTCTGTTGCCTTGCGTTCAGCTCACCAGGCCAGAGTTCATGTCTTCCTACACAGTCCCTAGTCCAATGGGGGGGTCACAGTCCTGGCTGGGTAGTAACCCAGAAAATAAATAGTAATAACTGTATTAAGTTTAATTTTCTCAAACAATACTTATTCATTAAGAATTATGAATGTAATCATTAATTCGAGATTTTTTTTTATTTATTTGTGGGCACATTTATTTAGGACTAGTAGCATCTGTTCCACTGTTAGTTCTTTTAAACATGCATTATTAAGGCAAATATGCAAATGGTACTTTGGAAGAAAGATGGCACCTTTTATCAAAGAGTGTCAGTACACCGCACATGTTGTTCAGGGATCCTCATGTCCCTGGGGACATAACCAGGATTAACGTCTGTTCTGTGTTTGGATAGCGGGGTCCTGGTTTATAATTCTGCACTATGCACTGTGATGATGAAGAAATTAATAACATCCATTCTGTCCTTTGGTAAGAGGAGGTATAGAGAGTTAAGTGATTTTTTTTTTGTCTCCCCTGATGGTTAGAAACAGAATTCAAGTGTACTGACACCAAGATCCCTTCTCTAACCATTAGCAAAGACATAAAATACAGCCTTATTTATTGTTAATTCAGTGACTATTCTGGAGCCTTAGCAGACTCTATAATATTGTTCTACCACAATGAATCCCACAACTGACATACACACAGCCTGTCGCTAGTACTAGTGTTTGCCCAATCGATGTCTGCATTACATTTAAGATTCTTAGGTCAGACTTCTTGGATTTGTTAACGGCAGGGTTGATTGCTAATGCACCTTCCAAACCTCTCCACTACACAAAATCACCACGGATTTCAAAAGGGATTTCGGCACTCATTTCATGTGCAGGCTTCATGACAGAGACGTCTTGTGTGGAGGAGCTAGGAAAATATGTGCAGCATGTTTAATTTGAAAAGTGATGATCATTCCGCTTCAAACTCAGTTTTCCCCCAAATAAATCTAGTAGACCCATTGCGGATTTGAAGCGTGTTCTATGTTTTAAAGCAGCACACGAGAATGGAAATTTGACATCTTAAATCTGAGATGCTCCATTAGGCTGGTAACAAATTTTTCATATTGGAGTTTGCCTCCTCTTTTAATAGCATGAATGTTCAGTCTGTTTCATAGTGAACCTTGGAATGCATTCAAATCAAGGGAGGCTAATAATAGCAAAAGCAAACATTATGAAAACCTTTTGGCAGTGTACTAACCAGAGATTCAAGTTCCTAGTAATTTTCAGATACCTGTTTGTAAATTACAAGAAACTGATTACTAACAAGGTCAGCACAGGGCCGAAACTTAATATTAATTTTTTTCTCCTTCTGAGATATATGTGGCAGTGTTTTTGCATTACAACATGAACAAATGAGGCCTTTTTCTTATATGTTCTGCAATTTCATGTACTGCTGGAAAATCATAGTACAAAAGACATTTCAATAACGTGCCTATCCTTTAATGAAAGGAGCCGTGAACAATACTAGCTTGCAAGATAGCACACAGCCATTGAAATCAGATAGAGGAAACAGAACATCAGTCAAATGGAAAAGTATGATTTATTATCTCCCTCCTGGCAAAATTACAGTGACAGGGTCTATGCGATCATGTCTGAAATTACTGACTTACTGTATTTCTGTCATAGCTGATACAAAAATACATAATAAAGTAGAATAGTATGTCATATACTGAACTATAATAATACCTACTTTAAAAGTGTGTGTGTGTGTGTGTGTGTGTGTGTGTATGACATTACGCGCTAGTACAATATTGTAATATAATGGGTTGTTTCTGTTACCAAATCTAGCAGTCAACAGGGTGTATGCTGCTCTCAGTTACATGGGTGTAAATCTGAAATCATTCCAGTGATTTCATGTTGTTTTTTATTTGTTCTACATTAGCATAGAATCCCAGGGCTGGCAGAGACCTCAGGAGTCATCGAGTCCAGCCCTCTGCCCAAAGCAGGACCAAGCCCAACTAAATCATCCCCACCAGGGCTCTTAAAAACCTCTAGGGTTGGAGATTCCACCCCCTCCCTAGGTAACTCATTCCAGTGCTTCACCACCCTCCTAGGGAAATAGTTTTTCCTAATATCCAACCTAGACCTCTCCCACTGTAACTTGAGATCATTGCTCCTCATTCTACCATCCGTCACCACTGACAACAGCCTCTCTCCATCCTCTTTGGAACCCCCCCTTCAGGAAGTTGAAGGCTGCTATCAAATCCCCCCTCACTCTTCTCTTCTGCAGACTAAACAAACCCAAATCCCTCAGCCTCTCCTCACAGGTCATGTGTTCCAGCCCCCTAATCATTTTGGTTGCCCTCCGCTGGACTCTCTCTAATGCGTCCACATCCTTTCTGAATTGGGGGGCCCAGAACTGGTCGCAGTACTCCAGCTGTGGCCGCACCAGTGCTGAATAAAGGGGAATAATCACTTCCCTGGATCTGCTGGCAATGCTCATATCAAGGTACCCCAATATGCCATTAGCCTCCTTGGCTAAAAGGGCACACTGGGGCCTCTAGAGGTCCCAGCTGAGTTCAGCCCCCTGTTGTGCGAGGCCCTGTATAGACGCATAGTAAAAGCCATCCCCATGCCTCAAAGAACTGACCTTTTAAATAACTATGACTGAACAAGGAAACATTATCATCCCTGTGGATATGAGGTGCAGATACCCAGAGGGGAGTTAGATGCCCAAGTCCTGTATTTAGATAGTCCTATATTTAAATGTGAGTTGGGCCTACCTGGCCTACCTAAATCCCCCCAGATGACTTTTCCAGAGATGGTCTGTGGCAGCACTAGGAACCAAACCCATATCTCCGGGGCCCCAGTCCAGTGTCTTAAACAAAAGCCCATCCTTCCTTCTTGGGGTAGAAGGGAGGAATTTGGTCTGTAACCTCGTGCCCATATGGTTGAGCTTTCCCCCGCTAAATAAAACCTGAGGGTGAAGTCGTGACCACCCCTAGTATCACTGAACGTAGTGTCCACATTACAGGAGTATCCAGGAATGCTGGGTGCCTCAGCTGGTGGGACATCCATGCCACTTAAGAAATCCACTGGAGACATCCATGCCATTAAATAAGCCACTGGGCCTGTGTCCAAAGCAGGAGGAAACCCAGGGGTCTGCTGGAGAACAAGGTAGCTCCTCAGAGAACTTCATACAGTGGCTCTGGCCCTAGCAACACCCTCATCCCCACAGGAGCCATGCTGGTAGAGATGTCTCCAGAGGAGAATACCCAGCATGCAGCTCTTCCCAGACACTCCAGAGGGACGGCTGCATGGAAAAGCTAGTCTAGACATAGGCTGTTATCGTTCTCGATTAAGGTGTGTAGAATCCAGTGGGGTTGTTCCCAGTTTCTGTCACCTCTCACCCACTTAAGGACCTGCCTTGGTGGCCAAGAGCTGAGGGAGACCATGGCACGAAGAACTGCTCCCCTTTCCAGGAGACGAGACCCCTTTGGGGGCCTAACTCTGAACCTATTTGTTTTTCATTTTTTTTTGGTTAATTATTCTTATTAAAATGTTTCAATTCCTTTGATCTTCAGGCTGGAATCTCATTACTCAGGAAGAGAGATGTAAATATGCTGCTTTGCATACTGTAAATACATGACTAATCATTTGTTGTTTTACATATTATGGACGGGGGAGCCTACCAAGCAGAGATCGATCTCCGCTCTCGCTGAAATCAATGCCACAACAGCGAGCCCGGTCAAGCCAGTGCTGAGGGCTTTTGGTATATGCAAATACAACAAAGTCTCTGTCAGGAGATAATCACATGGGAGGCCAAGCCTGCCATCAGCCTTTGAGCACAGGACTTATGGAAGTCTGTGAAAATGTAGCGCAGAAAATTCACGGAAGGTTTTCAGACCCATGATAGGGTGATGTGAAAAGTGTAGGCCTCTGGGTTGGAGCAGTGTTGAGAGATGAAAGTGCTACACCCAGAATGACACTGCTTAAAAATAACACCTGTGTAGATCCTAGCGATTGTGTTTTAACCGAAAATTGAATACATCGCTCAGTGACGGCTTGCGGTGTGGTTGGTGAAAATAAAGACCCTGTCGCGCTGTGGTTCTGATTTCGCAAGTCGAGGGTAACGGTGCTGCACGTTAACCCCCTGGGCGCGAGAGGAGTCTCAGACCCCCAGAGAGCTGCACCAAATTACAATGAAGGCAAGAACCACGTAGCCGGGCTCTCTGTCGTCTGTGTCAGCAGGTGAACCTTGCTAATAGTGAGTTAACCCAGAGCTAACACAGGACGTTCAGTAAATACCAGTCCTTTCCTTCAACACGGGCAAACAATTCTTGCAGAGAAAAAGAGCTTTTCTGGTTTCAAGCCCTTCCAAGCCTTCCAGTTGTAATCTGAGGCAATATCATTCTATGGGGGTGGAAAAGACCTTTTCTTATATCCTTAGGTGACTCCCTAATGCCAGGGCTACTCAACTTCGGAAGCCCCGGGGGCCACAGTGATACTCACACCACATGCCGAGGGCTACAACTTAAGTGTGGTTGCATTTACATGCAAATATACATGCAAATAACTTCTCTCTCACTGACAGGCGTGAATACAAAGATTAAGGCAAGACTACACAACACGCAGGCCCCATTTAAGTCAGTTCTGCTGATATTCATAAACTGCAATAGTTACCCAATTTCCACCCATAGGGCAGCACTTTTAGGCTGTGTCGAGACTATGTGTTATTTTCAAAAGAGGATACGCAAATTCAGTGGGAATTTGCATATCTTCTTCCCACCTCACTTTTGAAAGTGGGTCTTTCGAAAGTGAAAGTAGTCTGGACGTGGTTTTTTCGGGCAGAAAAAAACCCTTTTTTGAAAAACCGCTCTTCCTTAAAAAATGAGGTTTCCGCGGTTTTTCAAAAATGGGTTTTTTTTCCCCGGAAAAAATGCATCCAGACTACTTTCACTTTCGAAGGACCCGCTTTTGAAAGTGCGATCGGAGGAAGCTATGCCAATTCCCGCGGAATTTGCATATCCTCTTTCGAAAATAAAGCGTAGTTTAGACGTACTCTTAGTGATCAATGATAGTCCAGGAATTTAACTGCTAAAATGCATAGCAACAGAAGACCGTTATATTGACTCACCGTTGTGGCGCGTGTTCCCAGCGGAGGTCATGTTCAAAGGATCCCACCCGAGGGCCGCGTGTTGAGCCCCGCGTAAACCCAAACTGCACTGCAGGCCGCAAACGAACGGGCTGTGGGCTGCATGAGGCCCACAGGCCGCGAGTGAGTAGCCCTGCTCTAAGGGATTTCAAACCATGACAGTGCAAATTAGATCCCTCCCTTCCCTCCAAACCCATTATTAATTACTGTGATCACTCAGCCAGATTGCCCCAAGAACTGCATGTGGCTCTCCTGCCTTTCTGGCCCCCGCTTGCCTATGACATCTGCCGGGAGGATGGGAAGATCCACGTCTGTCCTCTGCATCCTCATGGTCAGAAGGCTCGGAGAGAAACTATATCAGGGAATTAGCAAGCTGTCCTCCCTTTGTGGAGCAGAGAAAGGATACCTCGGGATGGGGGGGGGAGGTTTATTCTGTATTTCTACAGATCCTACTACGGAGGCCCCAATCCTAAATTTACAATGATCCAAAAAGTGAGGATCACAGCGGAGGAAACCTCCCATGACTATATGGGGCAGGGTGGTATATGTCGCTTTCGGTGGCCATATTACTTTCTCCCTCCTCCTTCTGCCCTCCTTTCTCATATGTAAGTTGGCTGGAGTGAGGGAAGGAGCACAGGGAGTAGTTACCTATTCCTAAAACAATCAATGTCAAAATCAAGGAGATTTTTCCCCATCTGCAAGTTATTGCAATATAACACTGTGCCTTGTCATGCCCCTCCCACCACCTTTCCCTAAATGTATTCATTTCTAAACCATACAAACACTAACCAATCCCCGCTACCCCCCTGCATGTCTCGGCAGCATTCGCCAGCATTTTAACACAGGAGAAACTAACATTGAGGGGTTAAGAGACTTGCACGAGGCTGCAGAGTTGCTCAGCGTCAGGGCTGCTTGCGCCTAGTCTTGCATGAAGGCAGCTAACCCATGGATTCCCTAATCTGAGTGTTCCTGCTTATTACAGTAAAATGTGCGCTATCTGGAACTAAAAGCAACTGGAAAACTGTAGAAAAGGGCACATTTCTGATGCCGGGAAAAGCAAAGCAAAACAAAACAAAACAAAAAAAAAACAACAAAAAAGAGGAAACTGGCTCTTTAAGTGCTGGGATGCTCCTCAGAGGAGCGTGCAGCATGTACCCGCCCCCCGGCTTCCACCCCCCCTCACCAGACCACATCCCGCCCCCCCCCCGTGGCTCATGGCCCCCCGAGCAGGCCATATACCGGCCCCCCGCACACCTCCTATGCCCCCCCACCCCATAGGCCTTGCACGGCTCCCGCCCCCTCAGATAACCAGAATTTTTAGGTTACTGGCACATCCTAATCTCCCGGCATGCTGGATAACACAGGGATGGATCTTCTTGGGAATCAGTAACAGCTAAGGACAGGAAGCATCTTGTTGGATTTGACCCATATTATTTTGGCTTAAAAGATACCCTATACAGAAGGCCCATTACCTTGTGTGGTTTATAATTAAATCTCCTGTTTATTCATCCTAAAACGCTCTCTGGTTTTTTTGACAGTGACTAACGCGGAGAGCCGAGTTCTGATCTCACTTGCACTGCTATAAATCCGCATGTCTGTGAAGTTGCCCTGGATTTGCATTGGTGTAACCTTCTGGCCCTGTGCCCTGGATTTCTGGTTATTGCTCTTGCCTCTGGATCCCTTCCCTCCGATGTCTCCTTGATTAAAGAGACATTCGGAATTTCTATGCACCATCTCAGAGCTTCTTCCTGGATGCCTGATGTTATATATTCTGACACCCCCATTCCATCTCACCAGTCTTTTCCACATTGCCCGAGGCTGTTTCAATGTGCATAATGCTGCCAGCCTCGTCAGTGTCATCAGCCTCTCCAACCTTCCTGGCATCTGCTTTGTCCTTCATCTGCACCGCTGACTAGCAAGTTGAATAGGAGAAGTCTCAACTTGGAGCCCTGTTGGGCCCCTGCTCGCCACATCCTTCCAAGGAAGGCTGAGTGGACACAAATCAGGTATTGGAAATGGTAACACACAGAACCCTGTTGGGCAACATTGTAACCTACCTGGGCACTCATTAATGAATTAAAAGCAGCCGTTCTATTGCGAAGTAATTCCAGGAACTAACTAGAAAGAGAGACTGCGGAACTGGCCTTCATCTACAAATTTGACACCTTCTACCAGGGAGTGCACAAAGACATTAACTGGACGGGCCATTATCTTCAACACCCAAATGGCATAGAAAATGCCCCCTGCCCCACTATAGAAAAGATTGGAGAGGGTCCAGCGGAAGGCAACCAAAACGATTAGGGGGCTGGAGCACATGACCTACGAGAAGAGATCGAGGTACATCTACACTAGCCCCCTAATTCGAACTAGGGAGGCTAATGAGGGCGACCGAAATTGCAAATGAAGCACGGGATTTAAATATCCCACGCTTCATTAGCATGTTCCCGGGCGGTCGCCATTTTGGAAATTGACTAGCCCGGAGTAACTGCCCGCATCTACACGCGGCAGTGAAACGGGAGTTCGAAGTAACCCCTTAACTTAAATTAGCTATTACTCCTCCTGGAATGAGGTTTACCGGCTAATTTGAGTTAAGGGGTTACTTCGAACTCCCGTTTCACTGCCGCGTGTAGACGTGGGCAGTTACTCCGGGCTAGTCAATTTCCAAAATGGCACCCGCCCGGGAACATGCTAATGAAGCGTGGGATATTTAAATCCCGTGCTTCATTTGCAATTTCGGTCGCCCTCATTAGCCTCTCTAATTCAAACTAGGGGGCTAGTGTAGACGTACCCTGAGGGATTTGGGTCTGTTTAGTCTGCAGAAGAGAAGAGTGAGGGGGGATTTGATAGCAACTTTCAACTTCCTGAAGGGAGGGTCCAAAGAGGATGGAGAGAGGCTGTTCACAGTAGTGACGGATGGCAGAACAAGGAGCAATGGTATCAAGTTGCAGTGGGGGAGGTCTAGGTTGGATATTAGGAAAAACTATTTCACTAGGAGGGTGGTGAAGCACTGGAATGGGTTACCTAGGGAGGGGGTGGAATCTCCATCCCTAGAGGTTTTTAAGTCTCGGCTTGACAAAGCCCTGGCTGGGTTGATTTAGTTGGGATTGGTCCTGCCTTGGGCAGGGGGCTGGACTTGATGACCTCCTGAGGTCTCTTCCAGCTCTATGGTTCTATGACATCCAAAGCTATGTATGGGACATTTACAGCCCACTCCATTAGCCTCATTTAACACAGACACTATAAATACCAGGGTTTTGTTTTCTCCTCCCCCTCTCCCATCTTTTTGTGCTTTAATTTTGGGGGTTTCTGTGCCTCTTCCTCCACTCATCTGAAGAAGTGGGTTGTGCCCATGAAAACTCATGACACTATACAAATTGTGTAGCTTATTTCGAGTGTATTTCGAAACAGCTTATTTCATAATTTGGCACTGCCTACATAGCGCCAAATTTCAAAATAACTTGCTATTCCAAAATGCCCCTTAATCCTCCTGGAACGAGGGTTACTGGGAGGTCAGAATAAGTCACCCGTTATTTCGAAATCTATTTTGAAATAACAGGCTACTTCAATAGACATGGAATAGCTATTTTGGGATACTTCCAGTATCCCAGCATAGCTCCATGGTGCTGCAGAACCACTCATTTTTTAAGTTTCTTCCAAGATCACTTACTTCCATTTCCATAGCTGTAGGCCTGTTTTCTTCTCTCACTCATGCTGGAATTAAACCTGGGAGCCAGTTTCTCTGTTGGTGTAAACTGGAGCATCTCCATTGACTTCAGTTAGCCAAGTGAAGTTATGCTGGCATGAAGTGTGAGCTAACACTTGGAGACCACATGATGCTGAGCTGGGACAGGCATTGTCTATGGGTGTTCTCATGCGGCTGAATCCCTCTGCTTCAAAACCCACCTGCCACTCTTCCAGAAAACCATCACTCGGTCAAAAGAAAAACCTTTGGGGGCAAAACTGAGAGAAGGGAGAGGAAAAACAAACTTTCCAGGACCTGCAGCAGGAAAGGAGGTCAGGGTGGACCACAAACTAAAGATGAGTCAACAGTGTGACATTTGCAAAAAAAGCAAACATCATTCTGGGATGCATTAACAGGAGCGATGTGAGACACATCTACTCTGTGCTAACGAGGCCTCATCTGGAGTATTGTGTCCAGTTCTGGGCACCACATTTCATGTGGAGAAATTAGAGAAGGTCCAGAGAAGAGTAACAAAAATGATTAAAGGTCTAGAAATGACTTATGAGGGAAGATTGAAAGAACTGGGTTTGTTTAGTTTAGAGAAGAGAAGACTGAGAGGGGTTGTGATAGCAGCTTTCAAGTATCTAAAAGTGTGTTACAAGGAGGAGGGAAAAAAATTGCTCTCCTTGGCCTCTGATGATTGGACAAAAAGCAATGGGCTTAAATTGCAGCAAGGGAGGTTTAGGTTGGACATTAGGAAAAACTTCCTAACTGTCAGGGGGGGTTAAACACTGGAATAATTTGCCTAGGGAAGTTGTGGAATCTCTATCACTGAGGATAGTTAAGAGCAGGTTGGACAGACATCTACCAGGAATGATCTAGATGGTGCTTAGTGCTGCCATGAGGGCAGGGGACTGGACTTGATGACGTCTCGAGGTCCCTTCCAGTTCTAGTCTTCTATGATTCTGTGATTTCAACATGGTTCCAAAATACCTGCTTGCAATCAAGGATGCAGCTGCCACCACGGAGAATCTGGCATGTCGTCAAAGCTTTCTGGGCCACCAATAATCCGTTCTGCTGTTCTCTTATTGTCTGCGAGTCATCGATCCCCAGCTCTCGGATAGATAATTGCAGTCAACCCTCCTCAGTGCAGACTCCACTGATGTACTCATGCCTTGTGCAGAGGGAGCAGCAGGAAGCACAAACGGTACCGCAAAGCCTGTCAAATTGTGTACTTATACCTGGCGCACAGATGTAAATTTTAATGAGGCTGAGGACAAAGGCAGTTCTAATGGGGATGATTTTTGTAGCTGCAGTTTCAGGTGGTAAATTTATAGGGAGGAAGAAGTTTAAAAGGAGCTGATGAGTAAGATTGGCGCCACAACGGATCCCACATTACAGCTAAGATCGTCGGCTATAAATGGGAAGAGATGAATATAAAAAGGGGCCATCGACACAGGATGGCACTCATCAGGGACTACCACGGGAGCTGAAATTGGAATAATTTTCATTGCTATTCAAATTGCCTCTGATCTCAAACAGGAGAGCCGGGGATTGCAAGAAAGATGAAGTAGCGCCTTTGCCAGCGAAACTTAACAGGTGTTAAACTATTGAGGACAGACTGGTTAGTCTGACAACTGCCCTAAGCAAGAGAAAGGAATCAATCCAAAAGGATGGACGAGCACATTATTTATCATTGGAGAGGATTGAATGATGCCCAGTTTTAAGCAGGCAACTTATTACGTAATTAGCCCCATTGACTTCAGTGGGTAGATGATATTATTCAGTGTGAATAAGGAGTATCAGGATTATGCCAGTCATTGAAAACATCCATTTGAATCCAGATTAACTTCACATGGGCCAAGGTCCTCCCCTTTTCATTGCTTATTCATACACATTCGCTTCAGCTGCAGTTTTAGGGGGGGGTTTCTTCACCTTGCTGATTGTGGAATGTCTGTTCACTACTGTCATGGCTCCTTCCCCACTCTGCCATGATAAATGCAGAAGTGGAGGCCAGCAAATGTACCCCAAAACCTTATCTACCCGGCTTTGGTATAAAACTTCCCCCCAAAATCTTAAAACCCTAGATTTTGGGAATAAAACTTCCACTGCCACCACCCAAATTAATAAAGAAACCAGGGGAGAGACAATTTGGGAAAATCTCACCCCTAAAGTAAAAAGCAGGACACCACCATTAACCAATACCAGGTTAATAAAAGGAAAAGAGAAAACTTTTATTATCACCACACTATTCCTGTTGCAAGCATAATAAGTAGATGGAAAAGTAACAAATAATATACTCATGGAGAAACTCCATGGGCCTAGAACTTAGTTACAAAGAAAAGTCAAACATCTTTTAAAAAGTGCACAGACATGAGATCCCCTACCCAAAACATAAAACAATAAAACCTAAAACGGATGTATCTAAACTTTACCCTACACACAGAAAGTGAAGAAAGAGTCTTTTCTTAGCGGGAGACATAGTGTCTGTCCCCCTCAATAGCTGGAGAGAACTGCTCAGAACAAAGGAGGGAAAAACCAAAAATTCCTTTGTCCCAGTTTGAAATTCCTACCTACATTCCTATTGGTCACTCCACCTGGCTAGGTAAGGGACATAGTTAACCCCTTAGTCCCCAGGCTGCTGGCTAACCGTCATGATCATGACAACTACAAAGATGTCTGTTTGCATGGGGGTATTCATTAGTCACCGTTCACTGCTAATCACCTGCTATTTTCTTTTTAAAAGTTTCAGGCCTCCACTCAGAGCAGCTGCAATATTGTGTGTCTTGGGTGCTCAATCTTGCAGTGGGACACCCCAAGGTGCATCCCCTTTGCCCACGGGCGGACACATGTCCAAGTAACCTCGCTGGTGAATAGTTACACCGAGTAAATACAGCCACAGAAGAGAGGACTGGCTCCCAAAGGACCGGTCCGTGGGAAAGAGTGCTCCAGTGGTTAGATGATTTATTGCCAATGAATAATTTAACTGATTTGTGACTTAACAATATAGAAAGAGAATAGGAGGCACCGAATTGCACCAGTGGCAGAGAATGGATTAAATGAGATGTACCCAGATAATCCCGGCCAGAGAGCTACACCACACGCTGCAAGGGAAGGGGGAAAAATCTGACCTGGAGGATAACCCTTTTCTAACCCCATCGGGTGATCAGCTTGAAGTGGTTTCCACCACATCCCGGGTTTGCAGTTTGGTGCGGTGGCTCTCAGCACCCCCATTGTAAATATTGATCCAGCATCCCGGACAAGCACATCAGAGGGTATGTCTAGACTACAAGCCTCTTTTGAAAGAGATTGTCTAGACAGCCACAAGAGTTTCAAAAAAGCGATCTGCTTTTTCAAAGGAGAGCACCCAGGCAATCTGGACGTTCTCTTTTGAAAAAGCCCTGTTTGTGGTCAAGAATGCCTTTTTTGAAAGAGCTCTTTCGAAAAAAGGCGTTCTTCCTGGTAAAAGTAGATTTACCGATTTCAAAAAAACCTGCCGCATTCTTTCGATTTAATTTCAAAAGAACACGATGGCAGTCTAGATGCAGGTGAAGTTTTTTCGAAAAAAGGCTACTATTTTTGAAAAAACTCTGTAGTCTAGACACGCCCACAGAGGGAATGCTCCATGCCACCTCGGAGCTCTGACCCACCTCACACGGTGCCCCTTCTCCAACCCTGGCCATTGCTCATGCTTCAGAGGAAGAAGACCACCTCCCACACACAAATACACACACATCAAAAATACCCCTTACAAAGTACAATACAAAATACATTTTCCGTTTTCCAGGTAAGGTTTGGAAGGAAGCCCATGTCGTAACTCAACGTTCAGCTAAAGTCTTGAGGATATGTTCATTGTTCCCATCTAGACTTAAAACATACATCCATTCCTGCGTTCTCTTCTTAGCTAACGAAGGGCAGGGTAGCTAATTTCTCCTTACAAAGGTGTTTATCCAAACAGTAGTGGAGTTTACACTGCCGTTGCAACAGGTGTGGCTGTCCCTTTGGCTTGGGGGGGGGGATTGTGGGCCTTTGAAATAAGCTCACTATGTTCATTTCTCTATTTATTCCAAACCATATGGAATTTTCATCCACCAATCAGATTCCTCCTTTTATCCCAGCCCTTTCCATCAATGTCCATGCATGTCTTCCACAGTTAAAGACTCAAGTTGTGTTCAGCAGAGCTGGAACAAACCATAAGTACTGAAAGGGGACATGGTCGTAGTTTTCAAGTACCTAAAACGGTGTAACAAGGAGGAGGGAGAAAAATTGTTCTCCTTGGCCTCTCAGGATAGAAGCAATGGGCTTAAACTGCAGCAAGGGAGGTTTAGGTTGGACATTAGGAACAACTTCCTAACTGTCAGGGTGGTTAAGCACTGGAATAAGTTGCCTAGGGAGGTTGTGGAATCTCCATCACTGGAGGTATTTAAGAACTGGTTGGATAGGCATCTGTCAGGGATGTTCTACATCAGGGCTACTCAACTTTGGAAGTCCCAGGGGCCACAATGATACCTCACAGCACATGCTGAGGGCAGCAACTTGAGTGTGGTTGCATATGCATGCAAATATATATGCAAATATATGGAAATAGCTTCTGTCACACTGACAGGCATGAATACAAAGATTAAGGCAAGACTACACAACACACAGGCCCATGTAAGTCAGTTCTGCTGATATTAATAAAATGCAATAGTTACCCAATTTCTACCCATATTGCTTTTAATGAGCAATGACAGTTCAGGAATTTAACAACTAAAATGCATATCAACAGAAGACCATTGTATTGACTTTTTTGTTTTGCCTCCCACCTGTGGGCCTCATGTTGAGCCCAGCGTAAACCCAAACTGCACAGTGGGCCGCAAAGAAACGGGCTGCAGGCCTCATGCCGAATAGCCCTGATCTAGACAGTGCTGGGTCCTGCCATGAGGGCAGGGGACTGCATTTGATGACTTCTTGAGGTCCCTTCCCGTTCTAGTGTTCTATGATTCTATAAATGGTTTTCACTATATGACAGCTATCACTTGAATTAGATGATAAAACAACCTGGTTTGCAGCCTGCCTACTACTCCTCCTTTGCAAATATTTGCAAAGTAATGGTAGTACATTTTGCATTGCTCTACAATGATGTACCCAGATAATCCTACCAACCACCCCCTATGCGGGTATTTGTAGTGGACAAGGAACTGCTATGTAATAATTGGAGACTACTGAGGTATAATACTTTCCTCACCTGGTCAGTGAGGGGAAGTAATTGTACATGAGTTGGAAGACTTTTCCCCATGAATGTTTTGATCTGGGGCTGTGAGAGAAACAACGCAATGGATCTAGATTAGCAGCCTGTCAAGAAACCGGGACCATTGCAGAACAATGGGAGAAGCATTTAGCTTTGAGGATCCTGTCTATTATTGTTTCCAATGAAGGTGACAGCCTTGTTTTGCCAGAATAGCAGCCCAGAGAGCAAAATAATGATGAGTTAAAAAGTCTTTCTCAGGAAAGGGAGGGGGGCGAATTGTCAGGGATTATCAGGGGACAGGTTGACAAAGCGGAAGGTTCTGGAAAGGCGTTTGAACTCCATGCCCAGAGGGATGTAAGCCATAGGGAGAGGCAGGCCTGCGTAGAGACTAGTTTATTGTTTTAAGACCTGTTTTCTTTTAAATGCTTTTGTGCTAAGTCAATAATATGTGGCATTAAGGGGGCTGGTTACCTCAGTCGTTGCCCTGAGGGGAAATGAACTGCAAGTACTGAACCCAACTCAAGCCTGCTGAGATAACCACAGTTGATTCAAAGGGGATTGAGGCCCAAGTCCTGGTCTGAAACTGGAATTATCAAGATTCTTCACTAACAGATGGGTTGTGTCTAGAGGCCCGAGATGGGGCCAGACGTGCAGTTAGCCCCAATGCTTTGTGTAACCATTACATCCACGTGTGGAATAATTTTACGTGCACTGAGGCATGTGCAAACATACACCACATTTAGAAACAAAAAAACCTAGTTATGGGCACTCTGCTACTCAGCTGGGCAGATCTGAATCTCTCCTGAGCGGCCGCACAAAAAGCGCACAGCTTACTGGGAACATTTGGTTATTCCTGCCCCTGAACTATGACAGTCTTAACAGGGGCAAAAACAGAGAGAAAATTCTCTCGGAAGGACAGAACAAACAAGTAAAGACATATCGTACATTTGTCACCTTAAAATGAATGATGGATAAATGGATAAAGACAGCTTTTTCTGTTGTCTTGAATAAGTAACTGCCTGTCTGCAACTTTAACCACACTGGTTTAAAAGTACCTAAGACTGATTGATAAATAGACAGAAGAAACCAAACAAAAATAGAGAGCTTCTTACCTAAGACAACTGAAGGACAGTTAAGGGCAGTCATTATATAATATCTATTTTACAGATGCTTGCTCCATGCGTTCAAAAGAACTTTTAATACACAGTGATAGACAACTAAGAATACACCGACACAGTAAAGACAAGAATTCAGCACACTTGGGGGGAATATGCAGATAGCTTAGGCCACTAGTCAGTGACCAAAGAGGTGATGGTGCTACCTAGATAAGATTCACTCTAGATTTCAGGATCAGGGACAGACTGGGCTAGAGTTTGGGTTCAGAGTCAGCAATGCGGAGCTCTTGCAAATCCCGGCGGCGAGGTTTTCACAGAAATGTACAGTCTTGTGGGCTCAATAATTTTCCACCATCTTTGGCTGCACCCAACCTGGATCTGGGAAACATCTAGAGAATTGGGTTGGGATACTGGGTGGTTGATCCAGTCAGTTTTCCATATTTCCCTCCTCCCAAATCAGTAAAGATCATCATCTTGAGGAAGGATCGTTATTTTTTTTCTTGTTGAATCATCATCCTTTGTCTTTGTTGCCTTTTTGGTAGGTTGCTAACATCTGCCAGATTTATCCTTATCTCCTCTCTTGCGCGTAAAGCGTTCATTTAGCTATGTGTGTTGTCTCGCTCACTTTTTTTTTCTAAAAAGTGAACTTTACTGGTTGTAGATGTCTCCCATTTGACAAGACAAGAACCTAACATCTTCTAGCCCCATCGCTGTGTTGGGAGCGATTCACCTCTAGGGAGAAGACTGTAGTTGAACTATGCTTTTCTTTGTGTGTATGGCCTTGTAATAGGGTGGGCTAGGTCCAGAGGCCCCCTGCTGGAGGTCTTGTGGCCTTGCCACACTCTGCCCCAGAAAAGGGAAGTGGAGAGGTCCTCCAAACTGCCTAGAGTGGTTGTGTGAGAAGCAGCCAATTAGGACTCAGCAAGCTAGTATAAAAAGAGCTGCAGGGCCACAGAGAGTTCAGTTCCTTGCTAGAGCTGGAGGGGAGTGGATGATGCTCTAGGCTGGATGCCGAGATTCCACCAGGACAAGGACCTGAGGTAAGGGTGAAGAATGTGCTACAAGGAGGATTGTAGCAGCAACACAGTTTATTGAAAGGGACATGGCCGATGGCTGCTATCTATAGGGTGCCTGGGCTGGGACCAGGAAAAGAGGGCAGCCCCTGTCATCAAACACTGGGACAGTGGCCTGGATTTTCATGCCCCTCAGAATGGGAACTGAACTCTTTTAGTGTCCCAGCTGAAGAGCTGGAATGAAAAAGGCACAGAGAGATAAGGAGTCTCCAGGGAAGGAGACATGGAGGGTGTGGCCTGCACCCGGGATGGGACTGCTTAAAGAGCAGGGTAATTTGAGGGAACCCAGAAGAAACGGAGAGAGAGCTTGGCCAGGGTGCTGTGATAGGCCGTGCTGGACTCATTAACGAGTGAGACCCAGGAAGGAGCTGCAGATCAAAGAATCGTACAGAGAGCTCTGAAATAGGCCCCCTGTTGGACTCCTACCCCAGAAGGAGATTGCTTTGCTTTTGTCATGCTGGCAGACTGCGCGTGAGTTAGCTGGAGGGCTCAGTCACCAAAGGCCCATCGCAAGCAGATAGAAAGAGAATTCAGGCACATGCGCTCAGCTAGGGGCACATACGAGCAGTGTTCCCTGTAAGCTAAGCCCAGGAGAGAGTCAAGTGCCGCCCTTAACAGAGCACCCACAGCTGGCAGCATGCTTTGCTATTGGTGGTGCACATCTGCACGTGCCTTGGTGCACATAACAAAATTTATTCTGGGCCTGGATAGAAAAAATGAGGGAGCCTTGCTCATGAGAGGGGAGTGTGACCCCATTACGGGCATCTTTGCTGAGGCTGCCAGTGGGGGAACTAAAACCCTGTCAGTGAGAAAGGCACTGAATTTGGATCCACCAACTTGGGTCACTGAACAACAGTCAGATGATGGCCATAGGCTGCGGGTCAAGGCCCAGCGGGGGAAGGCAGCCGAAGCCCCACCCCTTCTATCCCAAGCCACACCCCTGGCCCTACACCAGGCCCCTTCACAATCTTTCCCCCCACCACCTAGCCAAGCACCACCCAACCTCAGCTGAGGGCCGGGGCTGCCGCATGGCATGGCCCCAACCTTTTCCAGCAACCAGGGATCCAGGATGCCTTGCAGCATGGCCCGGCCTTCCCCAGTCACTGGAGCAGGCCCAGCCTTCCCCGGCTGCCAAGGAGCCTGGGGCTGCCGTACGGTGCAGCACGAGCCTTCTCTGGCCACTGAGGAGCCGGGCTGTGAGGTGGCATGGCTCCATCCATCCCTGGCTACTGGGGAGCCGCACAACTCAGCCCCAACCATTCCCAAGCAGCTGGGCAGTGTAGGTGATTTTGGGAAGACAAGGCCTTCCCTTGCCTACATTACCCGCCGCCCATGATGATGGCTACATTTGCACCCTGCCACCTTGGCTAGAGTTGGAATCCATGCCCTAGAAAACGAGCGTGCCACGTTATTCCACCAGGTTCCCTGCGCATGGATGCAAACGACAACATGGAAATCTGTACTGACAACATTGTCCACTGTAGTGGTACCGTGCTAGTATTCCTGGATGTTAACTGAAGATCCTGCAAAAGGGGTTGTGACCCTGATCCACTGTAATCTTCAGAATTTTTCTTGAAAACCATTGCAGCGTGATATTGCAATAAGTATATATTTATTATATACCTATGGACATGAACCATGTTCCTTCTTTCAGCTGAATTGTTAATGAGATGATTCCACACACACACACACATTGGTTCTTGAGAAGTCTTGTTACAAAACTCTTCCCTAGAGATGCCTTATAAAACATCACTCTTTCTCAGAAGGATAGCGTCAACCACTGTCCAAAATCTTGTTCCATACACAACCCTTGATTGACCTGAATTCAGTGATCTCCTCGGAGTTTTCTTGTAAGGTATCAGCACTTAATGATGCTAGTTGGGGGATTTGCCCTATCTAAAAGGAAGTGCCCTGATGGAATGCTCTTTTTGTAGGTCAGGGTTAGTAAATATTCCTGGCAACAGTTTTCAATACAGACAGAAGAACATCATTGTTTAATCATTTTGAATGCCACTGGGTGCAAATTTACAAACTGTCTGCCATGGTGCCATGCTTTGTGAGTCGTCGTCATCAACATCATCATCATCAACAACCATGGGCTCAACGCCCATTGGTGTCCAATGCCTCCCTCGCTTTTTCCTTCCATCTTTCCCTGTCCAATGTGAAGTACCTTAGTTACTATAGACTAGCTCTGCACCAATCTACTATATCATCTACCCATTCTCTATGGAGTCTACCTCTC
This sequence comes from Pelochelys cantorii, assembly GCA_032595735.1. Classification (NCBI taxonomy): domain Eukaryota; kingdom Metazoa; phylum Chordata; order Testudines; family Trionychidae; genus Pelochelys; species Pelochelys cantorii. The sequence continues at coordinate 71,172,491 of CM064332.1, forward strand.
CTATTCGGACCATCCATTATGCCGAATACCAAGGTCTTAACTTTTCGCTTGTCGTTCATTCTGCAGATATGCCCAAATAGCTGTAATTTCCATTGTACAACCTTCTACAGTAGGTTCTCTTTTGGTTATATCTCCCTATATAATTCCTCATTGGTGACCTTCTGTCTCCATCCTATTCTCAGGATCTTTCTATAACAACTCCTCTCAAATGCCAATATCCTTCTCTTTCGTGATCACCCATGTCTCACATCCGTACAACATGCTGCTAAATACACACGTTTTCAAGATGCTTACATGCCTTTAAATCCCAACCGTGACTGCTGCTGAAAACTGGCCACGCTATGTACGGCTTGCTATAGAGAGCTCTCGGGCACCATGGGCGATATTTGCATAGGAATGAAAAGCAAACAAAGCAGCAACATCTGAAAGAGAACTTCAGTAGGGTCAATAGAAGAGTAGCGGATGCCTGAAGGAAAATAAGAACAGATGGGCTAGATACAGAAGTCAGAAAAAGACCTGGAGGGATGTGCCCCATATGAATTCCAGTTCCTGCACTAATTCCCAGCTTCAGTTTCACTGCCTTCCTTCCTACATTTGACTCATCTTTCTCTGTAAAAGAGCAGTTCATTCATGAGATAGACAGGAGATCACTCAGTCCGCTGGTTTCCTGTCGGCCTCCCAGATGAATGTAACTTCAGGAGGAATTTAAGGCTCTGATCCAAAGCCCATTGATATCATTAAAAGGAAACCTATTGAGTTCATGGTGCTTGTGTCAGGTCCCGCGCACAATGGAAGTGGCTTTGCAGATCAGCTCCAGAAGGGGGTTCCACGTGAAAGGGAAGATGTGGAAGAAAGCACTAAGACTTTCTTTTGTAGAATCAGGGAATCGTAGACCACTAGAAATGGAAGGGACCCCAAGAGGTCATCGAGTCCAATCCTCTGCCCTCATGGCAGGACCAAGAAAAGGATCAGCAAGCATCAGTGGTGGTGGGGAGGGATGGGTGGGAAATGTAATACGAGATGAGCCTGGATAAAGGGGTGAGGTTAAGGATGGCTCTGGAGGGGAATAGGCAGCTGATGGAGAGATTCCAAGAGGGGGTGGTGCAGATCCGAGATTCTCTTTCCTTTTGTAGAATGTTCATTCTCTGAAACATTGATGCGTTCTTTCCATCTTCTAACTGTCTGATGTTCTCCCATCCCACCAGCTGCTTCCAGTATCAAATAACATCCTATTTTATTGCAGTGTCATTTTCAGGTAACACTAACAACACAGAAGCAGCAGACACACACATCATGTCTCATTTTCTCAGTGTAGAGTTATTTAGAGACATCTACTACCTCTGCTAATGTACTTCAGTCTGAGACACATGCAGTAGAATAGGTAGCAGTACATAAGAACGGCCAGGCTGAGTCAGACCAAAGGTCCATCTAGCCCAGGAACCTGTCTGCTGACAGTGGCCAATACCAGAGGGAGGGATCACAACAGGTAATCCTCACATGATCGCTCCTCTGTCACCCACTTCCAGAGAAACAGAGGCTAGGGACACCATTCCTACCCATCCTGGCTAATAGCCACAGTACTCGCACAGGTTGAACCTCTCTAGTCTGGCACCCTTGGGACTTGACCGGTTCTGAACCAGAAAATGTTCCCGATCACAGGAGGTCAATATTGTCTAGCAGCATTACCAACACTTTCTACTACTCACTGGGCTGTGAGAAGACATTTAGGGGTAAAATAGAGCTAAACAACAGTACCAAACACTGAGAGCCAAGACTAGTGGCTGTGAACAAACTTTATGGGACCACAGGAAACTTGGCCACACCCACGAAAAATGGGCATCCGATTAACTAAAATTATGCCGGACCATGGAAGTTTCTGGACCAGAGAGTTCTGAACTAGAACGGTATCAGCATCACAAACTCATGTAACGTTTGGGTAGAGAAATTCTCAGCGATGTGTTAATGAAGGTCTCCATATAGCAAAAGAGCGAGCTGGACTATTCCATATAGCTAGTGATTAGATTGAGGGAAAACAAAGCAGTAATTTTCTTATTTATCCCTGGGCAAGCAGCTTGGGTTTTCTTCTGTGTCGTCTTATCGTTAATAAATTGCCTTGAATAAGAAAAGACGGTGAAAGGAATTTAGCTTCCCGGTACTGCACACAGAAATCAAAGCAGAGTTGAATGAGGAAAGATAATTAGACAGAGGGTTTCCACCTCCACACACCACTTCCTTAGCTCAGGATGTGCTGATTTTATCTAATTTGCCAGAGCCACTAGTAATACAAGTTGACGGGGATTACAGGCAGCAGACATTCTGACAAAGCAAGGGAAGCTTTAATTAGTCCATTTTAGGGTGGAACTGAAGTCCCTAGACAAACATGATTTGATCCAAGCCATCTGGAGAAAAGCTTTTGACCTGCCATGACCACAACTCAGGCTGGTCTGTCTTGTGCAAATGAGTGAGTGGTATCAGCATGCCCTGAAACATTGCATTGGCTTTCTGCTCTCGTTTCACGTGGAGGAATTCCAGTGAAGTCACTGGTGTTCTCGCAGCTTTCCTCTCATGTAAAGGAAGATGTTTGCTCCAGCGCCCGCCCCCGTTAGTTTAGGTGCTAGTGAGATCAGCTGTTTTGGAAGAGGCCTGAATTGAGTGTCTGACAGGTGCTTGATTAAAAGGATTTTCTAGTGATAGTGTTTTCACATGCACTTACATGCCATTTTTATTTCTCTTTCTACCCCTTAGCCCCACACCCTCTCTCCCATCTATCCCAGGGCATAGCTGGATGGAGTGTAGTGCCTGACATGCTAGGATGTTACAACAGCACATGGGGCTGTAGCAACAGACTCTCATGTGCTGTATGCTAACTGCTGTGTGGCCACTTCTACCACAACTCAAAGTTCCCTAATGTGCTATGATCAAAGTGCACTGTGTTTTTCTGAGGGTGCAGCATAGACACTTGGCATGCAGCAGGCTAGATTGCATCGATTTTACACTCTAGCCAGCCCTACACTAAATCTCCATATAGTCAAGCCCTTAGTTGCTTTCCTTTTCTCTCTGAGGCCATGTCTACACTACGTGGAAGATCGACACTGCTCCGGTCAAACTTCCGGAGTTTGATTTAGTGGGTCTAGTGAAGACCCACTAAATCAAACTCAGAGGGTGCCCCTGTCAGTGCCAGTACTCTTGCTCCTCACAAGGAGTAAGGGAAGCCACTGGGGGTGTTTGCTCCCATCGACCTCCTGCTGTGTGGACGGTGATTTAAGATGCATCAACTCCAGCTACATAATTAATGTTGTTGGAGTTGTGTATCTTCAGTTGACCTTCCCCTTTCGTGTAGACATATGTGTGTATGTTCGTTTCACACTCACATGCACTTTTACACATTTAAGGCCCTGAAACAGTGGCTTTTGTATTTTTTTTAAAAGGTTTCTTTGGCTTCCCATTACAAGAGAAGACAAGAAAGAAAATTAAATTATTATTTATACGGGGGTAGTGCTTTGGGAGCCAATCTTGTGCTAGGCAATGTGCAAACACAAAATAAAAATAGACTCCCTGCCCCACAAGAAAAGCAATGGAAGCTCTTCTTGATTCTGAAAAACTCTGCTAATATGAGGCTGCAACACTATTCTGGTTCCAGCTTCCAGCTGGCTGATCCAGCTACAACATATGCAGGGCTAAGGTTGGTTTGCAGCTGTGAGTTTGCACTTGACATGAATGTACATTTGAACATCACGCAGTCCTCTGGACCTTCCTGAAAGACGCCACGGGGCTGAGGTTTACTAGCACCCTGCTCTTATTAGGGATGTGAACAGTTAACTGGTTAACCAGTATCTGGTAAGCATTATCCTTACTGGGTGGTGCTTACTGGTTACGGTTAACCGGCGGGAGCTGGAGCAGGGGGGGGCAGCTCCAGCCTGGCCGGCGCAGTCCTCATCCATGATGGGTCCGGCCTGGATGAGCTGGGAGGAGCCCCCATCCACAGTAGGCCCGGCCAAGGCGCTGCAGACAAGGGCAATCCAGCACAGCTGGATCTCCCCCATCCACGATGGGTCTGACCCAGGCACAATGAGAGCAGCCCCCATCTGTAATGCGCCTGGGTCAGTCCCACCACAGATGGCAGCTGCTCCAGCCGGTCTGGTGCCTGGCCGTGGCCTCCCTGCCCACCACCGTTTAATCGGTTAATTATTTTAACATCATGTTTAACTAGTACCTAATGCAATGGGATTTTACATCCCCAGCCCTTATAAATCTTTACATCAGACTTGCTCACAAGACAACCACCAATAAACAAAGGAGCATGATCTGTGTGTCATGCACTTGCGTGCCTTCAAACTCAAGCCAAACTGCTGACTTCTTTTAACCCCCCTGGCCTGTTCTGGGTCCTGTTATAACACAGAGGTAAGTGTGACAATGGACAAAGGCCCAACAAGGTCCTTACAAAAAAAAAATAGAATTCTGAGCATTCTCTGTAGTACTTTGAAATATATTTCAGCCTTTGCGTTGTTGTCCGACAGGCTGATCCGTGTTGCGTGTGATGAGCGAAAGCAGTGAAGTCGTATTAAACGCCACTGTTTTGTCTTATGGCAAGCTATAAATGTTATAAACGTTTGTGCTGCCGGAGGAAAGGGGCTAATTTGAGATTTGTTCCTAGCCCTCGCCATGCGAATGGTGTCGCTGTGAGCCGAGCAATGAAGTGCACTGTGTTGTAGCAGACTGCGCCGTTCCCGAATGTGTCAACCCAGTCTATGAGCCAGAACAGTGTTGTCCTGTCTGCAAAAATGGTAAGAACGCGCTGTATTAGCTTTAAAGGAGAGATGCCAGCTAAATACTGTCAAGGTGTTTATTACCTGCCCATCACCCAAGGAACGACCTTGATTGGCACAGATCAATGTGTGTTCCTTCTCTGTGTGTGCTTTAGTGCTCAAGTCCATCAATGCAAGTCAAGGGCACTGTTGCTCACATAAGTCACCCCACTGAAGTCAATGGGACCCCCTCCCCAGCAAAAGTTGTAGGATGTGTTGTAGGACGTGCCATAAAGCAACATTCACTCAAAACATGAATGTCACCTCTCCAAGGGCTCCTTCCTGCTCACCTTGCTCCTACACTTAGTCCCACTGGAAGTCAGGTGGACTATTTGCATGAGTAAGGGAGGGGCACCATTTGGGTCTAGACTGAGATACGGGGCGAGTCAACATTTACGTAAGCTCAATAGCATGGGCGGAGGATAATGAAGGCAAGGGAAGGCATTGCCTTCCCAAAATTGCTTACGCTGCCAAGCCACATGGTAGAGGCTAGGGCCTTGCAGCAACCCGGCTTCCTGGTGACCGGGGAAGGCTGGGGTCACGTTGTGTGGCAGCTCTGGCCCTCAGCTGGGGTTGGGCGGGGCTTGGTTGGGAGGGGGGGAGAAGTTGTGAAGAAGCATGGCCTTGGGGAAGGGGTGTGGCTTTGGGCAGAAGGGGTAGGGCTTCACCTGCCACCCACGGTCAGTTGGCTGCTCTTGCTCTCATTGGAGTCAGTAGCAAAACTCCCGTTGGTTTTGATGAAAGCAGGGTGGGGCCCACACTGATTTAAGCAACTATTTTCCTCAGGCAGTGTTTGTCGAGAGAGCATTTATTTTCCATTGTTCCGTAATGTCACCATGCAGAAACCAAACACAAAGTGGGGCGCCTGTGTCAGGATACAAAGCATCTTTCACCCCTGTGGGAACATGACTATCATAACTTGGTTCAGTGAAGAATGCCTTGGGACTTTTTGGGGTGTCAGCCAATCAGATCCACCTTTGTAGATATATGTGTGCACTGGATAATGGAAGGGAATGGAGCCTTAACCCTAGGCGAAGTGTAGTTGAGATCCTTTCTATGCCTCTCCATTTGTTTCTTCTAGTATTTACCTAAGTAGCATCTACAGCAGCATTTGGTATCCTTCACTCCTCTCACACACAACCCTTGAGACATTCTCTTTAGTCGTACGTGGAGTAAATTCAGAGTCTAAGCAGGTATAACTTACACTGTCTTCCAGCCCACTTCACAGGTGCATTACACCAGCTTCTAATCAGTACAATTAGAGGTTTAGGAATACCCTTTGCTCTCTTCTGCATAACCCCAGTCGTCTAATCAATATGCAACTAAAACTCCCCACACATTTCTGGAGTTGTCTGAAAGGTTTGCATTGTGGGCTTTGGTCAAGAATGAAAATGTTGGCATAAAAACTTCACTGTCAATCAAATATTCTAGTCTTTTGACTCCACCCATTCCAACCCTCTCCCCCTCCCCCCCAAATAAATCCGTAAAAGGTTTTAGTAGATTTTTTTGTCATGAAAAACTGAAAAAATGCCAAAAAATGGAATTTGGAAATGCAAAACATTTCGCCCAAACCCATATTTTATCAACATTGTTGAAAACCAAACCACAAAAAAAAATCACTTCATTTTTTGTAAAACAAACACCCCAAAACCCAGAATTTTTATGGGAAATTTTGATAGTGATAATATTTGTGTACAGTTCCCACAACATCAATGCTATTGTTTTAATCAGTTTGGGACCGCATCTCTGGATTTGACTCACCAGATCCGTGTTTTGCACTCACAACTCACATATCAAGGAGTATGGGTGCATCTACACTACACCCTTATCTTGAAATAAGCAGTACAATTTTCGCTACACAAATTGCTCAGCTTATTTCGAGATAATTTTAAAAAAGCTTATTTTGAAATTTGGTGCTGTCTACACATAGAACGAGGGTTACAGGGATTCTGGAACAGTGTGCCTGTTATTTCCAAATCTATTTTGAAATAACAGGCGTGCTCAAAGGACGCGGAATAGCTATTTTGGGATACTTCCAGTATCCCGAAATAGCACCTCAGTGTAGATGTAGCCTAAGAGAAGGATGTAGTAGAAAACACAACTACATGGAAAATGTAACTTTACGCTTCTGAGTTCTTTGTGTGTGTGTGTGTGTGTGTGTGTGTGTGTGTGAGAGAGAGAGAGTGTAATTTAGGATCCCGTAGGTCCAGGGAGATTCACACATGCTGTCAGGATGAAGTTTGCATCACTGGGTACATCGCTGCTCTATTTGGCCTTTTGAGTCCCCCTCGCACATACTGTCCAGTGGTGAATCCTTGTGCTCCAGTAAGCTCTGACGAGATTTGTACCTCGTGTTCACTCTGTGAGGTTCGCTTCCAGGTTCAAGCTTCCCAAAAATGAACACTGAAGTGATCTTCAGACAAACCCAGTGAAAGAAATCAGCCTCAGAATGAGGCCACTCAGTTTCCCCACCCAATCCCTCCCCAGAACTGTTCTGTCCCCTCCCTCCACCGCCCACGAGGTCCACGTTTGTCTCTGTGCTTTGGAAGCTGTGAGACCTTCAGTGTCTTGCTCCTCTTCTGCCCTCAGAATGCAGGCTGCTGGCTCATCATCCTTCCCCTGAAGAGGGATCTTCAAAACCAAGTTAAAAGAGTCAGAAATAGTGAGCTGGGAAGAGGCAAAGGTCCATCTAGCCCAGTGTCCTGTCTGCCAACAGTGGCCAATGCCAGGTGCCCCAGAGAGAGGGAAAACAACAGGTAATCATCAAGTGATCCCTCTCCTGTCATCCATTTCCAGACAAAAAGAGGCTAGGGACACCATTCCTACCCATCCTGGCTAATAGCCATTGATTAACTTAACCTCCACAAATCTATCTAGTTCTTTTTTGAACCCTCTTAAAGTCCTAGTCTTCACCACATCCTCTGGCAAGGAGTTCCACAAGTTCACTGTGCACTGAATGAAGAAAAATGCCCTTTTGTGTGTTTTAAACCTGCTGGCTATTAATTTCATTTGGTGACCCTTACTTCTTATATTGTGGGAATATGTTAATAACTTTTCCTTATTCACTTTTTCCACACCAGTCATGATCTTATAGACCACTATCATATCCCCCCTTAGTCTCTTCTTTTCTAAGCTAAAAAGTTCAAGTCTTTTTAACCTCTCTTCATATAGGACCCATTCCAAACCCCTAATCAGTTTTGTTGCTCTTTTCTGAATGTTTTCCAATGCTGATATATCTTTTTTGGGGGTGAGGTGACCACATTTGTACATGGTATTCAAGACGTGGGCGTACCATGGTTTTATATAGAGGCAATAAGAGGTTCTCTGTCTTATTCTCTATCCCTTTTTTAATGATTCCTAACATTCTGTTTGCTTTTTTGACTGCCGCTGCACACTGAGTGGCATCTCTGCACAGGTCTCTTGGGTGACCTGGGTCTAGTCGCTTCATCTCCCTCTGCAGCAGCTTCCCCATGTGTGGAATGGGAATAATGATTTTGACCTCCTTTGTAAAACATGCTGAGATCTACTGATGAAAGGATTTATCAGAGCTAGGAATTATTTTATTCACCCCAAGCCTTTTAAGACCAAGAGCCCAAGTCTGTTAAGGATGTTGGATTTCTGAGGCAAGGAAGGATTGTGGGGAAGGAGTATGGGGAATCAAGGCTCCCCCGTTCTCTAGCTGTTCATATTATGATAGGAAACATGATGAGCAGACTCAGTCATTCCTCTTTGGCATGCGTTTTTCTACTGGGCATCTCAATAGTTGACCTCCCTTCCTTAGGGTCTGTATCCTGGGAACCAGTGACTCTGGAAAGGTTTGAGGTTGGGGTGGATAATCAGCTGACCAGGAGCTCCGCCTGCAGTGCTATGGACAAAAGGACCAATGTGATTCTTGACTGCATAAACGGGGGGGGGGGGTCTCAAGGAACACAACTTATTTTACCTCTGCATTGGCCACCCTCTGCTGCAATCCCTTGTCCAGATCTGAGGCCCACAATTCAAGAAGCATGTTGATAAATTGGGAGGCTTTGGAGATGAGCCTTGAGAATGATCAAAGGGTTAGCAATCATGCCTTATAGTGACTGACTCAAGGAGCTCAATCTAACTTCACCAAATGGCTCGGGGTGACTTACCAGGGGGACGAACATTGAAGAGTATGTTCTTCAGTCTGGCAGAGAAAAGTTGACCATGATCCAGGGGCTGGGACAAATTCAGGCTGGAAATAAGGTGTATGTTTTACCCGTGAGAGTAATTAACCATGGGAACAGTTTACCAAAGGGTCGAGGTGGAGTCTCCATCACTGATCATGTTCAAAGCAAGACTGGATGTCTTTCGAGAAGATCTGCTCTAGGAATTATTGTGGGGAAGTTCTACAGTCTATGTTAGATGATCACTATGGGTATGTCTATGCTACAGAGAAGATCAAAGCTGCCGCTGTCAATCTTCCAGGGTTTGAATGAGCAGGTCTAGTGAAGACACGCTAATTCGAACTGAGAGGGGTGCTCTGGTTGATGCTGGCAGTCCTGCTTCTGTGATGAGTAAGAGAAGTCAAAGGGAGAGTGTTCTCCCTTCGACTTCCTGCAGTGTGGACAGCGCCAAAAGTTGAGTTAAGCTACTTCGACTTCAGCGACGCAATGAACATTGCTGAAGTTAAGTAGCTTCATTTGACCTTATTGCATCGTGCAGATGTACCCTATGGTCCTCCTGATCTTGAAATCTATGACTCTATGAAATCCTAAACAAGTGGAAAGGTATCTAGCATGTGTCCCCCCCACTCCGGAATCCCTTTGACATATGCTAAAATGAGGGTTTGCACCACTTTCAGGAAGAAACCCACTAGCCATGTTCAAACAAAGCATTTATTTCTGCACGTTCCACTGCACCCACCTAATTAAAGATTCGCTTTCCACATGCACTGATGGGTAATTCTGTTGGACAGCCTCACTTAACAGAGTGCTACAATGTTTTCCCCCTGCCCTACAACTTTTGTTTCCTAGTCAAGAAAAAATATTTCAATGGAAAGATTTGTTGTGATCAAAAGCTTCAGCGAAGTCTTCCTGCTTGCCTGCATCTTGTCCTACAAAGGCAAAGGAAGGAGATTTGGGGATGTGATTAGACAGGGCATGCACATTCTCTTTTGCAAAGTTATTCCTCATGGATTTGCCGGAAAGGCCATTCATTTGGGTCAAAATCAAGCCCCATGTCTTTTTCTGTGCTTCCTTTCTGCAAGCAGTGTAGCTTGCCTGTTTGCGTAACCGTTGCCGTCATTAAGCAGAGAATAATTTCCTTTTGATACATTGAAAATGATTTTCATGCCTGTCTTAATTATGTGTTGCCAAGGGCAGATGCACTGTGCAGAAGTAAGGTTAATGCAGAAATGTGTTGACTCTATCACACCTGACCTGATGATTCCTAAGCAGCCAATATCTATTCCTTTCCCCTGTATCCTAAACAAGCACTTTGGGAGATTTACTCCTAATTGTCAAAAGAAATAGAACCTTTATCCTGTGTTTTGAAAAATTCCTTGGAGGGACGGCAAAGCTTGTTTGTAGCAGGCAGCGTAATCGATTTTCACATAGAGTAGGCAGGGTTCATCGCAAGGCTAAAAACTGGGAGAAAACATTTCTTTTTCTCCATGGCCCATCATCCAAATTGTCGCTGTAAAGTTTAAGAGTGATGGCTCCAGGGACTGTATACGGTTTTTGACTTGTGATGAAAGGTTACTGGATTTCCCGGAATGACAGAATATCAAATTATTGCCCCGAGTTGTTCTTCATCATCATGATGACTTTTCCAGACAACAGTCTGTCCGCTGTGGTTAACTTTCATCTCGCCATGATCTTAAACCTGCCCGCTGTTATTAAAGTCAAGCTCCGAACTGCCATGGTTGGCCATGTCCCTCTTGCCCCATAGGCTTTACTTGACCTCACCAAGAAGACTCTGAATTCACTTTACACCGAAGCAAGAGCAGCGGCGTCTGTAAGCAATTCCCACTAGAATGGCCCCACAGAGCGTTTTCACCTCGGTCTTGCTGCACGTGTGAGCGCCTGGTTATTGCTCATCTCCCTGCCGTATTTTGTCACAAGCTGTGGGACCTTTTGTCTCCAGCAGCCAGTGTGAGATTCCACCCCATCTTTATCACCTCCACTTGTTGCTACTTATGGGTCAGAATTGCAGCTCCTCTAGCTGAGGAACTTTCCCGTTGCCGCCAAACCTGCTCTCCCTGTTTGTTTTTTAATTGCCTCACAATTCCCTCCTTCCTCTCCCCAAAGGCCTTGCTTGACATTGGCAAGCGGCACTCAAATTTATGAGTGAGGGCCCCAGGCTTGAAGCCAGATGGCATTAGCAGGGGGTTGGTCGTACTTTAAAACTCTTTCCTAAGGGTAACTGGGAAGCTACTCTTTATGGTGCCTTTAATCCTTTTGCATGCACTCTGGCATGGCCTGGGGTTTTCCTAGTTTATTATTATTTATTATTTTAAATATTTTTACCCCGCCTCTCTAGTTAAAATATTTAAGGTGGCTGACAAAATTTTCAAAAACACAATACAAATATATGTAAAAATGTAAAATATGACATCCCAGAGGGACATAACCTGCTAAAAATGTCTCAAGAGGAGGAACACACACACACACACACAGGCTCAAACACCAATAAAAGCACGAGTCAAAAGGGTGGCTTTAGCCTGACGCCGAAACAATGCGAATGTTGGCACCAGGCGAATATCCCGATGAAGAGAATTCCACAACCTGGGAGTAAAAGCTGAGACAGCCCAGCTCTGCGTAGGTGTTAATCTTCTCTCCATAAGTGGGGGAACACTGGGCAGACCTCCCCAGCTGATCTCAATCCTGAGCAGGTTAATACAGGAGAAGACAGTCCTTTCGATACCTTGGAACCCAACCCGTTTAGGGCTTTATAGGTCATAACCAAGACCTTAAATTGTGCCCAGAAACATACCAGAAGCCAGTGCAGCTGCCGGATCACTATGGTCTTCCACTTCTTTTAATCAGGTTCAAGAGGTTGCCAAGTGAAATGGATTCTCCTCACTTTTGTCTTTGGCCCTTAAAAGTTATCACCTTTGGATCATGGGGGGGGGGCGGGGAAAGGACAAGATCAGAGAAACTTCCCCACCACACACAGGACTGTTTGCCTAAATCCAAGTCCTGCGTTAGGACTTGAGGATTTGGCTCTTACATTTTAATGTTAAACAAGGAGAGCAGCTCTGCTATAGACCATTGTCCTCTGGGAATACAAAATAGATTTTTTCCCCCTATGCTCTTTTGAGTTAGCGACATTGTGATCTTTGCCCACTTCTGTTCATCACTTCTGCTCGGTATAGTTCCATGTCAGGTTGCCACCCACTTCCCATTCTCTGCTCTGCTGAAAAAAAAAGATGCATTTTAAAATTAAAAGAAACTGGTTTGGGAAGTGTAGTAGTGAGTGAAAACAAGGACAGGGCAAAATAAGATTATGCTGTAAATTCCCAGAGGCCTTTACTCTCATGAATTATAGGCACTATTTTAAAACTTCTTTCCCAAAATAATTTTGACGTGAGCAAGAACTCATCACTGGGGCTTTTGTGGCGTGCCTGTGTCACAAGAATTAATTGAAAAATCCAATAAAAGCCGCCCTAGACTAGTTAACATTTTTCTCCACCAAAGTGTGAAATTCTTTTCAGAGCAAAATCTTTCTTGCCCACTTACATGCACATTAATGTGGTTGCTAAAATATTAGACTGTGCCCTGGCATTTTCATTTTCTGGAGGGATGAGCAAATAAGCCTTATATGTTTCTAATTTGGGCTCTGGTTTTGATTTTAATTTACCTTCTTGAGAGTTAGTGGCAACAAAAATTAATTAGTTACACACAACACAACAGATGAAACCTAACACATCTACAATGAAATACTTCCCGGCAACTCTAGTTATTCACCTGCTGCATAGACTAGGGGTGAGATTCGCTATGAAATACTGTCTAGCAGAAAGATCTTTCATAGATAATCTGTCACTGAGTCTGTAATTAAAGTTTTAAATTCTCACAGTTGATAGATTTTAAAATACAAAGTCTGATCCTTTTGTGTCTATTCGGGGAAGAGTCCCACTGACTTCAGCTCGAGTTTTACCTGGGTAAAGAGACTAGGATCTGGCACAGTTATTATGTACATATACTTTAATAAGCCATAAATATTAATAGTTCCCTACAAATATCCTCCTCTTTGAGGGCACTGACACAAATTAATGTAAATAACAATTTATTTCTCTGCATAGAAATCTACATTTTGCCTAAGCTTCCTTCTTAGTTTACTTAGAATATAAACTCACTGCTCATTATTTTGGAGTTTGAATTAATTTAAAATAAGCCGACTGTGCGCCAATCCGTATCTTCTGTGACAGAGTGTATTTTGCACCGAACATCTCCAAGGACTTGATCCAAATTAATAGGAATCTTTCCTTTGACAGCAGTGAGCTTTGGTTCTGGCCCTAAGTGAATTCTACCTACAGCTACATTAAAAGAACTAGGGAGGGATTTTTGTTCTTCCCTGACAGTCTTTTTCTAGTCAACATGTTGCAGCAGTGTATTTACATTGATCTTTTCAGAAGGGGAATTTTTTAGAGACCCAAGTGAAGAGAAAAACCCAATTCCTGTTGTGGCCTAGCTGCCCTTTGTACCTTTGAAAAGATCCCCCGTAGGTTTTTATGAGTGTTAGCACTTCTACATGTAAGTAGATAACAACACAGGGTGCAGCTTGGACCATACGGCCATATCAATATTTCTCCTCACCAGGAGTCAGTGTGACATGGTTTGCAATGGCCTCAAGTAAAAGACAAAAGATACACAACAGGTCGAACCTCTCTAATCCGGCACTCTCTGGTCCAGAAGCATCTGTTGTCTGGCATGATTTTAGTTAGCTGGATGTCCACTTTTAATGGGTATGGCCAAGTTTCCCACAGTCCCATAAAGTTTGTTCACAGCCACCAGTCCTCGCTCAGCGTTCTGTGAGGTTATTTAGCTCTAATTTACCCCTAAATGTCCTCTGATAGCCTAGTAAGCAGTGGCAGTGTTCGCAATGCTGCTAGACAATATTGACCTCCCGTGGGTTGGAAAACTCTTTGGTTTGGAACCGGTCAGACCCTGAGAGTGCCAGACTAGAGAGGTTCTCTGTGCTTTGAAGCACTTACCTACCACAAAACTCCCTGGCACATCCTCCTATACCTGTGAGAGCCCCCTTCCTACTAATGAAGGTGAGATTAGCCCCCTGTTGCCAATATATTTCACTCCTAATCCTGGGATCTTTCCTGACTAGATGAGTTGCTTCTCTGGATGAAGTCGTAGGGGGCTGTTTTGCGATGTGGACAAATCTCCACTGTGGACAAGTCTGAGCTTTCCACGGTTCTTTTGATTCCTACTCTCCATGTGAATTGAGTCCTCCAGAGGTGAATGGTAGATTAGCTAATTGATCACATTACTGAACTCCTACGGCTATTTGATCTCATTGACTTTCAAAAACTAAGCAGGGTTAAGAGTGGTTGTTATGAGGATAGGAGAACTCCAAAGAAAATCTAGATGTTATAGGAAGCAGTGTCGGTGTTTTAATCAATAGATGGTAATCTCCTCTCCATGTCTGTTAAAAAATCAGTGTCCAGCTATGCTGTTGGAAGGGAGTGTATCTTATTTGGCTTGCAAAGTCTTGCATTATATACATGTAAAATGTTGATTGTTCTTTAGGTGAACCGAATGGATTAACCGGTGTAAGCAATATAAGGAGTTAAACAATATTGACAAAAGAAGCTTTTCCATTTGATGTGTCTACAACAAAGCTATCTGTTAAACTTAGAAATGCCACAAGTTTAGTTTCTATTAATCCAATGCCTGGCTATTCAAAGTAATCAGTACTATATGGTACAGATAAGGTAGTCTGTTAGTGCACGTCTACACAACAGCACTAAACTCAAAATAAGCTACGCAACCTGAGTTACACTAATTGCATAGCTTAAGTGATGCTGTCTACACAGCAGGAAGTTCAAGTTAGAGCACTCTTCCCCTGACTTCTCTTACTCCTCATACAATGAGGGTTACAGGAGTCAGAAGCTATGTCTAGATTGCAGAGTTCTGTCAGAAAAAGATAGCAAATTGCTTTTTTTTTTTTTTTTTTTTTGGAAGAGGCTTTTCCAAAATTTGGCCCATCTACATGGGGCCAAATTTCCAAAAACCCTCCTCTTTCAGAACATTCCTTATTCCTCATACAATGAGGAATGCAGGGATGCCGAAAGAATGCTTCCGCTTTTTCGGAAACTGTTTCAAAAAAGCAGAAGTGTTCCTTGGACACGGCAGAGCTTTTCCGGGATACCTCCGATATCCCAGAAAAGCCCTGCAGTCTAGACATAGCCAGATTAAGTAGCCCTCCAGCTCAATATTATTTCCACATTATGTCAAAATAATTTCTTGTGTGTAGATGCAGACTATGTTTTTTTGGAATAACCTCAGCTATTCCGAAATAATGCTTACTTCCTTGCACCATTTAGTTTTTTTATTTATCTTGCCATTGTTCAATGAGAAATATCACTACTTTCTGACACTGATCGTAGGAGACAATCAAGAAAGATTTGAGAAACTTTGTAAAGGCTTTGAGACAAAAATATGGCTGGGAGATGGGGATCATCTGCCCTTTGATTGTGTAAAACTACTGCCAAATAAAGAAGAAAACTCAGGCATGGGATGAAGACATGAAAAGACTTCAGGTTCACACATTTTTTTCAGAAACCAGTGGGCTTGGAGCCCTGGGAAAAATAAAAGCCCAACTTTGAATTATTTTAGGAAGTTATAAAATGAGCAGTTTTCAGGATTCCAGTGAAAAGCATCTGGACCAAATGTGTGCAAAACATTGGATTGTGCGGATAAATTGCACTTGTGCTTGGCCGGCGATGAGAGAAGATAAAGAAGCATCAGCCGTGCTGGACGCTGTTCACACAAACCCATGATAACAGGCAGCATCTGATAGTAGAATGTAGCGAGAGCATTTTTCTTTCAATGTGAATAGCATAATCATCTCAATCAACCACCCTATCATGGGCCCTGTCGAACACCCACTTCAAACGCAGTGCTGATGGAACGCTGGGAAGACCCACCAATTTTCTGCCAGTGCTACTCCGACAGTCCTTGGCCAACTTTGGTTTCAAAACCTTATACCTGGCAATGTTACGTTGACATAAAGCTGCCTTCCCAGTTCTGGATTCTCATGCCACTGTTTCCAACACTAGTAGAAGCAGCCTAAACAAATGGTAACATACAAGGGACCAATGAATGGAATACGAATGCTGGTAACGGAAGAGTGAAAGCAGAAGAAACTGTAAGAAATGTCTTAAACTGGATGCCAGTCGATTCTCCCAGCTAACGTTTGTTACATTGATGAGTAAGCGGGTAAACTGACAGTGTTGATTCAATAAAAAACTACCTGACTGCCAACTGAGGAAGAAGAATTCAATTTAAAGGACAGTACGAAGGCCATGAAAGAAGCCAATATATTTACGCAAAACTCCAGCAAACCACTGAAACTCAGGCTTAATTTGAGTAGTTCATTGACGCTGATTTTCAAGAGGATTTGTGTTTCCAAGTCACTTAGGCCCAGACCTGCAAAGGTATTTAGGCTGCTAATTTCTACTGAATTCAGTGGACGTGTGGATCCTAAATCTCTTTTGGGGTCTGTGTTTGTAAGTAATTTTGAAACCCTCATTCAGCTAGATTATTCACGAGCATAAGTGCTTTGCTGGATTGATACCATGGTCTACTTTCCATAGACACAACTCTTGGCAGCATTAACCAACTGTATTTAAAATATCTGGAAAAGTAAATAGAGAATAAAATCGCTAAAATATTGTGAGAGGCCCAGGCATGCAGCAGCTTTAAGGGAACAGCACAGAATTTGCCACCTTATAAACATGAGCTAAAGTGGACATTGAAAGAGAGTCTTTGCTAGTTAGAAACAACAAATGGTCTGGTAGCACTTTATAGACTAACAAAACATGTAGATGGTATCTTGAGCTTTCGTGGGCACAGCCCACGTCTTCATAACTCTGGTCATCTGAAGAAGTGGGCTGTGCCCACGAAAGCTCATGATACCATCTACATGTTTTGTTAGTCTGTTACAGAAAAAAACAACAAATGGTCTGGTAGCACTTTATAGACTAACTCGGCTATCCCCTGAAGCTTTTGCTAGTTAGGTTAGTCAGAGACGAAAACCCTGTGTTTAGACAACAACAAAGACCGAAAGCAAACAGAAATGAATGTGCTTATCATACAGCTCAGGGCCCACACAACACAGCGAGCACTGGACTACATAACACAAGCAAGATTGTGATACTACTAGGGATGCTGGCCGCTAGGGAAAAAAACAATCCAGGAAACGCTGCACTAGAGAGACCCACAAGAAGTCCATGCTGGGCTTGAATGACTAGTCTGTCTGCTTATAGGTCCCCATAATTGCAGTATCTGAGAGGTTCTTTAACAGTGACTTTATCCACAGAAGACCCCTGTGATGTAGGCAAGTGTTTGAATAATTTCCAAGGCATTGAACTGAATTAATTTACCTTTGGAAATAAGGCTACATTTGATTCAGCATATGATTTCTGAGGTAAGAAGAGCAGAAGAGCATATAGTGGCCTGGTAGAAGATCACACCTCTTATGAAACTATTAGCCCTTTTCCCTTTTTTTTCTGTGAACCCCCTTTTCTTCCAGCATTTAAAATATTGAAGTAGCTAAATATTTGCTCAGCTTATGAGCATGCAAGAAGAGATGCCATTTACAAGGCTAGAGAGTTGGTGGCCAATTAATTTTTCACTGGACCTGTGGCAAGACTAAAAAGAACAGACAGAGAAATGCCTCTTACTGATTCGTATCCCCAGTCTCTCGTATGGTGTTGAGTCTAAGGCCTTGTCTACCCTGGCATGTTTTGTCACCAAAAATTGCCTTTTGTTGGCAAAACAGTGAAAGTGTACACAATGCAATGCAACTTTTGTTGGGGAAAAACACCCAGTTTTGTCAACAAAAACTTCCACCCCTGCGAGAGACTTTGTCTTTTTCCCTCCCTTTATTGTCAACAAAGAGCCAGTGTGGACTCTGTTGTTTGTTTTGTCATGAGAACTGGCTTCTGACAGTATCCCACAAGGCCTACCCTGATGGCTGAGCTCAGTGTTCTGTGATCTCTGCTGCCCAGCAGGCATGAGCCCCTCCCCTTTCAAAGCTCTGGGAAATATCTAGCAGCTGAGTGAGCTGCTCCAGTTGGGGAACAAACAAAGAGCAAATCATTGGAATGCTCCTGTTCTGCCCTGCTAGGAACACAACAGCAGGCAGACTGCTGCTTCAGGGGAAAAGCTGGAAAGACTTCTGTGCTGTTTGGACATTCCTCAGCATGGAAAGCTCCCAGAGCTACTCATGATGCTGCTCCCAGCAGCTGGGAATTCTGTGGGAGAACTCAGAGAGAACCCCAAGAAGCCCAGGCATCAGCTCTGCCTTCCCACAATGCTGCACTGTGGGATGGTCACTCAGAATGCTTTGCTCTATCTGTTGACAGAATAGCTAGAATGTGGCCATGAAATATGGACAATAGGCTGCAGAAAAAGCGGTTTGACCGGTTTTCACTTTTGCATGTTGATAGCACTTTTGTCGCCAAATCTTCCTAGTGTAGACATCACCCAAGATGCTCTCTGGGATGCTGGAATCTTCAGTCACTCTGGAAACATATCTGAAAACACTTAAAGTGATAGAAGAAAACAACCCTTTATGCGTATGCAAGTCATAATTATTGTTAGCAATGAACACGTAAAACCCAGAAGAAAGCTTAGACCGGATCCTCATATGGTGTGAATTGCAGTCGATAGAGCCACTTTAATTTAGAACAGCTAAGAATCTGGTCTGTTGAGCTTGTGGATTAATGCGGTGGGCAAAGAACTGGTCCAGTGCAGAGATAGTCTGGGAAATACATATATACTAAAATTCCTTGCTGTGATAGAAACACAGATTGAGAAAAGCCCATGTTGAAACTCTGTGTAAAAACTTTGGGTATCACTGATAATTCTTTACTCTGAGAAGAATCTTCAAAATTCCACCATCTCCTTATCTCCAGGGCCAGACGGGGCACTTCAAGTTTAGGTGGCAAGCATACGTACGATGGTAGAACAGGAGCCATTCAGAAGGTACTAAAATTAAAGCAGGCGTGTCATTATTATTCCCAGGGCAATCAAACCATCAGCGTAATTGAGAAGAGTATGAATGATGTGTGTATCCAGTCATACTACCGTGATCCATTTGGCAGCCGTAAAGACCTAGGATCAGCTGGTGTACATCAGGGTAGCCTCATTGAAGCGAATAGACTTCCAGTAGCTAAGGATCTGGCCATTGACTCTAATGAGAGTCAAACTATGAAACTCTCCGACTGAGAGGCAAACTATGAAAGATGCTCTAGTGTTTTGGATGGACAACTGTTTAGAGACGGGCTTACTTTGTCCCTTCATGGGGTTTGGATTAGTAATCTCTTCTTCATGAGAAGAGCTGCGAGACTGGTTTCCTGTATTTCTAATTTAATGAATGTTTAATGTCTCTTGCAGGTGCCTACATGTATGTAGCACAGAGAATGTGTCAAAAGGGTTGACTTATCAAAAAATTGATGTGTGAGGTTCTTCCTTAACATGAAATAAGGTTTCTACAGCAGAGCGAATATAATAAAAACATGAATTAAAGATTAGCGCTAAGTGAGTTTGGAAGAAATTAGAATGAAAAATGCACTTAGAAGTTTTCTCTCCAAGTTCCCCCTGCTCCCAACCTTCCAACCGCTCTGTCTCCCTGGTAAAATCACTAATTTCAGACCTGGGCTTCTGTCTTATTCTCCCCCACCCACCCACACAGCATTTAGAATGAGATCATTCCAGTAATTTTGTTCCCGATATGTGATCATAGGCTGAAGCAACAGCCTTGGCTTTTAAGCTTGCCGAACTCCCACTGTCTTGGTTAGTGGGATTTTAAACACGTTTTTACAGCACGTCTTTCATCCTAGGCCCTGATGTTCACACAGAGGAAGAGTGTAGTTTCTCAGGCAGGACAACTCTGGGGCGAGCAGAAAG
This sequence comes from Pelochelys cantorii, assembly GCA_032595735.1. Classification (NCBI taxonomy): domain Eukaryota; kingdom Metazoa; phylum Chordata; order Testudines; family Trionychidae; genus Pelochelys; species Pelochelys cantorii. Next base: position 71,192,409 of record CM064332.1, read on the forward strand.
CTTGTGAGCTTTGTCAAACTGGTTTGCCAGAGGGACCTGCAATTTGTACCAGTACTTATTTCTGCCTGGGGGAAAGATTGGCAAGTAAGTTATGGAGATGATGCCCCCTTTGCACCAGGTGTGGTTAACTTTGTTCTATCTATATATTGTGACAGACCTAGACCTAGGCTGGCTGCCACACATTAATGGAGGGAAGACATGATGGGGCTTGGGTGAACAGCTTTCTCTTCCCTGAGTAAACAGGGCTGAGCCAAGTGCAGCATAATCAGGCAGACAACTGGAGTCAATTAGAGCATGCTGGAAGCTATAGGCTAATTAGACACCCACAGCCAATTAAGGCCTGTAGAGCTGCTTTAAAAGATTTCTCTCTAGGTAAGGAAAAGGAAAGGAAATGAATGAAGGACTGAAAGGAGGAAGTGTGGTGGAGAAGAGCTGTGCAGGTGTGAGCTGAGGACTGACGATCAGGTACCAGAAGAAAGGGGCTGGGAGGGATCATTTGGCCCAGTGAAAAGCTGCCAGACTGTAAGTGGCAGTAACCCTGCATGGTGCCTTAGGGTCCCTGAGCTGGAACCTGGAGTAGTGGGGAGGCTCAGGTTCCCCCCAAATCTCCCCGGGACATCTCAAAAATCTGCCCTGAGAAAGGAGATCGGGACTTCAGGGGGGAGTTTACCCCAACCTTATGAACTAACCTGTGATGAGTAGGATGTGCTTCCTGCCTCTAGTAAAAAGAAAGAGGCCGTGTGGAGGGTCATAGCAAGCCTCTGAGACAAATACGATCTGCAGAAGCATGAGACCCATGGGGCACAGCCAGAGCTTTGCCACAAGATGAGCAAGTATATGCATGTGACAATTTCCCTTTTAATTGTTTTCCTTTTAATCGGCCCCTAATGTGCCAAGCGCTTTGCACTGTTTGCCGCAAGAATCCACTGATGTGGAAGGGAGGCGCCTCCACGCTCCGTTCCAGTCGCGACACCTTGACACCGGCCACGTAGGCAGTGCGGAGAGGCTGAAAACGGGGGGGCGGGAGGGGGTGGAAAGCACACCAAGAAGATGGGGTGGAAAACAGAGACGGGTCCAGCCAAGCCACACTGGGGCTTCCAGCCCGTTGCTGCGCAGAGTCCTGCCAGTTGCAATGAATCACCAGAGCGTCTTGGCCTAGCCCCGCAACCCTTTGGTGAGCTGTCTCCCTGCTCCGCTCCCTGCGGGTGTTTTCAGCCGCTCAGTGAGGCAGTAAGTGGTCAATGTCAAGGCGTCACGCTTGGAAGGGAGCGCTCAGGTGCCTCTCTTTGACTTCACGGAATTCCTGCAGCAAACAGTGCGACCAGATTGGCACTCTGAGGGGAAAAATCAGAGGGAAACTTTCTGCCTGGTTGTAGGGAATTCCTCCACTCTGAGGCTAAGCAAAGTTGGGCAAGACTCAGATGTCTGGGCTTGGTCATTCTAATGTGTGTATGAAAGCTTGGGGTAAAGAAGAGGGGGAGGTTGTTTTCTAGGGTTACCATATTTGAACTTTCACAAAAGAGGGAGCGTATCTGTATCAGTATCTACCAACTCACATTGTATTAATGTGTTATACTGTTGTGAAAGTTCAAATATGGTAACCCTATGTTTCCTGTGGGCAAGCCATGGAGGAATGTACAGATCCCCCGGAGCCTGCAGATCTGGCCTGCAGGCCTCACTGAGGCCTTGCTTGGGTAAAGCTCTCACTGAAGGCATAGACTGAGGTAACTGTTGTTATGATGTGACCCCATTAGCAGGTTGGTGTATTGAGGACTGTTGACAGGGAATCATTTTAAGAGTGGGGGGAAAGGGGATTCTTGGTCCTGTTTGCAGGGAGCTCTGTAGGAAGGACTCTTTCCAATGCGTCTACCTACTTTCTCTGATGGGGGGGGGCCCAGAACTGGACTCAGTACTCCAGACATGGCCTCACCAGTGCCCAATAAAGGGAACTAATCACTTCATTGAGATCTTGCCGTTGGCCATGCTGACAAGCAGATTTGTGTCTAGAACCCAACGTGCTTAATGAAGCAGCCTAATTGTGCTTGAGGGGAATATCAATTAAACAAAGCCTATTTTTCCAGGAACACGACAGCCCAGATGCCTCCACTCTGTATTTCTTTTTCAAATCTTCTTTATGTCGAGGGTGATTCTTCTCCACACTCCTGTCACTTTTCTGCTGGTAACATTTTTGAAAGCTCTTCTGGTCTCCCTTAATTAAAAGGAGCTGACTCGAGCCGGGTGAGAAAACGGTGCCATGGGCTTTCATTTGCTATTGGCCACCCATGCCCAGCCGGTTGGAAGTTGACTTTTGCTGCTGGGAAGCCTAGTTTAACTTCTTAATCAACGGCAGGCTCTCAGCATGTCAGCCACATATGTTACAGCCCAGGGTTGTTAACCATGGTATCCCAAGAGAGCAATCAGGCAGCGAGACGAAATGTTTCTATAGTGTATTGTCTATCCCTGCTGGGGCTGTGCGCGATTCATTCCAATGATCTTGGGAGCGGTACTGGGCTAGCGTCAATGTCAAACTTCCGAATCTGGAATTTCATTTTGCCATCTTACTCCTTGCGGCATGCAGCCATCGCCTATGCTGATAGGCAAGCATCTTACGTTATACGAACACCTTTCTCGGCAGCTCAATGCTGATCTTTTCACAAGAAATGCACTCATGCCAAGAGTCCAGGGGCATCTTCTGAGATGTACAGAGACATTGGCAGGGGTCTCTGTGCCAGTGAGATTCTATCGAAAGCACTAGTAAGACGTAAAACGTGCTTCACAATGCATGATTCACTTGACCACATTCCAAAGCTACCGCATCAGTGGCAAGATCACCCTTGTGGATGTGACAGATGGGTTTTTTATTTTCCTTTTGGTCCTAAAAGAGTCTCTGGCAGAATGTGCCACGTCAATCCTCAGCTACTCCGGCAATTTTAATCGGGGGGGTGGTGGGTGTAATTCACAACTGCAAAACATGACATGTTGGACAAGCATTTGATATGGGTTGGGAACATGAAGCCGAGGGTCATTCATCAAGTCTGAGTAGCTCATGGTGCAAGAAGCTGTCAGCTTGCAGTCAGCTGACCCAGGACAACCACAGCTCTTCCCCAGCTCTTTTATTGTGGTGTAGACATACCCTAAGGCTTCAGCTTCACTGTGAGTTCTTCTGGCAGAAAATATGCTAATGAGGGGCTCATTAGCATAAGTCGTGATCTCATTAGCATATCTTCTGCCATTTCTTTTGCGCACGGGGGTTTTGCGCAAAAAGAAGCAATGTGGACATTGGGGTTTTTTTGCGCAAGCCCCCCATTTTGCGTAAGATCCTTATTCCTCTCCGGGACAGGCATAAGAATCTTGCACAAAATGGGGTTTCTGCGCCAAAAAAAATGTCCACACTGCTTCTTTTTGTGCAAAAACCCCTTGTGCAAAAAGAAACGGCAGAAAATATGCTAATGAGATCTCAGCTTCTGCTAATGAGTCTCTCATTAGCATATTTTCTGCCAGAAGAACTCGCAGTGAAGACGTAGCCTTAGTGTTTCGATAGCTTAACACAGAATGTCTGCCCTTGATGGGCAAGGATGTGCAGGGAGTCCCGGAGCAAGCTTGTGGGAGACAACTGCCACCACGCACGTTAAAAGGGCGGAGCTAATAGTACGGTCACTAACATTGTTGACCTCACACTCTTGGAAGGCTTTGGCCACCCCCACAGAGGTGTTGGAAACTCTCTTTTTTTTACCGTAGAATTGGAATAACATTTCCGCCACCACGCGATGCCTCCCAAATAGCCTTTCATGACCCCGGGGTGGGTTGAAACCCATCAGCTGAGAAACACTGCAGTAGAGCTGGTGATGTTTAACTTTGCAACGTAGGCCCCAGTGCCACCTTCCCCAGTGAAAACAACTGTTGGCTAAAAAATAAAAAGCTGCAGTCAGATCAGTAGATACAGCTACTGTTTAGCTGTAAACTCCCCTGCCTAAGTGTGCCATTCAGTACCCATGCCCCACAACAATCCACATACCTTACACTGGGGGTGGGGAACTTTTTTGGGGTCAGGGGCTGCTGACCTCCAGAAAAACCAATTGGGGGTCACACACAAGTGAGAAGCCTCCTCCCCAAAAAAACACCCTCAGTGATGTGGCCCCTGACTGAGAAGCAGAACGACACTCCCCACAATCCCCTCACACACCAGAGCCTCGGGGGGCCCAGGCTAGTTGATTTGGTGTGCTCCAGCCCCGCAGGGGGGCGGTGGCGGGACTGGAACACCAGTGCGGGCTCCCCAATGCTGGGGGGGAGCCTTGAAGGCTGGATCCAGGCAAGCCAAGGGCCGCATCCGGCCTCCAGGCCTTAAGTTCCCCACTCCTGCCTTACACAGTGCACGCCACTGTATTCGTGGAGAAACATTGGCCCATGGTTCCATAGGAGTACGTTTAGCCAGGGCTCTACCATTAACAGACCTAAGGAGCTGTCCTTGAAAATACACACTCATGTTAAGGTCCCTTTACACTGCCAGACCATTAAAGTAAAGGAGAATTAGGTGGCCGTGAATCACTATTACGCTAAATGTCAGTATCTTCCGCCCGCAAAGGGAGACGCCTTGAAGCACCATTGTTTTAAACAGCGCAGAGGTGAGGCGGACAGAGGACTGCCTGTTCGCCAAGTGCCATGTCAGATCCAGGGTGCTGTTGCGTATCTGGAAGTCGAATCACATCGCTGTCGGGCCGGCCACACCTCAATACTGTCAGTGCTTCCAATTACCGGCAGTCTCCTCCAATCTCATTTTGGGCTTCACAATAAGAGCGGAGATGTATTGAACCTGAATTTAGAAGCAGAGCTTTGGTTTGAGTCTGGAAAGGGGGCGTAGACTGCAGCCCCTCTGGCACTGTTTGGGACCCACTGGTTGAGAAATCATGCCCCTTTTGCAAGTACCTTATGTGGATGTACCGCTTCCCTCTGCTGGGTGGAATTAGAGCTGCTTCTCCGTTTACAACAAGGTTTAGTAGTCTAAGGCACCGGTGTAAATAGTAAGGGCCTGTGTTTTCAAAGCGGGATGCTCTGACTTCTATCCTTGCTGCTCCTGTGAAGATCTGAGTGGCAACCAGGGTGATTTAGATGCCCATGATTTGTACTGTGGTCGCATCTAGAGGTTCCAGGGCGCCATTGTGCTAGGCGCTGTACATGCACATTTTAAAAAGAGCCAGTCCTTGCCCCCAAAGAGCTGGCTTGTGACTCTGTGAAGCTGGCCTTCACGAACACAAAGAAAAAGCCAGGGGGAGAGCGCTGAGGTGGTATTCACTTTTTCCTACAAGCCCAGTGCACCTCCAAGCAAAACCAAGGCACAGTAGAGATTTGGGTGAACAGCTCCCTGCATGAAGGGAGGTTTGCTATTACAGGACTGCATTTCCAGACCCCTTTGAAGTCCCTCTCCAGAATGGCTTGACAGACCAAGAGCTCTCGCCTTGAAAAGGGAATTTCTGCCCATGCCATCGGGCGCAGCGTTGTCTAGGCATGCAGTGGTAACGGATTCCTATTTTCCCACCTGTCTCATCCTTTCCCCTCTCCACCATGCAGGGCTGCTGCTTCACTGCCCCCCGCTAGTGGCTGGTGGTATTAGTCCAGGACGTGTCATATAGCTCCAGCAGGGGGGAGAAAACAACTTATTTTTATCCCTGCAGTGGATCTGGCTTCTGCACAGCATGAAGGCTGGAGCCTTTGGGCGTCATGCTGAAATTCTCTCATGCAGCTTTTCAGCGTATTAATCAACACCATGTTCCTCTAGTCCGAAGAGACAGCATCTTAGACCCAGCTGTCCTGAATGGCAGGAGAGCTAACCACAAGGGCACTGGAAAAGGTTCCGAAAAGGGCAACAAAAGTGATGAGGGGTTTGGAACAGGTCTCGTATGAGAGATTAAAAAGTTTGGGACTTTTCAGCTTAGAAAAGAGGGGACTAAGGGGGGGGATAGGGTAGAGGCCTATAAAATCATGACAGATGTGGAGAAACCGAAAAAGGAAAATTATTTACTTGTTCCCATAACATAAAGAACAAGGGGTCACCAAATAAAATTAATAGGTAGTAAGTTTAAAACAAACAAAAGGAGGTTTTTCTTCATGCAGTGCACCTGTGGAACTCCTTGCCAGAGGATGTTGTGAAGACCAACACTTTAACAGGATTCAAAAAAGAACTGGATAAATTCATGGAGGTTAGGTTCATCAATACTTCTTAGCGAGAATGGGTAGGAATGGTGTCCCTAGCCTCTGTTTGTCAGGGGCTGGGAATGGGTGACAGGAGAGGGATCACTTGATGAGTCCCTATTTCTGTTCACTCCTCTGTGGTATCTGTCATTGGCCACTGTTGGCAGACAGGATACTGGGCTAGATGGACCTTTGATCTGACCCAGTGTGGCCGCTCTTATGTTCTCAGCTGGTATAAACGGGTGTAGTTGCACTGGAGTTAATGGAGCTGTGCTAGTATACAGCAGCTCAGAAAAAAACCCACAGTGGAAAAAGGAGGTTTCAGTGCTGCATGTGGAGATTGAAAGTAATTGCCAGTATAATAGACAGGTTTCCATTTTTAATCACCGTTTTCCCTCACCCTTTCTAATTACTGCTCATCCTTTCCTAGAATGCATTTCTTGTTGGTGTGATGCAGCTTGAAAAGTAACCAAAAATTGTCTCTTGAGCCTTCGCCTGCAGCCTTATCAGGGCACAGGAGCCCTATGCAAATCTGCAGCAGTGTGTCAAATAAAGACGAGCTAAAGGTCTTTCATTAATTTTTGGCATCAGATGACCTGATCTGTAACCATATGAATATAGCTGCAATTACTAGGCTGTACTGAAATTGGTATTTTGACCCCACTGTCAGCATTCATTCTATTTCTCACTTACTGGCGATTAAAAATGAGGCATCCAGTCCTGCAGACTTTATTCCTGCCAGCAAGTCTTACTCCTGGGAGGATCTCATTGACTTCCAGGAGGCTGGTCCAAAGTGAAACAGCTACTCATGTGAGTATGATTTTGCAGGATCGGGCCTGCTAAGAACTAGCAGCTAACTCGTTGATTTAAAAGAGCCATTCTGTTCCTCATGCATTGAAACGCTGCAAACTGACTGCAGTAGATTTGCTCTCCTCTACTCCTCAACAGAATGAGGAATCAATCAGGGGGATGGCTTACTCCCAGTTTCTGAGCCTGTTTTTTGTTTTTTATCCTAACAGAAGAGAGGGGGGAAGAGGGCATTGTTATGTTCTACATCGCAAGTGAGAAACTAGAAACCTGCTAAATGCCGTGACTTTGGCTAATGAGATTCTGAAATACAGAGGCGATATTAAACAGGGATTCTGAAACCGACATCGCCTGTCATTTTTCATGTGTTTTAATTGGGCAAGAAGATGTAATTAAAGGCACAGTTGCCAAGACACATAATAAAAACGCTTTTCCTACATATATGCTAAGGGACCAATCCTGCAGGTACCCTCAGGACCCACCAGCTGTAATGGAGGTGAGGAGGACTGATACCTTGCAGGATTGGGCTTTTTAGATAGAACGGATATTTTAGTTCCTGCTGAGCCTCACTGAGTTATGAGATGCAAAACTATCTAGGTAAAACTGAGAGCTGAGTGGGAAAATAACTTCCCATCTTGCAAGAATTTGCAAGATTTTGAAAAAAAAAATATGCTCTGAGTGAGGAAGAAAAGTTGAAATCTCCCCCATTTTTCTGAATCAGAAATCCATAACAAACCAAAAATCAGGATCGGGTCCATTGGAACATCTCATTTTGATTTCAACCTTTATTATTATTTACATTTGTACTATGATTTTTATTTCCAGATTGCAATAAAAAGTCATTCTATCCTGCAAAAGTTGACTTTTTCATTTACAAAATGTCAACACGTGACAATTTTGACAATTTCAAAGTTTTTTTTCCCGCAATGGGAAATTTGTCAATACCAATTTTTTTCCCCCAATAACAGTTTTGGATTCAAAGAATTGGCATGGTCTGACACCAGCCAACCAACCAACACCCCTTTCCTTGAGAATTTCCCAACTGCTTCTAGCAAAACCAGCTGATTTTCAAAATTCCCAGACAACATTTTGTGCTTGCATCCATGTCTCTTTACTGATCAGCAGACAGTAAATTCCCTCCTACAGATACCATTATCTTTAACCTTGTAAATAGAGCTACAGAACTTCTTCCCCTTATTCAAGCAAATAAGAGGTCCTCTACCAAAGCAAAACTAGTGAGCAGTAAAACTTTTTTAACTGATGCTGACTTGGGAAAAACATGGCATATTTCAAATGCAGGAAACCCTTGCCATTCGTGGTGGATGCGTTCCTGTGAAATTCACGAATACTGTGAGCTGCAAAATTCACAAATACTGCGGCTCCTTGTTCCTGCAGTGAGCGACCCATGGCTCCCAAACTCACTGCAGGGGCTGGGACCACAGGAAACTCACAGCGGAGGCCAGGCGCCATAATGACTTCCCCTCATCTTCCAGCCCCCACTCTTCCCCCCAAGCCAGGACAGCAGAACTATGAATAGCAGTTCCGTGATCTGCGAGGTTCTCCTGTATAATGATTAGCTAGATCCTCAAGTGGCGTAAATCAGAATGATACTAATCTACAACAATTGAGGATCTGGCCCATGCATACTTTACAAACCTTCATTGCATTCCTGACAGATTATGACAGTTTAAGAAATACATACCTCTGTTCACAATATATAGGATCAAAACATGATAGTGATGTGATTTGTGTGGGCAAATTTGACTGTCTTCCCATATTTACTGGGATGGTGAGATGACATATAATTTACAATCAAGCCCTTGTTGCTATGAGTGAGAATGAGTTATTTGTTTGCTGAATAAATATCTGTTGGTAGATGGGCCATGGATAAGCTGTATTTATTATGGCTATATTGGTTAGGTATGATTTACATTGCTTAGTATTATGTTGTGCTGCGTCTGTGCTTGAGGCTGCATGCATCTATTTTGTGGGGGTTCTGAATTTTACGGCCATCTTTTTAACTTTCCGAAATGGGAATGCAAAACTAAATGACAAGAACATAATGAGAAGTTTAAAAAAAACATTTTAAAAATCCATTTGACCCTTTTGCAAATTACCTTGATGCCTGTGTTGAAGGTAGGAGGTGTGCTGAGAAATTCTCCTGCAATATTGCTAGGACTAACCTTCTGTTACGAGGTCCATCAACTATCCACGGCCAGATCCTGAAATCCCTGCTCAGTCTTTACTCCCATAGAGAAGCAGCTTGTTTTAGTAGAGAGACTAAACTAGGAGTTAAGAGACTTGGAGGGGGTCTACTCCTGTCTCTGCCACAGACCTACTCTATAAGCCCATGCAAGTCACTTCCTGTCTCTTCTGTCTCTCCTTGTCTTTTTAAACAGTAACCTTTTCAAGGGAGGGAATGTCTCTTACTACATGCGTGCACCAAACCACGGATGAAGGGAGTTTTATCTCAGTTGGGGTCTCTGGTGCTATTTGTTATGTTTCATGGCAAACACATGGAGACGTTTGACAAGAACCTAAACAGCGTTTGTGGGAAGCTTCAGGTAGATAAAACAGACAGCATGTCTAGGCTGCAGCTGGGAACATGCTTCCCAGCTCGAGCACACAATACGCTCTCCCACAGCATTGTTGCCAGCAAGTTCCAGAAATATGGCTTGGATGAATGGACTGTACGGTGAATAGAAACCTGGCAAGATCATCATGCTCAATGGGTAGTGATCAATGGCTCTGTGTCTAGCTGGCAGCCAGTAGCAAGTGGAGTGCCCCGGAGGTTGGTTCTGACACTGATTTTGTTCAACATCTTCATTAATGACCTGGATGAGGGGATGGATTGCACCCTCAGCAAGTTTGCAGATGACACTAAGCTAGGGGGAGAGGTAGATATGCTGGAGGGTGGGTATTGGGTCTGGGGACCGACGGACTAAGCAGCAGTTCTGCAGAAAAGGACCTGGGTATTCCAGTGGATGAGATGCTGGAGATGAGTCAACAGTGAGCCCTGGTAGCCAAGAATGCATATTGGGCTGCATTAGTAGGACCACTGCTAGCAGATCAAGGGAAGTGATAACTCCCCTCTGTTTGCATGCAGTAGTGGAGTATTGCATCCAGTTTGGGCCTCCCCCAGTACAGAAAGAATGTGGACAAATTGGAGAGAGTCCAGTGGAGGCCAAAAAAATTATTAGAGGTTTGGGGTGCATGACTTATGAGGAGAGGCTAAGGAATTTGGGTTTGTTTAGTCTGCAGAAGAGTGGAGTGAGGGGGGGTTTGATAGCAGCCTTCAACTCCCTTAAGGGGGGTTCCAAAGAGGATGAGAGAGGCTGTTCTCAGTGGTGACAGATGGCAGAATGAGGAGCAATGGTCTCAAATTGCAGTGGGGGAGGTCTAGGTTGGACATTAGGAAAATCTATTTCAATAGGGGGGTGATGAAGCACTGGAATAGGTTCCCTAGGGAGGTGGTGGACTCTCCATCCTTAGTGGTTTTTAAGGCTACTCTTGACCAAGCCCTGGCTGGGATGATTGAGTTGGGGTTGGTCCTGCTTTGAGCAGGTGGTTGGACTTGCTGGCCTCCTGAGGTCTCTTCCAACCCTGCAATTCTATGATTCTAGGGAAGGCTTTCCTTAAAGTGACAGCTCGACCCATCTTTAAAAAGAAAGGTTTCCCTGGCTTTACGCTGTTGTTGAGACAGTGGCAAAATCGTTCTTTGGTCAGAGCTGTTTTTCGTGACAACTTTCAGATCTGATCTTTCTTGGTCGAGGAATAAAGAGGAGAAGAAAAAAAGAAAAGAACTCAGAGCAACTTCAGGGGCTGGCACATTTGCATCTCCCAAGGTCAAAGCTGATTTCATTTGGAAAGAGTTCTGCTCGCTTTTGAAGTTTTTGGCTAGAGCAGTGGCCCTAACCATATGTCCAATGGCCATCTGGAAAGCTGCTCTTCACTTTTGTGAGCATAGCATCAACTAGCCTCGAGACTAGGTTTACGCACTGGTGCGGCTGTTTCATTACACAGGCTGTGTGCTCTGCTTCCTACTCTAGGTTATCCAGACCCTACTACCCAAAGCAAACAGTAGTAATGCCCATAACTCTCCATGAAGGAGGCAGCCGCATGCTGAGTTCACAATGCATCCACCCGTGTTTCTTGATAATCTTCCTTTTTACAACCATGTAGTTGTTGCGTTCTGCTTTTGTTGCATGCGTTCCAGGCAACAAGGCCTTGTTTCTTTCTCCAGCGCTCGGAGGCATAATCAGGTCCTTCCACAGTATTTAATTAGCCATAATTAAAGGCCTCTACACAAAGCCCAGGCTTTTTGATGCCTATTCTTGTGTTACATTGCTAATGAGTTAAGTAATTAATTGGCATTGAAACAATACAATAGGCACCATCAGTCTTTGAAAGTGAAACCTTTCTTTAACTGTTTTGTAAAATCATTAACTTAGTACCTAGAAAAAACAAGAGCATCTGTAATAAGGGGAGTGAAACTCCTCGTAGCTTGTGCGGCTTTTGTTTTTTTCCAACGGCATGGTCATTTCATAATAGCGAAGGGGCCACTCGTGTCTTTATCCCAAGCCCTGTGCAAGGGGTACCACAAGTCCTGGGCCAACACCTGGTGCAGTGTATGCACTGGTGCACCTGTAATGGTTTGCACATCGAGGGGGTGGAGCCAACGCTGTTTTTGGCTGCCCCTGCACCTGTTTAGGGTAGGCCAAATAGCAGTCCCATGGAGGGCTCACTAAACGCTGGCACCAGACCCATGGAGGCTCCTTCCACTTTCTGACTGAAAAACCCTCATACATGCAGAATTCATGTCCCCCGCAGATTTTTGTCCCCGCAGACTTATAGCTTCTGCTGGGGAGGTGCTGTAATTACACCTTTCAACCACCGCGGGCTTCTGTGCTGCCAGCCTTGGAGAGAGAGGAGGCACTTTGGCTTTGCGCCCCCGCTCCCCACTTCTACGAAGGTCCTAGCGCTCTTGCGTCTGCACCTCTGCTCATGGTTTGAGTAGGCAGCCCAAAGGAACAAGGGGACACATTTACTCCCTGGCATGGCCACAATCGGGCTCCATGATTCTTCATTCCTCACCACCGACCCAGCATCACAAGTTGGGCTAAAAATCAAGCCGGTCCAGTGATTTTGGGCGCTCCCGTTAGATGCAACAGAATGGGGTTCCATTCTCTGTTCTGCAAGAGGTTTCTTTGGGCAACTCACATGGGCCCAAATTCTCAAAGGCAGTTACGGCCCTAAATGCCATTGAGTTCAATGGAAGTTAGGTGCCTAACTAACTCTTATGACCTGGGTTTGGGTCTCTCTCTAGCTCAGTTCACCACCTGTACAATGAGCTTAATAGCACTTCCCTGCATCACAGGAGTGGAGTGCGGATACAAGTTCTCTAATACCACGGTGATAAGACAGGGCCATGTGAAAGTCACAGACAGATGTGAGCTGGGCAATGTGGTTGATTCAAGAATAATTCCTCAAGGAAGAAAAAGATCTTGAGGGACTCCAAAAATAATCTGAAATCTATAAGGGAAATATCATCGGGTGAACCACTGCCTTGCAGCTTGGGTAGTCATGCAGGCCAGGGCAAACTGAGTACGACGCCCCACCAGATCTGAACGGGATCACGTGTTACCCCCTCTGCATAGGTAAAGACGGCTGCATTCACTCATCAGCCCTTTCCCATTGCAGCGGTGCCCAAAATGGTTGGCACCCGGAGGTATGCCCAGTTTCCAGCTGGCGATTTAATTCAGTGGAACTACTTCTCCAAATGTGGCATATGCTCATTTTATTTGAACCGCCACCTGACTCGCTGCACAGCTTGGCAATAGTGCCCAATGCAAAGGCTATAAATCATATTAATTGCATTTCAATGACAAGGCCTTATGGGGGCGGGGGGGGGGAAGCTGGGCGAGGGGAGCTGAGTAGCAGGCTTAAGCCCTACTGAAGTCTGTTAGCTACGTTCTTCAGCCTGAGACAATATGGCCCCTGGACCTGTCCATCTGGGGTACCTAGCCATTTGGGTCCCATTGATGTCAATAGGTTCTTTCCAAAGGGCTTTGGAGCCAAAATCACCAGGAGCATGAATAGAAGGTCTTAGCATGGGAGGGTCCTGTGGCGGCGTGTCGGGGTCCCCCGACTCCTGCACCCCCATAGTGGCATGAACAGACTCCACCAGCCAGTAGAATAGGGGGAGTTTATTGCTTCTCCAGGATACAGCACAGCATAGATGAAATCTGGTTACAGGGCCAGGCCTAGGATGCCTCAGCTCCTCTTGGGATGGGGGAGACTGGGCCCCTAAATCCCAGCCCCCCTTTGTTCAGGCTGCTTCCTCCATGAATCCAGACAGAAACGAACTCTTCTTCCAGCCCTGCCCCCAGCCAGGGCTCCACTCCCCTCCTTCCCATTGTTCCGCTCCCTGGGAGATAACTCGTTGGACAGTTCAGAGCCCCCTTGCATAATGACTCATCCCCTGCCCTGCTGGGCCATGCTACAGACAGCAGCCAGCGGAGGTCACCCACAGCCCACTGCCCAGCACAGCAACCAGCAAGGTACCCACACTACATCACAGGTCCTCATCTGGTTCATGAGCTCTTCTGCCCTCAGGCCTCACAGTGCTGCTTCCAGGCCCCTGTTGCAGCCCTGCAGTAGATAGTTTTTTAGTATATCAGTCCAGGTGTACCTTCCATGAGGGTGTTTGTCCACTGGAACTGGATAGCCAGGAGGTCTTCACAGAATCACTGAACACTAGAACTGGAAGGGACCTCGAGAGGTCATCGAGTCCAGTCCCCTGCCCTCATGGCAGGACCAAGCACCAGCTAGATCATCCCTCTTAGATGTTTATCTAACCTGCTCTTAGATGTCTCCAATGATTCCACAACATCCCTAGGCAATTTATTCCAGTGTTTAACCACCCTGACAGCTAGGGAGCTTTTCCGAATGTCCAACCTACACCTCCGTAACTGCAAAAATGTAAGCCCATTGCTTGTCCTTCTTTCAGCAAGACACCCAAAGGCTTCACCCTTCATGCTGTGCAGAATCCAGATGCACTGCAGGGGAAAAAAATAAGCTGCTTTTCCCCCCTGCTGCAGCTGTATGACGTATCCAGTCCTCATATGAGCAGCCACTAGGGGCACATCTACACAGCAGGGCTAAAGTTGAATTAAGCTGAGCAACTTGAGCTCTGTCAATTGACATAGCTGAAGTCAAAATCGCTGAATTCGTCATTTGGCACTGACTACACAGCAGGAAGTCGAAGGAAGAACACTCTTCCTTCGACTTCTCTTACCCCTCATGGAATGAGGGTTCCAGAAGTCAGAGTAAGAAGTCCTCCAGCTCACTGTTATTCTGAAATAATGGCTTGCAGTGTAGATGCGCTCTTTGTTATTTCGGAATAACGTTAGTCATTCCAAAATAATGTGGCTGTGTAGATGTACCCTTGCGGGGGAGGTGAAGCAGCAGCCCTGTGTGATGGAGATGGGAAAGGATGAGACACAGAATATTTTTTATTTCAACAAACTGGCGTTTCCCAGTGGGGAAAACGTTTTGTTTCGAAAATTTCCACCGCGCGCTCCTTATTTCTGTTGTGTTTAGGGTTGCATATGGAGAGGGAGATCTTTCATTCCTACATGTAGATCTGCACATATAATAGCCAATTACTTAATTTTCAGGTGATACCAATAATCAGTCCCTGCATTGACTTTTGTACTAATGCTGCTTCATGTAGCAATAGTTCCTTAACTAGCTGACGTCCCATTAGCAGCTAAAGTTTACACCGGTTCATTTGCTAGTGGACTGCAGCACTCACTCACATAAATAGGGTTGCATTCTGCTGGTGCCACTATTTTTCTAAAATGTATTTATTTAGTTTTGGTGTTTTAGAAGAACTGTGTTGTTCCAAAATTGGCGTAATAACAGTTTCCGCCTCATTTATAGCCAATATAAAAAAAATTGCATAAGTCATCACACACAGCTGTAGCAGCGGAGTCCCATTCAATTTTGGCTTTCTGCTGACTTGACTTGCAGCCAGTCCTCTGACATGCATCATCCAGGATTGCATTTAAAGGAGGAAATATAGCGTCCGTGCGTATCCTGAATGTATTCTTATTTTGTTAAAGACATAAAAATGTTCACCATTAACATCATTATGTTTTCAACTAATACCTGACTACGAGGCTAAGGCTATCCGTGGAAAGAATCAGAAATTCAGAATTAGGGCTTTAACTCTCTTATTCACTCTCTTCTTAATGTGTAAATAAGGATCTTGCAAGTAAAATCCTGCCCCCTCCTGAAATCAGTGGGAGTTTTGCCATTGACGTCAATGGATGAGGATTTGTATCTTTACAGGCATGGAACTGCTGTTGACTTCAGTTGGAACTGCATTTGTGTACGAATGGCAGCCCCATGCCATGTAACAGCAATGGGTGATTTCCAAGAGCCGCAATGTTGCAATATTAGGGAGAACTGATACCACATTAATGAGCAGGAAAGTATAAACCTCCCCGGCAGACAGCTAGGTGGAAAAGTCCATGTGAACTTGGACTTCATTTAAAACAGCAGTATTACAAACACAAGGACAGATCTTTAATTGGGGTTGTTTTGACTTTGATGGAATAAATGAGCCCAAAGTTTTTTGTTTAAGACATCACTTTTTTTTTTTGCTGACAATTTATACAAGCCAAGGAGCTGACCACAGCTAGGGATCTGGTACCTAGCCGCCAATGGGACATCGACACTGTTATGAGGCATTATAAAAGAAGACCAGATTCTGTTCCCTTTACTCATTCTGAGTTGTACCTTGCTGTTCAAAGAATGCCACTGCAAGGTAAATATGAGTCAACGGTGTAGCAGCAACACTGTTGCAAAAAAGAAACAGACATCATTCTGGGATGCATTAACAGGACAGTTATAAGTAGGACCCGAGAAGTAATTCTTCTCTTCTACTCCACTTGTTTTGTGTCCAGTTTTGGGTGCCGCATCTCAGGAAAGCTTTGGCAAAAAGGGAAAAAGTCCAGGGGAAAGCAACAAAAATGATTAATGATCTAGAAAACATGACCTAGGAGGACTTTTTTTAAATACGTTTCTTTAGTCTAGAGCAGAGATGACTGAGGAGGGATATGATAACAGTTCTTGAGTACATAAAAGGCTGTTACAAGCAGGAGGGAGAAAAATCATCCTCATTAGCCTCTCAGGCTAGGACAAGAAGCAACGGGCTAAAACTGAAGGAAGGCTGATTTTGGTTGGACATCAGGAAACACTTCTTGTCAGGGTAGTTAAGCACTTGGAATAAATTGCTTGGAAGGTTGTGGAGCTTTTCACAAGCAGGTTAGATAAACATCAGTCGGGGTGGTCTAGATAATACTCAGTCTTGCCTTGAATGCAGGGGACTGGACTAGAAGACCTCTTGAGTTCCCGTCTGGTCCTATGTGTCTGTGATTCTATCCAGAATGACAAAGAGTAGCAGAATCTGGCCCATACTAATAGATTGATGCCCTGTTGTGTATTAAAGCTATATGGCCTTATTGGCATAATATTACTCAGACACATAGACCTTACTTGTGTGTGTAATCCCTTTGACTCCGGGGGAATACTTGCATAAATAAGGATTTCACACAAGTATATGTGTTTGAAGGAGTGGGAGTTTAATCTCTTTGATTTGTATTTCCTTTCTTTGGCTATAAATGTCCCTCTTGGTATGGTTCATTTTGCCTCACTTTGAATTGTTTCTGTTAACTTTGTTGGTGTATTTCTAATTTGTTTATTTTACATGAAGTAAAAAAAAAAAAGAAAATGTCTGCCATACTCGATCTGTAACTTCCACGCAATTAGAGTTGGTTTGGGGGTGTGGTTACACAGACAAGTTTTTAGAAGCACATTATTTACCTTAAAGGTTATAAATGGCCCAGAAGTGGCTGGGATCGCCCACTGCTAAAATCTTAATAATAATCTTAATCATTCTTAAAATTAATATTATTCACTGAAATGCTGGGTCATCTGCAAAGGGATATTGTTAAATCCTCTTATGTGTCGAGGCACATTTTGAAATACAAGTTGTTTAACCAATGGGTTGTTATATGTTATGTTACTGCTTTTGAGTAGTGGTAGTTTCTCTTGTAAATACATATTTTAAGTGTGACTAGTAAGACTCTGATTTAAAAAAATTAAATGCAAACTAGCTACTCTATGTGCAAACTAGCTGCTTTTCAAATAGAAATATCTTGGCTACTTGCACATTTCTTGGTAAAAAGTCTCAGAGGGGTAGCCGTGTTAGTTGTGACATTAAAAACAATGAGTAGTCCTATAGCACCTTAGAGACTAACAAATATATCACGAGCTTTCATGGGTAAAACCCACTTCATCAGGTGAGTTGGAGTGGAAATTATAGAATCCAGAGTACATACAACAGCAAAAGCAGTTACCTGTGAATTGTAGGACCAGTGTAAATGACACTAATTGAGTCAGGCTGAATGTGTGCCGTTCCTAGCTTTTGATGTGTAAATGTGAATATCAAAGACAGGGGAAATTACCTCTGTAGTGCATTAACTAGTTAATATCTTTTTTCAAGCTCAAGCTGATCATGTCAAAAAACTTTTGCAATGCACAGTCAAGCTGTGGAACTCCTTGCCAGAGGATTTTGTGAAGGCCAGGACTTTAACAGGGTTCAAAAAAGAGCTCAATAAATTCATGGAGTTGAGGTCCATCAATGGCGATTAGCCAGGATGGGTAGGAATGGTGTCTCTAGCCTCTATTTGTCAGAGGATTGTGATGGGTAATGGGTGATTGGGTGGATCACTTGATGATTACTGGTTCTGTTCACTCCTTCTGGAGCATCTGGCTTTGGCTATTATTGGCAGACAGGACATTGGGCTAGATGGACCTTTGGTCTGACCCAGTCTGGCCATTCTTATGTTAACCCTGGCTGCTACACCCCAGTGTTGATTCTGAGGACTGGAGACACAAGGGGATTTAGGTGGTGGTGCAGTACATAGGATTTAGGCGCTCTGCTGCATAGTGGAATCCACCATAGGTGCTCAGGCGCCTTATACAATGAAATTGGGAAATTAGGTGCCTAAAATGGGATTCACAGAAGCCAGTGTCCTGAATTAACCATAAGAAAAAACAAGGAGAGGGATGTGGCTTACGGCCCCCCGCCCCTCAGAAGGACTTAGGCACCTAACCCTCAGATGGGGAGGCTGCTTCTGGCTGTTGGGGGCTCCCAGCAGTGAATCCTCCCCTGGAGTTAGGTGCCTAAGATGGATCAGCCCCATTTGGCAACAACAGAGCAGGGACTTTGGGAATTTAAGCATTGGACGTAGGTCCCCAAGCTAGGTGCCTAAGTCCCCCTGGCAACCTCGCCCCAGGTTGTTGCATTTGGAATGTTCTGTGCCCATCCTTCGCCAGCTTGGGGAAGGAGGAAGAAATTTGTTGTTAAACCCTTGAGAAAAAGCACCTGGGATTACGGCTTTCTTAAAGACAGACCTGGCCCTTGTTGTCCCCCTGTGACCAGCATGCAGCAGCTGGCTTATATACAGTGTATTCTTATTTCTGGCATCTGCCCTTAACCAGACCATGTGAAATGAGCTGGTAGGCATAGATGTGTCTTCTTTAATAGGGCCAGATCTGTGTAATTGTACTGCATAATCTGCTGAGGTCTTTGTTGGTTACAAAGATTCCTTCCCAGGGCTCTGGGGGTTTGATCATTTATTATCCTGTCTCATCTTCCTCCCCATATGGAGACTGCTGGAGTCTCCAGAGTGGAGAAATAACAAAGCAAAACGTGACTCAGCAGAATCAGTAAGACCTGTGGGGGCCAGCATCCTTGCCCCTCTGAATGTTCTGCCTCTGCAGCAGCCAATGTGACAATTCAAACAATCACAGTCGGTTCGTGGAGGCTTGACTGCACTGAAGTGTTTCCTGTTCGGAATGGATGGAACATCAGAGATTCCCTGGTAAATTTCATTCCCATGGCATAATAAATGCTCATGTTTTCCACAGTGATGATTTTGGTGGTGTCTTTCACCGTCTGCCCTGCCATGAAGTCACAATGCAGTATTGCTGACAGTGCAAACATCACCATGACAGAATACTGTCACATCAACACACAATCATAAAACCATAGAATCATAGCACACTAGAACTGGAAGGGACCATGAGTGGTCATCAAATCCAGTCCCCTTCCCTCACGGCAGGACCAAGCACCATCTCTAGACTATCCCTGATAGATGTCTGTCCGACCTGCTCTTAAATATCTCCAGTGATGGAGATTCCACAACCTCCCTAGGCAATTTATTCCAGTGCTTAACCATTCTGACACTTAGGAAGTTTTTTCTAATGTCCAACCTTAACTTCCCTTGTTGCAGTTTAAGCCCGTAGGTTTTTCTAGCTTGTTCTTAAATATCTCCAGTAATGAAGATTCCACAAGCTCCCTAGGCAATTTATTCCAGTGTTTAACCACCCTGACAGTTAGGAAGTCTTTCCTAATGTCCAACCTAAACCTCTCCTGCTGCAATTTAAGCCCATTGTTTCTTGTCCTGTCCTCAGAGGTCATGGGAAAAAAAATATTCTCCTTGTGGAATCAAACTGGATTAAGAAGTGAATTGGTGAAAGGAACCATCCTGTTTTTCCCCCCAACTAAAAGTTTCCACTCTCTCAGAAGTGAATGGGAGTCTCTCCAATGGGAGCTGAGTCAGACCCAAAGGGAATGCAAAAAACCAGCATCAGTAGCATTTGGGATAAACATATTTGTCACATCAGGGGTATAGGAAGGAATGAGATGGGACTACGCTGTCTAAAAATCCAACCAACTTTAGCCCTAACACAATCGTGCCTGCCTCTCCTAGAGCTAGTGACAGACTGCACTACCCTGAACGGGGATCCCATTCCTCTGTTTTTCCTCAGGTTTGCCTCATTGGGAAAGGTCCTCTTTAAATAAACGCCATTAGCCCCTCACTTGCTGAGATCTCTAGAACCCATTTGATTGAAATTCCCCTAGATGTTGGTTGGAGTTGCATGTGCTTGGGTCTGGCATCCCAAGTCATATCTAATACCACGGACCAAATTTTGCCCGCTGGTATTGGAGCCACGTTGGTGGCCCATGGGACTTCTGTAGTCAAAATGTGGTGGTGCTTGCTTGAAGCTGAAATTTTAGGGAATTCCCAGAGCCAAACAGGGTGGATGATTCTGATCTGGCACTGGAGTAAAGCAGGGACACGCACATTTGCATCAGCTAAATCTCAATAGCCAGTTAAGATGGTCATACAAACATAAATTCTTATACACCAAGGAGCTGAGTCTCTCCAACATGCTGATGAGCTGAGAGCACTCACCTTCTTGGAGGATTGGCTTGTAGGTCCCAAACATCCTCCTGCAGGCTCAGAACAAAAGAAAGGATATTGCAGAACCTCAAGGTGGTCTTAAACTCATCTCTAAGGCCAGCGTCCACACTAGACCTAGAAGTACGGGTTAAGGTCCACAACGTCAGCTACATAAAATATGTAGCTGGAGTCGGTTTACCTTAAGCCAGGCTTGGCGCCATCTTCCCAGAGGGAGGCTGATGAGCAAATGCTCCTGTCACCTTCAGTTACTCCTCATGACTGCCAGGAGTACCAACACTGACTGGAGCTGTCCTCAGTGTTCGATTTAGCAGGTCTTAATTAGACCCTCTGAATCGAATGCCAGAAGATCGATCTCCAGCGTGGCAAGTGAAGACGTGGCCTAAGATTCAGCAAATCTAGTTCAGAGGTTCATTCCTTCACCTTCACCCTTAGCTCTCAGAGTTGCTCCGAGTGATGCCCCACTACACTTGTAACACAGAAGGAGTGCTAGTCGTGAAAGTGGGCAAAATATTCAAAATTTGACAGTATTTACGTTCCCTTTCAAAGTCAGAATTGCTTGCACTTCCTTTACAGATCTGCATCAGCTTTGAATGCTGGTTTGTCCATGGCAAATATTGTGGGCTTGTGCTTTCTTATGGCTGAATTGCCGTTTTTTGTGAAATTTCTAGGAAAATGCACAAATTTGGGGGAGTGAATATGGACAAAATGAATTTGCAGGACATTTCTCTGGCCTTTTTTGTTGAAATTTCTGTTTCTGGAAATTGGCACAGACTTAGACACCCCACCCTATTCAGGAAAGTATTTGTAGTCAAGATTGAACATAAGCACATGCTTTACATTAAGCACGTGTTTAAATATTGTCTTGGACAGGGATGCTTTCAAGCATGAGAGTTAGTGCTCCCCTGAATTGTGGTCCAAATTAATAGGGCTGATGTACAAGTTGAAACTCTGTGGTCCAGGACTCTCTGGTCTGGAAACATCCGTCACATGGCATGATTTTAGTTAGCCGCATGTCCATTTTTCATGGATGTGACCAAGTTTCCCTCAGTCCCATAAAGTTTGGTTTCAGCCACCAAACCAGCTCAATGTTCTGTGCTGTTCTTTAGTTCTAACTTACTCCTAAATGTCCTCTAACAGCCTAGTAAGCAATGGAAGTATTGGGAATGCTGTTAGACAATATTGTCCTCCTATGGTCCGGCACCGGTCAGGTCCCGAGGTAGCTGGACATGGGGCTTGTCTAGATTATGCCAAAGTTCCGAAAGAGGATATGCATATTCTGTGGGAATTTGCATATCTTCTTCCAATCTCACTTTTGAAAGCGGAGCTTTCGAAAGTGAAAGCAGTTGAGATACGTTTTTTTGGCACCCCCCCTTTTTCGAAAAGCCGCGTAAACCTCTTTGTCATTCTGGATAGTGAGAAACTGAGATCAGAATTTGCATATCCTCTTTGGAAACTTCGGCATAGTCTAGATATAGCCTAGGAGAGGTTCATCTTGTATAGGCAACTTTCTTCCTGCTTTTCTCTACAGCAATGGTGGAAAACACCACAACACTTGATAGCAAACAATGGGAAATATGTCCCTCTTTGAGGTACATGAACTGCTGTGGAGCCAGGGAGTAGCCAGTGTATGTACCATGACTTGGTAGGGAAAGAGTTCTTCTCAAGTGAAAGGGTGCCCTGAAATGAAGATGAAGGTTCCTAAACAGCATACAACTCTATTTTGCAAAACATTCATAAGACTTTTTTTTCAAAAGTGGAACACCCCGATGCATGGTTACCAAGTATAGTGCACCTACCACCGATCAGGAACATAATAAGGGTTACTAATTAGAACTAAGCAATCTGGAAAAGTGGCTATGCCAGAGCAGATCCTACAGAAATATGGGAAACTTCCTACTACAGAAGCAGTTTTGTTTGGGTTTGGATGGGTGACATTCCTCAGACATGATGCTCTGGAATTTCCCCGGGGGAAAAGGAATTTGAAGACACAATTTTCAGCCAATCTGTTTTCCGTGCCAAAAGCAGTCATCTGTGCTGAACTCCCTGTTGGAGCAATAATTTGTATTCTGCATGCACATCTCGGATCAAAAATTTCATTGGCAGAAGCCGTCCTGCCTAAACAGAGTGCTTTTAAATTGCATCTATACATCTTCTTTGTACCAAAACATTTCTGGTTGGGTATCTCGTGCTGCCTGCATTTATGTCTGCTCATCAAATTAAGTAACTGGGCCATCCATAAAAAGGAGTAATGCCATATATTCCTGTGGGATGCCTGCCTGTCCCTGATTTGTGTGGGGACTATTGCGCTTGATTAAGAATGATAACAAGCTAGCGGTAATCTAAGTTTGATGCAAAGCAGCCCGGATTACATCAATCTGTGTCAGTGGAAGGCAGCTCATCATTTATGAAATGCAGGCTTGTCCCCGATATTTATGAGACGGAAATGCAGTGGGCTCCTGAGGCTTCCCAGGCAAATCACCACTGACGTGCCTTGGTCTAGCGTCTGTTGCGTAAACTCTTCTTCCTCAGAATATCTCTGGGAAGGCCATGTAGTGGAGGAATAGCCTTTGAAAACTGATGCCTTTCAGGGCGAGGCTTCAGATATGGGTGCTTTAGTAATGACAAAGATGGGATTGGACATAGCTATGGCGTTCCTGGGAAACGAAAGCAGTTCCCTTGCGGCTTGGTTAACAGACATCTGCTTCTGACTCTGATTCATCACCCAGCATAGAATTTACGTCTTCCGAGCCTTCCACTTGGCTTGCTGTTCTTTGACTAGCCATACAGCCACCAGATCAGTGATGCCATTGTGGCTTGCTTCGGTGTGACTAAGGTCAGGGTATGGCTTATTTAGCCTGATTCTCGTAAGAACAGCCATACTGGGTGAGACCAACGGTCTGAATTCCAACAGAATCAGTTCCAGATAGTTCAGAGAGAATTAACAGAGCTGGGTAGTTATCAAACGATCCATCCTGTCAGTCATGGCTGGTGCATGGAGTTGTGACCTTGACTATCTTGGGTCATAGCCATTGATGGATCAGCCCTACATTAATTGAATTCTTCCTTGAACCCAGTTATATTTTTGGCCTTCATAACATCCCCTGGTGAGGAGTTCCACAGGTTGACTGTGTGTTGTGTGAAGAAGTGCTTCCTTCTGTTGATTTTTAAACCTGCTGCCCATTAATGTCATCAGGTGACATTTGGTTCTTGTGTTATGTGAAGAGGTAAATCACACTCCCGATTCACTTTCTCCTCACTGTTCATGATGGTATTGATTTTTATCATATTCCCCGCCCCATCCTTAGTCCTCTCTTTTCTAAGGCTATGCCTATACTACCACGTACATCAGCTCAAGTTATGTTGGTTAGGAGCATGACTATTCCACCCACTTGAGTGACATAAGTTACGCCAGTAGGCACGTTAGTGTGTACAGCTGTATGACTGAGGAGATTTCTCTCGCCAATATCGTTACTGCCACTTGTTGTAAGTGGATTGATTACGCTGAGGGGAGAACTCTCTCCCATTGGCCTAAAGTGGCTCTTACAGCAGCTGCATCAGTACCGTGAGGCCGCTGTGAGCTCTTCAGAGCAGAGATAGCCCAAGATGAACAGTGCCAGCGTTTTTAACCTCCCCTCATATGGAAAATGGTCCATGCCCTTTATCATTTTTGGTGCCTTTCTCTGTACTTTTTCCAATGCTAATATACCTTCTTGGGATGGGTCGACCAGACCTGCATGCAGAAATCAAGGTACGGGCGTACCATGGATTTATACAGTGGCATTTTGATACCTTCAGGCTTATCTATCCCTTTCCTAGTGGTTCCTAACATTCTGCTAGCTTTTTTGGACTGCACAATGAGCAAATGTTTCCAGAGAACTGTGCATGCTCTTTAAATAGTGACCGCTAATATGCACCCACTCATTGTATATGTGAAGGTGGGATTGCTTTTCAAAGTGCAGCCCTTCACATCTATCACCATTGAATATCATCTGCCATTTTGTTGCCCGGTGACCCCAATTTTGTGAGATCCCTTTGTGAGCCGTCACGGTCAGCTTTGGACGGAATACAAATGTACAACTCTTGTCATCTCTTTACATGCTCCCTTTTCCAAATCCTTCATGAACACATGGAACAGCACTGGTCCCAACTCAGATCCTTGCGGGATTCTGCTCTTTATCTCTCCCCACTCTGAAGCCTGACCATTCAGTCCTTCCCTTGCTTTCCGATCTTTTAACCAACTAGTGATCCACGACAGAACCTTCCCTCTTATCCTATGACTTTAAAGCTCCTTTACGCTGGTAGAGTGGTACAAAGAGGCCTTAGGGTGAAGAAGAATCAAGACCATGATGTTCCTTGGCTGTCCTCCAACTACAATGTTGAGGTGTTACTTTAGAAAGCCTCCCTCTGATTTGAATGTGAATTGGGTTGAGCTTCCTCTGGAGTAAACAACTTGGATTTCAAATAGATCAGGAAACTGCAAATAATGCTTTCACTTAGACAGTAACTTTTATGTAGCAGCTTCTTCGGTTGCCCTGCAAAATAAATGATGACAAGAAAAGCTCACAAGTAAATAGAGAGAGCTTCAGAAGTGCTGCTGAAGTCACCTTGTTAGACGGGGAATGACTGGAGAGGATGGGAAACGATTTAAGATTAGTTTGTGCAGATTTATGTAGTTCCACTCATGTCGATATCCTCAGTTAGTTTATGACCTGGAACACTGGGCCTGGTGGAAAGATCCTTGCTGATTGCAGTGAGTTTTAGCTCAGGCCTATTGTGTTGTGTCTAGAAGAGAACATGAAAAAGATTAAAATAAAGGCCTGCTTGCCCATTGTTCTCCACTCGCTGGTTATGTACATAGACACCAAATGGGTATAAAACACTGCCAGTCTGGCATTTGACAGCCAACTTGTCCTCATTACACAAGGTGTGGGGCAATGGCGTAGCAGGCCTTAAATCTCTATGATGTACTAGACAGGTCAGGAGATTAGTAATGGGATACTAAGGCCAGGTCTACACTTAAAGGGAAGATCAAAGCAAGATACTCAGCTCCAGCTACGTGAATTCCATAGCTGGAGTCGACATGCCTTGTTTTGAGTTTCCCTGCCATTTCCACAGTGGGAGGCCAACAGGAGCAAACACTCCTGTTGGCTTCTCTTACTGGTAGCGAGGAGCAGGAGTACCGACCACCAAGAGGGATGCCCTCTGAGTTAGATTTAGCAAGTCTTACCTAGACTCACTAAGTCAAACTCCAGAAGATTGATAGCAGCAGCAGTGATCTTTCATTTAGTGAAAGTCTCAGTTGTTAGAGAAGGCGGGGGTCACATAAGAAAACAACACTGTGTTAGTGCTAAGAAGAGACGCTAACTAAATGCAGTCAGCCGAGAGGATAAGGATCAAAAAGACATGGAAATTGAGCTTCTAGGGAGCTTCTGGCAAGTCAGGAAATGTTGGCATGGTTTCTGCTTCTCTGTGCTCTTCCTGTTCCATAGATAAAGAATTCTGATTAGGAAATTATTCCTCCCCTTCCCTTCCTTCCTGCAAATTAAAAAATAGTCCTCAAAATTGTTTGGGATTTTTTTTTTTGTCAAAACAGCAACAGTTTCACTTGCTTGAAACCATTGTTAAGTTTTGGGTGGGGAGGAAGGGCTTGAGAAATCCTGAACTTTTTCCACAAAATGGAAATATTTTTGCCAAAAAATTCAGTTTTGTCATTACTTTGTTATTGTTTGTTAAAAAAATGTTTCAGTGAGAAACTTTCAACCAACTCAGAGCAAGCCTGCAGGGCTGTCAGTCTCATTATTCAAGAGTAGACCTGAGCAAATAGTGGATTTTTCAGTACCCTGAAAATTCCCAAAAATAAACTTTGAAAAAATAATTTTGGGCCCACCCAAAACCAAATTGTATCCATCTTTTTGGTGAAAAGTAAAAATAACAGACATTTTGGGCTGAATTAAGTATTTTGTTTGAACCCAGATGATTCTCTCTATTTCAAACTTCTTTTCCTTAAAAAAATAAATAAATAAAGTAACTTTGAAACGAAACGTCCTTTTTGAATTATAAAGTTGAAACATTTTATTTCAAAAATTGCAATGCGAAATGTTTAAACTTTCAGAATTTTTTTTTTATTTTAGGTTTTTTGGATTGAAACAATTTGCTGAAATTGATGCAAATTGGCGAAATATTTCAGTTCACCCATGTCTACTTTTTTTTTTTTTTTTTTGTGGCTGGAAAATAACTTTTGGATGAAAAAACTCTCACCCAGCTCTGTTCAAGAGCACTGCATGTCTTTTAAAAGCCACCGATCACGGAACAAAGATTTAGATGAAGACAATGCCATTATTTCTGGCTGGATGAGAAATAACTGGGTTTCCTGATTGACGACTTTCCCGCAGCTTGGGAGGTTTTCATCCAGGAGAAAATGTTCTTGCCTCTATATTCCAATGCAGAGACTCTGGAGGAAAAAAACTGGAAGGATCTGCAATGATTTAATCCATGCTGTCAGAGATAGACAAGCATCCTTTTTCTCACAGGGACACTTACCAGAACAGCTCAGCTTTGCTTTGCTTCCCAGTTTTCCTACCCATGCCACACGCAACACAAAACCCTCTCACTTTCTTGGATCCCAGATGGCACGTCTGCATTCCTGCCAGGGACTTGGATTGATGGAAGTTAGACAGGAAGCGCAAAACTACAATCAGACGGGTTCTGCTTCGCGGGGTCTCCAATGGGTGACTAATTGTTGACGCTAGCAGGCGGGAGTCACCTGCTGCCGAGGAAAATATTTACACACCGCACCCACAGCTGCCAAGCTGTGGTGTTTCGAGGATCAGCATTTGTGGGGGCAGATGGCACGGCAAACAGTTTGCCTGATGCGTCAGAGATTTACACCTACCGCAACACTCTGCTTCTTGCCAGGGGGAGGCGGGTTAATTGGAAGCATTAAGATTGATGGGTTGGGTGGCTTTGAAGCCTGGATTTTATTTGCTTTTTATACCTCCACCCTACCCTGAATTACTGCTGAATAAACCACCTTGCTGAGAACGCAGCATGTTTTCAATAGACATTTCACCTGGGCGGAGCTGCCCGAGTTCTGAGAG
Source organism: Pelochelys cantorii (assembly GCA_032595735.1). Classification (NCBI taxonomy): domain Eukaryota; kingdom Metazoa; phylum Chordata; order Testudines; family Trionychidae; genus Pelochelys; species Pelochelys cantorii. The sequence continues at coordinate 71,219,842 of CM064332.1, forward strand.
GTTTTGCTGGCCTGGTGCAGTTATTCTACTTGTAGTGGGGAGAGTAGAGACTTAGATAGAGGAGACAGGAGACCTATGTTGCTGTCACTGACCTTTAGTAAGTTCCTCATAAACCTATGGCTAATCTCCTTTCTATGTCTAGAGAAGCAACTGTCTCTTGCTACATGTAGAGGCAGAATGGGGTCCTGAGCTCAATTAGTATCCCCCGGTACGAAGAACATAAGAACGGCCATACTGGGTCAGACCAAAGGTCCAGCTAGCCCAGTATCCCGTCTTCCATCAGTGACCAATGCCAGGTACCCCAGAGGGAGTGAACAGAGCAGGGAATCATTAAGTGATCCCTCTCCTGTCATCTGTTTCCAGCAAGAGGCTAGGGACACCATTCCTATCCATCCTGGCTAATAAATATTGATGGACCTATCCTCCATAAATGTATCTAGTTGTTTTTTGAAAGTCCTGGTCTTCACAACATTCTCTGGCAAGGAGTTCCACAGGTCGACTGTGCGCTGCGTTAAGAAAAGCTTCCTCTTGTTTGTTTTAAACCTGCCACCTATTAATTTAATTTGGTGACCTCTTGTTATGTTGTGGGAACAAGTCAATAACTTTTCCTTATTCACTTTCTCCATACCGGTCATGATTTTATAGACCTCTATCCTATCCCCCCCTTAGTCTCCTCTTTTCTAATCTGAAAAGTCCCAGTCTTTTCAATCTCTCTTCATAGGGCACCCATTCCAAATCCCTTTATGTTGCCCTTTTCTGAACCTTTTTCCATGCCAAAATAGCTTTTTTGAGATGAGGCAACCATCTGTGCTTTTTAGAAAGAGACTAATTCACCCAATACTCCTCACCCCCTCTGGAACACTTTGTACTTGCCCAAGAATTCAGTTCTACCCATAGTCCTTCTGCCGCGGTCTGGCTCTTCAGCTCCCAGCTAGTACTTGTCTCCTCTCACCTGACTCTTACCGCACGCTGCGCCCTTGAGACGTGGAAATCCTGCCAAAGTGGGTGGGGCAGAGTCAGAGCCATAGGATGGTAGGCCCCGTCTTCCCTGGGGCACCAGTCACTTCCCAGGGTTGTGCTCTACCGCTCCAGCCTCCCCACAGGATGCTTGGTCGACAGCGGCTGGGTGCCTCAGAGGTCCTGCCCACTTTCCTGGTACATGCCAAAAAGGCCCCTGCCAGCCTGGTTTCTCTGCCTCCACATTCCCTCTCACTTCCACAGGTGCAGCCCTCATCTACCACCATCTACTCCAGGGCTCGGGTGAGCCCAAGTTCAGCCAGGAACTTGCGCACATGTCTAACTGGGGCTCTAAACTAGCCCCTTTTGATTTCAATGAGGGAGTGCTCTGGGTGTAAAGCAGTGTTTCTTAAACTGTGTTCTGTGGTACACTGGTTTACCGCGAGGCAGTCGGAGGTGTGCCGCGGAGAACAACAGAATTCAAAATGGCCGCCCTTAAAGGGCTCAGTAACATTCCCCCCAACCTATTTTGTTCTCAATAACTTCCCCCCAGCCCTTTCCCCCCCCGACCTCATAAAAAAATTATTGTTTGGTGTTCCTCGGTCTTAAAAAGTTTAAGAAACACTGCTGTAAAGCGAGGCCTAAATACGGTGCTGAATCAGGACTCGGGGGCTCAGGTTTCACGGCGATGAATGTGGCAGCAATGGCTGGATAATCTACTTGTAATTTGAACTATGGTCTCAATTAGGGATGAGCTGAAGACATGATGTTTGAATCTGGATCAGGATTTAGGCTTTCTTATTGCTGGTTTTGTTCCTATTTATCTGCACTGTGGTGCCACCTAGCGGCCAACCCTCTGCCCCATGCTAGGAGCTGTACAAAATACATGACAAAGACCCGGTCCCTGCCCTTGAAGAGCTTATGTTCCACGTGTACGAAGAGGGGCACCAGGTGGCTGCAGTACATAGATTCAGAGAGCCCAGTCAGTAATAATAACCGTACCTCGCTCTCACATGGCATTTTCCATCCATAGATCTCCAAGTGCTTTACAAAGCAGGTCAGTCTCATGTCCCCCATTGACAGATGGAGAAACAGAGGCACAGAGATGGGCCGTTCCTTGCCCATAGTCACCTAGCAGGCCAGTAGCTGAGCTAGAAATAAAACCAGCGGCCAGGTCAAGTGATAGGGTATAATGCCACCGTTAGTAGTTCTGCATGTTCATATTGAGTTCCTTCAGAACTCCTGGGTGAGGCACACCCGTCTGGTCCTGAGGACGGATTTCTGTTTGTTGATTTATTCCAAAACCTGCTCTATTGCCACCTCACTCTGGGACAATTCCTCAGATTTTTTACTTGATAAGGAATGGCTCAGGTGTGGGAATCTCCCTCCCGTAGTCTGTAGTGAAGACCAAGGCAAAAGACTAATTTAGCTTCTTGGCAACTATCCTTGAGTACTCCTTCAGCACTTTGATCATCCAGTGCCTGCCGCCCCCGATGTTTTTGGCATGCTTCCTGCTTCTTGTGGTACTTTTTTTAAAAATGCTGTTAGTTGTTGTGTCTTTTACTAGTTGCTCATCAAATTCTTTTTTTGGCCTGCCTAATTATTTTTACACACTTGACTTGCCATCGTTTATGCTCATCTCTAGCTTCCTCAGTAGGGTTGACTTCTGATTTGTAAAAGATTTGTCTCCAACAGTCTCCCTTACTTTAGTTTCCATTGAATTAGCTTCCTGATGGGTGTATGGTTCCCCTTTATGTAGTTAAATGTTACTGTGGTGCATTTCTTTTCTGTTCCCCCCCACACACACACAGACACACACCCCGCCCTTATAAGGACGTCAAATTTAATTGTATTTTGATCGCTATTACCAAGCGGTTCAGCTACATTCTCCTCTTAGATCAGCTCCTCTGCTCCACTTTGGAATAAATCAAGGACAAGCGGCTCCACGAAGCAGTCATTGATGGTGTCTAGAAATGTTATCTCTAAGCGCATGTCACCTCAGGATGGTGTGCAGGCAATGCAGCGATGGTTGAAATCTTCCATTGTTATTGGGTTTGCTGTTCCTATAGCTTCTCCAATCTCCCTGAACGTTTCATTACAGCCGTCACTCTTGCTAGGCGTTTATCATTCAAGCCAGGGATTTCGAGCCCTTGATACTTTGTTGTACAGCTCGATTCAGTGACGAGTTTTGCTTTATTTGACTCTAGGCCATTCCCTCACCAGCACAACCTACTCTGTGCACTTTGTACCCTGGCATAACTGGTTCAGAGGGGTACCGGGTTAGTCTGTTTCAGTAAGAACAACAAGGTGTCCTGTGGTGCCATAGGCTGTGTCTACACTGCAGCACTATTTCAGGATACCGGCGGTATCTCGAAATAGCTATTCCGTGTCTTTTGAACGCACCCGTTATTTTGAAAAATAACGGGCTCGCTATTCCAATGTCCCTGTAAACCTCATTCCACGAGGAGTAAGGGACATTTCGGACTAGCAGGTTATTTCAAAATAAGCTATTTTGAAATTAACTCGAAATAAGCTACGCAGTTTGTGTAGCTCCAATTGCATAGCTTATTTCGAGCTTCAGGTACAGTGTAGATGCACCCCTAGAGACTAATACATTTGTTTGGGCCTAAACATTCATGGGTATAAGCTTTTCTGGTAGGCGATGGGCCAATGAGTGAATGTGATGCTGGATGCTAAGTTATAGCCCTCCCTCTTAGGTTCCGTTCCATCCATACCTGCAGGTTACCTGATAACTAACATGCAGCCTTGGTTGCTAAAAAAATTAATCCTGAATGAACGGAAAAGTCCAGCCTCACCAAAGGTTGATGCCTGGCTCCATAATAGGGCTCGCCTCCTGGCTTACAGGCAAGCTGGTGTTCTGCAGAAATTTGGAGCTGCTATCTAGCACACACACACGGGAGTGGGTGAAAATAAGCAGCAGAACGGCTCTTGAGAAAGAGGGGGGTTTTGCACAAGAAGGAGCAATGTAAACTGCTCCTCCTTGTGCAAAAGCCCCTTGCGCAAAAATGGCGGCTCATTTGCATATGTTCTTGCGCAAGACTGGACCGTGTAGACGTAGCCTAAGGGTTGTTTTAGGCAGGCTGCAGAGGTTCTGCAGCTTAGAGTTGCAGTTATTTATCTTACAGGTTAGAATCCTGTCTCAGCTTGGACTCAGCCTTTGCCTTTCCCCTGGCTTAGTTTTTTTTGTTTTTTTCAAATGTTCTCAGCAATGTTCCCTGTATGCTGAAATTCCAGTGACACCCAGCTGTTTAGAAGAGTGCTCACAGCCACCAGCATGTGTTTCTAGTGGTGGTGCACACCTACACATGCCTTGGTGTACATAACAAAATTTATTCCACACACTAATGGGAAAATTTAGAGTGAACATTGGTTCTCAGCAGTTTTCCTTCTTGGGCAGGAAGGTAATGGAGAAGAGTCTTAATTGCCTTACTTCCCGGTCTTATATGGAATTTACATAAGGCGGGAATCCTTTGTTTTCAGCAGGCAAGTACCAGCAGTGTCCAAGGTGGTATTTTGTACCATGTGACCTTATCATATGACCTTGCAGTGTCACAGCAACCACATGACAAGTTTTATTTGAAAGGTCCCCAGGAAAGAGCTCCAAGGAAGATGGGAGATCCACATTTCCAAAGACAAGTTGGCATTTCCTAACGCACACCAGACAATATGCAATCAGCCTTGATGGGCCATTTCTAAGTATACATGCCCAGTTGTAATGGTTACATAATCAATATTTCTAATTTCAGATACAGAACAAATTGGATAAACACATTCAGTAAATCCTAGCCTTTCCACTAATATCTCACAAGACCCGTCTTGCGTAAAACACAATATTTCTATGAAGAGTATGGGGTATGGCCTCACAGGGGAATTCCTGAACAATTTGAAGCAGTTAAGGCTGACTTTTAGAGGTCTAAAATTAACATAGACCCCCAAGGAGAGACATGTTGCGTACGCTCCTCTCCTTTAGCCTCTTTACTTACTTTGAGTGTGATGAAGAATCTGGTACTTTGATCTATTTGTTGTATTTGGAAAAATTATTAAACCTTACAAATAAAACATGGGATTGTTACTGGCCCAATACAAGGACTACTACAGCCCTGGTCTATAGTAGGACTTTATTTCAAAATAACCCCCTTTTGGGCAAATTTATAAGCAGAGCGTCCACATGACCAAGCCTGTTATTTCGAAACAACGGGCTGCTTAATGCGAAATCTGTAAGCCTGCTTTTCATCAAGATTTTAACGCTAATTCCAAAATAGTTATTTTGAAATAGTGGTAGCATGGACACTCCGGTACTGCTATTTCGAAATAACGATGCCCCAGAGTCATTTGAACTAATTACTCACCAGTGCTTCCTGGGGCTCTAAGTCTGAGGTAGCAATCCACATTAATGGAGCCTGCCTTGGACTCATTTCGAGGCTTCCTCATAGTGTGGACATGCTAGTTCGAATTTATTAAATCAGGAGGTAAGTCAAATTTACTAATTTCAAAATAGTTTGCTAGTGTAGACATGGCCTCAGAATTGTTACTGTCCAATGCAAGACAACAGTTGTTGCTGTGGGATTTTTTTGGACCAGCACTATAGAATCCTGGCGTATTATTTTTAAATCTGCCTCATTGGACAGGCAAACCTTGTCTTAATCAGCAGAATTGAATGCCTCATTTTGGCCCCAAAAGAAGCAATTGTCTTTCAATCTTGGGAGGAAGCCAAACCTTCTTCACTGTTTTGACACATTAATCAAGGACACAATGCATCATCTTTTCTTACACTCTGAACTGGCTATCAATGCATTTTTGGAGTGCTGACTAAATAGCATTGAGAGAAAATCTGAAAAGCTTGTGTGAGATGAGCTTATCTGAACTGCATTATCATTCAGAAATGGGGTCCATGAGAAGTGTTAGGAACCAGATTCTGCTATCCATAGTCACACGGAGTAATGATGCACTCAGTGAGTAGTGCCGTTGGCATCCATGGATCTACTGGTGCCATAACATCCTATTCAGTAAAAACAATGAGAGGTCCTGTGGCAACTTAGGATGTATCTAGACTGCACCCCTCTGCCAGCAGAGGGATGCAGAGTAGGCTGGGCAAAATTGCTAATGAAGCGGGGATTTAAATATCCCATGCTTCATTAGCATAAAAATGGCCACCGCTTTTTTCTGGCATGGAGATTTGTCAGAGAAAAGTGGCAGTCTAGAGGCTGATCTATTGCTAAAGAAAGCCTTTTCCGATAGATCTTGTATACGTCGTTTTACGAGGCATAAGGCTCTATTGGAAAAGGCTTTCTTTAGTGATAGATCAGCCTCTAGACTGCCGCTTTTCTTCAACCAAGCTCCGTGCTGGAAAAAAGCAGTGGCCATTTTTATGCTAATGAAGCGTGGGATATTTAAATCCCCACTTCATTAGCAATTTCGCCCAGCCTAATCTGCATCCCTCTGCTGGCAGAGGGGCGCAGTCTAGACATACCCCTAGAGACTAACCAAAATATATAGAATATATATAACTTTCATGGGCAAAACTCACTTCACCAGATGAACTGGAGTGGAAATAACAGAAAGCAATATATCTATATCTATATCTATATTTATATCTTCGTTTCTGTTATTTCTGCTCTAATCATCTGATAAAGAGGATTTTGCCCATGAAAGCTCATGATTCTACACAATTTTGTTAGTCTCTAAGGGCACATCTACACTGCAGGGCAAAAGTCGAATTAAGCTAGGCGACTTCAGTTACATCAATTGCCTAGCTGAAATCAAAATAGCTTAATTTGGCTTTTGGCGCTGTCTACACAGCAGGAAGTCAAAGGAAGAACACTCTTCCTCTGACTTCCCTTGCTCCTCGTGAAATGAGGGTTACAGGAGTCAGAGTAAGAGGTCCTCCAGCTCGACATTATTTTGAAATAACGGCTTGCAGTGTAGACGCGCTCTTTGTTATTTTGAAATTATGTCAGTTATTCCGAAGTAACGCTGCTGGGTAGATGTACCCAAAGGTGCCACAGGACTACTCGTTAGAAACTAACACAGCGACCCCCCCTAAGAGCCTATTGAGTGTGAGTGAAGGTATCAGAATCTGGTTCATGATACATCCCGGAGGCCAGAGCAGGAAATTGAAATGTTCCTAGCCTGGAAGGTATGTGAAATAGGGGGAATCCTGCGTGGCGTGGTACAGAATTCAGACCTTCCACAGATTTCTTGGCTCTCCTGCAGAAAAATGGGGGGGAGCAAAGCGATCAGTGGGAAATGCATGGAGCAGCAGCTCCGGTTCGTCAGCTGGGAGGGAGCCAGCAGCAGGGAGCAGACAAAGGGGTGCGGGGCATGCGTGGGTGTGCTTCCCCCTCCTCCCCCAGCGAGGTTCAGGAGGTGAGGCTGGGTGACTGCCTGAGACAGACTCACTCTGTCCCTCCCCCCACCCCACCCCCACATTGCTGCATGGAGGCCTAGGGCTGTGTGAAGCAGGCACTGTCCCTGAGGTGGAGCAAAATGTGACAGCTAAAAAGGCAGGCTGCTAATGCTTGTTAATTGTTCCCATTCTTCCTCAATTAAGCTTCAGGGGGTAGCCGAGTTAGTCTGTTACTTGAAAAAAAACAGCAAGCAAATGGTCTGGTAGCTCTTTATAGACTAACAAAACATGTAGATGGTATCATGAGCTTTCGTGGGCACAGCCCACTTCTTCAGATGACCGGAATTATGATTAGACGATAAGGAAACTCAAAATAAATAGGAGAAGGGAAGGGGGGGGGAGATGTTCTGTTGCCCACCTCCCTACCTCTATGCATAAAGTATCAGGAGAAAGGGTGTTAGACCTGAGTATATAAAGATCAAAGTCAGTGGCTGGATAAGGCAGGAAGGATACCAGTCAGAAAGTAGTTAGCACCTTCATTGATAAAGGTTCCACCACCCCATATCTTGATTAAGTCCATAATTAATTGAATTGAATTTGCATATGTACTGTAATTCCAAGCTTTCCCTGTGGATTTGGCTTGAGGAACTGGCCTGTGACAAGACCACCACCTTCAGATCTGTGAGATTATTGTTAGGTAAACAGAAATGTTCTGCCACTGGCTTCTGAGTATTTTCTTTACGTATATCCGATTTGTGTCCATTGATTCTTTCACGTACAGAACATCTTTCCCCCCCTCCTTCCCTTTCCTATTTATTTCGAGTTTCCTTATCCTCTAATCATAACTCCAGTCATCTGAAGAAGCAGGCTGTGCCCACGAAAGCTCATGATACCATCTACATGTTTTGTTAGTCTATAAAGTGCTACCAGACCATTTGCTTGCTGTTTTTTTTCCTCAGTTAAAGCTCCTTTACCTTGCCAGAGTGGTGTGAGGGAGCCGTATTGTAAATAAATCCCCAGCTGGGAAGCTTTCTGGCTTTTTCCCCCGCTCTGTTCCTGAGAGGCACAATGGGGTTAAATAAAAAGGCAGGACAATGATTAGCAAAACTTTCTTGTGTGATAGTCTGAGCAATTTCAATTGGGGGTTGGTGCTCTTCAATTTAAATGTAAATCCAAGGTTATTACTGGGAGGCAGGGTCTTGGTTACTAATTATTTGTAAACAAGAAGATTTACCTGGCATTGCTCAGGTCCTTCAGGGCAAGGGGGTTGGGGGATGTGTGGGGCTCAGAGCAGAGGGTGCAGGAGTCAGGGAAGGGCATTTGGAGGTGTGGGGCATAGGGGAGGGAATTAGGGAAGGGGTTGGGTGGCCAGTGGCTGTTCCCCAGACCCACTTGGGGCAGGAACCAATGGCTGCTCAGCTGGGATTGCACTGCCTGGCCCACCGGCAGTGTGGCTCCTTGAGGCTCTCAGGGTGGTGATGGTGTGCTCCCTTGCTGCCCCCCTGTGGTCATTCTGCAGTATAACTGTCCCTGCTATCACTGCCCTCCCTTTCCATTTGATGAGAAACAATCCCATTCCAGGCACATCCCATTGTCCTAGCACTGCCAAACCCTGGCCTGGCTTTAACTTATAACAGGAAGCTGCCTACCAAATTTGGTGGTACTAGCTCTTACCATTTAGGAGGATAAACTAAAACAAATAGTCTGGTAGCACTTTATAGACTAACGAAACATGTAGATGGGATCATGAGCTTTCGTGGGCACAGCCCACTTCTTCAGGTGACCGGAGTGATGAGTTTAGGATGTGCAGACCCAAAAAACAGACACTCACAGACGGACGGACACAGACACACAAACTCCCTCAAATATATAGTAGATTAACTTTCATATAGTTAGGAAATACTGACCAGTTACTGTGATTTTTTTTCTCCATGGTAGTTTAAATAAATTGCAAAATAAGTAAAACTAGTGTCATGATATGGCATTATTTTGACAACTAAAAATATGCAGAATTTTGTATTTTTTGGTGCAGAATTCCTCATTTTTTGGCACAGAATTCTCCCAGAAGGTAGCTGATCCACGTGATTAGACAACACGTCCTGAAACAACAAACCCTCCCCCAAAGAGGTTGAACATATAGTTCCTAAATTGTTTGACAAATGATGGGTAGGAAAAAAAGGCTTTGGGAAAAATAGCTGTGGGTGAAGCTGTCTGGCCAAAAAAATATGACTGCACTAGAAAAGAACAAAAAAATAGAAATTCAGTAAAAATGTACATCAACCTAATTACTTTGCTCTTTATTTTACAGCTGGGTTGGCTGGATTCTGGTGCTTTTAAGAGCATTGATTGATTCTATAGCCAAGTTTTCTGATGCACTAGTATTGAGGTTGGACAGCAATGGAGTACCTCGGGGCAGGTTTATTGGTACTTGCACTAGCACTTGTAATCACCGGGCACCTTGTGTTTAAGAATAGGCAGGGAAACTCTGTTGTAACATCCTTCTTCACCAGGGTTTCAATCCAATGTGACGTGTACAGCTGTGCAATGTGATCAGACAATTTTGCCTGCTCAAAATAGGACAGTGATGTAGCAGGGGAGGTATCTCAAAAACTCAGTTGCATCCAGGGGACACGTTTGTACTGCTGCTTTTTTTTTTTGGCAGAAGTGCAAAGGTGCTCTTTCGGAAACCCTTGTATTCCTCGTTCCACGAGGAAGAAGGGGGCTTCCAAAAAAGGGTTTTTTTTTTTTTTCAAAATTTCACCCAGTCCAGACAGGCCAATTTTTGGAAAAGCCTCTTTCGACAAAAGTATTGGAAAACGATATGCAAAAACGCGCTCTGCATTTTGCATATCTTTTTCCAATAGCTCCTCACAGTCTAGCCGTACCCCTAGTTTTGCGAGGCCTTCTTATGATCATTCCACAAAATGGGTAAACTGAGGCACAGAGGGTTGGGAATTTCTCCATTGTCTTGCAAGGCCCACCAGTTTTCTCAAGCATTTGGCTTGGGGGGCAGTTGAGTTGGGTATTATGGACTGTTGATAACAGGTGCTTGGAGTGAAATAGACTCTTTTATACGCTGAGAAAACAAGATCATATGCACAAAACTATAGTGGCACAGTCAGGAATAGAATCCCGGCTTGGTCCTATTTTCAGGTCTTTCCTCTATCCTGTGGATACTCTTCAACACAGGCCACTGTCATTATTTCTGGCACCCTCGTGAGAAATTAAGCAGACTTACTGTGAATGCATAAATATTAATAGACCCAGGGGACTCATTTGCAATGAATAATTTATTTTACAAATTTTGCCTCTTTCTTGCTTTATGGATGGTCTGCAAGCAGATTAATTCTTGCACTGTAGCTTGTTTGTGGCCAATTCTTAGTGAATAGTCAGTGCTGGGAATGTGAGTTGTTTGGGCCGGACATACAGTCACTTGCTATTGTTTTGGTCCCCCAGTCAGACGGTCATAATGCAGAACGAGGTTTCTGGAGTGACTATTCTTGGCTAGGAAATCTGCATTCACTTTCTGAGAAGGTTCTGCCATCCTTGTGAGAAACTCTTTTCATTTCTGCAAACATTTCTGCTAGAATATTCATGGCTCGCAAACTCTGACAGCAAATTCATTAAGACATTTGAATGAATATTCATGGGAATGTGTGCAGTTTATACCCGCCTCTGAATATTATGGAGCAAGGGGGGGGGGGGGATTATTAGCTCTATCAGAAAACAAGCCAACCCCCTCTCATGGTTATATGGTGTAACTTCCGCTCCTTGGGAATGCTCAGAAGACAGAAGAAATATGGTTAGATGTACTTCCTGAATGTCAGGTAATTGGCTAAAATTAAACAACATGAGATAGATACAAAATCGTCCATATTCTCCTCAACTGAAAACAATATACAGGTTGAACCGCTCTAGAATAGGTTGCAGTGCTAGCACAGGTCGAACCTCTCTAATCTGGCACCCTCGGGACCTGACCAGAAACAGAGAATTTTCCGGCCCATGGGAGGTCAATATTGCCTAGCAGCATTGCCAACACTTCCACTGCTTACTGGGATGTGTTCTGTGCCGTTATTTAGCTCTAATTTACCCTCAAATGTCCTCTGAGAGCCAGGACTGGTGGCTGTAAACAAACTTAATGGCACTGAAGGAAACTTGGCCACCCCCATGAAAAGTGGACATCCGGCTAACTGAACTCATTCCAGATGCTGGATGATTCTGGATGAGAGAATGCCAGACTAGAGAGTTTCCACCTGGATAGTCCTTAGATGAGCCAGTGATCTCCAAAATAATTCAGATGTTAGCCATATGGGGGGACAGCCCATACAACTGGACAAAAAGACTAGCCTAACTGGGGAAAATTTAAAATCAGAGTGTGATATTTTTACTCACCAGACAAGTACTTTTATTTACTGGAATCTTATTACATGAGTAGTTCCACTGAAGTCACTGGAATTTCTTGTAGTGAAGGATACTATGCATTGTAAGAGCAGGTCTTCACCAGACCCGGCAGCTTGGCTTAAGGTACGCAATTCCAGCTATGTAGAATACGTAGTTGGAGTCGGCTTACCTGAAGGCAAGCTTGGTAGGATTGCCATAGTGGGAGGCCGAAAAGAGCAAACGTTCCTATTGGCTTCCCCTACTCCTGGCAAGAGCAGGAGTACTGGACGTTGGCGGGGGCACCCTCTGAGTTTGATTTAGCAAGTCTTAACTAGACTCGCTAAATCAAACTCCGGAAGATCGATCGCAGCAGCGGTGCTGTTCTGTCTAGTATAGACAAGGCCTTAGTAAGGGTGTCACAAGCTGCACTAAGTAATTCCTACTCACTCACAGTGTTTCCTCTTTCATTTTCTTTGATTGCAGCATTCATTCGCACATGCAAGGCTAAGTTCTGCACAGATATGGCCCTCCCCTCCTCCCCGCCAAAGCTACTGGCTTGCCTGAGATGTAACAGAGAGCGGAATGGAGCCCCTGGTGCTTAGGAACCACAGTGGCATTTGGCACTGAGCTGCTAAGATGTACAAAACGTTTGCACAAAGCCATATGCTCAGCCTCTAAAAGCAAATGAAACCACATGCTCCCAGCTACTTGTTTGCTTGAAGCTAGTCCTTGCACGAGGCTATTGCATGCTAATGCTTTATCCCACATCTCAATCACGCTGTAGCGGGGAGGAAGACAAAGTCATCATTTACTCTAAAAGCAGTTTATCCACAGAGGGGCTGGATGCTTCGCTGGCATTTGTTCGCAACACAGTGCGTAGCCAGGATCGTAAAGAGAAAGCACCGGGCTTGGATTATGGAGCGTTCAGAATGTTGGCTTAGTAATCAAACAACATCGTGTTGGTGGTTTCGCTCATTTCAGACAGCGGTACATGAGGCGCATAAAACTCTATCTGCCTGAGTGCCCCGTGCCGTTAGCACTTCTTCATCTACGGTATTGTTAATGGGGCAGAGCCACAGCCGGTAGAAACCTGGTGATGGATAGCAGCGCAGGAGCCGACCCAGTATGGTTTGGGCCTTTGATTGCTTCCGCACCCCCTTTCTCTGTGGATTTAAGAGCAGGATTACAATGGGTAATACAGTGCATGAGCACAGAGGAACCATCTACCCGTGGCATGCAACATAGGCACATAGGAATCGCCCAGCTGGGTCTGACCCAAGGTCCATACCTTCCAGAATCCTGTGTCTGACAGTGGCCAGCGCCGGCTGCTTCTGAGGGAGGCTGAGTCCCTTGTGAAAGTCTCCTCCTCATTCCTAAAGTGAGGCTCAGCACTCAGAGGAATGAGGTGACTGCTCCATCATGCTCCCCCCAAAAAGGGACCTCTGACTCCAGAGCAAGCCGGGCAGGTGGAGAAGAGCCCAACCCTTTGGTGCAAGCTGCCCCACTGTGTTCACAGACAATCCCTCCCTGGATCCTTCAGGTGGCAGTGGGGCAGAGTTTCCACACTCACCCAGGAAACCAACCCCCCAAAAGGGTTCAAAACCCTAAATAAATCCGTCTTTGTGTAAAAGTTTTACACTGGGAAAGCTCATCAAATTAGCTCCCTTTATCAATGAAAGAGAGAGATGCACCATGGTTGATCCCCCCGAGTTAACAATTATTTACACTGGGCCTGATCATAGACAAAAGTGTTTTTATTAAGTACAAGCAGGAGGATTCAAGGGGCTGCGAGTGAAAACAGAGAGATCAAAGTAAGTTACTAAATTAAAATGAATAGAAAATGCATAGCCAGTTCTAATCCACTAAGAAACTTCTCACGTGCAAATTCTTACCTTAAACAGCTGTTCTTATTGCAGGTAAAAAGTTTCAAATGAAAGTTGGCCTTTTACTCTTACTTGGGTCTTCAAAGGTCTTTGTTTTCAATTAGGGTGGGCCAGGTAATTTAAAAAGCCAGCTGAAGACAAAAAGGGATTGCTTCCCATTGCTTAGACTTTTGCCAAGGGGAGGAATCCTTTCTTTTACATCCCCTCCTTCCCTGGAACAATACCAGCTTCAAAATGGATTTCAGTCCCAGGCGGGTATGGTCACATGGACTTACAGGACAAACAAGGCTGTTCACAAGTCGTTGAGGTGATCACCGAGTCATTAGGCTCCTGGGGCACCAGTAATGGCTCTCACTAGCACATTTATACACAGATCCCCACTTCGTATTTCTAACTCCACATACAAGAACGATTCATGCACAGAAATAGGATACAGCGATTCAGCAGATTGGGACATTACAATTGATAGGTTACAGGAGGTATTTTGTGTTATGCATGGTCATAGTCACAAGCCAGTTTTCTTCAAGCATGGAGGTGGGGGCGTCACAGTCTGTAACATGTACCGGAGGGAAATGCCATATTGCCGCTGCTTGTGATTTTTGTTGCTAGGTTTGCCATAGTTCAGTGTATTTTCTTAGAGCCTCAGCTTAACAGAGGTTGCCAAAACTAGCCCTCAGCCGTACACATTCGTACGGATAAAGAGTGCCCAACAGGAAGCGTATGGGAGCTGGATTAGATCTGCCACAGATCAAACTACTTTCTTTTTGCCTTGTAATCCGCCCATTGATTTACAGACTGACATTCCTCTGGTGACTCTCACAAATCCTCCCCGGTGCTAGAGTTTGCCTTTGTATCGGCGGATTAGCTGTCAGACGTGTCAGCGCAGAGGTAGCTAGAAAGCTCCCCAGCGACTCTCCGGCTTCCAGGGCTGGAAACACCACTCACTCCAGGCTGCTGAACGCTAGCACCAGGTGCTGGGCTGTCGATTGGACCCTCATTTGGATACGTGACCTCACAATCGAGGAGAGGCGCCCTTCCTGAAGGGGGGGCAGGATTCCCGCGAGAGGCAGAGGCCGTTGTCAGGCCCTTTGTGGGTCAATAAACACATTAAATCAGTAGTTCTATGGTGGCACTGACTTGAGGCCGGAGCTGCTACTGTGTAAGGCCAGTCCCACCCCTGACCTACGGTCCACCTGCTTCTTCTTTCCAGTGGCTGCATTGGGCTTTCCCCTCCCCTTGCAGACATCCCCTTGCCCACTTCTCGCTGTCCCCCCAATCTGTTTCCCTACTGGCGCTATTCCTCCCCTGCCGTCTCCCCAGCCTGTTGCAGCCCCTGTCCAGAGGGGTGGCATGGTCCAGCTGTTAGCTGGCCTGCCTGGAAGCCAGCCCACCCTCCCAGCCCAGGGGAGAGACGCACAAGCCAGTGCGGACTCACAAGCGGACTGAAAGGAGCCATTAGTCAAAGTCCCTGCAAAGAGCACAGCAGGGCAAGGGGGGGGGGGAGGAGAGAGGTGACGGAAGAGGCAGTTGAGGGTACGTGGGGGGGGGAGGGAGGAGAGAGGTAGGGTGACCAGATGGACCATTTGAAAAGGGACAGTCCCATAGTAAAGCTCCCTGACAGGTGTCCTGACTTTTTAAAAAACAATGGGCAAATGGTTTTGGTATTTCTGTATTTCTGTCTCTCCCTTCCCAGCAGTAATGGGGGGGGGGAGTCCTACTGCTGCTTGGATTCTCACTCTCCAGCTGCCCCCCCCACCAGTGGTGAGTGCGTGGGGGCAGGGTCTGACGATGGATGTGCAGGTGTGCAAGGATCAGGCAGCGTGCTGGACCGGACACGCCCCCGCGGCCTGCAAATTCTTGCTCCTCCCCACGGCCCCATCTCCAGCCAGCACGAGCTGCTGGCTGCAGTGGCTAGTGAGAGCGGAGAGGCAGGACCACCTCGGCTGCCCACCTGCCGGCCCTTTGCGTTGCTTCCCCTCTCCCTGCTGTGCCTGGTCCCCACCTTCAGCCTGGGGCACTGGCCAAGAGGAGCCAAACCCTGCATGTGTCAAAGCCCCCACACAGTGCGGGCTTGGGGAAGCTTCTCCACCCTCAGCCGGCAGGATGGAAACTAGTTCCAGTCTGTTTGCACCCTCCAGGTCCCCGGCAGGGGTGCTTAGCCCCCCTCGTCACATGCTGCCCCCCACCCCATGTCCTGCCTCCAAGGAGCGCAGGGCTGCTCTGTCCCCTAGGCACCCTCCTCTCCGCGCCACCTCACTGGCCTGGCTCACTGAAGCCCCTGCAGCCAGTTTCTTGGGCTCTGGAGCTCAAAATGCATCTGTCGGGCTTATCCCCTTTCTGCCTGTGCTGTAGCCAGGGTACAGGAGGTGGATGGGTCATGCAGGTGGCCAGCAGCAGCCTGGGGTGTGAGCTGCCTGGCTACACCGTGCGGGCAGGAAGGGACAAGCAGCTTTCCAGCCACAGAGGAGGGCGTGGGTGGGAGGAAAGAGGTGACCGCTGGAAAAACACAGGCCAGGTCCTCCCTACCTCCATTCCTCTCCCCCTCGGCCCTATTCCGGCTCGAAGCAGCTCCCGTCTCTTCCCTCCTGCACCAGGCCGAAAGGCTGCTGCTGCCCACGTTCTTGTGTGACCCCTGACAGAAATCTGGAGAGGAGGGCTGTGATCCGGCATGCCCTTCCCCCACATGCTGCCTTGGGAAGACGTGGATGCGCACAGCCCCCCAGCTATGCCCTGGGGGTTTTTAACAGGGGCCCCGTGGACGTGGTGGTCATTTGAACGTTGGTCTGGTGCAGTTCTGGGTTGCCTTTGAGCTCCCTTGATGCCAGTTATTTTACCAGGTGTCCCATATCCAGAATAGGGAAATGTGGTCACCCCAGAGGGAGGGGGTAGGAGGTAGATAGAACAGACTGAGGGGGAGGGCAAGAGGCAAGAGACAACCGATCCAGGGAGCTTGCGAGCAGCCTAGATGGTCTACTCATGGCCAGCCTGCTCCTCTCCAGTTCTC
Source organism: Pelochelys cantorii (assembly GCA_032595735.1). NCBI lineage: Eukaryota > Metazoa > Chordata > Testudines > Trionychidae > Pelochelys > Pelochelys cantorii. Next base: position 71,236,433 of record CM064332.1, read on the forward strand.
ACTCCCCCGTCAGCTCTCTCTGTGGTGCTTCTGGAAAGGCAGGAAGCAGAGCCCAGTGCCGGAACGAGAGCTGCTATGCGGGCCGCAGGTCTGGCAGCGCATAGCAGAGGGGGGCACTGACCGTCACCCGGGCCAGAGGAGGGCAGCTCTCGCCCGCCAGCTGCAAAGTGGAGGGGAGGGGAGTGGTGCAGTGTGGAAGGAGGACGCAAAGCAGGAGACCTAATCCAGGCCTCCCTGTGGCTCTGAAGAATCCCCCTCCAGTGCTGAACACTGCTCTTTCCGGTCTGATGTTCCACAGCGCGGCAGCTTTTTCATGGCATCATCTGGCCTTGCTGTGTGTTACTGCCCCGCACGCAGGCCAAATCCATTGCCGGGGGGCACTGAATTCCACCCCAGGCTCTGCGGGAGACAGATGAGCAGGGAGAGCGGATGCCGTCTGTGCTCGTGGCTGACAGGTAGAGGTTTCCCTCAGCCTGTCAAAGCCTTTGGCGCTAAAGAACCCAGCTCCGCCCCCTCCCTGCACAGCTTGGCTGCATTCCTCCTCATGCCTTCAGCAGAGTTAATTGAAGCCTGGTGCTATAAATCTTCCGTTGTTAAATGCCAGGCAACCCCTCTGTCTCTCGTTCACGTGGGAGTTGTGGCAGGATTGAATTTTCAAATAAAATGATTCACAGGCAGCCTTAGGGCAGCCACAGAGAAAAGGTTCTGCCCTCTTCCCGGCCACCCTCATCTTCAGAGGACGCTTTTTGTTTAAATTGTCATGAAAAGGGGCTTTTTCTGTACTCCAGAGGGCAGACAACCCTGGCCCAGCTCTGACGACTGTTTCGGAACCTGTTGGTTAGGAGAAGTCTGTCAGGCAAACAGAAGATTGTTCTGAAGAGATTCAGGCGCTTAGTTCAACGTAGGGTGCTGAAATTACTGGCATTCCAAGTGTGTTTGGCCTGAAACTTTAAACAGCAGAGAATGAGTCTACCTGATGGAAAAGTCTGTTCTGGTTGTCATAACACCACAACCTCCCTCAGATTTCATGACGCAGAGAATTAAAATCTGTCATGAACACCACTGCCTGCGTTTGGTTCAGGCATACAGGGATATCCGTAAGCCTAGTGTTGGAAGAAACAATTATTTCAACAGACTGGTGAAGAAATATAGATAGTCCCTTTATAACCGGACTCTGACCTGTTTGTGCTGCGGCAAAGGTTATTTACTAGAGCTTTCAAAAAGGCACAGTACAAAAAGGGTTCTCAGAATCTCTCAAGCACAGCTCCCCGGTGAATAAAAACGTGCTCTTTTAATGAATACCAAATGCACTTCTTTGGGATCAGATTTATGAGCAGGCAAACCACAGAAGTTGAAATTGATCAAATCCATTGAAAGTCGTGTTCAAATGTGCTTTCACCATTCTACATTGGATGAGTGAAATGTTTTGACTAGGGAGGAGACTTACTGGGGTAGTTTTGAGGGGACGTTTTTGCCCCACCGTTGTTTTCTTCATTGTACGTTTAGGTACTATGCTGTTATACATTGTGTGCATTACTGTTACCATGAGTAGTTAGCCAGAATGTGGGCTCTGGGAGGTATTTCCATTTGAGTGATGACAGAGGGATGTACAATCTGGTTTGTTTACAAAGAACATACAAAGTCTTGTTTCCCTGAACACAGGAGGAGCCAAAAAGAGATTGTTTCTTTTAGGGATGTTGGGTAGTCGACTACCCGATAAGCAGGAGCTTATGTTCCAGCCAGTAGCCAGGGTCAAAGAGCTATATTGCCCAGAGACATTACGCAGCCTTAGAAATGTTGTGTGCTTCAAAGAGGCCCCTCTGGAGTAATGGAAATGTTCAATTACGGCATCCAAAGAACCATATCTCTTTCCTGTACTGACACCATGGGAAGGGGGAAACTCTACTGCAAACAGTAAAAGCCATCAATCATAATCCCAGGGTGTTGCATAGTGTCACTAGGGGCAGAGTTTACCTTGACATGTTGGGATTTCCTGATCCAGTCCCCTGAATTCAGTGGAAAGCTGCCCAATGACTTCAACAGGTTTTGGATCAGGCCCTTGATCATTAATATATCCCACAAGCACCAAGTCCTCCAAAGACACAGGGTCCTGAACCTGTGCTGCTATCTACTGGGGTCCCATTCTAGCTACTTGATCATAAGTATATACGAACATAAGAATGGCCAGACTGGGTGAGACCAAAGGTCCATCTAGCCTAGTATCCTATCTTCCAACAGTATCCAATGCCAGATGCCCCAGAGGGAGGGAACAGAACAGATGATCATCAAATCTCTGACAAACAGAGGCTAGGGCCACCATTCCTACACCAGTCCCCAGAAAAATCATGGAGGGGAGCCTCAAGGAATCCATTTTGAGACACTTGGAAGAGGGGAAAGTGATCAGGAATAGTCAGCATGGATTCACCAAAGGCGAATGGTACCTGACCAATCTGATTAACTTCTATGATGAGGTAACTGGCTCTGTGGGCATGGGAAAGCCAGTGGATGTGATATACCTTGACTTTAGCAAAGCTTTTGATATGGTCTCCCACAATATTCTTGCCAGCAAGTTAAGGGAATATGGATTGGATAAAAGGACTGTAAGATGGATAGAAAGATGGCTAGACTGTCAGGTTAGTGATCATTGGCTCAATGTCAGGTTGGTGGTTGGTTTCTAGCAGAATGCCCCAAGAATCGGTTCTAGGGCTGGTTTTGTTCAACATTTTTATTAATAACCTAGATGAGGGGATGGATTGAACCCTCAACAAGTTTGCGGATGACACTAAGCTAGGGGGAGAGGTAGATACACTGGAGGGCAGGAATAGGGTCCAGAGTGACAGAGACAGATTAGAGGATTGGGCCAAAAGAAATCTGATGAGGTTCAACAAGGACAAGTGCAGAGTCCAGCACCTGGGACAGAAGAATCCCAAACATTGTTACAGGCTGGGGACCAAATGGCTCAGTAGCAGTTCTGCAGAAAAGGATCTGGGGATTACAGTGGATGAGAAGCTGGATATGATTTAACAGTGTGCCTTGTAGCCAAGAAGTCTAATGGCATATTAGGGTGCATTGGGAAGAGCATTGCCAGCAGATCCAGAGAAGTGATTATTCCCCTTTATTCGGCTCTGGTGAGGCCACACCGGGAGTATTGTGTCCAGTTCTGGGTCCCCCACTATAGAAAGGATGTGCATTGGAGAGGGTCCAGCGGAGGGCGACCAAAATGATTAGGGGGCTGAAGCGCATGACCTATGGGAAGAGACTGAGCGATTTTGGGTTTGTTTAGTCTGCAGCAGAGAAGAGTGAGGGGGGATTTGATAGCAGCCTTCAATTTCCTGAAAGGAGGTTCCAAAGAGGATGGAGAAAGGCTGTTCTCAGTAGTGATGGATAGCAGAACAAGGAGCAGTGGGCTCAAGTTACAGTGGGAGAGGTCTAGGTTGGATATTAGGAAAAACTATTTCCCTAGGAGGGTGGGGAAGCACTGGAATGGATTACCTAGGGAAGTGGTGGAATCTCCATCCCTGGAGGTTTTTAAGTCTCGGTTTGACAGAGCCCTGGCTGGGTTGATTTAGTTGGGATTGGTCCTGCCTTGGGCAGGGGGCTGGACTTGATGATCTCCTGAGTTCTCTTCCAGCTCTATGATTCTATGATTCTACCCATCCTCGCTAATAGCCATTGATGGACCTAACTTCCATGAATTTATCTAGCTCTTTTTTGAACCCTGTTAAAGTCCTGGTCTTCACAGCCTCCTCTGGCAAGGAGTTCCACAGGTTGACTGTGCACTCCGTGAAGAAATCAATTTCAACATGCCCCCTTTTCTAGACATTCGCCTGGGCAAGAATCTGGGCATGGATTTGGCCCTACTCACTCCTTTTTGGAGTAATCCTGCTCTTCTCAAACACACCTGGGATCTCAGGGAGCACACCCCTTGCTCTCCTCTGTCTTTCTAGCAATATGGTCACAGCACTTCTTTAAAGGGACTCGTGAGGAGATCCTGAGTGGTCATTTAAAGTTTGCTCTAATGAGGGGACAATTAGCACTCTGTGATAACTACATGGTTATTACTGGTTAAACCATGGGTCTACCATGGTTTTATTGTCCATTATTTGTATGATCACCCAGGGGTTCCCACCAAGACTGGGAATACAGAGGGCAGAATGTGGACAAACACTTTTGCCCTGACCAGTTTCACAGTTTAAATATACAGGACAACAAAGGAAAGATTTAGATATTGACACAGAGAGTATGCTTATTAAGTTTGCAGATGATACCAAGCTTTGGAGGATAGGGACATAATTCAAAATGAGCTGGACAAACTGGAGAAATGATCTGAGGTAAACAGGATGAAGTTTAATAAGGACAAATGCAAAGTGCTCCACTTAGGAAGGAACAATCCGTTTCACACATACAGAATGGGAAGCGACTGTCTAGGAAGCAGTCCTGCAGAAAGGGATCTAGGGATCATAGTGGACCACAAGCTAAATATGAGTCAACAGTGTGACACATGCAGAAAAAACAAACATGATTCTGGGATGCATTAACAGGAGTGTTGTGAGCAAGACACGAGAAGTCGTTCTTCTGCTCTACTCTGTTCTGATTACGCCTCAGTTGGAGTAGTGTGTCCAGTTCTGGGCACCACATTTCAAGGGAGATGTGGAGAAATTGGAAAAGGTGCAGAGAAGAGCAACAAAAATGATTAAAGGTCTAGAGAACATGAGCTATGAGGGAAGACTGAAAGAATTGGACTTGTTTAGTTTAGAAAAGAGAAGACTAAGAGGGGACATGATAACAGTTTTCAAGTACCTAAAAGGGTGTTACAAAGAGGAGGGAGAAAAAATTGTTCTCCTTGGCCTCTGAGGATAGGACAAGAAGCAATGGGCTTAAATTGCAACCAGGGAGGTTTAGGTTGGAAATTAGAAAAAAGTTCCTAACTGTCAGGGTGGTTAAACACTGGAATAAATTGCCTAGGGGGGGCTGTAGACTCTTCAACCCTGGAGCTACGTACGAGCAGGGTAGACAAAGATCTCTCAGGGATGATCTAGATGGTGCTTGGTCCTGCCGTGAGGGCAGTGGACTGGACTCGACCTCTCAAGGTCCCTCCCAGTTCTAGGATTCTATGCTTATTCCCATTTTGCTGAAGGGGACCTGCGGCAGAGAGCAATGCTTTCCCAAAGTCAGTGACAGAGGCAAAACCTGAATGCAAATCTCCTGAATCTGAACCATGAGCGACTCCTTCGTCTCCCCACCTGAAGCATGTTACATCTGAAATGCAGCGCATCTGAATGCTCCCTTCGCACACTACATAGGCCATCATAGGAACACTTCTTTGTAAGCTACATGTCTCTGTTCATTTGTCTCTCTCTTCCCTGAGTATGAAAGAGGATGGCAGCAAAGTAACAGGTACAGGGTGAATATAATAGCTCCAAATACTAGCACGAAAGTCATCAAGGGTGTCTCACTCATCTGGTTTTATTGTGATTCTATTAGTGCAGACAGTAGAACGCGAGACAAAGCTGATCTCAATTTATAGCAGCGCTTATTAAAGGAGGGATGATTTAAATGTGAATAATAGCCAAGAGACACCAATTATCCTGCTTGACAGCTCTCTAAATTACTTCTGGGTAGTTAAGACCAGCAATGTCAAGCTTGTGGCCTGTGGGTGCTGAGAAGCGTACTGTAAAGTCACGGTATTAATAAAGTTAACGAGAGGAAAGAAATAGTTTTCAGATGCTGTAAAATGCAAACCTCTTTGGTGTGATGCCAGACCATCCCAGTCCAAGGCATCGCTGTGACAGGCACGGATCAGATTGACTCCTCTGATTCAAACTCAGCTATAATTTAGAGTGCCCCGATATGTCGTTTTGCTCAAAATAGCTCCTGTTTTGAGGCGAGACGGCTGGGCAAATGTTGAGATACACGTGTGACGTTTCACCATCATCCCTTTGCGTAACCCAATGATACAAACGGTATCCCTGCAAACAGATTTGTGAAGGGGGGGGAAGACAGTTTTGATTGAGCTGTATTTCTGACTAGGGACTGAGGTGAAAACACAGGGCCTCGCTGGGAGTCACTTGAAAAGTTATTCACGTGTATTGAGATATTTCTCAAGTTGTCATCAATAGCTGTTGTCCACTGTCCATCGGATGGAGGTAACCATGCAGGTAGATGACCACTGCATGTCATATATTTCTATACTTAAGTTCCTTCTGTTTGGAGGCCAGGTTACCAGATCCAGCAAGAGTCCCCGTCCTTAAGTGTTGGGCTTGTCTTGCAAACTGTGAATCTTTCAAAACACAAGACACTGGAAGAGCATTTCCAATGTGTGCTTGGGTCTCTGTGTGTCCATGTTTGCTTAACAACTTCCTGCTGTTTCCAAAGATTTGGCCTAGAAAGGCAGGTGGGCCAGTGTATGAGATACTGTTTGAGGAATTAGGAAGCTCTGCCACTGATTTACTGTGTGTCCTTGGGCAAGTTATTTTCCCTCCCATCCATCATCTGGCTTGTCTGTTTTTAGATTGTTTCGACTGGGCCCATTTCTTATTATGTGTGTGAACAGCATTTAGTAGAGGCACTACTGTATGATACATAATTTCAATTTGGGAGGTATATTCATTGGAAAACACCTACTGATGATCACAGCTTGAGAATGATGACTATATTAAAATACACCAAACCCATGGCAAAAAATAAACGTTCAATTGACTCTTAGCATTAGTATGGTAAGTAGAAGTGAGTGTCACTTTGAAATTCCATCCCATGAGAAATTCTGACAGTTAAACATCTATTTTGCCCCGGTACAGCTGATGCGGTCCTCTCAGGAGCTTGACCCATAGATAATCAACATCAGAATTAGAGTTCTTATAAGGCAACGTACCAATAAGAAAATGCAGTATCATGTTTCGTTGAATTGATTCAAAGCGAAACATGTTGGGTCATTTCTGACCATGAAATATTCTCATTTGGTTCTAACCAAACCAAAATAAAATCGTTCACTTGGGTTTTTCAGGATGGAAAATGAAAATTGTTTGGCCAAATCAGTGGTTTGGATTAAAAAAATTTTTTTTTTTACAGAAACATCGTTTTCCATTCGAAAACTCACTCCAATGGGCACTGCCTCACTAGCTCCAATTAATCACGTCCCTTTCTCAGTTACTGACACACACACGTCTGCAGATACACATTTTTATGCCTTGAAATAGAGATCGAAGATGCACCGCAAGTGAAATAAACACACAAAGGAAAGAGCCGTGTTCCCTTAAACTAGGGCTAAGTCTAGTTTCAAGATCTGCTCTATAACAACCCTGTGATTCTTGCGCTTTGATGTTAAACTATTGCATTATCCCCAAATGCAAAAAACGATGAATAGAGGACAGTGTCAAACTAGGCCACAGTCTTCAGAAAAATCGAGTACAACTGACAATCAAATTACCCAGATCAGTTTCCTCTCACATTCCTCTGCATCAACAGGTCAAACCTTTATAGCCCGTCCCCACCCCCACATCTCTGACTTTAATTCACATTTAGTTGTATTAAGATCTGAGGCTCAATATTACCCATTCGCATTATGCATGCATGAGCGGGAGTAGGGGAGAAGCATTGCATGTACATAACCGGCTGGGCCACATTTTATTTGTCAGGGGTTTCTGAACATGTGAAAATGAAAATCCTGTAGACTTCAGAGGCGACTTGGGTTTGATATTGTCTAATAAATTTTTTTTTAAGTGACAAGGTCAGCAGATTGAAGGAATCCCCTTTACAGGATCAAATCTATCGCAAAGCGTGGGGGGGGGGGGCGATAACCCAATTACGGATGCCGTGAATTATTCATGGATATCACATCACCCACTCAGGAGACCCGGGACTGAACGGACAGAGCTGAAGGGAGTGAGAGCAGCCGCATGGGCCGCAGGTGTAAACTGGCCGAACTCCACTGACTTCACTGGAGCGGTGCCCATTTGCACCCGCAGCCGATTTAGTGCCAATGTTTTTGGGTCGGTCTTGCAGCCAGTCTAGGAAGAAGGGGACACCACCTTGTCAATCAGTGGATCAGGCCTTTGAACATGATCAAGTATCCAATGTATGGGGAGAGAGCATGAGGAAAGGGAAAAGTTTGATCCAGGTCAGCGCTCCGGTGGCTTTTACGACAACATTATTTAACAGTGAAATCCTGCCCCCTTTGACGTGAATGAGGGTTGCCCTTGATGTCAGTGGGGGATAGGACTTTCCCCTGGTACTAATGGAAATGTCAGACTGGAGGGAGAGTTGAAGGGATGAGGTGGGGTTGTCCTTTGGGATGACTCCATCAGACTCCCGACACATCAACGGTTATTGATATCACGCTCCAATCCACCCTGTGTCACCCCCACTCTGCCTGAGACACCCCCGTCCCCCCGTTTTAATCCATTTATGTATTTTGTATGTGTGTTTCCAGGTCCAAACTGCTTTGCAGGAACCACCATAATTCCAGCTGGCATTGAAGTGAAAGTGGATGAGTGTAACATCTGTCACTGTCACAACGGGGACTGGTGGAAGCCCGCTCAGTGTTCCAAACGCGAATGCCACGGCAAGCAGACTCTGTAGAGACCAAATCCAGACCAATGACAAGTCTATTTAAAAAAAAGAGAGTCGTGGCTTCTACACGGCACATGCGAAACCTCTTGCCCGCTGCCACAGTGTCACCAGCAAAACCTTTTAGGGTTCCCAAAAGCAAATTCTTTTACTACCTGGAAAGTGCTCTCCCACACAGTATGCAGAATATATATTCAGTAGCTAGATATCTACTCCGCTTTTGCTTGATGGGGACTCAATCGCCGACATTTTGGAAGGGAAACTCTGCACAGATTCCTCCGCTCGATGTGTAACTCTTCTAGCACTTCCAACAACGTGAACTGCATTTTGCTGTTGTGATTTTTTTTTTAAGCCTATTCCTAAACTTTCTCACAGCCAGGGTCTTCTGGGTACTTATGGGTTAAACAAGAATAAATCCTGTTTAATGCCGAATGATGCTAAAAACAGAGAGCGGGGGGATGGCTGGCTGGAGGGAAGGAATAAAACTGGAATGTGAATGGCAGAAAGATTGAGCTAGACTCCGAGCAAGAGAGGGATCGGCGTTACCCTAGGAAGACGCTGTGTTATGCTTTCTCCACCGAGTGGGGACAATCAAGTTGAAGGAAACTACACATTAACCATGACTGATTCATTAAAACTGTCAATCAAATTGCTCTGTGAGGACAGCAGTAGGTGGACACAACTCCATTGCTTCCAATGAACCTGACAGGGGAAATGTGGACTAAAATCATTTGAAAAATGGCAAACAGGAGGTTTGCATCCGAGGCTGAAAATTGGCACCATTTGTCACCAGCGATGATCAAGCTCTTTGTTCTGGACTGTTGGTAATCACTTTGAACACACTCCTGGTGTGCCTATGCTGCCTTACACCGGCGAGCACTTGGCCCTTTGTGGCTTCTGCTAGCGTAAACCATCGGGTTCGGGTGCATAGACGCACTGTGAGTATGATCAGCATTGATGCTTGCCCTCTGATTTGGTTTCAACGCATGGCTTCCCCGAGATCCGTCTGCAATGACCGTGTCACCGTGCCTGCCACACCTCCGAGCCAATCCCTTGTCTCACTGAAGTCAAGGGTGAAATTCACTTGACCTCAGTCAGACCAAGGTTGGGCCCACTGTTTCTAGTTCAAGTGCAGGGCCGAATGCATCTCGGACCAGCCCTGAGTGAGATTTCTGGAACTCTGTTTGCTAGGCAACAAATTCTGAATTAGAATAGTGGATGAGAGAAAAAATGTTAAAACCTACGCCTCTAATTCACAAAGCTGTCCTAGAGAACCAGCCAAAATAGTGACAATGGACAACGGGTTGTTCACAGAGCAAGCTAAAACTATGCCCTTATTAACATACATGGCATGCGCCGTCGCATAGTATGTTCGTTCTCCTGTCCTGTGGACAGTGGACAACATAGTGTTTCCTGAGGACACGTCTGATGATCCCCTCATTTTCTCACCATCCCCCAAGCCTGTGACCATAATGACGGCGATGGCCAAGGAATCCATGTGTAACATCCCCATGCCTAGGAGATGAGTATACTCCTTCACCTCTGATGCTCCTAGACCCTAGCAGCCCATGAGGAAATGCTCAAGTTTCAATACCATCCCTACATTCTGGGACGCTTCCCATTGATTTCAGTGGGAACTGGCCATTGCTCAGATTCTTGTGATGTGCCACCTTGGGCGCCACTGAAGTAGGCCCATCAAGATGGATTTACAAGAGCACTTGTCATACCAGGCTAGATTATTAACTGCCTCCTCCTCCTGAGCCCATCCTTCCTCCCGGAGTAGCTCTGGAGGAAGCGGCTACTCAGCACGAGAGAGGAGATCGGAACGTTTCCAACAGACATTACGAGTCCTCCCTTCTACTAGCAGTTAGTGCCAGGCAGAGCCATTCCGAAAATTAATGTGGCGAAGAGCTGGCCCTCAAATGCCTTGAGTAAACGGGTTTCCTCGCAGCACACTGGTCTGCCTCACCGGGGGTGAGGGGAAGGGGAGTTTGTTGGGGCAGCTACTAATAGATAATACATGATTTCGACTTGTGCATGAGCAGCCCTACATGACTGACTCATGCTCACTCAACGTAGAGGCCCTCTACAAGTGGAGACACATGGGTTCCTTTGCACTCAGGTAGCCTAGTGCCAGTTTTGACATTCACAATCATGGGAATAAAAAGTAAACCACATGGCTGGGGTTGGAACACAAGGCAAACCTGCAGATGAGCCATGACGCAACCATTGTCAAGGAGCTACCGAGGGCTTTTTGGGGGAATGGAAAGAGAAAATGCAGTTGGGAAGCCAAGATTCTGCATCAAGAGCCGTGGCGAGAATTTACTAGGGCTCAAGGGTGCATGAGAAACCATCTTCAGGAGAAGGGCAGCTCTGTGGGCTTTGTTAGCAGCCAGAGTGAGTCTTTCCAGGTGTCTCATGGCAAGATATTTACTTTCTGGCTTCATAGCACCGACACCTGTTAATTCGTCTTCCTGAAGATGTAACCTAACACCAGCCCAGCCCTCCTCCAATGACCGATACCACTTTACAATTCTCTTGTCACCAGGTCACAGCAAGTGTCTTTTGAACCATCGTTTGCTTTTCCAGTCCTGATTTTTGTTAAGATTTTTGAGCCAGCAACCTACTCTAGAGTCAATGGCTAAGCACTTGGGGTCAGATCCTCTGAAATCAGTGGAGCTGTGTTGTGATACACCGGCTCAGGATCTGGCAATAGAAGGAGGAGCAGCTCCTTGGTTTGTAACCCACCCATTGCCTCTGTATTATTTATCTCCTCCCCATTTGGTTTTTTTCGGGGCCACTTTCGCAGCTGGCGGGATTCAGCATAATGCTGGTGAAGTCAGCAAAAGTTTAACCCCTCCGAGGCCGCGGCCCACGTACACTGCTACTGTGAAAGAAGGGACCATCGTGTTTATTTGTAACCGGCTAGCTGTCACTGACTAGCCAGTTTCGAAATGCTCTAAACAACAGTGTGCCTGAAAAACTGATGGGGAAACCCCCCCAAACGTGACTGTGACACTATGGGGTTCTAGCAACAATATTTGATGTGTGAAAAATATATTATTAAAAATTATTTTGTTAAATATAAAGTGTGTTAACCTGCAAAAAAATGGTTTTGGTGTGTTTTACTCGGCCACTCCTCTCCCAAAGCGCGTCAGCTCTCCCTGCTCCTCAGACACCCCAACCTATCCTGTGCCATAATCAGCCCTGGGCCTACACACAGATGCGGGGTTATAGAACCCAATCTCACCTACCCTGAATGGGTTCTCCTGGTCCCAAAGAACCAGCCACAAATCCGCGGTCAATTTACACTCTGGATCTTACCCATAAGATCATGCTGGGCCAATCCTTTAGAATCTAAAATCTAAAGGTTTATTAACAAAAGAAAGAAAAGGCTGAGAGTAAGGTTGTTAAGGAGAATACATTACATACATTGATCACCAAGTTCTTGATGCAGGCTTCTAGCAGAGATGTTACAAACGTAAAAGTCTCTGGTGTACATCCTATGTCAGGATGAGTCAGCAGTCCTTCCCGGCTCTCTGTCCCTCGCAAGGCTGCATCTGCGAATCAGGAGCAAAATTAAAGACAAGATGGCGTCCGCCTCATGGCACTTACATATCTCTTCCTGTGTCTCCCAAGCTGGAGCGGGGTCACATGGTCAAGTGCCCGACCTGTATTTCACGTCAGCCACCATTATGCCCTGACGGGTTTGCATGTTTCCAGACGCATTCCTCAGGTGTGTGTTGGCCACCTTGAGAGCCATTGTCCTTGGGGGCCGTGCTAATTAGCATAGTCATTGACTGAACAATCCTTCTTTACAACAGGCAGGCCAGGCCCATTGCTCTGGCTCAGGCAGGGAACATTCACAGTACAAGCACAGCATCCATATTCATAACTCCACATACAGACATCATACAGGTACATGCGTAGCATATATAGAATCAGTAGAACATAAGCTTTCATTTGACACCTCACATGCCCCCCTTTGTATAGACTTTGGGGCAACCCCCCCCCCAGTGGGTGCAGCAGTGATCTGTCTGCTCATTATAAAACCCAATAACGTGCCAGCTCCCAGTAGCTTTGTTCCATAGGTCTTCTACTGTGGTCACAAGAGCATGACTGGCTCCCAAAATAGTAATAATAGGTCTTTGGCTGCAGTCACTAAAGAAGTGCAACAACCTCAGAGCCCTTTCACAGACACGAATGGAACACAACAAAGGACTCAGCTCTCAAAGTGCTCTACAAAGGAAGTCAAGATCATGCGGCTTGTTTTGGAGATGGGGAAATGGAGGCACCCCACGGGGGTCACATGACTGCCCCGGGTTCAAAATTTGCATTTTGAAAAGTTGTGAACACCCCCATCCTGATGCCTGGTCCTTTCCTTTACACCCCCTCCACAATACTCTCTCTCTCCTCTTGGTTTCACTCATGCCATCTACTAACAGTAGTAATTTGCTTTCCGTTCCAAAAATCCATTTGGTACCTATAGAGGGAGATACACCATTACTTACACTAATTAGGAGTTACTCTAATTAATGACAGATTAATGACTGTACCTAATGTCTGTACAATGCTTGAAACATGTACAGCACTTAACATGCTAAATATTAGTCATTAAACTAGCTCTAGCCATATCCCATGCAATTCTAGTTAATCACTTTCTAAAAGCCAGACTCTGCTACTATTACTTGCATCGAGTAAACCCTTCCTCCTGGAGTAGTGCTGTTGATTTCAGTGGGATACCTCACAGAGTGAAGTGCTGCGGTGTGTGAGAAAAGGCTGAAGAAACTGCCCCTTTCTCTCGTCTCCAGGCATTTTAGAAGTGGGTTGGAAAACAATACAAGGACTTTTAACGTGGAGTTTGGAAAATCATTTTGCAGTGAGCCTAAATAGTAGGGGGAAATGGCATGGCACTTTTAAAGGAGGAAATGAATAAACTGCTGAACTTAGCAGTCAAGCCTTACTCATAGGGTACTAGAAGATTTGCTGGGGGCCTGAATGCAGGTTTTGTTTTTCTTCATTTCAGTCATTGCTGTGGGGTGAGGCTGGGATGAGGGGACAACCCCCCAGCCCTCTCCCACCACAGCAGCTTAGGACCAGGGGTGCATGTCCCCCCACTGAGGGACAGACACACAACTGAACAGACACACAAACAGACAACTCTCTTAAGTAGCGATAGCTGTCCCTTTCTCCACCTCTGCCCCCTGCTGGCCCATTGGAGTTATGACTGTCCTGGTCCCCTTCTCTGGCCCTTTGCTGCCCCCCTGTGGTCATTCTACAGTATAACTGTCCCTCCTACCAGACCTCTCCCTTGCCATTTGATGCGACTCAATTGAATTCCAGGTACATCCCATTGTCCTGGCACAACCAAACCCTTGGCCTTGCTTGATGTTATAAGAGGAAGCTGCCTACCAATTGTGGCAGTCCTAGCTCTTACCATTTCAGAGGAGTTCTTGAAAAAAATGGATTCCCAGGTAGATGGACACACAGACAAAGTTTCTAAAATATATACTGGATGAGAAAATGGATATTGTTGCAGGGAGCTAGAGTGACACTATACTTACAATCCCTTCCAAGAGGCAGTCATCCCCTGGATCTCCCTATGAGCTATTCTCCTGTATTAGGCTCCCTGGCTAAGCCAAAAGTGAGTAGGCTTCTTCCTGTTTGGTATCATGGCAACAGGTTGCCAGTTGCAGGCGTTACATGGAGGCATCCTGCTTAACTGTCTCAGTGCGGGCGCAAGCTTTGCCTTTTGGCCAGGCCTGATGTACTGGTAGCTTGGGGCTAGGCAGGAAAGGGGCAAGAGCAGCCTGGAAGGAAGGTGGGTCTGCCTGCTGGTTGATCACCTCGTTTCACACCTGGCGGAGCATGTAATGAAAGACAGTTACCCCTAGCGCAGACCCAGGGCTCACCTCCCCGTGTTCTCCTCCTGAGGGGAGCTGGCCTGCAAGCCCATGGCCATCTGTTCCTGTGCAGCAGAGAGCAAACACCAGTTGCAGATTAGGCTGCTGGGATCAGCCATCAGGATACCACCATCCTGAGCGAGATTAGGGGTTCTTGTGCAGATCAGACGGTAAAGACGCACTGTGATACGATGGTGCAATTACATAATGGGCTGGCAAGAGCGAGCCTTATGCATTGGCTGGATCTGAGGTACATTTACACTGAAGCCCCTTTCATGGGGGGCGGGGAGGGGGACTCAACCATTTTCCTTCTGAGTCCCCCTCAGCGGGCTCTAAAAACTCCACAGCCCACCCTGCCACCACAATGGGCTTTCTACATACAAAGGCCAGATGTGACAGGAGAGGTGGGAGCAGGCAGGGAAATCGCCTGAGGCCCCTTGTCACAAGGGCCCCAGTGAAGCCAAGTTCAACATTCACCTTGGGTGGTTATGACTGTCCTGGTCCCCATCTCTGGCCCCTTGCTGCCCCCCTGTGGTCATTCTACAGTATAATTCCCTCCTACCAGACCCATCCCTTCAGCCCCATGTGGCGGGACTTCGGCTGGCTGCCGTGGGCCCCAGCAAGTCTCATACTTGGCAGCCATCCTGTAACCACTCTCAGCCCCCATTGGGCCCAGACTCCCTGGTTGCAAACCATTGGTGTAAAGGAGAACAAGCATAAATGAGAGCCATCCCAGATATTTCTGTGGTGATTATATCCATGAGCACTGGTTGAAATAAGGCAGCTTTCTGTCAGGAGAATGGCATTTTTCAGCCAGCCCTCAGTGGATGTTATTTGTGGGCTGCTTTTCCCCCTTGTTGGCTTATTCCTGTGGTTCTAGAGTGCCGGGTTGTTCCACCCTTGTCACTGTGGGCAGGGCTGTGCCAAGAGATGTTTCCTACATCAAAAGACTTTGGATCCAGGCCAGTCTGTAGGGAGCTCCTTGGACCAGGGTCTTCACATATGTCAAACCACAGGGTGCATTGTGGGTGATGGCTCCTGTTTTAAGACAAACAAAAGGCAAAAGAGGTTCAAGTTAAGCACATGCTTAATATACCATCTTGGACAGGGATGCGTTCCTGAATCAGGCCTAGCCTGCAAGCTCCTTAAGGCAGGGGATGTCACTCATGTCTTGATCTGGGTTAGACACTACTGTAATACATATAGGAAAGATGTGAAGAAGCACCTAGCAGATTTAGGCGCCGCCCTTGACTGCTACACTGTAATCCATTCCAATAATAATGTAGTCCACAGTGAGTATTACTAACAGCTTTGCAGGACAGGAACATAAGAACGGCCATACCGAAGGTCCCTCTAGCCCCGTGTCCTGTCTTCTGACAGTGGCCAATACCAGGTGCCCCAAAGGGAGTGAACAGAACAGGGAATCATCAAGGGATCCCTCTCCTGTCATCCATTTCCAGCCTCTGAAAAACAGAGGCTAGGGAAACCATGCCTATTCAGCCTGGCTAATACGTATTGATGGACCTATCTTCCATGAATTTATCCAGTTCTTTTTTTGAACCCTGTTAAAGTCCTGGTCTTCACAACATCCTCTGGCAAGGAGTTCCACAGGTTGATTGTGCACTGCATGAAGAAAAATGGCCTTTTGTTTGTTTTAAACCTGCTACCTATTAAGAAAAGGGGAACAGTGATATTATCATCCACTGAGATGTTCAGTCTCTCCAGTTGTATGTTGCCAAAGCTAAGGATGCGCATCTCAATGTATTTATTTATTTTAATATTTTGTGGTGAACGTCCCCTTTTAATTGATAACAGAGGCAGGCCCATTAACTACTCGTCTTCATTCGTGCCTTTCAGAGACACCGTTGCAGATGCAATTTAATTTCTTGACCCAGAATCGATAGCACTTAATAGCATCTCTTTAATCTTGTTGAAAGCTGCGTGGGGGGGCTTCCAGGGATTGCCATCTGAAGAGAAGGGTGTCAGGTATAGGTTGGTAGCTCCAGGAGCACTGCGTGGCCTCCTGGCTGCTTTTGCCTCCTTTCAAGCGGCCACTCAGGGCTCAGTTTCTCAAGGCCTGAGGTTCAGTGAGGGTTTGGCACCTGCGAGTAGAGCCAGAGGCTGTAAAGGTAAATGTGCAGGTGCATAAGCCCAAGGGGGAGAGGTATCTCGAATGTGCCAACTCAATGGGGAGGCCTGGCTAACTGGACAAGGGGGAATGTATGAGCTGGTGTAGTCAGCAGATGCTGCTCAGACCGATCTAGCCTCAAGGATGGAGGGGCTGGGCTGAACCCCCACGAGACAGCATGCCCAAAGGACACTGCAGACATCTGACTTACTCTCTGATTCACAGACCGGGCTCTGCTTCCCCCTTGCTCCCGAGGGTGGCACACACCTTCCCCCTTACTGGCACCAATTGCTGCCCTTTCTGAATGGCTCCAGTGTGCAGGCTAATGGAGCTCAGCTCCCCCTAGCCCCCCAAACCGCAAGTGCAAAGCCCTCCTCCCTCAGCCCTGTGGTTCCAGGGCTGTACCCTGCCCCATGCAGGGGGACCAGGGAGATTCATACTTATCCCTCCCCCGCATGACAGAGCAGCCAAGGGGCCTTGAGGGGTCAGATGGGAAGCACAGGGGGCACCGAGGCGACAGATGGGAAGCAGAGGGGGCGCCGAGGGGACAGACGGGAAGCACAGGGGGTGCCGAGGGGAGAGACGGGAAGCACAGGGGGCACCAAGGCGACAGATGGGAAGCACAGAGGGCACCGAGGCGACAGACGGGAAGTACAGGGGGCGCCGAGGGGACAGATGGGAAGCACAGGGGGTGCCGAGGGGAGAGACGGGAAGCACAGAGGGCACCGAGGCGACAGACGGGAAGTACAGGGGGCGCCGAGGGGACAGACGGGAAGTACAGGGGGTGCCGAGGGGACAGACGGGAAGCACAGGGGGTGCCGAGGGGAGAGACGGGAAGCACAGGGGGCACCGAGGCGACAGACGGGAAGCACAGGGGGCACCGAGGGGACAGAAGGGAAGCACAGAGGGCACCGAGGCGACAGACGGGAAGTACAGGGGGCGCCGAGGGGACAGACGGGAAGCACAGAGGGCACTGAGGCGACAGACGGGAAGCACAGGGGGCGCCGAGGGGACAGACGGGAAGCACAGAGGGCACCGAGGGGACAGACGGGAAGCACAGGGGGCACCGAGGGGACAGACGGGAATCACAGGGGGCGCCGAGGCGACAGACGGGAAGCACAGGGGGCGCCGAGGGGACAGATGGGAAGCACAGAGGGCGCCGAGGGGACAGACGGGAAGCACAGGGGGCAGCGAGGGGACAGACGGGAAGTACAGGGGGCGCCGAGGGGACAGACGGGAAGCACAGAGGGCACCGAGGCGACAGACGGGAAGCACAGCAGGTGCTATGGGGACAGAGGGAGAATGCAGTGGGAATTCCGAGACAAAATTCAGGAGCTGAATGGCTGGAGAAGGGAGCATTAGGTGAGCTGAGGAGATAGAGGATAGTGAAGGAGTCCGTGGAAAGTTCTGCAAAAAGGAGCTGGACAGAGGATGAGAATCTGGATAAGAGTCTAGGGGGTGCCCTTGTAGTCAAGAAGGCTGATGCCATATTGGGGTGCATTAGGAGGAGCATTGCCAGCTGAGCTACGGAAGTGATTATTCAGCCCTGGTGAGGCCACATCTGGAGCATTGCATCCAATTCAGAAAGGATGTGCACACATTGGAGATGGTCCAGTGGAGGGCAACAAAAATGATGAGGGGGCTGGAGCACATGGCTTACAAGGAGAGGCTGAGGGAATTGGGCTTATTTTGTCTACAGAAGAGAAGAGCGAGGGGGGATTTGATAGCAGCCTTCAGCTACCTTTAGGGTGGTTCCAAGGAGGATGGAGAAAGGCTGTTCTCCGTAGTGACGGATGGCAGAACAAGGAGCAATGGTCTCAAGTTGCGGTGGGAGAGGTCTAGGTTGGCTATTACGAAAAATTATTTCCCTAGCAGGGTGGGAAAGCACTGGAATGGGTTCCCTAGGGAGGTGGTAGAATCTCCATCCCTAGAGGTTTTTAAGTCCCAGCTTGAGAAAGCCCTGGCTGGGATGACTTAGGTGGGATTGGTCCTGCTTTTAGGCCCTCTCTTCCAGCCCTAGGATTCTCAGATTCTATAGAAGTGCTGGAATTTTGGGGAAGAGGATTGCTTGGGGAAAAAGAGGAACAAGGCTGGTAAAAAAAAAAAGGAGCTGAGGACAGAGAAAGGAGAGCTTAGCAAAGGTTTGTGTGTGAGTCAGAGAGACTGGGGGATAGCGTGTCGGAGCGTGCAAGAGAGACAAGGCAGATTTTCACAGGGCAAAAAAATAATTTTTTCATGAGGTTGATAAGTAGAAAAAAATGAGTCTGAGGGGAAATATGACCACGGAGAAATTGCAGCAAAGTCACACCCGGACCTAGGTGATAGGAAGAGAGAAGGGAAAACTCCACAGGGAGCTGGTAAGTTACTGCTTTTTTAATTTAAATACATTCTGCTTTACTCAAACTTTTCTAGCTGCAGCGGGCTTCGGTTTCCTGTCCCCTGAATTGGTGTGTGCATACATCTACTCTCTGCCTCGTTAATGAGAACACCTTACATCTTCTTCCGTCCCAGGGGCTTTTCCTCGCAGTGTTTTCAGAGCCGTGTTAATATGCAGTTATCTAGAATTTGAGATTATTTTCCCCATCCTCCTCTGGAAAGCCATCTCTGCGTTATATCACCTGCCCAGCACTGTGAGGCATATTTCATCCTCATATCAGCGTTCGAGAGGCACTTACTGAAACAGGCTAAGACTGGAACAAATTGGAGTTTCAGCTCCCTCCAGTCTCCCCTCAGACGCCACCACATGCTATCAGCACCCAGACGGCTGATTATCAATGCCCCTAAGTCAGCGGCGTGTAATTGCTTCAATGGCACATAATGACTTGAGTTCCATCTTACTTGACCTTCTCGAGGAGCGCGCTGTCGGCCCAATCAGCGGGGATGCCTGCGCCACTGCGGCAAAAGCGAGTCAGCAATGCATCTGTTAACACCACATGCATGTGGGCAGAGAGCAGAGGGTCCGGACGGCTGGGCCTTCTGGCCACCACAGAGCAAGGAACACTCTGCTTCCGGCTTGTTAAAGGGAAAAGCCAAAAATACAGGCAGTCACAGAGAGAGAAGGGTCTTTTAGTGGCCCAACGGACCAGTTTGGAGCTTTGCAATGGAAATAGGTCCAGTCAAAATTCTTACTTCACCCATGGTGTCTCTCTAACAGCCTGGGACTGACACAGCAATAACTATGCTACATACAGGGCCGTCCTAAGGGGGGGGGTGGAGCCTGGGGGAACCCTCCTCCCCCAATGCTGCAGGCATGGGCCCAGAGCAACCCTCCACTGAAGGCCCCAATGCTCCCTTTGCTCGACCCCTTTCCCAAGCCCCGCCCCTGCTCCGGCCCCGCCTCCTTACTCCCTCCCCCCAAGCAAGACAGCCCAGAAAACTACAAGGGCCTGGTGTGGCAGCAGCAGGGTTCACCGCCCCCCCCACTTCTCTCCGCTGCTCATCACATGGGTGGCAGGCGCTGGAGCAGCCCAGCAGCTGCCCGCCGTGCTGCCCTCTTGGCCCTCTGCGTCTCACTTCCCGCCATCGCTGCGAAGCTGCATGCAGCGGGCCAGGAGAGGGCGGCAGGCAGCACGGAGCAGGTTGCCAGCTCCTGCTGCCCACGTGGTGAGCAGGTGGGCACGTCTGCTGCCGCCGCGCCAGGCACCCATAATCCCCTGGGTCCCTCCCATCCATAGGACGATTGGGGTGGTTGCCAGGGCGTCTCCAAAAGCTAGTCAGATTCACTTACACCAACCTGCCCTTGCAGTTCACTGCAGGCTAGCAACCCTCCCTCAAAACCAAGGAGATCCAGTATATTCCCATTCTATAACATCTTATCTAACAGCTACCGCATATTCCTCTAGTTATCAGCTCTCCAGATGTGAAAACGCCTAAAGAGTCTAGTTGGGGACACGGAAAACCCTCAGGGTAGGAGTTCAGTGCCTGCTAAAAATCTACCAGCCATTAAGCCTCAAGCTGCTTATCGAAAAACTGAGGCACCAAAAAAAAATGCAGTTTCTGGCCTGTCAGCCTCCACTGCTCTTCGGTGTCCCAGGTGTAGTGGTGAGTAGCAGAGGCGTGGCTGGAGTCACTCACTTGCGCCACTTCTGCTTGCTCCACGGGGCTTCCTGAGGGGTTAATCGCAGGTAATGGCTCCATGTTCGTTTTGGCCCTGCTCTTTCACACGTCAGTTCCTCCGCAGACCCGTCTGTCCTTGACGATGCCCAGTCCGGTTGGCTAGCCGGCAAGAGAGCACCAACGGCACATGTGTAAAGCAAGGGGACCGTGCAAAGGATGCCAAGTTGTGGGGTGTACACCATGCTGTGGGGTACAGCACGCTGGAAAAGGCCCACAACCCGCAGGGCTGTCTCCTGACGGCTGTCAGCCACCCCCGCCCCACACACTGACCGTGCCGGCAGAGCAGTTTTACATAGCACTGTGCTGTGCATGGCAGGGGAGGCTTTCTGCTAGGCCCAGCCTTTGATGCCACTCAAGGTGAACTAGCAAAACACCCGCCGCACTCTTCTGCCCTGGAATGACACAGGCACGCAGGGCTGGGTCAGAACAGCTGCCAACCCTACAGCCATAGAGAGCCCCGAGCTCAGAGTCACCACAGAGCAAGTGGCGGCTGGAAAGCTAAGGGGTGGGGTCAGATAACCTGCCTCCAGAAGCTGCCTGACGACCAGCCACTTTTCCTCTTCTCGAACCCCCCCCCCCGCCTTTTACACACAGCCCCCCACCCAGCACCCCTCTGCCCTTGCCACACCTGGGTCTCCTCATTAATTCCCCCACTGTGAATTTTTTCCACATTCCGCAAGTTTTGTATTCTCCTTGACTGAACCATGATAAAAGGGAAGCCAGGTGAACTGTGGACGGCCAGCGGTCAACCAAGGAACCACATCTGACGGAGCCGGCGCTTCCCAGCTCCATGAGACACGTTTCCAAGCTGCAGCTTGTAGTTCATCGACACGCACCCAAACATATCAATGTCACCTAGTGGCACTGTGAATTGTTCCTGGTAATTTGTGCATCACAAAATCCAGGTACTAATAATGGCTGCTTCATTGTGTTTCTTTTTGATGCACTGTCTAAATACGGGAGCGGTTTAAAAAAGATGGTATAGTTGACATTTCAGACTTCCCAAGTCTTTTATTTACTGTTAGTAGCTGAACGTCCATGCTATCTCATCGGCCTGGCAGTTGGGCAAGTGATCCCCCTATCTGAGCACGCTCCCTTCTACCCTGATGCAACCAATGACATTGTTGCATGCAAATTCCCTGTAGGTTAAGGGTGCTGATTGGTTGAGTTCTCTCAGATTCAAGCCTTACCGTAGTTTTAGGCGTCATTCGTAAAGTAAAAATGACTGAGATGGGAAGATGACGAATAGTGACTCTCGGTGACATTTGGACACAGTGATATTCGAAACAAACAGAGCTCTGAACCACATTTGTAGCTGTTTCTGTCGCTTCACGGCAACCCAACAGAGATGCTAGCCTACAGCATGACCGGGAGACAGAGGGGCAATCTTGGAAGAGAAGGCACGTAGAGAAAGCATCTGGAAATAAGTCATGCTATCCTAGTTAGGCTTAAAATAAAGGTGCAGCAAAAGAAGAAATTTGCATCTGGTATTGCTAATTTTTTGAGAAAGTGGAACGTGAACCAATGCAATTTGGGACCCTCTATGCCGTGGATTTAAGGGGCTCCCAACTTGAGCAGTTAGACTATTGTAAACCATCTCATGGTACATTATGAGGCTCACCAGTCTAGTGGATAGAAACCAAAAATGAGTCCCATGCTCTACAAGTGCCTGCACCCAGGATGCCAATGGGGGTGGGAGGGAGGGAAGGGTAAAGGAATAACTGCCCTGGGGCCCGGTAACTCAAAAAGGTCTGGCGTTCCTGACCGCCGATACTGCAGCAATGGCAGCAGCCGGAGCCCCAAGCCCTTTAAATCACCAGCCCTGGGTGGGCATTCTTGGTGGTGCTAAAGGCTGCTCCCAGCCTTCCGCCCTTTCCACCCAAGGCCTCAACTCTATATAGTAGGAAAATAGAACAGGAAAAATACCGCACATGCCAAACGTATTCCCTCAATGAAAGTACGAGAGACTTCAACTTCACACAAAACGTGGTAGCAGCAGCCTATATGGTTGTGGGGTTCTCTGCGAGAAGGTCACACCTGGGCTTGGAAGGCTTAGCTTTTCCATGAACATGTCTTTCATTGTACACACACGATCCCCCCCACAACACATGCCCATCAACAATCATCAAAATGTATAGAAAAGCAACCTAAGAAACCTGCCGCTTGAGAACTTAGGAGAGTTTGATTGAAGAATAGCGTCTTGGCATATTTTGGCATGTGACGCTGACGATTTCTGATTTGACGGTTATAAAGCTTTAGCTTCAGTAATCTCAGTGTGTACAGTCATTAACTGATTATGGTCTGACACCCCATGACTGTGAACATTTATATCAATAAAAATTGAAAAAATTGTCATGATAACGCACAAATATTAATGTTTACATTAGTAAAAAATATGTACAAATACCTGAAAATAAGCAATTGATATTATCCAGCTAAATTATAACAAAAAATGGTGCCAAATCTGGTCATATGACAAAGCCCCCTCCCCCCCTGAGGAACAACACACATTTACAGAAAACCAAAGAGGGCATTGGCTGGTTGCTTCTGAATGACACAAAAAATGCCATTCTTCAAAGGAGTGTCACTAACCAATTACAGAGAGCGAGACTGCAGAACTGGAATTCAATTTGACACTATTACTCTGGGCTTGAATGAAGACATTAACTGGTTGGCGCATTACAAAGCCAATTACACCTGCCTATAACTTCCACATTTTCGCATCAAAAGCTATGAATGGGACACATAAAGCCCACTTAATTAACCTCATTAACGTCGGTCCTACCACTGACAGGTACTTCTTTTGCTGTTATATATATATCTTGGTTTCTGTTATTTCCACTCCAGCTCATCTGATGAAGTGGCTTTTGTCCACAAAAACTCCTGATATTCTATATTTTTGTTAGTCTCTGAGGCTATGTCTAGACTACATAGAACCCTCGAAAGAGGATCTTCTTCCAATCTCACTTTCAAAAGAGGATCTTTTGAAAGTGAAAGTAGCGTGGATGCAGTTTTTTCAGAAAAACTCTTCTTCGAAAAAATCACTTGCCCTTAAAAATGGAGGCGTATGCAGTTTTTTTGGAAAAGGGTTATTTTGCCGAAAAAAATCTGTCCAGACTACTTTCACTTTTGGAAGATCCTTTTTTGAAAGTGAGATCGGAAGAAGATATGCAAATTCCCACAGAATTTGCATATCCTCTTTCGGAAAAAAATATGTAGTTTAGACATGCCCTATGGTGCCACAGGACTCCTCGTTGCTATTAAAATGTATACAAAATAAAGATTAAATAGTTTGACTATAAAAGTTGGCATGCTTCACCTAACAGACATAGGCAATGACATCAAAGCAGTGTGATAGAATTGGTTTATATCAACAGTCACCTCGTGTGATGTTCACATTAACAACATAGGAAATCCAGACTGCATGTCCTACAGTAGCCATTACTGGCTGATTCAGAAAGTTCAAGAAACCTGATAGCAGGAAGATACATGATACACTGAACACAGGAAAGATTCTTCCAAAATGTTGATTTAAACATGATGGATTATGACCTTTCCTAAGTCAAATAATAATTTTCAAAGTGGGTCATTAATTGATTAATAATTAATAGTTTGGTCTTAATAATGTGTCATTATTACTATGTAGATGGCTTGACAGATTCAAACTTCAACTGCTCACTTCATAACAACCCTACTAGGATCACTTGTGTTCCTTTATTACCCCTGCATTTTTTTTAACCATTGAAACTTTTTGAGACAAAGAATTTCCCAGGAGAATTTCTCATCAGCTGCACAAAAAAGCTCTGAAATGGAGTTGGCGCAGAGTCATAGGCTGCTAATAGAATGGTTTCTGTCTTGTCTGCCCACATAGACGTATACATGTCTTTTGAAGGAAGGGGGAGCAGGACCGATATAAAAATGTGAGCAAGTTAGCCTCCCACAAATAAGTCTCGCCCCTATGTGGTGAAATGCTTGTTTTTCAGTCTATTAAGTTCAATTTAATGTACCCGGAACAGGTCCAGAATCGATGGGCTTGTGAAGGTTTCATTTTTAATTTTAACTGAGCTGAAATTCAACATCGTCCGTGCAAGTATTGGTATTTATGTAGCAAAGACAACAGGCCTCACAGGAAGCATGAGGCCAAGGTTAAAGCACTTTGAAGTCGAGATGCTATATTACCCAAAGAACCAATTTTCCATTGTATTGCATCTTCTGGTATTTTATTGGCATGAGAGGAATTTGAGAGCAAAAAGGGTGCATTGGGACCAATTGCAGACGCTGATGTACAATTCTTATCTTTAAATTTCCCCTCACTTCCACTGGATTCAAGGTTACCACACTGGACTATTAAAGTCCTGTAGATGTTTGCTAATTGTATAGCTAGTCAAATAACACCGTGCATAATTGATTCCCCCCCCTCCTTTTTCCTTACAATCATTGTAAAAGAAATATGTTTATTGTCAAGGTGTGATGCCCCACAGTGTATCTGGGCATCACTAACCTAGCCTGAAACAAGTGGCTTATACTGGTAACGTCGAAAACAATATGTTTTAAGGAGGACTGGGTGACTTGATAAGAAGGTAAAAACATCTACAAATGAGTTTTATGGCCAATGCTTGGCCAGCATCTTTCCCAAGGAAAATGCCGGTCTCCGATTCAGGCAAAAATGGGGTCAGCACAAAGCTATCTTAGATGTAAGTCAAGATTATGACACATGGAACTGAAGAGAACTCGGTGGGACCATAGGTGGAATGCCACACATGGAAGTGGAGGGGATTGTGGAGATCACCACGACCACCACAAAGGGCAAAATTGAGGAACTCGAAGTCCCTAGATGCTTTTGAAAATCTTGGCTTTAATGGTTGGCTTGAGTTTTGATGGATTTTCTTGCTAGAGCAACAGGATGGCTTCTCACACTAGGTTCCCCTAGACACAGGACAATGCTCCAACATGTTGAGACAAGTGATGATTGGGGGGCTTGTTGGGAAATGGACGCTGAGGTTCATAAGCGTAGTCTCCAAATGGAGCTACGTTGAGCAAACCACATTTGGCCATTGTAAAATGGCTGAGCTACAGAGCCGGTGAGGCACTCGGAAAGGTGCACAAGCACTCGACACGTCCCGTTGGGTTGCTCCTCAGCGAGGCGGTACTTTGGGGTGATATATGTGTGCACAATGGCTGCTGAGCGCTCACTTGCTGGACTTGCCAGGATACACCCACTCTGAGAACCAGGCTCTGAGTGTCACAAACTGAGCTCGAAACCACTGAGACACCCCACGGCTCTGGCCACAACTGAAGACAATTGTGTCCCAGTAATGATCAGACTCAGTCTCACATGCCCAGGCTGAGAGTCACCCAGCTTATTTATGTGGCTTTGTACAAGGGCACTGTGCTTGCACCCCATGGTGGGACAGGATTTTTCTGCCCAACTGTGGCAAGGCCACCCACTGAAAGCCAAGGGGACCTGGGCGCCTAAGCACCTACCACTTCTGAAAATGGCACGTAGCCATCTCAGTCACTAGAAACCCAACACAGAACTAGGTGTCTAAATACCTTTAAAAATCTGGGCCTTATTGACTTCCGCACTGATCCTGCAAACAGGGCTGGAATCCTCCAAGGGGCTGGGCATGTTGGATCAATGCTGCAGAGCCCCAAAGCACACCCTTCATTTTAAACACGTGAGGAGTCCCATTCAAGCCAACGGGGCTACCTCCACCCTTAAAAGCTGGTCACAAACTTACGTGAATCACGGGATCAGGCCAGACCATTCTGCATTCAGGATCCAGCTCTTGCTTAATTTTCTACATGCCCATGGGTTGAGTTCAACCGGGACCTAAGTTCTTTTCTCTAAGAACGTTCCTTCCCACTATTGAGTACTCCTGGGTTCCTGGACTGCTAGAACAAACAACTATGATTAGTTTAACTTTCCTTATACAAGAGACAATTACTGAATGCATTGCTGAAGGTATGGTGAATGAATTCCTCTGCAAACTGAATTCTTGTATCTGGAATTAAATGGGCAAGCATTTCACTGCATGCTTCATCTTGGCACCAGTTATTACACCACAGATGTTTATCAGGGTCAGATTAACCTTTTTCGTTATTGGACACATTTGCTGTTGTGTAACAGGATTGATCAGCATTGGTGCGCACAGAAGATTTGCTCTTTACATATTTTATTACTCACCTATTCCTTTAGGCATGTTTCACCATATACCGGGGTCTCTTTAGTTCTGTGTGTCACGTTTTTCGAAATGGAATGAAAGCAGGCATTGGACTATAATACATTGGCATTGCTTTCCCATCGCTGTGAGGCCCAAAGACATCAAAAGGAGGAAATTACTTTCACTCTCAAGCCACTGCATACCGGGGGATTAATGGTCAGCAATTCTGAGACAAAATTTGGAGCTCACGCCAGCTTTCTCTTACCATTAAAAGCTACGAACGGCTCTGTTTTGAAGCAGCTAGCACTCAAGAGCTGGGTTCACGGGGGAGAAAAGAAACGGAGCATTTTAGAAAGCAAGAAAGTATTAAAATGTTCTTTCATACAGCGACAGGGCCTGAGGAACAGGCATAAAGGCTTGAAAGTTAATGAGTCACACAGTTACCCGGGATAAAATCAGATTTTGAAGGCCAGATCTCACATTGATTTCAATGGAGCCAGGTTTGGCCTCTTAAACTCAACACAAACAATGCTAAGAATCGTCACAAGGAGCACCCGGGCCTTCAGGTTGTATGTTAATATCCCATTTGCTGCGATAGCATTACTTGCAAACAGCAATGCTACAGTATCCGAATCAACGTGCACCCTGATCAAATGCTAGAGGGCAGAGATAACTAGCCATTTTCTATAGATTATTGTTATTCTGGCGCATCATGTGTATCAAAACAATTAGGGCTGAAAATTCAATATTGGTATGATAGATCACATCAAACTCTGGACCACGGTAGGTTATTATTAAATTACTATGAGGCCTCTGAAAAGTCCCTAAGAGCAGCAGCTGGCATAAAAATCGCATTACTATTGATGTAACATATTATGGTTTGGATTATTATTATTTTTATTAACAGATTTTTCATCCTTCCTCTGCTATGGAAAACCCGTGAGATAAGGTGGCTACATAATAACAAAACAAGAGCTTTATTACCTGGGTTAATGCAGCTCATTCTCAAGAACAAGAGGCATTAATAAAGTTCAAGAATTAGCCATTAGCAGGGAATCGCGTTTCAGAGAACTGACAGGAAATAGCTCCATTTGGGGAGGAAAAATGCAATGTTAAACAAAAGTGATTGCCAAGCAAAATAGTCCAGCCATATATTATAAAACTAATAAAAGTAACAAATATGCAGCCATGTAATACAGGGAAATTTTTTTAACAATCTTGGTCACAAATCACTTGTGCTTCATTTCTCATGATTCCCGGTATATGTGTTATACCCCACCTCATCACAGCATTATATCTTTATATAACTTGGCTTCTTCTGGCAGGTAGTTTATTCAGACTGTTTACTTTCTACAAATAACAAGTCACACATTTTCCCTTCTGGGCAGACTTTTTCATTAATAAATCAAAGCCACTGCACCTTTTAGCTGCTAAATAGTCATTTAAAAAAACCCCTAGATCGTGAAGCATTTTACAAATGGGGACTACCGTTGTTATTTCTATGTTCTAGATATGAAACTCAGTACAAAAAGGAGCAGTCTTTCTGGTGCTCAGAAGATAAAGTTTGGGGCTGGCTTTTCAAAAGAGTGCGATACCAAACAACTCCCAGGGAGACGCGGCCAAATTTTCAAAAGAGCTGAACCACTTTCAGGAAATCTGATGACTGACTGAGGCACCAAAATAGTAGCTGGGCTCTTTTGAAAATCTGGCTGAGAGAAGCTAACTGGTTTGCCAAAGGCCCCAATAGTACATTTGTAGCCAAGCTGGGCTATATTGCGTCTCCTGGCTGAGCGACTGGTGGCCTAGGATAGCTTCCACTGTTCAAAGACGATAAGCAACCAGGTGAGCCACTCTGAGGGCACATCCATACTTACAAGAAGATTGATGCTCCGGAGGTCGATCATCTAGCGTTCGATTTAGCAGGTCTAGTATAGACCCCCTAAATCGAATACTGATCACACCAGCATCCGGTATGCTTCCTTCTGCGCGGAGTAAGGGAAGCCAACGGGAGCATTTGCTCCCCTCGGCCTGCCGCTGTGTGGACACCACCAAGGCTCGGCTTAAGGTAAGTATGCATAGCTGGAGTTGCGTACCTTAAGCCAACCTGCCTGGTCTAGTATAGACCAGGCCTAAAAGTATTGCCTCCTAGGAGCAATTCTCTGAATCATCCTAGTTATCCTTGCATTTCCTCCTCCAACCTAGGGAAAAGAATGTACTCAGTTACAATTGGAACTTGGAAGGGAGCCCAGGAGTCCTGTTTTCTACCGCTCTGATTTCATACTAACACCCCCTTGCCCCCCCAAAAAAAGCAAGTAGTCCTGTTCTTTGAAGGGGTTATTCGAGTTCTTTGAAGGGGTTAACAAACATGCGGACAAGGGGGATCCAGTAGATATAGTATACTTAGATTTCCAGAAAGCCTTTGACAAGGTCCCTCACCAAAGGCTCTTGTGTAAATTACATGGCCATGGGATAAGAGGGAAGGTCCTTTCTTGGATTGAGAACTGGTTAAAAGACAGGAAACAAAGGGTAGGAATAAATGGTAAATTTTCAGAGTGGAGAGGGGTAACTAGTGGTGTCCCCCAAGGGTCAGTCCTAGGACCAATCCTGTTCAACTTATTCATAAATGATCTGGAGAAAGGGGTAAGCAGTGAGGTGGTAAAGTTTGCGGATGATACCAAACTGTTTAGGATAGTCAAGACAGAAGCAGACTGTAAGGGACTCCAAGAAGATCTCACCAAACTGAGTGATTGGGCAACAAAATGGCAAATGAAATTTAATGTGGACAAGTGTAAAGTAATGCACATTGGGAAAAATAACCCCAACTATACGTACAGTATGATGGGGGCTAATTTGGCTACGACAAATCAGGAAAGAGATCTTGGAGTTATCGTGGACAGTTCTCTGAAAACTTCCACACAGTGTGCAGCGGCGGTCAAAAAGGCAAATAGGATGCTAGGTATTATTAAGAAAGGGATAGAAAATAAGACCCGGAATATCTTACTGCCCCTGTATAAAACTATGGTACGCCCACATCTTGAATACTGTGTACAGATGTGGTCTCCTCACCTCAAAAAAGATATTTTGGCCTTGGAAAGGGTTCAGAAAAGGGCAACTAAATTGATTAGGGGTTTGGAACGGGTCCCATATGAGGAGAGGTTAAAGCGACTGGGACTTTTCAGTTTAGAAAAGAGGAGACTGAGGGGGGATATGATAGAGGTGTATAAAATCATGAGTGGTATGGAGAGGGCCGATAAAGAAAAGTTATTTATTAGTTCCCTAAATAGAAGAACTAGAGGACACCAAATGAAATTAATGGGTAGCAGGTTTAAAACTAATAAAAGAAAGTTCTTCTTCACACAGCGTGTAGTCAGCATGTGGAACTCCTTGCCAGAGGAGGCTGTGAAGGCTAGGACTATAACAGAGTTTAAAGAGAAGC
This sequence comes from Pelochelys cantorii, assembly GCA_032595735.1. Lineage (NCBI taxonomy): Eukaryota > Metazoa > Chordata > Testudines > Trionychidae > Pelochelys > Pelochelys cantorii. Next base: position 71,266,745 of record CM064332.1, read on the forward strand.
TAGATAATTTCATGGAGGTTAGGTCCATAAAAGGCTATTAGCCAGGGGATAAAATGGTGTCCTTGGCCTCTGTTTGACAGAGGCTGGAGAGGGATGGCAGGAGACAAAGCGCTTGATCATTGTCTTCGGTCCACCCCCTCTGGGGCACCTGGTGCTGGCCACTGTCGGCAGACAGGATACTGGGCTAGATGGACCTTTGGTCTGACCCGGTACGGCCGTTCTTATGTTCTTATGTTCTTATGTTCTGTAGCTCCTATATACAGTAAAACCTGTGTTATCCAGCACGCTCGGGGATTAGGGTGTTCCGGTTATCTAAAACTTCCGGTTATCTGAGGGTCCTATCAACCTAGGAAAAACCAATGGACAATAATAGTAAAACTCAGGTTTTTAATATTGGTAGTTTTGTAGTGTGAGGCAGTTGGTCTCACATTTCTATTTTGAGTTAAAGATGGTTAGTACTTCTTAAATAAAAAATTGTTAAGCCAATCATGGTAAACTAAGCCAGGCCTGTGCGCCTGAAGATGTGAGAGTATTGTGGGTGGGGGCAATGCCGGTTAACAAAGGTTTCTGGTTAACTGAGTGCCAGTTAACAAAGGTTTCACTGTACTATACAGAGAGTATCGTGAGCTTTTGTGGGCAAATTCCTCAGAGGAGTGGAGAAAAAAGGGGAAACCTCCCAATATATAACAGAAAAAGAAGGGAGAGGGGGAGAAAAAAAACCTGTCAATGTGCAGGTAAACATAGTGGCGGCAGCCCACCAGAGGCTAACCCTGGCAAACCGCCACCATGTTATCGCCTACCCTTGCGTTAGGCAAAAAATGCATGCCCACCCACTATATGCCAAGCATACTCTCTGGCTACGTCTACACTGGCGGCTTCTTGTGCAAGAACTCTTTTGCAGAAGAGTTCTTGTGCAAAAAATCTTCCACAAGAGTGCGTCCACACTGCCGTGTGCTTTTGCGCAAGAGCATCCATGGCAGTGTGGACGCTCTCTTGCACAAGAAAGCTCTGATGGCCATTTTAACCATAGGGGCTTCTTGCGAAAGAAATTCATGTTGCCTGTCTACACTGCTCTCTTGTGGAAGAGCTCTTGTGCAAGAGGGCTTATTCCTCATGGGGAGAGGAATAACTCTTCTGGAAGAAGCCCTGTTTTACAACGCTAGACTGTAAATTTACTTGAGCAAGAACGCTCATGCAGTGTAGACAGCAGGCAAGTTTTTGCGCAAGAATGGCTGTTCTTGCACAAGAAGCTGCCAGTGTAGACATAGCCTCTGTGTAATCCTGTCTTCCTTCTCAGGTGCAAATACTTACACCAGGGAAAATACATCTACTTCATATATACATAGCACTTTTCTGGACCACCCTGGTACCCAATGAGGCCAACAGAAACGTTGAGTGCGTAGCACATCTGAAGATCATGTCTAGCTGAACATCTGAAAAAGGAGACTCCCCAAACCAAAGGACTCTTAGCCAAAGTCACATAGGAACTCTGCGAAGTAACCACAATCCATCCAGGGGCTCTTCAGGCTAGTTCTGGTCTCTACCAACTAGACTGTGAGCATGCGTGGGACAAAGGAGAAAACATAGAAACACAAACGAGATCTGCCAAGAGAGGCCAGAAGGGAGTGTAGCTGCCTGCTCATAAACCATCCCCCCGAGCACAGCCTGGCAGCCACATAGTGCCCCGGGTGTATCGTTTTTTAAATGGAATGTCACTGCAACCATAGAAGTTAAATGCCCCCTAAGGCATTCCACACAACATTGATCATCATTTAATAAACACAAGAAAAATTGCACAGTACGGCCCTGCATAATCTATCTGCAAAGATCCTCGGTGACAACCTGTACGTGACCAAATCCCTCTTCAGATCTAATGGTATTTTGCTCTAGTAGGCAAGTGATATATTTCACATGGCAAAAAAAGCACTCATGCATAAAATTAATACAGTAAGCGCTGGAGACATTATGCTTTCAAAAAGTGAATTATTTGGAAGGGAGAATGACTAACTTCTAATTCAAGTTCTCCCAGTGCCTTAGCCTCCTAGATTTTTGGGTCACCAGTGTCTCGCATGCCAAATTTGGGAGGTTTCTGAAGCATATCTACAAAATGTTAAGTAACTACAGGTTGAACCTTTCTAGTCCGGCACCCTCGGGACCTGACCGGTTCTGAACTGACGAATTTGCCGGGGCACAGGAGGTGAATATTGTCTAGCAGCATTACCAACACCTCTTACTGGGCTCTGAGAAGAAATTTAGGAGTAAATTAGAGCTAAATAACAGCACCAAACACTGAGAACCAGGACTGGTGGCTGTAAACAAACTTTATGGGACGGTGGGAAACTTGGCCACACCCATGAAACGTGGACATCGGGCTAACTAAAATCATGGCGCACCCCGGATGTTGCCAGACCAGAGAGTTCTGGACTAGAGAGGTTCAACCTGTAGTTATGAAGCCCACTTGTGTCATGTGCTTTGAAGACAGAGAAGATGCCAACAGTGCAGTCATTGTAAAGGGTTTCGTTCTTTCACAGTTTCAAGAGCCATGTGAGAAAACTGCAACAAATAAGCTCCTAAAGGAATGTTGCCTTTATTGTTCCATTTGAAATAGTCTTCCTTTGGAAAAGAGTTCATCCGATTATCAAATATACTCAGACTTTGCAGTTATTTTGGGATTTTTTCAGGGTGAAATTCACCCCGTTCAGTGAGTCAAAGTAAGGCCCGCACCCCACCTACATAAGCACTTTGGGAGGATTCATTTGACAAAAGGTTCATGGAGAATGTCTGCATTGTGCCTGGACATTTGGGCTGTGTTGCTTCGTCAAGTACATGGTCCGATTTTAATATCTGCTATCTGATTGGATGACTCATGTAACTAACCAACATGGTGCAAAGGACACACTGTGATTGGCACAACAGGAACACTGTTTGGGGCATGGGCTGCCTTGTGTGCTATATTCATCTGAGGCCAAGAGCAATGGCTCCTGACCCATTATTAAAGCTCCTAGTTGCTATGGTAATACAATTCATATAACCGATAGTCGGCCTCGCTCCTCATTAAAGTTTTCACAGCTGAAGCCTGTTGTGAAGCTTTTAGGACTGGGACTGCATTACTTCTGTACACTATTGTGTGGTTTTTTCCCTGTACCACGAGGTATTATAATGAATCATTAACACTACTCTGCAATGGTCAAAATAAAGGAACAGAATATGTGGGGCATTAGCCATGACTCCTTTTTAGTGTTTACATATATTAAAGTGACCCTCACCAAGACAGGGTTACTCCATCATGAAAATCTAGCTGGAAAAAGAGGCAAAAGCTCTAAAGGAAAGTAAGCTATCATGGGATAAGAAGGAAGGGCCTCTCGTGGTTAAAAGATAGGAAACCAAGGGTAGGAATAAACAGAATGGGAGAAAGATAACGAGTGGTGTCCCCCAGGGGGGTCCAAAGTGGGACCAATCCTATTCAGCATATTCATAAATGATCTGGAGAAAGGGGTGGCAAAATTTGCAGATGATACAAAACTGCTCAAGATAGTAAAGTCCAAAGCAGACCGTGAAGAGCTTAAAAAAGGAGCTCCCAAAACTAGGTGACTCAGCAACAAACTGGCAGATGAATTTTAATGTTGATAAATGCAACATATTGCATATTGGAAAACATAATCCCACCTCACCGTATAAAATGATGGGGACTAAATTAGCTGTTCCCACGCAAGAGAGATCTTGGAGTCATTGTGGAGAGTTCTCTGAAAACATCTGCTCAATGTGCAGCAGCAGTCAAAAAGCAAACAGAATATTAGGAATCACTTAAAAAGGAATAGAGAATAAGACAGAGGATATCATATTCCCTCTGTATAAATCCATGGTGTGCCCACATATTGAATACTGCGTACAGAAGTGGTTGCCTCATTTCAAAAAAGATATTTTGGCATTGAAAAAGCTTGAAAAAGGGCAACAATATTTATTAGGATATAGAACAGCTGCTGTATGAGGGTAGATTAATAAGACTGGGACTTTTCACTTTGGAAAAGAGAGAGCTAAGGGGGGATATGATAAGAGATCTAAAAAATCATGGCAGGTGTGGAAAAAGTGAATAAAGAAGAATAATTTGCTCCTTCCATAACACAAGAACTAGGCTCACCAAATGAAAGTAATAGGTTTAAAACAAACCAAAGAAAGTACTTCACAACATCCTCTGGCAAGGAGTTCCACAGGTTGACTGTGTGTTGTGTGATGAAGGCCAAGACTAAAGAAGGGTTAAAAAAAGAACTAGGGAAATTCATGGAGGATAGGTCATTCACTGGCTATTAGCCAAGATGGGCAGGAATGGTGTCCTTCACCTCTGTTTGCCCAATGCTGGGAATGGGAGGCAGAGGATGGATCACAAAGGGACTTGTCCGAGATAACACAGCAAGCCAGTGGCAGAGCTGAGCATACACTTCGAGCCATGTGTTGCTTAGTCTAGAGTCCTGTCGGCTAGACCAGTGGTTCTCAACCTTTGTTTTATATCGTGGACTGGCAAACCCATTCACAAACTTTTGGTGCACCAGTAACATTTTTGGTGCACCAGTAACATTGCATATTTGCATATTCATATATTCATTATAGTAATTAATGTTAAGAGATCATGTATTAATTGACTTCACATCTGTACACACACAATACATGTCATTGTAATGGACCAGAGTGTGCAGATATCTACAATGCTAAAAAAATTCTGCTAAAAAAAACCCCTTTCCTTTCCTATCTTAAGCCGTTAACACCTATGTAAACTTTGTCTGACATGTAACCATGCACATATCATGCGCCAGGCCTTTTGCTGCAATATTCAAAAGCAGCTTAACAGCTTTTAACCCACCTGAAATTTTGGCACCACCCTACACAGCCTGTCCTGCCCAGGACAGAATGCTATGTCTGCAGCCCAACCAGGGCTACTGTGCTGAGAAAGACAGTCTGGCTCTTGCTTCCTGCAGTCCAGATGGGAGCAAGTTAAGACACCCCAAACTTCCCTATCCCCCCCCCCCCACTGCACAGATGCCAGCACAACCTTCCATTTCCTCTCCTACCCCATGCAGTCTGCTGCCTCTCTCCCAGACCAGGAAGCTAGAGGAGCATGCTGGGTTTCCTCGCAGGAAGCTGCAGGCAAAGCCAGCTGCTGCAATCAGTTCTCTGTAATCGAACCTTTCCTCTCCCGCACTTACTACACGCTCCAAACTCCCTTCCCCGCTGGCACCCCCACCCCGTCCCAGCCACATCCTTACTCCCTCCTTACTCCTGGGCTATGTCTACACTGGCGGCTTCTTGGACCAGAAATATGCAAATGAGGCTAAGTGTGGAATATCGCCCAGCCTCATTTGCATACTTAATGAGCCGCCATTTTTGCAGAAGAGGCTCTTGCGCCAGAAGGGGCGTCTACACTGCCCCTTCTTGCTCAAGAAAACCTCTCTTGCGCAATGCCGTTCTTCCTGAAAATAATCGGCGTGGCGGCATTGCGCAAGAGGGGTTTTCTTGCTCAAGAAGGGGCAGTGTAGATGTTCCTTCTGGCGCAAGAGCCTCTTCTGCAAAAATGGTGGCTCATTAGGTATGCAAATGAGGCTCGGCGATAGTCCACGCTTAGCCTCATTTACATATTTCTGGAGCAAGAAGCTGCCAGTGTAGACATAGCCCTTGTGTCCTCTTCCCTACCAGTGTGCTCGTTGTCTGGAACAGGGAGCTTCTGATGCTGAGGGAATGCCGCTCCCCAGCCAGGAAGCTCTCTCCCCGGCAGCCCCAAACCTCTGGGCGGGGCTCAATTAGCAGCTGAGCGGCAGCGCTGCTGCATATCGTACAGCGAACATAGATGGCTGAGGAGCCAATCATCAAGGCATGGGCGTGGCCTGGCAGCGTGCTGCAGACCGGCAGCCAGCAGCTCACGGACCGGCATCGGTCTGCAGACCAGCACTTGAGAACCACTGGACTAGACCATGGCTAGTCATGTAGGGCAGAATTTCCTCCCCTTTACAGAGGACCAGCCCTAGGGTTTTGCATCATAAAAGTCCCTCTCGAGACAAATGGGATTTCAGCAGTGCACACACTTTGTGCTGGCTTCTGCACTGTGGGAATGGTATCCATCCGATCTGCTTTTGTTTCCCATGAAGTCACTGGTAAAACGGCCACTGACCCAAGAGCAAGGAGCATTCACAAATTTCAGTCCTCTGCCCTGTGTCTCCCAGTGATTAGCGAGGTCCACCCACCCTCTGCGTGACTGGGAGAGGACAAAAGAGCAATGCGTTCCACCAAAGAAACAAAAGGCATTTCTAATACCACTCCTGCGTCACCCCGCACCTGAACAGCCATGTATCCATTTTCGTTACATTTGTCATGAAGATTGGCTTCATTTTATGCCATTTTCCATTCGCGTTCACAATTTTTTTGTCATCGGCACGGTGTGTCAGAATGTTAATGTCTCCGACTGTTCCTGCCCATTGGGTGTCTTGCGGCTGTGTGTGGCATGGCTCTTGACCTTTTCAGTATGCTGTGTGCAGATCTTATTAATTCAGAGCTCTGACATCAAAACCCGATATGACTTTCTGAGCTCTGCTAAAGGGAAAATGCAATGTTACTCCTCTCTGCCCCATTCCCTAGGACAAGGAGCAATGGGCTTAAACTGCAGCAAGGGAGGTTTAGGTTGAACATTGGGAAAACTTCCTAACTGTCAGTGTAACCCACACACCTAGGCTATGTCTACACTGGCGCGATCTTGCGCCAGAAATATGCAAATGAGGCTACACGTGGAATATCGCCGAGCCTCATTTGCATATCTAATGAGCCGCCATTTTTTCAGAAGAGGCTCTTGCGCAAGAAGGAGCGTCTACACTGCCCCTTCTTGCTCAAGAAAAACCCCTCTTGCGCAGTACCATTACACCTATTACTTTTCAGGAAGAACGGTATTGAGCAAGAGGGTTTTTCTTGCGCAAGAAGGGGCAGCGTAGACGCTTCTTCTTGCACAAGAGCCTCTTCTGAAAAAAATGGTGGCTCATTAGATATGCAAATGAGGCTCGGCGATATTCCATACTTGGCCTCATTTGCATATTTCTGGCACAAGATTGCGCCAGTGTGGACATAGCCCTAGTGTGGTTCACTGTTCTGTGTAGTGGTGCTTACACCACTTACAGCGAGAGATAAGAACAAGGGAGCTCTACAGCCTAAGCTGCGAGCCAGCTGGCTTTATAGCTCAAGCTGTAGAGGCGCCTATACTAAGGTCGTGTCTACACTACAAAGAGAAGTTGGAAAATAATACGCAAATTGCGTACTGCAATTTGTGTACCTTTTTCCACTTTTCTTCCAAAAGAGGCTTTTCCAGCATTTGGCCCATCTACACGGGACCAAATGTTGGGAAAAAAAACCCCTCTTTTGGAACATCCCTTCTTCCTTGTAAAACAACATTTACAGGATGTCGAAAAAACGCGTCTGCTTTTCCGACTTTTTTTTCAGAAAAACAGACACGTTCCTTGGACGCAGCAAAGTGTTTCCGGGATACCTCTGGTATCCCAGAAAAGCTCTATAGCCTAAAAGTACCCTAAACTCCAGACATCCCAGGTTCAAATCTGCCAGGTAGCAGTTACATCAGGGTGGTTAAACACTGGACTAAATTGCCTAGGAAGGGTGTGGAATCTCCATCGATAGAGCTTTTTCAGAGCAGGTGAGACAGACATCTGTCAGGGATGGTCTAGACAGTGCTTGGTCCTGCCGTGAGGGCAGGGGACTGGACTTGATGACCTCTTGAGGTCCCTTCCGGTTCTATGATTCCTGGGAGTGGGAGAGAAGGCACTTTGAGGGTCATATGGTCAGATGATCAGCTGAAGGAAATATGAGATGAACTGAAGACAAGAAAAGGAGAAACATTGCATACAAAAGGAGGAACAGTATAGGCAGCGAGTGTCAAGTTCTTTTTGAATGTCTTGTAGCATATATGTATGATGCTGGGATTATTTTTCAAATTTCTTATTTGATCCACCACATCTACCCTATGTTATATTTCACAAAATGTGCAGGACATAAATAAATGCCCTATCAATTAACACAGTTATTTAATGAGAAAACCATTCCAGATAAGAGGTATTGTTAGAATCTGGGAATTATCATCTGGTGACACAGGAGCTGCGAGTACTTTTTGTCTTCCGTCCCCAGCGCAGAGAGGAGAGCACTGGATGAAACAGATCCGACAAACCAAACTGTGCAGAGGCACAAAGTGCGGCTGTGCTGACTCTCTGAAATCTGCTTGCTGTGGGCATCAAACCCGAGACCATGCTGTGGGATTCACCAGGGCACGAACCACACGCCTTTCATGCAGAAAAATAATTAGCAGTATAGAATAGCAAACTCTAGAAGCTGAAAGTCAAATTTTAGCTCTCCACTCAGGAGTACTGTTGGTTTATTGACTTCCGGTACCGAAGAGAAGGGAGGATTTGAAGGTTATCAAATGATTTCTTTGTTGGTAAACAGCTTCCAAAGATCATGATTAGACGACAGCTGGCAACTGAAAAATGTTGCTTGAGAAATCATTATGGTAGAATTAAAGGACCAAGGAAATTTTGACTTGAAGACTCCATCCCTAATACAGCAAAGCACATGCTTAGTATTATGCACCACTGGCGGCAGAGCCATTGTATTCAACACCTCAAGCTAGACAGCATTACACTCGCTTAATGAGATGCTAAGATTCGTGACCTTTCACAGTTCTGTCAGTCGGACGTCGGTGGGCACAGCTAAGACTTGGTGAATCATAAGTACAAAGCTCCAGAAAGCGTGTTGCCGATGAGAGGGGAAAAAAGCTCATTAATTTACTAAAAGACCAAATCAAATTACACACGATGATGGCACATTGCCTGGGAAGCTTTGGTGGTCATGGCTATTAGCATAAAAGATGTTAAGCCCATTATATCCATGGTTCTCCACCAGAGATACACGTACCTCTGGGGGTACACAGAAGGTACCTCAATTCACTTAGCTAGGCGCAGTTTTACAACAGGCTGCATAAAAAACACTAGCAAAGTCAGTGCAAAAGAGTTCATACAAAGACTTGTTTATGATGCTCTATACACCATACACTGAAAGGTAAGCCCAATAGTTATCTTGCAATTGGTTTGCTTTATAATGATACGGCAAAAATGAGGAACGACAGCAATTTTTTAGGGACACCTCTGTATTTTTATATCTGATTTTGGAGCAAGTGTCTCCTAGCTGAGGGGAAACATGGGGGAATAGGCAAGACAAATTAGACTCCTGAAAGGGGAAAAGTGATCTGGAAAGGGTGAAAACCCACTGTGGGTATGTCTATACTTGCACCCTCTTTCAAGAAAGGGATGCAAGTGAAGACATTTAAAATTGCAAATGAAGCTGGGATTTAAATATCCCATGCTTCATTTGCATATTCACGTTATGGCACATTTCGAAATAGTGCTATTTCGAAATAGCAGACGCTGTTAAGATGCGGTTATTTCGAGAGAAAACCCTTCTCTCAAAATAACTGGTAAACCTCATTGTATGAGGAATAAGGGTTATTTCGAAATAGCGCTATTTCGAAATAGCGCCATAACGTGAATATGCAAATGAAGCGTGGGATATTTAAATCCCAGCTGCATTTGCGATTTCGAACGTCTTCATTTGCATCCCTCTCTCGAAAGAGGGTGCAAGTGTAGCTATACCCTGTGTGATATGATCTTGTCTGACCTTGTCAAGCTATGTCATTTCTTCTTGGGTTGTCTTCTGTTCAACATATTGGGAAATGCAACTGGGGTACAATTAAAGCATTGTTTCACATGGGATCCAGGACCTATGTGAGCCACAAACAATGTTCCCTCTCATTTTTTCCATCAGTGTGTGGAATAATTTTATGTGAACCCAGGCATGTGAGAATGTGCACTGACAGTAGAAACAATAAAATAGCGGTGGGCACGCTGCTAATCAGCTGGGCAGCAATTGAATCTCTCCTGCATGGCCGCCCAAGCACACAGCATATAGGGAACAGAAGCTACAAAGCCATTCCAAGTGGGATCTACACAAGAGACACACAAAATCTCAAAGATTTTCACAATAGAATTTGTTATTGTTGATGTAGGGTCCTCTGAAAGCAGAGACCACACAGTTTAAGGTGCCACCTCTCAATCAAATTTCAGCAGCAATATTTAATCAGAGCAAAGTTAATATAGCACAAACGAGTCTCAGATACACTATTCCAAATGCTTCGTGCCCCTTTCAATCCATAGGAACTTACTGAAATTGGTTGACTTGTATGAACATATCTATAAAAAAAAACCTAGTGGAGGTACATTAAGCTTTTGGTAGTTGACTTCCTGATTATAGTTAAAATCCATTAGTCGGCATTGCCTGGAAATCATGACATGAAGTATCATAATGTCAAGAGTTACTCTGCAAAAGCCTGATGCAGGAATCGCAGCTGTGATTCCCCAAGGAAAAGTATTTTGAGGAGTAAGAGTGCGTCTAGACAGCATCCTTCTGTTGGAATAAGCTACGCAATTTGTTCTATGAAAATTGTGTAGATTATTCCGAGTCTAAATCGGAAGAGCTTATTTTGAAATTTGGCACTGTGCAGACAGCGCCAAATTTCAAAATAAGGCACTATTCCAACAAATCCCTTAACCCTCGTGGAAATAGCGGGCGCTTTTAAAGATGCTGCATTGCTATTTCGGGATACTTTCGGTATCCCGAAATAGCAACGCAGTCTTGATGTACCCTAAGTCGAATAAAGCAAATCTACACAGGTTTAGTTAAGCACAGTGGTACTGTATGGAAGCCCTTTAAAAAGGCCCTCAGAGCTGAGAATTTTGAAAAAGATCCTCTCTCTCTTATTTAGGGCCCCATAAATATGGTCAGATAGTTTACCTGCCTTGCATTTTCATAAGTTTTGGAGTGCTTGACTTTACAAATTTAATGCTCTTTTAACTTAGGGGTTTTAAAGTTAATACAGGTTGAACCTCTCTAGTCCAGAACTCCCTGGTCCAGAAACATTCATGCTCTGGCATGATTTTCGTGAGCTGGATGTCCACTTTTCATGGTGTGGCCAAATTTCCTGCAGTCCCATAAAGTTTGTTTACAGCCACCAGTCCTGACTCTTGGTGTTCGGTGTTATTATTTAGCTCTAATTTACCCCTAAATGTCTTCTAAGAGCCCAGTAAGCAGCAGAAGTGTTGGTAGTGCTGCTAGACAATATTGACCTCCCATAGTCCAGACTCTCTAGTTCAGAACCGGTCAGGTCCCGAGGGTGTCAGACTAGAGAAGTTCAACCTGTATTTAAAATACTTTAACTTTGCAAAGGAGTCAGCCATACTGGTCCCTAGTTAGAGATGTCTTATTTCCCCCCGCTATTAGAAAGTGAATAGGATTCTCTGCAGTGAAAATCAATCACTTCATGAAGGTCCTATTTCAACTCTCTCTCTTTATAGTCACATGGATCTATAATTCATATTTTTACTATAGAAGCATAGAATTCATAGAATCCTAGGGCTGGAAGAGACCTCAGAAGGTCATCAAGTCCAACCCCCTTCCCAAAGCAGGACCAACCCCAACTAAATCATCCCTTAAAAACTTCTAGGGATGGAGACTCCAGAACCTCCCTAGGGAACCCATTCCAGTGCTTCCCCACCCTCCTAGGTAAAGTTTTTCCTAATATCCAACCTATGCCATGGGTAGTATCAGCTAAGACACATGTGTGTGTATGTGTGTGAGAGAGAGAGAGAGAGAGAGAGAGAGAGAGCGCATCATCTATTAAGTTTGTGAATATGTATCACATCCTAAGGGCTAATTAGAGCCTGCTTTCCGTACTGTGCTCAACTGCATTTCACTTAAAAGATCAAATATTAAAAAAAGTAAAAAGATTTATCACCCAGTAGGACTGAAAGGAAACTGTGATTTAGCCTCATAAGTAACGATAGTTTGAGAGAGAAGATAGTTAGCAAACAAGGACAAAAATCTAGCTTAATTGGCCATCTGGAACGTCGCAGCATGAACTCTGTGAAGTTAATGCTTCATAATACCACTCACCAAGGGCGACATTCTCCAGTCTGAGCACAGGACTGAGGAAGACGGACTGACTGACCGGGAGAAAAGATGGTGGACTTAGAAAGGTTCAGTTCCTAGCTCCGCCCCACGCTCCCTGTGTGATCTGGAGTGTGTCACTCACTTGCTCTGTCTCTCAGCTCCCTGCCTGGAACATCAGGATCATGGTCCCTGCCCTGACGGTGACCACACAAGGCAAAGGCAGCATTTGTCTACCCTTCGCGCAATTAATGCTGGGCAGGAAACCGTTAGTCCAGCAAGGACGGCTGAGAGCTTGAAAACGATTCCTGTTCTGACTCCTGCAATTTCTGCCGGTTTGGGAACCAAACATTCCCTCCCTCAGACCAAGATTTTTTGGTCATTAAAATATGTTCCGGCTCGTTTCCATTTTGACCATTTCATTTTTTGAAACAGGTTTATCATCCAGTTATTTCAAGGTTGAAGCAAAAAAAAAAAAAAAAAAAAAAAAAGTTTGGAAGTGAAAACCAGAAAAGAGTCAAAACATCCCCGTTCCAACACTTTTCACTTCCCCATCCTCTACCTCCCCTTATAGGAACTTGTCAAAACCCGACCCTATTCTGCTTACAGCTTTGGAGTTGACAAATTGGCATTTTCCAATGAGGGGGGGAATTTTCCTGGAAGCTCTAAATACAGCAGAGACTTACACTTGACTGGTGCCGAGGCTGCCATCAGACCACTAGTAAGATGTTGAATGGGTCCTTTGCACCTTCTTTATCTTGAGGTCTTGAGGCAGCAACACCTGGAGACCTGGGTCCTTTAAATAGCCACCAGACCACCTCACGGCCACTCCGGGCAGCTTTCAGGGCTGGGGAGGTACACTGCACTCAAGACACCACTGAAGGCTGGGTGGGGCGGTGTTTGCTGCCCTGGACCTGACCCTTTTGGGTGCAGAGCTGCTCCCCTCCCCACCTTGCCCAGAGGCCCAACATGGTTGTTGGCTCCTCTGACTTACTGAGAGTCCCATGAGAATGTTACCTGGGTAAGTACCGGGGAAGACCTACAAATCTTAGGCCATGTCTTCACTCAGCAGAAGATGGATGCTGCTGCGATCCATCTTCCAGAGTTTGATTTAGCAGGTCTAGTTAAGACCTGCTAAATTGAACTCAGAGGATGCCCCCGTCAAGAGCAAACGTTCCCGTCAGCTTCTCTTACTCCTTGCAAGAGCAGAAGTACCAGCTGCCATCAGCCTCCCATTGTGGGGATGGTGAGAAATTCGAAACAAGGTACGTCGACTGCAGCGATGTAATTGACATACCTGGAGTAGCATATCTTAATTCGACCTTCCCCTCTAGTGTAGACCTGGCCTTAGAGAACAAGCCTTTTGTACAGTAGACACGTGGCAGGGAGTTGTTTGAACTGACAATTTATTATATATGGAGGCTCTGGGTTCTGTTTTTGGAAGAGTTCACCTTCCGATGACTGGCGCACACCGCAAATGGCCAGAGAAAGGGATGCAAGCTGACGTCGCGCTGAGGAGTGCTTGCAGTGTCCCCCTCTCCTTCACAAAGATGCTCTGAGAGCCAAGTTGCGTCATGGCTCTAACATCCACCGCTGTAGTAAGGAGCCGGGCTCACACCATTGGTGTCCTCAGCCAAACAGATGAGGAAATAAAAGCAAGAATAATGGGATTTTCATGGACTCACAAACACTAATGTGGTGGATTACAACAATCACGGATACAATTTGCAAAATGCAAATAGCTCTCGGTCAAATCCCGTCCCTCTCCTCTACCTCCCAGAAGGCTGCGAGGCTGGGTCGGAGCTCTCAGTGTGAGGTGGGTTCCGAGGCACTTAACATGTATTGGCCTTCTGAGAGCATAAAGCCAAAGCCCCTTCTGCTTATGTGCGGACGTTAAAGCTTGGCTCGAACGATATTTCAGAAAAGCAGGGTTTTGCTCTAGTACAGTGTTTCTTAACTGTGTTCCGCAGCACACCAATGTGCCACGAGGCAGTCGGAGGTGTGCCGCAGAGAACAACATAATTCAAAATGGCTGCCCTTAAAGGGGCAGGCAACCTTTCTTTTTCTCAGTAACTTTCCCCCGACCTTTTCCCCTCCCCCACCTTGGTGTTCCTCATTAAAAAAAAATTTGTTTGGTGTTCCTTGGCCTTAAAAAGTTTAAGAAATGCTGCTCTAGCATAACTGGCCAGAATTTTTCTGACCCCTCCCCTGCTGTGCACTGATTGGCTGCCACCTCAGATGCAGGTCAGTCACATTATATGACCATTTCCACTAAGGCCACTTCACACCCCTCTAGCAGTGAAAAGAGGCTGTCGAGTCGGTGTGACTACTTCTTTGAAAGCCCCTTTATTGCCTTAGTAAAACAGAGTGCTCCGATGTATGCGTGAGGTCCAGTGAATCTGACCTACTGTTATGTTTGCTGCTACGCCCCCAACTACTTAGCAAGGCATCCATAAACAGGGTGGCCATATTTCCCAATGCTGAATATGGGACACCTGGTAAAATCACTTGTATTCAAGTGAGTCCATTGGCAATCAGTCAGAGCCACGCAGTTCCCATTGGCACCAAGTTGACTGAGCCCCTGTTAAAAATACTGTGTCATCGAATTCTTTATTGTTACCTTATCTTTAAGGCTTTAGGGTTCACACAAGAACAGGTGACACTATACCTACCCCCCCCCACACACACAAAGTGGAGACACCCACCCACTCGCAAACACACCCTTCCACACCCACTCCCGTACATTTCTCTCACAAAGGGGAGGGGGCCCTTCTGGCTCGATGTGCCCCAGGCTGTTATTTTTGGGGTCCACCTCCATGGGCCCCATGTGTCCATTAAGTCTCCTGAGTCAGCACAGGGTGTGACTACACTGCAGGGCTTCACTAGAAATAAGCTACCCAAATGGAGCTATGTCAATTGTATAGCTTATTTCATAATAGGGAGCGTCTACAAGCGCTTATTTCGAAACAGAGCACTCTTCCTCTGACTTCCCTTACTCCTCGTACAATGAGGGTTACAGGAGTCGGAGTAAGAAGTCCTCCAGCTTGACAGAATTTTGACACTATTTTGAAATAACTGCCTGCTGTGTAGACGCGGACCAAGTTATTTCGGAATAGCGCTAGTTATTTCGAAATAGTGTTGCAGTGTAGACGTACCCACAGAGTCCAGGCCCTGCCCCTGGCTGGGTTCTCTAGGCACTCTCATACAATTTCCATACCCTGGTGTGCCCTCAGGTCAAAAAGTTCGCCCACCCCTAGTCTAGAAGGTGTTAGAGTCTGATGCTTTTCTCATGGATTGATCATCAGTATGGGTCTAATCCCTGCTGGAGGATTTCCACAGGAGGCTGAATTTTCCTGCTCTGGGCATGTTTTTTATAATGTGATTGTATTTAAACCTACATTCTTTGTTATTGGTCTGTGTCCCCTCAAAGCATGAAGGACCCTGAATTGTGCAGGCTGGGTAGATTCTCAATCGACGTACCATCTGTCTCCTGGGGTTAAGACACATGTGGGACACAAGATTTGCTTTTACAGATAGTTTTGCGATATTCCCGCTTGGTGCCACTTTTTCCATAACCTTAGGGCATTGGATTATTCCTCAGCAATTGACGTATGTCAGCATTTCTTGTCTGCAAGGTCTCAAATAGCGAGGCCCCAAATAGCAAGGCAAAAATCTTGCGGGGTCCAGCATTTTAGCTTCTCTTGCATATATCTAACACCTGATTCCCTCTACGTACTGATCAGACTTAGACTTCTCTAACCCTACCCATTCCCATACAGTGAATGTCTGTGCTGCAACATTGTGGATTAATCAGAACCTCACAAGAAATGAACAAAAAACTAAAATGCTTGGCGACAGGAATGTAGAGAGGGGAGAAGGTATGGAAACAACTACCAGCTAAACATCAGCAGGCAGGGGCTGCTCCTATATGGGGCTAACTGCCTTTAAATCCCATCTATTCCCCTCCTAACGTTTATGACCAGTGAAAAATTCTGCAGTGACTTAAAAGGGGCAACCCAACATGCATTGCCATTAATTGGAATCTTACTTCAGCGCACCCTGAATTTCTCCTAAGGGCTGACTTTTCGAGTGCTGAAGACCCAAAATGCTGGGGCAAACTTCCCTGAAAATGCACGGTCCCACTGAGGCACCAAAACAAGCGGTGAGATTGTGCAAAGAGCCAAGAACAGCGGGTGTGGAGCTCTTTGGCAAACCTGCCCAACGTGGAGAGACAGATGGCACTGGGTATCAAGCATTCCTGAATATCTAGTCCTTAATTAGGGGGTTTAAATTAGAGCAGAGGTTTTTGGAAAATGAGAGCCCATATGTCTATGTCCAAGAACAGCCCAGGGCTGATTTGGTCAGGATATTTTCTGGTTTTCTCACTGTGACAGAGAGGACAGTTTTCACCCAACAACTTCTCTCAAAATGCACAACACAGTCTGTGCCGGGTCTGGACATGGACTTCCAGGGCAGGCTGTCATTAGGAAACAAGGTCTCAGTGTGATTTCATGCCCGAATGGTTTTACTGCTTTGTCTTTGACAAGTGTGTTAAAAGCAAAGAATTGGGAATCTGATGGCTTGGGCTACATATAAAAACATAGCAGTAGGGCATGGGGGTGTGTTTGTGTGTGGAGGAAACTCTCCTGGATTTTGCTATAGTTAAATTAAATTAGTACTTGTATTAATGGTAGTTTCTCTATGAAACCTTCAGCCTAGGGCTATAAAGAATTGTTCAGGGCTGGTGGTTTCACACACAATCTAGAAGCTCTAGCTGGCTTAAACACAATACATCTTTGTTGCCCAGGCAATGGTACCTTCCTCGTTAACAGCAGCCAATAGGCCAGGGGTGGCGGGTGAACCCCTGCTTTGGGGAGGCAAGCCCACCAGACCCACCCCTTCTGTCCAAACCTCTGCCCATGCAAGCTGGTGCCCTGAAACCGCTTCCCTACCTCCTGTAAAACGAAAAGCCCTGAGGGGCTAGTTGACCCCAGTGCCTAGCTAAGCCTCCCCCGTGCACTGGGCTGGCCCCATTGCTACCAGAGTCGGGCTTGGCCCCGCTGGCAGCCTCTCTGAACACCAGCTCCTTCTACCCTGAAGCCCTCCCCCGTCAAGTCTCCTCAGTCTGTTGGCTCTCTATGTCACCTCTCACAGGAGGGATACAGCGAGCAGCAGGGACCTTAGGGATGGAGTGGAGGAGGCAGTAGGGTTCTCATGGAACAGAGGGCATTGCAGCCCATTCTCCGGCCACAGGTTGGTGTCAGCACCAGGAAAGGCAATGCCTTCCCTTGCCTACCATAGCTGCCAGCCATGTAACAGGCACAGGTTCTGGAGCCAGAGCCTCATGCAAAGGCCCCAGAAGCCACTTGCATTCAGGACACAGGATACTCCTCTAAAAAAGGGCGTGTCTAAAGCTTAGAGGAGACACAGTGGAACGCCTGCATTTGGTTCCTCATGCAGCGTGTGACCTTGGGCAAGTCTGCCTGCTTTTCTGAACTGCAGCCCCGCACGATATCGCTCTGAGCTGCCAAACAGTCTCTCGCTGGGAGCATGACTCCCAGCTGCCAATCCCGCCAGCACCTCTGGCACCGTCTACAGCGAGAGCCGCAAGATGAAAAACTCCCATTGCTGCCACTGCCCAAAATAAATGCGGGGAAGAAATCCTTCCACACCCGACACCTCGGTACTGAATTAAATAGGAATGTGGCTAACACAATCGCACAGCACGGCCTCCATATTAATATGCCATTCAGGAAAAGGTTTCTGGATTGTCTCACACTGCCACAAAACATTTCAATTTTACCACAGAATTTGAATGCGGAGTGGCCCAATTTCAGGGCAGCATGCTGGCTGACTGGAATCAATTTGGTATGGTCCATTAACACGTCATTCTTCTGGAAGGACTAACTGGGGCCAAAAACGCCCTCTGAAAGCAAACAGAGTCGAACGGAAAGCGCTTAATTGCGGGAGAGCGGTAAGGGGTCAGAGAACTGGACTAGGAATCAGGAAAGCTGCATTCTGCTCCTGGCTCTGCTTTGGGACCTTTATGCTTCTCTTCCCATCTCTGTGTCTGTCTTGTCTACTTAGCCGTGTAGTGTGTTGGCGGTCAGCTCTCCAGCTCAGGAGGAGGCCTCATTGGGTCACATTAGTCCCCTTTATTCAGCACTGGTGAAGCCACATCTGGAGCGTTGCATCCAATTCAGAGCCACCCACTACGGAAAGAATGTGGACGCATTGGAGAGGGTCCAGCGGCGGGCAACCAAAATGATGAAGGGGTGGAGAATATGACCTATGAGGAGAGGCTGAGGGGTTTGGGTATGTTTAGGCTGCAGAAGAGAAGAGTGAGGGGGGATTTGATAGTAGCCTGCTACTTCCTGAAGGGGGGGGGGGGGAAGAGATTCCAAAGAGGATGGAGTGTTCTGGGGTGGAGCGTTGCCGCTCCAGGGTCCGGGGAGGCTGGAGACATGCAGCTTCTTCTCTCTGGGCTGCTCCAAGGAGGTTCGGGCCACACATCCACCTCCCTTCCCACTGCTCCAGAGGCCAGGGAAGCTCAGGCCTTGCTGCTGCTCTTCCTCCTCCCCTCCCCCTGACGGGAGCAGGCCTTCAGCGGACGGGGCAGGGCTATAGGGGTGAGGCTGGGGCCCTGCCCCCCAATCCCAGCTACACTGACCGCCCACGGGCAACAACTATATCAGGCTTCACAAAGTCCAGCGCATTATCAGGCTACACCTACACAACACATCGCTGGCGGCGGGATGGAGCGTACATGGAGCTAGATGGCATGGTGAGAAGCAGATTGTGTCCACACTCCAGGTAGTTAGTTACACGTACCCATGAAAGGCCCTGGCGGAGAAGAGACAGCAGAAAAAGCATAGATGGACAGGCTCTGCTTGGGCCAGTGGAGAGCTGTTCTAGCAACTCTCTACTCACCTGAGATGGACCTCACCAGTAAAAACAGCTGCCCAGAGAGGAACATAAGAATGGCCACAATAGGGCTATGTCTACCCTACGGAGTTTTTCCGGGATACCTCCAGGAACGCATCTGCTCTTCCAAAATTTTTTTTGCAAGAGCAGACGCGCTCTTTCGGCAGCCCTGTAACCTCGTTTCACAAGGAAAAAGGGCTCTTCCGCGAGAGGTTCTTCCAAAATTTGGCCCCGTGTAGACAGGTCAAATTTCAGAAAAGCCTCTTCCGAAAAAAGAATCAGAAAAAGGTATGCAATTTGCGGAGTGCAATTTGCATACCTTTTTCTGAAAAAGTGTAGTGTAGACATAGCCTGGGTCAGACCAAAGGTCTATCTAGCTCAGTATTCCATCTTCTGCCAGTGGCCAATACCAGATGCCCCAGAGGCAGTGAATAGAACAGGTAATCATCACATGATCCCTCTCCTGTCATCCATTTCTAGCCTCTGACAAACAGAGGCTAGGGACACCATTCCTGCCCATCCTGGCTAATAGCCATTGGTGGATCTAACCTCCCTGAATTTATCTAGTTCTTTTTTGAACCTTGTTAAAGTCCTAGTTTTCACCACATCCTCTGGCAAGGTCCACAGATTGACTGTGCTACGTGAAAAACTACCTTTCGTTTGTTATAAACCTGCTACCTAATTTCATGTGGGGAAATTAACATAACATAGTACTTACATTATGAGAACAAGTAAATAAAGTTTTCCTTATTCACTTGTTCCACACCAGTCATGATTGTATAGACCTCTATCATATCCCCCTTTAGTATCCTCTTTTCTAAGCTGAAAAGTGCCAGTCTTTTTAATCTCTCATGAGGCACCCGTTCCAAACCCCTCATCATTTTTGTTGCCCTTTTGTGAACCTTTTCCAATGCTGATATATCTTTGAGATAAGGCAACCACATCTGTATGCAGTATTCAAGATGTGTGCACACCATGGATTTATACAAAGGCAATAAGATATTCTCGGTCTTATTCTCTGTCCCTTTTTTAGGAAGCAGTTGGAAGCATGGTTATATACACTACTTGCTACCAAAAGTGGTGTGTAGTGTAGACAAAGTCCAGGGCTGTCAACAGCTTCAGATGAATAACAATGCCTATAAGCCCAAGTACAAGTGTTAAATTTCTTCTAAGTCATGCCCCGCTAGCAGTAAGCCCCATAAAATTTACATAACTAATCTACACATTTTAATAAGGGAATATTGTTAGGCAAACCATTCTACCCTCTATTAAACAGGAAAGTTGATAAGTTATTATCCTTCAAATAAAAAAATTTCTGTGCTACAATGCACATAAATGGCATATGATTGCAACAATTAATAAAATTTGTAGATTGCAATCAAGATTCCATATCACGAGCTCAAACTTTTAAAATGTTTCAAAGCAGGTTTTAGGCATGCCCTTGTTTGGCTGTTTACAGAAGCAAATCTACAGCATCCTAACTTCTGTGAGAGCTGAAGTGTTCGTTTTCTGGCTTTTGGATTCTTTTTCTACATCAAGGGTGATGTCATGCTAGGAGTACTTCAGGCCACCTATCCAGGTGGATGAGGATTTTTTTAAACAACTAACAAAATCATCCAAAGCCCAAGATTTGGTGGTGATGGGGAACTTCAACTATCCAGATATATGTTGGGAAAATAACACAGCGGGGCACAGACTATCCAATAAGTTCTTGGACTGCATTGGAGACAACTTTTTATTTCAGAAGGTTGAAAAAGCTACTGGGGGAAAGCTGTTCTAGATTTGATTTTAACAAATAGGGAGGAACTGGTTGAGAATTTGAAAACGGAAGGCAGCTTGGGTGAAAGTGATCATGAAATCACAGAGTTCACAATTCTAAGGGAGGGTAGAAGGGAGAACAGCAAAATAGAGACAGTGGATTTCAGGAAGGTGGATTTTGGTAAGCTCAGAGAGCTGATAGGTAAGGTCTCATGGGAATCAAGACTGAGGGGAAAAACAACTGAGGAGAGTTGGCAGTTTTTCAAAGGGACATTAAGGGCCCAAAAGCAAGTTATTCCACTGCGTAGGAAAGATGGAAAATATGGCAAAAGACCGCCTTGGCTTAACCACGAGATCTTGCATGATCTAAAAATAAAAAAGGAGTCTAGGATGGAAAAATGGAAACTAGGACAAATTACAAAGGATGAATATAGACAAACAACAAAGGAATGCAGGGGCAAGATTAGAAAGGCAAAGGCACAAAATGAGTTCAAACTAGCAACGGGAATAAAGGGAAACAAGACGACTTTTTATAAATACATTAGAAGCAAGAAGACGACCAAGGACAGGGTAGGACCACTGCTCAGTGAGGAGGGAAAAACAGTAACAGGAAACTTGAGAATGGCTTAATGACTTTTGTTTCGCTCTTCACTGAGAAGTCTGATGAAGGAATGCCTAACAAGCGAATGCTAGTGGGAAGGGAGAAGGTTTAGAGGATAAAATTTAAAAAAAAGAACAAAATCACTTAGAAAAGTTAGAAGCCTGCAAGTCACCAGGGACTGATTAAATGTATCCTAGAATACTCAAGGAGCTGATAGAGGAGGTATCTGAGCCTCTAGCTATCATCTTTGGAAAATCATGGGAGACAGGAGAGATCCCAGAAGACTGGAAAAGGGCAAATATAGTGCCCATCTATAAAAAGGAAAATAAGAACAACTCAGGAAACTACAGACCAGTTAGCTTAACTTCTGTGCCAGGGAAGATAATGGAGCAAGTAATAAAGGAAATCATCTGCAAACACTTGGAAGATGGTAAGGTGATAGGGAACAGCCAGCATGGATTTGTAAAGAACAAATCATGTCAAACCAATCTGATAGCTTTCTTTGATAGGATAACGAGTCTTGTGGATAAGGGAGAATCGGTGGATGTGGTATACCTAGACTTTAGTAAGGCATTTGATACGGTCTTGCATGATATTCTCATCAATAAACAAAGCAAATACAACTTAGATGAGCCTACTATAAGGTGGGGGCATAACTGGCTGGATAACAGTACTCAGAGAATAGTTATTAATGGTTCTCAATCCTGCTGGAAAGGTATAACAAGTGGGGTTCCGCAGGGGTCTGTTTTGGGACCGGCTCTGTTCAATATCTTCAATATCAACGATTTAGATATTGGCATTGAAAGTACGCTTATTAAGTTTGCAGATGATACCAAGCTTTGGAGGATAGGGTCACAATTCAAAATGATCTGGACAAATTGGAGAAATGGTCTGAGGTAAACAGGATGAAGTTTAATAAAGACAAATCCAAAAAGTGCTCCACTTAGGAAGGAACAATCAGTTTCACACATACAGAATGGGAAGCGACTGTCTAGGAAGGAGTACGGCAGAAAGGGATTTAGGGGTTAGTGGACCACAAGCTAAATGAAACTCAACAGTGTAATGCTGTTGCAAAAAAAGCAACCATGATTCTGGGATGCATTAACAGGTGTGTTGTGAGCAAGACACGAGAAGTCATTCTTCTGCTCTACTCTGCGCTGGTTAGGCCTCAGTTGGAGTATTGTGTCCAGTACTGGGCACCACATTTCAAGAAAGATGTGGAGAAATTGGAGAGGGTCCAGAGAAGAGCAACAAGAATGATTAAAGGTCTAGAGAACATGACCTATGAAGGAAGGCTGAAAGAATTGGGTTTGTTTAGTTTAGAAAAGAGAAGATTGAGGGGGGGACATGATAGCAGTTTTCAGGTATCTAAAAGGGTGTCATGAGGAGGAGGGAGAAAACTTGTTCATCTTGGCCTCTGAGGATAGAACAAGAAGCAATGGGCTTAAACTGCAGCAAGGGAGGTTGAGGTTGGACATTAGGAAAAAGTTCCTAACTGTCAGGGTGGTTAACACTGGAATAAATTGCCCAGGGAGGTTGTGGAGTTGTGGAGATATTTAAGAGTAGGTTAGATAAATGTCTATCAGGGATGGTCTAGACAGTATTTGGTCCTGCCATGAGGGCAGGGGTCTGGACTTGATGACCTCTTGAAGTCCCTTCCAGTCCTAGTATTCTATGATTCTACAAATAATTTCCTGTGCAGCAGCAAGCTAGCTAGGTAATCCTATAGCAAATCAAATGGAATCAAATAAACCAAGCAATTGGAAATCAAGTGAAATTAACATGAGGTTACAACTTTTCTGAAATAGGAAGCAAGTCAAAAAATGTTACAGGAAATGTAAACTTTACAACTACTATGGTGGAAACACAATGAATACTGGTATTCTGGTTCTCAGTGGATTTTTAAAAAAATCTTGTTTAGTCTAATTATTATTATTATTTTTTTTAAACAGAATTATTCCTTCTTCTAGCCCTAAAACTGGCACTGATCCTACAATTATTCCCATAGGCAAATTCCGGTACCGGTATAAAGCCTCCATGAAATCAAAAGGGGTCTGACTGCAGAGAGACTCTTGCCAAGATTTGGGCCCAAGTTTACGTCTTTTTCTCTATTTTGTTAAGACTAGGTGTCACTCAGTCTACAGTTCGTACGACATTTCAAGAAACCCGGCTTGGAAGCGTGATCTAGTTCGGAGAAACAAAAGTACACTTGCAAGCAAAACAGATGAATTTAGAAGGATGGGCAGCAACCTTGTCGTTTCTAATCTCACCTCTGTTCGGTCCTTAATTCCCATGTACGTAACTTTTCCTCGTTATAACATGCCGCTCTCCTCTTCCTCCCCAGATGATGGACTCTTCTATTCAAAGTCTGAGAAGAGTGATTAGTATATTCTCAAAGGGTTAAATTTCCTATTAGTGTAAAGTTGTGCGACTTCATACCAGCAATGATCGAGTTATTTTTCTGAGGTAAACCATAGTATTTACATTACTTACATTTGGTATTTCAGTGTTAACTGAACTACAGGTGTCAAAATAAATGAACTAAATATATGTTTACCTCTGTAGTGTCTACTCAGTTATTTGCATAGTCACAAAAATGTGCAGTTTGCAACAATTATTGTTCGTGAAATTTGTGCATGCACTTGAGCACGCACAGCCAAGTGCATGAGACCCGCAAGTACACCAACAAAGTGGGGTAAAGGGGGCAACTACCCCAAGGGCTTGGTGGTTCAAAATGGCTCTGGTTTCTGGCCACCGCTGCTACTGCAACAGCACCCAGAGCCCCATGGCCATTCAAATCTTCGACAGTACCACGCAGCATGCTCCAGGCAACGCTGAGGGCTGGGGGAGAGGGGAGTGGTGGTGGTGCACCACAGTCTGCCCAGTGCTGAGAGCTGGTTGCCCCAGTCCTGCCCCTTCCACCTGAGGCCCCACCCCTTCCTGGAGCAGAACCCTGCAAGGCTGTCAGCTCCCCGGAGACCTGCTTTTAATATACGGTGACAGTCCGCAGTCTACATGATAAATCTACATCCCGGGGACTTCAGCTCCTAGAGTCACTTTAGCACATTTGAAATTTGTATCTATTCTACAGTCTGTGAAGAAAGCAACATTCCCCAAAGAGCTCCATGGTAAATAATGGAAATGGCCTAGACTCCCCAGTGACAATGGGTACAGAAAAGAAATCAATTGTTCCTCCCTCAGAAGAGAATGAGTCTCACAGACAGGATCTTTGTTGCGCTCAGCTGCTGTGTCGGGAATTTATGCAAATAACTCTGAAATTCTTGTGAAGTTATGTACTAGCTTCATATTTATTCTGCAGCTAAATTTATGTAGTAAATTTTAAAGACATCGGCACCATAAGTTTTATTACATGCAATACAAAAAGTGAACACAAAGGCTTAATCCCATCACAGCCATCATTATCATTAGATCAAAATCATTACAATCACACAGCTCCGAGTCATGATTTTATACCTGATGCAACCTACAGGATGAAAGCCATTTGAATGAATTGAAAGAAAGCAGGATTGTAGACATTAACATAAACTGTGGTCAATTACGAAAGCAATAAAGGATTCAATAAAAAAATCAGTGATTAGAACAAAATATGGAAAATGTCAAATTTCACTCAAATGCAACCAGGCTACATTTTTAATAAAATGCTCTATTTCCTAAAAAGGCACAAGTTTATGCTTTTAGACACCACAGTTTTCCCATTAAAGAGGCTATGATAGCAGTGACATATGTAATACAATTGCCGTGAGTATGCATGGATAAAATAATTCGGAATAGTTATAAACAGACCCGTTTTAAATCTGACTTTTTAAAAAATCGTGCTTGAAAAGAGATCTTATGTTATTAGAGTTTTTAAAAGTTACACATTTACAGGTATGAAAGTAGAATGAGTTTCAATAATGACTAATATTCTGTTATAAAACATGAACAATTAGGATAAGGTCAAGATTTTTAAATACAGGGGTGGGATTTTCAAAGGTGTATAAGTGACATAAAACCATAAATCCTATTGAATGTCTAATAGGACTTGGTCCTAAGTAAGTTGGGTAGGTTTAAATTCTTTGGGGAAGTCTCAAGCTAGGCTCCTAAATCTGTATTTATGCACATCCCCAATTTTCAGAAGGGCAGAGCACACAACTGTGAAATTAGGCAGATGCAGAAGTATGGTTTTAAACACTTAACTTTAAGGTCCCTATTTTTTAATTCTTGGCCTGGAAGGGAACTCTGATGTGTGACACTTATGGCAGAACCCCGTTCATTTGTACGTCATAGATAAGAAATGGTGTTCTCATCCATTTTGAAGAAAAGGTTTGAACAACCAAGAGGATTATAAAGGTCTCATGTTACAAAGACAGTATTTTGTAATTTATAACACAATCTGGGACATTTATTAGTATGCTGAAATAGAATTAAAATTATCTGTCAAATAAATGAACTTCACGTACATTCTTGATGCATTATCCTTACTTTTTCTGTTGTTGTTTACTCATTTATTCACAAAATTCAGCAATTCACACCGAGTCTCCCGTCATGAATAGGTTCCACTGTGGTTGTAAGTGGGAATAACGAAGAGTGCTTCAGATTCTAGACTGCCCAGCGGTGTGTTCCCACTGCTCAAGAGCCCCAGAGTTCATTTAAGAAACTTGCTCATTCTGCCGGGATATTCACTTTGCAACAGGTAACAGTTGAAATGACACCACACAGTCTATGAGCCAGCTGGAGGGGGCCATCCAGACTTTGCCTTGGCGAATTTTCTCTGGGTTGTATTTAGAAGATACATCATAGATAATGTATTGCGTGCAGAAACTCTGATCAGAGCCAGGCTCGGCATGGTATGCCACCGTGCTGATGGTCTGTGTCACGTCGCTATCTGGCTTTGGCTGTCTCAGGAGGATTTGTCCTCCTGCCGCTTTAACCAGCTCTATGAGGTCATTCTTCTGGTGGTGATTGAAAGTTCCCAAAAAATAGAAGTAGCAACCATCAAACAACTTAGGCAGCTAAGGAAAAAAAGACGACAAGAAACAGAGTAAGTCCAGGGATCCAGAGCCCTGAATATGATGGGAAAGTCATCGGATCAAGCATTGGCTATAATAGATGCATCAGAAAATATGGGCTAAGTTGTGTTACAAGTTACTATGCCAGCTTTTCTGAAACCTTAATTAATGTTGCCAACCAATTAAAGCTAGTCGCAGAAAGGCACTTCATTAAACTGTAAGCTCCTTGGGGCAAGGAACACAGTTTTGTTCTGTTAGTACGGGGTCTACCACAATGGGGTCCTGATCCTCGAGGAGGACCGCTAGGTGCTACAACACTGTATCACTTGTAATCACATCAGAGCACTGGCCCATTTAAATCAGGAGAGGTCAGCTAAAAAGTAGGATGGACTGAGACTGCATGAAAAATAATTACAGTATTTTCCCTTCCTTTCAGATGGGAGTCATTCCAAGTAGCAACTGAAACAGGACTGGAGAATCCTAGAGGAAACTTCAGCCTATTTCATGCAACTTCCTTTAATCATAACTGAAACTTCCCTCTGAAGTCTTGGCCAGGTTTATGGGAATATACATCCGATATCCATTAATCGTTTGAGACCATCATTAATTGGAAATTCAATCACCTCTCCCACAAACACCTCAATAAGTGTGCATTCAAGTATTAAATCGCTCATCCATGCCGGCAGCAGTGAGCAGTGATACAAAAGATCATTTTTAAAAACGTGCATCTAAATAGCTACCAGCTGTTCTTGGTTGAGTCTGCCTCTTTGTGGACCACCACCGACTTCATACTTCTCCTCCTGTTCACGAATTCTGCTTTGCAAACATGCCTCCACCCCTGGAATTAGGACACGTGTCAAGGTAACAGAACAAAGCATTCTTATGCCAACACAAGAGTACTTCATATAATCAACAAAGGATTACACGTGTGCTTAGTTTTATGTATTGTGAATAGTTACACTAAAGTCAAAGGGGCAATCAAGTTAAATATATACAAAAATCCTTGTGACATCACAGCACAGGTGACTTGTTAAGTCAGTTTCTAAGAAACTCTTTAAAGTGAGTTTATAGAAGTGCTTCTGAAAGATGCTGGTTTGATGCCCTTGGAAAGGGAAAACTTCCTTCTGGGTGGAATAGGTACTACAGCAACATGTTATAGGAGCCTGGTGTCAAACATTCCACCCATGGCATTAACTTTAAAATGTCATTAAAATGTCAGAATTAACTACTATCTTTCTGATCATTTGGTCCCTCACGACAGCAACCTTCATCTTGAGGAGGTCAACCAACAGCCATCAGATGACAGCAAATCCCTGAGCTGGACTGCATATGAGCAGATAAAAAGCTGGCTCTGGATTGCATTACTAATACAGGGAATCACATCTCCCATTCTAATGAAAAGTATCCGGAAAAAGTAGTTTGTAGTTGATGCATGAAATCAGAACAGGAGCATCAGAATGCCTTAATGTGGGCTCTTTCCCTTTTAGAGTCAGCAATTTATCTGCACTGGAGTGGTGTTTCAAAGATGTGCAAGTGTGAATGCTACATGAAGCTACGTGTGTGGGAAGCTGCTTTTAAAAGAAGATCAAAGAAACCCGTTCACAGCCACCACAAGAAGGACCGGCTGAGTAGTACTCACAGCATTTGCACTCTGTTACAATTCCTACATTCTGAAACCAACAAACCAATACTCAACCAAGACAACAATAGCCCAACTCTACGGACAGTTTTCAGCCCTCAACAGGAGCCAGAGATTCCATGAAGGACTGTGGTGATGGGTAGCTCTACTGAACTTTAAGAGAGAGAGAAAGATCTTCCAGGAAACGTGAAGGCCTAACTGTGCTGCTAATAGACCACTGGGCAGGTGTTTTTTTGTTTTTGGGGGTTTTTTAAAACAAATTTGGATTCTGGATTTTATTTCATGTCACTTTGAATTTGAAAACAAGTTATAAATAAGAAAATTCAACAAGCCACTTATTTACATGAAAGCAAATAAGAGGCAAGTTGGGCTTATGTGTTTGCAAATGAGGCCTCCCGTTTATCGGGAAGTCAAAAATTCGACAGGGCTAGTCTGTAGATGCTGGGCCACCGCCAGTAGCTCAGAACCTGTTGGAGAAGAGGCTTTATGACTGATGCATGAAGCAGAATAGCAATCTGCCAGCAAAGTCCCCATCCCAGGATCCCTGCAACGGAAGGCGAGGCGTTACAAGGCTAGATTTCTCACAAGTGGACTTTTCAATGACAACTTGAGCTGGCAGTGGTAGTCAGAGCAAATCTGAGGCGAAACAGCGGACTGAATCTGGAACGTTAAGTTATCTTTTCAGAGTTACTTTCCTGAGCGTAACTAAACTTTAAATCATGAAAGTGACGCATGTTGGTAAAGGGCATCTCTTTTAGCAGAAAATATTAAATCTTCTCCGCATGCATATGCATTCCATTTCATGCAGCCAATTCTACGGATAAATCCTTTCAGTAAAATTTTATTGCAGTCATTGTAAGGGTTTAATTTTTAACTGCAATGAGAACATTTAACCAATATAGTGATGATGGTGCTGATCATAACCATCTCAGTTTCACTGCGCTCCAACACTGAATTAGAAAATTTATAGTAATTGGTACCAAGTGTTTTGTTTTGTGTGTGTGTGTGTGGTGTGTGTGTTGTGTGTGTTGTTTTTTTTTTTTAAGAGTCAAGGTGTGCACACACACCCCTGTTAATAAATGTCTGAAGTGTTTTTTTCCTCATTCATTTTAATCGTCACCTGATCAGAATCACAGTGTACCTGGTATGCTTACAGACAGGAAAAAAGGTTGTGAACAAGTTATTAGAGCACAGAGAAAGCAATCTTTAAAATGCAGACATTTTCATTGAGTGACTTCATGGAGGTTATATACACCACTCCTTGGAGTGATCTATGCTTCCACTATTTGAGAAAGTCTAGCCTATAACGATGGCAGAAACAGAACTTGTTATATAAAGTCATCAGCTTTGTAATATTTGATAACTCACGGCTAGACAGTTTTACAGAACCACATGTGCTATAATGCTTTTTGAACAGCTGTCATTCAATCTCTTCTCTCACCCCTGGTACTTTGCTTCCAATATGCAGACTGGAACAATGTGAAAACTACTAGAATCCTCAATTCTGCGGGAATGTCAGCTGACATGAATGTCTAAATCCTAGATGCCATTTTACCATCAAACGGTACAACTAGTAGGTGGTAAGGATCAGCACAGTTTGGAAGACAACAGGCAATACACACCGCATAGCAGCAGAGAAACAAGAATGCATAAAGTAGTGATGGAAATATTCAAATTGCCATTCTCAATCTGACTAGCAGTTTGTTTTAGTATCCTGTCTGGCAGTGATAAGTGCCAAATGCTTCAGAGGACCGTGCAAGAAACCCTAATACACATAATTATGGAATTAATTTGCCCAGAAGGGAGCAGGGTGTTTCTTCCAAACCTTATGGGAATAAAAAAAAAGTAAAGATGCAAACTCTTTTGCTTTTGCCCAACAATAACGGTGGACATTGTCCTCTGTAATATTTCTAAAGCAACTAACTTCTTGGCCTAATATTGTGACTATGAGCTCCACATGATCGCCATATACTTTGTATTAAAGTATGTGGTTATTCCTTTTTGTTTTGAGTGAATTGGCTCAATTGAATCTCTTATTCTAACAGTATAAGAGAAGTTAGTATGAGAGAAAGGCCCCAAATCCCTTTTCCATATCATTAATTAGGCTTACTTGTATCACACCCCTTCTCATTTGTCTGCTCTGTAAGTCTCAGTCTTTTTCTGCAGACAGAAGGCTTTCCAGATACTACTGTTTCTGCTATCGCCTTTTTTAGCACGGATGATGAGAACTGAACACATTGTTTAAGGCTGCACCCTGGGGGCATTATAACAGGAACTATAGTGTGATGCCACTTCGGCGCCCCAATGATAGCTCAGCCTCCCACTGTGGCAGACAGCACAAATTACACAGGAAGAGGAGTCCCACTCGAACAATTTACTATCTTCTTTCCAAAGACAGAGGATTTGGATTCTGAACTATTTGGGGCAGGACTGTGTCTATTTTATGTACAGTGGAACGAGGTGTACCGGTAGTTCGAATTAGAGATCCTAATTCAAACTACCTACTCCGTGCCGCGTGTAGCCGCGGGCGCGGAGTTCAACCTAAGGGGATTTAAAAATGGCTCCCGCCCGGCAAGATGCAAATGAAGCCCGGGATATTTAAATCCCAGGCTTCATTTGCAACTTCGAATGCCTACATTAACCACCCTAGTTCGAACTAGGGTGGTAGTGTAGACATACCCCTAGATATTTGCCTAGTTCTACAACAGGCTACGTAACCAGCAGCTGTCAGTGCCAACTAAAATTTCATATAACTTATTTACACTGCTCCACATATTATATTATATGGCAATGTACCATACATGTATTCGGTGTATTAGACGTGTGTTATGTCTTTATTAACATGTGCAAGCATGATAATGAGGTTGAAGTTGTTACGTGCATATAGTTGCTGTGCAAAAATAGACAGCTTCAAAACAAACAGCTGGCAGTGGCAGTCGCGGCGACAGGGAAATTTTTTAATTTGCTGCCTCCCCAAATGACAAGGATCATGTGAAAAACAGGCTCAAATAGCTCACTGAAATGTAAGTGCTGTATTTATAGTCCAATAAACTTACTTTACATGTATATGGCAAAAATGAGACAGTAAACAATTTTTCAGTAAGTGTGTTATAACTCATTTTTGTAAGCAAGTACTTCAAGTAGACTGGAACTTGGGGTACACAAAAATCAGACTCCTGAAAGGGGTACAGCAATCTGGAAAGGTTGAGAACCACACTGTATTGTTCCTGGCTAATTCCACAAACCAAATACACAGGGAAGTGCTGGAACTTAACTTCATTTACAAGTTTGGGACCCATCACAAAGGTATGAATAAAGACATTACCTGGGGAGCTCACTGCCTTCCACATCCTAATGTCTTAACCAACCAAACAATGGGTACTTAAGAACAATTTGCACCTTCTCCATCAGTTTCATGTAACATGAACACTCTAATTCACTATTTTTTTTCCCCTTCCTTCCTCTCCCCACCCTCTTCCCCTATTTATTTTGGAACTGGATTTTTAATACTCCTGTCATCTGAAGAAGTGGGTTGTACCCACGAAAGCGCTTGATACCATCTACATGTTTTGTTAGTATTTAAGGCAGTGGTTCCCAAACTTTGCAGCATCATGCCCCCTTTTTGATTTTTTGAGAAACCCTGACGCCCACCCACCCCCCAAAAATAAAAACAGCAGCAAAAGTTATTGATAAAAAAAGGGGGGGGAACTGACTGGGGCCAAAAACAGTCATGGCCCCTTTAATTCCAGGGACCAGTGTAAAAAAAAAAAAAAGTGTCAGTACTCCAGGGGAAAAGTTGTTGACCAAAAAACAAACAAAAGGTTGCCCTTTTAAGAGCAGAGCAGGCATTGCCCTTTTAAGGCAGCCATTTTGAAGTCTATCTGGGATGTTCCATCCTCCCCTGCCCCAGCCAGCCCAAGCTGCGCGTGTTCCAGCAGACGCCTGAGCTAGGAAAAATAGAAAATACTGGACATTTCACATGGGATTTTCTGAATTTTTTTACCAGATGGACCAGGCTCTTTCTTGAGGGGGGACTTGACTGGGGGAGGGAGGGCTGGGTCACCCCCCCCCTAGAATTTCTTCATGCCCCCTCAGGGAGGTGCACCCCCCAGTTTGGGAACCTATGATTTAAGGTGCTGCCAGACTATTTGTTGTTTAAGTTTTTCCAGTTACAGACTAACTCGGCTACACCTCTGAAGTTTTTGTACAGATTCTGAGTGAGACACACAATGGTATCCTGTTTGTTTTTCTTTTCCAAACCGGCTCTATTACAGATTTGTAAACCTAAAGAGTTTTTATAATGTTTACATGCCCTTATAAATTTCAAATGAATACCCTCTGAATAGCAAATAAACCAATGCTCGCAACGGACCGACCTATTATTAAGTACAATTTGTTCACTCAAACATCAGCAATCAGGCTTCCTTTACACAAAGTCTATAGACCTGCCAGTTGTGGGGGAAGGAAGTATATTCCTTTACCAGGTTTTTTCATCGTGTGCTGAGGCAACATCAGTGTCACTACACTGATGACTGACTGCTGAGACTAGTGCTTGTTGGATCAGCTATCCTAAAAGATACCAGCAAAACTGCTTCAAGAGAATTGAAAACATGCTTGGGGCAAGGGCGGAAACCAACTAACGGGAGCTGCCTGGGCCTGCAAGTCACAACCTCCTCCTGCCTCAGGGCACAACCTCCTTCCAGACCCTGCACCACCTCTCCTCCAGGTCAGAATTCTCTCCTGCATCTCTACCCATATCCCCTCCTGGAACCAGCACCTCTCCTGCACCTGAATCCCCTACCCCGAACTCCCTCCCTTTTGGATCCAGCCTCCATCCCAGACCCCACACCTCCTCCATTAATATCACAGAACAATGCAGCCTTTGACCACATAAGACATTTTTGAGGTGCCCTCCCCATCAAAAATTATTGCTCACCCTTGCTCTAGGGCAGTGGTCTCCAACCTTTTTAAGCAGGGGGTCACTTTTTGAATTTAAATGCAATCCAAGATCTACCTCAAACCCAAGTACCCTTGCCCCGCCTCCTTCCTGCCCCTTCTCTGAGGCCCTGCCCCTGCTCACTCTGTCCCCTCTCCAGTCTCACTCACTTTCACAAGACTGGGGCAGCAAGTTGGGGTGCAGGCTCTGGTCTTAGAGATTTGAAGTGTGAGAGGGGCCCTGAGCTGAGGTTGGGGAAGGCAGTTGAGGTGCAGGAGGAAGTTCTAGGTGCAGGGGTGCTTGGGGCTAGGGCAGGGGCTTGAGGTGCAGGCGGGGGTTCATGACTCGGGTAGGGTTGTGGGCTCCAGAGGGGCACTGCTTACCTCAGGTGGCTTCTGGATGGTGATGCAGTGGGACTAAGGCACGCTCACCCCTGCACCACTCCCTAAAGTAGCCATCAAACTCTCCCCTGCCCAAGTCCTGTTGTGCCCCCTCTGCTCTGTGGACATAGGATACAAAGCAGGAGAAGGGTGCACCTTGACATCAGCGCCCCTCTTCTCCATCCCCTGCCCTGCCCAGAAAGCAAGAGGCTCCTGAGGGGACAGCCCCAAGACAAAGGGCAGGAGATGCACAGCAGCGGAGGGTGGGGCAGCTGAAGTGCCAGCACTTGATAGACTCTTGGCTAAACCAGTGACCTGTCGGAGGCTCCAAGATCTACCAGTAAATCCCAATCTACTGGTTGGTGACCACTGCTCTAGGGATACGGTGCACCACACAAGAGCATAAATTCCTTTTGAGCAGCTGTCAGAAGGACATGATTGCACTTACTAAAACCAATATTTTTAATTGCTCACTTCAGACAGAAGGGTGGTTTAAAGACATAAAGCCATACTGTTTAATAAGTGGTCTTTTTAACCGCCCCCCCTTTTGTCCATCAAATGGGACCCTGTTCAGATGTACAGGATTACTGCAGTATAAACATTAAATATCAGAAGTTGCAAGCTTGTGTGTTAACATCCCTGCATTTAGGAAAGGAAGGAACTGAGTTCTTTCATACACTGCGCACTTTAGCTTACACTGAACCATTTCTGCATCTAGCCTTCTCACAACCCATCACAATACTAATTCCCAATGCACCATCTGACTGAATGCTGGCAGTAATTTACCTTTATTGCTCCTCTCTCTTACCCACATACCTTCCAAGCTGTGGAACTTAAGAAACTGCAATTTGTGAATTTTACAAGGTGCGGGCACAATCCTCCAAACCTCACTCATATGTGAAGTCCTACCGATTTCAGTAAAGCTATCTGCATTAGCCAGGGCTAGTTACAAAAGTACAATTGTACAAGTTGAACCTCTCTAGTCCGACACTCTCTGGTCCAGCAACATCCATGGTCCGGTATGATTGTAGTGAGCCGGATGTCCACTTATCATGGATGTGGCCAAGTTTCCTGTGGTTCCACAAAGTCTGTTGTTTACAGCCTCAAGTCCTGGCCCTCAGTGTTCTGTGTTATTTAGCTCTAATTTGCCCTTAAACGTCTTCTATGAGCCCAGTAAACAGTAGGGATGTAAACAGGTAACCATGTAACCACTCAAAATCTTAGTGGTTACATGGTTACGTGCGCCGCGGGCTCTGCAGTATAAAGCTTAAATAAGCTTTGTACAGCAGAGCCAGCAGAGAAGCCTACCCAGGCGTAGAGCCAGCAGCCCCTGCTGGCCTGGCTCCAGGGGAGGCGGCTTTTCTGCTGCAGCGAAGCCTCCTCCCCAGGAGTCAGCTGCCAGCCCCATTCCTAGGGAAGCAGCTTCACTGGGGGCTCTGCAGCTGGCTTCCCAAGAGCGGGGCTGGGAGCTGCTGCCGGCCCCACTCCCGAAGTGCCACCATGTACCCTGCAGTGGGAGATGCCTGGGGCATACCCGCCACGGAGAGGTAGTACTCTGGCCAGCTGGAGCAGCGACCGCCTGCAGTGGTCCCCATGGGGCTGGAGCAGGTTGCTCCAGCCCCTACAGTTAACTGGAACTGGTAAGCATTATCTGTTTAGGGCGATGCTTACCGGTTAACCTGTCACATCCCTAATAAGCAGGGGAAGCGTTGATAATACCGCTAGATAATATTGACCTCCCGTGGTTTGGCAAATTCTCTGGTTCAGCACCACTCAGGTCCCAAGTGCGCCAGACAAAGTGTTCAACCTGTATTATCCACAGTTACAGTGGTCTAAACCCTAAATTGCTCCACTGCCCTTAATGGAATTATGGTGGATTTACACTAGTACAACTAAATACAGATTGTGATCCTAAATCTTTTAGAATACTACCATCCTAAAAAAACTTTTTAAAAAGGTTAAGTAATGTTTTATCTTTACGGCTGCCATTGCACAGCCATATTAGTATCAAAGGGCCCAGGGTCTAGTTGGGGTACCAATGGCAAATGGTGACATAGGTTGGGACGTTGGAAATGGAAATACAGGGGTCTCTATACAGAGAGAGCAGAAACTGATTCAATGAATTGACTGAGGAAAGAAAGTAGAAATCCTGGACCAAAAGCAGCCTTTTCAGATAACAGATTCTGACATCTGGTGGCCTACTCCTTAAGCATAGTAGTCTTACTAGTATCCAGGATATTGTGGAAGGAAAACATGAGATCAGATTTGAAATCTTAAAAAAAAAAAAAAAAGGTTTTGAATCTGTTTTTCATTTTAGTTTATAAAACTCTTTAAAACTGCATATTTTTCTGAAGCCAGATAGAGATTGTAGTGCTGTAGTTAAAGCTGTATATTCCCGATACGTGCATTCCCATGAATGTGTTTCTTGAATGCATTTATTCTGACATTCATAGTAGCCATTGTAACAAGAATATGTACCAGGACTGTCATTTATTTAAATGGGGAAATTAAATAATAATAAAAAAAAAAAGGTCAAGCTTTTCTTTCAGGAAAAAAAAGGAGAAAATCGTGAAGTCCAAAGATATTAAAGAATTCTGCTGTTTTTAATCAAACTGTTCTCTGATTCAGAAAAAAAAAAGTGGTGATGAAATTCAGTAATACTTGAAACTTAATCTCAACATACTTGCTGGAGGATAACGATATGCTACTTTCTGTCTCTATTACAGTCCCAGAAATAATGAAGGCAATAAAATAATGAAAGCAATGAAAGATATGACCAAGGGCAAGGAGTAGGGTGACAATGGTGTCTCAATTGATTTTTATGCTGCTCTGAAAAATTGAGATCTCACTGATAGCGTGTTAAGTACATATAAAATTCACAGAAAATAATCATCTCGCTAGGAGCACTAGGAAATCTTTCTTCTCAAAAGACCTTTTTGCTCAGTATTACTATTCTTACATCTTCAGCCTCCAGCGCAAGCCAAAAGGGAATTCAAATAGCTGTTGAGGTTTTGGGGCCATCTGTATTAATTGCTGGTCTTGTGCTAGCATAAATAAGAGTGCTGCATCTCCAGTAGAATGCTTACTAAAGAGCTGAATCTGGAACAAAGAGGGAGATTATGCATAATTCTAAAATATATATAATCTTAAATACTGCATGACGACACAGAATGATTCAGGCAGATAAAGGAGACTGCTTCTTTTGCAGAATGATATGAAAACCCGTTGTAAGGGAGACGTACAAATACCTATTTTTATTAATATTCTTTTGCAAAGCATAAAGCAGGATTTGTTTTTTAAGTGACACAAACTAAATGTTTTAGGCCATAAATGTAAATATCTTTTAAAGAACATACTTGGAGAACAATTTCAACATGTGCCACCATGTGAAAATTTCCTGAAGTGAAATATAGGATCTTTTCATTTACTCACGTCTAATATTTTTGCAATTTTTGCTTTGATAGAGACACAGGGGCAAGAGAAAGACAGCAGAGTAAGCACACCCTTTATATGTTTATTTTTTGTAATGTCTGAGTGGACTTTAACCAATTACTAAACAGAAGCCCTAAAAGCAATGATAAATAAGGAGAGTAAGAAAAGCCAAGTAAAACCATTTCTCCTAGACAAATGCTTCATCAGCAGGCATCCCATTATTTGTTATAACCATCTTTAACTTGCGATACCTCTGAAGAAGACCAACAACAAACTGGCAGGAGCAGATGGAGTGGTGCTGTTAATTATAGGCACTTAGCTGTATCAGACTCCTTGAGTTATTACCAATGTTTCCCACTAGGGAGGAGAAGCATTTGCTTTTAGAAAGTATGTTGCTTACTAAGCTGTATGCATTAGCAGCCAGGAGTGTACTAATCAGGATTTTAGCACCACATTAAATAAAGCTCAACAGAAAACCAAGAAGTGCATTAAAATGTCCATGGAATGCTGGACAGGCAGCATTTGCTTTTTTTCCCTGTCACGTTTCTAAAGTTAACAAAAACACCAAGTTCTCTCACAAAACGTTCAGTGTCCTCTCTGCAACAAAAATCCATCTGCTCCCTAGTGCTCAACTGAAGGGAGAGAGAATCTTGTACTGGTAACTTCATTATATATTTTCTACTAGAAGACTTAGCTGGTGTTGCTTGGGTCCTTAAGTCAATTATTTATTGGGTTTTGGAAACTAAAATGAAAATGGCCAGGCTTCATTTAAATCATTGCTCTGGGATGGGGCGGGGATGAGAGGTTCAGTAGCAGGCTGCCCAGGGCAGAGAGGACAACCCCAGCCCTCTGTCACCACAGCATCCTGGGATCAGGTGAGAAGCGCCTCACCACGGTGGCTGCAGCTCCATCCAGGTGCCCCCTGTGCTCTCCAGCCAGAGTGAGGAATGCAGCAAACTTTCCCATGACAAAGGGGAATGACCTTGTACAAATTGGGGTGGGGGAAGCTTCAGCCCCCCCGCCTTCCCTAACAGGTGCCATGGGGGTGGGAGGCTCATGATGGGGTGCCCCCAAACAGTCCCTTTCACCTGCTTGGTGATCCTATCTCTTTTCTGTATGGTTTTATGAGAAGTAATCCTATTCCAGGCACAACCAAACCCTTACAGGAAACCCCCAACTTCCAACCACCCGAGTTACGACCCCCAGAACTTACAAAAATGGTTGTAAGTGCGGAAGGGGCCAAAACCCATCAATTTACGTCCTCAACCCTGCATTTACAACAGCGCACAGCACCTATCATAAATGAAGGTTCAAGTTACGACACCCCCAACTTGCGATGCTTCCCCAGCAACCAATCACGTCGCAAGACGGGGGCCGCCTAGATCTTGTTTTAAGTTATGAGAGGAAGCAGCTGTATACCGAATTTGATGGTCTAGCTGCTCTCACTGTTTAAGAGGAGCTCTTCAACAAAAAGACAGATGGACACACACTCTCAAATATATAGTAGATATTGTTTGACCAGGAAAAACGCTGAGATGGAGAAGAGGAGGACAACCTGGCAAATTCATAACCCTGCTGAACAACCGGTATGCAGCTTTAATAAAGTCAATATCTATCACAGAAATGTTAGATTTAAATATTCTCAGTGAAACAGAATTCTAACTATAAAAGACATTCCTTGTGCACCCCATGCAAGATCTTAACACCTCAGAAATTTGTTACCCCCAGCAACAGAGAGGTTCTATCTTCCTGCTCATGTGTAACCTTGAAGCAGCTAGACAGTTGTAATACCATAAGTGTTCCACAATTC
Organism: Pelochelys cantorii; assembly: GCA_032595735.1. NCBI lineage: Eukaryota > Metazoa > Chordata > Testudines > Trionychidae > Pelochelys > Pelochelys cantorii. The sequence continues at coordinate 71,305,267 of CM064332.1, forward strand.
CTCACTACTTTTCAGTATCTTAAAGTATACTAGCCAAAAATATCTGAAGATAGGCAGATTTAGACATTCAGAACCATTTGTTCGGCACACCAACATTTACCAACATCTCGGGGTAGTCACTGAGGAGCTACTCAGACTTGTAACAGATCACAGAACCAAGACTCCTTGAAAACTTTTCTTTTTGAACTATAGATAAGGGAGATGAATATAAAGAGTTTTAATTAAATGAAATCAAAAGCATCAAAGGAGACATTTAACTAATGTGCCGTTTAAAAAGAGCAGAGAAGAAATTAAGTGGCTGTTAAGAAGTTACATGGGCATTAGAAGTTTTCCAAAGAGACTAGTGATTTTCACTGCTCAACTTGAAACGTTTTAAAAGAGCCTGAAACATGTTAAACTGGACACCGAAAAATCAGTAGCGGGCTTGAAAGATTTAGGCTGCTAAGTAATTTGAAGAGTCCTCATTGAGTTTATTAACCCAACACCCTCCAGAAACCACTAGAAGGAATCTCTCTATGAACTGTCCATTGGGGGATAAGTTGCACATAAGTTAATTATAATGTTAAAACATACCAGAAAATATATGGGGATGGGGAGACGTTCCTGCCACAGAAGTCAAGAGGAACAAGAAGGGCTTTTACAATATAAAGAAAACAAAATGCTAGAGAAATGAATTAGAAGGGAGATTAATAAAGTCAGACCTCAAGATACACGTGGGCTGCGTCTAGACTGGCATGAATTCGCACAAATGCTTTTAACGGAAAAGTTTTCCACGGGTGGAGTAATTACATTTAATTTTAAATTGTTACTTAAAAGTTAAAAAGCCCCATAGTTTGGGCTAAGCCACCATTTAGATCAAGTTTCTAAAAAAAGGAATGGAAGGTTCTCAGGTAGTATTAATCCTCTAGTCAAACTACTTTTGTTTGAAAAAATAAACATTCCATCTAGTCCAATACTTACACGCAAATTTCAGGACCCAACATCCCGCCAGAATGGCCAACATGCATTTGCTAGTACTTCGTACTGGATCATTAGGGATAACGACGTGAGTCACTAGAGTAAAAATTACACATGTAAGAAAGCTTACAAACTTAAATAACTGCATCAGACTTGTTGCAAATCCAATCATCCCCAATTTTAAAATGTCCTTCTCATTTCTACAGAGCCATTTTCCCCACCCTCAAAATCTGGTTTTAGTCACTGTGATTAAAAGCTTCTCTTTATAAACTTGTGCATATGGGTGTTATACTTGAAAACCCACAGCCTGCTGGGGGAAAAAAAAAAAACCCACACACACCTTTTGGTGGTTGTAAGCGTAGCCTTGCAATGTAGAAAAGGAGGAAACATTATTAATCTGTAAACCTGCTTCTCCTCCAAAGGTATAATTGCAATAAGATTCTCACTGCTGGAGCTGGTACGTAACGCATGACTGGTGTTAATTTCCTCAGTTCAATATTTTCAGGCGCTATATGCAAGAGTAGTTAGGTGGAACATAAGACAGGCCCCTTCTTAGCTTTCCCAGTACATGTGATCAGCTTAACCACAGCCTGAGAATCTTTCAGCCAGCGCTATACTTAATGTGTGGCAAAGCTCTCAAGGGAATAAGCCAATCAATAAAAGGAATTAAGAGCACTACGACAGGTGCCAAACCATGGCAAACATTAGTGTTCTGATGCCTCAGCACTGAGACAGCTCAAGAGTGCTAAGCGTCCGTTACACCCACACAAACGTAGAGGCTCATGCTGATATTACCCAAAAAACTGCTACCACAGTGCAAGGAGGTTGCAAAAACACCAGCCGCACAGGGGCTGAAATGCAACAGAAAACAAAGAAACCCAAAGACAAAACACTAGGCCAAAAGCACCCAAGGCAAAGGGCTTCACACACCAAAATGTTGTTCATGGTCCTGACTAGAAGGGAAGGACGGTTCTTGGATCAGGATACTAAATGCATCCTTTTCCCCCTTTATTTGGCTCTGGTGAGGCCACATCTAGAGTATTGTGTACAGTTCTGGGCCCCCCACTATAGAAAGGATGTGGACCCACTGGAGAGAGTCCAGCGGAGGGCAACCAAAATGATTAGGGAGCTGGAGTACATGACCTATAAGGAGAGGCTGAGGGGTTTGGGTTTGTTTAGTCTGCAGAAGAGAAGAGTGAGGGGGGATTTGAGAGCAACTTTCAACTCCCTGAAGGGAGGTTCCAAAGAGGCTTGAGAGAAGCTGTTCTCAGTAGTGACGGATGGCAGAACAAGGAGCAACGGGCTCAAGTTACAGAGGTGGAGGTCTAGGTTGGATATTAAGAAAAACTATTTCACAAGGAGGATGGGGAAGCACTGGAATGGGTTACGTAGGGAGGTGGTGGAATCTCCATCCCTAGAGGTTTTTAAGTCTTGGCTTGACAAAGCCCTGGCTGGGTTGATTTAGTTGGGATTGGTCCTGCCTTGGGCAGGGAGCTGGACTTGATGACCTCCTAAGATCTCTTCCAGCTCTGATTCTATTCTATGATTCTGTGTGTCCAGTGCCTGACAGACATGCAGAGCTCCTGCAGGCAGCACCTTGACCAATTGTGGTCCAGAAGTAACAGAGTGGAAGGCTCCAGCTGAGGAAGGTTGAGGGTTATTCTACCCCCTCATATGGCCCTGTGCCCTTCGAGCAATGTAGCTGGCTCCAAAACCAAGAGTTTGAGGAATTCTGCCCGTCTTGCCTGCGGAGGGGGAGAACTCAGATTTAGAATCCTAGAGGTTGGCTCCTTTTAAAGGGTACATTTCTAGCCAACTCATTTTTGCTGCTATCTAGTTTCTATCATCTCTCGTACCACAGGCTTCTCTCTCCAGAAAGAGTACCCATAAGACTGTGAGCTAATAAACGTGAAACTTTATATTGCTTCAGTACTATTAGAGGCATAAATACTATATCCTTCTGTCACCTTACTGGATTTTAAAGTGAGAAGCCAAATCACTGCTGCCCCATGGTGTGGGGAGGCGGTTTACCCCAAAAGTCTGTACAAAGGGGGTCATGTGAGATGTTGAATGAAAGTTATGTTATATAAACTGCACATGCTTCATTGGCACAACACACACCTAATACGCCCCCCGCAACCACGTTCTCTGCACATCGGCAATCTTACCAAAAAATAAGAGGGGGAACCTGATTTCTCTAGGAATTAAGGATTTCTCCACAACTGCTCAATATATGCAAAAAGACACAGAACAGTTAAAAGGTAACAAGAGTCCCTGCTCATGAATGCAGAAATCTAGACACAGCAACTGTCATGCTTTTCTTTCTTTTAGTAGATTTTAGATTCTAAAGGACTGACCCAGAGTGATCTTGTGGGTAAGATCCAGAGTATAAATTGTTTGGGAACTGTGGCAGGTTTCTTGGGACCAGAACCACCCCTCTGGGGTAGGTGAGATTGGGTTCTATAACCGCTCACCTGTGTGCAGGCCCGGGGATGATTGGGGTATAGGAAGAGCTGGGGTGTAAGAGGGGTTTTGTTCCTGAGGCTTCTGGCTGGCCAGATTGGCAGCTGAAGCGTTCGGTGTGACTCATCTGTCACCTGTCTGGGAGGTGTCCAGTCTGGGGCTGTAAGGAGCCCCGAGTTTTGAGCAATTCGCCCTGAGTGGACGCCCTCGGCTGTGCCCAGACCCGGCCCGGTCCATCACACCTTCTTGGAACCTGAAGTTTCATTTCAATCTACCACCCATTATGCAGTTAACATGGAGAGTCAAAAAGCGTAAGTCTTGTACAGAGTATTCAAACACATCCAATGCGGGCTTACTTACCTGTGCTGTTAAATGCGGCACATTTTTTAGCCTTCAGAGCTGCTGCGAGTTTGCTCAGTGATTTTTGTTGTTCTGAAGTGAGGCCGCTTCCCAGCAGAACAACAGGTCCTTCTCTGGTGTGGCCTGGGCTTGCTTGCTGGGTGAGGACAAGAAGAAAAAAAGTGCTAAGTTCTTCCTAAACTGAATGTGGGGGGACTTAAAGAAAGCAACTAATCTATTTGACAGTCTATTAAATAAAGAATAAGCCTCTGAAATAAATAATTCATGGTATCTTCCAGGACACGGCATTCATACATAAATCTATATGTAACCAACTAGCTCTAGAGAGAATGCTATGGCACTGTAGATACTTTCTTTAATTTATGTAAGGTACCATTTGAAAATGGCTTTGAACTAAAAGTTCTGTCTTGGGGACCTTTTGGAATCATTAGTAGCTTCCAGCAAATGGGTTGATGAAGATGCAGCATGTTCTGTTTGGGAACTGCAGTACATGTCTAGCATCCATAGGTCTCAATAATGTGACAAGGAACTCAACCTGATACTTTCAAATGTAGAAAGCAGGGATTTTTTTTCCCCCCTCAGCTAATAGCCGTTACTGAGTATTAATCAGGAGAAGACCATAACGTACTCAGGAACATTTTAAATCAATGTGTTCGGAACAGTTTAAAGTGGGGCACTGAAGGTAAAGAATTTAAAAGTAACCCTTAGTGTTTAGTGCCTAACACAGTTGTTTTCTTTGACTGTGTCCTCTAGGTGCTACCATATCGTTTTTTATATACACCGAAGACATACAAACACAGACACACAAAATATACGAATGGGTGCCAATGCATTAGCTTAAAAATGATACACAAATGTTACAGTAATGAGGCACTGTAAGGCTGAAACTATTCTACAGGAGACAGCCATGTAAGCTGCAGCACATCTGAACCTCCCTAATCTGGATGTCTCTGATCCAGGAACACCCATGGTTCGGAACCTGGCAGGGGGAGGAGCAAGCGGCTCTGCCACTCCCCCTACACCCAGCTAGGGGAATGGCGGCACAGCACTGGTCTGGAGGGTCCCTCTCACACCCCGCTGCTCCCATAGCAACGGAGGGCGGTGCTTGAGAACGGCAGGGGGCACAGAGTCACATAAGATCCCAGCAGGTGGGGCGCCAGGTAAGTACTGCATTCCCATCCCCCCACACCTCTCCCTCTTTCCCAGACCCCGCCCCAGTGCCTTCAATGGTCCGAAAACTTCCTTCTTACAGCATACCCTATTTCTCAGGGTTGCTGGATTAGAGAGGTTCAAGTGTATCAAAGCTAGTTTGCCCCAAGAGGCACCATCCGCCTCCTCCCCCCTAAAGGTCTTGCAGGGCATTCTAAACAATGAACAGTAAACGTGTTTAATACATATTATGGGTACACAGAGAAATCTGTAATTCTCGTTTACACTAAAGCCTCTATACGTTCCTCTAGTAGTGAAAAGGGGCCCTTGTGTAAATAAGACCATCATCTATACACTGTCCTACATTTGTGATTGTTCAAGGCATGCTGTGTGGCCCATTTGTTTTCTCCAGCTGCGAGAAACTGAAAGGCCGCTGGCAGAAGACTGTAAAGATGTGTAATAGCCCAGCAGTTGAAAACATCTTAATTACTGGGTGAAGGGAGATAGTGGAATAGCTTATTATATCTGAAAGTATGTAAAAGCATTTACAACAAAGGATAAGTGCTTTTTACTGGATGTGCTATACTACAACAAATAACAGAGGCAGACAACACAGGATGCGGAACAAAGTTTGTCAATAGTTTGTAAATAATATGCCTGTTCCCAATCAACAAAGCCATTCTAAGTTATGGAGATGACCCCACAGTCTTGCATATAAATTCGTCATGCCACTTTCCGTATAAATAATTTGTCACAGAAAGCGTCTTGAAATTGTTGGAGAGCTTGAAAAATTTGACTGGGACTCTTTTTCCCCAGTCCATTTTTAACCTGTCTATACAGCCGGGTGCCCTTGTTACCTTAGGTCCAAAGTGTTCAGGGCTCACAAGATGGATTTTATTTTTAGAACCACTTACTTCTGAGCACTGACTAAATGAATACGATTCATTCTTCATCGGTAGCATTAGCACAGACTTCATCTTTTCAGTTTCTGCGTAGTCCACAGGGCGCAGACCGAATATATTACTGGTAAAACAAGCACAGATGGGTTTAAGTAAATAAAATATGTGACTTGATTCTTAACTAACTGGATGCATTAGCTGGATAGGTTTTCCACCTTCTTATTAATATGCAATTTCAGCTAAAACACACAGAAAAGACTCAAGAACTGCATCAAAGGCAGATGGATTCACAATCACAAGCTGCTACATTCAATATGAAAAGTAAGAGAATTTACAACTAGATGCTAAGTTAAATAAGCCAAAGCCCTAGTTAAATGTTTTGCTGCTCACACATGATATCTACCACAACAGACAGAATTTTCAATACAGAGAATTTGGCTTTGCAATGTTTAATTGCAATCACACCACCAGGGAAGAAAGCATGTTGATTCCAAATGGAAAGTTCTAATAGATTATTACAATTTAAATACAAATATACAAGCACACAAGGTCTGCACTTGAATCAACTAACATCGTGTCCTATTGCTGACATAGAAAAATATATACTAGCAAGTATTAAAAAAAGGGCTTCCATGTAGCTACCAAAGTCCTTATTAGATACTACAAACGAGAAAAGACAGACTGAAAGAGTCTTTATACAGGGTGTCCCTTCTATATGTCCAAGATACGTTCCAAAAAAGGTGGACATATAGCAAAACGACGTAAAGCGGGGAATTTTTTTAGCACTAATTTTTTTTTTGGCACAACGTAAAAACGGGGAATGGGAGGCGCAACAGTTCTGACAAGCGCAACAGTTCCGACAAGTGTCAACAACGTTAGTGCGGAAGCGACATACACTGGGGCAACATATAGCAGGGGATGCCCTGTATAACAGAGGTACTGATCAAGCCAAGATCAAGAGTTTACTGTAAATGCTATTTTCTCCTCACTCAATATTTCATTGGCAAATCATCCAACTACCAGAACTCAAACACAATTCAAACAAAACAGTGTCATATTTTGATCTATAGAACATATAAGATGCCTGTTAACAGGACCACCACTGTGACCCAAAACACCCATGCGCATAAGTTTCCCACGGCTGGCTCAGATTACTTTCTATTATAAGCATCAACTCACATTTTGCGGTCTCCCTTATTCTCCTTGCTATTGTATGAGACCTAACAAATCTGCCCACATAAGGAGAGATTATGGTTATTAGGCATGCTGGTAACCTCCTACATCCCACATAATTCACCAGCCATAATTTGGCTAGTTGTACCTGTGGCGAACGGTGAGTTTGTCTGAGTGTGGCTATGACTTCTGTCTCCTCCTCAGTAGTTAGAGGAGAAAAATCTGCAGCTACAGAACAGGTATAATAACTGGTGTTAGCAAGCACGGTCTCACTCCTGGGGGCGCTGTACCTGCTTCGCCTACTATAGCCATTCCTCTTCCTTCTACCTTCCATGGCCCTAGATCTTAAAAGGAAACGCAGCTCATGATGGGAAGCACGCCCTGAGAGTGAAGTGACTTGAATTATGCATATTTCAGAGTAAGGAGTAATACAAAAAGCAGATCTAAAGAGGTCAAAAAACTGCTGTGTCATAGTAGCATTATCTTTTCAGGATAGCCATACGCTGCAGCATAAAGCTTGTATTTAGTAGAAAATCAGATTTCAGCCCATAGGTAAAAATCTCCCAGCACAGTTATATGATTTAGCATAAGCAGCAAGATCCTTGTATTATTAGTCTTAACCAAGGCAAAACAATTAAATCCAAGCTGAGTGATCATTCTAGCCTAAATGCGCCTCTTCTTTTTCCCATTGCTCTTTAGTACCACAGACAGAATCTCTGGTCAAAGATTCTGGACGGGTTTTTACTAAGACATCCCAATTTCACAATACTGCCAGCCCTAGCGCCACTATTTCTAATGTGCAGGGAGCGGGTGAATGCTACAGATTAAAAAATGCTACAGATTAAAAGATGGTTGGTTACATCTTAGTCCAGTCCTGGGAGTTGCAGCCCATTAAATACTACCATGCCTTTCCTGCTTGTCATGCCTGACCAGAGTAGGCTTTGGCCTCTCTTTAAATTAAGGCCATATTTAAATCAAGCTGCTGTAAGATGGCTCCTTCAAACAGGTCCAAAAGAGAAATACATATTGGCATATGCATTAAAATACTTTTTTCCACCAGATGGCTGAACCTAGTTTTTAAAAATGTTACATTTCATGCCAGTTCTTTTGCTTTTTTATTTTATAGAGTGATAGTGACGTCATTAATTGTGACAAAAGAATCCCGAAGGCTTCAACCTAGGTCTTGGTAATTACATGAAAGAACAACTCTATGCCTTATTAAACAGTGTTTTTATTTGCACTGGTTCAGTCTTCCCCCTTGTATGGGGGTTTATGACCATTAGGAATTTTTTGTTTCAAAGAGCATTTCAAGTTCACCTTTTACCAGTGCATACTCTACACCATCTTGGTATTGCAAGGGGACAAAAAAATAAGGGATGTTCACACAGGGGATGTCTAAACTATATCCCTCTGTCACCAGAGGGATGTAAATTAGACATACTGAAATTGCTAATGAAGCGGGGATTTAAATATCCCGTGCTTCATTCGAATAAAAATGGCAGCCGCTTTTTGCCGATGCGGCAATTTGCCGGCAAAAAGCAGCAGTCTAGACGGGGATCGGTCGACAAAGAAAGCCTTTTCTGACCGATCCTGTAAACCTTGTTGCACGAGGCATAAGGGATCGGTCGGAAAAGGCTTTCCTTGTCGACCGATCACCGTCTAGACTGCCGCTTTTTGCCGGCAAATTGCCATGTCAGCAAAAAGCGGCGGCCATTTTTATTCTAATGAAGCGCAGATATTTAAATCTCCGCTTCATTAGCAATTTTGGTGTCTAATTTACATCCCTCTGGCGACAGAGGGATGTGGTCTAGACATACCCACAATGTTAAAGTGCAATGCTAGAAAATGCAAGAACTCAGGCACAACTGGGCCTTGTTACGCATCTTGAATATTTTGGGAGATATATTTTTATTTTAATTGAGCAACTGTAAAATTGAACAAACATGGGCTGTAGGTTTTGTTCAATGTGCCAAACACCATAACCCCTGGAAAAGCAGGAAATTATGAGATGATGAGATGAGATTATGTCCAGATGATTCCTGCAGGCAAACCACAATTTATTTACAGAAGAAGGTGGAATGTCCCATCCCCCCAGGAAGGACCCTTCAATCATGTGAGCAAGACATACCAGCCAGGCATCTAGAAAAGATTTTCTGTATTACCTCACAGAAGGTCCACTCAGCCCAGTGTCCCACTGCCAGTTTAGGTCAATCTCATGCTTCAGAGGAAAATATTCTGGGTTTTCTTTCCATTTGATCTTTTGGTCTCATCGCTGCACTGACTGAGTTAATTTTGTATGATGAGTCCTAAATCCCTCTAAAGTGCTATTTTTATAGGCAGTCTCTCATCCTGAAGATAACCTGTGTTCTTGATTACCAGATCTATAACCTTGATTAGACTGCATTAAAACACAGTTACAATCCCAACAATTTAGCCACTGGATTCAGATTGCACCACAACTGTAATCTGCCCCACCAATATTTGTCTCATCTGCAAACTCTCCAGCAAATATTATATATAATTGTCCAGATCACTAATAAAAATATTTAAGAGTTGGACCAAGAACTAATTCTTGCGGGGGAACCTGCAGGAAACAGCTCTCCTCATTGCCATCTCCCCATTTTGACATGTTAGTGACCCAGTTTTTAATCCATTTAATGTGTTTTTTGATAATTCTATATAATGCACTTTTTAAATCAAATATCATGTGGTAGTAAGTCAAAGCCCAGGAGAAATCCAATGACACCATAATAACACAGCTGCTTTTATCAACTAGACTTGTAAAATAAACCCATTGTGTGTCTTTTTGGGGGTGGGGCAGGATTACAAGAACTACCTTCTATGAAATTGTGCTGAATGACATTATTCACTGGCAAAAAAAATAAAGATTGCCCAGTGGCATCTCATGCCTTTCTAGAAAATAGAATTCAGCAAAACTCAACCTTCTGAAAAGGAGAAAACCAAGTTAGATCTCCAGGCCATCTTAATTCTGACCCACTAGAGATATCTGCTTACTTTCCCTGGGAGTAGGTGGACAGAGAATGGGCAGAGCCTTGATTCTGCTTCCCAATGCACCAGCCAACACTAATCTGTGCTGGGAGAAGGGTTATGATTTGCTGCTGGTTTAGGACAACAGGCAAATGAATGCAGACCTCCAGCAACACTCAAGGAAGGAGAAAGCAAGGAAGGAATTGTGTCGGAGTATCAACTGAGGCAGGATACTCATGGGGTGGAGCAATGTATACCCAAGTCCTGCTCATATCTGCACCTAGAGGCACAGCTACCTCTAAATAAACAACCCCATTTGTCTGGGACTGTTCAGACTCAAACTTGTGGCCACTGAGAATGAAGGCTAAAACACACCTAAAAAAATAAGGCAACAAAACAATTTGTATTAATGCTAAACTTATTGTCCATGAAGAACTTGCAAAATAGCCCATTTGAGTGAAAGCATTTATGAACAACTGTGAAATTGCAATTGCATAGATCTAATTTTTCAAGTCACTTGGCTTGCTCTGAAGCAAGGGGAAAAAAAAAGAACTCAAAAAAACAAGCACATGAAAATATAAATGTATAGGATTAACTTTAAAAAAATTAACTAGACCAGCCGGGCAATTAATAGGTCCACTGGTCCATATAATATTTTCCATTTACAGTTTGCATCTTTCTTCGTCAGAAAAAAAATTGAACAGCAGAGAAAATGTCCTAACGAGTTAATCTTGCAGATTTCCAAAAAGAAGTACTGCCAAGAAAAACTGAAATCCCATGTCTTCTGGAAAATAAAAACAATTCTGAGCTGATTTCTCAGCCTATAAAATATGTACACACACTCCCTTTGATAGTAAAGCTATTTCCTATATTAAATTGTACAGATAAAAATCTGACAGTATCCTTGAGGTGAGAGATGCTAGATGTGAAATGTACTTGTATGGTATATTAGAGTTCTGTTTAAAGGTGTCTGAAAGGCAAAGATACTTCATAGATGAACAGTGTGTGCACAGTGTAATTCTTGGCATGACTGCAGGCTTCCTATGAGACTTTCAGCAAGTCTCTGCCTTGGTTCTCCATCTGTCAATTGGGGATAAAAGGAACTCCTTTCTCTACTATCTGAACATACAGAGTAGACAAAGCATAAGTTTTCAGGTCTTCCCATATATATGTACAGCATTTAACCCAATGCGTTTTATCTCACTTGGGACTTCTAGACACTGCAATAAGATATGATATACCTAAAATTACTATATTTTAATACAGACTGAACCTCTCTCACCTGGGACACTCTGGTCCACAGGACCACAGAGGCTGTGTCTAGACTACACCTCTCTATCGACAGATGTAGATTAGGCACGTTGAAATTGCTAATGAAGCAGGGATTTAAATATCCTGTGCTTCATTAGCATAAACATGGCTACCGCTTTTTCCCCGAAACGGAGCTTTTTCAAAAAACGGCAGTCTAGACATGGATCTGTCAAAAATAAACCCTTTTTCGACAGATCCTGTAAACCTCATTTTTTGAGGAATACAGCATCTGTCGAAAAAGGGTTTATTTTTGACAGATCCGCATCTAGACTGCCAGTTTTTTTCCGAAAAAGCGCTGTTTCGAAAAAAAGTGGCAGCCATGTTTATGCTAATGAAGCACAGGATATTTAAATCCCTGCTTCATTAGCAATTTCGACGTGCTTGATTTGCATCCTCTGTCGACAGAGGGATGCAGTCTAGACGTAGTCAGAGTCCCTAGCCGCAGAGGTTGAGAGCATCTGGTAGTAGAGCTGGTCTGGCGGGTGGCAGCTCGCAGGGCCAGTGACTTGGGGGCCCAGTGTCCCAGGAGCGGCTGCCGCCTGGCACTTAGTGATTTACGAGTGACAAATACCTAGTTTTTACATTGTGCTATTATACTGAAATCTTACTCCTGACAGCACAGAAAGGGATGGCATTCTTCTATATGCTACAACATCAAAATGATTTAATCTACTGGAGTGAGAGGACAAATTGCTTTTCCTAAATGGGAAGAAATGTAATTCTGCATCTACTACAGTAGTGAGTTATACAATAGTGTTTCAGTACTAGGGATATTAACTAGCAATAAATTTACTAATCAAGTAGTCGATGGAATTTCCATCGACTACTCGATAGGCACTTCCGCGTTCCGCCTTGAACTGTACAAGAGCCCCAGCAGGGGCTCTTGTGCGCTTCAAAGTTGGAATGCCACATGGAGCCTGGGGTCAGCGGGAGACTCAGAGTCTCGCACTGGCCCCAGGCTCCATGCAGCACTTCCTCTTTGCAATGCACAAGAGCCCCAGCTCGGGACTCTTGTACATTTCAAAGCTGGAGCGCCACATGCAACCTGGGGTCTGATCCTGGGCTCCAAGTGGCACTGCCGCTGTGATCAGTCCCCAGCTGATCCTGTGCTGGAGCATTTCAAAGTAGCAGTGCTGCACCGAGCCCGGGATGCCGGGCTCCCCGCGGCGCTGCCGCTTTCAAGTACCTTCCTCTTCCCTCCCTCTTGCTGCCTCTATCTGATAGAGGTAGCAAGGGGCTGGGGGTGCGACAAGTCGACTATCCTGTCGATTATCCGATAAGCTTATCGGAGAGTCGACTAGTCCTTACCCTCCCTATTCAGTACCAGATACAGGAGGACTATATAAGATGAGAAAAATTAATCCTTTTTTTGTGTCACTTACTTAAAACACTAAACACTTGCCAAGGTACTTGCACGTCCATTAGCAAGAGATGAAACACAAAGCATGCTAAATTTGTACCCAGAGGATTTTAATAAAGTTTGAAATTACTTTATTAAAGTTTGAAATTAATTACTGCAGCAATTACTGTGTGAGAATTATCTAGCATTGTCATTATTCTCAGACATCACTCGCTTTGGCAAGGTATGCTTAAAAATAATTGCTAGGTACCTATTTGTAAAACCACTTAAGTAGCTATAAATGAATTTGTATATCCTGGAAATACTGAATCATAGTGCACCCCCCCCATCCCTGTCATAAACACTGCCCGTTTAAAAGATTCAAACGGAGCCCTTTTCCTGTTCCTAAAGATTCCACTAATGGTAGTATGATGATACTACTTAGAGCCAATCTCCTAAAACATATTGATTTTAGAGGGGATGCAGTATTGGCTATCACACGGCCCACTGTTTTAAATACCATTGTTGCAACAATAAATCAGAGACTATTGCTTATATCCCCATTACACTATGCCTTGTCAGTTCACATTCTCTTGAATGGAGCTGGATTTCAATCTATTTTCTTGCAGACTTTTTGACTAAAGGTGGTCAGATACTTGCCAGTATGGGTAACAAAAAAGTTCTCACAGCATCATTTGATTTTCTGATAGCAAATCGAGTAGAAATGGTGGGCTAATAAGAGATACCTGAAAAATCTGGTATTAATTTCAGGATCTACTGTGCAATTTTGACAGTCTTTTAGCTCCTATCAAAAAGGATTATACCAAATGTGATTGATTGTGCATTACTTCCAGAAGCCCAGGAGAGCTGTAAAAACCATGCAGGCAGTTACCAATATCCAACTGGTGAGCATGATGTCTTGGAAAGCTGACATCTAACGATAGTTGCTTCCTGTTTTCTTCCTCAAATGTGCTACCAGGATAAAGAATAGGATTCCTTTTTATTTTTCTGGTTTAATGAGATATGAAAAGGCTACATTCTACAGGCTTGTAATGTGCACATGCTATTTACTGACAACATGCATGGTACCAGATTACAGATTGTACACAGTAGCAGCTGATACAAATACCAATGCTGCTGCTGCACCATATCATCTCATGACCAACCTTGCATCTCATTCAAATGATATAATGACATTCAGAAAAATAAACCCCTGAATAATTCTTACATATTTGAGTCAGTATCAAGTAGCCAGATGCATTATTTATCTGAACATCTGCAGATATAGCCACTTGCCACTCCCGTTGGCTGCGGTTCACTGCTCGCAGCCAATGGGAGCTGCAGGAAACAGCATGGGCTGGCCTACTGCTTCTCACAGCTCCCATTGGCCAGGAATGGCAAACCACAGCCAATGGGAGCTTCGAGCAGCCATACCGGTGGACACTTGAGTAAACAAAGCGACTGGCAGCCTGCCATCGGCAACTCTACTTTGGTCCACAGGCCCCTTATTGCCTACCCTGGCTTAGGACAATCCTGAAGCCTAAGCAAAAAAGATCATCATCCAAGTTAGAAAGGGGAAGGTAAAGGCAGTATGTAACTGAATGCAAAAAAACTCCCACGGAGTAAACCTGATGTATTAAGAGTTTTAGTTACATTTTCTCAATGTTCCATCTTGGCCTTGCACCAGCAACATCAATTTGGAAATAAAGAAGTCAATTAAAGAAACAATATTACACTTCTACTCACACTGCATCCCGGGAAGCTCCGTGTACAAGCAACAGCTCAACAATGTTCACGTGTCCATTCTTGGCAGCATCATGAAGTGGTGAGTCATTCTGATAGCCCGTAGTGTTCACCAAAGCCTTGTGCTGTAGCAACAGCTCCACTACCTTCTTGTGCCCATGATTACAAGCCTCGTGCTAGTAGGAGATGTTGACAAGAAGCACATGGGGAAAGAGACACATGTCTAATGAAAGCCCTCAATTTTAGTCAAAGGATGTCACCAGCAGTTAATTCATTTACTTTCATAGAATTGCACAGACAGGCAGTTTGATATGAAGACACTATTCAATTTTGAAAATACAAAGGCCATCAGGAGTAATTCTCTTTTCAATTACGGCAGTGACACAGAGTATAGTGGAACTGAACAGAGAGCACCTGGTATGCAAATAAGACTATAAAGGAATGTCTTCCACATTATCGATTAGGGTCAAACAATCTTAGGGAGAAAAAAGGCAATGGATAAAAAGGGACTCCCTATCATTTTTAAGGACATTCAAGCATGCAACCATACAAAAATATATCGAAGAGATACCAGTTAGAAACCAAAGTTCAAATCCCAATACCTAATGTGCACCCCACAGGTCTAATGGCAACAATGGTTTACAGGATGTACAAGAAACTGCACTTGCACACTAACCTGAAGAGAGATCATTTTCCACATACAGGATTTGTAAACACTGTCCTGAACATGACAGTAAAAGTGGCAGAGAACACTGACACTTGATGAGAAATGAAATGATTCTAAAGGAAGAGCATTCCCCATTGTCATAAGGAATGCTATTTCTCACGTAAGAACGGCCATACTGGGTCAGAACAACAGTCCATCTAGCCCAGTATCCCGTCTGCTGACAGTGGCCAATACCAGATGCCCCAGAGGGAGGGAACACAACAGGTAATCCTCAATGGTCGTCTTTATGTTTAGAATACAATAAAGATGGGGAGGGAAAGAATACACACTGTAAAAAATGGAAGTGAGGAAGGACAATGGACAAAAATTAAGATATCAAAAAATGTTGATACCCACCAATGGCGTCCATCCGGCATGGTCTTTAACATTGGGGTCAGCTCCATTTTTCAGTAAATCTTCAACGGCTGGTACATCACCCTAGAGGGGGGGAAAAAAATCACCGCTAAGCATCTTTAAAAGGATAGATCAAAGAAAAATAAATGGGAGACAACAATTATAAGCTGCGTCACTTTGACTGCACCTGACTCAAGACTTTAATTTAGTCAACCTGTTTTACTCGGTTTTGGAAAACAACACCATTTACTAGTATAGTTTAGAGAGAAACACCTAAAAGCTTTATTTAAGCCAGGAGCAGACCGAATAGGGCATATTTGACACATTATAAATAATACATAACTGAACAACTGTGTGCAGACTGCACCTACTGGTTACGGACTGCAAGGATTAAGACCAAGCACACCTACCCAAAAATTATAGGTCCTTCAAACCACAAAAAATGTGTCATACTAATCTAAACGACTAGCTCGAAATACGCACAAGTGAACTCAATGCAGGTCTATTGAAACCAAGGCATGGGAACCCAAAAAGGTTAAAAATAAGCAGCTCTCTCGACAAAAAGCGGTGGAAGAAGTTAATACCTGAATCATGATGCACGGCATGTAGTTCTCATGCCATCAGATATATTACCTGAAAGAAATCCTGACCATTAGCCCGCTACCACAGAACACACAACTTAGAATTCATCTTTTTCTTTACGAACAACAAATATGAGCCCCAGAATTGAGGACAACATTCAGCTAAATGAAGGTGAGCATCAAAGCCTGTTCTATGATATCAAGGAATGTTTCTGAGACAACGTAGGCTAGCATTAACCCTAATTCCAAAACGCTGAATTCTGTTCAGCAGAAAAATAATCAGCAACTGATAAAAGAAATATAAACTCAACAGTCACATAAAATGCTGAAAAACTCTAGTTTGATATCAGTCAGCTGAATGTATATAAAAAACTCGGTATGTTCCATACAAGAATCACAACCTCAACGCCCCCAGCAAAATGCTACATTTTATAGTAATTGAAGAATACGCTGTTCTAGTTAGAATATTTTTTGGTCTCCAGGAAAGAAACTCAAATGGAAACCATATACAAAAACAAAACAGTCACAGGCATTGGACACAGTGATGAGTGCTACAGAGCTTTCCTCATGGACAAACAGAATTACAGGTGGTAAGTGATAGCTGAGCTTTTTAAAAATGATTAAATTTGCAAACATGGAGAAGAACAGTTGAAATTTTTGCAGTGTTTCCTTAAAGCAGTTCACACACCTAGCAAATAATTCAAATCTGGGGTGGACATTAGGTATGTTAACTAAGGATGTTAAAATTAGGTTATTTTAGTAATCGAGTAGTCGAACAAATTTTTATCCACTACTCAGTAGGGGAAAACAGCCCGGCTCAGTCCCTGGGCAGCCTACCTCCTTCAACTCCTACTGTGTTTTAAATTGTAGAACTGCAGCGGGGTTTGGTCCCCAACCCGGCACGAGCTGAGCTGCCTGCCCGCCCGGTTCCTCCTATATTTCCTGTCCATGGACAGCGGCTGTTGCCAGAGCAGCCTCCCCTGCCTCTGATAGAGGCAGCAACAGAGGGTGGGGGCAGAGACGGTACTGGGGGGAATTGGCTTTTAAGCAAGCTCCCCCCAGCACCAGCTCCTGCTTCTCCCCTCCTCTCTGATATAGGCTTATCAGGTAGTCGACTAATTAACTACTCTCATACATCCCTGATGTTAACGGCTCCAAATGCAAACACTCATATTACAAATCTATAAAATGTTAGTTTCATTACTGTAAAATTTTGCTGCTGTGGACAACGAGAAGTACTGTCTACATGCACAGAATGAAAAATGGTTAGAGTAAAACTAGAAAACTATATTTCTCTGTTTACAATAGAACTGAGTGGGATTTTTTTCCCCTGGAAATGAGAAAAAATCCATTTTGTTACCTAGGCTGTAAATGGAACTTCTCTTTTTACCACTTGCAATTCACAATAAAAGTGGAGGGGATGGGAGCTTTCTTTTCGATTACACACATGCACAATGACTGAACAGCTACTGTCAATCAGGATTAGAAGTGATGCATTAAGAAAGCTGTTTGTGGCCTAGAGACTGACAGAGGAAATATAGCCAGAAATTAAAGTTTAAATTTACAGCCGCAGGGCACGTTACTAGACCTGGGGAAGTTATGTCTTCTACACTCTGAACTTTTAAGAGGTTCTTAAACTGCATTCAAGTACTTGACAGTGAATACTTGCTGAACAAGAAACACACAAGGAAAAAATATGCAGGACAGATCTTAATCCGTATACACTAGGGACCCGATCTTGCTAGGTTCCAAGCTCCAAACAGTGCCCCAACAATACAATCAAAAACATAAATAATTTTAAGCATTGACTTCAATGGACCAGTCTCATGCTAAAACGTAGGCTAGTGACTTAAGCATTTTGCTGGGTCAGGGCCAGAGCTCTCAGCACCTGGTAAAACCGAGTCCCACTTTAGGATCAGAGTCCTTATATTGCCCATCTCCATTTGGAAGCAATCAGGAAGATTACGGACCATTCAATATTTTTTGACAGTTTTCACCTGCAGCAAAGAAAACAAAAGACTCCCATCTATATATAGCTCTTGTTTCAAGAGTACCCATTTGGTACTCAGCTAAAGGGCACCGAGAACTTGCTTTGGCTTTTTTATTTTAAAGCTAAATTTCTTATGATCAGATAGATAATTATTTCCTTGATTCTGTAATGTTTCGGGAACACTACAATAAGTCATCAATCCCTCCACCACATAATATTTGCAGAGGTATGATATCACTAAAATATTTTTGTGCCTGTTTTGAGCTTCCACTAGCAAAGGCTTCTTATGCTAAGCTTAATGGAAAAAAGGGGCCCAGAGAGTCAAAAGTGTTAACGTGACCTTGTCTATACACAACACTAAACATTTAAATGTGGGTTGGGGCTTTAAACACAGCCGCCACATCTGCTTTGTCCCACAGCACTAACCACCAATCGATCCTTAACAATCTTTCATGAAAGATGTAGAAAAAAAAACAGTTAAGGCAGTTGAATTGTAAAATATTAGGAATTTCATTTTAACAATATTTCTTATTCCTTGTAGTTGCATACAGTTCTCTTTTAATAAGGAAAACTTTGTATGGCACTCTTGTAGCTAGAATTAAATATGGTAGCAAATGGGGATCGTTATCCGGGGAAAAGAGACAAAAAAGTTAGCTGAGACGGGCTGAAGCTGATGTTGCTGAAATCCAATTCTGCTTCTTTTAGACAAAAATGCCATAAAAGGGCATAGAAAAGAATAGTGAAGACAAAAAACACAGTTTCTATGGTGCTCACGTGTAACTGCAACCCTGCTGTGGAGAAACAGGCACAGCACAATTGTTACCAGCCATCCAGAGACCTGGCAAAATTGTACGAGCTTCTGGCTGCTGAAGCTGGTTGTGGGCTCACAGCAGTGTGGGGGATCTCGTTCCTGAATGGCTTAGCCAGACTTATTCAACAAAAGAGAAAGGAAAAGGAGGTGGCAAAGGTGGGGACACCTCATTGAAGGGCAAGGCTGACAACAAGAGCCCACATCTCATGTTCTAGGTCAGTGTTTTTCAACCAGTGGTACGAGTACCCTTAGGGGTACTCGAGAGAAGTCTGGGGGTACATCAACACCACTGAAATTTGGAGAAAACTGAATTTGTGTTTTAAGTTTTACAGTAGTTTATTATTTTTGTACTTTTTACACACAAAAATTTCATCGCCCGCCCGGCTACGAATAAGTTGTTTGAACAAATGTATTGCAATGGTAGAAAAAATTGTGTGCGTCTGAAAAGTGTAGGACTAGGGGTACTTATAATTTTTTTTTAAAAGGGGAACTTTATAGAAAAAAGGTTGAGAAACCCTATTCTAGGTGATACTCAGGATTTAGCCAAAGCTCATGGAAGTTACAATGTCATCTGGGTCCCTTCCTAGCCAAATCAGGACATCTCTCAGGAACAGGTCATGATGAATTCTCAGGTCCCACCAGAAGATGGAGTAACAGCAATGATGATAAAGCTTACTCTTTACACATCTACTATCTCTCAGCATTAGATCCCCCAGGAGTCTTTCCAAAGGACCAAGGAGGAAGTGGTCAGAATAGCCCCTCCCCTTGTTATTTTGTTCACTAATTAGCCTTATTTCCAACCACCAATTTTGGGCCACTGATTTTCGATTCCATTCTCCTTTTGCTTACTAGTTATAATCGTAATAATCTTTGGGTAACAAACAACAGTTTTAGTTTGGACTAATTCAGTCTCTCACCTTTTGCTGACTTATGAGTAATTCTATGTAAATCGGACTTCTATGACTGGTCAATTTAGAGTCCAGGATTCTGCCCAACAGATTTATTGGAAAGACTTGGGATTCTCTTACTTGGGAGAATGCCACAGGATGGGCATATGTTTAAGACAGGAAAAGAGGTTAGCTAGTTAAAGTTGATATGGTAAATTAATAGGGGCTACTGTTAATGAGCGAATAGTGCCCTGAGAAAATAACTAGCTTGTGAATAGAAAGAAAATCAGCACGGGGTACGGGGCAGGCGCCAATTATCTGCTGGAGACCCACCAAGCCATTTTAAGCTGATTATCAAGGTTGTGAATAGCAGCAGTGAACAATTATATGGAGCTGGTTAGTCTTCAGTCTGCTGTAGGCTGGGAAAGCTCCAAGCGGCACAGCAGCATGAAAGACACTAGAGCCACCTGTCCACAGAGCTAGATGACAGCATTGCAATGGTTTACATGGAGCTGGGTATTTTCACAGCCATCATCCCCACCCTTACCCTTTTTTTTTTCCCCAACGAAACCTCAGATTCTGCAGATGCTCGTGGCACTTGCCCAGAAAAGCTTCCCATTTGGCATGGGCACGTGGATTTTTTCAAGTCTTAGTGTCAATTGTATCAAATGCTAGTACACACAGATGGTTAAGAAAAGCAGCCAGCATCCCTTTCACTAATTTTATATTTTCCCCCTTTCCTACTTCTATTAAATCAAGATATTTTGCAGCTTCCTTACATAAGAACATAAGAACATAAGAACGGCCGTACCGGGTCAGACCAAAGGTCCATCTAGCCCAGTATCCTGTCTGCCGACAGTGGCCAGCACCAGGTGCCCCAGAGGGGGTGGACCGAAGACAATGATCAAGCGCTTTGTCTCCTGCCATCCCTCTCCAGCCTCTGTCAAACAGAGGCCAAGGACACCATTTTATCCCCTGGCTAATAGCCTTTTATGGACCTAACCTCCATGAAATTATCTAGCTTCTCTTTAAACTCTGTTATAGTCCTAGCCTTCACAGCCTCCTCTGGCAAGGAGTTCCACATGCTGACTACACGCTGTGTGAAGAAGAACTTTCTTTTATTAGTTTTAAACCTGCTACCCATTAATTTCATTTGGTGTCCTCTAGTTCTTCTATTTAGGGAACTAATAAATAACTTTTCTTTATCGGCCCTCTCCATACCACTCATGATTTTATACACCTCTATCATATCCCCCCTCAGTCTCCTCTTTTCTAAACTGAAAAGTCCCAGTCGCTTTAACCTCTCCTCATATGGGACCCGTTCCAAACCCCTAATCAATTTAGTTGCCCTTTTCTGAACCCTTTCCAAGGCCAAAATATCTTTTTTGAGGTGAGGAGACCACATCTGTACACAGTATTCAAGATGTGGGCGTACCATAGTTTTATACAGGGGCAGTAAGATATTCCGGGTCTTATTTTCTATCCCTTTCTTAATAATACCTAGCATCCTATTTGCCTTTTTGACCGCCGCTGCACACTGTGTGGAAGTTTTCAGAGAACTGTCCACGATAACTCCAAGATCTCTTTCCTGATTTGTCGTAGCCAAATTAGCCCCCATCATACTGTACGTATAGTTGGGGTTATTTTTCCCAATGTGCATTACTTTACACTTATCCACATTAAATTTCATTTGCCATTTTGTTGCCCAATCACTCAGTTTGGTGAGATCTTCTTGGAGTCCCTTACAGTCTGCTTCTGTCTTGACTATCCTAAACAGTTTGGTATCATCCGCAAACTTTACCACCTCACTGCTTACCCCTTTCTCCAGATCATTTATGAATAAGTTGAACAGGATTGGTCCTAGGACTGACCCTTGGGGGACACCACTAGTTACCCCTCTCCACTCTGAAAATTTACCATTTATTCCTACCCTTTGTTTCCTGTCTTTTAACCAGTTCTCAATCCAAGAAAGGACCTTCCCTCTTATCCCATGGCCATGTAATTTACACAAGAGCCTTTGGTGAGGGACCTTGTCAAAGGCTTTCTGGAAATCTAAGTATACTATATCTACTGGATCCCCCTTGTCCGCATGTTTGTTAACCCCTTCAAAGAACTCTAATAGATTAGTAAGACAGGATTTCCCTTTACAAAACCCATGTTGACTTTTGTCCAACAAATTATGTTCTTCTACATGCTTCACAATTTTATTCTTTACTATTGTTTCGACTAATTTGCCCGGTACTGAAGTTAGACTTACCGGTCTGTAATTGCCCGGATCGCCTCTAGAGCCCTTTTTAAATATTGGTGTCACGTTGGCTACCTTCCAGTCATTAGGTACGGAAGCCGATTTAAGGGATAGGTTACAAACCACAGATAATAGTTCAGCAATTTCCCATTTGAGTTCTTTTAGAACCCTTGGATGAATGCCATCCGGTCCCGGAGATTTGTTAACATTAAGTTTTTCTATTTGTTCCAAAACCTCCTCTAATGACACTTCAATCCGGGACAGTTCCTCAGATTCATTACCCACAAAGGATGGTGCAGATTTGGGAATCTCCCCAACGTCCTCAGCCGTGAAGACTGAAGCAAAGAAATCATTTAGTTTCTCCGCAATGGCTTTATCGTCCTTGATTGCGCCTTTTATAGTTCGATCGTCTAGGGGACCCACAGGTTTTTTAGCAGGCTTCCTGCTTCTAATGTATTTAAAAAACATTTTGTTATTTCTTTTTGAGTTTTTGGCTAGCTGTTCCTCAAAATCTTTTTTTGCTTTTCTTATTACATTTTTACACTTGATTTGACAGTGTTTATGTTCCTTTCTATTTATCTCACTAGGATTGGACTTCCACTTCTTAAAAGATGCCTTTTTGTCCCTCACTGCTTCTTTTACATGGTGGTTAAGCCACGGTGACTCTTTTTTAGGTCTCTTGCTATAATGACCAGTGAGCAAAAGGCGGTATTAAGTTCCAGGAAGGAAAAAATAAGTACAATGAGCATTAGAGTATCACATGAACAAGACCGAAGCCGAGGAAGGGATAGGTCCACAGAATTCTATTCCTGCTCTCTACTTTCTAAGTTCCAGGTGATTTTACTATACTGCAAGTCAAACAAAAGAACCCAATATCTTGATCTAATGAGCAAACTACTGGATGGTTCAAAAAAAACCCGATTTCCCCCCCCGCCCCCCCCAGCTCGTATTGCTCTCTCCCATCTTACTTGTAGCTTGCACTGAAGTGGAGAAAGAGGATGACACAGAATTAGAGCATTTAAAGAAATTGTGAATGCTCAGACTGAAACTTTAAAGAAAACAATCAGCTCCGCATTTCTGATTTCTTTACAATTAATTTCCTCACCAGCAGATCATTCAGTGAGTAATGAGCATGGTGATTCAGCACATATATTTGTAATAGAAAACATCTAAGAAGAGTTAAGCTTCCATCTCATAAGAAGCCACAGAAATTGAGCACTCTGAAAGGCAGTATTTGTAGAACACTGGAAACAACTTTACATTCCACACTAATATTTGGGAATTGCCGTGATCATGGCCCAATCTTGTATTTCTAAATTCTATATTGTCAGTGGTTATGAAGCTTTTATATTTGTTTGAAATACATTTAAGCTACCAGGTGTGAATTCCATTTGAAAGAGCCTGGAAATTCTTATCTGCAATGGTCTGCTTAGTATTATTACAGCACTTAGCTATAAAAGACATAATCAACTTTAAATCCGGTCAATTTCAAACAAATTAAAGAGAGTAGCAGGTATCGTACCTGCTTCTGAGTTACCCTGCCAATTGATGTGATTTTTCAATCCGTTTCCAAAGTTCTTAAAAACTCTGATCTTTCCTCACTGTTGCTGCATTAAAAAGCTTTATGCAGCTTAGGTATTTAAGCTCATTACATAAAACGTACATAAAACTTAACCACTCTAGTTTTTCCCCAGTAATAATACAGATGATTGGTGAACTGAACTTGTTGAAATGGAATCCGTCCCTTTACAGCAGAGCCTAGAGTGTGGACATAGTAACCTTCGGCTCAGGAGCACCGTGGAAGGAGGTTTATACCTCACGTGTCTGGATCTCTCCAGAAATGAAGCCCTAAAGAACGCATGACAAAGCTGAAGGGCTCAGACGGAGTTACCCAACAGGCTTGACAGCACTAAATGGAAGTGCCA
The DNA here is from genome assembly GCA_032595735.1 of Pelochelys cantorii. Lineage (NCBI taxonomy): Eukaryota > Metazoa > Chordata > Testudines > Trionychidae > Pelochelys > Pelochelys cantorii. The sequence continues at coordinate 71,329,148 of CM064332.1, forward strand.
TGAAAATAAAAGGTCAAGTTCTGCAAATAAAACTCAGATAAAACAAAAATTGAGGATCCCTGGAACAGAGAGGGGATAGACACCAAGTAATCTTTTCCAAAGCAAGTACATATTGTCCCACACTGTTCCTTCAGTCAAAATAAAGTCACCTAAATACAAGTAAATTGCTTCCTGCTCCCAGAGTCTGAGCGTGATAGCTGTGTGCTTAGCTGCTATTCATTCAGAGCAGAAAGCTCAAATTCTCTTCCCAGCACCTACCTGTGTTGTCCTCATTTCATGCTGGACTTTATATTGGTGCTGGGCATAGAGAACCAGCCTCTCCTACCCAGCGGCCTTGTGACTTGAAGGAGAAACACAAACAAAATCTTATTTGAAGGGAAGTTTATGCAAGAAGTTTAGAGTATTCTTTAATTCCAGGCCAAATTTAAAACCTTGTGTTAACTACAAGGTGCAAGTTTCTGTGTTTTAATCACCACTTACGTAGGGCAGTAGTTCTCTGATCTAATGTTTGGTAATAAAATAATTTAGATAATTAAGATGTGGAAGGATTGTGATGGAGTGAGGCTTTCCCCAGCCGCCTAGATAATTTTAAAAGTATAAAAAGGCCCCATTTTGCACTTTAACTACTTGAAAATTTTACCTTTAATGAGTATGTAGGGTAATAAAAAACATGATTTCAGTTCACTAGGCAAATAGCTACATTCATTCTAATTTATGAATGCAGTTCAGCATGAAGCTCATCTACTCTATAACCTTTTTTTCAGAACCATTTTGCTTTTAGTATGTTTATTATTAGTGTAGAAGTAGTAAAATGGGAAAGAGCCCCGCACACTTGCAGCTACGATTGATTTGGAATCGCACAACACACTTAATTTTAATGCCTGATAACACTGTTAATTATCTCTTTTAAAAGCCAAAAAAGAGAAACTCAATTAACTTTCATTAAGTGCAATGTATTAGGGCCTAAAAGCTAATGAAAATAATATGGATTTTATAATTAATGAAGGCCCTGAGAATTTAGTTCTAATTCTGATTTTTTTTTTTTTTTTTGCAAGACTGTTGCCATTACAAATGACAATTTGACAAACATGGGTGGATGAAGAAATCAGGGAAACAACGTCAGAAATACTGAGAAAATCTCATTCTGCTTGCAGAACCGAAATCGCTGACTAGGCTACTTTATGTGTATTAGTCAACGTTTTTCTAATTTCACCTCTCTAACTTAGGGCTTGTCTACACTGGCAAGTGACTAGCACTGAAAATCTCTTGATCGGGGGTGAAAAATCACCCCCTAAAAGTGCAGCAAATTTCAGTGCAGTAACTTGCCAATGAGACAGGCTGCCAGGACTAGGACTGCAATCCTTGTATAAGTGGTCTTCCTAAAGCGTAGGGAGACCTCTCTCCCAGCACTGGTGCTATGTCGCATTAAAGTACTGCTATGGCAGCACTTGGATGCTGCAAGTGTAGACAAAGCCTTGGCCTCTAACTTACATGAGAAACCAGGTACAGAGATTACTCAGTTCCCTTTTTTGTTTGTGTTACATTCACTCTATATATACACAAATGAAAACACTTGCTGAAAAATCACAAGGTAACAACTTCATTTCTTAGAATTCAGAACCATAAAAACACAAGAAGCAACACACACAAAGCAGGCTGTGTCCTAAGCCAGAGATGCATAATTCAACCCACCTGGTTCTTTACAGACTGACTGCTGAAAACCCAGACTACATGTGCTCTCTTGCCTTCAACCAAGACCCGAAAACCCCTTAGCTCGTAATTTTAGCGTTGCATTGGCGGCAGTATACACACCTAATATACAATTTTAACATCTTCAGGGCAGGAACAATCTAAATACACAAGACTAAGTGTGGAAGAAAAAGTATTATTCACATTTTACAAAAGAAAAAAGTGAAGAAGAGAGCGATAAAGGGTGTGTATATATCACAAATAAAAACTAGGCTGGCCCAGGCCAGATAAATTAGACTCACAGGGCTTGGGCTATCTAACTGCAGTGCAGATGTTTCAACACAGACTGATACATAGACTTTAGGACCCTGCAAGGTGGGAACGGCCCCATTGCTAGGAGTCCAACCTGGTGGTCAGTACTGAAATTAATCAGCCCCTTAACCCATGCCCAATTCAACTGGCATTGGCTAGCTGTAGGTTTCTAACAGTGTGCCCTTGTAGCCAAGAAGGCTAATGGCATATTAGGTTGCATTAGGAGGAGCATTGCCAGCAGATCTAGAGAAATGATTGTTCCCCTTTAATTTGGCTCTCGTGAGGGCACATCTGGAATACTGTGTACAGTTCTGGGCCCCCCATTATAGAAAGGATGTGGACACATTGGAGAGGGTCCAGCAGAGGGCGACCAAAATGATTAGGGGGCTGGAGCACATGACCTCTGAGGAGAGGCTGAGGGATTTGGGTTTGTTTAGTCTGCAGAAGAGAAGAGTGAGGGGGGATTTTATAGCAGCTTTCAACTTCCTGAAGAGAGGTTCCAAAGAGGATGGAGAGAGGCTGTTCTCAGTAGTGACAGGATGGCAGAACAAGGAGCAATGGTCTCAAGTTACAGTGGGAGAGGTCTAGGTTGGACATTAGGAAAAATTATTTCACTAGGAGGGTGGTGAAGCACTGGAATGGGTTACCTAGGGAGGTGGTGAAATCTCCATTCCTAGAGGTTTTTAAGGCCTGGCTTGACAAAGCCCTGGCTGGGATGATTAGTTGGGATTGGTCCTGCTTTGGGCAGGGGGCTGGACTTGATGACCTCCTGAGGTCTCTTCCAGCCCTATGATTCTATTATTCAAACAGCAGGGTAGACATATCCAAAATGACTAGTTTAGAGTCACAAGAAATCTGTGGTAGACCTGGGAAATGAACCCAGATCTTCTGAATTCAGTTCTATGTCTTAACCACAAGATCATCCTTCCTTTTATCAGTTGCTGAACTTCAAGGCAGATGCATTCTATTTTAGGGGCACAGAGAAGACCCATCTAATTAAACCAATAATGAGTAATTCCGGGGTTTTTTTAATGCAAGTAAAGAAAAAGGAGGAAATTGTATCAATGCTAATGACAAATGGCACCCGATTTCCATGTTCAGCTCACTGACCAAAAATCATCAAGAAAACTGTACCTTGATACCTGCACCTTATTGACGTCTCTTGGTTTACCGTGAATCGCACAATAAGCAGAGTAATACACCGAAGATACTGCAATCTTGAAGGGAAGGTGTGGGAAAGTGGTCAAGTTGGGCCCAATTTTAGGACAAATCAATCCTGACAGCATCTCTTAAAACTCCCCCTGGAAATATACAAGGGTAGTTGCAAGCAACATTGTAATAATAAAAGATGAGGATGCTGAATTTGTGAACTGAGGTAATAGCAGGCCATCCTTAGAGCTCTCAAGTCACTACCTATACACTATATAATTTTCTCCCCCATGACTAATTAAGTAGACATGATTTCAAACAGAGGATTTGTTCTCATAACCCTACAGGTTCTACTTCCACTTAATCAAATGGAAGAATTGTTTCATAAGCAGCAGGTGAGAACTGCTAGAATGCCGTGAGAGGCAGAAAACAGTTATTTATCAAGGAAATTCTTTGACTCTACAAAGAGAAATGCTGTGCATCAATGTCAGGATTTTTTTCAGGTATATCAATTCTAGAGGTAAAGGCATTTCACAGAGGAAGTTGTATGTTTTTATGTCTGATTTAGGATAAAACATATGGAAGTGCTACTGCATAAAGCGCAAGTTCTTTGAAATGACCCCAGTTAATGTTTCCAAAGCTTCCCATATGTGATACTCCTCCGTCTGATCCCCCTGCGAGAAAACTTGAGGAGCTATACAACAGGGAATAAAAAACACCCTCTTAAAAGGACACCACACCACTTACGTCAAACTGTTTTACTTGCTATTGTAACACCTTTCATGACTATAGCCAAAGAAAGATGAGGAAAAAAATATCCCTCCCTCCCCTTGTTTATTTAGTGAGCTTGACAAGTGACTACACAGGAGTCAACAGTGAACTGACTACACACAGTTTTGCCTACGGAGAGGAAAAAACATTTAAAAATGTAGGCGCGTGGAACTGTGACACTGCAGAAGCTGACCACGTGATTCACTGACTGTTTTGCCCCACAGATGAATGAGAACCATGTAAATGTAAAGCAGCTTTCAAAAAAATCAACTTGAATCCAGGATTCCTAACTCTCAATCGCCTGCTTAACCATCGAATCCTAGCTTCCCCTCCCACAGACAGGAACACAGGAGAAGACTCCTGATACACAGCCTTCCCCGCCTGCCTAGCAAACAGTTATGACTGCGTTTTTGCTTTCAATTTTGTTCAAGAAAACCAGAGACAGCCCATCTAAAAAGTGGTACCAGAAGTCAAGGTCTCAAAAGCGACGCAAAAGCAGTGTCAATGTAGTCTTGTGCACCATCAACTGCAGTTAATAATCTAACTGTAGTATCGATATGCTCATTGAACAGGCAGCCAATTATTTGTTAAGGCCACCGAGCAGAGTTGACTTGAAATATCCAAAATAAATCCAAAGACAATGTCAGTCACACATTCAACTTTTTGGCAGATACGATATCTTTGGAACGAAACCTACCATGTATCACTTTCTCGGAGTCATATGCAAGACAATCCTTGCTGATGTTTGAATGCACAGAACCTCAGCTTTGGCATCCGTTTGGAGAACCCAGGGTATTTCTACACCTCAAAACAAAGACCCACCCCCCCCAACTGTCAGAACTAGGTCAACTGCAGGGCTGAGAATATCAGCTTGGACCTCCCCACATGGCCCCAAGGCTTTGAAATATGGAAGGGGTTGGGACAAAGGGCATGCCTACACCACAATTACGTACAGATGACAGGCCCATGCCAGCTGATTTGGGCTATAGGATTGTTGAGTTGTGGTGTGAACATCCAGGCTGAGGCTGGAGTCTAGGATCTGAAACATAGCAAGGGTCCCAGAACCTAGGCTCCAGCCCAACCCTGAATGTGTACACTGGCATGGGTATTTAACTGCAGTGTAGACATACTCTCAGAGCCTGAGTGTGAACATCTATACTACTATTCTTAGCCCCATACCACAAGACTTGGGCCTTGTCCATGCTTACCTGGAAGGTCGGATTAAGATACGCAACTCCAGCTATGTTAATTACATAGCTGGCACTGACATATCTTAATTCGAGTTTCTGCATGGTCTCCAGAGTGGGAGGCCAATGGAAGCAAATGCTCCCTTCAGCTTCCCTGACTCCTTGCGAGGAGCAGGAATATCGGCACCGACAGGGGCACCCTCCGAGTTCGATTTTGTGGGTCTTTACTAGACCTGCTAAATTGAACTCTAGAAAATCGATTGCAGCAGCATCGATCTTCACCGTAGAGAAGACACAGACTGGGTCGTTGACTCCCAACTCTGAGTTGCACTGCCACAGGCTTTTTTTCTTTTCTTCTTTGGAGGCGGGACGGAGGGGGATGAAGACATACCCTCATTAAACCTGGTGATCTATACAAAAAGAGTACTATAAAAATTGGCCATACCCCAGAAAAGCATGACATGGAATTAATGATGCAATTTTAAAGTGACAGCCTGAAAAACCATTTGCACAGTCTTAGAGCAACCACTGATCCACTGTCTCAAACCTAAAGAATAAGGCTGTCCTACCTTGATGGAAGCAACATGAAGCACGGTTTCTCCTCTGTGATTCCTTTTGGTAACTGTGTTACCACCAGGAGACTTCTTCAAGAGGGAAGGGCTGGGTGTCGTTTCCATCTGATGGGGAGTATTTGAAGTGAATGGGGTAGAGGGAGTTTTTGAAAGTGAAGGGCTATTTATTTGTTGAACTGCAGAGCGTCTTGTCTTTGATAACTCGCCACCAGTAAGTTTACGTGCACGAGAGGAAATATGAACAGGCGTTCCAGGTTCAGTTACCTCAGAACTGCCACCACCCTGGCTGAGTGAGTGCATATCAGCACTCTGACCACTTCTTCTAAGTCTTTTAGAATGAGCTAAAGTGGAGGATATCGACTGCTGCTGCCTTCCACGTTTTAACGGAGTAATTTCATTTTCTGATGGCAGAGATTTCTCTGTATTAACACCACTCGCTTGTACAGAACAGGTGACCTTAATGCTATCTTTATCCTCTGTGGGTTTTACTTGCGTAGCCATTTCCAAAGGGGACTCACTTCCATTCTTATGGCTGATTTCTGTTACAAACTCCTGCCCTGTTGTCTCCTCCATATGCTTTGGCTCTGGACTGCCTAAAACTAATGATTGGCTGCAAAAGGTCACAGTCTTTCCTTTAAGTGCATTTTGGGTCTCCCCTTCAGTTCCACTGCCCTCTTCCTGCTTTGTCTTCTCAATGCCCCACACTTGGTTGAAGTCTGCTAGAATCTTTTTCTTCCGCTTTTTCCTTGATCTGTGGGGGGGTGGCTTGGTCATCTTGGAAGATTTATCTTGAGGAGGAGAAGGAAAGAAGTCATAAGTAGAAGATGAGCCCTGTTGAGAGCTATCATCATTAATCACTGGTTGATTCTGCTTCTGAGAGGAACTATTGTTTAGGACACATCTGATCTTCCTACTGCGTGGGCTGAACCACATTTTTATCTGCCTCTTCTTGCTTCTTGATTCATGATCAGGAACGATTGATGTGAACAAGTCGTCTGAAGAATCTGGAGGGAGAGAGAGATTTTTTTTAAAATGAGCTCTGAGGTCAAGATCATCACTTTAACCTTCTACAAATAGAGCTGTAAATCAACATTTTGAATGCTAAAAATAGAAGCCTTTATGAAACAGATGTATATTACTTCTACTTCAGTGTATTAACTTTCCAGCAATAATGTTGTCGTCACCGTATAATTCTAGATATATTAGTAGCAGTACTCTCTCTTCTAATTCAAGCAGTAGTCGGGTTTATGGATACCGGACAGGCCACCAGACAGGCCACTTTCTCACTCCCCAAAAGAAAGGAGTTTGAGATAATTTCACTTTTAACAAAATTCACATGAAAAACAGCAGAGACAGATCAGATGAAAACCACTGCAGTATTGCAGACAAATGCCAAAACAAACATGCTGAATACTCTTCAGAAATGCTATTTCAAGACAGAATGCTTTCCTATGCTTGGTTACATTCCCCTACTTATCCCTCCAATTAAGTATAGTCACATGTTTGGAAATTCAGTTAAAAAAGACATGTGTTAGGCTGAGATTTACTCCAAAAACAATATAACCTCAGGTTAGCTGATCACTCGTTTTAGTATCCAGTAATAATTACAGTATTAAGGGATAATGGTAGTCAACGACAGCATTACAGATTCTCCACTTACTTCAAGGAAAGGGTTTGATGGAAACAGAGGCAAGTTAAAATTGAAACAAACCTTGTAACTTTATAACCAGCATAAGGCTCTGAGATCCAATTTTGTTTTTAACAACAATATCTAAAACAGGAAACACTCGACTGCACACAAACACAAAAGACAAAATGCAAATATTTACCGTCATTTTGTTTTCACTGTTTACACAACTAGCAGAGCTATTCTAAAATATTTACCTTGATGTAACTATCATTCATCTCGACAGAGTAGAGGACAAGAGTTTGTGTCAGGCCTGATTATTTTTGACACGAGTCCTAGAGACACTAATGACATACATTATCGTTCAATAGTACAGATTCTAAAGCAATAGTAATACAATGAAACATTTGCACAGCAAGTTATTCTTCAGATGTACCACTTTTGGCATTAGTAGTGCTTGGAAAATGCCTCTCACAGATTCTCAAACTCATTTATGGACTGTTAATGGTAAACAAAGGGCTGGCTGGTCAGATGGTACCGGGACTCCTCATTTTTTAGTTTAGTTGCATTAAAAGAATGCTGAAAAAAAATCAAGGAATACTTTCCTAGCATTTTTCCTATAAGCAATTGCTTCAGTTGCAATGGGGATGTTGCATGACCATTAATAGGAAGGGAAACATTCAAAAGACTATTAAGATGCGGTCTACATGAGAAAGTTTGAATATTCCCAGATTTCTAGACACCTACTAGCCACACACCAATATCAAAAAAGAGCCACAGAAATTTAGCCTGCCTATCTGGACCCTTTCCACAGCCTTCATCTTTCAGAACCACTGACTGGAAGCATCAACTATCTGTGAATCTCTCCACCTGACTACTGGAAAAATGCAGCAACACTCAGTCTCCTATCTATTTAGGGACATGCACATGGGGGGAGAAGAGACAAATAAGACAAGTGCCAACTCTCCTACTCTGATGCATCTACAGATAAGTTCTGCAAGAAAGGGGAGACACGCCTGACACACTGATTCCTCATCTCTGCCTTCTAGCTCATCTGAAGAAGTGGGTTTTGCTCATGACACTAGAAATAGTTTTGTTAGTCTCTAAGGTGCTACAGGACTATTTGTTGTTTTTAACGTTACAGACTAACATGGCTACCCCTCTGAGATTCTTCCTTTCTGTAACACTATCCCAGATTAACCTGTGTTCAGTAGGGGAGGAGGACAATGGATCTCCTTCGATTCTATCTGCAAAAAGACATTCACACAGATCTATGTTATGCTGTAAGAGTTGTATATTAGCTACAAAAAAAATTCACCGTTGTTTAAACAAAAAGGGCATTACAATGATCACTCAATTAACTCTCCTTCAGAAAATGCAAGATTTTGATCCGAAGGAATCATATGTTGCTTCCAAGATGGAAACAAAAGTCAATACAATTTTAACATTAACGTAAATGAAGAAAGAAAGTTGTATAATGTTTAAAAAATAATACTTAATTCCACTTGCATAAATCTCACCCCAAAATTTGAAAATGATAGATGTAATAGGATACACAGATCAGCACAGCAGACCTTACTAATGCTGGATTACCTGAAGCATTTACAATCACGTAAAAAGACAACCCACTCTACCAGTATTAAAACTAGCCTATAATAGTTCCGGCAAATTTTCTCTAACAAATAGGTTATCAAAACATAATCTTCATATACATGATCAATTAACAGAATCATTGCTATTCACCAAGTCTGGTTTATTTTCACATAATGAAACCTAGTTTCTTAATGCTGACATTTAATAGAATTCAATTCCGTGAATTTTTAAATGATTCAGACTAGACAAAAATATTATGAGGTAGAGAAAGACTTGTCGCTAAAGAGTTGCATATTCAAGTTTTTGCTGTAATGCAGTAATAAACTGTAGAGGAAAAAGAAGCAATTAGAAAATGTGTCTTAGCTATCATTAATCTGCATCAAAGGAATATAATGATGCACATTGTGTGTCTTTCAAATTATTCTCTATTATGGGTTTCAGAACAGAAGTTGAGAAATCTCTTTGACAAACTAGTCCCTTATTAAAAATCAAAGGGAAGTGCTTTGGTACCATCTGTGCAACATTAGCGCCTTCACTGAAGAATGATTATTTTGCAAGTTAAGTATTCAGCACTGGAAAAAAATAGGAGAAATTCCAGCTATTCAAACACTCATCTTTAGCTATTATGAAAAATGTCACACCATACACAAAATGCAATATAATCTGTTATAGAAGGCATCCGATAGCTTCCCCTCCACACCAAATAGGAGAATCTAAATTGTGATCTATAAAGGCTTATCAGAGTTAATCTCTTTTACTGCCCACCAGCATCAACATGTGCTTAACAGGATCTGACTCACACCTGTAAAGTCTGGTAAAAAAAAAGGAAAGAGAATTTGAAAAGCTTTCAATTTAACTATTGGTCTAAGGTAGATTGTGTTGTAAAGAATAAGATACAATTATCTATAAGTTGTCAGGAAAATTTATGACAGAATCTCTTCTCTTGAAAGTACACTAACTGAAAATCTGGTGAAGTATTTAGAAGCTAATTTTGAAAAATATTACTGTAAATCAGGCTTCTTCATCTCTAGTATGCCATATATTATGTCCATGGTTCGACAAGTTCTTCCTAATTACCCACCTTAATTGCAGTAATTATACACTTTCTAGAAAATGCAGGTAATAAGGTTCACTTGGAAAGGGAATTGTCAAATATGGTGAAACAAAAAAGCCTTGCGAGTCTGGCGGTTGGCAGAATCATTAATTCAGAGGAGCAGTTCTCTCTTCCTTCCCAGTGGAGAAGAGGACTTTTGTATTTAGGGAGAGGAAGAAGCATACGGAGAGTCTTATGATAATAAGCATCTGCAGCAACACACACAGTACTTAAGGTGAAGATGTTAGCAGTGAAAGGTTTCCACAGTTCTAGGAGACATCTTCAAAAATTAATTCTTCGTGATACACAGAGACTACAGTACCTGTACAAATCTAGAGAACATCAAGACAAGAACACAGTGAAGGTGCAATCCTACTAGGCATACAGCATGCTTTGATGTGCAGATAGAAAAGAGACTGCAGGCCCAGCAGTTGATTTTCCATTATATGTTCCTTTTGTGTGTCCTATTCGGGTATAATCAAGTCCTTAATAAGTCACAATTCCTTGTAAGGAAGGATTTTGTGAAATCTTCAATATCTGCTTAATGAGCGGCATCATAGACTCAGTGCTGGCTTAAACAAGATAAATTCTCAAGGCATTCTAATTCTGAATTTAATTACATATGAATTAAAAATTAAACCATTCCATTAGCACATGTCATAACTGTATTGCCACCTGCAGGCTGTTTCTTTTAACACAATTCTAATATTAACTAATTTTTCTTTTAAGATGTATAGATCACAGTCTTTAAAATTTAGATCTTTACAACGGTAATTTGTTCTCCATACCTGGGGTATTGAAAGAGGTTGCTAAAGAGAAGGCACTTGGTTTGAGAGAGAGCGCGGAACACAAATCCAACAGATCACAGTTCTCCACTTACATCTCCATATTACCAACCAGTCAGAGCTCCCCTAGCACAGCCCAGGGCTTGCACCCCAGATCTGCTCGCTCACACACTGCTCACTGACGGCTGGCAAGCAGCAGCTGGGCATAGCCCACAAGTGGGAGAGAGATGGGCAGCAGAAGAGAAAGCTGGCCCATGGGCTGGGGGATATGGTAGCCACTGGAGCCAATACGCAGCATGTAGCTTGTAGCTGCTAGGAAATTTGGGGCAACTTGCCCCACATTTCATGATGCTCTAGCAGCGGCAGGGTTTGTGCATCAGTAGGGATGGACCTGAAGCCACTTATACTTAAAGGCAGCAGAAGTCTGCAGAGATCTGATTACTTTGTTTTCTTGTCTACTATACAAGGGGTAGGCAATAATTTTTGATGAGAACCCCCAATCCTAGAATTTGTTCAATGATCAAGGGCCACACTTTTCTATAATATTAACAGAGGGGGTGCGGGTGTGACAGATTTTTGTTACCAATCTGCCTGAGGCGTCAGGTGATCAGGCTGAAGCCACACAATCGTTAAGGGAGGAGATGACGGAACACACCACGTGTCTAAATTTTAAAGCTTTATTGATAAAATAATAAAACAACAACGGAGAGTGATGGGTGCTTCCCACATCACTCAGAGGAAGAAAGAAAGCGTTAGTGCCCAAAGCCCTAACCCACTTTCATACTCACACACACACTACCCAAGGCTGGCCAGGCCTGGGTGTAACAACAGAAGAAGAGGGGGAAGGGTGGACGGGAGTTCGGTCCTGTGCGCACAGGTCATCTAGGGTCTGCTGTGATCCCTCCAAATTGCTCCAGCTCTCTGGAGGGTTTTAAGGTCTGGACTCGTTTGGGGGTGTTCCATTCCACGATCTCTGGTCCTGGTGCTCTTTGTGACAGTCCAAACCAGTTTCTGCGGTCTCCTTGACTTTCCCAAAACACACCAGGTAGACTCTGTTGTTCTCTTTGGGTACGTCTACACTAGCCCCCTAGTTTGAACTAGGGAGGCTAATGAGGGCGACCGAAATTGCTAACGAAGCGCGGGATTTAAATATCCCGCGCTTGATTAGCATATTCCCGGCCGGTAGCCATTTTTGGAAACTGACTAGCCCGAAGTAACTGCCCGCATCTACACACAGCAAAGAAGCGGGATTCCGAGATAAACCCCTTAGTTCGAATTAACTATTAAACCTCATTCCACGAGGAGTAACAGTTAATTCGAATTAAGGGGTTTATCTCGGAATCCCACTTATCTGCCGCGAGTAGACGCGGGCAGTTACTTCGGGCTACTCAGTTTCCAAAAACTGCTACCGGCCGGGAACATGCTAATCAAGCGCGGGATATTTAAATCCCGCGCTTCATTAGCAATTTCGGTTGCCCTCATTAGCCTCCCTAGTTCGAACTAGGGGGCTAATGTAGATGTACCCTTTGCTTTCCTCCGTGCTGGCCTTCGCTTTTCTTGCTTGTTATGGGCTGGCTCTGCAGATTTGTTCTGTTGAATCTGTCTTTCTTATGGCTGGCCGGTGGATTCCCAGCCCCCCTCTTTCTTGGCTGGCAGCCGAGAGTCAGATATGTGCTGTGGCCTTGAGCTGGCTAGAGCCAGCGTCTTATCTTTGGGCCTAGCAGGAGTGGAGTTAACCCGTTCTCTGCTCTCTTCGTTCCTTCCCCTCCTCTCCTTGGCCTCTCATGGTCTGCAAAGGAATCCTTCATTCATTCCACACTCACATCTTTGACCCTTCCCAAAATGCCCTGCGATGCTTGCAACAGCGTTAGCAATATACAATGCTGACCTGCATCCCCTGGGGAACCCCTTGAGGGAGAGGGCCATTGGGGTGTGACATGGGATGTGGGACAGAAGTTGGATACAGGCGAGAGCGCCGGGCAGAGGATTGGGGATCAGGAGGAGGTATGGGGGGTGTCTGGGAAGGAGTCTGGGTGAAGGAGGGGATTGGGATCTGGGGCAGGGGACTGGTTACAATAGGTTTATAAAGGTAGTTTGGCTGTAACGCGAGGCACCTATAGGCCACATCTTGTATGCTCAGCTAAGGAAAAATAAGCATACATATGTTTGGGACCTTTCACCTAGATCAGGGGGTGGGGAACCTAAGGCCTGGGAACTGGATGTGGCCCCTGGGTTGCCTGGATCTGGCCCTTAAGGCTTCGGGCCTCCCTTAGCATTGGGGAGCCCACGCTGGTGCTCCAGCCCGGCCCCCCCGCAGCCCATGGCCCCCAATTGATTTTTCTGTGGCTCAGTGGTCCCCAACCCAAAAGATTCCCCACTCCTGACCTAGATAGAAAGTGATAAGATAAAGCAACCTTTAATGGTATGGGCAGCTTCCAAGCATACCCTCAAACTTAACAGATATACCAAAATATTTTGGAAAAAACCCAAAATAACCAGTTCAGACTAGAACTCATTTTTTGAGGTTTACAAGATCATTCGAAAAAGCCTTCCCTTTTCGAAAGAACTGCATCTAGACAGCGGTTTTACTTTTGAAAGAGCGCCATGACGCGATTATGCAAATGAAGCATGGGAAATTCAAATCCCAGCTTCATTTGCAATTTCGAAGTGCCTAATTTACATCCCTCTGTCCAAAGAGGGATGTAGTCTAGACACACCCTAACTGACTAGTCGTAAAACCACATCACATTTTAGCAGTTACACGACTTTGATAGTCCCCAAGGCAGAGCCAGAAGCCAGCGCACTCCCAACCCCACACGCGGGGTGGCAGGCTGGGAGCAGGTCCGCAAGGGGAGCCGTGGACAGAGGCTGCTCCATGGATTGCCAGAGCCAATCACCATATCACGTTATAATTTAGCACTCTCTGGCTACAGTAGTACTGAAAACTTGCTTATAAAAATACTGCAGTAATTTAAAAAAAAACAGATTAGACACAATAAAGCTCAAGTTTCTCAAGGCTGAATGCATCAAATAATTTCAAGAAAATATTTCACCTGTTTCGGATTTCCAATGCACTGCATGAACCTTATTCTACAATACATTTAATTCCATTCCATTGTTCTTGCAATTAAAGCCACCATAGAGGGAAACATCACTTCAAACCAAAATAACCTCATGCATGATTTTCTCCATTCATATTGACATTTGGAGTACCATTAAAGTTCATTTGATAACCATAAAATGTTGCTTCTCAGCTTTGACTATTATTCTTCAACACTGCGTATAGAAAAGCCTGAAGCCAGTCACCTCAAAAGCCCTCCCTTCCCATTATACTCTTGAAGAGCTTCACCACACTTAAATATTTTCCCTAAAATCTATTAAACTGTTATCCACATTTTCTCTCTCACTCGTGGCTTTTGATTTCCCAGAGATTTCAGCTATAAGAGAAAAACTCTTTATTTACTATCAGACATGTGCTTTAACCTCACTGCTTCAGTGATATCATACTTCAGTGTTTGCATGTCAAAAAAAGGACTACCATGGCAGTGACTGTGATGTGAACCATTTGATAGAATCAGGTTGATAAAGGAAATCTTCTGTTTAAATGAACACTGGAAATAAGCAACAAGGAAAAAAGTACCTGATCTGTATCTGACAATAAAATGAGTGTTTTCTCAAATGTGATAACTACTCAAGAGGCTCGCCTACAATCCCTGTCTCACTCTTCTCTTCTTTGTCAATCACCCAAAAGTTTGGTAAGGAAACAATCCATGAGAAATCCCCAATCAGCAACTCTGAAGTTTCATAGCACAGTCACTTCCACAATTGTCAGAAATGACAGATTTCCACAACAGAGAAGAGATATGCTTATGTCAGTCTGGATTCTGACAATCCAAGAGAATTGAGACTTGTCTCCCTCCTCATCATAAAGCAGAGAGCAAAAGATTTCACATGCATAACAACCTAATGGCACATTCCATAAAAGGCAGCAACCTTATGAGGGTGGTTAGTGAAAAGAAACCTGTTCCAGCAATGAGATCACCTTATTTACATCTCACTGAAGAATTGTGCCTTAGAACTTTACACTCACTCAAAAATGCAGCGTATAAGCCATGACAATGTTCACCACTTTCCTACTTGGAATTCACGTGTGTTATGTGACCTGGGAATGTTACCTACATTTGCTAAATTTAGATTTAGACAGATACTAATTGTGGACTAATACAATTCTAGACTTTTTCCCCTTTCTTTAATGAGGCTTTAGGTCAATCTGAAGGAAATAAACCCATTGTTCAAATGTAGATTTTTCAAATACAATTGGATATAAACTTTCAGAATCTTGAAAAGATACTTTTCTTATCCTTTAAAAGCATCGAAATTGACGCTAATTTGAACAGAGAGCACAATGCGGGACGATTGAGTTCTTGTCTTACCTGTGGAGTCTTTGCCCAGGAGATGTCTCAGTTTGCTGCACAGTTGGATCATGTTGTCTAGCTGCCTGTTGATTTGCACATCTTGGACCCAGGCTGGAGTGTGACACACTGGACATTCTGCGCCAACACAGTCATCCACGCAAGATCTGAAAGTCAAGCGTGTATAAACACAAGTCATTCAACACAGGTAAACTGGCACATCCACAGCAGCATGCATCTATGTTAGCGGTTGATAGGCAAGACCTGTTATTTTAATACCAAAAAGCGGACAATGCAAAAAGTACAAGAACTTCCTGCAATTAATTTACCACTGCAGAAGAGAAACATCTAATATTTGGCCAACTACAGGTCAGAATTAAACAAGCCAAGTCCAAAAGTCATATCAGGAAGCTGTGTCATCAAAAATGTTCAATATAAACTTTTAAATCTGACCCGCCCATGTTAATCAAAATTGAAAACATTCCCGTCGTTTACTTCTACTCATTGTCTCTTAACAGGGAATTACGTTTTTGAGTAGCTTAACTCTAGGTTCTCCTGTCCCCTCAACTACATAGTGCTGTTTTTCAACAACATTGCTTTTTACAAGTTTGATAGAAAATCCAATCTATAGTAATCTATCACTTTCACCTGTCTGTTGTTAAAACTGTCTTGATATTGTTGTTACACCCCTCTCAACGTTTCTCAGTAAGAAGTCCCCCGGGAATCCATAGGTGTCAGAGTTATTTTAGCACTTTTTTTTTCAGAACGTTTACCTCTGAACAGCATAAGGAGAAACAAGTTTGGTTAGTAAAGGTCATTTCAACCCAAAGTTGCAGCCTCCCAGTACAACTTCTCCTCCTTCTTCCATATAATTATATTTAAAGAAACCTTCTACTCCTGTGATGACTATAGCAAAAAGACTTTAGCGTCCACCACACAAATGAGAATCCCACATGATCACAAGCTCCCCCTAGCTAGTGCTCAGGGGGAGGGATAGCTCAGTGGTTTGAGCATTGGCCTGCTAAACCCAGGGTTGTGAGCTCAATCCTCGAGGGAGCCATTTAGGGATCTGGGGCAAATCTGTAAGGGATGGTACTTGGTCCTGCCATGAGGGGAGGGGACTGGACTCAATGGCCTCTCAAGGTCCCTTCCAGCTGTATGAGATAGGCATATTCATACCAAGTCTCCAAGTACACCTTCAATGGAAGCAGTTAGGCCAACACTGAGGGGCTATGAAATACTCTGACATTGTTATGAAACATCTGGACATCTCCTAAACCACTACACTAATGTGTGCTGCTCTGTTAATTTCTAGGTGGGAGATTTTCTCAAAGGTATATTTCAAACTCTTCCACATGATATTTACATTGTTGAGAGGACAAGTGGTCTTGCAGTTAAGACATGGGATTGATACAAAGGAGATTTCAGTTCAATTTCTGGCTCAGATAAGCTCTTTATATGACTTTAGGCAAGACACGTATGGCCACATTTTCAAAACAGCTCATTACCTGGCTGATACTGTTTTTAGTAGGTGCTACCAGGTGCTCAGTATTTTGGAAGTAAAGGTGTTCATCTCTCTTTGCCTCAAACTATTATCGCTTGTCACAAGTGAGGATCTATCTTCAGCTGTGTATCTTAACTTACGTATTTATTTAGGTTCCAAACAGTTCAGGGGCTGTCAATCTGTATCTGTACAGTCCCATATATATTCTACTTCCTTGATGCACAGCATCCTTTCACTGTAGTTAACTTACTGAAATTAATTTGGATCAGATCATACTATAGGGATTGATTTCCATCAATAAACCACCACAGCCCATAAAAAACACTCCAACACATGACCCAATTACTGCAGGCCACTTGTTTTTACACATTTATATTTACACATCATAGTCATCTGTCCACACCCCACTCCTTTCAGAATATGAATACTTCTCTATTTGATGGTGGACTAGAATAATCTCATGTCTGACTACTGCAAATTTGACCTGACCTCTTGCACGCTTGTCTGGAAACAAACTACATTTGACTAGTTAATCCACCATTTAAAGTTCAATGAAGTAAACATCCATTATGCAGGAGTAAACCACCAAAGGAATGATGATCAGAAGGTACAAGCAAACAATAAACTAGTTCACCACTGAACAAATAAACAACCATGATACAGTTGTTTGGATTATATTGATAATACAAACTATTTGCTTTCTAGACCTGGAGAAAAAAGCAGCTTTTATCAAAAGCTATGGTGCCTGTTTGTTGTTCCTCCTGACCTCCCCACAGATTACAGCATCTTTTGATGTTGTGAAAGCTTTTCTTATAAAAAAAAAAAAATCTTACTTAGATAATGTCTGAGTATCTTAGAAGATTTGTTCTCTAAACTACAGAGCCCGAACTAAATTACTACATTTTAGATGTCTGAGAGTCATTTAATTCATCTAAAGATTCCTAGCACTAGTAAAAATGGATCATTGGATAGTACTTGTCAAAACTGTTAGTGTTAATTGATATATCCTACATAGTAACGTCTCTTGACCAAGCCTAAATCAGAGGATTATTTTGCAGAGCATCAAATACTATGTGATAAGATGGTATAAATGGAACATGGGAAAAGGGTTTCAATAGAGCTTGTGAAACAGTGAGAGGTTCCACACAAGTCGTAGCCCATGTCTACCAGAGGAACAGACACAGCAGTGAAAGTAGGCCCCTTAGGCTACGTCTAGACTGCACTGTTAAATCGGAAAAAGAGACGCAATGCGTACGCAAATTGCATCTCTTTCTGATTTACTTTCGAAAGACGCTTTTTTGAAATTTGGCACGTCTACACGGCGCCAATTTGCGAAAGGAAGTGCTCTTTCGAGCCACCCCTTATTCCTCGCAGAACGAGATTTACAGGGATGGCGAAAGAGTGCGCCCACTTTTTCGAAAATTTTCTGAAAAAACGGACACATTCCTTAGATGCAGCGTTGCTTTTCCGGGATACCAGAGGTATCCCGAAAAAG
Organism: Pelochelys cantorii; assembly: GCA_032595735.1. Classification (NCBI taxonomy): domain Eukaryota; kingdom Metazoa; phylum Chordata; order Testudines; family Trionychidae; genus Pelochelys; species Pelochelys cantorii. Next base: position 71,347,337 of record CM064332.1, read on the forward strand.
CAATGCAGTCTAGACGTAGCCTTAGAGACCTTTGCAACAGATTTAAAAGATACTGCCTGAACCTTTATTTAGTGTATAATTGCTGCCCTTTAACTTACAAGCCCTAAAGAATCAGAAAATGCCTCTGGCTACCATTTCCCCATCAAGCCCCATAAGGGTATGGCTGCGATAAAACATATGCTGCAGAGACATGGCTGGCCTACATCAGTTGACTTAGGCTCACAGGGCTAAAAAATTGCAGAGTAGCTGCTCAAGCCTGTGTGTATGCAGCTTTGTACTGCAGATCAAATGCTGGCTGGTAAGAAATTCCACTGTGCTCTAAGGCGTGACACTAGCGTCTGAGGGTCTGAGTGCCCTGAAACTTTATTCACTTGTTACACAGCATTCACCAAGGAGGTACTCTTGCAGTTCCAGCATGTATCAGGGAAATAGTAGCTCACGCTCAAAAGGGGGTTGAGTCTGAAGATACTGTGTCCTTACAATGTATTATTAAACGTATTATTATTATACTACTGTAACTCAGCATATGCTACAGCTACTAGGTAGCAGTGCTGTATGACCAGAGCAAGAAAGAAAGGGAGACTCACGAAGATCTGAAGTGCTTGCACCTTTATCTAGCAATCAAAAAGGATGAGTCACTGGCCATACTTTTGCCATATGAGGACAGTTTTGATGAGCATGTCAAAGGGGCCTCTTGGCAAAGCAAGATCTGGACGTCTATGCAACAGAGGTAAATCAGACATTGGATCACCATTGCAAGATGAATCGAAAAAAGTGGATAATGAACTATCTCCCCTTTTCTTCAAAAGTCCATTGGCATCTAAGCTTCCAGAAGACCTTATTGGTGTCTGTAACAGTATGGGTCACTGCACAATCAACTGTATCTGCAGTCAGAACAATCTCCCCTACGCAGGACTATGTACATGTCAAGGCAAGAAAGACTGTGGCAACTCGCACGTTGACCAAGATAATAATGATGATGAACAAAACAACAGAAGTGACCAGAAATGTCATCAGCACAATTATACTTTAATGATAGCTGTGCAAATTTATTATCAGATTTTTTTGTCCTTTGGATCACTGTTATGATGATGTGAGGTCACAGATATTCAATCCTGAATCTTTAAACCAATAGAAATGAATGTAAATATTTAAACTAGGGGTGTAGAAGTAGAACCGTTTAAACAGTTAACTGATAAGCCTGAGCTCACCAGTTACCGGTCACGGTTATATGCAGGCTCCTGCCTCATATAGGGGTTTGGAACGGGTCCCATATGAGGAGAGATTAAAGAGACTAGGACTTTTCAGCTTGGAAAAGAGGAGACTAAGGGGGGATATGACAGAGGTCTATAAAATCATGAATGGTGTGGAGAAAGTGAATAAGGAAAAGTTATTTACTTGTTCCCATAATATAAAAACTAGGGGGCCACCAAATGAAACTAATGGGCAGCAGGTTTAAAACAAATAAAAGGAAGTTCTTCTTCACACAGCACATAGTCAATCTGTGTAACTCCTTGCCTGAGGAGGTTGTGAAGGCTAGGACTATAACAGGGTTTAAAAGAGAACTAGATACATTCATGGAGGTTAAGTCCATTAATGCCTGTTAGCCAGGATGGGTAAGGAATGGTGTTCTGTTTGTCAGAGGGTGGAGATGGATGGCAGGAGAGAGACCGCTTGATCATTATCTGTTCAGTTCACTCCCTTTGAGACACCTGGCATTGGCCACTGTTGGCAGACAGGGTTCTGGGCTGGATGGACCTTTGGTCTGACCCAGTATGGCCGTTCTTATTTCTAGGGAGCCAGCTGCTACCCCGCGTGGTCGTCTCTGTATCTGAGGCAGCAGTGTGTGGTGGCAGCCAATTCCCCAACTGCAAGGCCAACAGGTGGAGCTGGTGTACGCTGGCAGCCGGCTTAAAAGCCAACTCCTGGCATGCACCCTGCGCTGCAAGTATGTATACCCATGTAACCGTTGAGACTTTCAGCGGTTACAAGGCTACACAATTACCCATTTTTCAACATCCCTGATTTAAATGGGTTGTTGGCGTCATTGTTTATCCCCATTTCTATGGTAACAGCACCACATGACAGCTCCACATCATAAAATACACATAATTAGCTTTCAAATGATGTATGATCTGCCTACGTGCAGAGAGGATAAATTAAGTAGAACAAATTGGCGGTGTAGGACACATTCCTAGTACACTGAAACGGAGAACTCCACATGAGGAGATTACACTGATAATATAACCTTCATGGGCACAGTGTCTAACATATTAACAAGAGGCTGAGGTGAAATGCAAATTGTCTCAACTGGCATCAAGTAAACTGTGAAGCTACCTTGCATATCTTCCTACCTCTAACCTGAGCCTGCATGCTCCCTGGGAATTTCTACACAGTGAAAATAGAAGGAATTCCCCTCCCTTCCCTCAATAACAATGAACCTGCTACTCTGGATACGTGAAACCTTGTGTTTGTTTTTGGTATGCCAATAAAACCTATGAATGCTTCTGCCTGTCTAATACGTACCTTGCCCTCTCAGATGAGGGTATAACAGTGTGGGCAAATGATTGAATCTTTCCAGACTAATTCCTGTAGCTGAAAGGATCCCCTTGATATTCTTAGCAATACAATTCAAATATAAAGATCATTTTAGCCCTACAGTTCAAAGACTAGCTCAATAAGCTGTGAACGAAAAATCTAAATAGACAGACAATGACCTGCTAAAATCTCCATGCAGACATACCTCTGCACCCACCTAGACTCCTTCTAAAGCCAAAAGGAGCTCTACATGGGCAGACTGCTGGGGAACTAAGGCCTTAATTTCAAGATTGGTGATTTCTTGTGCAGATCTAAGCAGGCAGAGTTAATGGTTCCTTTAATTTTACGTTATTTTAATATTTACACATGTAAATTTTCCCTGTTGTATTATTCCCCAAGCCCTTTCCTAACCCGCCTAGGCCAGACTATAAGAATAATGAGAGCATGAATTTCAAATACTATTCTTTTTAAAAACTGTTCAGCTTTTTCTTTCGATCTGTCTCCAAACCAGTTCTACCAGCATAAGTAGAACAGTCTCAATGATGTCAAACAAACTGCTCAAATATGTAAAGTTAAGGGTATCTTGCACAACAAGAAGAACCCTACCAAATTCACCATTCATTCTAATTCAAATTCACCATTAGTCAGTTTCACAGCCAGGTTTTAAAAATTGGTCAATTTCATGATAGCAGCTCACAATGTTATAACTGTGAAGGTACTGACCCAAAATGGGATCATGAGAGGGGAGGAAGAAGGAAGGGTTGCTAAGTTGTTGTAGGAGATTAGCACCTTCCCAGACTCCTGCAGATAGAGGTGGTTTCCAGAGGTGAAAATGAGGATTCCCCCCATACTGTTGGGAGCACCCCAGCCAGGGATTCCTAGCTGCTAGTTTATGCCAACAACAGATAAAGGGAGGGGCCCCTCCAGGAAAAATGGGTGCACCAGCTCTGGAAGAAGTCCCAGGGCAGAAACTTGTAGGGGGTCACCCAAGCCCCAGCAGGTTACACAGGGGAAGAAGCCCCAAACCCAGGCACCCTGGGGCTGAAGCCCAGAGTCTGGACTGCCCCAAGTCCCAGCTGGAGGCACAAGGCAGCAGAGCCCTGCGCCCAGGCTGCCCCAGCTAGGGCATTAGCGGGGGAAGCAACTCTGGGCCTGGGCTGCCCCAAGCTCAGCTGGAATGGGGGCAGGGGAGAGCAACAGAAGCCCTGAGCCTAGGCTGCCCTGACTGCAGCAATGAGTGAGAGGGGGTTTAGAGTGTACCATCCCCATTCCTGCACTGTCCCTGGAGGTGGGTCTGATCTGCCCATCAATTGCAGTGGTGCAGGGGAAGAACAACTCCTATCCTACCACAGTGCAGCTGGAATAGCAACTTCTAGCAGCCAAGGAGATCAGATTTCATGGGGGAGGAAACTGATTTCATGGTCTATGACATTTTTCAGACATGAAATTGTTTGGGCCCTACACCTAACTGCTTGCAAGACTAAGGACCTTTTGGGTTTTTTTTGTTTTTTAACAATTATATACAAAGCAAATGAAGTACTTACAGACAGAAGACATGCTCACATTTTCCTAATGACACAGGTTCCTTGAGGATCTTAATGCTATTCAGAAAGGAAGAGAAGCATTAATTATTAAAAAAGACCAACTCCTAGAACACCAAAGAACCAATTAGTTTGAAGGCACCTGTATTTCTGCCTGCAGTTTAAACATGATGGCTCGTAAGCCTCTAGCATGGTTTTCCTGAGGACTTGGAGATATTCTATTTGAGAACAGTTCTACAAACCATGCCACTGAATAAGCAGAGTACCGTACAGAACAGCTAGCATGGTTCGCAGATGAACTCTCTCCTTCCACAGTAAGGGAAATCTTGGTAGAACCCTAGTAGCAACAGCGGCTTGAGGCCACTAACAGCTGCCACGGTTCTGGCTCCAATGTAGACGCATTTACTGCACAACCAGCTTCCTTCGGCGCCATCCAGCCACCAGCACAACAAGCAAGCTGGCGCCAGCTATTTTCCGAAACAAAGTAAATCCAGATCTGCTTCCCTCCATGTGCACTCTGTGATCACCCCTCCAGAGGGGTACCCTACAGCCCACTGGCACAGAGGCAGAGGGCTGGGAAATCCCAGGCCATTTTTCAAGCAGCTTTCCAAGAGAAGCAGAATATGGGCATCAGCTCCCTTTGGAAGAGAGTCTCCGCTCCCCTGAGGAAGCAGGCTGTGCCCTCAAAGACTCGTGAGACTCCATCTATATCAGGGTTTTCCAACCTATGGGTCGGGACCCAAATATGGGTCGCCATTACACTTCAAAAGGGTCACCAAGTGTCTCCCCGGGTGCCGTGCCCCCTCTGCTCCCCCACTTTTTGAATTGCCTTGGGTCACTAAGTCTTCCTGAATTGTCAGAATGGGTCCCCAGGGGGAAAAGGTTGGGAACCCCTGCTCTACATGTGTGTGTTAGCCCCGCTCCTTTGGAAAACACAGACCAACAGGACTACGACCCCGGTGGGACTTCGGGGAGCGATCGCCCCCCCCAGCCACAGCAGGGGGGCGCTGGCATTAGAAACAAGCAATGCCCGACGCGACCCGACCCCCCAGAGGCAGAGGGGGCAGTTTCAGAGGGCTGAAGGGATCCGGTTGGGGGGGGGGGATCACTGCAGGGCAGAGCCCGGGCGGAGGGGGGAACGGAGGGAGCCGCCCTGCCAATGGCGGGGAGGGGGCCAATCAGCAGGACATGGGGGGGGAGGGCAGTTTGTGCAGAACAGCGCCGCCCAAGCCGTCTGCAGTGGGCCGGTCTCTGCCCCCCCAAGATGTCGGTCAGTCTCTCCTGCCCAGCCGGGGGGGGGGGGGAGAGATATGGTCACTACGGCGGGGGGGGTGTCAGTGTCTCCCGCCCGGCGGGGGGGGGGGGGTGTCAGGGTCTCCCGCCCGGCGGGGGGGGGGGGAGAGATATGGTCACTACGGCGGGGGGGGTGTCAGTGTCTCCCGCCCGGCGGGGGGGGGGGGTGTCAGGGTCTCCCGCCCGGCGGGGGGGGGGGGTGTCAGGGTCTCCCGCCCGGGCGGGGGGGGGGGAGAGATATGGACACTACGGCGGGGGGGGTGTCAGTGTCTCCCGCCCGGCGGGGGGGGGGGGTGTCAGGGTCTCCCGCCCGGCGGGGGGGGGGGGGGAGAGATATGGTCACTACGGCGGGGGGGGTGTCAGTGTCTCCCGCCCGGCGGGGGGGGGGGTGTCAGGGTCTCCCGCCCGGCGGGGGGGGGGGGGTGTCAGGGTCTCCCGCCCGGCGGGGGGGGGGGGGGGTCAGGGTCTCCCGCCCGGCGGGGGGGGGGGTGTCAGGGTCTCCCGCCCGGCGGGGGGGGGGGAGAGATATGGTCACTACGGCGGGGGGGGGGTGTCAGTGTCTCCCGCCCGGCGGGGGGGGGGGTGTCAGGGTCTCCCGCCCGGCGGGGGGGGGGGGGTCAGGGTCTCCCGCCCGGCGGGGGGGGGGGAGAGATATGGTCACTACGGCGGGGGGGGTGTCAGTGTCTCCCGCCCGGCGGGGGGGGGGGGTGTCAGGGTCTCCCGCCCGGCGGGGGGGGGGGGGAGAGATATGGTCACTACGGCGGGGGGGGTGTCAGTGTCTCCCGCCCGGCGGGGGGGGGGGGTGTCAGGGTCTCCCGCCCGGCGGGGGGGGGGGGGAGGATATGGTCACTACGGCGGGGGGGGTGTCAGTGTCTCCCGCCCGGCGGGGGGGGGGGTGTCAGGGTCTCCCGCCCGGCGGGGGGGGGGGGGGTGTCAGGGTCTCCCGCCCGGCGGGGGGGGGGGGGGGAGAGATATGGTCACTACGGCGGGGGGGGGGTGTCAGTGTCTCCCGCCCGGCGGGGGGGGGGGGTGTCAGGGTCTCCCGCCCGGCGGGGGGGGGGGGGTGTCAGGGTCTCCCGCCCGGCGGGGGGGGGGGGAGTCAGGGTCTCCCGCCCGGCGGGGGGGGGGGGGGTCAGGGTCTCCCGCCCGGCGGGGGGGGGGTCAGGGTCTCCCGCCCGGCGGGGGGGGGGTCAGGGTCTCCCGCCCGGCGGGGGGGGGGGGGGTCAGGGTCTCCCGGTGCCCGCCACCCGGTTACCAGCGGGAGCAGAGCAGCCGCCCCTCCAGCTGCCGCAGGGCGGCCCGGGTGCGGCGCCAGCCGCCGGCCGGCAGCTCCATGCCGAGGGGCGCGGGGCCGGCCCCCCCCGCCGGCCGGTTGCCGGAGCGAGCCCGCAGCGCGGCCCGCATCTTCCCGCCGCCGCTCAAACCAACCGCCTCCCGCCGGGCGCACTGCGCATGCGGCGCGGGGGGGCCGGGCGCGCGCACGAGCGGCGGGGAGCGCGAAGCCCCGCCCCAGAGCCGTTGCTGGGCCTGGGAAGGGGAGGGGCAGAGCACCCAAAGCGGCACTTTTCCCCGGGGGGGGCGGGGCCAAGACTCCCCCCTCCCCTCATTCATCCCCGGGGACAAGGCCGAGGCTCCAGCCACGCCCCTCTTCAATGTCAGGGGGCGCGCTCGAGACACCCCCCTCCCACCATTCTTCCCCAGGGGGTGGGGCCATGACTCCAGCCCCTCCCACCCGCCATGGGGGCGGGGCCAATGCACCAGCTCTGCCCAGTCTTCATCCCTGGGGGCGGGGCCAAGACTATAGCTCCTCCCACTCCTCATGGTGGGCAGGGCCCAGATTCCTCCCTCCACTCCCTTCCTCTGGGGCAGGGCCCTGATCTCCCCCTTCACCCAGCCCCCAAAATCTGGGGCACTGCTGGGTCTTCATGTCCACCCATTCGCCTCTTCCTCGCCCTGCTTTGTGGCTGCTGCAGCCTGGGGAGTCAAAGTGAAAAAGCCTGGCCCACCTGTCAGCAGCACATTGAACCTGTGCAGCAGCCATGTAACAGGCACCTGCCAACCCCTAACCCCCCCACCGCATATGCTATCAGATTCTGAGTTTTCCCTGGAGATAAGGAGGTCAATTCAGTCGGGGAGGATGAGGCCCACTTCTAGCAACTGATGTGGAGGTGTGAACACCAAGACTATGTCTACACTGACAGGTTCTTGCATAAGAATATCGTGCGCAAGGGTTCTTGTGCAAGAACTCTTGCGCAAGAACACGTCCACGCTGCCACGTACTTTTGCGCAAGAGCATCCATGGTAGTGTGGATACTCTCTTGCGCAAGAAATCTCTGATGGCCATTTTAGCCATAGGGCTTTCTTACCCAAGGAACCCCTGCCCTGCATCCACATTGCCTTCTTGCGTAAGAGCTCTTGTGCAAGAGAGCTTCCGCTTGTTAGAAAAGAGCATAGCTCTTGCTCAAGCAGCCCCCTCTTCTCATGCTTTACTGTAAATCTTCTTGCACAAGAGCAGGCAGGCCATGTGGACGCTCTGTGGATTCTTGCACAAGAACGGCCATTCTTGCACAAGAAGCCACCAGTGTAAACATAGCCCAAGAGAGGAGAAACTGTTTTTGTAGTTGGCTAGCCATTCACAGTCTTTGTTTAATCCTAAACTGATGGTGTCGAATTTGCAGATGACCTGTAGCTCAGGAGTTTCTCTTTGAAGTCTGTTCTTGATTTTTTTTTGTTGCAGGATGACTACCTTTAAACCAGACAGAGGCAAACACCTACAAGGTCTTCACCTTCATGCCTCCAGCTTCCATCCCAGCTATGCCCCTCTGCTATATACATTGGCCAAACTGGACAGTCTCTACGTAAAAGAATAAACGGACACAAATCAGATATCAGGAATGGCAATATACAAAAACCTGTAGGAGAACACTTCAATCTCCCTGGACACACAGGAGCAGATCTAAAGGTAGCCATCCTGCAGCAAAAAAACTTCAAGAACAGACTTCAAAGAGAAACTGCTGCACTACAATTCATCTGCAAATATGACACCATCAGTTTAGGATTAAACAAAGACTGTGAATGGCTAGCCAACTACAAAAGCAGCTTCTCCTCTCTTCTTGTTCACACCTCCACATCAGCTGCTAGAAGTGGGCCTCATCCTCCCTGACTGAATTGACCTCGTTATCTCCAGCCTTACTCTTGATTGGTACTCTTTTCTTATGCCTGTATATTTATACCTGCCTCTGGAATTCCCACTACATGCATCTGACGAAGTGGGTCTTTGCCCACGAAAGCTTATGCTCCCATACATCGGTTAGTCTATAAGGCGCCACAGGACTTCTCGTCGCCTTTGCAGATCCAGACTAACATGGCTACCCCTCTGATACTTGAGTTTCCCCTGTTAGTCCACAGCACCTTCCTTTAACATTTCCTCGAAACACTTAAAAAACGACAAATAGTCTAGTAGCACCTTCTATTCACTAGTGTGTTACTAAAGATTATAAAATCACCTCTCTACAAAATTGGGCCGCCCCTGGCAACCATCGGGGATAGGGGCACTATAAATCCTACAGACAGCACTGCCCAGACCCCTGTAGGGGCAGGCCAAAAACTCCACCGTCCACTCCCAACCCAGGGGAGGAGGCAAAGCTAAAACTCCCCCCTTCTACCCAGATTGCCCTCAGGAGGCAAGGCCCAGACTCTGCACAACCACACACATCACTCTGGGAGGATATAGGTCTGAGACTCCTCCATCCCCGTATGAAGGTGAGATCAAGGCTCCCAATTACTCCAATTGCCCTGGTGGGGCAGGGCCAATTCCAAGACATGCCAACTCACCCCCACTGCCATGGCCAGGGCAGCATGCCCAGGGGGAATAAGAGATTTTTTCTCCACTGTTTGTGACTATGCGCATTACAGAGCCACACACCACAAGAACTCTGGGGCTTGGTTGGTGGCCAGGACCAGCTGGCCCAAGGCCAGGGTGACTGGTGGCTGGTGCCTGTGGGAAGGAAGGGGGTGCAGGGAGGGCCACCCAGAGAGGCGGGGAGCTGGGAGGACGACACCTCATTTAGCAATGACAATTTGGACGGGGGTGTAGGGGATGGTGCACCTTCTGAATGCTACCACAAGTCACCTGTGCCAAAGGTTTTCTCTCTACACAGCTCCACAGTGCTGGTAGCAGACCTGACCACACTGCCCCAGTGGGTCCATTATTATGGGTCAACCCTGCCCTGGAGTAAACTCAGTGGGAAACGTGACACGATTTCCTTTGGGAATCTAAGCTAGGAAGAGGACAATGTACAATCCACAACCAGTGTTCCCGCTAAGCTGCGCATTTGTACATCTGCTCAAGAGAAATTCAAATGAGTCACAAAGCCTCCACAGCTAGGTGTTTATTTCTACGGGTGGTGCACATTCCCCCATGCCTCAGTGCGCATAAAAATTTAATTCGCACATGGATGGGAAAAGTCCGCACATGGATGGAAAATGTGCAATACCCCTGTGGGGGCAGGGCGAAGACATCCCCCTCCTCCACTCCCAACCCAAGGGAGGAGGCAAAGTCTCCCCCCTTCCACCCACATTGCCTCATCAAGTCTGCTAGGTTCAAAGAAAGGAAGGATGGTACCAGCCCTTTGTGCATATATAGTCCCACCAGTCCATTTGAGTAAACAATTGCCGGATTGTGCCATTTAAAAAAACTGCAAATGTCACAGCCACTAGAAAAAAAAAAGTCACTGCCTACTCTCAAAACCACACAGTTCATTCAAGTAAGGAATTGCAGCACGGGTTACTGAAAAATACAGGAGGCAGGCCTGGCTAGAAAAAGCCATAGGACTCATTACTCAAATGTACAGTGCAATGGTCTATGCATTTTCAGCGTGTTGTGGGTCAGAAGTGTGGTTTCCTGACAGGTCTCTTGTTGTATCCATTGGTGATAATCGTGCGGCTGCACGTGTACTCCCTCTGCATATTGTACTGGCTCTGTGCAGATAGCCGGACCAGCAGTTTCTAAGACAGCCCCCAAAGATCACAAACTCAGATAAGGATATAAGGCACCCGGCCAGGTTTATTATAAATGAAGCACAGTAACAGCTTCCCTGGAACTGAGGTCTACAGCTAGGCTACGAATGTGTGCCTGTCACAGTGGACTCAACCCAGTTAGTAGCACGGGATTCACTGCTGCCCCCTAGGTACTCCCTTGGGGTACATTTTTATATATAGGGACAAACAAGGCACATCACTCCTGATGTATCAGGTTGCCACCCTCTGACGCTGTCTGGGGCTGGTCTATCCTAGAGCGGAAGGTCAACTTAAGCTACGTAGCTACATAGCTGGAGTCGAGGTATCTTAAATCACCGTCCTCACAGCAGGAGGTCGACAGGAGCAAATGCTCCCTTCAGCTTCCCTTACTCCTTGTGAGGAGCAGGAGTACTCCTCTGAGTTCGATTTAGTGGGTCTTCACTAGACCCGCTAAATCAAACCCTGGAAGATCGATCTTTCACATAGTGTAGCCATGGCCTAGATACCACCCATTCCCTTTTACACAGGGGTTTGGTCACTATCACTCATGCTGTCAGTTTAGACTCTGTCCTGAACCTGGGTCGATATGTTCCTGTTATCTGTGGGAGGGAGGGGTGGTTTTGTACCAGGACGTTTCTTCTCAAGGTGTTCTGTTATGACCCCTCTGGAATGTGCTTCCAGCCCATGCCCGTGTTTTACACTGTTAACCCTGTTCAGGCCAGATTCAGTGAGCAGGGCCAGCCTCTTGCCCACAGCTTGTCTTTGCTTTACATTGGCTAAGTCTTGACCCTTATGCCTAGGCCCCAGGCCTTACACCCAGCCTGTGATACATGAGCTTCAGGGCCTCATCTTACAGCCCTTGGTGCTGCAAAGAGAGAGTTCCTGGCATACCACTTCCATTGATTTCAGTGCCGTTGAAATCAACGGGACTGATTACTTGCCCCATGTTTGCAGGACCAGGCACTATGTTTTTGCAGAGTTGCTGGACAGTGAGACACCTCAGTGACAAGTCTGTTTGTGTCCTCAAGAAAACAAAACTAGCTCTCAATGGATTCCTTTACGCTATTTGTTCAGTATAATATTTTATACATTAAAATATTCTGGCTTCCCCGCATCCCAGTATTTCCCGTTCCCTACCATCTCCCTAGTTGAGTGCATTTACAAAGTAAAACAAGACTAATTCATTTGAGAACAAGATCATTGAAGCTTTTGTTTTGAAGACAGCAAGAAATACACAAGGAAAGCTGCAATCGGGGCTCTCTTACATTTCATCCAGACTAGCTACGGGACTGGGACACCGCTTCCCGCAGCTCCCATTGGCCAAGAACAGCGCTCCACAGCCAATGGGAGCTACAGTCGCCCATCCCTGTGGAGATGGAGGTAAAGATAGTGGCGGAAGCCTGCCAGGGGCTAACCCTGGCAAATGGGATCTGATCTGCAGACTGGTATTTGCTCACCCCTGAACTACAGTCTAAAGGAACGACTGCTTGCTAATACAGTAAAACCTGCACTACCCGGAACTTAAGCATCCGGAAAACTGTAGAAACTGGCAAATTTCTGATGCCGGGAAAAGCAAAACAAACAAACAAAAAAAGGAAACTGGCCCTTTAAGTGTCGGGCCACTCCTCAGATAAGCATGCAGCACGTACCTGGAGGAGGGGCGAACAGCAGCCAGAAGCAAGCAGCAAGCATCTCAGCTCCCTCTGCAGCTCCCACCCCCCCGGCAGGCCATCCCTGCCATCTCCGCCTCCCACCCCCAGCTTCCACCCCCCCCACCAGGTCGCATCCTCCCCCTCCCCCCGTGGCTCATGGCCCCCCCAGCAGACCACATCCTGGCCCCCTCACAGCTCCCGTGCTCCCCTCCCGCCCGTAGGCCCTGCATGGCTCCCGCCCCCGGCCCCCAGATAACAAGAATTTTTAGGTTACCAGCATGCCCTAATCCCTGGGCGTGCTGGATAACATAGGTTTTACTGTACACTGTTCCTGGTCTACACTAGGAATTTAGATAAAACTTAGTCACATTAGATTGATTTTCTAAACAATCATTTCTCCCTACCAAGCCCTTTTCATTGACTTTAAGGATCGCTAAAGTCCATTTCTGGGAGCAGGCAGGAGATCCTGGACCTCGTTGCTGTGTGGGGAGAGGAATCCGTTCTTGTAGAACTATGAGTCAGCAGAAGAAATGCAAATATCTATACAAAGATCACAAAGGGCATGGAGGAGAAAGGATACGCCGGGGCGACCAGCGGTGCTGCGTGAAAATAAAGGCGCTCAGGCAGTCGTACCAAAACCCAAAGGAGGCAAATGGATTTTCTGGAGCATCGCTGCAGAGATGCCACTTCGACAAGCAGCTGCCCACGATCCTTGGGTGGGACTAGAGATGATGTTAATAATCATGTATTTGTGCAAACGTGTAATCGCTGAAATTTTTAGTGGTTCCACGTTTACACACAGGGGACCAGGCAGGATCCGGTGCTCACAGGGAGACAGCTTTTAAATGTCTAAACCATTTGGCAATGTCTTTTCAAGCTGAAAAAAGATTTATAATGGCAATGAGATTTTTATCGACCTGTTCATCAGATGGGTCAAGGGCAAATGTATCTGAGAAGCCACACTCCTCTGTCAAAAGACAGAGAGAAAAGGAGAACAACACAGTTCATTTTGTGTCCCTTCTATCTTGATTGTAATTAAACTTGGCTGAATGTTTCATTTGGCCCATTGATCACGTGCTGTGAGGTTCTCAGCTGGTGTATATTGGCACCACGCCACTCCAAGCAACGGAACTGCTTTTTATACCCATTTGGGATCTGGCCCAATACACTCCTCCTTCTATTTGAAATGTTGCAAACGTGTTCAATTCCATGCCAGTCAATCAATCTGCTGACGATGTGGCAGGTTTTTAACTTCTTGTTCCGAGGTGGAATAGGCAGGAGGCAGGCAGAATTTTTACTCTCCGCTAAGAGAAACAGAAAAGATTAATCTTTCGATGAGCGATGCCATTTTGTAATTCACTTGCCTCTTGCTTTGATAAGGGTCTGCGCAACTATCTGTGCAAACCTATTTCAAACCTCAATAATTCTCTCACTTAGAGTACTCCGTGCTCTCTGTAGGCAAATTTTTAATCTGATCAATGGCTCTACATTGTCACTTACTCTGTTCCGTAGGACACTTTAATTAGATTTTACACGCATATTAAGGGATATTTCATTATACACGTCAATGTACACGTTCTTATGAAAAATTAAAACTGAGCCCTCTCTGTTTATTTTCTTGACCCTGTCCTTCCAACTGACAGCATCATGACAACCCTTTCTTATTGGGATACTGAATATTTTTTAAATGATCGGAGCGCATACGGCGCATTGCTCAGCAGCTGAATTTGGCCTCAACATTTCTCTTCTTTTGAGCTGCACAGTACAGCGGTGAAGGTGTGAGCGAACACCAATGAAAGCCTTTTCATGGTATTGCCCCATTACTTTGGCATAGAGCATCAGCAAGTGCTGAAGAAGAATTAGAAGAACCTTCATGAGGGCTCAACTCTATGTCTTCTCCATGTGTGACAACCCTCATAATGGTTCATTGTTCAGGTTTTAACCTTATACTTTCATTAGCAAAGCACACTCTGCCGTGTAGGCTAATGGGTGACTTTATGAGCTGGAAACAGTAGTAGGTTGTTACCCTGGCTATGTCTACACTACAAGGTTTTTGCGTAAAAACGACCATTTTTGCACAAAAACTGGCGGAGCGTCCACACCTCAAGTGCGTTTTTGTGCAAACAAAAAATACAGTAAATCAACAGGACAGAGGGCTTTTGCTGGTAGCATTATTCCTCTCCCCACAAGGAATAACTCCTTTTTGAGCTACAGCTCTTGCACAAAAAGGCAGGTTTGGATGCTCTGCAGGGGTTTCTTGTGCAAAAAGAGCCTATCAGAAAAAGCACAGGTGCTCTGATGGCCATTCAGGTGGACACTCGCTTGCGCAAAAGCACATCGCTTTTGCGATGCGCTTTGAGGTGTGGACACTCTTTTGCACAAGAAGTCTTTGCAGAAGATCTCTTCCACAAAAAGCTTCTTGCGCAAAAACCCTGCAGTGTAGACAAAGCCCCTGTGTTTACACTGGCCACTGGAGGGGAACGCAATGCCCATGTAATATACATATTATACAGACCCTGAAAAGGGAAAGAAAACAAGTTGGCGGATCATAGAGATGAGTTAAATCTTCCTCAGTAGGAGGATGCCAAGATTTTGTGGGGAATTAACCACACAATCATGAAATTCCACTCTGTGGAATCGCTCTTGCTTTGCCAATCCAAAGGTTTGTTAACGAGATATGAGAGGAATGCTCACACCAATAGATTAACTGTTGGCATGATTGGGCTGCCCGGTAATTGTTTAACTGGTACCATCCTCCAGCCTGGAAGAGTCTTGCCAGATGCAAAGTAAACACGCTGTGGACAGAGAGGAGGTAAAAGTAGCTGGTTGAGACCAGGGTTCGCTGAGCAGCTGTATACATAACCAAGCAAAAATGTGCATCTTTCGGATGTAGCAATATTAAAATGTCCCCCCCCCATTTCTTTAAACATTTCTAGATCTCTTCCATTTCCTGATCATTTATCAATTTCAGCCTGACACAGATCTTTTACTGGTCATTGTTTTTTGTTCTCTAACACATCAGCATCCAACCTATTCCACTGCTTTTTATGGCTTGCTATTTTTAAACCATACCTCTCTGGAAGGCCCTCCCATCCCCTTTTCTGCGCGGTGTAATTACTGAAGCACATAAAGCAGTTATAGCAGGAATTTATCACTTTCAGGTAGAAATACTCCCAGCCAAATCAAAGATAGAGTAGGAATGCCAGAAGCAATTTATAACAGACTCACTGACATTTCATGTCGAGAAATTCTCCCAGTGAATACTCATCAAGTCATAAATCTCAGAGCAAATGTGATTAAAGCAAGCAAGTTATTCTGGGGAGGGGGGAGGAGTTCATAATAAAAAAATTCTTTGATGCAGCGTAGCAAAATTTAGTTGACAAAAATCATGGGAAACAGCTGTTAGTAAAATGCACAAACAGCTTGTTTTAAATTTCAGTAGCATTTCAGCAGCTGCCTGGGCACCCATAAAATGTTCATTTGGCTCTTGGACACTGACACCTATTCTGTTTTCCTTTGTACTTTCGCATTTTGCAATCAGCTGCCTCAGAACTCGGACAGTAATTTTAATTCGTCTCGAGGGAGCAGTTGAGAGTTAACACTCAAAATGGCCCATGGCCGTTAAGACAAAGCTTGTGGTTGTAGTGTTACAGCACCCATAATTTTAATGATTACATACACAGCTTTGGTACTCCCCATAATGACCTAACTTTAATACAGAAAGTATTTAAGCACATGCCTAACTTTAAGCATGTGAGTAGGCCCAGCATACGCTTAAGTACTTTCCAAAATAGGGGCCATAAAATAGCTATGCAATTGGATTTATTTTACTGTCAGTCTCTCCGGTGGCTGAGATATACTGCATCACTTAATCGTGAGGGAACAAGTCTTTGTTCTTGTTTATAGGACTTTTAACTGCTGCTTGATGGAGAATTTCCATTGGCTATCACGTTTAAACTGTATCTTAATATATATGTTTGGTTCCCCCATAACCTCAAAAGTAGATTCTTCGATTTTTAGCAAAAACAATGAGTCCGGTGGCAGGTTAAAGACTAACAATTTTATAGGGCATAAGCATTTGTGAATTGCAACTCACTTCACCAGATGCAGGACGTGGGGGAAAAAAAGGAAGCAGATAGTATGGATACAGAGATGAGGGTGTTGCGTCAGAGCTAACTCAGGGTGCATCTACACTGCACCATTATTTCAAGATAACTAACGTTATTTTGAAATAACAATGCGAGCGTCTACACAGCCATTCTTTGATTTCAAAATCATTTCGAAATAACAGACGGCTTATTCCGAAATCTGTAAAACTCATTCTATGAGGAATAATGCCTCTTCCGAAATAGTTATTTTGAAATAAGGTGTGTGTAGATACTCCACTGCTGCTATTTCGAAATAGCCCCCCCACCAGGGCCATTTTAAGTTATTCCTCCTGGGGCTCTAAATCGAGACAGCACGTCTACACTAGGGAAGCCTGCCTCGGACTCATTTTGAGGCTTCCCTGCAGTGTAGACGTGCCGTTTCAAAATATGCTATTTCAGAATAACTGGAATAAATTGCCCAGGGAGGTTGTGGAATCTCCATCTCTGGAGATATTTCAGAGTAGGTTAGATAAATGTCTATCGGGGATGGACTAGACAGTATTTGGTCCTGCCATGAGGGCAGGGGACTGGACTCGATGACCTCTCGAGGTCCCTTCCAGTCCGAGTATTCTATGATTCTATGAAAATAGCTGTGCAGTGTAGACATACCCTCAGTCCGAGCAGGTGTGGATAAGAAAGTGAGACTACCTAAAGTGGAAAATTACTTCTTGTAATGAGAGAGCCATTCCCAGTCCCTGTTCAGACCCATTCTGATGGTGTCCAATTTGCATACGAATTCCAGCTCAGCAGTTTCAGGATTTTAGGGGTTTTTTTTGCTTGAGATGGCAACTTTCAAGTCTGTAACTGTGTGTCCATGGAGTGGTTAAAATGTTCTCCCACTAGTTTTTGTATGTTACCTTGATGTCTGACTTGTGACCATTTAGTCTGTTGAGTAGAGACAGCCCAGTTTGTCCAATGTACACAGGAGAGGGGCACTGCTGACACATGCTGGCATGTATCACATTAGTAGACGTGCAGGTGGACAAGCCTTTGAAGGTATGGCTGATGTGGTTAGGCCCTGTGATGGTGTCACGCAAGCTGAGGTGCAGATCAAGTTGGCAATACGTTTTGGTGCAGGGATTGGTTCCTGGGTTATAGTTTCTGTTGTGGGGTGTGTGGTTGGTTAGTATGTGCTCCAGGTTGGGGTGGGGGGAAGCGCTGTCTGTAAGCAAGGACAAACGTGCCTCCCAGGGTCTGTGAGAGCAAGAGATCTTCACCTGGGATAAACTGTAGATCCCCGAGGATCTGTTTTAATGGGGGGGCTAGTTCTGTTGCTTTCTTTAAAGCGAGTCGCAACTCTTGAAAGCTTATGCCACAACACAATGGTTCGTCTTTAAGGTGCCACCAGACTCCTTGTTGTTCTTGCTGAAACAGATTAACACGGCTATCTCCGAAATCTGTCATCAAGTTTCAGCTTTAAAATGGAGAAATTATTTTTGATAGCAGGGCTGTGGGACAACGCAGGGGAAAGCGTGGTATGATCCCTAAGAAGAAGAGGCATATGGTCCTTTTGTTCCATCTAATCTTCCCCTTTTGTTTTCCGCACAACATGAAAAGCCAGTCTTCAGGAAGATTTGAGAGGTATCCAAAATCTCTATGTATACTTGGGCTTATGGCCAAGTAAGGGGTGAAATGCAAGGTATGTATTGCTGTAGGCAACGTTAGCGATCACAATTAGACAGAAGATGGATAACAGAAACTGCACTGTGTCCCCTCATGCCAGCAAAGCACTTAAGTGAGTGCTGAAAGTTAAGCACAGGCTGAAGTGTTTTCCTGACTTGAGGCCTGTATGTTGCATCTTAGACTATGTCTACACTGCGGGGTTTTTATTTGCAGAAGATATGCAAATGAAGCCCTCATTAGCATATCTCACACTCTCATTTGCATATCCTCTTCCAATCCTTTTTGTGGAAGAGGTTTTGCTGTTAAAAAGCTCCGTGTAGATGGGGGCCATTTGTCGGGAAAAAAACCCCTTTTGTGCAAGATCCTGTAAACCTCATTTTTTGAGGAATAAGGGAACTTGTGCAAAAGGGTTTTTTTCCGACAAATGGCCCTGTCTACACAGGGCTTTTTAATGGCAAAACCTCTTCCGCAAAAAGGATCGGAAGAGGATATGCTAAGGAGTGCTTCATTTGCATAACTCCCTCCCCCCCCGCAGTGTAGAAGTAGCCTTATTGATAATGGTACGATAAAAACTTTTCCTATTTGATTCACATGACTATGCTTCATGTATCATTTTTGGTATCAGAACACTTTCACTTCTTCAGTGTGTTTGGGCAACGCTGCCCATGGGGCAAATCTGTATGTGGTATTTCACATTCCGGCTAAATGACAAGTGTGAGGCACATGTAGATGTAGGTGGCAAAGAAGCAAACAGTAGCCCCTCAGTTTGGGGGGGAGGGATGTCTTGTGGTGCCCTCCACGTCCATTTGCATAAGGTTGAATAATCATCTGAAAATCAACTAATCAGATCTTCTTTTTTTCATTTTTCCCTGCTCCCCTGAGGGTAGGATTTTAGGTCTCAGCCCTTTATAAGAGGCACTCAGCACCACACGAGGCCTGGAGCCTAGAAATCTCTTAGCGCGTCATCAACATCTTAAAAAGTGGCCTTTTTGACATCCAAAATAATTTGAAACCTGGTAGGGTAAAATATCACCCCATAAATTTTAACCTTAGCACATTCAGGCTTCAATCAATCAGCTGTATGCCTTCTAATCTAGGTTGCCCTAAATAAATCAGGGAACATAAAAATGCATCTTTCTGAAAAGGGAAACACTGTCTTTGTTTGTGTTTGAGATAACAGTTGCTTCTTATGCCCCTGGGATGAAAGAGACAATGAAGATACATTGAGAGTCTGATATGAAAAAAAAAAATTACCCATATTTTGCAAGTGCAATTTGCATCAGCAAAATCTGTAGGCACTCTGATCAAAGATTAGAGGGAACATTGACTCTGATTTGTGCCTGCATCTCATTCTGCAAGTGCAAACATACAGGCCATTGGTTGCCCCTGGCAGGGTGGTAGTCACATCTGGGAGCTAAGGTCCAGCTATTTAAAAGTGTGGCTACATCTCTGGAACAGTCTGTGTTTCTAAGGCTTGGGAAACACACCCTGCTGTGTTAATATTACCGAGTAGTATCCCGTTAGTAACAGCCTGTAATCATGAGTGGTGGGATGCAAGTGCTGTAGAAACTTTGGGCTGTCCATCACCTCGCGGCTGAATTTCACCCGCAGTCATGTGATCTAGTCATGCCAAGAGAGGAAGCAAAAACCAAAGTCTGCACTTTGTAAGAAGAGACAGTCAGGTCACTTGCATATCCAAGGCAGCAGGCCCGCAACCAGCCTAATTTTGTCTCCCCCGGCATTTCTGGCAGGGAGTGACCTCCCTGAACAGCTATACCACAACATCAATCTTATTTGCATGATGTGATTGGGGAAAAGTTGGAAGCCAGGAATTAGGAAGCAGCTTCTTGAATACAAAGTAGATGATGAGTGCTCTTGTTCTGGTGCAGATTAATATTATTATCAAGAGCACTCAGCTAAAGTCATGCAGCAGGCCAGCAGCAGAGCCAGGAATAGAAATCCCTCCCCCAAGTTCTCCTGAGTCGCATCCCAGCACTCTATCCATTAGATCACTCAGGTGCAGAAGAGGACAGCATGTCTAGAAGGCAGGAGGTTTTCTTCTGAAGTGAGCCATGGCTGGGATTCTTCTTCTGAGAGAGATGAGATAAAACCAGTGCTGCAACCTTGCCAGTTGCAGAAGAGGAGAAGCAGGAAGTAGAATGGCCTCAAGCAGGTGGTATAAGCAGGCAATGAGGAAAAGTGTCCACCTTAGTGAAGGAAGAGCATCCCTGTGATGAACGGAGAGGGTTTATGCCCTTTTCTGGACATTCCCACTGGTCAGTTAGCTAAACTCTTTTTACACTAGTTGATTCTTGAGACCTAGCCCTAACTGTGTTGCCTGTAAGGGTTAAAACCATAGACAGTGGGTCCTAGAGAGTCCCTGGGAATGGTAGGGAAGCAGGAAATTAGTTGGCAGGAGGCCAGGAGAGCCAATGGAAACAGAGTGTGGGCTTTTGAATTGAAATCATTGGCCTTCTTGTTCCTGCTGTTGTGTCTCAGAGCAGTACTGGAAGGATCTGAATTAAGCCAGAGAGCCAGCATGGAGTATCCAGCAACATCCATGCCTTGGGGACGATTAAATCTTGAAACAACAGAGATATGAGTAGAACAGGGAATGTTTAGTCAGACGCGATGAGGTTGTTTTCTTTTCTTCGGGGGCTTGTTGGATCTCTCTGTTCTGAGCACATGTAACCTACCCCTTACACTGTAACTTTCCAAACACGATTCCAGGGAAGCAGTTCTCTGTGTTTTTTAATTCATTTTTTAATTGTTAACTCCTAGCAACCAAGTAGTATTTCACCAAGTTTTTTGTTGTTGTTAATAAAAATCACCCTTTTAAGACCTTGATCTGATTCCTGTGTCCTAGAAAGTGGGAGGCTCTGTGTGCACATGCCTGAGACTGCAAAACTAAACTACTAAGTGAAATTACAGTTTTCAAGCTGTCTCCAGAGGGAGGGTTAAAAGAGCTTGATGGTACCTCACAGGAGGGAATTCTCAAGTGCACCTTCCTGGGCTTTCAAAGGAGTTTTTGCTTTTGGATGATGGCAGGGGTACCAATCCAAGGCCAGGGAATCTGTGACCTTGGACAGTTTTTAAAACAAGGCTTTAGTGGAAGGGTATTTTAACATCTCTTGCAGGCCGCCAGCTTCTGTCCTCAAAGTGCCTGAGTGCGGAGCAGCCTTGACAGTCCCTAAAGAAAAAGGGCGCATACAGTTGGTGGGGAAAGGATACTGCTAGTGGAATAAGAGAGGTTCAAGGGACAAGTAAGGAAGAATGCTGGAAATCCCTGTGATGCTGTCTGTACTGCTCCAAGTGGCAGCACGTTCATCAGAAATTACAGCACCCAATATGCAGTAAAAAAGGACAACAATCATAGACGTGTAAAGCTCAGATTTCTTCCCACCTGAGGCCAGGTTTATTGTCAGCCAAGTGCAGTCCGAATAACCAGAAGACTGTACCAGACCATTAACACATATTCCTGTTGCAATGGACCAGCTCAGTCAGCCGCAGGACTTTCTACTGTCCCCTAGGCCAGGCAAAGAGTTAAGACCAGGTATCCCAACATGTCGAGACTGAGACAAACCATCTGGGATACACAACTTATGTACCATCTTACACGGTTAATGACATGTTTGTTACCTTCCCTGGTTCTTTCCTCCTGATAGGTCAGAAAAAAAAATCCTATTCACCACTTGTCAATGTAGTTTCACTCCAGAGTATGCATCACTTTTGCCAAACCATGTTATCGTGTGTGAAGTTGGAGTGTCCTTCTCCTGTCCTGCTGGAAAGTTTCATGGGTTTTAGCAGTGCCAGCAATATTGATATTGAGTTCGTGTCCTGGACATATGCTTCTGACAAGGCCTGTTACTCATAACTTTCACTGACTTCGGTGCAGGCCTCAGGCCTTACTCCAGACCCAACCTTCCTGGTCTTTCTTTCTACTACATTCCCCCACTTTCTGTTTCTTTGTGGGGAGGATGTTTACCCATCTTCCCAAAAAAGCTTCATGAAGATGACCCAGTGGGCTACACACTGTTGTTTGGTCACCTTACTTTACCATCCACACATTCATGCCCCATCCGTCCCTTGGCCTACAAGTTCCCTCATACAACTGATGGACAGGATTTATTTTCCAATCATATGTCTAGTCCCTTATGGTGGGCCTGGGAATGTTAGGCCTGGGACCAGGATGGAGGAATGTAATTTTGTATTTGAATTTTGGAGCAATCTCAGATAACAGGGCCTGAGTGCAACTCATAACTTTTGCTGACTTTTGTTCAGGCCTCATGCCTTACATTAGGCCCATCCTTCGAGCTCTTTCTTTCTACTACAAGCCTCAACATGGAGGAGGCAGGAGGAATACAGCCATCTGTGAGACAGAACAGAAGCGATACCCACAGAGACCAATCTAGCCACTCCGCATTTGAGCCACCTGTGAGCTTGTCCTCAGGGTCAAGGCCATGGAAGAGTGGCAGAAAGTTCCGTATTTCCCCTGTAGATGAGCCAAGCAGAGTGCAGGATGCTGGAGGTGCAGGCCGTAACTCTAAGTGATATATAACTACAGGGAAAGTATCACTGGAGTTCAGAATGCTCTGGCTATACCTTCCAACCTGTCCTTCGCCAGGTCTACACTAGACCCAGAAGCTCAGCTTAAGGTATGTTTAATACGAACTGAAGTCGGCTTACCTTAAATCAAGCTTGGCAACGTACTTACAGAGGGAGGCTGACTGGAGCAAATGCTCCTGTCAGCTTCCCTTACTCCTCACAAGAGCAGGAGTAGGTGCCGCCAGCAGGGGCACCCTCAGAGTTTGATTTAGCCAGTCTTAACTAGACTCACTAAATCAAATTCTGGACGCTCGATCACAATGGTGTAGATAAGGCTCTTCTCTCAAAACTAGCATACACCCCCGCCCCAGGATTGCCAAAATGCCAGCAGGGTTAACAGTGGAAGTTGAAGAATAGGCCATGAATCCTCCATGCTACATGGGGGTCTTCTATGCAAGGGAAAATGCCTTTTTAGGGCAACTCCCCATCCCCTTTTTTTCTGCTTTTCAAAGGGGATGGTTCTCAAAGCATCTGCTTCCTCAAAACTCTAAAACCAATGTCAGAATCTGGAAGTAAAATTCTTTTTGCCGACTCAGTCGCTAAACATGAGGTCACTAAACATGACGCTTCCTCACCTTGTGCTTCTTTTTATTATGATTTATGCACCCCATGCTTGATACACAAAAACTGAAGGGTTAGTGGAAGTCTGGCAGATCGAGTTCTAATGATTAGATCATTACTAACAGTCCTCCTGGCAGAATGAGTCTTTAACAAGTATTCTCAATTTGAAACGTTCAGCCCAGACTACAAACAACTCATGATCCATAGAGCTCCTTAGTGAACGTGGCATGCACATTAGAAAAATATGGGATGCCAATATAGGACAATAAAGCAGCTAAGTACCTCATCTTCCCTTCCACTAGTTGAAATATGCTCCAAATCTTTCCCAATAAATCAGTATGTATGTCCGTAGCCCCCATTGTGTGGCAATATTATTTGCAGATTTACAAACGTTTACAACTAAATTAGACGTAAGACAAACCGCTGCCCCTGGCCGCTAAGATCTAACAAATACTTTTGTTTAGGAAATCGGCAAAAGTTGCATATTTTGTAAGGTGAAGGCATTGCAGGTGCTGAAAATATAAGAAATACCTGTCTCCGCCGTGAATTACTGCAGACAGCTGGCAAGTTGGAAGCAAAATGCTGCAGACCACAGGGGAGTGAAAAATAAACAGATCACTAAATTTGGTTTATGCAGTATTTAAAGTACAGGCAAAGGAATTCTGGGCTATATGGGCCCACGCATTTTAAAATCAATTGGTTATGTGACAGAAAGCCAGGGAAATAGTTTCAGGAGGGGTGTGATATAGTGAGATAGTCAAGTTCTGTACGTGCATGAATCAAGTACTCCATAGCCTGCCGAGACAACAATGCCCTTAGCCTTGCTAAATTGATAATGTGATTTCTTAACAATGTGGTTCTTCAAAGAAAAGCTCTGGGTGAAGTATGGTGCCAAGGTCCCCAGCTGACAGGGAAGGGAAAAATCATATTCCACCTTGTGCGAAAACAGAGTGCTATCTGTGTGGTAATGCCCATTTCATGTAAATACGCCACTACTTGAAATTATATTCATTATGCAACGTTCCCCAGCTGATTTTCAGTAAAGCTACAATTATTATTTTATTCATCACATAACAGCGCCTGGCCCGGTAAGAATAATAGCAAGAAAAATGAGCAACTTCCCTTATGTTTGACAAGTCAGTTTGTTTTCCCCTTCACGGAAAGACTATGAACCAGTGAGATTTTTTCCCTTTTAAATTAGGTACCACGCAGGTCTACAGGCCCGATTTCCACCTCTGAGAACTCACCTCAGGGTTCCCACTGGTGCAAGCGGCTGTGAGGCCAGGGAGTAAGTGGACGAAGAAGGGCAGAGAGCAGGTAGAGTGATGGGCACCCTCCTGGGCACCAGACAATGTCCCCAAAGGCTGTTGAAATTTTGCCTCACGAAGTGGAGCCCTTGGAGGTATTGTGTATCTGAGGCACAGAGTTTCCTGGTGATCTGCCTAATGCGACAGGGTGTGCACACCCCACACTGGGCCAGGAGGGCTTAATGCCCTGTGGATGGAGGAAGTCCCGCCCCTCAGCTGCACTGGGCATGCTCCAAGAGTTGGGGTAGTATATAAGGGAGCAGCTCAGCTCAGTCTGGGATGGAAGCTGGAGAGGAAAGACCAGCTGGAAGAACTCAGAGGTGGACCAGCCAGAAGCCCAGACAACAGGAGCTGGAAACCCGGGAGACTGAATCAAGCCTCTAGACCCAGCAGAGCTGCAGGAGGAAACTGGCACTGTGAAGCCTGATCACACAGGGACCGCATGAATCACGCCAACATGAGAACTGGAGGGATGTGACGCAGGGAAGGGGTGCGAGTGAGCTCAGCGCATTGAGGTGGGATTCCCTGCTGAACAAGTAGCAGATCACTCTCCCACTGACAGGGCCCTGTGTTGGGGCCCAGTGGAGTAGAGTGGAGCTGAACACCCCTACAGGGGCTGCTACCCTTAACCCCTGAGGCTCTAGCCATTAGGCTGTGCTGCCCTGAATCCCAGGGCTGGGTTACTGACTCGAGCCATCAAGCTGGGCTGCCCTGAACCTAGGACTGCGTTGTAGACTGTGGCCATTGGGCTGTGCTGCCTCGGGGTGGGGCATACTTACAGCGTGACAGTGCTGACTAGGAAAAGTCTTGGGACAATAGCTAACGATACAATCTGGCTTTCAGGGTGTGCATGAAAGCTCACAAGACCGCCAGTGCCAGGAGAAGGAAATCTGCTCCAGCGAACTCACCGTGCCTCAGTTCTCTTTCAAGGGTGTGCTAAAATGCTACGATGGAAACGATGTGGCCTATCTGCCATTCCTTCATGCTGATCAGTAAGTGTGGGAGAGAACCCACAGAACAACAGGGTGTGGTGGAAGTTTTAGAACAACCCTAAAAAAAATTATTATTTAGATCTGCTTTGAAACCCCTCATAAAGATCTCAAAGATCCTAAATTAATTGGGGATGCTCCCATTTGTACAGCCTGGTTTCCCCAAGTGAGTGAGCTCCTGGTTGCAGATGCAAATAATCTGTCACTTTTTAACTTGTTATTTTTCTAGTTCGGTTTCAGAGAGTGCCTGCAGACGAAACCCTTTGTAGACATGCCCTTTGGATTTAGCAATTCATACGGTGAAAGCAGAACTGATGAACCACGAGCTTTTTTGCTGCTGACTTTAATTAAAAATGCCATGTCTAACTCCAGCAGATGTTCCTGCTGTTGAGAGTAGACTAATAATTTGATGCCGACTCTGATGCTTAGATGAAGACGGTAAGAGACTTTTTTTTAATTTCCTTTTGGGATCAAATCCCTCAATATCCAAAATTTGCTCTTCTAGTGAGCCTGAACCAATTAGGAGTGACATCATCACCAGCCTGAAAGGCAGGACATTATTAAGACCTGTGAAAATATTAGAATAACATCTGGGAGTTCTTAAGACTTTGGCTGTGGATTGAAATTAGTCCACTCATAGGAGGCCTGGTGTACAAACTCTCTGTCTATCTATTTTAGAAATGTCTGTTTGTCTGTGAGTTTCTTTGTTCAAGAACTCCTTCTAAATGGGAAGAGTTAGGACCACCAAATTCAATAGGCAGCTTCCTCTTATCCTACTTTAAAGCAAGGTCAGGGTTTGGTAGTACCAACAAAATGGGAAGTGCCAGAAATGGGACTGTTTTCCATAACATGGAAAGGGAGGGGTCAGAGAAAGGAGGGATGCGGTGCTGAGAATGGCCACTGGAGGCAGTGATCTGTGAGGGAGAGCTATATGCAGAAGGGCCACAGGGGCTCTGCCATCTTGCCTGCCACCAGAACAAGTAAGTTGCCCCCCTGCCCCAAACCCTTCCCCCACCAAGCACTTAGCCACAGTACTGGGGCAGGGGAGGGAAGGTCCATGTTGGCGGAAGGGTCTGGGGGGAGACAGAAGGCCCCCGGGCAGCTGAGGTGGTTGCAGGGAGGGGAGAGAAAGCTCCGGCCGGATGGGACCCGCCCTATTCTGAACCCCTCCTCACCCTCCAACCCTCAGTCTCGCACCCTCCATGGCCCAAGCCTCCTGCCCTGCCCCCTGGAACCAGACTGCTGGCACTAAACATTAAAAAGGCCGTAGAGCAGTTTTTAAACTAAGAGATGGGGGAAAGCCGATTGGTGCGGAGATGCACGTAAATCGGAGGGAGACTTCTCTTAGAGGAGAATCCATTGATAGAGATTCTCTGAGCTGTAGTCAGAAAGAGAAGAGGGGAGAGGGCAAACCATGGGCCAGAGCAGACAAAGAACCACATACAAAGGAATCCAATGCACCAGGGAAGGGCAGACAAATAAGCAGTGGCAAATTTTTGAAGTGCTTCTACACAAATGCTAGGAGTCTGACTAATAAGATGGGTGAACTAGAGTACCTAGTATTAAATGAGGAGATTGACATAATAGGCATCACTGAAACCTGGTGGAATGAGGAAAATCTGTGGGACACAATCATACCGGGATATAAAATATATCGAAAGGATAGAGCAGGCCGGGTGGGTGGCGGAGTGGCACTGTATGTGAAAGATAATTTAGAATCAAATGAAATAAAAATATTAAGTGAATCAACAAGTTCAATAGAATCGCTATGGATAGTAATTCCATGCTCCAATAATAAGAAATTAGCAGTAGGGATATATTACCGACCACCTGACCAGGACAGTGATGCTGACATTGAAATGCTGAGGGAGATTAGACAGGCTACCAAAATAAAGAACTCTATAATAATGGGGGATTTTAATTATCCCCATATTGACTGGCTATATGTCACCTCAGGAAGAGAAGCAGACATAAAATTTCTCAATGGCCTAAATGACTGCTTCTTGGAGCAGCTAGTACAGGAACCCACAAGGGGAGAGGCAATTCTCGATTTAGTCCTGAGTGGAGCGCAGGATCAGGTCCAGGAAATAACCGTTACAGGACCGCTTGGGAATAGTGACCATAATATAATAACATTCAACATTCCTGTGGTGGGTAGAACACCTCAGCAGTCCAGCACCCTGGCATTTAATTTCAAAAAGGGGAATTACACAAAAATGAGGAGGTTAGTTAAACAGAAATTAAAAGGCACAGTGACTAGAGCCAAATCCCTGCAAGCTGCATGGAAACTTTTTAAAGACACCATAATAGAGGCCCAGCTTAAATGTATACCCCAAATTAAAAAACATAGCAAGAGACCTAAAAAAGTGTCACCGTGGCTTAACCACCATGTAAAAGAAGCAGTGAGGGACAAAAAGGCATCTTTTAAGAAGTGGAAGTCCAATCCTAGTGAGATAAATAGAAAGGAACATAAACACTGTCAAATCAAGTGTAAAAATGTAATAAGAAAAGCAAAAAAAGATTTTGAGGAACAGTTAGCCAAAAACTCAAAAAGAAATAACAAAATGTTTTTTAAGTACATTAGAAGCAGAAAGCCTGCTAAAAAACCCTGTGGGTCCCCTAGACGATCGAACTATAAAAGGCGCAATCAAGGACGATAAAGCCATTGCGGAGAAACTAAATGATTTCTTTGCTTCAGTCTTCACGGCTGAGGATGTTGGGGAGATTCCCAAATCTGCACCGTCCTTTGTGGGTGATGAATCTGACGAACTGTCCTGGATTGAATTGTCATTAGAGGAGGTTTTGGAACAAATAGAAAAACTTAATGTCAACAAATCTCCGGGACTGGATGGCATTCATCCAAGGGTTCTAAAAGAACTCAAATGGGAAATTGCTGAAGTATTATCTGTGGTTTGTAACCTATCCCTTAAATCGGCTTCTGTACCTAATGACTGGAAGGTAGCCAACGTGACACCAATATTTAAAAAGGGCTCCAGAGGCGACCCGGGCAATTACAGACCGGTAAGTCTAACTTCAGTACCAGGCAAATTAGTCGAAACAATAGTAAAGAATAAAATTGTGAAGCATGTAGAAGAACATAATTTGTTGGACAAAAGTCAACATGGTTTCTGTAAAGGGAAATCCTGTCCTACTAATCTATTAGAGTTCTTTGAAGGGGTTAACAAACATGCGGACAAGGGGGATCCAGTAGATATAGTATACTTAGATTTTCAGAAAGCCTTTGACAAGGTCCCTCACCAAAGGCTCTTGTGTAAATTACATGGCCATGGGATAAGAGGGAAGGTCCTTTCTTGGATTGAGAACTGGTTAAAAGACAGGAAACAAAGGGTAAGAATAAATGGTAAATTTTCAGAATGGAGAGGGGTAACTAGTGGTGTCCCCCAAGGGTTGGTCCTAGGACCAATCCTGTTCAACTTATTCATAAATGATCTGGAGAAAGGGGTAAGCGGTGAGGTGGTAAAGTTTGCAGATGATACCAAACTGTTTAGGATAGTCAACACAGAAGCAGACTGTGAGGGACTCCAAGAAGATCTCACCAAACTGAGTGATTGGGCAACAAAATGGCAAATGAAATTTAATGTGGATAAGTGTAAAGTAATGCACATCGGGAAAAATAACCCCAACTATACGTACAGTATGATGGGGGCTAATTTGGCTACGACAAATCAGGAAAGAGATCTTGGAGTTATCGTGGACAGTTCTCTGAAAACTTCCACGCAGTGTGCAGCGGCGGTCAAAAAGGCAAATAGGATGCTCGGAATTATTAAGAAAGGGATAGAAAATAAGACCCAGAATATCTTACTGCCCCTGTATAAAACTATGGTACGCCCACATCTTGAATACTGTGTACAGATGTGGTCTCCTCACCTCAAAAAAGATATTTTGGCCTTGGAAAGGGTTCAGAAAAGGGCAACTAAAATGATTAGGGGTTTGGAACGGGTCCCATATGGGGAGAGGCTAAAGAGACTGGGACTTTTCAGTTTAGAAAAGAGGAGACTGAGGGGGGATATGATAGAGGTATATAAAATCATGAGTGGTGTGGAGAGGGCCAATAAAGAAAAGTTATTTATTAGTTCCCTAAATAGAAGAACTAGAGGACACCGAATGAAATTAATGGGTAGCAGGTTTAAAACTAATACAAGAAAGTTCTTCTTCACACAGCGTGTAGTCAGCCTGTGGAACTCCTTGCCAGAGGAGGCTGTGAAGGCTAGGACTATAATAGAATTTAAAGAGAAGCTAGATAATTTCATGGAGGTTAGGTCCATAAAAGGCTATTAGCCAGGGGATAAAATGGTGTCCTTGGCCTCTGTTTGTCAGAGGTTGGAGAGGGATGGCAGGAGACAAATGCATTAAACTTCCTCTGAGAGAGGATGCTTTGGTGCAGATTTCATTGCCTTTTTTCCAATATTCCTCCTTTTGAACATCTACTGCACTATGTCCCTTTCAAGTTCCAGCCTTTTTCATTTGCCTTTTTGATTGCCATATGTGCTGTAAGCAGGTCAGTGAACTTTATCCTGTCAAACAGAGATCAGTAGCTTCGGATCCATCAAAGGAAGATGATGGTAAGCACGGCTGTAGGGAGGATTCTGGAGATATGTTTGGCGCTACATGTTAATAAGAAACCCTTATTACTTTTTGTTGTTGTTGTTGTTCTTCTTTGAACTTGGGTTACATAATTGGAATAGGGGAAATCTGTCCAGATAGAACTAAGGTAATTAGGAATACAAGGACTTGTAGTATCTGTTTGCTCTTTCTATTAGGTGAAATCCTGGTGCCATTGGAGGCAATGGCAAAAATCTGTCGGGGGTTGGATGGGGCCAGAATTTCACTCCAAAACTTCAGTCTGTTGTACCCACACATGCCAGGGCAGGATTTCACGCTGTGAACCAAATCCTCTTTTGGATATGCTGGCCCAAATCAATGTTCTCTCTCATCTTTTCCATCCACGTGCAGATTTTTTTTCCATCCACGTGCAGAATAAATTTTGTTATGTGCACTGAGGCATGTGTGAATGTGCACCACCAGGCAAAACAAAAATGCAGCTGTGGGCACTCTGGTAATCAGCTGGGCAGCATTTAAATCTTGCCTGAGAGGCCGCACATGCGCACAGCTTACAGGGACCACTGTCTAGAATCTGTGCCAGGTCAAAAGAAAAAAAAAACCCATAAAGCAAGAGGCATGGTTTGCATTCCTGAAGCATATAAAGCATGCTGGGAATGCTCCTTTAGTTCAAATTAAAATGATGCCCCCCTGCCCGCCCTTCTCCTGAGCTCTCTGCCTTTTAGAAAGATGAAAGAGGAAGCATCGCGGTGGGGATTCTGTGTTTCAGTAACTCGGAGCTGCATCCACTCCTCCACAAGGCACTTTTGTCCTTTGGCAGTGTCTTCGTGCACAGATGCAGCCCTGGGGATAAGGTTGCGAGCAGCCGTTTGGTAACCCACCCTATTTTTATTACTTCCCTAAGGGCCTGATTCGTTAAAAAATGGAATGTACTGGAATAGAACACTCATTATTGCTTGTAATTTCCCCTTGCGCTGAATTAGCCTCCCGCAAAACCAGAACGGGCCCCCTTTCTGCACAGCGTGCTTCTGAAATTCCGATGGATAAGTATGGGGATGGAGAATAGAGCCCCAGACTTCAATGGGGGTGCACCAAACTCCAGCAACCTATTAATTAAGATGGGGGTGGGGTACCTTCTTTGGGTTGTGGGCGGCTGACCTTCACAAAAATCAGTCGGGGGCCGTACACATGTGAGAAGAAAAAAAAAACCCAAAAACCCTCACTGATGTGGCCTCTGACCGAGAAAGAGAAAGCTCCTCGCTGACGTGGCCTATGACCGAGGAGGAGAAAGCTCCTGACTGACATGGCCTCTGACCGAGGAAGAGAAAGCTCCTGACTGGCGTGGCCTCTAACCGAGGAGGAGAAAGTCCCTCACTAGCATGGCCTCTGACCGAGGAGGAGAAAGCTCCTGGCTGGCGTGGCCTCTAACCGAGGAGGAGAAAACTCCTCACTGATGTGGCCTCTGACCGGGGAGGAGAAAGCTCCTGACTGACGTGGCCTCTAACTGAGGAGGAGAAAGCCCCTCACTAGCATGGCCTTTGACTGAGGAGGAGAAAGTCCCTCGCTGGCGTGGCCTCTGACCGAGGAGGAGAAAGCTCCTGACTGACGTGGCCTCTAACTGAGGAAGAGAAAGCCCCTCACTAGCATGGCCTTTGACTGAGGAGGAGAAAGCCCCTCGCTGGCGTGGCCTCTGACCGAGGAGGAGAAAACTCCTCACTGATGTGGCCTCTGACCGGGGAGGAGAAAGCTCCTGACTGACGTGGCCTCTAACTGAGGAGGAGAAAGCCCCTCACTAGCGTGGCCTTTGACTGAGGAGGAGAAAGTCCCTCGCTGGCGTGGCCTTTGACTGAGGAGGAGAAAGCCCCTCGCTGGCGTGGCCTCTGACCAAGGAGGAGAAAGCTCCTGACTGGCGTGGCCTCTGACCGAGAAAGAGAAAGCCCCTCGCTGGCGTGGCCTCTGACCGAGGAGGAGAAAGCTCCTGACTGGCGTGGCCTCTAACTGAGGAAGAGAAAGCCCCTCACTAGCATGGCCTTTGACTGAGGAGGAGAAAGCCCCTCGCTGGCGTGGCCTCTGACCGAGGAGGAGAAAGCCCCTCGCTGGCGTGGCCTCTGACCAAGGAGGAGAAAGCCCCTCACTGACTGAGGAGAACGCCGCTCCCCACCCTCTCACCCCCATTCCTCTCACACACCAGACCCTGGCGGGGGGGCAGCCTAGTAGATTTTGTGCACTCCAGCCCCACGGTGGAGTGGCAGGGGGGCTGGAGCACCACTGTGGGCTCTCCAATGCTGGGGGTGGGGGGCTGAGGCTTGGGGGCTGGATCCTGAGGTTCCCCACCTCTGAGTTAAGGGAACCTTTCACCACTTCTGAAACCCCAGACACGTGAGTGAACCACCAACGCTGCAAGTTAAGTTACTGAAATCCCCGCCATAACGGGAGAGAACATTTAAAAGGTTCGGCTCCTGCCTCCCTTCCCAGGCCTGAAGTAATGACTATGAGACACCGAGGCAGCAATTTGCAGCTGATCAAAGGAACGGCTTCCACCCCTGCCCCTCAGCCCACAAGTAGGCTGGGGGACTCACTGCCATGTGTGAACTGAGGAAGGTTCACAAGAAGCTGCAGACATTTGTGTGGAAAATGAGAGTGTCCAGAGATTGGAATTAAAAGACGCCAAGATTTTTAGCAGGGATTTAAATCCGTCATACTTCTGGCCATATTGGGTCAGACCAAAGGTCCTTCTAGCCCAGTGTCCTGTCTGCCCACAGTGGCCAGTTACAGGTGCCCAGGAAGGAATGAACAGAAAAGGGAATCTTCAAGTGATTCCTCTCCTGTCACCCAGTCTCTGAGAAACAGAGTCTAAGACACCATTCCTACCCATCCTGGCTAATAGTCATTGATGGACCTATCCTCCATGAATTCTTTTTTGAACCCTGTTAAAGGCCTGGTCTTCACAACATCCTGCAGCAAGGAGTTCCACAGGTTGACTGTGCACTGGGTGAAGAAATACTTCCTTTTGTTTGTTTTAAATCTGCTATGTATTAATTTCATTTGGTGACCCGTAGTTCTTATGTTATGGAAACAAGTAAATAACTTTTCCTTAGTCACTTTCTCCATACCAGTCATGATTTTATAGACCTCTATCATATCCCCCCTTTGTCTCTTCTTTCTAAGCTGAAAAGTCCCAGTCTTTTTAGTCTCTCTTCATATGGCAGCCGTTCCAAACCCCTCATCATTTTTGTTGCCCTTTTCAGAACCTTTTCCAAAGCCGAGATATCTTTTTTGGACATAAGCTGGCCTCTGCTGGGTGGATGTTGGAAAGGACTGTCCCTGAGCGCAGGTAATCCCTGAACACTCAATGGTAGAGTTTCTTGCACCTTTGGCCAAAGCAGCTGGGGTTGTCCTGTCAGGCAGGATCCTGGACAAAATGGCCGACTAGTCCGCTCCAGGCTGGCCATTCCGATGATCTGATTACCTCTGTGGCAGATGTTACAGAGCAGCACCGAGGGGCGGATCGACAGCATCCTATGGACTCAACTGGGTCTCTTCTGAGAAGCCAATCAGCCCTCAGGACACTGTCTCATCCGCTGAGCCAATTCGGTGGGAATTGAGGCAGGATCTCATTGAAACAGCTTGGGGTTGCTAGGCCCCAGGAAAAGCAGAGGGAGCATGATAAGGCAATTATGCTTCATGAACCGCACTGGGGAGAAGGAAAAACAGAAGAGGGGTTACCTAGGGAGGTGGTGGAATCTCCATCCCTTTTGGAGGCCCGGCTTGACAAAGCCCTGGCTGGGATGATTGAGCTGGGCTTGGTCCTGCTTTGAGCAGGGGGTTGGATTTGGTGACCCCCTGAGGTCTCTTCCAACCCTATGCATCTATGATTTCAGAATTTGGTCTCAAAGTATGAATACTATACATAGGATTTGACTGCATCCTCGCTTTTCAAACACCTTCTGTCCATGTATCCAGATGGCCCCTCACCCCGGTATCTGTGCACCTCAAACTTTGAGAGCACAGCCATCAAGTACAGTGTTTATCAACCTTTTTTTATAAAGTACCCCTTTTTCAAAACAAAAAAATTATAAGTACCTCCCCAGTACCTACAGTTTTCAGACACACAACATTTTTTTCTACCATTGCAACACATTTGTTTAATCAACTTAATCGTAGAGGGGCGGGCGATGAAATTTTTGGGTGTAAAAAGTACAAACAAAAAAAAATCCCTGTAAAACTTAAAACAAACATTCAGTTTTCTCCAATTTTCAGTTGTGTTGACGCACCTCCCAGACTTCTCTCAAGTACCCCTAAGGGTATTCGTACCGCTGGCTGAGAAACACTGCTCTAGCACACCTTTGCAATCGAGTGATAGACTCCTGGAGAACAGACATATACTAAGGGTATGTCTACACTGCACACTAAGGGTACGTCTACACTAGCCCCCTATATCGATCTAGGGAGGCTAATGAGGGCGACCGAAATTGCACATCAAGCCCGGGATTTAAATATCCCGTGCTTGATTTGCATGTTCCCGGCCGGTCGCCATTTTTAGAAATTGACTAGACCGAATTAACTGCCCACATGTACACGTGGCAGTGAAACGGGATTCCGATTTAAAGCCCTAACTCAAATTAGCTGGTATTCCTTCTGCAATGAGGTTTACCAGCTAATTCGATTTAGGGGCTTTAATTCGGAATCCCGTTTCACTGCCGCGTGTAGACGCGGGCAGTTACTTTGGGCTAGTCAATTTCTAAAATGGTGACCGGCCAGGAACATGCAAATCAAGTGCGGGATAGTTAAATCCCGGGCTTGATTTGCAATTTCGGTCGCCCTCATTAGCCTCCCTAGATCGACCTAAGGGACTAGTGTAGACGTACCCTTAGGGTACGTCTACACTACAGAGTTATTTCAAAATATCTAATTTAGAAATAGTTAATTCGAAATAGCTTATTTCAAAATAACGCGTCTACACACAAAATACATTTCGAAATAGCATTTTTCTAGTTTGAAATAGCGCGTCCACACTGAGTGGACGTTGAATCGCATTTAAGGCTGGTTGGAACCAGTTCCAGCAGGGCCTCAGGTCAGAAGTTGCCTTGTGGCCAGGATGGCCAGCAGGGCACCCTGGGAAGGGCTGATGGCCCCCTATTTCAAAATAAGTGTCTATGCAGCGCTTATTTCGAAATAGCAATTTTGAAATTGGCACTATTCCTCGTGGAATGAGGTTTACCAATTTCGAAATAAGCCCTCTGCTATTTCGAATTAATTTCGAAATAACAGAATTGCTGTGTAGACACTAGGAAAGTTATTTTGAAATAACTTTGCTGTGTAGACATACCCTTATTTCCAATAAGCTATTCTGGAAGAAATACTCTGAAATAGCTTATTTCGAAATAGCACGTCTACACTACAGAGAAGCCTCAAAATGAGTCCGAGGCAGGCTTCCCTAATGTGGACACGCTACCTCGAATTAGAGCCCAAGGAAGCACTGAGGAGTAATTACTGTGAACGGCCTTGGGGAGGTGCTATTTCGAAATAGCAGAAGTGGAGTGTCCACACTACGGCTATTCTGAAATAGCGATTTCAGAAGAGGCATTATTCCTCATGGAATGGGGTTTACAGGAGTCGGAATACGCCACCTGTTATTTTGAATTTATTTTGAAATAACAGAATTGCTGTGTAGACGCTCACGTTGTTATTTTGGAATAACAGCTGTTATTCTGAAATATCACTGGTGTGTAGACGCACCGTAACTGACTTCCCTAAAGTCATACAAAGCACCAATGACCCAACCAGGCATTGAATCCAGCTCCTCTCACCTCCAATTAGTGCCTGAATCACAAGACCATCATTCCCCTAGTCCAATCTGTGACTACGTCCTGAAAATTAGGCCCACACATTTAAGTTACTAAAACTTTTTTTTTTCCCCTCCTGTCTCAGTGGCAAGCAAGAGAACATGAAGGGAAAAACCCAACCCCCATCTCCATGTATTTATAGGTAAGCACAGCTTTCTTTTCTACAAAATTACATACTAAATCCAAATTAATACCAAAGCAACCGCTCTTGATTTATGTTGTTACAGTAAATAACTGCAAATCCCCACTCCTTTGCCTATGATTAATGATCCTTATTTACAGTATATTCCATTCTGTTCCGCAGTTCTACCAGTGCACATTTCAAAGGAAAGTTAAGCTTTCCTTTTTCCTGCACTTTTCAGCAACACCATAAATCCTGAGTGAGAATGTCTCCAGTGACTGAATTCTAATTTATACACTGAATTAGTTCTAATATCGCTAACGGAGGAATACAAATGCGCTCAGCAATTTGGATTTCATTTTGTTTGTTCCACTTTTGTCTGGGAACTCTAACTTTCTAATTGCAAGGCTTGGCTATGCCGTTAAGGCCCAGGCTGGATAGTCATTTCAGTGCTCATCACCAACCACAAGCTATATAATGTATGGCAATGGCAGTTAAATCATCATGAGGGACTATGCCTCACATAGGCACAATCACTTCCAGTGCTCCCCTTTGGTTGCTCTGGATTACTTCCTGAGCTGGCGTCTGGCCGGTCCAGCATCAGGGGAGGGAGGATGTGGGGGGTGGGAGGTGCAGGGATGTGGGGTGAGTTTGCTTATAGCCACCATTCCCCACAGTGCTCTTCAGCTACATTTCTTCATGCAGTGCGCAGCCAACCTGTGGAACTCCTTGCCAGAGGACTATTCTGAAGACCGGGACTTTAACAGGGTTCAAAAAAGAACTAGATAATTTCATAAGGTTATGTCCCTCAATACTTTTTA
This sequence comes from Pelochelys cantorii, assembly GCA_032595735.1. NCBI lineage: Eukaryota > Metazoa > Chordata > Testudines > Trionychidae > Pelochelys > Pelochelys cantorii. The sequence goes on from CM064332.1 coordinate 71,383,982, forward strand.
GCCAGGATGGGTAGGAATGGTGTCCCTAGCCTCTGTTTGTCAGGGGCTGGAAATGGATGACAGGGGAGGGATCACGTGATGATTCCCTGTTCTGTTCACTCCCTCTGGGGCACCTGGCATTGGCCACTGTTGGCAGACAGGACACTGGGCTAGATGGACCTTTGGTCTGATCCAGTCTGGCCGTTCTGATGTTCGACTTGATGCAGCTGCCAGTCTGATCCTAGAAGGCAAACAAGCTTCGAATGAGAGGATGCCGTTTGGTAGGGTGCCACTAGCCAGAGCTGGGTGGAGAAAGACTGAGGCTTCATGGAGGACTTTGGTTCCTTTCTGATTAGGAACATCTGTCCCTCCCAATTTTGAAATTCTTTGTAAAAGGGAACAGAGCCCTAGCTCTGGGGCAGTCAAGCTGCCTTTGAGACATCACCTCAGAAGTCCTGGGAATCCTCATGTTGCTGCAAACAAATTGTTTGTGTAGACAAGCCCTTCCTCTTTGTGCCTTCGGTCCCCATCTGTAAAATGGGTGTAGAGTATCCCCCTACCTTACATGGCTGTGAGAATGGATACCTTAAAGTTTCTGAGGCAATCAGATCCTGTGGTAATGGGGGCCATCTAAGTGCCTAAGATAGGTACTAGGCCTACCTCAAAACCAAAATGTACCCACAATGACCTCCTTCCTTCCTTGGGCATGCTGAGTAGCGTGCCTCTCCTGCATAGCTGAGGCACTAGCCCACACTATTGACAGAGGTAAAGACGAAGGTAGACGCCCACCGTCCCATTGCACCAGTGACAGGAGTGGGCTGCCAATTTGTTCTTTTACCATGAGTCAAAAACGTGGCTGTTAGGATAGGGTAAGTCGTAAGAGCCAGTGCTGCTGAAACTCCTTCATGCTATACGTGAGCAGGAGATCAAACGCACCCAAGCGAAGACATAGTATTCTTAACTCTAAAACACCAAAAAAGGAGTGTGTTACATCTGGCTTGGAGATAAATCCGACAGCCTGGAAAGGAAGACCAGTAAATATATCGCCTATATTGCTGGGAAATGGCCTTGCTGTAAAGCCAGGTCTACACTGATGGGGAAAGTCGACTAAAGATACACAGTTAATTACGTAGCTGGAGTCACCGTATATTAAATCGCGTTTCCATGGCGTCCACACAGCGAGAGGCCATGGGAGCAAACGCTCCCGTCTGCTTCCCTTAGGCCTCATGAGAAGCAGGCGTACCGGTGCAGATGGGGCCGCCCTTTCTGTTCGAATTAGTGGGTCTTCACCAGACCCGCTAAATCGAGCCCCAGAAGATCGACTGCGGCAGCGTTGATTTCCACGTGGCGTAGAGATGGCCTCACTGTGATGCCTCAAAATCAAAATGAAAGCAAAGGGGCTGTGGGGCACAAGCTGTACACCAGGGCACATTTTCTGTTTTTGTTTTTGTTACTAAGTGATTTTTGAATAGGACTGGTCCCAATACAGACCCCTGGAGGACACCTCTATTAACCGCTCTCCATTCTGACACCTGACCATTTATTCCTACCCTTTGTCTCCTACCTTTCAACCAGTTGCTGATGCATGAGAGGACCTTCCCTCGTATCCCATGGCGGCTTGCTTTGCTTAAGAGCTTTTGGCAAGGCACTTTGTCAAAGGCTTGCTGAAAATGTAAGTACACTATAGCCACTGGGTCCCCCTTGTCCACATGCTTGTTGACCCCCCTCTAGTGAAATAGTGAGGCATGACTTCCCTTCACAAAAATCGTGTTGACACTTCTCCAACAAATTACGTTAATCTATGTGTCTGAAAACTCTGTTCTTTACTACAGTTTCAACCAGTTTGCCCAGTACTGACGTTCGACTTACCAGCCTGTAATACCAAGATCACCTCTGGAGCCCTTTTTAAAAATTAGCAACACATTATCTATCCTCCAGTCATTTGGTACAGAAGCTGATTTAAAGGGTAGTTTACATTAGTAGTTCCACAATTCCACATGTGAATTCTTTTAGAACTCTTGGGTGAAGACCATCTGGTCCTGGTGGCTTGTTACCATCTAGTTTATCAATTGGTTCCAAAGCCACCTCTAATGACACCTCAGTGTGGGAAAGTTCCTCTGATTTGTCACCTGAAAAGAATGGCTCAGGTCTGGGAATCTCCCTCACATCCTCGGCTGTGAAGACCAATGCAAAGAATTCATTTCATTTCTCCACAATGTACCTTTAGCGTACATATACCCTTAGTATAGGGCAAGAGTTTGTCCTTTTTCATACATTCATAGACCAGCTCGACACGAAAGGGAAAGTTGACTTAAGAAACACAACTCCAGCTGCGTTAATTACATAGCTGGAGTCAAAGTATCTTAAATCTTGTTTTGGCTCCTCATGAGAAGCGGGACTACCAGAACTTGTAGGAGCTCCCTCTCAGTTCGATTTAGCAAATCTTCACTAGACCCACTAAATCGAACCCAGAACATCAACTACGACAACATCGATCTTCTCCATAGCGTAGACATGCTCACAGTGACTAAGGGTGCAGGGGCATTAGGACCACCTAGCCCTGATCGTCTACATAACGCAGATCCTACCATTTCAGTCAGGGGTTCCAGTATCAAGCCCAAAGCTTGTGTCCAAGACTCAGCATGTCACTTAGTGCCGGAGAACCACCAGTGGGTTTTTAACCTGTCTGAATGAGAGATGGTTTGAATTACCCCCAATAAGCGTCACATCTTTTGTGTTTAAAAAATTATCGCCTCCAAGTTTGATGCCAGCCAAAGAAGTTTCACTGTTCCTCTGCTCCTGCGAGTCATAGTTGAAGCCCTGCTAGTACTGCCCCAGTAATTAATCCTTTCTGTAACCATCATGTACATGATGTTGCTTTGGCACCTGGGAGTTCTCTAATTGCTTCAGTATGGACACTGTTTCTTCCTGACGCGTCTTGCAAATGACTTATGACACAAACAGATGTGTGTCCTAACCCTTCTTTTTTTGCCTCACACACCACCTGTCACTGGGTTTCTGTGGATCGCCTGCAGAGCCAGCTGGGGTATAAATTGGCTGAGAATTTGCTACGTGTTAAAATCAATGTAGGCAGGAAAAGATGAGATTTTTTATTCAGTAAGTGTTGGTAAATGTTGATTTCTCAATAAACACGCACTGACAAAAATATTCCCATTGATAATAATTGATATTTACAGAGAGGCAAAGTAAGAAAATAAATGTTGCTAGAGTACTTATTATAGTTTCATTTAAGGACATTTACATTTGTCTGTTTTGGTAAGCTGGATTTTACTGATCATAGTTTTAACTTTTGTATCCGTGTCTACTGTCATTAATAACTATAGCCTGACTCCCCTCTGTAATCCGATGGTCCCATAATTTCTCACAAATGTGAACATTTATATAGGTAAAAATAGAACAAAATGCTTAAAACTAACTTGGATATTATCTGTTGAAATCCTAGAATCATTAAAGTTTAATTCACCAAACCTAAATATGGGGAGTAAAGTTACCAAAAGTGTTCAAGTGACATAGGCCCCTGTGTGCCTAAAGCCCAGATTTTTAAAGGTATTTAGGCACCTAACTCCCCTAGGCATTAGTGGGATTGACATTTTTGGCACTAAAAAAACCCCCAATTTTCCTCTTTTCGGTTGCCTTCCACCCATTTTTTTTCTCGTTCAGCCCATTTACTAAACCTATTGCCTCTATTAAGTGTACAGGCTTAAAATTTTCTCTATGCCTAAAAAACCCCAAAAAACCCTGGCGTCAGCTCATCAGCGGGTGTAAATAAGAACATAAGAACATAAGAATGGCCGTACTGGGTCAGACCAAAGGTCCATCTAGCCCAGTATCCTGTCTGCCAACAGTGGCCAGCACCAGGTGCCCCAGAGAGGGTGGACCGAAGACAGTGATCAAGCGATTTGTCTCCTGCCATCCCTCTCCAGCCTCTGACAAACAGAGGCCAAGGACACCATTTTATCCCCTGGCTAATAGCCTTTTATGGACCTAACCTCCATGAAATTATCTAGCTTTTCTTTAAACTCTATTATAGTCCTAGCCTTCACAGCCTCCTCTGGCAAGGAGTTCCACAGGCTGACTACACGCTGTGTGAAGAACTTTCTTTTATTAGTTTTAAACCTGCTACCCATTAATTTCATTTGGTGTCCTCTAGTTCTTCTATTTAGGGAACTAATAAATAACTTTTCTTTATCGGCCCTCTCCACACGACTCATGATTTCATATACCTCTATCATATCCCCCCTCAGTCTCCTCTTTTCTAAACTGAAAAGTCCCAGTCGCTTTAACCTCTCCTCATATGGGACCCGTTCCAAACCCCTAATCATTTTAGTTGCCCTTTTCTGAACCCTTTCCAAGGCCAAAATATCTTTTTTGAGGTGGGAGACCACATCTGTACACAGTATTCAAGATGTGGGCGTACCATAGTTTTATACAGGGGCAGTAAGATATTCTGGGTCTTATTTTCTATCCCTTTCTTAATAATTCCGAGCATCCTATTTGCCTTTTTGACCACCGCTGCACACTGCGTGGAAGTTTTCAGAGAACTGTCCACGATAACTCCAAGATCTCTTTCCTGATTTGTCGTAGTCAAATTAGCCCCCATCATACTGTACGTATAGTTGGGGTTATTTTTCCCGATGTACATTACTTTACACTTATCCACATTAAATTTCATTTGCCATTTTGTTGCCCAATCACTCAGTCTGGTGAGATCTTCTTGGAGTCCCTCACAGTCTGCTTCTGTCTTGACTATCCTAAACAGTTTGGTATCATCTGCAAACTTTACCACCTCACTGCTTACCCCTTTCTCCAGATCATTTATGAATAAGTTGAACAGGATTGGTCCTAGGACCGACCCTTGGGGGACACCACTAGTTACCCCTCTCCATTCTGAAAATTTACCATTTATTCCTACCCTTTGTTTCCTGTCTTTTAACCAGTTCTCAATCCAAGAAAGGACCTTCCCTCTTATCCCATGGCCATGTAATTTACACAAGAGCCTTTGGTGAGGGACCTTGTCAAAGGCTTTCTGAAAATCTAAGTATACTATATCTACTGGATCCCCCTTGTCCGCATATTTGTTAACCCCTTCAAAGAACTCTAATAGATTAGTAAGACAGGATTTCCCTTTACAGAAACCATGTTGACTTTTGTCCAACAAATTATGTTCTTCTACATGCTTCACAATTTTATTCTTTACTATTGTTTCGACTAATTTGCCCGGTACTGAAGTTAGACTTACCGGTCTGTAATTGCCAGGATCGCCTCTGGAGCCCTTTTTAAATATTGGTGTCACGTTGGCTACCTTCCAGTCATTAGGTACAGAAGCCGATTTAAGGGATAGGTTACAAACCACAGATAATACTTCAGCAATTTCCCATTTGAGTTCTTTTAGAACGCTTGGATGAATGCCATCCGGTCCCGGAGATTTGTTAACATTAAGTTTTTCTATTTGTTCCAAAACCTCCTCTAATGACACTTCAATCTGGGACAGTTCCTCAGATTCATCACCCACAAAGGACGGTGCAGATTTGGGAATCTCCCCAATGTCCTCAGCCGTGAAGACTGAAGCAAAGAAATCATTTAGTTTCTCCGCAATGGCTTTATCGTTCTTGATTGCGCCTTTTATAGTTCGATCGTCTAGGGGACCCACAGGTTTTTTAGCAGGCTTCCTGCTTCTAATGTACTTAAAAAACATTTTGTTATTTCTTTTTGAGTTTTTGGCTAGCTGTTCCTCAAAATCTTTTTTTGCTTTTCTTATTACATTTTTACAGCATAATGACTTCAGTTTGACTGAACTGAATTACACCCACCGAGGATCATGTATTTTTTAAGCCTGCTTTGAGCAATAAAAGTGTCAAAAGATTTTTACATTTCCCGTTTAACCCACAGGTTTGTTCATACTAATACTCAGAATCTGTTCAATTCAAATTTTTTGTCCAGCAGAGAGAAATGTAATAAAAGTTTTGGTTGCAAATTATTATGTACGTAAATCTCAAACTGGGGCCAAATCTTCTGATAGTGTAAATCTGTCTAGATTAATTGATTTTAATGGGGCAATGTCAATTTTGTTGAGGATTCAGCATCAGGCTACACAACCTCTAGGCTGAGATTTTTTTGAAGTGGGGCATTGTAATGGGGCTAGGCCCTAAGGCCAAGAGAGCCATAGAGAAGTCCTCCAGATGGCTAGAGCGTCTAGGAAGAAACCAGCCAATCAGGGGCCAGGAGGGACTAGATAAGAAGCTGCAGGCCTGAAGGCAGCTCATTTGCAGCCCAGAGCTGGAAGGGAGAAAGTCGGGGTAGCTGGTTGGCAGAACCAAGGACTGTTCAGAGTGGGGAGTTGTTTAGAACACGGTCTCCAGGAGGAGCATAACCTTCATACCGAGAGGGGAAACTGGTAAGAGAATGGATTGATCTGAGAGACCCTATAGGGGGCACCGGGATGGGCCCTGGTAAAGCATCGCTCTTGGAAGGGCTTATGATTTCACACGAGACTGTGTGACTCGGCCAGAGGGCTGAATCACCAAAAGGCTTTTTCGTAGACATTACTGGCAAACACACTCGACAAAAAGGGGGGGGGTGCTGGTGGGAGATAAGTGACACTCCATTACAGGCATAAAATAAGGCTTCTAAATCTTTCTGCCTGAAGCTCCTCTGAATTCAAAGGGACCACCAGGAGGAAGGGTTGCTTGGTGCTTTGAAAAAGCCACCTAATTCTTTAGGGGCTTACATAAGGGCATGACTTATTTCACTTCAGGTGCCCTTTTTTGAAACGCTTGGTGACAGTGTCATCACCTTGCAAACAGTTTATCCCACGAGTGAACTTATTCACATCGGTAGCCCATTGATGCACATAAGCAAATGCCTACATGAATGCAAATCTTGTTCACAAAAGTAAGCCCAGCCATCCCAACTGCGTTATGCACAGGTATAAAAGTGCACATCCCTGTGTTTGCAGGTGTGGGACCTGTTTTGGGAAATTGTTGCCAATGAGGAAGCTGACACACATGACATTTCAGTGACACTGCGGTGCAACTATTCACATGCCAGGGAAAAATGGTTGGGAAAAAAAAAGTTGGGCAAAATTTGTTGAGCCAAAAAAAAACGCAGGGAAAATTTGTTGAGGAAAAAAAAAGGGGCCACAATGCGGTCGCGGTCCCTTTAATTGTTGCCTGTCCCGAATGGGCTTCCATCGGGCTCTGTCAGCGGCCCCTTGAAAATGGCCGCCCGGCTCGCCCGCCCCTAAGCCCAGCTCCGGCTGAAATGACACCAAAGCCAGATTTTCTTACCACACCAATCCCGCAAGCAAACAAACAAACTAGAGTTTGCTTTTATAGTCTAACTAGCAGATGTACCTGGCGTTGCTCAGAGGTGTAACTCCAGGAATGGTTGGCTGGGTTTTGTAGGGAAATAGATAGGAAGTGCAGATGTGTGATGCAAATAATTGCCATTTTCAAAAAGGAAGGAAAACAGGTTCTATTAATGAAAGAATGAAAGGGAATCAAACATTAGCGAGAGCTTGTTGGCAGACACTAGGTGCAGTTTTCCTGTCTTTTGCTCAAATAAAGATTGTTGGCATTTCCCGTGCACGATGTAGCAACATACAGTTGCCATGTGCAAAGCAATCCGGTCTCAAATCCACTCCTGTAGCACAGCCTCTCCACCCTGGGTGCAGTGGGGTGGGACGAGAGGGAGGGAGGGAATCCCCAAGCCCATGAGGAGGGGGGGATGCAAAGGGAGGCCCTAAGAGGAGTGGCACAAAGGGAGGGAAGGGGGCATGGCATGGCCCCACGAAGGAAGGTGAAGGAAATTCCCTGGTGAAGAAGCATAGAACGGGTGGGAATCCCCACACTCGGGGTGAAATAACAGGGGGAAATCGGGAGGCCCCTTTGGAGCCTCACAGCGGGGCTGGGGGAATCTCCACACATCAGTGTGGGAGGGGAAGTGTGCAGGCCCCAGTAGGTGGGGGGAGGGAATCCCCAGGAACCTTACTCCTGGCAGGAGGCCTGGCCGGTAGCATGCTGAGCCCCGTCCCCAGCTGGTCAGTCTCATGCTGGTGTGGCTGTTCCCAGTGCTCACTCTGCAGTATCCCGTCCCTGCTCGCTGCCCCCCCATGGTGAGTGTGAGGATCACACCCATGCTGTGGAAAACAGCCCCATTCCTGCCACTTCCCATGTTCCTGGCACAACCAACCCCTGACCTAGCTTTCTGTTACGGTAAGAGGAAGCTGCCTACCAAACTTGGTGGCCCTAAATGTTATCATTTAGGAGTTCTTGCACAGACAGACATTTCATTTCTAAAAAAATAGAGAGACTAGACTCATAGAATCCTAGAGCTGGAAGAGACCTCAGAAGTCCAGCCCCCTGCTCTAGGCAGGTCCAATCCCAACCAAATCAACCCAGCCAGGGCTTTGTCAAGCCGAGACTTAAACACCTCCAGGGTTGGAGACTCCACTACTTCCCTAGGTAACCCATTCCAGTGCTTCACCACCCTCCTAGTGAAATAGTTTTTCCTAATATCCAGCCTGGACCTCTCCCACCGCAATGTGAGCCCATTGCTCCTCGTTCTGCCATCTGTCACTACTAAGAACAGCCTCTCTCCATCCTCTTTGGAACCTCCACTCAGGAAGTTGAAGGCTGCTATCAAATCCCCCTTCACTCTTCTCTTCTGCAGACTAAATAGACCCAACTCCCTCCGACTAGAGGCAAGGCGGAGATGTTCTTTGGCCAGTTTCCTTTGGCAGATGTTTCCCTTGCTTGGCATAAACCTCCCTTTGCAAATTCACCACCCAGGTGCCATTTTTTCACCCCTGTGGTAGTACGTTCCCATTGCTGAAGTCAGCCTCACTCCAATCAAGGCCTGACATTTCAATCCAGGATGGAGGCCCAGTCGTGGAATCCAATGTCTCCGCTAAAAGCAGACGCTTCGCCTGCAACGTCTGAGCCTGTGTCACAAAATAAATGGCCCCTTGACGTGTGTAATTGAACGGAGAAGGGACAGAGATTTGAGTCCATGTGTCTAACGTCTCATTGCCAATTAGGAAATTGATTTGACTCAGTCTCACAACTTCACATAACTAATTATAAAATTCCTACTTGACTCCCTGGCCCCAGACTATTTTTGCCACCGCACCGCGTCGAACGGTTTTCCACTTTCGACTGTGATTTTCAAGAGCATTCGTAAATGAAACCCAGTGGAGGACCCTGTCGTTCCAATTAGCATGGACAAGCCTCATCCAACGGGGACTTAACGGGACTGTTTTTCTGTACTCCCTGGAAAACTGGCTGGCATTATAAAGGCTGAAGGGACCGTGGGTGAGAGAGCGGAGGTCAAAAGCGAGCACTCGGTGAGCTGATGAGCTGTGGTACTCAGAAAGCTCCTTCTCTCTCCGCAACAAACCAAAGGGCATAACTGGAGCCAGCTTTTCTGAAGAGCTGAACTTCCATTCAGAGGCACATCTCAGACACAGGCTGAGCGTTGGACTCTTTGGAGCATTTGGCCACCATTGTCGCCCCCAGAACTGCTAACTGACTTTATTGAGGTGTCTCAATGGCAGAGGGGTTTTTAGGAAAACTCACCTGTAATTATGGGGTGCGGAACAGGCGTGCTGAGGAAAGAGCTGGGATTTAGAGGGATCTCCTCCATGTCAGATGAGTGCCTTAGCCCCCAGGCTGTCTGGGATGGTCAATGCATTGGAGAGGGTCCAGCGGAGGGCAACCAAAATGATTAGGGAGCTGGAGCACTTGACCTATGAGGAGAGGCTGAGGGAGTTGGGTCTGTTTAGTCTGCAGAAGAGAAGAGTGAGGGGGGATTTGATAGCAGCCTTCAACTTCTTGAAGGGAGGTTCCAAAGAGGATGGAGAAAGGCTGTTCACAGTAGTGACGGATGGCAGGACAAGGAGCAATGGGAGCAAGTTGAGGTGGGAGAGGTCCAGGTTGGATATTAGGAAAAACTATTTCACTAGGAGGGTGGTGAAGCACTGAGCTGGGTTACCTACGGAGGGGGTGGAATCTCCATCCCTAGAGGTGTTTAAGTCCCAGCTTGACAAAGCCCTGGCTGGGTTGATTTAGTTGGGATTGGTCCTGCCTTGGGCAGGGGGCTGGACTCAATGACTTCCTGAGGTCTCTTCCAGCTCTATGATTCTATGAACTTATTTTGGGTTGGGGGCCACTGACCACAGAAAAATCATTTGGGGGCCACACAAAAGTAAGAAGCAAAGAACCCCCCCCCCAAAAAAAACCCCCAAAACATTTCACGGATTTGGCCTCCGAATGAAAAACAGACAGATACTCCTGGTTTTCTCCTCACACACCGAGCCAAGAGGGGCTCAGGCTGGTAGATTTTATGGGCCCCCCAGGCTCTGACGTGGGGCCAAAAATGAGGGGTTCAGTGTGTGGGAGGGGACACATGGGGAAGGTGACAGGGATCAAGTGCCAACTTCCTGATGCTGGTGGGGGAGCCCTGAGCCTTGAGGGCCAGATCCAGACAAGCCAAGGGCCAGATCCAGCCCCAGGGCCATAGGCTCCCTACACCTGCTAGAGTCATTCTCACACTCTTCTCTTGGAGTTGCTCCACTTTGCAATTAGGTACTCACCTGGATTGTGGGAGACCTGAATTCAAGTCCCTGTTCTGATTGGGTCAAATATGCTCAATCTCCCACTGTCCAGATAACACCACTAGATTATTCACTATTCTGGTTGCTCACTCCTTATGAACGTACATTCCACCCTTGGCCAGACACACTTTCCCACCCAAATTTTTGTCACGACCAATATAGTTCTTCAAAAAAAAATCAGTTTTGACAAACTGCCATTTTCCTGTGAAAACACATTTCATCAAAACATTTCCAACCCTCTCGGGAGCTGCTAAGTCCTTGAAAAACCACCATCACGTTCTTCTGAAAAATCTAGCCCTCTCAAGAGAATAGTTATACATGGGAAAGTGGGAGCTAAGGGCTTAACCAGAGAGGGAACGGGAGCAAATGTATCTGCCAAAAAGCTGAGTGCTTCCCCAGATCAAGTCCCGTATTTATTTCCAACAGTGTATGTGTTGACTGTTCCTCCCACTCATCCAAATGCAACCACCCATTCGAATGGAAGCTGACGCGTGTTGACTGATACATTGTTTAATCGTTCCATTGCAATGTAAGTCAGTCTCATATACAGCCAGAGCTCATTGTCCAACTTTAATGCATGCACTTGTGTCAGTGAAAGGGAGGAGTTTGTGCCTGTAATTGGCAAGATGAAGATCACTGAAAGCATCAAAATATAATAGTCCGTATTACCTGATACTGCACGGGCAAAAATATAATAGTCCATTTTACCTGATATTGCTTGGGCAAAAATGTAATAGTCCATATTACCTGGTATTGTGTGAGCAAAACTGAGGCTTGTGAGCTGATTATAAAGTCCCAACCAAACATGAAATCAGTGCTTGCCCTCTCACTGAAGTATGGAGAGAAGAAATCTCAATTCTGGATTTGAACAGGTCTTCTGACGGAACGTATCACTCCAATGAGAGGAAGGTTGGGACTGTCTTTCCTCTAGAGAAAGCCATGGGCAGGTGATAGCTCCACAAAGGTCTAAATATTATATATAGATAGATAGATAGATATAGATATAGATATCATAAACTTTCTTGGGAAAAACCCACTTCTTCAAATGAGCTTGAGTGTGTGTAAGTATAAGTGTGTGACTTTTGTTTATTTGGACTGATCGCTACAGACTTGACTTAGGTAACAGACATTTTACTTTTACCCAGGGCTGGATCATTCATTAGGCCCAATAGGCACAGGGCTTAGAGCCTACAAAAAAGTTTAGGGCCTAAAAAAAATTCATAATGGAGTTGAAAATAAGAAAATAAAGCTGCTAAATCAAACTTAATAATTTGCTATCTTTAGTCAGCAAACAGCATACAGGTATAACATACAATTCACTGTTGTACAGGCGATAGGGCATTTCTCCCTTATATATTTAGATATAATCTAATTTAAAGGCCTATGATTATGAGAATGCGTAGGGCCTACAAAGACCTTAATCCGGCCCTGCTTTTACTGGCTAGTACTAAGTATTTATCACACCTCTGAAGCCCCATATACAAAGTAGATGTTTCGAGTATGGCTAGAATTGGACAGAAACTCAAAGTGGTGCCTTTAAAAAAACATAACTTGCTGAAGTGTTCGAATGAATTGTTCCTTTTTTTTCTATCCGTGCAATCTAAAGGGTTGGGCAGGGTTGTTTCCATTAGGGTGAGAAATCTGTGCTGAGTCGGGTGGATTCTTATTTATTTACCCTCCCCCCCCGCAAAAAAAAGTTACACTAAGTACCGTACTCGGATGAGCCTGATGAAGTAGAAACCAACAGCAGCGTCTGTTTCCTTACAGAGACACCCCCAAGTCTGCCTCTCCAGTGCGCTCTGTGCACAAGCAACCCTGTCGCTCTGCCTCTTCTTGGGGTCATGTCCACAAACCATTCTGACGTTTGCCTTCACCACACACAGGCTCATCCGAGTACAGTACTTAGTGTAACTTTTGGGGGGTTCCAAAGAGGCTGGAGAGAGGCTGGTCTCAGGAGTGATGGATGGCAGAACAAGGAACAATGGTCTCAAGTTGCAGTGGGGGAGGTCTAGTTGGATATGAGGAAAAACTATTTCCCTAGGAGGGAGGGGAAGCACTGGAATGGGTTCCCTACGGAGGGGGTGGAATCTCCATCCCTAGAGGTTTTTAAGTCCCGGCTTGACAAAGCCCTGGCTGGGCTGATTGAGTTGGGGTTGGTCCTGCTTTGGGCAGGGGGTTGGACTCACTGACCTCCTGAGGTCTCTGCCAGCCCTGTGATTCTATAACCGCCATTGAGAAACACAGCCTGGCAGGCTGGGCCTCTGCGGGGAAGGATAAAGCTGGAGTTTAGGAGGAGTGGGATGAGTGGTTGTTCTGGGAGAGGCTGGGTTAATTTGTCCTCGTTGGTGGCAGGAAGGTGGGGATTAAATCAAAAGCTGGACACACAAATGCTTCCTGGGGTTGAGGCTGTTGGCTTCAGTGAGATGTGGAATACTGGGTGGGGGCAAATCACATGGGACTGAGAGGTTTGTGCTAGAGCTGGAGCAAACTACACAAACAAACAGAAACAACAGGCAGCATGAATTTTAAATAACTGTATTAATACTCACATAAACCACACACAGAGAAAAGCTTTATCTAAGATGGCCCCCCTTGCTGGAGAATCACAATCTTTAATGTAGCTAGGCTCACACCACCTCAGGGAGGTAGAGAAATATTGTTATCCCCCATTTGCTGACATGTCAAGTGGCATGCCCAAGAGCCAAGGAAGTCTGTGGCAAAGCAGGAAATGGAACCCGGGTTTCCTGAGTGCCCAGCTAACATCCAAACCACTGGCCCATCCTTCTCACTTATGTCCCTGAGTCCATAGCAGCTGTTCTGCTCTATCACCCACTGTTCTTGGTGACAGCCAATGGCTATAAGTTCCCAGAATATCTGAACAGCAAGTATCAAGAGATGTCGCCAAATTCACAATAGCAATATAAAATAAACTTAGAGCAAGAATGGAAAGACGGAGCAAGACCAATCCGATATGGAATCCAATGCCAGTTTTACATGTTTACCAGGTTGCTAATAACAAAATAAATACAAACAAATTGTTTAGAAAAATGTCATTTTTTAAAACACCGCAATATCCCTTTAATAGATGGCATTTATGTGAGTATCTTGGCAACTTGCATCAGAGCCGTCTGAGCCTACATCTGTACTTGCCTCTGCGTTGTCAGCACCGCTTTCGTCTTTGGCAAAGTTGATGAAAACCTGAAAGTTTAAAGGAAAATATTTGCTATGTGATAAAACAAAACAAAAAGTTAAAATGGACAAAAATGCCTTTTTTCCCCCTATGGACCACAGCCCTGGGAGGGAGGCAGGAAGGGAGAGAGGGATTTTGTGTGTGGGAGGCAATTTCCAAAAGAAGTCTAAGGGAGCTAGCTGACAAATGCAAATTGGGTATTTGTATATCTTGGGTTGCTTTGAAAAGCCCAGCTTGAATGCGTTTTTTATATATACACACCACACATGGATATCTATCTGCGTAACTACCTATATATTTGTGTGTACACACACAGTCCTGCACATATTTGTGTGTGTACACACATACATGCCTACATTTTCATCCACACACCCCTATTATCCACATCTACACACACTTCACTATCGGAAAAGCAGGCAGGATTTCAGAGTAATAGTTATGCTCCCAGTCGCGATTGCTTGGCACTACTTTGGTGGTACAAAGGTGCAGGGCAGCTTCCCTATAAGAGCAATTGAGGGTTCCATTGTTGCAGGAGTGTCCCCAGGTGGCATAAAAACAAGATAGCTCCACTGCACCCACGTTTAGTCCTTGTGTGGGGGGGTCCCTTTGGGGCATGGCTGCAGAGCCTAGAGCTCCAGCTATCCTCTGCGAATTGCGATGGTCCTACCAGGCATAACGTAAGGTGGCCCTTAAACTTGAGTTCTTCCTACGATATTTGTATATCAGTGCAAAAAAACTGAAGTAGAAATGGAGGAAACCTAACTAGGGTGGCACGTTACCAATAATAATAAATACAATGAGAATTAGAGCAGAATCTAGAAGCCCAACTCAGATTGGGGCCTCATTACATGAATACACAGAGGCAGCTCTTCGGCTAGCATAGCTTCGCTGAAGTCCACTGAGCTGTGGCAACCTACCTCAGATGAAGACCTCGTTCATGCTAAAAAACAGAGAGGCCGTAGAGAGCTGGCAATCGAAACAGAGACGCAAAAGCCGAGAGAAAGGAATGTCATCGTCCCATTTTACAGCTATGGAGTGAGGCACAGAGACTACATCTAGACTGCAAGCCTCTTGCAAGATACTTTCGAAAAAGCCTCTTTCGAAAAAGAGCGTCTAGACTACAACCAGTACTTTTGAAGAAGCAAGCCGCTTTTTTGAAAGAGAGCACCCAGGCAATCTGGATGTTCTCTTTCGAAAAAGCACAGTTTGCATTACATAGCGCCTTTTTTCGAAAGAGCACTTTCGAATAAAGGCATTATTCCTCATAAAACGAGGTTTTCTGCAGTCAAAAAAACTGCCACATTCTTTTGATTTACTTTTGAAAGAACGCGGCAGCAGTCCAGACGCAGGGGAAGTTTTTTCGAAAAAAGGCCACTTTTTCCGAAAAAACCCTGTAGTCTAGAAACACCCAGAGAGTGAATAACTTCTGGTAGGTTCCACAGGAACTCAACGTCACAGCTCCCACCTGACAACCCTTCACCACACAACCACCCTTCGTCTCTGAAAATTGTGGGTTGAAATGGCTGCCTTCATTTACCCCCACTGTAGGGGTAAATTGAGGCAGTCCATGGTATCTTGCTGAGAACTGAGAACTCAAATCCTACATTTAAGACAGGCCTGGGAATACAGCACAGCAGTTAACTTGACCCTGGTCGTCCTGGCAACCACATTCCAAAAGGGCCTCACTTTGATAAGGCTGGTACCAAACAACCGCGCGGGATTGTTTTTCACTGTCTGCTTTATTCCTAGAAATAAGCTTGGACCCCAAAGGCCGCACCGACCCAAGGCAATTTCACCCCCACAGTAGACGTATTATATTTCCAGCCGACAGAATGACCATCAACATGCCTTTGTTTATGTTGGCTTATTTAGCTTGTTAGGAATAATTATTTGTATTAATGATAACATGTTTAATTGGCGATGGGTGGGGATCCTGTGTAACCTTCATATTTTATTGGCTTATGTGTTCATCTCATTTCCGCCGCTAGACCTATCAAATCACTTCCCCTCTGCCCATCTGCTGCCTATATAATCTAATGTATGTTTTGATTTAGCTAGTGCTAACCAGGCTAACCCCTGGGTGGTACTCCACCAGCTGTGTGAACCAATACATCCTCTGTTTGTTTTCACCTGCACCCAGTGTGTCCGGAATTATTCCCTACACCCACGCAGCCCCACTGAAATCACCAGGCCGGCAGCAGCGTGACCACAGACCAACAACTATTTGCACCACACAGCTGTGCTTGTGTGTGCACCCAAAAGGAGAACAGCTTGAAACCCCTTTCAACAGGTGCTCCAGTGTGTCTGGTAATCGGTTCCTGTCCGGAGTAGACACTGAATTTCTTACCTCCTCTAGAGTGGTTTGACTCACTGAGAAGTGCCTGATTTTGAAGGCTATTTTGTTGGTTTCCAGAAGATCGAATATGTTTGCTACTCCTCCTGCTGAGACTGGCACGTGGTATTCCACCATGTTGAGATGCCGGTCCTGTCGGAACAAGTGCAGAGGAACAACGTCAAGGTGTACAAGGTAAATAGGTCCCAGCTGGTCATACGGCTGGGGTGCAGTATAAAAAGGAAGGGGAAATTGAACTAAGGGGGAGGATGAAAAGTCTCTGAGGGGTCGTCGGGTTAGTCTTTAACCTTAAAAACAATGAGGAATCCCGTGGCACCTTAGAGACTAAACAATATAGAGGAACGTGAGCTTTCGTGGGCAAAACCCACGTCATTAGACTCATTAGCTGAGGTGGGTTTTACCCACAAAAGCTCATGCTCCTCCATAGTTTTGTTAGTCTCTAAGGGCCACAGGACTCCTGGTTGTTTTTTAAAGGGCAGGACGAATCTTCTCCCTTTCTGACTGACTCCAGCAAGAAAACCCCTGGGGCAAGGATTGCCAAGTGTGTTTCCCGTGAGTTGCTTTAGAGTTGTGGTGCTCTGTGGGGGTAAGTACACAAGCACTGAGGAACAGGCTTTAGGAAGACAGGGCATGTGCTTCACTGCCCATGCCCTGGCTTTACGTGAGTGTCACTTTAGTAACGCTAGCAGGGAAAAAAAACCCGATGAGGACGGAAACCAGCGAAATCTGGCAACCCTGCGCGTGGGCCGCTGTCACAAAACGTCTTGTGCGCCACACACAGAACCCCAGTGGGCCGGGCCTCAGATCACCCACCACTGTGCTGGCTGGCCCATTCTGTAAAGCTGGCTAGCCCCAGTGAAGAGTGGGAATCCCGCAGAAAACATTTCTTGCCTGGGAAATATTGCAGCGCAACAAATGTCAAGTGTTTTCTGGACTCCCAACTAAAACTACTATTACCTTAGGCTCTCGGAGAAGACTACAGACTAGGATCTTTAGGGAAGATGTGGTGTTTCCAGTGGGGAAGCACTGGGATGGGTTCCCTAGGGAGGGGGTGGAATCTCCATCCCTAGACGTTTTTAAGTCCCGGCTTGACAAAGCCCTGGCTGGGATGATTGAGTTGGGGTGGATCCTGCTTTGGGCAGGGGGCTGGATTTGATGACCTCCTGAGGTCTCTTCCAGCCCTAGGATTCTATGATTTCCCATTTGTAGTTGGATGGATGACTTTGAAAGTTGGGGTTAAGCTAGCAGATTGGCTTGTCCTCATCCAGCACAGTGTTACTCCACTTTGATGCTAACACAGTTCTATTCCCACAGGTGCTCAGGAATCCCAGCTCCCTCTGAAAACAAGTGGAGCTAGATAACTACAGCTTTCTGTAGCACTGATGTCAATGGGACTACTCAAGTGAGCAGGGGGGTGCTGGACTGGACTATCTTGCATGCTCGCTGTCACCATTTGGCTGTGTTTTTAAAGCCACCTAGGAAATCTGGCTACTCTAGTGCTATTAAGATTAATTGGCCCAACTCCCTTAGGAAGTTTTGTAAATCGGAGCCTGGCTCCTGCTTTGAAAGAGGGATCTGGGTGTGCCGTTCCCTTGTGCTTTGAGAACATAACCAGCTCTTGCTGAGGCCAGAGGACGGAATTCTGTTCTCTGTTCCTCCAGCAGCTGGTCTGACCTCTCCTGCTCACCTTCAGGCATGTGTTTGGAAAGTGTGACTGCATTAACTCCGTCAGAGCCTCCGTGCTGACCGCACTGCTCATCAGGTGCATCTTCACCGTGAAGCCTCTTCCAAACCTAGACGGAAAATCACAACGCTTGCTCCACAGCGAGTACAGAACAAAACACGAGAGCGTTTGCTAGAAGTGCTCTTGAAACAAATCCAGGCCCAGTATAACTCCAGTGAGGTCAACGACCGAGAATGGAGTGAGGTCATACTATGGAGAAACTATGGAGTGAGGCCATACTATGGAGAAACTATGGAGTGAGGCCATACTATGGAGAAACTATGGAGTGAGGCCATGCTATGGGGAAATCTGGATCAGCAGTCTAGTCTGAGTGATAATTGATGAACTTCATCATTCATCGCTATCATATGTCTTTACGTTCTGTATTAAAGTTGACACAGTTATTGAGTCATCTACGTAGAGGAAAATGCCTCTCAAACACCAAACAAAAGCTTCCCGGGGTAGAAAATGCACTGAGAGAGCTGGTTAAGAATTTCTTAATTTTTTTTCCATTGGCAAGTGCTGATTTGTAGGAAGCACTCAGGTCCCGGGTTGGTGGGACTGAGAGATCCCAAACAACCCCAGAAAAGCCATGTGGCTGGAGCAGTCACATGGGATGTGGGTGACCCTGTTTCAATTCCCTGATTGACCTGGTGTGGAACAGGCCCTTCAAGTTGACCACAAGTGAGTACGCTGAGTGTGAGCTAGTCGGGGACGTGTCTCTCTCAGAAATTAGGAAAAACTTGGCTTTTGTCCTGCTGGGGATGGACACCCAAACAGAAGGACCCCAAACAGAACCCCTGTTTTCCAGCTAGCTCCCTTTATCTATCACCAGTTCTCTGAAACAAAAGACCAAAAGCTTTCAGTGATGCCCATGGGTTGATCATCGCGCCTTGAGTACACACAGCTAGATCCTCAGCGTGTCTCAGTTGCCTTCCATGGAGCTCCACTGATTTACCATCACAGGGCATCTGGCTCTCACTGCAGTAGAGGGGATGTGTGGAAGATACATTTTACTGACCTGCTCTTAATATGCTGCAAAGAGCCAAGGCACTGGAAACGCCCATTCACCATAATCGCCAGCCTGGTACAGAGAGCTTCACATTCTTCCATGCTGAAAAGCAATCAGAGAAATTCTGTAGGGCCACCGAATGGCAGTGCAAGAACCTCTACTGGCCAGAGCCTGGATGGTTTCCCATGAGCTCGTCAGGCAATTGACCCGGAACGCTTCATCTTAATCACCTGACCCAATCTCTAGCTGGCTCCTATTGCACTACTACTGAAAAGGCCCCGTTCCTCAAAGATATGAGGAGTAACGGTAGTTCGAATTAGGATCTTTAATTCAAACTACCTAGTCCATGCCGCGTGTAGCCGCGGGCACGGAGTTCGGACTAAGGGGGATTTAAAAATGGCGGCGCCCGGGAACATGCAAATGAAGCCCAGGATATTTACATCTCGGGCTTCATTTGCAACTCCGCTTGCCCTCATTATCCTACCTAGCTCGCACTAACGAGCTAGTGTAGCCATACCCTAAGCCGTGCCTACATGCTTTTGAGGATCTGGGCCAAGGATCCATTCCATGGAGAGCAATCACACATGTCCAGGAAGTGTTTGGCCCTTCCTGGAAGATCTTCCTGGATTTTCTCATTCCATGTGGATGTTACCACAGATGGGCTCATGCAGCACCCTCCAGATCCAGACAAGGTGGCTGCAGCTGTGAGTTGGGGTTGGGATTCTGAAAGGGTTTAAATTCTGGTGCCTGCGAGTTCTAGAGTGTTCCAGTGTGCAGTGTTAGACCAGGTTTACACTCGGGGAGAGAGTCAACCCAACATATGCAATAGCAGCCATGTGACTGGAGTGGATGTGTAACTTAGATCAAATTTCCACGGCAACCCAACTGCGGGGGCTTGACAGGAGAAAGTCTCCCGTCAACTTCCCTTACTCCTCACAACTTGGTGGAGTGATGGAATCAACGGGGCGCCATCAGTGATTGATTTAGCGGGTCCTTACTAGACCTGCTAAATTGAGCCCCGGGAGAGCGATCGCTGCAGGACTGAGCGCCTGGTAAGTGGAGACAAGCCTTTAGTTTGAGCTTAGTAACACAAAGGCAGACAGTACATTCTACCTGTGAGAAGTGAGGATCACTGAACATTGGTTCTGTACTTCCTCGGTGATGATTTTCCAAAGGTGTCGTTTAGCATTAGGATCCATTCCAGAGCTTGGTTCATCCTTTAACCAAACAAAAAAACAAACAAAAAAAAAAGATTGTAAGTTTAAAGAGTAAAGAAAATGTAATTTCTGTTCCTCTCTGTATCAGCTCTGTTTAGAATCATCATTAAAGATGCTACAAATACTAATACAACTACTTAGCTCTCATATGGAGCTTTCTGACTGTGTTATCAGTATTATTTATTTGTATGATGATAGTGCCTGGGGTGGGACCCCCTTGTGCTAGGTGTTGTATAAAACAGATATTAAGAGAAAGTCTCTTCCACGAAGAGCTTACGAGCCAAACAGACAAGACAGCCAGAGAAGCTTACAGCAGGGATGTGACTTCTCCAGATTCACACAGCAGGTCAGTGTCAGAGCCCATGTCTCCTGAATCCCAGCCCAGTGCCCTCTTCACTGCTCAGGGCTGTATCGGAACATTAAACTAATGTACAACCACTCAGGCTCTCTAGAGGAATCGGAAGCCTGGTTCCCATTAATTTTAAATCAAATAATTTGCAAGCTTCAGCCTTAGCTTTCCAAGAGCTGACTCTGAGGTTCCACAGATAAACATCCCTCCGTGTAGATACTGTAGCAGCCCGAGAGCAGGGGGCCACAGAAGCCAAGTGAAAGGCAGATACAGGGGGAGTTGGGTATGTGGGTTTATGTTCCCTGCGGAGGCTTCCAGAGACGGTGGCCCAGCCTTTAGGACACCTGAAGCCCATCTGCAGACAGACTGGAGGGAAGGCTGATTAGAACACCTGCCGCCAGTTAAGGCTTATGGGCACACTATAAAAACCTTCCCTCGGGCATGGCAGGGGAAGAAGAAAAGGAATGGACCAGAGGAGAGAGACTGAGCGGAAGACAAACCCAGAAGGCAGCAAGCTAACCAGGCCTGTTCCAAGACACCAGGGAGTCGGTACCCAGGGAGTGGTTGGGGAAGTGGCCCAGAGAGGGGCAGCTATTCAGTGGGGCAAGGACCAAGCCTCACAGCCACACTCGGGGCTACCCCACACAGGGCCCTGGGCCAGAACCCGGAGCAAATGGGTGGGACCAGGTTTCCCCCACCCCTCCTCCTGGCTGATGGGCTGCCAGTAAGGAAAAGGGGGACCCTTGGACTATCGGAGGGACTGACCTCCAAAACCCCGGACTGGCCAATGATGAAAAAGGCTCTTGGAGTGGGAGTACCCTGGGCTTCTCGACAGTGGTAGGGACACCGCAAGCCTCTGAGGCACATGCAAATAACAGAACGGCCCTTTGTCTCCAGACCGACCCGCCTTCTGAGTAATATCTGCCTCATTTACAGGCAAAACAAGCTGTCGAGCTTCAGAATCCCATGGACAATACGCCACAGAGGAGTTACAATACGTGGCGCCCCACCTCGGTCACCGTCAACAAAGTTCCCAGCCAGCTGCCCGTCATAGAATTGTTATTGTGGGGGAACAATGTACTCGACGAAGCAGAAAGAAAACAGCTTTGTTCTTCAGGAAGCAGCTTGCGCTCAGACAATCTCCTCGTCTCCGCTTCTGTGGGGCTTGTAGGCGCAGACAGAGAAGCGAAGGAATTATGCAAAAGGGGGGCGGCTCTTCACGGGGCGTAAATCAAAGCTGTGCACATCTGGCCCAGCGTCTGGCTAGGGATTGCTCAGGACTGCAGAATTTAAAACCCCCAGCGACAGGGCGGTCTGGGACGTTGGGGGGTTCGTTTCTGTCTTTTAAACAATGCATGTTGCATGTAGTATCACCGGTGTGAGCACCCAACATTTCCTGGGGGTACTCAAACCCCGCTCTGCTGCAGGCTCTTATTCTCGAGCCCTTTCTTAGTGATCCCTAACATCCGGTTGGCTTTTTTGACTGCCGCGGCACGCGGCGTGGATGTTTTCAGAGACCTCTCCACAAGGACTCCAAGATCTCTCTCGAGTGGTGACAGCTAATTTAGACCCCAAGGTTTTATATGTATAGCTGGGATTATGTCTTCTCAATACACATTGCTCTGCATTTGTCAACATTGAATTTCATCCACCATTTTGTTGCCTAGTCATCCCGTTTAGAGAAATCCTCTTGCAGCTCTTCATAGGCTGCCTAGGACTTAACTATCTTGAGGAGTGTTGTGTCATCTTAAACTCTATGGGTATGTCTAGACTGCATCCCTCTGTCGGCAGAGGGATGCAGATTAGGCAGGTTGACATTGCAAATGAGGCAGGGATTTAAATACCCCGTGCCTAATTTGCATTAAAATGGCCACCGCATATTTGCCGACTCAGCACTTTGTCGGCAAAAAGCGGCAGTCTAGAGGGGGATCTGTCAAGAAAGAAAGCCTTTTTTGCCAGATCCTATAAACCTCCTAGAGGCCTGGGAATCAGGCTGGTTGCCTTAACAACCATGAGGTAGAAAAGACGGGCTATTTGCAGTGATTGAATCCTGTAGGGCCAGGTGAGGCTTGTTGAGGACAGCAGACTACGAGGCCGATAGCAGCAGGAGAAGGGCCAGAGAAAAACCAGCTCCTTAAGATGTGTGGGGCTCATTTAAACACTGGCCGCTTATAGATGCTGCGGCAACCGAACTTGGAGTGCTGGGGTTGTGCCTGGGGCCACGTCTACACCAGGAGTTTATTTCAAATTTACTAAGTTCGACATCTGGGCACCTGATTTTACAAAGTTGAACTTCCGTGTCCTCACTGCGGGGAAGAACTGAATGTAGTCTGAGGCAGGCTCTGTTAATGTGGAAACACTACCTCAGACTCAGAGTCCCAAGAAGCACTGTGGGGAGCTGCAGGATGGGCCAATTAGTTCAAAACAGCAGCACTGGAGTGTCCCCACTAACATTATTTCAGATGTACAAGTTCAGAATTCATAGAATCCTAGGGCTGGAAGAGACCTCAGGAGGTCAAGTCCAGCCCCCTGCCCAAGGCAGGACCAACTCCAACTAAATTACCATCACTCCTCGTGAAAAGCAGGAGTACAGAGTTCGAATTCCGCGTCCCCTTATTCTGGAATAATGAGCTTGGTAGTGTGGACACATCGCTTACAAAATCGACTGGGGTATGTGTGTTATTTTGTACTAAGGTCCTAGTAGAGACCAGGCTTTGGAGAGCTTCAAGCTGAGGAACATGACTGGGAAACCTGAGCTGTGATTTTGGGTGTGCACGTATGGGATGTTGTGTGTGCCATCTTTCCCAGAGTGACTAAAACTTGTGTGTAACCCAGGAGCTCCTGGGACTTCTACATCAATGTCAAACCTACTGTCAGAGGCTGCTCTTTGACAACAGCAAATGGCAGTTTGCACGAAGAGAACATGAGGCTACTTCAGAACAAACCTCCAATACCGTGTAAGAAGAAAACGTTAAGCTATGTTAGATGAAACAGTCGAATATTGCCCGTATGTGGCAAGAGAGCTATACTTTCTAGATCATATCTTAGAGGGACACTGGTTCTGGCTTTCAGCCCATAGTGGTGTGGGGTCACTGATATAGGCTATCTGCTCCTTTTGCTCCTTCTTGCTGTACCATGGAGAGTGTGGTCTCATCTTACATCTGATATGGAAGTTGTAGAGAGACAATACGTATGGAACATGTATGGCATTTTCTGTTCCTTTCCCTTTACGAGTAATAGGCAGATACAATAAAGCATCTGTGAGGAAGCCCTCAGGCAGTGCCTCTGGATTTCTCTGGAATACTTCCTACAGTTCTAGCATCCACATTTGAAAAAGGCTACTGGGAAAATTGGAGAAGGTGCAGAAAAGGGCCACAAAATAATTTAAAAAAAAATGAATACCTTAGTGTGAGAGACTTAAAAAGTTCCGTCTGTGTAGCTTAACAAAAAGAAGATTGAGAGGTCACTAGATTACAATGTATAAGTACCCTTCTGAGGAGAGTAGAGTGGGAATTAAGGTGCTCATTAATCTCGCTGAGAAAGGCATCATGAGAACCCAGGGTGGAAGGGAACAACCAGATATATTCAAATTAGAAAGGAGGCACCATTTTTTCAGTGATTAGCCATTGTGTCATTGTCTGCACCTCCTCTCAGGCTTACAGTCGTGTCATCATCGGGGTTAGGGGCGTGACCTTCCACCCAAGTGCTCCTTCCGCCCCGTGTCCCAGTCCCTATTTATCCAGTCTCAGCACTTCTCGCCGCTAAATGTCTTGGGTTAATCCCACCCGTAGAGTCGTTGCCACCAAGATATTGCCCGACTGATGGGAGGGGGACCTGGGCCCACCCTCACTCCAGGTCCCGACCCAGGACCCTAAGGACAGGGACATATCTCCCTGTCCAGTTGGTGGGGCTGCCGCCGTAACTCACCAACCCTCGAGCTGCCTATCGGCTCCAGCGCTCAGTCCTGGGTCACTTCCTCCCTCCGTAGCGTCGCTTGACAGGCCAGCCTCCTGGCGCTGCTCCAATCCTTCCTGTTTCTAGCTCTTCGCTCTGGAGGCTTCTGTTCCTCCTCCAGCCGCTCCTGTCCCCTTCTCTCTTGTTAACTCTCCTGCATGCCCTCCGACCAGCTCTCCTTCCCTTCCAGCTTCCGCCCCCTCTCCTCTCTCTTCCTTTCCTTCTTTCTCCTCTTTTGGACCCGTCTTGCTCCCTCTTGTAGTCCTTGCACATCTCGGAGTTGGGCCCCACCCTCTTTCCGGCATCCCCGCGCTTCTCCGCGTCACTTCTGGGGGCAGCGCCAAACAAGTGGCACACGGCCGCCAAGAGGCTGCGCCTTCCCCGGAAAGCACCTCGCCGGGGCTTTCAGGAGTGTGGGGCTCGGGGAACTCCACGGAGGCTGCTGCCGCCGCACCCACAGCCCCGTCACACATTGGAACAAATTACCAAGGGAAGTGGTGGATTTTCCATGTCTTTGGGCCTTCAAATGAAGACTCAACACCTTTCCAGAAGAAATGCTTTAGTCAGACACAATGTATTGGGCTCTGTATGGGGGTGAAATCCTATAGCATGTGTTACACAAGTTGACCTGTGACCTCTGATCTGATCCTACAAAGGCTGTGAGGATGGATAGACAGACAGACAATAAAATTGCTTTTAGTAGCTATGAGTGATGCCAATATAATCAAAAGGCAAGTAAGGGAACGTACAAGTATTAATATTAAGCAATAAATTGAGGTCTAGCTGTGATACATTTGTTAGTATAAGAAGCATAAGACTTAGCATAAATAAGGGACCTAGGGTTATAAGATTTAGCAACATGTGCTTTTGAATACACAATTGCACAGCAAAGAACACATTAATTGAATACTAATGAACTTCTAGGGAATTCTTAAGTATGTGAAACCATGAGGTCAACCTCATTAACATATCGGAAACCCTGGGAAATGTATAGATGCAAAAAAACCTGTCAACAATCGGAACACCAATTCCGGTTTCCTGGGCAACTGTAGTGTGAAAGCCAGAAAACCACCTAACGATGGTAATGGGACATGCTTGGTTGTTCAGGGGAAGGTGGGCCGGTGTAGTAAGGTGTAAATCCATCCTTTCGCTGGGCTCATCGGAATGACAGCGTGACAGCCAAAACCGTCACCACTGCCTTAGGATGACTTCCACTTACGTTTCTTTCCATCGGCACTTCTAATGGCCTCCAGAAGTTTGTGAGTATGTACAATGCAGGAAAACGCTTTGCAGTACTTCCCTTACGCACACTGATGTTTCTGTTATTTCAGTGAGATTTTTTGTCTGTGCTCACTGAAGTCCACGGTTTCTGCCCGTGCCTCACCAGTCTTCAACTCTGTGAAATTTCTGACCTCACTGCAGAGTAAAAAAACCTGACTGGTGCAATCTGCTTATCCCAGGCTGCAGGCAGGAGGTAAGAGTAGATGATATAGTGGTCCCTGCTGGCCTTAAAAACTACAAATCTTTTCATCACAAAACTTCCGATTTCTTACCAGCAGTAGAATTGACGGGTTGCCGATGAGGGCCAGTGCGGTCGATAACTTCCTATTAGTGCCATAGCTGCACATGGAGGTGACTCTGTCTTTGTATGGCATCAGATTAAGTCTATGAAGAAGCTGATGTACGATCTGTCGGTACAATGAATAATATAAACAT
This sequence comes from Pelochelys cantorii, assembly GCA_032595735.1. NCBI lineage: Eukaryota > Metazoa > Chordata > Testudines > Trionychidae > Pelochelys > Pelochelys cantorii. The sequence continues at coordinate 71,410,108 of CM064332.1, forward strand.
TTGATTTGCACTGAGAATTAGAGCAACCAGAGAATAGCTGGAACAAGCATGTATTTGCCAATGAATCAGCACCCCACTCCTTAACGGGTGCAAATCAGTGTAACTGCAATGTCTTCAACAGAGCTACGCTGATTTACATCAGGTAGGACTGTAGCCCTTGGTCCCCAGCAGTGCAGATACTATCACTGAATGCGCTTTGAAATAGCATGTTGCTGCCACGTAGGGTGTTGCTCCAAAGGAGTCTTTGAAGTGTGGGGATACACAGGAGTTTAACAATGTTACAAAGACCCCTGGGGAGAGATACATTAAGGACACAGCCTTTACGAGTCCCGTTTTACAAATTCCAGCTTCACCCGTTCACTTAGTAAACATTTGCCACCAAAGTCAACGGGCGTATTTGCACAGATGCCATGGGGATAGTTTTAACAGGATGGCTCCAGGCATGCATATCATGCATAGTATCTGATGTTTGCGGTATCAGCCCCTTCCTTATTTGTAGTCGTTTCATACCATATAATCAGAGAACCTTAGGGCTGGAAGAGACCTCAGGAGTCATCAAGTCCAGCCCTTGCCCAAAGCAGGACCAACCCCAACTAAATCAACCCAGCCAGGGCTTTGTCAAGCTGGGACTTGAAAACCTGTAAAGATTCTACCACCTCCCTAGGGAACCCATTCCAGTGCTTCACCACCCTCCTAGGGAAATAGTTTTTCCTAATATCCAACCTAGCCCTGCAACTTATTGTTCCTTGTTCTGTTGTCTGTCACTACTGAAAACGGCCTCTTTCCATCCTCTTTGAAACCCCCCACTTCAAGCAGTTAAATGATATTATCAAACCCCCCCTCACTTTTCTGTTCTGTAGATTAAATAAGCCAAATCCCTCAGCCTCTCCATGACTCCATGTTACAAAAACAATCAAGCCCTGGGACCATCCCACATTCATCTAGCCCTGGGATAGGCAATAAGCAGCCCACAGGCGAGACACGGTTTGCCAGGATTAATCCCTAGCGGATGGCCAGATGCTTCACCTCCCTGTGTGTCCACCGGTATGGCCTCTCGCAGCTCCCATTGGCTGCGAATCACTCTTTCCGGCCAATGGGAGCTGTGGGAAATGGTGTCCTGTTCTACTTACTGCCCACCCCCAGAAAGCCAGGGAATCCCAGGTTGGAAATCCATTATTGTCACCTTCCTCATTGTTTATTATGACACAAAATGGTCTCGATCAAGACAATGAATGTTAATGGAAGGACTCTCACTGACTTGACTGGGCTCAAAGGGAACTCTTTGGCCATACAGGTCTACTCACTCCTTTAATCTGTTTCTCTGGGATGCCGTGTAGCCGAGCGTAGAAGTACATGTGCTCTTCCACCGTCAGCAAGTCATCCAAGGCATCTTCTTGAGGGCAGTAGCCAAACAGTGACCAGTGGGTGTCATCAATGTCACTCAGGGATCTGGATCAGGAAAGGGTCATTTCATAAACATGACAGAACGAAGTCTCCTCTGGGCTCTTTGAAACAGGAGCGAAAGGGGAAAATGTTTGCCTAGCTGAAGGAGGGATGCTCTTAGCTCATGATATGTAAGCCTGTCTTAGCTCCAAGAAGGAAGGAGCATGTGTCTATGGTCCAGTTACTCACACTGAGTAGTACCTCACTCTGTTTGTCCATTGGTTTTGGTGGACCAGTTTCCAGTGGCCAGACTCATGTTCAGTAGCTCTTTGCTCCATTATCAGACCCACTGATCTCAATGGGACCAGTCGTGGTGTGTGGTATTATTCAATCAGAGGAAGGTGGATAGAATCAGGTTTTTAAGGACTCAGGTCTACACAACCTCTGAAGCTGATCTAACTTGTGCCGCTCGGGGGTTTGAAAAAGACACCCCGAGCAACAGAAGTTACAGCAACCTACGCACCATCCACACCATTGGTGGAAGATGCTTTCCTGGTAACAAAGCTTTACCTCTCACAGATGACTAATAATGGCCCGCCAACAGTAGAGTGCTCTGCTGTGGGCATAGCATGTCTTCAGTGGACATGCTACACCTAGGCAGCACTTCTAGTGTCGATCTGACAGTCAGATTCTGATCACACAAGAGATATAAACCCAGGAGAAACTCCACTGATGTTAGGGTGGGATATGATAGAGGTCTATAAAATCATGGTGTGGGAAAAGTGAATAAGGGAAAGGTATTAACATATTCCCATAATATAAGAACTAGGGGTCACCAAATGAAATTAATAGGTAGCAGGTTTAAAACAAACAAAAGGAAGTTTTTCTTCACTCAGTGCACAGTCAACTTGTGGAACTCCTTGCCAGAGGATGTGGTGAAGACTAGGACTTTAACAGGGTTCAAAAAAGAGCCAGATAGATCCATGGAGGTTAGGTCCATCAATGGCTGTTACCCAGGATGGGTAGGAATGGTGTCCCTAGCCTCTGTTTGTCTGGAAACGGGTGACAGGGGAGGGATCACGTGAGGATTACCTGTTGTGATCCCTCCCTTTGGGGCATCTGGTATTGGCCACTGTTGGCAGACAGGACACTGGGCTGGATGGACCGTTGGTCTGACCCAGTATGGTCATTCTTTTGAGGTGCACCCAGCACTAAACTTTGCCAGAGAAATGAAACTCAATACCTTGAGGATGTAATTAGAATATTTTTCAAAGGTGGAATTATCTGCTTTCTGTGCGTGCACGTGGTCTCTCTTTTTAAGTCTAACTCTTGGTAATTTGCTTTGCTGACCCAGCTGGGGTCCATGACCAGTGTTTTCCAGACAGACTTGTGGCTACATCCCTCCCAGACAGCTCACCCTCCGTACCCAGTTTGATCCCGGACGCGTAGTCTTCCGCTGGTAGCCCCGATGTCTCCCGTGAGCATTTTAAAAATGGTCGTCTTTCCAGCGCCGTTCACACCAAGCAGCCCAAAGCACTGGGTTGTGAGACAGAAAGGGAGGCATTTAGGCATGCTGCATTCAGGGCTAACGGATTGCCCTGCGGCGAGTGCTCCATGCAATGTGTCACTTCTCTGGCCCTTGAGCACACATGAATTATGAAAAAGGCAGAGGCAGGCAAAGTGCATAGCAATAGCCGAAGGGAGGTTGTTTATTGGGCGGTGTCTCGCAGCACGCATTAGGTCCTCTGGTTAATATAGCAGCAAAGAATGGATGGGTCTATAATACAATTGTTCCTTTTATTTCGAGATTCACGTTCATATCCCAGGATCATCTTATTCTAGTAAATGCAGGCTGCTGCCACTTCACGGGCTAAAGGAAAGCTACCTGGAGAGAGGTCTGCTTCAATCATACCCCCTGCAGCAGTGTAGACAGACCCATGGTAAGACAGTCACTGTACCCAGACACCGGCAGACGGGGGAGGAAGCAAAGGTACAGAGGAGAGAGAGTCAAATACACAAATGGCTGTTTGAAGTCTAATTCCCACTGACTTTCCTAGGGAATCGGAGACTATCTGCTGTGTATGCCTTTAAAAATCTCACCCTCGCCCGAGATCTGAGGCTAGATTTTCATAAGTCATCAGCTCCTATTTACCCAGCGTGCAAAGCCCTTCTTAAAATCTGGCTGTTGGTATCAAACTGGGATTGGAGCAATTCTGAAAAATCTGGCCTGGCCCAAGATCAGGCCGGTGGCAGGAACAGAATCCAGATCTCCTAGTCCTGTGTACTAACCATTGGACCCCACTGCCTTGCCACCTGCCCATCCCCCTTTCCAAGCCCACTGCTTTCTGAATAGTCAAAACGACATTTCCAATGGTAATTGTGAACCCATGACAGACCAACAATGCTGAGTTTATACTCAGTCTTACCGCCCTGCTGGGGACAATATACTCTGGTGTATCCTAACTGAACTGGCTCTAATTTCCTTGTCACCGAAGTACAAAAGTCCTGACAAACTTGATCTTCCAAGTCTCCTATAGAAGTCAGTTTAACAATGCCAAATAAAGAATTGCCATTTTTTACTGTACAATCCTAACACTTAGAGGCACCAATCAATGATCAAGACCATAGTGTGCTAGACGCTGTATAAAACACGCGGTAAAAAGACAGGTCCTCCCTCTAGATTATCACAACGAGTAGTCCTATGGCATCTTAGAAACTAACAAAAATATATAGAATCGCCATGAACTTTTGTGGGTAAAACTCACTTCATAAGATGAGTTGGTGGAAAAAACAGACACCGATATATATATATATATATATATATATATATAACAGCCAAAGAAGTACCTGTTAATTGTAGGACCTGTGGTAATGAGGCTAATTAAGTGGGCTTGAAGTGTCCCATTCATAGAGTTTGATGTGAAAATGTGGATGTTAAAGGCAGAAGAAATTGACTTTGTAATGTGCCAACAAGCCCAGGGTACCAGTATCAAAGTTGTCGATGAATTCCAGTTCTGCATAGTGTCTCTATAATTGGCTGGTGAAATTCTTTTGTAGAAGAATGGCTACTTTTAAATCCACAATTGAATGATCAGGTAGGTTAAATGTTATCCTCCAGGTTTATTTGTGTAACCATTTCTGATGTCTGATCTGTGTCCATTTATCCTTTGGCCAATACACATGACGGAGGGGCATTGCAGGCACTTCATGGCATATATCACATTAGAGGATGTGCAGTTGTATGAGCCGCTGATATTGTGGCTTATGTGGTTAGGTCCTTTGATGGTGTCGCTTGTATAGATGTGTGGACAGAGTTGGCAGAACATTTTAACCTGCCTGGTCACTCAATCATGGATTTAAAAGTAGCCATTCTGCTACAAAAGAATTTCACTAATCAGTTACAGAGAGAGACTGCAAAACTTGAATTCATCATCAAATTTGACACTGTTAACCTGGGCTTGAATAAAGATGTTAATTGGTTGGCACATTACAAAGCCAATTTCTCTTGCTTTTAACATCGGCATTTTCACATCAAAAGCAATGAATGGGGCACATCCAGCCCACTTAATTAACCTCATTACCACAGGTCCTACAATTGACAGGTACTTCTATGACTGTTATGTACTGGTATATCTTGGTTTCTGTTATTTCCACTCCAGCTCATCTGAGAAAGTGGGTTTTACCCACGAAAACTTGCGATTCTACATACTTTTGTTGCTCTCTGAGGTGCTACTGGACTACTCATTTTTAAAGTTACAGACTAACACGGCTACCCCACTGAGACAGATTATCAGTTTCCCTCCCTCTTTCCTTTGTCTTGTCTGTTTAAGCTATTTGAGGCAAGAACGGTCTCTTGCTATCTGTGCATGCTATTGCTAGCCCAATGCGGGGGGGGGGGGTGCATCTGATTTCAGCTCGGGTGTCTGGGCTTCTATTAGAATACAGAAAGTCAGTGATACTCAATAGACAGAGGAGACCCCCCCCCCCAAGAGAGGAAGGAAGGATGAGGCAATAGTAAAGCAAGGTACTCGTCGCGGTCACCTGCTCTTGCTGAGTCTTAAGCACAGACGGGGAAGAAAATGAGGTAGTGGCTTGGAGGGCATTTTCAGTTCCCTCTACTGTTCTAACTCCTTTACTAGAGAAGAACTGCTGCTGTCTTAGCCTGCTTGCTTACCTCGCCTGCTGGGATCCCAACGCTGATGTTTTTTACTGCCATGATCCTTCTCAGAGGAAGATGGTAGATCTTGGTGAGGCTCTGGAGTTGCACCACGTCGTTGTCTGCTTGGCCCGACTCAACCCGCTCACGCTCAGCCCGAACATCTTCGTCTTCATCAGCTTCCGGCAGCAGAAGCGGCAGCCTGCCATGCACTTTGTTGAACAGGAACCTACAGGCGTAGGAGCAGGCAATTTTCCTATCTGTTCAGAGGACTTAGGCCTTGTTTTCACTCTGCAGAAGATCGAGGCTTCCGCAATCTAACTCCTGGAGTTTGATTTAGTGAGTCTAGTTAAGACTTACTAAATCAAACTCAGAGGGCACCCCCGCTGGCATGCGGTACTCCTGCTTCTGTGAGGAGTAAGGGAAGCCACCAGGAGTGTTTGCTCCTGTCAACCTTCAGCTGTGGGAACACCACGATGCTCTGCTTAAGGTAAGCCAACTCTTGTTATATAGAATGCATAACCGGAGTTGTGTCCCTTAGCTGAGCTGCCGGGTCTACTGTAGACCTGGCCCTAGTGTCTTTTCAGTAAAAATGAAATGAGATCCTATTATATACACTAGTTGTATTATAAAATTCTCTCCTATTATTATTCTGCATATGACACTTACAAATAAATGTTCTTTCTCTGCAAAGCTTTTCCTTGTATTCATCAAATGCGTTGCTTTTGCTATAGGGCCTACATCATGGCAGCTTTCAGTTCTGGTGACCGCTTTGACCATCAGAACGTGGGGAGCAGCCCCTGCATGAAGTGAACCCCAGATCAGCTTGGTCTCAACATGTCACAGCACACATTGAAGGGGCTCTGGATCAGCTGACACCGGAGCTACTCTTCCGGCAGACCCATCAACATCCCGAGGCACCAGAGATCTGAAACAGCTGCCCTTTGGGTCACCTTTCCAGCACAGAATGGACTCTGTCAGCCAGGCTGGTTCTTTTTGAAACTGAACTCACGGGCCTGTGCAGATGTTACAATACTAAATACCTCTCCCCTCTCCGATGTTGGAACTGTCCAGCACATGCACAAGTAGGACAGGCAAGCAATTCTAGATGCCCGTAGACAGGAAGGGGCATCCAAAAATTAAGGTGCACACATTTGCACTACTCATCACAAGCAGAGATGGGAACTGCCACCCGAGAGAGCTTGTACGGTGTTGGCAAAGTGCTGTGTAAGTTTATAGAGCGATGACAAATAATAATAATTGATAAGTATGACCGTGTCAGATCCCAGCACTAACGTACTGAGCTCTGTTTTAATCTCCAGCCAGGGTAGGAATATAGATGGTACTTACTCTAATATACCAGACCAGACTTTCTGAATCATCCCGTCACGCACTAAGAGACGAATGGCAAAGAATATCGTGCCCTGGATAAACATGCCCAGCAGCTTGGAGCTTATGTGGTCCAGCTCAAAGGTTTTGTTGGGGTAATCCACACCATAAGCTTTCAAGAAGCCCATCAGTGCCTGGTGCTGGGACAATTCAATCAAGCCGTAGCCAAAGCAGAATTGTGGGAAGATCAGGAAAACGTGCCTCAAGATTTCAGTGAGATCGTGCAAGCCCTGGAAAGAAAAAAAAAAGAAACACGAATGATCATTGTGACTTTGTTCTTGGGGCAGGCGTGGGATTGATTCCTGTTTGGGCTTATCGGCCCCTCTCAGACCCTAGATAAATCAAGAGTGAAGAGCTCCAAAATGGTTTGTTTCACCGTTGTAAGGAACGGAGGGTGGGAAAGTCACTGGGAATCAGTGCCCACCCCGTTAGATGCTTTGGAAATGGAGAGTGAGCACCCCCAGCTCATATTTCCAGGTTTCTAGGCTGCTATTCCCACCATTTTGCACAGCAGCCAGAAAGGTGCCCTGAGGCCGCAGCTGGGAATTCTCCTGGTGGAGGGACCCCTCAGTGAGGTAAAGCTGAGTAAGCAAGTTGCAGGCTGCAGTTCTTCATGCAGGTGGGGATAAAGCCATCCAGCTGCCCTAGCACATCAGTTCTGCTTGTTCAAGCAGCCCCGTGCCCACTGTCCAGGAGACACGTTTCGCCTGGGGAAGTGCTGGAGTGGTTTTCCAGCGAGTACGTGACAAATGCATAGCACAAGCCAAGAGTTTGGTAAACTGGTACTGCCTGACAGCGGGACAAAGACGGATTCCAATTTTTTAAAATCAAGAGATTGTCCTGGTAGTAAACAAAACCAAAGTTTACATTTTAACCAGATGGATTCTCCAAGACACATGGGAAGCAGAGGTGTGAAGGAGCAGTGCTCGACTTTAGGGCCTAGGGCAGAAGCCTAGCCGGGCCTCAGGAGGAAAGGGCGGGGCCCCAGGAGGAAGGGGCAGGGCATCAGGAAGAAGGGGCGGGGCTGGGAGCTAGCCTCCCTCAGCCAGACCTTCAGCACCACATGAAATGCCACTGCTGAGGCAGTGGTAGTGACGGACAGGAGGCCCGGGCCTTTTTAAATCACCAGGCCCCAGGGCAGCTCCCCACTTTGTCCCCCCTCTGTTGGCAGCCCTGCTTTTCCCGTTGCGTGGGCAGGAATTCAGTGTATTCAGCACTTGTTTTACATTTAGATGGCAGAAAGTTTAACCCTGGGGGCACTGAGATTTAGTAGTCAGCCTCAGTAATTTGCACTGGAAGAACTTAATATTATTAATTCTCAACACAACCATCTTTCCCAAAAAATGTGGCCTGCATTCATTCCCTGCTCTCTCCCACATGCATCTGTTTTCTGTCCTCCAAGATCTCCCATATGCCTCTGTCTCTACTCCTGGTTCCTAACCACAAGTGGGGCAAATTAAATGGACAAGCAAGAGTCTGACTTGCTCCATGTTTTGGCAATAGGAGACCTCACCAGCCCCTTGACCTGCCTTGAAACCTTGAAAAAAATGCAAGTTCAGGGTTGTGCTCCAAACCCCATTGAGACCAATAGGGAAAACTTCCATTGACTTCAATAGCCTTTGCTCAGGCAGTTGGCCCTGGGCTACACTAGGACCTTATTCCGAAATATCCTCCCCCCCAGCAAGTTTAAATTTATAAGCGGTGCGTCCACACTACCAAGCCCATTATTTCAAAATAACAGGCTGTGGAATTCAAACTCTGTTCTCCTGCTTTTCATCAGGCATAACGCTGATTCCAAACTTGTATGCCTGAAATAACATTAGTGTGGACACTCTGATGCCGCTAATTCAAACTAATTGGCCTCCGGGAGGCCTCTCGCAGCTCCCCAGTACTTCCTGGGGCTCTAAATCCGAGGTAGCATGTCCATATTAACGGAGCCTATCTCGGACTAATTTCAAGGCTTCCCCGTACCGAGGACACGCTACTTCAAATAGGTTAAATTGGGAGTTATTAAGTTGAATTTAGTAATTTTAAAATAGTTTCCTAGTGTAGACATGGCCTTGGAAAGCAATCAGTTTTCTAAGAGTTAACACAGGGATTAGTAGTCCTGTTTAAAATGGTATACATTAAGACATAGTATGGGACTTTAGTGCATGCCAGCAGAGTCTACCTGGGCCAGGACTAATGTACCATGTAGACAAGCCCAAAGTGACAGTGAGCTCTTACCTGATCAACAGCCTTTTCCTGGGAAAGCAGAAACACCACCGAGTGAGTAATGATGGTATTAATGCCAAAGGACAAGTTGATGCTGACATAAACGATGAAGGCCATTCCCGTTTCCTTGAAGATGCCAGCCAGCAAGTACATCCATGAAAACGTTGCGTATCTGTAGAACACCAGCCACAGAGAGAGTAGTAAAGTGATTCTAAGAGTGGTGAAAGCTGACAACAGAATAAATTCCGCCTCACACATGATACACAAGTGGGTAAAGTCACTCTCGCAATAATAATAATGCCTATTTCTTATGTAGCACCCTTCCTCAGCAGATCTCAAAACTCTACAGCACTTTTTAATCTCACAACCTTGCTGTGAGAGAGAGGAACATTTTACAGCAGAGTCATACTGACTCACCCAATGTTAGAGAAGAAGTCTCTAGTGGAAGAGGGACTCGAACGGTGGTGGCCCTCAGTCATGCTCTGGGCCTTAACCACCGGACTGACCTTCCTTCTACTCTTGGACTTGGGAATTTGAAAGAGAGGGGGAAAAAATAGAAAATCTATCTGGTGGAATTGGAGGGAAACGTTGATGAAACGTAGTCAAGGCAAAGTGAAACTCTTTAACCAGATCAGCTAGGGGCAAGGTCTTGAAGATCTTGTAGGCCTGACCTAGCACAAAGTACAAACGAAAACATTGTGGGAAGATTCAAAGCCAGCCTGGCTTCTTCATAGAATTGTAGAACACTAGAACTGGAAGGGACCTCGAGAGGTCATCGAGTCCAGTCCCCTGGCCTCATAGCAGGATCAAGCACCCTCTAGAGCAGGGGTCAGCACGGCTCTCGAGCCAAACATGGCTCAGTATGGCACCAAATACGTCATTCCAAAAATACATGCAACTTTTTAAATTCAAATGAAGAAATGAATTCAAATTTTAAACACATAGTTATTCATGTCCAGTTGGTCTTTTTTGGTCTATTTCCTCTTTAACCAGAGGTTGGCCAGCTGAGGGACCGCGCTTTTTTTAAGGGGCTGGCTGTGGGGGACACGTGCGTGCTCCAAGTTGGGATAGAGAGAGGGGCTGGCGGCAGCAGATACCTCCATCTGGCCGCGGAGACCTGGCTCCAGCCCCCATCTTGCGGCCACGGTCTGTCCCCAGCTGCCAACAAGGTCCCAGTCAGGGCAAACCCCCATCTGGCCACAGCGTCCTGTCCCCAGCCCCGATCCTTGGGCAGGCCCCAGGGTCTGGCCCCTGTCTAGATGCAGGAAAGGCTGGTGGTGGCCCCCCCCCTCCTGCTGTGGCATAGGTAGGAGGGGAGGCCACGATCCAGAAGCAGCGATCCTGGCCCAGCTCCTCGTCCAGCTACTGCTGCCTGGGTGCAGAAGCCCACCCACGGCCAGGTAAGATAATCCCGGCCCCCCCCCACTCTACCTCCCGTGCCCAGTACCCTGCCCTTCCCACACACCCCTGAACCCCGATACACCCCAACCCTGACTCCTGTAGCGCCACATCCACAAACTGCACCCCCAGCAGCCCCGTGAAATCAAGTCTGTGAGTACAATGGTTCATTGATGCAGTTCTCATGTCCATTATCAACCATAGTAACTAATCTAATATCAGGTGTCATCATAGTTTCAGTCATGCAAATGGGCATTCTTGTTCGGAATGTTGAACAAGACCTGCCAGATGCTCCAGGTCCGGCACATGTCCTGGATGGGCAGCATGGTGGCTGCATCAGTGCTCCTGTTCCCAGCCCCTGTTGCTGCCCAGCTGATCCCAGGACAGATGGGGACTCGAACCCCCAACCCCAGGCTCTGGAGGATGATGGCCACTGTAGGACCCACCTACCTCCCTACTTTCAGGGGCTGCCTTCTCCTTCCTTCAGCGGATGCCAGCTCCCGCCCTCGGGAAGTGGGTGGTGGCTGCCCAGCTGCCAGAGGAGAGTCCCATGGCAAGCCACCTTCCCCACCCATGCCCTGCCAGCTCCTGCCCTGGGGAAGCAGGGTGCTTTATCCTCCCTACCACACCTCAGCCCTGGGCCCTGAGTCCATCAGACACCTGAATCCCCTGCCCTGTGCCCTTCATCTACTCCTACCCAGACTCCGGCACCCCTGCAGGGCTCATGGGGGCCACTGGTGGGCATACAGTACAATCTGCCTGGAGAGGAAATAAAGACAAGCACAGCCAGGCAACTTTCACCCCCACCAGTGTGTCCTAGGTCTCTGAACCTCTACTGTCTGAGCTGCCACCTTGGGTTCCCCTCTTTCTGGAACAGGGATAACGGTTCTTGCCTCATCTCTCCCGTGGCTTTTGATGGCTACCGAGTTAAGGGTTATCACGTGCTATCTGTATGTGGGAGTCAGCCCAGCCTCTCCAATTCTTACATAAGAACGGCCATACTGGGTCAGACCAAAGGTCCATCCAGCCCAGTAGCCTGTCTGCCAACAGTGGCCAATGCCAGGTGTTCCAGAGGGAGTGAACTGAACAGGGAATGATCAAGCGATCTCTCTCCTGCCATCCATCTCCATCCTCTGACAAACAGAGGCTAGGGACACCATTCCTTACCCATACTGGCTAATAGCCATGAATGGACTTAACTCCATGAATTTATCTAGTTCTCTTTTAAACCCTGTTACAGAACTAGCCTTCACAACCTCCTCAGGCAAGGAGTTCCACAGATTGACTGTGCGCTGTATGAAGAACTTCCTTTTATTTGTTTTAAACCTGCTGCCTGTCCCTGACCTCAATCTTTGGGCAGGCCCCGGTGTCTGGCCCGTCTGGCCACAGGAAGGCCTGGTGGTGGCCCCCCTTCCACTGTGGCACCTTTGGTTCCCCTTTGTAAAACAGGGATAACAGTTCTTGCCTCATCTCTTCCAAGAGACGGGACTCCCTGGAGCAGTGACGGGAAAGTCATGCAGCTCTGTTCCCGGCCCCAAACCTTAAGCAAATTCCTGCCTCCCTCCCATGAAGTCCTGTTCAAGTAAACCAAGCTGCACACTCACCCGAACATCATCATGAGAAGATAGACAGCCAGTAAGTTATTATTGTTGAAGAAAGCAGGTATTTGGAAAGAAGAAATAATGCCTATTGAGAGTGCGACCGGGACCGTGAAAAGAGCCTGTGAAATGAAATGGAAGGGTGTGTTATAGGCAGACTAATTAATATCCTAATAGAATGACCTGCACCTGGTACAGGGGAGGGAATGATCAGGACTCCATTTTGCCCTAGAGTCCATCAATGGGAGTGGAGAATAAATTCTCTTAGGCCCCCCGGAGCATCCAAGCTTTGAACCCCAGGAAGCGGGAACATGCAAGGCTCGGGTGCGAATGAGAAATGCCCATGCCGTTCCTATTACGGAGCCACTTTCGGCTGTTTATAACACTACATCAAGCCAAGGACCTGCGGAGTAGCAGCCTCCGGAGGTTCCAGCTTTCCCCGACTTTGGGGCTCCAGAGAATTAACTGAGGGGTGTTCGCTGAGAAATATCTGCTTGCTGAGACTCAGGATTAGTTTCTGCCTGATGAATATTGATTGCAGTGAGAAGGCCGGGGCGGTTTCGACAGGCTCATTTAAAAATCTGCAGCAGCAACCGGGAGCATAAAAGCAGAGGCAGGTGAGGTGTCTGAATAGTGACTCGCTTAATACCTCGACCGAGCGCCCCAGGAAGCATACGGGAGTAATTACTTTGAATGACTCTGAGGAGGGCTAGTTTGAAAAAGCAGCCCCGGAGCGTCCACACTGCCGCTATTTTGAGATAAGCGTTATTCTTCGTGGAAAGCTGGAATACAGATTTCTAAATAAGCAGTCATGTGGACGCTCCGCTTGTTATTTCAAAATAAGGGATATTAATAAGTCTGTAACAAACTTTAAATACAGAAGTGTGGGGGGGGTGGTTCACTCTAGAATCTTGTTCTTGGTGTCTAAAAGTTAAGTTATTTACCAGGTCGTAAATGAAGTTAGTCACCCAATAGATGGTCACACTAATGCCTGAAATATGCTGCAGTTGCTTCGCTTTGGTTTGATGTTCTTTTACCACGTACAGCACGAAGCTGGCTGTGGTGATGGAGTAGCCAATCAAGATAGACATGGAGACTAGGATGTCAAGTAAGCTACTGAGCCTGAAGAGAAACGGGGAAGAAAGACAGAGTCAGTGTTCGATCTCCCTTATTTAGAAGGCAATATTCATAGCTAACAGCTAACCCCGTCCCTTCCAGGATCTGATCCTGCCAACATCTCCTGTTAGTTGTGAATGCCCAACAGACCTTCTAACCAGAGAGGGTGGGAAAGGGGTATTTCCCTGGGGCCTGATGATTGAATGGACCTAAGGCCACTACCACAGGAGCGGCAGTGTCTGGAGCTGCAGGCCCTTTACATCACCGCCGGAGCACTGCATGAGACGCTCCAGGCAGCTGTGAGGGCTGTGGGGGGCCGGCATGGCACGTTCCAGGTGGTGCAGAGGTCTGGCTGCCTCAGCCCAAGGGCCTGCTGCTTCCACCTGAGGTCTCACCCCTTCTGGAAGCACAGAGCTGGACTCCCCACCCACACTTTGCCCATGGATCCGGCAAGTCTATTTCCCTCCCCTTATTCAGGCTAATAAGCACTATGGCTTGCAGAAAGACTATGCAGGTTCCGGCCCTAGGACTGTGATAGCAGATTGTTTGGAAAGACAGAAAGGAAAATATGTCCTTGATGTCCACAGCATCCCCACATTTATAAGAGATTCTGGGAGGAAACTAAGGGAAATCGCTGGTTCTGTGGCTATGGGGGAGAAGAACAATGTGAGCATTCAAAAAAGTTATTGATCAGTTCAGGTGGTTCCTGATTTCCAGACAGCGGTTTTCATTCTATGGCCACTCAGTGAATCAGAGCAACAGGTATTAGTGACATCAAGCCTCTTACATGACTTGTTCTTTACACTGTCCTCCAGGATAAGGGTGACTCACAACAGAAATACCTAGGAAAAGAAGAGATGTCGTTTAGAACGTGTATGGCTAAGATCTCCGTTGGGCATGGAGTGAGTCATGCCAGCTCCAGGGGCCCAGAGGGGATGGCTTCCGCTCTCACGCTGCCACTGATTGCTGGGGGCATCTCAGGGAGAAGTTTCACAACTGGCATCGATTGTTTTGAGCGGTTCTCCCAGGGTGCGTCTAGACTGCATCCCTCAGTCGACAGAGGGATGTAGATTAGGCACATCGAAATTGCTAATGAAGCAGGGATTTAAATATCCCATGCCTCATTAGCATAAACATGGCTGCCGCTTTTTTTTCGAAACAGAGTTTGTTCGAAAAAACCAGCAGTCTAGACGCGGATCTGTCAAAAATAAACCCTTTTTCAACAGATCCTGTAAACCTCAAAAAACGAGGTTTATTGGTGAGCTGTACCATATCCGATAAGTATTATCCTGGGTAACCCAATGTGGAAGCATATTTCACACTCCACTGGGTCTCCAGCCTTCCAGCAGATACCAGAATAAGCTTCAGACAACACTGCTTTTGGTTAGGAAGGTATATTTTCTGATGAGAAAAATGAAATTTAACAGTTCTGCCTTGTGAAGCTAGAAAGAAGCACCTGGACCACAGAAAACAGCCAATGCCTGGCCATTGGTCTAATGATTTGTTTCTGCCTTGTGTGCAACTCAGGTCTTTCCCAACCAGATTCATAAATTCAGGGCTGGGACAATCAAATGGAAAAAGGTGATAGGAATTCTCCGACCATAATATGGCATGCAAAGTTCCATCCAAACGGTTGGTTTAAACACTTCCCTTAGAAAGCCAGCTTCTAGCCATTAATATGCATATCCCATGTGAAGGATTTTTGCTCTGTTTAGATGCAGTAAGAATCTATTTATCCACGGCGCTAAGATAAAAAATATTCTGGGAGTACAAGGACAACCATAAATGGATTAGAACCCACAATGTAACAAAGTCAACTCTCTTATAAGTCCTGTGGCACCTTAGAGACTAACAAAAACATATCTAGCATCATGAGCTTTCGTGCACAACACCCACTTCCTCAGATGAGTTGAAGTGGAATTATTATTATTAGTCTCTAAGGTGCCACAGGACTGCTCGTTGTTTTTAAAGTTACAAACTAACATGGCCACCCCTCTGAGACTATCGGCCTCGGTTATTCTCATTTGTACTATGACTCCTGTTACTGCAGTGCTGTAAAGGGGCTTTGGGATAAATCAGAATAGGCCAATAGAGCTGTATTCTCCATAATGCACATACAGAACAGCCTGTTTTGAGGGAACAACGCTGAGCTCCTCTGGGAGAAAAAACCATTTGTCACTTGTGAAATGAGCCACTAGGGGGAGCGCTGTGAGTGGATGAGACGGCCTGGTGCTGGGAATGAAATGCTAATGAGCGTGTTTTCAGGAGAGTTCTAGAATTCATGGAACGGGGTTCGTCGCAGGCCAAACCAGGCTCTGCTGCATGCCTGAGGGAGTGACGTATTTTAAAAAGTTTGCCTCGGGGAGAAACGTGATCAAGAGTTCTCCTCTCTGTTTCTCCGCAACGCGCATCGTTACGTGTTTTCTTGAGTCCTGATTCCAAGGGCGCATGGGTGTACAAAACCCTCTTGCAACATCAGCTTGTTGTGACAGCCACAACAATGGCTTCAGAGGCTCGAGCCAGTCATAAGAAGACACTGCAGCTTTGCCCACTGCGGTATCATTTACACCTGAGAGCAAAGCAGGTGCAAAATGTTTCCAGCCTATAGGGCAGCATTTACCACTCGCTTTGTACTAGTGTCAAAGGCCATGCAGGCAGGGGACTGCTGGCCCTGAATGGGCCGATATCTCCATGGAAATAATGAGCTTCTCAGGCTACGCCATGGGGAAGGGGCGTAGCCTCTGCTCCCCCGGCGAAGGAGACTCCGCATCACTGCAAAAAGCCACTTTTCACATTCTGTAGCCTCTCATGCTCTGGGGTGGGAGTATCAATATCCGTGTGGCTTCTCTTTAATAGACTTGATGGATGGCAGAACGAGGAGCAATGGTCTCACATTGCAGTGTGTGGGGGAGGGGTCTAGCTTGGATATTAGAAAAAAACCTATTTCCCTAGGAGCGGGGGTGAAGCACTGGAATGGGTTACCTAGGCAGGTGGTAGAACCTCCATCCCTAGAGGTTTTTAAGTCCCAGCTTGACAAAGCCCTGGGTGGGATGATTGAGTCGGGGCTGGTCCTGCTTTGGGCAGGGGTCTAGACTTGATGACCTCCTGAGGTCTCTTCCAGCCCTAGGATTCTATGACTTCTGCAGCATAATGCAAAACGAAGAGAGACTCCAATGAATCCCAGAAGGTCAGTTCCGAGCTCCAGAGAAGTTCAATGGAAAACGGAACCAGTCTCCATGACTTTTTGGACCTGGAAGAGGTTAAGCTAAAAGTTTTCAAACTTTAACGCTGCGTCTACACTGCAGAGTTTTTGTGCAAGAACTCGCGGAGTGTCCACACTACAAGCATGTTTTTGCGCAAGAAAAAATACAGTAGATCGTCAGAAGACAGGGCTTTTTGCGCAAGAGTTATCCCTCTTTCCACAAGAAATAAGCCTTTTTATGTAAGAGCTCTTGCACAAAAAGGCGTCTGTGGACGGACAACAGGGGTTTCTTGCACAAGAAACCCCTATCGGAAAAAGCACAGGTGCTCTGATGGCCGGCCATCAGAGCTTTCTTGTGCAAGAGTGTCCATGGCAGTGTGGACACTGTCTTGCGCAAAAGCACATCTCTTGTGCAAAAGCACATGGCAGATCTCTTCCGCAAAAAGTTCTTGCGCAAGAAGCCAAGTAGTAGACGTAGTGGAGATGTAGCCCAAGTGCCTAAAATTATGCAACTAAATCCACATTTAGGCACCTAAATGGCCTGGCTTTCAAGGGGTGCTGGGAAAAACGGTCCACAGTTGCTATTAAATTCAAAGGGAGCCGAAAATCAGGTGCTTAACTTTAGGCACATTTACAGTGTTGTATAAAGATGCTGGTCTCTGTTTTATGTGCTATAGTCAAGACTCTGCACCAATGACACATGGACTGGTGCGATTTTATTTGCAGTTCATTTTAGGGAAAACAAAAGGGGAGTCATTCAAGAGCAATATTTTTCTTACAGGATTCAATGAAAATCTCCAGTTGCTAATAGCGATGGACCAACAACTCGAAAACATTTTTCTTCAGTTAAAAATAAAGGCCATCCAGTCTGACTAATCTGTTAATGCTGCAGAATAAAGTATTTTTTCCTTCACTGCAGCTTAGCCTAGAAGTCAAAATTTCCATTTCAATAGTATTTTTGTGGCGATGGAGAAGAGGAAGCCCTGTAGACGTAAGTCGAAAGCTATTATGATTTGCTTGGTGACAGGGCAAAAAGCTCCTTTTATGTATTTTCTTTTTTAAATATAGGAAGTTTAAGTCAAACCTCAAAAGCAGGATTGACACCTCTTTCGAATTGCTTGAAATGACTGTGCTTTTATCTGGCCATTTCAATGGTTCTTAAATTGTCATTTATTTGTCACAGCATCAAATGGCTTTCAGCCGCCAGCAAACTACTGCAGAGACGGGTCTGTCCGGTTGCATTTCAGACCAGCTGACAAGTCCTGTTAAGCTTTACTCATCAGTTCCTTTTCCCCCTCTATTCTGAGTACCTGTTTCTGAGAGGAACCTGGGAATTATCAGTCTGGTCATTTATTATCAGTCATTTCCAAAGACATCCAGAGCATACGAGATGTACTGAAAGCTTTATAAAATCTTCCAACACATTTCCATCAGAAAATGCCATTTTTTTCAAACTTGAAATTTTCCATAGGAACATGCCAGTTTCACTGAATTTTTGTTTCAGAGGGAAAAAAGCTCAAAAGTTGAACTTACCAGAAGGGAAAGGTTTCAATTATTATTTTTTTCATTTAAAAGTTTATTTTCTGTTATAACTTTTAATATAAAATAAAAAGTCAGAGAAAAGCTCTTCAAATTATTTTTTTTTTCAAATTTTCTTTTGTTAAAGTTCATCTCACAAGAAAGGTAGGATAAAATGGCTCTTTGAGCAGAAATCCATTTTGGGAAATATAGTTCAACTGTCCTTCAATTTGAAGGATGTCATTAATTTTAGTCCCAAAGGGTGCGTCTACACTGCACCCTTAGCTCAAAATAAGCTACACAATTTGAGCTAGGCAAATTGCGTAGCTTATTTCAAGTTAATTTCCAAATAGCACATTTTAAAATTTGTCACTGTGTTGACAAATTTTGAAATAAACCACTTTTCTGAAACATCCGTTAATCCTCATGGAATGAGGTTTACAGGGACGTTGGAATAGTGCACCCATTATTTCAAAAGCTATTTTGAAATAACGGGCACGCTGTCAAGATGCAGAAAATGCTATTTCGGGATACCGGAAGTATCCCGAAATAGCGCCATTGTATAGACGCACCCAAAGTGACCTCTTTGCCACATAAATTCGGCATGTCCTTCCTTTTAGCATTGAAAATCACACCGGAAATAAGGAATGGTGACGCTGGGCTGCAGATATTTGTTCGTGTTTAAAGGAACAGATCGTGCCGCACTTTGGGTTCCTTGCTGAAATAACAGTGTTGTGTCTTTCATTTGGGGGCTCGGTCTCCCCCCCATGTCCCACGCTGGGGCCTTGGCATATTCAAAGGTGCTTTTGGGGGGGAACCCTGTGACTGCGTCTCCCTGTTATCTCAGCTCACCAATGATCTAGAAGGGGATCTCAGCCTCGGCATACTACCACTCTCTCTCTCCACAGACCAAACTGCTGCACAGTCATGAAGGTGGCCTTCTCCGAGCTCAGCCAAGGCTGAGCACAAAAGAATGAGGCTACAAAGAGCAGTGGATCATCTGGTTCCATCCAGGGTTACCAATACCTGTCCTCTGGCAGCCAGGGAGACCCCATGGAGCAGAACTTCCCACTGCACTAGGGGATCACAAGGGGGGGTACACAAGCCAGGGCAAGTGTCACCCCTTAACAACTACATTGGCCTGGGGCTGCCTGCTGGGGAGATGGCCGGTGGCTCTAGGCCACACTGCTGCAGCAGCAAGGAGCTGGAGCCAATCAGTATATAAAAAAAAGAGGGGGCTACCAGCAGAGTCCATCCCACTCGGGGATTTGCTCCCGCACTGAGATAGCCGAGAGATAGCTGGGCCCCACTGACTCAAGGGGGCGGGTGTTTCAGGTGGGGTGGCGAGGGCCGTTCCTAGAAACAGATGTGCTATGCTGACACTCTTCAAAGGAACGCTAAATGAATCAGCGCTACCAGGACTAAAGATATTGTCCCCAGCGGTTTTACCTCTGGTTTTAGAGGGGGTAGGATTTCACCCAGGGGATACATTCCCTGCCAGTTCAAATTGGCACAGCTCCATTTTACACCAGGAATGAATCTGAATCATTTTCTCCCTGCAGAGGGAGAACTAGGACCCCTTCAGCGAGGGCACCAGGAGAAGCTTCAAGGCATGGTTAGCACCTACCGTATTCAGAAGACTTGTTTTTCGGCATGTTTGCTCTAAGAATGAAGTTGTTGAGGCTGTTGAGGTAGGCTGGAAGGCTGTGATATCCCTCTGGGTTATACCACACCTGTACTCGATTAGGAAACAAACACAGCAAGTGGAAAATCGTTACCAACAACTCTGGTTTCTTCCGTTTGGACCTATGAATGCCTCCATAATGGATATTTTAAAAGGTAGCAGTAAAAACATTTGCTAATGCCGGGCAATCAACAAATTAAGGGCCAGCGACTCAGTCATGCAAGATTCTGGTTTGTTAGCCTGGATCCTACAAAGCGCCTAAGCATGTGACTGGTTCCGTCCAATTCTAGAAGGTTTAGTGCAGTTGCCTTCAGGTAGACGAAGATGCACAGTTGCTAATGGTTTACATTAGTGGTGCTTGGGACACTAAGCTAATGAACACTTTGCTTTTCCACAACAGGTGCTTTTGCTTTTCAGCAATGTCAGTGGTTGGTATTTTCAAAGAGGGCTGTTGAAGTGAAGGGCCCACTGGGCACCTAATTGCTACAAGGTAGAAAACTTTGTGAAAATAGCACCTGGTTATTTAACAGCTGTGCCCCTGTGATAAATTCTGTTCTCACTTACACTGGTATAAATCCAGAGTACTTAAAGGGAGAACGGATATAGGTTTGTCTTCACTACGCGGAAGATCAACACTGTCACGATCAATCTTCCAGTGTTCGATTTAGCAGGTCTAGTGAAGACCTGCTAAATCAAACTCAGAGGGTGCGCCCATCAGCGCCAGTATTCCTGCTCCTCATGAAAAGTAAGGGAAGCTGAAGGGCGCATTTGCTCCCATTGACCTCCCGCTGTAGGGACAGCGTGGAAACTCGAATTAAGGTATGTCAACTCCAGCTTGGAGAGGGTCCAGAGAGAAGCAACAAAAATGATTAAAGGTCCAGAAAACATGAGCTATGAGGGAAGGCTGAAAGAACTGGGTTTGCTCAGTTTGGAAAAGAAGACTGAGAGGGGACATGATAGCAGCTTTCAAGTACCTAAAAGGATGTTACAAGGAAGAGGGAGAAAAATTGTTCTCCTGGGCCCCTGATGACAAGGACAAGAAGCAATGGGCTTAAATTGCAGCAAGGGAGGTTTAGGTTGGACATTAGGAAAAACTTCTTCACTGTCAGGGTGGTTAAACACTGGAAGAAATTGCCCAGGGAGGTTGTGGAATCTCCCTCACTGGAGATATTTAAGAGCAGGTTGGACAGACACCTGTCAGGGATGATCTAGATGGTGCTGGGTCCTGCCGTGAGGGCAGGGGTCTGGACTCGATGACCTCTCGAGGTCCCTTCCTGTTCTAGTGTTCTAGGATTCTATGAATGGTCCTGCCGGCAAGGCGTGGCCTTTCACTGCGCCATGCGGGTCACTGAGGGTAGGCGCAAAAGGTCGAAAGGGAGGAGCCGGACGGGGACTGTTCACACAGAGGAGCACTCCGCCACCCAGGAGGGAGGAGGCCTGAGAAACGGACAGAATCACATCCCTCATGCTACCTCTTAGGCAGAGGCGTCTGTCTGCAGAACTGAATGTAGCGAGAGTAGAACAAACCTCTTCATTTTACATACATACATACGATGCAAATATGTACGCAGATCAATGCGTGAGGCCTTTGTAATTTTTTTGCAGAATGTAATGCCTACTTAGGCCCTTCTTTCCCACTAGGACTCCTCACAACCTGGGCGGGGGGGAAGGATGGGAACCCAGACAAGACCAGGGTAGGCGAGCCGCCTCTGGAGCAAAGTCGCAGCGGTTGGGGAGGGTGCAGGCCTGCGGATGTGTAGAGCTGGGCTCAGGGCTGTGTCAAGCAAGAGTAGCAGAGTTAGGGCACGCTGAGGGTTACAGAGTCCCTCCCTTCCCAATGGACTGAATTCAGTTCTTTCAGTTCCCTTTCTTCTCTCTCATTCTCTGTGTATTTCCTCGTGAGGAACGGTAACCTGCAGGAGCGCTATGGTTACTCTGCAATGCCCCTCACACAAACAAGGACATTCCTCTTGCTTCACTTTGACTTAGCCGTGGGACTCTCAGGCGCCTGCCCACTCAGCACTGACTTGGCCCTAGGAGGCATCCGTTACCTTAGTTAGCGTTCTGTTAGCCGGCACTGGACTTATATCAAACTTGAGCTCAGTCGGTAAAGGCAACCCGAAGCTCCAGCCGCCGTACCTGCATGGGAAAAAAGACAGGGAAAGTCTCAGAGGGGGAGCCATGCTAGTCTGTCACTGAAAAAAACCTTAAAAAACAACGAATAGCCCTGCAGCTCCTTGGAGACTAACAAAACACATAGATGGTCTCGTGAGCTGTCAGGGGCACAACCCACTTCTTCAGATGGATGGAGTTAAGCGGACCAGGGACAAATAAATAGCAGAGAAAAAGAGGGGATGGGGAGGGAAAGAGAAAGGGAAAAAAGGGGGAAACATTTTTAGCGTCCATGCTAAATGAGGCTAATAGAGTGGGCTGTAAGTACCCAGTACTTAGCCACAATGACATAAAAAGCTAAGCACTGGGTACTTACAGCTCACTCTATTATCCTCATTTAGCATGGATACTCTAATATACAATTTTTCCCCCATTTTTTTCCTTCTCTTTCCCTCCCTACCCCCTCTCCTTCTCTGCTATTTATTTGTAGCCTGGGCCCCTTAACTCCATTCATCGGAAGAAGTGGATGTGCTTACAAAAGCTCCTGGGACCATCTACATATTTGGTTAGTCTCGAAGGAGCTGCAGGGCTAGTTGTTGTTTTTGAAGGTAATACAGGGAAAGGCATTATTGTTATTGGGAAAATGCAAGGCCAGCTCCTTAGCAGGTAGAAAGCAGTGTCAATTCCTCTGAAGTCACCGGAGGTGCATCAGTTTCTCTTGGGGCCTCTAGGCTCTGTACAACGAATGATCATCGCAGGTGTCACAGTGGATTCGCACAAGGTCCGGGTGGGAACAGGATTTGCACCGGTATTTCTAGCGTGGACCAGTTAATGCTGCTGCAGGAGCCTTCACTTTTACAAAGAAAGCAACCAGAAAGCAAGGCAGCGAAGTCCTAATTGGTGTTTATGCACATAATTCTGAACTGCATTTTGATTGCTGCCATCACCTGATTTTGCTACTCTCTTCACCGGTACAATTCCACATTTGTTGGATGATTTCCATGAAAGATAAAACGATCCCTTTCCATCAATACGGAGAGTTGCTTTTCCCTTGACTCCTTTAACTGCACATTTACATTGGCACCCTAACACTTCACACACGCAAACCCACCGTGTGCTAAACAGTGCCGAATAGCATCAGGCCCTGATTTAGCAAAGCAGCTTAAAATCTTGGACTGAAGCATGCACTAACCCTTGGTGCACTGAAGGATGCATTTAGAGTGAAGCCCCCCCCCCCACCATAGATACGGCAATGAATCAGAGTTTACGTGCACAGTTTCTGTACAAGTCTTGCTTAGAACATAAGAGCGGCCATACTGGGTCAGACCAAAGGTCCATCTAGCCCAGTGTCCTGTCTTCCAACAGTGGCCAATGCCAGATGCCCCAGGGTGGAGGAACACAGCAGGTAATCCTCACGTGATCCCTCTCTTGTCATCCATTTCCAGAGAAACAGAGGCTAGGGACACAATTCCTACCCGTCCTGGCTAACAAGTATTGATGGACCTAACCTCCATGAATTTATCCAGTTCTTTTTTGAAACCTGTTAAAGTCCTGGCCTTCAAAACATCCTCTGGCAAGGAGTTCCACTGGTTGACTGTGCGGTGTATGAAGAAAAACTTCCTTTTGTTTGTTTTAAACCTTCTACCTATTAATTTCATTAGGTGACCCCCTGGTTCTTAGGTTATGGGAACAAGTAAATAAAGTTTTCCTTATTCACTGTTTCCACACCAGTCATAATTTTACAGACCTCTATCATATCCCCCCTTAGTCTCATCTTTTCTAAGCTGAAAAGTCCAAGTCTTTTTAATCTCTTTATATCAAACCCATTCCAAGCCCCTAATCATTTTTGTTGCCCTTTTCGGAACCTTTTCCAATGCCAATGTATCTTTTTTGAGATGAGGCAATCATATCTGTACGCAGTATTCAAGATGTGATCGTACCATAGTTTTATATAGAAGAAATAAGATATTCTCTGTCTTATTCTCTATTCCTTTTTAAATGATTCCTAACTTTGTGTTTGCTTTTTTGACTGTCGCTGCACACCGAGTGGATGTTTTCAGAGTACTCTCCACAATGACTCCAAGATCTCTCTCTTGAGTAGTTGTAGCTAAATGAGTCCCCATCACATTGTACACATAGTTGGGATTATTTTTTCCAATGTGCATCACTTTAGATTTGTCAACATTAAATTTCATTTTGTTGCCCAGTCACTTAGTTTGGGGAGATCCTTTTGAAGCTCTTCACAGTCTGCTTTGGACTTAACTATCTTGTGCAGTTTGGTATCAGCTGCAAATTTTGCCACCTCCCTGTTTACCCCTTTCTCCAGATCATTTATAAATAGCTTCAATAGAATGGGTCCCAGGATTGGTAATGGGGTATTGGCCAGTTTCTTTCCTTAAATTCCTATATTGGACAACGGCTCTTCTTCAAAGTCTCACCATCAGCTCCCAACTCTTCCCTCCCACACAGTGCTGAAAGGCTGCTGCTGCTTGAATTCAGGTTTGGACCCTGGCAGAAATATGGGGAGGGAGCATGTAACCCTGCATGCCCCACCCCTATGTATTGCCTCAGGAAGATACGCCACCAGGTAGCAGGAGAGGTGGTCAGTCCCAGGCACAGAGGGCAGAAAGTGGTGGGCAGGGAGGGGAGAGTCAGTTACCCTCCCTTCCCCCGGTGTGAGAGAGCCGTATGGGCATGTCAGGGATAGGGGTGTATGTGTCACCCCTCCCCATGTGAACCCTAAGTCCTTAAAGATAAGAAGGTACATAAAAATAATCCAATTCCTCAGCATTTCTATTTAACAGGGGCTCAGTCAACTTGATGTTAATCTGGATGTTTGTAATTCCGATTGATTGCCATTGAACCCACGTGAATATGAGTAATTTTAACAGGTGTCCCATATTCAGGAGAGGGAAATCCGACCACCTTGACTGTAAGATAGGTGCCCCACCTCCAGCCTTAGCAGAGCGTTCAGTGAATCCAACACTGAGTCCCACCACGCTTGAAAGAAAAACTGTCCCAGGCCTGTAGCAATAAGCCCCATAGGACATGGCTATTCATGGGCTGCTTTCCAAAAGGAGGCTCAAACTGGTAACAAACCCCTGGTCAGTGAAACAGGACAAAGAGAAAGAGGAGTCGTTGTACCTTTTCTGGATGAACTCTTTGGCAGTGGCGAGAAGGTACGTTTCCACATCATGCCCCGTCAGGTTATAAACCATCCGAGAGGAAAAAGTCCTTTTGTGAGGTGGGGAGAAGTCATAATTTGGGCACGTCTGGAAAAAAAAAGTTTTTTTAAAACAATTTTTAACATTTACATTCCCTCTCTTCCACCCCCGCGAGGGAGAATTCATCACCAAGACAGGTGGTTGGGACACTGGCTCTCTGAAGGGTTGGGACATATCTTCGGATTAGTGACTCTATACAGCAAAACTCTTACACACGTGCCTTAGTTTATGCCAGTGTTTCTTAAACTTTTTAAGAACGAGAAACACCAAACAATAATTTTTTTTTATGGGGAACCCCAAGGATTTTTTTGTTACACACACACATACACACACACACACACACACACAAAAACCACAGGGAAAAGTTGAGCAAAAAAAAAAAATAGAAGGCTTACCCCTTTAAGGGAGGCCATTCCCCAGGGAAAAGTTGTTGACCAAACCTCCCCTCCCCCGCAAGAAAAGTTGTTGAGAAAAAAAAGAGGCTTGTCCCTTTAAGGGCAGCCATTTTGAATTCTGTTCTCTCCACGGCACCCTTCCAACTGCTGCGGAACACACTTTAAGAAATGCTGGTTTAAGCACATGCTTAAGTCCATCGCTATCCCTCACTGAGATCTGGGCCCACACTTGAACCTACGTATATCCATAAGCATTTTGCGGAACTGAATCCTAAATAGTTATCAGGACCTCAAAGAAGTACCCACAAGGTGTGTGTGTTTCTCTGTAGGACTCCCCTCTCCAAACATCTTCCCCTGCAGTGAGTTCTCTATCCCTTGCTGCCATTCGTGTTCTGTAGGTGCCTATGCCATGCAAACAGCTAAGAACAATAATCTACAAGGCCAGGCACAGGAAAAGTGGCTGGAGCCAGACTTCTGCACAAAGTTTCTCTCCTTGATGGCAAATGCCCACAACAGGATATGTTCACCTCCAGAGAGTATTCTGAGAAATGCAATTATACTCTTGAATACACGCTCCCCACCGCTCCGGCAGGCTGCACAGAAGGATGCCATTCAAACCTTTCCTGCTGGAGAGCGTGACTATCCCTCGGGGCAGGGCACTTAATCCCCCTCTTCCAATTCTTGGAGCTGGCAGCCAGACGAGATCGTTGTGTCCCCTAGTCACACGATTTCCCCTCCCCCTTTGTCCCTGTAGGTCCTGCTCCTGCAAACACTTGGACATCACTGGTGCCAGTCACAGCAGGAGAGCTAAACAAGGCAGATGTACTTGCAGGAGGGACAGTATGCCCATTGGGGCAAGGCACGTAATCCTCGCATGAGCCCTCTCCTGTCATCCATTTCCAGACAAACAGAGGCTAGGGACACCATTCCTACCCATCCTGACTAATAGCCACTGATGGACCTACCCTTCATGAATCTATCTAGCTCTTTTTTGAACTCTGTTAAAGTCCTGGTCTTCACAACATCCTCTGGCAAGGAGTTCCACAGGTTGACTGTGCGCTGTGTGAAGAAAAACTTCCTTTTGTTTGTTTTAAACCTGCTACCTATTAAGAACTAGGGGTCACCCAAGTGAAATTATGTTATGGGAACAAGTAAATAAAGTTTTCCTTATTCACTTTTTCCACACCAGTCATGATTTTATAAACCTCTAGCATATCCCCCCTTAGTCTCCTCTTTTCTAAGCTGAAAAGTCCAAGTCTTTTTAATTTCTCTTCATATGGGACCCGTTCCAAACCCCTAAACAGTTTTGTTGTCCATTTCTGAACCTTATCCAATGCCAAGATATCTTTTTTGAGATGAGGTGACCACATCTGTACGCAGGATTCAAGATGTGGGCGTACCATGGTTTTATACAGAGGCAATAAGATATTCTCGGTCTTATTCTCTATTCCTTTTTAAATGATTCCTAACATTGTGTTTGCTTTTTTGACTGCCGCTGCACACTGAGTGGATGTTTTCAGAGAACTCTTCACAATGACTCCAAGATCTCTCTCCTGAGTAGTTGTGGCTAAATTAGTCCCCATCATGTTGTATGTGTAGTTGGGATTATTTTTTCCAACTTTGCCTTTATCCACATTAAATTTCATTTGCCATTTTGGTGTTCAGTCACTGAGTTTGGCCTCTCACAGTGCCTACCAGCCCTAGCACAAGGAGACTCTGAGCCCAGCTGGGATCTCTAGGAGCTACTTACTAACGATTAATTAGCACAACGATCTAACAAGAAAGCAGTGCTGGTCTTTACCCAAGCTAGAATGACTCTGAACCAGGGACAATGCCAGGCCTGGGAGCCATCTGCCCACCCCCCCCAGATAGTTCCATAAGCACATGAGATCTCTCGGGTGGTTGAAATGTACTCTCCCCATAAAACCTGAACCCAGCTTTACCTGGCTGCTGTCTGTGCAGTTACACGCAGAGTATCTCATGCTCTGGTTCCCATGGAATACCCACTGGCCCAGCATGTCGTCCTTCAAACACCCCCTGAAAAGGAGCACAAGTGACCCTGAGGTTTTCTATAGGCAGGCGAGCAGGTGGCACGTAACGGGAGGGTGTGGCAGAGCCGTAATGAATGGAGTTAAGATGAGAGGCACACTGCGGAGATCCTTGTTTGCCATTGGGCCATGGTGCCCCCTGGGAAGTGAGGAGAACCCCTCTGATTTCGCGGGGGGCCCGGATGGTTCAGCCCCACTGCCGAGATGCTCCACATCCTCCTGCCTTAGTGGCTCTTGCTAGATCTATTTCTAGAGACTACACTGTGAGACTCCTCTGAAAGAGGCTGCTTCAAATCCCCCAGCAAACAGCTGACAGAGTTCACATGAAGAGGCCAAAATGATCTTTTAAAAGAAAGAGACGCCCAATCTCAGGGGTGCTGTGTTAACTGGGTAGCTCTCCGATGGCTGACATATAGTGTCTAGGCAGCACAAATATTTCCCTGCCCGTAACTCACCATACTAAATCACTCAGGAATACTCAGCAGTTTGTGCACTGGCCTTCTGAGAATTCGGCTGTAAAATCTCAGTAACCCCAGCCTCTGCCCACTCAGCCCAAAGAGTCCGAGAGCTTCCAAGCTTGGATGTTGACCATCCCGCGGGGCGAGCCTGTGAGAGGCTTACTCATCTTGAGTAGCACCCCTGGTGTTCATACTGGTCCATGGGCGGCTGGTATGCTAGGCAGGGGAAGGCATTGCCTTCCCAAACCACTAGCCTGGCCCCGCCCACTGTAGGCGTACTGGGGATAGAGTATGGCTGCCCCCAGTGCCCACCCTCCTACCGTACTCCAGGGCTGGGCAGGCTGGGGTCACACTCCTGCCTGCCCTCCCTCTCTGTGCTCAGGGAGAAGGGGTGCACTGCCCTGTCTCCCCATGGTGTGGGGTGAGGAGGTGGCTTGGCTCCCCTGGGGGGCGGGGCTGCAGCAGAAGGGGTGGGGCCTCAGCAGAAGGGGTGGGGCTGAAGGTGGGGCTGAGGGCTTGCCTCCCCCAGCCCTACCTTCACCCACTGCCCAGGTACTGGTCCGTACTTTCTACAGAATAACCCTTATCACTTCCGATGAGAACTTACTCCTGTGCGTAAACTCAGTAAAGTCAGTGGCCTATTCACACAAGGGAACCTCAAAGCGAGTGTGGACACAGCCTAGCTCTTCGAACTTAGCACAGTTTCCTTAGTAAATTTAAGGCGTCTGAAAGTCAAGTGGCTTCAAACCTCACACGGGGCGAATCTATCTTTGGGAACTCTGGCAACAGAGGGAACCTTTTTTGATGTGGCTCCAGGCTATGAAACCTGGGCAGATGATCAAAGGCGGTTATTAATACCTGACAGCTCTTAATTTCATGTCCTTTCCTTTCTGGAGATTAAGAATTTTAAAAGGGAGGCGAAGAACTACTTACGCATTGCTTTCATTCAAGCAGGTGTTATCTGTTCCAGGGAAAGAAAGCATCGATGCCACTAACTCGTCGGTGGTCTTGTTAAAATTCCTAAGATTTAACAAAGAAAAAGAGAGGTGTTCAGGGTGCTTTCAGGATGGACCCTGTGGTAAAAACCCAACTGCTGAGTGAAATGAGGCTTGGAAATAAATTATTATTGGAGGTCCCCTGTACAACGTACTTCAGCATGTGTCACTAAGTATGAGAGTAATTCCACTGGTTTCCACAGCACTGCTCATAGGCTTACAGTTGGACATACACTTCAGCGTGTTGCTGAGTTCAGGCCTGAGAGGGGTCACGTTGGTGTATACAGTTATGGCCATCTGAATTTCATTTTGCATGAGAATCATCCACTATGCTTCCAGAGAATGCGGATGAATCTCCATTCGCACCTCCACCCATTCCCCCATCTTCCGTGTTGCTCGTCCACTCAAAGAAGCATCCCTCGTCACGCCCAGCCATCTGGCAGGATCTGCCTGAAACAGCCCACCTCTGTCAGCGGGAATAGCTCATGCTGGGAGTGGAGGATGTGGGTTCTGCTGACCCATCCCCACCCAGAGAGCCGTTGTCTAGAAAAACATGAACAGTGCTAAGATAGGAACTCCAAGAGCAACAAAGCAGCAGGGAGAAGGTCGGAGCTGCACTGGATATTCCTAACTTAAGGACCAGCTCTACTGGAGAGCACCAGGAAACTACGAGGCTAAATTAGAAGGCTGCAAGTTACATTCATTTGAGTAATTGAGGTTTTGGATAAGGGGGGGACTGGTTTTCAGCACAGTGAAGTCTTTACGTTCAAGAAGACCCCTAAGACTTCAACAGGGAAGGGCTTACCGACTGAAATCAAACCCCAGGGAGAGGAGACGTGACTATCAAGATGGGAAGAGTCAGGCAGATGGGCCCACAGCAGGAGTTGGGAGCTAGGATTCTCTCCCAGAGCTGTAATCTTGTTGTCTGGGGCTGAGTGCCCAAGGACTGGAGTAGGCCTCACTTCTCCTTACAAAAATGTATCCATTGGGGGCAAGATGGCTGTGGATAATTTCAGTGACAAACACGATTAAGACCTTGCTGCACATACTTCTGAAATAATTCTTAGGGAGAGATTTTACGGGTTTTTTTTTAAGCTTTCAGATTGCTGGGTTTAGCAAAACAGTGCTCCCAGACAGACCTGCTAGGAATTCGACTGTATTATAGCATGGTTTTCTGTGTAACACTTTGCCACTGGATTTTCCAAAGACCACAGCCTGCCATTGGATAAGAGATCAGTAAACCAGGTTTAATAACAAAGAGAGAGACTTACCCAAAGAAATCTGCCTGCCCGGAGGAACCATACAGCGAGGGAGAAAGGTGGAGTGCTGGGTATTCGGCCACCTCCGTTCTCAAAGTGCTGAGGCCCATGGCTACTGTCACAAAGACCACGGGGAGGACGACCTGCGTTAAAAAGCCTTTCAAGTTCCGTCGGGTATGGTGGAACCTCTTCATGAAAACGGCCATCATCTTCTTGAGCAGCAGTGGCAAACCGGTCACCCTTTTTGATCTAACCAGGCCTTGGTCTGCATGTGTTAAAGAGAACCCCCCCTTAGTGCTTGTCATTGTCAAAACACTTCACATATATGAATTCACTTCCCATTGCCTCGGGGAGGTAGGTAAATATTTCTGGTCCCATTTACAGGCAAAGAGAATTGGGGCTGGGAGGCCTACATGATTTGCGCAGTGTCAGAACTGGGGTTAGAACTCAGCAACTCCTAAATCAGGTCACTAGAACGCACCTCTCTCTCTGACACCTACCAGTGTGGGAGAGGAACTGAGCTTCAACCAGTTTCAAGTACTTATATGCAGCCTCCCTCCTTCTGTGCTCTCTGATCTCCTCACCCTCTTCAATGTATTTATCCTCAGAATGCTCTGTGAGGTAGGGAAATGTTGTTATGCCCATTTTACAGACAGAGAATTGAGGCATAGAGAGAATAAGGCCCAGATCCTCAAAAGCAGGGGCACCAACAACCTCCGTGGGCCACTGAGCAAGGTAAGGGGAGGCCACAAGGGGGAGGGGGAGCCTTGGGCGGAAGGGGCAGTGCCTTGGGCAGAAGGGGCAGGGCCAGAGCAGCCAGCCCTCTGCACTGCCCGGAATGTGCCACGCTATCCAGCACATACCATGCAGCATTCCAGGGGCTGATTTAAAGGGCCCGGGCTCTGGTTGCCACAGTAGTGGCCAGGAGCCCATGCACCTTTGAATCAACAAGCCCCAGGGCAACTGCCTCCTCCCACCCCTCCCCACCCCCCATCGGCAGGCCTGTTCAAAAGTATTTAGGCCCCTAACTTTTAATTAAAATCAGGCTTTGGGCAAACGTGGCTAGCATAGAGAAAAGCTACGCCAGAACCCAGAACTGAACCCAGATGAGTGAACCAACTCCTGAACCATCCTTCCTCATTGCTACCCCGCAGGCAAAACGCCAGTAGCTCACATGTAAACTCTAATTGGCACAGGAGACCTACGGCAGGTCACATCTGCAAGTATTAAATGTTTTCATTGTTTAATAAGTACTTTCTTAGACGGGCAAATCAATAATAAAACTTATCGGAACATGGCGAATGAAGAAAAGAAACAAGACCTAGGAGGTGCCATGTAGACTAAGAAATAATTGCACAGAACATGTTAAACAGAGAGAAATTTTTGTCCAAGATACTCTTCTCTATGTGGCCTAGCAAAATCTCCTCTGAAATGAATGAAATATTGCCATGTATAGAATACAGCATGAAGCAAATAATTTGCAGGGCTCTTATTTGTGCAGGACATGAATCATAGGAATGCAGTGCTGGAAGGGACTTTATACTTAATCCCACATCAGGTAGTCCAGCCCTTTGAGCTACTGGAGGATTAAGTACACCTAGACCAAGGATTGTCTCATCTCTTCTTGAAAACCTCCTGGGATTGCACAGCCCCACTGGGTAATCCTGTTGAGCGATTAATTCTCCTTATCGTTAGAAAGTTTTCCTGAACAACTGGCATTCCGCAGAAGAGGCACAAGAACAACCGCTCTGTGAGTGCTTCGGAATTGGAGCAACCAAAGAGAAAATGTAGCAGGTGTTCAGCACCGAACAGGAAGCACACATCCCCTTCTCCACAGTGCCTTCTCATCCGCCAGCTGATCAACTCCCTCCCTCCCGCTGCCTTCCACCCGCCACAAACAGCTGTTCCGCTGTGTTCTGGAGGCTCTGGGAGGGAGGGGGAGAAGTGGGAATGGGGCACCTTTCGGAGGAGGGGGTGTAAAGATGAGGGGCGGAGCAGCCCCAAGAACAGGTGGGTGGCTTGGGGGAAGGGTGTAGTGAGGGCACAGTGGAGGCAAAGCAGGGAATGGGGTTTGGGGAGGTGTCAGGCACACCCCGGTTTCTGGGCAAGTCAGATACAGAGCAAAGGTCCATCTAGCCCAGTGTCCTGTCTTCCGACAGTGGCCAGTGCGAGGTGCCCCAGAGGGAGTGAATAGAACAGGGAATCCTCACGTGATCCCTCCCCTGTCACCCTTTCCCAGTTTCTGGAATGCCCAAAAAATTCAAAGTTATTTGGGCTGACTTTTTAGAGGTCAATGACTAATGTAGGCCCTAAACTGACATGTTGCTTCCCCCCTCCCTTGAAGCTACCCTTTTGCATATCGGGATGAATCGGATATTTTGGTGCATTTGTTGGATTTGGAAAAACTGATCCAAAAGAGAAATAAAAACAGTTTTTTCTACTGTTTAAGCCTGAATCTCCTTAGCTGTGTCTGTATCTTCCAGGGTCAGTTTACAAGGGGAAAAAAAGTTGGGGTTCTAACCCACCGGCATGGAAAGAAACCGAAATCCGCTTCCTCTGCCCTGGCTGGGTTGGCATTACAGAATGTTAAATGTCTTTCCACATAGTTCCTTTGGCCTCATTTTTTATAAATAATTATCTGCATTCATTCTAGAGATTACATTCAGATGCACATCTGTATCTTTACCATGAGCTATATCTGCTTGGCTTAAATAACAACAGTACCCAGCTCTTATTTAGCACAACTTCAACAGTAGATCTCAAAGCATTTTTCCAAGGAGATCAGTTTCATAGAATCATAGAATGCTAGAACTGGAAGGGACCTCGAGAGGTCATCGAGTCCAGTCCCCTGCCCTTATGGCAGGACCAAGCACCGTCTAGATCATCTCTGACAGGTGTCTATCTAACCTGCTCTTCAATATCTCCAGAGATGAAGATTCCACAACCTCCCTAGGCAATTTATTCCAGTCTTTAAACTCACCTAACAGGAAGTTTTTCCTAATGTCCAACCTAAACCCCCCTTGCTGCAATCTAAGCCTATTGCTTCTTGTCCTGTCATCAGAGGCCAAAGAGAACAATTTTTCTCCCTCCTCCTCGTAACACCCTTTTAGGCACTTGAAAACTGCTATCATGTTGCCTCCCAGTCTTCTCTTTTCTGCAACTAAACAAACCCATTTCTTTCAGCCTCCCCTCCTATGTCATGTTTTCTCAGCATTTTGTTGCTCTTCTCTGGACCCTTTCCAATTTTTCCACATCCTTCTTGAAATGTGGTGCCCAGAACTGGACACAATACTCCAACTGAGGCCTCATCAACACAGAGTAGAGGGGAAGAATTAATTCTTGTGTCTTGCTCACAACGCTCCTCTTAATGCAGCCCAGAATCATGTTTGCTTCTTTTTTTTTTTTCAACAGTTTCATTGCCCCCATTTACAGATGACAAGAGTGAATCACAAGGTTGGTCCCTGAACAGGCCAAAGACAGAGCCGGGAATAGAACCTGGTTCTTTTAAGGCCCAATCTTTTAATGAGGGACTTATTTAACAGAAGATGGGTAAAAAAATACACCCAGAACTTGTTTTTGTGATTCAGACTGTGAGAAACCAGTATTGTTATAAATCTATTGTGTACTGTATTTGTATTGAAATCTGGTCTGTATTTAACCGAAGAAAGGAGCCAACGCATTCGATGCTCAGTCTAGCTGTCATTAATTACTCTTGGTATAAGTCTGGAATAAAATCACGTTAAATGAATACCGTCTCTTTCTGTGAAGCTGTCAATGCTCACAGACATCTCCTTGCTGTCCATTAGATTAGTGGGCTGAGGCACCTGCTGGGACAACCCAGGTTCATGCTGTTTGTCTTTCTCCAGGTCCTTAGTCAAGTTAAGAAATACCTAAAGCACAAGAAAACCAAAGAGAAGAGTATACTGAGGTGCAATCATTGCCTAGCATAACAACAAACCCTCCCAGAATTACCATTCCACTTGACTTCTTACCACGCTACGGGGCCTCTGTCCTTCATGAGACATTGTGAGATTTGGAGACGCCCCTCTAAATGACAGCTCTTCCTGGCTCTCCTCCATGTTCTGGGCGAGGTTGTGAATTACTCTGCTGCTTTACAGGGCGTGGCTTCCACTCCACTGTGCGCATTGTCAGCTACTCTGGCTAGTGAGTGAGACTCGTCACGTCTGGGCTCCCTGCCTGTTCACTTGCAGCATGGGTACTGACTGAGAAACTCCTGCTCACCCCACTGAGGTGGGGTGCTTTCACCTCAGCTTCTCACAAGTTGTCTACACTCAAGTGATGTCTCCCGAGTAACCTCACTCGAGGGAAGAGAGTCCACAATTTTAAACAACACTTGAGTTGCTGTGTCCACAATGGTGCCGCATGGACTTACAGGCGGCACTCTGACTTCCAGGGACAATATCCCATGACCCTTAGCACTGCTGTGTGCTGAGCCGCTCTCTACGCTCTTTTCCAATGACTTATGGCCTTCCACTTGTCTGGGCGCGTGAGGGAACCGGGGAAAGGCACTGGAGCGCCGGCGGCACTCGCGTGGCAGAGCGGTTCATCTTGTCAACTGAGAAGTTGTGTTCACTCAATTTTTACCTTATTCCTCTCCAGTCTTGTCTTAGCTAGGCAAAAATGGTGTGTTCTTACCGCAAGATGACACCGTAGTGAAGACAAAGCAATTTGTGACAACTTAGCAGGTCGACTATGAAGATTACCGGGAAGTCTAGCTATTAAATTGACTGCTAATCCGTGTGAAAACCACAACTGCCTTGTTTTTTGAGGATTTTACCTCCCGTTAACCAACTTGAGTTAAGAACACACTTTTTGCCCCCTGAAGACACAGACTCTTGAGCCAGCAAAGCTAAAAGCACCACCATGCTCCAGTTAGGGGGATTTATGGGGCAGGTAGCACCCATGCTATAAGTTGAGTTAATTTAGCATCAAAGACAAGTCGAGGGTGGCCAAGGAGATCTGGTCTGGGTAGTAATGGAGACCTTTCCATCCCCTTTCTGCACTGCCAAGAAAGGGCTGTTTTAATTTTTCTTTTTAATTATGTTGTTTCCGGTTTAGCTGAATTCCTGAATTTGTCGGAAGTTAATGACTTCAGCAGCAGGAAATAAATCCTCTTCATAGATTCTCAATACTAGACTTACAGTGACTTCAGCAGGGGCAGAGAAAACACATGTTCTGAGTGTGTTAATTCTTTTCCCCTGTGCAGATTCCAGCGAGTCAAACTTAACCCCGGTACTAGCGCCTCTCCAGCAGCCCCATCAGTTTCCGAAGCATTTACTCCTTCCTCTGAAAACATTTATGTGAGGAAGCAGGGTTGTTAGCTACTTGGCTGCATGTGCGCTCTCTATATGCCATCCCAGCTCTGCGTAGGGAGCTGGCACAGCGACCTTGAACGAACTCCCCCATGATCCGTTAAGGTGCGAAGGCACTTGGTCATGTTTATTGTCTATGAAGCCCAGACCAATGTCTACAGTTACACTAGTGACAATGGACCTTCCATTCCCCCCTTGGCTGGCCAAAGACCATCCCTTGTAGACACCTCTTTATACACCGATACAAACAAGTTACATGTTGTCTCTCTGACGTGGGTAGGTACCACTCTCTGGCTTATCTAGGTGCCACTCACTGCCTTGCACCTGTTGGTGTGATCAAACCATTGCTATCCATCATGTTGTCTTCTTACCCATATCTTTCAGATGGGTCAGCATGTCCCTGGTACCGTTGGGGAATGTGTTGGGATCAAGTTGTTCTGGTGCCACCCTTCTGTAATGTGTTTGTGTGTATATTCTTGTGCCTAGCACTACTTTGGGATGTGTGTTTCTGTGACAACAGTCCTATTCTTGCCAGATTCTGGGAGCAGGCCCTGCCTCTAGTCATAGCCTGACTTTGCTTTATATTAGCAAAGCTCCAACCACTACTTTAGCCCAGGCCTCAGGCCTCATACCAGGCTTCTGATATAAGGGCTTATATTTCAGCCCTTCTTCTGACGATAAACAGAGGCTGCTTAATGGGAACTGAGGCAACACGGTCTCTGTGAGTTTGCAGACAGAAAGACAGAGATAGTTATTCTGAGGGGCTAATTGGGTGTTCACCCTGAAGCATAATGGCACCAGTTAAAAGTGTCAGCATTATGAACTCTCTCACACTGATTGTTTCAATAGAAGCACCAAGATTCATTGAGATTGCCAAAAGAATTTAAGTATCCTACTACCATTCCCATTCCCCAAATCCATCATCTCTTTTGCCTTGGAAGATACTGAAAGACATTTAGTGGAGTGGGAATTTTTGGTGAGCCAGAACATCCTCATAGCTGGACTTGAAAACACAGAGCTACAACAAAACACAACACCCAGTGGGAGAAAGAAAGCTGACTGGCTTACCAAAAGCCAACAACAGCCCACCGTTCCCACCCAGTCATGTCACTGTCTGTCCCCAACTCTCCAAATCACCAACTCTCCAGACCGTGTCATTCAAAACGAAAGATTTGGCACGAGTACCTCTTCCACTGTGGAGTCTGAAATGCCGTAGCAGCCAACATGGAGATCGCTCAGGCCGGAATCTAGAACCCTCAGCAGAGATTGATACGCTCCAGAGACTCCAGAGTTGAACGGTGGAAGCACATACACAAGCTCTCCACCAACGTCTTCCTTGAGATAAGCTGCGGGGAGGTGGGACTGGATCAGGGAGGTCACCGCCGCAGTGTCACACTCCTCCGTCAGGTTCTGGTTTGGACACTGGCAAGAGAGGAAATAACTCAAAAGTTCAAATATCAATCAGGGGCACCAGCCCCCTAACCCATGACTTTATCTGCCTGTGGCGTGTGAACCTGTTGTCTTCAAGACACATAAGATCAGAAGAACATAATAATGGCCAGACTGGGTCAGACCAAAGGTCCATCTAGCCCAGTGTCCTGTCTGCCCACAGTGGCCAGTGCCAGGCACCGCAGAGGGAATGAACGGAACAGGGAATCATCAAGTGATCCATCCCCTATCGCCCATTTCCAGCCTCTGACAAACACAGGCCAGGGACACCGTTCCTGCCCACCCTGGCTAATAGCTATTGATAGACCTAACCTCCATGAATTTATCCAGTTCTTTTTGAACCCTGTTAGGGTATGTCGACACTATGGGATAAGGTCAAATTAAGATATGCAACTTCAGCTATGTTAATTGCGTAACTCGACTTTTGGCACTGTCCACGCTGCAGAGAGTTGAAGGGAGAACACTCTCCCTTCGACTTCTTACTCCTCATGAAAGCAGGACAGCCTGAGCGCTCCTCTCATTCGAATTAGCGTGTCTTCACTAGACCCCCCCCCCCAATTCGAACCCTGGAAGAGTGACAGCAGCACCTTTGATCTTCTCTGTAGTGTAGACATACCCTTGAAGTCCTGGTCTTCACAACATTCTCTGGCAAGGAGTTCCACAGATTGACTGTGCGCTGCATGAAGAAAAACTTCCTTTTGTTTGTTTTAAACCTGCCACCTATTAATTTCATTTGGTGACTCCTAGATGCTCATCTTCTCAAAAGGCAGACGAAATGGATTTATAGCTGAGGTGCTAGACTGGGCCGCAGATCTGAGCTCAAAGCCCAGCTCTGCCATAGACTTGGGTGGCCTTGGGCAAGCCACGTAGGTTATGTCTCCACTACAGCTGAGCGAGCGCTGCCCAGCCAGGGTAGACAGACTAGCGGAGACTCAGGCTCTAGCCCATATGGTGTCCCTGCCAACGTTTCAATGCTTGTGCTAATCTGTCTAACCAAGTTGGGCAGTTTGCGCCCAGCTACAGTGCAGACATACCCTTAGGCCCAGACCTTGTGAGCATGATGTTGTGAGTAAGACACGAGATGTCATTCTTCCGCTTTACTCTGTGCTAATTAGGCCTCTGTTGGAGTATTATGTCTAGTTCTGGCTACCACATTTCAAGAAAGATGTGAAGAAATTGGGGAAAGTCCAGAGAAGAGCGACAAAAATGATTAAAGCCATGCTTTGCCCCTCTCTTCCAATCCTGTTATATCGTGGAACTCAGGCTCCTTGCAGGCATTTCCAATTGGGCAACCAAAATCCACTAGTGACTCTTGAGAATTTCAGCCTAAACCTCTTCCGTTCCCAACACAGTAACAAACCTTCTTCTTGGTGAGAGTCAGGTGGTATCCATCACCGAAAGTTTCTTTGAGGTAGAACGGAGATCCACAGCATTTGAGTCCTCCCTGTTCCAGGAACGCGATTCGGTCACTCAAAACTTCTGCTTCATCCAAGTGATGGGTCGAGAGAATAATTGTCCGGCCTGGGGAATGCATAGGAAAGCAAAGACACATGATCGACTCAACGGCGATTGCAAAACATGTGGTACAGGCAAGCGACACAATCAAATGAGGGCATAGAATAGCATATATGGGCATCAAGAATTAATGAATAGTGGAGGTCATTGAGTAAGAGGCAACTCTGGGAAGGAACGGGATGCCCCCCCTAAGCACAGTGGCAGAGTTAATTCTTCAAAGTGAATTTAGTGGAAGATAACCAGAGCCCATCGAGGGTCGGGAAAGACCATATTCCCCATGGAGTGCAGCTCCTTGTGGTCTCCACATCTCATAGTTCCCAGTGGTTTTAGAGAGGCAGAGAAAGGTGGCACCAGGGGATACAGACCCAGAGGTGGTAGACCTGTGGAGCTTCACCCGTCCCTATGACTGGCGTAGACCACAATTCTGCAGCTACTTCATAGCCTGGGGCAGGGGAGGACTCTGACCTGTATGAGCCACTCAGCGCTTAGACCAGTGGTGGTGCAAACACAAGATCTGGCATGCATCAGGCGTGTTGCCAATCCGGCCTCTCTCACAATGTTGTTACATGAATTAAGACTTTGAGAAAACTGTTCCCTCATTGCTAGATGGATTATAATTCTTCTGGGAATATTTGGCAAGTACGGATCCAAATTCCACTGAGGACTCTCACTTGCTTAACCGGGCTTTGGTTCAGGGCTTGGATGACGGGCACAATTGCTCAGCCAAGACTCCCTATATCCATTCTTCAACAATTTCTAACCAACTCCAATGCAGTCGTTAACCTCAAGGTCGACTTTCACTGTCAGTGCCACCCCTACTAAATATGGCTACAGCTGCTGGATTTTCATACACAAGAATCTGGGGTATCATTTTCAAAAGAAACCAAGCAACTGACAACACTTTTCAAAGGGGCCATAGCCACTAACGACCTCAAATCACTTGAAGAACACTACCCCCGGGTCTCTTTGCAGTACCTTTTTTATTTTTCGATATAATCTCCCAAATACTCCTCCGAGAACATGGATCCACTCCAGTGGTTGGTTCATCCAAGATCACGACCCGTGATCCACCAAGGAGAGCTATCGATATAGACAGCTTTCTTTTCATCCCTCCTGACAGAGCGCCAGCTAACTTGTGACGATGGTTGTACAAGCCGGTATCCTTCAGAGTCCTTCAAAATACACACACAAAAAAGCCCCAGACAGCTGCAGTTCAGTTATTTAGCAAAAGAAAGGGGAATCTGAATGCATCAAGCAACGTTAACGCAAATGAAAAACTGCTCAGGCAGATGCAGAATTGTCATAATGCAGAATGACAGTTGAACATATAGCTCAAACTCAGGGTTGGGTTTTTTTTGTGTGTGATGCTTCATAAATTCCATCTGATTTGTCAAGGTTAAGGGCAGGATCCTATGGCTGGGAAACCCAAAGCGCCAGATCTACTGGTAAATGCCATAGAATCGTAGAACACTAGAACTGGAAGGGACCTCCAGAGGTCATCAGGTCCAGTCCCATGCCCTCACAGCAGGACCAAGCACCATCTAGATTAGGGGTGAGCAATAATTTTTTACCGGGGGCCACTTCAGAAATTTTTGAAGTGGCCCCGGGCCACTCCAGAAGGGGCGGGGCCTCAGGCAGAAGGGGAGGGGCCAGGATACTTCCCTGCTTCCCCACCCACAGACCATGACTGGTCTGGCGGTGGGGGAGTATGTGAAGTCTTTGCTCCCCGCCCCCGAGGTTCCCCCTAGGTGCCCATGCCCCTTGTGGTAGGAGGAGACTTTGTGCACTCTCCCTTCTGCTTTCAGGTCAATCAGGGCTTCAGGGCAGGGTAGCACGTGAAGTCAATCAGGGCTTCGGGGCAGGGTAGCACGTGAAGTCTCCTCCTGCCCTTCATGAGCAGCGCCGCGTGCTCCTTGAAGGGCGGGGGCTGGGTGGAGGAAACTTTGTGCACTCTCCCCCACCCCCAGGTCCTGATTGGCCTGGTGGCAGGGGAGTGGCAGGGCCTCTGCGAGCCGGATCAACCTCCTTGGAAGGCCATATCTGGGCCACAGAGGCCCTTTTGCCTACCCCGATCTAGATCATTCCTGACAGGTGTCTGTCTAACCTGCTCTTCAATATCTCCAGTGATGGAGATTCCACAACCTCCCTAGGCAATTTATTCCAGTGTTTAACCACCCTGACAGGTAGGAAGTTTTTCCTAATGTCCAACCTAAACCTCCCTTGTTGCAATTTAAGCCCACTGCTTCTTGTTCTATCATCATAGGATATGCAGAATCATTTTCTCCCT
This sequence comes from Pelochelys cantorii, assembly GCA_032595735.1. Classification (NCBI taxonomy): domain Eukaryota; kingdom Metazoa; phylum Chordata; order Testudines; family Trionychidae; genus Pelochelys; species Pelochelys cantorii. The sequence continues at coordinate 71,450,841 of CM064332.1, forward strand.
CCTCCTTGTAACACCCTTTTAGGCATTTGAATGTACAGGATACTTTGCTGTTTGGTGTAACTGGCTCATTGGAGCTCCGTCTCTGGAGTGCTGGAACATACAGGGGAATCTATAGTCGATTGTAAGTTCCTTGGGACAGCGGCCACGTTTTCCTAGATCCAGAGATTTTAGGACAACAATGGGACTTACTATGATAACATAGCCTGGCCTCCTGCTTAACACAGGCTGCCAGATTTCACCCAGTGATTTCTGCCTGGAGTCCACCAGCTGGTGCGGACTCTCATTGACCTGCTGAGCGTTAACACACAGGACACTGTAGGTGGCACAGGCTGAGGGAGCGCGACCATACCCATGACCATACCTTTTCACTTCCTCGTCCAGCTCCTGCTCGCTGCAGTGCGGGACTTTGATGTGGCCATAGAGCAGCAAGTGTTCCGTGGCTGTGAGGTAGCTAAAGAGCACGTTGTGCTGCATACAGACACCCATGTTCTTCCGGATGAGGTCCTGATCCGTCCGGATATCTTTGCCATAAACACATATCATGCCTGACGACGCAGGAAACAGCCCCGTCAAAATAGATCTGGGAGGGAAAAGAAACTAGGGGTGAACAAATGCAGAGATTCTATTCCTCTGGGGCTCTGCTGAGCGCCTCGCTGAATTCCCCTAGGACTGCTGATGTCCCTCTCCTTGATTTCGTGCAAGGCAGCCACATTCCAGCTGCCATGGGGGCAGTCCCGGCCGCCTCTGGGGGCCTAGAGCAGGAGCAAGGACTGGACAGACCTGTGAAGCCAGGTAAAGAGAAAGGGAACTAAAGGTAAACCCTCTTCTCCTTTGTATCCCCACCCCCCGAAGGACTCCACGTAATGCAACGTTCCTTGCAACCAATGAGGACAAGACCCAGCTCCCTTCTAGAGCCTCTCCATTTTGCCACTGTGTCACCGAGACAGCTGGAGAACCCGTAAAAGAATTCATCTTTATTGACAACCTACTTGGGTCTGCTGGCCCAGAGCCTGGGGGCCAAAGCTCAGGTCCTCAACTCAGAGCCTCTACGTGGAAGCATGTTGCTCTGCCATCAGGCCACCGGGTTTACCCCACTCCCAGAGAAGTAGGGCCCCTGCGCTGCTGTTTCATTGTGGAAAAACCCCACTGTGAAGATCACTCTACATTTTAGAGCGTTTTAGCTGCACCATCCAGTGATCCCACTGCCGGTCACCACGTTGGCTTTCACAGTGGGAGGGCCCTGAATTCATTGCCTTCTTAGCAAGAAAGACAGAAACGTGCAGACTTCCAGACAACATAGCTACACTGAACATCTCAGGGAGAGCAGGTCTCCATCCTGTCGGTTAGTTCAGGCCCACGATCACCTACCCAGCAGAACCCAATGGAACTGAGGAGCGTGCTTTCTCCCCACAATGACGACACCTACAACAGAGGTCGCTTTCAGAGACTCCCTGTGGGGTTTAAGAGGAGAAACTATTTTTGAAGCTGCCCCAGTGGCTGCTGCGGCCCACACAAGAGCTTTCCATTCCCTTGGGATTCTGAACCCCCCGTAATTGCATTTGAAAAGGAAGGAGCTGGTGGGCTCCCCACCCCGCATCAGAATTTTTCCCTCGTGTCATGTTCCAGGAAGTCAGTACAGTTACTTTCACACCCTCCCGCTCTGTGATCCCCTCAGAGGAGACAGGATGAATTTGGGATCTGTGGAGACACGAGGTGTGTCGGCCTTTGTGGGTTCTGTCCTCCTGACGGTATGTTTGCTTATCAGCATAACGTACTGACAGGGGAACAGCTTAGCCACTCCTGGGTCTTGCGGTTGTTGCCCAGTTCATTCTGCTGTGCTTCAGTTCCAGCCTATTGCTCTAACACACCGGGGTGCTGGGTAAGGGAGGATGGAGGGCCTTTCGTTAAGGCTGCAGCCTAGGACTCCAGTGGAGAACTCTGGGTTCCATACACTCTACCATGGACCCCGGTGTGACTGATGGAGATGTTCCTAGGCCAGCCATGCTCCAGCTCTTTGGGGAACCAGAGAGCGGTCAAGTGTGGGGTGGAGCCCCATTGTGCTCCATTACTCTTGTGGTGACATATGGGTCCGTAGGCTGCTCTAACCTATGCTGCTTTAATGCATGCCGGGGTTCAGCACAGACCGGCTCACAGCTCTATGGGGATCACATGAGCCTATGGGTAGCTGGTAATGCAGGCAAGGGAAGGCACTGCCTTCCCAAAACTGCCTACATGCCTTGGCTTCCCTGGCTACCGGGGAGGGCTGGTGCTGGTGCTGCAGTGTGGCAACCCCAGCCCTCCAGGCGGCCAGGAAAGATAGGGCTGGGGGTGGGCAGGACTTGGCTCTAGGGGCGGGGCCTCAAGTAGAAGGAGCGGGCTTGGGGATTGCCTTCATGAGCTGGGTCTTCGCCCACCGCCCATACTCAGCCCATCATGGTGCTCAGCACTGCTTGGACACCAGGGGGAATCCAGTCCTACAAGTCTGTTTTCAGATTCATTACTGAATAACCCTAATAAGGAAAACATGCACACCTGGCAGACTGGAATGGCCAATATTCAGCCATTGCTCTTCCCAGCCCAGTAGACTCATGTGATGTTCATCTGAATATGCAACTATTAAGCTTCTTCCCCATGCTGCTGATTGGTACAACCCAATCAACCATAGCTTTCTGGAGCAAGTTACCATGGGCACCAAAGCGCCACCGACGTTCCGACCATGGCCATGCTATACAACATGACAGGAATTCCATTGGACTGAGAGCCCAACGGCTCTTACAGCTTTTACTTCTTTTTTTCTCAATCGCAGGAGAGATCACTTTCCCCCACTAAAGTGTTCTTAACCAGTCCTATCAGACTCCAAAGTACGACAGCCTTGTCTATAAAAGAGGGGATGGACAAAGAGTAAGATACACCCCCGCCCCGAAAGACACCTACAAAAGGATCAAATCAAAGCCGACGTGTCTAGCCCTTCTGACACAGAACAAATGGGAGGTCTTGTTCACACATCCGCTCTAGCTACGCTGACCCATAGGATGCCGCATCAAATAGCCACACCCCAAAAGAGACATACATTGTTGTCGTTTTCCCAGCTCCATTGTGTCCCAGCAAGGAGGTGATGTTTTCTTCATAGAAGTTCAGGCTGAGGTTCTCCACAGCAGCTTTGGAGCCATAGGTCTTCGTTATTCCATGAAGAGACACTCCCACGGTGAGGTTGGGGGGGTCAGGCTCAAGGGTAGGAGGAAGGGCATTTTTTACATCTAAAATCAGAGGAGATAACGTATGACTTTATATACGAGGCTATGGAGCCTTTAATCTAAGAAAAGAATCGGGCTTTTTTTTTTATAAAGAGCAATAAAGAAAAGTAGATTCTTGTCAGCTGGAAACCATTTCTCCCTCTAACCTCCTACAGCTTAGAAATTCCACTGTTGTGTGTCACGTGGTAGCAGTGTTGGGCCGGTCACTCCACATTGGAGCTCATACAGGGTAAAACAAGCCATACTTGATGAGGGCCACGTCTTAAAAGACCTCTTTTCTGAGCCCCTTCTTCTGGCCTTCAAACCACCATCTCCAAACTCCTCCTCAGAAGCAAGTTTCTCAAAGACCAGAGCACCGCAACTCGAAGAAGCACCAGACCACTGCTAGAACAACAGATGCAAAACCTGCAGGCGTCTCTCCATGGCTACAATGACTAGCATCCCCAGCAAGGACCATGCGTCCTACATACGCCTGTCACAACATGCGGTGGACCTCATCCAATATGCCCTGATACCAACAATGTGGGTCAACCCAGACTCTTGAATGAACTCCCGCAGGAAAATGAGAAAGACATAAACACTGGGACTGAACACCTTTTCACACAGCAATCTTTCCACAACTGACCTCACAGGCCTCATTCTCAAAGGAAACCAGCCCAGCTCCTTCTAAAGATGGGCCTGGGAGCTCACATTTGCACCTTTGCTGGACACTACAAATATTGCATGGAATAGACACACTAGAGAATTTATAACAACAATCTATACCCCACACAACCCCCACCTGCCCGCAAGCTGCCTTTCCCTCACACTGTTCCCTCTTTGCCCTGTAACTGGAGGGGTGTTAATGGTGCTGTTTCACTTCACAGAACTCCTTGAAATGTCTGTTAAATAGCATATCCCAAATGCCTGGTGTTTGGCGGGGACACTGGGACCACATTTCCCAGACATGAAGAGCTGTGTGTAGCTCAAAAGCTTGTCCCTCCCACCAATGGATGTTGGTTCAGTAAGAGCTATTACCTCAACCACCTTGTCTCTCCATAGCCTATCCCACCAGTATCCATCATACCGTTTATAAGTGGCCCCATGGCCCTGCATTCCATGCCACCTCCGGCAAATACTGCAGTCTGAGAAGGGAGGGTTTGCCCAGTGGGTAAGGTATTTAACTAGACTCCTGGGCTCTATTCAGGGTTTGATGACTGATATGGCTCAAGATACTTCCACATGTTGGGCCTCTACTTTCCCTCCCACTCTCTGTTCTGTCTTGTCCATTTGAAGGGCCAGCTCTTCAGAACAAGGATGTCTCCCATTAGGCCTCGTTGGAGAAGGGAGCGGGGGGTACAGGGGAGAGCAATTGTGGTTGGGTGTCTCTAGGCACTTATCGTCACAACGATGCTAATTTAACTGTCTGCGCTGTACTCTTGTTATTTTAGTGGCTGCTATTCCTGTTCAGGTGATAAAAAGTCATTCTTTTAAATAAAAAGCACTTGGTGGACAGGAGAAGCATTATGTAAAGCACCCAGGGTTTAACCCCTCTTCACAATCAATCAGTTTGTTCAACCTTCAAGGGAAGGTTGGGAATGGTTGCGGTGCTAGCCACTTGTCACACACAAGGAAATGGAGGCTCGTGCCGACAGTCACACTCCTCTTGGCAAAACATGTGTTGGTCCGGGGTGTGAAAAACACCCCCCTGGCCAACAGAAGTGTAAAAAGCAGAAGCACCGGTCTGCCCAGAGCAGTGTCAGCAGAATTGTCAAGTCTGCATAGAGAAGTGGTAGAGCAGGTGTACTTCAAAGGGTAATTCTGGTTTTCAATAAGGGGAGGTTTCAGAAATGTCCCTGACATTTAAAAATAGGGGATACCGCTGTGACCAGCAATATTTCCAGTACAAGAATGGCCAAACATGGTGCCCCCCCTCTGTAAACCTAGCTTCTCTAGAGTCGATGACCCTCGTTAGCAAGTCCAGTGCTCACGTACACATCTTTTTGGTGACTTCAACCTGCTTCCTCAGCAAGAGTTTGGCGAAAAGGAGGCTGCATCTTTTCTCATCCCATAACGGCATGTAACCATAGCGCTCAGCCCAGTAGGATGGGAGCAATGGGAAATACCATGGAGAAGCCATGCCATATTTTCCTGCAGCCACAAACAAAAGAAAAAAGAAAGAAACAAGGGGTCAGTTCATTGGCGTCTTGCAGAAAGTACTAGTTGTGACTGTGCAAAACACAACTCCTTAGGAGTTTATTCTCGCCATGACATGCATGTGTACTATTGGCATCTTCTATTTTCTCGGATTGTGTCATAGGGAGTATTGGATAATATATTATCACAGTCAGATGGGAGGCACACACTACTTTTCTGCCACTTTTGGTTTCTGTACACTGACCGATGGACCGTTTCCCCAGCCAAAGAAGGGAAACAAAAATCACACCCCAGTTCCCCAAGCCCCTGGCCTCAGAGCATGAGTTGCTGTATGAAATGAAAGAAGATAAATGACACAATATAAAGCATGTGCTGACACAGAGAAGTGCGGGTGACACCCCCAAAGGCTTTCCCCTTGCTTCCACCAGCCAGGGGAAAAGAGTACGTAGCCTTCCCCAGCCCGGCTTCCTCTATAGCCCATCCAGCGATGTGACAGGCAGGGTTTCCCTAACTCAAGGGTGGGCAATAAAATGGCGGCAGTTCACCTGGTGGCCCGCTGCCACTGTATTTATCTGCACCTCCACAGGGATGGGCAATCACAGCTCCCATTGGCCGGGAACGGTGATCCGTGGCCAATGGGAGATGTGCTCCCTCATACCTGTGGAGGTGCAGGTAAATATGGTGGTGTGGGGGTCCAGCAGGGACTAACCCTAGCAGACTGAATCCAGCCCACCCCAACCCTAGCCATTTTTAGGTGGCTGCTTCGCCCTATCACTGTTTCATTACTTCTCTCAGATATTCAGTCACATCTGGAACCCAAGGCCACTCCCCCTAAGATACTACTTTGTGTCACATAAAATTACAAAAACAAATCCCACCTCCTCAGTCCACAAGTGGAAGGCACCTCCAAGCACAATCTACTCACTCCCATTAATTCTGGAATCAGCCAGGACAGGTTTCCTGTTTTCAAGAGGGACTGTAGGGAAATACCTTGCAATATTTTCTATTATTACCTGGGAAAACATTTCTAATGTACCAGCCCAGAAGGAAATAGATGACAGAGTCTATCAAAATTAACCAGCACATCCAGCCAAAAGAAGTATTGTCGCCAGCCATTGGTGAGCTATACAGATTGTCCCATTGCAGACCTGAAGTAAAGATACAAGGAATATATCATGGAATAGATGAAGTATCACGAGGGAGCAAAACTTAGTTTCGTGCGTGCCCTACATACCTGTACCCTGTTCCTCATAACGAGCAATGTATTGACTGGCATAACTGAATGCAGTCGGGGACAACAGGCTCTGTGGAATAAATTGGAAAACAAAATTTATCAAAATATTCACATAAAAACATTCATTTGATCCACCCGGTGGCCAGAGAAGTGGAGGAGAATCGTTCCCCTGACTTCACTGAGCACCAGGTCGAACACATGATTGACAACACTTTGAAAAACTGAAGCTTGGCCAATTAATCAGTCAGTGAGAACAGCCTGAGGCCTAGGGCTAAATTTACCCACCAAATTGACTGGAATTATGTTTGCTTAGGCAAGAAACGAATCTGACTTTTGGAAGCGAAACATGTAGGATTCCAAGGAAAATTGTGTCTCCAGAAGGAGGTTTTTTACTTATGACTTTATACAGGCCAGGCGAAAAAGGATCCCAAATGCCACGACGACTCTAAGACCCAGATCCTCAGAGGTATTCAGGCTCTCAAGTTCAACTGAAATCAGTGGATGTTAGGAGGATTTGGGTGTCATGGCTTTACATTGCAGGATCCCACTGGAGAACAGGATGTGATGTTTCCATTGCAGGACAGAGACTGGTTAGTCAGTGAGATGTTTTGTGCCTGCTCCTAAATCCTTTCATCCCACACCTCAGTTAAGAAAGGTATTGATATCTGATCATCTTGATTTTTCTCCTCTGGAGCAAGCATGACATTACGATTCTTTAGTTCTGTTTTCATTACTTTGTAAGGCCATGTCTACACTACATAGAAGATCGATGCTGCCATGGTCAATCTTCCACGGTTTGATTTAGCAGGTCTAGTGAAGACCCGCTAAATCGAACTCAGAGGGTACCCCCATTGGCGCCAGTACTCCTGCTCCTCACGAGGAGTAAGGAAAGCCAATGGGAGCAACCTCCCACTCTGAGGATGGCATGGAAACACAACTTAAGATTCACTGACTCCAACTTCGTAATTAGTGTAGCTGGCGTTGCATATCTTAAGTCAATTTTCCACTGTAGTGTAGACCAGGCCTATAGGTGAATTTGAGGTTTGTGCAACTAAAGAATTTGCAGTGCTAGGTATAATGAAGTCAGCAACCTTCCCTCAAATCTCTGAGGGAGCCCCACATTCCTACCCATAATAGCCTGGCTACTTTATCCATAAGTAGCTCTTGGTCAGAAACTGCTCATCATGGAGAATTCTACCTCAGTGGCTTGGTGAGGTTCCATAAACAAAGTCTAGGATGAAGCAACAAAAGTGAATGTCTGCTCCCAAACACTCCGGCCCTTTTATTTTAACAAGGAAGAACTCACCATGAGGCTCTTCACTGAGAAGCTCAGATGATTCTCAATTACCAGCAGCACAATGAAGGGAGAAAAGGTGAGACTGTATATGAGGCTGCCAACCAAGGCGGCAATGTTGGTGTTGTTGAAGAAGACGCTGATGAGGTAGCACATGGCTATGATGGAGAGGCTGTAGTCCATGAGGTAGAGGAACAGGATCACCACATTGATTTTGGGAAGGATGTTGCCAACTTTCAGGATAATAATGAGAAACGTGACTGTGATTAGAAGGAAGGTGGCGCATTCGATGAACCAGGCAATGAAATGGCTGCTAGAATTGACACCCATCATCTTCATGTACTGTGGAGAGGAAGGCAGAAAAAGGACAGCTATTTAGTAAGAGATATTTCCGATTACATCCTTGTCACCGGCACACTTCAATATTCCTCTCTCACACTTTGAACAGTGCATGGAATTAGCGCGTGCCCTATTGGATTTTGGCATAAGCTCTATGTATAAATTAGAGCAGCCCAGTGAACGTGTATCTTCAGACTCCCTAGTGCAAGAGTGTCCCAAAAGTGTACACGGTCCCCAAAACCCAATGCAAATGCTAAGACTGGCCTCTAGTTTAACCATATTTGTTGCTTTTCCAAGACATCTAGGGCATATTTTAAAAGATGTCTATTGAGTGGTTTTACCACAAAATTTAAAATTTTAATCAAAGAGCTCATTGTAAAAAAAAAGTCCATTTCCCCATTACCCTCTCACCTAACTCGCTAAGAATCCAGATGCTCCCAGTCCAAATAAACACCACTGCAATGAAGTCTCACTAATTTGCAGCTGTGATTCTGGCCCTATCAACTTTAGAAGCCTGTTGGAGCATAAGAATATTAGATGCTGAAAGAGAAACCACATTCACAGCTCTTCTCTTTAACCGGTGCGACTGGTTACATTTAAAGAACATAAGAACGGCCACACTGGGTCAGACCAAAGGTCCATCTAGCCCAGTGTCCTGTCTGCTGACAGTGGCCAATACCAGAGGGAGGGACCAGAGGAAGGGAGGGACCAGAACAGGGAATCACCAAGTGATCCCTCTCCTGTCATCCATTTCCAGACACACAGAGGCTAGGGACACCATTTCTACCCATCCTGGCTAACAGCCATTGATGGACCTAACCTCCATGAATCTATCTAGCTCTTTTTTGAACCCTGTTAAAGTCCTAACCTTCACCACATCCTCTGGCAAGGAGTTCCAGAGGTTGACTGTGGGCTGAGTGAAGATTTCTACCAACCTTCGTGCCACCCTGGCTCTGGTGGGAACACGGCAGCAGATTGCCCTCAACAGGATAAGCGGAGATCAATTAGTCAATGTTTTTTCTCTTTTTGCTTTGTTTTTTTCAAAGCTCATTAAATCCCCTTCTGTTTTTACAAATGGTCATTAGTGGAAGGCGTTTTTCTGGTGATCTGGCAGCTGTTTCCATGGGAATGGCTGCACACACAGAGCAGTCTGAGTTCTTGCTGATTGCTGAGGGTACGCTTGCAGAAGCCCTTTGGCTCTCAGACCTGTAGTACCTGTTCACTTTGGGCATCCAATTAAAATAGAGGAGGGAAAAGAACTTCACTTTGCTGTCAGTGCTATTGTTCTCCCGCTGGTAGGTGCAAGGAATAAAGAGCTCTCCTTCGCTAGAGCAGGCATAAAATACCACACCAGTGGAGACGTGAGGAAGAGCTGACTTCAAGAGTAGAAAAAAACCCATTTTACACTGCCCCCACTTCCAGCATACACCTGATAACATTTAAAGTCCTATTCCTTTGTGCTTTTGATGTCTCTCCACATGGCCGCGTGACCATGGTTGCAGTTCTGAAAGGCACAACGTGACCTACTAGCTGAAGCCTTGGAAACTTTAAAAAGCTAAGTCCTGTCCTTCCCGGTTTGAGTTTTGTGGGAATTAGATGAGTTCTGGCCAAACGATGGGCACGTTCTATTGGCTGGGGCTGCCCCAATTTTAACCTCTCCTTGAGATACCCAGGAATACTGCATCTACTGAGTTTGCCAAACACTCCTGATCACGTGGTGTATGCTCGTCCAATCAGGGACACAGGAGACAAGCCGTGAAACGTATGACATTGCCAGCAGATCTAGAGAAGTGATTATTCCCCTTTATATGGCACTGGTGAGGCCACATGTGAAGTATTGCGTCAGTTCTGGGCCCCCCACTACAGAAAGGATGTGGACGCATTGGAGAGAGTCCAGCAGAGGGCAACAAAAATGATGAGGGGGCTGGAACACATGATGTACGAGAAGAGGCTGAGGGAATTGGGCTTATTTAGTCTACAGAAGAGAAGAGTGAGGGGGGATTTGATAACAGCCTTCAGCTAACTGAAGAGGGTTCAGAGAGGATGGAGAGAGGCTGTTCTCAGTTGTGACAGATGACAGAAGGAGTGGAATGGGTTACCTAGGGAGGGGGTGGAATCTCCATCCCTAGAGGTTTTTAAGTCCCAGCTTGACCAAGCCCTGGCTGGGATGATTTAGTTGGGGTTGGTCCTGCCTTGGGTAGGGAGCTGGACTCAACCTCCTGAGGTCTCTTCCAGCCCTAGGGTTCTATCATTCTATGAATAGATCCTCTCCTGGGCTGCCTTTGAACCAGAAGCTGAGTTGTGAAAATATTGACCTCCTGAACCTGCCAGACCTTTGCTAGGAGGCTGGTTGATAAAAGGCTGGACCAGTTCTCTCCCCACTTTCTGCTCCTTCTGTGCGAGACTGTCATAGCTCCATCTTGCTCTTCTAAAGCTCCCTGGGGTTGGTCCTGCTTTGGGGAGGGGATTGAACTCGATGACCGCCCGAGGTCTCTTCCAGCCCTAGGGTTCTATGAATGCCCTAAGTGACCTTTTGCAAAGAAGCAGGACAACCAAAGCTTTGCAAGACACTTTGCAGAAACAAAGCAGTCCCAGCAAACCATCGCCACACATTCAGGATTGTCAGCTGGCATTGAACATTTCACATAGCTAGCCCCCACTGCCCACTGAATAAAACCACTAACCACACGTCAACACCCTGTCCTCCCCACACACCCAAACGGAACCACGCAGCAGAAGAGCTGGGTTATTTCCACAAACTTGGATCAGTCCCCAGTACTTTCATGAGCTTGGATTTTAGCAAAGAAAGCGTTTTCCCTTAAAGGAAACTTAATTCATGACAATGACGCCCTATATTTATATGTTTAAGCCATCCATTGACAGCAGGGCTTTTAACTTCCAGTGTCACATCCTAGCTCTGCTGATAGAAACATCTATTAATGTCATTAATGTACCTCATAAAGCCGGAGATCTTTCTCTTGAACGAGCTTCTTCACAAAAGCAGCTATAAACAGGCACCAGGCAGCCATCAGAGCAAAGGGAAGCGAGTAGGTGACACTGCTTAGGAACCTGTAAAAGGCAAATGCAGGATTGAGAGGAACAGAATGGGTGCTGACTTAGGGGCTGGAGATGAATGTACTTTTCAGACTCATGCTCTTTGCATCAGAAAGCCAAGACTCCTGTTTTGAAATGCAGAGTGTAATTAGGACTAGAATATGACTATTTTGCACTTTATATAGGATCTTCCACCCAAGAACCGCCAAATGCTTAAAAAATATTAATGAACTAGATTTATCCAGCACTGCTCTGGTCCTTAACTCAAATCATTTTTGTTTTTCTTCAATTAAATTATTGTGTGAGGAGGGGCTGGAGACGAGGGGTTCAGTAGGCAGGCTGCCCTGGGGAGAGAGGACAACCCCAGCCCTCTGTCACCCCAACAGCTTGGGGCCAGGTGAGAGATGTCTCTCTATGGCCACTGAAGGACCAGCGGACACAGCCAGGGGAGGGGTATATGTCCCCCCAGATGGGGCAGGTCCAGTTTTGTCTGCCCCCTGTGCTCTCTAGGTAGAGTGAGGAATGTACAAAACTGTGCACTTTCCCCTCACTCCCTGAGGAAGAGAAACAACCAGCAACATCACCACAGAAATCGGGGGCCTTCTCACCCTCTCTAAAAGGCACCGTGGCAGTGGGAGGCTCGGGGTTCGAGCAGTGACAGATCGGGGAGGGTACTTCCACCCAGACCTTTTCACCTGTCTCGTGATTCTCTCTCTTTTCTGTATGGTTTTATGTCCCATTCCAGGCACATCCCATTTTCCTGGCACAACCAAACCCTTATCTTGCTTTAAGTTACGAGACGAGGAAGCTGCCTGCCAAATTTGATGGTCCTAGCTCTTAACCATTTAGGAGGAGTTCTTGAAGAAGACAGACGGACGGAAACATCGGATGGACAGACAGACAGACAAACTCGCTCAAATATATCGTCGATGAACCCTCATCATCCTGCTATCATGTAATTACCACTTCTGAGAATCAAGCCATTTATTTTAGTGCCTAACTATGGATTCGGGATGCCTAACTTGACACCCACATTTGAAAAGTGTGGCCTAAGGAGGTCTTGCCTCAGACTGTGGTAGAACCAGCATCAGAACCCACATTTCATGACCACCATCCCTCTGCGTTGTGCTAACAGATTTTTCTGTTCCAGTCTACAGGAAGTACCGGTAGTAGTAGTAAAATGAACCTACTGCTTTTGAAAATAAGTTTATTAACGGATTGTTTTTCCTCAGTAGTTAAATTTTGATGACGTATAGCACGTCCTCTTTCTGGTGCAAAAAAAAGCCAGTACTATTTCTGCAAAAAGTTTCAAGTGAGATCATTTCAAATTTCATTTTGTTCTGAATCGTTTTAGTCAAAAACTCAAAAATGTCATAAAAATTAACCCGTTTTTGCAGGTAACGTTTCAGTTTAGATGAAAGTGCACCTTTCCACTACAAAACATGTCAACTAGGTCTCCAAATTTCAGCCGTTTCCAAATGTTACGGGAAAATGACATAGGAGGGTGACACAATTTGGCCTGTTCAACGGTAACTCTGTGGTAGCAGGGGATGTGTGTTGACTTTGTAATAGCTTCTACTGTAGCATCATTCTGTAGCTCCTGCTGAGTGAAATGGCTGCCCTGAACTTCAGGCTGGAGGAAAGAGAATTAGGAAGGTGGGTTGTTTTCCTGGCAGCAAAGGTGTGAGAAAGGCAGCTTACAACTCAATAATAGGCACCTCGAGGAAATAGTTCATCATAGTGCATAATGACTGAACAATAATCATCTGTATTTGGGCTGTAAAAAGTTGAACATTTTGTTTGAACTCTTCTGATCACCTCACAAGAAGGTGGCAGGTCATTTGCGTGTGAATTATTTAATTGTAATCTACATTAAGAGAATACAACTCTCTCTCAGCTGGCCCCCACATAAGGTTAACAAAATGTCCCACAGGTTACAAATGTTTTTTTAGCTCCAACAGCACGGACTCGTGCTTTTCGTATGAAATGTCCAGAGTTCAAATCCTTTGGTTGGTCCGAGTGGAGTCAGTTATATTGTCCTCTGTAAAAAGATTATCCAAACAAACAGCATGATGAGCTGAACGTCCCTCCTGGCTTTCAAATTAATTTTAAATGGCTTTTCAAACTTATGTTTACCACGCGAGGATGTCCCACCTGGTCCCTGTAAGAATTCTGAGACCTCACCATCTCGGGATTCCATTCCTTATTGTAAGCGTCACATCCAGGGGCTGGATTCTCAGCTGGTCTCAAATGGCTTGGTTCTACTAACACTGGCGCAGTTAAGCTGATTTCCACCAGCTCAAGGCGAGGGAGAATCGAGAACGCCTCATTCCCGCACCAGTCTGTTTACCATTCAAGACTCATTCTGGTTCATACACAATTCATGCCACACTACTTGGTAGAACAGGCAGTTAACCCTGACAGCTCGGCGTGCTGGAATCTCATCCGTCTCCCCATATCATTGTTGAGAGGAGGGTTACAACCTCATCTCCTCTATAGCTCTTGCAGCACCGGGGAGAGAGGAATACATTGCAGAACCGTACACTATGAACTGTGTCAAAGCTGGAGCTGCTGGCACAAATAATAAATACTTGCAACTTGACAGAAATATCAAGTCACTTCAAGCTCATCTTTAGGTTCATAAATTTAGGGACTTTTTTGGCTCAACAGATGAATTGTCCAACTCTAATATACTATCTGCCTTTATACACCTAGGCTACGTCTAGACTGCAAGCCTCTTTCGAAAAAGAGCATCTAGGCTACAACCAGTACTTTCGAAAAAGCAGCTTGCAGGCAGTCTGAATGCTCTCTTTCGAAAAAACACAGTTTGCATTACATAGCGCCTTTTTTCAAAAGAACACTTTCGAAAAAAGGCGTTATTCCTCATAAAACGAGGTTTTCCGCGGTCGAAAAAACTGCCATGTTCTTTTGATTTACTTTTGAAAGAACGCAACAGCAGTCTAGATGCAGGGGAAGCTTTTTTTTAAAAAGGCCACTTTTTTACAAAAAAAATCTGTAGTCTAGAAACACCCCTACTGGAGAAAACAACCTCTGAAAAATCTCCTCAAATCTAATCCCTGCTTTGACAGTGACAGACTGTGCCTCAGTTTCCCTGTCTGTGAAATGGGGATAGTCATTTTCACCTACAGTGCTGCCTGCACGAGTTAGGATGATTCACATATTTATAGTGCTAGGAAGAGGCAAAGCATCGGGGATGAAATCCTCACCCCACTACAGTCATTCAGAGTTTTACTATTGATTTCGGGAGGGCTAATATCTTACCCTGTGTCCTTTAAAACAACAAACTTGTATTTTTAAATTATCATAAAGACTTTCCTTTTCTACTATGATTTTATCTTCATGAGACCATGACTTTGAGGAAGCCGGTGACTCCCAGCTATTGTCATGGTCCTGCGAATGTATAAGATGTCCTGCAGTCATTGTTGTTAACATGAAGTCAATAGAAGAAAGGGAGATTTAGGTTACATATAAGGGAAAAAAAAATCTAACCATAAGGGTAGTTAAGCTCTGGAATAGGCTTCTAAGGGAGGTTTTCAAATCCCCACCACTGGAGGTTTTTAAGAACACAATAAACAAACACCTGTCAGTGAAGATCTAGATTTACCTGGCCCTTCCTATGTGTGGTGGCATGAACCATCTGTCTTCCTGAGGTCCCGCCCAACCCAACATCCCTATGATGGTTTAATTTTAAAATAACTAAAAGCTCCTGGACTTACTTATCCTTATTGTAACAGGGGTAGGGAGTCGCCTGGACTTGGACAGCTATTTCCTGTGGACTCTTCCCGGTCTGTAACTCAATGATCGCTCTCTCAATGCTGTCCTGGATATAGATAAAGGCTCGGCTGTAGATCTGGCTCTGAGAGGCCGAATTATGTGGGCCCACGGTCCAAATCCTCTCCCTGATCCTGTTGGTCGTTTGGGAAATCCTGCTGCTCATTCGGAGGGTATAATTGACCAACGGTGGAAGGGAGAGACTGCCGGGAGCTGCTCTCCTCTGTCTGGTGCTGTTTGACGGTAGCGTGAAAATGACACCTGGGAAAACAAAGGAAAGGTGTGGGGGTGGTTTTTTAGTCAACACTGGTTGCAGTAGGATAGGGCCCCCTATGAGTAAAAGAATTGGAATGCCTCATTTTTAGAACCGTTTTGCATATTTTAAGTAAAGAGCTTACAGCTCACGTGGGTAGGCAGTCTGTGGTCACTCTGAAGCGTGTCAAGGGAGAGTTAGCGGTTGTGGCTCGGACTGTATTTACGTTGACATTACCACCACTGACGGGCAGCATTCGAGGCTGAGACTCTCCGCCCTTGGAAAAGCAGACCCTTCAAACTACGCCACATCCGTGAGGTGGGTTTTTGGGGGTGAGGTTCTTCTCACTTTTGTGCAGTTCCTGACTGATTTTTCTGTGGGTCAGCAGCCCCCCTACCCACGTAAGGTTCTCCCCACCCCTGTTCTGAAGAAAAGCGTGGTCTCTTCATATTATTTGCTTTACATCTTCCTTCTCCTCCACAGGCCTCGCTGGAGGACAACTCTGTCTCCTGGACAGTCACCAAGAGTTTCCAAAGCTGCTCCACAAGAGACCATATGGGCAACTTGCTAGGATATGGAGGGCTACCTACATCTCTGGGAGCAGACTTTTGCCCAGTCTCGTCTGTGGTAAGGAGGTATGGCCGTGCAACCTTTTACGGCTGATGGCCTGAAGACTGCGGGTTGAGCATTCTCTGCAGGGACCGGTCATCTCCATATCCTAGCACTACATGCATCACACTTGACTCATGAATTGCACTTTGGCCATGCCTAGCTTATGTGGGCATTTCCGTCCCCGAACAAGGCACTTACTTCCAAAGAGTTCATTCTTCAGAAACAGCTCTTTGGCTTCCATTTCCAGCTCCTCGCTGGTTTTTGCCACCCGAATGCGATCAAACGATATGCAGGAGGAAACGTTTACTGCCAGGGTAGATAGTATGTTCAGCTGATTGATGATGTCGGCGTTGTTCTGCAACTCCAGCCTTATATCGTCTGCAGTGGGGGAGAAGAAGGAATGAAGTGCAAGAACTACCACAGAGCTCTGGGGTGAGTGCTAGTAGTGACGGGAAAAACTAAATCTTAATCATGAAATATTATTCTGCATTTATCAGGGCAATGAATGCATGAATTGGCCCAATGTTTATGTTAATCATTCCTAACACGGTCCTCTATTTGTCTTTGGGAGGGTGCCAATTATGGAACATGACAGCCCTTTCAAACCAGACGTGACTGCTAATCTGCTGGGGTTTTAAACGGCATCGGGTGTTCTCCGTTCATTCCACATCTCGTGGTTTTCAGGGTTGTCAACATGTCGGCGGGTCAGGTTTTGCTCCGTGGCGAACACAACCCGTTTCATCCAAGCCCATCAAGCAAGAGGTACGTCTGCTCTAGTGCTGTGTGTATTAATACCCAGGAAAGGCCCGGCAGTGTAACTAATATGGAACAGCGGCCACAAGGAAGACGGTTTTGCTGCAGTTAGAGCAGATGATTGCACTCAACAGGTGGCTATTTCATTTACACAGTGTGCTGTTATGGGCTGAAATGGGCTAGCCTGACTCCTGCTCTAAACCCCAGCTCCCCAGGGCTCTGTTGGCAGAAATAGGCTGCTACCTTAGTCCACTGAGGGAGCAGGGACGGGAGGGAGACCAGAGACCTGAAAACTGTAAAGCAAAACGCCAGTTCTGATGCACATGAACTATTAAAATGACTTTCCCTCAGACCTCCAACTCACTATATGGATGGGTAATTATGGCTGAACAGTGCCCTCTGGTGACCAGAGGGGATTAATACAAATTACTGAAGAGACTCCCTTGCAATTTCTCTTTGAATAACATGCAGGACTGGAGTCCTTTAAACCAGGCTCTTTGATTTTTAAAAGTCTTTTTAATCGATTTTGGGGCTGTTATAAAGGGATGATGCTAAACTGTGTTACACTGCTCAGCCACGAGGTGGCACTGTGTGGGAAATACCTCATCATTCTAAAGCATAGGGTCCCAAACTGGGGGGTGAGCCCCCCTGGGGGGGGTGAAGAAATTCATGGGGGGCATGAGGCGACCCAGCTCCCCTCCCCGTCAATCCCCCCCCCCCCCCCAAGAGCCCTGTCCATCCGGGCAGACTTCAAAATGGCCGCCTTAAAAGGGTAACCTTTTTTTTTTGGTCAACAACTTTTCCCTGGAGTACTGGCACCCCTTTTTTTACACTGGTCCCGGGAATTAAAGGGGCCAC
Organism: Pelochelys cantorii; assembly: GCA_032595735.1. NCBI lineage: Eukaryota > Metazoa > Chordata > Testudines > Trionychidae > Pelochelys > Pelochelys cantorii. The sequence continues at coordinate 71,468,420 of CM064332.1, forward strand.
AACTGTTTTTTGGCCCTGGTCAGTTCCTTTTTCTTTTTCTGCTTTTTTTGGGGGGGTGGGGAGCATGAGGGTTTCTCAAAAATCAAAAAGGGGGTGTGATGCCGAAAAGTTTGGGAACCACTGTTCTAAAGGAACCTTGGCCATTCCTGACAGAACATAAAAAGATCTTATGATGAACACATCTGGTGCGTTTAAGCAAGCACTGTAGCCAGTCCATATCTGGTACTGGAACATGAGAATTATCATTATTTTAGTCTGACCTCTTGCATAGCCCAGGCCATAAAACTGCACTCCGTAAACCGCATCAAGCCCATAACTTCTGTTTGGCCCCTAGAATAGCTTTTAGAAAGACATCCAGCCTTGATTTGAAGCCTTCAAGTTGTGGAGAACCCACCATGTCCCTAGGCACGTCATTCCAATGGTTAATTACCCTCACTGTTACACATGAGCATCGTATTTCTAATCTGAATTTGTCCAACTTCAGCTTCGAATCACTGAAGCTTTTAATGTCTTTTTCTGGTTGATAAAAGAGACTTCTAGTTTCAGAAGTCTCTTCCTCAAGTAGGTACTTGTAGTCCATGATCACATTACCTCATCACCTTCTCTTGGATAAACTAGACAGAGCTTCTTACGTTGCTCACATCCGGAAATGTTTTCCAGACCGTGAACCCTTCTTATAGGTCTTTTCAGAAACCTTTCCAGTATTTCAACATCCTTTTTGAAGTGCGATCCCATTATTCTAGTAATGGTCTTGCTAACGTTACATTCAGGGATAATACTACTGTCCTAGTTCTACTCGATATTCCCTTACTTATCCATCCAAGGATCACATCCATCTTACTGGGAGCTCATGTTCCGTGGGTTATCCACCATGACTCCTTGGTCTTTTTCACTGTCTCTGCATCCCAGAATACTGCCCCGGCACTGTAAGGGTGGTCTGCGTTGTTTGTTCCTAAATGTATGCATTTGCATTTAGCTATATTAAGAATGCATGGGCGGAGGAGTTAATTTTACCAAGCAATCCAGATCAGTTAGACAAATCATGTCTAACCATCCTAACAGCTTTCTTTGACAGGATAACAAGCCTTGTGGATGTGGGGAAGTGTTAGATCGGATATGACTGGACTTTAGCAAAACTTTTGATACTGTCCTGCATGAGCTCATTAAAAAGGAGAAGGAAATACAACCGAGATGGAGCTACTGCAAGGTGGGTGCGTAATTGATTAGATAACCATTCTCAAAGAGCAGTTATCAGTGGTTCACAGTCCATCTGGAAGGGCATAACGAGTGGGGTCCCACAGGGATCAGTTCTGCGTCTGGTTCTGTCCAGCCCCGATTTAGATGTGTCATCACCAGTTTAGATGATGGCATAGAGAGGACACTTATAAAGTTTGCTGATGATACCAAGTGGGTAGGATTTGTAAGTGCTTTGGAGGACAGGATCAAAATTCAAAATGATCTGAACAAACTAGAGAAACAGTCTGAAGTAAACAGGATGAAATTGATAAGGACAAAGGCAAAGTACTCCACTTAGGAAGGAACAATCCGTTGCACACCTACAAAATAGGAAATGGCTGTCTAGGAAGAAGTACTGCAGAAAGGTACCTAAGGGTCATAGTGTATCACAAGCTAAATATGACTCAACAGTGTAACACAGTTGCAAAAAAAGTGAACGTCATTCTGGGAAGTATAAGCAGGTGCGTTGTAAGCAAGACATGAAAAGTCATTCTGCTCTACTTCATGCTGTGGCCAGATCTGGGCCCTGCTCTACACTAGCTTTCCTAATGCCAGCGTACTCCCCTTATTTCAAAATAAGGTGAGCGTCCACACTACCCATCTCGTTATTTCAAAATAACGGGCTGGTTCTTTCAAAGTAATAACTCCTGCTTGTCATGAGGAATAGCGTTTATTCTGAAATAGTTATTTCGGGAGTTATTATTTCAAAATAACTTCTTTTGAAATGATTTCCTAGTATAGACATGTCCTGGGTGCCACATTTCAGGAAAGATGTGGACAAATTGGAGAAAGTCCAGAGAAGAGCAACAGAAGTGATTAAAAGTCTAGAAAATATGACCCATCAGGGAAGACTGAAAAAAACTAGATTTGTTTCGTCGAGAGAAGAGAAGACTGAGGGGGAACATAATAGTTTTCTAATATACAATAGGTTCTTACAAAGAGGAGAAAAATTGGTCTTGTTAACTTATGAGGATAGGACAAGAAGCAGTGGGCTTAAATTGCAGCAAGGGAGATTTAAGTTGGACATTAGGAAAAACTTCCTGACTATCAAGGTGATTAAGCACTGGAATAAATTGCCTTGGGAGATTGTGGAATCTCCATCTCTGGAGGATTCAACCACAGGTTGTCAGGGATGGTCTAGTTTTTACATAGTCCTGCCTTGAGTGCAGGGGACGAGACTAGATGACCTCCCAAGGTCCTTTCGAGCCTTACACGTCTAGGTTTCCATGATTCCCCGTTTACAATTATTTTTAGATCTTTTATTTAAGCAGTTTTTAATCCATTTAAAATGGACATTTTGTACAGTGTACTAGTAATTATGCTGCCATACTTTAATTCTTTCCTGATTATAGTGCATATCAGCCTTTCCCAAGATTTTTCCTGAGCTCACTCTTAGGCTAACTGGCCTATAGTTATTTGGGTCACCCTGTTTACTTACAAACATATTAATGTCCCGTTAATTTCTCTTAAAAAAAAGACCCAATAACATAGTAACCGGTTACAGTTCAGAAATCCCACAGCTAAAAGACTGTCTTATGCATCTGATAATATGTTTTATGTTATATACTGGATGCTACATAAGATAGATTCATGGAGAGGATGAGTGCCATTGGGCTAAGGTATGAGACTGGGACTTGGGTGACCTCATTTCAAGGCCAACCTGCCACGGAAATCCTGTTTGCCCTTGGTCAAATCACTTCATCTCTTTGACTCAGTTTCCCATCTGTAAAAAAATCCCTTTTTCCTTCCAGCTATCTTATCCACACAAGATGTGGGGACACTGCTCAGGACCTATGCTGAAATTTTAAGAGGAGGAAGGAGGAATCTTCCTAGCACACACAAAGCATGAAGCATGGTCAATACACACTATGGTGAGTTTGACTGGCACTACAGCATCAGCTAGTTGGCCAGCAGGAATCATTATACCAGTGGTTTGACAGTGTGGTAGCTATGATACTCCGAGCACCATTATATAAACAGGAGGCATATGAATAACAACTTACCCAGTTCATTTATTTGGCTCAGCAGCTCACGAGCATCCAGCTCCACCATGAGTTTGATAAAAACTTGCACGAATGGATTCTGCAGGGTATTCTAAGAACATAAGAACGGTCATCCTAGGTCAGTCCAAAGGTCCATCTAGCCCAGTGTCCTCTCTGCTGACAGTGGCCAATGCCAGATACCCCAGAGGGAGTGAACAGAACAGGGAATCATCAAGTGATCCCTCCTCTGTCACCCATTTCCAGCCCCTGACAAACAGAGGCTAGGGACACCATTCCTACCCAGCTTGGCTAATAAGTGTTGATGGATCTAACCTCCATGAATTTCTCTAGTTCTTTTTTGAACCCTGTTAGAGTGCTGGTCTACACGACGTCCTCTGGCAAGGAGTTCCACAGGTTGACTGTGGCTCATTCTACCAAATGACAGAGCAAGAGTGACATCCGTGCCCTTTGGCACCCCTGCATGTGACAAACGCCCTTCTCGAGCTGAGTCTCTTCTCTGGATTTCAGTTATGGTGAGAAAACTTTAGTCAGCAATGGTGTCGTGCGAGCTCTAACAGCATGAGCCAATGCAAAACATTCACACTGATTTCACCAGGCACCAGGTGGGTTCTGGGAAGCACTTTGGCCTGAATCCTTAGTGGTACTAAGACATTCAAATATGAGCAAATGCCATTTTCGGTGTGTCTACACCGCCATGGGGAACCCTCAGGAGCAAGTTTCTTCAATCAGCAGGCTGGGGTTGGTGAGGTCTGCCCAAGTGCGCCAAAAATAGCTGTATAGCCAGCGATTTGGCGCTGTGGTACGGGCTCCTCAGACTGTTCCTTTTCTGTTGGCTTCAGAGCCCATGGTCCAACCCTGTGCCTACAGGTATTTTTAGAACACTAGTCTGAGCCTGTCGACCCTCCTGGGAGTCTCATGCCCACAGGCTCCAATATACTGTGTAGACAAAACCCTGTAAGGCCCCTGGACTCTATCATAGCACAGTGCACAGGGGCCTGAGTGTAAATGAGGTTTTAGCTTAGCTGACTCTCTAGCAGCTAATTCCACAATGAGTCCACTCAGGCCTTGTCTACACTAAACGGAAAATCGACCTTCCAGAGTTTGGTTTAGCGAGTCTAGTTAAGACGGTGAGATGATATTACCTTGACTACTGGAATGGTTTGGTTTAAGGTAGTCAGTGAACTCATGATCAAAGGTGACTTATCCAGCCATTCCTGGGACTTTTGCATCAGATCAGCCATCTGCTTCAGGGTTGTGTTAGACTTTAAAAGGAAATAAAACCAAAAAAACATAAATAAAGCCACTTGACCGCTTTACAAAAAGCTACATTAATATTTCCCTGGTCCTTGCATACAGCATTGAACAAGTTTTTCCTTCTTTAGAACCCGATTCCCCAGCCCCTCCCTGTACTGCTGCATGCTTAAGCACATGCTTAACTTGAACACGTCTTGAACTTTAACACATGCCTCAACCACATGTAGGTGCTTAAGGATTACCCTGTTTCAGTGCTGTGCGGAACAGAGCTGAACTTAAGCTCCTACTTAAATGCTTTCCTGGATTGGGGCCTTAAGTATTATGACTATAGTCTGGTCTAAATTACAGACTTATATCCATATAATTATGTTGCTCAAGGGTGTGAAAGGTCCACACCCTGGAGCGACACAGTTTTATCTACCCTACACACTGCGTAGAGTGTGCTGTGTCAGAAGGAAAAACTTAAAGCATTTTAAATGTAGAATTGCTCTGAGATTAAGAATAAGGCCATGTCTACACTACGCGGAAGATTGATCGGTCTGCTGCGATCGGTCTTACGGGGTTCGATTTAGTGGGTCTAGTGAAGACCCGCTAAACTGAACCCAAAGGGTGCCACCAGCGGCACCGGTACTTTTGCTCCTCATGAGGAGTAAGGGGAGCTGACGAGAGCATTTGCTCCCGTCGACCTCCTGCTGTGTGTACAGCATAGAAATGAGATTTAAAATACTTTAACTCCAGTAATGTAATTAACGTAGCAGGGGTTGCATATCTTAAGTCGATCTTCCACTCTCGTGTAGAGCAGGCCTAAGAGTCTAGTTCTGTTAACCAAGAATCAACCATTTCCCTCCTGCAAAGCACCATCAGTAGCTACTAATATTTATTGACCTCAGCTCCTTTTCTAGTTAACGCAGAGCAGTGATCTGGTGCTGTCACAAAACTCTCAATATTTTCCTGTGGGGTTTCACAGAGCCTGGCTGGGGTGGAGAGCCAAAAGGAAAGCAGCTGCCAGTGACATTAATGGAAGATATTCCTATTGAAGGCAAGACCGAGTTGATCTAAGGTCTTTTACAGAGAAACCCTTCCAAATCCAGCAATGCCCCTTCCATTTCCAGTGATGCTTGGACGTTTCCTGCAAATGACACTATTTACCACATTCTCAGAACGATAGATTATGAGTGGTCACTGCCTCGTTAGCAATTTTACTTTGCAATTAAGCTGTAGGACCAGACTGGGGGTCCATGTACTGTCTGTGACTGTGACCAGAACCAAGCGCTTCAGAGTAAGGGGCAAGAAACCTCTGAGGTAGATCTTTATGGGATCACCTAAGCACAGGGAAATATTTTTCCTACTCCCATTCATTAGAGGTTGGTTAGGTTCATGCCATGAGAAGAGGGAGTGTCTGCATTATTTCCAAAATTCTTGGGGTGAAATCCTGGTCTCAGGGAAGTTAGTGGAAGTCACATAATTGATTTCAAAGGACACCGGTGTCACCTGTTTTTCTTTAAATCCTTTCTATTATACATTCAGGATTTTCACGTTATCAGTATAAATGGCCGGTCCTTTCTGTAATCTTGCTAAGTTCCTGGCCTGTGTGACGATTTGTGTCAGGGTGCGTCTACACTGCAGGGCTTAAATCAAAATAAGCAATGCAAATTGAGCTATATCAATTGCATATCTTCGAAATAGCTTGTTTTGAAATAGGGAGCGTCTACACAGCACTTATTTCGAAATAGAGCATGCTTCCTCCGACTTCCCTTACTCCTCGTACAATGAGGGTTACAGGAATCGGAGTAAGAAGTCCTCCAGCTTGACAATATTTTGACACTATTTCAAAATAACTGTCTGCTGGGTAGATGCGGACTAAGTTATTTTGGAATAGTGTTGCAGTGTAGACGTACCCTCAGAGAACGCTGAAAGCTGTTGTGTTGTGTGGAAGGCATGCTTCTCTTTCTCCAGTTTACATTTCCTGCCTTTCACTAGCATTTCTGTTTTCAATTCTTGGAGGTCAGGGCTCTTTCTGCAATGCCTTCCCGCAAACGGAAATACAAAGCTACCGTGCACCCAACACCAGTTCAGAAGGACTTGCAAGCTGACCTAGCCTCATTATTTTTAGGAAGCACTCCATCAGTGATGCCAGCTCTGAATGCCTGCAAAATTACAATCCAGCTTCCATAATTTCAGTGGGTCCAATCAGCACCCTGCCGTCAGTCCCTCCCTCCCCATTTGGAATTGAAATGCCTTCAACAATTCTTAGCTGATGACTGATCGACATCCTTTATTCATCTCCGAACTTCTTAGAAGCCGGAGATTGCTCCCAGTTTGAGGCTGAATCAATTGTGTTGAACAGTAATGCATCAAGATTCATTTTTTCCCCCAAGGGTGGTTATCAAGTCAAATACTTCCAACACAGGCAGAAAATAGAATTTTGCTGCTTTTCCAAAAACCCAGCTAGCACCGGAGACCAAACTAGAAGCCCCATCTTTGGGATTGGCTTGACAAGAGCCCCTCTGAGGCCATGTCTCCACTTGACACACCGGAGATCAATCTTCTGGCGTTTGATTTAGCAGGTCTAATTAAAACCCACTAAATCGAATGCTGAGGGCGGCCCTGGTCGGTGCCAGTGCTCCTCACAGAGTAAGGGAAGCCAATGGGAGAATTTCCTCTCATTGGCCTCCCTCTGTGAAGACAACACCAAGTTTGGCTTATGGTAAGGAGACTCCAGCTACGTATTTTATGTAGCTGGAGTTGTGTACCTTAACCCAACCTTCTGGGTCTACTGTAGACTTGACCTTGGTATTCACAACAACAACAACAACAACAATATCATACCTTTTCCATGATTGCTCGAGTTTCCGGGGTGTCTGGTGTGTACAGAATCTTCCCAAGCAGCATAGGTTTGAGGAAAGACCATATTAAAGCTCCGGTAGAGGTGCTGACCAAATCCAGATAAAAGGATAAACAGAATGGAGCTGCAAGGAGAAAAAAAAAAACAGATAAAGCAGATGCACGGAAATGCCTGCTGTGTTTTTGTGGTTGTGTCCGATTAATGTCTGCATCCCCCTCTTTGACAGATGTAACACCTCTTGACAGAACTAATCCACCCCCCCGGTCTCCTGTTGCGGAAATCAAGACAACTAGATTCTCATTGTTCTAACAGATTTTTCTGCCTCAAGATTAAGTGGAGTTGCATGACCCAGAAGGTGCTAATCACGTCAGTGCATCCGGAAAAAAAACTACACGTCAGGATAAAAGCTCTGACCTGTCAAGTCCTCAAACCCATCCACCATGTGAACTGAGAGATTAGGAGGCAGTGAGGCTTACTCTTCTCAGAAGCCTGAGTTTTCCTTTCTAAAACTTGATGAAAAGATGTCCCCCTAAATACAGAGTGTCAGGTCCTTAGCGAGGGCAAATCAGCATAGCTCCGTGGAGCAGAACTATGCAGACGGGCACCAAGTGGGGGTTTGGCCCAGAACAGCTGAGTTCTGGATCTAATCAGAGATGCTTGGGTTGGCTCCAAAATGTTTCTGTACCAAGGTTCAAAACAAATGGAAGCAGCTTTTGTTATATAAAGTGGGAGGGACGGATGCCAAGGGAAGAAAGACTACGCTGAGTCAAGGGTCTCTGTGGAAAGCAGTTGTCCCCTTCCAGTCACACTGACTCCCAACCGGGGCCCGATTGCCATTGAAGGGTTACTATGGGTTTAGAGAGAGAGAGAGAGACAGTGTACGAAGGCAGAATTGGCAGACTCCCTGAACCAATAAAGCAGAAGTGGGGAACTGAAGGCCCAGGGGCCAGATGCGGCCCCCAGTTTGCCGGGAGCTGGCCCCTGAGGCTGGAGCACACAAAATCTACTAGCCTGGTCCCTGCAAGGCTCCAGTGTGCAAGGGGAATATGGAGAATGTCTTATTCCCTCTCCACATCAGCGAGGTGTGGTATTGTTTTTTCTTCAGTAGTAAATGCCTCGATAGCTCTCATCACCATGTTGTTTTGACAGGTGCCCCGCCCCCCGCTTCTCACTTGTATGTAGCCCCTGGCCAATTTTTCCATGGGTCAGCACCTCCCTTCCCCTGACTCAAAACAAGGTTTCCCCACTCCTGCACTATAGCATCTTGACACAAAATTATACATCCCATCCCACACAAACAGCTATATCGCAACACATTCTAATTCCATCATCAGTGCGCCACCCAGAACTGATACAATAAACCAGCTGGCAGAAGTCGGCATAGCGCCATTCATTTCAATGCAGCTTCGCCTGTTTTAAAGCAGCCAAGGACTGGATCTGGGGCACTGATGTGCTACTCAGCATGTAGGAGCTAGAGCTGTTCCAATTTTTTTAAAAAGTTGCCAAAAATGTCCCAATTTTGTCTGGTGTGTTTCTGAAGGCTAAAAATGAAGCCATGAAAAGAACATTTAACTGACTAAAAACGCAGGGTTTTCCAATAAAGAAAATGGTATCAAAAGGGTTCTTGATTTTTAAAAAATATTTTTTTAAATGTCCATACATTTTTCATGTTTAAAAAAGCCATTTTTCAATGAAAGGTTTTGGCTGAAAAATTTCAGTCAGCTCTCAGAAAGCTCCACTGAAGTTAGAAGCATTGCACTGGCTTCCCAAAAATGCCGAAGAGAGCTGAATGAAGCCCACACTTTTTTTTAACTGAACCGTCTAATGAAGTCTCACTACATTCTCTGAGAAAGGGAACAGTTTCCGGGGTTTCATGTGTGACGCGGCTTCTGCAGCAGACTCACTGGAATCCTGGGGGATGCCATATTTCCTCATGATCTTCTGCACATTTTCATCCTGGATAGAAGCACCCGGGCTTGGGGGATCTCCAAAATTAGGAAGCAAGGATTCAAAAAACAAGGGTGTGATTTCCTCGTTGCAAAGAGCTTTCGAAATGGCCTTAAATGATCCATGAGTTCCTGTTCGGTTGGTTGTTTTAAACAATGCCTGCAGGACCAAAACCAAAAGCAGTAAGAAACACCTGCACGTTGAAAGCACCTTATCTCTGTGGGGGATAGAAGCCACATTTATGCAGACTTGTTGGATAAGAGTTTAGCTGCCCACAAAACAAAGGAATTTACTTGGAAAAACAATGAAACCATCTGGCTTTGTCCTTTGCGTGCTTATTTATAAATATGAAGGGAAAGCATCAATATCAAAGGATAATTTGTGCCGATACACATTGACAACAGGTAAATTTACATAAAGGAGTTGAGGCTGCAGTGATGAGACCTACTGGATGTGCCTTTGAGGGGTAGGACATCCTCAGTTCTCACTGATGTCGTGGTGAGTTACCCTCTCTTTCCTGATTACGCCATTTCCACACAGCTGTAAAGTCTTCTGCGTTTTCTCTCCTCTCCTTGCCCATGTGACCCCCCCTCTGCTACCTACAGCATTTCAAACAAGAATGTTCCCAGAATCCAGGCAGAGGGAGCTGACCTCTGGTCATCTCCCTGGATGCACGGAGAGCTTTTACAGGTAACACTGTGTCCTTCCTCCAAAGGCATTTTAGCTCAGCACCTTTCCCAGACTCATACACACCTTGGAGAGGGGCACCTTTCGAGACCGCTGTAGGTTTCTGAATGAATTAATCGCATCTATCAGTGGGCGCAGGTTAGATGCCACCTGGTCCCTGAAATGCTCCATCTCTTTGAGGAGGACTAACGTCTTGTCCATTGATTTTTGTAGCTCTTTGGGGAAAAACATCTAGAAGAGAAGGGAAGGAAGGAAACAGCCATCAGGACATACACACACAGATCTAGGGTTAATTCTTAGGGGAGTCAGGTGTGGGATTTACAGAAGTGATTCGGAGCACAAATCCCATAGAAAAATAACAGGACTTGTACTTGCAAGTCACTTAACCATTGATTGAAAATTCTACCCTGGAACTTTAGGTGTTGCTCTGAAGAACCTGGCTGTAAATAGTTCAAAAGTTTGTTTTGAAAATGTCTCAAATACAGCGGAAGTCCTTCAGTGCCAATATACGTAGCACCAGTGAGGCAGAAACTAGGGGTCACCCAATCACATTACTAAGGAGCAGATTTAATAAAAACAAGAGGATGTTCTTTTTCATACAGTGCACAATCAACCTCTGGGACTCATTGCCATGGGATGTGGCGGTAGCTAAAAGTATCACTGGACTCAAAAAGGAACTAGATGCTGTTCATGGAAGATCGGTCCATCCATGGCTATTAGCCAAGATGGACATGGATGCAACCCCTAAATCTCTGACTGACAGAAGCTTGGAGGGGAAGACGGGGTGGTTCTCTCCAAAACTGCCATTTTGTCTACTCCCTCTGAAGCTCATGTACTGTCCACTGTTGGAGACAGGATACTTGGCTGGATGGACCATTGGTCTGACCCAGTATGGCCATTCTTATGTCCTTATGTCAGTCATGATAGAGCCAAGTTCACTGGCATACTCATTTGTTTACATTGTTCAGCCGGGCAATTCCTTAGCATTGTTTTAGATGTGTCAAAACCAGGCTTGCTGATTAAACAGACCTATTTTGACATGTGGTCTTCATCGACTGTAGCTACATGCAGCGGAACCTCCGAGCTGCAAGCACGTCAGGGATGGAGGTTGTTCGTAACTCTGAAATGTTGGCAATGCTGAACAACACGTTACAGTTGCTCTTTCAAATGTTTACAGCTAGACTTTGACTTAATACAGCTTTGAAACTGCACGATGCAGAAGCAAAATGCTGCATTTAAACCTCCTTAAATTTAAATTAAACAAGCATAGAAACTGTTTCCTTACCCTGTCAAATCTTCTTTTAAACTCCCCCCCTCTTTTTTTAAGTAGTTCACATTAACACAATACTGTACTGTGTTTGTTTTTCCCCTCCTTCTATCTCTCTGCTGCTTTCTGATTGCCTATATCTGGTTCCAAATGAGGTTCATGGTTGACTGGTCACTTCATAACACAGAGGTTCTACGGTGTACTGAATATTTGCAGCACCTTTTAAAAGTCTGGGATTTAGTAGGATAACTAATTGATACAGTGACCGTAAATCAGTGTAGCCCCAATTTTCACCAGTTGGCTGTATAACTGACAGTTGTCTTAAGGTACATGTCAGCATGGCTATGCAATAAAACATTATTCATTATTTCATTCAGAAGGCCAAATCTTCAGCTGGTGGAAATTGGCCTAGTCCCATGCCAATATCATACATAGCCAGGGTAACTAACAAAAGCCACAAAAGTGCCCTAAAAAAATAACACAAACCTTGTAGAGAAAGGTGTAAATGTCCAGGTGACGTAAAAGTATGACTCCCAGCACATAAGATTGGTGGGCCCTTTCTGGAAGTGACAGGTTGCAGAATTCCCTTACAACTGGTTCTAGCTTTGGGTCGATGGAATGGATGTCACATAATTCCAGCTGGAGAAGCTGAGAAACGAGCTGTATTTGCAAAAAAAGCAGATTTGCAAATTATTCAGTTGTTCCGCAGCACATGGGTTCAACTACTGCTTCTCAACTCTTCCCCAACATCATCTTCCAATGCTGAGGACTAAAGCCAGATCTACACTACAGCAGAAAGTCAACCTAAGATACACAACTCCAGCTACGAGACTAGCGTAGAAGGAAGCAACGTACATTAGGTCAATTTTTTGCGGTCTCCCCACGATGGGAAGTTGACAGAAGAAACTCTTCCATTGACTTCCCTTATTCCTTGCGACCCGACAGAGTACTGGAGTTGACGGGGGCACCATCAGCAGTCGATTTAGCTGGCCCTTACTAGACCCGCTAAATCAAACCCGAGGAGATTGATCTCTATTGCATTGATCTCGGGGTAAATGAAGACAAGCCCTAATACACATGTCTTCTCTTCCCCATTACTCCTAAACAGAGAAACCAAGCACAACGGTACTACTGGAGGCACATTTTCCACAGCCTTATTTGACCATGGTGGTTTAGCTTTCCCAGCGATTGACAGAGCTGGTGCTTGGTAAAAATGAGCTGTGAAACTGAATCCAAACAAGGTGATGGTGAGGTTCTGAGGCAGGGTTGGGGGAAGAAGAATTTGGAGCTGAGTCATTGAGGAGAGCATGTCCCTCCTTAGAATACATGATGCACTAGTTTAATATTTGAGCAATCACCAAGTATGTGGCTACCCACCAGTTACTGTTGTCAGTCAAAGAACATACCACTCCTGGTTTCCAGAGGCTGCTCTGGCTTACAACGTTCTTGGTGTCTAAAACACGATAGATTTTGTGTCCCTTAGCCATCGTGTTTCTCCTTCTGCGTTCCCACAGGAGCCAAGATCTGCTGAATTGCATTCACTAATAGCCCCCGGATTTAATTATCCGAGGGCAGAACTTAACAAGGATCTGCAGTTTACCAGAATGACCATACACTTACCTGTGTTATGTTTTCTGGGAGAGGGGTTTCCACCAGGGCTTTGACACTTGCTGGGGACATTCCGGCTTTATTTCTGAGCTCCTCTTTGAGCTGGGCAACATTTTTAAACACTGCCATTAACATTTCTTTAAAATAAAAAAAAATATGATATAGTAGCTTTCTCCATCCTTACAGAAATATTACCCAGCTCAGTGCACAGAGCACCTACATGAAGGCAGTGGTAGAAAAACATTTTTGCCCAGACTGAAGATGTTATGCATTTTGGTTAAGAGGAGCACTTAAATAGGTCTGAATCTGGATGGACCATTTGTTAATCTGTAAGCATCTAGTGGCAGGTCCAGGGATTGATGGAGCCATTCCTTTTGGGTCTTGCACTGAGTACAGCAACGCTGACTCCATAGGAGTTTTGCAACTGACTTCAGTAGGCCTACAACTTGTCCTAGAAAAAAAGCCAAATGGGCATCACCCGTGCTTACTACAGTCATCATATCACTTTCATAAGACAATCATAGTGAAATTTGCCTTGGAAACGCCAACAGCAATGTAGAGGTAAACTGAGGCAGTCCATGGTATTCTGCTAAGAACTCTCATCTAAATCCTAAATTACGAGGCTAGGCCTGAGAACGCACAGAGCAGACAGTTAACTTGACCCTGGTCGCCCTGGCAACCACATTCCTCAAGCTGATAAGGCACTGGCTGGTCCCAAAAGAAACCACACAGAAGTGTTTCTCACTGTCTCCTTTATTTCTAGAAAATAAGCCTGAATCTCAAGGACCGTGCCAATGCAAGGCAATTTCACCCCCGCAGTAGACGTATCATAATTTCAGCAGACAAAGTTGCCATCAACATGTCTTTTGTTTATGTTGGCTTATTTAGCTTGCTAGGAATAATTACCTGTATGATTAATAAGATGTTTAATTTGCAATGGGTGGAGATACAGTGTAACTTTCATAGTTATTGGCTTATGTGCTCATTCTGTTTCTGCTGCTAGACCTATCAAATCACTTCCCCTCCATGCATCTGCTGCCTATATAATCTAATGTATGTTTTGATTTAACTAGTGCTCTCCAGGTTAACCCCTGGTTGGTACTCCATTAGCGCTGGTGTACAATAAACCCTCTACTTGTTTTCACCACATCCAGTGTGTCCGGAATTATTCCCTACAAGCAACGAGAAAATTAGTGGCTATTCTCATCAACCAAGGTTTCATAGTAAATAGTAAAACTACCTTGTTTCGTAGAAACTGTTGCATTCTCAGTGGTATTCATCAGGGAACTCATCATAGCCATATGCCGAGGGATAGCTCGAAAATAATCAATTTGCGGTATAGTTTTTTGAAACCTTACATTTAAAAAAAACAGACAATATTAAAAGAAAATAAAGGGGCCCACATTAATAATTTCAGGAAGAAACACTGGCATGGAAGAGCTCAGAGAAGTCCTTACCAACTCATTTGTGACCGGATTTTTGTGGGATCCCCAATCAGTATATCTTGAAGTTCTCGAGCGACCCTGTTGTGATTCACGACATTTGTCACAAGGTGACTGCTTAACTCAATGCTGTGAAGGAGCTGCTCATGAAATCGACTCTGCTCGCACAGTGCTTCAAAGCGCACAGTTGGGAGCTGACAGATACGCTGCAGTGATTTAAAGCTCTGGTAGTCACAAAGAAGTTTTATCAGGCTTCGGAGGCGAGATGTCTTTAAATTAAAAAAGAGAGAGACACACAAGTTCTGGAAGAGGATTATCAAAAGAGGGCCTTTGGCTAAAGAATATAGACATCGCTTTTATTTCAGATTCTGCTTTCAAGCCCTTGAGTTCAAAAGCTCTTAAAATGAACTGAAATTCACGTGGGCTGTTACCAGCCTAGGAGAGGCAGAAAGGTCTAAGGGCTAGTGACCAGTCTGCTACTGTCCTATGTGACTTTGAGCAAGTCACATCTCTTCATGCCTCTGTTTCATAGAATCATCGAATCCTAGAGCTCCAGAACTGGAAGGAACCTCGAGAGATCCTTAAGTCCAATTCCCTGCCCTCACGGCAGGACCAAGCACCATCTAGACCATCCCTGACAGGTGTCTCTCCAACCTGCTCTTAAATATCTCCAGTGATGGAGATTCCACAATCTCCCTAGGCAATTTACTCCAGTGTTTAACCACCCTGACAGTGAAGAAGTTTTTCCTAATGTCCAACATAAACCTCCCTTGCTGCAGTTTAAGCCCATTGCTTCTTGTCCTATCCTCAGAGGCCAAGAACAATTTTTCTCCCTCCTCCTTGTGACACCCTTCTAGATACTTGAAAACCGCTATCATGTCCCCTCTCAGTCTTCTCCTTTACACACTAAAGAAGCCCAATACTTTCAGTCTTTCCTTCCACCCTTTAGCTTCCTTTAGGTCTTTCAGTCTTTCTTCTCCTACCCTTTAGCTGCCTTGTCTATTTTGTTCGTAAAGTCTATAGGGATGCGATTATCTTTACTATGTGTTTGTACCGGGCCTAGATCTCTGGACTTTGGAGTCAGTTCAAGCAAACTGAACACCTCCCTTTCCCCCCAACCAGGTATGTGCATTTGCTGTGACCGTGTGGGAAAGAACACCCTCTCCCCTCGGTAACAGCCACCCCCAAGCACAGGCTCCGGTGTTAGCTCATGTCAGAGGTTTTTAAAATGGTTTCCCATGTGCTGGTTCCCTGAATGCTCCATTGCCCACGGATGTTCTTCTGAGCCGGCATGTTAAGCAAACTTACTTTGACCTGTAGGACCTCTGGAATAGAGGCATGTATCCTAGAGGTGTCACTTTGATTGAAAGGAGCATCCTTCAGCCGAGTGCGGTTCAGAAGAAGCGCTACCGTTTCTGTCAGGGTAAAGAAGTTACTTTCAAGGACGCCTGAGATTTTCCAGAAAAATTGGAAACCTGAACTTCCTCTGTGAGGGTCAGCTTTCCACAGGGGCTGAGTGCACGCAGACCCCAATGAGTTCAGATGGTGTGCAGCACCTCTGCAGCCATCGACTGTATCTCTATGGTCCAGCCTTTGAGATTCTCATCCCCGCGCAGGTCCCTTCATAACATGGCATTAAAGGGCCGGAGTGGTGTAAATGGGCCCCTGTGGCAGCCAGAGAATTCTCCCGGGGCAGGCACAGCAGGAGATAGCCATAAAACACCTCCTGAGAAGCCCTCACCTACCGGCACACAGTCCGAGCCTGGCTTCCTTTGTGCTCCAGGGAGCGTGATCTGTATCTGCCCTTTTACTAAAACCTTTCGTTTTTCAGAGTCTGATCTTCGAGAGGCCAACTCCCTGCTCCCCAAACCGACCCATAATGGAAACAACAGTCGTGAAAGCAAACGGGGCCTGAAGAGGAAATAGCAACTCCAGTGCTGCTGCTGGAAGTATGGACCCAGCCTGTCCACACGTTGCACTGTGCTCCCAATGGAAGCTTAGCTCTCAAAATCATGGCTGCCATCTTAAAGGAACAGAGAAGTCACACCAGGACACAGCAGGGTTGAGGATGCTAGGTTCACGTTGCTAAGGAGGTATCGGCAGCATATATTTGACTAGAATGTCACACGCACTGTGAAATGTTCCATGTTGTTCTGATTACTGGGGTGGACAAGTTACACTGACACCGTGATACAGCTAAGGACCAAAAAAAAAACCCCTAAAACAAAAATAAAAATGCACAAGACAAATCAAAAAGGACCTTCTTCTCCAACGTTTTGAGCCCTCACAGCGCCAGCGGACTTCCAAGGACACTAAAAACACGCCGCACCATTTCTTCGCGTCATTACAGCTAACATTTTTTAAAGACGGACTTAAATCATTACCAGATAACTCCCATGGCATTAATGAAAAAAAAATAATTACCTGACAACTCACTGTCTTGGCTGCCACTCACATTCATTAAACAGGTCAGGTAAGGTTTGTAGTTGTTACTGGAGGACACCTGTAAGATGGCTTTTTCCAATTCTAAAAACAGGAGCCTGGAAAATAAGACCGGAATTAGTCCATTTCTGCTTAAAACAAGCAAGGAGCATTGTTGAGTAGCCTGCTAGCGGCATGAGGGCTAGATCCTTGGGTGGTGTAATTCAGTATGACTTCCCTGAAGTCAATTGATTTACATCGTTGGAGGATGTAGTCCAGCCATGGGCAACCGAAGGGTGGGCCACATGAGTGAGTGGGCTGCATGAGCGGCCCTCCTCCATCTCCATGGGCTGCAAGATGGTTGTAACCAAGGAAATCTCCTAGCACAGGGTAGTTTAGCAATACTAGTGGGGGGGGGGGAACTACATGGATGGAAACCAGTGGAACTGTGGGCAGCAGTAAACAAAATGTCTCGTGGGCCACACATAGAACCCCGACGGGCTGCGTGCAGCCCTGCGGTCACAGTTTACCCACCACTGATCTAGTCTGTGAAAATGCTCCCGATTTTATTGCATTGATCTCTTTTGCTATTCTCTCACAAACAATAGGAAAAATCACCTGCAGAAATTCACTCAGACCAGGAGCAAAAGAAAATGTATATTAAATGGTCACTCAGTTGAATGAAAGTGACTGGTCTTAAAGGCACAGTAGGGAAAACTTTCAAGCAGGTGGAAGTCATTTAACTAGGGGGAAGAGGCTAAGGAGTTTAATTTTCCTCAGGTGAGGGTTTTCAAAAGCATTTAGCATTGGTCTATCTCTTCTCCTGCTGGAGCCAATGGTTAAAACTCCCATTGACTTCAATGGAGACAGAGGCAGGCCAGCTCGGAGCATTTTTGGAAATCTCTCCCACTGCATGTAAGGTTTAGTGACTTATGAAATGTTCCACGCCCTCATGTTCTCAGTGTCCGTATGGTTTGGAACCAGAAGTAAGGGTGGTAGGTCTTAGACACAGAATCAGAGAAATGGAGGGATGGAAGGGACCAGAGGAGGACACCTCATCCACCTCCTACTCTGAGGCAGGGTCAAATAACCCTAAACCAACCTGATAAATGTTTGTCCAACCTGTTCTGAACAACCACTAATGAGAAGGATTCCACCAGCTCCCATAGATGCCTATTCCAAAGCTTAACTACCCTGATCAATGCTGCTGCAATTGATCTTCCGGAGTTTAATTTAGTGAGTCTAGTTAAGACTCACTAAATTGAATTCAGAGGGTGCCCCCGCTGGTGGCTGGTACTCCTGTTCTTGTGAGGAGTAAGGGAAGTCAACGGGAGTGCTTGCTCCCATCGGCCTCCCACTGTGGGGATGGCGCCAAGCTCGGCTTAACGTAAGCTGACCCCAGCTACATACTCTACGTAGCTGGAGTTGCGTACCTTAAGCCGAGCTTCCAGATCTAGTGTAGACATGACCTTGGAAACGGAACGTTTCTCTTAAGAACTGCCCTAGATCTCCCCTGCTGCAGATTTAGAAGATTACTTCTTGTACGTTCAAAGGATCTGAAGAAAAATAGATCACCTTCCTTTTTATAACAGCCTCTAGCCCACTTGAAGACTGTTACCAGGTCCTCCCCTTGGTCTTTAAAAACTTTCCCAGTGTTTTTAAACCTTTCCTTATAGGTGAGGCTTTTTAAACCTTTTATCAGTTTTGTAGGTTTCCCCCAGATTTTCTCCAGTTTCTCCATATCTTTCCTAAAATGTGCCACGCCAACTTGGACACAGCATTACAGCTGAGGGTTCATCGGTACCAAGTGGAGAGGAACTACGTTAATACACCTCAGAATGATATTAGATGTTTTTGCAACCGTATCACATTGCTGGCTCATATTCAATTTTCTGCCTACTGTTACCCCAGATCCATGTCAACAGCACTACTGCCTCGCTAGTTATTCCCCATTTTGTAGTTGTGCGTTTGATTTTTCCTTCCGAACTGTAGCTTAGTTTGAACCTCTCTAGTCCAGCATCCTCGGGACCTGACCGGTGCTGAACCAGAGAATTTGCTGAACCACAGGAGGTCAATGTTGTCTAGCAGCATTACTAACACTTCCACTGCTTACTGGGCCCTTAGAAGCACAGAACACTGAGAGCCAAGATGCGTGGCTATAAACAGACTTTATAGGACTGCAGGAAAGTTGGCCACACCCATGACAAGTGAACATCTGGTGAACTAAAATCATACCAGACCACGAAAATTGCCAGACCAGGCAGTGCCAGACTAGAGAGGTTCAACCTGTACTCTTTGTCTGTTTTTATTCCATTTCCTCTTGTTGATTTCAGATCAATTCTTCCTTTTTTTTTCAAGGTTGTTTGAATTCTAATCCTCTCCTCCAAAGCACTAACAAAGCTTCCAAACTTGTGGTCATCCACAAAATTCACAAGCACCCTTTCTACTCCATTCTCTGAGCCATGAATGAGAATATTGACTAGTACTGGGCCCAGCATAGCCCCATCAGGGGGCCCCACTTGAAACGTTCCCCAAGTCTTGCCCACTGATAACTTCTCTTTGTGTACAGTCTGGCAATTCTGCACCCACTTTGTAGCAATGTACCCTAGACGATGCTTCCCAAGCTTTCTTACAACAATGACACGTGGAACTGTAACAAAAGCCTAACTAAAATCAAGATATATTGTGTTTACTGCTTCCCTTTATCCACTAGGGACAAAGAAACAAATTAGGTTGGTTTGGCGTGATTTGCTCTTGGAAATGTATGTAGGCTGTTATTTGTAACCTTATTATCCTCTAGGCACTCACAGACAGTTTAATACAATTTGTTTCAATATCTTTCCAGGTACCAAAGTTAGGGTGAGTGGTTCATCATTCTCTAGGCCCTCTCCGGTCCCGTTTTTAAAACTAGGTGTTACATTTATCCATCTCCAGTCCTCTGGGGCCTCAGTAATTATGAATCGATCTGAGATTGCTTCAGCTAGCATCTTAAGTGCCCTTTGGTAATTTCATCAGCTCCAGCCAATGTGGATACACCTGATTTATTTAACTATTCTTTCACCCGTTCTTCCACTGTTTGGGCTTGTGTTTCTTTCCCCCATTTTGTTAATGTTAACTGTGTTGAGTACCTGGTCACAATTTACCTCTTTAGTGAAGGCTGAAGCAAAACAGGAAAAGACCATAGCCTTCTGGAGATCATCTATTATTGGCTATCCTTCCCCGCTTAGTATTTTTCTTTGTATGTCTCTTGCTGCTAATGTATTTATAGAACCTTTCCTTATTGTATTTTATGTCCCTTGCTAGGCGTAGTTCATGTAAGTGCAGCATAATGTTGCTCCTTTAATTGACAAGTAAAATAAACTAACTCCAGAAGCTATTGTAGAGTCTACAAGAAATTGTGACAGTTATTAAATTGGAAATAAATTAACTTACTGGGCGACCAAGCTGGTAGGAGACAGGGTTTGTTTGCCTTCATTCCGAGTGAGGGCCTTATTGAAAAAGGTTTCTGCCATAATGCGGAAAGGATGAGCCATGCTGCCCAATACACCATCAAAATTGGCTCTAGTAGTGGCAGACTCTGGACTGCGATCCATTTTCAATAAGGCTAGCCGATCCGAAGAGTTCAGTTTCTTAACATGAGCGGCGTCTATTCTTCCTGGTGCTGATTGACTGTCAGCCAGATCCCTTTTCATCACTTCCAGCAACTTTCCATACCCCACTGCTTCAGTCAGATTCCATTTGGTGCCTAGCAACTTGTCAACTGTTTCCCAGACACTGGAGAAATTATTCCATTCAGAGAGGCTGGGGGAACTATGGACCATCGGTAGCAGTTCATACAGTCTTGAGTTCCACTGGGCACTAATCCAGGGAACAAACAAGTTCTTCCAATCCACTGAGCTCCTAGACAAATTTTGTGAATTCATGTCGGTCTCGTTCAAG
Organism: Pelochelys cantorii; assembly: GCA_032595735.1. Lineage (NCBI taxonomy): Eukaryota > Metazoa > Chordata > Testudines > Trionychidae > Pelochelys > Pelochelys cantorii. The sequence continues at coordinate 71,489,069 of CM064332.1, forward strand.
ATGGAAGCAATCAAACGGCTGAAAGGATGGGATTTAAATACTCTGCCATACGCTGAAAAGCTGGTAGCGGGCAGGTTACCTTACTGTGGGACAGTTCTTTAGAGACGGCTATCAATGTTTGGTACTTTTCTTCTATCCAAGGATTTTTAACGTGAAAGATAGTATTTAAGGTTGAAAGAAAATGAGAAGCAAACTGTAATGACTGGACGATACATGACAATTCACTTGACAGATATTCACTATTGTTTCTGTAGATGCTGGCAAATTCTGGAGTCCGCTCTAGGTTTCTGATGGCAAGATGAAACAATTCAGTAAATGTTTGATTTTCCATGGTTCTGGTGTGGATGTCCATGGAAGTAAACAGGCGTTCGCAATGGCTTCCTAGTAAGGACTCACTGAGTGTGGTATTTTTAAGGAATGTCTGAAGTGTTATGTGAAGAAAGTCTTGGACAGAGCAGTTCTGTGGCTTTTCATTCTGAATATTATTTTCTGCTAGGAAGGGACCCAGGGCTAGCTGCAAGAAAAACAACACTTTTGCTTCTAATGAAGTATCGGGCTGTAAAGAAGTCTGGTTGAGTTCCCTTCGAAGTAGCAGGTGTGAGAAATTATAGACAGCGGCTATTTTTTCTTTATTGGACGCTTCGCCCAATCTGGTGTCATAAAGGATTTTCATTCCCATCCACAATATTTTAGGCAATCTCTGGATGGAGTTATTGTCGAAATTCACCAGCCGATCAATAGCCTTCAGTCCACCGACGTTAAACTTTTCATGCAAGTCATTTAAAATGAAGATGCCCCTTTGTACTGCTTGCAAAAACTTTGAGAAACTGGCTTCTCTGGAGTCTTCTCCACGATACACTTGGGATGCAAGTTTCATCCACTGCTCCAGTTTGTTACTGAAAGGGAGACCTGAATCTTTTCCCACTGTCTGTAACTGTTTTTGCAAGGCGTTGAAAAGGGACTCAGAGGCAATCACATATGTGCTGTTCCATTCTGTGGACCCTAATATTTCGGCAATGCGCCTGTAACTAGTGAACTCATTCCCCTGAGTGGAATTTCGGAAAAGCTGCACTAGTTTAGACAGGGAAGACATCAGTAGGTAATACTGAGTTGTATACACCTTTGCCGTGTTAGCAAGGAGTTTTTGGAGGGATAAAAGCTGGTCATTTAAAATGTGTTGATACCAAATTACTCTAGATAAGTTTAAAAAATGTTGTGTTTCCCCTGAATAGAGATTCATAAAGAGACGTCTTTCAGCAGGGGCCTCGCTTGGGAGAGCAAAACTTTTAAACAGCCTCTCCGAGCCTGGATTGTGGTTTGTGGCAGAAGTTGTGTTGAGGAAGAGTTTTAGCACACTAAAAATATCTTCCAAATATGAGGGTTTCATTCCCAAGCTAGACTTATAAAGAAACTGGTGTGCTTTTGATTTCTTGGCAGCTAATCCAATGTCAACAACATTGAAAGCTTTTGTCATCATTTCCAGGAGTTTCATGCTGGAATCCACTTCTGTCAGGTTCCATTTGGTGACTGTCAGATTGCCAATGCTCTTCCAGACTCTTGAGAAATGTCTCCATTCAGACTGGTTGGAGGCATTTTGGATCATCTGTAAGACTTCAAATATCCTGGCATTCCACCGGGGAACAGTTGGCCATAGACTGGAAAACAGAGGCAACCCATTCCAGTCCAATGACCTGCCAGAGATATTTAGTGACTTCCAGTCTGTTTCATTCAAAATAATAGGCACCAAAATGTTTAAAGGATAAGATTTAAATACACTATCCATAGTCTGAAAGGCTGGAATTAGGCAGGTTGCCTTACTCAGGGGCAGCTCCTTAGAGATGGCTGTCAGAGTTTGATACTTTTCTTCGATCCAGTGATGCTTAAGATTAGAGATAGTGTTTAATTTTGAAAGAAAATTAGAAGCAAACTGTAATGACTGGATGATACATGACAGCTCACTTGAGAAATATTCACTGTTGTTTCTGTAGATGCTGGCAAATTCTGGAGTCCGCTCTAGGTTTCTGATGGCAAGCTTGAAATGATTCAGTAAATGTTTGATTTTCCATGGCTCTGGTCTGAGTATCCATGGAAGTAAATAGGCGTGTGCAATGGTTTCCTGGTAAGGACTCATTGAGTGTGGTATTTTTAAGGAACATCTGAAGTGTTATGTGGAGAACGTCTTGGATAGAGCAGCTCTGTGGCTTTTCATTCTGAGTATTATTGTCTGCTAGGAAGGGACTCAAGATAAAATGCAAGAGATCCAACACTTTTCTTTCCAGCGAAGTCTTGTACTGTAAGGAAGTCTTGTTAAACTCTTTTTGAAGGAGCAGCTGTGAGAAATTATAGACCGCATAAATTTTGTCCTTGCTGGATACGTCACTCAATTTGGTGTCATAAAGGATTTTCATGCCAGCTCTCAGTATTTCCATCAATCTACCAGTGTTGTTTTTGCCAAAATTAAAAAGTTGATGAATAGTTTCTAATGTACTGATATCAATCTTTTGCTGCAAATCTTTTAATATGTCCATGGTTTTTTGGATGGCTTCTATGGCCATTGAGATATTGGCCACTTTGGAGGCTTCGCTACCATGCTCTTGTAACATGTGGGTTGCAAATTCTGTTAGTTGTTCCAATTCTGTATTGAAAAGAGCACCCGAAGCATTATTCAGTGAGCGTAAACAGCTGTGCAGGGTATGTAAAAGCTGACCATAGGCAATGATATCAGCGTTCTTCCATTTTGTGGACCTCAATTTTTCGAAAATCCGCCAATAGATATTCAGCTCCTTCCACAGGTCTTCGGGGATGGAATTTTGGATTGCCCGTGAAAGTTCAAAAACAATTCCCAATGGATAGTAGTAACTCATATTCGTATTCGTCATACTAACAAAGATTCTCTGGAAAGTATAGAACTGCTCCTGAAAGACTTCACCGACAGTAGGTTCAAGAAAGGAATCTGAAAACAAAAATGGGATTTCTTGCATTACACTGAGGTAGTTTTTTATGTCTTCAGGCAATGATGAAAACTTATGAGAGATCTTCATTTTGATAACATCCCATGTCTTACTTGTATTAAAATGCGTCTTATTTAAAAATGCTAGATCCCACATCACTGTAGCTAATTTAAACGCTCTTTGAATTTCATTCCAATGTGCTGCTACATTGAAAACAGAAGTCCCGTTAAAGTCTTTCAGAAGTAGAAGAGATGTGACGTTATAGACTTCATCAATTGTTTCCTTACTTAATGGTTTCCTTAATTTATAGTCATAGGAGATATTCATTCCCAGCTTCAGAATGTCATGCAATCGCTGAATGGTTCCATTCTCAACTTCAGTGAATGGCTTTACATTTTCTAATTTGTTTCTATTCAAATTTTGTTGGAAGCCTTTTAAAAGTTGTACGGACTTTTGTATGGTTTCTAAATCCTTTGAGAAAGTAGCTCTTCTGAAGTCTTTTCCATCAAACTCCAGTAATTTGATTTTTCTAAAATGAACAAAAAGTATTTTAGAAAATATGAAATCAGTTTAAGTGAAAACATAAAAGCTGTTTGGAGAAAAGAGCACACATTTCAATCTTTTTTTTTTTTGTCATTGTCTATGACTCTAAGTCCTTTTTTACCTCCAAACTTCTTCCATCTGAGATACCAAACTTTGTTTGTCTTTCCAGTTAATAGAGAGATTACAAATATCAGCCATTGTTGAGCTGTTATTTTTGCCTACAATGGAAGCATAAAGAAGATGCATATGTGAGTTTGGAAACAGAACAGAAAATTATGGTTATATTTGTAAACTTGGATGTCTAAAGTTAAGCACTCAGGGTATGTCTACACTGCACGGCTATTTCAGGATACTGGAGGTATCCCAAAGTAGCTACCCCATGTCTACAGAAGCCACCCATTATTTCGAAATATTTTTTCAAATATTTTTCAAAATAACGGGCACGCTATTTTGCCATCCCGGTAAACCTCGTTGCACAAGGGATATGGGATGGCTCGAAATAGCTCATTATTTCAAAATCTGGCGCTGTGTAGATGCACCAAATTTCAAAATAAGATACATAATTTGCGTAGCGCAAATTGTGTATCTTATTTTGAGTTTAGGGTGCAATGTAGACACACTCTTAGATGTATATTTAGGTAGCTAAATAAGTAGTCTGGTTTCCCCATCTATGTTTTCCCTGTCGGAGAAACACTTTGTGGTCATGAACATCTGGTTGCTCGCAGATGGCACGCCATTAGCACTCTCAGCATCTTCTGGCAGTAACACAACTCAGGGTGGCCTACTTGTTCAGCTTCCTGTGCTCCTCTTCAAGGCCCTTCACAATTCTGCTCTTCTTCAATAATCTGTTCTTACGTCTGTTGGCATCACTTCCCATGCCTTCTGCTCTGCAAACATGGACATCTTCAAGCTTGTCCCCTGTCTGCTTCTCCCACCAACCACCAGGCTTTTTTCTAGACCTCACCTTAGCCATGGAATTCCATCATATACTAAAAGCCCACAGCCTCTCCTCCTTGCCAACATCTCCCATCCGTGAATCACTCGGAACATAACAACAAGAGACTGATTGTGACCAGGGTAAAGAAGACTATGGAGAATAGCATATTTTGTAGATGCATACATAAAACATGCTTTCTCTCTCTCCAGATCAGCCATCTCATCCACCTGAGCATACCTGACAAGTTTCAAAGGCTATGCCTTCACTGCTAATAAGCATGGCTATACAGCGAGACAGTCCTCTGAAGAAAGCTATCTCGCTCCTAAGACAAGGCAGGGCAGTGTTCATCTCTGTGTAGTTACTTGAGTTCAGTACTACACCCTGCACCAGGGCCTACCTACACCAAGGTAAAAACTGCGGTACTTTGTTTCCACTACATCAGTGAGAAAGCAAATTCATACTATCATGCAGTAAAAATTTACCTTTTTTGGTAGCAGCAGGTTAACTGAGGAAGAGGTTTATGTTTTCAAGGGCAATGAGACATTTTATTTACTTACTTGGATTTGTTAAAAGTTGAAGGGACAATACACAATGGCAAGCCTGGAATGGCACGGGATGGGTTTGGTAACCTACATGCTCGCAGTACGTTTCCCCTTGGTTTTGCCATTTTTCCAACAAAGATACAGCTCGTTTCAGGTATCTTACCTTGTTCTGGATAGATCAGGGAATACACAAGACACACAACCCTGTTCTGGATAGTTTCATTACTTATGACTGGTGGAGAAACCTTTGGAGGTGCCCGCAGAGCACTAAAGAGAAAAACAAAGAAAATAAATTGTGGCTCAGAGTTTATCAAGAGAAACAAAAGAGCATGGGAAATACATAGCATATGTAAAACACATGACAGAAAAGATGTTTAATTATGTATTTGATGGTGCATAAGATGCTAACAAAAGCTTGAAGGAAAACCATAGCAGTACATTAGCAGAAATGCCTCATACAGTGAAAGTTTTGTTATCCGGCACTCTGTTATCCAGAAAACTTTGTTAACTGACGCTGCCTCCCTTGTTGACCGCCCTTGTTGCTGTACCCTGTCCAGTTTAGTACACTGGAATGAGCCCCGCTAACCCAAGTCTGTCAACCCCAGGCTGAAAGATTCACTTCAGCAAGTTGCATAGACATGTCCATAAGGGCGCAAAAGTGAGTGTGTTACCTACCATCTCCTTGGAGACCTTCAGATACATAGTAAGAAAGCCCTGCACTGACACATCATGCTTTGCTTTCAACAAGCTCCCATGTGGAGTTGCCCCATGAGGAACAAAAGGTGTGAACAAGCATACAATTAATGCCCTTCCCATTCTCTCTGTGGCCCTACCTGCTTGTGTTTTGAAGAAAAGAATGTTTGTCCTTCATTCCCAGGCTGCCTCGGATCATGTCTGGGGCCATCAGGAGGAAGCGCCACAGAGACGTTTCGTTCTGCACTCGTGAGAGGAGTGACAGGAACGAGACCGTTTCTTTGACAAACGTCACCTGGTACTGAGGGTCCTGCTGCAACTTAAAACCATAACGAGATGAAATTAAATGAGAGAAGACTGAATATTTGTTAACTAGCTGCACCACACAACCAAAAGAGTCACATTGCACATTCCAGAATAATCTGGAATTCTTACAGAGCATTTTCAGTTCTGGTAACCCCAGGGTATTTTTTGAAGGGCTTTACCGGCTGCATAAAAATCAAAATGGGAAAATATTTTTAAATGTAATAAAAATGTGCACTGAGTATTCTATTTATTCTGAGCTAAGCTGTACCCTTACAATCCAGCCTCAGCAAGGGATACCACAGCTACAATAACTCAAGAGCACAAGAAGGAACCAAATTGGGGTCACCTGGGGGTATGTGTACATGAAGGGACAATGTCGATCTAAGGCATGCAACTCCGGGTATGTGAACAGCATAGCTGGAGTCAACGTATCTTAGATTGAGTTTCTGTGGGGTCTCTACCGCAGGGGGTCGACAGGAGAAACTCTCCTATCAACTTCCTTTCTGCCTCTTGTTCCGGTGGAGTACCGGAGTTGACAAAAGAATGAACAGAGGTCAATTTAGCAGGTCTTTACTAGACTTGCTAAATCGACCCCCAAGGGATTGATTGCTGCAGTGTCAATCTCCTGGTAAGTGTAGACTTCCCCTTAAGAGTCACAGTTCAGTCCCTGCTCTGTATGGAAGTAAGAGGGCCCCGCCCTTTTCCTAGCAAAGCTTACAACCTTCTCTAAGGCCAAAGCTACACTAAAGGGGAAGGTTGAATTAAGATACGCAACTCCTGCTACGTTAATTATGTAGCTGGTGTCAATGTACTTTAATTCTAGTTTCCCCACCATCCTGATAGTGGGAGGCCGATAGAAGCAAACGCTCCGGTTGACTTCCCTTATTCCTCAGAGGAGCAGGAGTACTGGCCACCGATGGGGGCACCCTCTGAATTCGATTTAGCAGGTCTTTCCTAGACCTGCTAAATTGAACTCCAGAAGATCAATCATGACAGCGTTGATCTCCCCCCTAGTGAAGACATGACCTAAGCTAGCTCAGGTGTATTGATTGGTGTTTTATGGGATTCTGTTTATTCCATAATCCTGTCAGGCAACTCCTCACCAATCATTGCAGGAGATGGAGTAGCAGTCCACTGACAACTGATTTTCTCCACTTCAGATGTGCAATGCAGGTACGCTGTGTAGGCAAGGAGGCTCCACACACCTTATTCCCCAGCGCAGGCATTCAACAGGGCTTATATCTGACTAATTCTGCACATTATACCTATAGCTGGGTCAATGGATCAAATTCTTCCCAAGTGTAATTTTGCCGAAATGAATAGATTTGCACCTGGGATGAATTTAACCAGCCTGCCTAAATCCCATTTCAAGAGACTGTTTACACTGTTACAGGACTTGGAATGAGTCCAGCTCTAACTAGTCGTTTTGTTGTGAGTGGCTGACGAGCGCAGCATGGTGGAATAACTCGTTCTCCTTCATGACACTGTCTGCAGGGATTGCCACCTGGGGACCCAGAACAACGAGATTCTACAGCAGAGCTCATAAAGCAACGGAGCTAGGGGAGGTGGCAGGTGGTAAAACTGGAACCACGGCGAGGGCTGAGGAAATACGTAGGCCCAATTCTATGCTGGTGACAACAGGAAGAAATCCATCGAAGTCAACGGAGCAGCATTTGGCTCTATGCAGAGGAAGGCGGTGACCAGGATACCGCTATTAGATGCATCTCCGTGCTGGAGTGTGAATGCATCACAGTACAAGATCCCTGGTTCTGCTTAGTTTTTAAAACTTTGCATCCGCACAGCCGCGGCTGTGGCTCCATCAGGCGAACCGTTCAGAGAACCCAACTCCGAAGTGGCACCTCCTCTCGCTTTCTGCGTAATATTCTGAGGGGGTCAGGGAATGTCCCGCTTCACCCAGAAAGTGAGATGATGGAGTAGGTGAGAGACCCACCTCGCACTGCTTTTCAATGGGCGTTGAGCGCTTCATTCCGAGAGTTGCTTTGAAAAGCACCACCCAGAAGCAGCGACATTGTCCTTCCTCCTCTGGCTGGGGAAACGGCAGTGCAGCAAAGCACTGCCTGGAGGCTTTTCCCCCGCCTCTCCCATTGGCCGTGATTGTGGCCAATGGGGCAGCAGGGGGCAGTGCCTAGGAGCAGCGGGGGACATGTGCGTCCCCAGGGACCTGAACCAGGTAAGCACCCCCACTGCCCAGACCCCATAACCAGCTCCTGCATCCCACCTCCCACCCAGACCTCCCACCTCCATCTCGCTCTAACATCACCCCACCCAGACCCCGCACCCCACTTCACTCCTGCACCTCCTCCCGCTCTGATCCCCAACCCCACTTCACGCCTGCACCCTACTTCCCCCTCATCCCCCCCACCCTAATTCCCAGCTAGCTCCAGAACCACCCCCTGCTGCCCATACCCCGCACACCACCACCCACCCAGCCTTTCCACTCCCAGCCCACTCCTGCACCCTACCACCCTCCCAGACCCACCAACCCCCAACCCCCTTCTGTGCCCTTCCCTGCCTTCCAGATCCCACACCCCAAGCCTGATTCCCTGCAGCCGCCTCCAACACACTCAACCCCTCATTTTTGGCCCCTCGCCAGAGCCTAGGGGGCCACACAAAATCTACTAGCTACTAGCCTGGGACCCCTCTAGGCTCTGATGTGTGAGGGTGTGACGGCGCAGTCCAGCCCTGCACTGGCCAAGCGGGGAGCCGGCTGGCCTGTGCAGGCCCCACCCCCACAGCAGTGCTGGGCATGCTCCAACTGCCGGCCGAGTATAAAGGCCAGGGAAACAGTTCAGTTGCGGCAGACCTCCGGGGAGGGAGGAACTCCTGCCCAACCTCCAGAGCCACAGCCAGAGCTGCCACCGGAGCAAGAGCCGCCAGGCCTGCCGTCGTCGCCGCCACAGTCCTTGGGCCGAGCACGACTGCAACACCGACTCCGGGGGGCAGCCTGCCTTGCTGCGGTGGACAACCTCGGCGCTGCTGCCCCAGACGCCGGACCTGCCAATGTCACGGTCACCACCAGGCCAGCGCCTGCAGGTGGGGTCTCCGTCAGCCACGGGGCTGGGGTAGGAAGCAACCCAGGGCAGGGGGCAGGGAACCCCGCGGTGGGCTCAGTGCATTTTGGGGAGAACTCCCCGCTGAGCCAGTGGTGGGAACCACCCACCACTAATAGGGCCCTGGGTTGGGGTCCGGTGGAGAGGGAGGGCCCGGACCCCCCTACCCCATCCACCCAGAGTGTGGACTAGGCCTCAGGGCCTGCATTTACCTTGGACTAGGCCTCAGGGCCTGCGGTTTGCTGTGGACTAGGCCTCAGGGCCTGCGGTTTGTGATGAACTAGACCTCCGGGCCTGGGAGTGTAACAGCCCAACGCCAGGGCCGAGCAGTGCAGGGTGGGGCACCAAGGGCATGTGGGGAGGGAAGTGTCTTTCTTCTCAGTCTCTGCTTCTCACCTTTGTGAGGCCCCTGACTGATTTTTCTGTGGGTCGTCGGCCCCCAACCCAAAAAAAGTTCCCTGACCCATCCTAAGGAATTAGAATGCCAATTCTTTAGGGCAGGGACCATCTTTTGGGTTTCTCTTTGAACAGCACCTTGGACAAGGGATCCTGGCCCATGATTATGGCGCCAATACAACAGTCCAAAGAATAAGAACAACTCTTAATATTCTTCATGGAACCCAGAGGCACTGGCTACTCACCTGAGAGATCTGACTTCTGAATGCTTGGAAAAACGACTCCAAAAGAGACGCGTTGGTGAAACAAAATGACCTGTGAATATGTGCTCCCATGCTTTCCCTGGGGAGATTGGACGAGGCCAGATATGGTGACATGATCTCACAAATAACCATTTTGAGGTTCTCTGGTGAGGAGTCCTGTGTCTGAACCTAAAAGAAAAATCTAACATCAGTAATAATAAAACCAGGATTTTCCTGACAGCGATTTGAATCCAAGCGGCAAGGAATTGTGACTGGGGATAATTACATCAAGTCATTTAGCCCTGCTCCCTCAAACATTTATGCACATACTTAATTTTATACATGTGAATGGTGCCACCAACTTCTCTGGGCCTATTCAGATGCATGAAATTAAGCACATGACTGAAGCCATAATATAAAAACATTCAACATATTTTGTGATTTATCAATTAAAGGTACATGAAGTCCAGAACATAGTGTTGTATATTAAGACCATGTCTACACTATGCGGAAGATCGATGACGACGCAGTCGATCTCCTGGGGTTCGAACTAGCGAGTCTACTGAACACCCGCTAATTTGAACTGAGAGGATGCCACCGTCAACACCGACAGTCCTGCTTCTCATGAGGAATAAGGGAAGTCCACAGGCGTGTGTGTTCCCATTGACCTCCCGCTGCGTAGATGGTACGAAAACACAATTTAAGATACGTCGATCCAGCTATGTAATTAACCTAGCCGGAGTTGCGTATCTTAAGTCGACTTTCCCCTTCAGTGTAGACCAGGCCTAACTGACACAAAGCTCATGTCCATAAACAATTGTCACCATTGTTATCACAGAATACTGTGGCATCTTTGGCACCACCATCTGGTAGCTGTTGGCGAATGCAGATGATAGTATCAAGGCCTGATTATTGCTATTTTAATTGAATGTGACAAAGGATACACATTTTAGCTCATGGAGTGCCCTTGCTTCGAATAAAATAGAGAAATTCTGTTCTAGAATATCAGGGGTATTCCTGTTGTTATCTGGAAATCTGCGGAAGTGGCAAAGAAATTTGGATCTCTCACAACACTTGCTAGTTGTGCATTGAGGAAAACTAAATTTCCCACAGCCAATTAACAACCCACCCTCCACAACTATCTTTCCTCTCCTAAAATAAAATATGTGTACAAATTAGGAGGACAACTTGTCAACTGCCCTAACTCGACTGAAATCAATTCACATCAGTGGTGAGTTGGGCCCCATTCTGCTTAAACTCTGTTCTTTAAACAAAAACAAATTCACTCCATGTCACTGTAGCTCAGGTGCAAAAATTACCTTCCCAAAACTTAGAATTTTGTTGAGCATGTTTATTCGGGAGGTCAAGTTGGATGTTGATGAAATATCTTCCAATGTTTTTTTCAAGTTCGCTATTGAATCCGATAACGCTGTAATAATGAGAATTTTTAAACATTATATTCACTCTTCTCTCACAAATAAGCCCATACCTTTTAACTTGTTAGATAAACCAATGTATCCAATAGCACAGCTAGCAATCCTACATCTTTGCTTGTATGATCACTATTAGGGCTGGGTGAAAAAGAGATTTCCCATTGTACAAAAACTGTAGCTCTATCAAAGCATTTCTCCTCCCAGATTGGCACAAAAAGTAATAATCTTAATATTTGTTGTGAACCAACCTTTTTTGTTAAAAAAAAATCAGTTTTGGTCACTCTCAAAACATTTCATTTTGATCATTTTGGAATGTTTTGTTTTGATTTTGAATGTTACAAATAATTTTTTTATAATAATGAGCTCAAATTTAAAACAAAAATTAATTTCAAACCAATAAAGCAAAACTTTGTTTGACAAAATGTTTCATTTCAACATTTTTTGAGTCTCATGACCTTTATTTTCAAAAAAATTTGATCTTGAAAAATGGATTGAAACCAATCTATTTCTATAACATTTGGGTTTCAACAGTGGCATTTTCTCATGCAAATTGTTTCCCAAAAAGCTCTTGTCACTACTCTGGCTTCAAAGATGCATGTCAATATCAAATACGTAAGGGATTTATCAGCTCTAATGAAATCCTAAATGTCATGTTTTCCTTTTGCAACCTTTTAAAAAACTCATCCCTTTTATTGAGTCTTCACCTTCACCTTGGCCTTACAATGTAATGAAGGTCAGGATGGGACTGTGATGGGATGGGACAGCTCTAAGGAATGCCAAAGCACTGCAAGAAGCAATCTCAATAATTCACAGGGTGGCAGTGTTTATTCTGAGCCAGCTTCAGCGTGTTTACACAGCACACCCTCTACTGAGGTAAATCGGCACTGAAGTCAACTTCTCAGAACTATTTGTATACATTCACGTGTTCCCAACATTCTAAGAATTACTTGTATACATTCACGTGTTTGTTGAAATCAGTGCGGTTATTATGCCAGTTTACATCTGACCTGCAATCTTTTCAATGAGGTGTACAGCTTAAGTTCTCCTGATCACCTGTGGTCAGTAGAGCTGTGTGAATGCTGCAAAACAAAGCCCCTCAATATCCATCTGAATATTTTTATGAATCTCTTTTGCATTTTCATCCATTTGTGTCCTGTTCTCCAACTATTCTAACCAATGAGTTAACTAGCAGGAAACTAATGGAAACAGTGAGTATGTATTACACGTTACAGAATATGAACTGTGAATTCATACTTTAATTGAGAATCAAGTTCCCATAACTTAATTAATTCCCATCTTAAATGTCTAGGAAACCCCTGGCATAATGCTGAACGAATGAGCTACAGAGAAAGGATTATTCCCAGAAATTTATCCGCTGAAGAATTTTGAAGAAGAAATGTGCAAAAAATCATAGTTTATGGAGGAATTATGAACAGGGAAAAGGCAATATTAGTTACATGCATATTTATTTATGAAATAGCTGAGCACCAAATATCTCATGGCATTCCTTTGAAGAAAATGCTTGTGTTCTGGCCATGTTCCAACCCTGAACATGAGTTCAGGGAGGGCCTAAGGTCGCACCCCCTAAGGCAGTGTTTCTTAAACTGTGTTCCGTGGTACACCAGTGTGCCATGAGGCAGTCGGAGGTGTGCCATGGAGAACAACAGAGTTCAAAATGGCTGCCCTTAAAGGGGAAGGTGACCTTTTTTTTTCTCAATAACTTTCCCCTAACCCCTTTTTTCTGCTCAATAACTTTCCCCCGACCCTTTTTCCCCCCAACTTTTTTTTTCTCAACAAAATATCCTTGGTGTTCCTCATAAAAAAAAATATTGTTTGGTGTTCCTCGGTCTTAAAAAGTTTAAGAAACAATGCCCTAAGGGGTTAAGAAATATTTGAGCTTTGTAAAGACGTTTATTTGTGATTATTCCTACCAGTTTAATATAATAGCACTACTACACTCATGCGGCCATAGAGAACATATCAATCATTTCAACAGCGCTCTTCGAGAAATCGTATCTCTGCCAGGAGAGCTTTAAAAGATGAACCTTTGAAAGATTAGACCTTTTCATGCAACACACTGAGAATGCTCTAAGCACTAATAGAATTGAATAACCTACCTCGTGAAGCATTACTGTTTTTTGGAACCTTGGCACTGGGCGATGATGGATGGACAGCCTCCCCCAGGTTAGATGATCTTTTCTGCTTTCTGATATAAAGGAAGAGACGAGATCAGTCACTCCACAGATAGTTGCTTAAAACTAAACGGATGCTAAACCAGAAATGGGTTACAGCTGGAGTTGACTTTCAGGAGTGATGAGGGGGTTTGATTCATGTCTACCTCTGCCCTGAAATTCTGGTTCATTCCCACTTGGAACGAACCCCCAAAAATCTGAAACTCTCAGTGGAAGGGTACAGCGCATGGGTCCTGGGGCAGACTGAGGTCACCTGAGGCACTCAGAGGAAGCTGGAAGCCATAAGAATTCTACTCCATTACTGCCTGCCAGGCAAGCTGCAGAGGAACCAAGAAGCTCAGGAGATTAGGAGCTAGAGTTCTTAGTGCTTCCAGGTTCTCTGCCACCAAGGAGCTGGGCAGGCAAGAGAACCAGACAGGTTTCAGAAACAGGGCAGGCAGGAGTCCATCGGTTCCATCGCAACTTCAACCAAACCCAACCGTCCCTATGAAATGTCCCAGCCGAGCTTTTCTGACCAGCTCTATTGTCTCGGCTAAAAACATTTTAGTTCAAGAACAGTCACCTGGGGTACGTCTACCATGCTCTGCCCATTTCCTGAGCATGAGTTCTTCACATGGTGCACCCGCCAAGTTGCTGACTCCGGTTTCCAGGAGCGTACAGACCCAACTGATGGCTCTGCTGGATACACGGGATGCGCAGTCATATTGTCCCATAGTGCACCATGGACAAACAGCTAGAAAGGGTACATCTGGAAAGTGCATTGGGAAGCCGGGGGCAGGCTGGTCTGGCTCTGGCCTACGTAGGACCATAGAGGTGCATCAGCGTAGGTGTGCGATCAGGGTTTAGAAGTTCAGCATGAATGCTCAAGCACAGGCTTAGAAGCAGCGAGCCTGCTGACTCGTGCCCCATGACCCAGGCTTACGCTGCAGTGTAGACCCATTCTTACCCAGCATTTGTACAATGCCAGGCACAGTGGATCCCTGCTCTTGGCTGGGGCCCACAGAAATGATGGCAGTCTCTCTAATGCATGCTTTTGGCCTATCGTTGCAGTTGCTTTGATATGGTTTCTGCTGGCTTCAATGAAACAACTGATCATCTACAGCATCTGGCCCACCCATGCCAGGTGATAGGTCATTCTGCCACGCTGGCAGCTGCAATTTACCATCATTTAGGACTCAAAGAAAGATTGACAAAACATGAACGTACAGAAGTTCCACTAAGCAAAATATTAACCCCTGCAGTGGGAACCTATTCCACCCCTTTATTTCTCTGACAACCTTTCTTCAGCCCCTCTTATGTGTGTATGTTGAAGATCAGAAGATTTTCTGATGGTTGGAAAGCACTGGGGAATTGAAATGTGGCTGTCAGATCCCTCTATGCTTATTTTCATAGAAACATTTTGAAAGTGCCCAGGGGTCAATTTGCCCATTGTTACACAGGTTTCTAAAGCACTGTACCCACGAGAATTGCTCCATCACTCACGGAGAGGCATGCCCAGAAACAGCACGCCTGTATGCCCTGTACGTCCAGGCTATACGCTACTGGCCTATAACAATGAACCAGTTTCCGATCTCCTTACTGTCTGATTGGGGAGCTGCCAAGAAGTCTTGGTAGCAGATCTTCTGGTGTGTATGGCGTGGCCTTGCACTTGGCATCTGAGTCGCAGAGCACGGTTTGCAGGAAGGGGAACAAACCGGCACTGGGGAGGTTCCGAGGCGCTAGATAACCTGGAAAAAGAAAAAAAATATCTCATTCGTATCACACGGTGATTGGATTGTGGATTCCTATAATTGGATTGCATCCAATTCTGGGCCCCCATTTCAGAAGGATGTGGATACATTGGAGAGGGTCCAGCAGAGGGCAACAAAACTGATTGGGGGCTGGAGCACATGACCTATGAGGAGAGGCTGAGGGATTTGGGCTTGTTTGGTCTGCAGAGAAGAGTACGTGGAGGGATTTGATAGCAGCCTTCAACTACCTGAAGGGGGGTTCCAAAGAGGATGGAGAGAGGCTGTTCTCAGTGGGGACAGATGACAGAATGAGGAGCAATGGTCTCAAGTTTCAGTGGGGGAGGTCTAGGTTGGATATTAGGAAAAACTATTTCCCTAGGAGGGGGGCGAAGCACTGGAATGGGTTACCTAGGGAGGTGGTGGAATCTCCATCCCTCGAGGTTTTTTAAGACTTGACAAAGCCCTGGCTGGGATGATTGGGCTGGGGAAAGCGTGTTACGGGACCTGGCTATGACGATCCACAGAGGATAGGAGTTGAACTGGCCCCCTCGACAGAGCGTTGGCCCTGCAACTCAGGTAAGTCAGAGAGGCTGCAAGATGCGGGCAAAGGGTGACGAAGGACTGTACTGCGTCCCAGAACAGCTGGAGTGTGAGATGCAGCTGCCACGCCCAGGCATTGCCCCAGCACGCCTTGGGCAGGTCCGCTCTCTATTCGGGGGTTGCAAGGATCACGAACAGACCTGGAGAGCCCTGGCACTGGGGGCGTGGCCTCTTTATGCCAGCACGCGACTGTTCTTGGGTCACTCCATGTCCCTCTGAGAGCACCCCGCTAGCGGTCGCCTTTCTCAGGAGGGATTCATGCCATCCTGCCACTCCCAGACCAGGCCTCGTCCTCTGTGATTGGCCCTGATTCCCAGCCTTGATTCCCGTTCAGTACCCACGTCCCCTCTGGGCAATGTCTGTGGGGTAACCAGCAACCCAACTGCCTTGTTCCGGGCAAGCATTATTTATTTGGGGCAAAAGCATTAGAGAAACAGACCTTAAAACAACAGTAACTTCAGGAGGGCATTTAGTCTAACTCCCTGCCCAAACTGGAACAATCCCAGCTAAATCAGCCCCACCAGGGCTTTGTCAAGCCAGGACTTAAAAACCTCTAGAGATGGAGCTTCCACCACCTCCATAGGGAACCCATTCCAGTGCTTCACCACCCTCCTAGGGAAATAGATTTTTCTAATAGCCAACCCAAACCTCCCCCACTGCAACTTGAGACCATTGCTCCTCATTCTTTCATCTGTCCCCACTGAGAACACCCTGTGTCCATCTTTCCATGTAGTTGAAGGCTGCTATCAAAATGCCCCTCCCTCCTTCTTCTCTTCTGAAGACTAAACAAGTCCAATTCCCTCAGACACTTCCCGAAAGTCATGTGCCCCAGACCCGTAATTATTTTCCTTGCCCTCTGCTAGACTCTCTCCAATTTGTCTTTTCTCTTTTTTTAATCCATTTTCATCTTTTAAATTAGACATCAGATGGAAATCGGTCTTTGCTAGCAATGAAACCCAGTGCATGCACACCCCTCTTGGTGAAAACCACGTTTCCTCTCTAAAAATATGATTGGTTTCTTAATTCATTCCTAACTGTTAAAGAAAAGTAAAAAAAAATCCCAACCAAACAAAACTCTCATCACAGTGAGTTGCAGATCTACAATTGAGTAGATCTACTCCATCACAGTTGGCTTCTGCTCCCATATAGAGACATATTAGGCACATCTGCAGCTGCTGTAAATCAGCATCACTTCATTATAGAGCTGATTGAGAGTTGCACTGTAAATTCCAACATTTTGACACTTGTTTTCATTCCAAAGTGGAATAAAAAGTCAAAATTTTGAAATGCCCTACAAAATGGAAATTCAAAAATAATAGATTCAGAACCATCAAAATGTTTCATTTTGATAGAATAAAAAGACTTTGAGTCTAATGAAGCATTATAAATTATTATAGTGCATCTATAAAACATTACAATTAATATTTGAATGTGCTATAAAAGTTTAATCAAACTATCTTGAAAAAAGACAGTGTAAAAAGAAACTTTTCTACCTTCTCAAAATGAAATGTTTTGACATTCTTAAAACAGTAATGTCAAAATGGTTCATTTTGACATTTTTTCCACCCAAAATTGTGTCAAAAAAAATCAATATGTTCCCCCATGAAAGGTTTTAGCTTAGACACAACCACATTTTCTGATGAAAAACTGTTCCATCAAAAATTTTCAACCTGGTCTACTTGACGGAAGCCCCTAAAGCGACATTGATTTGCACCAGATGAGGATTTGCCCTGATGATTTCAAGGGGGCTTTCCATGAATACTGGGATCCTCTTGCAGGATTGGGTCCCAGAGAAATACAGCCATGATCCCTGATATGCAGACACGCACACCCCAATTTGACCTTCAATCAGTTCGTAACTTGGCGGTTACATTCAAGTCACGCATTTCTGCTGTTGTGGCCTCTCTAAGCTCTCTTGGTGTTTTATATTCACCATCCCTGTTTGGATCAGGATGCTGGAATGTGAAATATAATGAAAGAAATGTAAAATGTCAATGTTTTCAATGGTAATGGAGTAGGATCAAAATCCTTATTTTATCTGAACCTATAAACCCCCCCTAGTATCAGCTTGGAAGCATCAACTGGTCCAGATGAGTCAAGATTGGAACCTTGCCAAATTAAAGGCAACTATTCAGCTAAAAGCACCAGAATGAAAATGAGGTTTCAATTTGCTCCATTACAGTCATGAGGGCCAGACACTAAATAAGATCCAGAATTCCCTGAAGTTTGAGGTTTTCATGTCTAGGGTCTTGGTGCAGGCCTCGTTATGAGAAAAATCTGCATGGAGGTGCACAAAACTAGTGAGAAAGTTAAATGAACACTTTCTATCCTTAGAAAAATATTTCACTCTTGCTCTGGATAGAAGACTGAGGTTGTTCCTTTTACCAAAACTCATTTACTTCTCCCTCCTTTATTTACACTGCATGGCGAGGCATTATCCCCATTTTATCAACATGGGGTGAAGAGTCATGTTAAAATATTGACCAGTTCTGCCCCCGTAACGACTATGTGACCTTTAGGGTGCATCTACATAGCACCGTAACTTGAATAAGATATGCAATTTGAGCTAAGCAAATTGTGTATCTTGTTTCGATGCTATTTTGAAATAGCTTATTTCGTCATTTGGCACTGTCTACACAGCACCAAATTTCAAAATATAGCGCTATTCCGAAACATCCCTTACTCCTCGTAGAATGAAGTTTACAGGAACATCAGAATAGCGAGCCCAAAATAACGGGCTTGCTGTGAAGATGCGGGATAGCTATTTCGGGATATTCCGGTATCCCAAAATAGCGTTGCAGAGTAAACGTACCCTTAAGGACTACTGCCTGAAGAGAGTGACTGGCATCTCTCCAAAGCGTAAGCTCTGACACCAGATATACATATTAAAAAAAAATCAAACGCCTTCAGAATTATCTGCTCAATGACCCAATAACTAGCTGGCCCATCCCTCGCTCTTTGAGTCTGATAAGATATTACACATGAGCAGAGGGGAAAGGATCTCATTGAAAAGGATTACCAGCTCTCCTCTGCTGCCAGCAGTGTGGTTGATTGTAACACACTGACAACGGAGTTGTTGGCAAGTCTCCAAAAGCCACACCTGAACTTGGCCCAGGGAAATGGGGCAGGCAGTGCCTCCTCAGAAGAGTTTGAAAATTGACTTCATTGGAAGCAAAGGGAGGTCAGTGCTGACTGCTTTTGGAAATCCTCCTCTAAGGTTTGCTGCCTTCATTTTCACAGCCACACAGATATCAGTGCGGTCAGTGGCCAGTTGGCTTCCACTTAGTCTTCTGCCTGAGCATTCAGTCTGTGGAAAGCCTCGCCCAAACCATTCATGGTGGCGAGCTTAGTCTGGCTCCTAATGGGCAGGTCTCCACATTGTCCCCACAATCAATACTCATAGGCAGCCTGTCCTACAGAAAGGCCAGGGCTCAGCTCAATAATTTTGTATCAGCAAGGACTGAAGAGAAGGAAACCTGCATCCCTGAACTAGCTCCTTAAAAACACATGGTGGCGGCTACCACATTCTTTCTTGGGAGAACATGGGATAATATTCTGAAAACTCAAAACAAGGTTTCTAAAATATCCAGATCCCAATTCCCAGGTTCAGCTGAACTGTGCTTGGCAAGGGAACCAGGGCTGGGAAGCAAAGACCCTCTCCCTGTTGTTTAGTTTCTCCCCTTTATATGCCCTTTGCCCAAGGCAGGATTTCTTTGTGCTCAAATTTTTCTCACCTAGCATGGAAAAGTACCAGATTCAAAATGGGTTCCAGCAGCAGGTGGCCTGGTCACATGTCTTTGTAGGACCAATCTCAGTTTGGGCTTACCGAACTAACAAAACCTTTCACAGGTCATTGGCTTGATCACCGAGCCATTAAGTTCCTAAAGTATTACTAATGGCTGTTACTAGACTACCTGGAATATTAAAACAGGTTCCGGCTTAATATTTCTAACTTCACCTACAGGAAAGATACATGCACAAAAATAGAATACACACATTCAGGGGATCTTGAATGATAGGTTATATGACCTGTTTTGCATAAAGTGTCATTGAGTTATGCATATTCATAAGCCAATTTTCATAAACTATGGAGGTCCCCATGACTCATCTTCACTTTCTTGAGTATCTCCAGTAGACAAGCCCTCAGAGGTCTCCCCACTCAAGTTGGATCATGTGGTGTATCGAAAATTGGGTTAAAATTACAAGCTATTACTTTAAGTGTAAGGGGTTTCCTGGTCCTACTTGCAGGCTAAGGACTTCTGTAGAAAAGCATGCACTCTCAGAAGCCAGTCTGTGAAGAAGCCAGCCTAGACTAAGGCAGGGTGAGTTGTGCCTCCCTTCCTTAGGGGGCAGCCTGCTTTCTCTCTCTCTTTTTGTGTTCTTGGGTATATACGGGTTCTGGATTCTAAGAAATAAAATAGTGTTACACTGCAACAGCGTCCTCAAGGGCAGGGAGAAGACCATTCTAGATGGAGGGCCATCAAATGCAGAACACCTTATGGGCAGAAATGATCTACACGCTTCTCACATTAACCATGCCCAGTGCATGGTTCTGCTCTCTGCGCAGGCCTTTGCTATGTGACGCAAGCGGTGAATAGTAGAATCCTAGATTTCTAGAACGGGGGGCCACATCTACACAGCAGAGCGAAAGTCAAACTAAGCTACACAACTTCAACTGTGTCAATTGCGTAGCTGAAGTCGAAATTAGCTTGAATTCGGCTTTTGGCACTGTCGACACAACAGCAAGTCCGAGGCAGAGCACTCTTCCTCTGACTTCCCTCCTTGTGGAATGAGGGTTACAGGAGTTGGCATAAGAAGTCCTACAGCTTACCATTATTTCAAAATAATGGCTTGCTGTGTAGAGACGCACTCTGTTATTTTTGGAATAACGTCAATTATTCCAAAATAATGCTGCTGTGTAGATATACCCAAAGGGACCTCAAGAGGTCATCAAGTCCCCTGCACTCACAGCAGGACCAAACACCATCTAGGTCATCCTTGATAGATGTCTGTCCAACCTGCTCTTAAATATCTCCAGTGATGGAGATTTCACAACCTCCCTAGGCAATTTATTCCAGTGTTTAACCACCCTGACAGGTAGGAAGTTTTTCCTAATGTCCAACCTAAACCTCCCTTGCTGCAATTTAAGCCCATTGCTTCTTGTCCTGTCCTCAGAGGCTAAGGGGAACAATTTTTCTCCCTCCTCATTGTAATACCCTTTCAGGTACTTGAAAGCTGATATCCGGTCCTGCCATGAGGGCAGGGGACTGGACTTGATGATCTCTCGAGGTCCCTTCCAGTTCTAGTGTTCTATGATTCTATGTCCCCACTCAGTCTTCTCTTTTCCAAACTAAACAAGCCCAGTTCTTTCAGTCTTCCCTCCTAGCCTGTGTTTTCTAGCCCTTTAGAAGAAATCCAGTTACATCTCCTTTGCAAACTGTCCAGCATGATTCCTCATAAAGTCCATGTCTTTGGAAGAGCAACAATTATGGTCTAATTGGAGAGCACTGATGCTTCTGCCAATTCACATACTTGGCATTACAGTGAGGGTGGCACTGTAACTGGCCAATCCCTGAAGAATAGCAAACAATTGTCTGAATAATTCAGGGTATGTCTAGACTACATGCCTCTGTCGGCAGAAGCATGTAAAATAGGCTACCCGACATAGTCAAAGAAACAGAGATTTAAATATCCTCGGCTTCATTAAAATAAAAATGGCCGCCGTGCTGTGCCGGATCAGATGATTGTTGGCACAGCATGGCAGTCAAGACGCGGATCGGTCGACAGGGGACGCCTTTGTTGACCACTCCTGTAAACCTCGTTTCATGAGGCATAAGGGAGCGGTCGACAAAGGCTTCTCCTGTCGACCGATCCGCATCTTGGCTGCTGCGCTGTGTAAACAATCATCTGATCCGGCACAGCACGGCGGCCATTTTTATTTTAATGAAGCCGAGGATATTTAAATCTCTGTTTCTTTGACTATGTCGGGTAGCCTATTTTACATGCTTCTGCCGACAGAGGCATGTAGTCTAGACATACCCTGAATTATTCCAGATCTGTCGATTGTCTGAGACACCATCCTCACATGTGAGCGGTGTTACTTGCCAATCTCATGTTCCCTGATGAGACGAGATTCGCTTTTGGACTGAGGTTTTCAGTGCGACTCTTGAAACAGAAAACTCGGTGTCAGAGAATCTCTCTGCAGTCTACTCTCTTTCCTGTCACGCTTGCTACCATAGAATACTCACCCAACGCTATGTGACTGCAAACGATTCTTTTACAACAAAAAAGCAAATGTTGCTTGTCTCATGATCAAATCCCAAGAGTTGGTGTGACGGGGCGGCACGGACCTGCACTGCAGCTAAAAGAGTTCACCTGGCTTTGGGGGCGGGGCAGACCCCACCCCTGCAGCCTTGCTGGGCATGCACACGAGTGAGTCCTGGGATAAAAGCCAGGGGAAGCAGGCAGTCAGGGGAGGTAGCTGAAGGGGCAGGTGTGCAGGGCAGAGTTCCTGAGCTGTCCCAGCCATCCCTGTAGCCAGGCCTGCCATTCCCGCTACTGCTGGAGCAAGGCCTGCTGATCCAACTGCTCAGGAGATGCAAGCCGAAGCACAGACCCCAGGACATTGCCTTAGCCAGGGGAGAGATAGGAAGCTGCCCAGGGTGGAGGAAGGAACTCCGGGAGGTCAGCATGTTCCGGCAGGCATCCCCGCCGACCAGGCAGTGGATACTGACACTGCCAATAGGGCCCTGGGCTGGGACCCGGAGGAGCGGGAGGGCCCGGGTCCCCTTACCTCCCCCAAAACCCCCATAATCCAGCCTCCAGGTTGGTGGAAAAGACTCAACTGTATGGACTAGGCTGGAGGGCCGTATTTCCCCTGATAAAAGGGGCACTGGACTCTATGGACTAGGCCAGAGGGCCGTATTTCCCCTGATAAAAGGGGCACTGCACTCTATGAACTAGGCTGGAGGGCCATGTTTCCCCTGATAAAGGGGCACTGGACTCTATGGACTAGGCTGGAGGGCCGTATTTCCCTGGATAAAGGGGCACTTGACTTTGAGGGCCAGGCCCAAGGGATTATGTGTTCCCAGGGAGAAGGCGAGTTCGTTCTGGGAATGGGGCCTGCCCCCTCACAGTTGGCAACACTGGTTTATGTGCAAACAACATGGAATAGATTTAGGGCCAGATCTTCAGCTGGTGGAAAGAAGCCAGCTTTCACTCATTTACACCAGCTAAGGATACGGGCACAGATCCATGGAAATATTTAGGCTCCTAACATCAGAATTCAGTGCAATTCCCTGGGGTTCTGCACGTGGGTCTTTAGCTTTGTAGTTACTTTCTTTGCTGAATAGGACTGTCTCCCTTTTTTGACCTAGAATTTGATATTGCCACCCTCCCCCTGTTACTGTAGAATTGGAGCAGATCTCAAAGGGGGATCTGGGTAAACCTACTTTTGAAGCTAATATGAAAGACCTGTAAATGAAAATAACCTCAGAGGAACACAGACATTTTGTACACAGCTTTCTGTGCCTTAGGCAGTTTCAGCTGAAAGCGAGAGAGAACAGTACATGTAAAGGAACCACACACTGAAAAGTAATACATCAGTCACTGGAATGGGAACCAACCCCCCACAATAATAGAAACGTTCCCATTACTTACAGTTCGGTTGTGGTTCTGGAGGGAATTTGATTCGGACAATAGCCAGGATTATAAAAACAACCAACGGCCAGGAAATTAAGGTGAGCGACCAAAGCTATAAAACAGTAATAAAGGTAAACTTGTTATACTGGTGAGCAGCAGAACTTGGTCAGACAGTACAAGTACAACAGTATATGTATCATAAATAGTATGCAGTAAATAGGCATTGGCTTGTTTTGAGAGGCAGTGTTGCCTAGTGGTTAGTACATGATCTTGGGGGTGGGGGGGAAGAAGGGTTGTACTCCCCTCTCTGCTGCGGCATGAGTTTAGACAGACCCCTTTGCTGCTCTGAGCTTCCCCGTTCAGAAAGAGGAGATGATGACTGTGACCTCCTTTGTAGAGCACATGGATATATACTGATGATAAAAGTTGGGTATTACAGGTTGAACCTCCCTAGTTCGGCACCCTCAGCACCTGACCAATGCCAAATCGGAGAATTTGCCAGACCATGGGAGGTCAATATCATCCGGCAGCATTACCAACACTTCCACTGCTCACTGGGCTCTTAGAAGACATGTAGGGGTAAATAAGAGTTATCAGCACAGAACACTAAGAGCCAGGGCTGTACACAAACTTTATGGGATGGTGGGAAACTTGGCCACACCCATGATAAGTGGACATCCAGCTACCTAAAATCATGCCGGACCACGGAGGTTGCCAGACCAGAGAGGCCTGGATTAGAGAGGTTCAGCCTGTACTATTATATGTACGCTATTTAAAACCAGACAGGTTTTATATATAAAGACTGTAAAATTGCAAAATGGCCTTATGGTGAGTCACTTGGGAACACCAACACACGGGAAGGTGCATCTCTTAGAGGGGTATAGGGCGGTACACATTGAGACAGTGCTAGATAATAGTAATGGATGCATCTTAAGGAGTGTACAAGTTCAAGATGGCGGTTCTTACTCCAGAAGTCCAGCTGAGAGGGTTGTGTTACTGTCAGTTTTTACTCAAAGCTGCCCCATTTTGAAGAATTTTTTCAACAATATTCACAATGTTGTTGTTTTTTTAAATGGCATGATCCAAGCCATTTACCAAAAGGTGAGGAAACGCCCCATTTACTGAAGTCTCAGATTTAGGCCTGTTGTGTAGGAGCCTGATTCATCTCCGAGACGCACCCCAGAAAGAGGAGGGCTCAGAGGATTTCCAGTGAGGCCAAGGGGGCTGAGGTGGACTTATGTCCGCGGAGCTGACAGCGGAGCTCATTTCTGGGAGCGCGACAGAGAGCTTTGCATTCTCTAACAACTCCACTACAACCAGACACCGGAAAAGGCTCCTTTTTATGCATTTGCACACAGTCAGCATTCAGCGCCATTTTAGCTTTTACAGGCAACTGATTTGCACACCTTTCGATCACTGTGAGATTTAGCACACTGATATGTTCTATTCTTAATATTGCCCACTTTCTCCCCCTCCCCATAAAATCTCTGAGGCATGCTTTAAAATTAAGAATGCTTTGTGCGCGCACACACACGGTATTGCTAACGCAAACTCCTGTAATGTAGGAGCACAAGGATCAATGGTAGACAAATAGACACAACCGCTTAAGAGGAGCACAGGAAAATCTGCAGGGCTGCCAGGTGCATCATGGGAGGAAATGCATTCTGAGTTTCTCTCCATAGACAAGTCCTTGTTCTGTACAGTTTGGAGCCAAAATGGCCCCATGGTAACCGTCCTCCAGAGAAGTCTCCCCTTAGCAGCACTGTCTCTTGACAGAATTTGATTTCCCTGCAGACATGAATACTAATTGTGACAGTATCAGCTTGGATGGTTTCCAGACATTCCTAGCTAACAGGAATTCAGCAACCACCTCGTGTCAGATTCGTGTCTGGTGTACAGCCCTTGACTTAGTTCACAGCACTATTATTAAGCCCTGTGTTGTGTGACAGAATTAATGTAACCCTTTTAGTTGGTGGATTAACTCACTAGGCAAAGGGCATATTAATTGTCTTGGCTTCAGTTTATCTCAACATCCCAACTGCTATCTTTCATTCATGTGTCATGTGGAGGAAGATACAAGGCACCCTCAGGACAAGGTTTCTGTATTATAGCCCCAACCAACGTTCCATCTAATCTTTTCCATCCATCAGTGGATTTTTTTCCATACATGTGCAGAATCATTTTTTTTCTGTGCACCGAGGCAGGTATGCATGTGCACCACCAGGAGAAACAAAAAGCCTATCTGCGAGTGCTCTGCTAATCAGGGAACACTGGCCCTGACCACCACAAAACAATCTGGAGCCTCTGCTGTGTGAAGTAGTCCTTGCCGGCTCTATGAAAGAATGCGGCAAAGACTCTGCAAAAGGAAACTGACAGAGATTCCCATTCCCTTGGGCGTACTATATGGGCCCAGAGTCACATCCTAGCTGACTTCACTGAAGCTATAATAATTGACATCAACTCAAGATCTGGCCCCCTTTACCTATGGAGGTGTAGCCTAGATAGAGAACCACACCTAAAAAAAAAATCATCACAATGTAAGGGAAAGCAGAGACAGAAGTGACTACATGTCTGTCTCACCAACAAAAGCTGGTCCAGTAAAAGGCATTGCACAACCCACCTCCTCTCTCTACAAGTCACGAGAAAGCATTTCAGTCATCATCTGGGAGAAAAGCCAAGGCTGTATATTGCATACACCCCAGATCAGGAAAGTGCAAACAGCTTTATAACGCTGACTGCAGTAAGACGTGCCCTCCAATGTAAAAAGTAAAAGGGCAGGGGGTTACAAAATCAGCCTTCCTAGCCACAAAATGTTAATAAATAAAATGTAGAGTGGAAATATAAAAACAACAGATGCTAAATACACTAAATATACCCATATTCTAGGCCTGTTTCTTCTCTCACTTCCATTGAGGAAGGCAATGGGGTCACAGGGGTATAAAGCTGTATCTCCAGACATATTTTTTAATTTTTTTTTAAAGGAGAAAGTGTCACTTTTTGGGGGGAAAAAATCCCGTGTTAACTTTTTTTTTTAATTAACTCTAGGGGAGCAGGTGAGTTGGGGGAGGGGAGAGAGACAGAAGGGTGGGATTCCTTAAAAAAAATCAAAAATCATTGCCATTTGTCCTGATGTTTGTTTGAAAACTCCATCAACACTTCCAAACTTTCAAGCTGCTCGACTTGTAACGGAGAGCGCACCAAGCCCACGAGGGCAGCATGGTTGTAACGATGAGGGCAGGAATTAGTGATAACCACACTGGCGATACAAGAGGCCCTAAGGGAGCCCCATTATTGAATACGCATGGGGCACGTGAGAAATCACTCCTTGCTAATCCGCCTTAGGTTCTCCAAGATCATGGAGACCTCTCCAAGGGGTGTCCATTCCTCCATGCTGGAGGTCTGCTCTTCAGGGGCCCATTACTGAGAGGTACGGAGACCCTGCCACTCCCACTGACATCACTGGGCCCCTGAAGAGCAGAATCAGGCCCCAACACAGGATCAGACCTTCCAGCGGGTTGACAGTGGGCGTGAGAGGCGGGAGATTACAGAGGTCAGAGGGGCTAATGACTCCCTGGCCTTTGCCCAAGGGTAAATGAGGGTAGAAGGGATTTACCTCCTTCTCATTTGGGGAATGCGAAGTTTAGGTTCTGTCAGTTCCCCCTTTATGGTTTTACCTCTCCCCCACCTTCGCCTATTACTCGTCTTCCTACAACCCTCCTTCCGCCTGGGAATCTTGTTCCAATCAACTTTGAAGAAACCAGATTCCCTCAGCAGTCGCTAATATTCTGCCGCATATAAGCAATTGGCGTTTGTACCCAGTCCCCCGGCCACACAGCAACACAGTGCAGTGTCTGCACTCCTGGGGGCACCGCCTGCCCTCTGCTGGAATTCATCCCCCGCTCGGAATGCTGGAGGGGCTGGCTCTCGGCGAGGAGCACCGTGTTTGCCGTGGGAATGGGCTGGGCCAT
Organism: Pelochelys cantorii; assembly: GCA_032595735.1. Taxonomy (NCBI): domain Eukaryota; kingdom Metazoa; phylum Chordata; order Testudines; family Trionychidae; genus Pelochelys; species Pelochelys cantorii. Next base: position 71,516,314 of record CM064332.1, read on the forward strand.
GCCACGTGGCACGGATCCCCCTCCAAGGCCTTTATTTCCCCCCATCCATCTTCTGCATCTGGCACTGGGCTGGTGGATAGGGCTGGGCACGGGCACTGGGGTCTGCCTGCCGGGCGCTAGCAGAATCAGGTCCTTAGTTCAGACAATGACCATCCCAGCTAGGGCCACGTTCCTGCATTGAGGTCCATGGGCCCTCTGCACCCCTGTAGAACCCCACTGGCTTCTAGGGAACTCCACTGGGGTGCCCAAAGTCCATCCAGCTGGAACCCAATGCACGATCAGGATCTTTGAATTTAGCTGACGCAGCGTTTTCACTTCCAGCCCCTCCTCCTCTCTCTGCACCTGTCAGTGGCCACTCAACGCCCCTTCCCTCCGTCCCATTGCTTTGCTCTCTCCCCGCACCCCTCCAGCAGCTGATAACTTTCAGGTCCCCTCACTTCCCCTTTTCAGCTTCATTTTCATACTCACCGGTTGCCTCCTGACGCTCAGCCAGTTTTTCCACAGCAGGATCCGCAAGTGCCGAAAGAGTGAAGCCATCCTGGAAAAAGCCGGAGCAAAAGCAGACGAACCACTTCCTCTCTCCCCTCCGCCTCAGAAAGCAAACCAATTTATGCTCTGGCCCAACCAGACGGGCTGCAGCCAGCAGGAGTACCGTTTCCTCCTCCCCACAGCATAGCTTTGGAGCAGGGACCTCAGCCTCTCGGACCCCCTGTTTTCCCAGGAAATCTAGCTCCCTTCTCCACGGCAATCGCTCCTAGCCAATTCAACAGGTTATTCTTCTCATGGTGAGGAGGGAGACGCAGTGGTAGCCTGTAGTGGCTTGTGTTAATGATAATATCTAGTCTCTCTCCACCGTGCTTTGTTCAATCCCTGAGTGAGAAGAGGGGTGGCATTCCAAGATGCTTCTGCTGGAGTTGCTACACGCCTTGATGAAACCACCTCTCAGCCCACACATAGCACCTGAGGAGGAGGTGTCATAAAGAACTCACAAGTAGGCTGCTTGCCAAGCCTGTAGGACCAGTCATATTTCTCTGCCTTCCCTTAAAACACACACACAAGGATTGGGAGTCAAAACCAGCAGCAGCTGCATTCTTAGCCCAGCTCAAGCCACATTAGCTGTGTAGACTTGGACGCTCTCTATTAAGCCTAAGCTTAAGGGAAATTAAGAAAAGAATGGTAAGGATGGAAAAATACATTTACTGCATGTAAAATTCATCCACCATGCACTGATCCAATGCCCCAAATTTCTAACTTGGATTTCCTTCCTGTAGGGTCAATCATGCAATCTTCACTCAGGCGAAATTCTCACTGAACTCCATATGACCGATATAATTTAACAGAAATTTTGCTGCAGAACTGAGCCTTTTGTGAGGTTCATTCAGATCACTGCTGTTACTGACACGTCCTTTTTGGTTGATAAATTTTCATGCTAGTAGCTTGCTAACTAGGAAAATTAAACAAGATAGATTGAAAAGTAAAAATAGATGAGAACATCATTACTCATACAGCACATCTGGAATGTATGAACAAGGGGGCAGCTGATTAACTGCAGTTAACTCACGTGAGTAACTAAAAAAATTAATAGTGGTTTTAAAATTATAATGAATCATACTGTTAAACAATAAAATATCTGATAAAATTCACTAAATATTTTGATCTTTTTCTATATTTGAAAATGTTTCATTTACAACACTGAATATCAAGTGTGCACTACTCACATTATATTTATTACAAATATTTGCACTGTAAAAATGACCAAAAGGAATATTTTTCAGTTCACCTCATTCATGGACTGTGGTGCCATCTCTTTACCAGGAAAGGGCAAATGACAAATTTAGAATTTGTTTGTTATATAACTGCACGCAAAACCAAAACTGTACAATTTATGAGCCTACAGGTCCATTCAGTCCTACTTCTTGTTCAGCCAATCATGAAGAAAAATAACTTTGGTTTATAATTAATATTAATAAACTTTGATTTTTTAATTTTTAATTAATAAACTTTGGTTGTATTAATAAACTTCGGTTTATAATTATTGGTGATCATGCTGCCCGCTTCTTATTTGTAATCTGAAAGAGGGGACAGCCATTTGCATAGTACTTTTGTAACTGGTGTCGCAAGGTATTTTTAAATTGTGTAATTAATCATGATTAATTTTGATTTGCTTGCCAGCCCTAATGAACTATGAATTTTGAAATCCATATGAAGGTCATTACATGATGCGCTAATCCAATAATTCACCAGCTCAGGCAGGAGGGAGGAACTAAGCACCTTAGATTCCATGTAGAAGCTGCAGCATACAGAAAAGAGACAAAATCACCAGGTAGGTGAAAGGGGCTTGCTTGAGAGGCCCTCCCTCTCCTCCCTCTGCTCCCTTCCCTGATAATGGTAAAGTTGAGCTTATTCTCCAATTCTATCTAACTTTGCTACTGCCCAATCCAACAGTCAGGAGTGGTAGAAATTGAATGGTAGATTAGACTGGATTTGGCTCTTGGAGTGGGCTATTTCCTTGCCAGGGGAGAAATAAGTTGACACAGAAAGATACTTAATCCTAATCTGCATTGTTTTAAATTGGGTACACTTCTGATGATGGATCTGAAATACACCACCTTATACAATCATCCCTTCCACTGCACCAGGCCAGAAATACAAAAAGCAATTCCACATCAGCTTCCAGCGAGACGGTTTACACGTCCAGTTGCTGTAAGAGTCTCCCACACACACACACACATTCAATTCAATTCCAGTCAGCCGGCCGTGGTGCCAATCAAAGCTAACCTCCAGGCTGGGGCTAATCTGGAAGGAAAGACAATTTGCAGCTCAAGGACTCAGACAAGTCTTTCTACCGCACAAAGGACTCCTCTTCTGAGATAATGAGTACTACAGACTCCACATCAGGTGAGACACTGAAGTAACAATTGTCTACATTCCTGCTTTCACTGCCTTTAAACATGGAGGGCTCTCACAGGGCAGTGGAGCACTGAGTTAATCAAAGCTTTGGACATGGCTACACTGTGGCTAATTAGTAGTAGTAATAACATCTGCAATTCACACTCCAAGAGAACCCTCTAATACAGCTGACTACACCCCTTGGAAAAAACAGTGCCCCCCTCCACCATTTTCCCTCCTAAAAACTGTTGAGTCACTAGTGCAAGATGCCTGGTGTGTAATGTTACGTCTAACAAAACCAAGCAATGACAACTCCCATATGAGGGCCAATATGGTAACCATCTTGGGATCTTTCCTAAGGGCAGACTCTCTCTAAGGCTATGTCTACACTCGCGGCTTCTTGCGCAAGTACGGCCGTTCTTGCGCAAGAATCTGCAGAGTGTCCACACTGCCCGCCCACTCTTGTGCAAGTAAATTTACAGTACGGTGTGGTAAGAGAGGGCTCCTTGCGCAAGAGCTACGCTCTTTTTTAACAGGTGTAAGCCCTCTTGCGCAGGAGCTCTTGCACGAGAGGGCAGCATGGACACTCGGCAGGGATTTCTTGCGCAAGAAAGCCCTATGGCTAAAATGGCCATCAGAGCTTTCTTGCGCAAGAGAGCGTCCACACTGCCATGAGCGCTCTTGCGCAAAAGCACAGCTTGCATATGGCAGTGTGGACGTTTTCTTGCGCAAGATGTTTTTGCGCAAGAAGCCACCAGTGTAGAGAAAGCCTAAATATAAAGTGATCACTTTTTTAGTGGCTTAGCACTCACCATGCACTGCGTTTACACTTAGCAGCATTTTCTAACCAGCCAGCACGGACGGCAGAATCCCCAGCCTTCATGTTCAGGCGACAATCCGGTTTGGAGGAGAGCGCCTGCTCTTGAGGCCTATTTTCTTCTGAAACTTTTTTGATAAAAAATTATTTTGGACTAGATGAAACATTTCAACCCACCACAGGAAGACCTTAACCCAGAAAGTTTTCAGTCAAAAATTGAAAAAATAAAATAAAATTTTGGTCAGGTTTTTTTATATTTTTATCCCCTCAACATTTTGGGGGGGGGGGTTGTTTTTGGTCCAGATTTGGGTTGGGTTTTTTTTTCTTTCAAAAAACAAAACAACCACCACCACAGCAATAACAACAAAACCCTTCCTCTTCCCTAGGAGATAAAAAACATTTTCCAGTCAGCTCCATGGATTATAAACCCACTAGGATTTCTAGGTTCCAGGAGTCTATTCCTGGCTCTGTCACTTCCCATCTGTCCTGAGGTAAGTCATTTACTCTGTCTGTGCCTCCATTTCCCCATTTATAAATTGAGATTAGAAACTCCTAAGCCTGAGTCCTGCGTCGATTAATGTTTGTGGGGAGAGTTGAGGTGCTGAGGTGGAAGATGCTAGGTAAGTGCTAAGTACTATTCTGCCTCTCCTTACGGGGTTAAATCAGCTCTCACTGTCTGTTTCTTGGCCCAGCTAGCCCACGTCCCCTGCCCTGCAATGTGACCGGATTACCAGGCCATCCTTGAGATCCTGTCTATAATATTGTATTTCTCTGTTGTTCTGGGTTGCACAAACCGTAGTCTTCATTACAGTTTGCGCGTGGTGCACCTCACTGCGGGGAATAAAACCCAGCTGTGTCTAGAAATAGCCCAATTGCTCTTGCTCAGTGTCCAAACACATCAGCAGTTCCCCATCATTTTCATTGCTCTTTAAGGAAAGCGGTAGGTTGGCTGACAAACAGTCTGACCCATGCAGAGCCGCAGTGGTTAACCATGTAACTGACTTTTTTTTTTGCTGGCTACACGATTACTGAATTACACGCTTCCTAACATCCCTGGTGTGTGCATCAGTGATGTGAAGAGACGAGACTTTCTGACTTTTTTAAATGCTCTCTGGCCTATTTTCCCTAGTTCCAATGCAGCGAGGTGTTGCTGCTTCAGCTCTCTAAGCCCCTTTGCAGCCCCTGGAACAGGGGTGGCCAACCCGTTCTGGGCAAAGAGCCAAGATATCAGTGGATCCAGAGCAAAGAGCTGAAGCAAAAAAAAAAGACTGCTCCTTTTGCCCCTTTCAAAGCAGCTCCCGGTCATGTTTGGTCGGGAGGAAAAAAAAAAATATCTGCCCCTTTAAGAAAACGTGTTTAGAGGCTTTTAGGCCACATCAGGCTCCCGCCGGCCAACGCCATCTTTAATGGCCGTGCCGGATGGCTCCGCTGCCCAGGTCATCACAGGGAGCCGGGAGGATAGGGCCATTTTTGGGGACGTGGGTGCGGCTTTACGAGTCCTGGGGTGGGGGGGGAAGAGCCGCATGCGACTCGTGAGCCGCGGGTTGGCCATGGCTGCCCTGGAAGGACTGAGCATTTCCAAGAGCCAGCGTGGTACGGAATTAAAACAGCCAGCAGCAGAAAGGAGGAAACAGCATGGGAAGCAAGGAGAAAACTCTTACGTCACAAATATAGACATGCGCATAGCAACACCAAAGAGGTCAACCTGTGTGATTAAAAAATTAAGTACAAACGTCATTACATGGCTGAATTAGGACCATAAACTTTGCGAAGCTGTGAGACTGATGTGTGCACTAACCCCACTGGGACCATTAATAGGAGGCAGGCAGAACAGTCCGCCATATGCAAAGGCTTCAGCCGGCAGACACAGGAACTACCCTGCACCTGCCACGGAGAAAACTTGTAGGGCTGCTGCTAATGCGTGAACAAGCTGGAGGGGCAGAAGATGAGCAGTGGGAAGGTGCCAGGAGAAGCCTGGGGGAGCAGAAAGGGGAGCTCCAAAGGCAGTCATTGCCACATAATCAGAGCCGCCGCCATGTCGAGAAAGCCCACCAAATGAGGAATGGTGGGCACGTTTCTGCCCGGTGTCGCAAACGCTCTGATTGGCAAACAGGCCACATTCCGGAGTCCTGATTTATATTCCATTGTCGAGAGTGTCACTTGGGTGGGGTACCCTCTTCGATCGGACAGCAGCCTGATTCAACGGCAGGCATCTTATTTGCGTAATACAAATCTTGCTGCATCTTGCATTCTTTGCAAAGAGCATTTGTCCTCTGAGTGCCGCACAATCTACCGGTGACTTCGGGAAAAGTGTCAGGTATGGCTCAATGCTACAAGGTGCTCTGGGGTAGGGTTAGCGTTACTCTGGGCCTACTCACATCCTTATGTGCGGCACTAGTTTGGGGCAGGCGTGCTTGCAGGACTGAGCTCATAAAGTATCCATATGCCACACGGCACAGCACCAATATCGTCTCTCCCACGGCAGAGAGCATGGAGCAGAGCACATCAATGAAAGAGTTAATTCATTGGTATTAAATGCACTGGTAGCAAGGAGGGGGGAAAACATGAAAGTTAAGGATCCCACAGACACCTTGGATCGGCTGTGTTCCTCCTAGGCAGGGTAGATTTCGGCAGGAGCATTTGATCGCACCAGGCAGGGAGATACACTGTCGCTTGGGTGATGCTGAAGAGGCGTGGGAGTTTTATGCTGCGGAAGCAGGAATGCTGCTGGCTATTTAGCATTCAAGGCTTTGATGAGCAATGCAAGGCACTCCTTCGCCCTCAGAGAATGATTCAAGGGGCCTGATGCTCCACTCAAAGCTGACAACTTGTGTCTGGCAATGTAAGGCTCTGTCTAGACTACAGAGTTTTTTCGAAAGAAGTGGCCTTTTTTCGAAAAAACATCACCTCCGTCTAGACTGCCGCCGCGTTCTTTCAAAATTAAATCGAAAGAACGCAGTGGTTTTTTCGACAGCGGTAAACCTCATTTTACCAGGAAGAATGCCTTCTTTTGAAAGAGCTCTTTCGAAAAAAGGTGTTCTTGACCGCAAACAGGGCTTTTTCGAAAGAGAGCGTCCAGATTGCCTTGTGACTGTCTAGACTATCTCTTTCGAAAGAGGCTTGTAGTCTAGACGTACCCTACATCTCCCCTGTGGGAAAATCTCCACCCCTGACTCCCAATGGGACTAGTGGCTTTGGGAGCCTCAGTTCTCGGGTGTCCAGCTGAGACAGCTGCAAGGGGCTGGCAATCTGAGGTCAGATGCTCTTCACTTTCTGAAGTCAGGCCGCTTGAAAAAGTTCCCGAAAAAACTGAAGTGAGTGGATAGTAACATTAGATGTTATTGACCGAAGAAAGAAACCATCTTAGTAGGTTTGTGTAGATCGGGGCTACTCAACTTTGGAACCCCGGGGGCCACAGTGATGCTCACAGCACATGCTGAGGGCCGCAACTTAAGTATGGTTGCATGTACATGCAAATATATATGCAAATATATGCAAATATCTTCTTTCACACTGACAGGCATGAATACAAAGATTAAGGCAAGACTGCACAACACACAGGCCCCATTTAAGTCAGTTCTGCTGATATTAATAAAATTCAATAGTTACCCGATTTCCACTCATAGGACAGCACTTTTAATGACCAATGACAGTCCAGGAATTTAACTACTAAAACACGTATCAGCAGAAGACCATTATATTGACTACTCTTTTGTTTTGGCTTCACAACAGTCCAGGAATGTAACTACTAAAACACATATCAACCCAAATCACACAGTAAACCTAAACTGCAATGTGGGCTGCAAACAAATGGGCTACGGGCCTTATGTCGTCCATGGGCCACATGTTGAGTAGCCCTGGTGTAGATCAAAGTGAAATTATATATGTGGATATGGATAGTTTGCTTGGAGATGGAACTTTCAAGAGGCATTTCCTACAGTGAAGGGCTGGGATATATGGAAAAACCTCCCAGATATGAAAAAAAAAATGTCCAAAAGAACGAGTCAACATGATGTTGCTCATGAAGCCATCTGACCCTGTTCCAGATAAAACTGTATTTCCCAACATGTACGCTATAAATATGCGGTGGAGAAAAGACGGGAGAGGTAATCTTTTTTATCAGGCCAAGTTCTGGCGGTCAGCTTTCGACCTTACACAGACCTCCCTCGGGACAGGGAAGCTGGAAGGCTGTGTCTGCACTACCCGGCTTTTGGGGGCAAGGCTATGTGGACATGAATGGGTTTTGTTTTGCGGGCAGGAGAGTGCTCCTAGGAAGGACAAAAGGTTTGTGGACCAGTTGCCAGTGCAGACCCAGCGCAACTCAGGAGTGCTGCTGCGCAGTGCCAGATGGAACGGATTGGTTAGCACGAATGGTTCATCATTTGAGGAGAACGGGCCTGCAAACACTCACCAAGGTACAGGGAAGCAAAGGGTGGGAAGAGAAGCAGCTGGAGAGGGTTGTTAGTGGGTTATCACGAGCACGGCTACAACTCGGCGTGCAGCTGTGGCAATGAGAAGTCACTAGACGATTTACCTGGCATTGCTCTGGTCCTTAAGTCGATTAATTTTTGTTTTTTTGGAAAATAAAATGAAAATGGCCAGGCTTTATTTAAATCATTGCTCTGAGGTGGGGCTAGGAATGAGGGGTTCAGTAGCAGGCTGCTCCAGGGAGTGAGGACAACCCCAGCCCTCTGTCACCACACCAGCTTGAGCCAGAGGAGAAGCGCCTCTCCAAGGCTGCTGCAGCTCTGGCGGGCACAGCCAGGGGGGAGGTGCATGTCCCCTGGCTGGGGCAGGTCCAGGGTCATCTGTGTCCTGCGCTCTCCAGCCAGATTGAGGAATGCAGCAAACTCTGCACTTTCCCCTCGCTCCCTGGCGAACAACCAGCAATGTCCCCGTATGAATTAGGGAGAGAAGGGGAGTTTCACCCCTAAAGGAAGCCAGTGGGGTGGAAGTCCTGGACGAGGCATGCCCAGCCATCCCCTTTCACCTGCCTGGTAATTCTGTCTCTTTTATGTGTGGTCTTCTGAGAAGCAAGCCCATTCCAGTTAGGGTAAGAGGAAGCTGCATACCGAATTTGAGGCTCCTAGCTCTTACCGTTTAGGAAGAGTTTTTGAATAAACAGACAGACACACAGCCAAACAAACTCTCTCAAAAACATAGCAGATGATTAGAACAATGTCTTAGGTGTCCATCGCCATGGTAGCTGAGTGCTATTACAAAATTAGCTAACAAAAAAACCCCCACGCCCTTATTCGCACACTGCAATGGTGTGCGGTTGAGTAAGTGCCTGTTGCCCAAGTTTGAAGTTGCAGGACAACTCCCCGTGGCTGGAACTAACACTACGTGAGAGGGGGTGTATGCAAATCATTTCACAGAGGCCTTGGGGCCTGGTAGGTGAAGGGGGCGCATGAATATAAATGCTGATGGTTGAAAGGTTTGCTTCTATTCAGTGGGTGTTTCAAGCAGGTCGCTAAATCAACAATGCTTATAGAATCCACTGTTCATCAAGTGTTAGCCATCTCCCCTCTTCAAACCATCAGCAGAGGAGAGCCATGATCTATAAAGGCCACTCTTCTTTGCTAGACCCATTACATCGAACCCCGGAAGATTGACCGGGGCAGCATGGATCTTCTGCGTAGTGTAGACGTGACCTATGTGACTCGAGTTACTCATGTGTTTAACTGGTTTCAGGATGAGGGCCTCATGCCAGCAATTCCACAGGGAGCCTGTGTGCTAGCTTGTTACAAAACAGACAGTAAATGCCGCAACTTCAATTTGAGACAGGCAAGATTCTTTTTTTTTAAAGAAGATGTTTCATGGGGAAATCAGGATCACAGGTTTTTTGATGCCCCAGATCTGAGAAATGGCTTTGTCCCCAGAAGTTTTTGAATAACCAGAGTGTACGCTATGGAGATATTTCTTCTGTACAGTCATCTGACCCCGAGGAGAGTTACTTCTTACGAAAGAAGCCCATTGCATTGGCAGGAGATATCCAGTATGAAGAAATCTAGATGTACAGGAATGTTATAATATGGAATATCTGAAACCTGTCTGAATGGAACACTGCAACCATCTCCCATATAATTAAGGTTTTGTTCTTCCCAATTTAAGAGTATTAAGACATAGTTGGCAAATTTTAGACATAGAGCAATCCTTATGCAAGCCCATCTATTGTGTCTTTTCTAAAGCAGTACTATCCATTTGTCTTAGTCTTGAAGTAAGTTTAGTTAAATCATGATTGATCTGGATACACTGAAATGAGATTGGGCCAGACATTCCCAGTGGCTCTCTTCTGCTCACCCTGTGGATTCAAGTCAAGGAGACCAGTGTATGGGCTGGAGGGTCTACTGAAGTAATTGAGGGTGAGTCTACACAGAAGGGCAAAAGTCGAATTAAGCTATGCAACTTTTTCCGGGGGAAAAAATCAAAAGAACAGAGGGGTTTCCCCAACATTAGTAAACCTTCTTCTAAAAGGAAGAAGCCTTTTTCTGAAAGAGCTCTTTCAGAAAAAGGCATGTGTGGACGGGGAAGAGGGAGTTCTTTCGGAAGAAGAGGAAAAAGGAAAAAGCACAGGTGCCCTGGTGGTCACTCCGTCCATAGTAATCACAGCTTAAATGCGAGAGAGCGTACATTCAGTGTGGATGCTATCTTTCGTAAAAGCAGATCACTTTTTCAATGCACTTTTGCTGTGTGGACGCTCTCTTTCGGAAGAAGTTATTTCGGAAGATCTCTTCCGGAAAAGCTTCTTCTGAAAGAAGCTTGAAGTCTAGATGTAGCCTGATAGGAATTTTTTTTGTGTTTCCAGCTTGCCTTTCTGGAGCTGAGCCTTTATATTTTATAGAGCCAAGTCCTAGAGGAGTTATTTATTATCTGGCAACATGTCTCCCTCTTTTCGAGGTGGGAAGCGCTTTTTCCTGGTGCTGAGATGGGACCTTCTTATGCTAAGGCTAAGTCCGCGGGGTCACTATAAAAAGATATGCTCCAGGAACTCATGCAATTCTTCCGCCTTATGCAGCAAGATCAGAAAGACAAAATCTTGACATGTGATGAAGCATGCAGGGCCAGAGAGATGATGGCTGATGTAAAATTGTGATTATTACTTTTTAAGTGGCCCTCCTGAGCTACTACTTCTGAAACCAGGCAGAACCAGCAGAGGTAAGAAGCCGGTAATAGCTTCAGAAGTAGAAAACGCTGGAATCCAGTCTTAGCTATAAAAAAAGCAAGAAGGATTCCCGAGGCACCTTAAAAACGAACGCATTTATCAGGGCATCAGCTTTCATGAGGTGCAGCTCACTTTGTCAGATGCATGGCATGGATGCTTCAGCAGGCAGGGATTTGTACATACATACAGAAAGGGGAACATTAGCCTCTTTAGCACCGATGTAATTCACTCGGGGTGGATGTGGCCGATTTCCAACAGTGCCAAGAAGGTGAGAATACCTAAAGGGGAAACTTACACATTGTAATGAGCGAGCCATTCCCAGTCCTTAGTCAAACCCAGTCTGGTGGTGTCAAGTTTCCATATGAATTCCAGTTTCACGCTGCAGTCTGGGTTTGAAGTTGTTTTGGCTCAAGGATGGAAACTTTCAGAGAGGTTTTGTATGTTACTGTTCAACTCTAGTGACACCATCACAGGACCTAAACACATCTGCCATACCATCAGGGGCTCATTCACCTGCATATCCACGAACGTGATCTATGCCACCATGTGCCAGCAATGCCCCACTTCCATGTGCATTGGACAAACCGGACGGTCTCTGAAGAATGGACACCAATCAGATACAGAGGCTGTCTTTGATGCTAGCTTTTGTGGTATAGTCAACCACATGCAAGACACGTTAGTTCCATCCAAATGTGCAGACAAGCCTGGCTCTGAGCTGGCTTTGATGGCTGGAATATGAATCCAATGGAGATACTCATAGTAGTTATTGAGAATTATATACAAATTATTGGGAAACACCCCAAAATATTGTCATACCCCTTAATATATTCCCATGCCAAATGTATTCTTTGGGGATGATGCGAAAGATATGTGGAGAAACAGAAATAAATGATTTGCACTGGATTTCAACTACCCAGGACCTGCAATGTGAAAGAACACGGTCTCAAATTTTGGAACCTTTTTACCAAGCAAAGGCTTTTCCTTTTGAACAACACAGTTGTCCTTTAATTTAAAATCAACAAGCATTTGTAAAATTAATTTTAAGGAGGAAATTAGCAACACAGCATTTCATGTTTTTTAATTGCCTCCCTGGGGAAATCAATGCACTTATTTAATTAGCTGGTAGCTTATCAGATTTTCCTAGATTTCTGAGAACTCTAAGGAATGGATCCGTCTCATGGCGAGTCAGTCGGTGTTTCATCATTGACTCTCTATACAGCAACATTAGACGCCCAAATAATACAGATGGATGAAATACAATTTCTTAAAAAAAAATAACAACCCTGCACATTGGATTGTGCATCAGTTTGACCATGTGACTCCCCTCTTTGAATCCCTCATGCACAATACCTTAAAGCAGCGGTTTTCAAACTTTTTTTCTCATGACCCAGTTGAAGAACATTGTTGAAGCCTGTGACAACATAATTTGACTAGAGTGTGGGCTCAGGGTGGGTCTGAGGAGGTGTAGGAGGGGACTCTGGCTTTGCAGGGGTTCAGGGCTGGGCTAGGAGGAGCTTACCACACCTGAGCAATGTGGTTATACGGACCGAACTCCTAGTGTAGACAATGCTATGTTGATAGGAGAACTTCTCTGGTTGTCATAGGTACTCTCTCTTGGGGAGGTGAGGCATCTATGCTATGGGAGGGATGGAAGGGACCCTCCCACTGATGTAAGTAACACCTAGCAGTCAGTCAGCAGGTGCAACTGAAAATAAATAATAATGAGGCCTGAATCCAAGCCAAAACCCAACAGAGAAGACTTTCAGGAAACCCTCTCTGTTTTGTCCATTTCTAAGCATTAGCGTTGCACCACCTTACATTATATTAATCTACTTCAGGTCTTTGTTACCATCCCATGGGGCAAGACCTACAGGGGAAGCAATGGTGTACACAATGAATAGCGCAGTTGAAAGAACAGCCAAAACCAAACTGGTAGTGCCCAATCCAGATTCCATCCCAGCCTACAGAATGGAGACAAGGTGGAAAGGTGATAGGTGGAAATGGCAGAAATAAATAAATATTAAATGTGAAGGAGAGAGGTTTTCAGAGGGGATTTCACTGGCAAATGAGAAAAACAATAAGGGGAGTTGGAGCATGAGGTTTTGGGAACCTCTGTCTGAACTCTGATTGGGCTCTGAAAAGCTGAATGGAGGAACAGGGTGAGGTGTGCTGAGCAAAGAGCAGTAGCTTTCAGTTTGAGCAGTAGGAGTAAGGCCTTGTCTACACTGGCAAGTTCTGTCGCCAAAACCTGCCTTTTGGTGACAAAATAGTGAGAGCGTTTACACTGCAACATGACTTTTGTCGGGAAAAACACCCAGTTTTGGTGACAAAAACGTTCATCCCTGCAAGAGAATTTTGTCTTTTCCCCTCCCTTTATTGTCAACAAAGTGCCAATGTGGACTCTGTTGTTCGTTTGGATGAGAGAACTGGCTTCCGCCAGTATCCCACAAGGCCTGCCCTGATGGCTGTGCTCAGTGTTTGGTGATCTCTGCTGCCCTGCAGGCATGTACCCCTCCCCACTCCTCTTTCAAAGCTCTGGGAGGTATCTGACAGCTGAGTGAGCTGCTCAAAGAACAAATCATTGGAATGCTCCTGTTCTGCCCTGCTAAGAACACGGCAGCGAGCAGATGGCTGCAGACGGAGGGCTGAAGAGACTGAAGTGCTGCTTTGACACTCCTCAGCACAGAGAGCTCCCAGATCTACTCATGATGCTGCTCCCAGCAGCTGGGAATTCTGTGGGAGAACTCAGAGAGAACCCCAGAAAGTGCAGGGATCAGCTCTGCCTTCCTCCTGCAATGCTGCACTGTGGGATACTTACCCAGAGTGCTTTGCTCTACCTGTCAACAGGGGAGCTGGCAATGTGGTCGAAAACGGGAGGCAGAAAAACCAGTTTGACCGGGTTTCTCTTTTGCATGTCGACAGCACTTTTGTCGCCAAACCTTTCCAGTGTAGACACAGCCTGAGCAAAAATAAAGGCATAAATCTGAAAGCAACAAGACAGGGAGGTTAAGTCCCTGCGCTTCGGGAAAGAGAAGGGACACTTGTCAGTAGCAAGGTAGATAAAAAAAAAATCAAGTGTGCTGCATAATTCAGAGCAAGCTGGCAAACAGCATTGGGCAGATTAGCATGGATAGTGTCACAAAAGCTGAGAGCAGAAAACTAAGAACGTATGCAATGATGTATGCTGAGGACATTTGCAATGTTCATGAGCTAAGTGCATGGGAGGGGTGGTATTGGTATGCTTCAAAAAATCGTGAGCTGGGTTTTCAAACAAAGTTCCATCCTTTTTATTGGGCTACTGGCATTTGAACCTTTTATGGTCATCTTTTTAAACTTTTTTTTACAGTATAAGGGGCTAGAAATATACTCTTCTAAAGGGGAAACTGAACAGTCTCATGTATTCATAGGACTGTCACACCTGGACATTGAAGGGAAAAAACCATGAAATCTCATGAGACTTGCAGTAAAACCACAAGATTTGGCAACAGTGGGTGTGGATCAAAAAAAGGGGAGGGGTTTGCTGGTGAAAAGTGAATGCTGGTCGCTGGAAAGGAAAGAAGGAGAGAATTGGAAGGAAGAGGCAGAGAGATCATTTCTACCCTCTCCTGTAGTTGCTTTATCAAATGACATTGGGCATCCTGTTGAACCCCTGGATCCTGTTTCACTCAGCCTCCTGGCAGCCTTATAACAATGTGGATTTCAGGGCTGCGAATTGTTCGACACACCTGCGGGTAAGAAAACCGGTCTAGCAGATTTTGACAAGTGTTGAAGCCATTGAAATCTCTGTCAGCATCTTGTACAGTCATAGACCATTGGTTAGACAACTGCTCCACAGCGAGCAGGTGCTGCCGGCCACGGCAGGTCGAGCTGGTTCTTCCTCTTTTATTGCAGGTTAGATTCCCCTTATCACCTCCCATTGCTGCTACTGGTTTTGTAGGTTGCTGCTGCCACTTCTTGCCCAATGGTTTTCCTGGGGGATTCCCCTTTGCTCTGGGAGCCAGAGGCAAAGCTGGGCCAGTATTGCTTGCTTCCATGGCCTGCCTATACTATCATACCCTTTGGGACTGTCTGGCTAACCCCCAGATATGGGGTTGATGGAGACACTCAGCGAGCGGATTCAAAGCCCACTGAAGTTAAGTCTTTCCATTGATTTCATGTAGACAGAGGCTCTGTTTGCAAACCCAGCACTCAAGAATCCTAGAACGATAGGTCTGGAAGGGACCTTGAGAGGTCATCGAGTCCAGTCCCCTGCCCTCACAGCATGCCAAGTACCGTCTATAGACCATCGCTGATAGATGTCTGTCTAACCTGCTCTTAAGTATCTTCAGTGATGGAGATTCCACAACCGCCCTGGGCAATTTATTCCAGTGTTTCACCACCCTGACTGTTAGGAAGTTTTTCCAACATCCAACCTAAACCTCCCTTGCTGCAAATTAAGCCCATTGCTTCTTGTCCTATCCTCAGAGGATAATTTTTCTTCCTCTTCCTTGTAAGACCCTTTTAGGTACTGCGACCCTTTCAGCCTTTGAAAACTGCGACCCTTTCAGTCTTCTCTTTTCTAACCTAAACAAACCCAGTTCTTTCAGTCTTCCCTCCTAGGTTATGTTTTCCAGACCTTGAATCATTTGTGTTGCTTGTCTCTGGACCTTTTCTAGTTTGTCCATACCTTTCCTGAAATGTGGTGCCCAGAACTAGACACAATACTCCTGTTGAGGTCTAATCATCATGGAGCAGAGCAAAATAATTACTTTGTGTGTGTTGCTCACAACTCTCTTGTTAATGCATCCCAGAAGGATGTTTGCTTTTTTTGTAACAGTGTCACACTGTTGACTCATGTTTAGCTCGTGGTCCACTATGACCCCCAGATCCGTTTCTGCATACTCCTTCCTAGACAGTTGTTTCCCATTTCGTATGTGTTCCTAAGTGGAGTACTTTGCATTTGTCCTTATGGAATTTAATCTTATTTACCTGAGACCATTTCTCCAGTTTGTCCAGATAGGATTAGAATTCAGGATATAACCCTACCCTACAAAGTACTTGCAACCCCTCCCAGCTTGGCATCGTTCACAAACTTTATAAGCGTAACTCTGTGCCATTATCTAAATTGTTGGTGAAGATACTGAACAGAACCAGACTCAGAACCAATCCCCACAGAACCACACTCGTTATGCCCTTCCAGTGTGACTGTGAACCATTGAGAATTACTCTCTGGAAATGGGTATCCAACCAACTATGCAACCACCTGCTAACAGCTATAGGAACTATGGATGGGGGTGTGTTTAAGGGTGCGTCTACTCAGCACCCTGAACTTGAAATAAGATATGAAATTTGCACCATGCAAATTGCGTATCTTATTTCAAATCTATTTCAAAATAACGTATTTTGAAATTTGGTGCATCTACACAGTGCCAGATTTCAAAATAACGCACTATTTTCTCGCCATTCCTTATTCCTCGTGCAACGAGGTTTACCGGGATGGCGAAATAGCGTGCCCATTATTTCAAAAAATATTTCAAAATAATGGGCAGCTTGTATAGATGCAGAGTATCTATTTCGGGATCCCTCCTGTATCCCGAAATAGCCATGCAGTGTAGATGTACCCTTAGTAGAAGCTTTGGTGGAAATGCTGTGCAAATCTCTGCAGAGAAGAGGAGCACTTAAGTCTCTGTAAGACGACGGGTGAGGGATTTTTTTTTATAATAAAACTGAACCCTGTTTAGAAAAATGTGGATAAAACAGGAACAGTTTTGAGTGACGCTCTGCTAAAATGAGGAGACAATCCAAGCTATGAACACAACAACCCTTACAAAAGCAGAAGATTAAGCTTATCCCTGATGTAACTCAGTGCCCTTATGCCAAGGTAGAATTTAGCCCAAGATTCACATAGAAAGTCTGTGTCAAGACTCCCAACTTCAGGCTATGTCTAATATCACTGTTACAGTATAACAGGTGGCATCTAACACCCAGACCCCACTGTGTTATAGGAATAGACTCAGAATGGAGAAACTCCCCACCTTACATTTAAGAAATGTTTATTGTGATTAATCTGATCTTAGTTAAGGCCTATTTTTTCAATGTTGCCCTTAATTGTTTTTTCTGTACCAGTATGCTCAGTCTGGGTCAGCTAAGCCCGAACCAAGCCCTCATTTTGTAAATTCAGCCCAAGTTTACCTTGCTTGTAAGCCCTGGGTGGAAAAAATCCTGCTGCTATCAGATTCCGGAGGACTAAATGCTACATAACGATTCTGTCCATACAACACCAAATGTTAACTCCATGCAACTAGTCAATGAAACACAGCTGGCTTCTGCCCTTTGATAAGGACCCCTCCACTCTAGCAAGTCATGGGACATTTCTCCAAGGGCAACAACTTCGTACATTTCTCCAGGACAACAAAAGCGGAGAAGAAAACAATCAATTCTACACTAGACAATCCACTGAATAGTTTGGGTGAAACTCTAGGGCCCAGAGTGCACAGGAGGGGAGACTAGATCATCACAATGTTCTCTTCTGGTCAGAACATCTATGGATGAAGTCAAGGTGAAATTTGCCACTAACTTCAAAGGGGACAGGATGTGATGCCATGAAGTGTTAATTTCACTCTGCCAAACAAAGGTAGCTTATCAGACCCTGTAGTTTGGCCCTACTTAACTTCCTCTTCTTGCTGCTACTTATGGCTCCCTGCTACTAGGAAACATCAGTCCAGGGGACAGTCCTTCCATCCTCTCTGCCCATAGGTGGGGCACGTCGTTGCTCCTGTGGACTTCTGCCAAGTCATTCCATAGCTGTTCTGTGATGCAATTTGCGAGAAAACACTTACAACCTTGCTATTCAGCTATGGTCACTTGCTCCATTTTGAAGGAAAACCAGAGATAAATGGATCTTAATTTTAAAACCCTGCTTTCCCTTTTGCGCTTACAATTTGCATTCAAGATTACATCAGCAATTTTTAGCAGTGGGTGGAAGCCTCTACAGAGATGGGGCACTACCACAGTAAAGGCGAAAAGACCACAAATAATTTGTAATCTGACTGTAATTTATTTGTCTTTCAAAGAAAAAAGTAATCCCCCCAAATGACAGCCAGCTTTATTGTTAGCATCAAGTCACTTTTAGAACAAGAATGCCCTCAACCATTGCATGCAAATAGATGTGCAGACAAGATTCCTGCTCATGGAATTTGCAATGAAATAAAGGTGTGTGTAAGAAGGGAAGGCGAAAGCCAAGCTAACAAATCACCCTGGAGGGATTTGAGCTACAATTCTTCTATTTTGCTAATCTGTGGAATCCAGCTAACAAGTTCGGACACAGCTCTGGTGCTGACGAAAACCATAAGCATCAAAACTCTGCTGCTGGGAAATAATTATCACCCGCTTCTGCTGTGTTTAATGAAAGGTGGTGTTTGAGGTCCCTGCACTTAGTGGACAAATTTAATCACAAAACTGCCTTTTGGTTTGTTTGGTTGGTTTTGAGCTCCCATGTGTGGTGCCTTGAACAACTGAAATGCAAAGGAGAATTTCTATTAGAAACAGAAAAAATAATAATGCTGGGGAAGAGGCTTTTTCTGTGTTGCAAAACTAAAGCTAGTAGAACCAAATTGCTCTCAGATCTGCCTTTTTCAATTTGGCTGTGTGAACAGACTGCCCTTTTCTAATGTGGCTGGGTTTTTTAAAATCACCCACCTGCTGGTACGTTAGATGACTGAATTGTTGTTTTTCTAATGCAGTTCTTCTGCCCATTTTTGGGCGGGAGTGGAACAAAAGAGACCACACGTTTGGTTTAGTCTGTCCTGCATTCTCCCATTCTCACCAGCTTTATAGGCGACTAAATGTTACAGGGCCACGCTGTAAGGCATGCTCTGCTGTAAGGGCATGCTACCACAATTGAAAATAGAAGTGGCTTTCTTCTAGAAAGCAGACCCTAAAATCAAATGGACCAAAAAACCCACCAAAGATAAACATGTCAGAAAAATATACAGGATAACAATATGCCCTCAGCTGGCACTGTGGCTTAGGGCCATGCTATCCTCTTGTTCTTTACATGCTTTGCCTGTCTTGGGGGCAGTGGTTCCTCCAACAGCATGGATTCCCTCACGCTGGCACGCCAACCACACGGCAGAATTGGTGTCTGACATTGTAAGGTGTTATGGGCAGTGACCATTTTGGTGTGGGGCCAGCCCCATGGGAGCTTGTAGCAGAAGGGGCATTAGGTGCTATGGTCATGGAAATAATAGCAATCCCCTTTGATCATTCAGTTCTCTTCCTGAATTGCACGCCGGATTCTCATTTCCCAACGACTTCTATGACCATGAGTATGAGAAGCCGTTCATAGGGAACAGATGTTGTGTATCGGCACTGCTTAAATTATCCAATACAGCTGTGCCTGGATGCCATTAGAACCGTGATGTTTTTAATGGAGTCACATAAAGAGAATCAAGGAAGACAAATGATTTTGTGAACATCCTTGACTGAAAAAGGTACATTCTTTGAATTGCTTTTGATTTGCACAAACAATTAGCAAAACAATTAGTTATTTGGAAGGAATTAAAAAAAAATGAGGCCTCCCAGAGGTCCTTTTAACATACCAAAATTAATAAGTAATTAAATCAATCTCTTTCTTCCCCCTGTAATCCTGTGAGTGTGCTGCATGCTAAACCAGAACGTTACAACAGTGATTTGAAGCCAAGGTAGTGAACGAGGACGGTCATACGTTTCTACCCTCTCCAGACAAGGGAAACAGGGGTATCACCTTGACAACTGCACGCTCTGCAACTGTGTTCTTTGTCTATCCCTAATCAGCGCTGTCCTGCTTTTCACTTTTCTTCGTTAATGCAGCAGAACACCCAGTTAATTAAGTTTGATTGTCTGTGCAAGGATGTAGATCTAGGTACGAAGTCGTATGTCTATTTCATGGCTGTGATCCTATTATTATTTTCATCCAACCCGCCTAGTCTCCCCTTATAATGTTCAGGAGGATTCTGTTGCCTTCTTGGACCAACTGAGCCTCCAGAGGCTCGAAGCACAAAGCAAAACGGGAGTGAGATCTTTTCTCTCTGCTCATGAAAGAGCTGACGGCATAGGCGCCGACTCCAAGGGTGCTTTCGAGCTGGAGTACCCCTGGAGAAAAACTGGTGGGTGGGGAGCACCCACAGGCAGTCCCCTACTAGCTCCCCACCAACACCATCCACCCGCCCATGGATCAGCGCCTCCTCTTCCAGCCTGCTGTGGCCAGCTGTTCAGGAAACTGGTGGGGGGGAAGGTTCAAGATGAGGCATGCTCAGGAGAGGGGACAGAACAGGGTGGGGTAGGGGGTGGGGCGTTGGTGGAAGGGGTGGAGTGGGGGTGGGGCCTGAGGCAAAGCTGGGAGTCGAGCACCCCCCCAGCACTTTGGAAAGTTGGCCCCTCTAGCTGAAGGAGTGAAAGTGTGGGGTACTTCAGCTTTCCCAAAGTTTGTGATCATCACCAACAAATGTATTAGCAGTCAGGCTGTCAATTAATCACAGGCCACTTACGTGATCAACTCAAAAAATGAAATTGCAGTTGTAGTTCTACATTTTCAATACTGATGTCAATTAGAACACAGAGTACAAAGTGTCCAGCACTCACTTTATCATATTACTTTTATTATTACAAATAGATGAACTATAAAAATGATAAACAAGGAAACAGTGTTTTTCAATTCGCCTCATACAAGCACTGTAGTGCAATCTCTTTACCGTGAAAGTGTAACTTAAAAATGTAGATTTCTGGGGTGGGGGGAGGGTTACATAATTGCACTCAAAACAATGTCAAACTTTTAGAGCCTGAAAGTCTATTCAGTCCTACTTCTTGTTCTGCCAATCGCTGAACACAAACAAGTTTTTTGACATTGATGGGAGATACTGCTCCTGGTTCTTAATTACAATATCACCAGAAAGTGAGAACAGGTGTTTGCATGGCACTTTTCTCACAAGCATTGCAAGGTATTTACTGCTGGAAACATTTGTATACCCCTTCGGACGTCAGCCACAATTCCACCCTTAAGCTTTTGATGCCCTGCCATCATTTCTTTCGGGGCAAAGACATGCAACTCTCTCCCTGCTGACCAGGAAGCTAAACAGTTCCCTGCCCACAGTGTGAAGTCATGAGCAAATCCAACTGCCTATACAGGCTTTGCTTTTCCCCTGAGGGCACATCTATATTTACTGGGAGATTGATGCTCCTGAGGTCGGTCTTCTGGCGCTCGATTTAGTATAGACTCATAAATTGCATGTGGAGGCCAGCCCTCACCGGCGGCCAGTACTCCTCCTTCTGAGCGTTTGCTCCCTTGGCCTTCTACTGGGTGGATGCCACTAAGGCTCAGCTTAAGGTAAGTCGATGCCAGCAATGCATTTTGCGTAACTGGAGTTGCGTACCTTCAGCCAACTTTCCTGGTCAGGTATAGACAAGGACTGAGAGGCTACCAACAGTTTATTACCCACAGATAATTTACCATACTGCTGTTTCTCAGCAAGCACATTTATTCTTAAAGTAAACACATTACCGAGAAAACATTAAAAACAATCAAAAAATGGACATGCATGCTAATAAGCTCACCAGTGCCCACCCGAACTCCAACAAGGGATCTGACAAGTGACGCTACAAGCCCTCCTGAGGGATTTTTCTGTGGTCACAATTTTATAACCGCCTTAACTTGGAGCATGTACTGCCATGAATCTTTTATCCAACTGGAGCTTCTGATCTTCCGCTCATGTAACAGGTGACAGTGGGGTTCTTCTAAAGGGTGCAGCTTCAAAATGATGAGTCCAGAAAGAAGACTTTTTGTTCTACCCCTCTCTCCCCCGTATTTCCTAGGAATGTTATTTGTGTGTCTAACACACCATTTCAAAGAGGTCTTTCGAGCTCATAAAACTTTGTAGGGTCTATATTAGCCATGTCTCCCCCTTGAAAGAAGTTACATACAATCCCACAGTAATATATAAACATTTATGTTTTTAATACAATGAGCTCCCAAGGTACTTAAACTTAATTCAGTCTGGTTTTATTTAATTCAGTAAGGTCTGTCCAGGATTATTGCAGGAAATTCCCATATCTGTCACAGACCGTGCAGAACATCTTACAGTTTTTCATACATTTATTGCCCCAAAGGTTGAGCGCAACTTTCTAAATTTGTTCTCTTTATGGTAATTTAAGTGTCTCTAAGGTAAATATTATAATAATGTTGGCTCTCATACCATTTAACAGTATTTTTCATTTGGCCACGGACGCTCTTTGGAACAGATTTATTACTGTGTCAGAAGCTGCTTCTAAGAGAAATATACCTACAAAGATTTATCTACGTATTATTTCTCATTTATCTCTCACTTATGTAAACAGTATTATCCTAAGAGTGCAGATATTAAGAGACAGCCCTTCCTAAGTTTGGGGTTGTTTTCATTTGCCTTCCAATGTCTGAGTCCTTAGGTTGTGCTCGCTTCACGGTCTCCATCTTTTCATAGATTCCTAGGGTTGCAAGAGACGTCAGGAGGGCACCGAGTCCAACCCCCTGCTCAAAGAAGGACTAACCCAACTAAATCATCCCAGCCAGGGCTTTGTCAAGCCCGGACTTAAAAACCTCTAGAGATGGAGATTCCACCACCTCCCTAGGGAATCCATTCCAGTGCTTCATCACCCGCCTAGGGAAATAGCTTTTTCTAATAGCCAACCCAAACCTCCCCCACTGCAACTTGAGACCATTGCTTCTCGTTCTGTCATCTGTCACCCCTGAGAACAGCCTAGTTCCATCGTCTTTGGAACCCGTTCGCTTTCAGGTAGTTAAAGGCTGCTATCAAATCCCCCCTCATTCTTCTCTTCTGCAGACTAAATACGCCCATGGTTGCCAAGTTTTCTTGGCAACAGCAGTGGCTAGAAAATTACTTTTATTTAAAAAAATGAAGAGCTGAGATTTCCATGCATTCTCTTGATTCGAACAGCTCAGGTTATAATATAAATTTCAACTCTTGTGAGACGCGATAAAAGCATGGGTTGGCAATATTGTGTCTAAATAAGCTACACGTGGAACAAATATTCAATAACGGGCTCTTCAATCTAGAATGATCTAACACAATCTAAACTGAAGCTAGACAAATTCAGACTGGAAATAAGGCGCATATTTTAACCATGGGAACAATTTACCAAGAATCATGGTGGCTTCCCCATCACCACTGACAATTTTAAAACCAAGATTGGATGCTTTTCTAAAACATCATCTCTAGCAATTATTTTGGAGTAGTCCTGTGGTCTGCGTTGTGCAGAAAGTCAGATTAGACTACAGGATTACAAGGGTTCACTCCGACCTGTGTTTTCAGATGGTCTGTCCTCGCGCTGCCCTCAGAAAGTGCAAATGTTGCTTTTCAATGCATTGTACGGCATGCTGACAACCGGTTTCTTTAATTCTGGGAAGGAAAGTGTCTACACTGTTCAGTACGGATTTGAAAATTCTGTAATTGTGCAAGAAAGCTGAAAGCAAGTTGTTTCTACCACAAACACTGGGCCTGACTCGCTCTTGCCTTCTAACGTGTGTAGTCAATCACCCTACTGCAAAAGGACAGGTATATGAAAGCCAAATGCTTCCCAACCAGAAGTCACTTTGAACGAGTGGAAATGACAGCACAAAGGGTGGCAATGGAGAATTAAGTCCTGTGTGTTTCTCAGTGCTAGGTAGATAACTCTATTAAATAGCTTCTTAGGCCTTGATCCTGCACACAAAGTACATGCTTACCTTAACGTATGACTAGTCCATGAAGTCAAATGTGTTCTTCAAACACCTAAAGGAGTGATTGTATGATCGCATACTAATCCTGTTATAATGCAGTAATCTATTGCTCAAACAACATATGATCGCTCTCTCTCGTTTCTCAGCTAATGCACTATAATATCATACCGTTTATTTTATGTCTGTGGATATAAATATAGCTTGAAAGCACTTTGGGATCTGCTGATGAAAAGTGCAATATAAGCGCTTGGTATTACTCTATAGGCCCGCAGATCCATAGTGAAAAATACTGTGTGCTGTTGCTGGCACTTTTCATCAGCGGATCTCTAAGTGCTTTTCAAACAGGAGGTTGTTAGAAAAGAGCAGGTGAACCAGAGGTGGATGGGTTAGAAGGGCTCCTTTATTGCACACTCATTCTGCCTAGGATCTCCCCCACAACCTTGGGATCGGAGTGAGCAAGAAATTAACCACAGGCACACCTTGTATTTACAGGTTTTTAGTTGATGAAAGTAGTTCTCACATCACAAAACCCCTTTAATCAGCTACTTACAAGGGAGAAGGAGATGTGACCCTGAATGTATATTTCAGAGTGAATGGGAACAGATAAGAGGGTAAGGGAATGGATAAGATAGCATTGTTAACACACAGAGCATTCATGAAAAGTTACATCCCTGGTACCGTTATGTGCTTATCTATCCCAAGGAGGCATAACAATATAAAAACGTCTACAAACCAACAGGGACAGTGCCTACCCAGGCTGTACCCCCATTACCCAGACCCCTTAACCCTTACATATCTCAACAGAGATTAGTATTATATACAGGTTTGCAGCTGAATTATAGTATGAACTCTCAGCAATTATGTGCATGTCTACACAGCACCTACATTATTTCACTATTGTTGCACGCGAGGTATATTTAAGAGGATACTGTCAACATAATTTTTTCGGACTGGCTATTTTAAAAAAAATGTTTTCTTTTCGCATGCCCAGAACTTTATATGGAGATGGTGTAGAAAGAACAGAAGCTCTCTATCTTCCTCTATAGGACAGTCGAGGGAATGCATCATTTTTCTTGTGTTACTTTCAGTTTTTCCAGACTACTGTACCCCTTTCCGAAATCCGATTTGTCCTCCGGACCCACATTTCTTGCTTACAACATCCGACATAAACATACAAAAACGTGCCACAGCACATCATTACTGAAAAAAAAATCCATACTTTCTCATTTTTAAGCATATAACATAAATCAAGTGGGATAGAAATGCTGCACTTACCTTTCAGTGTATGGAGCTGTATGAACAAGTCATTGTGTGAAATTTTAGTTTGTTCTGACTTTCTTAGTGCTTTTTATCAGCCCATTGTTAAATTAGGCAAACCAGCTGCGGTTCCCCTTGGCTGACCTCTGTGTACCATCGCCCCCCCCCCCACACACACAGTTGAGAACCACGACTGCCCATGGTTCATTGGTACCCTGGGGAAGGGATGTTTGTTTTGATCACTATTGTTGCACGCTACGTACATTTCAGGGGATACTGCCAAAGTAATTTTTTTAGACTGGCTATTTTTAAAAAATGTCTTTTTGCGTACCCAGAATTTTATATTTAAGAACATAAGAACAGCCATACTGGGTCAGACCAAAGGTCCATCCAGCCCAGTAGCCTGTCAGCCAACAGTGGCCAATGCCAGGTGTCCCAGAGAGAGTGAATCGAACAGGTAATGATCAGGCGATCTCTCTCCTGCCATCCATCTCCACCCTCTGACAAACAGAGGCTCGGGACACCATTCCTTCCCCATACCGGCTAATAGCCATTGATGGACTTAACGCCATGAATTTATCTAGTTCGCTTTTAAACCCTGATCTGAGGAAGTGGGCCTGGCCCACGAAAGCTCATCACCTAATAAACCATCTTGTTAGTCTTTAAAGCGCTCCATAGTTTTTCCTTTTGTTTTAGGAAGATCAGACTAACAGGGCTACCTCTCTATTACTTTTAAACCCTGTTCTAGTCCTGGCCTTCACAGCCTCCTCAGGCAAGGAGTTCCACAGGTTGACTGCGCTGTGTGAAGAACATTTTGGTGTTAAACTTCAGATGGAGATGGTGTAGAAAGACGCTCTCTAGCTTCCCCTATAGGACAGTGGGGGGGGGTGCATTATTTTTCTCAGGCATTGGGTTTGGCGTGAGTTTTGTTGCATGATTTCCTGGGCTCTACGTTGAAATTCAATCCCCCTCTTCCCCTTTCTAACTGAACCGTGGACACGCTTCGACCCGCCCTGAAGCCTGGGCCTTTCGGGGCTGGCTGGGGACGAGCCCAGGGCAGGTCTCTGCTGGAAAGTGGCGGCAGCCCAGCCGTTGTGTCAGGTGGGGCGTCGTCACACAGCGCACCCGCGCGCAGCCGGAGAGGGGGCGGGCCCTCGCTCCCAGCATGCACCGCTCGCCCTCTCCCCCGCCCGCGCTGCCTAGGGGCGGCGCACGTGCAGCCGCTCGCCCCAGCCACGCGCCGCCGCAGGGGCCGGGCCGGGCCGCCGGGGAGCATGGCCGCGAGGCAGCAGCTGGGTAAGGGCCGCGCGCCCGGGACCTGGCCGGGCAGCCGCAGCAGCGCCTGGCCTGGGGGGGGCTGCACGGGCCCGGCCGGGGGGGGGGCTGCACGGGCCCGGCCTGGGGGGGGGGCCCGGCCTGGGGGGGCTGCACGGCACGGGTCCGACACCCCTGGGCTGGGGGCTGCACGCTTTCTTCTTACCCACCCAGTTGAATAAAAAGGCTGATGCGAGGGACCCAATGTAATTATGTCTTTTGACTCCAGTGTGAGCTCTGGGGGGCAGGAATGAGGGGTCTAGGGTACGGGGGGGCTCTGGATTGGGAGGGGTCTGGGGTGCAGGGGGGCTCTGGATTGGGAGGGGTCTGGGGTGCAGGGGGGGGCTCTGGATTGGGAGAGGTGAGGGGCAGGAATGAGAGGTCTAGGGTACGGGGGGGGCTCTGGATTGGGAGGGGTCTGGGGTGCGGGGGGGGCTCTGGATTGGGAGGGGTCTGGGGTGCATGGGGGCTCTGGATTGGGAGGGGTGAGGGGTGCAGGGGGGGCTCTGGATTGGGAGGGGTCTGGGGTGCAGGGGGGGGCTCTGGATTGGGAGAGGTGAGGGGCAGGAATGAGAGGTCTAGGGTACGGGGGGGGCTCTGGATTGGGAGGGGTCTGGGGTGCGGGGGGGGCTCTGGATTGGGAGGGGTCTGGGGTGCATGGGGGCTCTGGATTGGGAGGGGGTGAGGGGTGCAGGGGGGGCTCTGGATTGGGAGGGGTGAGGGGTGCAGGGGGGGCTCTGGATTGGGAGGGGTCTGGGGTGCAGGGGGGGGCTCTGGATTGGGAGAGGTGAGGGGCAGGAATGAGGGGTCTAGGGTACGGGGCGGCTCTGGATTGGGAGGGGTCTGGGGTGCAGGGGGGGCTCTGGATTGGGAGGGGTCTGGGGTGCAGGGGGGGCTCTGGATTGGGAGGGGTCTGGGGTGCAGGGGGGGGCTCTGGATTGGGAGAGGTGAGGGGCAGGAATGAGGGGTCTAGGGTACGGGGGGGCTCTGGATTGGGAGGGGTCTGGGGTGCAGGGGGGCTCTGGATTGGGAGGGGTCTGGGGTGCAGGGGGGGGCTCTGGATTGGGAGAGGTGAGGGGCAGGAATGAGAGGTCTAGGGTACGGGGGGGGCTCTGGATTGGGAGGGGTCTGGGGTGCGGGGGGGGCTCTGGATTGGGAGGGGTCTGGGGTGCATGGGGGCTCTGGATTGGGAGGGGTGAGGGGTGCAGGGGGGGCTCTGGATTGGGAGGGGTCTGGGGTGCAGGGGGGGGCTCTGGATTGGGAGAGGTGAGGGGCAGGAATGAGAGGTCTAGGGTACGGGGGGGGCTCTGGATTGGGAGGGGTCTGGGGTGCGGGGGGGCTCTGGATTGGGAGGGGTCTGGGGTGCATGGGGGCTCTGGATTGGGAGGGGGTGAGGGGTGCAGGGGGGGCTCTGGATTGGGAGGGGTGAGGGGTGCAGGGGGGGCTCTGGATTGGGAGGGGTCTGGGGTGCAGGGGGGGGCTCTGGATTGGGAGAGGTGAGGGGCAGGAATGAGGGGTCTAGGGTACGGGGCGGCTCTGGATTGGGAGGGGTCTGGGGTGCAGGGGGGGCTCTGGATTGGGAGGGGTCTGGGGTGCAGGGGGGGCTCTGGATTGGGAGGGGTCTGGGGTGCGGGGGGGGCTCTGGATTGGGAGGGGTGAGGGGTGCGGGGGGGGGCTCTGGATTGGGAGGGGTCTGGGGTGCATGGGGGCTCTGGATTGGGAGGGGTGAGGGGTGCAGGGGGGGCTCTGGATTGGGAGGGGTCTGGGGTGCAGGGCGGGGCTCTGGATTGGGAGAGGTGAGGGGCAGGAATGAGGGGTCTAGGGTACGGGGGGGCTCTGGATTGGGAGGGGGCTGGGGTGCGGGGGGGGCTCTGGATTGGGAGGGGTGAGGGGTGCGGGGGGGGCTCTGGATTGGGAGGGTTCTGGGGTACGGGGGGGCTCTGGATTGGGAGAGGTGAGGGGTGCAGGGGGGGCTCTGGATTGGGAGGGGTCTGGGGTGCAGGGGGGGCTCTGGATTGGTAGGGGTCTGGGGTGCAGGGGGGGCTCTGGATTGGGAGGGGTCTGGGGTGCAGGGGGGCTCTGGATTGGGAGGGGTGAGGGGTGCAGGGGGGGCTCTGGATTGGGAGGGGTCTGGGGTGCAGGGGGGGCTCTGGATTGGGAGAGGTGAGGGGCAGGAATGAGGGGTCTAGGGTACGGGGGGGCTCTGGATTGGGAGGGGGCTGGGGTGCGGGGGGGGCTCTGGATTGGGAGGGGGCTGGGGTGCGGGGGGGCTCTGGATTGGGAGGGGTGAGGGGTGCGGGGGGGGGCTCTGGATTGGGAGGGTTCTGGGGTACGGGAGGGCTCTGGATTGGGAGAGGTGAGGGGTGCAGGGGGGGCTCTGGATTGGGAGGGGTCTGGGGCAGGAATGAGAGGTCTGGGGTACAGGGGGGCTCTGGATTGGGAGGGGTGAGGGGTCTAGGGTGCTCAAGGCGGAGGCAGGGGTTGGTCTCCCAGGCAGTGTTGCAAAGGGGGGTGGAGGGGACTGAGGCAGCTTCCTGCCTCTCCTGGCACCACAGACAAAGCTGTGCCCCAGAAGCAGCTTATCTGACTCCCTAGCAGAGGCCCACAGGCAGCTGTGCACAGTGCTCTCCCACCAACGGGAGTGTGGAGACAGTACTCCGGGCCGGGACAGTGCATGGAGCCCCACGGCCCCCCACCTTGGAGCCAGGCCTGCTGCTGGCCACTTCCGGGATGCAGTGGAGTCCACAGCGCCAGGACAGGCAGGAAAGCTGTCTTAGCATCCCCACTGGTCACCAGGCCACCCTACAGCAGCGAGACCCAGTGCTGGGTCCTGACCCAGTGTTTGCAATGTGACCTTGAATTAGCCCCATGCCATGACTGTTCAAATGGCCTTTAGGCCATGTCTGCACTAAGCACATAGGTTAGCAAAACTTTTGTCGCTCTGGGTACGTGGGGTTTTTTCTACTCCCCAGAGCAAGGTAAGTTTTGCTGGCACCAATTCTCGTGTGCACAGGGCCATGTCAGCTGGAGATGCTGTCCCACTGACATCGGTCCTGCCGCTCACTCCTGGGCTCGTTTTATGATGTTGGCAGCTGCAAGGGGGCTCGCATGGCCTTGGTTAGTAATTGGTATGAGATCTGGAGCAGAATAGAACCCAGATCACGCCCCAGTAGCTGTGCTGACCGGGTGAACAGGTGGTTTGGTGGTTGTTTTTTAAAGTTATTTGGCTAGAAGTGGAAGGAGATACAGCTCTGATTACCCAGAAGCTCCTTTAGAATCCTGTGTAAAATGAATGCTTCCCTCCTTAGTATTACTTGCCCATTGATTTTCTGGGACCTGGTGTCCTCTCTTGGCAACATGAAGAGTCCAGCTGAACAATCAGTTCTTTGGGTGTCCAGGGGTCTGCATGTGCAGATGCAAATTTCAGATCAGGGCCTTCTTTAAGATCTTGGGGTTAGGGCAGAGGACTGGTACTGCATTTCCCCCACCCAATAGAAAATGCCAAATTTCTTATCATAATTTGCTATGGAGCTCTAGGTGAGTAACTTAACCTTTTCCTTCTGTTGTTTAGCCATCATAAAATAAAGATACGCCTAACAGTGTGTGTGTTAAATGCTCGTAAAGCATCTATCAAGTCTGGTGAACTTAAATTAGCACTGCTCATGACAGAAGCATCTGCTTTTGTTGCTACTCAATGCAGACAGTCTCCTGCAAACACATGCATGAAGTTACTCAGAGACAAATGTTCACAACTTAAGCCTAATGATGTCAGCGTGTTGGATCTGTAAACTATGGGTTGTTGGTGCCATTAATCTGCACTGCTAAAATAATACATAAGACTTCACAATCGCTATGCCCCACCTTTAATAAATCCATTCATAGACACTGTTGTTCTTCCGATATGAAGTTTCCAGTAGCGCTCACAAATCAAGTGAGGTAAGCAATGTGGCTATTTTTGTAAATATACGCAAATATTTTGGGTATTTTTCCAATAGCAAGCTGCTGTTTTTGCATTTTGGCCTTGTTTTTCAGTTGTGGACATTCAGTTCAAGTGCAAAAAAAAAAAAAAAACCCACCTAATAGCACTTGTATGTTGCTCTTCCAGATGAAATTAGACTAGTCCTAATTTTGTTTTCATCTAGTAGCCAACACAGCTTCCGAGAGTACAGGCAAATGTTTCATTATACTGTTAGATTTTGGAGTTACTTAGCCAGGCAGCGGACTCAGTCAGTATTTGGACACTCAGTATGACAGGAATGATTTCTAGATTTGATTTCAAAAATCGAGTTTAGAGGGTTTTCGCATGTTTGGACTCAAGTCTGTTATATTATGCAGTGTGGTCAAGGGGAAACTCCACCAGTGTGTTACCAGACTGTTTGCTCTCTTCTCTTCTCCCCTAGCGTTATTCAGTCGTCTCAGATAAGACTGGCCTAGTGGAATTTGCAAAATGTCTCAGCTCTTCTGGGTTGGCTTTGGTTGCCTCTGGAGGAACAGCAAACTGTCTTAGAGAAGCCGGTCTGAATGTGAGGTAAGAGCTCTCTCTTGGGGTACATCTACACTGCACAGTTATTTCAGAAGAAGCTATTTCAGAATAACTATTCTGAAATAGCTTATTTCGAAATAGCGCATCTACACTGCAGGGAAGCCTCAAAATTAGTCCGAGGCAGGCTACCCTAATGTAGACGTGCTATCTTGAATTAGAGCCCCAGGAGGAATAACTTAGAATGGCCCTGGGGAGGGGCTATTTCGAACTAGCAGAAGTGGGGCGTCTACACACGCCTTATTTTGAAATAGCTATTTCGGAATAGGCGTTATTCTTCGTAGAATGAGGTTTACAGAAGTTGGAGTAAGCCCTCCATTATTTTGAGATTATTTCGAAATAACGGAATTGCTGGGTAGACGCTTGCATAGTTATTTCGGAATAATGGCCGTTATTCCGAAATAACTTTGCTGTGTAGACGCACCCTATAAAACCTCCTGAAAACATTAAATCGCTTGGTTAGTTCATTGAAGTTGGAGGAGATGGGGAGGGGGAAAATACCCTTTTAAAGCAACGACACTCAGCGTCTGGCTCCTTGGCTGGAAGCCGATTGATTGAGTCCAAAGAAGGTTCGTGCAAGGGAATGTGTGTGGGGTCTGGTGGGGAGAAAAAGAAGGTCCCTGCAATCCAGGTGGTCCTGGGTTTTCCCTGATCCGGTTCCTCTCCCCTGAGGTGAAATGTTATCTTAAAATCTGAAATCAGGCCCTAGCCCCAGCTCAAACTGGTCTCTGCCCCTTTTTGGATAATAGACGAGCCACAGAGTAGGAAACATTTCAGGTTTTATGGGGATTCAGGGGTTATTTCTCTCAAAACCACCCTTACGGCAGTGCCTAACAAATTGTCTGAAAACAGCGGCCAGGCTTGTCGCAAGTGGCAAGAGCGTGCCCTCTGTGTTCGGGAGGCCAGTGTGGGTCACCCTTGAGGGCCCTGCGTTGCCAAAAGCATGAGGGCTCCACTGTTGAAAAGGGGGCCGTGCAGAGTCACTTGCCAGTTTGGCCCGTGCTTTGAGGAAACGCTTTGATTCTGGGAAACTCTACTTGGAGACGGTCACGTTAGTCTCCTTCCCTCCCCGATGTACTGTTCCTTCTCGTGATCAGCAGTCATGAGACGAAGGAATTGGGAAAACAAATTCATTGTTTTCTAATGCGTTCGCTAAGGCTAGCTCTGGAGGCCGGTGAACAGTGTAACAGCGGGGGCGTGAACGGCGGAACGGCGCTGGTAGGGATGGCAAAAGTTGTTAAAAAAGGTGTCGTGTAGCTGCTGCAAATCCCAGCAGTTACACTGGCTGCAGGCTCTGCAGTATGAAGTTTAAATAAGCTTTATACTGCAGAGAGCCCAGCGCCTCCTCCCTCTGCAGCCAGCTCCCAGGGAGCCAGCCTATATCCAGCAGCGGGGGAGCCGGGCAGGGGCTGCTGCGGCCGGCCGGCCGGCTGGAGCAGCCCCTGCCTGTCTTGGGCCCCCCAGGGCTGGAGCAGCCCCCTACCAGGAATCTGGAACTGGTAAGCCTTCCCCGTTAACGGTGAGGCTTGCCAGTTAACTGGTTAACCATTTACATCCCTAGGTGCTGGTACCTTGAACTTCTGTCTGTGAGCCGAAAAATATCTAACATGCCAAACGGAGTCATATTCCCCATATAATGTTTCTTTTAAGATTGATCTCCTTTGTACAAGCTCTTATTAGATTATCCGTGTCTTCTGTCTTAAATAAAAAACGCAACATCAATAGTGACTTTATTTTTGGTAAGTCACGGTGCCTTGGCTTTTGCTGCGCTCGGTTAGTTCAGCGTAAAAGCCCATTTACAAAATAACTGCATGGAGCCGCTTAATGGGGCTACAAAAAATACATGCGTTGTTTTCATTCCTGGGAAAAGCAGATGATGCCCATGAGAGTGATTGATTTATTTTGGGAGCCGCCCGCTGTGTTGTGAGGAGTGGATTTAAAGCAACGTTCTTCCTCTTTTGTGCTGCATTGGATGGAGGTTTGACGTAAAATATGGATTTAAATGTGGAAAATGGGTTAAATTGGGGAAGAGCGTTCAGTGAGCATTCCTAATGTGTTTCTGCTCGCCACAGTTGCTTCTAGGAATGTCTCGCTAGTTAGTGTTGAGAGATACAGGCGTAATGGAACCGTAACTCCTACCAACCTTAACGCGCAAGAGTTTCCAGGAGACACCCTGTTCTGAAAGGTCTATCAGCCCTTCACAACAAGGCTGCAATAATGGATAAAAACTGAGTCTTGTGATACACGAATAACCTAGCTATCAAGCCTTCCCTCTGCTCCAGTCTTGTGAATGTACAGGGCACACGAATCATTCTCCCGTTACGCCATGGTTGGGGAGGGAGAAGTCATGATTTTCCTCCATGCAAAGTTGCAAAGTCTAATTTTTGACTTTTCTAGTCTTGGGCCTCCCTTTAAAGTTTGGAGGTTTTAGGGCCTGAACCTTCCCTTGCAGCCAATGTGAAAACTCCCAATTGATTTAAATGGGACCGGATGAGGCCGTGGATGAGCGTACTGAGTGGGCAGCCTGCAGAGCCACTCCGGCTTGTCACGCACTCATTGCAATGTTTTGTTTTCCCCTGGAGCAGAGATGTGTCTGACCTGACCGGATTTCCTGAAATGCTGGGGGGGCGCGTGAAAACCCTGCACCCCGCAATCCATGCTGGTAAGTTGCTGCTGGCGTGCTTCCATTTTGAAACGGAAATGGGAGGGGCATGGCGTGGCTTGCAGGATGGCCCCTCCGGGGATGGGGTGGAAGAACTGGGGGACGAGGCCTGATTAGGGTGCAGGTCACTGAATTGTAACCCACTTGCCGTCAGCAGGAGCTGCATCGTTAGGATGCATGGCATGTAGACCTAGCATCCTTCCTCCCAGATGCTCCCGTCACTTCAGTGACAGGAAGGGATTGTTCCCTGAGTAGAAGCCTGCCAGGAGGGTCTTGCCTGTGCAGTGGCAGCCCCTCTCTGTGGCTGAGGTTTGTCCGCGAGGAACGGGCTTGGCATCCTGGGAATAGCACTTGCCCACCGGGAGAGGACTTCACCCAGATTTCAGCTGGGAGCAGAGCTTCTCCGCTCTGAAAGCACCTGAGAGTGGAGACCTTCCTGCCGTGCTGTGTGGCTTGCCGTGGGCTTCCGTTGCAGACTCCTAGTAGACTGAATGGATCTCAGGGGCTCTCTGCTGAACTTGGCCTGTAGATGGATGCGGCTGGCAGAACAAGGTCCCAGGGCAGCTTCGGCTTTGGCGGGTGATTCCCGCAGTCTGTGAGCGTCACTGGCTCCCTGCGCATTGCGGCTGATTCGCGCTCTGGCTTTTGGAAGAGCTCCAGTTATTTGGCCAGTCCACCCAAGGAGCCGTCTGCGGCTTTATCTCCTATTGCAGCACTTGGGATCTGTAGGGTCGGACCCATCGGCTGTCTTCTTTCACACTCTTGAGAAGACTGGAAAAGTAGGGTCTCTTCAGGGGAGCTTCCGTTCTGGATTCCTTGCACATCTTGTTCACCTGTCTCATTCTGTTCCAGGCTCCACTTTACCTCCTCATTTGTTTTGGTGGGGGGTGGGTCATGGGTCTCTTTTTTTTTTTCCTCCTTACCTGTGCACCAGAGCCTTCCTGGACAGCTCCCATATTTCGAAATAAGCAGCTGGCTGCTCATTCCGTGCAGTTGTTCTGCAGCATTTGTGTTTGGTCCTTGGGAGTTCCCCTGGGATTTAGAACTGGGACATCTATTAGTGACATTTGAGCAGCCAGAAAGCCAATACAATGGGACTTTTGCTGCTGCTGCTGCTGTAATTTACACACAATCAGAATGTGCTTATGGAATTCAAATCTCTAGTAAAACATGTCTGAAGAAAGATGCTGAGACCATTTTAATTATCCGTTTTTTAAAAACCTATTGTTTCTGTAATTAGGAATCTTGGCTCGTCATATTCCAGAAGATGAAGCTGATATGGACAAGCAGGAGTTCAACCTCATAAGGTAAATGTCTGATTACACGGCACATTTAACCACAAATCATGAGAAATTTTCAGAGGTGCAACCTGCAATATTTCCGGGGTTGCAGCCTTTCAGAGGTTAGAAATATGGGGAAGCCCAAATGAATGGCATTTGGTGAAGTGTGACAGCCTGGAAGATGGAAGGCTTATTTTGAAAATGATTAGCCCGGTGGAGTTAATCATTGGAAGAATTTATCAAGGGGATTCTCACTCACTGGAAATGTTTAAATCAAGAAAGGAATGGGTCCTAAAAACAATTACGATGGGAACAGCTGAACCTAACTTGTCTGCCCTACTTCTTCATGAGTGACCCGTGCTTCACCCCTCCCCCCCTTCACTTTCCAGAGTTGTGGTTTGTAACCTTTACCCTTTTGTGAAGACTGTGTCTTCTCCAGATGTCACTGTACAGGAGGCGGTTGAAAACATCGACATCGGTAAGTCTCTGGGAAACTGTTATGAGAAACCTTTCACCGAGGGCTGGTGTGATACCAGTGGGCAAAGTGATAACTGAAGAAAGGCATTGATCTTGGGTCTGGTTGTGACCTCTCCCCCTCTTCCAGGGAGATGTCGTGCATCCATAATGCTCTGCAGCCGGGATGATGACGGTTGTTACTTGTTGAGCCCTTTTTCGGTTGATCTGTACGACTCTGTTTCTTCGGGCAATTGCCAGCTGAGGACAGATGTGTGTTGACTAACTTGGGGTGATGGGGTGTAATGTGGGATGCTTTTCAGGAATGGAATCCTGAAAATAACGTGGATTTCTTTTAATTGACTGAGCCGCGCTACACAGCTGGTGGAAGAGTGTGGCTTAGCTTGTAGAAGCAGCACGTGTGTATAAAAGGGGGTTATTTATAAGTGGCAAATTGGGCAGATTTCCTTGCAACTTGGAGAACAGGTGAAGTGTCTTCCCGGAGCACACATCAATACAGTAAAATATAGGTGCTTTGGAGAAGAAAAGCGACACAGTTAAAAGTACCAAGAAGCGTCACTAATCATTCCATTGCAAGGAACAGTTACACATTCAGGGGCTTGTCTTTGTACACAATTTACTCCCTCATGAAATTCGGTGGGACCCTTGATTTGGTGCTATATAGGGAGGGTGTGGGAAGGAGGATTTCTCTCTGATGTGCAGTTCTGTTCCTCATGTCAGTTACTAACCTGACAGGACTGGCTTTTACTTGTTCAGCATCCCATGAAAAGACATAATTCAGAATCTCTCTTGTGGTCTCGCAAGGTTCGGGCTTCTTGTGTGAGCCAAAGTGTATTAATAGTTGGGTTTAAGAGGGAAAGATGATTTCAAAGCTTATACACAGGACCCTTTGCGTAGGATTTTGAGATCCTCATATGTAGAATATTAGTAGAGAAGGGAGCCGTGAGCCCTTAAGTTGATGCCTTCTGGTTTAAGGCTAAGATGTGGGGTGCTAGGTATTTTGGATACGGAAGAGAAGTGTCCCACACTTCTGGGTTTCTTTTTTGGCAGGAGGAGTAGCCCTGTTACGAGCTGCTGCAAAGAACCACGCCCGTGTTACGGTCGTGTGTGACCCCACCGATTACACCTCTGTGGCAGAAGAGATGAAGGCCTCTCAGAGCCAGGACACCTCCTTGGAAACCCGGCGTCATCTGGCGCTGAAGGTCTGTCATGGCTTAGAACAGAACAGGGCTCTCTGTAGAGAGTGTGCCGTGGAAACCAAACCATCTTTCCTTGTCTGTCCTCAGGCTTTCACCCACACTGCGCAGTATGACGCGGCGATCTCCGATTACTTCAGGAAAGAGTACAGCAAGGGGGTCTCCCAGCTTCCTCTGCGGTACGGCATGAACCCCCACCAGACCCCTGCACAGCTCTATACACTGAGGCCTAAGCTTCCTCTGATGGGTAAGACAGCAGGACTGGCTAAGCGGCCGCAGCTGAGCCCGACCTGTGAAAAACACGTATTGGATTCTGAATTGGAAATGCCTCCCTGAGCTGTGCCCTGTGGCTTTAAAAGGGAAGTGTTTGGCTCAGCTCTAGTGCTACCAACAGGGGGCGCCACCTCTGTGGTGTAATGTTAGGCCCCTGCTGTCCCTGGGTCAGCAGCTCCCCCCAGTGGCTGCCTACTGTATTGCAGGGGAGAAAGGCAAGCCCAGGCTGGCTGCGTGCTCCCCTGCAGAACTATGGGACGTCCAGGGAGAGTAAGATTGGTGCTTGATTAATCCTGCCTGAGCCTAGAGCAGTGGTCCCCAACCTTTCGGGGCTGCCGGTCGCCCGGGGGCGGGGCCACTCACACGCCGGGCACCCACGGGCGGGGCCGCGCACGCACCCGGGGAAAGGGCTATCCATACGCCGCATGCCCGGGGCCGGCGCTGTTCCTGTGCCACACGCCCAGGGTGGGGCCACCTGTACGCTGTGTGCCCGGGACCGGCACAGCCCTTGTGCTGTGCAACTGGGGGCGGGGCCGCACATACGCTGCGCGCCCAGGGGCTGGCACCGCCCACGCTCCCGGGGGTGGGGCCAGCCCTGATCACTCGGCGGGCGCACAGAAATGGTCCGGCGGGCACCATGGCGCCCGTGGGCACCGCGTTGGGGACCACTGGCCTAGAGCAATATATGTATTTATTTTCCTAGGATCAGGCAGAACCAGTAAAATGCCTCACTCATTCGCTAGGATTTTTTGTTCCAAATTAGTAGCAGTAACATTTTTTTACTTGTCCTTTTCTGTGTTTCATTATAGAGGGCTTCCGTTTTATGCTTTTCCAGCTAGTTTTCTGCAGCAGTTTTCTTTCCCTATCCCCATGAGCAGGGCTCGACAAATCACTGAATCTGAGTAGATTTCAGCCGGTCACCCCGTTCACCAGCGGCGCGCGCATGTGCAATGCGGGTCTTGCGCATGCGCAGTACGGGGCTGGCGAGTAGGTTTCTCTGCGGTTTGTCAAGCCCTGCCCATGAGAGTGGAACATACAAAAAACAATTAGGAACTAAGTAAATCCTAGAAATGGTCTAGACCGGGGTAGGCGATAAGTGTCCCCCGGGCGGACACAGCTCGCCAGGTTTAGCTCCTGCTGAGCTGCCAGGTGCTTTATTTACTTTTGTGTCTGCAGGTGCAGCTGTTCACAGCTCCCGTTGGCTGCAGATCCTGGCCAATGGGGAGCTGCAAAAAGCAGTGTTCCAGTCCACACCGCTTCCCGCAGCTCCCATTAGCTGGGAACGCTGATCCGTGGCCATTGGGAGCTGCGAGCGGCTGTCCCTGAGGACACACATGTAAATAAAGCATCTGCCCACTCCTGGTCTAGACCCATTTACCAGGTGGAGATGGTAAAATTGTTAATAATGATCCAGCAAAGGCAAGAGTGTATGATAAATATTTCTACTCTGTCTTTTGGAAAGTAGTAGAATGACACACTTGAAGTACTCAGGTCTTGAAAGATTTGTTTCCATTTCAGTAGCATACTTGTTCTGTGGCATATTTGCTTGGGGACTGACGTGTCTTGCAGTTGCTTAGTTCGAATGCCACACAGCAAAGGCCTCTAAGTAAGTTTGTTGCTGAGTAAGAAGCGCTTGGCATTAAGTGAATGAACAGAGTGAGAGACTGGAGCTGTCATGAGGAAAATTGGTGTCTACAGTCTCTGTTTGTTTCTGCAAGTTTGACTGTAATTTCATATTAAAGGGTACAGCCAGAACTGGTGTAAATCTTTGCTCTTCCAGGACTGAGTTGCAGCAGCTAATTTGTCCTAACTTATTACTAAAATCCAGGAAGAAAAACCTTTTATCATTTCTTAAAATGTTCTTCGTTGTCTTAGTTATTGCCCTTCCTTTCTTCTCGGCCTCCAAAATTTCACCCAGCAGTTACTTTCATTTCTTTCTCCAGTGAATCCTTTAATACAGACAGCTCTTCAGTTTCATGCTGCTTCAGATAGTTTTCTGCTGCTCTCCCTTATCCTTGTGATAACATCATGACCCTCTTTTGTTTTGTCTCCCCGTAATGGTGTTTGCAGTGTCTCTGTTTGGAAGATCTGGCTGTCATGTCTCATCCATAGGCAGTATGCTAGTAAGAAATGTCCTAATGACTCACGTTTCCTTGTAGTTTTAACTGAACGCCCTCTTAGGAGACTCACGCAGGAGTTGGAAGCTGATTTGATCGCAAATCTGCCTTGCATGTCAGCAGATCAGTGTTAGTTTCAGGTGTCCTAGCCTCCGTCAGGAACACCAAAATAACTTTTTCCCTATTCTCCTCCTACTCCAGACACAGGTGTTTCTCTGCGTGTATAATTCAGAGTATGCAGGTGGCATGATAGTATTAAAATACGTAGGGGTTGTTTTGCATTTTTGGTGCTGGGAGTGATTGTGCTCTTCGTCTGATTTAGCATTTCTGATTCAAGGTCTGGAGTAAGTGCTTTGCTGAGACACATTTGCTTAACTTTACCTCAGTATATAATCCTGCAGCAGTCAATTGGACAGCTTGTGTGTTTAAAGTTAGGTGCATAATTAAGTACTTTACTGAATGGAGGCCATATTGAGTTAGTTAAAAAGAACCCTTGGTTTTTTTGAGAAGACCCACCATAGAGGGAACAGAAATGTCTGTATTTAAATAATGTATTCCCACGGTCTTTAATTACTTCTGTGACAAGGTCATCTTGAGAGGTTAGGACCCCCACACTGCTAGAATTTAGAGAGCCAGTCTGCCAAAAATAGGACTGTTTTTGCTCTTTTACATGTGGGGAAACTGAGGTACGGGGCTTGTCCAGAGGCAGGAATTGACCCCCCCCCCCCATTTTCCTAAGTCCCAGCCCAGTGTGCTAACTGCAGGGCTGTCCGTTTGTGGGAGTCCTGTCGAACCTTGAGCTTCGTTCTGTGCGCTCAGTGCTGTCCACTGTGCCAGGCAACCAGTTCGTTCTTTCCCTACGTGCTCAGTGTGTCGAAAAGAAAACAGTGGTGGCCTTGTTGTAACGGCCAATTCTACGCAGTAGCCGTTTCAATTTGAAATCACTTGCACTGGGCGTCCCCGCTGTACGTCCAAGATCCATTCAAAAAAAGTGGATGTAGAGCAAAAGGACGTCAAGCGGGGAATTTTTTTCCCCTACGGCTGGCTTCCATTTGCATGAATCGGTCTGTAATTTTTTGGCGCGACGGAAGAGCGGAGAATGGGAGGACTTAAACCAGAACGGTTCCCACAAGCGTGTGGAACCAGCATATCCTGGGGCGACTTATAGCGGGGACGCCCTGTACTCCGGGTTCAGGCTCCGTGGGGAGAGGGGCTTTCACCTTTTCACATGCCTTTATGATCTCTGTGCAGTTCTGAATGGCTCCCCTGGCTTCATCAACCTGTGTGATGCCCTGAATGGTTGGCAGCTGGTGAAGGAGCTGAGGCAGGCGTTGGACATGCCTGCAGCAACCTCCTTCAAACACGTCAGCCCTGCAGGTAAGAGGGGATCGTCTTGCTAGTCGGCTTTTAGAAGAAACGTGCATTCTGTTCTTGGAATGCCACTGCGGCGCCTGACTTCTCCCCTTTTAATAGACCCTGGCAGCTGTGTAGCTATGAAAGCGTTGGACCAGAATATAGTTCTCACTTTGTTCTTTGCCCGTTATCTCCACCAGGTGCTGCCGTGGGGCTGCCGCTCACGGTGGAAGAAGCTCAAGTCTGTATGGTGCACGATTTGCACAAGAGCCTGACACCTTTGGCCACTGCGTATGCACGAGCAAGAGGTGGGATGGCACGTCCTAAAATAACTTGTGCAAAGAGCAGAGAAGAGCATTCTAAACAATGTGCCAGGGGGTTCACTGGTTCTTCTCTCGGCAAGTGTAGGGTGATATTTACAAGATCCTGGTAGTTCTTGTGTGTGAGGTTTTTCTCCAGAAGGTCTAAATAACTCAGATTAATGCACTATGCAGGTGCCTCTCCTGGGACTTAGATTCATATCAGAACGGGCTCTCAAGTCAAGGTGAGCTTAACTAGTTCAACCAAATCTTGTTTTCACTTTAGAAATCTAAGAACGCTCTTTCCGGCGTTTGCCAGCAGAATCGGGACAACCGGAGAACTGGATTGGAAGCCCTCAGCCCTCAACTGTGCTTGGGGGCCTGTTGAATCATTCCCACTGAAATCTTTTCTCCCGCTTGTTTATTTCATATTTGGGTTAAAAGTATAGACAGAAACCAGAAAAAGGAAGACTAAAAATCCGCTTGCCCCTTCTCAGAGGCTAAACTTTCAGCTCCTGATATTTTGATGTCAGTTTCTCATTGTCCTTCACATTCCAGAAAAAGCAAGGTAGATAAAATCTCAACTTTGGTGGTCATTGGTTATGTAAAGCGTTACTACATGACTGCCATTTGATTAGGATGGCGAGGTTGTTGCTGATTAATACTGAAGAGCATTGACCTTACTGAATGGGAAGTCTCCACAATGCCCTCTGGTGTGATTTGTGTCAGGTTTTAATGAGCACTAATTCATGACAGATACAATACAAAATCGTTGTTATACATTTCTGTCTCTGGTTTCGCTTAGAAAGGTCAGTGTTCCATGAGACGTTCATTACAGAAGCTTTGCAGGTGAGAATGTGGAGGAGGAAAACGTGAACCTACAGAAATATTTTAGGGTGCGTTTTGTACGGTAGAAAGATTGGCTGAGACTTTTCCGTCGGATTCTTCAGTGTCCCTTTCTTCTGCTCTCTGATGAAATTAGTGAACTCTGACTTCAAACTGAGTCATGAAGGGGTGGGGGGGATGTGTGGGTTTGCATGGGTGCGGCGGCTGAATCACTCTCTTGACCTTCTTTTGCAGGTGCTGATAGGATGTCTTCATTTGGTGACTTCATCGCCCTCTCCGATATCTGTGATGTCCCTACAGCTAAAATCATTTCCAGAGAGGTTAGTAAAAGAACAGCAGTGCATAGCTCTTGGTGAACTCATTAGTCATAATGGCATTTCCAAGTCGTACTTTTTTTTTTTGTTAGTCCATTTTTTGTTTCTGTCCTTTTTATTTATTGGTCCATTCAGGTAACTTAATATCCTGGGTGCAGAATTTATACCTGTCTTGATTTTTCTTGCCCCATCTGTTGTTGTAAGTATGGCTCATATGCAATCAGTGGTGGCAAATGTGAAGACTGAACAAACTATTAACTTCTAAGGCAGGATCATACTTCATCTGCCACTTAAGCAAGTCTTGGAACTCCTGCTTGTGTAATATATAATTACTCCTATAGTAACAGTTATGGCACAAAAGAACAACTAGACTGGATCAGACCAAAGATCTATCTACAGGCCGCCCCCGACTTGCAACGTGATCGGTTCTTGGGGAAGCGTCGCAAGTTGGAGGCATCGTAACTTGAACTCTCATTTACGATAGGTGTCATGCGCTATCGTAAATGTGGGCCTAGGACGTAAGTCGGGGGTTTTTGGCCCCTTCCGCACTTACAAAAACGGTTGTAAGTGCGGGGGGTCGCAACTCAGGCGGTCGCATCTCGGGGGTTGCCTGTAGTCCAGTGTCCTGTCTTCCAACGATGGCCAATACCAGATGCCCCAGAGGGAGTGAACAGAACAGGGAACCATTAAGTGACCCTCCCCAAGAGTGGGGAATTGCTAGTAGTTCTATAGCTGCCTGTCTACTTCTCTCTGGGAATGCAAAGTGGATTTTTAGATTGCTACCTACCAATGGACTAAGCTCACAGATCTACAGTGCTTCTAATTCTGCGGGGTTCACCGTTGCCTATGTTACCAAGCGGTATCGCACAAGCTACTAGAATAGAAGCATTTGTGAGTGCGAAGTTAAATCAGTCAGTCAATACTTAACCAGAGGGTGTTAGCGTTTGTTTTGGGCTGAGTTCTGTATCACTGAGGGGTATCTAAAAAGGGAAGAAAGTAGCGTATGAATGAAAAGGAAAGTACCACTTCATGGCCCTGATGAAAATAAACCACCTTTGTCAGTTTTTAATGCGGTTTGGGGCAGCATTTGGTCATTATATGAGTCCTCAACGTATCCTTTGCAGCAAGCAATGATTTTGAAAGTGGGGTTTCTTTGTCTCTGACCAGTCAAAGCGTGGGTCCAAACGGTGTTGCTCCAAATATATGTACCACTTCCCTTGTGTAAACCGGGGTTTGATGCTTTTAGAAAAGGAACTCTGCCAACAGCAAAAAAAAAAAAAGCGTCTCTTCTGACCCCAAGATTCATAAAGGCACCAGGACTTTGACTGATCACTTTGAACATCAGAGAGGCTCAAGTAATGAGAACGTGATACACACCTTACTTCCGTACAGTAGGCATGACAAGCCACCTGCTTCAGATAGGGACAGCAGTGAATTCATCTGCAGGAAGTGTGTGGGGGAAGTGTTCCACTGACTTCCGTGGGGAAACCACACGCTCCTGTTGTCTGTGGCTCCTAACCACGGGT
This sequence comes from Pelochelys cantorii, assembly GCA_032595735.1. Lineage (NCBI taxonomy): Eukaryota > Metazoa > Chordata > Testudines > Trionychidae > Pelochelys > Pelochelys cantorii. The sequence goes on from CM064332.1 coordinate 71,559,363, forward strand.
GATTGTATCCAGCAAGCCCGGGGCAGCTGAGACTCCGATTGTCCTTGAATGGCTTGGTCTCCTCTGTAATGCTAGTTGTGCGTGTATTTGCAGGTTTGATCCCTTCCGTTCCCCATCCAAAAAGTCTGCTGAAGTCCAGTGACTCTTGCTGGCATCAGCTCAGGCCTCTAATTTGTTTCTAATGACGGCCTCTGAAATTGGATGTGAATGTTGCTCTTTGTCCCGGGAGCTAACGTGTGGGTGTGTTGCAGGTGTCTGATGGTGTGGTGGCCCCCGGCTATGAGGAGGAAGCGTTCAAAATCCTCTCGAAAAAGAAAAACGGGGCTTACTGTATCCTCCAGGTGGGTGTTCTCCGTGTTTTGGGATATTGATGATCTCAGAAAGTAGCCTTCCCAGCCCACCCAAAGCTCCATCTCTGCTCTCTTTTCATTATAAGCTGCTTTTTCCGTTCCCCTCTCTCCATGCCACTTGGAAACTTTTTTTATACAAACCACAGCGTGGACAGCACTCGAACGACACACTGGTAGGGCCTGGCCCGGAGCCCACCGCATACCGTGTAATGCTCCCACTCAGCTCACTGGGCTGGGATTCAGTTTGAGATCAGATTCCTACAGGGCCTAGAATTTCACAGAGGGGCATGTCCGTGAAGAGAGGAGCTTGTATTTAACAGGGAATTTTGTGATGTCTCTCTCCACTGATTCTTGTGATGACGTGCCAATTAGCCACAGCACTTCACAGAAACACAATTCCAGGACTGCTCTCCACTTTGCTGAAACCTCTTCCTCCCCCCCTCCCTGTTCCTGACACTCAGCTACTCCTCCCCTGTCATCTGTGAAATTCGCCAGCTTTGTCATTAATAATGGAGATGCCCATAATGAGCAATTGGTTACATCAACACACATGGCCTTTTAAAACAACAAAACAGCGTCTGTGTGATCTTAAAGTCAATGTCTCGGTAAGGCCAAAGACAGCGACAAGCCGTTTTTTAAGAGACACATTTGAATCCCACACACTGAAGGCAGTTTGTCCCCCATGGGACTACGTGATTCCATGGTATGTTGGTAACTCTGCGTGTTAAATATTTAACACAGCACTGCCAGATCATGCAAATTTACCATCCCCATGCTCACATGAGACTGTAAATTCTGCCAGTTTCATTGTGGATTCCCGAGGAGGTTTTATACGGTACCTGGGTAGTTCCTATCCCACGCACAGGTGAGCTAAGAACCTAGGTAGCAGCATGTGGCCAGGTCTCCCCGGCAGCAGGGTGGCCTAATGGTTAGGCCCCGGAATCAGTTGGCGGGAAAGGGATGCAGACCCCTGTCACTGGTGCCCCAGGACTAGGAACTCCAGCCCACTATGTCAGTACGGTCCTTAAGTTTGGGGCGTGGCCCCAAAGTCCAGATTTCCCCTCTTAGGGAGGTTTCTAGCAGCTCCCTTTGTCCCAGGGCGGGTGGGGTTGGAGTTTTACTGTCTCCTGGGGCTGGCCAGCTGGGCGGGCTCTGGCTCAGGTCCTGCAGATTGCGGAACCACGCTCCTGTCTCGTCGCTGGTCAGCCCCTAACTGAGCCAGGCTCCTTCCTTTTATCCTCCCGCCAGGCCTGGCATTGGCTACAGGTAAAGCGGGGCGGGGCTAGCTGAGCCCGAAGGCTTTGTTAACTCCGGTGGTGCCAGGCCCGTCTCTCTTCACTCCCTCCCACAGCGCATACGGAATTCCAAGGGTTACTAACCAAGGATCGCTCGAAGATGGCTCAGGTGCTTCAGGGCAAGCAGGAGTGAAATTACAGGCTGTCTTGGAGGCTGATTCCTCCCAAGTTAAATCAGTTTTGCAGGGATGGTAACTGGTAAAGCTCCAGTGTAGGAGAGCATCAGTCTCGGCTTGTCACTCACTTCCCTGTGGAGATACATTATGCTTGGTGTTTGATTTAGGGTAGAGTGGAGGGACAATGCACATTCCCCGAGCCCACTCCACGCTGCATCTATGCCCCTTCAAAGGTGGGGGAAGTCTACAAAGGTGGCTACCCTCTTTCGTTGTCACTTGGGCGTGGGCAGCTCCGTGCGGGTCCTTTCTGCATGTGGATCTTTATGGGTCACAGTCGGCCCTATCCTCGAAACATCCAGTGAGCCTGCTCCCGTCTTCTCCCTTGGAGTGATACTTCCTACTCCGGTGCTGATAAGTTGGTGTTGCAGTTTGCGGGTACTGCCTGTGTTTTGGCATCCTGTCCTCAGACCCCGCCTCTCTTTCGGATTGTGGAAACAATTGACGTTTCTGTCAAGCAAACTCCTGCAGGAAGTCCGATTTGAGAGGGCCGTTGCTGGGAGTTGGATCAGAAAAGTTCAAAGGGAGCGAAGCACTGCTTTCTGTTTGTCTGCTTTCAGATGGAGCTGGATTACGAGCCAGATGAGAACGAGATGCGGACCCTCTTTGGCTTGCATCTCGCGCAGAAGAGGAACAATGGCGTTATTGACCACTCTCTGTTCAAGAACATCGTTAGCACAAACAAAAATGTAAGTGGAAGGGAATTGGTGAGACGTGACCTTGGGCGAACTGGTGGGCTCCAGTCAGGACAGGAAGTGAAATTCTGTTGTACGTGACCCTACAGTGTTCAGGCAGAGCGTAAGTGGCTGTCAGCAAAATGATGCATTGGCCAAATCTACTCGTGCAAATAGAGCCATTGTAGCTACTTGCCTGAGTAAGAGAAGTTCTTTATTGTTCATTATCGAGCTTATAAGTGGGAAGCTCTTTTAATTTTCATAGTTCCACAGCCATACGGTGAAGAAACCACTGTCATTCCAAGTCACAGTTTAGTAGTCTCCTTTGTTGGCATTGCACTCCTAGACCTCTCTTCCATTTGCAGATGGTTTCCACATTACCAGTGGGCAAGTTAGCTCCATGTGTTTTAAATTTGTTCTGCTTTCACACTGTAAAATAGCAGACTCATATGAATGTAGAAACAGTCAAACACGTCGAGGTGAGTAGAGTAACGTGGCAAATGGAAAACAGTTTAACAAATTAGTAGCGGAACGAGTGTAAAATAAAATTGACAAGCTTTTCAAGCTGTGGTCTTGGTCGGGCAGATACGTAAGCACACGCTTAGCTTGGGCCACGTGAGTACAGGTTGAACCTCTCTAGTCCAGCACCCTTGGGACCTGACTGGTGCCAAACCAGAGAATTTAATGGATCGTAGGTCAGTCTTGTCTGGCAGCATTACCAACATTTCCACTGCTTACTAGGCGCTTAGAAGACATTGAGGAATTAGAGCTAAATAACAGCACAGAACACTTGAGAGCCAGGACTGGGGGCTGTAAACAAACTTTACAGGACTGCGGGAAACTTGGCCACACCCATGATAAGTGAACATCCAGCTCACTAAAATCATGACGGACCACGGATTTTTCTGGACCAGAAAGTGCCAGATTAGAGAGGTTCGCCCTGTGGTGAATTCATCTGGATGACTCACCTGTGTAGAGTTAAGCAAGTGCATGAATATTTTCAGGATTAGGGGCCATGTTTGACTGTTGGGACCTGAGTGTAGGGTTGGTTCGGGCTACAAAAACTGATGACATTAGTAGACCATCAGATCGGTTCTTTGTAGTCATTTAGTATTATATAAGTACATGCAGTGGTTCTGGATGTAGTGGTGTAGAGCCAATTGCAGAATGTTACAAATCCCGTGTATGTAAGCGGTCCATTCACTGTCCCTTTCTGTTGGTTCAGCTGCCGGAGTCTGCTATCCAAAATTTGATTGTGGCCACCATCGCTGTCAAGTACACCCAGTCCAATTCGGTTTGCTATGCTAAGAATGGGCAGGTAAGCACACGGCACGGCTTCGGAGGAGTACACTCAGCCAGAATGGCCGCTAATACGTCTTGTCAGGTTCCAAGTGTAGAGACTAACAAAAATAGAGAGTATCGTGAGCTTTTGTGGGCGGCCCTCCCCTCCAGATCATTTCATCTGAGGAAGTGGGCTTGGCCCACAAAAACTCAGGATACTAGATATATATTTGTGAGTCTCTAAGGTGCCACAGGACTGCTCGTTGTGTTTAACATTACCGACTCACATGGCCACCTCTTTGAGATCATACCAGTAAGTTCATTATGAACAAATGATAATTAGGTGTCAACCCAGATCTTTCATTTACTCTTTGAGGGAGGTGTGTTTTATGCCTTTGGTGAAAGGTGAAGTCCTTGCGTCTTGAGGAAGGAAAAGGCAAATGATCCATCTCTTTCTACGCTGCCTTTGGCGTATTGCTTTCACATCTGTTGCCGTCTCACTGAGTCGGAAAGTCTTAGGCATTGGCCAGAACCTGCAACACAGCATCTCCACAGCCATCCTCCAAGCTAGCAAGGCTGGTTAACTCTTCAGTCAGGGCTCTCCGCTGCCAAGAGTGGTTTGTTCCCTCCCTGCAGCCTCTTTCAACTCCGGACGGCCTCTGCTTTTCCCTTCAGCCAGCTTCTCCTCTGCTGGGCTTCATCTTTCTTCAGGCCTGGCTCGCACCTCCAGGTGGGTTAATGAGCCTCTCAGGTCTACATTCACCCTTTCCCCTCTAGTTTAGGGCACACAGTCTTTCTATTAGGCGCCTAAATCAATGGACATGGGGCACCTACGGATCTGTAGCATTTGTACCTCTGTGCCCATCTGTAAAATGAGACTAACAGCATTGCCAGGAGTGTGGTGGGGGGGGTCTTTCCTGGGAGACCGAGAGATGCTCAGATACTGCAAGGATGGGGGCCACATTAATACCTCAGACAGACACACACAACTTGTAGATGAGACACGGAAGGGTATGGGGCCAGCAGCAGTAAGCCCGGGCCGAGTCTCGCCCTGTGTGTGAATGCCCTCAAAGAACCAGGCTACACGGCACAGCCAGCGCACGTCTACACCACCTAGTCCATCGTTTTGTGCTGTGTCCCGATAGCATGCGACTCGGTAGCTTTTGCGCCACATGACTTCCCAGCATGCTCTCCTGTGCGATACCAGTGTTTTGACCCCATGGACTGGGGGGGGGAGGCTGCTCCTGGGGGTGCAAGTGACATACCCAGCCTAAAGCAGGAGGAGTTGGGGCCGGAGCAGGCAGGATTTGTGAGTAAAGCCACATCACAAAAGTGCAACTGGCCCTCTGGCTTGTGGGAAGATGAAGAGGGCAGCCCTTTTGGTGGGTGGCTTTTTAGTGCTGGTTTAATATCGTCCCATCTGGGCATACGGAAGTGTGGGGTTAATGGCACGCTTAGCTAAGCAGTGCAAACTGCCGTCGGGACCAGAAGAGTCTCCAAAGTTTGAACTCCAGGATGTACCGAGCTAGAAGAAAAAAGCTCTCTATGGAGAGGAATTTGACTGGCTATACTGCCTCTTTCATCCTCGTTGGCTTGAAAAGTCCCATTTCAAACGTTGCTCCTGGAAGAAGTGTTCCCGGGGGCCCGGTTTGGTATTAAACAGCAAACCCACTAACTAAGGGCTAGGCTTAGCATGCAGCTATTTTTAAATCCTCCTTCTGGCAGCTGGCAGAACAGGAAATGTGTTGGCAGCTGCAACGTTTTGATGTTTCAAGGGGAGCCCTGATGTGAGAGACCAGTTGTCCAGTTCGAATACTTTATTTTTCTCCTACTAAGATTGGGGCTTATTTGCAATGGGCCAGACATTGCATCTAATCTCTCTAGAGTGGTCTACCATGCCGATCACGGTGGCATTGGAAAGTTCACACCCACATGGGTGGTCTGGACACAGACCTGAATTCTCTTTCCCAAAACAGGTAGGATGGCTAGAATCCTCACCAGCCCTGTTCATTCCTGGCTTTTTAGATGAAAGCCAAACCTGCATCAGACCTTTCTGTGATTTGGCAGTTTCACTCCCTTGGCAGAAAGTGCTAAATTTTGCACACCGGGTTCCGCTTGTCCATTTCTCCAGCTCTCGGCACACTAACTATCCAGTCCGTGACTAGGGCGCCTAGGTGCTATGGTAGCACAAATAATAAACAATAACCAGCACACACTGAGTGGGTGTGGGACAAAAACATCCTAATGGGATCAGGTAGGCTTTGTGTCTGGGCTCTAGCTGATTGAACAAAAATAAGAGAGAACATAAGAACGGCCAGACCAAAGGCGCATCTAGCCCAGTGTCCTGTCTGCCCAGAGTGGCCAATGCCAGATGCCCCAGAGGGAGTGAACAGAAACAGGGAATCATCAAGTGATCCCTCCCCCATCATCCATTTCCAGGCTCTGACAGACCGAGGCTAGGCACACCATTCCTGCCCATCTTGCTAATAATTATTGATGGACCTATCCACCATGAATGTATTTAGTTCTTTTTTGAACCCTGTTAAAGTCCTGGTCTTCACAAAGTCCTCTGGCAAGGAGTTCCACAGGTTGGCAGCGCTGTGTGAAGAAATACTTTTCTGTTTGTTTTAAACCTGCTGCCTATTAATTTCATTTGGTGACCCTCTAGTTCTTAGGTTATGGGAGCAAGAGATGAATAAATGTGGGGTGGGGAATTAAAGTGTAAGTAGTTGAACCTGGAGAGACGTAAAGATGTTTATGGACAGAGCCTGTTCTCCTCAGCCAGGTGCCGGTCCTGGTTATTTGGGCCCCATCCTGCTTCTTGTTGTGCACCGGTAAAAGTGCCCTCTGAGAACCCCATTCTGGAGGCCTGGTGAAGTCCCAAGTGCTGGGTTCTGTCCTGATGAAGGGCTGAGGTATTTTTAGAGCACTCATCACCGTCCAGGGACAGACTGTGAGGCTTTTCTCTGCCTTCGCAAAGGAAGGGCCCTCCCGGAAGCCGTGTGTCTCTTTAGAATTGCGCTGGGATTGATGCCGCTTGGATAAAGGCCCCAGCGTGGGGAGATGGGTGCGTTAATTACTGTGTTCTGCTTCAGGTTATCGGCATGGGGGCAGGCCAGCAGTCCCGCATCCACTGCACGCGTCTCGCCGGCGACAAGGCAAACCACTGGTGGCTCAGACACCACCCCCGCGTGCTCGCCATGAGGTTCAAAGCTGGGGTGAAGAGGGCGGAGATCTCCAACGCCATCGACCAGTATGTCACCGGGACCATCGGCGAGGTAACGGGCCAGGACTTTCCCTCGCCGCGGGCCAGGCTCTGCAGACACGGAGCTTCCTGTGGGAGCCGTGTTGACAAATATACGGGGCAGGGATTCCTGACTCTTGAGGGGGGCCTGTTCCTTGGTCCTTCCCCCATTCCCGCCCCCTCATCTCAGTCTGGCATCATAGCACCTGATTTTCTGTGAGGGGGAGGAGGAATTCCTTGTTTTCACCATGATAAGAATGCTCCCTGTTTTGCACTTTTAGCCCCTAGGACACCAGAGGTAATAACCGGGGCCGGATTAGGGTTTTTTGCTTAGTGAGGCCTATGTCCATCCCCTGAAGTCATTGTCTATAGGGGGAAACCTAGACATGCTGGAGGGCTGGGTGGGTAATGGGATTGAGTCATTCACCTGTGGCCACGGGACAGATACGGCCTGTGTGAAAATAATCTCTGCTCCTGCAGGGTGAGGATCTGGTTAAGTGGCAGGCCGTGTTCGAGGAGGTCCCCGCCCAGCTAACGGAGGCGGAGAAGAAGGAATGGATTGGCCAGCTCGATGCCGTCTCCCTCAGCTCAGACGCTTTCTTCCCTTTTCGGGATAACGTGGACCGAGCTAAACGGGTAAGGCCGCAGGGAGGCCCGAGCGTCAGGCTGACATGAGGGGAATGCCTGGGTGCTTTGTTTCCGGGCTAATTCCTTGCACTGAAGAATGTTCCAGCATTTTATACACCTTGTCCTTGAAACGGGCCGACTAGAACGGCTGAGTTCTGAGGGAAGCGTTTTCTGGAGCACTGGTTCCCCGTGGAGCTGGGTCCAATAACCGTAACTGACGTTGGCCAGGAGTGGGCAAAATACAGCCCAGGGGCTGAATCTGGCTTGCCAGATTTGCCCTGCCACGATACCCTGGGCCTGCAGCGTCCCACGGCCCAGCAGGACCCTCGGACAGACTCCCTGCCTGCCGCAGCCCCACACGTGCGTCTCCTCGGCGCAGAAACCATCTCTTATACTGTGGCTGTTTAGCCCCTAGCACGGTGGGGTTCTGGTCCATATCTAGGACTCCCAGGGTCTGTCTATACCTGTGGCTGGCCTCTGCCAGCTGATTCAGGCTAAGGGGCTGTTTAATTACAGCGTGGATCCCGTGGGGTGGGAGGGTCCCAGACCTCAAGCCTGGAATTCTATACTGCAGTTAAACATCCCCACAGCCCGAGCCTGTCAGCTGGCCTGGGCCAGCCATGGGTTTTGAATTGCACTGCAGGCATACACCGTGAGTTTGGGGGTGGACGATCTGAACTAGAGAAGAGCACAAGCCTGCACGGGTTGTACCCTGCTTCACGGTTTTCGCTGCGCAATTCCTTTTGCTTTTCATCTCTTACCCTTTTGCTTCTCCCAATCTTTGTCCAGAGCGGAGTACAGTTCATTGCTGCCCCCTCTGGCTCAGCTGCCGACCAAGTCGTGATCGAAGCGTGCAACGAGCTGGGAATAACTCTCATTCACACCAGTCTGCGGCTGTTCCATCACTGAGTCCACCCTGGGCTGTCACAGCCAGCGGGCTGGCACAAGCTGCGGCCGTGACTTCACCGGTTCAGCCTGGAAACCCATTCTGCCCGCGGGGTAGGGGATCCTGGGGCCATCCAGAAACAAAGCCCCTATGGCTGGCTGCAAATGAAAGCACGTAGAAATTGATTCCCACAAAGGAATAATGGCTTTAGAAAATAAACTCGCAGTTCCCGACTGTGTTAAGTGTGTGTTTGGGAAAAGAGGCTTTGTTCTCGGATGTAACTTTTACAGCCCAGATTTTACCAATTTGCCAAAGAGCTGGTGAACCACTAGGGAAGTCTGCCTTGCAGCCCCATTTGTAGTGAATTGATAAAAATCTGTGTTACTAACTGAAACGACACAGATTACCTATGGGCGAGCAGCTTTTTCTCAACATGTCCAGTCCACTATCCTCGCTCTCTACTAAGCCTATGTTATTGGCCCTGTATCTAAGGCAGGTTCAAGGTCAATACACCAAATCCAGCTGTGGGGGAGTTTTTGCTGCAGGGCAGGGTGTTGAATTGCTGTCTTCGAGGTGAAGGGAAACACCAGTTCTTGTCAACGTGACATGCTTGGTTCTTGTACCAGGAGACTTCAAATCAGATTTCCTACATAGGTATCTAGGCTAGAACGACTTCCGTTCTGAGGTGTCTAGTTTGCTTCCTGCCAGAGCAGCCAGATTCATTCCCTGCCCTGTTTTCGTGAGTGCTTTATCCAAGTGAGTTTGAAATGAGTGAAGCAAGGTGGTTTCAACTAGCAGAGTGTAGTAAGAGACCCTAATTAGTCTGTGCTTTCCCTCACTGTGTTGTGTATCAGTATACGCCTGGTTACATTGCCCCTTATGCTGCTGTCCTAGCAGCTGCTACCCATCATTTCTCCCAAGCAGGGTGTCATGTTCCCTGAGTTACGGTCCTACAGCTACAGCATGGACCCTTGCATCCCCTGAGTTCTGCTACTCTGCTCTCACAGCTCTGATTGGTCAGTAATAACGAGACTAATTGCAGGAAGGGTGGTCAGTGCCTTTGCTACAAAGCCATACTAACAGGCTAGTGCCTGCTTGGGGACTTGTATTGAGACAGGTTGAGCCTGTTCGCTTGAATTCATGAGGGGCCTGGTGCCAGCAAATGTTTTGTGGCAAAAAATGCCAACTTGTCAAAACAAACTTTGCAGGGCTGGGCTGGCTTCAAAGGATTTCCTAGCTTTAAAAATGTTGAGGGGAAAAAGAGTTATGAAATTGTCTAAATGTCCCATTTTGATATTTATCCTGCTAGAAGTTTTGGTTTTCATTTCCAAACAATTTTTTGTTTTGCAAGTTAATGGACTTTAGAATATTTTTTTTAGGTCAGATTTCAAATATAGCGTTTCTGAATACCAAATGGAAACATTTCAGGGAACTCAAATGAAAAAACAGAAAAAAGGTCAGTTTATGAAAAATGGTAGAGTTTTTTTTTTAAACTCTTTGTCCCAATTTGGGATGGGAAAAATCTTTTGAAATCTCAAAAATTCTCCCTATTTGGGAAAATTTATTTTCTGGCCAGCCTGCACATGTGGTAAGTATAATTTCCAATCCTTCTGTTTGTTGTTTAAGTTTCTACTTAGGCTATGTCTGCATTGCATTCTTCGAGAGGAATGCAAATGCAGACAAACGAAATTGCAAACGAAGTGCGGATTTGAATTTCCCATGCTTCATTTGCATAATCGTGGCCACCCGCTTTTCCGAAATACCATATTTCGAGAAAAAAAATGGGGTTTTCAAAAAGAAACCCTTCCTTCAAAATAACCCTTGACCCTCATTTTTTTAAGGAGTATTTCGAAGGAAGCATTTCTTTTCAAAATAACCCTGTGTGGACTATGTTTCTCTCTTGAAATACGGTATTTCAGAAAAGCGGCTGGCCGTGATTATGCAAATGAAGCGTGGGAAATTCAAATCTGTGCTTCATTTGCAATTTTGTTTGTCTGCATTTGCATTCCTCTCTCACAGGAGGAATGCAGTGTAGACATACCCTTACAGACTAAGTCAGCTGCCCCTCTGAAGCTTTTGGGATCAGTCAGGTGGAAATTTTCTTAGAACAGTTTATCCCATAAGGGTTTCTTGCAAATTCTTCAGCAGCATCTGGTATTAGCTGCTGGCAGACAGGACATTGGAGAAGACTGACCCCAGTCTGGCAATGATGTAGGATTTATTGCCTCTTATCTAGAGGGAGGTAGTTATCTGGAAGTATGGTCATAAATGCATAGATTCCTCTAGTGAGCTCAGGATGGATATGAATAATGCGGCTTGGGACTGAGACCACGATGGAACTCTAGGTTTTTTAAATTAATTCTCTCTAGTTCTAAGCCTAATACTGGTGTATTTTAGTTACTTAGTTAGCTTATCCTAGTTGAACAATAGCCCGTTGTTCTTCTCACTGCAACAATTTTACTAGTTGCAAACAATTCAGCTGCCTGATAGAAATCTGCTAAAACGATTGCTGTCTGTTGCCGTATTTCTCATGGCAAGAAGCCAGATTCCATTCTCGTTCCATATTTACGTAAATCCAGAGTAATTCCATTCACTTGAATAGTGCAACTCCTGTGTGGCTGAGTGCGGTGTTTGGCTGAAGGAATCACGAGGGAAGCTTTCCCAGTTGGTATTTCCTCATAAGTGTTGATCTTGGTTTTTGCACTGCAGACAGTACAAACCGAAGGGTCTTATTTTCCTTTAATTCATTGCAATCCAACTGACTTGGCTTTTTTTTTTTTTTTTTTAGTTCCAATGGGATAGTGTTTTTAGCTTTGTGGTAGGTTGCTGCATTAATGTAAAATTGAGTATCTGACTGTAAAACTGCAGTTTGTCAACACCAGAAAGTCCCTCAGTAGGGTGGGTGTCAGAGGCATCTTTTCAATAGGAAATGGAAGTCATAAGCCAGGAAGTTTCTGAATAAGAGCTATTGCTGTGCTTGGATTGTAACATTTTTCAGTCACTTAACAAGATCGCAGCAAAGTGTTCTTCCAAATATTCCACAGTTGAGGTGAGATCAGTTACTAGCAAAAGTATTTGAACAAACTAGTCTGCATTTTGATTTTTTTTTTTAATTTGCAGTCTTGGGAAGAATACAGCTGCAGCAGCCTATTTTTGGAAGAGGAGTGAAGTATGAATCTAAATTCTTTGAGGCAGGTATCTTTTTTTTGTGTGCTCAAATGAGCGACTGAATTATCCTCCATCCACAGTTACAAGGAGAGGGAAATTAAGATAATTTATAATCTTCCTCCGGTGCTTATGCTGTATGGGCAATTGTGTATCTAAGGAATAGGCCTGATCTCAGAGACTTAGGTTCAATTCCTGCCTTTGCCACTTCCTTTGCCATCCTGGGTGAGTCATGTGAGTACAGCAAATATTTAAGCATATGGCTAACTTTAAGCATGTCAGTTGTTCAGTTATAATTGATGAGAGAACACAAGTGCTTGAAGCTAGTCACGTGCTTAAGTACTTTGTTGAAATGAGGCTCAGTGCTACTCTTCAGTTTCCTGTCTTCCCAAAAAAAAAAAAGTGTGTGATAGGCTGTGGCCTGAAACACTCGCTTTCTAGCTCTGTGGGATTTGTCTTAACTCCATGCTGCTTTGATTTCCAGTGGTGTGTCGAGGCTACTGTCATTCAAATATTTTTTGTTCTTGTAAAGAAAAAGCAGCAATCAGCAAATACTCTTTTCAGCTTCATATTGCAGAGATGGCGGTCCTATCTTAGGGTGTGTCTACATAGCACCCTAAACTTGAAATAAGATACACAATTTGAGTAGCACAAATTGTGCATTTCATTTCAAAGTAGGTTTTCAAAATTTGGTGGGTCTACACAGCGCCAGATTTCAAAATAATGCGCTATTTCCAGAATCCCTTAACCCTCGTGTAACGAGGTTTACTAGGATGCCAAAATAGCTACCCTACGTCTTAACAAGGTGCCCGTCATTTTGAAATTTTTTTCAGAATAACGGACGCACTATTTCGGGATACCTCCGATATCCTGAAATAGCCATGCAGTGTAGATGCACCCTTACTTCCAAAATCAAAGCTATTCCAGTTCAGAATACCCCTTCTTTCCCTGAGCCTCTCTGCAATACCACAAATGAAATTTAAAAAAAAAAATCACTAATCATTTGGTTTGTAAATCTTTTTATTAAAAGAGTTGTCTTTCCACAGTAGTAGAGCTTTGGCACTTACAGTATAAAAATAATCACTGATCATAATTACACCCAATTCCTCTGTCAACTGCATACTAAATGTCAATGCATTTTTTTCCCCATATAAAAACACTTGAGGGATGGGGAACAAAACTGATAAATAACAGTATGAGATACAAAGATACAGCTAGAAAAATAATAGGATCATTTAGAAAGAATTAGGACTGTGGATATTTTAAGTATCACAGTGATGGAGTATGCAGTCACTAGATTATTGGTGGCCACACACGTTGCTGAAAACAAAGTGTGCAGTGTACTTTCCTGTAGAGTCATTCTCATTAATTTTTGTTTGAATGGCATGGGGGCATTCTGTCCCATTTGTTCCCCCTCCACACTCTACCGGTATTATTTTGATCTCCAACCAATTCCCAATTTAGCGTCTTTCATTTGAAAATACTGAATGGTATTGAACACTGAGAAAAACGAGACAATACACTGAGAAAAAAGTCTGAAACAGGCCAAGCATGATGCTTGGAGAAGCTGTGAGTTTGAGCTTAAGCTGGGTAAGTGACTCTGGAGCAGAAGGCTGTTCTCGAAGATCTGGTTTTGCAAGCATCACCCCAGTTTGGACGTTGATCAGTTTGGGTTGGTGGTGTCGTAAGACTTGCTGGGTGTTACTTTCCCGGTCGATGTTGTCTGTCGGCCTGCACATCCAAGGGCATGAAGCACTCAATCGGGCAATTGACATTCTGTCAGGAGGAAAGAAAACCCATTAGTGCTCGAGACCTCAATCTCCGCTGAGAAAGGCAGCCAAACTCTTTGCATTTGCAGCTGTTAAGATTTCTCACTACAAACAAGCCAGTCTATTGATTTGCCATAACACGTGAAGGTTTGGAAAATGCAGCAGAGTAGGAGAGTATTCTTTGCTAAACAAGGCCAAGTTTTTATGACTCCTGCATTCCCGTCCCCAGTCCTAACTCCTGCACCCACCCCACACATCCTGCCTCCCCTGCCCTGAGCTCCCCACACTTAAATTTTTTACAGGTACTGTTGTATGGCCAGTCCCCCACCCTTAGTTCTTTCAAAGAGGAGCTGGGTTTGTGAGGATAGTACCTGTAAGAAATTTAGTTAATACACACTTCCCCCACCCCCAGGCAAGACACTCAATGAAAAACTAGGGCCTCAACTTACGGTATTTGTGCTCTGGTGGTATCTCTGTGAAAACTGCGTGTAGGAGTGGCCAGCAGTGCCGTCGGGAGCCGCCTCAGCGCCAGGTCTGCGGCAGTTGTCACAACGCCAGCCCTTTGGAAACACACATTCCCCAGTCAGATGCAGTAGGCATGCACCAGGGAGACTGTTTCATGAACACCTCCCCTCAGTCGCAATAGCATCTCCCACGCCCCTGCCAACTGTGAACCCAGAACTATCCACACAGCAATTGTTTAGCGGGAAAAATGTTAGGCAAGTATGACTAATTCAGCAGCTGGCCAGGAAGATGAGCTAGCCCCTTGTGACCTATCTTCAGAGACTACGAGTGGCGTGGGGCCAGAATTTGAGAACCTCTGGGTGGTACACTGGAAGTGGCACAAAGGAAGCCAACTTGGACTTAGAGATTCACCTCTGATTTCTCTCCCATCAGCTAAGCCCTGATTTTTCCAATCCTATGCCTCATCACACCCATATTAGCAGGCCAGACTAGTTCTACCTACCTGCTGTCCTCCGTAACAAGTACAGGAGCAGATAGCACCCAGGTACTCTTTCTGCCACTGTTCTCCTACATGGTACATCTTCCCATCGTCATAGCATGTGGCCTCATCTACAGAGAAGGAGAGGAAGAAGCAAGAGTCTATCACATGGTTGATAATTGCTTTTACAGATTAAGACCTTGGGGGTAAGGCAGGTGGTTAGCTAGAACAAAAACCTAGGAGACAGAACCACCATTTCCAATTTGGCCAATGACTCACTGATTGGCTTGGGATAAATCAGTTGGTTTAAAGCACTCACTTATCAGCTGTAAGACAATGCCCTTGTCTGTCTCCACTCTGGCAGCAGTAAAGGTTGATGAGCCTGCTACAGCCTTTTCTAACACAGAAGGGGCTTTTAGTTCATGCTTTCAAATCTGGAGATCCTGCCTTAAGTCCCTGCAGGGACGCCCTGGTAGAGTAAAACCAGGCATATGTTAACCGCACTTAGGGCACGTCTACATTACACAGAAGATCGACGCTCCAGCGTTCAATCTGGCATTCGATTTAGTGGATCACGTATGAACCTGTATGTGGAATACTGAGGGCGGCTCCGGCTGGTGTCCAGTACTCCTCCTTTTGTGAGGAGTAAGGGAAGCCGAAGGGAGCGTTTGCTTCCGTTGGTCTCCCACTGCGTGGGCACTATGCAAACTCAGGTTGACTCCAGCTATGTTATTTACGTATCTTATTTCGACCTTCTGCTGTGGGGTGGACTAGGCCTTAGGTCTATCCATTTTGTGGTGAAATACTAAGAGACAGGTAAGATGAAAGCCTGAAAACAGAGAGTTCATGTCAATGTGCACCACGAAGGGACATACGTGGGTCACACTTGAATTCTCCTTTTCCGTTGCCAAGACATGTGCAGCTCATCATCTGGCCAGTCTCGCCCTGGCGGTCCCACTTCTCCCCGATCTTGTAGCTCACTCCATTATCATGGCACCATTCTGAATGAACCAGAGGAAAGAGGCAGGTGGTTAGTCTAGGAAGCCCTGTTGCTTAGGGGATGGAGAAATCCTCTATGAAGCCTCATGGACCAACCCAAGGAAGGACAGAGAAATCCAGAGTCCAAGGAGAAATTCACTGCTTGTGTAAACTGGCACAATTCTGTGGGCTGCAGTAGCGTTGCTTCCTCTCCGCAACTGTCGATTTGAGATGAGAAGTTTAAGCCAAGGAGGGCCATTTTAAACTTTGGAAAAGGTGGGAGGAGCCTCCCCAGGAAAGTATGGGTGGGAAAAGAAGTTAAAAATGTCATTGGGTAGAGGTGGGAATCCCGGGAACTCCATAAACAGGAAGCTTAATTAAGCTGACACTTGAGAGGGGCAGGGGAGGCAATGTACTAGTGTTTTAAAAAAGAGTAGCTACAGCATTTCACACTAATAATGGGAAATTAAACTTGGTGTACCATATGGTGAAATAGGACGATGAGACCTGCGAACAAATGTCTGCTCTGTGGCAGTTACTTTCAAAGCTATGTACAACATAGAGATTCCCTTTGTGCTTTGCTTAACTTTGTAATAGAGAAAAAGCACAATTTAAATCAGTAAGAGGCATGCCCTACAGAATCACTTAATCACACTGACTGTTTCATCCCTTCGCCTTCATCTGAATTTTGTCAACTCCTGCAAAGACTCCGACTCAACGCTACTGCCATGGTGCTGTTTGGCAATGCTGACTGCCAGCCTCACGGTGTTACGAGGGCCTGTTCAAAACCAGCCACGGAATTTGTCCCGTGCTCATAGAACTGAATGGCAGTGGTAGCAAGTCCATTGCACTGATGTACAAAATTAGGGTTTAGAGGTTAACTATATTTAATCCTGAAGGGGTGCTTAAATGACTGTTCAGAGCCACTTTACCAACCCAATCACTCATTTTTAAGCACTAACTGGATTCCCCATGCAAGGGAAGCAAAAATGATTGTTTCCTTTCTCGAGCATTATCGATAAATATAGACATGGCCACAGCTAAACAGTAGTACTGGATAAGCTGCAAAAAAATCAACCACAGTTAAGTTTTCCATCGTTGAGTCAGATAGTAGAATGTGCATTTATTTGCCTCATGTTTGGCTCTGCCAAACACGCGAAGGGTGCTCATTCAGCCCGGTGTGGAGCAGTAGGCAGGGGTGGACCAAGCTACTCACTAGAGGAATCACATCTGAAGTGACCACTGCCAAAGCCTAAGCATTGGCACCAGAGTTTGAAGCCCGTATCAGACAGCCGCTCCCATTCCTCGCCGATGGAGTAGAAGGAGCCAGTGTATGTGTCGTAGCAGGTGTCGTCGGATGGCTGGTTCACACCTTCAGACACTGGAAAGAAAAGCAAACAAACAGGCGTCAGACACGGGATACAAACCTAGAAAGAGAAGAACTGTGGTAACTGCATGCACCTTCTCTTGGGGCTGGAGAATTTGCTTTGCATCAGCATTACAGCCTCCTTATGATTTATTTCCCAGAAGCTCCTGGCGGAGCAGTAGGGTGAGGATAAAACCCTCGTAGGTGAAAGTAGGTTTTTCATTTTGAGCTGCCAGGTTTCACGTTTTGCATTTGCTGCTGGAAAGCAGTGATCAGACTCACTCGCCTTTGGAGAAACATGCTGCCCTCACAGAGAGCAGTAGGCATTTGGATTCTGTGATGCACAATGCGGGGTGGGAGTTAAGGCTTTGTTGTGTGTCAGAGTTTAAGTGACAGAGGTGATGTACACCTCTCAGGGAGCTATAATGCTCTTGTAGGTTCCCAAAGTCTGCCTGGGTGCAGAGTTGGGCTCTACCCAACTGGTTGGCTTGCATACAGAGAACACTCCAGTCGATTTACAGCCAGGAGAGGTGTTGGTTACACCACAGCTGGGAGCCACGGACTGGACTCTGTGGCCTACAGCCTCCCAGCAGGCAACTCTGTTAAGCAATGAGATGACAATAATTCACCGGGCCAATCCCCATCCATGGGTCACTGGAGCCGAAAGAGGAGATGGACCCTGAGTTAGTCCTTCCTCGGAGTAGGTACATTTGTTTGGGACCAGCAATTTGGCATAGAAATGTCAGCTATGACCCCAGCATTATCACAGCCCTAGCATCTCTGACTTCCTCTGGGACACCCCCACACTCACTCTTACCAACAGAAGTTGGACCAATAAAACAACCAACAGAAGTTGTCATCCACCTTGGGTCTCTAAGCACATTCAAGCAGCAGCCTAGCATAGCTCTGATCCCCGAGGTAGTGCTGCATAATCATCTGTGCCATAAAGCCAGTTTCCATTGTGGTAGGTGAAACGAGGAAGCAAACGGGTTCTACCAACGTATGGCACGACAGCTTAGCACGTGCCCAGTGGGATCCAGGCTGTGGATCAGAGGTGCAAGGCAGATTTTTGCCCAGACTTTCCCCGTGTTAACCTACCCGCATTGCCTACGGTGACGACCTCCTCCAGCACTTTGTGCCTCCTGCGATCTTTCAGTGCCTCCACAATGATGTTGTAAGTGGCCCCTCGGGTGAGGCCAGTCAGCGTAGCAGAAGAGGATGTTCCAGGAACTCTGAACTGCAATTACATCACCACAGAATTGACGTTAGAAAGTGCATGCTTCTCCGGCTGCAAGCTGGTGTCTTCATACGGGACTCAGTGGGAGAGGAAGGTGAATGGACTTGCCCAAAACACCCAAGTCAACTTTGGTAGAACAAGGCTAGAACCCAAATCCTCAAAATTCCAGTGTTTTACGTTAGCCACAAGACCATCTTTAGATCAGCAACAGTAACCTGGCTCCCTCATTCCAGTACTGTATGTGATAGTATCATAGAAATGTAGGCTTGGAATGGGCCTCACTAAGTCATCTCATCCAGTCCCCTGCACTGAAGCAGGTCAAAGTGTTATCAAGACCATCCCTGACAGCTGTTTGTCTCACCTGTTCTTAATAAAGCCCTCCCATGATGGAGATTCCACAATCTTATCTAGGTCTCTTTCCAAGCACTTCTAGGATAAGATCCCCAAGCATCACCATAAGGTAGTGCTAATACCGCGTAGAAGATCAACGATGTTCCAGGGTCCTTGTGTTTTAAGCAATGTACCCTCTGTTCTCCCCCAGTCACAGCACCACCCTGAATTTCCTGCCCCCCGAAGACCAAAAGAGCATTAACCCTCTTGTTACTGCTAATCTGGGATGTGGCATGCAGACAGTACTTAGGATGGACGCATATAAGCAAATTCTAGAATGCACCCACGGGAAGTTAGAATCTAGAGCAAACTCTAGCAATTCTAGCATGCACCCAAAGGAAGCTAGAATTGATCCTCTCTCCTTAAATGTGCGTGGGCTGCCATTGTCATGTCCCACCTGCTGGCAGAACTCTCAGTGCATCTGAGAAAAACAAACAGTTCATTACCTGTAAAGGCTCTTCGTCGGTGCCCACTGGTTGGCAGGAGATGACGTATTCAGTGCTCTCCAGCAAGGGCCTCCAAGAGATGGTTGTTTGAGAGAGCGCTTCCTGGCCTGTAGTGTCATTGCGCCTGGGCCCTAGTGAGTGAGGGAATGAAGGCTGAACCAAGTCCACTCTCTGTATTGAGTACCTGTTACCAAGGTCAATCTCTTCATCCACATCTGGGGTTTGCAGTCCCGGCCGGTGCCGAATGGGGGTCGCCGTGGTGGGAGCGGTGGTCCTTCTAAAGCCATGTTCCTCAAAAAAGACCTGTTGTCCCTGGTTTCCTAGCGTTTGCTGGCCACTGGTGCCGGGAAGTTGGATACCGTTTCCATTGTCAAACCTGTTGGTGAGATAAGGTGTCCTCTCCACAGTGGAAGGCACGTCCAGAATCTCCGGTCCACCTTGGTTGGGATGCGGCAGGGTTACCAGCTTCGGGAGCTCGTCTAGCCAAAGAAAGGTTAGAAGCAATAAAGCCAAGCACCTTAAGCCCCAGCGTTAGTAATAAACTAGGCAACTACAGCGAATTCTGTAAACTGCT
Source organism: Pelochelys cantorii (assembly GCA_032595735.1). Lineage (NCBI taxonomy): Eukaryota > Metazoa > Chordata > Testudines > Trionychidae > Pelochelys > Pelochelys cantorii. The sequence continues at coordinate 71,578,761 of CM064332.1, forward strand.
CAAAGCAACTAAATGTCAGCAGCTTTCTCATGAGTACAGCTCACTTTTTAGGACCTCTCTGGGAGGACTCTGAGGCTATTTTTTTTCTGTATTTGAGGGTGAGAACTTTTATTAATTTTCACACTATAGGTTGAACCTCTCTAGTCCAGAACTCTCTGGTCTGGAAGCATCCGTCATCCGGAATGATTTTAGTGAACTGGATGTCCACTTATTGTGGGTGTGTCCAAGCTTCCTGCAGTCCCACCAAGTTTGTTTACGGCCACCAGTCCTGGCTGTCAGTGTTCTGTGCTGTTTTAGCTCCAATTTACCTCTAAATGTCCTTTAAGAGCCCAATAAGCAGTGTGTTGTAATGCAGCTAGATAACATCAGCTCCCATAGTCCAGAAGATTCTTGGTTTGGAACCGATCAAGTCCTGAGGGTGCCAGACTAGAGAGGTTCAACCTGTACTGAGCCCAAGCTGTGATCACTGCACTGCAGAGATGCCACCAATATGCAAATTAAGAAAAGATAAGATTGAAATAGATGTTCGTAGTCTATCCATTGAAGATTCCCTTAGCATGCGCCTAAGGTTTTCACTATTATGCTATTCAGGTCTTCAGCAGGATAGCAAGGATTTGACTTGCTGCATCCTCCTTGAAGACTAGACACAAAGTCAGGCAACTTCAAACGTATCAAGTGTTTATCAAATGAACATCTTCTGGCTAGGTGGGCTTCTCCCACTGAACCCATCACAGGCTAGAAGGAAAAGCGAGCATTTGCCTTCATTTAATTGGGGGGAGGGGGACACAGGAAAACACAAACCGAATGCAATCTCATGTCCTCTGTTTGAGCCCTCTGAAATGTGCTTTGCATTGTTCTGCAATAGAAGAGGCCATGTGCCAAACAGTTGCTTATGAAAACTTGGCTCTTTTTTTTTAAGGGGAAAAAAAGAAAATGATGGCAGAATGCCACTTTGTACAAGCAGCCGGTCACTTCGGGAAAGCATGTATTCGATTAACGACGTACTCCAGTGAAAAGGATATTTTAAGCAATGTTGTAACGTTAGCCGTCTGGAAAAGACATTACCCCAGAGCTGAGACGAATTCCCCAGGGAGGGAAAAAGTCAACTTCTCAGAGAAAATTTTACCTGTCTTTTTCCTGCCAACCAGTGGCTCGCTCTTTTGAGCATTCTTCACAGCGATGATGTAGATGGTATATTCAATTCCTGGCTCCAGACCTGGGGAGGAGCAGAATGACCTTAAGGAAGCCCTCAGTTACTAAGTGATAGTCCGGGATAGCTAACCAGAGACTCGCCACGGTTTTGCTCCCTACTGTGGTTTCTAATGATCCTGCTAACCGCACAAGTACGCTGCCTTCTCCAGTCACAATCCTTACCAAGCCATCAGTTGTGATCTCGATTGTCCCCCGTAATCCTTTGGAGAGGAAAGACCTGGACCTTAGAGCTCCCATTGTGAGTGAACAATGAAGACACCTCAGACTGTGTTTGCTAAAAAGCTACAGCAGTCTGGATAGTTGCTCAGTGAGGGCTAGACTGTAACGGTAAAGTTGGCCTTGCACACAGGCCAGCTCACAGAGGTGCGGTGCTGGCAACAGCGTGGGAGCCAAAGTGTGATTCTGGGCACCAGAAAGTTATCTTTGGCTTCTCCATGCTCTAGCTGAGCGTAATCGGCACCAGCCCCGTCCCAGGTACAGGTGATTGGTCCTTCCATGCTTGCTCAGCAGCACTGGCTGGCACATGGAGGGGGATGGAGTGGAGCCAAGGTTCTGTCCACATGCACCCCTCTATAGCAGTGGTCGCTAGCCAATAGACTGGGATCTTCTGGTATATCCTAAAGCCAGGTGACTCTGGTTTGACTAGCCACTTTAGCTGCCCCTCCCACCACTGCTGTGCTACTCCTGCCCTCCTGGAGACTCCTGCTTGCTGTGTAGGGTGGAGGGAAAGGAGGGGAGGTGCTGATGTCAGGGTTTCCCCCTCACCGTGCTCCTTTATCCCATCTCCACAGAGCGAGCAGGACAGGGCCTTAGAGAAGGCAGGGAGAAGGATCTCCAGTCCTGGGCAAGCTGGCGATGGCTGGACAAGGGTATTTGGGTCTGAGGTAGAGCCTGGATTGACTTAAATTCAAAAAGGGATCTTGGGCTTACAAAGGCTGGAGAACACTGCCCTACAGTGTCAGATCCACACCGGGGCCAAGACCCATGGTGCTGGTAGCCGTATGCTGTGCCCTACACCCCGAATCACGTAGGCAAGGCCCTCAAAGAGGGATGCTCCAGTCAGCGAAGAGGGCACTAAGAACTCTCCGACGGGACAGACGTACCGGTGAGTGTGGCCTCCGTGGTGCCGGCGCGAGGGCGTGGGATCAGCTCCTTGGGCTGTGCGCCAGGTCTCTCGTATTTGATGATGTAACCCGTGATCTGGGCCCGGGGCGGCTGCCAAGTAAGCAGCAGGGAGTTGCTTGTGGTTGTGAGGAACCGCAGGTTGGAAGGCGCATCGATGGCTAAGAGCAAACAAAATCAGTTCAGCAATGTCGTAAAAGTACGCGGGACTTCCTCTCCCTTTTTCTGAGGGCTAAAGAGAAATAAAAGGTTTCCCTGGGCTACGGTCACCCACTGCTCAAGGGGAAGAAGACGGCTGTGAAATGCAGTAAATTATAAATATGATCAAAGTCAAAGACAGCGCAAGTATAATTTCTGTTTGTGCGTAAAAAAAAACCAAACAAAAAGCACCATTACCAGTGGAAGCATCAATCACGACAGGGGAACTGCGGGCATTCTCATTCACGGTGTAAAGGTAGATCTTGTAGTCCGTGCCTGGTTGCAAGCCTGGAATTGGAGTAGAAATAGGACACTTTCAGCCTTGCTGATTGGAAAGCGGCTGCAATCAACGCTACCGCCAGAATCTAACTCGTTCTGAATGCCTGGGTTGGCTGTAGACTTGCAAAAAACGAAAGATGAGATTTTTCAAAAGCATCCCGTTGTCTTAATTTTGCTCCTGCTGAAGTCAAAGGGAGCAGAATGAAGTCGACGCCAAGTGCTTTTGAAAACCCTCCCTTCTAAATCCGAGAAGGTTGTTACCATTGAGAAATACCCATCTTCTAACAGGGCTTCCGGCCTCCTCCCACCACCACTGCTGTCTCTTAACATCAGATGCAGGGCATAAAACTATGACCAGTCAGTGCATAAAGGGTTGCTGCCAGGAGATGGAGACGTTGTTCTCATTAGTTCTGAATGATCAAGGGAGGACTAACGACGGGACAAATGAAACAAGGGAACCAGCAGAAAACTGGAACGCAAAGATGGCGAGGGAGCATAAGCAAGAGGGTAGAGGAATGAGAGTCCCCGAAGATCTATTCAGATCTTGGAAGATTCCTAATGGAGAGATTGGGAAATATCAGTCCTGCATGAAATCCGGAAACTGGAACTCTGGACTAACAGGGCTCTCATCAGGGTATGAAACAAGGTCTGCAAAGGGCAAGTGAAAAATGTGACCCTAAGAGTATGAATGGTCTGAACAAGTGCATTCCCTTAGCAGCTGCTCTGGAAAATACTTCCCTCCCCGGCCGAACCTCACAAGACTGTTTCCTGCACTCCCATCTCATCCAGGCCTCATTCAACAACCTCTCCGGTGAGCGTCAATGGGAGCTCTGCTCTCCAAGGGCCTGGGAGGGTAGAGCTTTGCCAAGGGTGCCCGGGGAATGTGTGCACGTTACACGATCAGCAGGAGGAAGCCCAAAGTCCATCTGAAGTCCATTCCCACCCAAGGATCCCCAGCACAGAACAGGAGCCAAGCGTCTCTCTGATGAGCTGGGCAGCTGAAAGATTACAAGGGAGAGGTGGCTGCTGAAGAAGCTATTTACCGGTGATGGTGTAGGATCTAACATCAGGGGTAATAGTCCGTTGAATGGGGCTCTGGCCATCAGCCGGGACTGCTTCCACCTGGAAACCAGTGATGGTCTCGGTCTTGGTGCGCCAGGTGATTGTGACGGTTGTCTCGGTAGCGTCTGTCACACGGGCCCTGCGGGGAGGGCTGATGTCTGCACAGAAGGAACGGAGGTCAGTATAATGCACTGATTTTCACATTATGGGTGGTGGGATGTTGGGTGCTCGGTCTCATTGCTGCAGGGGGATCAGGTGACCAGTGGGGGTGCTGAGCACAGTCTGTCCTGGCACCACAGACAGTGCTGTGCCCCAGAAGTGGCTGGCAGCAGGCCCAGCTCCTAGTTGGGGGCGGGGGCAAAAAAGCCCACAGGGCACCATGCACTAATCCCGCCCCGAGCACTAACCCCGCACTCCCATTGGCTGGGAATCTGCTGCCAGCTGCTTCTAAGGCGCAGCAGGGTCTGTAGAGTCAGGAAGCTGCCTTAGCACCCCTGCTGCGCTGTTGACCGGTAGCTGCTCAAGGTAAGCCCCTCCTGCTCCAGCTCTCCCCCCCCCGCCCCCCCCCAAAGCCAGAGCCCTCTCCTGCATCCCAAAGCTTTCCCGGAGCCTGCACTCCCGTCACATTATGTTGGGCAACAATATTCTTCAACTGGGTTATAAGAAAAAAAGTTTGAAAACTGCTGGTCTAATGAACAGACGTGACGATTTGGGGAGGGGGAGGAATAGGGGCATTAAAAGAAAAAATTCCCCTAACAGAACCTTTGAAATTCATCAGCTGTTTTTAAAGGGCCATAGGCTACTGACGCCTTCACCCAGTTGCTTCTGCTGGGTCCTTATTCAGGACTTAGCCAGTGGACTCCATGCCTGCTACCTGCTGCTATTTGTAAGGCAGGGTTGCTTACTCTCAAGGGTGGTGACCACACCATGGGCCGGCGTGCTAGTCAGAGAGTCCTTCAGAGCGTACACACTGACTTCATACTTGGTTGCCACCTAGAAATAAAGGCACACAGTGGTAAGGCAGCGCCATGGAACGGCTAATCTTCAGGAAAGCAAGTCAAATTGGGACACCAGGGAAATAACAGGTGCTTATCCAGTAGCTGGTCAAGTCCTATTGGCTAGTCACCACAGATGTCCCTCAGCAGCCTGGTTAGATTTCCTTCCAGTTAAATGCAGAACGAGAAAAGGCAGGCCCGATTTTCAGCTTAGAGAAATGGCGTCTCTTGGTTCAGGTCAGTGGTAGTTAGTTTGGTATAAAACAAATGTAAGTCAAAGAGATTCAGACTGCCGCCCTTCCCCCCCCCCCCAATGTTTCCGATAAAACTGTTTTTTTGCAACAGCTTGAAATCATGATTTTAAAAATACATTGGAAATAAATATGTGAAAAAGAAAGAAGTGGGAAGGCTGGTAGAGCAAGGGCTGCTGGTATGGGAAACCCAAGACTGTCCATGAACGTGAGCCAGCATTTGGGAGTGCAGTCATGGTATTTCCTGGCCAGGTAGCTCACCAAAGAGAAGCGTGATTATCTGCTGGCTGTAACTAGAACCCTAATAGTGTGCACACTCAGGGGCGCCGACAGCCTCCCCAGGCCTCTGGGCAAAGCGGAGGTGGTCCCGGCTCCATGCTCTCAGAAGGGGCGGGGCCTTGGCTGCAAGGGGCGGGGCCAGGGCAGCCAGCCCTCCATGCCACATGGAGTGCAGTGTGCCCCTCCCCGTCCCAGCCCTCAGAGCTGCACTGAGTGCACACTCCGTCGGCAATTTAAAGGGCCAAAAGCTCCAGCCGCCAGGGCTGCCTTTTAGAACCACTTGGCCCCGGGGCAACTGCCCTCTTTGCACCCCTACCCCGCATCGGCAGGCCTGCACACACACAGAAGCAGAAGAAATTACAGTGGAAACCTGAATGACTTTGAGGGGCAGAAGTTCGTCGCTGGGCTGCAAAGGCTTAGTTCTCATGAGACAAAAGTAATCATGGCCTGAGCTACCGAATGCTCACAGAAACCTGGTACTCCTAAAGAGGGCTCTGCTTTGAGCAACACTTCCATGGACGTTCCAATTAAATGCGTTTAATTGGATCAGATCAGCCCTGGACTCCACTGGAACCAATCCAGTTTACAGCAGCTGGTTTGACAGTGAATTGAATGAAAACACACACAAAACCAAACTCATTTTTGTACGATTCAGAAGCTTCCGGTAAAAAAACCAACAAATAGAGTCTAAAGCCAGAAGGGACCACACTTTAAAACAAAGGCCAGACGGGCAAGAGAGATGCTGATTTACCGCCCCACATTTTTCAATTGTTTAAAAAAAATCCAACCCTCCCCCCCCCCCCACACTGCACCGATAAAATAAAAGGTCAAAAAGTCACCATTAATCCTGACACGACAGCAAACGTGCTGTCTGGGGAGAGGTTGATTTCTTTCATGGGCCCCGTCTTTTCCTTGGGATTCACTCGCACTCTGTAGCCAGTGAGACGAACACTGGGCGCATTCCAGTTGACTTTCAGGCTGGTGGGAGTTACTTGGACAAACTGCAGGTTTGTGGGTGGAGGAATTGCTGTGAAAATTGGGATGAAAGGACCATTAGCTTGGAGGAACATGGCTCCAGTCAAGATATCAGTTGTGAGCATGAACTAGTCCTAAGTGTGAAATACACCAGTGAGGGCCTTTCCTCCATGCATTTATCTAGCTCTTTTTTGAACCCTATTAAAGTCCTAGTTTGCACAACATCCTCTGTCAAGGAGTTCCACAGATTGACTCTGTGCTGTGTGTAGAAATACTACTTTGTTTTAAACCTGCTGCCTATTAATTTCATTTGGTGATCCCTAGTTCTTATGTTGTAGGAACAAATAAACAACATCTCCTTATTCACTTTCTCCATACCAGTCATGATTTTATCAACCTCTACCATATTCCCCCCTTAGTCTCTTTTCTAAGCTGAAAAGTCCCAGTCTTTTTAATGCTTTTATATGGCAACCGTTCTAAACTCCTAACCACTTTTGTTGCCCTTTTCTGAACTTTTTCCCAATGCCAGTATATCTTTTTTGAGAGGAGGCGATCACATCTGTATGCAGTATTCAATATGTGGGCATATCATGGATTTATACAGAGGCAATAAGATATTCTCTGGCTTATTTTCTATCCTTTTTTAATGATTCCCAACCTTGTTTGCTTTTTTGATCGCTGCTGCACACAGAGTGGATGTTTTCAGAGACCGATCCACAATGACTCCAAGATCTCTCTCGAGTGGTAATAGCGATATTAGTCCCCGTCATTTTGTATGCATAGCTGGGATTGTTTTTTTTCTCCAACGTGCATTACTTCTGCATTTATCAACTTTAAAAGGCCATTTGGCATTCACCTAGCTGCTAAGGTGTTCAAAGACGAGACCTGGATGCACAAATCTGATGCTGCTTCTCTGCAGAAATGGGGGGCTCTGCATAGTCCAGCAGAAAGGAAACGGAGGCATGGCTGAAAAGCAGTTAAGCTCTGTGGCAATGCTATGAACAGCTGGCTTTGGAGGTGCTTACACTCAGTCGGTCATCTGGATGCCCATTTCTCTTCTACCTCTCTACTCTGTGCCCCCGAACTGACGTTTTAGGTCCATTTCACCACTGCCTTGAGGCTTCTCTAACGCCACTGATCTCTACCGAGTTACTCCTGATTCATGGGGGGAGGAGATAGTGGAGAAGGTGGCCCAGAGAGTGAAGAGTGGATGGAAAAATACTGCCCAGCCAAAATGGGAGCATTGGACACCCACCAACAGAAGTACAGAGGACTACACACAAGGGACCAGGCAGTGGAGAATGAAGGCCGTGAAGTCATATGCTGCTTACATACAGTATTTTCATGAGCGAATATACCTAATACTTGAATAAAGAACTTTCAGAAGAAGTCAATGGGTTCATATAAACTAAAGAAACAGAAATATCATGGGACATATTGATCGTTTTATTATTTGTAACTCTTGGTCTGTAACAGACCAAATCTATAGCTCAGCCTGATGCCCACCATCACTACCCTGCTACAAAGCATCCTGATTTTACAGCACGAAGATGCCACGCAGTTCTCTACTGCTTTACTGAAAGAGGGCCTTGTTCAAAGTAGGGATGTAATAGTCTAGTCGATTAACCGATAAGCAAAAGCGTATCAGTTAATGCTATAGACTACACACATTCCTCCCCCACCTCCGCCCCCCATCCCTTGCCAGTACATTTTTTTTAGCAGGCTGGCCAGCAGCCCAGCTCAGTCCTGGCTTGCACCGGGTCTGGGACATACCTCTGCTGCGGTTTTGCATTTAAGGTGTGTTAGGAGCCAGGCAGGCAGCCTGGCTTGTGCCAGGTCGGGGAGCTCAAATCGCACCCCCACGCCCCAGACAGGGGCTGCCTGGGGACTATAGAATAGTCGATTAACCCATAAGAATTCATGAGGTTAATCAACTATTCAATTAACCGATATTTAACATGCCTAGTTCAAAGCCCATGCTAATCATCAGAGAATCCCACTGATTGAAAGATTTGTAGAGGAGTCCCTAAAGGGTAAACCCAGACTGATTTAAGAACCATTGCTTGCGGTTCTGACAGGTATAAATAGCCAGTCCACTTTCAATCATTCTAGCACTGCAGATCGTTTCATTTGTTTTGTTAATCTGTAAACTAAGATCCAGAATTTGCAGTGCACTCCCGGAATGTTAGCGTCAGCTTTTCACTTGAAAAGTTAATGGCGGCTCGGCTGCCAAGACTCGGCGGGCGACACAGGAAATTCTGCTGTACATTTCAGATGGCTGGCAGCAGACAATCCATTCCAGGCCCCAGTTCTTGAGCAAAGACCCGCCTGTTTGAAAGCACCGATGTTTGGGAATTACTCAGCAAGAGGAAAATGCTAAGTCAGCAGAGGAGGCAATTGGATGTTTGTGCGTGCGTACGCACGTTTCTCTTATTTCATAGAAGGGAGGTGGTTTAATCAAAATGGAACCAGCAGGCCCTGGCCCTAATGTGGTCTCTGGGAGGACAGCCACGCGCCTCTGAAAGTGTCACGTGTCAACACGTGTGTTGTCACATGGTAGCTATGACACCGCAAACAAGATGACCTACAATAGCTCAAGTCAGAGTGTCTGGGCCGGAATGTCTGGATGGAACTTTTCATGGACTTCCTGTCGGGTTTAAACCATCTGATTTCTCCCGTTGTACCAACCCTTGACATGAGGACCTGAGGATGCTGTCCCGCAGGCACTCTGTCGAAGGCGGTTTATTCTCAGTCTCTTGGGGGTGAGGTGTAAACGGCAGCCGGGGGTTGGCTGTGCGCATACAGAGCAATGCCAAGAGAGACTGGGAAGCATGTGAGGTAGACCAACAGATACGTGACCAACAGATTCAACAGGTTATCTGTGTTTAATGGATGGGCCGGAATGCCGATCCATTCCTTCTGGAAGCAAAGGGGACAGGAAACCACCCTCTGCCTCTTGTCCTCCCATTGCCACCCTGAGCTTCCAAAGACAGGCTGGGATGGAGGACTGGGCCCTGAAGAACGGTTCCTATCTGCTCAAGGTAGGCTGCTCTAACATGTGCTGGGCGCCATATCCCCCCTGAATTGCACTAGCGTGGGTAGGGACAGGGAAGCTACTTATACCCCTGCTCCTGATGGGCCTGTGAGGTGGCCCTCAACCCCGCCATTCTCAGCTACCAACCTTTGTAGTCCTTTAAGCCTCCCAGAAGTTTACTGAATACCTAGTGATCGTACGTAGGAACGGCCACACTGGATCAGACCAAAGGTCCATCTAGCCCAGTATCTTGGCTTCTGACAGTGGCCAATGCCAGGTGCCCCAGAAGGAATGAACAGAGCCGATAACCATCAAGCGATCCCTCCCCTGTCGCCCATTCCCAGCCTCGGAAAACTTCAAACATCAACCTCTGCAACCAAACGACGCCCCCTCTCATCAGCCAATACCGCCAGAGCTGCTGGGCCGTGTTGTTCGAGGTATACCTGTGGACTGGGTCCCGGTCAGGGGCTGGCTCTCCAGGTCATCGTGCAAGGCAACGATGGTGACAGTGTACTCCGAACCGGGCCTGAGGCCATGCAGCTCAGCAGTGTCGTCTTCACCATCGGGGGCGGGCACTAGCTCATGGATTCCATCCTCAGGGCTTGAGTAGGTCACCCGGTAGCTGGTGACTTGCCCCTGGGGGCTTTCCCAAGCAATTTTGATGGAATCGACATCCACCTCCGTGAATGTCAGTCCTCTAGGGCGGTCAATGTCTGTTAGGCAAATTAACGGTAAGAGGGTTATGTGACAAAAGCAGGTTGGGGGGGAGGGAAGAAAGAGCATTTTGATTACATGCAAAGCAGCCTCCAGGTTTGCTGGGGTCTACTTCTCCCCTGCCCTGCATAGATCTTTGCTCCTCTACAGAGCCAGCGCAAAACTCTAGGTGCCATCCCAGCCCCACTCAAGTCCAGAGGAAGTGTGCCGTTGACTTGAGTAAGGCCCAGATTTCAGACCCATGGGTCTGGTTCTCATTTAGGGCCCCTCCATGCCTCTCGGCTCAGGAAGAGGGGCTGAAAGAGACAAATGTAATCTGCACACACTACGAGTCTTTCACACTGGGACACCCGGTGAGGGGCCTCGGTGTGAATGGAAATCAGGCCCCACCATCCTGACTTAGTAGCTTTTCACACCCATGCTGCACTCGCTGTTCACTAGTGTAATCGTGCAAGGCAGAGGAGAAGTAGTTCCCTGGTTTTCTTTCACAAATTAACATCCAATTAAATAATTTGTAAAGACAGCAAATGACTGCAGATTATCTTCTAAATCAAGACAAGACTTTGGCTTTGTAACGAGCCTGCACCCACAGTTCTCTCTCAAACACACCCACAAATTAGAGCCATTCACTGCGATTTTCTCATAAGCTTAGGCTTCAGCAGAAGCCTAGGTAAAGGAGTAGAGCCTAGGCCAGGGTAAAGGAGTAGAGCTCTGGTGATGACTTGCCAGACTTCGGTGGAGAGTACTCATTTACACTGCTGCGGATCGGGCCCATAATCGTCGGCTCTGAATTAATCGGTCACTTGTTTGCAGTGTGGCATCCTGCATTTCCTACGCTGTAAGGTTAGCAAAGGTGATTTTATAGGAAGCTTTCGGCTCAAGACTCATGCAGCTTGTGCAATACTCCCACGTATGCAATAGGGATGTAAAAAACCAGTTTTTACACGTGCTGTGGGCTCCCTGGGAGCGGGGCCAACAGCAGGTGTGCACTGGGAACTGGCTTATAAGCACACGTGACTTCCCAGCTGCCAGCCCCACTCCCGGGAGCCAGCTGTGCTAAGGGTTCCGGGAGCAGGGCCAGCAGCCGGGAGCCAGCACGCGCTGGCAGAAAAGTTTAACCGCAACCAGAATCTATGAAAGTCCTGCATCCCTACTATGCAACACTTACAAAAATTCTTGTTCTGCTTACTACAGTTTTTAATTGCCGTGTATACTCCATCATAAGCCCGTTCGTTCATAAGCCCACCTCCCCAAGTTTAAAAAAAAAAAAAAATTAAAAATTGCAATGACCATTTCATAAGCCGACTATCGGCAGTTTGCAGATTTCCAGTCCCGGCTCATCAGCATAAACCACTGGCACATTGGGATGGTTTGTTTACCTGAAGTGTGTGCAGGCACGGAGCCTCTCAGCTCCCATTGGCTGCTCTTCACCATTCCCAGCCAATGGGGGTGGAGAGAAGCAGTGGAGGCCAAGGGACTTGCTGGCCACCATTTCCCATCACGGCGAACAGCAGCCAATGGGAGCTGAGGGGCTCCACACTTGCAGACACTCCAGGTACATAAACGTCCCAGCGCACCAGCCGTTTGCCCTGCTGGGCTGGGAACTGAAATTTGTTGACTCCCTCACGTTTAAAAAAAAAATTGGTAAATGCAGTGACCCCCTTCATAAGCCGATCCCTGCTCTTTACTGCATCATTTTTTACCAAAAGATATTAGGCTTATGATCGAGTACAGCTGGGGTTAGATTGTGGCTTTATTGACAGGCCTGAATGAGGAATGGTACATAAGCCATGATGACCCAGGAATAGCCCTGGGAGAGACTGTGCTTTAGAAACATCCCTCTAAGGGACATTCTTCCACGCTTCCCAAGTAGCACTCTGTTGTGTACTAGAAGGACAAGCCAAGAAACTGCTCATTCCCTCTCCGAAGTGAGCAATCAGGTGAATCATAAAGCTGCAAAAGACCTCAGAGGTCATCAAGTCCAGCCCCCTGCTCTAGGCAGGACCAATCCCAACTACAGGTGGGTAAATCATGCATTTGTTTGCCGGGCCCTAAGGCTTAGGGGACCCACTAATTGTATAAAGTGGGTTCTTACTGCTTTGCTTGGGAAAATGTGCCACATCAAAATCTAGCCCCCTAAAACCACCTTTGCCCTCCAGCTCTAGAAATGAGGTGTGTGCAAAGCAGTTTTCAAAGCTTTGCTAAAGGCAAACGAAAAAAGAAAAACGATTTTGCTTAGGCCATTTTCAGTGAAAGAAAATAAAAGCACAGCACTGTGGGGAGTTGCGTATTTTGGCAGCATTGTGAGTTGTGTATTTTGGTAGCTGATCCAGCTCGGTAATTCTCAACCTCTGAAATCTCCCGGAGATGCCCCCCTAAAAGATGCACAGATGATAAAAGCGATTTTGGTGGTGGTTTGGGGGGTTATCATGTGTGAGATTTAATACATACTGGTGATGGCCGTCTCAACCAGCGGGAGGCTCTCTCCGTTTTGACTCTGAGCGTAGACACTAACCACATATTCGACTGTGGGCTGCAGGCCCTCGATGGTGGTTTGCGTTTGATCTGCAAGGAAAAAAAAATGACGGGATTATTTGGAATGGAGCGGTGATATTGAACCTTCAGCCTGGATCTTCAAAGGTGTTTAGGCGCCAAACTCCCATTGAAATCAATCCCAGTGAGCGGAGCCACATCAAAGTCGAAGCGGTGTGTGGTAGCCACGTGGGGGTTGAAGTGGCTACACAAATTGTCTCCTGCCTGTCTCCGAAAGCCAGTGTGGATTGCCTGGGGCAAGCTGGAGCAGCCAGGGAAAGGAACCAAAGTAATTTCATTGTGCGAGTCAAATGCCCCACATGACACACTGTCTAGGTAAAAACCAGGGACTAGCCAGCATGGCTCTATCTGGGAATCTACTGGCGCGAGAGGAGTGGTCGCATGGGACATCTGCTGCCTGTGCTGGCGGGGCCTGAACACCGCTCTGCGGCCTCTGGCTGAGCGGGCAGGGGTTTCTATGGGGCGCCAACTTTGTCAGCTTTTCCCCCAGCTCCCTAGTCTAGCCCCTTGTGCTGAATGGCCCCAGCTCACCGCAGGGCGAGATGAGTAACCCAGCTGCGCCGCTCGGCATCCACTCCCATGGGGGGCTCTGAGCGGAAGCGGTGTCGCGTGGGCCTTGGTGTTAAAGCTGGACCAAACGCTGGTGAGTGTGGCAGTGGCGAGCCAGGGTACTGAGTGGCAGCCTCTGACCCCACTGCCGTGCCAAATGTCAGCAGAGCTCGTCGACTGGTCACCCCAGGCTGGCTCTTCTGGCCGGCTCTGACAGCGCACAGAATCCTTCAAGTGAATGTAACGAACCCACATCCGCTTGAAGGCCCCCCGTGTGCTGCTGGAGCCCTGTTACCCAGCTCTCCACCACTTTTTGGACTCGGGTTGAACATTAACCCGACCGCTGCAGCACTGGGCCTTGAGAGCTAATCTCCGCTGATAAAATGCTCCAGAGGACAAAATGCAAAGTCACCCGCGGAGCCCTTCAGCCAACATGCTCAGGCCTCAGTGGGAAATCTCTGGCCGGGGCTCTCGGAAGGGATGTTGGAGCAGGACACGAAATCGTGCTCACCCGCAGGGACGTTTTTGGTTTTCACGGGCCCATGGCCATCCTTGGGGACGCTTGTCACTCGGTAGCCCGTGACCGGAGAAGTCGAAGGCAGCCATCTGACACTGATGCTGTTATCCTGAACGTCGGTCACTTGCAGCTGGGACGGCGTGTCGATCTCTGCGCATCGAAAGAGAATCCCTGTGAGCATCTATAATGCTGGGATTCCCCTTTTCCTCACGGCATCCCATGTCGGTAGCGCCCACTGCAACCTCCCAGCTACATCTGCTGTACCTCAGACAGTTACTGGCTTTTACTGGCACACCCATGCCGCTTTGACTTACATGCTTGATGGTACAGGCGGTATTATCCATCACGTGTGTTACAGCGGTACCCAAGGGCCAACAAAAATGGGACCTCATTGTACCAACAGAGCAGTATCGTCCCTGCTCCAATTAGTGTACGCGCTAATGAAGTGCCCCAGACCAGAACCATGTATCAGTCCCATAGTGGAGGGATCACGACCTCCAACAGCCAATAAGGGCAGTGAAAACCTTTTTAAAGGGCCATGAAAGAAATTCTCCATCCGTTTCAATGGGAGTCAGATCAAGGCCTAGACAACTAAGGAGAAGACAGTCTTTGACCCAGAGAGCTCAAAGGTAGTTCCTATTAAGGTCAGTGCTTTAGAAATGCCCAAGATGCAGACAGAAAAGTCATGCTACATCTCCCAGTCCAAGTGCTTTGACATCCCATGTATGAGGAGCCAATCTTTGCTTGGTATGCTCCCTCCAACAAAGACGGGTGTGAAATGGTTCCCCTCCAAAGACGACCACAACTCCTGGAAGACTGTTTTAGTCTTCCTCTAAAAACTCACCTCCCCAAAAGCTGACCTGCCATTTGGTAACATTACGAACACAATGGGCCATATCCATCTGGGGTATAACTTCAAAGCAAGTGGGCCCTTTCTTCCCAGCTGAAACCGAGGGCAATTATGAGTTTAACCAAAAGCCGGCAGCATTGTCCATGTGTCCCACCTGTCTTGTACGTGACGGTGACTGGCTTGCTGCTGGCAGGGCTGTCTCCACGGCCGGTCACTGCGTACATGGTGATGGTATAGTCTGCTCCAGGCTTCAGGTCGCTGATGGTGGCGGTGGAGGAGGTGCCCGGCACGGTAAACTCCTGGACAGGGCCACTGCCCCCTGGGAGGGCAGGTGAGAAAGCAAATGTAATGAAAATGCTGAGAATTACTCCCATTTAAACCACAAACGTGGGGATGACCCACCACCCATTGAGCTGAAATCAGTAGAAGAGCCTCGCTGATTTCAATGAGATTTGGGTCAACTCATAGCGAGTTGGAAAAGACTATCATGCCAAAGCAAGGAGCAAACGAGAGGCCCGGGGAACTCCCACGGAGTCTCTGGATGTGGTTGGCGAAGGTGATTTGCCACCCCTTTAAAGTGCAGTCGTTATATTTATTTGTGGGCAGCCTGTTCTAACCGCACATCCGTCAGCGCCCTGCCCCCTGCTAAGCTGCATGAGGGCACACACATTTTCCAACCACACTTGTCTTCGTGATCTACTGAAGTTTTTAAATGGTGTGATCCAGGGGTGAGGAACCCAAGGCCCAGCCCCTGGCTTGCCTGGATCTGGCCCCTGAAGCTTAGGGCTCCCCCCCACAGCCCGCCTGCTGCCCCACCGTGGGGCTAGAGCCCACAAAATCTACTAGCCTGGGCCCCTCTCCTTTCTGGTGTGCAAGGAGCACATGGGAGGTGTCCTTCTCAGTCGGGGGCTACATCAGTGAGGGTTTGCTTGCTTGCTTCTCACTTGTGCGGCCCACGAGTGATTTTTCTGTGGGTCAGCGGCCCCCCGACCCCAAAAAAGTTTCCCCGCCCCTGGTTCTAAGCTTAAAGTTTCACACTTGGTGTCCACGAGGAGGTCTGGTGTAGGTGGGAATAGCAGAGCACAGAAACCTGTTTCACCGTAGGTGATCCTGTAGTATCTCACAGTAACTGCAGGCGCATCCCAGGAAATCACCAGACTGGTGGGGCCAGTGGCAGTAACTTCCACGTCCCGGGGAACATCAGACACTAGGGAGAGAGGCCAGGGTTACAAAAGAGAATGAACACACTGACACTCGCCAGGCTCTTCTTTTCCTCACTTACACTGGAGGCTGTTGCTACTAACAGGCCACAGTAGGTTCCCCAGAGACCTGAGGGCCAGTCTGGCTATGGAAAATTTTTTATTGATTTCTGTGGCCACTCCATCGAGCCTGACATGTTTTCCTCCCGCCGAAAAACCACGGGGAGAGGGAAATGGCCCAGGGAACTCCTTTCTGAAGGCTACGCTCTTTGGTGGGAGGGCTTTGAAGTCTCCCATTGGCAGAAAAGAAGACAGGCTTTGGCCCTCCTGGATCCATCAGCCCTGGAACCAACCAACAGCTCCTTGGATTTTTTCCTTTGCTTTGGTAGCAGGAGATCCAGAGGCAAGCCCAGCCAAAGGTCGTTTCAGACAAAAGAATGTGCACAATGGACATCGGCCTGACCTATCTAAATTAACCTGGCCTGTTCAGAAGCTCCTTTGTAAGGAGACCAGGCATGTTATCCTACAGAGAGATTTTCTGTGCTTTGGACCTGTGGGACTTTTCCCTATTTAACTGAGAGGCCTAGGAATCAGGTCCTCTCCCCTCTAGCCAACCTTCTGCTAGGCCATCAGTTACTTGACAGGACTGGGCTTCAGAGCTTGTTGAGATGGGGCAGGAGACCACACGCTTTGCCTGGCTTGTGTCCAAACTGACCTGTAGTTTGCTGGCCGACCAAAGGCAAGCTCTCCTCTTTGCCATTGACAGCAATTATGCTGACCACGTACTCTGAGCCTGGCACCAGGTTGGTGAGGGTGATGGAATTCCGAGAGGGTGGCACGCGGTCTTCTTTGGGCCGACCGCCGCCCTGCTCCAGATGGTGGCGAATTTTGTAGCCAGTGATGGCGGCGCGAGGAGCAATCCAGTGCACAGTGAAAGAGTTGGCCGTTATATCCGAAAAGTCAATGCCAGTTGGAGAATCAAGACCTGGGGGTGGGAGGATCCCCAAGTAAAGAGAGGGTTAGCTTAGCAGACTATCAAATACATTTGAAGTGATGATAGATCCCACCCACGGCCCGCTGCCACCGCCTTCCCCATGGTGTAAATTCAGACTCTTGCTTGCCCTCCTACCAAACACTGTTCAGCAGTGACCCTAGAGATATAGAACGATCCAGATCATAAAGTGGTGTCAAAAAAGCCCTGGGAATGTAATTGCAAAATATGGAATCTCATCACAACTTCAGTCCACATTTGGAGTCCTCTGAACCAGAGGTATCTGACAGGTTTAAATGTTTGCCCAAACAAAACACCCAGCCCTTGATTTCGGAGAACAGAAAAGCCAAAGTGCAAACGCAGAAGAGCATTCCTGGTACTTGGCTGTAAAATGTCCAAGGGATTCAGTGCAAAGAGCCTAAGCCTGATGAACGTGTAAAACCCTGCACAACCACAGATACCGGCTTTATTTCTGCATGAAATCTGCATCTACAAATGTGGATGCGGATATCCGGGGCTCCTTTTTGCCTAGATACAAATGCGGATGCAAGTTTTGCATCTAGAAGCCTGCAAATTTTGCAGATATCCGCTCTATATCCACAGGTGTCCTCATCCATGGATATGGATGTGGATATTCACATCTCATTTTTGCAGATACGGACGCGAGTCCAGGTACAAATTTTGTATCCGCCCAGAGCTCTACTGCACGCTGTCTTTTTATTGCACCAAATCAGCATAGCCCCACTGAAGCCAAGGTGCGGACCTGCCTCTGACCATGATGATCCACACTTCAAGCACATCTGAATCACTCCTTTAACATTTTGTGCAGCTTGCCAACAAGATGACAATACAAGTCAAGGAGCGCCAGTCTTAAAGGCCGTTATGTCCTAGGCCCTATTAGTGAATGGGTAACGGAAGAGGTAGCAGCCAACAGAAGTTTTCCAAGCTGGTTTCCACATACCTGTCTTCTGCATGCCACTCAGAGCGGTGCTCTCATGCTGCTCATAGACGCTGTAGACCCTCACCAGATATTCAGTGCCAGGCAGCAGATCTGAAAGGTGAGACCACACCAGTTTAGATGCTCGCAATTGACCGACCCTTGGCGCAACAGAGAAATCTCAGTAATTTGAGC
The DNA here is from genome assembly GCA_032595735.1 of Pelochelys cantorii. Classification (NCBI taxonomy): domain Eukaryota; kingdom Metazoa; phylum Chordata; order Testudines; family Trionychidae; genus Pelochelys; species Pelochelys cantorii. Next base: position 71,596,673 of record CM064332.1, read on the forward strand.
CAACACAGGCAGAGTGACCAATTTATGCTCAGCTTGTGCAAAACCCAAGCCTGTTGCATAGTTGGACATTGGATTCCAAGTGTCAACTTTCTCTGCTACGGGGAGGGCCTTTTGTTTGATCGGAAGTTTTAGCTTGCAAATGAAGAGGGGGGCTTCTTGAGTTAGGATTATTTTGCCAGGACATTATTTAGATGCGTTTGTCGGCAGTGAGTAGTTGTCCATAGAGACAGTGCAGCTCTGAGCATTTAGTGATACATAAGGCCAGATCCTCCCCAGCTGTAAAGTGACTAACACCACTGACTTTCAGTGATGAGATTCTGATTTATGCCAGAGAAGAAAGCGGTCCTTTATTTTTCAAGCCAGGACCATCTCTCACTCAATCAACTCATCCCATTTCTAGGGAAAATCCTCCCAACAAAATACAACTTTTGTATGAAGACGAGCAAATTAATCATGCCCTTGTGAGACATGTAAGATATCAATCGCACTGCGAAGCTACAATTTCAGACAGAGCTCTTTAATTCTCCTTTCCCAAATTTAAAGACACAAAAGGGACCTTTTGCTTATTTTGATCCTTTGTGTCTTCATCGACACCAGTGCACAACAAGTCATTGACTTTTTGTCAAACAAGATATGTAATATGTACCTACTCTTAATACCTAACCAGGCTCAATTGCCCCAGAGTGTGATGAATCATTGTCCTGGTCTTAGCAGGAAAAACGTTCACCAAAATTTGACTTTAACTTTGTTAAAATAAACCAAGTCCCTAGCTTGTGTAAATTAGCATAGCTCTGTGGAAGTCAATGAAGCTATGACCTATTTACACCAGTATTTACACTTATTCCAGTAAATGTCTTGCTTTTTCTTCCTGGAGGTTGGAGGCTGAGTCTAACAAGAAATTTCCTGGAGAGCTGGGGATCTCCATGTGTTCAGAGGACAGACCACCTCTTCAGGAAATTATCTGAGGGAGCAATTCACCTTGAAGTCACAAATCAGGGGAACGTCTCTCCAGCTCTTGACCACTCAATGTCCATGTGGCAGCTAAACTCATTACTATATAGGGGCGTAATTCAGAAAGGACTCTATATATTTGTATCTAGCTGGTGCAAACCAGGGAGAAGAAGCTAAAACCATGGGACCAGAGCCAGCATATTGACTGACAGACCAGCTAGCGCGAGGCCGACTCAGCTTGGGAAGTGCTGCTGTGGAGAAATCTCTTGACATTCAGCTGACCGATGCGGGTCACCTCTTACTTGTTAAGACCACCATGTTGTCGGAGGGTGAAATGGTGAGCTCAGCAACATCGTCCTCTTTCTTCACAGGTGAGTAACGCACCAGGAAACTGGTCAGTTCTATGGAGACTGGAGGAGTCCAGGTTACCCGCATGGTATCGGGCCTCACGTTGGTGAAGCGCAGATCCGTCGGAGCAGGAACAGCTACATGCAAAGAACATTGGGGTGTTTTTAACAGTTTCTGGAAGGCGAGCGTTTACCCAGATGGAGGCTCAGGAATTCTATAATGTATCTCATGCAAAAGAGAGGCTACTGTGACAGACCCATGCAAACATACTCCTAAGCTACATTCCGTTCTGCTCCCGTTAAACACACTCTGGCTACTGTCGGGCTCCTTCAACCTCTTGGCAATTGCTGATACTTAACCGAATTCTGTTGAGATCATTTGAAAGCAAGGAGGCTGGCGCAGCTGGATCTCATGTTATAAAGATGTGGCCAAGAGAGGCTTCAGTTGCCAAACAGCAGCATAAACACGAGACAGACGTTTCATCCCAAACAGACATGCAGAGGGGAGGAGAGGGTGAATCCGTTAAGTCGTTTGCCACTTTGCCAACTTGTGTGTGGAATAGGGTTTAGCACCTCCGTGGTTCATTCGCACGTGACAGGGTTTCATGCACAAACTAGTTCTCAGTCCATCTGCTACTCATGCATTACAGAGAACCTGGACCATGTGACATGCCTGTCACTAGCATGGGCTCAGGGAGCGGTGATTTTTGTCCTCCTTGTAAGGCACAATTTGAAGAGTTGGGTCACCACCCCAAAATTACTAAGAAGTCAAGTGGTTTGACCCAGGGTGAAGGTCAGGAGCGAAACCCAAGGAGGTCTCCAGAATCATGTCCACCCTTTGGGGAGCCCAGCTCACATTGGGGATTGTGATCCAGGTTTTTATAATTTGGGGATTGTATGACTTGTTTAAGACGAAGCCTGAAAAGCCATTGCAAATAAAGCCCTGACTTTGCAGTTATCTGCAATGTAAAAATGCAGTTCATGCACGGGGCTGAAAAAATGCAAATTACACAGCCCTTCCCATATTTAAAACAGAAGTTGGCCCTGGTCTTTGAGTGGCTCAATTCTTCTCAGAGAAACCCTCGGTCATCCTAGCAGCTAGTGACAGCATGAAACACCATCCAGGTCCCAAACACAGCAGGCATGTTTGTTTGGTGTTTTTTTTTTTTTTTTTTTCAAAATTCACCCGTTTGCTGTGTCAGAGTGGTGGGGGCGCTCTCTCCGCCATTAATGAGCGTGATTACGCTGATGTCGTAATCAATGCCCGGCTCCAGGCCTGTCACCGTGTAGTATCCTACTGAGGAGTCCACAAAATCTTCAAAAATAGGGACACTGTCTCCCGCCGCAACTACTGTGATGCGGTAACCAATGATGGTGGAGGCGTTTAGCGGGGTCCACCTCAGGCCGATGCTGGTATCGGTTATGTCAACAAAGCTTAGGTCAGTGAGCTGAGGCACCTCTGCTGAGCGCAGGGGGGAACAGCAAAGACACACACAGAGGCAGAAGAAAAGAGGAGGGGGAGGAAATAAAGCAGTGGTCGTCAGGTTACACGTCTTAACAGCGAGGAAACAGTACAGCAACAGCGGCAATGGGCGATGTGTTGCTGCTGAGGGCCCGTGTGTGCTTCCCTTCCTCACATGAAATAGCCCCTCGCAGCACACGGAGGGCCAGGGTTACAAAGGGAAAGGAGCAGGCAGGAGCGCAGGATTCCCAAGGGAGTTGGGTACCTTTGAAGATCTGGACCCTGCCTGATGGAATGTACAGGAGCCTAAATGGTTTAGGCTCCTAACACCCATGAAGCACTGAGACAATTGGGCCCCTCAGGTGAGTTTTCATATGATTCTCTCAAAGGCACATACCCAATTTTAGTCTATAAAAAAAATGTCTCTTGCCTGTTAATCTTTAAGCAACAGAAAACTGGATTCATAATAACTAACCCTCAAGAATTTTTGCCTTTAAAACCAAGAGTCAGAATATTCTCTTCAGCTTTAACTGTTCAGATCACAAAATTATCAACCCATTGAGAAGGCTGAAATAACTGGATTGGGCCCAATCCTGAGCCGGCAAAAACAATTGTACAGATTGAACCTCTCTAGTCCGGCACCCTTGGGACCTGACTGGTACCAAGCCAGAGAATTTGCCAAACCACAGAAGGTCAATGTTGTCTAGCAACACTTCCCCTGCTTGCTAGGCTCTTACAAGACATTTAGGGGTAAATTAGAGCTAAACAGAACCAAACACAGAGCCAGGACTGGTGGCTGTGAACAAACTTTATGGGACTGTGGGAAAGTTGGCCACACCCATGATAAGTGGACATCCGGCTAATTAAAAATCATACTGGACCACAGATGTTGCCAGACCAGAGAGTGCCGGACTAGAGAGTTTCAGCCTGTAACTATATAGATCACCAAGCACCTGGTATCAGTGTGTCTTCGTTAGCCTAAAAGAAGCTGAGCTTCTAACCCAGTATTCTTAAAGACTTACAGCTATAGCTCTACCACAAGGGCAGAAACAAAACCCCCAAACTTGGGACCAAAATAAAGCTCGTTTTGAAAAAATGCAAATGGTTACAAATGAGTTTTTCTAGGATGCAGCTTTTCCATCTGAAACTCACAGCATCAGCAGTCTCTGAATGTTCTGCTCGGAGCAGAGCGAGGCTGAGAGAAACCGACTTGGTTTTCAGATTGCCAAGTTGGGTGAAGAGAACCAAGCCATTGAATTTGGGTTCATTTGCATAACCGTCTCAATGCAGCCCGCACTTTTGTGTAGGCTGCGAGATTTATCCCGACAGACACAGCAACGCTAACAGAGCTGTTCTCTCACGTGTTCGACTTGATGGAAGCCCTGGGGATTGCTTTGCCTTTAACTTGGGACATGAACCATCCCTGTTTCTTGGTAGTCAACAGCTCTGCTCCAGCCTGGTCTGGCTGGGGAACAAACCTGAAGTCAATGGGCGTTGGGGTGGAGCCCCCCTTAGTAAGAGTGGGCCAAGGGCATTACACATGGGAAAGGATCATTTGGCGTTCACTGGCAAAATGGAGGGTCAGATGGAAAGGGCATGATAGGCTGGTTTGCTTAATAACCACCACAGTTCTTGCTCTGTTACAAAAAACAAGTATGTTCCAGAGGAAGCGCAGCAAAGTGTCCATTTTCTGTCAGATAACGGCTTGGACTCCTGGGATGCATTTACCATGTCCCCAGAAGACAGAGGATGCTATTTTAGTGCCTTCCCCGCGCACTGGAGCATGGTACAGGTGAAAGCGGCCATTGCTTTAATGATACAGCGCTGCTGCTTTAGACCCCATGCGAGCCCATAGCAGCTCAGTGAAGCCCAGACATTTTAAAAGCAGGGTTAACAGCAAGCATTTGCCCAACACAACCACTGGCCACACTTTGTGGGTTGGCAGAAGCAAAGCCAAACAAAACCCTCACACAGCAAAATGAATCCCAATCGGCCAGGGGTTTGGATGTTTGTCGGACTCCGGCGACACGGAGGCATCCCAGTACGGAGTGAAATGCCCACAGAGCAAACCGCTGCCTGCTCCTACCAGGGATATAATAGTGGAGTCGATTAACCCATTAACCGATAAGCCAAAGCTTATAAGTTAATGCTGTAGACTACGCGCATTTCTCCCTGCCCCTTGCCTATGCCTTTTAGCAGGCTGGCCAGCAGCCCAGCTCAGTGCTGGCTCGTACTGGGTCCGGGACCTACCCCCACTGCGGCTCTGCACTTAAAGTGTATTAGGAGCCAGGCGGGCAAGCAGCCCGGCTCAGTTCCTGCTCTAGGAGCTCAGGTCCCTCCTCGGACAGGGGAGCTGGTTTTTAAACGGTCTCCTGTCACGGACCAGCTCCTACCTGGCCCCCTGTACTGCTGCCTCTGATACAGAGGCAGCAGCGCGGAGTGGCAGGGGCTCCTTGGGAGTGAGGCTGGGAGCGCACTGGCTGCCAGCCCCACCCGAGGACTATAGGCTAGTCGAGTAACCAATAAGAATTCGTGAGGTTAATTGACTATTGAATTAACTGATACGTAACATCCCTAGCTCCTATCAGTACAACATTATGCCCTTCCTTCACCAGCTCAGACCTTCTGGGTGGAGTCCCATGGGGATGTCCCATGTGCCCCTGAGGATGGGCTGCCAACATGTGAGCAAGTGTAAGGGCTGGGGTGGAGGTCAAGTGGCAAACTCCGTGGAAGGTCCACGTGCCGACTGCTTGCCAGGTGGGGCTGTTCCCGGGGCCAGGGCCGCAGCTCACCTTGCGTGATGGTTTTGGAGATGGGGACGCTTTCCTTGTTGTTCTTGACAGAATAAACGCTGACGTTGTACTCCAGGCCGGGGCTCAGGTTTTCAAAGATACAGGAATTCTGCTCGGCACTGACCACTTCCTCCAGGGTGTAACCCTGCTGCCCACTGGTAGGAACGGTGGTAACTCTGTACCCAGTGACCCCTGAAATACACAGACCACGGGAATCAAATAACGGATTTATTTAAACCGGGCTTGGGCACAATTGCTCAGAGAAAATACGGACAGTGGTTACTAGATGGGCCCTGCCACCCTGAACCGGGCTGGCAAGCCCTAGTTCGATATTGGTTCATTTCTTAGTGACACATTAGATACATTTCCAAAGAGGTGCCCAGTGGGGCCTTAGCTGAGCAGTGTCCAGGGACATTAGCGGGAGACACCTGGCTATTCTTTGGAAATACACCCACCGAGTTCCCAAGCCAAAATTCTAATGACAAGAAATGAGAAAATGGCACCTCAGCTCAGGGATTTCAAAAGCATTCGGCACTGGCCTAAAAGTTCCTACTGATGTCAAGGGAAATACTCCCTCCACATCCATGGAACAAGAGTTACACCAGGTGGGGGGCTTTGGAAAATGCCACTCGTTTTCAATGAACTAACCCCAAATTTTCCCTTCCTGCCACAAACCCTCTTGGTCTTTATTGCTCTGTTTTTCAGACTCTGTGGTAACTAGGGAGGAAACTGGAGCAGGCTCCTCACTCGTACAAGATTAGGGTCGGAAGAGATCTCAGGAGGCCATCGAGTCTAACTCCCACCTCAAAGCAGGACCAACCCCAACTAAATCATCCCAGCCAGGACTGTCAAGCTGAGCCTTAAAAACCTCCAAGGATGGAGATTCCACCACCTCCTTAGGGAGCCCATTCCAGTGCTTCACCATCCTCCTAGTGACAGTTTTTCATCACAGCCAAGCTACACCTCCCTCGCTGCAACTTGAGACCATTGCTCCTCATTCAATCATTTGTCATCACTGAGAACAGCCTCTCTCCATCCTCTTTGAAACCCCCCTTCAGGTAGTTGAAGGCTGCTATCAAATCCCCCCTCACTCTTCTCTTCTGCAAAGTAAAGTCCAAATCCCTCAGCCTCAACTTGTAAGTCATGTGCCCCAACTGCCTAATAATTTTCTTTGCCCCCTGCTGGACCTTCTCCAATGCGTCCACATCCTTTCTATAATGGGGGGTCCAAAAGCTGGACACAATATTCCAGATGTGGCCTCACCAGTGCCAAATTGAGAGGAAGTTACTTCCCTCAATCGGCTGGCACTGCTCCTACCAATTCAGCCCAATAGCCGTTAGCCTTCTTGGAAACAAAGGTGCACTGACAACTCATATCCAGCTTCTCATCCTCTGTATTCCCCGGGTCCTTTGCTATAGAACTGCTACTTAGCCGGGCGGTTCCCAGCCTGTAGCAGTGCATGGAATTCTTCTGTCCCAAGTGCAGGACTCTGCAGTTGTCCTTGACGTCCAGATTTCCTTTGGCCCAACTCTAATTTGTCTAGGTCACTCTAGATTCTATCCCTACCCTCCAGCGTATCTGCCTGACCCACCAGTTTAGTGTCATCTGCAAACCAATCCATCATCCAGATCTTTAACGAAGACTTGAACAAAACCAACCCCAGGACTGACCCTGGGGCACTCTGCTTAATACCTGCTGCCATTGATCACTATCCACTGAGTCCCACAATCAAGCTCGCTTTCTATCCACCTTAAAGTCCATACACTCCCCAGCCCTACCTGACTTGAAAGGCAATCTCTAGCATCCTTTGAAATACCACTGTCTGACATGGTCATACGGCTTTGAGACTCTTGTTGCAGTCCAATTTCATATAGGAACGTAGAACATTGGTTTTCTAGCAGATTGTATTTGAATGTAAGTGTAAAAAAAAAAAACCCACACCCAAAAAATTGCATGGGACCGCAACATTTCGTCAGTGCCTGGTTAACAGCAAGTGTGCGGCCATCCATTACACTAGTGTAATTCTGGAATAAATCACTGGAGTTGTTCTTGAGCTACACTGTTGTGATGCAGAGCTGTTTCTGTTGCTATGTGGTTACCTGGAGTTGTGCTTCTATCCCAAGAGACAGTCAAAATTCCAGTGTCAGGGTTTGGCTCCAGATGCAGGTTCGTTGGTGGGGACAGAGCTACAAGAAACCAAATACATAATGCGCTAACGATTTGGATAGCAAAACAGCCTAATCTCTCAACATTAAACAATTCAAAAGCTGCTGTCGCAGCTACACTCAGGCCAGGTACACACTACAGGGGAAGGTCGGCTTAAGGTATGCAATTCCAGCTATGCTTAAAAAAAAAAAAAAAAAAAAGCTTAGCTGGAGTCGAGGTATCTAATGCTAAGTTTGTGTCATACTCATGTGAGAAACGTTCCCATTGACTTCCCTTACTCCTCGTGAGGAGTAGGAGTACTAGTGCCGATAGGGGCGCACTCAGTGTTCAGTTTAGTGGGTCTTTACTAGACCTGCTAAATCAAACACCAGAAAATCAACCACCACAGAATCGATCTTCCCACAAGTGGAGATGTAGCTTCTGAACATGCCACATGCAGTAAAGTTAAGGTCATCAGAGAATCAGAGAGAAAATGATACAGACAGTGTTTTAGGGATTTAGAAATACTATTACTAGTAGCATTGCTTTTAGTGTTCAGTTGATTTCAGTGGGAGCTGGACCAAACCCCGATGTGAAGGTGCTTTATAAAGAAAAGTCATCCTTATTTTCATTGAGTATAGGGAAAAACTGAGGCAAAGGGGCTTGCCCAGGGCTATCATCAGCAAAGCAGCAAATAGGATTCAGCCCTCCTGAGTCCTCCACAAGTACCCTCCCCACTCAGCCACATAACTGCGCAGCATAGTAGAGTCAGAGCACTGAAGATTAGTGAGAATATTCAGATGTGTCGTACGTGTAGTTACTCGTTTGATGATCGGCGTGTCTCTGTCCTGGCCGTCCATCAGGACGGAAATGCTGTAGACATACTCCACTCCAGGAGTCAGGCCAGAGATAACAATGCTCCCAGACTCAGACGTCACCTCCCGGGGGGCTTCTCCACCTTGACTCGGTCGCACACCCAGCTGGAGCAGAGAAGAAAGGGGGACGGTTGCCTTCCAGCCTAGCATACGAATCATCTAGGTGACAATACGCCTACTGGACACATCCTCCAAAGCCATTAGCTGACTGTGTGAGAAACGCCACCTATGCTGGAGTACAAAGGGCATGGAGAGCCCTGCAGATGGAGAAGCCTCAGGGAACGCTGCATCATGGAACCATGTGACTTCATGGTGCTGCGTGGTGGACTATCTTCATGATGCCCCAAATACGGGCCTGATCCAAAGCCACAGAAGTCGGGTGGAAGACTCCCATGGATCAGGTGTGTGTGAGCATCAACTCCTTCTCAAACATTTCAACCCCTGAATTTTCACTTCCGACAAGACACAAGATCCTACCCCTCTGTACTTTGTGCTTTCATATTCTTCCCTGCCCGTCTTTTACCAAAGTACAATCTACGGCCATTAATTCTTAACTTGTCCTACCTGGGTGGCAACTAATGTCATTAAGTGATAGAGACTAAAATAGAGCCCAAGGCTGCGGCAGGAAAATACCTTGAAGCCAATCCTTGGTGCAGGTGTCCAGGTAACAACAATAGACGTTTCTGTCACTTCGGTGTTATAGGGAGGGATGGAGCTCATGGGCTGCACTGTGAAATGAACAGAGAAATGGAATTCAGACTCAGCAATACTCAGAGTTACAGAAATCTGTAAGTGCTGATCTACAAGTTATCTACTTTCAGCCTCGTATTTGTGCTAATTTAGTGCAAAGTTAAATAACAGCCTTGGGTTGGGTTGATTGGTTCCACCCACGCCCTTCAAGCCATTTGTGATATTTATGGAGAGGGGGAGTATTAATGTTTCTTTCCATTTGTTTTAAGGGTTTGTAATTTGGCTGAATGTGGAACGTATCTGCAGACTTCACAAGGAAATTGCCTTGGCCCAGATTTTATTTTTTAAAATACTGGTGATTAAAAATTATACAATTACACAACATATTCCAAACCTGCAGTGGATTCGCTCCAATCAAGTAGATGTGAAAGGCAATAGCTTTCTTTATCTCAGCCACTCAGTGTCCTCACCAAAAACGACCACACCTAATGCAGGCCATGTCTTCACTAAGTGGAAGATCGACACTACTGCGATCGATCCTCTGGAGTTTGATTTAGCAAGTCTAGTTAAGACTTGCTAAATCAAACTCAGAAGGCACACACACACACACACACACACACACACCCCCCCCCAACATCAGCAGCCAATACTCCTGCTTCTGCAAGGAGTAAGGGAAGCCGACGGAAGCTCCCGTTGGCCTCCCTCTGTGGGGACGGCGGGGAAACTTGAAACAAGGTACATCAATTCCGGTTATGGGAGTAACATAGCTGGAGTTGAGTATCTTGATTCGACCTTCCCCTTTAGTGTAGGTCTGCATGCAGACTATGAGTTCAGTGTGTCTCTGGTGTAACTTGACTGAAGTCAATAGTTACATCAGGGATAGATGTGGATGCTTGGGTTTAACTTCACAGGGATATAAAATCCACACACTCCTTAAAACAGAGCATGTAGTTATCAGCCTTATCAATAAGAAGTTTTGATTCTTGTTCACAGCTTCATTATTTGAATAGCAAAATCTATCCTTTCTACAGATATGCAGTAGTTTTTAAACTCATCTTAACCCTATAATCTTGGGAAGAAATAGCCCTCTTATTTACTACTTATTCTCTTCAACCACTAGCTAACATACTAGAAAACCTCAAGTGTAGAACTGTCTGAAAATGATTTTGGAGGGAAAATGGCTTTCATCAAAATGCAAATTTCCATGGGACGTATCAGCTTTTAATAATTTCTGCCCCCCAGGTTTTCACTGCCAAATTTGAAAATCCAACTCACAATCAAAACACATTGGGTGAAACGGAGAACGTGTGCTTGCCTGAAATGTGTTACGGGTTTGGTTGCCGACCACTGACATTTCTGGAAAATTTCAGGTTTAGGTTTGTTTTTCCAAGAAAAAAAAAAACTGAAACACTTTTTTGCGGTTGCTTTGGAGGATAGGGTCATAATTCAAAATGATCTGGAAAAACTGGAGAAATGGTCTGGGGCAAATAGGATGAAGTTTAATAAGGACAAATGCAAAGTGCTCCACGAAGGAACAATCAGTTTCTCACACAGAATGGGAAGCGACTGTCTAGGAAGGAGTACGGCAGAAAGGGATCTAGGGGTCATAGTAGACCACAAGCTAAATATGAGTCCACAGTGACACACTGTTGCAAAAAAGCAAACATGATTCTGGGCTGCATTAACAGGTGTGTTGTGAGCAAGACACGAGAAGTCATTCTTCTGCTCTACTCTGCACTGATTAGGCCTCAGTTGGAGTATTGTGTCCAGTTCTGGGCACCACGTTTCAAAAGAGATGGAGAAATTAGAGAGGGTCCAGAGAAAAGCAACAAGAATGATGAAAGGCGTAGAAAACATGAGCTATGAGGCAAGGCTGAAGGAATTGGGCTTGTTTAGTTTGGAAAAGAGAAGACTGAGGCTACGGCTACAATGCCGTTTTTTGCGAAAGAGGATATGCAAATCGTGCTCGCATTTGCATATCTTCTTCTGATTCTTTTTGCAGGAAGCGGTTTTGCTGATAAAAAGCCCTGTGTAGACAGGGCCATTTATTGGAAAAAAACCCTTCCGCAAGATCCTGTAAACCTCAATTTTTGAGGAATAAGGGATTTTGTGAAGGAGGGGGTTTTCCCGACAAATGGCCCTGTCTACACAGGGCTTTTTAATCGGCAAAACCTCTTCCCACAAAAAGAATCGGAAGAAGATATGCAAATGCGAGCACAATTTGCATATCCTCTTCCACAAAAAAGCAGCTGTGTAGCCTTAGCCTGAGAAGGGATGTGATAGCTGTTTTCAGGTATCTAAAAGGGAGTCATAGGGAGGCGGGGTGGGGGAAAATTGTTCTCCTTGGCCTCTGATAGGGCAAGAAGCAATGGGCTTAAACTGCAGCAAGGGAGGTTTAGGTTGGACATTCGGAAAAGCTTCCTGCCTGTCAGGGTGATTAAACACTGGAATAAATTGCCTAGGGAGGTTGTGGAATCTCCATCAGTGGAGATATCGCAGGGCAGGTTAGACAGACATCTGTCAGGGATGGTCTAGATGGTGCTTGGTCCTGCCGTGAGGGCAGGGGACTGGACTTGACCTCTCGAGGTCCCTTCCAGTTCTAGTGTTCTACAATTCTATGGATTTCATCAGAAATGAAACATTTTTGGTTTTTGCCTAAATTTCTTATGACGTATGGGGGCGGGGGAAGGGAGTCATTTCCCAAGTAGCTCCACTCAAATGTTATTTCTAAAGACTTGTTTTGAAAGACGCGTTAGAAAGGCCGGTTTCAAGTGTAGAACCATGCTTTAGAAGAGGACCCCAGCAAATGAAGACGCACCCACCACACTTACAAGTAGTGAAGACGGCAGTTTGTCGGTTGCTTTGCTGGTTGCCTTTCAGTGCCACGAGGTAGACGGTGTACTCCGAGCCCGGCTGCAGGTTCTTGAGTTGGTAGTTGGTGGCAGATGGCATCACGTTGTACTGCTTTGGTTGGCCTCCTCTCGTGGGACCTGCAGTCAGCTGGTACCCCGCGATGGGCGCGCGGGGCGGACTCCAGGCCACTAACACGGCCGAATCAGTAAGGTTCTCAAACCTCAGATTGGTCGGGGCATCAAGTTCTGGAAGGAAAAACAACGCATGCATTAATAGTTCTTCTGTGGGTTTAGCAACCTAACTGTAGGCTCGCTTTTCAAAATCTTGGCAGGCTTTTTTTAAAATACCAAAACCTATGCGCCAATTTTAATGAAAAAAATAAAAACCACATATCTGTGGAGGAATGTAAACCTAAGAGTCACGCCGAGAACTGGGCTGTAAAATAACCCCATGACTGCTTGGTTCGCCTACACAAATTAGAAGGTCTTTGGAACCTTTCGTAGGTCTCCAGCCAGGCATTTTTATCTATAAAGGCCCTGACACAGCAAAGCACCAATGTGTGAGCTTAAAGTTATGTACATTCTTAAGTGCGGTGCTGAATCCTGCCCAGAATGAATGTGGCAGAGATGCTGTTACCCCCTGACAAAATGCTTACCTGTAGGACTTAAGGTTCAGAAACATCCAATGCGAGTTAGGCATCTGAAAACTTTTAAAAATCTGGCCCTAAGTTGCTTTGCACAGCAGTTTTCAACTTTTCCATGCCACAATCCCATGAGGCAACTAGCATCAGTCAAAAATGTTCTAGCTGAATATTTGACTAAATGGACATATGCAAAAAACAAAAAAACCCCAAATGGTTCCATTTACAGGTGACACTGCTCTGGTCTACACTAGGGAGTTTTTTCGACATAACCCCCCCCCCGAGATCAAATTTATAAGGGGAGCGCCCACATGCCCACACCCGGTATTTCAAAGTTATTTCGAAATCTGTATTCCTACTTCTCAGGGAATAATGCTAATTTAGAAATAGTTATTTCGAAAAAGCATTAGTGTGGATGCTCCAGTGCCATTTCGAAATAACTACTCCCCAAAGTAATTTGAACGTATTACTCCCCAGTGCTTCCTACGGCTCTAAGTCGAGGTAGGGTGTCCACATGAACGGCGCCTACCTCAGACTCATTTCAAGCCTTCCCCATAGCGTGGACACGCCATTTTGATTTTGTTATTTCGGGAGTTAAATCGATTTTAGTTATTTCAAAATAGTTTCCTAGTGTAGACATGCCCTAAAGGAAAGAAAGATAGTCCCTTAGAAATCCATTAAAAAAGCCTAAAGGAAAGACTTACTGGTTGTGTGCTCTCCCGTCAATGGCTTGCTCTCCCTGCCCTGAAGCACTGTAAAGACCTTGAAGAGATAGGTCGTTCCAGGTAAAAGGTCAGTGACCTCAGCAAAATAGTTCCTGGTAACGGGTAGTTTCTGTCCGTGCACTCCAGGTCGGTTAATTGGGATCACATCCACCCGATAGCCAGACACTGTGCTTGAGGGTGGGGTCCATATGATGGTGATTTTGACATCGGAAACTTCCACAAATTGTAGGTCCTTGGGTGAAGGAACATCATCTGACAGAAGAGACACATCCAATAAGATAAAGGGATTCCTCACAGAACACTAAAAGTGACTCCAGGAAGAAGATGTGGAACAGGAAAGCAGTGAGTTCTGACCGAATAACTATTTTACACATTTGACAGGGACCATTTTAACAGAAAATGTCAAATACACCTTGTCTTAAATGATTTTCAGAAAACTCCCGCGTGCACTGTACATCTGACATTACAGCGTGGCTTAGATTTTAGTCCAAGATTTGCATCTCATATTTTGTTGGCACAAAAGAAAAATTGAAAAATCAAATGCACGAAGCAGGAGAATGTCAACTTTTACAGAGCCACACGTTTAAAGGAAAAAAACGTACCCAGTGACTGGGGAAAAAAAAAAAAAAAAAAAAAAAAGCTATTTTGCTATTAAAGAAGAAAAAGCTTTGAAAACCAGCAGAATAATTGGAGAGACTATAAAATCATTGGGCCAAATTCGTTCTTGGCATTGTTCTCATCCAAAGAGCATGTTGTTCCACTGTCACCACACAGGACCCTCGTTCTCACAACATTTCTATTTAGTTCTGTTGCACAGCCTAATTCAGTGTTTCTTAAACTTTTTAAGACCGAGAAACACCAAACAAATTTTTTTTTTTTTTTTTAAATGAGGAACACCAAGAATATTTTTTTGTTGAGCAAAACAAAAAAAAGGCGGGGGGGGGGCGGGAGGTCGGGAGGAAAAGGGTCAGGGGAAGTTATTGAGGAAAAAGTCGTCCCTTTAAGGGTGTCCATTTTGAATTCTGTTCTCCACGGCACACGTCCAACTGCCTCGCAGCACACCAGTGTGCCCCGGAACACAGTTTAAGAAACACTGGCCTAATTGATTACTTTAAAAAAAATTAAGGGCATTGTTTTTCAAACTTGGGTGCCTACAGTTAAAGCACTGAAAGCCATAAATGCAGAGCTATTTCCGCACCAGCGCACAAATAGCCATAGTGGCTGAAGGCGGACATAAGTTAGAGCGACCTAATGTTGTCATGTTGTCGGGGCCTCAATAAGTATGAAGTCTCTGCTAATGAAAACTCGGGATCCCAAAGTGGTAATTGTCGATGAGCAGAAACCAGCATTTGACTTCAATGCGTCAATATTTAAAGCCAACATTGGGAACGGTGTATAGTAAAGGTCATTGCTGACTGTACGCCCATGCAGAGCCTTTGCTCCTGACATACGCCCAGCTAAAGCTGGACTCTCGACCCTTCTTTTTTTCCATCTCATTTGGCCCTGCTGGGTCTGACAAATTGCTTTGGAACTAATAAGACAACAGGGAGCGTGCTGGCTGCTACCTTTCTGTGGGATGCCGGTGGTTTCCTGCTGGATGAAGACGGGCGTGCTCTCCTGGTTTTCTTCCACAGCATAGATGGTGATGTTATACTGAACCCCGGGCATTAAGTCGCTGAGGGTCACCGAGGTAGCCGTGTCGGGCAGGTTGAGTTCAGTACTGCTGCCTTCCATGGAGGGGGTATAGACGATTCTGTAACCTAATAGGATGAAACAGCCCCGGTCAGCACACGCAATCCCTGCTACAGCACATGAGTCAAAATAAGAGACGAGAAACGTGTTCAGGGATCCAAATACACCCTGGAATTTAGGGAGAGGTCAGAGCTGCCCCACCGGAGGTCAGATTAGGAGTCCCTTAAAAGTCTGAGAATCTCTAAAATGGGCCAACCCAGGTCCTTAGATCTAAACCCTACACATGCTGAAGTACAGGGTAAGATTCAGATAAGAACATGCTCCCAAGGTTTGTTATGGGGATGATGTGGGGGCAGACAGGGGCCCTGGATACAGGTGCGGGGGCGTTGTGATTAGTCAAACCTGGACCTGCAAGGGAGTTAGTTTGCAGTCAGCCCATTGAACGACAGGGTTCAACTTGTAAAACCCAACATGCCTCCAGCTTCAACCGTGCTGTCTCCACGGTGAGCCTTGGACTCCCCCATTTATCTGAAACACACTGTGGCATCCCAGGGCAGATAGCACTGCTCATCCGCTCTGTAGGTTCCTCTCTCCTCAAGGTCAGGTTTCACAAACCCTTTAAAACGGTTACACGTCAAGGCAGCAGACCTGTGATGGGGGCCTGTGGTCTGCTCCAGCTCACGACAATCGAGGTGTCATCGACTCGGTCCACATTATGCTCCGGAGGTGCATCGGGTGCTGTTTACGAAGAGCGGAAGGGAATAAGAAACGAGTAAAGCGAGGGAGGCCCCCAGAGATGTTTTGACAATCCCCAGGGCAGGCTCCCCAAGGCAAGCGGCACATCTCTGGGCGCACCTGTTGTCTGGGAAGTCGACAGGATCAGATTCTGTTCCCCTTCTTCCGAGATCTGGTAGACGTTGACGATGTACTTGCGCCCAGGCAGCAAGTCTGGGATGTTCACGGAGGTGGCTGTGCTCGGGAGATCTTGCCAAGAAAGAAAAAAGAGGAAAGACAGTGACGATGCCAGAAGAACCAACTGAAAACTCTGGGCTCGCGTTGGGGGTGGGGGGGTGTCACCATTTTTTGGTGATCAAATTCGTCCTGCCTGGGCCCGGTTCTCTATCCCCACCAAACTCCAGAGTCTAGGGTAGTTCTCTGCAATGGGCAGGCTACTTAGAAGAGGGCAGGGGCACAGACTCAGGATGTAAAATCTCATTTCATTAGTTAAATGTTACGTTTAACCAGTTAATTGATTAAATGGGGGCATTTTAGCTTGCTGGACTGGAGCAGCTTCCCCCGCCCGCCATGCCTAGACAGGAGCAGCCCCCGTACTGTCGGCAGCCTCGCATGGGGTAGTGGGGGGGAGAAGCAGAAGCTGGGGGAGGGAGGGGACTGCCGGCTCCCAGCCCATGAGCCTCTGCAGGCTGGGAGCTGGCAGCCCTCCCTTCTGAGTTTCTAGTTCTGTCAGGGAGGCTTTGACGAATTATCTGGGTGAGTCAGGCATAATTCATGCTAAACATCGAGGGGGGAGGGAGGAGCAGTTAAATGGCAAGCAACCCAAAATGCCATCTTTTCCCTCCGATTCTTTGCCAAGGCACAAATCCTAGCAGAGTTTGAGCCTTATGTGCATCATGCCCCTGTGAAATATTATTCCCATTTTACAGATAAAGAACAGAAAAACAGAGAGACTGAGGTTTCGCTGTCCATGCGCCTGCACAGAGCCTATGGCAGAGGGAGGGACAAAACCCAGATCTCCTGAATCCCAGGCCAGGGCGCTCCCCACTAGACCATCCTACCCAGCCAGGCTAATATGCTGACATTATGCAATATGGAAATCTCAAGGGACAAAAAAGTATGAAAGCCTTACCAAGATATTGTGGCTCAGCCCCCTCCTCGCTAAGTTCGTACTCAACACGGAATCCGGAGACAGTGTCAGAGGCGGAAACCCAGGAGACGACAAAGCTGCTCGCTGTGATTTCAGTGACCGACTCAGAGGTAGCAACCACAGGAGAAAAAGGAGTTGTCTCGCCAGAGAGGGTGTTGGCTGCCAAGGGGAAAACAAAAAAAAGATGGAGAGGTGCCATAAGAACAGCCATACTGGGTCAAACCAAAGGTCCATCTAGCCCAGTATCCTGTCTTCCGACAGCGGCCAATGCCAGCTGCCCTAGAGGGAACGAACAAGACAGGGAATCAAATAATCCATCCCCTGGCACCCATTTCTAGCCTCTGACAAACCAGAGGCTAGAGACATCATTCCTGCCCAACAGCCATTGATGGACTTAACCTCCACAAATTTATCTAGCTCCTTTTTGAACCCTGTTACAGTCGTGGACTCTGGCAAGGAGTTCCACAGGTTGGCTGTGTCTTGTGTGAAGTACTTCTTTTTATTTGTTTTAAACCTGCTACCTTTTAATTGCATTTGGTATCCCCTAGGTCTTTTGTTATGGGAAGGAACACGTAACTCTTCTTTATTCGCTTTCTCCATACCAGTCATGTTTTTATAGACTTTTATCACATCCTGCCCTGCCCCATTCATCTCTTTTCCAAGCTGAGAAGTCCCAGTCTTATTCGTCTCTCCTCATATGGCAGTTGTTCCATACCCCTAATCATTTTGCTTGCCTTTCTCTGACATGGCTTCGTTGACTTCAGGGGAGCTACGCTGATTTACACCAGCAAGAATGCAGGTGTACCTATTACCTTTCTAATAGTAATAGTGTGGCAAACAAGGAAACAAACAGATTATTGTAATATCCACAGTGGATGCAAATGATTTTTAACAGGAAAGTAGTAACTTAGGAAAGTACCAGCCAAGGAAGGAAAGGCTAAGAAGGCAACTGTATGGAAATACAGGTTTATAGCGCGACTTACTAGAAATGGGTGTGATATGAGTGGTGGTAAAATCGAAGCGCGTAACCTCTTTGGGTCCATACTGCTGCACACTGACAAGCTGCCCTTCATACTGCACACCAGGTTTCAGCCCTGAGATAGTATAGGAGTTCAAGTGACCTGGGATGACGGCTTCTTTCCAAAGCGCTCTCTTGTTTTTCTGAAAGAACACAAACACCCAATTCCATGAGAGAGACCCCCAACACCCACAAGCAGACATAGCTACCTCCGTGTGTATATGGCTACCCATCACTACCATCTGGACTCCTGTATCTGTGGCAGGACTAATCTCAGGATGGACAAAGGTTCTGGGAAGGAGGAGGGGTAGGCAGAGCGACCGTCTACAGGGTTGGCTAATGTATAATGGGATACTGGACACTGTTAAAATAAGGGACATGTACAGAGGTTTTAATGACTCGGCTTTGAAAAGGTTTTAGCAGCTACATATGCCTAGCGATCATTCAATGGACAAGGAAAAAAGAAAAAAAAAAAAAAAAAAAAAACCACGACAACAATTCTCTAGCAGGTCCAATCATCCGGTCACACGCGGAGACCTCCTCGCTGATCAGTGCTCTCAAAGCTGCGTTTAATTTCTGCGGGAATTGATCAAAGACATCGCCACCTTTTTAAGATTGCCACCTGGGTGTTTAAAACCCAATTCATTAAGGACCCAATGCGAGATTCCAACTGACTTCACGGGGTTCTTGTAATGCCGAGCAATGGGTACGCGCCAACATGATTAACAGAGGAGTAGACATCTGTGAAGAGTGTTCTCCGGAGCATTTTAAGAGGACTCATTTTCATTGGTTAAAATGAATCACTCTTAAATATGAACAAACCAGCGAACTGCTGCTAATCTGTTTTAGCTCAGACTATACAGAAGAAAGAAGAGAGACTTGTGTTTATTTAATCTTCTGCCGGCTGTTTATAGCTTTGTATCCTGCTCATTTTTACCTCCTCATTAAGGTGACAATTTATCCTAGCTGTTCCAATGGTACAAAGCCAATGTTCCCTTCAAATAAGGGAGCTTTCATTCCTGCCCCCCAACAAAAATGCTTTTAAAAAGTTTTAACCAAAGGGCAATTTTCATCAGGAAATTTCTGGCTGTCGACATTTTTCAGATTTTCTTGGAAAAAAAAGTCAAAAGCCCAAACCCAAGAATTGTTTGATTTGAGGCTTTCGAGAGCCTTGCATGACAAGAGAGCTCTAAAGAGGGGTGATTTAGAGGATGCCCAACAGAAGCACTTACTGGTCTCCATCGGAGAATGTACTGAGAAATGTGAGAGGTTTCGGGTGCATTCCACTGGATAGGATGGGAGTTGGGATGACTTCCACTCTCGGTGATTATCACTTGCACAGGGCCAGTAGCACCTGAAAGAGAGGTTTCCCATTTGCACTTAATTAGGACATGTCTACACTAGGGAAACTATTTCAAAATTAATAAAATCGATTTAACAACGCCCGATTTAATAAAATCAAACTAGCATGTCCTCACTATGGGGAAGCAACAAAATTAGTCCAAGGCAGGCTCATTAATGTGGATGCACTACCTCTACATAGAGCCCCAGGAAACACTGGGGAGTAATTCGTTCCAATTACTCTGGCAAGTAGTTATTTCAAAATAGCAGCAGCGGCGCGTCCACATTACCGCTATTTTGGAAAAACTATTTCGGAATTAACTTAAACAACAAATCGTCTGG
Source organism: Pelochelys cantorii (assembly GCA_032595735.1). Taxonomy (NCBI): domain Eukaryota; kingdom Metazoa; phylum Chordata; order Testudines; family Trionychidae; genus Pelochelys; species Pelochelys cantorii. The sequence goes on from CM064332.1 coordinate 71,616,431, forward strand.
CAGCACTTTATAGACTAACAAAACATGTAGATGGTACCATGAGCTTTCGTGGGCACAGCCCACTTCTTCAGATGACCGGAGTTTTGAGTTTAGGAATTAGCATTATTCCCCGAGAAAGCAGGAGGACAGATTTCAGATTAAAGCGGCCTGTTATTTCAACGTAATGGACTTGATCGTGTGAATGTTCCACTTACTAATTCGACCTAAGGGGGGTTATTTCAAAATAAAGCCCTAGTGCAGAGCAAGGTCTAGGAAACTTTTCCCATTGGCTTGCTGTTTAGTGCCTCCAGGATTTATTAAATCAAAATTCTTGGGTGATATTATGAACAGTTTGAAATAAACAGATTGTCGCTCTATCCCCCATGCGCCAACACTCATTGCAGCAATTGGGTTGGTTCACCGATCTCTTGCTCTGAGTCAGCACGTGCTGGCTGGGTGCATTTAGGAGGGAGGCTTTGATTCAGTGCTGGAAGAACTGTGTTGTAAGTGGTACGGAGAGAGGCCTGCACAACAGAAGGGGGTAGATCGGCACAGCACAAGGAATAAAAGGACATTTTCCCCACACGTGAGTGTTCTCCGCATTTTGGTTTCATTTTTAAAAGTGAAAAATCTCGGCTAACTCGCAGCCGCATCCTGCGAGGAGCGAAGAACCTTTGGCCGAGGATCCTCTGCGCCTAAGCCAACTGGAGTTGGGCATGTTCAGCACCTTGCAGGATCGGGTCCCTGGAATGCTTTCCCAGAAGAAAAACCGACCTCCACAGCAGGACAGGCGACAGACTTTGCCAGGCCCTGGGCAATGTGTGTGTGTGTGTGGGGGGGGGGGGGGGATGTCAATGCAGGCATGCAAGACAGGTTGAGGCCTCAGGTGTAAGGGGCAGAGTTAAGGGCAGCCAGCCCTGCCTACGCTGTGCCTCCCTCAGCCAGCCTCAACATCACACAGGGTTCTGCAGGGATTTAAAGGCAGCTGCGCCGGGGACTCTGGGCCTTTTTAAATCACTAAGCTCTGAGGTAACTGCCCCTTGTCATCCCGCATATCAACAGCTCTGAATCAGCATCTGCCCCAGAGAGCTTCACAAGGCCATACAGAACAGTCCAGGTGCTTCCGGCCGCTGGAGAACCTTAGCTGCCAACCAGAGGGAGAGAAAGTCGACACCACAACCATCTGCAGCAGAACGTTCAGAAGGTGCCGGAACAGAAGCAGAACCAGGGGCAGCACAAGCGTCCGTAGGAGAGAGCCACATTTCTGTGGAGATACTTGTGGCTCCACCTCAGAAGTAGCACTTCCAGCCCTCTGTGGAATTACTTGTGCAGGAAGGTACCGTTCCGCATGCTGGAAAGTAGCCCTACATCCTCCTCTGATAGTCTGGGCAAGGATGCAGCCTCACACTTCAATAAAAAAAAAAAAAGGGGAAGGGGATATCTAACCATCTCCATCACATTTACACAAAGTGATCTATTCTCCCATCTTACTAGAAGAGGCAGGTTTTCTGCTGATGACGGAACAGCATCAGTTAAATGACACCGTGCAGGTTGCAACATCTCCGAATCAATTAACAGTCAAAGCTGGGGGTGAAGTGATAGTTTTAAGCACCTGAGTGGAGGAAAAGCATGACTAGCACACACAAGCCTACCAAGAGCCTTGAAGGTTTAAGCCCCAGATTCAGAAAAGCATTTAAACATGTATGCTAAGTGAATCCCTACACAGCAAAGCTTTTAAGCACAGGCGTGTGTCCCGCAGACTTTAAGCATGTGCGGAAATCAGGACCAAAGAGGTGAAAGGTTTAATCCAATGCCCAATGAAGATCAATGGGAAGACACCCATTGGATATTGGATCAAGCCCATAATTCAGTCCCCTTTTGCCTTGTTCCTGCTCCTCCCTTCTACTCATCCCTTCGCCAGAAATATGCGGTGAAAAGATTTCAACGCGATGCGGAGAAGGTCCGACTACTGAACACAGATGGTATTACTGTAGTAGGTGTAAGTTCCCGGAGAACTCCAGCATAGAGCTGTCTGATTCTGCAGGACGGCCTCTTATTTTAGCCATTAAATCTCCCCTCTCCCCCTCTTTTTTTATTAAGGTTTCCTTTTATAGTTTGGACAGCTATGCAACATACATACCTGCCTGTATTTAAAAAGACTTCCAGCCAAGCAAATCCTCACCCACACAGACTATTTTAAAGCATGTCAACCCCAAATCTACATTCAGGAACTTTATATTTGATTTATGGTCCCATTTCCAGGCACTCGGAGGACTAAAGAAAGTCTGAAGCCTGGGTTTCCAGTCTAAGGGAGCGCATATTTCACATAACTCAGTGAGATGTTTGTTTAGACGTCTGAGGAGTCAATGAGACTCTGCAAGCACCACTAGAGGAACTGAGGGGGGGGGAAAAAACCCAGAGGTCTGCATCCCATTCTTCCCTTTACTGGCAGCCCTTCGTTCTACCCAGTTCCTGGTTTGGACTCACAACAGAACTCTGAGACACTCAGAGAGAGAGAAGGATGGTTAGGGCTGGAGGTACAAAGGCCCAGATTCACAAAGATAGTTAGATTCCTAACTGCCATTGAAACCAACAGATGTTAGGACCCTTGCTGGATCTGCCCCGAAGAGACTGTAATTTGGCCAGGGTGCCACTCATGAGATACATTGATTATGCCACAGATTGTCTGTCTGACCTTGGGCAAATCTCTTAGCGCTGAGTCTGAGCCGGCTGCCTCCGGCACAGGGTCACTCCCCAGGGAGCTAAAAATAGCAGTGCAGGCATCCGTGTTTGGGGTGGGACCTGGCTCTGAAACCAGGCCTGAGGTGCGTGGCTCAGCCTGAGGGAAAACATCTAGGGGATTTGAGGGGCTTGTGTTAAGTCCACTGACCCAAGCTCTGAGACTCGCTGCTGGGGGGGATGGGGAGGGGATGCACACTTAGGCCACGTCTACGCTCCGCGGAAGATCAATGCTGATGCGGTTGATCTTCTGGGGCTTGATTTAGCAGGTCTTCACCAGACCTCCTAAATTGAACTCAGAGGGTGCCCAGTATTCCTGCTCCTCACGAGGAGCAAGGGAAACCGATGGAAGTGTTTGCTCCTATCGCCCTCCCGCTGTGTGGACGGTGGTGATTTAAGATACTCAACTCCAGCTACATAATTAACATAGCTGGAGTTGCGTATCTTAAGTTGACCTTCTGCTCCAGTGTAAACCACGCTTTGGTCTTTTGCCTCACATCCTTTCCTACTTCACAGGGGTGCCGTGAGGGTAAACCATTAAAGACAGAGGTGCTCAGGTTCCAGAGTGTTAATTCTAGGAGAACAAGGGCCATATAAGATACAAGGGGGATCTAAAGAGCCCATTTTACCCCTGCATGGGCCACCCAGCATGGCCAGAGCCTCAAGGGGTGGGGCCAAAGTAGCTGCTGGGGTGTCAAGCCCCTTCCATGCAACAGATGGAGAATCAAGAAAGCCGAGCCAGAATCGCCAATTCACCACAGAGCAGGAATAAGGCAGGTGATGACTTCTTCCCCCTCCCCCCCCACTCCCCGCACACACACAGAGAGCAACTCCCCAGCTAAGATGAAAATCCAAAAGTCTCAGAAAGTTCACAAACCAAACATTATTTCTCTGTAGGGTCATTTCTATACATGTTTAGGATAATTAGCTTATAAAACAAAGCATGATTTCACACCAGAAACCTGGCATTTTTCATTCCAACATTGCCAAACAATGCTTCACCACTTTTAAGTGGCTTATTCTCCCCTCTCCATTTTACTTTTATTTTTTAAACAAAAAATTTGTCAAAACCTCACCATTCTCTGGAAAAACATCTGCTTGGATGAACAGGCATTTTCTGACCCCGCTCTATGTATGAGTACTAACGTACGACCTACTCACAAATCATTTTATTTCCCTTAACACAACGTATGTATAAACAAGGAGTCGTCCTGTGGCACCTTAAACAGATTTGTTTGGCATAAGTTTTCGTGGGCAAAGACCCACTTCGTCAGATGCCCACAAAAGCTTAGACCCAAATAAAATCTATTAGGGTATGTCTACACTTGCACCCTCATTCGAGAGAGGGATGCAAATGAAGACATTCGAAATTGCAAATGAAGCTGGAATTTAAATATCCTGCGCTCCATTTACATATTCACGATACGGCGCTATTTCAAAATAGCGCTATTTTGAAATAACAGCCGCTGTTAAGACAAGGGTTTTCTCTCAAATAACCACGTCTTAACAGCGGCTGTTATTTCAAAATAGCGCTATTTTGAAATAACAGCCGCTGTTAAGACGTGGTTATTTGAGAGAAAACTCTTCTCTTGAAATAACTGGTAAACCTCATTGTATGAGGAATAAGGGTTTTTTCAAGAGAAGGGTTTTCTCTCAAAATAACCACGTCTTAACAGCAGCTGTTATTTCGAAATAGCGCTATTTCGAAATAGTGCCATAATGCGAATATGCAAATGAAGCACAGGATATTTAAATCCCAGCTTCATTTGCATCCCTCTCTCGAAAAAGGGTGCAAGTGTAAACATACCCTTCGTCTTTAAGGTGCCACAGGACTCCTCTTGTCTTTGTAGATGGAGACTAACACGACCAGCCCTCTGAGACTTGTCACAATGTATGTATGTAAGTAAATCACAGCCTGTTATTTTTGCTTTACCTGTGCTTTCACAAGGATTTAATTTACATCAACTAAAACCACCACACGGTTATGTCTTCCCTGCAGCCTAGTTTTGTTACTAGAGCATACTGGTTTTCCGGAGATAAATGTATGTGATAAGACAGTAAAGTACACAGGTCTGTCACATACTGCCGTGGTCCAATAGCTGTCAACTGAATATTTACCTTTTTCTGGGTCCCGCTTTATTAGCGCTTTTTCTGTCAATCATCAAAATGGGCCTGATAAACATCTCGCGGATGTCGAACAAATTATGCACTAAAATTGCTCTGTTGGATTTCCATGGAGCGACTCCATATTGATCCCAACTTGGAAGCAAAGTCTGGGCCAGTGACGCAAACACTGGGTGTTTTTTTTTATGAATTCTTCTCGGTGTTCAACTGTAAAGTTTTAATATTTAAACTAAGGCCCAGAGGGAAAAGCAACCTTTAAACAGAAATGTTGGTGCAACTGTTCCTCTTATCACGTTATGTTCATGGAACGACCAAAGAACAAACCAGCAAACAGAGACCTTGACCTGCTTATGAATATTTCCTAGAAGTGACCGGGCAAAGAAAAGGGCAAACGTTTTGTTCAGGGCATTGACCAGGAAAGGCATTTCTTGCCATGGTGCATTTTGCCATGGATAAGAAAGGTCTGTCCATGCATGGGATGGTATAATAGCCTCAAGCAATATAGAGACAGAGGACAAATTGCAGATCTATCATTTCAGTGCAACACCAAAGTAGAACCCACCAGGCCAGATTCTAGTGTGATTCTAGAGCAGTGTTTCTTAAACTTTAAGATGCAGGCACACCAAACAATTTTTTTTTTTTATGAGGAACACCAAGGATTTTTTGTGGAGGAAAGGAAAAAAAAAAAAGGGTCGGGGGGGGGGGGGGGTATTGACCCCCCCCCCAAAAAAGTTGCCTGCCCTTTTTAAGAACAGCCATTTTGAACTCTGTTCTCCACTGCACTCCTCTGACTGCCTCGCGGCACACCGGTGTGCCACGGAACACACTTTAAGAAACACTGGTCGAGAGGAACCCCGCTGTAGCCAATGGAACAACTCCAGATTTTCATTGTGTTCGGAGTCTGGCTTGTAAGCTTGACACACTTGTGTCTGCCTTCAGGTGGAAACGGTATTGCTCTAAAAGACAACCAACAGGAATTTCCTACAGTGGTAGGAGGTGAACAACTGCAGACCATCCCCAGGCAAAGGAACCTAGAGAATTAAAACCCTTACTTGCTTGTTATATGTAGGGAAAAGCATCTAACCTCATTTGATGTTGACAAGGATACGAAAGGACATGCCGATCAGAATGGGAAGCAGGCTGCAGAGCCCTGTTCATGAAGCCAACCCCATCCCATCCCACTAAAATAGAGTGAGTCAGAAGGTGGTGTGTAATCTTTGGGAGTCTTACCCGGAAAGGCCTGCAGAGGTTGACAATGCCATTCTCCAATTCCCCGGCCGTAGCAATAACACTGGTATCGAACGCCATGAACGTGTTTCTCCCACGAATCCCCGATTTGATAAAAGGTCCGGGATTCTGAATCCTGGCATTGGTCTAACGGCATGAAACAGGAAGAGGTAAATGTCAGAGGGTGACTTAAATGACCAAAAAAACAAACAAAGCCCTTGGTTGAGCGTACAGGAGAGTGATGACAAGGGAAAGCATTCCTCAAAGGGGCAAGAGAAGTCTAACTTCAAAACTAGGGAACATGGAAACTCATCCAGCCCTTGATTTACTACTGCAATGGCCAAGCAGATGTTTGGGCGTTAATTCAGCTGTGGTACGTTCTGGCCAATGGCAACATGCCCAAGAAGAGTCCTTCCACCCACCAGAGTCAATGGGAGTTTTGCTGCCACAAGAGTCTGTCCAGCAGATATTATTTTGGATCCTGGCTCTGCTTCAGCCACTGGACCTGTTCTTCTCTCCTTTAAGGCTCAATCTAGTTCCCATGAAGCCCATTGCAACACTCAGGTGTAAACTCTAAGGTAACACCATTCACTTCAACACACTGATCTCAGAACTGAGTGTAACTCACATCTGAAACCAGCTCAATAGAAGTCTTAGGCCAGGTCTACACTCATAGGGAATGTAAAATGAAGATACACAGCTCCAGCTATGTTAATTACGTAGCTAAAGTTGACATACCTTGTTTCACATTTCCCCACCATCCCCACAGAGGGAGGCCACCTCCCATTGGCTTCCCTTACTCCTCGCACAAGCAGGAATACTGGCTACCAATGGGGTTGCCCTCCGAGTTTGTTTTAGCGGGTCTTAACTAGACTTGCTAAATCGAACTCCGGAAGATGGATCGTTGCAGCTTTACTATAAATAAGGCCTTCCTGATGTATTGCAATGAGAATTAACTGTATGCTCTCTTTGGAAGAACAGGACTTAGGTTTGGAAAAATCAATGACAAAATTCAATGGACAGCATCTTTAACTATATATTTTTAACTAATTTAAAAACATTGCTTTCCTTCTTTAAAAGGAGCAGTTTGCAAGAACTCTATTATCTGATCTCCCCTGGTAAATCTGGGCAGAAATATAAATAAAGCAGAATTCAACCACTCAAGCCTTCTGAAACGTTGCCAAAGACAACATATTAAAGTTCTCTTGGGGTTGGTAAGCGCAGATCAAACAACTAAGTCCTATCAGATCAGAGTTCATCTTTGGTCAGAAATGTAGAAATCTCTTCATGCCAGCACTGAACTATGATGGTTTTAGCTCAACTCCGGAGTGCTATTAACACATGCACTCTTAGCATTGGCTTGCTCTTTTTGTTTGGCTGCCTCGTATAATAGGCAGCCAAATAAAATAAGTTTAGCCCATGGTAAGATAATATTTGCTGGTGGCGTCTTCCCTGCCATTCAGTTAGGAGACCAGAAGATTTCAGCCAAGATGAGGAAAGAGAGCAATTTACAAGCACGGGTTTAGCATTGCTGCTTGCTCCATACAGCTGTGGATTGCGTGAAGTCTGTCCCTGCTCAACCCCTTCTTTGTCAGAGTTCAGTCCAATGGGGAGCTGAAATGCTCAGTTTTACCCCCGAACATTGGCAGCTGCTGAAATTAGAGTGAGTGATAGGGTAGGGATACTCCCAGGATAGACTCATACGGAGTAAAATTGCCACTACCTATGGTCACTGCAGAGGTGGTCAGCATCTCCCATGACAGGCCAGATAACCCGAGTTAGGGCAAATTCTGCTCTGAGCCTCTGTACTCTAAATCCAGAGCACTGCTCTGAAGTCTCAGTCACTCCAGTTTTGTACGAGTAAGAGCAAGAGTAGATTTTGTCCAAAAATCTGGCCCTAATTCATACACCTGCCCCATCACTGGTTTCCTTTGTATTGCGCAGCTACATTCAGACCTTGACGAAGGGGAGCAGCTGGGAATTAACCTACCAACAGGATCGCATTTCCATCTCCCACGACCCTGGCCAAAGCAGGTACAGTTGAGCATGTGTCCTTCTTCATGACGCTTGTGGAATGTCTGGTTGACATCATAGGTGATGCCATCAACAATACACTGGTCTGAAAGAGAACAGAGTACTCACATTTAAAAATAGCAACAAAATACTTCTTCTGCTCAGCAGAATCCCAAACAGTGGAGAGAGACGTATTGCCTTGAGGGGCTATAGAAACTAGTCAGGTACGAAAGAGAGGCAGCCCCTTGGGGATCTGTCAAAGGTGTGAGATTAGCCCCTACAATTCCCTGTATTGACCGGTCAACATTGCATCAATGGGACTCTTTGGCCAGGTCCATACTAGACCCAGAAAGTCAGCTGAAGGTATGCAACTCCAGCTATGTAAATAACGTAGCTGGAGTCAACGTACCATAAACCGAGCTCAGCGCCATCTTCACAGAGGGAGGCCGACAGAAGCAAACACTCCTGTCCGCTTCCCTTACTCCTCGCAACTGCGTGGCTTACTGGCACTGACAGGGGGTGCCCTCAGCATTCGATTTAGTGGGTCTTAACTAGACTCGCTAAATCAAATGCCCGAAGAGCGCTCTCTGGCGCGGCAAGTGAAGACAGGGCCTTTGTGAGAGGTAGCACTACTTGCAGGAACAAGGCTTGTGGGATCCAGCCTTACTCAAACGGGGTTGATTATGGCACGGCATGTTGATTACAGCATGCGAAACAGCCTCTATAAGGACATTAAAAAACAAATCACTGCGTTTGCTTCTCAAGGTCTCACTTCTGATAGTCTTCCATGTACTGAGCACCCATTTCAGTGGAATTAAAATATTTAGTGTGAGTAAAGCTATCACAGGGTGGCCCAAAATGTTCTTGGTTCTTTATTTTGCTGGGTAGCTTGACGACACTTTGTTGTAACCCCAAGAGAAGAACTGATGGATTATACATCCAACTTATGACTAGTCCCCACTAATGCACTGCTGTGCAGGGTCGCATCCCCCAATCAATTCAGAGCTATGGTGATTTATACCTTTTGGGGACTTGGCCCCAACCTTTTACCCTTCCAGCCATCTGGTCAATGAAAGCAAGTGTCAGAACACAAGCACACCCGAAACCCCCAGGAGAAGGGAGCTGCTTTGTGAACAACTACTAATGTGGCTTGTTAATGGATAAGGCATGGAGGCTGCCTCCAAAGACCTGCCTCCAATTCCGGGTCATTTCATCTGTGCTGCCCCCTTCAACAAGGGCGGGGGAGGTTTCCCAGACAGCTGTGGTCTAACAGCACTGCGGAGAGAACCACACCCTTTAAAAAGGAAAACTTTCCCTGACGAGGCAACTTTGCTCTTTGCAGCAGACATTGCTTTAAACAGTTTCCTCTCACTCGCTGCTTCCCCTTTTTCCCCCACCAGACCCATCCTAGGGAAATGCAGAGCGTTGGCCACGGAGGCCGAGTTAGAGCAGCAGATCCTTTAGCTGTGCACCTCTCGCCTTCTTGCCCAAGACGCGTGGAAAACCTCAAAGCCCTTGAGAGCCTCTTTCCGTATAAACTATATCAAATTTCAGTTGTGGTGCAAGCATCCTTTCTTGGCTCTCTGACAGCACCCACTCGGCTTTTTCCAGACACAACGCCAGCACAGTAAGTAGCTTTCGGATGATCCAATGTCTACACTCTCCTCTTTGAAGTCCTCTTTTTTGGTGCTGTCTAAGCACTCCCCCCCTGAAAAGAAATCTCAGTACTGCCCTGCCGACTTTTCATACCGATTAGTCTGCAAAGAGAATTCATCCCACACCGGGGAATTAAAAACCTCACTTCCGAACAGCAAAACAGGACAGCGCGGCCCTTTAACCTGGCCTTCAAGCTTCAGACTAGACTGGGGCTTTATCTGCACAGGAGAATCATTCCAAATCAGCAATCAGAGTTGCGGTGGTACTGACTTTTAAATGTCAACAAGAGAATGTGCACTGACCGAGCTAACCGAGGTTTACCTGGACTCCCCCTCATCCCCAGTAAGTGCTGGATTGGCACTATTCTTGAATGTAAACGTCTAGATTTCTGAGCAAATATTCCTCCCTGTTCTCCACAAGCGAGACCTAAGGATGTAGAATTATTTCGGGGGTCTGATCCAACTCTCAGTGACATCAGCGGAATGAATCCCTTGGTCTCCAATGAAGAATTGGACCATGGAGGCACCAAGGGCCTGAAGATACCTACCTCTGAGTTGGGAGTAGGCAATGCAGGTCCATTCACCACGGCCATTGCCGACGCACGTGCATTTCATCATGTGGCCCATGTCGTGCTGCTTGTCCCACTGGTCTCCCACGCGGTACATGACGCCTTCGTTGGTTGTGCAGATTTCCTCATGGGCTGTTTGAGGAGGGTGAGGGGTTTACTTAGCAACCATTGCCATGAACACCAACAGTCAAATAATTCACTGGGCACCTTCCTACTCTGCTACGGGTTCTATGGCCTAATGGGGGAGGTTATGGCCCTACTAGATGTTCAAATCCCACTTTCACTGCATGCTGATGTTCTCCAAATGCAAGGCCTCCACATTTGTTTACTTATTCCAGATTAGGTCTCTCTGCCTCCAAGTCTGTTAGTCTCTAGCGAGGCAAGCTGGGTGTGATGCCCTGTGCTTTGCTGCATGGGCAGTTATGGGCGGCTATGCAAACGGGCAGAGTAAAGTACTTTCTATTTGTAAGACCAAAGTGTCTGCTCCAAAACCCCTTTAGAAGGCTGACAAGAAATGTGAATTGGGCAACAGCTACCTGGAGGCCACGAATGGCGGAAGGTTCACCAATGACGGGTGCAGCTCAGTGGACGCTGGAAGGGGGCGCTACATCTCAGTTGCCGTTCAGCTGAGAACCACCGGTCCTGGACAGAAACCAGCCAGAGCTCTTCCCACCCAGCACCAGCCCTCATGACTCACCAGCCATAGGGCAGAAGCCAAACTTCTGGTCGGCGTCATAGTTCTGAGTAGTGCCGCACCACTTCATGTTGTCTCTCCGTCCCTCCGAAGTGCAGTCAGTGTAGTTGCGATTGTTATACAGGAAGGGGAAGTGGCACAAGGCACCATTGGAGTTGCCACCCCGGGTCTGGACCAGAACTGCAAAAAGCCGGAGAAGTAAAGCAGAGGGAGCCGGCATTCTCCTTGAAGGAGCCGGGAGCTGTTGCAGAACATAGCAGGGACATGCTGTTCACATGTGCCCCTCAGAGTACCCTTAGCGCTTTTCTGAGGGAGACTAAATTTCATCATGTACATAGAACGCCTGTGAAAGGCTGCTCCACGCTCAAAGGAGCTGCCCAACCAGAAGGAACCTCCCACACCCCCATAACAGATGTGGACCTGGCCATGGGAATCACTGAGGTGTAGGAAAAACCCTCATGGGCTCTGTGCACCAGGGAAGGCACTGGTATGGGAGCTCCTGCATGCCCACAGATCCTCCTGGTGGGGAGAATCAGACATCCTGATCCATCTGCTTCAGCATTTCTTTGCAGCAAAAGCGCGGCCAGGAACAACCAGGAATAGGGCCAGGGAGCTGTCCCAGTGACTCAGCTATTCCCTCCGTTCTAGGACACCCGTACAACCCCATGGAGATACATGGGTCTGGATGGATTTAACTGAGAGTTGAACGTGCCCAGTGACTTTAAACAAAACATCCATCCTTCAGAAACCGTTACAGCTCAATAACATACAAAGAGCCAGGAAGCTTGAAGCCTTTGCTCACGGCCCCCTCTGTTGAGATGTCCATGCCCCATAGTGGAGCAAAAAGGGGCCTCTTAGAAACCTATCACCGATGCCATCGCGAGCAGATGAAATCCACACATCGTCTTCAAGTAGAATACATGGGACTCGATGGAAAGGGATTGAGGTTTGCACTGGAAGGGACCAGAGGAACCCCATGCGAATGATACACTGCTCAACAACGGATCTGAGTAGTATTTCACCACTTTACTAAATCTACCAATATAGGAGTAACTTCAACTGCACTCCACTAAGGCGCCGATCAAGCAGAAATTCACCTGCCTGGCTGCTGTCTTATGGAAAGTCCATGGCCTTCCTGGGAGATGCTGCGAAAAGACCTTTGCCCACATGTTGATGTAAAATACCCTTTCCCAGTGGCAGATTAGGGTTACTGCTCCATAAGGCAATCTGACAGGCGAGTCAGAACTGAAGGCATGGCATCCGAGGATCCAAGGAAAAAAAGTCATGGCCTTATATGGACCCAGGCTCTTGTCTGATGGGCTGAAATTCAACCAGCCAAGAACGGTCTAACGTCCCTTGGATCAAAGGCGGTGAGCTGTACTCTGGCTAACAGCTCTGTTTGTAAGGTCAGGTAGGGAGAGCAACAACAGGACACAGATGTTCTTAAAAAATGCTGATCTGGGCCCTTTTTTTGCAGCGTTGTATGGGAGAGACCCTCTCTAGCTAGTTAAAGAAAACTGTCCCAAAGGCAAAAGGAGGGTTCTTGTGAATCTTCTCTGCATCCTACAAACATTAAACTCACAACTCTGGGATGTTGTGGCAGTGCCTATTACATGCCAATTTAGACTGGCTAAGGATCTGGCCTATATATGTATATTCACTCTCCCCAGAGACTGGACATTCCACCTGTTTTTCCAACACATTTCCCCAGAGGCGCTTACCATTCTGTTCCGTGCAAAAGGAGTATTTGTTGTCCTGTTCGAAGTTGGAGGTTGTGCTGCACCACAGGTGTCCGTCCGAGCGCCCTTCGGTGGTACACGAATAGAAGGTCCTCCCACCATAGGTGAACGGCAGAACACATGGTTCCCCATTGGAATTGCCCCCATAGGTTTGGGTCACCGCTTTAACACAAGCAAAGCACAACACGACGTTACGACTCGGAGTCCTCACTCCGGTTGTGTGCCCTAAAGACACTCTAGCTTCCCTGGGCCAAATTCTCAGCCAACATAAACAGCACCAACTTCAGTTATCCCAGGCCAATTTATAGCAGCCGAGGATCTAGCCTAGTAACATTACCATTCAATCTCTATTCTCCAAAATGCTATGGCTGCCACTTTGTTTGAATAATGTTACTAATTCTGTTTCCCATGGCTTCATTCTCTGAACATATGGAACTCAACAGGAGCTACTTCTGTCCTATAGAACCAGGCCCCAAATAAGACCAGGAAGAAATTTTGATTTTCCTTCTCCAAGCTGTTCCTCTTCCTGCATACTCTTCAGAATTCCCTTCTTATACTTTTGCCAAGATCCTAATTTCTAGTGAGTGACAAAAATCCCCCAAAAGGTTTCCTCTCTCCTAAGTGTAGGTAGGGGCCATCATGAATGCACGTTGTAAGTGTCGGCCTACAAGAGTATGTCTTCACATCTACAGAAACTGGGATTCACAATAAGTGAAAACAGCTGAATTCTCACAGGGCCTGCCTACACTACGTGGAAGATCGATGCTGCTGCAGTCGATCTTCTGGGGTTTGAATGAGCCAATCTAGTGAAGACCCCCAAATTCAGACTGAGAGGGCGCCCCCGTCAGCACCGGTAGTCCTGCTCCTCCCGAGGAGGAAGGGAAGTTGATGGGAACATGTGCTCCCCTCAACCTCCCGCTGTGGGGACAGCGCGAAAACACAATTTAAGACAACTCGACTCCCACTATGTAATTAACATAGCTGGATCTATGCATCTTATGTCGACTTTCCCTTTTAGTGTAGGCCAGGCCTCAGTGCCTGATCCGGTGAAGTCATGGGACTCTTTGCACGGACTTCCATTGGCTTTGTATCGAGACCCAAGTGCAAAGGCTGCACTAAAGCTCATTCTCTTACACGTTGGGCACAATCCAACAAAGCATTTAAGCATGGGATTCCATGGTTACACACTGGAACAAGCTGCCTAGGGAGGTTGTGGAATCTCCATCTGTGGAGATATTTAAGAGCAGGTTAGATAGACATCTTCCAGGGATGGTCTAGACGGTGCTGGGTCCTGCCATGAGGGCAGGGGACTGGCCGTGATGACCTCTCGAGGTCCCTTCCAGTCCTAGTGTTCTAGGATTCCATGGGACAACTCCCACAGACAAAGCCCCGCGCTTGCACACTGGGGCTTTGCGGCAGTGGGGTTTTGCTGTGTCTAGGGGAGCATCCAATGAAAAGCTCCTACCTGTCTCCTGGCAGCTGACTCCATTGCCCAGGCAAGTACAAAGCATTTGCTGGCTGCCCTGCGTCTTGAGCCACTGCATGCCAATGGAGTACACCACCCCACTGTCCGTGACACAGTGGCCATAGGGCGGTGGCTGAGGCTGGGGCTGGTAAAGTGCTGTTCGTACATCTGTGAAGGTCGGGGATCCAGATCCTGCGGCAGAAATAAGGGGAAAAAGAAAATCTAGGTCAAATGCTGGGATGTTGCTGTGCTAAGCCCTTTCCAGTGGGAAAGTCGGTTAAAAGTTGTCACCCAGTTTAACTTTTAGGCATCGTTGTCTGCAGATATTGAATCACTTTCCATTTTCGCAACATTTGCGTGCACTTCAATTAGTAAATTTCAACATTAAAAACCCCTCTGTCCATGCTAATAATCCTCCCGCAACAGCGATGGCACCGCCAAGAACGGTGAATACAGCTGGTCAAAAATGCCCGTTTTTTCCTCCCCACAGGAAAACATTTGAAAAAGGGGAGGACACAAAAATTGTAAGTTTTTTTTTTTTTTAAGTTTCCTATGACCAGGTTTTGCTTTTTTGGATGAAAACCAAACACTGAAAATGGGAAAGGAGAAGGAAAAACTCCCAAACTGGAAAATGAGATTTGGGAATGTTTTCTCCCCGGTTTGTCATAAAAAAACCAGAAACATATTGAAAGAAACAGGATTTTTCATGAAAAGTCTATTTTGGGGAGAAAAAAAATTTCCAGCAAAAACATTCTCAAGGGACATTTTTCAGCCAGCTCCAGTTAAAAGTAATATGCAAAGACACACAAGCCCCTGGTCCAGAGGGAAATGTTACACTTTCCACTTTTCCTACCACCTGTTCGGATTCACCAGCAACAGCCATTTGGGAGCAAAAGTACTGGCAAGGTATTGAAGCCACTGGAGTTTTAAGCATTGAGTGGCTTAGGCCTGGCTCTGAGCTCTGCTTTTGAAGTACTTGAAATTTCCAGGAGCTCTGTCTCTATTAGCATTCCCATCCTGGAGCTGAATTGGTGATGGCAAGAGTAGGAAATTAGTAACAAAAACCTAGTGTGCCCACCCCAGGGGAAAGGCTAGATTTACACAGTAAAGGCAGAAATAGATCCTTAAAGTGACCAAAAAACCCCACCTATATTAAGACAGACAGTAGAAGCAGAATATTTTACTGTACATTTAGGACAGAGGACACGAAATAAATCCCATACCAAAAATCACAAAGGATCTGATATGTAAATGCAATTCACTTAATATGCAAAAGCATCACTGACACTTCCACATATTCAAGCTTGAACAGTTTAACTTCTGACATCCATGAGGCCTTCAAGTTTAAACGTAAAACGTTTAAAGTCAGTCACCCGGTAGAAAGCCTATTGATTTCAAAACTATCGATCTGAAGTACCACGTTTTTAAAATATAGCCTCTATTTATGGGTCCATACATCGGCACATGCACATTCAAACATGCCACAAAATTGCAAGTTGTCTACTCTGCACGTGAAGGCCCCTTTTGGGCATGCGAACTCAGCATCAATGAATTCTGTCATTTGTTCAGGCCCAAAAGACAACAATGTGTGTCCTGTGCTACTCCAGGCTCCGTGGCACGGAGATTTACCACTTACCAATGCCAGTGGTTTGCACAGCTGAATGCCTCTCACATTTCCACTCGCCTCTGCCGTTGCCGGTGCAGATGCACTGAAGCAGGTTTCCTCGGTTATCCTTCTTGCTCCAAGTATCTCCAATTCTGTACGAAGTCTTGGTGTCCTGATCATTGCACCGATCTGCAGAAGAAAAGAAACAGTTACAACAAAGGGAGCAAGGCTTAGCTTTCCACGTATTTAGCAGCATGCCCATCACAAAAGCTCAGATGGTCCTTCGTTGATCTTTCGCAACTAATCTTCCACCGAGCGGTTCGTTTCCTACCACCAAATTCCATCGCCCCTCCACAGGTAGCCATATGCTTTAAAGTCCTGATTGTATTACAGAAAGGCACGACATTCTAAAATAGTGGCCAAACTTCCATTGATTTCAATGGAAAAAGCTTTCACCGATGGATTTTAACCACGGTTTCAGCTACCACCATTTTGCTCCCAATGGAGGCAAGGCAGAGTGTGATGCCCACTGGGGAGTCACTGACTACTCTTGCTAATAGTTTTCACAACCATTTTAAGCACCTTGTGCCTTGTCCACATTGTGGGGAAAACCCGCTAAGTTGAAACCAGTTTTAATGTTGTTTCATTCTAAATGGTTTCTTAGCGCGGCCACTGCATGCTGGAGGCAGAGCCCGGTTGAATCTCATGAGCCTATTTCACATGGAAGCAACTAAATCCTCTTTGATGGACAATGCCTGTGGGTCAAATTCTTCATCCAGAAAGATGCAAGCAACTGCTATTACAATTAATGGAAGTTGCACATGTGTGTCTGGGAATCCTGCCTTTAACCGATGATGAATTGAGGAAATAGGCTCAAACAATATCTTAATAAACTACTTCTAGCTGAATGCAGAGCCACATGGATTAATTCATTCTTCTTCCATGACATTTTACCCGCACATGCAACTCAATACAATGACTCACTTTTAAACATGGGTCAAAAACGCTCCCCTATACAAGATGAGCAACTGAAATGAGGTACACATTACTTCCAATTGCTATTGAGTTAGAGTACATTGGGTCAAACACCAACATGTGGAAAACACATTAACAAATCACAGTGGACAAAATACACAGCGCTGTGTATTTGCCAAGAAAGAGGTAAGTCACTAAAGGGCTGATAATGTATTTATATGAATATGAATAGATGGAGACTTATTCTCTGAAGACTGGGTGTTTCAGAATGGGCACCCAAGAATTTAGGTACTCCAAATCACCAGTTACTTTGGAAAATCTTGGCCATAATACTTCTGTTTTACTCACACATCAGTACTCCTACTATGTGGGCCATAATGATCATTTTATACGTAGGTAATGTATGTATATGTGGGATTGTATTTTGGAAACAAAATCCACTATCGGAAAAAAATGCATGTTGCCTTTTCCTATAAGAGGGCTACTCAACATGTGGCCAGTGGGCCGCATGCAGCCCACGGCCTGTTTGCGGTGCAGTTTGAGTTTACATGAGGCTCAACATGCAGCCTGCAGGTGGAAGCCAAAACAAAAGTAGTCAATATAACGGTCCTCTGTTGATATGCCTTTTAGTAGTTAAATTCCTGGACTGTCATTGTTCATTAAAAGTGCTGTCATATGGGTGGAAATTGGGTAAATATTGCATTGTATTAATATCAGCAGAACGGACTTAAATGGGGCCTGTGTGTCTTGCCTTAATCTTCGTATTCATGCCCGTCAGTGTGAAAGGAGCTATTTGCATATATATATATATATAAGCAGCCACACTTAAGTTGCGGCCCTCGGCACGTGCTGTATCATTGTGGCCCCCCGGGGCTTCCAAAGTTGAGTAGCCCTGACCTATCAGGTTCTCCAGTAGATTGTGGGACGAAGACACTGCCAAATTGTTTGAAAGCAAGTAGGGGAAAAATAATTAAGTGTCAAATGGGAAAGGATAAAGAGAGAACATGTTTTGTGCAAGCTTCAACATTATAAATCAATAAAAAGAGCTGAAATTGTCAAGACTGGGTTTTATAGCTTATTACTTGACTACTGCTCTCCAGAACTTCACTTTAATCCCAAACCTCTGTGGATTTTAGTTCTTTGCCGTTCTATTGTTTATATTAGTGAAAAGATATTAGCTTTTTGTCCCAAGACAACTGGGCAAGAGGCCATTAAAGACTATGGAGGAAGATCTCAAAACCCACATGACAAAGGTACAGGAGACCCGGTCAAATTACTTTCGAGTAGATGTACAAACTGTTGTAGCTGCACAAAGAGGTTTGTATCTTACAGTACATAGAAGAGAAGGCAAGAAGCAGAAGTCATTTTTAAAGGCTCTATCTACATTTTACAGGCCTAAGTATTGGGGCATTTTGCAACAATGCAGTTGCACGGATATAAAACGAGTATAAAAAGGGATGCACTTGTGTGAAGAGAACTTTGCACAGCTGCAAAGTATTTACACTTAAGGTTCACACCATTGCCTAAAGCCTCAGTGTGGCTAAGGAATTAGACTAAATAATCATTGTTTTGCCTTACAGATGATGTACCAGAATATGTTAAAAACTGAACAGACAAACCCTGCATTTTTAGAGCTCTACCGGAATTTTTGGATTAGTTAGTAATGCCAGAATGTCAAGAAAGATAAACCAAATGACACTTTCCTTTTAAAAGCATCTTCTCTCCCCCTAGGGAGCGGAGGGGCAAGGCAATTCTAAGCCAAACTTGGCACAAGTCCAATGACTTGCTGGAGCATATATAGAGAGGGTGGATAAGTGTGTAGTTTAGTCCATTAGATCACCCTTTAGCTCATATGTATATTTCCCAAAAGCACAACATGGACCTAACATATGCACTTGCACAGAGAAAGAACTCCATAGTGTACCCACAAAGGGCGTGGAATTCCAGAACAGGAGATGGCAAAAGCCATTTGCAAATTTTGGTTGTGACCCATTCCTACATTAGCGTTTGACCTAGTCCCCCCATACAATTGGTTTTGGTGCCGTCCAGTGTTACACCCACTTCCCTCTGAAAGATCAAGCACACCACACCCTTGAAGGGTGTCTTCCTTTTCCTTGTCTTAGCTTGTTAAAAAGTCTGAGGTGGTCACCACATTAGTCTAACTTTAAAAACAAAATGAGTAGTCCTGTGGCACCTTAAAGACTAACAAATATATATATTATCCTGAGCTTTTGTGGATAACCCACTTCATCAGATGTGTTCTACTTTACAGACAATACACATCTGATGAAGTGGGTTATACCCACGAAACCTGGTGATAATATATATTTGTTAGTCTGTAAGGTACCACAGGACTGCTCTTTTTTTTTCGTCTTAGCTTGTGCATTCTGGGCCCCGAAGGAGGGATAAGAAAAGCCAGCATTTTAGAGCCCCAGACAAATGGAGTTCACCCGCCATTCTGCATAGCGTTACTGATACGTACTGCGGGAGGTGCAGGTGATTCGCCCGCTGCCTTCACCTAAGCAAGTGCAATCCACCATCATCCAACCTTGGTAGGGCTTCTCCCAGGTCTCTCCGACAACATAGGATGTGCCAGCCGTGTTGTCATAGCACCTCTCAGCTGCAGGGAGGGAAGAAAAGACGGGTTCTCGCAAAGTATTTCCAAAAAAAAAAAACCAGCCTCTCATCTGGGGATGACAATGCCCCAAACCAACGTCAGGGGTCATGACCACCCGAGCCTCGCCATATTGATAGATGGGAGGAAGCTGCCGGGACAGTAAAAGGTTGTAGACACTGCCGGTGCCCCAGGTTCAATTAGAGCAGGATAAAGCTGTGAATCTGTTCCAATTAGAATACCTTGTTTTAATATCGGGTTCTAGAATGAGCTCGGCGAAGCCTGGCCTCTCGAAGAACCGTGTCAACACCTTTACATACCTACAGGCTTGCAGGTCCACTCCCCTTTTCCATTGCCCAGACACACGCATTCGAGCATGTAGCCCCCTGTCTCATGAGGTCTGCGCCAGGTGTCGCCAATCTTGTAGGACTGGCCCCCCTCATGGCACCGGTCTGTGGCAAACAGAGAATGGGTCAGTCAGTGCTCAGCTGAGAACTAGGTCTGTAAACAGTCACTGCAGAATGGCAAAACAGTCCAATCCCCCGCGACTTATCACCCTTTGCAGGCATCCCAAGGCAACGGGAGATGAGCTTTTAGCGAAGATAAATACCAGGAGGGAACAAATCAGTGTCAGGAAATCAGGGCCTGAAACAGAGATTATCTCCAGGCAGCCTCATCGGCACAGATGTCCTGCTTTGGGCCACCCAATTGGCTGCAGACGCCAGACACCTGCTGGTTCTTCAAGCAGCAGCAGCTGCTTACTGGCTGCTTGATGCTCATGGCCACCCATTGCTCCTCTTGCCTCATCCTGGACCTCTGACTTGAACCCCTCCTTGCCTCCTACCCTGCTTGCTCCAATTCCTGACAACCGGTTTGACCGGGCCTTTGGCTCCTGGCTATAGACTCTCGCTGACCCTCAGCTCTGGGATCCAGTTCCTGCCCTCCAGTTTGACGCTTGGTTTTGGCTGCTGACTTCAGCTCGGATCCTACTCCTTGGGGGCTGATGACTGCTGTGGCCTCTTGTCCTGACACCCTTTCTAACCACTAGGCTAGACCACCCTCGTTCCGATTGGCTGACAAGCAGGCACTTCCTGGAACATCAAGAACAAGTTCCAAATAGAAGAGTTATTGACACTTTTTAGAGTTTCTCAGTCACCAACAGAACTCAGGTGAGACTTGGTTTCATCCAAAATGTTTTGTTTTTCCAGAAAATATATTTAATGGCTTTTGATGGGACATTTCTAAAGTAAAGAAATTCAATTTTTTTCAGTTTCCCATTGCATTTTTCATTTTGTTTTGGTTCACAATTATTTTTTTTATTTTCAGTTAAAAAAAAAAAAAAAATCACACCAAAAAGTTTCTCAAGTTGAACTGAAATGAAAACTTTGGGGTCAGATCAAAACAAAACTTTCATTAGACACTCCCACAAAAGTTTTAAAATGCAAATAAATTATTATTCACAGCTTTAAAAAAAAAAAACATTTTTTGACTAGCTCAGCTTAAGCCTGTTGAATTGCCTCCAACCAGGAGACCAAGAGCAGCAGCCAGATTTTCCAGTACAAGATCTGACGGGGGAGGATCTTATGGATGATATTAAGATATTCATCCACCTTACTTTTAAAACTCAAAGTACTGTTAAAGTGTGGGCCAATTCAAAGACTTGCATGGGAGCATAATGACCAGGTGGATTTGTAATAAATACATTTAATCTCCCACTAGTTAGCACAGATCCATTTGCCGAAAGAACAGCAAATGCGAGATGTGCAAGGGCTGAGCCTGAATGGAGAAGGATAAAGCTCTGATTGAGATTCAGAGGCACCTGACCCAGGTCTAATTCCTAAAATGAGCAAACAATTTGAGCGGCAGCAGCGACATGCAGCCGGAGTCAAAGTGAAGCATGGTCAGAGGAGCCTTCCCACAGACTTCCGTGGGCTTTGGATTGACTCTGTGATGAGAAGAGTCATTTCACATTTTGAACTGTAAATCCCCCATTACGGATTCTGACCCTGCCCTGTGTGGCTCCATGGAATTCACGGCAGATCGAGGGTCCATGTCCGACAGCCTGTGGGAAGTACGCAGCAGTGCGTACTGCAAACAAACTGCAAACCAAACCCAGCCCGCTATGGTATCAAAGATGCAATACACTGTGATTCTCAAAGACCGCGTAGGGACTGGACTAGCTAAGCCCAGATGTACCAAGAAAGTCCCCTTCATCTACGGCCACAGACTGTCTGCAGGCTGCGAGTCTATCCAGGAGCTGAAGAGAAGTGGCTGAGGGGACACAAAAAGCACCCAGCCACTCCAAGGAAAGGCTTTCCAGATAGGGAGGCAACAAAGTGAAAGAGGGAGCAGAGTGGAGGGGGATTGAGGACGGGCAACCGAGCCTAGTGAGTGGGTCACCAGGAGTGGCCCTCCGTCTCCGTGGGCTGCAAGACTGTTGGAACCACGCTGGTCTGCTAGGATAGGGGAGTTTTGTCAATTGTACTTGCATCCCTACAATTTGTGGGCAGTGCCAATTGACCCGTAGCAGCGCGTTGATTGGCTGCATAGGGAGCGCCCGGCTCTCAGTCAGTGCTGTGTGCCAGCCACAGCCACCTCCCTTCACGTGCCCTGGCTGTGTCACTATTAGCACTGGTAGAAAAAAAACTCCTCAGGCAGAAACCCACAGAATCTGGCAAACCCGAGTGCAGGCAACGGCAAGCAATGTCTCGCAGGCCACACCTAGAACCTCGATGGGCCTCATGCAGCCCTCTGGCCGCAGACTGCCCACCAATGATCCGAGAGATCACAGCGGGGCCCCCGAATCTCCAGCACAGACCCACAGAGCGGGTCACTAGGGAGGTCACACTATGGGGCAAATCGCGGGTGTAAATCAGCACCGATCTATTTAACTCCTTGAAGCAATGCCAATTGTCACCAGATGAGAAGCTGACCTTTGCGGCTCTAGAGTTACCATCCAGATCTAATGCACCTCTGTAAGAGACACACAGCTGCTGACGTACTAAGTCCGATAAGCAGGGCACGACCATGCTTAAAGCCCTGCCTTTAACACAGCATCCGCTGGAATATTTGCTTTGAGATTACAGGCCTAACCCGGCTCGTGTGAACCAGTCTAATAATTCCACTGACTCCTCTGGGGCCGTTCGTGTGAAGAGGATGAGCTTTTTCAATGGAAAGACTCCAGTTGACTTCACCGGGCTTAGCACCAGTCCCCATGCTCCTAAGGAATTAGCTGATCAGCATTGCATTTGGGGCTGTCAATTGCTCTGGAAAACATGCCCCCCCCCCACCAAAAAGCAGTGGCTTCAGCAACGCAACTGTGGCTACCTACTTGCAATGGTGCAGCTGATCCGCCCCCGGCCAGCCCCGATGCAGGTACAATCCCAGATCATGGAGTCCTTGGGGCGCTCGTAAGTCTCCCCGACCCGATGGGTAGATCCAGTGTATTTGTCGAAGCACGTTTCTTCAACTGCAGTGGGGAAGAAAGTCCACGTGACCACAAATGTATGCACAGGTGGTCACGTTCCACGTGCAAGAACACAAACCACGTAGACCCTTATTCCGGCCCTTCCCCTGCGGCTGTTTTCTCTTGTCCAGGAAAATTCAGACAGGGTCTAGTGTTCCCTGAAGAGCGACAGCCACCCAGCAGGAATTCATCCAAGCATGAGGGCTCGCACAAGGCCCTCTCCACCGGGGCTGCTCAATCTTTTCCCTGCTGAGTCCCTCCCCACCAACGTGCTATAAAACCCCCTGGGCCACACTCACTGGATTTCTGCAGAGAAAAGCCAGGGCTGGCACTTGAGCTAGCAAGCAGGGCAATTAGTTGTGGCCCCATAAAGCGACATTGCTCAGCTGTCGGCTTCAGCCCCAGGGAAGAACCTTGGGCTTCAGCTCCGTGCACTGCAGCTTCGACTTTCTACCCTGGCCCCCAGCAAGTCCAGTGCTGGCCTTGCTTGGCAGCCCCTCGGAAATCTGCTCTCAGCCCCCCCTCCACCAGGAGGCCCCAGACTCCTTGTTGAGAGCCGCTGCTCGGCACAACCGTGAGCCAGCTGCTTTGTGCTGCGCCAGCAACAAAAGACAACCCTAAGCCATCCCATCAGTTAAGAGAGTTTATGGCTGCTTTGCAGCCCCAGAGCAGAACTGGCAAGAGCCAGAGCAAGCCAGTGAAAACAGCCCAATAAACACAGTTCAGGCTGATCAGCCAAGTGTCCCTGTTATTTCAAACAGGGTCACCCCCTCTGCCCGCCAACTGTCTGTTACATTTAAAAATCCCTCTGTTATCTGAAACCTCAATTAGCCACATGTATTCCACGTCCCCCTAGGACACATAGGGCATGTCTACACGAGGAAGTCATTTCAAAATCTGAAATATCTACTCCCTAAATAACAACAACAACAAAAAAAATCGAACTAGTGTCCCTACTACAGGGGAGCCTCGAAATTAGTCCGAGGCAGGCTCTGTTATTATGGACACGCTACCTCGACTTAGAGCCCCAGGAAGCACTGGGGAGTAATTACTTCCAATGACTTTGGGGAGCTGTTGTTTCGAAATAGCAACAGCAGCGCTATTGCTAGATAACGGTTTCGAAATAAGCGTTATTCCCCGAGGAAAGCAGGAGTACCGATTTCGAAATAACCAGCCCCGTTATTTCGAAATAACGGGCTTAAGTAGTGTGGACATGCCACTCACTATTTCAAAATAAGGGGGGGTTATTTCCAAAGAACTCCCTAGTGTAGACCAGGGTTTAGATAGCTGGGGATGCAATGTAGTATCAGAAAAATCAGAAATAGGTATAAGAACTTTACCACCAACTTTACAGCCAACTATGGAGCGCGCATATGCAAGTTAGAAGGACCGTGAAACAAGTTGCAAATAAAAGTCAACATTAAGAATGTCTTTTAAAGCCTTGTTACTACATGAGGCTCTGAAATGCATGTTAAAAACTATATTGATAATGGAACCAGATAAAAAAGTTGAGAGAAGTCAGAGCTGGAAAGTTTGGTTCCAGATCAACTCTGCATTTGTTCGGGATTTCAAACTGAGGGTCAGGACAGATCACAGTAGAGATGAGACTGGCTGCAAAGTTCACAGTCCGATCCAGACTTGAGATGGAGTTGTGTTTGGACCCAAGGTTCTGATTACAGACCCATGTCTAATGGAGAATTGCTCTTAAAAAATTGCAGGCCAGATCCTCAGTGTAAATCTGCATCAATGCAGTACTGGCTCTCGTGCCAATTATCAGCTGAGATGCTATAAGTTTTTTAATGCATATTTTAATTGGCCGCACAACCCATTCTGCGTTCAAAGATAATGAGTCCAACCAACTTACGTTCGGGCTTGCTTTCGCAGTTAAAGCCTCTGCTCCCCCCATAGCAGGTACAGACAAGCATGTTCCCCAGGTAAATGCGTTCCCATTGTTGGTTTATCTGATAATGTCTCCCATTGTCATAACAGCCCTCTGAAAAAGAAACAGAAGTCGTGGGTTACTTTAGCTGCCTTCCACCACAGAGCTCCAAACACAAGACCAAAAGGGGAGTTGAATCATTATTTTCTTCTCTCTTAGGTCCTGGTCCTGCCTTCTCTGCACACGCAAAATTCCCGCTGAGACCACGGCAGTGTGGGATATGCAGGGAAAGCAAGATCAAGCATTAGATACTGCAGCAACTGCCGGGGAGTTCAGAAACACTTTGAAACAAGAGTTTTAAAATCCCAGCTAGGGCCCGAGCCAAAGCTCCAGTCAACTCAACGGAAAGGCTGCCACTGGCCTGAGTGGACTTTGGCCAGGTTCCCGCTTCTGCAGGAATGCTTCCCAGGTTGACGTTTACAAGCAATTGGTCCGCTCCAGTTCTAAATATGCCAAGTGGCCAGACTTCCACTGCTTCCCTTGAGAGATCGTTTCACAGCCTGATAGATCGCAGGGCCAGGAAGTTTTTCCCCTGATGTAGCCTCAAAGCCCCCAGCAAACTGCTCCCAATTTGTTTGTGGAAAGAAAGGTTTTGGGGGTTTGCTGCAAGGTTGTTTGTCCAATGCAGAGAACAATACAACTATTGTGCGCGCGCGTGTGTGTGTGTGTGTGTTTTAAACGACAGGTTCTAATGGAAACCATACACACAGAACTGCCACATGAAAATTGGCAGCTGGGTGGTTCAAATGTACATTTCATCACCACTTGCTGCAATGAAAACAGATCCCATGACACCATGCTCTGCCTGGTGACAAAAAAAAAGGACAAAAAACACCATAAGGGCAGCTTGTGCTCATCTGACCTGGATACCACAGGCACTACTCAGAACCACTGCTTACGCGGCCCAGCGAAGGGTGGCTGAATCTGCCCCCTCGGGCTGGAACCGTGGGGCATCAGAGAGTAAACCAATGCCAACTAAATGCCTAGAGAAAACTCGCCCCAGGTTCACTAGTGTCTTGCCCACAAATCCCTGGCTCTCTGGGCAGCTGCGTGTGGGGCAGAGGTTGGCTTGCAAGTGCTAAAATGACCAGAGGAGCTAAAGTCACTACCATCCCTTTGGCTCTCCGGTGGCACCTTAGAGGCTCACCGAAACACCTAGCTAGACTCGTGAGCTTCCGGGGGCCACAAGCCACTGCCTCAGTGGGAAGGTGGCGCAGGACTCCGGGCTGTTTCGAAAATCACCAGCCTCAGGCGGCTACCCCCTCTGAGAGTTTGAGCCAAGGGGGAAGGGCACTTCAGCAGGTCTGGAGCGTTTAGAGGGGACCGAGAAGCAGAATTCACTGGTCACCAGGAGCACCCCTCCTCCTCCTCCTCCTCCTCCCAGGGCTGCTGCAGATTTTGGCCGGCTGGGTGTCTACAGCCCTGCCTGCGGACCCCCCCCCCCGACATCTGGGGACACTCACGTTTATTCTGGCTGCTTGGCACGGGCGGCTGGGCGATCTGTGGCGTTTGCCGCCTGGCTTTGGTGGTCCTGGGCTGCGCGCCGTGCGCCCCGGCCCCCAGGCACAGGGCGAGGAGCAGCAGCGGCCAGCCCGTGCTGCGGGGCATCTTGCAAGGCGGGCGCCGGGGAGGGACACTGCGGGCGGCTCTTCACGCTGCAAGCCCCGGGCAGGCAACTCGCATCGGGCTTTTGTGGGGGGGTTGGTCCCTTGGCACAGCCGCAGCGGCTCGTTCTCCTCCTCCAGCCAGCGAGGGAGCAGCCGCTGGCTGCCTGCGGGGGGTTTATATAGGGCCCGGCGCCGGGAGCCCCCTGCAGGGCGAACCCCGGGACACCCCCCCGGGCCGCGCTGATTGGCCCAGGCTCCTGGGTGACGTCACGGGGGCGTGGCTCCAGCCGCGAACAAAAGACGCGGCCCGGGGACAAGCGAGCGTCGCTCTAACTTCGCCTGGAAACTTTGTAAAGTTTGGGGCGGCGGCTCCAGGGCGCATCCCTTCCCCCGCGGCCGCTTGGCAAAGGAGAGGGGGGAGGGAAGCTTGGCAGGAAAGTTAAATCCGAGCTTTTCTTCCCCCCCCCCCCCCAATTCCTCCAAGGGGCCAGGGTATGGCTGTGTATCCAGGCTGGGAGGTACAGTGAGAATCAGCCCAAAGGACAAATTTAGAGACGAGCCTTAAAAAAGAAAGAAAAAAAAAAAAAAAAAAAAAAAAAAAACGCTTGGAAGCGCTCGCAGCCTTGAAACTTCTTCACAAAGGGAATTAGAAACACACACACAAAACAGCCTTCCATACTCCTGGCAAGGGAGTTCCTTACCCAGGGGGTGGAACTCAGAGATTAAATATTTAGTACAAGGGAAATACTGCTTGGCACATCCTTAGACACTAGCCCCCATTTGCCTAAATATCCATACCAAAAATCGGGGGAGTGGGGACCACACAATTAGAAACCCTCAGTATATTTCTTGCTTCCTTATCTACTCTGATATTAATGACTCAAGACAAAAGTCTTTCCCCACTTCCCTTGGAAACTGTGGTGGAATTTTAAACTCTTTGTGCATAAACAAATCTGACCATCCATATGGGGGGGGGGGTCTTTTGAGAGGAGCTAGGAGTTCTAAAATCCTGCCCATTTTTTTTACCCCATCTTTACTTCTCTCTCATCCAATGGTTGAGATTCATGTTTCACTACCCGACGTGTGTTCTTTTTATATGGTTTTCTAACATCTAAATTGCAAACCTGGCAATGTTTGCCTGGAGTAATAAATATTTTGCTTACCAAAGACAGAATCTCTTTAGATAGAAGAGCTTGTGAATCTTAATTTCCCAAACGTGTTGTCTCAATGTTATAATTATTTTCAGTTCCCCTGACTCAAGTCTTCAATATCTTCATAAGGTCCTTCCTCCTCTGGCTTCAGAGCCATCTTCCAACCTTGAGATCTTGTTCTGTGGCCATGATTCTTCACCCATGGGAACTAGACAGAGCTTCACCTGTGCCACTCCTCAGATTGCTAGAGATTAAGTCACCCCTTCATTTTTCCCCGGGGTGCTTCTTCACAGCCCCCGTTGAGCAAGATTCAAAACCCAGCAATCACACTTGGACCTCCCGCATGGCCGTGGGCAGGCCACAAAGCCATCACTGTAACGGTACTTAGCAACAATCCTTCCTCTCATCCATTGATAAGGCTGAAAACTTTTGCGAGATGGGTGGAGAGCAAGCAGTGTAACTTTGTTCTTACATCCACCTCATCTGCTGGAAGCCCTGGGGTTTGTGTAGGAAAACTGGAGCTGTTTGGGGAGCTGGAAAATCCACACCCGAAAGCCAAAGTCGGAATACAGGGTTGCAGTACAACCCTCCCACCCCATCCTTCAGCACTTGCGCCAGACCCCAGGGCACATCCTGTTGTTGGGATGTATTCAGGGTGGCTGGAGCCATCCCAGCCTGCCCTGGGCCAGCCACCTTCTTTGGTGGCCTGTGTGAGACCCTCTCGGGCAGCCGTTCCTCTTGCAGCCACTGCCAAGACTGTGCTGAGGTTTCTTGCAATCGCCCATCATGCTGTGGATAAATGTCAGCCAGGGTGATCAGCCAGGCTTCCCAGAACAGTTTTGTCATTGTTTTTTACTTACCAAAGCCCAGATGGGCACAGATCTGTAGATGCCTATTAACTCCCATTGAAACCAGCCGCTGTAGGGGCTACTGAGCCTTCTTAGCCGAGCGATAATTCACCCAGGCTAGATTGATTCCTGACCTGTTCAGTCGGTTCATCTGACATGCATGGATGCTACATGCCACCCATTGCTCTCAGTTCGTTTGCTAAATTCCCAGTGATGGCAGAGAGGTTTCTGTAGGAAGATCAAGTGTAATGCAACGGAGAGGTCAAATGCCATGTACAACTCCTTACTGAGTCCTTTGCATTTATGTATGATTTCCAGCTAGGGTCAGGGCAGCATTGTACTAAGCATGGTCCTGGAGACAGCATTGTTAAGGGCTGAGCTTCCCAGACAGAATCCAGGCCAGGTCTGAAGTGGCTGTGGTCAGGTACAGCAAGTTGGAACACATCGCTGAATAAAGCAGAGCTCTGAATGATCACTGAACACCCTACTGGACATACCATAAGCCGTGCAGACACATATATTTCCTGCGCAGGGAAATATATTTGCATTCGTCTGCACAGGGACACTGTAACGAACCGTTTCCACGATGCTTGTAATTACTGGTGGCAGAAACTGGATCTGTCAAGCATGGTAGGTGGGTGAGCCGAGGGGAGCTCCTCCCTGAATGGTTAACCGTAACCCTCCCCAGTTTTAATGGTTAGCGCCAAACTATTTTGAGTGCTCCGGGACACATTCCTACTCCATGCACTTGCCACACTGGTGTGGCCATGTCAAGGGATGGGAACGGTCTCCTTTAAGCGGCACAAATCATCATAGTAAGGCATTTGATACGGTCTCGCATGATATTCTTATCAATAAACGAGTCAAATACAACTTAGATGGGGCTACTATAAGGTGGTGCATAACTGGCTGGATAACCGTTCTCAGAGGGTACAGCTACACTTGCTCCCTAGTTCGAGCTAGGGATGCAAATGTAGCTGACCAAAATTGCTAATGAAGCGGGGATTTAAATATCCCGCGCTTCATTAGCATAATCTCGCCCGCGCGTTATTCCGCTCAACAGCTGATTCGAACCAGGAAGTGCACTCCGGGATGTGTTAGTTCAAATCAAACCCTTGATTCGAACTAATGTTACTCCTCATTTTTTGAGGAGTAACATTAGATACTAATTGCTAATGAAGCGGGGATTTAAATATCCTCATTTTTTGAGGAGTAACATTAGTTCAAACCAAGGGGTTTGATTTGAACTAACACATCCCAGAGCTCACTTCCTGGTTCAAATCAGCTGTGTAGCAGAATAACGCACGGGCGAGATTATGCTAACGAAGCACGGGATATTTAAATCCCCGCTTCATCAGCAATTTCGGTCAGCTACATTTACATTCCTATCTCGAACTAGGGAGCAAGTGTAGATGTACCCAGAGAGTAGTTATTAATGGTTCACAATCCTGCTGGAAAGGTATAACAAGTGGGGTTCCGCAGGGATCTGTTTTGGGATCGGTTCTGTTCAAAATCTTCATCAACGATTTAGATATCGGCATAGAGAGTATGCTTATTAAGTTTGCAGATGATACCAAGCTGGGAGGGGTTGCAACTGCTTTGGAGGACAGGGTCATAATTCAAAATGATCTGGACAAATTGGAGAAATGGTCTGAGGTAAACAGGATGAAGTTTAATAAGGACAAATGCAAAGTGCTCCACTTAGGAAGGAACAATCAGTTTCACACAGAGAGAATGGGAAGCGACTGTCTAGGAAGGAGTATGGCAGAAAGGGATCTAGGGGTTATAGTGGACCACAAGCTAAATATGAGTCAACAGTGTGACGCTGTTGCAAAAAAAGCAAACATGATTCTAGGATGCATTAACAGGTGTGTTGTGAGCAAGACATGAGAAGTCATTCTTCCTCTCTACTCTGCATTATTAGGCCTCAGCTGGAGTATTGTGCCCAGTGAAGTATTGTGTTCATGAGCTATAAAGGAAGACTGAAAAAACTGGACTTGTGTAGTTTGGAGAAGAGAAGATTGACAGGGGACATGATAGCGGTTTTCAGGTATCTAAAAGGGTGTCACAAGGAGGAGGGAGAAAACTTGTTCTTCCTGGCCTCTGAGGATAGAACAAGAAGCAATGGGCTTAAACTGCAGCAAAGGAGGCTTAGGTTGGACATTAGGAAAAACTCCCTACCTGTCAGGGTGATTAAACACTGGAATAAATTGCCCAGGAAGGCTTAGATTGCAGCAAGGGAGGTTTAGGTTGGACATTAGGAAAAACTTCCTGTTAGGTGAGTTTAAAGACTGGAATAAATTGCCTAGGGAGGTTGTGGAATCTTCATCTCTGGAGATATTTAAGAGCAGGTTAGATAGACACCTGTCAGGGATGGTCTAGATGGTACTGGGTCCTGCCATGAGGGCAGGGGACTGGACTCTCAAGGTCCCTTCCAGTTTTAGTATTCTATGATAAATGGGTAAAGCCCCAATTCTTTCATGCTGAAAACAGGGATTTTTTTTATATGTGTCCCCCATAGTTGAGACCTTATTTAATGGGTTTCATCCCAAAATACATCTGTATTGCCAATTTGGAATCCCCTGAAAACAGGGATTATGGGAGAGCATGGCCAGGATGTGATGCTATACAGCAACAATCACCTTATACTGAAGATGAACTTTCCCTCGATCCACACGGAACTGATCATGTTGCTGAGCTGACGGCAAATCAGAAAACAAATCTGTCGCTTTAAGAAACCTATGTATGTAAGGGGATATCACATGTAGTTATTTGTAGGATGATAGCACGAAGGGGCCCAATCAAGTATCAGGATGTCTTTTGTGTTAGGCGCTGTATAGAACAGATAACAAAAGACTGTTCCTCCAGCTCTGCTAAAGTTAAAGTTAGGGTAATTATTCTGGGGAGACTGAAAATGTCTCTTTTGAGCAGCTGGGACATTTTCCAAAGGCTTTGCTCCCCAGGGGTTTGCAACAATGATGGCATCAGTGGTCAGTGTGGTCCAAGAGATGTTTTGTATCACAGAAGTTTGCCCTTGCCAAGAACAGCTAACAAAGCTCACGATGATGGAATCAAGGGGAGAGGGCGGTGTGATTTGCCTAGTCATTTATGAGCTGTGAGGAGTCTTCGAATGCAGGACGATTAAAATATATAAAAATAGCCAAGGGGGAGACTTCCACTCCAAAGCATAAGGGCTAAGGATGACCGAGGTTGCGAGGCTAAAAGGACACAGAAGTAGGGGGACAAACAGATGTATTATTATTATTAACTATATTATATTGTGGTAAAATCTAGGAGCGCAAGGCATAGACCAGGGCTCCATTGTGTGAGGAGCTATAGAAAGACAGATCAAGAAAGCCATCCCTGCTCAGAGCTCACTGTCTCAGCAAAGGACAATAATTTCCACTGAAAGTGGGCTGTTAGAACAACCCCTGCTCCAAGGCAGCCCATAATCTAAGGTAGTCCAAGACATCGAGAATCTTTGCCAAGAGCATGTCGGGAATGGATGACTAGATTAGTCAGAAACACGTGGACGGGCCATACGAGGAGACCATCCCCTCTGCAGCTGTATGTCAGCACAGACCCCCTCAAATCAAGAGATCTGCATTTGCCACAAATGTAGCCTAAAACTAACCCAGTATTAGAAAAACAGACTTGGAAATTCAGTGCTAGCAAGAGGGTGTGTTCCTGACTCATGCCACACCACAATATTACATTTACAAATAGAGAGAAAAATGTACAGGCCTCTCACGCAGAACCACCGGCTAGGAGGGCACAGAACGAAACCAACTGGTCATTTGCCATGGTGCTTAAATTAGCTGTTTATGTGGCCATCGCATTATTCCCAGCCTGAGCTGATATTGAGTCATGCACAATCCTCTAATTTCTACACAGTTCACTCAAGGAAATAGCGCCGCATAATTTGGCTGCCTGCTTTTCTAAGCTGCGTCTCCCCAAGGAATCAACCCCCTTCATCATAACACAACATACAGCCACCGTAACAATCCTGCCTACAGTGAACCTTCAGATTTCCCGCCTGCTCGTTTTGGGAAGGAGGTTCTGGGGTCTCCTTTGGCGTCCTCCAGAGGGCTGCGGAGGAGTCATCTAGTTGTTGACCCAATGGGAATGAAAGAAACAACAACCTGCATTCTTGATGTTAGTCTGACTTTGTAGCCACCTTTCAGTGGCATTTCCTGCTCTTTAGTAGGATACAGCGTCTTACATCCTGCGCTTAGTTGCAGATATTTTGATTCAGACTGACACTTTTTTCCCCCCTCTTGAAAACATCTTTATCCTGTTGACTCCTTGTTTGCTCTCCACACCATCTTAAGAGGTTCTCCTGACTTTTCCTGCCCAACGAAATCACCCACCAGTAAAATTCTGGGCCAGATTCTGCTCCCCGGTACATACCTGTTGACTGGGGAATGCACGTGTGACTGCAGAATTTGCTTGACTGGCTAAGCTCATGCTAACTCCAATATTACAGAGTGAACATCAAGCAGGATAAAAGCTAACATGCCACATTATCCATTGCATTTCCTCTGTGCCTCTCAATGCAGCTTTGATTGCACTTTGCTTCCTTATCTGGCTGTCCCATGCAACATACCTGGATGCCTTTCCATGACACTGGGGAAACGTTGCTTGCAGCTCAAATATTTTTCAAAGGGTCCCGCTGCTCTCCTCAGACCAGAATTTCAAGCATGTGGTTCCATGAGGCCCAGGGAAAGCTTCATTCATTACAACAGAAGCCAGGCTCTTCCCTTTCATGCACAGGTCTTCATTCACTCCATCCATGTGCACCAGTTCTGACACATTCGCCAGGAACCTGGGACTTGGGTCTTTTGGAGTGAAATCCATCCCTCGCGAGAGTTTATCTGGCTCCGCAGTGGCACGTAGCTCTTGTGCTGTCTCTTTGCCGGGGGGGGGGCGAGTGAATTTCAGCCTGTGTGAATTGTCACAAATGTGGTGTCAATGACTTGTAAGATGTAAGCCCAAAAAAAATCCCCCCCCCCTCAAAACTATCTGTTCCCTGGCTCTAAAAATGTTCAATGACGTCAATACAAGAAATCCATCCCTCTCCCCTGCTCCATTCTATAACAAATTGTGGATTCAATTACTTACAGTGGGGCACAACTTGGTAGGAAGTTGCATGAATATCTCCAACGAGGAACTCCGTGACCGTGGCTCCTGGCATAACACTGGAGCTACGGTATTACGTAAAAATCCCATGTCAGGCCCAAGTCACGACTGGCTTCAAAATCCCGACATTTTTCCATGTTTAAAACGTCAGGGTTCTTTTTCACAGAGATGTCCGAGTTAGTCGGTAACTTCAAAAACAACGAGCCATCCTGTGGCCCTTCAGAGACCAACAACAGTCTGTAGTATCATGAGCTTTGGTGGGCAAAGCCCACTTCCTCAGATGAGCCGGACTTCTGTGCCTTTCTTTTTATTAACCATTAAAGTGCATTCAGCTTTTCTCTGACGCTACAAAGGTACATTTTTTAAGAATGAAAGCTGAGATTCTCACAGCACATCTTCCACAAAAGCAGAGGTTTAACACCTCCCCCCTCCCCAAATATCACCAGACTCACAATACATTTGAGAAAGAAGGTGGTAGGCCCTGGTTCCCAAGTGAACTCTCATTGACTTCAGCAGCACAAAGCCAATTTCGGTATTGCCAATCTCAAGAGATCAAAAACCATGAGTGAGATTCTCCCCCCCCCCCCAAATTAGATTAAAAAAAAGATTATAGAGTGCTTTTGGTCTGGCTTTCAATTGCTGAATCTCCCCAGCCTACCTGCTCCGTGCTCCTGGTGTGCTCCCTCATGCAGGCAGTGTGGCCAACACTCCCACACCTCTTGGGTCACGTGATTTGGGGCTCTGACCTCCACACCCACCTGGCCCCCGCTCAGCACTTACCCTTTCCCCTGTCTCCAAATCAACCCTGTCCCCGCACAAACCCCACATCAGTTCTGCCTATCTCTCCCCACCCCAAGCTCACACCTGCTGCTCCCTCCCACGGGCGGTGGGTGAAGGTAGGGCTGAGGGAGGCGAGGGTGCTGACAGATTTGCCTGAGGTGACTGAAAAGCCATTGGCCAGTGTCTTTGAAAACTTGCAGTGATTGGGGGAGGTCCCGGATGACTGCAAGAAGGCAAACGTCCCGTCATTAAAAAAGGGAAGAAGGAAAATCCGGGGATCTATAGACCCATCAGTCTCACCTCAGTCCCTCGAAAAATCATGGAGCTAGTCCCCAAGGAATCCATTTTGAAACACTTGAAGGAGAGGAAGGTGATCAAGAACAGTCCACCAAGGGCCAGTTGGGCCTCACCAACTTGATTGCCTTCTGTGAGGAGATGACTGGCCCCGGGGAAAGAGGTAGAGGTGGATACTCCCCATCCCCTCATGGCAGTCAGCCCTGGCTCCCTCATGCCCTCCTGAGTGTTCCTCTGTGTCCCCGGTGGGCACACCCCGCACTTGGGGAACCTGCGAGAGGCTGGACCCTGAGCTGGCGCAAACGGGCGTAGCTCTCTTGGAGCCCTTTGGCTCAACCCCATGGAAGTCACTTGGCGCTGGTGAAGCCTCTTGCCGTGGGGAGCTCCACTCACAGCCAGCGGTCAACATCACGTAACATTTCTCACAGGCTCTGCCCTACTGCAACCCGGGTCCCTGCCAGCTCTCTCACCAGCTCCCTGTCGGCTCATCTTGACTCAGCCCTCCGGCCAGGCCACTACAGTCCTTCAAAGACTCCATCACCTCCACGGCAACCCTGGCGGCCTTCCTTACCAATGCCACTTCCCAGGGAACCCAGACCCACTGTCTCCTCAGGTTCCAGTCCAGCGACCCAACAGTCCAGGGCTTTCCTCACCCACCCTTTCCTGGGCTGCTCCCTCCTCTCTTCTCTTGCCCCCTTTTTGCCTCAGTGTACCGGCTCCAAACTCTTTCCCCTTTCTCAGGGAGTGACTGCAGCCTCCAGGTCCCTGCAACTTCCAAACACCCCAACCTCTTCCTAGAGACAAACTGCCTTTGTCCGTGGCCAGCCATAGGCCCTGCCTCTCCCTGCTCAGCTGAGCCTGCTTGGAGCCGGTTCACCGGTTCCCCACTCCCCCGTGCAGGCTGCGGAGTTAATAGGCAGACCTGGCCACCTTAACTTCCGGCCCTGGGTGGGGAGGAGACCCTGTCACACTCAGCCAGTTCACAGCAGCACAGGAGCTGGTCCTATGGGGCGTGTTCCCTCCCCCCACTTGGGAAACAGAGTTTTCCCAGCTCTCCTTCTGCTGTCTGAGCTTCGCCTTGAGTGAAAACAGATTCCCCTACAATAAAAGTGATTTCTTCCCCCCTCCTTTTTTTTTAACTCGTTGGTTTGTCTGCAGAGCTTGTGTTCGGGAGGAGCGTTGGAACAAACCGAGAACTGGAATTACCCAACACCTTGGAGCAAAGTTGCCAGGGACAGTCAAGTGACCTGGGTGGGCCAAAGACTTCATCAAAGCCTGCACCAGCTTGTTGCAGTCTGGGTGACAATCCATTCACCATGCGAACCCTTTCCCTTGGCTTTTTCCCAGCAGGCCGAGAATGAAGCTGGACCAAGGCTGCATTCTGTGGTAAGGCCTTCTGTTTGTGGGGGCTGCAAAGGACACCCTTGAACCCAATTTATTTCAGACATGTCCTCTGATTGAGAGCTGCAGCAAAGGACCTCTGGGATAACCCCTATTCTTCTGCTCTGTCATTAATGTTTTGAATGGATTCCTTACTTCCAAATGATGATTAGGGTGGGTTAGACCTTTCTCTTGCTGGCATTCAAAGCCCATAATAGTTTGCACATGTTTTCTGGCCAAGTTGCAGCTCTCTGCCGGGCTGCTCTCAGACTGGATTGACTCAGAATTAGTCACTAGCGGAGGATCTGAACGAGCGTGCAACAATGCACATTTAGGGTAGGCCTGCTGCAAACATTTGGGTGTCCAGTGGTTGTGTTTAGCCAATTTGCAGTGTTTATTTGCTGCAGTCCATGCTCGGAATGAGGAATTTTGATCGTGACTGTGACAGGGTCTCTGGCCCCGCACCCTCTGGGGGGTCAATATGGCTGTCACGGGGTTGCAGGCCCTGCAGCCGAGTCTCTAACTCCCCCCGGTCTAGGGGCCAATATGGCCCAGCAGCCGAGTCTCTAGCTCCCCCCGGTCTGGGGGTCAATATGGCCCAGCAGCCAAGTCTCTAGCTCCCCCCGGTCTGGGGGTCAATATGGCCCAGCAGCCAAGTCTCTAGCTCCCCCTGGTCTGGGGGTCAATATGGCCCAGCGGCCGAGTCTCTCGCTCTCCCTGGTCTGGGGGTCAATATGGCCCAGCAGCCGAGTCTCTCACTCCCCCTGGTCTGGGGGTCAATATGGCCCAGCGGCCGAGTCTCTCGCTCTCCCTGGTCTGGGGGTCAGTATGGCCCAGCGGCCGAGTCTCTAATACCCTGTGTCGGGGGCATAAGGGTGTGGCGGATAGGAGGGCCCAGGCCCTCCCTCTTCACTGGGCCCCAGCCCAGGGCCCTATCAGTGGTTGGCGGTTCCCGACACTGGCTTGATGGGGAATTCCCCCCAAAACGCGCCGAGTCGGCCGGGGCTCCTCCTGTTCCCCGCCCTGGGCTGCTTCCTACCCCGCTCCTCTGACTGACACAGTCCCCACCTGCGTGGGCAGATGCTGGTGCGGCAGCCATGGTGGCTGGCACGGCGTCGGTGTCTGGTGCGGCAGCCGGCCGCAGTCGGCCTGGTGGCTGATGGCGGCGCGGTGGTTGTGGCTGCAGCTCCGGCTGGGGCGGCGGTTCGGGCTCTGACAGCAAGGGCAGCTGCGTTCTCGAGCCCATTTGGAGCTCACCTTCTTATGAAAAAAGCCCCATTTCTTTGTGTTTGGTTTTTGTCGCCATTTCACTCATCTCTCGGTCAGTGCTTGCAGGCCTTTGTGTCCAAAGAGTTTTGCACATGAAATAGTGATAAATAAAAGCAACACATTAGATGCTCCAGTTGAATGCAGCCCCCTTGACTTCAGTGGGGAATGTGATCCCGTAACTCAGTGGTGGGCAACCCGCGTCCCGAGGGCCAGATTGAGGCAAGCTAGGGGCTGCATCCAGCCCCTGGGCTGTAGTTTCCCCACCCCTGTTAAACTGAAGGGCAACAGTCCAATTGATTCCAAAAGGAGCAGAATTGGTCCCGGGAACTAATGAATCTACCCAAGACCCGGAGAGCTAGGCTATGCACACCGAGAGGGACAAGGTTATAAAGGAAAGAAACCTCTAACCAATGAGAATCTGTGAGGAACAAGACGGTTGTCAGGACTCAGCACAAAACTGTCATTCTGGCCCAGCCAGAAAAGCTGGACAGTTACCAAGTGAGGTCAGAAGCTTTGAAAAGATGATGGTACAAATTATCAGATGTGACCCTTCCTTTCTTCCCAGCCCCCGCACAGAAAGCTCTGGATGATTAGTCCTGCTTTTGTGCTCACTGTATATATCCTGAGCCAGATACATTTACTTCAGGATACATTTCTCCTTCGTCCAGTCGTGCAGCAGTGAAACAAACGTTACCAAATACAGAAATACCCAGACCAGGTTAGCTTAAACCCAGTTCACTATCTGTTACGTGGCTGAAGAATTTATAGAGGCAGGTAAAGTCGTTAGAGTCTGGAGACAGGCAACGCTTCTGCTTTTAATTAGGCTTTGTAGATTTATACATAACATGGAAAGGCAGCCTGACTTACTTTCCAGTCCAAGCACTCATTTTTTCCATCTGGCGTACTACAGTCGTGTCCACATTACATAAAGGCAAAGTTCCTGTCGCAGCATAACTCTTCTCTCTGTTTGTAATCAAATTATATAATTATTCCATCGTCTTGAAAATGTGACATTTACCTATCGCATCATTATTTGCAGGTACCATTTCTGGGAGGCACAAGTGAATGAAAATTGGGTGCTGGAAAGGAAATGTATAATTCCCATAATTTTGTTAGAAGACATTTTGTGTGCTCTTTTCCTAAGTAGGGCTTCTAAAATGTATCCCTTTTCCTCTGGCTACAGTAGCATATCGAGAGCTAATATTGTCTTAAGTGGAAATCCAAGAAAAGATACTAAAAATGAAGTCAAATCTGGGTTTGAGCAGAACTTTTTATATAAACCGGAGAGATAAGATGTGCAGGGCAATATCTTTTATTGGACCTATTTCTGCCTACGAGAGAGACATGCTTTTGAAGTTTACAGACCTTTTTTTTTTTCTACTCTTGGACCAACCTGGCTACAATGCTGCATATATAAACTGGAACATCTGTGCTTTGTAAAGAGGAAAAACAATGTGGCATCCTACGGCACCTCATCCAGTTCATCGGATGCCCACGAAATCTTATGCCCAAATAAATTGGTCAGTCTTTAAGGTGCCTTGGGACTCCTGGTGGTTTTTGCTGAAACAGACTGATACAGCGGCCCCTCTGAAAGTTGTAAAGAGGAAACGTAAAAGGCAAAGAAATGTGAAAGGGTGTAAACAACTCAGAAGTACTTCAGCAGGGATATGATAGAGGTGTATAAAATCATGAGTGGTATGGAGAGGGCCGATAAAGAAAAGTTATTTATTAGTTCCCTAAATAGAAGAACTAGAGGACACCAAATGAAATTAATGGGTAGCAGGTTTAAAACTAATAAAAGAAAGTTCTTCTTCACACAGCGTGTAGTCAGCCTGTGGAACTCCTTGCCAGAGGAGGCTCTGAAGGCTAGGACTATAACAGAGTTTAAAGAGAAGCTAGATAATTTCATGGAGGTTAGGTCCATAAAAGGCTATTAGCCAGGGGATAAAATGGTGTCCTTGGCCTCTGTTTGACAGAGGCTGGAGAGGGATGGCAGGAGACAAAGCGCTTGATCATTGTCTTCGGTCCACCCCCTCTGGGGCACCTGGTGCTGGCCACTGTCGGCAGACAGGATACTGGGCTAGATGGACCTTTGGTCTGACCCGGTACGGCCGTTCTTATGTTATGTTCTAGCATTGCTCTACTACAGTTAATACATTTGGCAGAATTATTTATAGTTTTCCAGCACTGACTTTTAAAAGACAAATATGCCCAAGTACCTCAGAAGCCTAAGTCTCATTGTGACGGGACGGGCGGCCTCCTCCCCGCGGAGGCAGACCCGCCCCGCACTGACCCCGCAGTCGCGCTCGCGCTCCTCGGGGCGGCGCAGAGAGAGAGGGTGGCGTGCGGCCCCTGTATGGCTGCCGCCGCTCAGCTGAGAGGCGGGGGCGGGGCTGGAGAAGAGTGCCGGCCGGCGTGCTGGAGCCAGGGCACGCCACGTGGGCCGTGACGGGCGCGTTGGCTGACGTCACGGTGGGAGGACGCCGGAGGAGAAGGCGAGGAGGGGGGGGGGGCGCCCAGGGAGAGATAGGACACCGGAGGAGAAGGCGAGGAAGGAGGGGGGGGGCACCTGGGGAGGGATAGGACGCCGGAGGAGAAGGTGAGGAGGGGGCGGGCAGTAGGGGGAGTATCCACATGGGGGGGGAGCGACCACACTGAGTGGCGGACACGCCCGTAGGGAGAAAAAGGGGTCCAGTGGGTGACAGTGGGGTAGGAAGTAGCCCAGGATGGGTCGTGGAGCTGGTGAGCCGGTGCGTTGCGGGCGTTAGCCCCTCCGGCTGGACGGGTTCCACGAAACCTATCCTTAGGGTCCTGGGCTGGGGCCCGTGAGAGAGGGTGGGCCCGGGCCCCCCTATCCCACCCTCCTAGCGGTATCGGGCAGACAAAGCACGGAGTGATGGGCCAGCACACCCGAGAGCCGCTAGGAACTTACCCCGGATCGGGGAAACGCAAGTGGGGGTGGCTCAGTACGTACCTGGCGAGACAGGACTGCCACCCCGCCGCGTACACGTGGTGGAGAATGTGGGCAGATCATAAGACCCCCAAAGGAGTAGGACGAAGGGGAAGGGATTTAAAAAAAAAAAAAAAGGGGGGGGGGAGAGAAATCTGGAAAAGGGGAAGAAGAGGAGGCTCACCAAGGAGGAGCCGGATAGGGCCGATACCTCAGTACGGGGCGAGGAGCAAGCCCGCCCGAAGATGGAGGTCGGAAACGTGTTCAAGTGGTTGACCGAACACCAACGGCAACAGCAACAGCAGCAAATGGCCCTCCTGCAGCAGCTGCCCGCCCAGCAGCAAGACCAGCAGAGACAGCTCCTGAAGGACTTAGCAGAGCAGAACCAGGTGCAACAGGAGCGATGGGTGAGACAATGGGGGAGCCTGGGGCAGGGGCAGTCCCTGGTGCAGGGTGGGGAGGGGACTGAGGGAGGGCCCCTGGCTCAATTGCCGGTGAGACTAACTAAAATGGGACCCGCGGACGACCCCGAGGCGTTCCTGACCCCCTTTGAAAGAGTGGCCACCACGGCCCGGTGGCCAAAGCAACATTGGGCCACACTCCTGGCTCCGTACCTTACGGGCCCCGCTCAGCTGGCCTATCGGAGCTTAGATCCGCGTGATGCCCTACACTACTTTAAAGTAAAGGAGGCCATATTGGACCAACTAGGAATTACCCCAGAGTCCTATTGGCAGCGGTTCCGGCAGGAAAAGTACCCCACGGGGGCGCGACCCCGGGTGGTGGCCCAACGGTTGAGGGAGGCCGGGTGGCGCTGGATGGAGCCAGACCAACATACCAGACCACAGGTGGCAGAGAAAGTAGTGTTGGAGCAGTTCGTCCACATTTTGCCGGGGGAGGGGCAGCGCTGGGTCTGACGGCACCGCCCATCGTCACTTAGCAAGGCAGTGACCCTGATGGAGGACTATTTGGCGGCCGAGGTGGGGGAAAGGGGAGGCGCAGGGTGGAGAGAGAATGTCCCCAGTGCGGGAAGGGGGGCACGCCCGACGCGTCCCAGGGATGGTAGGGGGACAGGAGGCCCACGTAGCCCTGGAAAGGGGGTAGGGAGGCAACTGGCACTAGTGTGGAGCCGACCTGCAAGGGAAGGACCCGCGTCGCGAGAACTGCCCCGAGAAGCCCCGATGGAACATCCCCCCGGCCCGACCGTCAACTGGAGAATGCTATCAATGCAGCCAGGAGGGACATTTTAAACGGGACTGCCCATATATGGACTGCTCATATGGACAGGTAATGATCGGAGGGTGCGCGTCGGGGACACGGGACCAGGGGAGGATATTAAAGGAAGTAGAAGTGGAAGGCCGGGTGGTCACTGCCCTAGTGGATTCAGGGTGTGGACAGACATTGGTACGGGCCGACTTAGTGGGAGTAGATGGCCCCCGGGGGCCCCCGGTGCTCGTCCAATGCGTACACGGGCGGGTCGAATCGTACCCCACGGCATGGGTACGCATTAAGGAAGGGGGTCAGGAGGGCTGGTCTTATGTAGCCTTCGTCCCGAGGCTGGTCTATCCGGTCTTCCTCGGTCGAGATTGGAGGGGTTTTGAGCAGGCCCTCCAAGAATGGCCTGGGATGGAGTCAGGGGAGGGGAAA
Organism: Pelochelys cantorii; assembly: GCA_032595735.1. NCBI lineage: Eukaryota > Metazoa > Chordata > Testudines > Trionychidae > Pelochelys > Pelochelys cantorii. The sequence goes on from CM064332.1 coordinate 71,658,297, forward strand.
CCGGCCTTGGCCACAGACCCCGGAGGGACCCAGGGACCGCGGGCCCCACCGCACGTAAGACCCCGGCGAGGAGAAGTCGGAAGAACAGAGGGGCCCGGAATGGACATAGGAGAAGAGGAGTGGACCGCGGATTTCGTTAGGGAGCAGCGGGAAGACCCTCTCCTCCAACAGGCCTGGGAGAGCGCCGCCGCCAATATGGAAGCAGAAGGCACCCCGAAAACAGCCCTGGCCTACCCGCACTTCGAGATTCAAGGAGACCACCTCTACAGAATCAACGAGGGAAGAGAGGTAGGGGAAGTGACCTCCCAGCTGCTGGTACCGGGCAGGTATCACCGGAGATTACTGGAGTTAGCGCACAGTAACCCCTGGGCGGGGCACCTGGGGTATGAAAAGACCGTGCAGCGCCTGCTTCAAAGATTCTATTGGCCAGGTATTTACCGGGCCGTGAAAGACTTCTGCGACTCATGTCCGGAATGTCAGAAGGCGGGATCGGGGCGGGTACCCAGGGCCCCACTGGTGCCGCTGCCAGTGGTAGATGTCCCATTCCAAAGAATAGCGATGGACCTAGTCGGCCCATTGGAGTGAACTGGTAATCGGTATCGATATATTCTCGTGGTGATAGATTACGCAACCCGTTACCCAGAGGCCGTACCCCTGCAGAACACCACAGCCCCCACGCTGGCAGGGGAATTAGTCAAAATTTTCGCGAGGGTGGGCCTGCCGAAAGAGATCCTTATGGACCAAGGAACAAACTTCACGTCGACATTGATGAGGGAACTATGCCGCCTCCTCCAGGTGAAAACATTAAGGACCTCAGTTTATCATCCATAAACAGATGGGCTTGTCGAGAGGTTCAACCGGACGCTTAAAGGTATGCTCAAAAAGTTTGTGGAGGAGGACCCTAAGGAGTGGGACCGGGCCCTACCCGCGCTGATGTTCGCAGTGAGAGAAGGGCCCCAAGCCTCAACAGGCTTCTCGCCCTTCGAGTTACTTTATGGTAGACAACCCCGGGGAATCCTAGACATTATTAGGGAATCCTGGGAGGAGTAATCGACCAGGGTCCAAGAAGCCGTGCCATACATCCTCGAGTTGAGAGAAAGGTTACGGCGGGTTGGGGAGTTCGCCAAGCAAAATCTGGTAGAAGGGCAGGAACGTCAGGCACAATATTACAACCGAAATGCCCAAGTAAGGATCTTTCAGCCGGGAGATAGGGTCCTCTTGTTGCTACCCGAGCAGACATCAAAGCTGCTGGCCCGATGGCAAGGTCCCTTCGAAGTAACCCAGCGGGTGGGGGAAGTGAATTATGAAATTTGGATGCCCGGAAGGAGGAAATCCACAAACATTTATCACGTTAACCTCCTTAAAGCGTGGCGGGCGAGGGAGGAGTTCACCGGGTACGTGGAAGGGTCAAGAGAGGAAAAGATAATCCAGGATCTACAGATAGGGCGGGACCTAGCCCTGGCTCAACGGGACGAGCTCCTGAACGCTTTAAGCAAATTTCCGCAGGTGTTGACGACAACCCCAGGGCAGACTGACGTGACGAGCCACCACATCACGACGGAGCCGGGTGTAAAGTCCGCGACCAGGTCAGACCTCTCCCTTGGAAACTATGGGGGACGGTACGCGAGGAGATAGAAAAGATGCTGCGCTGGGGGGTGATTGAAGAGTCACGCAGTGCCTGGAGAAGCCCCATCGTATTGGTCCCCAAGTCGGATGGGACAATTCGGTTCTGTATTGATTTTCGGAAGGTCAATGCAGTGTCACAGTTCGACACATACCCAATGCTCAGGGTAGACGAGTTACTGGAGAGATTAGGGGCCGCCCGGTACTTGTCCACGGTTGATCTGTCAAAGGGGTATTGGCAGATCCCATTAACGACAGAGTCTCGCGAAAAGACTGCATTCTCAACACCCTTTGGCCTATACCAGTTTGTCAGGATGCCGTTTGGTCTCCACGGGGCAGCCGCAACCTTCCAGAGGCTGATGGACCGGGTACTACGGCCTCACGAGCAATACGCCACCGCATATATAGATGATATAATAATCTATAGTACAACGTGGCAGGAACACCTGCAGCGGGTGGAAGCCATGCTAACCTCACTACAAGAGGCTGGACTAACCGCCAACCCAGCTAAATGCCACTTTGGCGAGCGGGAGGTGTCATACTTAGGCTACACAGTGGGAGGAGGTAAGATCCGGCCCCAAGTAGGTAAGATCGAAGCCTTGCGGGACTACCCAGCCCCAACTACAAAGCGGCAGGTCCGGCAGTTCCTGGGGCTCGCCAGCTACTACCGACGGTTTGTCCCGGACTTCGCGACCCTGGCCGCCCCACTGACGGACCTAACGCGGAATTCAGCCCCGAAGAGGGTACGGTGGGACCAGGGATGCGATGAGGCCTTTAGGACCTTGAAACAGCGCCTGACCCAGGCACCCGTGCTATCTCAACCCAACTTCACCAAGCCATTTGTTTACAGACGGACGCTTCTAAACTGGGGCTCGGGGCCATTCTCTCCCAGGGGGAAGGGGGGGAGGAACACCCGATTGTATACGTGAGCCGTAAATTACTGCCCCAAGAACAAAAATACTCTACGATAGAAAAGGAAGCGTTGGCGGTAAAGTGGGCGATTGATATGTTACGATATTATCTTTTAGGCAGCCCCTTCAAAGTGGTAACCGACCACGCCCCCCTTCGATGGCGCACGAATAATGAGGTGGTACCTGTCATTACAACCCTATCGCTTCGAGGTCAGCCACCGGGCCGGGAAGGCCCACGGTAATGCGGACTTCTTTTCAAGAATTACAGAAAAGGACGAGGGAGACCAAACAAGGGGAGAGGGGAACTTAGAGGGGAGGCGTGTGACGGGACGGGACGGGCGGCCTCCTCCCCGCGGAGGCAGTCCCGCCCCGCACTGACCCCGCAGTCGCGCTCGCGCTCCTAGGGCGGCGCGGAGAGAGAGGGTGGTGTGCGGCCCCTGTATGGCTGCCGCCGCTCAGCTGAGAGGCAGGGGCAGGGCTGGAGGAGAGTGCCGGCCGGCGTGCTGGAGCCGGGGCACGTCACGTGGGCCGTGACGGGCGCGTCAGCTGACGTCATGGCGGGAGGACGCCGGAGGAGAAGGCGAGGAAGGGGGGGGGCGCCTAGGGAGAGATAGGACGCCGAGGAGAAGGCGAGGAAGGAGGGGGGGGCACCCGGGGAGGGATAGGACGCCGGAGGAGAAGGCGAGGAGGGGGCGGGCAGTAGGGGGAGTATCCACGTGGGGGGGGGAGCGACCACACTGAGTGGCGGACACGCCCGTAGGGAGAAAAAGGGGTCCAGTGGGTGACGGTGGGGTAGGAAGTAGCCCAGGACGGGTCGTGGAGCTGGTGAGCCGGTGCGTTGTGGGAGCGTTAGCCTCTCCGGCTGGACGGGTTCCCACGAACCTATCCTTAGGGTCCTGGGCTGGGGCCCGTGAGAGAGGGTGGGCCCGGGCCCCCCTACCCCACCCTCCTAGCAGTATCGGGCAGACAAAGCACGGAGTGACGGGCCAGCGCACCCGAGAGCCGCTAGGAACTTACCCCGGGTTGGGGAAACGCAAGTGGGGGTGGCTCAGTGCTTACCTGGCGAGACAGGACTGCCACCCCGCCGCGTACACTCATTGAAAGAGCGTCTTAAACTCATTGGAATTTCAGTGGGCATTAGACCCCTAAAAACCTTTCAGAATCCAGGCCACAGTGCCTAAGTCACTTTGGAAAATGGGATTTAGGGGGAAGGGAAGTAAGGGTATGTCTACACTACAAAGTTAATTCGAACTAACAGCTGTTAGTTTGAATTAACTTTCATAGGCGCTACACACGCAAACCGCTAGTTCGAACTTAATTCGAACTAGCGGAGCGCTTAATTCGAACTAGGTAAACCTCATTCTACGAGGACTAACGCCTAGTTCGAATTAAGTAGTTCAAATTAAGGGCTGTGTAGCCACTTAATTCGAACTAGTTGGAGGCTAGCCCTTCCCAGGTTGCCCTGGTGGCCACTCTGGGCCAAGCCAGGGAAACTCTTCTGCCCCCCTCCCGGCCCCGGAGCCCTTAAAGGGCCACGGTCTGGCTACGGTGCCCGTGCCAGGTGCAAGCCTGCCAGCACACAGCCAGCAGACGCTGCACCTGGCACGGCACGAGCCAGCCACCCACTGCCACCCAGCCCTCCCCCTCTTCCCAGGACCAGGCTGGCGGCTCCCAGGAGCCTGCCCGGGGCCGCAAGGGGCAGACGCCCACCTGGTCTAGTGCGGAGATCGTGGACCTCATCCAGGTTTGGGGGGAGGCCTCCAACGTCCACAATCTCCGCACTAGCCACACGAAAGTGGCCATCTAGGGCAGGATAGCTGCCAGCCTGGCCACCAAAGGCCACATGTGAACCCAGGAGCAGGGTTGCATGAAAATCAAGTTGGTCCAATGAGACCCCCGACCCTGAGCTTAAAACATAAGAACATAAGAACGGCCGTACTGGGTCAGACCAAAGGTCCATCTCGCCCAGTAGCCTGTCTGCCAACAGCGGCCAACACCAGGTACCCCGGAGGGGATGGACCAAAGACAATAGCCAAGCCATTTGTCTCGTGCCATCCATCTCCAGCCTTCCACAAACAGAGGCCAGGGACACTATTCCTACCCCCTGGCTACTAGCACTCCATGGACCCAACCTCCAACCTTTATCTAACTTCTCTTTAAACTCTGTTCTAGTTCTCACCTTCACAGCCTCCTGTGGCAAGGAGTTCCACAGGTTGACTATTTGCTTTGTGAAGAAGAACTTTCTTTTATTAGTTTGAAGCCTGCTACCCATTCATTTCATTTGGTGTCCTCTTGTCCTTCTATTATGGGAACTAATGAAGAACTTTGCTTTATTTACCCTCTCCACACCACTCATGACTTTATAGACCTCTATCATATCCCCCCTCAGTCTCCTTTTTTCTAAGCTGAAAAGTCCCAGTCTCTTTAGCCTCTCTTCATATGGGACCAGTTCCAAACCCCTAATCATTTTAGTTGCCCTTTTCTGAACCCTTTCCAAGGCCAAAATATCTTTTTTGAGGTGAGGAGACCCCATCTCTACACAATACTGAAGATATGGCGTACCATAGTTTTAGACTTCCCCTCCTCCTTCTTCCCCTGGCTTCCCCCTTCCAGCTCCCTCCTCCCAGGTTTCCACCTCCCCTCTCCCACCCTCTCTCTTCCCCTCTCTCACCTCCTTTTCCCAGTCTCCCCAGAGGTTAATCCCCCCCCCCACCCTCAGTTTTGTTAAATAAAGAGAGTTTCTATTTTTGAACACACGTGTCCTATATTTTTTACATCAGGAAGGGGGGCTAGGGAAGGGTACGTGGAAGGAGGTGAGGGAGGAATGGGGCTCAAGCCCCCGATGGAGAGGACTGGGGTGGCTCTGCGGGCTCCTCGGGGTGGAAGCTCTCCTGCAGGGCCTCCTGGATGCTGACAGCCCCCCGAATGACCCCCCCGGATGGCAGCCTGCGGCAAGTGCAGCCGGGCTGATGGCCGAGTGCTGTGATGTGCCGAGGGTGGGCACTCAGGGCACTCCAAGACAGGACTGCTTTGCTGTCCCTCATCGAGGTAGACAAGCAAGCGGGGAACCCTGAGAACTGTCTGTCCGGGGTGGGGGTTGGGTCCCTTTAAGCACAGCCCTCGGCTAGCCTGAGGCAGCAGCTCCACGCTCTAAGTCCTAAGCTGATGCCCTGCCAGCACTGGTTCCAGCCAACCTTAACTTCGGTTCAGGGTCCACTCAATGTGGACATGCTAGTTCGAATTAGCAAAACGCTAATTTGAACTAGTTTTTAAGTCTAGATGCGCTAATTCGAATTAGCTTAGTTCGAATTAACTAATTCGAATTAAGTTAGTTCGAATTAGTGCTGTAGTGTAGACATACCCTGAGAGGGGATGGGCACAGTTCAGGTGCCTGTGGGTTTCCCCACTCTTCCGCCCCCCCCCCCCCCCACACACACTGTTAGGAAGCTTTGGCTGTCCCTGGTCAAAGTAATGCTGTATGCAGCCATTTTGGAAGCAAATAATTCATCTCCAGAATCTGACCTAATAAACATAAAGATGCAGTCTGGCAAAGCCGGGACAGTAATTTTCCACTGAAAGATATTAGTGATATCCTATTGCAGCTGTAAAAGCACATGTGCATATGACACTGCAGACAGTGTAGATTCATTTTTAATAATAATTTTATTTCTTATAAACTTAAAAAAACAACAAATGGTCTGGTAGCACTTTAAAAACTAACACAACATGTAGACGGTTTCATGAGCTTTCATGGTCACAGCCCGCTTCTTCAGCTGACCAGAGTATTGAAAGTCCAGGACCAAAAAAAATAGGGGAGAAGGGAGAGGTGATGGAAGAAGGAAAAAATGGGAGTGGGAGGACAAGAAGAGGCAGTGGGTAACAAGTATATCAAGGGGAAAGCCGAGCAGGAATGTAATAGGAAAAACAAATAGTTTCTAAGTACCTAAAGCCTGAATAGTCAAAAGAGGCAGATAAGAATCATTAATTAGCAAGCAGCAAATGGTCAGGTAGCACTTAAAGACTGACAAAACATATAGATGGTATCATGTAATCTCTGGCCAAAAATATTTAGATATTAGACCTTTTTCAAGTTTTAGCACCACAAATTAGGCAGCAAAATGTGTCTCGGACACATTGGCATGTTCTTCTACCCTTAAAAGCAGTAATATATGTGGGGACAGCCTGAGTTTATAATTTGGAGATTGTCCTAAAGACATATTAGGTTCATGCCATTTCTGAGTCCCTTTACCATTTGGGGCATAAGACATTTGATTGCAGGGTTTGGGGGTTTTTTTGGATTCTGGTTACCAAATCTAAAATATTTATAGTACAACTTGTGAATGCTGACAACTAATCAACACTTGAGCACAAATTTCAAAGGGCTTCTTCATTCATGATATATCTGCATGCAATCAGTGGAGTCCCACGAGTGATAAATTTGGCACAGGGTGTTTTAATATGGAGGGAATTTCAGGGCACAGCAGATTAAAATACTGAATCCCCATTCATCCCAATTGGAATCATGCAGCTACCTCATATGGCTTTGAAATTTCGACCCTATCTGTTCATTTAAAAGTAATATGATTGCCAATCATTCCAGTGTGTCTCTTATTTAAAAAAAAAACCTTCATCCCCTTTCACAATATTAATAGTTTATTCCATTGTTACTTACGAGGGTGGAATTTGTTTAAGCATGTAGCCAGGCTGACATCAAATCCAACATTCTGGCTTCACTTATGCATTGTTTCTGTTGATTTTTAATTAATAACGATATTCAGACAAGAAATACTCTTTTTTCAAAAGGCCAGATGAAAATCTTCATGTGAATTACCTCATCTGATTTCTGATATTTCTCTTACTCATTTGGAAATGTTTGATGTTTTTCTAAACATGTCTTAATGAGATACTGTAAGATTAAAAAAAACCCCATGTGCATATTTTAAAATTTCTAAGACCAAAAGCACTTTAGATTACTCTCTCTGATTTATTTTTAAACAAACTAATTTTATGTTGATCATTATTTCTGTTACTTGTGTTTTGTACAGGCCAATGATGTCCATTTGCTGTGCATTTCTCATCAATTTCCTTCTGAGGACATGTCATGCAGAAGTGTCTCCATGCTGGAGTTGCAAATGCTGCGGAAAAATATTGAAATCCTGAGCCTGTAAAGATTTAACCATGTGCTTAAATCTCGTGCTAGAGATGGACCCAAGCTAAAAAGTGCAGATCAGGTCTGGGGTTTGGTTCAGCTTCACTTGCAAAAAGGTGAATATGGATTTGGCTTGCAAATGCACCCAAAGCTTGGAGGGATTTGGATCTGGTTTTTAGCTGACTCCCATCTCTCGCTTATATCCGTGTTCTGAGATTTCTGCAGAAATGCTCTAGCTGTCTCAAATTCATCATGCTGCTGGATAAGACCCCAACACATGAATCTGTTATTGGAGGGTAAGCAGAGTACAATGAGGACAAAAGAAACGTTTTGTCTGTCACCACTGGGAAATTAGCAGCAAAATGTAAATACAATAGCCCAGTGCAGTCGCAATAGCTTGTGTAAACTGCAGGCATCCAGAGGGTGCTGTGTAGATGTACCTTTAATAGGGATATTAACCATGATAGATACTGAGGTTAAACATCCCAGAGAACACCTTTTATGCGCATGCTTTACAAATGGCAGATGTCTCTCAGTAACACAGGAAAGTTGCATTGGGCTACAAACTTTCTTTAAAGATTAAATTGATGACATTTTAAATCAACTTCCCCTTTTCACTGTGCTGAAACAGTAGCAGCAAGCAGTAATTTCAGTGAACCATTTTCCTCAGAAATAAAGGAGAAAGGGAGTCTGTGCTCATCTGAGAGCTACAATGTCACTGTAAACCACTAGATGGCGCGATCACAAGTAGTCTTACAAGATCTGTTGAACTGATTTTGTAGGCAGCTAGATCGTGGAGACATAATTTGTGGTGAAGTTCATTGAGGAAGCTAATCCTGATTCTACTAGTAATGTTTGCAGTCTACTTACTCCCTTAGGGCTTGCCTCCACTGCAAAAGTTAGTTTAAGTTAGTGCACATGAGTTAATGCAGGGACCGGAGCCTGTCCTTACCCATACTCAGAATATGCAGCTGTGTAGGGCACCTGAAAATTTGGGGCACCACTGGGTCTTAATGTCCACCCATCCGTCTCTTCCGATGCCTGTTCTGTGGCTCTGCTTCCTCTGGAGAGCATCGGGTTAATTTAAAAGTGAAAAAGCCGGGGAGGCCTATTAGCAGAACCTGTGAAAGACCCATTCAAGTGGTAACCAAGCCATTTCACAGCCTTTTGTCAACCCCTGTCAGTTTCTGAATTTACTGGAAAAAAAAAAACAAGCAAATGGTCTGGTAGCACTTTATAGACTAACAAAACATGTAGATGGGATCATGAGCTTTCATGGGCACAGCGCCCTGAAGCTCCTGAATTTACTGGGTGAGTCTACAGGGCCAAAATTTAAATTTGTTTTCAATATATTTCCTTAGTGTGTTACTTCAGATTATAAAATCACCTCTCTAAAATAATCAGTGCCCCTCCCAACTGCAGGGCACCAGTTAAATAGCATTGCTCCAGAAATCCTTGCAAGGGACCACACTCCAGCACCACACCGGAGTTATGCAGAGTAGTTTGATTAGCAGGATGAGTTGTTATAACTCTGGGCCTGGCTATTTCATCCTCCCTGCTTTCCTAGTTTGAGCCTTAGCGTCATTTGAGTTTCCATCTCACCTCCTTCCCCCAGGTAGTCCAGCTAGCTGGAGTTTCAAGCACCAAGAGAGCTAGAGATTTTGGGTGGATGGGAGTTGAGTTAGGGGCACCCGGGGTTATAAATCAGGCTAACAGTGCTGAGAAGACACACCCTTAGTTTCTCTGATTAGATAATCTGTTCGGTGTGTAGGACACCGCCATGCAAAGAAAAGCATGCCAGGGTGCGAACGCCTCACAATGACCTGAGGAGTTCCGATAATTAAAGGTTGTAGGATGGAAAACATTGGCGAGATGGTATCCTTCCTGGATGCTGCCTCAGCTCTTCCCATTGCTGTCCAAATGGGACCTGTGGTGGATCTATAGCAGCTTCCAATAGTACCACTCTGCACGAGGGAGCTTTGTGAGTGTCTCTCTGGAGCAGACTGCAGGAACTCTGCCTCTCAAAATGGCTTCTGGTCACTGCAGACAGCAAGTGCGTGCGGAGTGAAAGCGGTACTACCCAGAAAGCAAAGCTGTCACAGATCATCACTGCCACACCACCTGTACTAAAAGAGTCAGCAGGCTCTCTGACCCTCTCTTACTCTAGCCTCGCTGTTTTATTTCATTTATCTGTCCTCAGGCCCTACTAAGATCACCCTCCTACTGCGGCCATGATTTAAATAAGTTCCTTGTGCCACCAATTATATCATATTTTTTCCCCTCAACCCATTTGCCATTTTTTGAAATGGAGAACTCACACACTTGTCCCACTGCCTTTTAGATTAGCTAGGGGTCCGCATTTGGCAGGGGCCGTCTAGTGCCAATGAACGTCGGGGGACTTAGATTTGCTTCCCCCACATACCTTGCAGTGCCACTTGGTCAGAGACTTTGGGATCTTACTTTCAGACTGACTAGTTCATCACTGATGTATCCAAGACTTCTCAGGGGTTGATGCTCCAAACACCGCCTGTCCGTCCTGGCCTGCCTCCTGATTCTTGAAGCCTGATCTCTGTGGATCCCCATTTGCATGGGGGAAGATAAGACAATAGCACATAAATGGCATTTTGCCCAAAGTATTTTGTCCTACCATCACTCCGTCCACTAGATCGGGTTCGCTCTACTCATTAACCCATTGTACGGAAACAGAAGACCTAATTTGCAGAGATACTCCATTGTTCTCTGCTTGCGGTGTGAATGCTTAAATGCTCCTGAAAATCAGGCCCTGTGTATTACGTTGCCTTATGTGCTTGTTGGTGGGTTTGTATTTTCTTCTCTCTATTCTGAATAACAATAGAATAATAATAATAAAGTAGTTGGAAAAATTGAATTATCTTTCTTGGGGGGAGAAGAATTTTCTGTATTTTTGTTTTTGTCTGAAATTTCCTGATTTTTTTTCTGATTTTCAGTGAAAAAACAAACCTAGAAACTGAAAACTGAAAATGTTTAGGAAAAAAGTCATTTTAACGCCCCCCCCCCACACACACACTTTGGGGGGCAGTGTGTAGAAAAAAACCAGAAAATTTCCACCCAAAATTTTCTGTGAACTTTTTCAGATTGGTTCAAAAGCCTGTTTTGCATTTCCCATCCCCCCACATACAATTAATTGAAAAAAAAAATCAAGCAGCTGTAATAATACATGAAAAATGGCCAGCACAGGAGACATGAAAGCTTTCAACTATCTAGAGATTGACCTGAAAAACAATAGTGAGGGAAATAAGGAAGGAAGCATGTTAAGGCAGGAACAGACGATTGCTTCCTATAGGGCAGACGGAGCAGCGGTAAAGCCTGGCCCTCCAGGCTGTAGCTGGTGAAAATGACACAAGGTATAAATAAAGGTGAAGATGGAAGGGATGCAGGATCAGAAACAATTTGATCCTGTTTCTCTTCAGGTGTTCTTCAAGGATATGCCTGCTATGGGAGATAAGAGCAGGTCAGTGCATATGGTGCACCTAGATTTTCAAAAACTTATCCCGAGACCAAGCTCAGAAAATAAACCGATTCTTGTCAGAAGAATTCATTCTGCTGTTTCCATAGGATATGGTTTCACTCATGAGCTGTCATGACTGTTCACTGTTAATGCTACATTATCCAAAGAAGTGGGTTGTGCCCACAAAAGCTCATGATACTAGATACATTTTTGTTAGTCTCTAAAGTGCCACAGGACTCCTCGTGGTTTCTGAACACAGTGTTATGGTTGTTCTTTCCAATGTTCACAACTGAACATTGAGTTAAGACAGCTTTGAAACTTTACTTTGCAGGAGAAAAAAACGCTGCTTTCTCTTTAGTTAGTCAGCTTACATTTAATGCGGTCCTGTACTGTATTTGCTTTGTTTGTTTGGTCTCTGCCGCTGCCTGATTATACTTCCAGTTTCAAATGAGATGTGTGGTTGAGTTCCTAACTCTGGTGTTAATAACTCGGTGGTTCATCTGCTCTGCTTGATATATTGTCACTGACATGTATGGAGGGGAGGGCTGACAGTATCTTGGGCTCTAAACACACCTCAAAATATGAACATTCCTCAGTCTGGGATTTGAAGGCCAGCTTGAAGGGTTTCTGGAGTCACCCAGTGAAATTCTGGCCTCACTGAAGTCTATGACAAAGCTCCCATTGATTTTAATGGAGTCGGGACTTATCCTATTATTTGATTTTGGTTTATGACAGAACAAGACTGGGTGTATGGCATAAGAGACATAGAGAGGCAATGGAAGCAGCTAATACAACTGAGTTTCAGAGAGGCCTGGTTTTATTTCCAGAGAACCGAGGGAATAAAACTTCAAGGAAAGGCAGACAGGTGGGATTAGGCTCAGTTTAAACAGCAAGGTGTGAGTTTGGGGCCTAAAACTGACTAAAGCCTTACAGATACCGGAGAACAACGGTTCCAATGAATTTCAAAGGTGCAACCCCATCAATACTGAAACATGAGCCTACTCTCTGCCCTGTGTTTCAGCACTTCAAGCTGCCAGCCCTTCTTTTTCCCTCAGAACAGGGGGAGGTTACGTGTTTAAGGTTGCCAACCCTCCAGGACTGACCGGGAGTCTCCTGGAATTAAAGACTACTCTTTAATTAAAGATGATGTCACAGGAGGAAACCTCCAGGGATACAGCCAAACAACACAGGCGACCCAATTTGTCTGCATCAACCAGGGTGCAGTGATGGCTGGTCTCTCCACACCACCCTGGGGAAAGGTTTGTGAGGTGGGGGAGAGGCCAATTAACTGGAGAGGCCGCGCCTGAGGGGAATTGGCTGGCCTGAGGAGCCCCTGATTAATGATAGAAACAGGCAGGGCTAGGGGAAAGTACAATGGGGTGGCAGTGAGGGAGCCTGAAACCACACTCCAGACTGGAGAGAGGGAAAGGGAGGAAACTAGCTGGAGAACATGTACAGAAAGGCTCAGGGGCAAGGCTTAAAAACGTTGCAGGCTGTGGCTGCCTAGCAGAGGGCCTTGGAGCTGGAACCGGAGGCCAGTAGAGACCTGAGCTCCGCTCAGTACCACAGGGGATGAGGCAGAGTTTGGGCTGTGAAGGGAAGGCAGACATCTTGGAGGGGGAAAACACACGGTGAGCGGAAGGACCAAGCCAGGAAGAGAGCCCCCTGAGCGAGAGAGAGCGGCCGTGCATGCGAAGGAGCAGCAGAAGGCGTGTTGGGCCCGGAAGGGGCTCACCCCAGTGGTGAGTGGACCCCGTGACACAGTTTGCACGGACTGGATCGATCCTGTGGTGCACTTGTTTGAACGTGTCCGGCACGACTGCATTGTGGGCAGCTCCTCAAACCTGGTGGTTTACTGTAAGGCAGGTGGGACCCTGTGTCTCAATGGGATTCCCCCCGCCCCAAATGGTCCTAGAATCAGGAATAGGAGCAGCCGGCACCTCACTGATAGCTGAGAGTCAGATTGCAAACCCCCCACCCACATCCATGAGCAGTTGTTTACCCTGAGTGAAACTGCTCACCCATGTGACTAAGGGATTTACAGCCAGGTCATTAAAAAAGATTTTCCAAGGGCTAGCAGTGCATGGGACTGGTATAGGCGTCCAGATGGGCCTTGTGTCAGACCTAATTGATGCCTCTATCTCTTCCCCCTCTGGAGGTGTGCACATGCGCTTGAATAGATTCTGCAAGCTCTTTGGCTTTATTTCCATAGGTTTCCATATCCTTGAAGGCTATCAAAAGGTCCCTGCCTAATTTAGATCCTAATAGAGATGTAGCCGTGTTAGTCTGGTCTTGCTGAAACAAAAGACAGGACTATGCAGCACTTTAAAGACTAACAGGATGGTTTATTAGGTGATGAGCTTTTGTGGGCCAGATCCTGTCCTTCCGGATCTCTGTGCCGGGGAATCAAGATCCATTCAGAGTGGACATTTTTTGACAGTGCAATCAGGTGAAAAGAAAACAAAGGCAATCAGCATCAAAACATGCTAAAAATACACCTTATCTGAACTAAGACTTACCCAACATTTCCTTTGTTTTGTAAATTAAGGAGACTTAATCAGTTGCTTACTCATGGTCCCTTTGTGAGATTGCCTGCAGTGTTGTGACACATGTTGCTAATCAGTGGTAGGAGATGAGCTATAGAAATCTGATGATGTGGCTACATCTTTAGGGTTTTTTAAATCCATCTTGCTATTTTTTTTCCCCTGGGGATTTATCATCCTGAAGAAATATGTAGAAACTTGTGTAAGCAGTAGCAGCAGGAACAGCCATCAACAAAAGATCCTTTCTGTCTGGCAGAATCATTTAAAAATAGCAGTTCTCTCCCTACCCCAAAGAGCAGTGACGTGCTGTGTGTGTGTTCTGAAAACAAACTGAAGAAAAGTGAATCATACTGAAATAGCTTCACAGACACATACTGTTAGCAGATCCCAGAATAGCAGTCTGTCATGGGAAAAATCTATTGCTGACAGGTAGAGGAGAGAATTGTTTTTTGATTTACATGAGTCACAATTTAAAAAACTCCTAATTCTTTAGCTAGTACTTTTGGCCTTTTTTGCTTCCACTCAGCAGACTGAGAGAGGCTACTTTTATAGGAACAGCCTCTTAAACTCAGTTCCAGCAATTTTGTCTATTGCTGTGTCTCCAAATCATAGACTAAAAGGAGGGTAGGAGGATGATTCAGTGGTTTGGACACTTGATTTGGATCTAGGAGAGCTGGATTTTTTTTTTAAATAATTTCACTGAAAACGTTAAAAAAAAAAAGCATTTTAGGTCAACCCAGAACTAACACCAGGTTTTAGTGTAGTGGCCACTAATTTGAAAAATTAGGTATTTGCACAACTATACTGCAGATCCTCTAGTCTTGATTTTTAAATTTTATCTCATGTCCTGATATTATTTGTGAAAGATGCCCAAAAGGTAACATGCATTTTTGGAAGACCGCAGTAGGACATCAGTTAGTCTCTGCCATCAGTGAAGGATTTGAAAAATTTCAGGTTACTGATAAAGTATTTTGAGGAGGGTACATGACTTGGTAGTTTGAATATGTGATGTACAGGGCAAAAAATTGATTCTGATCTCACACCATTGAAAAGGAGAAGTACTTCCATTGGAATCAACAGAGTTAGATCCATGTAAAACTGGTCTGAGATTAAAATAAAGTTCACGAGGTTTATGGAATCAAGAACATAACAGCTGGCTGTCCTCTATAGCATGTTCAAAAGGTAACACCTCTCTTCTGCTAACCTAAATTCCCAGAGGGAAGAGCCAGTACATAATTATCCCACCTTGCACCTTAACCCTCCAGTTGTAGATTTGTAACAGGAGAACAAAGGTCATAAATGGAATGCCGTCTAACCAGTTTTAGATTATAAAACTCTTGGGAGTCATCTTGCAGCAACCTCTGTGCAATCCTATTGACTTTAGGAGATGATGAACACCGGTATAAGAAGCTATCTAGCCATGTAATTGGGCCCATAATATTAGTTCTAGGGGAATTCTGCAATTGTTGCATTTGGAGCCATCGTAAAATTGCAGAATTCCTCTGGGACTGTAATCTATATATTTCTAAGAGAATCTGTGCATCTTTCTGTTTGTCTGAGTTTGCTCAGGAACTCCTCCTAACCAGTAAAAGCTAGAACTACCAAATCTGGTGTGCAGCCTCCTCTTATCATAGCTTATAGAAAAGTCAGGGATTGGTTGTGCCAGGACAATGGGATGTGCCTGGAATGGGATGGTTTCTCATCCGATGGAAAGGGAGGGCTGTGATAACAGGGTCAGTTATACTCCAGCATGACTACATGGGGGCAACAAGCAAGCATGCCCCCACTACGCTGACAGCCCTGGGTTAGCCTCGGCGAGCAACAAAATTGGCAGGCTGGACAGTGCGGCCTTTGGTCTCCTGGGCTGAGTGGCCCTCGCTGTCTCTGGCCAGCCCCGTGGAACAACGCTGCCAGCAGATGGGATCGCATGTCCCCTGCCACCCCAGGATGGCCCTGGAGCAGCCGCTCCTGCCCTAATTCCTGCACCTTCACCCCCTCCCCTATGCCCCCCACACCTTCCAAACCCCCCTGCCCTGAGCCCCCACTCCCTGCCCCGACTCCAGCACCCACCACACCCCAGCCCTGAGTCTCCCACATCCCCAAGGCCCTGCCCTGATTCCTGCAGCCCCAGCCCTGAAGGAGCCGAGCAATACCGGGTAAATCTTCTCATGTGCGTTATATACAGGTGAGATTCAAAAGCCAGTTTGTTTATTTTTTTGGTCCGCTTTTCTTGCTGAAATTTATTATCCTTCTCAAGAAGAAACTGTCTGTTCATAAAGTGTCCCTGCTCTGGCTACAAAAACATACCTGCTAAAATTATTGCATGGCCACGCTGCTGCGTCCCTCATTTTGGCGCCAATTCTCTAGACGGCTGACATTTAAAAGTCAATCATCTGAATTTACCGTATTATTGAAAAGTTGTTGTCACTGTTATGCTGAAAGGGAAATGAAAACTTCCTGTCTCAGCCAGCAGCACTTCCTGGTAGCACAACTACATCAGACATCAGAGCAGGCTCCCCATTGTATGTGCAAGCAGGGGGGAACAATGAAAGGTTTCCTAGAGACCATTCGAAGGGGGCCAACTCCTTGTGGTTTGGGGGGGAAAGGGAGGCTGGTTGGCCAGCTTCTCAGGTGGCGTAATTCAAAGTGACTCCATCGATCCAATGGAGTTACTCCAGTTGGAGCAAGGCCAACAGGTGTAAGTCCTCAGAAGCCCAGGCTGAAGGAGAGAAGTTTCATGACGTGGGTTGGAATTGTTTCAGCGCCCATGCTGTAGCAGCGACACAGCTGGGGAGGGGATACAGCAGAGCAAAACACAGCACTTTCCATCCTGAATGCTCCACAGCGGGTTTTAGTTACCCGCCCTCCATAGCTGTGACTGGGACAGAGCCCTGCACCTCAGCATTGTCAGGTGGGAGTGAAGAATAACTTCTCCAGAGAAATTATAGGCAGAAGGAATGTAATTACCCAGGACTCCGGGCTATCATTTCTCCACCTGTGGCAAGTGGCATGGGATTTCTAGTGACCACCATCAGGGCTTTAGTGTGATGTCTTATTTGCAAAGATAAGCTTTCACTAGCACTCTCTTTGACTTTTAACATAAGAATGGCCATACTGAGTCAGACCAAAGGTCCATCTAGCCCAGTATCCTGTCTACCGACAGTGGCCAGTGCCAGGTGCCCCAGAGGGGGTGGACCGAAGACAATGATCA
This sequence comes from Pelochelys cantorii, assembly GCA_032595735.1. Taxonomy (NCBI): domain Eukaryota; kingdom Metazoa; phylum Chordata; order Testudines; family Trionychidae; genus Pelochelys; species Pelochelys cantorii. The sequence continues at coordinate 71,675,221 of CM064332.1, forward strand.
AGCAATTTGTCTCCTGCCGTCCTTCTCCAGCCTTTGACAAACAGAGGCCAGGGCACCGTTCCTACCCCCTGGCTAATAGCCATTTATGGACCTAACCTCCATGAATTTATCTAGCTCTTTTTTAAACTCTGTTATAGTCCTAGCCTTCACAGCCTCCTCTGGCAAGGAGTTCCACAGGTTGACTGTGCTCCGTGTGAAGAAGCGACAAGGAATCCTGTGACACCTTATAGACTAACAGATGTATTGGAGCATAAGCTTTCGTGGGCAAAGACCCACTTTGTCAGATGCATGTGTGAAGAAGCAGGGCTGGCTTTAGGCTGATTCGGCCAATTCCCCGGAATGGGGCCCCGCGCCTAAGGGGGCCCTGCTCCCGGGTGCGCAACACATGTGCAGGCCCCCAAGCGCACGGCGCATGCGCAGCCCTGCCTCCGGAATCGGGCCCTGCACTTGTTAAAGCCGGCCCTGTGAAGAAGAACTTTCTTTTATTAGTTTTAAACCTGCTACCCATTAATTTCATTTGGTGGCCCCTAGTTCTTCTATTATGGGAACAAGTAAATAACTTTTCTTTATTCACCTTCTCCACACCACTCATGATTTTATATACCTCTATCCTATCCCCCCTCAGTCTCCTCTTTTCTAAACTGAAAAGTCCCAGTTGCTTTAGCCTCTCCTCATATGGGACCCGTTCCAAACCCCTAATCATTTTAGTTGTTCTTTTCTGAACCTTTTCTAATGCCAAAATATCTTTTTTGAGGTGAGGAGATATTTTCCATTGACTATGCCACATCATTTACTGTCATGTATGCTGGAGGACTTTTCATTCTTTCCAGTCGACAGAAAAGTCCCACGTAACTTGCCTTGTATATCACTTTGTTTAAAGTTTGTCGTACTTGGCAGCTATTTTGAATTCTTTGCAGTCTGAATTTGTAGAGGCATATCTACGCTAGGAAACTGTTTCAAAATAACGAAAATCAATGTAATTACTCCTGAAATATCAAAATCGAAACGGCGTGTCCTCACGGCGGGGAAGCCTCGAAATGAGTCCGAGGCAGGCTCCGTTACTGTGGAAGCGCTAACTCGACTTAGAGCCTCAGGAAGCACTGGGGAGTAATTAGTTTGAATTACTCTGGGGAGGAGCTATTTCAAATAGCAGCACCGGAGTGTCCCCACTAACGCTATTTCAAAATAACTATTTCAAAATTAGCATTATTCCTCGTGGAAAGCAGGCATACAGATTTTGAAACAAGCAGCCCATTATTTCGAAATAACAGGCTTGGTAGTATGGATGCTCCACTTATTAATTTGACCTAAGCAGGGTTATTCTGAAATAAAGCCTTAATGTAGACCAGGGCTAAATGTTGAATACATCCCATCCTCTGTGACAATCCATGCCCCTGGGTTGTCATCACTGTTGGTTGAAAGCTTCCAAACAGAATGTTTCCAATGGAAAAAGCCATTTCATTAACATGGAGACTTTCCAACAGAGTGTGGTGATGTTTCTGGCAAAATTTAGTTTTGGCCAAAGAACATGAAAGTCTTTTGTTAGTGTCAAAACATTCTGGGATACGTAAAAAAGCTTCAGACGGGTAGCCGAGTTAGTCTGTAACAGGAAAACTTAAAAAACAACAAATTGTCTAGAAGCACCTTAAAGACTAACAAAACATGTAGATGATATCATGAGCTTTCGTGGGTGCAATCCACTTCTTCAGGTGACTTCTTCAGATGGGATATGTAAGTTATTCATCTCATCTCAAAATAACTTGTGTTTTTGATATTTTTTATAATATAAAACTGCCAAAACAAAATGCTTCATCTTTATCAAAATTACACATTCAGCGGGAGCAAAACCACCACTTGGACACCAGGATAAGGGGGTATCTCAGCCAGTGTGGGTTTGCTAGAAACCCCCGACAGATTTCCTATCCTCAGCTTTGAGGCTTATAGGTGTTTGTGCTCTGTTTATGTAAAGTAGGTGCGAAAACATTTGGGAACATAGTTCAAGCCACTTCTGGGTTCCTTAAGAATAACGATTTGTAGCGTTTATCCATTATCTGTGTATTTTATGCATGGCTGGATTTGTGAGTCACTCACTAACAATCTGATGAGGTTTCCTTGCGAGAGGGAAGCAAGGCACTCGGATGGATAGACGACTGATTGAGAAATAAGGATCGAATGTGGCATTAGGTAGGGCTGGACTTAGGAAAAGGAAACTTCGTAATCATCCTGTTTGTACTTAACTATCCCAAAGTCTGTCCTGCGTTCCTCCTACCCCTCTCAGAATGTAAAGCTGGCTTGTTATAAGTATTAGGAAGTTTGCAAAGGCTCATTCCATTTTAACTTAACATATTACCCAGTCATACGCATTCCCCCAGCCTCCCAGAACACACATGGCTTATTTTGGCTGCTGTTTCTATTTACCTTTTTTTCCAGCCTCACTGACTTTCTTTAACCTATTTTCCATCACCCCCTCCTCCTCTTCTGAGTCAATATGTTGACACATCACGGCCAGCACAGAGTTTATTATGTAGGGACATGGACACCGAGTACTGTTATAGAGAGACTTTTTCCTAATCACACCACAAGCACTTACCAAATTTGCCCTGGACTTCCCTCTCTGTTCAAGGTTAAGTACTTAAGAGCCCAGATATAAACTGACATAGCTCCATTCACTGGTTTAACCCAGAGGAAGATCTGGTTGTATTTACCACTGCAGACTGACATTAGAGCGCTGAAGTCGTGATATTTTTTTTCCCCAGCTTGGAGCACTTTTTCTCTTTCCTGACCCCTTCTCACCCTTTCTTCCTGAAGATTGGCTAGGCTAGGGCTTAGAAAGGTTTGTTTCGGGTGGGGACGGGGTTTCTCAAATCCCAATTGCAACACAGCATTAAGGATGTGTCTCTACTGCCAAGTTGTGTGGAGGAAACTGTTGTTGACAGGCAGAAGTCTCCAAAGTGTGTTTACATTTGCTCCTTCAGTCGACACGTTGTGTCCGCATCTTTAGCTCCCCAGTTGACAGTGGGAGCAATGCACTGTGGGTATGTATCCCACAATTCCTGGTGACACCCTCCTTTGCTAGGTGTTGTGGGACCACGGAACAGAGCTTGGTGCATCTTGAGACCATGCAAAACGTCCTGTGAGACACCATTTTCTTTAGTGTTTTCCAGTGTCCTTTCGTGCCTTTTTCCCCACCACCCTTCTCTGCTGTGCACTCCGGCATCTGCAGTGAGAGGAAATGGATCCCCGACTTCTCTCACCTGCTCTGCTAACTCGGTGAGGACCTCACACGTGGCAGCAGAGAGCATCTCGAAATTACTGACGGAGGAAGAAGGCCTGGAGGAGCGTGACAGGGTGCAGGGCTTCACTCGAAATAAGCTACGCAAATTGAGCTATGTCAATTGCGTAGCTTGTTTTGAAATTGGGAACGTCCACATAGCACTTATGTGCAAATAGAGCCCTCTTCCTCTGACTTCCCTTACTCCTTGTACAGTGAGGGTTACAGGAGTCGGAGTAAGATGTCCTCCAGCTTGACAGTAGTTCGACATTATTTCAAAATAACTGCCTGCTGTGTAGACGTGGACTAAGATATTTTGAAATAACGAGTTATTTCAAAATAATGTTGCTGTATAGACGTACCCACAGTGTGCAACGTGCCATGGCATCTGGCAGCAACAGAGCCTCTGGACGGGGTAGATCGGTGCTTTTGAACTAGAAAAACCAGCCCTCACTGGTGGGGTTGCATTGTCATGCGGACATGGGATGAAGAGCAGTGGGGCTATGCAGCTTTAGGATGCATAAAGCAACCTTCCTGGAGCTGTGTGCTGAGCTGGCCCCCGAACTGTGATGCAGGGACATCCGAAAGAGCTACCCTTGCGGTGGAGCAGCGTGTGGCCATTGCCGGGTGGAAGCTGGTGACTCCCAATTGCTGACGGTCAGTTGCAAATTGGTTTGGAGGGGGGACACAGATCGTGGGAGCGGTACGGCTGCAAGTCTGCAGGGCAATGCATTGTGTTCTGCTATGGCGGACCGTGATTCTGGGAAATGTATGGCTGGCTTTGTGGTCATGGGATTTCCCAGTGGTGGAGGGGGGGGCGGGGCATCAGTCACATGTAATCTGATTTTAGTGCCAGCCCCCCAGTCCCCGAATACGTCAACAGGAAGGGATCGTTCTCGATGGTGCTTGTAGAACATAAGAACAGCCATACTGGGTCAAACCAAAGGTCCATCTAGCCCAGTAACCTGTCTACCGACAGTGGCCAACACCAGGTGGACCGAAGACAGTGATCAAGCGATTTGTCTCGTGCCATCCATCTCCAGCCTCTGACAAACAGAGGCCAGGGACACCATTCCTACCCCCTGGCTAACAGCCTTTTATGGACCTAACCTCCATGAATCTATCTAGCTTCTCTTTAAACTCTGTTATAGTTCTAGCCTTCACAGCCTCCTCTGGCAAGGAGTTCCACAGGTTGACTACATGATGTGTGAAGAAGAACTTTCTTTTATTAGTTTTAAACCTGCTACCCATTAATTTCATTTGGTGTCCTCTAGTCCTTATATTTTGGGAACTAATGAAAAACTTTTCTTTATTCACCCTCTCCATACCACTCATGATTGTATATACCTTTATCATACCCCCCCTCAGTCTCCTCTTTTCTAAACTGAAAAGTCCCAGTCACTTTAGCCTCCCCTCATATGGGACCTGTTCCAAACCCCTAATCATTTTAGTTGCCCTTTTCTGAACCCTTTCCAAGGCCAAAATATATTTTTTGAGGTGAGGAGACCACATCTGTACACAGTACTCAAGATGTGGGCGTACCATAGTTTTATACAGGGGCAGTAAGATATTCTGTGTCTTATTTTCTATCCCTTTCTAACACGGTGGGTGTTTCACAGACATCGGGGTGGGGTGGTCTGGAAGGGGGAATGGTGTTCAAATTCTCAGGCCCACTGACCTGTACAGAAAGCTGCAGGCAAGGGGCTTTCTTTCCAGACCACAAGATTACAATGGACATGCTTGTGGTGTTCCTGAGACCCAGCTTTTCCCTTGCAGCTCTCGTTCATGAAACCCTACGCGGAGCACCTGGAGAGTGGGAAGGAGCATTTTAGCAGGTAGCGCAGGACCTGCATGGGGGTCAAATGCTCCTTTAGGAAATCGAAGGCGATGTGGAGGTATGTCGATGACAGGCTAGATGTCACCGAGGACCATAACCCCTGGTTATCACAGCTTGTTGCACTCTGCATAACTGGTGTGACTCTAAGGGGGAATTGTTTGCTCAGGGGAGGAGCGCTGATGCACCGCGCTTGGCTGCAGAATTGAAGCAGCCAGATCACTGGAGCTGTTGGAGGAAATCACAGTGGTTGGTTGGTGAGACGGCGCTGGCCCATTGCAAGAGCGCGACAGGATTCCTCCGAACACAGTGCCCCAAAATTCAATAAAGCCCCTCCCCCAGCTGGTAAGGGAGGAGCTAGCAAAGGGCTTATGACTCTCAAATCCCCACTAGAGTGCTGTGCAGTGAGTGGCAGGCCCCAGGCAGTGTACTCTGGCACTGGGAGGGGCACGGTTTGGTAGGCTCAGAGGACCAGCTGGGAGGCAGGAATTGGAGAAATAGCATCAGCGTCTGGTGGCACATAGGTTGATGAGGTCAGAGGTCAGAGAGAGGATATTCAAAACCAGGCGCATAAATGAATTGGATTAAGGGGTAAAGAATAAGACCGAGAATATCTTATTGCCTCCATATAAAATCATGGTACGCTCACATCCTGAATCCTGCATGTAGATGTGGTCGCCTCATCTCAAAAGAGATACCTTGGCATTGGAAAAGGTTCAGAAAAGGGCAACAAAAATCATGAGGGGTTTGGAACGGGTCCCATATGAAGAGAGATTAAAAAGACTTGGACTTTTCAGCTTAGAAAAGAGGAGACGAAGGGGGGTTAGGATAGAGGTGTATAAAATCATGACTGGCGTGGAGAAAGTGAATAAGGAAAAGTTAGTTACTTGTTCCCATAACGTAAGACCTAGGGGCCAGCAATTGAAATTAATAGGTAGCAGGTTTAAAACAAAGCAAAGGAAGTTTTTCTTCACACAGTGCATGGTCAATCTGTGGAACTCCTTGCCAGAGGATGTTGTGAAGACCAGGACTTTAACAGGATTCCAAAAAGAACTAGATAAATTCATGGAAGATAGGTCCATTGATACTTATTATCCAGATGGGCAGGAATGGTGTCCCTAGCCTCTGTTTGTCAGGGGCTGGAAATGAATGACAGGAGCGGGATCACTTGATGATTCCCTGTTCTATTCACTTGCCCTGGGGCATCCGGCATTAGCCACTATTGGCAGACAGAATACTGGGCTGGATGGACCTTTGGTCTGACCCAGTCTGGCCGTTCTTATGTTGTAAGTGATACAGGAGTAGGAAGCCCATAAACATGTCTGAGAATGGGTGGAATTTGTTCTCACTTCCTCCAGGACGAGTCATCTGGTTGTAGATTTGCAAAGCTCAGGAGGTTTTGCGAGCAAGGATTTGGGAAGACTGTAAAAGAGCATCTCCCGCGAGATGAGACATGAACAGAGAAAGCATTTCAAAAGCAGCCGAGTCAAGATAAGGACAAAGTCTGGCCATGTTCCAGCAGTGGAGGTGGGAAGACTTGCCAGCACACAAACTGTGGGAAGAAAAAGACATTGCAGGGTGATGAATAACTGATTTCCCACCCTCTGAGAGAAGCTCAGCTCTTGGTCAAGGAAAATGACAACAAAGCTAGAGGCCTAAAACAAAGAGAACTTTTCACCTAGGAAGATTTCTGTCTTCTAAAGCCTCCCTTGGATCTTGTGCCTTAATCACGACCTCTTTGGGATGCACAGTAATTAAAACCAGGAGTAAAAGATTCCCAAACACATGGTCCGTATCTCACCCCGGGGCAAGCAGTCCAGACCGCTTGACACCCTGCCACTGGGCACTGGCACCGAATGCCACCGCTGGGATATGTCCTCTTCTGTCCCTCTGGTCCTAGACAGCTGCCACCCCCAGCCCTTCCAGCTGGGGTTCCCTCTCCCCTCCCGGCCCCCCACGGTGACACTTCTAACAGAGTGAGAGCATGGAGTACCCACCTGAGGACAGATTGTTAAAAGCAAGAGCACAAACCCCAAATGTGAATTCTGAGTTTGGATAAACTTCTAAGCCAGTGGTACCCAACCTGTGGTCGGTGGAGCCCTGGTGGTCCGTGACAGTACTGCAGAGGGTCCGCGGAAAGTTTAAAAATAAGGATCAGGCCCACCACTTACTTTCCTTTTCTTTTTTTTCTTCCCCCCCCAGAGAGGGGGGGGTCCGTGAAATGTTAACAGATTGAAAAGGGGTCCGTCTGCATGAGAAGGTCGGGAACCCCTGGTCTACGCTCTTCCATGGTGTCTTAGTAAAACAATGACAAAAAAGGGGCTGTGGGCAGGTTTGGAGCAGCTGTGAGGAAAAATAACGTCTCAGAGAACCTATTTTGCATGCAGTCGCCTCTTGGGGCCCAGGGAATGGCTGGCGTAAATCACCAAACTTCCATTTAAGTCAAAGTAACGATGCTGAGTGACACCAGCTGCGACTCTTAGTTTTCCCTCTGATGGTTTTTGTTGGTTTCGGAAGCAATCGATATTGTGATTCCTCAGACACACACTTATGTCAAGAACGATCCTCTGGCAAGTGACAGATGTGCCAGCTACATAGCTACCTCAGTGTCCGTGCTCTCCACTTGGCTATTACTGGAACATCACTGTTTCCTTTGACTGCCAATGCAGCGGTCAGCACTTCAGTCTCCCTGATGGTTGACGCTGGAAGGCAAGTAAACCTTTGGGGTCAGATTCAGCCCTGGCCTTTCCAGTGCTTGGTATTAAAGTGTTACAGCACAGCAGATTTTAAAGCCTGATCCTTGCCAATAGAGCTGTCTTTACTTGTCTTGTCACCGGGCCCAGTTTGTTTGTTTGTTACATTTTGTTCTAACTCTGGCTTATGTGGCAGAGTCTCGTTTACCTAATGCCTGATGGGGGAGTCCTGTAAAACCTATTCTCAGGTAATTATCTCCAGTCTTTATTTGGCCATGATTACTGTAATACAGTAATTCCTCATTTAACATGTGCCCGCTTAACACGTTTTCGCGATAGCACAATTTTTTTTTAGGGAACATTTTTTTAATTACACGACCGTCCCCAGAATAACACGATTTCCCCAGCTGGCCCATCGCCGGCGGCTGCGTAGGACTTCCCCTGCCTCCCTGCAAAGCAGCGGAGGGTTTGCCACTCGCCGCACCGTTCCCCACTGACTCCCCCTCACCGGACACAGCGCGGGTCCCGGCAGACCCGTCACAGGGGCAAATTCCCAACCCAATCCCCCTGCCCTCCCCTCCCCCAGAGCCAAACACCTACCCTCCCTGCTGTAACCCAGTCACCTTTCTCCCCCAACTTTATGTCCCAGTCCCAACAGACACCACCGCTTGAAACGCAACCCCTACCTTTTCCATTATTTTCAATGGGAAAATTGACCCCGCATAACATGTTTTCACTTAACACGATCATTTTCTGAAACATATCTATAGTGCTAAATGAGGAATAACTGTACCTGAATCCTTTAACATTTTGAGGGTGTGTGTAAAGCTGATGGAGCCAGGAGGGATTGAACCTGCAACCTTGGGAGCTAAAAGACAACTGGAGCTCAGCTAAGGCTGTAGAGTAACCTTCACTCTCCCTTGTCAGTGTCTCTGGGTTGCACTGTATCTTGCCAACACCCCTATGAGATCAGTGCTCTTACATCCCCACTTCACAGAAGAGGAACTGAGGCCAAGAGGAACTAAGTGGCTAGCCCAAGGTCACATAGGTAGTCTGTTGCAGAGCAAGAACTTGAACCTAGGTCCGTGCCAGAGTCAGGGCAGCATCCCTTCTCTGAGTGAGCCATTTGCTCATCACTCAGTCTGCACTGCTTGCTAGGTTCAGCTGGTACTATGTCACCACTGCAGGGACCTCAGGCGTTGGTACACCCCGGTCCCTCTTGTTCTCACTGTGGCACACATAAGAGCGGCCACACTGGGTCAGTCTAAAGGTCCTTCTAGCCCAGTATCCTGTCTTCCAACAGTGGCCAATGCCAGGTACCCCAGAGGGAGTGAACAGAACAGGGAATCCTCACATGATCCCTCCCCTGTCACCCATTTCCAGCCTCTGACAAACAGAGGCTAGGGACACCATCCCTACCCATCCTGGCTAATAAGTACTGATGGTCCTAACCTCCATGAATGTATCTAAGAAAGTTTAAAATAAAAAACCTAAAGTCCTGGTCTTCACAACATCCTCTGGCAAGGAGTTCCACAGGTTCACCGTGCGCTGAGTGAAGAAAAATTTCCTTTTGTTTGTTTTAAACCTGCTACCTATTAATTTCATTTGGTGACCCCTAAGTAAATAACTTTTCCTTCTTTACTTTTCAATACCTGTCATGATTTTATAGACCTCTATCATACCCCCTTTTTTTCTAAACTGAAAAGTCCCAGTCTTTTTAATCTCCCTTCATGTGGCAGCCGTTCCAAACTCCTAATCATTTTTGTTGCCCTTTTCTGAACCTTTTCCAATGCTAAGATAATACGCACAATAGCTTCATCCCCAGAGGGCTGTAATCTTGTATCCTACTCCAAGTTATTGAGCTTAATAGGGGGTAATTAGATGGGGGTTAATGGCTTGTGAAGTGTAGGGGACTGGACTAGGTGATCTGCGGGTCCCTTCCAGCCTTAAACTTGATGAGACTGAAATCCATGGCAAAACTTCCCCTGGCTTCAATAGGAGCAGATTCCAAACCTTAGAGTCCTAGTTCTCTTGGATGCTTTTAATCTGTATAAACATTTCCTGGCCATATTTTCCCTGTAAGCTTCCTCTGTAACTCCCTCCCCAGGACTTTTCTTCCCCTTTGTAAATTAACGATTTCAGTTTCCAAACAGTCATTGAACGCAGTCACACCCTTCCTGCACACGGACAAACATTTAAAATTGGATCCAAGCAGGCCCATGCTGGTGTATGCTCCTGGGCACGTCGGAAAAACACCGATACTCCTTAGAAGCTGGAGAGAAATAACAAGGTAGTTTGAGAAATATAATCCATGAACTGGCCAGAGGAAGTAGTACTTCAAACCGAGAGCCCCTTCCTCCTACAATTGCTTAGCTGCAACCACCCCCAGTCCAGTGTGAGTTTTGCTGCGGAAGCTAACTAGCGTGCAGCTGTCTGTCTTCAGACATGCTAATGGCAGAAGGAATTACAAAGGGTCCCTCCCCACCACCACAACCATCATGCACCAGTGGGATGCTGCCACCTATTCCCCCCTCCAGCTGACTAGCATGCTCAGCTGGGGTGGAGATCAGGTCAGGAACTTGCCCTCTTAGGGTGCGTCTACACAGCAAAGTTATTTCAGAATAACGGCCGTTCTTCTGAAATAACTATGCGAGTGTCTACACAGCAATTCCGTTATTTCGAAATCATTTCGACATAACGGAGGGCTTATTCCGACTTCTGTAAACCACGTTCTACAAGGAATAACGCCTCTTCCGAAATCGCTATTTCAAAATAAGACGTGTGTCAACGCTCCGCTGCTGCTGTTTCGAAATAGCTCCTCACGGAGCCATTCTAAGTTTTTCCTCCTGGGGCTCTAAATCGAGATCGCCCGTCTACATTAGGGGAGCCTGCCTCGGACTCATGTCGAGGCTTTCCTGCAGTGTAGACGTGCCATTTCGAAATATGCTATTTCGGAATTAGCTTATAACCGTGCAGTGTAGACGTAGCCTGAGAGGGCACCAGCCAGCACCTCAAGGAATGCTAGGGGTGCAGTTCAGCCAGTGTCTTTCTGCCGCAGGCTTACTGGGCGGTACTCAGTACTCTCTCCTGTGAGCCCTGGAATATTCCACCTGCCTTGGGGTGCCTCTGTGTGTCCCTGCCTCTTTGCCTGCTCACAGTTCATCACAGGAGCCAGGGATGAGTCGGCCACACAGGACTCGCCTTCCCTGAAGAGAAATGGGAGCGAAAGAAGTGACTGCATGTACATAGGCACATGCTAATGGTTCTACATTGGACCGGATCCTTGTCTCTACTCCAGTTGCTCTCCCCTTCTCCGACACAGCAGCCAGCGTAACTGCCTCCTTGAAGAGTCCATCTGGAAAGCAACAGCCAGAGGTGACGGACAGCAGCGCCCATGCCACATGCCGGTAGCTCCCCGCACGGAGGTTGTGGCCAGTGGAAAGGGTGCCTGCTCTCCACTGGTCTCTGCCTTCTGGGTTATAGCATTAGACAGCCCTGCCGCTTGTCTCATTTATGCCGGAGGCGCATTCAAAGGCCAGACAGCCCCACGGTTCAGGGAGCTTGGAGCTGGCTCCCAGCCACTTTTGCACTCCCCATTGGAGTTGCACCGAGCGTGTGTACTGTGCATTCATGAGATGTGATGTATGTCCCCTGGCAGAGCGCTGCCTGTCTCGCTATGACTCAATGTGCGGCGACGGTCATTGGAATATGAACAGCAGGTAATCCCAGAGCTGATGTCCTTATTTTTCTTGCAGTTCACAAAGTTAGACAGGATGGACCACTCATACCAGCGCTGAGACAAAAATGACTCAGAGGAATGCAGAATGGGGAATGCGGAGTTTATTCTGACGGGCATAGAATCATAGAACGCTAGAACTGGAAGCGAGTCCAGTCCCCTGCCCTCATGGCAGGACCCAGCAACATCTAGACCATCCCCGACAGCTGTCTGTCTAACCTGCTCTTAAATATCTCCAGAGATGAAGATTCCACAACCTCCCTAGGCAATTTATTCCAGTGTTTAACCACCCTGACAGGTAGGGAGTTTTTCCTAATGTTCAACCTAAACCTCCCTTGCTGCAATTTAAGCCCATTTCTTCTTGTCCCATCAGAGGCCAAGGAGAACAATTGTCTCCCTCCACCTTGTGACACCCTTTTAGATACCTGAAAACCTCTATCATGTCCCCTCTCAGTCTTCTCTTTTCCAAACTAAACAAGCCCATTTCCTTCAGTCTTCCCTCCTAGCTCATGTTCTTTAGACCTTTCATCATCCTTGTTGCTCTTCTCCGGACCTTCTTCAATTTCTCCACATCTTTCTTGAAATGGGGTGCCCAGAACTGAACACAATACTCCAATGGAGGCCTAATCAGCGCAGAGTAGAGCGGAAGAATGACTTCTCGTGTCTTGCTCACAACACTCCTGTTAATGCAGCCCAGAATCACGTTCGCTTTTTTGCAACGCTGTTGGCTCATATTTAGCTTGTGGTCCACTCTGACCCCTAGATCCTTTTCTACAGTACTCCTTCCTAGACAGTCGCTTCCCATTGTGTGTGTGTGTGAAACTGATTGTTGAAATGCCCTTGTTTTTTGTCTGGATAAACAAATCAAAGGCATTTAAAAGACAGAGGCTTAATGGGTCCACTAATGCTGAGGATGCTGAGCTGAGATAATGAAGTTTTCAGTATCTATGGAGTTAGCCTCATGTGGTCCATTGGCTGAAATACCAAACACTGACCTTATTTCACGTGCTGTAAAGGGACCTCACTGATTCACCTGGGATGTTTATCGCCTCTCCCCTGGTGCTGCGTTCTTTGCCTTCCCCCACAGCCTCGGTCTCTCAGGGCACGTCTACACAGCAGCATGAATTTGGGATAACAAAGAGCGTATCTACACAGCCAGCCATTATTTCGAAATAATGGCGAGCTGGAGGACTTTCTACTCCGACTCCTATCACCCTCATTTCACGAGGAGTAAGGGAAGTCGGCGTAAGAACATAAGAACGGCCGTACCGGGTCAGACCAAAGGTCCATCTAGCCCAGTATCCTGTCTGCCGACAGTGGCCAGCACCAGGTGCCCCAGAGGGGGTGGACCGAAGACAATGATCAAGCGCTTTGTCTCCTGCCATCCCTCTCCAGCCTCTGTCAAACAGAGGCCAAGGACACCATTTTATCCCCTGGCTAATAGCCTTTTATGGACCTAACCTCCATGAAATTATCTAGCTTCTCTTTAAACTCTGTTATAGTCCTAGCCTTCACAGCCTCCTCTGGCAAGGAGTTCCACATGCTGACTACACGCTGTGTGAAGAAGAACTTTCTTTTATTAGTTTTAAACCTGCTACCCATTAATTTCATTTGGTGTCCTCTAGTTCTTCTATTTAGGGAACTAATAAATAACTTTTCTTTATCGGCCCTCTCCATACCACTCATGATTTTATACACCTCTATCATATCCCCCCTCAGTCTCCTCTTTTCTAAACTGAAAAGTCCCAGTCGCTTTAACCTCTCCTCATATGGGACCCGTTCCAAACCCCTAATCAATTTAGTTGCCCTTTTCTGAACCCTTTCCAAGGCCAAAATATCTTTTTTGAGGTGAGGAGACCACATCTGTACACAGTATTCAAGATGTGGGCGTACCATAGTTTTATACAGGGGCAGTAAGATATTCCGGGTCTTATTTTCTATCCCTTTCTTAATAATACCTAGCATCCTATTTGCCTTTTTGACCGCCGCTGCACACTGTGTGGAAGTTTTCAGAGAACTGTCCACGATAACTCCAAGATCTCTTTCCTGATTTGTCGTAGCCAAATTAGCCCCCATCATACTGTACGTATAGTTGGGGTTATTTTTCCCAATGTGCATTACTTTACACTTATCCACATTAAATTTCATTTGCCATTTTGTTGCCCAATCACTCAGTTTGGTGAGATCTTCTTGGAGTCCCTTACAGTCTGCTTCTGTCTTGACTATCCTAAACAGTTTGGTATCATCCGCAAACTTTACCACCTCACTGCTTACCCCTTTCTCCAGATCATTTATGAATAAGTTGAACAGGATTGGTCCTAGGACTGACCCTTGGGGGACACCACTAGTTACCCCTCTCCACTCTGAAAATTTACCATTTATTCCTACCCTTTGTTTCCTGTCTTTTAACCAGTTCTCAATCCAAGAAAGGACCTTTCCTCTTATCCCATGGCCATGTAATTTACACAAGAGCCTTTGGTGAGGGACCTTGTCAAAGGCTTTCTGAAAATCTAAGTATACTATATCTACTGGATCCCCCTTGTCCGCATGTTTGTTAACCCCTTCAAAGAACTCTAATAGATTAGTAAGACAGGATTTCCCTTTACAAAACCCATGTTGACTTTTGTCCAACAAATTATGTTCTTCTACATGCTTCACAATTTTATTCTTTACTATTGTTTCGACTAATTTGCCCGGTACTGAAGTTAGACTTACCGGTCTGTAATTGCCCGGATCGCCTCTAGAGCCCTTTTTAAATATAAGAGTGTTCTTCCTTCGCCTTTCTGCTGTTTAGACAGTGCCAAACGCCGAATGAAGCTATTTCGACTTCAGCTACGCGATTGACATTGCTGTAGTTGCGTAGCTTACTTCGTTTTTTGCCCAGCAGTGTAGATGCGCCCTCAGTGGTATCATCTTCAGTACCACTCAGCTGCCTGAAAACTTTCTGACTTTTAAGAAAAGGCCATTTTTGGTCAAAGTATTTCATATTAAAATGTTTTAAAAAAATCTAGAAAACTTTGAGCAAAAAGTGCACTAAAGGTTGTTTTTTTAAAAAATCAGAATATGGGCATTCAAAAACTGAATAGTAGCAAGTGAATGGAGCAGAATTTGCCCACAATTTTCACCTTCGCTGTTTCTTTTCAGAGTATCCCATCTTAACATAACTTGTAGCCAGATTTTGGAAAAAAAGAAATGCTTCACTGAGAAACTGGAAGCTATCCATGAAAAATGTTTGACCACTCACAGAAAACACTTAATGTTTTCCACACAGCTCTGGTTAAAGATAGCTCAGCAGGGCAGTTCAGGGTTTGTCTTCTTTGTCTTGCATGTTACAAGTACCTCAGCCTGAAATAAAGAGTATTCTGTTTATAACTCTTTACTGGCTGAGTAGTTAGCAGCTGTAAGCAGTTAAGTAGATTCTTTCACAGCTGCCCTTCCTTCTTACACTCTCCCCCCCCCACCCCACCCCTCCGTCACACCCATCAGGCCATGAGAGACCCCAGTTGGAGACCATTTGCAGCTAGGTATCCACATTCCTTTTTATCATTTTTGTCCCACCTCATTTTTCGCTGGCCGAATCGTTAATCACAAGCTGTCTGTGGAGTCTGAGGAATCACAGTTCCCATTAAACTTATGCTGAGATCTTGTGATGTCAATACTCATAAAAACATAGAGGAGGAAGATGTTTTACTCTCCCTGCTTTGCAGGAATTGTATACCCAGTACCAGGAGTGCCCGAGGCAGGCTGCGGCAGCTGGCGCCCCAGGTGGAACCCGCGATCGGCGCCCCTGCCTGCACGGCCGTCAATAGGCCATCAGTGGGGTGATGTCATCGTCGGGTGCCCCGTGACGTCATCATCGGGCGCCGTTGAAGGCGGCGCCCCAGGCGACGGCCGAATCGGCCTATAGCCACACTTCTCTCTCGATGAATTCTGGTTGGCTAGTGGGCCTTCCCCTTGTTACCTGGTCTTTGAGGGTGCTGCACTCCTCTGTGTTTGTGGCTAGGACCTCTAGAGGCATG
The DNA here is from genome assembly GCA_032595735.1 of Pelochelys cantorii. NCBI lineage: Eukaryota > Metazoa > Chordata > Testudines > Trionychidae > Pelochelys > Pelochelys cantorii. Next base: position 71,690,774 of record CM064332.1, read on the forward strand.
TCCCAAGTTCTCTGAGTTGCAGTAAGCTGAGTCACTCCGGCTCTCTCCAGGGGAGCTGTGACCAAAAGGGGGCAGATTCATCAGCACTCAGTGGTTCATCCTCGTACATCCTCACAGCAGCTGGCTAGCCAGAGAGAAAAGAGCCCTGAACTCGTAATCCCTGAATCCCGTGTCAGGCTGGCTTGAAAGCACCACTAAACGTAGGTGGGTTCTTGGTCTGGTGAGGGCAGCATTTGAGTCAGGGCCTGTCTTGGCTCCCTAGTGAAGACCGAGCATAAGTGACGTTAGGCCAGATAGCAGTTGGAGAAAATCATGTCTTCTCTTTCTCCATTCACTGTCTGACAATGGGGGACGGCTGGCTAGCTCCACGCACTGTACAGGACATGGGTAGGGTTGGGGGCCACTGACCCACAGAAAAGTCAGTTGGGGCTCTCACAGATGTGAGGAGCAAACAGAAAAAACCCAACCAGATAACCCCAACTGAGGTGGCCTACGGCTGAGGAAGAGAAAGACACTCCCCATATTCTACTCGCACACCAGAGACAAGGGGAGGCTGGGCGAGTCGATTTTGTGGGCCCCAGTATGCTCTGAGGTGGGGCCAAAAATGGGGGGTTCAGTGTGCAGGAGAGGGCTGCCAGGATGCAGTCTTGGGGTGTGGGATCTGGGTGGGAGAGAGGGTGCAGGAATGGGTTGGGGTTTGGCTCCCCCATGCTGGGGGGGATCTCCAAGCCTCAGGGGGCCGGATCTAGGCAACCTAAAGCCACATCTGGCCCCCAGGACATAGGTCCCCCACCCTTGGTACAGGGAAATATTCTGCTCACCGAAATTTGCCTTCCTCATTCCTTTTGAGCTGCACAAAGTAGCCGGAACAGACAGGAAAATCCTGCCCAGAATCTTCTCCAGATCTGAATACCAGGATTGTATTGTTTAAGTTTTCATCCTGGCAGGCAATTTGTTATTACATTGTGATGGACTTTATAGCTCATTTTCTGATTCCTCCATTAAAACACCAATGTCATATTTTCTCCATAGGATCACCACTTTCAAACAAACCTCTCCCATTCCATCCACTGGAAAGTGAACTACATGGTTCATCTCCTTTTAGAGCATGTGTGAGCCATACAATGGAGAAGGTTAGAGGATTTGTTCTTTTTTTCCTCTTGCAAGGCTGAGGGAGAGAAATAAGGGAGACACCTGTGGATGCAGATACCTGTGGATATAAAGAAGATATCCGCAAACTTTCAAGGCTCTAAGTATTAAGAAAATAAGAGCATAAGAATGGCTAAACTGGGTCAGACTAAAGGTCCACCTAGCCCAGTGTCCTGTCTGCCGACAATGGCCAATGTCAGATGCCCCAGAGGGAGTGAACCGAACAGAGAATCATGAAGTGATTCCCTCTCCTGTCACCCATTTCTAGTTTCTGACAAACAGAGGCTAGAAGCCTCATTCTAACCCATCCTGGCTAATAGCCATCGATGGACCTTTCCTCTAGTTCTCTTCTGAACCCTGTTAAAGTCCTGGTCATCACAACATCCTCTGGCAAGGAGTTCCACAGGTTGACTGTGCATTGCATGAAGAAATTCTTGTATCTTACCATGTGTACTCACAGTCCCTAGCACAATGGGGACCTAAGTCTTGGTTTGAATCTGTGGGTGCTACTGCAGTACAAATAATAAAGGGGAACAGATAAGGATAAAGAAATAGAGGGACAGAAATAGTGGAGACAAAGCAGACTGAGAAAAGGGGGAGAGAGGTAACAGTAACTGAACTGGTAGCTAACCTACTACTATCTGTCCTTTCTAAAATGTTCAGCTCTTATCATTTTGAGAAAGGATCAAATGGGAGGAAGGAAGGGACAGACTCCTATCATATATACATGGTATAATAAATCCTTATCCTCGTTCGACAATTTTACATCAATTTCTCCATAAATAGTTTCTTTTTTTGTTAGTCGCATAAGCAATCCCTACTTGCATGAGTCCAGCTTCCTTTTATGAACATGGATGTGTACCCCTAGGACTCACGTCCCTACTTATGAGAATAAAAGTTTGTAGAGTCAGGCCCCGAGTCTCAAAAGCAGAGTCATTTATCGAGTGCTAAGCATTGTCGTGGAAGGGCCTAGTGGAAATAAGGTTCATTTACTCTGTTTTTCTTTCTCAGGCAAAACTCTCCATTGGCTTCACTGGAGGTTTTGTCAGAAATGACTTGCAGCCCCACAGTGTGACTTGCATGGTCAGAGATTAAAGGAGTGTAAACACCCTATTGATACAGGTTCCAGTTGTCTTCTCATCAATCTGTCAAGTGTGTGTGTGTGGGGGGGGGAGGGAACGCAGATAAAAGTGGGGTGAGTAAGAAGCAAGGGAGAGGTTGGCTTAGCATCCGTACGCAACAGGACACAGGCATTGCTGGGTATTTGTTGACAGGTAAACAATGCTAATGTAGCGACACTGGGGAGTAATTCTGGTGTCTCCGGTTATCAGCCTAATAGTGTTCTTCGTAGTGTGAAGCTGTCCCGAAGTTCCCTGAACTGCTCCGTGGGAATGCGGTTCGCTCAGAGTGGAGCGGGTCAGAATTTTGCCGATGGACCAGTTTTCCATCTCTGCCATTTTGTCAAAATCAGTATTTTCTGTGGCAACATGTTCATTTGGAGTAAATTTTATTTCGGGGGAGGGCGGGAAAAGAGGGCAATGAAGCTTGTCTCAAAAATTTTTTTTTCCAACGTTTGATTTTGTTGGAACTTATGGAAAACAGCAAGAGCAACTTTTCAAATGGCCAAACCAGGAACGAAGCCTTTCACTTTTTTATTGAAATGGAACATTTCGATTGATCTGATGTTCATTTCCCCCCCCCCCCCTTAGAAATCACATTACACAGGAAATGTCAATTGTTTTTGGCTTTGTCCCAAACTGGAATGGAAATGAAGTCTGAAATCACAGACTTTTCCATAAAACAGAAATTCCATTTCCCACATCACTCTAAGCAAGAGTTTTGAATGTGTAAGACAGGCAACGTCATGCCCAGAGTTCGGCCAAAGATGACCACAGCTTTTGATATGGATGTGGTTAGGAGGCCAGGAAATTCTGTGAAGATGACCTCAGCCTGGGCAGTTTCTGCATATCTTCTACTCAAGGGGGAGGGCTTCAGAGGCCACAAGATTAAACAATGGTTGGAGGCATCCAAGGCGAGGAGTCTCCAAGGAAGGAGATCTCTACTCCTCTTGAGGACTGGCTACTCCTCATGGCTTCTATGGGACCCCCTTCCCACTGGCATGCAACCTACAGAAGCCAGATTGCCACTGGCCAAGCTCCAACATCACATGCTTCAATGCCTTCTGCATTAAACTTCAATCAAAGGGTCTCCATGTTGTCCCTAGCAGCTGCTTGATGCTCAAGAGCTGGTATTCTTCTCCATCTGTGATGCACAAGGATGACAGAGGGCCCAATCTGTTAGCAATCATCCTGGGCAGTGGGGGAAAACCTAGCTGGGGAAGGCAAGCCCAAGCCACACCCCTTCTGCCTGAAGCCACACCCCTTCCCCTGAGACCACACCCCTTCAACAACTTCTCCCTCAGCCCTCACGCTCAATCCTTCTTGACCACCCTGAGGACTGGGGCCATTGTGCCACAGTCTTAGCCTTCTTTGGTGCCCGGGGAGCTGGACTGGTGTGCCTTGGGCCCAGCCCATGGGGGTGGCTGGCCTGTGTAGAACGTTTTGGGAAGGGTACCTTGCCTATTGCCATCACTTTTCACTCCTCTCAAAGGGACACCAAGAACCAGATGGTTCATCTTTGCTCATGACTAACCTGCAAGGGCTGACTCAGCACAGAACTATGAAATGAACAAGGCAAGCCCTGTGAGTCACCAGGCAACGCCCCCCACCCCCACCCCCGGCAGAGCGATGCGAATTCCCGGCAGACTTCACTGACCAGCTGTCTGCCCCCTTATCTTTCTCTTGGATGGAAAGGGTTTGCCTCCCTTAGCTTGGCCCGCTGTAATATGGGACATTGAGTTAAGCTGGGCGAAAGGGTGGTCATAGGGTTTGAGACCAGCCAGAGGGTAAATGTCTCGCTCAGATCAGACCCTGAGCAAGGTGAGGGACCCTTTATGTGGGAGAAAGTCAGCTTAGGCAGGAGGCCGGCAGCCTGACTTGTCGTAGGTGCTTCACAGGCACCACAACTCTCTTCCTGTCTCAAAGTGAGACACATCTTCCCAGAACAAAAACCCAGGTGGTGAAGTGAGATGCGCTGGGTTATTAATCAATAAACTATTCAATGGCCTCACACTGACCTAAGTGATGCTAGTCTGGACCCAAGATGGTTGGGGCTGCTGAGGCCAGTTCAGACCTTGGCACTAGATAGAGCTGTCTTCTCGTTTCATTAGCAACGAGGCCACGCAAGTGAGAGCAGAGCCCCACCGTGCTCGGTGCTGTACAGGCACATGGCAAGAAGCTGTCTCTGCCCTAAAGAGACAACAATTGAGAAAGGAAACAGAACCATGAAGAGATTAAATGGCTTGGCCAGAATCACACAGCAGCACAGACGCAGATCTAAGGACGAACCCCTGTCTCTAGACTCCCAGCACAGCGGCCTGTCTACCAGACCACACTGTCCTTTGTGTTCTTAGGGAAAGAAAATAAATGAGAACCAGGAACTCCTCTAAGGCCACATGTCCTCTTGCTGTGATGGAGATCGATCTTCTGGCATTTGATTTAGCGGGTCTAGTTAAGACCCGCTAAATCAAATGCTGAGGGCAACGCTGACGAGTGCCAGTGCTCCTTGTAGTCACAAGGAGTAAGGGAAGCTAACGGGAGCATTTGTTCCCATTGGCCCCTCACTGCACCAAGCTCGGCTTAAGGGAAGCTGACTCCAGCTACGTATTTTACATAGCTGGAGTTGTGTACCTTCACCTGACCTTCTGAGTCTAGTGTAGACCTGGCCTAAGAGGCCACTGCAGCCAGGGGTCACAGGAGCCCACACCAGCTTCATCCCCTCTCTGATGTGCCCCTGGTGTGTCCCTTAATTTGAGCACTGAGAAGGGGGTGGTTAGAACCAGCTATGCCGGATCCCAGCTACTTGGAAATTGCTCTGCACCAGAGGAATTGCAACCTGGCCATTGAGGCCAATTGTAAAGGCTGCTTTGTGCCTCCAGAGCAACACAAAACATCCCTATGGGGGGCTGAGCTCAGCAGAGCCACTCACTGAGGGGGCAAGGGAGTGTCAAGTCTTTGAGCTGGGGAATTAATTCCTGGTCTGAGGGGAGGTACTGGAGCTAGTTCCGCGCTAGTCACTCCAACGAGCAGTGTCACCATGGCAGCACCAGCCATGGGAGGAGCTAATGGCCCCAAGAAGGTACCCAGCTGAGAGATGTGGGCTTGTAATGAGGGCAACCCGGCCCTCCCTCTGCCATAGCTCCGCTCTAGCTGGCACAGGTATGGCTTCTCAAGCCGGGATTTACACCCCCAACTCGAAGTGCGGACCTGCCCTCCGAGCTGTTGAATCAGGGCCTGACTTAACTTCCAGTGAAGTTGAATGGGAGCAGGAGCCGGCCGTAAACGGAGACATCTGCCACAGGCTGCTTTGTGCCTAGGTCATCTAAGCGTGCGGTCTCCTCCTTCGCCAAAGAGAGTAACATGATGCTGGGGATTCCCGGTAGACAAAGCTGTGTGCTTAAGGGCTTCCACTTTAGCATGGAACATACTCCCAACTGCCCGAAATTGATGGTTTCATTGCCCCAGACAGAACTCCAGGAGATAAATATTATTTTTAAATGGTGTAATGGTAGTTTATTATCTTAACATTCAGGCACTGTTTGCCAATCTGCTGGGTCAATATAGTACAAATCACTTCTTCCCCTTTTATATCTGAAGCGTTCAAGACTGTTTTTCAAGCATGTGCAGACAGTTATTATTTAAACGGTAAAACACTCGGGCAGACAAATAATTCCTCTCATTCCTGATTATACTCAGAGTCAGAGATAGGCCAGCTTTAGAAAGGTTCTGCTTGTATTAGTGGTTAATAGTTTGGATACTCGTGCAAACCATTGGAACTCATGCAAAATACAGCAGAGCTGTACATCGCCTGGAAAAAATACCTTATTTGGGGCCTGACGGTGCTTTTTGCTTCTGGTCTCAGCTGGAAACACTTTTGAGAAGAAACTTTCTCATAAGATTTTGGCCCAAAACACCTCCTCCCATCCTGAAAGGGTAAATGGAAAAGCCTGGAGAGGAATATTTCAGAACCCCAGAAAGCTTGGTTCAAGTTTTATGATGGAAATGGGTAAAAGTTTGGGGTGAAGGTGTATTCTAAGAAGTAAATATTTGTATAAAAGTATATTTCCGTTTAGTAACAGAGCAGTCATTTGCTCTCATCACTAAGGAATTCAGAACAGTTGACAGATGATCTGTCTAGCTATCCTTTTTATAAAAACATCTATTAACTTGGTTAAACCCCTAGCTGGACTTCTCTGTCATCTAAATGTAGCTACTTTGGCACTGGCATGGGGCAGCTAATTACAGCTGCATGACACCGTTAAATTCTGCTTTGGACTATTCCTCTGACTCAATGCTCTTGAAAGAGGAAAATAAATGCTTTCAGTGTGGCTCCTTGAGTCAAGGTTACTTCCAGGCACGCAGTGGCCAGACATAGAGGGCTTAAGGAATGAGCGTAAGATATAATGTGCCTTAGGTAGGGTTGCCAGGTGTCCGGATTGACCCGGACCGTCCGGTATTTTCGACTCCTGTCTGGTAAAAAAAATTCAGAAAATACCGGACACCTAAAATGTCTGGTATTTTCTGATTTTTTTTTCCTGGCCAGGAGGCGAAAATACTGGACACCTGGCAACTCTACGATACATTCAGCAACCGGGCCCAGCCCCTGGACCCGTCGCCGGGCCCCCCGGACCCACTGTCCCCGTTCCCCCCGGATGCCCCATCACCCCCCTGTTTACCTGGTTTTGCGGGGGCTTGTCTTGTGGCTGGAACAGAAAAACAAAATGGCCACCAGCAAAAAAGCTTCTTATTAAAGGGGCCGTGCTGATTTTTTTTTTTTTTTAATAACTGCTGTTGGGGGGGGTCCCTTTTTTTTTTGTTTTGTTTTTTGTGTGCTCAACAACTTTGGTCTTCTCCTTTTATTTTCCTCAACAGAATTTTTTTCCCGGTATTTTTTTTGGGGGGGAGGGGTGTTCGGTATTTTTGGTTAAACCATCTGGCAACCCTAGCCTTAGGAGTGCAATACCAAAGGCCTCGTTAGCAATTCGGTGGTGCCTACCACTCACAATTAATTCGAGGGCAGCTTTGTTTTTCAGCACAGGCTAAGGGATGGATCCAAAGCCCACTGGAGGAAATGAAGTATCTTTCCATTAGCGTTGACGGTCTTCCGCTCAAGGGCACCCCATCATCATATTGGGGTGTATTTTTCTTCCCTAATGGATGAATAGATCCAGGCGCATGTTTGAATTCACCAGTATGAGTAAAACTGTTTTCCTGGGCCGTGGGCCTCACTTCCTGGTAAGACAGCAAGCAATAGCCAATGTGTCTGTGAGTCCCAAGGCCATATTTGTCCCTGTGGTTGAATTGAGCTGGTCTGACACACAGATCTACCAGACATTTCACTCCCAAAACTGCCATCTTAGCATGCGGGGCCTTTTATTTGCATAGGTGTCCCCATGCCACATTTTCTGAGCAAGCCACTAGAGGGAAGAGGGAAAACACACTCTCGTTCTGGCCATGCTGCCAGACTATATTTGATGCCAATACTTCAATTAAACATATACCATTGGTGTCTGTTAACAATGCTTTCCTGGAGAATCACAGGGTTGGAAGACACCTCAGGAGTCATCAAGTCCAACCCTCTGCCCAAAGCTGGACCAACCCCGACTATATCATCCCAGCCAGGACTCTGTCAAGCTGAGACTTATAAACCTCTAGAGGTGGAGATTCCACCCCCTCCCAAGGGAACCCATTCCAGTGCTTCATCCCCCTCCTAGGGAAATAGTTTTCCCTAATATCCAAACTACAGCTGCAACTTGAGCCCATTGCTCCTCGTTGTAGGAATTATTAAGAAAGGGATAGAAAATAAGACCCAGAATATCTTAGGGTATGTCTACACTACCACCCTAGTTTGAACTAGGGTGGCTAATGTAGGCATTCGAAGTTGCAGATGAAGCCCGGGATTTAAATATCCCGGGCTTCATTTGCATCTTGCCGGGCGGGCGCCATTTTTAAATGCCCTTATTTCGAACTCCGTGCCCGCGGCTACACGCGGAACGGAGTAGGTAGTTCGAATTAGGTTCTCTAATTCAAACTACCGGTACACCTCGTTCCACGAGGAGTAACGGTAGTTTGAATTAGAGATCCTAATTCGAACTACCTACTCTGTGCCGCGTGTAGCCGCGGGCACGGAGTTCGAACTAAGGGCATTTAAAAATGGCGCCCGCCCGGCAAGATGCAAATGAAGCCCGGGATATTTAAATCTCGGGCTTCATTTGCAACTTTGAATGCCTACATTAACCACCCTAGTTCGAACTAGGGTGGTAGTGTAGACATACCCTTACTGCCACTGTATAAAACTATGGTACGCCCACATCTTGAATACTGTGTACAGATGTGGTCTCCTCACCTCAAAAAAGATATTTTGGCCTTGGAAAGGGTTCAGAAAAGGGCAACTAAAATGATTAGGGGTTTGGAACAGGTCCCATATGAGGAGAGGTTAAAGCGACTGGGACTTTTCAGTTTAGAAAAGAGGAGACTGAGGGGGGATATGATAGAGGTATATAAAATCATGAGTGGTGTGGAGAGGGCCGATAAAGAAAAGTTATTTATTAGTTCCCATAATAGAAGAACTAGAGGACACCAAATGAAATTAATGGGTAACAGGTTTAAAACTAATAAAAGAAAGTTCTTCTTCACACAGTGCGTAGTCAACCTGTGGAACTCCTTGCCAGAGGAGGCTGTGAAGGCTAGGACTATAATAGAATTTAAAGAGAAGCTAGATAATTTCATGGAGGTTAGGTCCATAAAAGGCTATTAGCCAGGGGATAAAATGGTGTCCTTGGCCTCTGTCAGAGGCTGGAGAGGGATGGCAGGAGACAAATTGCTTGATCATTGTCTTCAGTCCACCCTCTCTGGGGCACCTGGTGCTGGCCACTCAGCAGACAGGATACTGGGCTAGATGGACCTTTGGTCTGACCCAGTGTGGCCGTTCTTATGTTCTTATGTTCTGCCATCTGCCCCCACTGAGAACAGCCTCTCTCCATCCGCTTTGGAACCTCCCTTCAGGGTGCTGAAGGCTACTCTCAAATCCCCCCTCGCTCTTCCCTTCTGCAGACCAAACAAGCCCAAATCCCTCAGCCTCTCCTCATCCTTTGTGGTGGTGTCATTTTTGTCATGACTGAATTGTTCCTCCTTCCCCCAGCAAACACACTCTCTGTTGTGACCTTCACGCCAGGGCTATCCTTTGGAATAAAGAGGCGCCACAACTGGGCCTCACCCTATGCCTGTCGTAGAGAGACCACCGTTGGCCTTCTGGGACACCCGGAGTAGCATTTCACAGCACAGGCCGTCCTCCTGACTCCAAGGTGTGAGTAAAAGTATCAGAATCAGGCCCAGCAGGAGCTGACTCAGGCCTTTTCTGGCAGTGCATTGCTGAGCAAAGTCATTCCCCCACAAAATGGCTGGTCTGAGAGAGGGGCTTCTTCATACGGGAGCGTGTACACTTGGCTCTTGAAAAAGCTTTTGCCGTGGCCTCCCTCCCCCACTGAGATTTTTCAGCCCAGTCATTCCAGAAACTAAAATGCTGGCAGCCTTGCTCACTGTGAATCCTGGAAGCATTTCCAAGCATGTTGGATTCCTCTGGCCAATTGTTGCCAAAACCTAAAGATTTTTACACCAGCGTGTGCTTAGCAGAGGTTCGTGTATCCACTGCTTAACGTGCTGCCAGTTTGCATGTCTGGCATGGTAGCCAGTCAGTGCTGAGATTTACATTCACTCCCATTCTCTTTCTCTAGCCAAACATCCTTCCCTCTGCCCAGAACTTTTCATCCCACAATCGGCCACTTGCGCATTTTGACACCTAGACCTAGTGCTGAGTTTTATAGTCCTGGAGATCCAGGAGATTTCTACCTGCCGTCTCTGAGCAGACAGACTCCCATTGGGTGAGCACCTCAGCACCCAGGAGGTTAATTTGCATCATTCGGGCAGCATGGAGAATCCGGAGGCCAGCTGGGACTCCCGTAATGGAGGGGAATCTCCAGATAACAGCGATATTACTATTGTGGTGTCTGGGAGCCGCCCCACATGACAGCTAGGGCCCCGTTGTGCAAGGTGCTGTACAACAGAACAAGATTTCCTTAGTGAGCTTACAGTCTAAGTACAGATGCTGCACCAACACTGTACCAGAGCTAGGCTTTCCCATCATGAATTGCATGATGAAGGGAGGGTTCCAGGGACTTGCCAGAGAAGGAAGTGGGCATAGCTGGCACATAATGCTGCAATCCCTAGCAGACACAGCACCCCCCTGGGGACACATTGCAGGCTGCTATAGGCTAAAGTGGAGTGAGAGATTTGGTCTTTATTTTCTTTAAATGGAAGCATTATGGTGACTTTGTTTAATACTCCCCAGAATCAATAAACATGGCAAACTCTCAGCGGGCTGATCCGGTGTTTCTAACAATCCTCTAGCACTAAGCAGCCCATCACCTCCACCGTACTTGCCCGAACGTGGCGTGAGGACGTTTTGGGAGCTCGGAATCCGGCTAGACTTCATAAACCGTTTGAAATTCCAGTGGCGGTAACAAAACCTGCAGTGAGTCAATGAGTGTCCTTGTTTCACAGTCTTGGAGAACAGCCTGTCGTGCGCAATCTGCCATTTCCAATAGGAGTCCAAATCATGCATAACTCAGATCCGACATGTGAAAGCCCCCAGCTGGGAAAATGCCAGAATGCAAGGGAATCGTTCCGTCTTGAAATCGACAAAAAAAGTTTCAGCTTCTCCAAATGAAACCGTTATTCCTAAAATCACCTGTGTGGCGTACAAGATTGCGGGTGGCGTGAGGTGACTAGTCTTACTAAATGCCAGCAGGCGGGGTGGAAAAAAACCAGAATTAACTATGAGTTATAAAAGGCTCCAACGGAATATAAAAAGGGTGCATGGAGTTAACTCTTGCTACTGTCTGTTGTTGGAAGCCCTGAATGGGAATGACAGTTGTTGGTGCTTTTTGGCCACTCCACAGGAATGTCAGCCTTCTGATGGGAAAAGACCAGCAGGATAAGCCAGAACTCTGTGTGTCATCTGCTTTTCAGGGACAGTGCGTTAAGCAACATGACCGTGGTTAAACATGGATATCTGAGCTCAGCACTGGATTGATAATCAAAGACATGCGGGGGCTCATGCAATTTTTTATTGTATTTTATTTTATTTGTTTACATTCATCACTGGTGCAACAAGCCCAGAAGTACGGGAGCTGTGAACTCTCAAGGCTAGAGGCGTGGGGCTCCGTGCTGATAAGCCTTGGCACAAATGAAGCACTGTCTGAATCTGCCTGCTGATTTTCAGGCCTGGAAAAATGGGTGCGACTGGTTGTCCACACAGAAACTCAGAGACACAGACAGCTACCTGAGGTGTGCACTCAACCACTCATAAAGGGGTTGATAAATATCTAGGACTCGATTGTGGCTTTAAGGTAGGGGTGGGAAACCTGCGGCCCCTGCCTTGCCTGGATCTGGCCCCCAAGGCTTGGGGCTCCCTCCACCCCGCATCAGTGAGGAGCTGGCACTCCAGCTTTGTGGCCCCCTCCCACCCAGATCCCACACCCCCACTCTGCTCCTGCACCCTCCTACCCTCCCAGACCCACCAACCTGCAACCCACTCCTGCACCCTCCCTCCCACCCAGACCCCGCACCCCCACTCTGCTCCTGCACCCTCCCACCCTCCCAGACCCACCAACCTGCAACCCACTCCTGCACCCTCCCTCCCGCCCAGACCCCACACCCCAAGCTTGCTTCCTGGCAGCCCCCTCCCACAAACTGAACCCCTCATATTTGGCCCCCCCCCAGAGTGTAGGGGGCCCACAAAATAAACTACCTGGGGGCCCCTAGGCTCTGGTGTGTGAGGGGAATGTGGGGTTTTTTGTTTGTTTTTTGCTTCTTACTTTTGTGCAGCTCCCGACTGATTTTTCTGCGGGTCATTGGCCCTCCCACCCCCATCACTGCATGAACCAGCAAAGCACTTACTAACAGTAGTAAATATTGATGTCCCCAAAGCCCCAGTCCGGACTGAGCTCCCATTGTGCAGGGTGCTGTCCAAACACAGAGAAGAGGCCATCCCTGCCTTGTGTGATTAGTCTCACTTGAGTCTTGCTGTCGCCGCACAAACACTCAAGGAAACAATTGCTGTTTCCCTCCCATCACGTTCTGAGATCATAATCTTGCCGTGCCTGTTGTTTCTGGATGGCTTCTAACCCTGGGCAAAATTCAGAGCCACGTTAGCATACAGGTGGTGCACCAAATAAGGGCAAAAACGAGGCTTCAGTGAGGCTGAATCAGTCCCATGTTTTTCTGCTGGCCTTGAATTGCATCGATTGATAAGTTGCTGTTTCCTCCTGGGGCAGAAGACTCTGCAAACAGCAGCAAGTTAGAAAGGGGCTGGGAGGATGGAGGCGGAATTTCCTTTAGCGTTCAGCTTTCTGGGACCTCCTTGGGTTTGGACACAGGGTTGTTCTTGGCTTAAATGGACACTGCCCATGGGAAAGTCAGGAAAAATCTCCCACGGGACGGGAGTACGTGTGCTGCTACCTCCTGCTCCGCAGGGAGAGTAGAAATAAGTGGAGAGCAGAGTTTGTTTTTAAAGGGAATGGGAAATCCGCCGTGGAGACGGGCAGCGTGCGGCCGTTGGCTGGAAACAGGTTACGTCTCAGCACTCACCCATCATGGCTGGGAGACCTGGCAGAGGCTGGAGGGCAGGGGTGGCTACTGCGATTATACACAGCCCGAGAGCTACAGGTTATTTTGTGCCTTGGGTGCTGTACCGCAAGGATACTTATGCTGCCCCGGGGGCAGAGCTTCTTACAGACCTGATTGACTTGTTAGTACGTACAAATTCCATAGCCATCGGCCCCGGCTTTGTGGCGGTGCCCAGAATGGGCCCAAGCAGAGCTGTCCTGTCCGTAGGATGGACAAGGGCAAACACCCCAGACTTTGGGGGGGGGGCGCACTTCAGGGGAGTGCAGAGTCCAGGGGGTTATCGGGGAGCCGAGCACCAAGGCTTGGGGGAAGAGAGAATGGGAGCAGAAAGAGGTGGGGCTGGGGCGGGGTGGGGAACAGGGTGGAGTGGGGCAGGCTAGAGCTGGGTCGCTCGCTGCTGTCAGCCCCACTGCTAACCCCACAAGCCACCCTGGGCCCCACATTTCCCCTGCAGCGTGGGGCCCCCCAAAGCCGAGTTTGGTTGCCCCGATCTGTCCATCCTGTGAAGGGGATGCTCTGAAAATATAAACATTGGTGGAGCCGGGCCCATGTTCCTGAACAGTGGAGGAGCACAGGTCCCACGGGCCCATATAACTCGCCGCCTGTGTCCATAGCCTCGGGGTGACGGAACGATGTAGCACCTCCCTCCGCAGGTTACAGGGGCTTCAGCCGTCTCACTGTCTCATGGGATCCATCAGCTCTTCTGGGCTAGCAAGGGTATGGCTGGATCCGTATCGCAGTGGGAGAGTGGCAGGAAGTGGCCTTGGTGAGGTTGGTCAGTGACTCTCTTCCTTCTGGAGCCAGACTTAACCCCAGGGCTCAGCAGGGTGCATCATGGGGTGGGGGGCGGGGCTGCCTCTCATGTAAAATCGAGATCCCGGACATACCGTTAAATATCTATGGCATCATTAGTAAAGGAAGTGTCATGTCAAGTCACCTGACCAAATTCTGACTTTATTAATTACATCCTGCCTTCCTCCGTTAGCCCTGCACTTTCAATTGACTAGGATGTGTTCGTTTCATTTCTTGACCTAACTTCCTCCTGTATCTTATCTCAGAGGTGGCTGTGTTTCAGTGAGCGTGGGAAGTATCTCTGCAGATAAGTGTCCGTCCTGCAGACCCAGACAGGAGAGTAACTGCATGGCATTACTCCTGTGCGAAGCTGAGACTGCTGTATGCAGAAAGATCCTCAAGTATCTGCAGCTTTTTTTTTTCCTTCTTTCCATTTGCAAAGCCCGCTGGGAAGAAAGTTTTCAATGTAAACATGCAGCTCTTACTTCTGTGCCAGGCAAGAGCTATGTTAAATCAGTTTTCAAGGGAGCATCCACTTGAAACCGTGTCAATTTGGAGGGAAAAAAAAGCATTAAAAGCATTTACAAAAGCCATTTCTATCTTCTGCCAATTTGGGTGGTTTTACAATTACATGTTCCTGTTTTTCAAAGTTGTGTTTCACTTGCTTGTTGCTATGCAAAAGATCCACACAACACAACAAAGCAAACTGGCTATGTATAGTCAGTGTCACTGTTTCCCTTAAAACAAAACAAAAAAACCCAAAACACAAAAACAAGAAGTCCAATGTCATCTTAAAAGCAAACAATTTTATAATGGCATGAGCTTTTGTGCAACTCATGAAAGCTTATGCCACAATAAAATTGTTAGTCTGTAAGGTGTCACCAGACTCCTTGTTTTTGCTGAACTAGACTAACACAGTTACCTCTGAAAAGTGTTTCCCTTGAATAAATTACTGCCAAACACAGTAATGAGACTGAATTTTTTCTCTCTAATCTCTTTAATTTATAATAACCTTAAATACAATAGAAGAAAAGTTTTCAGACAGGAATCTGACTTTTTGATGGTGTTTAAAATTGCACACTCGATATTTTGGGTGTGTAGGCCTGCACACTTAGAGTACCTCTGCACAGCAGGGCTATTGTTGAATTAAGCTACGCAACTTCAGCTATGTATCAGAAGGTAGCTGTGTTAGTCTGGATCTGCAAAAGTGACAAGGAGTCCTGTGGCACCTTATAGACTAACAGATGTATTGCATCGCAAGCTTTCGTGGGCAAAGACCCATTTCATCAGATGCATGTAGTGGAAATTTCCAGAGGCAGGTATAAATATGCCGGCCAGAATAAGGCTAGAGATAACGAGCTTAATTCAGTCAAGGAGGGTGAGGCCCACTTCTAGCAGCTGATGGGGAGGTGTGAACACCAAGAGAGGAGAAATTGCTTTTGTACTTGGCTAGCCATTCACTTCAGCTATGTCACTTGTGTAGCTGAAGTCGAAATAGCTTAATTTGGCTTTTGGCGCTGTCTACACAGCAGCAAGTTGAAGGAAGAGCACTCTTCCTTTGACTTCCCTTGCTCCTCATGAAATGAGGGGTACAGAATCGGAGTAAGAAGTCCTCCAGCTCGCCATTGTTTCGAAATAATGGCTTGTAGTGTTGGTGCGCACTGTGTTGTTTTGGGATAATGTCAGTTATTCTGAAATAATTCTGCCGTGTAGACGTACCATTAAATACACAACTCAGGAAATGAAGAGACACCATTGCACACTCATTCAATCTTGACTCTGTTTCTTTGGGTATCTGCAGCACAACACTAAACTGATTTGCTCTTATATGATTTCTCAAATGTGACAATAGAATGTACTTCTCTACATAAAAATGACATTTATAAGATGTGTGGTAATAAATACATGTAAGTCCAGACATTTTAAATAAGTTGAAATGCACAATAATAAACTCTTCCTTCTAGTGCTTGTACATCACAATATCTCTAATTACAACATTAGATACTGTGGGGGGGGGGTTTCAAATAAAGGTTCTAAGGGAGCCGAGTTAATGTTGGAGGATCTGTAATGCAGCACTGTCTGGTTTTTGTGTGCTTAGCTGTGTGATCTTAACTGACAGTCAGTATAGGGTGGTGGCTGTTGTTTTTGCATGGAATTGCCTTGAGTTTTGCAATATTTCTCTAAATTATAAGAAATAAGGAGGAAAAGGAAGGAAAAAATAAAAAATGCCCCAACTGGAAAAAATGAAGCATTTGTAGCCAAGTGAACATACATAAAGACTTTGTGTGTATGACCTTGTCTTCTAATTTACATGGTAATTGGGTCGTTGGGTATAAATATATGCGCAGATAACACGGATTCCATTTATGTAAATATGATTACCTGTGAGTGGCGTGGAATCCGGGAATGCCTGGATTTGAAGGAAGGCTGTCAGAAAAGTGAGGGAGACAACGTGTCATGTTGTGAATGAGATCCTGGTCACATGGAAACCACGGGAAGTTTGCCGTTGACTTCAGCAGGGTTGGGATTCCATCCTGCACTGGAGGTGGTATGGACAAAGGAAACCATGGGCATGCGATCAGAGAGTATCTCCACCCTGTCTCTCCAGTGCATGTGTGATTTGTGGCTGGGGAGTTTTGGAATGTAGATTCCAGCCTGAAACGACTGTGTATACCAGCGGCCTAGTGGATGGTCGCCATGGTGCACTCAGTGTGTACGTTCTGTAGGTCCATGTGTGTGGAAGCAGCCACTGTGTGTGCAGCACATACAGATGCAAAGCTGAGGTCAAGACTGTGCTTCACAATCAGCTGTGGATGGTGGGTGCAATGGAGTTACGCCAGTTCCCATAGACTTGACGATGCTTCCCTTCCAGTGCACAGGACGTTAGGTGACAGTAGGATTACTCAAGGAGTGGCAGAAAGCATGGCAGAGACTGGTACTATAGTGTTACATCTCAAGACTAATTAGTAATGCCTTTGATTGGCTCCGTAATACTTTTAGAGTTTTGCCCCAGTGGTCCTCAAACGTTAGGAGTAGGCTGAGGTCTTCCGGGGGTACAGTAATTACTCGTTTAACATGTGCCTGCTTAACACGTTTTGCCAATAGCACGATTTTTTTTTAGGGAACGTTTTTCGAATAACATGACCGTCCCCGAAATAACACGAAAATAATGAAGTGGCGGACTACTTTGTGTAGCGGTATAAGTTGGTGAAAACAGTGGTAATACTCATGAGTGGTTGAATACATGTGGTCACAGCGCTCCTCCTCTCACTCACGTGTTTATCTTGGTGTTTTAACAAACCGCGGCGACTTGTGTTGCTACTTATCTTGTGTTGCTAGATATCTAATGTTGATGTTGGTGACCGGGCACCAACAAAAAATTGACTTTGCCACCACCACCTGAAACGCAACCCCCACCTTTTCCATTATTTTTAATGGGAAAATTGACCTCCCAAAGCATGTTTTCGCTTAGCACAAACATTTTCCGAAACGCATCTATTATGTTAAATGAGGAATTACTGTACTCAGCTCATCCTGATCAGTGTTTCTAAACCTAAATGCAAGGCCGGCGTGGGGCAGTAAAGCAGAGAAATTGTCTGGATCCCTATACTATAGGGAGACCAGCAAAGCTAAGTTCCATGCTTCAGCCCCAGGAGGTGGCCTGTGGTTTTCAGACAAGGCTCCCAAGTGTAAAACAGAGTGAAGTATCACACTGAAATGTCAGTGCAACATGCATATTCCACTCAGGGTATGTTATATGGCAACAATGAGAGAGCCAGCACTTTTGCAGCGGCCTGTGCCACTTTGGTATTTTTACGTCTGATTTTGTAAGCAAGTAGTTTTTAAGTGAGGTGGAACAGATGGGACTCCTGAAAGGTGTGCAAGTCGTCGGGAAAGGCTGAGAGCCACTGCTCCAAACTAGAGATCGAAATTCTGGACTGTGTTTTCACAGGCCTCTCGCCCATATGCACAGCATGGTCAGCCTCCCTCTTGGACAATAATAGTATGTAAGCAGTACCAGTGGGGAGGGAGAAGGTGTCTCCAATAAATAAATGGTCTTTGTTTGTTAGAATCTGTGCTCCTGAGATTTTTATTCATCCCTAAGCACAAAGAGCCGCTTGTTTCCACAAGCAATCAGTGAATTTCCAGCAGGGATATGTGTACTTAAGCAATGGGGCGTGCAGTGATGCCCATCTCTTCCAGGCATCATTTTTGGCTTCCCACTGGTCACTCATGCCCTTTGATTTGTTTCAGTTTCATGTGTCTGGTTCAGTGTGTGATCTGTAGGTACTTGAGCCCAGATCTGCCAAAAGGAGTTAGGCACCTAAATACTCTTACATTGAATAGGGCCCCCGGATGATGATTTCCCTTTTACAATTACACTTTGAGACCTATCACTTAGCCAGTTTTTAATCAATTTAATGAGTGTCATGTGAATTTTAGATCATTTCCATTTTTTAATCAAAATATACCAAGTTACAGGTTTCATAAAAGTCTTAAGTATACTATATCAACACTATTCTCTTTATCAACCAAACTTGGAATCTGAGTTTGATAGGATCTGTTTTCCATAAGCCCATATTAATCTGCATTATGTGCATTACTCTCCGTTAATTCCTTAGTAACTGAATCTCATATCCATCGTCTTACCCAGGATCAATGTCACACTGACAGGCCTACTACAGTTAACCAGGTCACCTTATTTCCCTTTCTAAAAAAATAGCACATAAGCTTTCTTCTAATCTTTTGGAACTTTCCCAATGCTCCAAGTCTTATTGAAAGTCAACATTAACGGTCCAGTGATCTCCTCAGCCAGCTCTTTTAAAACTCTTGGGTGTGAGTTATCTGGGCCTGTTGATTTTTAAATGCCTAATTTTAATAACTTCTCTTAACATGCTCCAGAGATACTAGTGGACTAGAAAGAGTGTTAGTCTCACCATATGATTACAGTATCTTCCATTTTTTTTCTAAAAATGCAAAAGAGTATGCTAAATATGTATTTAATATTTCAGTTCTATGGGGGACCCCAACCTGTCCCTCCAGTTTTGATTCCAAATGTATTCAGCTGCAGCCTAAATCTCAGAATCAACTAGTGGGATGTCAGTGACATTGAATGCAGAACTTAGTCTTAGCCCTGATTCA
This sequence comes from Pelochelys cantorii, assembly GCA_032595735.1. Classification (NCBI taxonomy): domain Eukaryota; kingdom Metazoa; phylum Chordata; order Testudines; family Trionychidae; genus Pelochelys; species Pelochelys cantorii. Next base: position 71,709,661 of record CM064332.1, read on the forward strand.
GTATTAGGCTAAAACATCCAACATGAGTTGAACTCCAGTTTAGCTCTAGATCTGACTATTCATGAGTTCCAGCAGATATAGGCATTTCTGAGCCTCCTTTGATTTTGCATTCGTCCACTAAAAACAGCTGTGGGGATGAGCATGGGGACAGCGGGGGCTAGGTACTCAAGTTCATAGCAAGGGTCTTTGGTGGACTTGTACTTGGGCAGCCACCCACCGGCACCACAGCTAGTTCATTGCTCTTTTCAGCTCCGATATGCCCCCCCTTTGCTGCAGTGTGTGTAGACGGATTCTAGCCACAGACAGCAGAGTCTCTAGGAGGGAGGATGCAGAATGCAAAGGCATTTGGGAAAACACTGCTGACTCCAGATACTAGCACTGAACATCTCATTTGCCCATTTGGGTGAAAGGGCTCGGACTAGAGAAAATTCATTCATGCTTCATAAATAATACAGGGGTGGGCAAAGGATTCCAGGTCTCCGTGAAAATTGGGACTGAACCAAAACACGTAATGCGAAATTCAGCCTAAACTTACACCCATGCAACCCCAGGGGAACCAATGAGGTTGCATAGAGAATCAGTGAGGCTGAATTTTCCCCTGCTGGTAAGGGATCTAGCAGACAACTGTTGTAGACAGAGCAAGGTTGTTGCAGAAAGATGGGCCTATACGGTGTATGTTTGTCAGTTTTCGGCAGCGGTACAGATATGTATCAAATAATTTGATGTTCCCCGTGGCTTTGAAGCTTGGGTTCCACTTAGCATTTCTTAGCCTTTCGACCTATTCCAAACCAAATGCCAACATTGACAAAGCTGAGCTCTAGAAAGGGGAGACACAGCACTGAGGCAGGATAGCCTCAGAACGGGGGTACTCTGGGGTGAAAAAGGCGCACTCTAAGACTGCTCAAATGAATCAAAAGCCATGCTAAGTGATGTGGAGCAACCCTGGTTAGTGAAAGTGGTAAACAACATTGGATTCAGCCTTTTCTTTAGGCTACCCTTGCTGGAAATTCACGGCTTCGCTCGTAGTAGGAACAAGGTGGTGGTTGTCCATGTTTGGCTACAAGTCAGAATGCTCGGAAGCAAATGCTAACAAATAAGAAGATTGAGTTTACTGGCAATTCCTCCCTCCCCACTTCAATTTAACAAACCAAACAACTTGCTTCAGACTTGTAACAGAACAAGCCCACATCTTGCCTATTATGGGAGCCCGTCAGGGGAGCGACGTGCAAAACAAGCGCACCACTCTTGGTACAGAATTTCTGAGGCAAAATGAGTGACTCATGTCTGGCCAGGGAAGGTTTACAGACCACTGATTTTTTCGGATTCCCCTGAAACGCAAGCAGTGAGATTCACAAAATGTTTATGACAGAAACATGATGATGGTTGGCTGGATATTTTTTTCCCGTGTCCAAAAGGTGCAAAATGGTGCGTCTGTCTGTCTGTGTGAATGGATTCAGTCAGAATTGCAGACACCCATTGAACCAGAGAAACTGCAGCAGCAGAAGGGTGGCATGAGAAGTGGGCTCCTATTAAAAAATCTTCAATCTTTTGTGTCATATCCCTTGTACTGCTCCTTAATAGAGGTGTGACATCTCGGTTCTACAGCAGTGATACCATGGGAAGCAACAGCAAGCATTGGGTCTCCTTGGGTAGAGGAAGACAAAAACTGCCCTACCCTCTAGTGTAGGTAGCAAGTGTTCTCTCAAGTGGCGGGAAGTCACCTTCCTCTGAGTTGTCTTGCTTATCTCCATGATGAGCTATACTCTCGGTGGTCTGGCAGGACCCGGACTAGTGCCCCCAATGTGGTGGGGAGCGGAGTCCCGGCTTCAGGTGAAAGCGTAGCCCTGGCAGGGCAGTGGGGCCGGCAGCCGGGAAGGGAGTCCTCACCATCCCAGGTCTGGCAAACTCCGTGGTTCGGGACCCCTCAGGTCCTGAGGAGGCCAGCCCAGGGTGCTCCCCCCGTATCGTTAAAACTGGGACAGTCTCCGACCATGATTTTTGTTGCCTCCGTTTTTGTGTGCCAACCTTGAAACACCTCTTCGTAAGCTGATTTTCAGTAGCCTCCAGCTCCGCACTTTTTGACAACCCCTGTTGCGAGCCTCAAGCCTGGGTACAGGAAAATGGCGGTACCCTCACCTCACTAACATAAGAACATAAGAACATAAGAATGGCCATACTGGGTCAGACCAAAGGTCCATCGAGCCCAGCATCCCATCTGCCGACGGTGGCCAATGCCAGGTGCCCCAGAGAAGGAGAACGGAAGACAATGATCAAGTGATTTATCTCCTGCCATCCATCTCCTGCCCTTGTTATGAAGGCTAGGGCACCATACTTTATCCCTGGCTAATAGCCATTTATGGACCTAACCTGCAAAAATTTATCAAGCTCTTTTTTAAACCCTAATAGAGTCCTGGCCTTCACAGCCTCCTCGGGCAAGGAGTTCCACAGTCACTTAATAAAACGTAGGCCACGGTTTATGTCGTGCCACGGAGAATTTCAAAGGTGCCGAGGGGATTTGAACTCCCAATTCCTGTTACAATTACAATAGAACCCCAAGGGTATGAACAACGGCTGACATGAGCCATTGTTTGGGCCACGGAAGTGAACTTCCTGAGGCTGACGGTGACTTCGATCCCTCGGCCAACGTTCGTGTGGCCATACAGATTGGAGACGTCTGAGGGGTTTGCAGCGAAACACCCTCACAAGGACAATGAGGCACACCAGGCCACTTGCTGCTCTTTGTTACGCACACACTATCGTTGAACTATTAGTATTTATTAACATAAGCACCAAAGGTACTGTAATTATGAGAGCCTCATAATTCTCCCATCCTCGATTACTTAAAAATGGGGAGGGAGGGCATGTTTTACCATAATCCAAATCTTTCATCTGCAGTGGGTTGTACCCACAAAAGCTCACGAGACCATCTACATCAGTGGTTCCCAAACTTTTCGGCTTCATGCCCCCTTTTTGATTTTTGAGAAACCCTCACACACACCCCCCCCAAATACCAGCAAAACTTGTTGAGACAAAAAAAAAAAAAAGGAGCTGACCAGGGCCGAAAAACAAAAATAGCAGCAAAACCTGGGGGGGCTGGGTCGCCTTGCACCCCCCCTGGAATTTCTTCACGCCTGGATGCCCCCCAGTTTGGGAACCCATGATCTACATGTTCTGTTAGTCTTTAAGGGGCTGCTAGACTATTCGTTGTTCTTTCAGTTTTACCAAATCTGTCTTTGAAATTCTCAGCCTACCTGTCTCTGCTCTGAGGACTTCTAGGCGGCAAAGCACAGAGGCAATAGGAAATCTTTCCTTTGAAGTACAGCACATCAAGAGCTCTTGTGAAGAACCCTGGTGTCGTATTCCATGACTCCTCTGGCAAACCCCAAGCACTTCAGGATTGTTACAGCCAAGGGGTCATTGAAATCTTGATGCCTGGGGACATCTAAATCTCCTGCTCCATATCTCACTCTGCAAAGAATGCACCAAATTGCAGGTCTGATGCTATCAAAGCTGGGAGCGTGGCACAGTCATTGGTAACTGTTTAAGCACATCTGCTGGATTGCCCCAAGCATGCTAGTAATCCAGGAAGCAGTGACAGAGCCAGCGTAGAAAGTACAAGCATTTGTCGTATAGCTCAATGCCTCCCAAGCCCTCCAAAGCATTGCTAATACACCCCCGTAGGTCCACCTCTGCAGTTCTTGCGGCTACCGGCCAGACCAGCCACAGCAATAGGTTGATGGAACTCATGGGTTCTTTCTCCATGAATTTGTTTTCACAGAGCATGGGACATCCGTGCTACTCACTGGACATTCAACAACCACATAACATATGGGGCCAGAGGAGACGCCCGTCAAACTGCATGTTGAGGGAAAGGTACAAGAAGCTCGTCCTCTTCATTTCCTACTTGAGAAGCTGCCTTCTCTGTGCTTTGGGGGCAGGGAGGGGTTGCTTACCCTCTATGCCCTCTGGGAATATCACATGGACCTCCTCCCTCGAAAAATCTCCTGGCTCCTAGCTTCAAAGGAGTGAAATGTATATTCCTTTAAGGTAGAGATTCTCAAACTGTACTCCATAAGCTCCATTCAGGGGTATGTACATAATTCCCTCCATGGCAGGGCTATTCAACTTTGGAAGCCCCGGGGGCCACAATGATATTCACAGCACATACCGAGGGCCACAACTTAAGTGTGGTTGCATGTATATGCAAATATATATGCAAATATATACCAATAGCTTCTTTCACACTCAGGGCCGGCCCACAACATTTTGGCACCGGAGGCGGGGCGCTCAAATGACGCCCCATGCCCCCTTGCTTGGGCCAAAACTTTGAAAGGTCTCAATTCTCTGGGTCCTAGTGGCGCCCCCCCACAGTCTGGCACCTGAGGCGGCCGCCTCAGTTCATCTCATGGTAAGGCAGCTCTGGACGGGCATGAATACAAAGATTAAAGCAAGACTACACAACACACAGGCCCCATTTAAATCAGTTCTGCTGCTATTAATAAAATGCAATATTGACCCAATTTCCACCCACATATGACAGCACTTTTCATGAGCAATGACAGTCCAGGAATTTAACTACTAAAACATGTATCAACAGAAGACCATTATATTGACTTCCATTATGGAGCATGTTCCCAGTGGAGGTCGTGTTCAAAGGATCCCACCCGCGGGCCACGTGTTGAGCCCTGCATAAACCCAAACCGCACTGCAGGCCGCAAACAAATGTGTGTGTGGAGTAGCCCTGCTCAAAGGTTTCAACACTGGAAGATTTTTGTCTGAAACTGAACTGGTTCTTGACCAAAACGTTAAAAAAAACTACATCGAAGAGCATCTTGTCACTCTTAAGCAACAGTGCAAAGATTACTTTTCAACAGGGGCGGCCCGTGAACCTAGGCAAACTAGGCAGTTGCCCAGGGCGCCGCCGGCCCGGGCGCCTGATGATGACATCACGGGGCACCAGGGTGCCCCGTGATTATGTCATGGCCATTGACGGCCGTGCAGGCAGGGGCGCCGATTGCGCCTTCTGCCTAGGGCGCCAGCTGCCGCAGCCGGCCTCAGACCACTCCTGCTTTCCAGTAAAAGCTGAACCAAACAACTGGCTAGATAATCCATTCGGAAGTGAAATCCGGGAGCTGCCCTTTGGTTTGTCCAATGAGGCACAAGAATGCTTGTTGGAGCTTTCTTGTGAGACAATATTATGGTCAGAATTTAAAAGACTTAAGCCTTACTTAAGTACTAATACAGAAATAGGATGAATACTGAACCGGAGCCAAGGTGATAGCTGACAAACATTACACCTGACTTCCCAGAACTTGGTCACCCAAACAGGCACATCCATCGCATTAGAAAGGTAAAACTGCTTATGTTAAAATATGAGCTGTATGCTTTTATTTGTAAAACCAAAAAGTTAATTAAGGGGGTTTTTATATAGCACTTTTTATCAGAAACGCTTTATAATCATTAGCCCACAGCACAAACAACATTTGGAAACATCATTGAGTTACTCCCCTGAGGCTCTCAACAATTTTCAAGTGGTGTGGGGGGGGGGAGAAAATCTTTGAGAACCATGGCTTGAAGACATCAAACATTCAGTCTGACCTTGTGAACAGATTCTTGGTGGAATTTTACTTGCTATTCACTTCAAATCTGCCATGCAGCTCCTGCACTCTGTGCTTGAGCTAAGTAGAACAAGTACCGATTTGCACTCCTAAGAGTGACTGAACAAAACAAAAGTTTCAGAGGGGTAGCCAAGTTAGTCTGTACAGGATAAACTTAAAAAACAACAAATAGTCTGCTAGCACTTTAAAGACTCACAAAACATGTAGATGGTATCATGAACGTTCGTGGGCACAGCCTACTTCTTCAGATGACTGGAGTGTTGAAAGTCCAGAACCCTAATTAAATAGGGGAGAAGGGGTTAGGGGGAGGAAAAAATGGGGGGGAGACAAAAAGAGTTGTACTTCTCCTTCCCCTTACCTTTCCATTTAGTTCATGAAGGCCAGAGGCTTCAGAATTCAGAATGCTGGTCTCGTGGGAGTGTTGAGAGGTTGTGTAAGGGCTCGGTTAGCAACAAACTAAAGACACTTGTTCAATCAAAATATTTCCCTTGGTTTCTATTTTCCCCCAGGAGACGTTTTCCAGCAGTAATGCTGTGAGACTCCATGGCGAAATTCTTTCCTGGGGCAAGTCTATTGACTTCAGTGGCGTTAGGCCAGCAAAGAATTTGGCCCATTAGGTCTCTAATATTATTGAACATGGTCTTTTGGAAATGCTTCTGTGAGCTGACAGCCACCGTTTCCAGGAGCAGGGCCGACTTCACTTTATGAACGGAAGTGTGACCATTTGCTTTGACGAGAAAGCCTCACACAGCCTGGTGTAACAGGCAGTGGAAAGAAATACAGTCGCCAGTCTGGTAGACAGGTTCATAGTGCAGCTTGCAGGGTGTTTGTGGCTTTTCAACCCAGACTTCTTTGGTTGAGTATTTGTTTCACATCCATTTGCCTGTGATCCTCTGATATCTTCTATTTAAAGATCGTTACACAATCCTCTAGCAAACAATATGCGCTTGACTAGGGCTAAACGTAAACATCTAAGAACAAAGAGTGTAGGCCGGATTACCAGGACACCAAGTTCTATCCTGAGAAGCAGTGACTCTGAAAAAGGTTTGGGGGGCCATGGCGAATAATCAGCTGAACTCAGAACTCTAGATTTGAGGGCTAGTGGGATCCGTGGGTGCATCCATAGGGGACTCTAGAATAGAAGCACAGAGGTTATTTTTCCTCTGTATTTGGCACTAGTGCAACTGCTGCTAGCTTACTCTGTCCAGTTCTGTTGCCCGTAGTTCAAGCAGGAAGTGGCTACATTGGAGAGGGCTCAAAGAAGAGCTATGAGAATTCAAGGATTAGAAAACGTGCCTTCGTGCTAGGTTCCAGGAGCTCCATCTGTTTAGCTTAACAAAGAGAAAATTAAGGGATGACATGAACACACAGGAAACAAATATTGAATAATAATCTCATCAGTCTAGCCGACAAAGGTCATAACAAAGATCCAGGGGGTGGAATTTGAAGGTGGACCAATTCCGACTGGAAATAAGTTTTTTAACAGTGAGGGTCATTAACTCTTGGAACAATTTACCGATGGTTGTGGTGGAGTCTCTGTCGTGGCAATCTTCAAGTCAAGGCTGGGTTTTTTAAGATAGGCTCTATTTCAAAGGGAACTATTTTGGGGGGTTTACCCAAGAGGTTGAACTAGATGGCCACAATTGTCTCCTCTGGTGGTGAAATCTACTCTACTAGATGAATCAAGGGGCAGTGACTGATCCAGTGGTGGTTGATTTATTGAGTCTAGTATAGACATGATAAATCAACAACCGATTACTCTAGCGTCAACTCCGGTACTCCCACCTCAACGAGAAATGCATGGGGAAGCAATGGGAAGGCATCTCCTGTCAACACACTGCAGTGAAGACACCATGGTACGTGGACCGAAGTACATCGATTTCAGTTTGGTTAGTCACATAGCTGAAGTTGTATAACTTAGATTGATCTGCCCAGTAGTGCAGACCAGCCCTACGAATCTACTCAGAACAGGGCCTGATCCAAAGCCTATAAAGCTACTAGAAAGATGCCCGTTGACTTCAGTGGGCTTGATCAGACCCAGAGTGAACAAGAGAGAGAAAGTTTCAGAGGGGGAGCCGAGTTAGTCTGTAACCGGAAAAACTTAAAAACCAACAGAGAGTCTCGTAACACCTTAAAGACTAACAAAACATGTAGATGGGATCATGAGCTTTCGTGGGCACAGCCCACTTCTTCAGGTAACTGGAGTATTAGAAGTCCAGATTGTCTGTGAAATAGTTTCTCTTGTGAAACATTTTAATATGGGTAAGGCAAAGCTCTCACCTATCTTGTGGAGACAATGGTATATTGGAAGAAGAATGGATTCTAACTAAGTCTTGTCTTTCTGTATTTTTTGTGGTCCCTGGCGTAATTGACTTCAAAGTTCAATTACAGTAAAAACAAGAGACAGAACTATGTAGCACTTTAAAGACTAACAATTACAGTAAAGGCATTGGAAAATACCTCTCTGGAAAATAACACTTTCCCATTTGTTATGAACAAATTGCTGGCACCTCTTTTGCTAATTTTCTGGATAATGAGTTTCGAATGAGAGCAGCTTACACTGCAGGATATAATGGGATGAAATCAGGGCAAGTGCTAATGACAGCCTGGGTCCCAGTATTCAAAGAGAAATATATACAAGTAACAAAACACTTGAAGTCACACAGAGGTGTTAATGAGCTTTTATCTCAGTGTCATTATCACCTTGTGCCCTGCAGACCCAGCTGTTTCTGCTAACACCTTGTGTTGGATAGACCTTGGGGAAAGAAGAATGAGGCTTTGCTGCAGTGGAAAGTCAGTGCAAACACTTACTCTGTGTCTTCCCTAAATGGAAGATCAATGCTGCTGCAATCGATCTTCCAGAGTTTGATTTAGCGGGTCTAGTCAAGACCCTCAAAATCAAACTCAGAGGGCACCCCCTCCCCCACAGAGGATGGTACTCCTGCTTCTGCAGGGTTTGGAATCTGTTTCAAATATCTCAAGTGGTTCAAGCAGGATTTTCCCCAGAACAAATGTGTGAGCTGTAAGATGGTAAAGCCATACTGGAGGTACTGGTGTTGCCCTTTCCCATGTGTGTCATTAGGACTTCTGAGAGCATAGCTCATGGTTCTTTGTCCTTCAGTAAGCTGAGCCACTCGGAGTCTTTCCCAGTGAATTGTGGGACAACTCATTTGTCCTTCTGGACACACGGAGGGAACTGTGGGAAGGCACTGGAGGACTATCAGCATTTGGGTGTTGTCACTGTGTCAGTCACTGCAGACCGGGAGGCCTACCAGCCCAAGTGAAAGTGGGACCTGGACTCAAATCCACTCCCCTCGCCAGACTGGGTAACCTGGCTTGAAAGCACCATTAAACTCCGGTTTGTGGGTTTTGTGTGTGGGTAGGAGCTGCCTTTGGGATGATGCTGCAGTTTTGCCAGTGTACACTCAGTGTCAGTCTTCACTATACTGCCCCACAAGGGCATCCCAGTGCCTCTTGCCTCTGCTTGAAGTTGGGGTAAGCGGCACCATTACAAATCAGGACACAGTGGCTTTTGCCTGTCTATGCTGGGCTTTGCACCATTGTTGGCTTCAAGTGGGGCAAATCCTCAGACCAGCCAACCCTCAACGCGCACAGACATTTGTTTTAATTTACCCTTCAGCTGTGCTTGCCAGATGATGTCTTAATAAATTTGCTCATAGGGAGGCATGGGAGGAAATGGGAAGCAAGAAGTTGTGTTTTGTTCAAGCCTATACTACACAAGTGAGAGAGTCTGTTTTGTTTCTGGAGCAGTCATGGCCATTTTAGTCATGGTTGTTGCTTTGGCTCATTAAGGGTTGTGCTGAATTTCCTTGATTTCAAGGGGTCGCTCTTCTCTTCCACCTCCGGTTATAAAAGACCCAAAGACGCAAATCAAAAGTTCAGTTGAAGCCACCAGGTTTCACTAGGTTTCCCTTCAAATTCCATGTGGCTTTGGCACCAAACCTACTGCTCAGCGAGAACTCGGTCAACACTTGCTTGAAAGGTTTCTGAACCTTCAGGAAGTTTTTTGGACAAATTGGCCGTGGGGTTTCAATTGGTAGCCAAACCCAAACCCAGCGGGGGTTCGGAATCCGTTGCAGATCTCTCACGCCGTTCAAGCAGGATTTTCCTGAGATCCAGCGTGACGGGCCTTTTTTCAACGCATTTGGCAGGAATCTTTCTTTGTTTATCAGAAGCAGAGCAGTTGCTGTGGCATCACTCTCCCCTGTGGACAAAGACACAACAGGACCACACAGCTCCGTACAAAAGGCCATAGTTTTACTGATGCTCTGCCACTGAATGAGTCATGAATGATTATTTCCCACACAAATTGGACGGACGTGAGAGAGGTCCTGGGAGGGACAGACAATCGGAGTGTCAGCCCCACCGGCCCGGCCCCATCTTGTTGTTTTTCACTGCTCACCCCACTTGTTTTAGGACGTTCCTTCTTTGGTGTGGGGCTGGATTTGGGGCAGAGCAAATTTCTGCAGTGGTCCCAGGCCTGGAGCTGCTCTTTTCCCGCAGTAACGATCCAAACAGAGGCAGAACAAGCACAGAAAAACTGGTCTGTGGAGCCAAGTACTGGCTCCATGGCCCATCACTGTTCAAACCACCCTCTGAGGTCCCTCGTCTCTTCTGGGAGGCTTTTTTGGCCTGTCCCCACACAGGTAAGAACTGCTTCCAGTGGACTCGAGGGTCCCACGTACAGGACAAGAGGCCTGCCTTCTGTGGTACTTTCCCAGATAGAGGAGGCAAGCTGTCCGGTGGGGGGCGAAAAAGGGCCCTGTGCAGCAGGGCTAGCCTCCCTCTGGGCATCTCAGGATACGAGGAGCCTCGGTGCTGCCACGGCACGAGCTCCCAATGCAGGGGATGTTCCATGGCAAGGTAGGGATGGGCTGGAGCATGTGGGGCATGACTGAGGCATTCCTGTACCCCAGTATTTCCACCCCTTGCAGAGGCATCCCATTCTAAGCTGGGTAGCAGATCCTGAAGAGAGAGGGGTCGCTCCTGTGCACTTTCAGGAGCAGGGCCGGCCCACAACATTTTGGCGGGGTGCTCAAATGACGCCCCCATGCTCCCTCACTTGGGCCAGAACTTTGAAAGGTCTCTTGTGCCCTCCTTCCTCCAGCACGGCACTCCACAATCTCTGTGCGTCTAGAGCCGAGAGAATACATGCGCACCAGCAGCAGACACAATTTTCGACACTCTGCGTCCTAGTGGCGCCCCCCCACAGTCTGGCACCTGAGGCGGCCGCCTCAGTTCGCCTCATGGTAGGGCCGGCCCTGTTCAGCAGGGAAGGGATCCATCTGGCCCATAAAGTATAGTGAAGTCCACAGGATTTCCTTGGGTGATAAGCCAGTGCCAAGTTTGGCCCTCGAGCGTGGCTCTCACGCACAACGCCAGCCAGCAGGGCACACGCGCTGGAGACATTTTGTTCCTCCTCTCTCGCTTTCCATGAAAAGGCTCGTTGACAGAAATACCCTGGATGTGTCTGGGACACGGGCCCACCGAAGTGTTATTTGCTGAGCCTTTCAGTCCAGAGGCTGAGTAATCGAGTCCTGTGAGCGGGCTCCGAAGGCCTGCTCCATCAGAAATGCCCCGTTTCGCAACCCCCAGCGTGCCGCTCATTTCCTCTTCTCCTCTGCAAACCAGAATGCAGCGGCAGGGCTGGGAGCATGGGTGAGTGTGGAGAACTCATTCCCCGCGCCCCGGGTCTGACCTTCCTGTGTAGGGAGTAGCCAGAATCCTACACCACACACATGATGCATGCGGGGGCGGAGGGTGTACACAGGGGTCAAGAGAGACAGCTATTCTCACTTTCACACCAGCTACCATTCTGAAGTCTGTGCCCACCCTGTGCCCATGTGCAGAAGGTGCTGCGGTGACGGTGTTTTCCTCCCAGCTCTAATTCAGGAGTGACTATAAAAGCCCAAGATAGCCCCTAGCAGCAAAGCCCAGGTTCTCAGAGCTGTGCAACCCACAGGCCTGTGCACACACTAAGGTCCTGTTCAAAGCGAGTCGGGGTATGAAAGTTCAGCCGTAAAAGTGTATCGGTGTGGGGTCTGACCAGAAGCTATAACAGTAAAAGTCTGTAGAGTTCAGAATTAATAATAAAGTTCAGGATGCACCTCTCTAAACCAGAACTCTCTGGTCCGGCAACATCAGTGGTGTGGCAGGACTACAGATGTTCCAGGATCAGAGAATCCGGCGTTCTGTGGGGGCGGGGCAGCCGGGAGCCCAGCACTACACGGGGGCGGCGGGGAAGGTGACGTGCTGCCCAGCTGGGCTGGGGGTGGGGCAGGAGCCGGGAGGCCAGAAATGACCTCCCCTGGTCCAGAAAAATCCCTCCTCTGGGACCCGTCAGATCCTGAGCGGGCCGGACCAGGGAGGTCCAACCTGTAGCTGATAAATCATTGATCAGTTTGGGATCACACTGAGACACTTACAAATTACAGAACTGTAAAACATCCAGTTTGAAACCACATTTGTGTGCGACTCATAGCAAAGATGGAGCATGGCCCACTGCAGCTGAGTTTTACTGCTACTGCCTGCTTCAGGCCCGTGTATATGTGCCACGTACACCTTGTCCTTGCTCAGAACTCATCTCTGCCAGGGTGTATGCAGGATATAGCCATATTATGACCACTAGGTATGTGGTGAGTTGTGATAACTGCTCCCGGCTGGCTAAGAATCACACAATTCCTGCCATATTTGTTATCCTAACTTCCCTACCCTACTCTAGCCTCCCAGTGTGTCTCATCTACCTGCTATGTCTTTCCACTGTTTGTTGTCGAGACTGTTGTGTACTATATGTATGTACAGCACCTGGCGTAATATGACCCTGAACTACTTGGCCTCAAGGTGCTGTCACAATGTAACATAAAAGTAAAAATAAGAGTATTGCTATATTATACCTGGTAAATATTATGTACAACATAAGTGTATACAGTGCCTAAAGAGTAATTCAATGTACATAACCATATTACAGGTAACTCTCTCCAAATTGCCTAAGTTACAATTACTTTCCAGGAGAGGTCGGCTCCTACAGGCCATATTAATAAAGGTAGGTAGGTGCCCAAAGATCCAGAGAGGCACCTCGAGGGATTTTCAGAAGTGTCTCAGCAGATCAGACGCCTGTCTCCTGCTGAAAGTAAAGGTGCCTGAGTCATTCAGACACTTCTGTAAATCACACTAAGTTCCTCATGGCATCTTTTGAGGCCCAAATACCTTTGCAAATATTGTCCTAGGTGCCTAAGTCACTTTGAAAACAGGACTTGGGGCAGGATTGGTAACTCCCTGTGGAGTTAGATTCTTAAATATCACTGGATGATTTGGGCTTTAAGAATTTTTGAAAACTTTTCCCGATAGCCATCCATAAAACAACAAATTGGTAGAAATGAGAGTGAGCCAACTGTTAATCCTGAATATCTGATTGAACAAGTCTATTTCCGCCAGCTGATGAATGAGGGTTTTTTTTTCCACTATATGGTCAGCAAAATTTTATTCTTGACTCTTTTTCCACGAATCAGCAAAGAAATTAGTTATTAATAGTTTGCATTAGTCAGCAAGGTCTGGTATAAGCTTTTACATACTGTGCTATATTGTTAGCACTTAGCAGACAGGGGGGCAGATTGTTGTATCTTGGCTGGCGGCTTTTGGCCACTGTGGTGATGCAGAGTTGCCGTAAACCCTGCTTTCCTTGCTGGAACGGAGCAAAGTAGCCGGCGCGTACAGTGAACCAGGCCCTGTGTTTGTGCATGTGTTCTAGATGAAGAGGTTGTCTTCCCAGGTGCTGTCTGTGAAGCAAAGGGAGCCTTTGATGAGCTGTCATTTTTTTTTCAAGATACATTGTTGGGAAAATCTACAGTTTTGACCAAAGTGGCAATTCCTAATGATAAAACCAACAGGGAGTCCTGTGGCATTGTAGAGCCTAACAAATAGATATAGTTTCACAAGGTTTCCTGGGCAAAGCACACTTCCTCAGATGAGCTGGAGTGAAGAAGAAAGACACCCAGCGCTGCCTTCTCCTGTCCTTCTACCGTCCATCTGGAATGCAACCCCCGTCTTCCTGGAGAACCCTCCCTCAGCCTCTTGGGAGCATCCTGGACAAGGGGTGCAGCCCTCAATCCCCCACCGTTCCTGTGAGTCTAGCTCTCCAGCCCTGCAGATGCGGGTGTGTACGACCCCTCTGCTGCTCACCTGCCTTCAGCCCTCTGACCATGGCCATGGTTTCCAGCCAGCAAACCCTCCTCCTGCTTGCCTTGCCTTCAGCCTCCTCCCAGGAAACACCTTCTGCTCCCCTTGGGGACCTTCCATATTCCCCCATCCCTGGCAGCTCCCACCTGCCCTTCCTGACTGAACCAGTCTGCTCGCACTCACGGGGACCCGTCCCTCACTGGGTCTTTCTTCCTGGCCTTCTATAGCCCCCAAGTGCTGTCCCACCCTCTGAGCTGGTCAGACAGGTAGTATCTGCCTGGCCCAGGATGGCTGTGCCTGCTTCATTCACCCGAGTCCACCTGTGACATGGCTTTTGGAGGGGGACGAGAGCTGCTAGAGTGACGCCGATGGAATCCTTGGGCCAACGGTGTTGGCACAGCCCATTCCTTGACCAATGTCACAGCGCTAAACACGGTTCGGGGGTTGGCCTATGGTGAGCCCTGCCTGCTTAGCACCACAGCAGACCCAGTCCTACCTACCCCGTTGGACTTTTGCTCAAGGAACCGAAAAGAAGGAAGAACAGTTAAGCGTTTTGAAATGTAAAATATTAAAGGAGGCATTGCGAGTGATTTAGAGGGACTCCCCCTTGTGGTAGCCAAGATGGCCATCAGTGTTCTTGCGTTGGAAAGAGACGCTGGTTGAGATGGGCTGGAGCTGGCGTCGTCACTGCTGTGAAAGGCCAATCCGGTTTCTTCTGGCTGGTGGTTGGGATTCAGTGGAGCTGGTAGGAGAGGGGACATCATCTGGGTCCATCTCTCTGGCCCCATCTGGTCAGGATGTCTCTCAGACTTTGGGCGACGAAGGCCTGGGGTCCCAGGAGATGGTGGGGGTGGCAGCCATGATGGTGACGCTTGGTTCAGTATCCTCCATGTGTTCTTCTCTCTCTTCCTCCCAAAGGGTCTTTCTTTAAGGCACCAGCAGAGGGAGTGATGGGTCAAAAGCCTATCTCCATGTTATTTTGTTCACCAATTAGGCCTAATATGAGATGCGCCAAATCTGGTTCACTCATTTTTTGGTTTCACAGCTTCTCTACCAAGCATGATTTTAATATATCCTTGGATGGTATCAGTAGGCCTTTTTATTTGGACTTATTCAGGTTTCTCTTCTGCGTGCCTTTTGCCCATCAACATTTATTATTATTAGGTGATTCTGGGTCCTTCTGAATGTTCACATACTTTTTATAGTTGCGCTTACAATTGGAGTAAAATTGTAGGCCCCGTTGTCACAACAGAGCCTCTTCCCCGCTCTGCTGTCCCAGCTATAAAGGGGATGGCATAAGACCGGGAATCCCCCAAGTGGCTGAGGTCAGTGGCTTTAGGTCAGCTTTGTGTGGCGGAAGCCACAAAGCAGCTTTCGTAACGTCGCAAATTGTGGCTCCCGAGAGCTGATTTCAAAGGCTGTTACGCTGGCCTCCCAATTACCTCAGCCCACTGGTTATCTAAAGATAAGGCAGGCCGGCCACCCTCCCGCATGACTCTCACTCATGTCCCATGAGCAAGTGGTGAATTTCCAGTTGCTCAACTCGCAGGATGCCGGGGTTTCCATGTCACGGCAGAAGCTTTGTGCTTAGTGCTGGAAAATAAAAAGTCAGAGAACGGGGCAAGTCTTTGAACGCTTCCAGAAGGGACCAGTGCGCTCCTTGGGGCAAAGTGCCTCATCTCACTTCAGGACTCCTAAGCATAAGCCAGCAAGTTATTATAAAGCCCAGGGACACAGTCACCGTTTGGTGTCAGAAATTCCACCGATTTACCACAGAAGTGAATTTAGCCCAAGAAATTCAGTGGCGAGCCAAATGTGTTGCCATGCAAAGCGGAGGCTTTTGCTCCTGCCTCCAGTGGGGCTGAATTTGTTTCCCAGATTCAGTTTCTCCTGCTTCCTCTCTCTGGTGCTTGTAAAGGTGTTCGCTTGGGAGTCTGGGCAGCTGAAATCGGCATCTACAAACCAGGATGAGACACCACAGCAACCGGTTCATTTCACGTTACTGGCCGGTCACCAGAGACCGCCTTTTGATCTCCTCTCCTGACATGGAGCTGAAGCGGGAGGCTCTGGTGGAAAGACCCCGTAGGTTGTTTTTTTCCCTGGCAGCTGGTCTCTGCACCCCACACTGCTCCATTGCAGGACTGCAGCTGTTCGGCAGCTGAAAAATAAAATGATCTGCAAGGCCCCAGTTCAGCAAAGTGTTTAAACAGATACCCGACTTTACCCCGTGATGCATGGATTTAAAGTGGTGCTTCTCAGCCTGTTTATCACTGGGGCCCACAGTGTGTGCCCTGGCCATAGGTTGAGAACTACAGCGTGCCCCCCACAGGCCTCTGTGCCCAGTGACTCCTGCCCAGGGACCCCTGGACAGAGTAGGGCCAGGAGCAGGGACTTTGGATTTTGGCTGGCTGGGTGGCAGCCCCAAACCTGGCAGCTCTGTTGTGTGGGGCTGGCTGGCAGGCAGCCTTGGACTCAAAACCCCCACTGTGTGGGGCTGGCTGGTAGGCAACCCCCTAACCCCACTGCACGTCAGCCCAGGACCCTGGAGCCCCACTGTAAGAGGTCAGCAGGCTAGGACCCCGGAGCCTGGCTAGGACCCCGGAGCCTGCAGCAGCT
Organism: Pelochelys cantorii; assembly: GCA_032595735.1. Classification (NCBI taxonomy): domain Eukaryota; kingdom Metazoa; phylum Chordata; order Testudines; family Trionychidae; genus Pelochelys; species Pelochelys cantorii. The sequence continues at coordinate 71,726,091 of CM064332.1, forward strand.
ACGGCGCCCAGAGCCCTGCTGCGTGGGGCCGTCTGGACAGACAGGAACTGGGCCTCTGCCACACGGCCCGGAGGCTTCAGCACATGCTGGGCCACCGCTATGTGCGAATTGGGCTGGATGTGGCCTGCGGGTTTAAAGTTAGGCACTAGTTCAAATACTGAATCAGAGCCCAAATCTGCATGTGCGCTCTTGGGCGGGGAAGGACGCTGCGCAAGCATTGCTAGTTAGCCGGGAAGAGGGCTCGCTCTTGGTCAGTCTGAGATAGTAACCTCAGCTCACTGGCCCAGCCATCAGAGCCACCTCTCTGGTCCAAGAGCCAAATGCCGAGGCAGGGCGGTGGGGACGGGAGAGGAGCAGGCCAGGTCTGTATAAGGAAGATCTGTTGGTGAGAAATAGGGTTGCCAGAAGGTTTAACCAAAAATACTGAACACCCCTGCCTCCCCCCAAAAAAATTCTGCTGAGAAAAAAAAGGGGGAGACCAAAGTTGTTGAGAAAAAAAATCAGCATGGCCCCTTTAAGAAGAGGCTTTTTTGCCAGCTGACATCTTGTTTTTCTGCTCCAGCCACAAGACAGCTTCCCTGCGGAACGAGGTAAGCGGGGAGGTGCCCGGTGGGGAGTCTGGGGGGACCTGGCAGGGGGTCCAGGGAGGGTCCGGGGGCTAGGCCAGGTTGCTGAGTGTTGCCAGGTGTCCGGTATTTTCATCTCCTGGCAGGGAAAAAAATCAGAAAATACCGGACATTTTAGGTGTCTGGTATTTTCTGATTTTTTTGCCAGACAAGAGGCAAAAATACCAGACTGTCCAGGTCAGCACCGAACACCTGGCGATCCTAGTGGGAAAAGAAAGGTTCGCCCTCACGAATACCCTTACAAAGCTGTGCAGCCAGCGCATTGGTGGGTGCCTTCAGTTACACACCCCTTCCTAGCTAGTAAATTATGTAGCTTATTTTGAAATAGCTTCTTGCATACTTTGGCGCTGTCTACACAGTGTCAAAGTTTGAAATAACCCGCTATTTTGAAATATCCCTGGCTCCTCGTGGAATGAGGTTTACGGGGACATCAGCATAGCGAGCCCGTTCTATTTCGAAATACCGGGCCTACTGGGAAGACGCGGGATAGCTCTGTCGGGATGCTCCAGTATCCCGAAATAGCGCTGCGGTGTAGACGTAGCCAGAGCAGCCTGGTGTGAGCTCTGTGTTGAAACACTCACCCGCCCCCCAACGAAACCAAGCAGTGCAGCTTTCCAGGCCAGTGCGCACAGGCAGCCTGGGCAGGGCAGACTACGGGAGGGCTGGGTTGAACCCGATATTTGCAGCAGGTTGAGGGGCCGCTCCGGCTTGTCCTGGGCCGGGAGCAGATGGTGGTGGAATCCTCGTCCTCATCCTATCGCCAGTGCAACTTCTCAGGGCCCAGGCAGAATTGTGGGTGAGCCAGAGCTGAGGACGTGGCGGGGAGGAAGAAATGTCCAGCTTCTCCACTGCTTTGTTCTCATGGGCCAAGGCCTCTGCCCCATGGACACACGCGATGGCCCCCGGAAGCAGCCCATGGGGGATCGTACCTGCTGCTCTTTTGTGGGCCTACTGCCGAGTATATTGCCCATAGCCCACTTCGGCTGCCCTGCCCTGCGGCGTGTCTCCTTATCTCAGCTCTCCAGCTCCCCCACATCCGCTCTCAGCCCATGGGCCTCTGGTGACAAGAGACAGAGACGCCTTCTTCCCTCCCCGCCTCCCTGAGGGCTTGACCCTCCATATCTCCCCCAGACAAACTCCCACCATGTAGACGATTTGCATGTGTCCGAGCTGCCGCACGAGAGCCTTAATATTATGCCCAGGGCTGCGTCCCAGGGGGCTTTGCCGCATTTGATTTATTGAGGGCACGAGGCCTTTCAGGGCCTAACCAAGACTCCCCCACTGGGGCTGTAACAGACTCCTGTCCTCTGGGAACAGGCCTAGATAAGGGCTGTAACGTGCCCAGTGGGTTACAGGAGCACAGGATCCGTTCTCAGCAGCCTATCTAAATGCCCACACCCGCCTTGTCCTGGAGGGATGTTTTGAAAGCAACTGGCGAGATTTCCCCACACATTCCAGGGAAACTAGCTCAGTCTTTCTTCGGCATTTGTCTTCTAGGACTATTGATACCGGAAAGAAAGTACAAGGAAAAACTATGTAGCACTTTAAAGACTAACAAGATGGTTTAATAGGTGATGAGCTTTCGTGGGAAAGAAAGTACATGAGACAAAGATGTAGTAAATGAGCCAAAACTGTCTCTGTTCCCGCTGGCCTTCATGCCACCACCTCTTAAGCAGCATATGGATTTATGCCTTTGGCCAAGAACACACGAGGCGAAGGAAGTGGCTTCAGAATGTCAGAGGGCTTTAATTTTTCATCAGTGACGCTGAGACACATGTGGGATTTGTGCTTAAACGTCCTTTGCTGCGAGTTTCTCACTTTCACACCATTCGTGATAAGAGTCATAATTATTGATTCGTTTGCCGTCCAACCAAGATCAGGGCCGCCTGTGTGAAGCATTGCACATCTGCAGAGAGAGAGAGACAAGCCCTGCCTAGAATTTACAAGCTACATGGACAGACGCACACAGGGCAGGAGAAATAAAGTCGCATTATCCCTGTTTCACAGATGGGGAGCTGAGGCATGAAGACATTGTGATTTACCCCCGGCCATGTAGGAGATCTGCCATAGAGCAGGGAGCTGAATCCAAGCTCCAGTTTAACACCTTTACTTGATAATCCTTCACGATACTGTTTGCACCGTTCCGGGATGTGGTGCCAAGGACTCCATTGTACCAGGTTTGGAGCAGCCCCAGCTTCCACTGACTTCAGGGGAAAGCCTGTTTGTTTTCCTGGGATTCTGGAGACCTGCACTCAGCTCTCTGCTCTGCCACTGACTTTCGTTGTGACCTTGGGCATGTCCCTTAACCTTCTGGACCTTTCGTTCCCCATCTGTGCAACAGCAGTCCTGGCAGCATTGGGAGTGTCAAAGATTGTGAGGTGCTGTGATACTGCAGTAATGGGCATAGAAATATAGATAGACGCAGGATTGAGCCCCAAAAGAGAGAGAGTTGGGTAGCATAAGGGCCTGATTTTGATCTCCCTAATCACAGTGTGAATCCTGACAAACTCCACTGATGTCAATAAGTTACACCGGCCTAAAGATAGGCGCAAGGGGGAAGTGGGTCAGACCCTCAGAGTTACATCTGAGAGAGTTAAATTGGATTGGCAGCGTCTCTCTGTCTTTGTTTGTTGTAATTGTATAGCTGTTGTTTTGGGGGGAGAGAAGGGGAATTGGCATAAACGAGAGAGTCATGAGCTCATTTGAAACAGAACTGGGCCCACTCGCTTTCCAGCTGCTAAGAATTCCCACAGCTGGATTTTTGCTAAAACAGGCCCCTCATCGGTGTCCTGCGGGGCTAAAATGTGTCCATTTAAAATTTGCAATTCGGCCTTTTTTTCTCTATATACATTTCACAGCCAACCCAATGGTCTGCCTCAGGAAGGCTGAAAGGTGAAGTCCCACCCTGTCCCTTAGCTGCATGCGGCGGAACAAGAAATGAGCCAGATGTGGCGGTCCCATATTCTTTGTAGCAGTGCCATAGAGAGGCTGTCCGAAGAGTGAAAGACCAGGCCAGGTCTTGATAGCTGGGAATGCTTTGATGCAAGGTCGGGGACAAAAGTTGGGTCCCAGTCACGGTGATGGGAAGGGTTGAGCAGGGAGGGCTAGATTCTGACATTAGCTCTAGCCCTGAACAAATGGTGAGAGGTAAGTGGCACCTGCAGGAAAAGACCCAGGAGACGTTTGAGACACCACTTGGATTTCAAACCTGCTTCCTGCTCACTCCTGGGGGACAGTAGTTTGGGCTACGGGGTATCAAGAATCATCACATTTCAATAGGACTTCCGTGCCTAATTCCCTTTGGCATCTTTGAAAGTGCCAACTCTATGATGCCCCATCCCGCCTGTGACGTGTTTCAGCTACTCAGCCCGGGGAGTAGGGAGTTAGCATCAAAATTACAGCTGTTCCCACTGCTTGGTCTGGGGAAGCAGCTAGTAGCTACATGGCCTGCTTTTTCCTCCATGTGTAGGCCCAAAGTCTGGGTAATCCGCACTGTGGTTCAAGGGGGTGTTGTACTCACAAATCCAAAGCACAGTGTCGCTCAGAGAAAGGAACAGGTTAAATACCAAGAAGGGACTATCATTTTCACGAGGCACATGAGGGGCCCAAACAATTGGTGTGGTGTCATCTTTGATTTGGACTGTGAGTCATGTGACTGCACATGAATTTGGAAGACAGGGAGCTTTAGAAGAGCAAGATGAAGCTGCGCCAATCTAGCACAGAAGGAGCAGAAAGTGGGGAGAGAACTGGTCCAGCCTTCTGTCAACCAGCCTCCTAGCAAAGGTCTGGCAGGTTCACGAGCTTGGTATTTTCACACCTCAGCTTCTGGTTCGAAGGCAGCCCAGGAGAGGTCAAGAAGTCAAGCTGAGATTTAAAAACCTCTAGGGATGGAGATTCCACCCCCTCCCTAGGTAACCCATCCCAGTGCTTCCCCACCCTCCTAGGAAAATAGTTTTTCCTAATATCCAACCTAGACCTCCCCCACTGTAACTTGAGACCATTGCTCCTTGTTCTGTTATTGGTCACCACTGAGAACAGCCTCTCTCCATCCTCTTTGGACCCCCCCTTTCAGGTAGTTGCAGGCTGCTCTCAAATCCCCCCTCACTCTTCTCTTCTGCAGACTAAATAAGCCCAAATCCCTCAGTCTCTCCTCGTAGGTCAAGTGCTCCAGCCCCCAGATCATTTTGGTTGCCCTCCACTGGACCCTCTCCAATGCATCCACATCTCTTCTATAGTGGGGTGCCCAGAACTGGATGCAGTACTCTAGATGTGGCCTCACCAGAGCCAAATAAAGGGGAATAATCACTTCTCTAGATCTGTTGGCAATGCTCCTCCTAATGCACCCTAATATGCCATTCTCCTTGGCTACCAGGGCACCCTGTTGACTCATATCCAGCTTCTCATCCACTGTAATCCCCAGGTCCTTTTCTGCCAAACTGCTGCTTACCCAGTCGGCCCCCAGCCTGTAACAATGCTTGGGATTCTTCTATCCCAAGTGCAGGACTCTGAACTTGTCCTTGTTGAACCTCATCAGATTTCTTTTAGCCCAATCCTCTAATCTGTCTAGGTCACTCTGGACCTTATCCCTGCCCTCCAACGTATCTATCTCTCCCTCCATCTTAGTGTCGTCCGCAATTGCGCTGAAAGAAGGATTAGGAAGCCGCATTTCAAGTTGATTGAAATATGCCACCTTTTTAGATATTATTTGAACCTTTGTAGCACGTATAGAAGGGAAATACCAGTTTACCCACACATTGTGGCTCCACTGAGTATGTTTACAAAGGATCCCAATTCCAAGATGCAGATGATGTCTGAAATAATTATAGACTAATTCAGAGTTGGCCCTATGTCTTTACAGCTGTCTGGTTTCCTATAAGCATTAGTTCATGGGCTCCTTTTTAATCAAGAATGTATTGAAACCCACAATTTAGGGAACTAAAAACCATCCAAACCAACTCTGTTGTGGAAGTCTGAATACATGAAATGTTCTTGAGGGGGAGGGGGGGAGAGGGCGGAGGTTGGGTGTACATTACGAGGCACATTTTCGTAATGTTTAGTATGTCATCTTCAAATAATGTTTGCAAACCTCAAGACTTTGGGGGCATTTGTAAGCTTTAGCAAACAGATGTTAGCAGTCAATAAAATATTATGACTGAGGCCTGAAAATATTTCCTTCTGCTTATCTGTGACATGCAAGATTTTAAAGATCTCCTCTTTATGGAGTTGGGGACCTGCTTTTCCTGCAGGCCCATGAACCAGCTGATAAAAATAAGGGTAGGGAATCTTTGTAAACGGGTCGCCAAAGCAGCACGTCATTTGTGGCTCGCTGATTGTGTGTGTGTGTGTTTGTGTGTGTGTGTGGCGTTTGTCCCCATCTGGCAGCTGGTACTGCAAAAAGACAATTATGAGCTGAAGCTGCCTGCAAGCTAGTGCACAGAAGACGCACAAAGGGGATTTTGACATGTTCGACCAACCCCTTCTTTCACACGCTGCTGTGAATATTGGAATGGTTCGCATGGACCCTACTGAGGGAAAAGTATCAGAGGGGTAGCTGTGTTAGTCTGAATCTGCATAAACAACGAGAAGTCCTGTGGCACCTTATAGACTAATAGATTTATTAGAGCATAAGCTTTCGTGGGCAAAGACCCACTTCGTCAGATGTATCTTTCATGGACTACTGTTTATACTGAGGGAAAGTGACCGCCCAGAATCAGCTGGAGAGACAAAGCCACCTGGCTCTAGCTGCCGAGGAGAAGATCAGGTGGACTACCCAGCACCCGTTGGAGTTGGCGAGAGGAAAAGCAGAGGGGATGTTTAGGGGAGAGGGCAGGGGTGCAGTGGTGCAAAGAGGGGAGTACAGATGTTCTCTCTGCCTGCAAGCCATTCATGAAGATGTGCTCACGGAGACCCATGAAGCCAGCATGTCCCTGAGCTGGGATGCACAAAACAACAACAAAAACGTGGACACAATTTCCTTAGCTGTCCAGCCAAGTAGACAAGCCAAGGACTAAATGGGCCTGGACCATCATGGGCTCATGTGCAAAGATTCTTCTAGGACAAGGCTCAGCGGTACACACAGCGTGGTCCAGAGAAGTGAGCGTTTCCATTGTCCGCGGTCTGTGGCCAGGCGAGTGCTGTCAATCAGGAACCTTTCAGGTGCATTCAGATGGCTTCTAAACCGGCGACACTGGTAGGCCCCACCTCGATATTCTCTTACGCTGGGCCGCTCGGGATGTAACCCACAAAGCACTCAGCATCTTGTGGGGGAGGCCCTGCATTTCGGCCCCCCACACATAATGAACACAGATAGGAGGTGAGAGATGTTAGATCTCTTCAAAAGAGGGAGATCCGTTGCAAAGCCATTGGATAAGAACGAATTGGGGTTATTTATCTCCAGGCCCAAAACAGATGCTAAAATTTTATCCCAGCTTGTCAGGCAATATAAGCCGCCATTGGTTTCTCCTGTATCCTGCAGCCATTCCATCTTGCTTGCACAATCCACCATGGCTGTTTGCCCCTTTACACGTCTGGATCGATGTGTCTGCTATTGTGACCTCCCCCCGCCGTCCCCGACACCGTCCTTTAGCTCATGCGGTTCCGGCTTTGAGCTCAAGAAGCTACCAGTCCCCAGCCCTGCAGATGACTCGGCCCTATGGGTTGTTTTTTAACACCTGCAGTGCAAACTTCCACGCCTTGCTGCTTTCTCGATCCTGTTGCTGAAGTGTAAGCCCAAGGAAAGGGATGGCGACAGCCCTATAAAGAGGTGCTTATTTTCCTCTCTTTTTATCCTTTATGTAAATTGTGGTTCTACGACTCGCCAAGGCATCTGGGTATGTCTCTGACCCGCTCCTATTCTCGCTGGCTCCTTGCCTCTCCTCCTGCCGCTCCCTGTTTGCACGGCTGGTGGGCTGAGCTATGCCAAGCAGATGTTTTCCTCACATGTTTGCATGGTTATTTCCCCAATGGCTTCCTGGAACAGATGTTACCTTGCAGGGCTGGGGTTTTCTGACATACTCTTTGCATGGGCAGATGACTGCTTTGCTACTGCTGCTTTAGACCTAGAAAAGCAGCTACTCACCCCCGGTTTCTTTTCATGACTTTTGGTAACTCTGGACGGAGCTCTCCTCCTTACACCCCATCCTTTTCCCGCAACTTACAGATGTGTGTTGGTTTCCTTCCCTTGGGACTCGTCGTTCCAGTTTCCCCCAGAACCCAGACATTTTCCTTCCTGCTATCTTGAAAACCACAAGTGGCACGAGAAGATGAAATTCTCCCTAGTCCTTAATACTAAACAGGCCACCAATGGAATGCAGCTACTTTTCGGGGCTTGACCCAAAGTCCGCTGATGTTGGTGGAAAGATTTCCACTCATTTCAGGAGGCTTGGATCAGGTCCATTGTCTTCAAAGAAAGAAATGGGGAGAAGATGGTGACTAGCATGCACGCCGAAACCTCTGCCACCAGTATTCACGACTTAGTAAGCAAAGTGAAATCCTTAGAAAGTGGCTCAATCAACCTACTGAAAGTGAATCCCAAAGTCTCTCTGTTTAGGAGAGCACAACACAATTGCATGTCGATTTTTTCCTTTACTAATAGGGAGGGAATGTACCACATGTGCATACAAGTCAAAGAGACTCCCTGGAGTGTTGTGTTTTGTTTGGTTTTTGCTTTGATGCCTCCAGAAATAGTTACATAACAGGTCGGATTAAGCCTGGATTAAGAAGCGCAAACTTCCATGCACGGAAGCCCACAAATCTCGTTGGAGGCAAAGACAAATTGCGTTGGAGGCCTGGTCTACATTACGACATTTAGGTCAACATTAGCCATGTTCAGCTGGTTTTATAATGAATGAATCTATACCACCAAACCCCTTCCGCCATCCTTAACGGCTTTTAATTTGGCTTTGGTACTCCACCTTGACAAGAGGATTAGAACTAAATTTGACCTTTTGGTTAGGACTAATTTTGACCCTGATGACCGGGGAGGGCACTTCTGCCGTGTTCAAATGTCTAATCACACTACTGTGGTTAAATGTACCTGGGTTTCATCTTTTTGATCTGCCCTGAGCAATTAGGATCCTGTGGCAGCCTGTCTGACCACATAGGAGGAGCTCTCCGGAAACGTTTGTTAACGTGTCTGAAGATGGAGCGGGAATTCTCCTTACACATCTCCATAAACCCGTACCCATAGTTATTTTAGACCTCTTCCAGCTCCCAATGAAGTCAACAGATAGATTCCCATTAACTCCAAATTGGCTGGAGTCCTTTGTCAGTGTTGTGCTTTGCCCTGAGCAAAAGAGGATATTATTGGGGAACTTCTGAATTGGTGATTTACACCATCTGCCTTGTTGTCCTTGGCGTTGGAGCTGTTGAAGACCCATCGGCAGCAATTTTTTTTTCTGAATACACATTGAAAATCATCAAAGGACATAAAAATGCTAGTGATGAGTACTCAGATTGGGTCATTTCCATCTGCCAAACTTTGTAAGGATAAACATTGACTGATTAAGTGGTGGACTGGGCGGAACAGAGCGTCTAGTTTGATCTGTGAGGAAAAGCGATGTTTGGGGAAGCCGAGCATGACAGCACCACCACTGGGCACTGGACTTGGGCCAGGTCTACATATTTTTCAGCCATCTATTTTTCAATCTTTTGCAACAGCAAGAAAGTCTTGTAAATCCAGCGAGTCTGTTGCGCTGGGAAAAGCGACTTTGGAACTCAGCTGATGCTGAAAAGGAGCAGTTTAGCAATTTGAGGCTAGAGGGTGTTTTTCTGACTTTATTTTTTCCAACTGATGAGTTTGTTGCTCTGGTCTCTTCTGACGCAGGAAGGAGAAATCGTTTGGCAAACAATGTGGCTTTCCTGATGACCTGTCAAAAGAGGAAAGCAGCCAGTGAATATGAGTGAGCTAATATTAATAGATGCCATGGGCTGATACTTTGAATAATGTTTCATCTGCTTTTATGCTGGGCTATTAGCAAGTGTTTGGGTTGTACTAGACTCCCAAGAACCACAAATGGAGCTTTATTTTTTTATTTATATGTAGAAGATCTACCCAGCATTGCTGGGGTCCTTAACAGGATTAATTTTTGTTTTTTTTCATTTGAGTCAGTGCTCTGGGGTGGGGTTGGGGATGAGGGGTTCAGGATGCAGGCTGCCCCAGGGAGAGAAGACCACCCCGGCTCTCTCTCACCCTAGCAGCTTGGAGCCAGAGGAGACGCGCCTCTCCATGGCCACTGCAGCTCCAGTGGGCACAGCCGGGGGAGAGGGGCATGTCCCCTGGCTGGGGCAGGTCCAGGTTCATCTGCCCCCTGCACCCCCCAGCCAGAGTGAGGAATGCAGCAAACTCTGCACTTTTCCCTCGCTTTGTGACAAAGGGGAGCAGCTGGCAATGTTCCCATATACATTGGGTGGAGGGAGCACCTCCCTAAAGGGTGCCTTGGTGGGGTGGGAGGCTTGGGGCCGGGGCAGTCCCAGATTGCGAGGGGCACACCTAGCCAGCCTCTTTCACCTGCCTGGTGATACTGTCTATTTCAGTGTGGCTCGATGAGAAGCAATCCCATTCCAGGCCCATCCCATTGTCCTGGCCCATCCCAGCCCTGACCTTGCTTTAAATTATGAGACGAGGACGCTGCCTACCGAATTTGGTGGCCCTCACCCTGGCCGTTTTAAGAGGAGTCCTTAAACAAAGCTGCTGAAAAGAAGACCAGTAGCAGAGGAAGTAACGTACCTTCCGAGTGTACAATAATTAGATGCTCTTTCTGCAATACTTACCCAGCAGCAATCCTACGGCATTCAATGGGACTTTATCTGCTTTACTGCTAAGTCACATCGTGGATTGAGGGAAGAGGATAAAGGTCACTGGTAAAGCCCGGTGACCTTTATCGCCCATGATGAAATGCACAAACTCGATTAGAAATGGAAAGGGCATAAATCTGCAGAGCGCCACTGATAACCAGACTCAGGTTGGAAATGGAGCAATCTCGTTTGCTCCATTTTGATGCTTCTTCACCCTCAATCTCATGGCTGAATTCGGCAGAGCTGATTTACACCAGTGTCGGTGTAACAAGCCTTCTCTCGCAGATTATTCCCTCTCTCCTTCATCCGATGCCTGATCCTCCCTCTTGGGTCTTATCTCTCTCCCTTAAGCCAGCCCACGTCCCTCCGGAACCTTCCCTCGCATCCTGGCGCCACCGTGGTGATTTAGGGCTTGGGTCTACTCTTGGAGTCAGTGGGAGATTTCTGCCTGAGGAAGGAGTACAAGATTGGGTCCTTCTTGACGTGGCGAAAGGTACCCCTAGCCAAGGCTTTGAATGTGGCCTTTCCTGAGATCATTTTTTCACAGCGTCAGACACGATGCGTACATACCCGTTGGGATGGGCCTGTTTTAGTTTTGCATCATGAAAACAAACAAACAAACAAACAAAGCCCAACAAACCCCATGTAAGGGAGAGGGCCAGAAGCGAGGCAGGGCTGGAGATTTCGGCTATAATTGCCTCACTTTGAGCTGGACTCTTGGACCACTGTTGGGGGTTATTGTTATAGCAGGTGGCGTCATGTAGACAGGATGATCCAGGAGAAAAAAACCTCTGCATCTGTGCAACACAGGAGTTGTTCCCAGCAGCATGCCAGCCCACTTCTGATTCTCTCCCCCCACCCTGCTCCTTCCCCGCGAAGCTGGGGCGCCGGTTGCCTTCAGCCAGTTGCAGGAGCAGGCCATCACGGATGCAGCGAGCCTGCCAGCGGCCCCCGACGGCACACCGTGACGTGCTGCTCCAAGAGCAGGAATCTGTGCCCTTTCCCATTCCCCAGGGTCCTCTCCAGCAGTCGTTGCTCGGGCAGCCTCCTCCTGACTCCCGTGGAAACGTAGCCACGCGACACCTGCAGCAGGACGCGAGCCTCTGAGGCGCAGGTTCTCGCTGCCCCGCTAGGAGACATGGCAAATGGGGCCCCACCTACACTTTTGCCCTCGGTGGAAGCTGGGCCGCGTCGGAGGCCAAACCAGCACCCAGCGCGATTGAGAGCAGTGCGCCACAGCGCTAACCTCTGGCGGCTCCCCTGGCTGCCTGTGGGCTAAGCCAAGGCCCCACATTCCCGCAGGGCCATGCACTGCAGGCCCCCTTCCTGTTGCCTCCCACCCCCCGTCCAATCCCTCTGCTCTGGGGCTTGCCAGGAGGGCAACGCAGGGCATCTTACCACAGCCCTGTGCTGGGGTGTGCCAGGAAAAGTCTTCCCGATAACTGATGGCCCTTGTACAGGCAGGGGACAGGTGTCCCTGAATGCATAACCCCTTTTGCCCTATCATGCCCATCTTATAAGAGTATCAGAGCAGCCAGACTGAGTCAGACCAAAGGTTCATCTAGCCCAGTGTCCTGTCTGCCAACAGTGGCCAATTCTAGGTGCTTGAGAAGGAGTGAACAGGCCAGGGATCATCACGTGATCCCTCTCTTGTCATCCATTTCCAGCCTCTGACAAACAGAGGCTAGGGACACCATCCCTACCCACCCTGGCTAATAAGTATTGATGGACCTATCCTCCATGAATCTATCTAGCTCTTTTTGTACTCTGTTAAAGTCCTGGTCTTCATCACATCCTCTGGCAAGGAGTTCCACAGGTTGACTGTGTGCTGTGTGAAGAAAAACTCCATTTTGTTTGTTTTAAACGTGTTACCTGTTAATTTCATTTGGTGGCCCCTAGTTCTTATGTTAGGGGAACAAGTAACTAACTTTTCCTTATTCACTTTCTCCACACCTATCATGATTGTATAGACCTCTATCAAATGCCCCCTTAGTCTCCTCTTTTATAAGCTGAAAAGTCCCAGTCTTTCTCTTTTCGTATGGCACCCATTCCAAACCCCTCATCATTTTTGTTGCCCTTTTCTGAACCTTTTTCAGCCTTAAGCTCATGGCTGAAGTAAATTGATGCATACGGTGATGAAGAGATGGCATGTCTCCACTGAGAGGACAGCTAAATGACAGGGGTTCTTTAAGGATCTTTGGGGATGAGAGGCTTCTTGTGTAGAGCTGGGGCAGAAGTTGGGAAAATAAAGATCTGGTTATACAAGTAAATACAAGTGATCCAATGCCCATTAAAGACCATATAAAGGCTCCCATTTACTCTGTGTGTGAGCTGGGGGGAATCAGGCCTGTTTCTTCTGCCCTCTGTGCTGAGTCTCCGTCGGGAGCAGGTTTTTAAAGCTAAGTCATCCAGCCCCTGCAAACAGGAGTGTCGTACTAGAACAGCTAGCGCTTGGCTCCGAGTCCAGTTCAGCTCTGGAGAAAGGTTCTTGCCAAAAGTCCAACACTGGAAAGTCCCTTCTTGGTGAGATACTGAAGGGGACTTGCCAAAATGGGCCAGTTTCACTTTCTAGGCAAAACACATCAACGTGGCCTGATGTACCATCCCGACCATGGTGAGAACTGCTCAGCCACACTCGGGCACAATGCTAATATCCACGGGGATCCGAAGCCCCGCCTACCGCATCAGCCACAATAAACTTGAAACTGCTTCTGCCAGTGGTCGGCAAGTCCCTCGTCCTTCATCTGGCCTGTGAACTCAGGCCCCGATCTTACACTAGAGCCAGATGGGCACTCACATGGATTCCCATTGACTGTAATGGGGCTCCGAGAGGCCTCAGGGCCTTGCCAATCTGGAGTTCATTATAATACTTCTTCTCTACTGTACGTCCTTCAGAGCAGTGGCTGCCTATTGCTATGTGTCCACACTGCATCTGGCACAATGGGGGCTCTTTCTCTTGGCCTCTCCCTGCACTGATACAACCGAAACAAACGTGAACGTGAATGTCGCTGGTTTTTTGTTCGCTTCCTCCATCCTTCCAGGATTCTAGAGGAAGACAATTCTGTTCCCAGAATAGCCAATGACACTCAGACAATAGGGCTCAGGGTCTTCGCAAATTAGATACAAGAACGACGTTATCGACAAGCTTTGTTTTTAAAAGAAAAAGTGCTGATGCAGATTTGGGGCCAGAGTGCGCCCGTACCTCTCAGCCTGGAGTAGAGCAAAGTTTATCATTGTTGATATTGATCTTCAAAGCCCCGATTCTGTATTGTGTGGCCGGCTTCTCCCCTTGCCCGTACTACACCAAGCAGGCTTGGGGCTTCACTTGGGTTTGTTTTCTAATTTTGTCAGTGAGTGAGGATATGTCTACCCTATGGGGTTTTTCTGGGGTGATGGATGGAACTGGCACCCTTGGGACATAGGACAGATAAGGGGGGCCAAGAATGTTGGGGGGCTCCTCCAGTGGCACAGTGGACAAGGTACCCCCCTCCAGAGCCAGAGGTCAACAGCTCAAGCCCCACCCACCTAACATGGGGTCACCCACCACAAGCATGGTAATGGATAGACCAGGCACCCTTGTAACAAAGGAAGGATAAGGGGGCCAAGAATGTAGGGAAGTTGGGGGGCTCCCCCAGTGGTGCAGTGGATAAGGTACCTACCTCCAGAACCAGAGGCATCCCAGAAAAACCCCATAGGGTAGACATAACCTCATGGTATGGCTGCACTATGGGTTTTTCCAGGACATAGCCTCGTGGTGTAGGGCTCATCCAAAGAGGGTTTCTTTCCAAACTTTGGCCCAGTGTAGACAGGCCAAATTTTGGAAAAACGTCTTCTGAAAAAACTACCGGAAAAAGGTATGCCAGTTGCAGAGCGCAATTTGCGTACCTTATGCCAAAAAATGCATCAGTGTAGACCTAGCCTGAGGGGAGTGGCTGTGGAAGAATCCATGTCAGTCTCCAATTCGGCCCTCGGCCCCTCGGTGAGAGAAGCAAATCACTAATGGGGCATTTTAAAGAAAGAGCCAAAGTGTGGCCGAGCCCATGTGGGCTGAAGGCAAAAGGGGTTTTCCTCCCTCGTCCTTGTGTTCCTGGAACAAAGGCAGCAGCGTTCCTGGCACAATCAGCAGGACCAGGCTTCCCAGAATGGGGAAGTTTATAACCCTTCCCCCTTCCGCTCGTACTCTAGCACATGCTGAACCTTCGTCCCTGCTGCCTGTGGCTTGGCTTTAATAGTCCATAGCTATAAAAAGCCGGATGCTGCCCTGGATCTGCAGAGCTGGGAATCTACTATGTATCGGAGAGAGCTTGTCTGTCCAGGAATGTGTGTCTGTGTGTGTGTGTGAGTGTGTCTGTTCAAGCATGCCTCCTGAACAGTAAGGGTGTGTCTAGACTACAGGGTTTTTTCGAAAAAAGTGGCCTTTTTTCAAAAAAAGTCCCCTGCATCTAGGCTGCTGCTGCGTTCTTTTGAAAGTAAATTGAAAGAACGCGGCAGTTTTTTCGACTGTGGAAAACCTCGTTTTACGAGAAATAATGACTTTTTTTGAAAGTGCACTTTCGAAAAAAGGTGCTATATAATGCAAACTGTGCTTTTTCGAAAGAGAGCATCCATACTGCCTTGTGGCTTCCTCTCATAACTTTAAGCAAGGTCCAGAGTTGGTTGGGCCAGGAAAATGGGATGTGCCTGGAATGGGATTATTTGTTCCTCATCAAACCATACAGAAAAGAGACAGGATCACCACGCAAGTGAAAGAGACAGGCTGGGGAGCGGGGGTCCCTCTCTCCGGCACTGCCCCAACCCTAAGCCTCCCACTCTCCAGGTGCCCTTTAGGGAGGATGGAGGGAGCTGAAGCTGATTCCCCCCCCCCCCCCAATTTGTACAGGGATGTTGCTCGTTGTTCCCCTTCATCAGGGAGCGGGAGGAAAGTGCCTAGTTTGCTGCATTCCTCACTCTGGCTGGGAAGTACAGGAGGCAGCCTGGCCTGGACCTGCCTGTGCCTGCTGGAGATACAGCAGCCATGGAGAGGTGTTTCTTACCTGGCTCCAAGCACCTGCGATGAGAGACAGCTGGGGTTGTCCTCTCTCCTGGCAGCAGCCCAGAGACTACACCCCGCATCCCCAACCCCACCCCAGAGTAGTGATTTAAATGAAGCCTGGACATTTTCATGTTAGTTTCCAAACAAACAACCCAAATATTAATTAAGGACCCGAGTAATGCTGGGTAAATCTAGTAAAAAATAAACTCGAGGGACCACCAGCAGCTTCTCGGTCTTGGTCGCTGATTCATGCACACAATGCCATTCTGCAAAGAGAGAGGCTCTCCAGGTCTACCTGGCTGCTAACGGGGCAGTGCTCCAGATCTGTTTGCCATGGCGAGGCTCCAAAATGGGGTGTGTCGTCTGAACCAGCAGGGGTAGGTTTATCGAAATCCCGACATTCTTCCCTCGCATAACCATCACAGAAAAATACGGAGCCAATTCACATGATGGCTGACTGTAGCTGAAATAAGTTACACTCTTGAGATGTCTTGGATGGACAGCCAACAGCTCTCAGAGGCTATGTCTATACTGCACCCGTTTTGCGCAAGAAACATGCAAATGAGACGAAGTGTGGAATATCACCATGCCTCATTTGCATAATTAATTAGGCGTGCTTTGGCGCAAGACGCTTTTGCACAAAAAGGAGCTGTCTACACGGCTTCTTTTTACGCAAAAACCCCCTCTTGCGTAGAAGCCGTTCTTCCGCATTTTTTTAAATTATGCAAATGAGGCACAGTGATATTCCAGGCTTCGCCTCATTTGCATATGTTTTTGCGCAAGAGGCTATAGTGTAGACATAGTCTAAGGGTTTGCCTACAGGGGGACATCTAGGAAATTAACGAAAGGTATGAATTGGTGCGTTCAACCTTTGTGGGGATGCTGTTATTTAGAATTACAGCCACACTATTTTGGTTTCGTTTACTCACTTTGGAAGTGAATTAAGATAAATTGAATTCAAGCAACGATTAAGGGCAAGCTACCCTTGAAATGCTGCATTGGAGAAGGAGAGCTTTAATGAAGATGCCCTAAGACTACAAAAGAGAGCTTCTCCCATTGTTTTAGTTAATCCACTCAGAGAGGCTGTGTACGCCAAACATTTTAGTAGTTTAGACCAGGGCTAATTTCGAATGTGGGTTGTTCACACAGAGATTGAATGCTGTTTAATGAATCCTCTTCAAATTCACATCTTCAGTTAATTCGGAGTAACTTTCAGGATGTCCCAATGTAAACAAGCCTTAAAAAAGCCAATTGAATGGAATTTTGGCCCTAGCCAGCACTGAAAGGAAACTATGTAGATCGATGGCACATCCTGTCAGTGTTGGTCCTTGAAGCAACAACTGGTTTGCATGCTCCTCATAGGAACCTTTTTCCTTCTGTGAAAGATACTCTGTTCACAGTACGCCTGACGTAATAATTAATATTCACTAGAAAGATCCATGTAACATCTCACTGCCTTTATGTAACCGTCTTGGATTCCCGTGTGCAATACAACACAACAGTGCTTATATTAAGGTGCGTTGTATTCTGGCGACATAGATTGCTTTGTTGGGCTTTGGATTTTGGAACTCTGGACGCTATGGCTGCATGAGAATTGGTCCTCCTCGTTATCTACATTGCATTTCTTGGCAAGCTATTTGGTGCCTAGATATTACAGTGGTGGGCTCAGCAAAAATGGCTGTCAGCAAATATGTAGGGGACAACAAAATGTCAGACTAGCGTTCCCGTTACAATAGCAGCTGGAAGTTCCGACTAATATGAGAATTGCTGTGTTCTGGGCATTGTACAAATGCATGGGGGGGAACCCTCTCGTCCCTGGGATTGAAGAGGAAGTTTGCTTTGGCTTCCACAGGCCTGGGATTTCACCTGTAGTGTTTAGTCTAATCAAACAATGAGGAGAAAGAGAGAAGTGACCCTCCCAGGAATCCAGAGCAAGTCAGTGCCAGAGCCAAGAATAGCCTTCCAGTCTTCTGAGTCATAGTCCTGTGCCCGGCCCATCCACTCGACCGTCTCACCTCTCACACTGCTCCTTTTAAGTTACCAGCCTCGGCTGGCGGGGTGTGGCTTGCCCTGTTCTGTGCCGCAGTGTTTGGGTTTTGAAACGTCGCCGGGGTCCATTTCAATATCCACGCGGAGGTGAATGTTACGCATCTTCTCAAAGACACGTTGCACAATCAAGGGAGTGAGGGAAAGGAAGTATGAACATTTAAAAACCAGTGGGCCAGCTGCACAGCTAAACCAGCCTCGCTCCGTTGATTATCGGCAGTGAATCTAACCCGTCCATCTCTGGGCCCATTCCCAGGACGATCTTGATGAGGTAGGGGAATTCTTAGGCAGAACTTTGAGGAAAGTAACAGAGCTGGCATCGCGGGGCAGATCTCCAGGTTTCAGGAACACACCAGTGACAGTTTACCGGATGAAATCTCATGGGGGCGATTTTTTTTCCATATTGAGTTTGAATCTTATTTTTAATTGGTATTTATTCCCAGCTCATTTTATAGAGTTGTTAATAAAAAGCAGCCTCTCTCAAATAAATAAAATCAATGTAAAGTGATATTATCGCTGGCGAAGGAACATTTGAAGTTTTAAGAAAACAACTTATGTAATTCCTTGTTGAATGGGAAGCATGCTGGCATTTTCCCTGACCATGGATACAGTGTCCCCGGAGAATCACTGCAGCATTTTGAGGTTTGGGGGCATGGGTATTATTTTTAAAGCACTTTGGAGACTCCAGTTTTTTAGGACCTTTGATAAAAGGATCAAAAGTGAGATTTCAGAGGTATTTATTTCTCCAGTGATGTTGCTTCAAAGAGTTCCTATCTGGGCTGATGTCCAACAGGGCTTTTTCATATTTTTAATATCCATTGTTCCAGTCTTGGGACTGGGACGGGGGAGTTTGTGGCTAGCGGTGGGAGCGGCAGTCGGGCCTAGAGGTTAAAACCAGAGTTGTCAGCCGAGATTCAGAGCCCACTGCCAGAGCCAGGAATCAGAGCTCAGGGTCAGACCCGGATTGGCTGGAGTGAGGCCAGCTCTACACGAAAGGGGCAAGTCAAATCAAGATACACAACTCCAGCGACGTTAGTTATGCAGCCGGAGTCGATGTACCTTGATTCGAGTTTCCCCGCTGGCCCCACAGCATGAGGCCCCACAGCATACCGGCCACTGACGGGGGCACCCTTTGAGTTCGATTGAGCGGGTCGTTACTTTCCCTCCGTAGAGACGTTTGCCCTGACACAATACACGGGAATGAGAGGACTCCCTTGTACTGTGGCCCACTGGCTCTCCCGTGTCTTTATTTTTCTGTCATCAGTGGCATCAGATTATATGAGTTCTCAGGGAATCTGCCTCTCAGAAGTAAGTTAAATCAGCTTGGATATGAGTATTGTCCTGTGTGCAGGGAGCTGGCCAAAGGCCTGTCATCTGAGGAGGACAATACATGGTAAAACAGAGATTTGGGGCAGTCTCTAGTGATTTAGATATTGGCATAGAGAGTACGCTTATTAAGTTTGCAGATGATACCAAGCTGGGAGGGGTTGCAACTGCTTTGGAGGACAGGGTCATAATTCAAAATGAGCTGGACAAATTGGAGAAATGGTCTGAGATAAACAGGATGAAATTTAAAAAAGACAAATCCAAAGGGCTCCACTTAGGAAGGAACAGTCAGTTTTACACATACAGAATGGGAAGCGACTGTTTAGGAAGGAGTACGGCAGAAAGGGATCTAGGGGTTATAGTGGACCACAAGCTAAATATGAGTCAGCAGTGTGATGCTGTTGCAAAAAAAGCAAACACGATTCTGGGATGCATTAACAGGTGTGTTGTGATCAAGACACAAGAAGCCATTCTTCTGCTCTACTCTGTGCTGATTAGGCCTCAGTTGGAGTATTGTGTTCAGTTCTGGGCATTGCATTTCAAGAAAGATCTGGAGAAATTGGAGAGGGTCCAGAGCAAGAGCAACAAGAATGATTAAAGGTCTAGAGAGCATGACCTATGAAGGAAGGCTGAAAGAATTGGGTTTGTTTAGTTTAGAAAAGAGAAGATTGAGGGGGGACATGATAGCAGTTTTCAGGTATCATAAAGAGGAGGGAGAAAACTTGTTCATCTTGGCCTCTGAGGATAGAACAAGAAGCAATGGGCTTAAACTGCAGTAAGGGAGGTTTAGGTTGGACATTAGAAAAAAGTTCCTAGCTGTCAAGAGTAGTCAAACACTGGAATAAATTGCCTAGGGAGGTTGTGGAATCTCCATCTCTGGAGATATTTAAGAGTAGGTTAGATAAATGTCTATCAGGGATGATCTAGACAGTATTTGGTCCTGCCATGAGGGCAGGGGACTGGACTCAATGACCTCTCGAGGTCCCTTCCAGTCCTAGTATTCTATGATTCTATGATTTAGATCAGTGTTTCTCAACCTTTTTTTTATAAAGTACCCCTTTAAAAAAATTGTAAGTGCCCCCAGTACCCACAGTTTTCAGACACACACATTTTTTTTCCTACCATTGCAACACATTTGTTTAAACAATTTAATCGTAGCCAGGTAGGCAATGAAATTGTTGGGTATAAAAAGTACAAAAATAATAAAGTGCTGTAAAACTTAAAAGAAAAATTCAGTTTTCTCCAAATGTCAGTGGTGTTGATGTACCCCCCAGACTTCTCTCAAGTACCCCTGAGGTCTGGGGGGGTACATCAACACCACTGAGAAACACTGGTTTAGAGCAGGAAGCTGCTTGACGACTGATTTCATTTGCTGCTGATCTAGAGGAGGGAATAACGAAATGTGCTACTAAAGTGGGAGAAGGTGAGAACCCAGGGACGGCAGAGAAATAGCCCAAAGGGGAGCTGGAGAGGCCAGCAAGATCATAGAATAATAGAACACAAGAATTGGAAGGGACCTCGAGAGGTCCTCAAGTCCAGTCCCCTGCCCTCACGACAGGACCAAGCAACGTCTAGATCATCCCTTATAACCGTCAGGGTGGTTATGAGACGGGGAGGGGGAGGTACAAGCCCTCTTCTTCATGATTCTTTGCAACATGCCTTCAGGCCTGAGCCCCTCCTTACCAGTGAGGTATTGACAAAGTAGAGGAATTCCAGAGAAAAGTAACAACAACGATTAGTGGGCTGGTGTGACTGGCATCAGAAGGAAAGATTAAAAGTGACACATGGATAGCACAGCGTGTCACAGCGAAGCCACACAGAGAAGAAGCTACAAGAGGTCGGGATTACATGAAGCACTAAACTGTAGTAATTCAGACTTAGATTTTTAAAGATATTTAGGCACCTGACCTCCAATGGGAGG
Source organism: Pelochelys cantorii (assembly GCA_032595735.1). Taxonomy (NCBI): domain Eukaryota; kingdom Metazoa; phylum Chordata; order Testudines; family Trionychidae; genus Pelochelys; species Pelochelys cantorii. The sequence continues at coordinate 71,746,837 of CM064332.1, forward strand.
TAGGCCCGTAAATGTCTTCAAAATTCTTGCCCTCGGTTCCTTCGGCCAAGGTAATATAACAGCAACAGAGGGACCTAGCATTAGGTTTTTCTTATTTCTTGGAGTCAGGCCTCAATCATCTTCAGAGACCCCAGGGCTGCATTCATTTATTATTTTATTATTTCTATTACCATAGCATGTACCTGATCGTGCAGGATTTGGCCCCCAGTGTGCTAAATGCTGTACAAATCCAGAAGGAAAAGTCCCTTTTCCCCAAAGAGTAGCACATCCAGAGTAGAATCTCATACTGCAGGGGTATCATTCTTACGCGGATGTATTATTTCCTTCTGCAGGTCTCTTGACATGTGCATTTGAAATGGCTACTTTTATGGCAAATACAATGCCCAAGTGGCAAACAGCAAACAGCGCATGAGAATTCAGGGCCTTATTCACAATCAGGTAGAAGATTTGGGAGCATCTACAAAGTTCTGGTATCCAAAAGGTATGTAAAGAGTATTTGTGGTTTCACAGATTCCTCATTATTCCTTCACTCCAGCGACATGTCTGAAGTTCTGATGAGTTGCGAAGGGGGAAAATACTTGTTCCAACCGAATATGATATCTTTGCTGGTAAATACAAACGCTAATAGAAAGCACATGAAAACCTACGGATTTATAGCTAACTTTGCCCTCCTTCCCAACAGAGTGCTCCCATGTGTGGCTTTATGAACCTCTTGGGAGCTATATTCACTTTCATTGTGCCCTGTTAAACTTGACCATTTGGTCAAATGACTGAACTTTTCCTAACCTGTGTTTTTAATAGATACCACCTCTTTATGCAGCTGAGCAATTATTTCTCTAACCCGCCACCTTGCACGTGCAAAATATTTGGGCTCAGTTTTGAAATACAAATGCTCCACTCGTGTTTCCACGTATCACTGTGTCTTAGCTGTTATGTGGCAGGGCAATATGGGGGAACAGGGTCTATCGATCAGACACCAACTATAAACAGTCTTTTCATATTTAACCAGGAAGTTCTATGGAGATATTTGTCATTGTTATAGGGAGTTCCAAGGGGGAATAACTAAGCAATCTGTATTTTATTTTCCTACACAGATTTAATCTCTGGAAGGGCACATAAAACTGCAGGTTTGCTTTGCATTTCCTTAAATAGGCATGTGTAGTGCATAAAATTACTCCGACTGTCATATTGGTTTGATCGCATTTACAGTGAGTTTCTTTGAAGACATACTAAGTGCCAGTAGCTTATTATCTAGTTAAACAGGCACATTTAACCATTTGATGTCAGGCTACAAAGAGAGGAATTCACAATCTTAAAAAAAGGAAGGAAGGAACCAAGAATTTGCTCCAGATTTGCTGTCTGTCAGTATGGCCATGCTATTTTTCATGGGTAAGCTCTTACTCATAGAAGACACTGAGCATCCGATCCTGATAAACCCCTTAAGCCCATGCTTAACGTGGAGTTGCTTTGTCATCATTTTACTTCAAGTCAAGCGCGTTTAAGTGCTCTGCCAGATCACAGCCAGAGTGTGAATGCTCTGAACTCTAACAATGCTACTTTGTGTGTGTTTTTAAAAAGGTGACAGAGTCTTTAACTAGTTACACACAGTCCCGTGAAAGGAGGAATGGCAGAAAGCTTGAAAACAGCTGATTAAATAGACAAAGGCACACAAGAAGCCAAATTCTGTACTGGAATAATTCCACAGGCTCAAGAGCATTTGGCCTAATAACATCACGATACACCCTTAAATTACACTCTCCATTAACATGCTCTGCTTCTCGTACTCCACTATCTCAAATCCCTGTAAAGTCCCACAGATTGTGGCACTTTCAGTTGTCAAGCTGTTTGCATCCCATTGAGAGTGGGCACAGAATGTAATATCGGAAAGGTCTCCATTTTTAAGGCACAGGCTAACGCTGCTGCCTGACGGAAGGAGTAAACACGTGGACCTTCTCACCTTTGTATCCCCACAGAACTGCTGGAGCTGGTTGAATTTTTTCTGTCAAAACTATTTTCCGACCAGAAAACCATTTTTGCCCCCCCCCCAAAAAGTGTTTTCTTTCCTTGGAAAAATGTGTTTTTTTGTTGAAAAACACCACATCCAAAAATGGAAATATTTGCGGGTGCCTCATAAGAGTTACTTCATGTCCCTCTTCTCAGATTTGGGGGTGGACTCCCTAGCTCTCCCACATCTCCCACGATGCTCCACCTCCCTTCTCCAAGGGAACGGAGAAATGAGCACCAGGAAGGTTCTACTTCTTGTCCTGTCAGGGTGCGTCTACACTGCACCCGTAGGTCGAAATAAGATACGCAATTTGAGCTACACAAATTGTGTATCTTATTTTGATCAAATTTCAGAATAGCTTATTTCGAAATAAATACTCAGCACTAAATTTAGAAATAAATTGCTATTCTGAAATGTACCTTAACCCTCATGGAAGGATGGTTACAAGGATGTCAGAATAGTGAGCCTGTTATTTTGAAATAATGGGCTGGTTCAAAGGAAGTGGAATAGCTACCTCCGGTATCCCGAAATAGCGCTGCAGTCTAGACGTACCTTCACTGACTAGTCGTGTTGTGTTGGATGAGTCACTTTGCCTATCTATTACCCTGTCTCTACAATGGGAACAGTGCTCCGTACCCACTTGGGGGGTGTTGTGAAAAAAAGGGTTGCCAGATCTCCAGGATGGTCCTGGAGTCTCCAGGAATTAAAGATTACTCTTTAATTAAAAATTATGCAATAAAACCTCCAAGAAGACGCCCCACCAAAATTGATGTGAAATTGATGTGAAACCCTATGTGAAAATTAAGCACTGTCTGTACAATGCTCGGAGCGCGGGATTGCTAAGTAGAACGGTTAGCACCCTGGGAGAAGACAGCCCAAAGATGGAGGAATTGAGGTCCTGCTCCCAGTCTGCAGTGGTTCAGACTGGGGATATGCAGGAGTCTAACTGGTGGTGTGCTTCCCTCCACGACGGGACAGTGACGTTAATGAGCCCTAAGAAAGGAAACCTCTACCAATGATGTACAAAAAAACGGGGTTTGGCCCTTGGTCCCAGGTGGCTAAAAGGCATAGGATGTTGCATTTTCTTATCAGATGCTTTTCGCTAGGGGTGGCCGGGTGGTGGCCAACCAGTAATGAACAGCACTGCAATGCAAGTGGCCTGTTTACAGTTTCCGGGCCCTGTCTCCCTCTCCCCAGGTGGGTAGGTCCAAAGAACGATGTGGACATAGGGCACTAGCCCTCTGCAAGGAGGCATTCAAGAATAAGCTCTTGTACTGATCCAGGAGAAGCCTCAGTGAAGCTGGAAGGAAGTTCTCCCTTCCTGAGCTAGAAGGATAGTGGTTGTGAGGAGACCCCGTGAAGGTGGGGTTATAGTCAGGGTAAGAGAAACATCACTGGCTGAGGACTATGAAATATGAAACTGGTGTCAAAGGGAAAAGTTCCAGATTCATTGCACTTGGGGTACGTCTCCACTACAGCCAAGATGGAAGCTGCCGATCTTCCAGGGTTTGAATGATGGGGTCTAGTGAAGACAGCGAATGCGAACTGAGAGGGGCACTGTGATCGATGCCGGCAGTCCTGCTTCCACGAGGAGGAAGGGAAGTGGAAGGGAGAGTGTTCTCCCTTCGACCTGCCATGGGGACAGCGCCAAAAGCCGAGTTTAAGCTACTTCGACTTCAGCTACACAAATACCGTCGCTGGAGTTGCGTAGCTTAATTCGACCTCATCCCGTGGGGAAGACGGGCCCCAAGAGAGCCGCCATTATTTATGAGAGCGTGGCTGAAATAGCAGGTGGAAAACAGCTTGGCCCCTTCTTTGGGCAGAATTCTTTTCAAATCCGTGACAAATATAAATGCTTTCTCTTCCTTATCAATTCGTTGTCATTCAGTGGGGCCCTGGTACAGAACAATGCAGAGTTCACTTCAGCATGCTTTTAAAGACAGCGTGTCAACCGGATATCTTTTGGTGTGGGGGGGGGGGGAACCGCTGGTATGTGCTAATAATGCCCTTGGACATATTACTTAACCTCCAGATGTCTGAGCGCCCCATTTGTAAAACAGGGATACGGCTGCTCCCTTGCTTCCCCTTTTTGTCCTCCTTTTCTGTTTAAGTTGCCAGATCTTCCCAGGTCAGGGAAGGTGCGTGTATGTGCTCATACCCCAGCCCCAGCCGCAAAGAGCCCTAATCACAGCTGGAGATGGTAAAACAAATGGGAACTAGGAAGAGCAGAACTGGATTCAAACAGCTAATGATGGCTTTGGATTTCAAAGCCAGTGGGTGGTTAGAGCTAGGCATTTAGTTTGCCCGGTAGGCATGGCAGTGGGTGAAGGCCCAACTAGGGAAGGCAAGCCCCAGCCCCGCCCCTTCTGCTTGAGGCCCCGCCCTTTCCCCCCTCCCAACGAGCCAACCCCCACCCGACTTCAGCCTAATCCTTCCTGGCTACCCAGAGGGCCTTTCCCAGCCGCTGGCTTCCCTTGCCTACAGTGCCTGCTGCCCATGCCTGAAGGCCATTCAGATTCACTCACATGGCTCTCTCCACTGTGCCCCACAGCCATGCATGGTTTTTTTTATTACCCTCTCAGCAACAGCTCTGTAAAATGGGGAGCATGTGCCCCATTGTTCAAGTGGGAAAACTAAGAGTCCTGGTAGTTTAAATGACTTCCCCTCTGTGAGTTGTGTGCCCGAGCCATCATCTGCCGAGTCCCAGGTCACGGCTACGCTGTAGGCAGTCTAGGTGTCATAGCTCTACGGCTAGAGCACCACAACATAGACACTTCCCACTGCCACAGAAGGAGGGTTTCCATACAGGAGTTCCACCTCCCCAAGTAGCTATGGTGAGCTAACTTTTATGGAGCCAGGCTGCAGTCCATCCCCCGGGCTAGATCACGGTGGGTCCGTCTCCAGGTTTGGATTCTAAAATCCCTTATCAGTGTGATACTCAGACCTGAGTTTTTGCTTCAGCTAGCAGGCAGAGTAAGGGATGTGTTAAAACATTCCCAGTGTCCTGCTTTTGGTACACACTCATTCTACTGCCTGGAGTTCAAGCCTGTTACAGGAAAGTCACTGAATCAAATTTCTTCCTCCCCCTCCTTTCATTTCCTTCACTAAAGCTTTCTCTTCCCCGGGCTCAGGTAACTGGCGAAGGCAGCTCATTGTCATCTCTCTCATGGACACTGTTAAGATGAATGAGGAGCAATACCATGTTGAGACGAATTCCTTTCTCCCATTCTGTTCTCCATGTTCTCAATGTTAACTGGCACCTGGGGTGGACTTTCGCCTCTCTCTTAGCCAGTGTATTCTTTGGCTGATACTGTCACCTCTAGACTGCGCCCTGTCCTGTTGACCTAATAGCTGAGGACAGTAAGTACTGTTCCCAACCCCAGCAAACTGCCCAAGTTTCCAGTCCAGAAGTTAAAATTTAACCATGTGTGCCAGTCTGGAGAGGCCTCCAAGAAGCACTTTAGCAGCTCACCTGGCCACAGAGCAGCTGCTTGGATTTGTTTCCTCCTCCTCCTCCTCCTCCTCGTGCCCTTCTTCTTTTTCATGGAAAAGAAGCTGGGAGAGAAACTGGGGAAGGGCAGACTGCTTCACCTCCGGCTCTGTGGGAAGGAAAGCAGGAGGAGGGGAGTGTTTTTATAGCTATCGCGCTGCAGAAGGGGTGCTGAAATCCAAGCCTTTCTCCAAACTAACCTCCAGTGGCCCAGGCGATCTGCTCTGACCCTCGCCTTGCCCATCCTCTCCACTGGTGTAGATGTTTCTATGCTGGTCCAATCCGAATCTGATCCCTGGGGAACTATCCCCACGAGATCTACCGCCACACTGAGCCACACAACTGGAATGGTACAAAGGGCTCACAGAGGAACTGAGAAGTGGGGCCCTTTGTCATTCGCTTGTGTTAATTAACCCCTGTTTAAAAACAGTCCGTAAAGGGGGGAAGGTGCCCATTATAAAGTCGGAACATATCCCAGAGCCTTCAGGTAAGGGCACAGACAGCTCTTATTTGGCACTCCCAGCCACACCAAGGCAACCCCATGCTGCCAGTTAGGACCTCTCTAAGGTTAAAACATGCAGAAACCAAACTCTGGGGGAGTTGGGAAGGGGAAAGAGAACGTTCAAGTCTTCTCTACAAATCAAAAATGAGCAAGAAGGCAAGAAAAACAGCCCTCTTCCTCCTCAGACTGCTGCCTTTCCCCCCTCTTTGAAAGCTACCTTTACATTCCCTCAGTGCAAAGCACATTTCCTCTGGTTCCGCTCCCTGCCGCTCCACGTGAAAAAGGAGCAGAGGTTTCCTCCTGTCCTCCCAGGCCTGGGTAGGTCACTTTGCTGTGTTTACGGAATTCTGTCTACCTTGGACTAACGCCAGAAAGCCGTTTATAGGCTTGTGGTGACTTTAGGTCTGACTCTTTTTTCATGCTTTCTAGTGACTCATCTGTCTGATTCGTAACACTGCAGCCACCCTTCCGACTTTCTGTACTCGCGGGCCGAGTTTTATTTTGACTGTTGTCATGCTGGTTTGTAAACCATAAGGTCTCCATTCAGACTTCGGGGTTAGCTAGCCTCATTCAGCATTTTTATTAAGAGAGTCTTTGGTCATCAATGGAAAAAAAAATCGGAACGGGTGGGGAGTGGGAGGAGAGATTTCTCTTCTTCGCTGTGCCTCTGATTTTTAAGACTGGCCACGCCGGTGGACTAACTCCGACCTAGTGTAAGTGCTTCAATGTTAGTTGCTCGTCCCACGTCTGAAACTGGCCCGTAATGCGGGCAGCATGCAATTAGGTTTATAAATGGAACCCCGTGCGTGCAGAGCATGCTAAAGAGATTGCATTAACACAGGGCCTAGAAGAAGGTCTCTTAAAGCCCGAGTCCTCGTACAGTTCAGCACTGTTAATGAAAGGCAAGTGGATGAATTGCATTTCGTCCTCCCTGCCCAGCTATCTGCATGCCACTCGGAGTACCTGGGATGCTGCCTTTCACCTCTGGCTGGTGCAAATGCAAGAAATAAGGCCCAAAATTTGCAGCATTGCTCCTTACCTGAGAATGCTGAGAGAGAAGCAGCCAAGAAGACCATGTAATAGATACACATATTACAAGAACAAATAGCATATCTCAGGGGTTCTTAGGCCAGGTCTACACTAGATCTGTAAGGTCAGGTTAAGGTACACAACTCTACGTAAAAAACACAGCTGGAGTCAGCTGACCTTAAGCCAAGGTACTGGGATGGGTTCCCTCGGGAGGGGGTGGAATCTCCATCCCTAGGGGTGTTTAAGTCTCGGCTTGACAAAGCCCTGGCTGTGTTGATTTAGTTGGGATTGGTCCTGCCTTGGGCAGGGGGCTGAACTTGATGACCTCCTGAGGTCTCTTCCAGCTCTATGGTTCTATGATTCTAAGGCGCCATTTTCACAGAGGGAGGCTGATGGGAGCAAACACTCCTGTTGGAGTCTCTTACTCCTTGTGACTGCCAGGAGTACCGGCTCCGGCTGGAGCCACCCTCCACATTCGATTTAGCAGGTCTTAACTAGACCCACTAAATCAAACACCAGAAGATCGATCTCCGGTGCAGTAAGTATGGACTTGGCCTCCGAGGGTTATCCATTGTGTTATGCCTGGTACAGACACGGAGTGAGAGGCAGCCTCTGCCCCTTAATGCTCGTGGTCTCTGTAGACATTCCAGGCATAGAAAAGGGGGGAGGACAGAGCATACAAGCAGAGGGAACAGGGCAATGGCAGGAAATGGCATGAGAGAGCCCCGTTTTTTTGGGCGGGGTGTCGTTAGGAGGAGTTAGCGGCATGAAAAGGCCCGTGGAAGGAGAGGTGACGTGGCAGGGAAGGGTGGAGGGGGGCAGGGCAGGGTGAGAGAGGCAAGGGAGGATGCAGGAGGGGTGGCGGGTGGAATGAGGCTGAGGAGAGCTGACAGAGGAAGGGAACGGAGCAAAGACCTCATCAGCACTGCGCACTCCGCCTTGCTTCATGATCACCACTCTCCCGTGTGACATGGGGCAGCCCTTCATTGTTACTGCGACAGAGTGGGGGTGGAAAAGCGCATGGCCACCTAGGGTCTTGGGGGTGTCGTCCACCTGCAGCCTGCTGATTTGGCCCCTCTCAGAACCAAGCAGAGGCAGCAGGGACAGCAATCAGCCCTACCTACTCCCAAGCCCAGGCCCCCTGCCAGGAGGGCTGGTGGACAAGCTGCATTCAATGGCAGTGCTGTGCCATGGAGACAGCATTCAAGCTCCAGGCGGGGACGGTAATGTACCGACTCCACATAGGTGCTTAGAGGGGGAGAGGGATGCTGATGGGTTCCCTGAGGGGCTTAGGACCCTCCACAACAGGGTGTACAAACCCCACGCTAGCGAGGGGGACGACTGAGTCTGAGTTGGGGCCATGGTGCTGGGAAGGCCCAGAAGCACGGTTTCCTCTGACTCCCCTGAGAGAACTGGCAGGCCCTGCAGGGGTCCTGAGCGTTTGGGCTGGAGGGGGTCACTCCCCACATGGAAGGAGAGTGTAAGCCGGAAGCAGGCAGGGCGGCAGATGGGGAGTTCTGCTGAACAGGACTCCGCCAGTGTTGCTCCCTGGTAGGGCCATGGTTTGTGGGCTGAGGGCCAGCCTGGGTCCCCCTATGATGCCTGGCTCAGACCAAGGCCCTGAGGTGAAGCGAGACTTCCGTGTCTTTGTCCTACTCCTAGATCAGGGGCCAGGCATCCCTCCCTCCACTTTCCCTGGAAGATGAAAGCCAGGCGAGCTAACCACTAGGTCTCCTAGCCCTCAAGGACTCTATTACACTTCCCTCCAAAAAAAATCAATGTTGAAGGATGCCCTGAGATACTGAAGATGGCTCTGGCCGTTCCTCTGGCCACCCCTCTCAGGCAGGGGGTAAATCGGCCGTGTCTGTTAAATCTGGTGGTCACTATTTTTTACATCTTTCGGCCCCCACAGCAATGTTACGAATCTAATTCCCCAGTAAAACTGTCCCACCGAGCTAGTCATGCAGGTGGCGGTGGCCAAAAAGCAGACGTTGGTTTGGGGCCGATCCAGTGCACAGACAACGCTTTGCAGTGCCTGGCTAGGGCGGCCCGGTCATCTGTTTCCCGTTTCTGTGACTTAGCCTGGCACGCTGGTGTATACAATGGGCATTTCTGTGCACAGGAGCACCGAAAGCAGGACTCTGGATGTACTCTTAAGGCGGCGGTGTCTGAAAATTATGCAGTTTGAGCTCTGCAGAAATAACACAGCTGGCAAAAACAGCAAACGGGTTTTGCCCTTACCTAGTGCTTATGGAGAGGAAAGTGGTTAAGAAGCCGGTCTGGAATGCAGGACTTAGTTCTTGGCCCTGCTACAGACTCCCTGTGAGCCTCAAGCACACCAGTTAAGGCCTGATTTCAAAGTTGGTGCAATGCCTTCCTGGGAGCCTAGTTGGCTTTAAAACATGTCCTTAGTCTCTGTGGGTCTCTGTTCCCCACTCAGGTAATATCCCTTATCTCCCAGGAGCACTGTGGGAATGAATTCATTAATACTGTGAGGAGATTAGAGTCTACAGTAATGAAGCCCCATAAATAGACAGCACACAGGAAAGTATGAGAGCAGCTGATCAGTCAGTTAGAAAGCAGAAACCCCCAAGGGTTCCTTTCAGTTTTGTTTGATGTGCTGCCTTTGGCCTCGTCTATACTTAACCAGAGATCGACATTCCAGAGATCAATCTTCCGGGGTTTGATTTAGCAGGTCTAGTGAGGAACCTGTAAATCAACCACTGAAGGCACCCCGTTGATCCCAGTATTCCACGGGTGCTCCACAAGTTTCTCCCATCAACCTCCCGCAGTGAGGACACCGTGGGAAGTTGAGCTTAGGTATATCGACTCCAACTAAGTCATTCACATAGCCGGAGTTGCGTATCTTAGTTCGACTTTCTCCCCCAGTGTAGACTTCCTAACTCAGAACTGAGGTCCCAGAGGTTGAGGTAATGGAGGGGAAGGGAATTCCACCCTAGAAGCCTTAAACAAAGCTATACAGAGGCTATTCATCCAAGGTGTAACTATATAGATTCCCGCTGAATTACACCAGAATTTGGCCTCTTCAGTATCACTACCTCGGACACAGCTGGAGGAAAAGTGGTTCCTTGTACTGATGGATTCACAGGATTCCTTTGGGAGGGAATGGGAAGGGGGCTAATTTTATAAACAAATGGTTTGAGATAAATTACCACAGCAGCTTACACTGGCATTTCCCCCTCCTCCTGCTAAGCTACATAATACATGTAAGCAGAAACAATTCACATGGTTACTAGGGGATACGTGCCAAACACAGGGCAAGACATAATTGGCTAAACGTGTGTTAAGCGGGCTATGGAGGGTCAGCATGGTGTTTTCTCGGTAGCTTTCTCTTCACAGTCATCATTTCCCAGTAATTACAAGAAGCATTTATAAAAGATAAAAAGTTACCGAGAGTCAGGCCTCCGCGATTCATATTCATGTTCTGTCTGGCAAAACCAAAAGTTTGTTTAATACATCTAGGGTTGCCAGATACTTTCACAACATGGCAGGGAAAAAATTGGTTGCGCAAAAACCAAACCAAACAAAAAAAAAACGGGGGCCAATACCGGACATCTGGCAACCCTAAATATGTTACACAGGCAATGAGCTATTTCTCCTCTTGTTATCAAATCTGAATACATTTCAATAGTAAATTGACTTCAAAGACTTCAAATGCCCGGTTCTTTTGTTAACAGGCATTAAGAGCATGGCGAATCATATTCTTCACAGTAGGTTTCCTCTGCTCTGGTGCTCAACTAGTATCTGTTAGGTGAGTGGCTTAGTCATTCCTGTCTGTCTACTTGTGCTTTAACAGGAATGTGGATAAGGGTAATCCAGCTGATAGAATGTACCTGGGTTATCAGAAAGCCTTTGGCAGGGTTCATCACCAAAGGCTCTTCAGGAACCTACGCAGTCATGGGAAAACAGGGAAGGTCCTCTCATGGTTCCATAACTGGTTAAAAGACGGTAAACAAGGGATAGAATCATAGTTTCCCAGAATTCTAAAACTGGAAGGGCCCTCGAGATGTCATCCAGTCCTGTCCCTTGCCCTCACAGCAGGACCCAGCACGGTCTAGATCCCACAAGAGGCTGTAGGTTGAATAGAGAAAAGGGGAAGTACTTCTTACACAACACTCATTTAACTGGTGGAACTCATTGCCAGGGGATGGTCTGATGGCCACAATTTTACCTAGTTTAAAAACGGAGCTACATAAATTCCAGCAATGGCAAGGTGCAAACCCATGCTCAGTGCACCCTAAACCGCGGATAGCCAGAAGCTGCACAGGGGACACCGGGCTAAATTACTCCAGCTGCCCTGTTCTGTACACTTTCCCTGAGGTTCGATCTGGCACGAGCCACCCCTGGAGACAGAATACTGGGCTAGACAGACCATTGGTCTGACCCGGTGTGGGAGTGCTTACGTTCTTGCCCAAGGCCAGATCCTCAGTCAAATCAGCATAGTTCTATTGATTTCATCAGAGCTGGGCTCACTTCTACCACGGCAAGATTTGTCTCATTGTTCCACAACATGAATGAGGCAGATTTTTAAAAAGGACCAAAAATGTTAGGAGTTTCATCTTCACGCCGACACACTCAGTTCGGCAAATATGTTTTGGATATTACATTTCTGCTTTACAAGTAGACACCGTTTCCTGTTGAATCGGCCAGATCGATTGTGTGACTTGTTGAATAATGATCCGAACGGCTGTGCTGTTTCTCTTTTGAGCGCCTCCGTGCATCCGTGCCTGTCTTTGTACACCAGGCCTGTCATTATGGGATCTCCATTCGCCTGTGACTCACTTTCTTTTCTGACATGTAGCATGTAAAACAGTATTTCCATATCTTATCAGTCTGCACTGTAATTCATTTTCACAAAGCAGATGCATCTCTGGGATGTCTTTTGACTTTCATCGTGGTATCAGCGAAATGCTCCCAAAGGGTTGAGGCTGTAAGTTTCCCATGAAATCTAACTTCCCATTGAGTTCCCTGGGAGTTTTACCTATATAAGGACTGCGTGGTGGATGCTGAGCGTCTGAGGCTGGGATTCATTGGCTACACTGTCGGTTTGACGGCAGAGATTTGCTAGACACTTCCCAGGTTTTCCAAACGACTGGGCATCACAATAACGCTTCGCACTGCCGAGCGCATGGAGACTTCAAAGTCCTTCACGCACATTGACCGATGACCCTTTAAAATGCGCTGGGGAGGTAAGTCAGGAAGGATCAAAGTCTTTTATTTTGTGGATGAACACGCTGAAGCAGGCCATTCACGTCCCTGTTCGGCAACACATTTAAGCACAGGTGTTAGTCCTGCACTCCTGGAAGCAGACCCACAAGCCCGTTTTGGTTCCTAAAAGTCGGGTGCCTTTGAAGCCCTGGGGCTCAGGTTCTGTGGTGAGGAATCCCATAGAACACACTTAGGGGAGGAACTGCTTTGCTGAGTCTGGCCCTGAAGGACATGTCTACAGTCACATGGGGACAGATCCAGGAGCAGGACTCTGGAATTCTCGCTTGCTGGTCCCGCGATCAGTCTAGACTGTGCTACGTCTCCAGAGCACCCCCCCCCACCGGGGCGACGCGGTGAGGCAGGGCCACAGGGCGCCAACGGCCACATGACCTCTCCCTCCGCCCAACCCCACCCCTGTTGTCTCCCCGCCTCTTCCCCATCCTTGCTCTGCTCTACCTCACCTCTTCCCCAAACGCCTCCCCTAAGCCATCTGGCCCTGGGGGTAGGCACAGGAAGCAGCAGTCGGGATCCCTGCACTCACCAGCAGTGGTTCAGGTACTCCACTTCCTGCCGGTGAGTGTGAGGGCAGTCCCCCCCCCATCCCGAGCAACGTGCCGGGAGAGTAGAGTGAACTGGGGCTGTGTTGCCCCTCTTCCCCCACCACAGCGGGTGAGAGCAGAGGGGCTGGTCTCCTGCTGCAGGGCCCAGGGACTCTGGCCATGCTGGGTGCTGGATGATCCCTCGCCCCTCCTGCCCTCAGCATTTGGGGCATGTGCCCCCTTGATCTCCCCACATGTCACCCCTGTACCCCACCGTATTGTCCCCAAGCTCCCGAGGTCACTGAGTTCCAAAGATTAACATTGCAGAAAATACACCGACAAGAACGGAGAAAGTTTCCCTTTGTCCCGCTAGAGCGACGTTCTCCAGGAGTGCACATGGGAGTCCAATACTAATGTGGCCAGGGTCCGTCCTGTGTTTCCAAGGGAAGCTCGCAATCAAGGAGCAAACCTCAATACAAGTTTGTCTATTGGAACCTCATGTGACGGGGTGTCCCACGCCCAGGCTGGCCTGAAGGGGCTGAAGAGACCCGGTGGGGGCAAACTCTGCCCACTAGACCTGTGATCAGTGTCCAGCCTGGAGGCAGGAATTAAAAGGGCTGAACATGGCCCAGGCGGGGCCTGACCAGGGAGAGAAGCCGGGCAGGAGCCAGGGCACGGAGCCAGGCTGCTGGCAGGGAGCGTCTCCCTGAAGGAACATACGTCTGCAACAGGGAGCGCAAGGCAGTTGGGAAGGAAAATAGCTGGAAGTTGGGGTTCTCTGCACCAGCATTGCATTTGTCTGTGGACCACAAGCCGCTGCTCTGTAGACGCAATGTAATCCAGTCTACAGACCAATGTAAATCCCATTTTGCAGGCCTCTGTACTTGTGCCTCAAACAGCTGCAGAATTGTGCACTGCAACAACTTAATTGTACCTATTTTTTTTTCTAAATTAAGTCGGCATAATCTATACAAGCAGAAAAACTGAACACTTTCAGGTAAAAAAAACAAACAAAACCCCCCCATAAATTCGTGGTAGGTCCCACTCACGCCTCAGAAATATCTACCCGAAACCCACTGGCTTTCCAACAGGGAGTTAATGGCTTTGCACCCTGACCCTTGCCACATAGTGACAGCAGATGCCAATGAAATGAATAAATAAATCCAAGGGCCAGCTCTGTAAATGAATTACCCATCCAATGCCAAGTTCACCTCCCTGACATTTACCTTGGACTAAACTCTGCAAATGGGGACAGGAGTTGTTTGACGCACGTGTAGTGTCCTAAAATCCTTTCAGATCGAACGGAAAGCAGGCAGATGGCATCCTTTCCTTGTGGGCAGGAGACAGGCACTGATCCGCTGAATGATTGACTGATACTGGCACCCGCTTAGGTCGCGACACACCACTCAGTGGGGCAATGGAGCTGGAGGATCATGGGAAATGGAGCTGGAGGATCATGCACCAAAAAAGCCATCTTGTAAAATCTTACCACTTTTTAGGGAACTGAGTCTTTTATTTTATTTCATTTTGTTTTATTTTATTGTTTTGTTTTGCTTTGCTGTTTGGTTAGTTTCTTTTAGCAATTTCTCCTTTTCTGGCTTTATTGTGCTTTCTCTCACTTTCTCCCGGGGGGGGGGGGTTTAAAAAAATCAAGATGTATATAGCCTCAAACACGCCAGCTTTTGTTGGTCCAGGAAAAACTCAGCATTACAGTCCCTGCTGTTTTTCTTAGTTTAAATAAGGCTATATTTTAAATAATAATCCTTTTTTAAAAAATCCAGGAACAAAGAACCTCACACACTTGGCTGAATAAATAATGGCTCTGATAACGCTGCTGACGGCCTGAATGAAAAATCCATGGTCTCTTTCATGTGGTAAATGTGGGCAAACCTGCATCCTTTCCTCTTCGCAACCAATAATTTGACCTAATTCCACTGCAACTGCTTTGCTCTCTCGTGCATGCATGCGCGTGCCCTAACGATGAACTTGATTTGCAGCACGGCTGCCAAGCACATTTCACTGGTAAGAAATGTGCTTTCCCAAGTAGATCACACCAGGGACTGAAATCTAGTGAGAACCTATCCAAATCCAAGTGCTGGATAGCCGAGGGGTCTGGCTGCATGAGAATTAGCAAACGCTGTCTTTTATTTCTGGAGTTAGTGACCCTGGCAAGTATCCCTGAAAGCCCGTCAAGATCCAGAAGTGCACTGTCTGTTAAAACCCAAGGTGAGGTTCTAGCTGGTGTAAACAGGTGCAGCTCAATAGTGGCACCTATTTCCACTAGCGGACAAACTGATCTTGATTAGAGGCACAGCCCTTAGCAAGGAGAGCACCCAGGAGAAGCCCTGAAAGCTGTTATGCCTCAGAGATGGACTTCAAAGGCACTGTTCTTTCATTGCTTCCCCTCTGCTCCAGGGTGGGGGTGGGGTGCCTGGCGGTGTGTTAGTAATTTTTGCCCCTTGCTTAGTTTATACCAGAAACAAATGTATTCTTCCCCACCTCACCGGCTCATGTGCTGTGGAAGGAGCCCTGGGCAGACTTGTATTCCAGGTCCCTCTCAGGGTTGTATAAAACACCACCAACATGGAAAGTTAATAAAAAGAAGTTATTTACTTATTCCCACAACTTAAGAACTAGAGGTCACCAAATGAATGAATTGGCAGCAGGTTTAACACAAACAAAAAGGAGTTTTTCTTCACTCAGTCAACCTGTGGAACTCCTTGCCAGAGGATGTCGTGAAGACCAGGACTTTAACAGGATTCATGAAGATTAGGTCCACCATTGGCTATTAGCCAGGATGGGTAGGAATGGTGTCCCTAGCCTCTGTTTGTCTGGAAATGGATGACAGGGGAGGGATCACATGAAGATTACCTGTTGTGTTCCCTCCCTCTGGGGCACTGTTGGCAGACAGGACACTGGGCTAGATGGACCTTTGGTCTGACCCAATATGGCCGCTCTTATGTTCTTAAATGGGCCAACTTCACCTTTTTAAAAAACATTTTTGGGCCAATGAAATGAATTCTCATTTTTCCAAATGGCGACTGTGGAAGAAAGTGTCTTAAGCAAAATGTAGCATTTTGCCAGAGACAGCTGTGCTCCATGCTGTCATGAAAGCCCAGAACGTACAGTGTTAAGCCGTAGCATGAAACAAAACCCTCTCTTGAATAATTATTGGTAGTCACCACACTGTGGTCCTTTTGAGAAATTGGGTGCAATGTGGTAAAAATTCCACCTCTGGAACGTTCGTGTTTCTTTCAAAAGTTCCTGTAATTTGAGAGTCTTACTTTGAAATCTTGGGGAAGTTGAATCTAGGAGTTTCCCATTATTCAAGTTTCAGGCTAGGGCTGGTAATTTATTGCTGCGTGGTAGTTAACATCTGTGGGTTGAATCATTGGCGTTCTAGGGTCCAGAATTCTGAAAGTCCCGGCACCACTTAGAACAGTTAACAATGTAACTTCAGTTGGAGGATGGAAGGAGAGATTGCAGATTTGGTTTTTTGGACCCTTCAGATATGACTGACTTGCCCCATCTTGCACCGTGCACTCTGTCTTCATGGTGCCTCTCCTCAGCACAGTCATACAAATTTGTAATGCTCTTGAAAAACAACTCTTCGATTTTGACTTGCAGTGGGAGTCGGCTGTCTAATTGTCCTCTTTACTTTTGGAAAATCTCCCCCTAAATTTCACATCCATGTCCCATTCATGTACACATCCATGCCCATTTGAAATGTACTAAAAGAAAGCTGCCTTGGGGAGAGCATTGAAATTTACAAAAATATGATCTAGGGGAACACACACACACAAGACATTTTCTTCGGCCAATCAGAAGAGGGATATGAAAATGAGTCATGTCTGATGTATGTAATGATACACAGCCTGTCGTTGTAATGTAAAGCATTTGTTGTGGACATTGCTGTAACTGGTTTTATTATAAAGTGGAAATTTCAGATTTATTCCTTATGAAGCCTATCTGTTATGTTATCCTATTGAGTTACTTGGAAACCACAATCATTCCATTATTTTAACAAGGGGACTAGAACGAAGCTGTCCTCTGTGATTTCAGGGCAGGCTTGACTTCGCAATCCAGGAAGATGATGTAACCAGGAAACAGCCCATGAATCTCATCCAAAGTCGTAAATTCCAAGGCATAATAAATCACATTTCAATGAGTTTCCACTGGACCCAAACTAAAGTAAAGAACTTTATGAGAAATATTTCATTTACAGTGTGTGTGTGTGGGGGGGGGTTCTTTCTGCAGAACCACAGATTTACAATTCTGGTATAATTCTTGAAGCAGCTAGTTCTGTTCCAGCAGCAGAATCGCAGGTGACAGACTTTCTGGGGGGGTTGCATGTATATCCAATATTCTCTACAACAGGTGCAGGATCTAATGGAAGGCAAAAAATTGCACTTTTAATGTATAAACTAGACCACCCTGACGGGTGTGTGTCCTGGCTTGTTTTTAAACACTTCCACTTATGGGGACTCCAATGACCTTGCTTGGAAGCTGATTCTAGAGGTTAAATATCCTGATAGAATTTTTTTCCTAATATCCAACCTAAACCTTCTGTGCTGCGGATTAAGCCTGTAATTTCTCCTACCTTCAGTAAGCCTGGAGAACCACTGATCACCATCCTCTTCATAAGAGCCCTTTGCATATTGGAAGACTGTTATCAGGACCCCCCCCCAATGTCTTGCATGCAACACTCCTGTTAATATCCCACCCGTCCCGAATCATCTGAGTCTTTTTCACAGGGGCATCCCATTAATGACTCATATTCCTACCATCCTGATCCTTTTCAGCAGCTCTACTACCTAGCCACCGATTCCCTTTAGTAGCCGTGCACCTGATTTTTCATTCCCTGTTGAAGAACTTTGCCCTTGTCTTTACTGAATTCCATCTGCGTGATTTCAGGCCAGTTCTCCAATTAGTCAAGATCATTTCTGAATTTTCAACCAAAGTGCTTGCAACACCTCCCAGCTTGATATCCTGTGCAAATTGTCTAAGCACAAGAACAACACAAGAAGCAATGGGCTTAAACTGCAGCAAAAAAGGTTTACGTTGGACATTCGGAAAAACTTCCCAACTGTCAGGGTGGTTAAACACTGGAATAAATTGCCTAGGAAGGCTGTGGAATCTCCATCACTGGAGATATTGAAGGGCAGGTTAGATAGACATCTATCAAGGATGAGCTAGATGGTGCTTGGTCCTGCCGTGAGGGCAGGGGACTGGACTCGATGACCTCTCGAGATCCCTTCTAGTTCTATGATTCTATGATTCTCCAGTCCATTATCCAAGCAATTAATGAAACTATTGAAGAGGAGCAGACCCCGGACTGACCCGATGGAACCCTATCAGATACTCATTCCCAGGGAACCGCTGACAACTCCTCTTTGAGCACTGTCTTTCAACTAATTGCGTATCCACCTTATCGTAATTGCATTTAGATTACATTTCACAAGTTGACTGATTAGAAAGTCAAAGGCCCAGCTACAATAAAGGCACATCACATCACCTGCTTCCCCTCTCTCCAGTAGGCCAGCAAGCAATCCTGTCAAAGAAGGAAATTAAGTTAGTTTGGCCTGATTTGTTCTTGGCAAATCCATGTGGATTATCCTCCTCCAGGTGCTCACAATGTGTTTGTTTAATAGTTTGCTCCAGGTATTGAAGTGAAGCGGACTGGTCTGTAATTCCCCGTTTCTTCCTGGTTCCACTTTTAAAAGATGGATAAGATGTTTGTCCTCTCCAGTCTCCTGCACTGATGATTTTATAGGCTGTTTCCAGAAGACTCATGGCATCATAGACGCAACACTGTTACTCCCCTGCATGATCAAGTCGGAGGAGCAGACAGGCTGTTAGGAGGAACACACCTGTTGAAATGCAAATACAGGTAAACGTCATTCTTTGCTCAAATCAAGCCTGGATGTGTTTTTGACAATACGCCGTAGGAATTGCCTCCCACACAGGACTTGCCAGGTGAAATTCAGTGGTCCTGAGTGGTGGAAAAGGTGGGATTAGATGAATGCAAAGGGTCTCTACTGGCCTTAAAATCTCTGATTTTCTCCTTGCTCAAGCAAAATTCCCTTGAACTGAGCAAGAACTCAAGCCAGCAGGATTTGGCCTCCGTGTCTTTGCCACTAAGAGCAATAAGGAGGAGCATGCAAAACACATGGAAGGCAAATGGTTTTCTGATGACACATGACACAGTTTTATAGTTCTCTCCAGCGTGGGGTTAGCACAGCCAAAAGACCACATCTACCGTCTGCCTTACCAGATGTTGGCGCGGAAACTAGTACCGTGAGCTCTTTAATTAAAGCCATGTCAGCAGGCATGTATTCCACTTCCATGCGTACTTGTAGGCCCTCTAAGGAACACAAAAGGTTTGCTGGTACGTGTATTTTTAGGCTAACCAGGGTCAGATCTGAAAGCCGCTCTGTTGCACAGAACAGTTCCACTTCTGAGTCAGCAGATGAATGCTCCTGGGAGGTCTGGATTTCCACTGGAGGAAAATCCTGCCTCTTTCTAAGCCCAGTTACATTAGAGACAATGTAATCCCCCATCCCCATGTTCCTTTGCTGACTCTCACAATTGTCACTGATAAGGAGAAGACGACCAGGGGACTGTAGAGTTTACCAACAAGCACCAGGGATGGACAAACTGATTCTGAACCTTAGAACTTTGACCCTTCCCTGGATTATTTATTTGGATTGTTCAGCACAGAGCCATACACTCCTCCCCCTTTCAAATCTCTCTTCTTAACCCTGCCGAAGGAGAAACCTGCTTCCCTTCCCAGCTGTCTGTCCCCAGTTGAAACCTGATGGGAATTGGAAGGTAGCGATGGAAGGGACTCCACTTCCCCGTATGTCTGTAAGAACGGCTCATCTCCTGGGTGTGCACGGGGACGCTGTCCGTTCATTCCTATGAGGCCCTTTCTCCAAAGCTGGGAGGAAGCAACCTGGCGTGATGACGTCTCACAAGATCCGGCTGCATTAGGCCAAGCTATTCATCCTTACAGACAAGAGCCAAAGCTGCAGGATAGCGGGAAGGGCTAATTAGGTAGTAGGCCTCCATCCAGGAGCTCAGGACTTTTTGGAGATATAGTCCATCTGGGCCTTGCGCCTCGTAGTTTGGCAAAGCAGCCGGGTGTTTAGATGCCAGGTCAAGCTCTGACGGATTGGAGGTGGGGTACCAACGTTCCCTTTGTACATTTGGAGGCGGCACTGGTAACACACGGGGAAGATGACGGAGCGGGTGAGCTTACCCATTCTGGGACCAGCCTGTGTAACTAACTTGAGGTTTTGGCAGGGTTTTTCATGCCAGGATGCATGGCTTCTGATCTATCAGGGCTTTTGGCCGTGCTGCTGCCTCAGGGGTTGTACTGGGTGTCACAACCTGACACTGACGAGAAGAGAAATCGGTAGGATGGACACCTGTCCCTTATTTTAAGGGACCATCCCCTATCACATTGATTGGTCTGTTAGCGGGATCACCTGTCCCTTATTTTAAGGGACCATCCCCTATCACATTGATTGGTCTGTTAGCGGGATCATTTGTCCCTTATTTTAAGAGGTAGGGAAATGTATTAAAACCAGTAAGTACCATTGTAACTATTATGGTGAGGCTTATGATAATTGCGTTCTATACCTGAGGGCAGTAGAAATGGTCTCTTGACAGACAAATACACAATATGTTTGGGGAAATGGTGTTTTGCCCCTTATTTTTCATGCAGTTTTCCCTTCTTTCCACCCAACAAAGGTGGTCACCATAGAAATAGGGGCCTCCTGTACGTTGCAAAGACATAATTTTTCAGGTCTCAGAGGGGTTGCCATGTTAGTCTGTAACTTTAAAAACAATGTTTCTAAGGTGCCTCAGGGCTACACCTCATTTTTCAGAGCACACCTTACTCTGAATCAACTAAACCTAAGGAATTGTTCCCAGTTCTAACGCCCTCCCCTAAACAAATGAATTATTTTATCATTTATTTTAGACATGGCAGAAGGGGAAAACAAGGGTGTGTTTGGGTGGGTGGACGAGAGAGGGAGCCGAGAGGAAAGTCTCACACTTGTCTCTTTGTAGTCAAGTATGTTTGGTTTGCGCATTTAACCATATATTGGGAGGTATTGCCCTGAACGGTGGTGGGGACGAGGATGAAGATGGAATAATCCTCCTTTAAGGAGCAGATCTGCTCTTTACTGGGCCTGTATTGATTGAGTGGAACCATGAAGTATATTTTTAACCCGGTCTTAGCAATTTATCATGTCTCATGAACACCCTAAACTCGTCAGCCCATTGACCATCTCACTCCAGCAGCAAAATTCATGGCAGTCTGTTGCAAAGCCACCCCGAGGAAAGCAAAAATAGAAAGGACTGGGAGCCTCGTTGGTTGTACAGCCAGGAGACCCCCAGGCGCTGGTCAATCAGTAAGGGGCCCTCTTGTCTTTGCGCCAGTACTGCATCCTTACTTGGGCAGGACCACATCTGGATTATGACCTCTCTGACCTCACACGCTGGTGTTGAAGCTTGAACACTCCTTGGCGATGAGACTGACTTTGCCTGTGACATCTGACAAAACCACCAGCCCAGGCCTTGCAGCACTGGCTGGCATGCAAGGGAACGTACCGCCAGTAGACCGGAAGCATTGGCCTCAGTCCACAGCTTGTGTAAATCAGCATAGCTTGGATTTAGATGGAACCGCACTGCAAATCGGCACAGCTCCCTTGACCGCAGCTGAAGCTCTTCTTGTCTACTCTAGCTGAGGATCCGGCCTGTTAGGCCCAAGAAGGTAACTTCACGTATTTCTGGACTCCAATTAAAACATATCGAGAATAATGAAGCAAAAGTCCATTGGCTTTAAGGGATTCACCAGGAATGTCCACTCCCTAGGTCCTGCCAAGTCCCAGCACATGGCACATTGCACCCCTAATGAGATTGAATTGACTGTGTGTTGTGCATCTCTAACTAAACAAGTGATCATCTGGTAGCTGTACGGTGGCCAATGGAAAATGGCTTGGTGGTCTCAGTGGTGGGAGCCACAAATCACAAATCTCCATTGCTGGCACTTCTTTACAGCCTTGCTCAAAGGGTGGTGGCATAGAGCAAGGACTGGATGTGCTTGGAGACGGAACGACCTTCTCATGCCAAAAGATGGTTCTGGCAGGCTGGGAACGAGGCCCGGTGGTGGCAGGATAACGAAGAGACGTTTGCACTGGTACTGGCAGGGCTGCAGCTGATCTAAGCATTTCCATCCCTAATGAAAAAACCACAATCCCAACGATACATAGAAAATGATGGGGGCTAGCTTAGCTGTTACCATTCAAGTGGTCTACACTAGGACTTTATTTTGAAATAACCCTCCCCAAGGTCGAATTTATAAGTGGAGCATCCACACTACCCATTATTTCAAAATAACGGGCTGCTTAATTTGAAATCTGTACTCCTGCATTTCATCAGGAATAATGCTACTTCCGAAAGAGTTATTTCAAAATAGCATTAGTGTGGACGCTCCAATGCTGCTATTTCATAAGAGGGGCCATACTGGGTCAGACCAACGGTCCATCCAGCCTACCAACAGTGGCCAATACCAGATGTCCCAGAGGGAGGGATCACAACAGGTAATCCTCACGTGATCCCTCCCCTTTCACCCACCTCCAGAGAAACAGAGGCTAGGGACATCATCCCTACCCATCCTGGCTAACAGCCATTGATGGACGTAACCTCCGTCAATTTATCTAGCTCTTTTTTGAACCCTGTTAAAGTCCTAGTCTTCACCACATCCTCTGGCAAGGAGTTCCACAGGTTGACTGTGCACTGAGTGAAGAAATAATTCAGAGTATTTTGAACTAATTACTCCCCAGTGCTTCCTGGGGCTCTAAGTCTGAGGTAGCGATCCACATGAATGGAGCCTGCCTCGGACTCATTTCGAGGCTTCCCCATAATGTGGATATGCTAGTTTGAATTTTTTAATTTGGGAGTTAAGTCGAATGTCGTAATTTTGAAATAGTTTCCTAGTGTGGACATGGCTTTAAAGGGTCCCATTCAAAACACAGAAGCGATGCCCTGCATCAAACAGCATTGGAGTCAAATGCATCACTCCCACAGTCATTCACATGTTTCAGCCTATTAACAACGTGGTCAGTGCTCTGTGAATTATATGAATGGGGGAGAGTTTTGGAATGTGTAATAGGTTTGCTATTTTTCCTACCCTCATCTGACTGCTGGACCATTTACAGGCTCAGAAATGGGACCTGGATCCAAACCCCTCTTGGTATGGGTTTTGCTAAGGCAACCAAATAAAAACCGATGATGTTTGTCCAACTGCTTTTGCCCGTCTCTAACTTGCTGCAAGTGTTTTCAATACAATGATGTTCTCATGCCCGGTGGGCTGGTCACCACAAGCTGATGGTTGTGGTTAAACTGAATTCCAAAGAGCTTATATTTTTGGTAATATTGCAAAGCCAAGCTGGCTCTCTGAGATTGCCTCTCTCCGTGGGCAACTGAGATCAGACAGGTGCGCGGGCTTGGAGCCCTTTTCATATAATAAGATGGGCTATTGGCTTGGTTTTCTGCCAGGACCTCAGCTGTGGAACTCACTTCGCTTCCTTGGTACAAAATAGCCCGAGTTTAGGATGCATGGGAAAGCTCAGGGTTTTTTTTCTGCATTTGGAAATGTGCGTGTGGAATCATAGAATCATAGAATACTAGGACTGGAAGGGACCTCGAGAGGTCATCGAGTCCAGTCCCCTGCCCTCATGGCAGGACCCAGTACTGTCTAGTCCATCCCTGATAGACATTTATCCAACCTGCTCTTAAATATCTCCACAGATGGAGATTCCACAACCTCCCTAGGCAATTTATTCCAGTGTTTAACCACCCTGACAGTTAGCAACTTCTTCCTAATGTCCAACCTAAATCTCCCTTGCTGCAGTTTAAGCCCATTGCTTCTTGTTCTATCCTCAGAGGCCAAGATGAACAAGTTTTCTCCCTCCTCCTCCTCCCTCAGTAGCGGAATTGCCCCCGTAGCAGTGGGGAATTGCTTGGGAGAGTTTTGAGTTTTTAGGTTATTGATGGTGGTTTGTCTTAACTGTCTGCACTTTGGATATGTGTTTCTTAGGCCTGGTTGACAAGATGCTGTCCAAACTATGTTTTGATGGAAAGTAGTTGGGTTTTCAATTACAGGCTGTCCTTGCTGTAAGTCCTGGATACATTCCAAAAAACTTAAAGGGGGAAGGGGGGGATTTTTTTCTGTGGCCGACTTCCATTTGTGCAAATCGATTTTTTTTTTGTGTGCCTGTCTTAAGACCGGGAATGGGAGGACTTATAACGCATCAGTTCCTACAAGAGTCAACAACTTTAGTGCGGAAAGGATGTATCCCGGGGCGACATAGCAGGGACGCCCTGTAAATAAACACTCTTGCAGAAAGTGTCTGCCTTGCTAAAATTTTTCTTTCTTTCTTTTTTTCTTTCTTTCTTTCACTTGTTGGGTGGGTGTTTTTAATTATTTCTTTTTTACATTTTTGGCAAAAAAACAAAACAAAAAAATCACAGGATTTTGACTTTTCAATAAAAAGTTAAAATTTTCCACCACAACCTCCATTGACTAGCTTTAATTTTATGCTAAGAGTGCAAACACCAGATGGATAGTTAGCATTTTTAGCTTGCCCGTAAATGAAAATAAATAATACTCGACAGAGCATTTGTTTTTTGTATATGTTTGTATCCCAGTCCTTCTAATTTATTTGATTATAATAGCAAATCTTGGTTCAGACCATATGTAAAGCTGTAGCATGCTGGGTTTTTGTTCATTTGTTTTTCCAAATATCTCTTTTCCCTTAGTAATAAATTACGCGATTAGCATTTAGCCGGGAAAACTGTGCCAATGAAAACCCTTGTAAAACAGAATCTTACACAGCCATCCTGCGGGCAGAACTTTAGCGAAATGACTCATCCAAATCTGCAAGTCTGTGCGCTTCCATCCCACAAGGGGCAAATCAATGCGAAGTGAGTGACTAAGATTTCACAGTTTGGTGGGGGAAAGAATGAAATTAGCTCTGTTTACTCTTGGAAAGACACAGGGTAAAATTGTGACAAGCCTCTGGAAAAGTCAGAATTGTTCATGAGTGTGTATTGCTCCCTTCACGAGTCAACCCAGATACAGACACGGCACTGAACCCTGCTAGGCCGAAGAGCACAAAGAGGGCCAATGAAGCCGGCGGCAGATTGGTACATCTCTGGCACCACAAAGAGAAAATGAAATACGGTGTATTCAGAAAGACAGATTTCCGGGGAACTTGGGTGTAAAACTCCCTTCAGTCTTTTTACGAAGTCCTGACTAAAGACAGAAGAACGTTGGATGTGCCCCTGAACTCTGAGGGTAGTTCTCAGACCGTGAACGGAACAGAGCCCATATCTCCACTCTGACGGGAACACCATCGAAACTTGGGGTATTCAGGGGCTGCACCCAGACCTTGCCGTGTGCATCCTGTCTCTTGTTATGAACTGAGGCCTTGACCCAGCAAAATATTGGAATTCTTGTGCGATTACACTGGCGCGGTGCAGTAGAGCTTTTCCTCTGATGTGATACTATGTATTTCTCCAGTGAACACCCGTCTGGCTACCAGCTCCCAGCCCTGTATATTCCTGCCCAAATGACTTGGATGGCAGATGTTCAACTCCAGTTTGGGGCTGATTCTGTGGTTCTGGGCTGGTCTTAGCTCTGCCAAGTAAGCAGTTTTGTCATGCGTGCAGAGACGGTGCTGCAGAGATGCAGCCAGACACTTGGTGTACCATCTCCCCAAAGGCTGTCCACGCAAAACTGCTTCCCAACAAACCCCTCCTACAAGGCTCTGCCTTTCACCACTGCCCCCAGGGTCTCCCCAGGCAGTCCCCAGTTACCACGCAGCAGCGGGGAGTGTGAGCTGATGGACCCTTGGTCACTGGAGGACCCACCCCCAAAACTCCTGCGTGGAGACATCCAGCCTCTCCAACTTGT
Organism: Pelochelys cantorii; assembly: GCA_032595735.1. Lineage (NCBI taxonomy): Eukaryota > Metazoa > Chordata > Testudines > Trionychidae > Pelochelys > Pelochelys cantorii. The sequence goes on from CM064332.1 coordinate 71,772,619, forward strand.
TCAGACTCACTATTTAAGCAAGAAGGAGGCTCAGGAAGCTGTGTAAGTAGATGAATTCCTGGCTGTCTGCTATAGGGTTGCCAGGTGTCTGGTATTGACCTGGACAGTCTGGTATTTTTGCCTCCTGTCTGCTAAAAAAATTCAGAAAATACCGGACACCTAAAATGTCCGGTATTTTCTGGGTTTTTTTCCCTTGCCAGGAGGTGAAAATACCGGACACCTGGCAACCCTATGACATACTCGGCAACTGGTCCCAGCCCCCAGCTGCCCCCCCGGGCCCCCGACACCCCCGGACCTCAGCCCCCCACCCCCGGGCCCCCTGCTTACCTGGTTCCGCAGGGAAACTGAGTTCTGGCTTGATCAAAAAAACAAAATGGCCGCCGGCAAAAAGCCTAAAGACCAAGGGTCTTAGTGCCCAATCGCTCCCCCGTTCCTATCCCTATTCTGACTCTGCACGCACTGAAAGGGGCCATGCTGTTTTAATGCTGTTTTTATTTTTTTATTTTTTTTCCTCAACAACTTTGGGCTCCCCTTTTTTTTCCCCCCCTCAACAGAATTTTTTCCTGGGTGTTTTTTTTGGAGAGGGGCGGGGTGTTCAGTATCTTTGGTTAAACCATCTGGCAACCCTAGTCTGCTATCTAGGACCCTGCCCTCCTGCATTGTTCCAGATTCCTGCCTCTGCACCCCACCCCTGGCTGCCAAATCCAGTTCTGACCCTCAGCTTGACCCCTGATTCTGACTCCTGGCTCCCAGCTCCTTCCCTAACCACTAGGCCTAACCACCGCTGCTCTGAGTGCCTACATCCCCGTCCATGACACCCCCTGCAGGCACTCATCTCCTCTGAGAGCACTTCAAACAGCACATTGCATAAAAATAGCAGAGATGAGCCTTAACCAAGCCCCCAAACTCCTGGCCCAGGTCCCCAGATCCAAATAGCCTCCAGTGTGGGAGAAATCCAATCCCAACCACAACTTTGTGGCTGGGATTATTCTCCAAGACACACTGAAATACCGAAGGAAGAAGCAGTTTTCCATAATTCAGCTGGCAGAAACCCGGTGGAGTGCCAGCGGTGGTAAGATTTCTGCCGTGGTATCCATCCGCCCAGACTGCAGAGAGCAAGAGCTGCTTCCTGGAGTGGTAGAGACGGGCTCCCCCAGTGTTATCACAGCATCGCAGGGCATCTGTGCTCCCTGGGGTGGGAGCGAGTCAGGGTGACAATGCCGTAGATATCACAGCAGAGCAGATAGACAATCTGAGTGGTTACAGGCAAACACTAATTACACTCCAGAGTTCCAAAACAGGAAGAAGAAAACCATTGGCCAAAGGGATTTTATTAAGAAAACCAACCAACCGAAAATCTTGCCAAGGACGAGGGAACACAATACAATGGGAGTGACACACCAGCTGTGACGCTGGTCCTTGTCTGGCAATTAATGGCTTTTAGACTGCACATCACTGTGCAAGACGTTAGATCTGCTCACCCCCCCATTTGAGGAAGGGATAGTGGGACACAGATCAAACATGCGGACGGTGGTTATTCTGTGTTTAGAAATGTGTGAGATGGCAAAGAAGGGGCTCTGGAGGTTCATATGTCTCTGAGACAGACAAAAATTTCAGAACTATCCACATCATTGGTACTGCTGAAAAAGCGTTGTCATTGCTGGGTCAGTGGCAGGTTGGGGCAGCCTTTTAAGCTCAGCACTTGTTGTACACATTTGGAGCAACTTCACTGATGGTGCTAGGTCTTACCATGGCTTTCCAGTGGTGCAACTGAGACAAAAATTTAGCCTCTAGCCCATCATGTTAACTGTAAAGGCTACAGACTGCCCTCCTAAGTGCACACACTCCTGTGGGGGGGTTCAGCAGGAAGTATCCAGCATCAGAGATGGCTAAGGCAGAACTTGACACAGAAGCAACACTGAATATTCTGGACCTGGTCCTCAGCTGATAGAGATGGATGAAGCTCCTTTGATTCTCACTGAACTACACTGTCTCAAGGCCTCTCATTCTGCAGTGCAACGGTGCCCTGGGGATAAATACTGGAATTATTGATGGTGATATTGTGGCACACTCAGAACTATGGTCCTGGGGCACATGATACTGAAGTCAGAGGGCCCTTTCTGTTGCTTTCAGTAGGCTATGCATCAGGCTTCGCATCCCTTGATGGGGCATTCACTTTGCCGAAATTGCCCCTCACTCTTTACAATGCATGGAGATGATGTGATATTTGAGGTCTATTTCACACTACATGGAGTTTCCCTGCAAGTATAGGTCTTTGGCAAATGAGGGAGCCTTCCTGGAAGCCATCTGTATATGCTGAGAGTTATTCCCATGGAGGAGGTGTAGGAGATGCATCCAGGTATCTAGATGAATAACGGAAGGGAGAACATGTACATTGTCCTTATACAGATCTATGGATTGTTCATTTTTTTCCATTTCCGCATTCAGGTCAGATTCTCAGTGTGACACAGAGGCCCCCTGGTGGTTTGCTACCCTGTATCAGCAACTCCAGTCTGGCCTGATGGCATGCTACAGACCCCAAGATGCCATGCAGTAAATCAGCGGTCAACTGATAACTCCCTGCTCACTGATACTCTTGCACGATGCATGTATATGGGGTGTACACAGAGCTATGGAAATGTGTGAGAATCAGACTTTTAAGATGTGCTTTTGGCAAGCAATGTACAAGCGCCATCTCCCTTAGACAACAGAGTGTGTATTTGTTTGTCTGACCTGCCTGGTGATTGGGCAGGGAGAATGAAGGCACATGAACATAACAAGTAAAAAACTTAAAAAACAACGAAAAGTCTAGCAGCACCTTAAAAACAAACAAAACATGGAGAGGGTCTCATGAGCTTTCGTGGCATAGATCACATTAGTGGATGTGTAGTTAAACGAGCCCCTGATGTAGTGGATGACAGAGTTGTTGACTTGAGTCCCATGACTTGAACTCGAGTCCGACTTAAGTCGCCTAGGTGACTCGACTTGAGACTCGACTCGGGTTCATTGTTTGTGACTTGCGACTCAACTTGAGACTTGGTGAAAAAATTGTCCAAAAATGCAGATATTGATGGCTTGTACACAAGTGACTTGACATTTTTAAAATTAAGACTTGAGACTCGACTTGGGACTTGACTCAAAAGTGACTTTAGGGACTCGAGATTCAACTTGAGAATTGAACTGTAGTGACTTGAGACTCGACTTGGACTTGACAATGATGACTTGAAGACAACACTGGTGGCTGATGTGGTTGGGTCCAGTGATGAAATCACTTGTGTAGATGTGTGGACAGAGTTGCCACCGGGGCTGATTGCAGGGATGGGTTCCTGGGTTCCACACCTCCATCATAATCACCCGCCTTCCCTTATTTATTCTTGGATCTGGACTTTTAACACTCCAGTTATCTGAAGAAGTGTGTTGTACCCACGAAAGCTCGTGAGACCATCTCCATGTTTTGTTTGTCTTTAAGGTGCTGCTAGACTATTCCTTGGTTTTTTAAGTTTTTCCAGTTACAGACTAACTCAGCTACCCCTCTGAAGCATAAGAAGTAAACAAAGCCATCAGAATAGCAAGAGGAGGGGAGAGATAATCTCTTATCTGTAAACTCATGGGGTGTGCACCTCATACAATAAGTAGTTGAATCAGCTGAGGATAACAAAAGTATAGTATTACCAAAGTGTATTGGGTAACATCTTTTATGAGCACCTGGTGATTCATTGTGAAATGTATATATTAGCACTATCTGAGAAATTAGGGATATTCATTGATATTGTGCTTTAAAGTCTGTGACCAAACAAAAGGAGAAACAGGCTTTCTCCCAGACAGGTGGAAAGGCAGCTATCTATCCATATCCAAGGTAAATTAAGCAGTATGGAATAAAAACAATGGCAGCCCCATTTATATATGAGTCAATAGGGGGACAGGAAGTCCACAGGAAGGTAAGAACTGCAGGAAATCTTCCTGGCTCTTGAAACAGAGACAATGAATTTTGGGGTGTTATAAGTGGGATTCAGAGAGGATCAGAGCTCTTGAAATCACAGAACATTGGCTCATTCAACTAAGGCGGATGAAGTCTCTGGAAACTAAATGTAGGTAAGACACCTATGTAAGCAAGAATGTAACTTGCTGAAGCTAAATTTAATTTTAGAAGTATATTTTTACTTGTTTGCTTGAAACCCTTTCTATCTGTATCTGTTATATATTTTGAACAGTTTGTTTGTTTGTGGATTTGTTTGTGCAAAATAAAGTCCCACTTCACGATTACCTACACATGCCAAATTTTGCCTGAACAATCCTGCCACTTAAATTAGCTGAATGCACTACGTGTTATACCAGAATATGCTGGGTGAAAGGTTTAAATAATTATTTTTAGTTTTCATTGGAAAAATAGTCATGACTACTATTATGATTAGAATTCATAAAAAAAATAGTTGCTAACAAAATTCAAATCGAGTCTCCTATTCAACTGTCATTTTAGGGGAAAGAAAATTTTTACTGTTACAATCACAAAATAATTCAAATTAGTTATGGAAAGAGTAATGGAAGCTCTACGCGTTTCAGATTCAAATTTACTAGGTATGGTAATTATTCAATAAAATAAATAATGTTGTCAAATCCCAGTTAAATTGACAAGTAGGAGTGTATTATTTCAAAGGAACTGCTACCTGAGGGTATGTCTAGACTACATGCCTCTGTCGCCAGAGGCATGTAAATTAGACATACCTACATAGTCAATGAAGTGGGGATTTAAATATCCCCCACTTCATTAGAATAAAAATGGACGCCGCGTTGTGCCGTCTCAGCTGTTTGTTGGCACAAAGTGGCAGTCAAGACAGGGATCGGTCAGCAAGGAAAGACTTTGCCGACCAATCCCTTATTCCTCGTGCAAAGGCTTTCCTTGCCAACCGATCCCCGTCTTGACTGCCGCTTTGTGCTGACAAACAGCTGCACCGGCACAATGCGGTGGCCATTTTTATTTGAAGGAAGTGGGGGATATTTAAATCCCCACTTCATTGACTATGTCGGTATGTCTAATTTACACGCCTCTGGCGACAGAGGCATGTAGTCTAGACATACCCTGAGTAACCTTGGTGGTTGTTCAGTGAGAGGGATAGACATGACAGGGAGACATCTCTGGGGAACTAGAGCCATGAAGTGGCAGAGCCAGGAAGGAAGAGCCAGGAAGCCTTTGCTGGCCATGCAGACAAGCTGGTGTGTGAGGAAGTTGTCACACAGTGAAACAGTAGCCAAACTCCCATTGGCTCAGATGAGGTGACACAAGAGCTAACCGTTCTGGGAACCCCAGCAGAGTGTCTCACGTTTCCGGGGGAATTCAGAACTGGAGGGCTTTGCACACTGGGCAGCGGAGGCCAAGGTATGACCTGCATGTTTGTAAGGCTGGCTTTCGGGGTCAGGGCCACGAACCACTGCAGTATAGCATTTAAGGCATCCATAACCCTTCCCTGGGCTGTGCTGAGTGCCAAAGTATTGTACCAGACAAGAATGCAAACTCTTGTTCTCTCACGTGCGGGTTTCTCTATGGAACTGGAAGCCACTGGAAACAAGAAGATACATCTCAGAGCTTCTCAAACATCAGCAGGCCACCATACGTGTCCCCAAAAGCTGTGTGTGGTACAAGTGCCACCCTGGGTGGCTGTGATGGGAAGACTTAGAGATGATGCAAACAGGAAGCTCGCGGCAAGCAGGATACTCGGGATCTTTCCATGGAGAGGGAAAGACATGACGAGAGGGGAGCAGGGCACTGGCAACCACAAGACACTACCCAAAGGGAGATGTTTCAGGAAAGCATGACTCAGAGGAGAGTCAAAATAACTCGCCCTGCCAACTGGCCAAGAGAACAAGAAGGGAATCTAAGACCGACCGGATGAAACAGCAAACTAACAGCCCTGCACAGCCTCCGACCCTCTTGCTTCATTCCTGAACATTTGTTTCCAAAAGTCTTTCCCGAGTTTCACAGCTGGTTGGCGGGTGCTTCTGTCCTAAGTCCTCCCGGAGGAGAGATTTTACCAGGACCATCCTTGGGTGATGAAATCAAAACCGCACAAGGAACACAATGGACTGGCCCCGTTCTAGTGGAGGTAATGACATTCTGCCGACCTATCATTCCTCCTTGGAACTGCCACTGCAGCCGCTGCCTTTATTCCCTCTCCTAAGCGACAGATGTACAGCAGTTAGGCCTATCAATGGCTATTAGCCAGGATGGGCAGGAATGGTGTCCCTAGCCTCTGTCAGACGCTGGGAATGGGTGACAGGGGAGGGGTCACTCGATGATTCCCTCTGGGGCACCTGGCATTGGCCACTGTTGGCAGACAGGATACTGGGCTGGATGGGCCTTTGGTCTGACCCAGTCTGGCCATTCTTATGTTAGGAGCATAGGCATTGACAAGCTGGCTCAGACCACGCATTCAACTAGTCCGTTATCCCCTTTCTAATCATGGTGTGACGGGCCGCCACCGGCCCGCACGGGGAACCACCCTGACTCCCAGGGGGTGGGGGAGGGTGAAGACGCCCGGGGGGGCCCCAACCCCAGACGCGGCACAGCGGAGACCGGGCGGCGGGACTGGGTCCAACCGCCGCGTCTACGCCGCCCGGCTGCCACTGACCCCGCCCCCAGGGTAGCGCGCGGTGGGGCGCAGCGGGAGGCCGGGAGGCGGACGGCTGCGGGGCACGCCGGCACGCCGCTGGAAAGAGGAGGGCCCCGAGCGGCGTCCAGCGTGGCGGGCCATTTTAAAAAGGCCCGCCGTTTGAGAGGAGGGGGGGCAGCCTCCTCGGACGGGGGGAAGAGAGCCCGGGGGCCAGGACGGACCCAGGGCAGGACCGAGGCCGGCGGACGGTCCGGCCTCGACCCCGGGAGCCGTGGCGGGGGGGCCGGCGCGGCGGGTGGCCGGCCAGCCCCGGCTCCGAAGTGGACGGACGGACCTGGGGAGAGCGGCCGGACAAGAACTGGACTTCCCGGAGGGGTCGGACCCGCGAGCGGTCCCCCAAGCAGCCCCCGACCCGGACGGCTGAACCAGGGTAGGTCCTGGGAAGCAGGAGAGTGGCCCGGAGGGGCCCTCGCGGAGGGGAGGAAGCAGCCCGGGGCAGGGCCCTTTTGGCGCCCCTGGGTAGACGGGTCTCGGAGGGAATCACCCTCGTCTACCGCATCGGGGCGCGAGAGAGCCCCAGTGCTTAGGGCCCCGGGCTGGGACCCGGGGAGAGGGTGGGACCGGGTCCCCCTCCCCATTCACCCGGAGGACCCGATTCCGGTGGGCGGCCGCGCTTGGGAAGAGAGGGAAAGAGCGGACGAAGGGGTTCGCCGAACCCCCTCCCCTCCTGGGAGGGGGTGATCGCACCCCAAGGCCTCAACCCAGAGGAAGGGGTCGCTGAACCCCCCTCCCCTCTCGGGAGGGGGTGATCACCCCCGCGTCCGCGACACACGGCCAGTACCAATTGCTTCTGAGGAAGGTGCAAGAAACCCTCTGCAGGAGCCAGTTATGGGCCACATTGCCTGCACTGGGCTGAGTCCTCACCTAGTGCTGTATCCGTTAGAGAAAATGTCTTTTGAGGAGCAGACAGGACACACTGTGCCTGGCTCAAGCCATGTGACTACATGGAAGATTTAAAATCCAGCACCCAGTATGCCAAATTCCTCCAGAACACCACGGCTTTGAGAAGGTTGATGTCAATCCACTCATTGCGTGCTACTATCTGTGGTGTGGTGTTTGTAGTCCCCCTCCCCCTCAGAAGCCTTTGTTCACAACCTCAGCAATTGCTGTTTTCTTTTCACACGGCTCGGGTATCAGATTCTCCGTCCCCGGCAGCGGTTATCTCCATGTCTGTATGTACCAGGCATTGCTCAGATTCCAGCCCGATGTACTTCAGCAATGAATCTGGTGCAGATGAAGCAATCCCCAGAAAAGTCCCAGAATTGCAGACCTGTTGTGTAGAGAGAGAAAAAAGCAACATAAAGGAGAGCGAAAGCGCTGGGAGAAGAACCAGACTTTGGGGACTGGAGACTGTGAAAAAGGAGGAAAAGCAGAAAGGTTCATATAGTCCATACGTCAAATGAACATCTGTAAATTCAGTGCTCTTTTCTACAACTGAGTCCTGGGGGGTCATGGGAGATTACAGTGATGTTAGTGGGAAATACCTGGTGTTAGCTGTTTATTTTATGTGAGAGCTTGTCCACAACTTGCCTCTAGTGTTAATGGGCATTACCCACACAAAACCGTCACTCGGTTGAGGGAGGCTAACCCCTAAGAAGTTGTAGGACCCGAGTATGTGCGATATGCAGGCCTGCTGCACACACACACAGGTCAACACAGGGTCTGCACACACACAGGTCAACACAGCAGTGATGGCAGCTGCATGTGTGGGTGTGGGGGGAGAGCAGGAGCTCCCTGCCATTTTGAACCCCCACCTGGGTCCGTGGAGTGGCAGGTCAGGGGGAGGAGGGCAGCGTGAGGGAAGAGCCAGGCTGGGAACGGAAGGTGGGGAAGCCAAGCTGCGAAGAGAGGGATGGAGCTGAGCTCTGGGGGGAGATCCGGGCACGGGAAAGCAGGGAGCAAGGGCCAAGGGGGGCAGAGGAATCTGGCTGGGAAGGCAAAAGAATGGGAGGTGCAGGGACAATTGGGAGAAAGGAGCTGGGGGGGGGCACAGGAGTGCAGGGGGCAGCATTGGGCTGGGGGCTCAGAGAGGGGAAGGTGGGTGGGAGGGGCACCTCCAGGCAGGTGGGGGATGGGGCAACGACCCACCAGAGGGGTGGTTCTCGGGGTTTCTCTGGGTGAGGAGGGGGAGACTTGTGCCCCCCTCTGCGGGAAGGTGAAAGGAGGCCCACTGATATATTGCCCTGGGGCCCCGGCTTCCTGTTGGCAGGCTTGGCTCCAGTTCCAGCCACAAAGTCTATTGCTAGCAGCATGGTCCGCACGCAGCAGCCCAGTAGTCCAGCAGCAAGCTGATGTGCTAGCACCCAGAAGCATTCCCCAGGCGATCAAAGCCTGGCCAAGCCACAGGCCCAGCTCCCCGAGTTGTTTTTCTTGTCCCTGTGAGGTTAGAGATCTAATGTGATGGGGGAATGGATTCCTGGAGAGGCCAGAAATCAGCAAAGCACTCGATGGCCACGCGCAACGCGGCTGCGAGCAAGTTGAAACCCCAGAATCTGCTGGAGGCTGGTGAAAAAATATGGAGGAAGGTATAGCTGGCAGGGGGAATTCTGCCTGCTCCATGGTCATTCTGGGATGTCAATAGATCTGCTGTGGCCAACAGGCCGGCTGCTTGCTCCCACGGAACTCCAGGTGAAAGATGAGAATGCTAGCGGTGTGGAGTGGGGAGCCCCGTGCGTGAACAGCGCCAGCGAGTACAGCTCAGACCAATGATAAGCCACCATTGTAACAGTAGACATTGGAGTCCGTGGACGCTGACCCCTGCCATGGATCATTATGGTAGCACCCAAAGGCACCAGCTGGGATTACAGCCTTGCTGTGCTAGGCGTTGTGCAGAGATCCGACGATGGGGATAAAAGCTTTTGTAACCTTAAGCCACGTCTTGGAAGTTGGTCCCACTGAGGTCAGTGGGCAGTGGATCATAGAGTCATAGAACACAAGAACTGGAAGGGACCTCGAGAGCTCATCGAGTCCAGTCCCCTGCCCTCATGGCAGGACTCAGTACTGTCTAGGATAGATCATCCCTGACAGATGTCTGTCTAACCTGCTCTTGAATATCTCCAGTGATGGAGATTCCACAACCTCCCTAGGCAATTTATTCCAGTGTTTAACCACCCTGACAGGTAGGAAGTTTTTCCTAATGTCCAACCTAAACCTCCCTTGCCGCAGTTTAAGCCCATTGCTTCTTGTCCTATCATCAAAGGCCAAGGAGAGCAAGTTTTCTCCCTCCTCCTTGTAACCTAACCCTTTTAGGTACTTGAAAACCGCTATCATGTTCCCCCGCAGTCTTCTCCTTTCCAAACGAAACAAACCCAGTTCTTTCTGCCTTCCCTCACAGCTCATGTTTTCTAAACCTTTAATCATTTTTGTTGCTCTTCCCTGGACCTTCTCCAATTTCGCCACATCTTTCCTGAAATGCGGTGCCCAGAACTGGACGCAACACTCCAACTGAGGACTAATCAATGCAGAGTAGAGCGGAAGAACGACTTCTCGTGTCTTGCTCACAACGCTCCTGTTAATGCCTCTGAGCTCCACAAGGAGCAGTCCCTTAGCAGCCTTCCTGCGTGTCACACCTCTGTTACAGTTCAATGCTTTTTCGAGGCAGAAATGCCAGCTTGCCCATTGTTGGTGTGAAGAGGATGTTGGTAGCCAAGCGGTGGTGTAGCGTTATACACCATATGCTTTCCTTTCTGCACAGGCACTGTGACTGTGTTCCCCACTAAGCCAGACAACGTGTCCTTATGCATTTTAGCAGACACTTTCTGTTGTGACTTGGAAAAAAATTGCTTCTTCCCCATGATGACACATGCAGTGAGCATAAACAATTGATGGTATGAAATGCGCTACCACCCTATAAACCAGAATGCAGCCTTGTCCCCATGCCCTGGCCAGGAAAACATATTAGGTTCTGTGACCCATGGCAACCTGGCTCCATTTGACTCCTGAGTGTGGTACCAAACACTACAGTGTTTCACAGCAAAATGAAAGCCCAAACGTCTCTCTTGGAAGGGAGACACTCGCCCTTTCTGCTGAATCTGAGTTATGAACTGTTACAGCTCTTTCCCAAAGCAAGCCTTCAAAGCCTTCGGCCTATCAGATAAACAACGGACATGCATTTCTGCTGGGATTGCAAAATATCTGTCTCCCATGCCTTGGAGATACAAGCGGAACCTAGAACAACAGAGAGGCAGGGCAGGAGCTGTTGGTGAGACATGTCTGCTGTGTTTCCTGATGGTCATAGACAAAACACACATCATGCTGAGAGAGGTTTTTTTCCGTGCCCCCCCCCCCTTCTGTTTCATTTGAAATCAATGCCGACACAGCACAACTCCCCCTCCTGGGAGATGTGATACAGCCTCCGGAAATGCATCTCAAACTAGGGTGATAATACAAAAACAAAGAGCTCTGAAGTTCTCAGGCCCCCCCCGGTCCTGGGCCCAAGGGAGTGTGGATGTGAGTGCGGGAGGAATCAAAGCAGGAAATTCTTTACAGAAGAAAAACGGCCACTGTGGTTGGGAAAAGGGTGGGTGTGGGGCGAATATTCTCTCTCAAAACCATGGGGAAAGGAAAATGAGCCCTTTGCTGCAAAACCATCTGAAGATAAGTCTCTGCCAGAGACCAAGAGCAACGTTTCCTTCTGCAGCTCCTTAGCTTGCCTGAGAGGAGGACACCACCATGCCGTTATGTTCCTGTCCGTGCCTGGAACATGATATAGGGTAAAGGATGCTCCGAGCTCCAAGGGCATGAATTGATTTACTGTCTGCAAAAGGCCTGTTCATCATGCTAGGTCTGGATCTCGCAGGAAAAGATCCATTTGAATTGGGGTATTGTTTATCAGTCTGTCTGTACTCTAGAGGGCCATGTGCCCCTTTGTGTCTGTAAAACGCCCTGGGTATCTTCCGGGGGCTCTGGGAGTAACGGATCATCTTATGAACATGTCTGGTCAGCTCCATAATTCCCACAAGCGCTGCCACCCTGGCAGAATGTACGCCCTCACCTCTGACTGAAACGCGAGAGCGCATCGAAAGCCCCCTTCTTTCAGGGAGCTTTTCGTCTGTATGGCTCTCCTTTTTTGCCAAAATGGGGCATGTGCCCCATTTGAACATCAGTTGGCAAGAGCACGCAGGACACATGCCCAATTTTCCAAAAAAAATTGGGGCATCTGGGAGAAGACTTAAAAAGAGGGGCTGTAGGATCACCCAAGATGGCTGCCTCCAGGGACTGAAGTAGAGACCTCCAGAGGTAAAACAACAAGACGCTACCATTTAAGGTACCAAGCCACAGGTTTGAAGTTAATGGCCACAACAGCTCATATTCTCAGCAGATCAGCCCACAATGGTGATCGGGGGGAAGCTGTAACACACGTTCATGGTCCCACTCACTTCTGGCACCTGATCAGGGTGGAAAATATTAAAAGCCACAAGCACAAAATCTACAAGACCACATCACATGAAACCGCTGTGGGCTTGTGGGAGTATTGCTCCTTTCTCTTAGTTTTCTGATGCCTCTTCTACCTGTTCAACCTGAGCAACAGCTTTCAAAAAGACAAAAGCTTCATGTTTGCATTCCTGAAAAATGTGGAATCTTTTTCATGTAAACATTCACAAATTTTCAACCACCTCTGATTGCAGTGCCCATCTAATACCTTACTCATGGGAATAAGTTCAGTTCTGGGCCCCCCACTACAAAAAAGGATGTGGACACATTGGAGAGGGTCCAGCAGAGGGCAACCAAAATGATTAGGGGGCTGGAGCACTTGACCTATGAGGAAAGGCTGAGGGAGTTGGGTCTTTTTAGTCTGCAGAAGAGAAGAGTGAGGGGGGATTTGAGAGCAGCCTTCAACTTCCTGAAGTGAGGTTCCAAGGGGAAGGAGAGAGGCTGTTCTCAGTAGTGACAGATGGCAGGACAAGGAGCAATGGTCTCATGTTGCGGTGGGAGAGGTCTAGGTTGGATATTAAGAAAAACTATTTCCCTAGGAGGGTGGGGAAGCACTGGAATGGGTTACCTAGGGAAGTAGTGGAGTCTCCATCCCTAGAGGTGTTTAAGTCTCAGCTTGACAAAGCCCTGGCTGGGTTGATTTAGTTGGGATTGGTCCTGCCTAGAGCAGGGGGCTGGACTTGATGACCTTCTGAGGTCTCTTCCAGCTCTATGGTTCTATGATTCTATGAATAGTTGGGACAGGCTATTTGCACAAGTAAAAGTTACTGACGTGTAAAAAAGTCTCAGAGGCGTCGCCAGGTTAGTCTGTAACTTTAAAAACAACAAGTAGTCCTGTGGCACCTTGGAGACTGACAAAACTATTTCACCAGCATATTACAGAGAGGGAGTGTGGAACTGACCTTCCTCAGCAAGTCTGACACTTTACCTGGGCTTAAACAAAGACATTAACTGGATGTTGCTTTAGAAAGCCAGTCCCCTCTTCAGTTAGCACCTCACTGACATCAAAAGTTAAATATGGGGCACTTCCAGTCCATTCAATTAGCCTCATTAGCAGTGGTCCTCCACTAGACAGGTACCTTTTTTTTTCTGTTATAAAATACCTGGTTTTTGTTCTTCCTCACCAGTTCATCATCTGATGAAGTGGGTTTTGCCCACGAACTATATATTTTTGTTAGTCTCTAAGGTGCTACAGGACTTTTCGTTGTGTCACATGTGTAAATGCTGCAGAGTCTGGTCCTTACGTTGTAAGTGCCTCGAGGCAAAGACCTTTCTTCTCTTTTGTAATGGGCTGGTACTATTGCATAACAAAAAGTCTAGGGAGAAGTTGGTTCTCCAGATTAGGGATCCAATTCTGCAAACATTTATCTTAATACATGATTAGTCCAACTGACATCACAAAGTCGTAGAACTGGAGGGCTGGAAGGCACTTCAAGAGGCTGTCTAGTCCAGCCCCCTGCGCTAAGGTGGGACCCAGTAAATCTGGGACCGGCCCTGACACCTGTGCTTAAAAGTCTCCTCTGGAAGCCTGTTCAAAAGCTTAACTACTTTAACAGCGAACAGGTTTTTCTTAAATATTTAACCAAAATCTCCCTTACTACAGACTAAGCCCATTTCTTCCTGTCCTACCTTCCGTGGACATGGGGAACTTCATGTTGCGAGTGTGTAAAACTCTCTTATGGAGAATCTACTAGGCTATGAAAGAAATGTAGGCTGAAGTCTGAATTTAATGGGAGTTTTACTGTTCATTTTCAATTGGCCGGGATTTCACGTCTTAACTCCAATTCAGCAGAACAGTTAGGCACACATGTAAATCTACCCAGGAATGTAGAATATTAAAAACAATACTAGTGCATTGATCAACATTTGTGCTAAGTGGGAGTAGCAGCTGTGGTCTGTAATGTGGGCAGTTTGTTCACGTTGGACTTTGTTTAAAGGATTAATTAGTGAGTATCAGACTGGAGATTTCTAAAAGAGAGAGCATGAATTAAAGATTTGGAATAAGCCGAAGCTCTGATTTCTCTTAGCAGTCGTAGGAAAAAAGAAGGAATATAAAAAACTCCTCCAAATCTGGGCTTTTTCTGCAGCATTCTTCTAACCCAGCCTGTTGGGAAACGGAGTTCAAGTGAAGTTGACAGAGGATCACTGTCAATGGCCCATAAAACACAGAGGAGTGGAATGAATGAGAAACAAGCTACTTGTGACCGTGCTTGGTAGGGATGTGCAATCGCAGTGTGTGAAGCAGGAAACAGATGGAGTCAATGCAGTAACCTACTGTGGTTTGGGGCGGGGGTGGTGAGAAGGGAGTGCTAGCTGAGGTCAAGCCTACTTTTAACTGTACGGGCTTATTAACTTTAACAGCAATAATCGCAGCACGCGTACGACCACTCCTCACTTATTATAATGCTTTCTCTGGGAGGGCTTCAAAGTGCTTCAGAAACGTGAACCTTGCCAGTGGCCCTGGGAGATGGACGCTGTGGCCTCCATTTCACAGAGTGGGGGCCCTAAGGAACAGACATTAAGAGCAAAGGCCAATATTTTCAAACGCTGGGGGCCCTGGGGTATAGGGTTTTGCATCCAGATCCAGTTGGGATGGTGGTCTCCTGGGACTCAGGAGATCCAAATTCAGTTCTCTGGTCTGACATAGACATCTCGTAGGACCTCGGGAAAGGCCGGATCCTATTGCCGTGCTGGGTGATCCTTTCAGTGTAGGCGGAATTTCCACTGGCAAAAAGAGCCCTTTGGCTGGTAGAGCTAATACCGCAGGACTTTTTTTGCCGGGATAGCCAGCACTAAGGTTTTTGCCAGCAAAGCTATGTCAGCAACAATCACACTCCTACTCCATAGAGCTATGCCGGCAATACTTTTAATCAGGCCTTAGTACAGGGGCGGCCAACCCGCAGCTCTCCAAAGAAAAAATTGAAGCTCCCACACCCACAACCTGCGGCTTTGAAAGGGGCAGCATGTTTCTGTCTGCAGACTTTTTTTTTTTTGCTCGACCAAACGAGCAAAGTTGGTTTTTTTTGCTCAGCAACTTTTTTCCCTCAGCTCTTTGCTCTGTATCCACCACTATTTTGGCTCTTTGTCTGTAATGGGTTGGCCACCCCTGCCTTCATGTCTCTGTACCTCAATTCCCCATCTGTAAAATGGAGATTAATAGCACTGCTCTTGCTCACAGAGATGTTATGGGAACAGGCCTGAGGCAGCAGCTGGAACCCTGGTCCCTTTAAATCGCTGCCGGAGCACCGGCCCTCATGCTCCAGGCAGTGCTGAGGGCTGGGGGAGCACACCACGCTCTGGGTGCACTGCGAGTCAGCTTCCCTACCCCTTCTGCCCTCAGCCCCAGGCCCAGATTAGTCATTAGGATTTACCCACACACACCTTTGGAGCCTGGAACAATCCTGCCCATGGGAAAGATAAGGCAAAGCAGCCCCTCCCCTCATGGGGAGCTCAGCTGGCAGCCTGCTCCTTCTATTCCCGCCATCTGCCAGTACCAGGTATCCTCTGATTAACCATCGTGGGGTGACCAATCAGACACTAAAAATCCAGTTACTATGACCCATGACAGCTGCTTTATTCCCCCCCCCCAGCTTTCCTCACCCCCAATTTCTCCAGTGCTCTGCTACTGAACTGCACTAAAAATTAAAGAGATCCATTTTCATCTTTGATGTGTTTTTCTGCATTGGGATGCCACCGAGTTCTGTCCGTATGCTCAGCCGAGTTCCTCAGGCCAACGCATCTTTGTTTTTAAGGGGTCAGGCAAGCACTGGTGGCAGGTTCATTGAATTCACACCACTCTCGGGTAGAGAGAGGACAGACAATGAAAGCTCTTATCTGTTCGGATGTACCGCGTTATCTCTGAATCCAGTGTGACAGCATGTTTCCCAAATGTTGAAACTCCATGATGGCTGCATTTATCACTGACGGTTACTAACTGTAGCTAGAACGTGCCTGCTGTCTTGTAACAAGGATCAAAAATGCCCTCTAATCCCCATGACTCAAGAACGCCTCCGCGCTTTGTCCCTCGTGAGCCTCGAGAATGAAATGATCAGGTCCTTGAATTACAGTGGCTTACTTCATGATTTTGCAACCTCTAAAGCTAGGAAGACAAAATGGCTTGCTTGAGGAGCTGAGTAGAATAAATGTTAATTTGAGGTAAATATGAGGGCTTCATAATTTTTCTGTGCAATACATAATCCATACTTAGGCCCTTCCCTCCCATTAGCCTTTGGTCCCTCATAACCTTAATCGGGCCTTGCTCCACCCAGCCCATTCTGGGAGCGTGGAGCCGGTTCCCCCACATCTAGCCCAGACGCCTGCGAAGGCTGTCGGCTCTGTTGTGTGGGAATAAATACATTGGATTGTGAGGTGCATAAATGCTCCGGTCATGGGGCCATATGAATGCCTTAGACTTAGAGAGATGGTGGGTAGCCAGCTAGAATGTTATCCATGTCAGCAAATTGTCAGTGAGATACACCCTCTAGAGGCTTCTCCATCCTTCGATGTACATATCTTATTCACAGCCCTGCCGATGGTGGGGAGCAAAGGGAGCAGTTGCCCCAGGGCTCAGAAATTCAAAAACGGTGATGGCCGGAGGCCCAGACCCTTTAAATCACTGCTAGAGCACTGCACGGTATAGTCTGGGCGGCTCTGAGATCTGGATGGGGGGAGGACATGACACACTGCATTCCAGGCATCGCTAAAGGCTGGCTGACTCTAGCCCTGCCCCTTTTGCCCGAGGCTCCGCCCTTTCCAGGACCAGGGAGTGCCCTCCCCCTTGTCTAGAGGCCTGGCAATTCTGTTGTCCCCCCCCCACCCCACTATTTATCACAGTTCAGTGCGTCAATCCCATGTGCATAATGAGTAGAATACCCGCCTCTGGGTTGTATGCAAAATTCTACAAACCAGGAAAGCATTAATATTGTTTGAGATTGGAAAATCCCCCAATTAAATTAAACTTGTCTCCATCCGAGTGACATGAGCTGCAGGTATCTGCACAGCCTCGTCCTGCTCTACCTTGATAGCTAAGAAGTAGCTCAGGCCCTCCATCATGAGACCAGATAAGGAAGGGAAGGATGCTGACTGCTGTTCCTTATTCCCACAAATGGATCGGATGGATGCGAGCACTGCTAATTGATGCCCTGATTCACACGTAAGCATGTGCGTAATTTTAATTAACCGATTGGCTTTGAGATGTAAGAACATAAGAATGTCCATCCTGGGCCAGACCAAAGACAACACAGGGGCTGCAAGTTACATCCATCCTTACGTATTGTGGTAAAGCCATTTAGACTTGTCTCCACGCCTGACATTTCTTATCATTCCCTGATGGATTGGACCTCATTGCAGCCCACGATAATCTCTTGACCAGCCTCGCGTCTAAGTGCACCCCACTCCACAACCACTGCTCCTGTTGTGTAGATGACTTGATTTGCTTGTTAATACCCATTGAAATGAAGTTATTGAGGTTATTCTTCAGAGGAAACTTGGTTTTCCAAACACTGGCAACTGGACTAGGTGGAATCATAATGATTGATAATATTCAGCTGCTACATTGAGCTGAATCAGTGAAAGTTTTACCCTGGGCCTTGATTTCCTTTCAGTTTCTAAAGTGAAAAAGGACACAAGAACATGCCCCAATCCTTGTTTCTTCAGAGGTATCCTCCAACCACCAGATAGGGGAAGTGAGTTCAAACCCAGCTGGGGGTTGTTTCGTGCCCTGGGCCCATGTGTTGTAAGAGGAGATTAAGAAAGCAAGACAACCTATTGGTCTATAAACATGTTTTGTTTCACAGTGGCAAGTCGGAATGCTTGACTGCAATGTATGGAAGCGGAAACAGATGCGTTCGGTACAGTAATCGTCTGTGGTTTGGGAAAGGAGGGTGAAAGGGAATTGTGGAAGGTTCCTCTACTAGTACGCTGGAGCTGAAGGTCAATTTCAGGATGAAGGGTGACTGCTCTTGCAGTGCCTTGTGTGATACTAGAGGGATAAAATTCGGACATCAGTTGATCTACACAATTTGCTAGGCCAACAATCCAAAATGAATAATACCGGGTGAAAACTGATCGCCAGAGTAGAATTGATTTTCCCCAAGCCTGCCCACTCTGCCCCACCCTATCACCAGAAGGAGAAAGGCTCTGGCCCACAAGGTGAGGGATGTTTCTTGCCACCAAAGGGAGAAGGACATGAAAGAGCTCCCAGGAAGGCCTGCCAGCACGAATACACATCTGCAGGAGGATTTGAAACGTTTGCGGGGAGGTTTTGGAGCGATTTGAAAAACTGAAAAATTTCCATCCTCCCCCCCTTCAAATTAAGCCTGTGTTCAGGGGACTGACAGACTTTCCAGGCTCCTGGGCCAGGGGACAACTCTGTGCCTCCGGAAGGGTGGGGCTGGCAGCCATCCTCAGTGCAGCCGCCAGAGCCACCAGGAACGCACCCCATGGTGCTTTGGTGGAGATTTAAAGGGCCCAGGGCTCCAGCTGCTGCCCCAGGCCCTTTGAATTGTCGGGCTTTTGAATTGTTGTTGCCCTCTTTACCCCTCCCACCCCAGCTGCCGGTGAACCTGCCTATGTTTAGGGCTTTGTTACATAGCAGGACTGCCAACTGTGGTTGGATGAATTCCTGGAGATTCCATCACATGACAAACTCTTTCGCTAAAGGCGAATCTTCAATTCCTGGAGACTCCAGGACACTCCTGAACGGTTGGCCACCCTACTGGCGAGTGGCTATGTGGTATGTGAATTTAAAATCCGCACTACGCACCAGAATTAAAACACAGAGAGGCTGTATCTTTTTTTCCGTACAGTAGGCATGTACATCGTGGGAACCAGCTCTTCGATAAAGCTTTCTTGCCTGTTTCTAGTTGACCAGTGACATTTAGAGTGTTGAATGCTGGTTTTATTTGTCGTTCGACAAGGCCCACCGCCGTGCGTGAACAGATGATCTCGTTGATGTTCTGCCAAGACAGGTCCCCGTTGGCCTGTTCCTCTACAGTCAAAAAGCCACAGTCTGTCATCTCAGCCTACAGCTGGTTCACTATTAATGAGCGTTAACTGTGCTTGTTTGCTAAGCAAATGGGCATCCTATCGGAGTGAGCCCTTTATGTGGGATGGTCCAGCGCAGTAGGAGCACCTCGGAGGAATCATTCCTTGTAAACTGAATAGCCCCTCACAGCCTCACTACCCAATTTGCTCCACTGGGCCGTAATTTCCTAAACCCAGGAGGTAGCCAATCTTCTCACCAGGGTCTGGCCAGCGTAGCAGGCAGGGCTTTCCAGTGCTCTGATTTCCTCAGGGGGAAGAGGATAGGGCATGCCACTCCTGCCTTTCCCCATTGCCCACGTGGCCATAGAAAAGTAGGGCACAGCCAAACCCTGTAGAAACGAAACTCTCGCCACATAACTTGCCTCAAAGGGAGGGGAGAGAAGAGAGGAAGCCTGGCTCCAAGTCCCTCCATCCTCACCCCCTTTGCCTTGACTTGGGCCAGCTGAGGAGAACAGCTGGAGACTTTCCATGGGGCGAGGGTTGGATTAAGACATGCCGAGGCCCTAAGCTATGTCAGGCTTAAGAGGCCCCAGAGCATTGCCAAAAGATATGTGGTGTTCTAACAGAATGGACAATGGAAATAGAAACAATGAAGTTTTATATTTGCATATGCACCAGTAGATAGGTGAGGATGCAACTAAAGCGAGCAATTTTTTTTTGCATTTAGAGGCCCCTCATAATCTGAGTCCCTAAAATGTAGTTTAGTGAGCTTGTGCATAAATCCGGCATTGCGTGGGGCAGGCTGTTCATTCCCCCGGAGGGGATAAAGGAAGGAGGAGTGGAGCCCAGCCCCCCCTACATAGACACCATAGGGAGAGTTCTCTCTGCTCTCTGGCTGGCTCAGAAAGCTTCACCTCTTGTTTCACTTGATTTTACCTGCTGCTAAAGTCTGGGCTCTCTGAGGCCAGGTCTATACTAGACCCGTCAGCTTGGCCTAAGGGACGCAACTCCAGCTATGCAGAACACGTAGCAAATGCTCCCATTGGTTTCCCTTACTCCTCACAAAAGCAGCTGTACCCCATCCCATCCGGGGCACCCTCTGAGTTCAATTTAGCGAGTCTTAACTAGACTCGCTAAATCGAACTCCGGAAGATGGATCATGACAGCATCGATCTTCCGTTTAGTGTAGACAATCCCTGAGGCTCTTCCCCTCTCCAAATTCCCCAGCAGAAGGAGTGCTCAAGGCAGGGTCTATGTGACCCAGTTTAGCCTCTGTCCTCTCAGGCCCTGAAACTGACAGTCTTTCAAGGATCCTTTGACTAGCTTTCAGGCTAAGGAACTGTATCATACATCAAGTTCCCAGCCTATATTGATTCTCACTTGCTCCAATCTGCCTGGAGGGCAGCAATGCTGATTACCCACACACCTCAAAAGCCTGATGCTACTTCAATGCGTTTCCTTTGATTTACCCTGGCAGAGGATCTGTCCTCGTATTTGTGTCTGCCATTCATTACTCTTATTTGACCCAGAAAATAAATGTGCGCGGTTTCTCCCCCGTTCCCCCCAAGAAGATGAGTCAGGTTTTAAAAACACATGACTCAAGCCTGCCTCTTGCATATTTGTCAACAGTACTTAACATCAGATCTCTTCTACTACCCCCTCGATAGTTATGCAGCACCACTTACTTCCTGTATCCAAAAGCATGCTCATAACCCTAACCCCACGGGCCTCAGGGAATGCCACATTATTTTTAAAAGTAATGTTTTGAAAGAATTACTGTTGGTGTCTCAGCTGGAGCTTTATAATTTGAACCATTCCACTTCAGCACTGAAATCATCTGTGCTAAGGGAGACTGGCTTGGGAAAAAAAAAGTCCAACTGGTAAAAAACTTGGCTTGGAGACTGTGCATGAGATCAGCCGAGTCAACTGGCCTGGGAGATTGAACGAATCTCGACAGACTGGGTGTCAGTTAAGGTCCTGATCGTCAGATGTATCAAATTATGAAACAGTGGAATAATTCATTCTCTTTCGATCACACCCTCCTGTGCCACAAACAGCTTCTGTCTTGGGGCTGCTCAGTGTTATTGTGTGTGACCATTTGAACAAACAAATAGACGTTAAAAAGGAGAATGTCTCTTCGTATTATGCTGGGAGTTAATGAAGTGATGATTAGAAAGAAGGTCAGAGTCAGCATTTCAGTTGCTAAGTATCCAGCCATTTATCCCACAATAAATTCCAAAACATTGTAGACGGAGGACAGGTCAAATTATCCATCAGCAGGCCTGACTTATGGTCCACAGGGTCTCCTGCAGATATCACCAGTCTGCTTGTACCCTTGATAATTTCATGACCACTAGGCTCAAATTAGTTCCTGCTTCAGATGAAGAGAAGGAGATTGAGGGAAGAGCTGGGTGAAATTTTTTAGATGATGCTTTTGAGGTTTTTTTTAAAAGGCATTTTTGACAACACCAAAATATTTTGCACGTTCATGTCAATTTCACCAAATGATTCATTGTTCATGCGAAAACTTCTGAAAGAGTCCAAATCATTTTTGACTTTTTTTTTTTTTTACACAAAAGGTTTTCATTTTTCAGTTTGAGACAATGTTGTTTTTGGAATTGCCTTCAAAAGTATTTTTAAAAATGTACAAACCCTCTGAATTGAAATGTTTTGTTTCAGGCAAGATGCGATGTTTTGTTTAACTCAAAACACATTTTTTTTTATGTGTTGAGTTGCTGAACATTTTTTACAATGGTTTTTGGTTCAACTCAAACCAGTTTTTAGTCATTCTATTTTTCAGAATGGCCAGAGAATGAAAAAATATCGATTAGTCACAGGGCTGGGCTGGCCTTGCCATGAGGCGAACTGAGGCGGCCACCTCAGGTGCCAGACTGTGGTGGGGGGCGGGGGGGCACCACTAGTTCACACTTTTTGAACAAGGCATTTTAAGTTCTCTTTTATTGGGGTAGGTAGCAGAGCAGTCCCATGAGAGGAGTAGAACAGGAAGAAGGCAGAATTGAGACCTTTCAAAGTTTTGGCCCAAGCAAGGGGACATGGGGGCGTCATTTGAGCTCCCCGCCTCAGGTGCCAAAATGTTGTGGGCTGGCCTGATTAGTCACGCAGCTCTGATTGGGGGACTTGGAAGGGCGTGGTCCTGGATTTGCAAGCACTGTAAGCAGGCTCTGTCTTTGTCTCTTCCAATACTAGATTGTTTTCTATATCAAATCTCTGTTCTTCAGTGCTTTCTCTACTTTGGAGCTGCCACTTCTCCAGGGAGATGATTCTTGCGGCTACAGGACTGCAGGGAAATTGTATTGATATTCCAGCAATACGTGCTATTTTATCTCAGTACTCCTGGTTAACACCATCACACAACAGCTGTCGCAAAGAGCTGTGGGAAATCGCTGAGGGCTGAAAAGATAGCAAGACGTCACGGAGGGTATGTCTACACTACAGTGTTGTTTCGAAATATCTAATTTTGAAATAGTTATTTTGAAATATCTTATTTTGAAATAACGCGTCTACACACACAATGCATTTCAAAATAGCTTTTTGCTATTTTGAAATAGCGCGTCCACACTGATTGGACGCTGAATCGCATTTAAGGCCAGCCGGAACTGTTTCCGGCAGGGCATCAGGTCAGAAGTTACCTTGTGGCCAGGGCGGCCAGCAGGGCACCCGGGGAAGGGCTGGAGGCCCCCTATTTTGAAATAAGCATCTACACAGCGCTTATTTCAAAATAGCAATTTCGAAATTGGCACTGTTCTTCGTGGAATGAGGTTTACCAATTTCGAAACAAGCCCTCCGCTATTTTGAATTAATTTCGAAATAGCAGTTGGCTTGTGTAGACCCTAGGAAAGTTATTTCGAAATAACAGCTGTTATTTCAAAATAACTTTGCTGTGTAGACACACCCGGAGTCGGTCATTTCTTTTTACCTTTGTTTAAAATACTATTTTTATTTTAAAAGCACAACAGGAGTAAATCAGAGTTGTGGAATAAAATTAAGCTGCTAGCTAAACAAGCAGGCAGGCCTCCTACAGGTCCAGTTTTATATCTGGGGGTATATCTACACAGCAAAGTTATTTCAAAATAACAGTGTGTAGATGCGTTATTTCGAAATATCTTATTTTGACTATTTTGAAATTAGATATTTTGAAATAACGCTGTAGTGTAGACATACCCTCAGAGAGCAGCTCTCCACCTCAGATAGCTCTAATTACCTGGGTGTCTGAGTACCTTATAATCCTTCGTGTATACTGTGCACACATGTGTGGGAAGGAAGTACCCTTTTTCCCATTCCACTAATGGAGAATTGAGAGCCAGGGACTAGTTTAAAAAAAACACAGAAAAATTGTGGTAGGAACTTTAGCCTAGACCAGGGGTGGGCAAATACCAGCCCATGGGCCGGATCCGGTCCACCAGGGTTAGCTCCCGGTGGGTCCCCACCACTATATTTACATTCATGGCCACAAGAACGGCCACTCACAGCTCCTGTTGGCCATGGATCACCGTTCCCGGTCAATGGGGAGCTGCGGGGAGTGGTGTTCCGGTCCACACTGCTTCCCGCTGGTCCCGTTGGCTAGGAACAGCGATCTGTGGCCAATAGGAGTGGCAATTGCCTGCCCCTGCGGCCGGGCAGTTAAATGTAGCAGCAGCGATCCCTGACAAGCCACCGCCATGTTATCACCCACCTCTGGCCAAGACTCCTTCCCTAGCCACTAGCGTTCTGCTCCTGCCGACTGTGTGAATTCTGGTTTGACCAGACCCAAAGGCCGACTCTAGTGCTAACCTGAGGCCTTGTCTCCATGGACCAGGAGAGCAAGGCTGCAGGTGCAGGAGCAGTAGGGGCGTGGGGCTGGGGAGGTGACAGGGGATGGAGGCACTCCCCCCCCGACTTCGACTGCTCCCATTGACCGGAATTCCTGGCCAATGGGAGCGACGGGGGTGCAGCCTGAAAACCAGTGCAAGGGGCCCGTTCCGGCGGAGAGCCACTTTCTCCTGCTGTGAGGCAGAGCCTGCGAGCCAGATGCGCCAGTGGCTTGCTCTGACTCTGGCCCGTGTGGCTTTTAAAACCAGCCCTGGAGCCCCCGCGATGTTCCCTCTCCGCTGATTAAGCCTCGCGTGGCGCCTCAGGGCTGCAGCGAGATGAGAGGCCTCTCCCCAGCCCTGAAGCTGCTGAGGGCAACGGGGAGATGCCTGGCCCCACTGGGGGCAGCTGTGGGTGGCAGGGAGGCACCGCTCCCTGCTGGCCCCAGCATGTGGCAGCTCTGTGCTGGGGCTGGAGGGGAAGCAGCCGGCGCAGTAGGTTTGGCTCTTAGGTGGGGGTTGGGCAGCCTGCCTTAGCACCACTGCCCAGGAAAGCCAAGCCCCAATCCCGCCCCCGCCGCACTCAGAGCCCTCTCACAAAACCCGGAGCCACTTTCTGCACCCCAATCCCCTCGTCCCTGGCCCCACCCCAAAGCCCACACCCTCAGCCCAGACTTGTGTGTGAGCAAAGCCCATGCAGTTCCTTGTGGGTGGATCTAGTTGTCTCTGGACGTAGAGCCGGCTCTTACATGGCGAGGATGTGTCCATAAGTCCCTTGGTGTCCGGTGGCGGCAGGAGGAGACATGAACTGGCCTGTTAGGTCATGTCGTCCTCTCCTGTGGACCAAAACGTCCTGTGATATTTTCCAGGGCTTTGCCCAAACCACCGTACTATGACTCAGACTTTGGGTCTCTTCCTTTGGGAGTCCACAGTCTGGTGGATCGCACAAGCAGGACTCTGTTTTGTGTTCAGGCAACATTTGCTTCAGTTGCACTGCTCCCAGTGACACGCTCCATCTGCTCACCCTCCCCTTCCTGTGGCCCATGTGCAAGTCAAGAGAATAACAAACGAGTGCTTAAAGTTGGGAGCCTAAATCCACATATAGGCACCTAAGGAAGTGCCTGTATTTTTAAAAGAACTGAGCCCCGTTGAAATTAGGCCGTGTTTTCAGACTCCTAAACACAGCTTTAGAAGGGGATGTCACGTTTTGAAAGTCTTCGCCAGAGCATATGACCATAAAAGGAAACTCCTCCGCAGACCTCACCACATGCCTATGATATTCGTGTACGGTACCAGGGTCAGTCAAGGCTAGGAGATTCATTCCTCTGGACATCATAAGAACGTAAGAATGGCCATACTGGGTCAGATCAATGATCCATCCAGTCCAGTATCCTGTCTGCCAATAGTGGCCACTACCAGATGCCCCAGAAAGAGGTAATGCTCATGCAATCCCTCCCCTGTCACCCACCTCCAGAGAAACGGAAGCTAGGGACACCATTCCTACCCATCCTGGCTAATAGCCATTGATGGACCTAACCTCTATGAATCTATCTAGCTCTTTTTTGAATCCTGTTAAAGTCCTTCACCACATCCTCTGGCGAGGAGTTCCACAAGTTGACTGTGTGACTCATCTTACTTCAGTTCCATGTCAGGAATTCGTGAACCTAGAGTTTCTACTTCAGGTCAGATTCCTTCAGCGGACAGCAACATGAGGACAACTTTCTAAGGAGGCTTTTCATTTGGCCCCTTCTGTATTTGCAGGCACATAATTTTACATGTGCAAAAAAACCCAAAACCCAATGACACTTTCTCAGGCAGTTATTAGCACTAACAGCTGTGCCTGCCAATGCTGCTGGTGCAGCCAAGGAGACCCGCTGAAAATCAGTTCCAGGTTGTGTTACTTGTCTGCAGGTTGGATGGCAGTCACAGCCCTTGTTGCATGTCTAGAGGCATCGGATTCTATGGATTCTATGGTCTTTGGCAGGTTCTTCTCTTCAACCAGGCTCTGAGCAAACATTGGACACTGAACAAGTCCCCTTTTATGTGATACAGACAATAGGTTGCTGACGCGGGATGCACTGGCCTGCCGGACAAGCGTGGGCAAGCCAAGCCTGCTCTGGGCCACAGTAACATGGGGACAGCAAGACTGACCTTTCTCACGCACTCCGAAGTCTCAGCGTTGGTGTTGTACTGGGGTGGGCCCAGGGGGGAGCCCTTTAGAGTCTTCGGTAGATCTAATGTAACAACTGTCATTTTCATATGGATGGAAAGCACCTCGTCATTCTTTTCTGCTGGGTCCAAATCCTATTCCCATTCGAGTCAAGGGGGCTTTTGCCATTGATTTCCATGGAATTAAGACCTGGCACCCTATGAATGAATATCTGACATATTTATTTGGTTTCATTATGTTGTCATGAGCTTTGTCTGAGAAGAAAATTAGTCCTCTCTCCTTTGAATTAGTGCCTCTCCCAGGTCCCCTAGCAGCCATAGGGAACCCTTGCGGTCTTACACATCCACTTCAATTTCCTTCAAATCGCATGTTATAGCCTTTACCACCGAACAAAAGCTTTTTGTACTACAGCAGCAAAAATAGCAAGGGAGATGAGGATGAGGGACATTGCACATATTACACTGAGTTGGAGGAACTCACTGTAAATTGTACATTGACTTTTCCAGATTCCCCCAAAAGGTTTGTATCTTGGGCATAGAAAACTCTCCAGAGTTTACAATAACTTCTTCAGCGATAGATACTCAGTGCATACTTGCCTGTAGGAGGAAATGGAATATATAAAATACTCTCCTTTAGAAGGGATACCATCTTTTGGATCACTTTTTAATGTAAGCATGTTGGACTTTTGGATTGAAGGAAAAGTTTGAGGAGGAATGTAGGGGAAGAAAGGGAGGGGAACAGCAATCTATTAGGCACAACAGAGTAAATCCAGCTCTCTTGACTTCAGTCAGTTACAGTAAGGATGGAAGAGGGATGAATTTATCCCCATGGGTCAAGGTTTCCAGAGCCTCAACCCAGGCTGAAGTTTTGCACTTGCAGTTTGGTGAGCAAATGTTTGCTAGACATGGGCTTGATCTGAACCTGGGCCCAGATTTCTTCCAGTGTTCATGGCTGTTCAGATCTGGAGGGGTTGGTTCAGTCCATTTCAGGACTTGAGGGCCAGCTGCAAAGCTACAGTGTGAATCTCAACATCTTTGAAAGTTGTGGGGCTTTCAGACATAGCGTTGGTCCATCTCTAATATGGGTTGAACCTCTTTAGCCTGGCATCCTCGGGACCTGACCGGTGCTGCACCAGAGAATTTGCCGAACCACAGGAGCTCATATTGTCTAACAGCATTACTAACACTTCCACTGCTTGCTGGGCTCTTAGGGGTAAATTAGAGATAAATAACAGCACAGAACACTGAGAGCCAGGACTGTAAACAAACTTTATGGGACCACGGGAAACTTGGCCACACCCATGACAAATGAACATTCAGCTCACTAAAATCATGCTGGACCCCAGATGTTGCCGGACCCGAGCGTGCTGGCCTAGAGAAGTTCAACCTGTATTTATTTAGGCAGAAGCTTTGTGTGTGTGTATAATTCCCATTTACACTTGCGAAATCAGGCTGTGGAATGCGTTCTTATTAGTGTGCGTAAAAGTGCAAGCCAGTGTTAGAAGCCACTTTTAAACTTGGCTCAGTACATCCAGTAGAAGAAACCATTCGTATCCCTTCACCACTTATTCTTCTAAGAAACAGTGACCGCTAGGTTGCATACATCAAATTGCTATTGTGTCTATTGTTTTAGCAACTTCTGCAGAGTAGCATTTCTAACTGGTGGCCTCGGGCTACTCTGTTCGTTTTAGCCCTGATTCGCTCACACGCACCGGCTTAACGTTGAGTCGTTTCATCTAGCAGTCAATGGGAAATGTTGCATGTTTGACATCCAGCCCGGGTCTGAATTGGAGGCCTGGCTGACCACAGACACAACCGATGATAGCCGAGAAGGATTCCCACTTGTACTGGCCTGGAAGGAACAATCTGGTGTTTCACTCTGGCAATGAAAAAGGACCCTGAGCATTCAGTAGTAATAAGTATTTTTTCAACTTTCAGCAGAGGGAAATTCCTTGCTGCTGATGTTGCTTTTTAAGGCAAACCACAGGGTCCAAGAGCTTGACTCCAGCCCAGCTTTCTCGCTCAGGATACGCAACAGCTGTTTCATTCGGTTAGATTTCAGAACAGGGCTTGAAGGCAACACCCGTAAGTCAGTGGCTGGTGAGTAACTGGTGAGTAAGTGTCCTCGGATGTCTGTGCAAACAGGCGCATCCTCCGAGCAGACTGAAACAGCTCCCGAGGGATCCGAAGAATGCACGGGCTTCAGCGAACCTGTCTGAGCAGATGCTGTGCAGAGATTGGCACCGGAATGCTGGATCCAAGCCCACTGCAAACTTCAGGGAAGTTCGATTCTTGCTTGGGGCCCAGCTCTGTAGCGGTAAAACACTCACAGGGTAGGCAGGTCAGCGTGTCCATGAATGGAAAAGAATTTGGTCAGTGTCTCTTTGTTCTATGACATTTACTGGCCACACTGCTAATAGGTAACCGATCTCTCCTTTAAAAAAGTCTTAGTTCCCAGCAGCTCAATAGGTTGCTTACCGCCACCTACAGCAAAGCTCTCAGCATGGGCCATGCTTGTATTGTCTTTTTCATTTATTAACCAGCTGCAAATGCTTCTGTACTGTCAAAGGGTGCCCTATAGGCGGTATCGTGCTGCATAGGAAGGTTAAAGACCACGTGTCTTGCCTCACTGAGCCTACAGTCCAAGAGCAAACGGTCCTATAGCCCCCAAGAGCCTGATTTAGCTGCCATTACACCCTGCTCTTGGGAGTAGCTACGCCAGTGTACAGCTCTCGTGGATGTGTGGTGCACTCCTCTTAGAGTGAGGTGGGTGCTGGAACTTCCATCCCATGGGAAAGGTTGCATTGCAGAGAGCAATTCTGGCTCTGCATTGCAATCCAAAGGTGGTGGTGTGAACTGTTTCACAGGAGAGACACCTCCAAAACCTCCCATTTTGGAAGGACCGAAATTGGAACTTGAATAACATCTCCCAAGCCCCCGGGCCCTGCTAGCTGGGCTCCTGGAGAGACAGGAGGGTGAGCTGCCAAGGCAGCAGGCAGTTCAGCCGGCATTCCTGCCTGTCCAAAGTTTAGAAGTTTCCATGGAACATTTCGGGTCCCTCGGAATGGCACTTTGCAACAAGGGCTCCATCGGGAAGGTGTGCCGGGCACAAGCTGAGGGTGGCCCAGTGAGTTTGCAGTGGGTGCCGGCCCCCAGTGTAGATCACCCATGTGTGAAGGTACTTGCAAGCTTCCTGCTGGCTGCAGGGAGAGCTGGACCAGACCATAAGGGAAGTGGTCAGAGCAACGCATCAAGAGGTTTGGTAGATCCTCCGTCACGGACACCTCCTGCACCAAGGCCGGCTGTTTCTAGAAGCTCCGCCAATCAGGCCATCTCTGCCATAATCAGCTGTGCCCCAGCGTATTGCTAGAAGTGTGATGCTGGCAGCAGCTGGCTTCCTGGCACCCCAGGCTCCTTCCTGAGCACTCTGTCCGTAGGACTGTTTCACAGATGGCCCATTGGACGCTACCGACTGGCCTGCATGCTAATGCACAGACTTGTTGCAAGCTCACGTTGCAGCTAAATATATCCTTTTAGATCCTGAGCCAATCCAGCTTGGGCCAAATCCCCCCCTTCCTCCCAGTACAAACTTTTGATTTCTTTTTTCTCACGTTGTTACTTTGGAAAAGGGGTTTTTTCCCCCTTCTACTCGAAGTCTGAGCTGTATAAGAATCGTACACGCTAGCCCCCTCCACCTGCCAAAAGTGCACTCTCTAATCTGGCGTGCAAATGAATCTCTGCTAGTTGGCCCCACTGGGATTCTACAGACCACACCGGGAAAACAAAACGTGCGTGTACTTTGTGTGACACTCACGTGATGGCTTGCGATGACAATGTGAGGTTCTCCATAATGACTACCAGTTGCATCTGCACTTCGAATGCATTCCTTCAATTAAAATTCCTTCTTCGACAGCAATGTGCAAGGAGTTTGGCCTTTACTTTTTAAAAAGAAATGAATTGGTTTTTTGTCCTGAAAGGGAAATTGTCTATTTTGAGGCCAGCCCAAGAATTTGGCTTTGTGCTGGGGATCTGAGCAGCAGAAGAGAGATGATTATGCAAGCACAGATATGGGGACGCGTGCTCTGAGATCCATCTATCTTGCCCACCCACTCTCGGTTCACAAGGGTTCTTCTCACCTTCGGGGGGTGGAAGGAAAGAAGAGTCCATAAGACAGTTGTACCTTGTGTTGGTGCACATGAGTGGGGCCTGGAAAGTGACCTTTCACCCTCTGCTCAGGTAGGTCATTACCGCTGAATCGTAGCTTGTATGAAACAAGCTATTGGTCACAGATCAGCTTGTACTGAATAGGTGACCTCTGTTCACTATACTATAATTAATCTCATGAGCCATGTCTACACTATGCAGAGATCGATGCTACCATGGTTGATCTTCTGGGGTTTGATTTAGTGGGTCTAGTGAAGACCGACTAAATCAAACTCAGAGGGTGCCCCCATCGGCGCTGATACTCCTGCTCCTCTTGAGGAGTAAGGGAAGCCGACGGGAGTGTTTGCTCCCGTCAACTTCCCGCTGAGTGGACAGCGATTTAAGATACATAGATTCCAGCTATGTAATTTTAAGCCAACCCTCCTCTCGAATGTAGATGAGGCCACTGTGATCTGATGGTTCCTTCTGTCTTCCCCTGGGTGTGTGCTATCATCCCTGGTGTTCTGGAGAGCCTCCGCTCCATGCATGATCTGTGCGCATAGGGGCGCTGGCCAAAAATCCTCTTTTAGATCCTTTTTTAGCAAAAGAGAAACTTTCCCGGGGGAAATTCCAATTTGCTGCTAGATTGGATGGGGGAGGCTGTGGCAAAGAAGCAAAAATGTTTAGGGGGAAACCAAAAATGAGCTTTCTTTGGCTACTCAAACACTGGGAAAAAAGGTGATTGAAGTGGGCCATTTCCTGCAAAGCTGCAACATTGCGGGACTTTCTTTTATTTCACACAGAAAAGAAGACACGTTTTCCAGGACACCCAGTGCCTGGCACAATAGCAGTGGTCTTGGCCTGGAACCTCTGCGCGCTACCACCACACAAGGAAGAGTGCTTGTGAAACCTGCTCCCCAAGCCAGCCCACTTGTGACTGGCCCTGGAGACGGAACAAATCTCCCGCCCCTAGGAACATTCCCTTCAGACGGGCCCGGCAGGCAGCCCTCTCTGTGGAGGTGCACAGAGCAGGTAGTAGCCAGGCAGATAAAAGTTCCAGAGTTGTAATTCTTCTCTGCCCAGCCCTACGCGTCCCTTCAACATCAGAAGCAGAGGGACGGCCCACTCCAAACTGGAGTCCTATGAAGGGGGGAGGCTTGGAAGAAACTTTTTCCTCCATTTGGAACACTTGGCGTGTTCCCATCGGGGGGAGGGGAAATGGCTTCAGCAGCTTTGTTTGCCCTCCATGTGCTTCAGATTGTGTGAAATCCTATCCAGCTCTTTTCCAGCAATGTCTTGATCCTCGCTTGAGAGACCATTACATAACCTGACTTGGGACGGCGCCAGGAACCTCTTGGCTGCTGCCCAACGCAGCTACCACAGACAGCCCCGCACCCCCGTCATTACGCCGCCTTCGTCTTTGTACATGGCAAACCCGTCGGCAAAGCTGGGAGGAAGGAGGAGACAGTCGCTCTGGGAGTCACACCAAAGAGGCCTCTTGGAAGCATTGTCCCCATGAAGGATGGAAATGACCTGGAAATGCCACCAGCTTTACCTGGAGGAGATTACCTGCGCTTAAATTGCAGCAAGGGAGGTTTAGGTTGGACAGTAGGAAAAACTTCCTAACTGTCGGGGTAGTTAAACACTGGAATAAATTGCCTAGGGAGGTTGTGGAATCTCCATCACTGGAGATATTTAAGAGCAGGCTGGATAGACATCTGGATGGCACTTGGTCCTGCCATGAGGGCAGGGGATTGGACTTGATGATGATTCTATGAGATCAGCGGGGTTACAAACCAGGTCTTCCACCCCAATCATTTGTGCTGTAGCTTGGGGGTTCTTACATACTCCTGCTGGATCCTTGTGGATGGCCGAAAGCAAGCAGAGCCATGGTGCTGCTCTCCCGGCAAGCGGGTATAGTGGGGGTGTCTCCGGAGTTGGAGGGGAGTGTCCCCTAGAAAGTACAGCAGCTCTCTGGGGAGCAATCATGGACCATACACGTTAGGGCCAATCTTCTGTTACCTGTTGGGTCCTGCGCTCGCTCTGCTAATCCCAGCCTGAGGGCAAGACTCCAGTGCTTATCCGTCCTGCTAATGTAAGCACTCTGTCTGCCCATCCGCGAGAACCAACTCGAGGTTCCTTCCTGGTCTGGGTGTGTTATTCCCCCGTGGGTGGGCAGCCATTTGTGCAGTGGCCCCCAGCCGGAGCACACGCTGCTTTGGCACCACGGCCAAGGAAAAGGAAACTCGTGCGGGAAGCCCCGGGCATGCAGGAAAGGAAACCCCGTGCTGCGGGGGGCTGTTTCCGGGAGCTGGCGGTGATCTCACAGGCCTGGCTGCGCTCTTTCTCCCACCCGCTTACCCATGGAAATGTGCCTCCCTGTGGGGATTTGCAGCTCCTGTCAGGGGGCGAGGGGCAGCTTACATCCTGGGGCTGGGGAGGGGGAAGGTGTTTGGAATGTGAGCACCACAAAAACAAATCTGGGAATAATTACTGCCCGGCAGCGCCGAGGACCAGCCCCGCATTCCAGCGTGAGCCCTTCCGACATCTCCTTATAAAGCCAGCGCTCAGGCAGCTTGGCCTCCCCCGGCTGCGTGTCTGTGGCCAGCAAGCCGGAGTCCGATAACACACACTCGTCTCCTTCCTTACGCTTGCGGTCTCCTGAGTCAGCACTTTGAAGCTGACACACGAGCCCAGTTTCTGCCTCTAGACATGCCCCCGGGCCCCCTCCCTGCCAGGGCAGAGCCGGACCGGTTTTAGTCCCCTCCAGAGCCCAGCGTACCCCTGTGGACAAGAGCTGAATCAGAGCAGCCAGGGGCACCGGCTTCACTGCTGCTCTGTCCAGCTGTCTGAAAGGAGGAATTGCTTGGCACGCCATCTGCAGCCAGGCCTGCTTCCCCGACGTCGCCTGGCCTGCAGCGCCAGCGGCCATGACACAGAGAACTCGCTGTCATCTCTGTCACGGGCTGCCTAAGGGCTGGCCAGAGCGGGGCAGGAGAAGTACGATCTGCTCTCACTATCAGCGTTCATCCTTTGGCGCAGAGACGGTCCGGTTTGACCAGCCCACACGGCACTGCTGGCTTGGCTCACACTAGCTGACATGCAGGTGTTTGAGCCCCTGATGGTGCGGCTGGTCTGGTTAGGTCCTCTAACGGTGTCGCTTGCCTAGATATGTGGGCAGAGTTGGCAAGGGGGTTTGTGGCAGAGGGAAGTTCCTGGGTGGGTGTTTCCAGGGTGTGATCGGTGGCTGCTGGGGTGGATTTGCTTCAGGCTGGGGGCAGTCTGGAGGGGACTGGCCTGTCTCCCAGGGTCCGTGAAAGGGAGGGACCATTTCCTAGGAGAGGTTGTAGCCTGTCAAGGAGGTTGAGCGGAGGGCTGTAGGTGATGACCAGTGGTGTCCTGTTGTTTTCCTTGTTGGACCTGTCCTGCAACAGGCTACCCCCCTGAGACCAGTAGCACTGACAATCTCTACAGTGCTGACAGGTGGGAAAGACAGCCTGTCGAAACAGGCTGGCCTGCCCAGCCTCTCTGAGGGTCAGGCAGCTCTGTTCAGTCAGCCCCCCCCGCTACCCCTGCACGTGGCCTTCGGAGGAGGAACGTCAAGGAGAGGAGGCCGACGCGGCCGGAGAGCTGGCAACGGCTCCAACGGTGGGTGGGTGAGAAGCCCGGTTCAGGGCCAGGAGCTGCCCGAGGCCTGGGCTAGCTGGCGGCCTTTGTAGGAAAGTGGCCCTGCCCTGGCTTGTCGGGCTGACTAAAGCCCAGGTGGCTGCACCTGAAAGGAAGGGGTCTGGGTGCTGAGCCCAGCTGGGCCGGCAACTCCTTTGCCTGATGCTGTCATGACCCGGTGTCTATGGGGCTCTGTTATCCTGGAAGGGGCTGAGCTGTGCAAAGTGGCTTGGCCCGTGAGTCCCAGGAGTAGCCTGAAGAGCAGGGTGGGGACACTGAGGCAGAGTGGCTGCAATGCCGCCTTGTGCCACAAGGGGGCGCTGTGGAGCGAGACCGCTCACACAGCCCTTCTCTGTTCCCGGGTCCTTCGGGCTGACGCAGTGCTGTGTACAGGCACGTACCTAGCGCAGGGGCGAGCGGGGGGCAGACCGTAGGTCACATGGAAACCAGGCTGTGTTGAGGCAGCCAGTTATATGGGCCCCTGGTGCCCGGGCACCAGGAATACCCCTGGTTTGGGGTCAGGCTCCACCAAAGTTCAGGGCTGGGGAGAGTGTGCCGGCGTTGCAAGACTCCAGCCACGTAATCCATAGGCTGTCCTCAGCCTCCCCACGGAGACTCAGCTCTCTGAATCCCCGCAAGGGGGGGCAGCCCGTAGCAGGGGTCTCACCTCAGCTCACGAAGGCCACAAGGGTGTCCTCTGATCCCATAGCCCCTCCCCAAGTCCCCTGTGTCTTACCTGCGGGGACCGTTCCTTCTGTTTCCTTTTAACCCCACGGGAAACCGGCCGCAGGTTGCAATGAGCTAACACCTTTACCCGAGTCAGGGTCTCAGCGCGTCCCTGCTGAACCCACCGTGGCTCACAAGTGCTGCAGGGAAGGCGGAAAAACTCCTTGGTGCGCTGCTGAGCGGCCCACCGGAGAGACAACTCCTGGCTCAGTTCCAGCTTGGGCCGGGTCCAGGAGCTAAGGCCCTCTCCCTCTCCCCGCCCCCAAACAGGGGCTGCTGCTACCCCGCACTGCTGCCTCTATATCAGAGGCAGCCGCATGGGATGACACGCAGCCAATCTGTGAGACGAGCTGGTTTTTAAACCGTCTCCCCTCGCGGACCAGCTCTCGCCTGGCACCCCGCGCTGCTGCCTCTGATACGTCTTGTGTCGCACTGGCTGCCGGCCCCACCCCTGGGGCCTATAGACTAGCTGGCTAACCGATAAGAATTCATGAGGTTAATCGACTATTCAATTAACTGATATTGAACATCCCAAGCCAGAACGGAACTGTGGGGATGTGGGCTGTTGTAAGCGCCCTGGTTTTCTGAGATGCGGCACATCGGCAACTGTTCTTCCATTGGAGGAAGTGAGGACTTAGCGCTCCTGAGAACCCAGGCTGGGTTTTAAGGCCCTGATCTTGTGGTATTGGGAACATTGCCACGGAATTCAGTGAGCAGAGGCTGAAGCCCTCTGTGCAAATCTTTAAATGTAAATGGTGCTCCTGCCAATATTTGTACCACACTGGACCAGAGCCGTTACAGAGAAACAACTCTGTTTAAAAAACCGTCCATCAAAATCAAGGCGTTGATGACGAACATGAGCCCATTGTTACTTACGTCCCTGGCCAAATCTGAGCTCATTCGTTTTGCGAAAGGGAATGCAAATGACCAGCCCTTCTGAACATCTCACTCATGACGCGCGTTCCTTATCTCCTTTCTACTACCGGGATGAAAGGAGTTTGGGTCTCACTTTATCAATTTTGCATCTGTGCAATTTTCAAGGGTGACTGCGTGATTTTAGAAATGGCTTATTCGGTTATTCCAGGGGGTGATAGACTCCACTAGGGGGACAATATGTTGCTGATTGCTTCTCCCCATCAGTAACACAGGCAAACGTCTGCAACATGCTGAAACGTCTAGTAATCATGAGTTAACCCTTTAGAACAGGGGTGGGCAATAATTTTTGGTGGGGGGCCACTCCAAGATTTCGTTAAGTGTTTAAGGGCTGCACTTTTCTGTGGAGGGGGGGGGCAGAAGGGCGCATGGGGTAAGGGACTGGGCAGCAGGAGATGGCATGAGGTCTCAGAGGGTGTTTGGGTGGAGGAGGGGGTTATGACCCGGGTCAGGGAGGGGGTGTAGGTGCAGGAGAGGATTCTGGCTTGGAGGAGGGATGTAGGAAGGGGTAAAGGGTCTGGGAGGGAGTTATCACTTGGGGCACGGGTTGCAGAGGGTTTGGATGGTGATCTGGGGGAGGGAGTTGGGGTGCGGGAGGGGTTGGGGTGCCAGAGGCAGGCGCTGGCTGGGAGGAGTTTACCTGAGTGTCTCCTGGCCGGCAGCCCTGCAGCATCCCCAAGCCAGGCTGGGCTCCCTGCCTGCTGCCGCCCCAGCCCGCTTGAAAATACAGGCTGCTCCCTCCACGTGGCTCTCAACTCCGGCTGCCTCAGTCGCGCAGGCCAATCTCTCAGCTCCGATTGGCTGGCTGTTTCTAGCCAATAAGAGCTGAGAGATTGGCGGAGGTCAGTTCTTATTGGCTGGTTGTTTCTGGCCAATTGCAGCTGAGGATTGGGCTGGGGGCGGGGAGATCTCATGAAGCCTCCCCCTCCCTGCAGAGCAGAGAAACGCAGGGTCTGTGTTAAACGCAGCAGCTGCGTGTGCCTGAGGGTCCCAGATCCGGCCCCCGGGCCATATTTCCCCAGCCCTGCTTTAGAAACTATCCGTTTTACCCGGCGTCATTTGGGTCCTTAACTCAATTCATTTTTGGTTTTTCTGGAAAGTAACATGAACATGCACCTGGCTAAAGAGATGCTGCAGACCTGCTCAATTACTGACCTTCATTCCAGCCAACGCGGGGCCAAGAGCACGACACCCTTTGCCCAGCATCCGACACCTCTGCCCAGTAGCTGCCCTCAGGGTCTCTCCGTGCATCCCCGGTGCTGGACCAGAACGGTGCAGTGGGTGCACACTGGCTCAAGTCAGTTTTCTCCCAGATTCAGGAAAGCACCGGCTATGGTAACAGACAATTTTACAGCCCAGGGGATAGTGTCACATAACAAGAAGGCTCAACCACAAATGAGTGCACTGAATCATCTGGCGGAGTAACATCGCTGTGGCCGAATGCACTGCTTGCGCGGCCCAGCTACTGGCTTTATTTGCCATCCAAAATAAATACTTCCTCTGTCTCTGACATCACTCGGACATTCACCAATGTTTGCTTCCTTCTATGGAATAAATTGTACCTACCCTAGTGAGATTTCTTCATGCGGGTGCCCAGCCCAAATATGACTGCTTTGACATCCGCCAGACCGGCAGCTTTTTGGCTGGTATCTTCCCTCTGGATTTATAGTCCTGGCCCAAGGTCATTTGTGGTGGAGGATACAACAAGAGCCAGTGATTGGAGCAGCTGAATTTCTACATCTAGAAAATGATGCTGCTAATACCTCTGAAAATGCAGGAAGGACACTGATTATGTCTTGTGTCTAACGTGCTGAAAACGCCTCTATACTTTCCTTTTTGCAAGGACTGTTCTTCAGAGAACATTGCCTGTTGATCATTCTCATAGCCCTGGTCCTTACTAGGGAGGTACTGTATCATATATATAGTAACCCAATGTCTGTGACTCTGTAATGCTGAAACGCTGGCTGTTCCCTCTGGGCGGCAGTGTTGCCTCCCGCCGTGGCGCTCGGCTGACTTCTGCGCTGCTCAGCCAGGCTGCCGCGGGGGAGCAAGAGGTGCAAGTAGCCATTTGGGCGCCGTGGTCCCCATGCAGCACGGGGAGCGCGGAGCCGAAACGGCCGTTTGGGCTCCGCGGTCCCCCGCGTGAGAGGCAGGAGGGGGAGGAGAAGAGAAAGAGAGAGACGGAGAGAGAGGCAGGAGGCTGAGGAGATCTGAGAGAGAGAGAGGGGGAGGCAGGAGGAGGAGGAGAGAGAGAGATATTTGGAGGAGAGACCCGAAAATCCCGTCTTATGACGGGTTATTGGCTAGTTTCATAAGAATGGCCATACTGGGTCAGACCAAAGTCCATCCAGCCCAGTATCCTGTCTGCTGACAGTGGCCAATGCCAGGTGCCCCAGAGGGCATGAACTGAACAGACAATGATCAAGCGATCTCTCTCCTGCCATCCATCTTCACCCTCTGACAAACAGAGACAAACACCCCCCTTATTTTGAAATAATAAGCAAAGCGTCCACACTACCAAACTCGTTATTTCAAAATAACGAGCCGGTTATTTCAAAATCTGTACTCCTGTTTTCCTCAGGGAATAATGCTTATTTTGAAATAATTATTTCAAAATAGCAGTGGTATGGATACTCCGCTGTTGCTATTTCGGAATAACTGCTCTCCAGAGTCATTCAAAGTAATTACTCCCCAGGGCTTCCTGGGGCTGTAAGTCGAAGTAGCCCGTCCACATTAAGGGAGCCTGCCTCGGAGCAATTTCGAGGCCTACCCGTAGTGTGGACGCGCTATTTTGATTTTGTTATTTCAGGAGTTATTATTTCAAATGTAGTTATTTTGAAATAATTTCCTAGTGCAGACATGCCTATAGGTAGGGGAACTGAAGGGTACTTTCATAAGACACCTCAGCTACAATTGGCCACATTTTCAGGCCGCTCCCCCTTATATACACATTGAATTCATACACATACTAACCGAACTGTTCATGTGCAGAATGGGTATTCGTATGCCCAGATTGGATGCGCTTTCCAATTAAGGAGTCATGGGGAACACTTGGCTGTTTAAATAATTCAAAACCACACAGAACAACACAGTGCAAATTATTAACCACTTAATTTTAAGAGAACTGGTCGCTCTGCCATAAACCCATTAGCTCAGTCACGTACACTTCTGGGGCACACTTTGATGATGCAAGCAGACACCTTTGAAGAACATCCCAAATGAATATCACAGTGGTGCAGGCTCTGGCTTGCTAGACATTTGAGTAAAAGGGAGCTGTCAAAGTGAGACTGTATCTGGACTTCACTCTGCATGATGAGGTATGTCGGTAAGAGGCAGGCAATGGTAACCTGCCCTCTAGAGCCACTGCGCATGAATTTCCTCTGCAACGTGCAGGCAGAGGCCTATCAGACGTCACCATGCACAAGGCCTAATACAAACCAGGGGAATGTGCAAAATAAGAGTTGATTTGACGGAAATCCTGTTGCTCAACAAGCGTGTGTTGGGAACATACTTGCCAGGGCTGTCCAAAGAAAGATGCTGGTCAGCATTGTTGAGTTAATGAAGTTACTGTGTTGAAAATGCCCCTTTTTTTGCTGTTTCTAACCACGTGCCAGCAAGGATTGACCATGAATAAGAGGAAAAATGGAGCCATGCAGCCTCCAGGGAGAGCCCTCAAGCAGCCTAGGGACAAAGCAATAGGTGGGCAGCCGCACCCTCTGGACTGATGGCTTCATGCTGGGTGGGAGTCACTTGCCCCAGACTTTGTACTGGTGGCTTCATGCTGGATGGGTAGCACCTGCCCCAGGCTATGCCTGGAAATGGTCATCTCTACTCTCATGAGCATGGGGGGCATAGCCCTTTGGAGTGTCCTCCACTCCCTCCCAACTCTAAAGTACGGGTAGTCCCCCTCACCGCAGTATCTCAGCATCTTCCCCAGGCCTGTGAGAGGTAGGGAAGAGCCCCTGGACCATTTTGCAGGTGGGGAGCTGAGGCCCAGAGTGACTTACCCACAATGCTACAGGCAGTCTATGGCGGATCAGGGAAGGACCCCAGGTCTCCCATGTTCCTAGCTTGCACCCTCCCCACTGGACAACCCGAACCCTAACCCACTCCTGTTACGGCACGAGAGCCGGTCCCAATCTGACCCTAAAGCTTCTCAGATCACATAGCCTCTCTCTTAGCAAAATAATTGTGCGGGGTGGCTTGGTCCTCATTCCTTCCAGAGCAGGAGAAAAATCAGGGCCGTGTGTTACGGAGGGCACCAGACCAACACGATAAGCTTTTAGCTCTGGCTAAAGAACAGTATGAGGAAGTGACTTTTAATGGCATTCCCCCCCACCATCCCCCCTACATACACCCATTCTCTCATTCTCCCTTAAGCCTTGGCCCATCAAAATAAGGGATTTTTTTAGAGGAAAGTGAGGAGAGCTTTTAGGTCACTCTGAGGAACAAGTTCTGGTGGCAAAACCTTTTCTTAATGCTGATTGAAGGAGCCTGACTTCATTCCTCCCCCTCCCCCCTTTAACTTTTTGCGGGAATCAGCTCCCCTGTTCATTAGAGCAAGGAAAGAGGCAGCTGCCATGTGGGGAGGCTACTCGGAGTGGTCGTTCTGTGACCTATACAAACGAGACAAACATGATGAGGGGGCTGGAGCATGATTTATGAGGGATTTGGGCTTATTTAGTCTGCAGAAGAGAAGAGTGAGGGGGGATTTGATAGCAGCCTTCAACTCCCTGATGGGGGGTTCCAAAGAGGATGGAGAGAGGCTGTTCTCAGTGGTGATGGATGGCAGAACGAGGAGCAATGGGCTCAAGTTATAGTGCGGGAGGTCTAGGTTGGATATTAGGAAAAACTATTTCTTTAGGAGGGTGGTGAAGCACTGGAATGGGTTACCTAGGAAGGGGGTGGAATCTCCATCCCTAGAAGTGTTTAAGTCTCAGCTTGACAAAGCCTTGGCTGGGATGATTGAGTTGGGGTTGGTCCTGCTTTGGGCAGGAGGCTGGACTTGATGACCTCCTGAGGTCTCTTCCACCCCTGTGAGTCTCTGAATCTATGAGAGTGTGGCTCCAGGTAGGGGGCTGCATTGTGCTACACGTTGTACACAAGGATAGTGAAGTAAAATTCAACCCAACCTTAACGATGGAGCTGCTCCTGTGTGTCTGCCCCAGGTCTGAAGAGCTTGGTCTTGATGCAGGTGGTTTTGCAACGCCACATGGTTACAAACTTGAACTTCCGTTTGAAATTAATGTAGACTCTGAAGGCTAAACTATGAGGAAACCACCTAAGCTTCCCCCCGGTTGCCTATCAAAACCATTAATTTTGCGTGATTTCTCCATTCAAAAACAACAGATCAGTCCCAGTTTGCTAGAAAATGATTGGCCAAGTGTAGTCGAAACTAGACCTGGGTTCACCGAAAAGGTCTCTGAAACTTTTCAGATCTCTTCTTGAACGTCGTCTGATTTTCCTCACTTGTAACCAAACTCAAACCCAGGCCAATTTTGTCCGGTCCCGTGTTTCATCATGAACATTTTTTCACAGCTCTAGATTTGAGGACTATCAGAGGTGGGCAAAGCACAAACTCCCATAATGGGACTTACTTCTTTGTGTCTCTTCCTCTGTGTATGAGGATGAAATTGTACTTCACAGTAGCCAGTATCGGAGTCAAGTGAATTAGTAACAACGTGGGAGAAAAGGGGGGGAGGGTACATTTGATTCACTACAACCCTTGCACCATTTTGTTCTCTATCTAGACATTTCAAATTAGCTCACAGAGGGCTATCTCAGGCTGTTGTAAAATGAGTGCGGAGAGGCAGAGACTTTGGCTAGAAACCCACAGTGTAATGCATAGACTAAGGCGTGCCAAAAATACTGAGCTAGACAACGCTCTGATGGTATTTCCTCACACAAGCCCAGCCAGGTGGTGCTTTATGTCAAGCAGCGTGAGTCAATCCTCCACGGAGGTCGCCCAAATGGAAAACAGATGGCAGGCTCGCCCACCGCGGCAGGTTCGGTCCCTTGAAGTGAAAAGCGGAGGAGGGGGAGGATGCCTGAGCCGTGGTAACAAACGATGTGAGGGAGGAGCGTCAGTCGTCGGGGAATCTCAGCTTGGCCCCGTACGACAGCTGCGCTCTGTGCGCTGGTCACGTTAAGGCTGCGTCCGCCACACTTCAGTTAATCCTTTGGGCCGACGCCGAGTAGTTTAGGAGTTGACCTGGTGACAGTTTTCTTCATAGCTCTTCAGCTAGCGTGAAGCCGACGAGCCGTTTAAACTCTCCTCCCTTTGGCCTGGCCACAGTTTCTCCACCACAGCGCAGTTTTCAGGGCATGAGCTAATGAAATCCAGACTCGACAGCGAAGAAAGGACCGGGCCTTCAGCGCCTTCCTGAAGGCAGACTTTCCCTTTTTAAAATGCCGACGCTCGCAGCAGGCAACAAAACCTGTTCCCGTCGGCCAACATTGCTCAGCCACTGGCGTGTAGAGGTGCTAGATTCACTTGTATTTAAGATTTAGTTGACTTAAATGCCAACAGAGCTTACCACCCTGTAATACAGAGCTACTCACCTTTGGAAGCCCCGGGGGCCACAATGATACTCACAGCACATGCTGAGGGCTGCAACTTAGACTACGGTTACACTGCCGGGTTTTTTTTTTTTGCAGAAGAGGATATGCAAATCACACTCTCATTTGCATATTGTCTTCCAATTCTTTTTGCGGAAGAGGTTTTGCCGCTAAAAAGCCCCATGTAGACGGGGACATTTGTCGGGGAAAAAAAACGTTTTTCGCAAGATCCCTTATTCCTCAAAAATCGAGGTTTTGCGAAAAAGGAGGGTTTTCCAACAAATAGCCCTGTCTACACAGGGCTTTTTAGCAGCAAAACCTTTTCCGCAAAAAGAATCAGAAGAAGATATGCAAATGAGAGCGTGATTTACATATCCTCTTCCACAAAAAAAAGGCAGTGTAGCCGGAGCCTTAAGTGTGGTTGCATATACATGCAAATATATGCAAATAGCTTCTTTCAGCTTGAATACAAAGATTAAGGCAAGACTACACAACACGCAGGCCCCATTTAAGTCAGTTCTGCTGATATTAATCAAATGCAATATTTACCCGATTTCCACCCATATGACAGCACTTTCAATGAGCAATGACAGTCCAGGAATTTAACTACTAAAACGTATATCAACAGAAGACCATTATATTGACTACTTTTTTGTTTTGGCTTCACAACAGTCCAGGAATGTAACTACTAAAACACATATCAACCCAAACTGCACTGTAAACCCAAACCACACCATGGGCCGCAAACAAACAGGCCACGTGTTGAATAGCCCTGCTGAAAGAGGCTCCCATTCAGTTTAAGCTACACCAGAAAGTCTGCTTTGAAACTGAAATAAGAACGTACACACACAGCTTTGAACCACTTTAACAATATCTGTTTAAATTTCCAACTTAAGGGCTAGAGCCAGGTAGATAAAGTCCGAAAGACACTCTCGGGTCCTATGGCTGGTATCTGTACCCTTTCTAGAAAAGAAGGCATATTTTTTACAAGATGTAAAATCTTAGTGCAGACAGGCAAGTCGTTGCTTTACCTCAAGGAGGTGTGGCCAGACGTAAAGGGGCATGACCAGGATGTCTCCGTGCTAGGCAGTCAAGGCAAGGGAGACTAGGGTGCGTAAACCTAACCAACCGCACCATGAATGATAAAGGCCCAGACATTCAAAGTTAAATGTGATGTCGGTGCTTTACAATAGACCTCTAATTTGCATGTCCTAGGCTAGTTGAATGCTCTGCACGTTTATTACGAGCATTTATAATTTATCAACGTTTTATCGCAGTTGCTCTATAGAGCTCCAGTTATCGATAAGCAACCCACCCCTTACACTAGGCCCGCTACAAACACTGTGCGCGCAGGCAGTCCCTGGCGGAAAAAGCTATAGAAGTTGTACAAACTCCAAGAACAGATGGTCCCAAGGCTGTGCTGACCAGAAAGCTGAACTTCACCCTGATCTCTGCTGTCATTGACACCGAACGCAATTTTTTGCCACAGCCACCCGTGATGTTGGGTGCTCCGCTCTAAGACACCCTAAAGGTCTCTCTTTAAGGCAATCTTAGATGGGCACTGGAAAACGGAGTTGCTCAAACACATCAGTCCTTCATGAAAATCTTGGCTTACATCTACACACTCACCTTTTTTGTGGGGAGTTCTCCAAGGACTGTTGAAGGAACAGCTCGTTTTGGGAAGAGCCCAGGATGATTGCATGTTGAAGCTATTGCCATTCACAGCTATCTGCTGGGCATTATAAGTCAGTGTTCAAAATCAATTAGGAAGGATCACATCCTGCTGCAGAAGTGTAATATGATGACATTCATCGTGAACAACGGTGCTAGTTA
The DNA here is from genome assembly GCA_032595735.1 of Pelochelys cantorii. Taxonomy (NCBI): domain Eukaryota; kingdom Metazoa; phylum Chordata; order Testudines; family Trionychidae; genus Pelochelys; species Pelochelys cantorii. Next base: position 71,816,537 of record CM064332.1, read on the forward strand.
TGAGCTTCTTCACGATGGGTCAGGAATAGCTCCGGGTGAATAGTTCATAGTCAGATTATGCATGCATCGGATTTCCTCTCCTTTTTTCCCTGGTTGCAAATTATCTGCTTTGTTCTCAGCTCTGTGTGTCATTCAGAGTTCTTTGCCAAACAATTTTCAGTGCATCGGTCACATGGGAAGCATTCCCTGAGGGGGTTGGATAGCAGAACTGTTTTGATGTCGGTAATAACCAGTTGGTTCTGAGGGTATGTCTACACTGCCACCCTAGTTCGAACTGGGTGGCTAATGTAGTCATTCGAACTTGCAAATGAAGCTCGGGATTAAAATATCCCGGGCTTTATTTGCATGTTCCCGGGCGCCGCCATTTTTAAATGCCCAGTAGTTCGAACTCCCTGCCCACGGCTACACGCGGCACGGGCTAGGTAGTTCGAATTAAAGCTCCTAATTCGAACTACCTAGCCCATGCCGCGTGTAGCCGCGGGCAGGGAGTTCGAACTACCGGGCATTTAAAAATGGCGGCACCCAGGAGCATGCAAATAAAGCCCGGGATATTTTAATCCCGGGCTTCATTTGCAAGTTCGAATGACTACATTAGCCACCCTAGTTCGAACGAGGGTGGCTAGTGTAGACATACCCTGACAGAGCACTTCTCTCCAGTCCAGCGGAAAGGGCTTTTCAAAGGAGGTCACTTACATATCCATATTTTACAGCAGGCAAAACTGAGGCACAGTGAGGCGCGGCAGGCCAAGCTGGGGAGAGAAGCCAGCTCTCCTGACTCACTAGCCCGGGTCACTTAGTTTACATTCATACAAGGCAAGATTTGCACATCGCAATGGCTTCCCGATGTGTGTCTGGGATCAGTACGTGTCATGACAGTGTTCAGGGTTATGGGCAGAACTGTCTCCAAAAGGCCCATTGGGAAACCGGGCGGCTGGCGATCCGTGCAGGGCCAGGCGCAGCTAACACCTTTGGGCTCGCTGTATCATGCTTCTCCACAGCTCAGGCCCCGAGCCCATAACCTTGGGAGGCCACGGCAGAGATGGAAGGAAGCCGGTGCGCCCTGGTGTGCCGCTCCGGCAGGGGCGCTGTGCTGCAGGAGGAGGCGCCTGCATTCCTCTCCCCCTGGCTGGGGCCGAGGAGGGAGTGAGCCCTCTCTGTGAGCTTCCCTCTCGCTCCCTGAGAGCGACTAAGGGGAACAGCCAGCAGCCTCCTGGTACGAATCCGGGAGGGGGGCTTTAGTCCCCCTGCCCTCACTAAGTAGCACCCTGGCCCTCCTGCACTCATCCCCTCCACACACAGACCCCAGCCCCCAGCCCTGAGCTCCTCCTCACCCCTCAACTCTGACTCCTGCATCCCGCCATCCCAACCCCCTTCCCTGAGCCCATGTACCTTGACTCTCAGCCCCCCGCCCTGAGCCAACCCACCTCCAAGCCCCTGACCTGACTCCTGCACCCCGCTGCCCTGAGGCCCCCCGCACTCCACCCCATGCTTAATCTCTTACAGGTACAGTCCTATTGCAATCCCCTGCCCTGAGGCCCCCGCCCGCTCTGAGGGGTGTGATACAACAGTCCCCATAAGAAAGCAAAGTGACCCTCACCTCACGGTCACAGGTTCGGGACCTCAGGCCAAGCCCGTTGAAGTCCGAATTAGTGTCAGGTGGGGGAAGCCCCGCCGGGCTGTCATTAGCCCTTTGAGGTGACGTCCCGGCCGTGCCAAGCCAGAGGCGAGGATGAGCTGTGGAGGGAGCCCCCGTCGCTGCCACCTAGCAGACGTGGCCAGGAATGCCAGGAGAGACACGAGGCAGAGCCCACGCACATGTGTGGCAGGTTACGGGGCTCCCTTCGCAACAAAAGTCCCTCTCTCCAGCTGGGAAACACCTGCTCAGAGCTGGAGATGATGAAGCATCCCCTCCCCTCACCAGCCCGTGTAATGACGTCTTTGGTTGGGTAACCAACGCCTCTGTGCCCGTGGTCCTGAAGCCGGGCTGGAGCAGAGGAAGCGGGCAGGAGAACGGGCCTCGTGGGGACACACCAGGCCAAGACTGAAAGGAGTAATGTGAACAGGGTTTCCATTGGGAGTAAAAGACAGCTCCTCTCTGGGCATAAATCCCTGTCGCTCTGGTGGTGGGGACGGGGCAGGTAGAAACCCAGCCCCAGGATGCGGGAGACCCCTCTGCCAGCCCCCAGCTGAGGACTGAGTTCACTGTATTCGCCATCCAACCCGGCAATGGAAATACCTCACAAGCAGCGTTTGCTGTTGCAGGTCTGAGCCGTGCCGGCCTATGTTTACATCAGAGATCCTTTCTTCCTCTGCCACTGCAGCTGCCTAGGAAGGGGCTGAGTTTAACAATTTATGCCAAGCCAGTGTATTGGCCAATTAGCCGCGGTTGCTACTGTGCTGAAAAGCTTCACTTTTCAGTAGGACGCCGAGCAAATTAGCCGGGTGCCCTGAGAATGCCCAATCTCAGAGAGCCATCAGGACACAGATATCATGGAGATGCACCAGTGTAATTAGACTGGTTGGATGGTAGAGGCGCCCCAGCCGATCAGCTTTTCAAGGCTCGCCTGTGCTTTCTCCAAGGCAATGTGGTTGCTTTTGTGCAGAGTGTGATGCGTCTGAAAGCTACCAGATCTCAAAGTGCACAGTGTGGTCTGCAGAGCGTCACCGTTCTCCGTGATATAAATCATTACCCTGCTGACGCACGGTCTGCATTTCAGGAACATTGTGAAGTGCCCGCTGGCTCTTTCCTCCTCTCAACAGGGTTTTCCCATTTCTTCCCTTTGCTCAAACAAGCTAAGCAAAGAGGACGTTTCAAAAACACTTGTGTTCCGAACATCTATCAAGAAGAACAAAGTTGTAAAAACTCGTGATTTTTGTACCGGAAACATTTCATTGTGAAAAACAATTCAACCTAAAATCTCTCCTCGGTGCAGATGGTAAATTAACAATCTAGCCCATTGGAAGAGTTGCAGAATCCAGGTTACTGATATTTTGCTGTGTGCCTACCTGTGTTCTCTCGCCTATGTAATCTAAGTATGAACGTAACCCGGGAGGTGCTTTCGGAAACCTTAAAATTCTGTCTGCTCAAGCCAGAAACAAGTTGCAACATTGGATGATGTTCCCCAAGTCCCTGTGTACACTGTGTAGCTTCAATCCAGCCTTCAGTGCCTAGACAAATCACAACTACTACACCCACAAAAGAGGTCTTCTCATCCAGAGAGGTCTACTGATTCAATTGCCCAGTGAGAGTTTATTTGGGTTTCCACTGGGGTATGGCATATTTCATGCCTGTAAAGTATTTTTAAAATGAAAAAGGCCAAGTAACGGAAGTATTACTCTTACCATTATTGTTTTGGCTTTTTATGAGGCATTTGTCTTACTCATCTCCCAGTTGCCTTTTGGGGCTAACTGTGCTCATAAAAACTTATTTTTTCCCTTGAAAAATCTCTCTTTGGACCATGAGGTCACTATGATTATTATTTCAGTACTAGCACATCTGGGATATGTTGGCTGTAGTATTAGTACAGGTCACGAGGACTATACTTAAAGCATGACCTGTAGTTTGGGATTTTGAGCATACAGAGGGGTAACGGCCTGGCTTTCCTGAGGTGAGTAGACCAGAACACGAGTAAGGCCCACATTTCTGCTTGGGAATATCAGTGTTGCTAACTCGCAGCATTTTATTCCACATCTTGCAACATTTCATGTTTTGTCTTCAACCCTCAGCTCATGGAGTCGTGTGATTACATGAGAATCTGGTTTCATATTCAATTAAAAAGTTTCTAGTCTCAGAGAAAATCTTCAAAAGAATCTAAAAGTAATAATAATAATAATAATAATAATCATCCTGACTTTTTTATGATCTGATTTTTGAAAGCTTAGAGCTGGCAATAATGAGTCTTTATTAAGTAGGCTCCATTCTCTATGGGTTTATTCACTAGTCATAATTATTAGCTGGGCTGTTCACATAAATTAAATGTCCACTCCTGACCTGCTGACTCTATTTATTACAGATTTGATATTTTTTCAGACATGCTGAGCACTCAAAGCTCCAGCAGAAGCCAGTGAGAGGGGCTAAGCTCCTCTACAAGCTAGGTCCTCTCCTTTGGTGATGTGTGATTTGAGACTTTCCTCACACCTTTTTGTTTCTGCTCCCCAATTCGATGCCAGAAGCATCTTGAACAAAGACCAGCATTGGCTGAACATGCTTCTGCACACATGGAATATGGGCCTTCAGATGTGGAAAAACCATTTCCCAAACACAAAGCTCTTCAAACGAACATTCACAAATAGTGAATGGGGCATGGACATGGTCGAAACAAAAAGCCAGTTGGGATCTGAACCAATCGTCATGTTTTGTTTTCATTATTTGACCAGAGAATTTCCTGAGGGAGCAGGTTTTTAAAGTTTCCCAAAGCACCTCCATTGTTAAGAGCCAAGAAATTGCAGTTGATAGTGTAAAGTCGTCGTGTGCATTATGGGATGTGCTGTTCAGTAGGCAAGTCGATTTTTTGGAGGGGTTGGGTTTTATTTTATCAAAGTTTTCCAGTAATCAAGGCACATGCTAATTCCCCAGGTTCTGGTTTTTTTCTTTATCATTATCTGCTTAGAATCATAGAATCCTAGAACTGGAAGGGACCATGAGAGGTCATCAAGTCCAGACCCCTGCCCTCATGGCAGGACTAAGCACCATCTAGATCATCCCTGATAGATGTCTATCCAACCTGCTCTTAAATATCTCCAGAGATGGAGATGCCACAACCTCCCTAGGCAATTTATTCCAGTGTTTTACTACCCTGACAGTTAGGAAGGTTTTCCTGATGTCCAACCTAAACCTCCCTTGCTGTAGTTTAAGCCCATTGCTTCTTGTCCTATCATCTGAGGCCAAGGAGAACAATTGTTCTCAATAGCTTTGAGTTCAGCATTGTTCTCTTAGAAAAAGCATTTAAACAAGGACTGATCTGCAGGAACATATTTTCCACTTTGTCTTGGATCTGCAACATTGCAGTGCAATAGGCTTCTCAGAAGCTGTTTGGAAGCATCTATGAGAAACAGAAGAAGCCAGAACCTCAGGTAGCATAAATTGATGTTGATGGGGGTTAATTCTGGCTGCAGAGCCAGCCCCAACTAATTCCAACTAAAGGAGGATCTAGCCCAATCTGGCTTTGTGCCATTGGGAGAAGTCCTGATACTTTCTTATGTCCAGTGGTGGTGTTACTGTATTGGACTGGGACAGTAGAGCGACAATTAGGGTGAGGTAATATCTTTTATTGGACCAATGTCTATGGTGAGAGACAAGCATTTGAGCTGCATGAAGCTCTTCTTGCCATATTACCTCACCCGCCTCCTCTCTCGAACACCTCTTACACTAGGTGTTCAACAGAGACAAGAAGAGAATGAGCATGGCAAACATAATCCCATTTATCGGTCTCAAAATTCCACACCTGACTCAAAATGTTTTCTGTAGACTAGTGTGGTAAGCCCCTGGCATGCAGAAAGCACAGCTGACCATTCTGCTGTCCACTGTTATCTCATTGTTCCCTTGGACTTCCCCCTCTGTGTCAAGCAGTCTCCTGTTTTATACTCAGATGTTTGAGGGTCAGTCTCTCTTTGGTCTCTGTGTACAGCACCTTGCACAACTGGGTCTTGGGCCATGACAGGGCTGCTAGAATCTACAGTAATACAAATAATAATTCCTTTCTTATTACTATTATTTATCTGACACCCTCATGCTTATTTTGGCTCTAAATGTTCAGAAAGACAGGAACTTAGACCTTTCTGAAACTTTAGTCTAAGTTTAGCAAGACATACCCATGAGTCATCCCATCTCGGTGAGGAGCCGAATGCAGGGTTTCCTGGTAATTAATTCAGACCTTGGGGAAGCTGTTTGATCTTTAATCGGTGTTTTGTTTTATTACTTTTAGTAGTGGTAATATCATTGTCAGCTATGAATAGACAGGAGTTCCTCATCCTAATAGTAAGTAGTTAGTTCATAAAAATGAACAACCCTTCGACATAAATTGATAAAATGAACCTTCCACGTTGCTAACATTTAAAATGAACATTAGACCAAAGGTGTTACTGGCATTAAGCATTTGTGTTAGAGTGGCACCAAGAGGCCCCATGGAGATCACGGCCCCATTGTGTGACATGCCATACATACACATAGTGAGAGACAGCCAGCGCCTGTGCTAAGAAACGTATCCCAGAACGACGCAAGACAAGACAAGGAAATCACTTGCGCTTACTGATGAGAAACTGAAGCACAGACTGATCAAATGTCTAACCTCTCCTATTTTGGGCAATAATTTATCAATTTCTTTTGTTGTCAAAATACAAAATGGATCTTAGTCAAAAAGCGATCGCGGGTCTGGTCAATGCTATAGTGTTAGAAAGCTTCGGAGGGGGAGCTGAGTTAGTCTGTAACTGGAAAAAACTTAAAAAACAATGAATAGTCTAGCAGCACCTTAGAGACTAACAAAACATGTAGATGGCATCATGAGCTTTCGTGGGCACAGCCCACTTCTTCAGATGACTGGAGTTATTAATGGTCCAGTTTCTAAATAAACAGGAGATGGGGAGGAGAGAAGAAAAAAGAAGGAAAAGAAAGAAAAAAGGGGGAAAGAAATAGTCAATTAGAGTGTCCGTGCTAAGTGAAGCTGATAGAGAAGAACTAATTAGAAGAACTAATTGTTCTTAAGTTCTGATTGTTTGGTTTTTTATGTCATTAGGCTGTGGAATGTAGCGGGTCATCCAGCCAATGTCTTCATTCATACCTCTGTGATAGGAATCAAATTTGTAAATGAAGCTAAGTTCTAAGGCTTCCCTGTTCAATTGGCTTGTGGAATTGGCCTGAAACAATACAGTGACGTTGAGATCCATTAACGAGTGCCCGGGCAAGTTAAAAAGTTCCCCAACACGCTTCTGTGGGCGGCCTTTTCGGATATCGGGTAGGTAGATGCAAAGCAGATTATGCTGATCTAATCGTGGAAGTGTGTACACTTCAATTTCACTCCTTCCCCCACAACTGCCCTGCTCCGCTGACTTTAGTCAGGTTTATCCTTGTGGCCACGACCAGATTTGGATTTCCTGGGGCCCCGTTCCAGACTCTGCATAGTCAGCATGCAGCTGAAGGCCTCCAGCCAGTGAATTTTCACTTTCTCATCTCCCACCACAAGCCAGCCCTCAACAGTGTCTCTTTGCTGGAAACCCCCCCCCCCCCACCCAATCCCAGTTCCACCCACTCGGCAGCTTTTCTCAGCAGGCTGTTACTGGGCTGCAAATCAGCTCCTAACCAGCAGCACTTTTCCCCTGTCCCTCCTATTTCAGCCTGTCTCGGCTGGATTCATCACAGCCAGGTGTGCCGTGAGTCAGACAAATCTGCTCCATGCCTCCAGGGGAAAACCCTGCCCATAGCCTCCCCTCTGTCCTCAGCCTTCTGTAGCTACCGACCCAAAGCTCTTGTGACATGAACGGCTCCTCTCCCCGGGTTCTCTTCCTAATAGCAGTGCCGAGGGACATGCCCGGACGGAGCATGCTTATGTCTGCGTCTAGGGAGATCGCCAATGGAATTTATTACACACACTCAAAGAATTGGCAGGGGCAGTCAAAATAAGATGGGGCTGAGATCACCCAGCTCCCACAGTTGTGTGAGCAGCATTTTATTTGGATAGAGGTTAAGGTCTTGGAAATAAGGGGAGGGACGCAGGGTCGGAAAGCAGCCCCTCGCCTTCCCAGCGATCGTTGTGGTCAAGAGCCATCACGTGACATTTGCAAGCCATCATATAATACTTTCCCGTGTTTTCCCAGTGCTAAGCCATGAGCCTTTGCCTTGTGGTCTAAGGCAGGGCTACTTAATGGGCCTGCGGCCCATTTTGTTTTGCGGCCCGCGGTGCAGTTTGGGTTTATGCGGGACACAACATGTGGCCTGCAGGTAGGATCCTTTGAACATGGCCTCCACTGGGAACACGCTCCACAATGGCGAGGCATCTCCCAGATGGGGTGAGCACTGAAAGATGCACACGGACAGGCTGGCTGGAACAGATGGGTACAGGGTGTCGGTGTTTCTAGCCCCCCAGGGAGGAGGTGCTGGGAGTGCTGGGGCATTGTGGGAAGTGCTTTGTTTTCATGCCCGTCAGTGTGAAAGAAGCTATTTGCATATATTTGCATAAATATTTGCACATAAATGCAACCACACATAAGTTGCGGCCCTCGGCATGTGCTGTGAGTGTCACTGTGGCTTCCGAAGTTGAGTAGCCCTGGTTTAAGGTCACAAAACAAGCAGCATGAAGTTGGCATCAGGCCTTCTTTCCCCAGAAACGCCAGAGAATAATGCCGCAAGCAGAGAGGCTACCAGGCCTGCCAGTGAGAAGCGACTGTCTGGAGAGCAGCTGGCTGGAGCTAGATCTAGGAATGACAGACATGGTAGTGAGTAAAAGGGGAAATGCAGTGAAGAGCTAACTCAACTCCTGACACTGCCTCCACAGGAAACATCTGCCCTTGGGGCTTTGCTGCGTTCAGTTCCTCATTAACCAGATGGCAACAATAAGAAACGTTATCTTCCCACTACATATTGCCCGGAGGCCTGATCTCAGGGCTGCCTCAGATTCTTCCTCATTCCGGCCGGCCTTGGCTCGGCTGTGGACATACCGCCGCGTAAGGCGCAAGACGGTTGCTATGATTGCCAGAGTACTTTGCTGCTGCGCGGGATCCAGGCTTACCTTGCTTTGGCATCTGCACAGATAATCAGGGGGGAAAGGGCACAAAAAGATGGTTTGCCATTGCTTTCAAGCAGGGGAGGAGGGAGGAGACAAATGCATTATGGGACACTGACGACATGTACCCAGAACCACCCGCTTCACAGTTTTGGTCCCAGAATGCAAAGGGGCGACAGGAACTGTGGGATAGCTACCCACAATGCATCGCTGTGAAAGTCAATGGTAGCCACTGCTGGAACCCACAACGATCATGGTCCGCACAGAAACGATCAGCGCAGAGGGTAATAAAAGAACCAGAGTCAAAATTTCCTCTGGGCTGGAATGCGGGAACGAAAGGGCTCAGGATGAATCTGATCAGCTCCCCACCTCCGTGCAAGTGCCATATGTTACTGCAGAAGGTGCCCAGAGGAACCGGTCCTCTAGAGAACACACCGCCAAGTAACCGGGGCGTGAGCAAAGGAGCTCCAGGGCAGCAAAAGCGCCATCCAGAGAGGGGTCATTGGAAATAAGTCATTGGGCTGAAGGGAAGATGTGTGACGAGAGTGAGGACTGGTTCGACGTGGGAAGGGGTGTGTAGAGTGGGGAGCCGGTTAACCGGTTAAGGGGGATCCCAGGGAGGGGAACGCTCTAGCCCAGGTGAAGCAGCCTTCAGCTTGTGAGGGGTTGCCACCTCCTGCATCCCCGCGGGGCTGCTGGCTCCCACGCTGGCCCATGGCATAGTGGGCTCGACAGGGCCAGAGCAACCTGTACCTGCAGCAGGCTGTGGGTGGGGTTCAGCTGCCAGACACTGGTTAACCACTACCCGGTAAGCATCACCCATTAAGGCTGCTCCAGGGTGCCAGTTAACCTTCACAGCCCTAGTAGGGAGAGTGCTAAATAGTGACTGGGAGTGGAAGAGGGTGTTGTTGGGTGAGGAGGGAAGGATGGAGCACGACACTGCGTAAGGCACTGTCTGGGGGGATTTGTCAGATGACTTGCGAGCAACATATGCACAGCTCAGTGCTGCCTGGCGGACGGATCCCCTTCAATCTCCGGCAGAGGGGCCGATTCCGAAACTGATCATGAGCTTGAACAGGTCTTGCCTGCTCACCAGCATATTCAACCGTGGAGCGAATTACTTTATCTCACTGCCCCGTGTGGCCTGTAGACTGTTACACCAGGTCAGTTATTGTCACGATCTCCTTCCCAGATATTTTTCCGTGCACTCGGAATGTGTTTAACAGGTAAGAGCGAGAGTTGGCAGGAGTCACAAAACAAAACAAAAAAACTCTCTGTGCTCTGCTCATCTCATTCGAGTCAGACTCCTAGGTCCTTTGATTCAGCGCTCCCTGGGGGCTTTGGCAGCACGTGAATGCTGACTTTAGCTGCCTCCCCTTCTGAGGGGCAAAGAGGTAAGGCTGGTTTTCTCTGTGGGATGGGGCCCTGAAAGTGTGTTGGTGGATTATTTGCAGCCTGGGGGGTGTCAGCCACATGGAATGCTGGCAAAGCCCCCCGCAGAAAACCTCTGAGCGTTGAATGTACCTTAAGGGGATCTTCTAGTGCCGTGGCAAGGGTCTCTCATTGGAAGATACGGAGCCTCCTTGAAATAAAGGCCCAGGCACAGCTCTATCCCAGGAGAATAACAGGCCTTGGGGTTAGATTGTGACCTGAGGCCCAGTCAGCCCTGAGCAAGAGGCCTCTCTGAGGCACAATCCCTCCTTTGCTATCTGCTTGCTACAGGACAATACTACATGGAGGTAACACACTGGTCAGTGTATGTTACATGCCACACTCTGTGCCCGACCCCCAGAGGACAAAAGTCTGTTCGCTCAAGCTGTAGAGACTCATTGCATATAGTTCTGGAGGTTCAACCTCTGGCGTCAGCCAAAACGGCTGCCGTCACCTGTCACCCCCTCATGCCTAATGAGTGTAGGAGGGAAGCCAAGGCTCGACACATCCCCCATCCTCCTTCACAAGAGGGAGGAAGAGGGCACACAGCCCTGCATGCCTGGCCACCCACGTTGGGTTGCCTGCCCGGGGCATGACGGGGAATTTACTCCCTCAGGGACACACAGACCGAGGACAACCAAGCTCTTAGTGCTGCTCTGTGCAGTGGTCTCACTCCTGAGCACCACGAACACAGCCAGACGCAACCCACTGTGTGGGGATGTGCACGGGATAGGGATTTGGGGTGGGGTGGGGAGAGATTGAGTATGAGATTGACGCTCAGGCCTCCATCTGGTGGAAGTTTGCCGGGCTCGCCGTAGCGGTATTCCAGAACCTTCCAGAGAGCTAGGTAGGAAAATCTGTCAACAAGTGTGAACACTGATGGGGTTTTTTTCCTGTGAAGGAACAGGCCCTTCGACCAGGCTCTGGTTAGGATGGGAAGCATTGGGCAGAGGGCTTGTTTTCAGGGTCTGTTGACTGGGCTCAGTGTATGGCTGGTGGAGTGCTGCTCCTTCCAACATGTCAGATGCCATCAGCTCACGCTGTCGGCCCCTCTAAACAATGCATTACCGTGATAGTCCCACTTCAGGGCTGTAAGACAGGACCTGACCGGATGCTCACTGAAGGCAATTGAAAGATGTCCATTGGCTATGGCTGAAACGCATCATCTGGTCCTAATAATCTCACTTGAAGGCCTGATTCGGGATGGCCTGAATGGGCGCAGAAGCTGAGGCAAGTGTATAGAGCAAGGTACAAGCCTTTTAGGAAGCGCACGCCCTGCTCCTTAGTAGTGTCTCAGCAGGCACTAGAAACTGGAAAGGGGCTGGCAAGTGTGGGATTATCTTCTTCCCTGAACCACCAGCTTGCCAACAAAGGGTCTCGACTGCTGCTCTGCATGCAGGAGCCCCCTCGGAGCACGGGTTGAATTTCTCCTCACAAATCTGGCTATGTGTAACTTCTCCACAGCCCTTCCACCACCTCGCTGGCTGCCAGAGTGACAAATTAGCCTTGGGAGACCTCCACTCACTTCTCTGCTCTGTCCCAGATCTCCTGCATGACCTGGAGCATTTAGACGCAGACCCTCCATGTATGGAGGCGTTTAACTCTTCGGCTATGTCTACACCGCAGTGTTATTTTGGAATAACTGACATTATTCCAAAATAACATAGTCCGCATCTACGCTACAAGCCATTATTTCACTTAATGTTTTGAAATAATGTCGAGCTGGAGGAGTTCTTACTCCAACTCCTGTAACTCTCATTTCACGGGGTATAAGGGGAGTCGGAGGAGGAGTGCTTTTTCTCGGACTTCCTGCTGCGTGGACAGCGCCAACGCCGAATTAAGCTATTTCAACTTCAGCTACGCAATTGACATAGCTCAACTTGCGTCGCTTTTTTCGGCTTTAGCCCTGCTGTGTAGAAGTGCCCTCATTGAAGTCAAAGGGAGTTAGGTGCCTAAATCCCTTTGGACAATCTGGGCTATAGCGTCTGAAGCTCCATCCCCCAATCTGTATCATGTGGCTAATAGAACTCCAATATCTCCTAGGAATGCTGGGAGGACAAAGTGAAAGAATGGTGGCCCCAAATGTAGTGGCATATGTGTGCCCCCCAAAGCTGGCTTTGTCCTTTGCGGAGGTGGGTTTTCACATTTAGGTAAAGCCTATGGCACCAACCCTGAAAAAGAAAGTCATGAAGTTAAAGGGCCCAGCTGCTTTGGCGAGAAGCATCCTAGAAAGTAGTCCCATTTACACAAGTGCTCTCATGACTGTAATATATACGAGGAGGAGACGAGGCAGAGGCCAATATTTACCATTGGATTTACCATCTGGATAAGCAGGATTTTATCAAGGGAGCAATGTAACAAACAAAAGGGTAGGATCTAAATGCCAGTGGTGAACCGAAACTCAGGGCGGCTGTATGTTTAGCAGTGGAGTAACTGTTTGTTCTGTGATAGCTGTTGGTGGAATCCGGCTGCAGGATTCCTAGAATGGCCAAGCAAGGCAAAGCCGGTCAAAAGGTTACAGGAAGAGCTGAGTTAGGTAAAACAACCTGAACTTAAACTGACCCCAAACCAAAGCTTTTCTCAGGGGCTCTGAAAGTTTAAGGGTAATTCAAGATACACACCTCCAGCTACGAGAATTGCATAGTTGGAGTCGACGTACCTTGCACTGATTTTTTGGAGCAGCCCCACAACAGGAGGTCGAAACTCTCTTTCCCTTACTCCTCGAGACAGTGAGGAGTACCGTGATCGATGGGGGCACCCTCAGCATTCAATTTAGTGGGTCTTTACTAGACCTGCTAAATCAAACCCTGGAAGATTGATCACTGGAGCGTCGATCCTCCAATAAATGAAGACATTGCCTTAGTTAAGTGCAGCCTAAACCTTTGGTTCAGCTCTACTGAAGTCAATGGAACCACTCCAGGAGATCCTTCTTTCTACAAATTGACATAGATCCATCAATTTCTATATACTTATGTCCATTTAGGTCAGCTGAGAATCCGGCCCCATATTCCCTATCTTTTGTGGTTTTATAGCTCCATAGCAAAATCAACATACAGTATGTCTGCAAGACAACTTCTAGGAAAAGTTCTAATTCCCATCTGTGCAAGTGATATTAGGTCTTTCTCTAACGTCTTACAGGAAAGATACAAAGAAAAGCAAAAACAAAGGTTATAAATAAACACTCAGCCCTCTTAATGGCTGCCGTGATCCCTCAAGCTTCACATCAAAAGAAAAACCCAGGGTTCTGCAGAAAGTGGTGTGACAATTCATCAGTTAGCAACCTTTCCCTCTGAGTCTGCATTATAAACAAATGCAGCCAGCATGATGTAAGGGAACACCGTTGTGTTGGAGGTACCCTCTTTCAGAGGACATGAAAACCACACTCCCAGCCAAGTATGGCCCTGAAAGAGTCCAAGGAACTGTTTGTTCACCATGGGAGGGCAAGGTAGAGTCAGACCGTTGAGTGCTGTTTGCAAAATTAAGGAATGGAAATGAATTTGTCGGAGGGAAACTGTGTTTTCTCAGTCATGCTGCTTATGCGCTTAGTTAAAAAGTCGAAGCCAGAAGAAAGCAGGATGAGCAGTCCTCTCTTAGCAACACCAATATTTTGTTTCCCCTATACACAGCAATCACTTCATGTTTATTCTGCTGTAATTACATTTTGCAGACAATGATGTCATTTGTAATGGAATCACAGCAGAAGACAGACAAGAGAAAATGAGTATTAAGCATTGCAGGGCTTGCAAGGCACCCTGTATAGCTCTCTCAAGGCAAGGCAATTACTGCCATCGATGTCACTGGGCTTTGCATCAGGTCTTTATTTCTTTTTGGAGATAAAATTGGAGTCCAACCCTGCATGCTACTCTGAGTACCAACATCTGATTGAAGGCTGAATGGATCGTGCTGGGTTTAGTCCTGGGATGGACCGACATGGAGGGGTGAATAGAAACGATCTGGAGGCTTATTTTAGGACACCTATGTGTTCTGGCATGAAAATCGCTGGCAGAACAACTCACACGGGATGACAGACTCACAACGTTCCAGAGTCAAAGCAGTTTGGGGTGGAGATGGTTGGAAAGGAACAGCTGAGATTTCCTTTTAAAATCTTGCCTCTTTTCCTGGTTTCTGTCAAGCAGAATGTCAGAGGCCAGGTTTGTTGTTCGACAGACATAAATAGGTGTGATCCCAAATTCCGGGAAGCCTGACACAGCTTCACTACGTCGTAAAAGCTCATCTCTTTTGGGACTACTTCCCTCGCCCCCCACCGCCATCAAATAACGTACATGCTGGCAAATATAGAGCATCTCCCAAGCCAACAACACAACATCTCCAGCCTGCAGGCCCTCCTCACACCTCCCTCCAAAACCCCTGAGAGAAAAGCTGGGCCTTGCAGCTTTCCCTGAAGCTGGACAGATCTGAGCTCTGGCGGGCAAGCGAATTCCAAGCAGAGGACCTTTCGCAGAAAATGCCCTCATATCAGCTTCCTTCTGCCAGTCCTCAGGGTGTTCTGTCAGGAGGGCCTCCATGGGGCAGAATGGCATGTGGGTGTAGGATTAATTATGATGATAGTGAGAGAGGAGAACCTTGAGGTGATCACGTCATGGCACCATTGAGTTCCCAAAGGTGGAAGTGAGAGGCGGTCGTGGCCAGAGGTGAGTGCCCAAATAACCTGCCCCCCCCCCCCAGGGAAGGCTGAGTTCACCTCAGCTGAAGGCATTCTGTCATGCTTCTACCCATCCTGCACGTCAGTCCCACAAATCTGCTCCCTGCCAGGTCTCGCCTTATTCTGCCAATTCCCCCTGCAGTTATTCAGGGAGGTGGTTGGGATTTACTGCTGAGGTGTCCTCACAGGTCTCTGTGATGGGAACCAGAAGGCTGCTTGCGTGTGTGTGCTCAGCAATGTGGGCCATGTCGACTTGTGCACTTAGTCTCCACAGCAGACCCCAAGAGATCCCCCAAAGACCACAGACCAGATAAGGATCGAAGGTGCCAGGCTAGGTTTATTGATAAGCAAAGTACAGGAATAGTTGTCAGTAGACTGTAGTGAACCATGACGCACATGTACCCCGTAGCAATGGAATGACTCAATCAGTGGGAAATTTCCACTAACCCTAGGTCATCCAAAGACTGTCCCACCCAAGACACCACTTTATATACAGGTGCGAACAACTCCCACCTCACTGCTGATGTATCAGGTTGCCACCCTCTGACGTTGCCAGGTAAGCAGCCTCTGACGCTACTTAGATACCACCCATCGCCCTGTACCTCGTGGTTTGATTATATCATCTCCATCCATCATGCTGTCCTTTTAGACCTGTTCCTGAACCTGGGTCTGTATCTGTGAGGAGTGGGTACCAAGGTCTTTCTTAATGAGCTGGTGGTATCATGTGATTTCAAGGTATCACCAGTACCAATTACCGTTCTGCAGTCGGTACCTAGCACCAATTAGTGTTTTGCATGCTCAGTCCTGTTTGTGCCAAGTTCTGTCAGCAGGGGCCTGCCTCTTGCTCACTGCTTGGCTTTGCTTTATGTTAGCCACATTTTGTCTGTTGTTAGCTCGGCCTCAGGCCTCAGAGCAGGACTGTGCTGCATGGGCTTATGTTTTAGGCCCTCATCTTACTACACCCCCTCCCAGCCCATATGATGCACAGCAGAAATGGGGAAGACCACAGGGGGACAACCCACGTCAGGGCCTGGATCCCCAGAGACCACAAGCGACCACCGGGCAGACAGAAAACGTCGCTTGACCAGTCCCGTGACAAAACTCAGGGTGCGGTGTAGATTCGCATTCGTAGCAGGACAGAGGACAAGCCGGCAAAGGGTGCATACTTTTATGAGCCTCTAATCCTTCGGGGGGAGGGGGTCTCCCACCTTATCTGCCCCAATTTCCCTCCATCCTTCCATTCTCCTTATGATTCTCTCATCTCCATAGGCTACCAGTGACCCCAAAAGAAACCATTGCTGTCCGCTGGGGGCCAGTCTTCCAAGCCCCACAAGTGTTATCCTAAAGAGGGGCACTCCCCGGTGTGTTAAACGTGGCTGTTATCGAAGGGTGAGCAAAGGCTGTGTCGTTAATGCAAAGCCCTATGTTGAAGGGCCTGGTGGCTACATTTGCTCTTCAGGTCAGGTGAGGTGGGATGATATTCAATGATCAGCCAGTGGGGTGCCAGAGCTCTGCTTTATTCTGTGCCTGGTTCCAACGGGCTGTGCAGAACAAGAGCGGGTGGCTGGTGCGAAGGTCTGAACTGGCCGTCAGGAATTGTGCCGACTCAGCACTCCTCCACCCCACACAGAGTTGGAGGATGAGGCTTTAAAGGCGCTAACCCAAGGCATTAACACCGGCAAGCTCGGGATCTGGTCAGAACTGAATTCAAGTCACTTTCGTCCGTCACACATTGACTGGACCTTTCCTGTGTGGTAGATCTTAACAAACAACTCAGGTCAAGCCTTTGACCTATTTTTAAAATTAAAGCAATGCACAGTGGTCATTAAAAAAAAAAATAACAGCAGCATTTTTTCCCCATAGCTGAGGTCTCCCAAGTGACTTATAACATCAGAAAAGACCGGGAGAAATTATTTCCACTTTTGCTGGCTTATCTCCAGTGGCGTGATGCCTACAAAACATGACGGGCGAAGCAGGAGGCCAGTCATGAGTCATGACTATGCTCCTTGGTCAATGATACGCATGTTTCACTGATGTCACCACCTTCTCCTCCTTTGCCTTCGCTGTTAGGGTGTGTCGTCCACTTCTTTATAGCCTAGGCCAGCTGCACAAAGCTGCGGGGGCTTCACCACAAGAATTGTCTTTTTTGGTATGTGCTGTACAAACAAATCCATATCACAATGAGGCCCCGATCCCTGACTGGGACCCATAGGTTCTGCCTTAACACAAGCAATGTGCTAAGAAAGTAGACAAGCCACCCCAAATCCCTTCCCCTGATAACTGATTCATTTCACTGGGTATATGTTTGTCCTTCATAATCTGAGGCAAGGTCTACACTGGCGGAGAAAATTGGTGCAAGATGCGCAATTCCAGCTACATGAATTGCGTAGCTGGAGTCGACATACCTTGAGTGATTTTCTGGGGCAGCCCCACAGCAGGAGGTCGATGGGAGAAATGCTCCTATCAACTTCTATTACTCCTCTCAAGGAGTAGGAGTACCGGTGCCAAGGGGGGGCACCCTCAGCATTCAATTTAGCAGGTCTTTACCAGACCTACTAAATCAAATCCTGGAAGATTGATCGCCAGAGAGTCGATCTTCCAGGAAGTGAAGATGTGGCCTGAGTCTGGAGGGCCAGAAGAATAGCAGAGCCTGAAACAAGGATTAAACCAAAAGGGCTATGACTGAGGAGAAAGTTAAAAGTCGAGGCTGGATTGGCACATGAGAAATCAACTGCCGTTTTAGCTAAAAGATAAATAGAGCAAGGGCTGAGAGCTTTTATATATACCCTTCAACCACAGCATTAAGTTCCTGGCTAGACACCTGGGATCAACTTGCAAAGCAAATACACAATCAAACAAACTGGATGGATATTCTGAAGCAGCAGAAAACTATAATACATACCCTGTTTTTGAATTGCGTACAGTCATGATTAGCAATGCCGCGGTCAAGGCGGTCTCCTCAGCTGGATACCAAGAAACTAAGGTCAGGGGATCCAAGGATCAAGAGGTGAAATGTCTCGGACACAAAAGGAGATGGGAGACGTTTAAGCTGTTTTATTGTTTTCCCACAAAGGTGAAGAAGTCATTAGCTTCCAGGGGTTCGGTTTTCCTTCTTTTTTGGCTTCATACCGACATCAGTGCATGGGTAATGGATGGAGCAGAGAGGGGGCGTTCAAAGGGTAAATTCCACTGGCCATAATATATTTTCATTGGCTGAATAAGATGCATGATCGGCAGGTCTCAAAGATGATTCGGAGAGCATATCTCTACGCAGAAAAAAAATGGTAAACAAGAAAATATTGTTTTGCATTGTTTGTTTTTGTTTTTCCCTTTGTTTGGCTGCCAGAAAACAAGATACTTACCCCCCACTAAAACCATTGTTATAGCTAATGGAAAATCATGGAAATTCACAGAAACCCAAGTCCTAGTTATTTGAACTAGCGAGGAATTTTTCAGGAAAACACTTTTTGTTTTTGTTTGAAAATGCCAATTTGTCAATACAAAACCTTTTCACAGGAAAAGGTCAGTCTGAAAATGTTTTGAAATTGTCACATTTCATTTAAAAAAATTTCTACTTTCAAAAACACTGTTGGAAATGTAAACTAATAATAGTAATAATTAATAATAATAATGAAAAAATCAAAACAAAATGTTTTAACTGACCTGAACCAAAATTGTTCTGGTATTTTGGATTGTGAATATTTTTCCTGGGCTAAGGATGGGAGGTTTTTGTTTTTTTGGGGTGGGGGGGGGGGGTTGGTGGGTTTTTTTGGTGGGATCGAAAAACTAGTTTTCTGTGTATATTGCTCTGTGCCGTATTCTATGTAAATATGCATATTGCATTCTTCTTTTACCATAATGTAACTAGAATGGCCAGCTTATACTAACTCCTTTATAACTGAGCCCCTTTTGTGTTTTAAAGACCTTCCTTGGAATTATTTCATGCAAAGTTTAGGGTATGAAGCAAAAATTAACACTCATCGGCATAACAAAATGTATACATAAAACACATCCAAATGAATTCATTTTCAGCATTCATTCTCAGATACACACTCAGCAGAATTAGCCAGCATGAAACAACACAGATATTTATGACACTAAATTTTACAGGCCCCAGTCTTAGCTGGTGTAAACTGCTGAAGTTCATGGAGCCATGTTTACTTATACCAGCTGAAGATCTGATCCTTATACTTGCCACACCATATGGTGAAAGTTTTTGTGCAAAAATCCCAACCTTCCAGTTCTGTTTATACGCCAGCAAGTCCCTTCTCCGGTGCGTAATAATTTCACAGAATTCAGACAATTACACTCTAACTTACAGGACACAGGTAGGACATGGTAGGGATAAATAGTGCAGAAACATGGCTATTCAACAACTGAAGAGAGGAAACTAAACAGCGTTCAGGGCCAAAAGTTGGGGTGTATCCTTAACGCCCATTGATTTCTATCACAAAGGAAGAGATACTTCATCCCGGCAAGTTGCAGTTTTGTGAACAAGAGAGCCGCAGTGGTGGGGCTGTGTGCAAACTGCAGAAGAAGCTACACTTTCCCAGAAGAGTCACAAGGAAGGTCCAAGGAAGCAGAGCACAAGGCTGATCGTGAATGAGGCTGGAAGATGCCATTTTGAAGGTTCTGAGCAGCCTTAAACCCCCCCATAATGACCCTTGCTGAAAGCAAATGACCAGCAAGGAGTCGTTCGAGAGGAAGATGCATTCTAAGCGCCCCATGACTAGAGTTGCCAGGTGTCCGGTATTGACCCGGACAGTCCGGTATTGACCCGGACAGTCCGGTATTTTCGCCTCCTGTCCGGTTAAAAAAAATCATAAAATATCGGATACCTGAAATGTCCGGTATTTTCTGGTTTTATTCCCTGCAAGGAGGTGAAAATACCGGACACCTGGCAACCCTAGGATACACTTGGCAACTGGGCCCAGCCCCCGCCCCTCTCCCCTCCCGGGCCCGGCCACCCCGCCCCTGGATCCTCTGCTTAGCTGGGGGAGCTCGATCAAGAAAACAAGATGGCCACCGGCAAAAAGACAAGGGGAAGCAAAGGGAAACAATGCCTTTCCTGGGTCATAGTGCTCAGCCTCTCCTGTCTCGCACTTAAAGGGGCCATGATGTTTTAATGCTGTTTTATTGTTTTATTTTATTTATTTTTTTGCTTAATAATAACTTTCGGGATCCTTTTTTTTTTTTTGCTCAACAACTTTGGTCTTCCCCCCCTTTTTTTCCCTCCTCAACAGAATTTTCCCCCCGATGTTTTTTTCAGGGGGTTTATTTTTGGTTAAACCATCTGGCAACCCTACCCATGACTATCCCGTAGCCATGTGAGCCTGCTGCTGTTGGGGGCGGGACCATGGGTGGAGCATTATCATCTTCTTGAATCTTCAGGCCACATGCCCCTTCCTAGGCTTGGCCTATTTCGTTCTTACCTGGCCATGCATGTGGGACGGGACCCACAGCATGGAGCTGGCATCCCCTCCTCCTTGGAAAGGGGTAGATGATTAGGTCCAAACTGGAGGATCTGCCTTTAATCTACTCTGACGTTCCCTGGTACCTGGCCCAGAAGGATCTCCTAGAGGGTGAGTGTGGTTTCATGTTGGAATCTTAACGAAATGTCCAGCTTTTAGAAGTTCCCCTCCCCTACAATTTTCTAAGGGCAATTTATGTTTCATCCCAAATCTTTGCAGGCTAAAGGTTCACACCTGCACCCATTTAAAGCAATAACAAAAGTATCATCAACACCAGTGATTCCAAGCTCCACCCTCCACTGGTAGCCCTGGTAGCAGACGCTATTACTGTGCTCTGATTAGTCCCCTAAAATCTAGGCCATAAACTCTTGAATGTGGTATTTTGCACCAAGCACTGCAGACGATGGAAACAAAACCCATTGTGAGACACAGGAGGGTTAATCCAATGCTGCAGATGGTTAAAATGTAACCAGGAGACGCACCACACATGTAAATTCCATGGAAGCCCATGGGCTGCTACATGTGTTTCCTGTTACAGTCCGCTAGGCACCCATGCTAGGTTTCCCCAACGAAACGTCCTTTTCTACATTCTGAATGATTTGCAGTAATGACAAACATGTGCCTTGGTTTTTGTTACATTTCAGTCCATTGTTTGCATGAGTGATTTAGTGCATTTCTCCCTCCTTTCCCACCCGAGCAATCTGGTTTGGCGTTTTTTTCCTCTTGCCTACACTGCTGTGGTTTTCTGAGAGGCCAAATCCCGCCCCTTCTCCATCCCCTACCGCATTTCTTTTTGCACAGTGCCCTACTTTTTACAGACGGATCCACGCTGGAGGAGGGGAAGGGAAATGCTCCCATGCACAAGCGGCAGGGAGGCAAGCCTGAAAAGATGTTCAATTTCTGTGACTGCACGTCCCACGTGAATTCAGAGACATGTTGGTGAGTGGTTCCCAGAGCCACTCAGCAAAATGCCAGCTCGCTGGGCCCGAGCAGCTCACTCTCCCCATTTCAGCACGGCTCTGGTTAGCCCAGGGTCCTAGAGAGGGCTGATCAGATGCAAATCGCCGTGTTCTTTACATAACACACAAATACAGTTCTAGTCCTCATGACTGTGGAGAAAAAGATTTAAAATGTAACCCAAAGACTCAGGAATGAAAAAAATGCCAGCAGTTTCTGAAGTCTTGCGACGTTGAATCCAACATTCTAGACCTGGCTGGAGGACTGACTGCTGGTTTTGAATGCTTGGGATTGTAAGGACTGTCTTCGGGGGGATGTGCACCGGGGGTAGCAATAATCTGGCGATACAGCTGTGCCTGCATTGGCTAGAGAATCAGAGAGCACGTGATTTCTCTCTCCAAAGTAAGACCAAAGCGATTTGGGAGCTGCTGAGTAGAAACACGGGGTCAGAGGAGTGACAACATTGTGATACAACAGGTGATAGCACCATTTATTTTTGGCCTAAGGTGTTAAGAGAGGGCTGGGAAATGCAAAAGATCAGAGATTGCAGCTGGGATGAGGTGGTCTACATTGTGAGTTATGGTAGCACAGCAACAGATGACCACCATAGCAATAGCTGCATCCGAGTGGAACAGCTGTGTGCCAAAGCAAGGAGAAAACCACCCCCAGGAACAACATTCCCTCTAATCTTTTCCATTAATGTGTGGATGTTTTCCATCCAGGTGCAGAATAAATTTTGTTGTGTGCACCGAGACATGTGCGAATATGCACCATCAGGAGAAACATACCACCTATAAAACCATGGTACGCCCACATCTTGAATACTGTGTACAGATGTGGTCTCCTCATCTCAAAAAAGATATCTTGGCATTGGAAAAGGTTCTGAGAAGGGCAATTAAAATGATTAGGGGTTTGGAACGGGTCCCATATGAGGAGAGATTAAAGAGAGTAGGACTTTTCAGCTTGGAAAAGAGGAAACTAAGGGGAGGATATGACAGAAGTCTATAAAATCATGAGTGGTGTGGAGAAAGTGAATAAGGAAAAATTATTTACTTGTTCCCATAATATAAGAACTAGGGGCCACCAAACGAAATTAATGGGCAGCAGGTTTAAAATAAATAAAAGGAAGTTCTTCTTCACACAGCGCTGTCAATCTGTGGAACTCCTTGCCTGAGGAGGTTGTGAAGGTTAGGATTATAACAAGGTTTAAAAGAGAGCTAGATAAATTCATGGAGGTTAAGTACATTAACGGCTATTAGCCAGGATGGGTAAGGAATGGTGTCCCTAGACTCTGTTTGTCAGAGGGTGGAGATGGATGGCAGGAAAGAGATCGCTTGATCATTACCTGTTCAGTTCACTCCCTCTGAGACACCTGGCACTGGCCACTGTCGGCAGACAGGATACTGGGCTCGATGGACCTTTGGTCTGACCCAGTCTGGCCACTCTTATGTTCTTATGTCCATTCTCAGGTCATTCTACATCCAATGAGTCATGGTGCTTTGCTGCTGACACAGTTCTCTCTCCCATCCGCACGCTTTGTTGCTTTGTCCTGTGGAGCCATCTTGCTCATTTCAAATTTTTTTCCTGAGAAATAGAAGATGCATTAGCCTCATTAGCGCTGTCGTAACACTCCCCTCTCTCGATGTATAAATATATCCACCTCCTCGGATTCTGTCACTTCACGCATCTCACCAACTGACCTAATGCCCCTAATAAATATGTTAGTCTGTAAGGAGCCACTGGGCTTCTTGTTGTTTTAATGGGGAAAAAAAGATTCTTTTCCTGCAAGACAGTGAGAATTTTATACTGCTGAACTGAGTGGGTCTTTTATCTCACTATGAATAAAATCTGCCTTTTCTCCCCTGTACGTTGCTCAGAAACTCACCTGTGATATGACTCCAAGTCTTCTATGTATGATGGCAGTTGTCTTGCAGAAATAATGTATGATATTACTGCCTTGAGTCTGAATCCTACAGCTAATTGGATAGTAGGCAGGAATGAGACTTGACTAGTCATGGTCGAAATCCTGACCTTTTTATTTGAAGAGGCTGTGGTCACGTCATCTCCTTTTCTATGGATTTCTATTCATCTCCTACCCTTATCATCTCTCGAACAATATTAGGGGAGCAAACACAACCCAGGAAGATGAAGGCTGCTTGAAAAAAATCTTTTGTAGGAGATAGCAGTAGGTTATTTTTGGATCTTCTTACTGGGTTTTTTTAATGCAGAAATTTAGCTTTTCTATCAGCCTGATTTACTCACCAGCTTATCAGAGGCTCTGATAACCAGTTACTGGTATAAATTATTAGTAAAAAGCAGAAATGAGTCACATAAATGCCCAAGGGGTCAGGAGTTGTGGGGTTGGTGCAGGATGTGTCTCAAAAGGCAGAGGAAAGACTTTGATTGCATAAGAATAGGAATAGCTTGTGATGGGTTAGATCATAGAAGTCCCCTTGGAATTGTCCCCCCCAGTGTGCTAATGCAAACTTATACCCTCCTTCCTGGTCTCTGGGGCTCCCCACGCCCCATTCCTGCTGGGCCAGATCCTCCAGTCTCCCCCAAGCAAGGCACAGAGTTGGGGTTACCACCTCCCTGCAGAGCAACACAGACACTGAACCAGTTCAACTTCAGTAAGACTCAGCTCTAAGGACTCAGCACCCAGGAAACCAACCCGCCAAAAGGGACCAAAACCCAAAATAAATCCATCTTACTTTCTAAGAGTTTTACACAGAGAAAGCTTATAAGGTCCATCCAGTTGATCAGTGAAAGAGAGATATGCACAGTGGTTGCCCCCTCCCCAGGAAACAATTATTTACACTGGGCTTGGTAATAAATAGAATCATAGAATACTAGGACTGGAAGGGACCTCGAGGGGTCATCAAGTCCAGTCCCCTGCCCTCATGGCAGGACCAAGTACTGTCTAGACCATCCCTGATTGACATTTATCTAACCTACTCTTAAATATCTCCAGAGATGGAGATTCCACAACCTCCCTGGGCAATTTATTCCAGTGTTTAATCATCCTGACAGTTAGGAACTTTTTCCTAACATCCAACCTAAAAAAGAGTTTTTATTAAGTACAAAAAGTAGGATTTAAGGGGTTGCAAGTGAAAACTGACAGATCAAAGTTACTAAATTAACATGAACAAAAACACTTAGCTAGTTCTAATCCACTAAGAAACATGTGACTTACAAATTCTTACCCTACATAGCTGTTCTTATCTCAGGTAAGGGACTTCGGTCAGCGATGATCTTTACCCAGACTTGGTGCTACAGCTTTTCAGTCTTTTGTTGTCAGATTCCCTCTTAGAGTGAGGAAGAGGGAGAAACATTATTTTCCTTAACCTCTGGGGGTAGGACAACAGGCTTAAATTGCAGCAATGGAGGTTTAGGTGAGACATTAGAAAAAACTTCCTACCTGTCAGGGTGGTTAAACAGTGGAATAAATTGCCCGGGGGAGGTTGTGAAATCTCCATCTCTGGAGATACTGAAGAGCAGGTTAGATAACCATCTGTCAGGGATGATCTAGAGGGTGTTTGGTCCTGCCGTGAGGGCAGGGGACTGGATTCGATGACCTCTCGAGGTCCCTTCCAGTTCTAGTGCTCTGTGATTCTGTGATTCTATACCACACAGCCAGAGCCTGAGTCTGCTCCAGAGAGCTCCCAAGACCCCTTTTCGGTGGTTGAAGGTATGTGCAGGCACACAGCCACAAAACACCACCTCGGCGCCCAGGCAGGGCTCTGTCTTCTGCTTGTATTGAACTGCACTCTAAACCATCCCATCTTCTGAGCCAGATTGTCAGCTAACATGAGTCACGGCCGCTCCACTGAAGTGCGTGGAATAGTGCCCATTCAGTATCTGCCCTAGGCTCGCCGGCAGACCAACAGCCCCTTTTATTCACCTCACGGAGCAGTCCCCACCCCCCGCCTCTTTTCTTTTCCCCATCCCCAAAATGGCTTCCAAGGCAAAGGGCCACGTCCTCATTGACCTCCGAGCAGCTATGCTGATTTACAGCGGCAGAGGATCCAGCCCACCCCACCTAATTCCTCTCTCCTCACGGATATACCTGTCTAGGTTGACAAACTGCTGCTGTCTGTGTAAAGTAATGGGAGGTTGGCTCCGAGTACAGCAGCTTCTGGAAGCCTCCATGCAGATGGGCTCGGCTCTGTGTAAATAGCTGCACGCACAGAGAGGTTTCCCTAAGGGCGGAGGGACGGGTGTGGAGGAGAGCTTTCGAAGCAGCGCTCCCTGGCGGAGGAAAAGAACAGCGCGCAAACATCTGGCAAAAAGGAGCCTGTGACAACATCTCCCCAGGATTGCCGTAGAGCAAACAGCACACTTGCTGTGAGCATCTGAAGCGTAAAGCAAAGGCTAATGATTCAAGAGCGATTGCCGCACGGTATGTGCTTGTCGCAGGAAAAACCCACTGTGTTGCTTCATGTGGCACGCTGGGCTGCTTTGATACGGTCATTGCCACCCACACTCAGGGCTCGGGCAGGGGGACTGGCATAGGAGAGGATACAGAGTGCGGGATCTGGAAGAGCATTAGGGGTAGGAGGGGCTCGGGGTTGGGGTGCAGGAGGGGATTTCCAGCCAATGGGAGCTGTGGAATCAGTGCTTGGAGCAGGGATAGCACATAGCGACCTCATGCCCTCCCCGCTGAAGGGCCGCAGCAATGTGCCGGCCACTTCTGGGAGCAGCCCGGGTTCAGGGCAGGCAGGGAACCTGCCTGAAATCTGCTGCACCACCAGACTTTTAGTGGTTTAAAACCTCCTGGATGGGGTACAGGAGCCCCCAGGAGAGAGCGCCTGATTCCAGGAGACTCCCAGTGAAAGCAGGCAGGTCGGCGATGCAACTGGCAATCTATACGCTCCATCCTGTATGAGAACTTTTGTGCTGCGGGAGTAGGCTCGGGACAGGGATCTGATGCACCAGGCAACAAGACTCTGCTAATCAGCACACAGATCCACGGCCTGCAGCTGCCTTTTCTCAGAGAGGATCTGCATCACCCCAGAGAAGGTTTCAGTAACCGCCTGGTCAAGGAGCAGTGACGTGTGTGACCCAGTTCAGAACCCCTGCTCTGTGGAAGCCTCTCCAGCTGGAATATTTTATAGCCGCCTGAAGCTGACAGCTGAGACGCTTGTTTGTGCAGCTTGCTGAGTAATGCTGTCCTTGCCGTGGGCTTTTGCAAGACAAAACATCAAGATACAGCATCAAGGAATGATGATGCTTTTGCCTGTCTCTAATGGAGTACAGGCTGAAGCTCTCTAATCCGGCACTCTCTGGTCCGGCAACACCCGCGGTCCCATAAAGTTTGTTTACAGCCACCAGTCCTGGCTCTCAGTGTTCGGTGCTGTTATTTAGCTTGAATTTACCCCAAATGCCTTCTAACAGCCCAGTAAGCAGCGGAAGTGTTGGTGATGCTGCTAGACAATACTGACCTCTTGTGGTTCGATACATTCTCTGGTTTGGCACCAGCTGGATCCTAAGGGTGCCGGACTAGAGAGGTTCAACCTGTGATATTCGTTATACTGGAGAACTTTTAGGCGTATTCATTTCTAATGATCTCTGATCTCTGTCAAAAAAGAATCAAACGCAATTTCAACTGAAAACAATTCCCCCCGCCCCTTTTACGGGTATGTTGGTTATGTTGTCAGAGTACTTTGTAAACATATTTGCTTATGTCCCCCACCATAGGTCACAAGAGACTTCGGTGTTGTGTAGGCCTCATGCTGGTAAATTTCATTCAGCCAGTTCAGCATGTCTTTGAACAAGATGAAGTAGGGGAGTCAGTCAGAAGGATTTCTTATAACAACTAGCATAGTGAACTCTGCCGTACTCTGAGGCACCTGGATTGCCAACATGGTAAGTCTGTGCAGTGCCTAGCTCTGCAGGGCCCTGATCCCAGTGTCCACAAAGAGCAATTCATGCCAAATTTCATACACAGGGCTCTGTTTTGCTGTTTAAAACACTCTGACCAATCTAATTTGTGGCATGAGCAAAGCAACCATGTGTTTGCTCGCCTTCTCCCGAAGCGCTGGTTCCATGGAAGCATCTAGCACTGTGCTGTCGGGTTTGTTTGCTTAGAATGGACCCCACTTTCTCTTTTCTTTGAGCCCCGGCCTCAGCAGTGAAAACCCCAGCTGCAGGGACACCCTGCTGAGTACCAGCACCTCTATCATTTGGCTGCAGAATGCACGTGAACACACATGGGAGGGGCTAGCCGCGTGCCCCAGAGGGGGTAGATGTCGGCAGGGGGAACGCAGGTACAGTCGGCTCCCTTCACTCCTCACTCTCCCCCAGGGAGGTTTGTTCAGGTTTGAATTGGTCCAGAAAACAGGATCCAGCAAACAGCCGCGTATCCAAGGGAATTGAGCCAGATTTTAGCAATTGAGGGTCAGCCCCGACGGAGCTGCTGTTGCACCCGGGCAAAACCCACAAGTAGAAAACCCACAAGTAGGCAAAACCCACAAAGTCGTGATTTGCACTGGAGGGTGCTTGTCTGCCCTGGTTAAAATGGACTGGGATTGGGGCAAAGTCCCCATGCTGGCACATGCTCCATGCTCACAGGTATCCAGAGCAACACATAAATCCTATTTAGTTGTCATGCAAAGTCCTCAGACCCAAGGAAAAGCTCATGCAAGTCACAGGTCAGCTTGACTCAAGCCAAGCCTGACAACTGAATGGTTTCCTTAGCTCTGCTGCAACAAACACAGTAACAAAGCAAAGGGAGGGCAAGAAACCAAGAGCTAAGGAGAGGTGGCTTTTCCTTAGCAGGCATTATTTTGGGTGTGTAAGTCTGAGGAGTTGGGCGACTAACTTCTAATAAGCCCTGTTGTAAAAAACAAAGCCCACTCCGACTGGGCATAACATCGGCCTCTGAGCTCCACGGAGTTGCACCCACTAAACCAAGGTCATCGTTGATTCTTCAGGCTCATTCACTCTTGGAAAGATAGGGCATTCGTGTCTTTGCGTTTGTGCATGCAACTTTTACTAACCCTCCCCCCCATCTCATGACTGATGTTTGGCTCTTTTGCAAACTGTGTGTGTGTGTTTGTGTGTGAAGAACAGGATGCTCGGAACGGAGCCGGCACCACAACGACAAACATTTATTCTGGGCAGGCGATTTCCTTTAGAAATTCAGACAGACAGTAAATATTTAACCAGGGGAGAGGAAAACAGGGTATAATCTGAAGAACCAGGCAGCCGCTGCAGGTGGCATTGTGAATCATGGGCAAATTATTTAGTAGCCTCCCTTTCCTACAGTCCATTTGGCCCAAAGGGTCTTGAAAGGGGAACGGTTTTCGGTAAATTCAGCGGCAGGCAAATAACTAGGTTTTGATCTGATCTCAACTGTTGCCATCACTAACATTGACATCAACAATTAGGAGGCAGCTGCTTGAAGAGCTGGTAAACTGGTCATGGGGCACCGAAGGGCCGGGCACGTAAAATACTCGAGATCATCCTTTAATTCTATTCCTTCTTATTAGACCCATCAAGAAGGTGGCCTGCTCCAGGTCCACAGCTCTCTTGGTTATTTACCATACCCACGTGGGTAAAGTGCCCATCCCCAGAGGATCTGTCCCGTCTCCCCCACCACCCTCGGCATGGCCCGGTGCACCAGTGGGGAGTTGAAAGGCCTGGGGCTTTCGGTCACTGCTGGAGCCCTGGGCCCCTTTGAATCTTCGGGCCACACGGCAATAACTCTCTTTGCCCCCATCATGGGCAGGCCTGGTCGAGTATTTCCCTGCACGCCAACCTGAACATAATTTAGGCGAGTGAGCAGCTGGGCATTAGAACATGGACCTGCTGTTATTTAGAGACCACGCCCAGCTCAGGCATAAGTGAGAGGTGGGTGCCAAACCACAGACAATGAAAAGGGCCAGATTGTAAGAAGTACTGAGCATTTAATCTCTTTGGGTATGTCTACACTTGCACCCTCTTTTGAGAGAGGGATGCAAATGAAGACATTCGAAATAGCAAATGAAGCCAGGATTTAAATATCCCGTGCTTCATTAGCATATTCGCATTGTGGCGCTATTTCGAAATAACAGACGCTGTTAAGATGCGGTTATTTCAAGAGAAAACCCTTTTCTTGAAATAACCCTTATTCCTCATGCAATGAGGTTTACCAGTTATTTCGAGAGAAGGGTTTTCGCTTGAAATAACCACGTCTTAACAGTGTCTGTTATTTCGAAATAGCGCTATTTCGAAATAGTGCCATAACGCGAAAATGCAAATGAAGCCCGGGATATTTAAATCCCGGCTTCATTTGCAATTTCAAATGTCTTCATCTGCATCCCTGTCTTGAAAGAGGGTGCAACTGTAGACATACCCTTCTTCATTACTGTACAACGTAATCACAACTCAGGGGCAATGGGGTCTCTGCGCCGGTTGGTTGGCTGAGCACTGTTTACACTTCAGATACAGCCAGGACGGGATATATCTGTTTGAGCTATTTGCAAGATATCAAGCCATGAAAGGCAGTGCCCAATGGTAACAGAGAAGTCCTAAAACTTGAAACATTTCGCCACCTTCAGAAGCAGGAGTCTGGATTTGGGAGCACCTCCCTGTACCTGCCATGTCTTACCAACAATTTGGAGTAGCGGGCAGCTGCATAGCGAAGACAAAAAGATACACAGGAGCTGTGGGTGGCCGTGCGGTGTGCTGCCCTCCAAGAGACGGGGACCCTGAAGGCCACAACCAGGAATTACAGTATGGTTCATCCTCCAGAGCCATGCAGTCCTTGACCTCTTTGCAGAGCACAAAACATTATAACTGGGCTCATTTCTCTGGGATATCCAAGGAGCCTTCAGGGAGTAACAACGTTTACTCCATGCCAGTTTTAATGGCACTCAAACCATTGATCTAAAAGTGAAAGCCGCTCGGTCCCTCGTTCACTTTTCTTTTGGAAATACAACACCTGCAGCTCCCACGGCAACTGTACGGGTGGGCGAGATTTTCACAAACGAACGGGGATTTTCCATGCCTCCACTTCTGCATGGGGACCAATCACCCAACTGAGCCCAGGTCTGCACTAGGGAGGAAAGTGGAACTCAGGTACGCAACTGCAGCGCAATGAATACCTCAGTTCAACTGACTGCGGTGTCCCCAATGCAGGAGAAACTTTCCCATCGACTTCCCTTGCTCCTTGTGACCCCTGGAGTACCCAAGCTGACGAGAACGTGGTCAGCGGTCCATTTAGCACATCCTTACTCGACCCATTAAATCGACCCCCGGGAGAGCAATCTCCACAGCGTTGATCTCCCATGAGATCAAGACAAGGCCTAAGAATCAAAGTGCTGAGTTTATGGCTAATCCATCGGCTCTAATTTCTCTGAACAACTAACCGGGAGAGCAACTACTAGTAATGCACATCCAGGAATGGCTATTAGCCTCCCGATATATACAGTATATGAAAGATTTGAATGATTTCTAATTGAATTTGGAGTAGTGATTCAAATTAGGAGTCAGCATTCCCATGAGGAAAGAAGACACAATGGCCATCGCTCGCCAATTTCATCTCCTCCAACCGCCAGCCATGGCAACACATCTTGCGGGATTCCCCAGAGCCCGCAGTCCCAGCGGCCTGAAAGCATCTCTCTGGAGGTTGCCTAGTAATTGCAGACTCGGTGTCTATGGAGCTGGCTGGAAGATGTGCCCCCCTAAACAAATCCTTCCTTTGACAGCTCGCCCGTGTACGGCTGCTCTGCTTGCTCGGAATCTGGGCTCCTCCCAGCTTGTCTCAAGCGATCCTGTGTTAGCATGGCAGCAGGGACCCTCGCTGCACAAATTTGTGTCACCCCCTCCAGCTCTGAAGCTGAACAGCAAAGGGATTGCTGAGAGGTGGGATCTGGAGACAAGATGAAACAATTGGGTAATCAAACGGTTTAGCTGGGCTACGCTCTTGCTCTGTACAGAGAGCTGGAGCGTGTCACCTTGATCTCGCAAAACCACACCACGCCTGTGTCATTCACAAAATCCAGCGCAAGCCTCGCCCCGGACTGACTCCTCACCACACACGAGCATGTAGACGGGAAGCTCCTTCATTGCGATCGGCTTCAGACTGTGCTGGAATGGGATGCCTTTGTCTCCTGGGGCCGCACACTACGTACTGTCTGCTTTGTATGTGTGTACGTGTGTGTGTCTGTCTGTCTCCCAAGCTGGTCACGAGAGGCTGCCGGTTTCTCTCTCTCCCTTGTTTGCATAGAGGTTTGATGTGAAAACCAGAGCCGCTGTACTTCCATTTTGCACAAGTCAGATGCTGAGTTGGAGAGTACAGGGACTAAATTCTCTCCTGATTTGGAACCAAGGAGCAGGGGAAATGCAGCCGGAGCACTCAAGCAATTCCCCCCAGAACAGCAGGCCCGACACATCTGCTGCTTGGAATCCAGTATGCCCAAGATAAAGGAAGCCCGGGATGGGAGCTGAACCATTATTTTGATCCATGGCTTTCTAATACCACCCCAGGTAGCTGGTGTGTTTCTCTCTCCATCGGTTTTGCTTTTTGTCCCAGCTGAACAGCAACATTTGGGGCCTCTCCTGGTGCAAACGGGCCTAGTAGCTCTTGGCTGCTGTCAGGAGGACACGGCTGCCACCTGTCTGGTTTGTTAACCACCTTACCCATTTTCAGGCTGTTGCTTTGTTTTCGCTGGCGTGGCTGGTTTTCCATCACAGCGCTCCTGGCCCCTGCCTTGTCCCGGGGTCGAGCCCGGCCCCAAGTTTCCTGCTTCTGACGTACAAATGAGGTGCAGCAGAGCCGAGAGGAAGTGGGATTTTTTTCCCCTTTGACAGTTGACCTGCAGGAGTGCTGCTACAACTTTCAATTGCTCCTCCACCAGTAGGGACTGGAAACGAGCCAGGTAAAATTCCTCCCCAAGGGAACACGGGGTGAAAACAAACGTGAATCTATGTGGTTCCTAGGTTCATTTCTCAACCGCATGAGTTCATTGGGGGTGACAGCTGCAAAGGAGGAGAGCACCA
This sequence comes from Pelochelys cantorii, assembly GCA_032595735.1. Classification (NCBI taxonomy): domain Eukaryota; kingdom Metazoa; phylum Chordata; order Testudines; family Trionychidae; genus Pelochelys; species Pelochelys cantorii. Next base: position 71,848,756 of record CM064332.1, read on the forward strand.
TGCATCTAGCTGCTCATTAGTGCCAGGCACCGGCTACCTGAATGACGAACACGAGATGCTCCTGCAAGGAGCCCGATCGATGGAGCTATTCCGCTCGCCCTCATGCCCGTATTATCGCTGTGGTGCACACACATTCCTGACCTGCTGCCTCACTGTGGAAGAGAAGGTCCATTTTGCAGATGGGGAACTGAGGCACAGGGAGATGAAGGGCCAGGTTTTCAAAAGGTCAGTGGCCGAGGGCTGAGCTCTGTTGGAAATCGGCCCCCAGTTGTGGGTCACAAGCACTTGAAAACGCAGCCCCCAAAAAGCTGGTTAAGGTGACAAGGAGCCTTGAACTAGGAGTTGAAACAAGGTCTGCAGAGTGCCTGTCCATTTCCTTAACCACAAGACCCTCCTTCCTTGTCCTCAACAATTTTTTACACACACACAAAACAAGAACACACACACTACAAGTAACACCTTAACACACACACACACACACACACACACACACACACACACTACAAATAACACCTTAAACAAACACACACACACACACACACTGTACAAATAACACCTTAAGAACCCACTCAAGCTCTTTGTCCTCAAAGAACACCTAGAACAATAGATGCGCCTTGATTCGTTTTGTGAGAATCCATAAATCCCAGGTCTCTCAGACCAAGAGCAGGAGTGGAGGGTTTGAGATGGAGAAAAGTTAGCTGGCCGAGAAGCAGTCCAGAGAAGCCTGTGGCAGTGCCGAGAAGCAATCCAAAGAAAAGGCAGACATTATAGCGGCCAACGGCAGATATTATAGCAGCTTCCTGGATGGATGGGTTTGCCTGCCATTTGTAGGTCAAGTTCGCAACCTGGGGATATTTTGGGTTCTGGATGGCCAGGGCTCTTTTCATAAACAGAGGGAGACCAAAGGCAGTGTTACGAGGCTTCATTCAGCATTGCATGGTGCAAGCAACTTGGACAATTAACAATAAGGAGCCTTGTGGCACTTTAGGGACTAACAGATTTATTAGGGCATAAGTTTTTGTGGGCAAAAAACCACATCACCAGATGAAGTGGGTTTTGCCCATGAAAGCTGAGGCCATGTCTTTGCTAGGGGGTAGATCAACCCTGCCACAATCGATTTTCCGGAGTTTGATTTAGTGGGTCTAGTAAAGACCTGCTAAATCAAACTCAAAGGATGTCCCCTTCAGCAGAGTGTACTCCTGCTCCTGAGAGGAGTAAGGGAAGCCAATGGGAGCGTTTGCTCCCATCGGCCTCCGGCTGTGGGGACAGCAGGGAAACTCAAATTAAGATACGTAGACTCCAGCTACGTAATTTGTAGAATCAGGGCTCCCGGATCTAGGGAGCTTTGCCAATGACTCGAATGGGTCGAGGATTTCAGCCATTGTCCTTTATATTGCTAAGACCCAACCCAATGGAAATCATTTCCATCGAGGTTAGACAGTGTCCCTAGAGCCTAGTGTATAAATGGTGGTAAATCATTTCATCAGCGAATTCATTCCCCACCCCCTTTATGAATTATCCAAAACCACGTTGATTTTTTTAACTGGATTTATTATCCCCAGTTGTTTAGTGCACACCTTCCAGGAGAAGATTTCATCCTGTTCTCCAACTGGACGTTTTAGTTCTATTCCTGCTGTTTGACTGAGCAGCTGAATCCATTTACTTTACTAGCGACTGGGATCGGCATCTTTTTATTTTAAATCCAAATAAGTCAGCTCCTTTGATTACGGCTCTTTCAAAGACAGGAGAAAGGCCATTCGCTTGCAGTCTGGCTGCTGCTGTGCTATGTTTATAAGGCTTTCCCTTACCAAACAAAGAAATCCTGCATAGCAATATTCAAAGAGAATGCACAAAAAGGGGGTGGTGAGTGGTATCAAAGAGAGATCCTCATTCTTAGACCAATGCTTGCGGAGACTTATTTTTGAATTGATTCAGTCTGCTAGTCTTCATTACATTAGAAAAGTACAACCGTCCCCCCAAGAGAGGGCGAACACACCCCGGCCGAGCTCCTAATATTAGACACTGGTTTGAAAATGGCGCGTTCGTTTTTATAGCAGCACTTACAAAACGGTTTCGCCTGCCTGGTCCGTTCCTATTATTTCTTAGAATTAATTTCAGATGATGCTTGTGTCAGGCCATAGCAAATAGAAGTACAACTCTCGCTTTCATAGGTCATCACTTTCCCTCTCTCCTCCTTCCACCCCACTTTGAACAGAACTCCTCCACTGCCACCCTCTGGCGATGCCTATCATAGCAACCGGCAAAAGGATGTCAGCCTGTGAAGGAGAGAAAACAAAAATGAGCTTTCCTGCAGTCTTGGATTTGGGCCTCATGCCGACCTCTGTCAGTAAAAATACTCTAAAATTCCTTGCCAGCTGAGATCTGCTTCCATAGCGCGAGAAAGATCCGTTCCCCACCTTCCCCAGGCATGCGCCAGCTCCTTCCTTTCGCGTGCAGTTGATCTAACCAGCGTGGAGGGGAGGGCTAATGTTAACTTTGCAAAGGACTGCCTCGCCCTTCCTTGGAGACCGTGCACGGCCGACCCTTTTGTCCAGCCCCAGATGTTTGCGCAGCTAACTGGTTTGATTTAGTGCTCAGCACAGTGCGAATTACTGGCAGGGGGGGTTGGGAAGAGACAGACAGCCTGGTTGGCAGCTGGCATAAATCAGAACACCGGAGGAGCTGCGCTGACTGATACCAACTGAGAACCTTCCCCAGAGCGGGGTGATTGTGTCTACTTCTTACCCAGGCTGCTTGGAAAAAAAAAACGGGCCAGTTGGAACATACCCGGATTTGAAGTGGGGAACAAATATTTTCCCCTCTTGTTTAAAACCAGGGGCTGGATTCAAAGCACATGTGAAATGTTATTTTGCTGTTCGAGGGCCAAATACATCCAGAAACAGTATTTAAAAACAGCCCCAATGATGAGAGAGAAGAAACGATAAAAAGAGGGGAAAACACGAGGGGGGAAAAAAAGCCAATTGCTCCCTAAAATGATGCAACAAGCTATAGGCCCCAGAGTTTGTGTTTGGCAGAGCAGGAAATGTATTTTCACCAAAAGCAGGGTCGAGATGCAGCAACGGGGCCCTGGGGTACTTTGAAATGGAAGGGGAATGGGGTGAGCCATCTCCTAGAAACTGCCCGCCGAGAAAAAATGTTGACAAAGACGTCACACAGGAGGAAAAAGGCAGCTCGAATGCCCTGGGTGTGCACTAAGGGGTCTGAAAAACTGTTTCCATCAGCCCAGCCTGGCCTGGCAGGTGGGGACGAGACACCAGTGCCAGCTCGCGGGCAGTCCGCTTTCTAGCAACCGAGGTTTGAGAAGTTAGGTGGGACTCCAACATGCCAACCGATTGCACAGCTCACGGCTAGTCATGGTGCCTCTACAGCAAACTTCTCCCTATCCACAGGGCTGGCCCATGGCCTGCGCCCGCCCCCTTCCCTCCTGCAGCCCCCCCTGCACTCTGTAGGGGGTAGGCCTCTTCACTGCTCCGTGCAGCCACTCTGCGCGGGGACGTCTGGCCCCTAGTGAGGAAGGGGGTGGAGAATCCTGCTTCTCAGAAAGTCTTTGCCACAGCGGGGCTCCAGCAGAGAGGCAAGTAACTGAAATGTCTTACAGGTACTCTCCTACCACAACCTCCTCCCCCCCTCTCCTTGGGGGGCACTTGGAGCAAGGAGGAGAGGGGTTGCAATAGGACAGGACCTGTGAGAAATGTAAGCGTGGGGTCGAGTGCAAGGGGCTCAAGGCAGAGGGTTGTGGCCTGTGTGGGGGTGCAGGGAGGGGCACCCCATTTAGCAATAAAGATTTTGTCCCAAGTCCCCTATGCATGGGGGGTTGCAGGAGTCAGGGCAGGGGGCTGGGGTGTGTGTAGGGGGGTAGGAGGGCCCTGGGGCAGTCCCGGTTGCTGCCAGGTTACCTTTACCTGGCTGGTGGATGGGTCCCTGCCTTGCTGCTCCTGGGGGCTGCACTGCCACAAGGGAGGGGTTCTCCCGCAGGGAAACCAGCCACCCTGTGAGACACACCCTGGCCTGCCACTGCCTTCCCCAAACACCCGCCGGGGATGCTCTTGGTTTACTTGCACCTGTCTCTGCGCAGGGGACCGGACTGGATGACTTCCCCACCCACCTAGGCCTCTATAGGGATCCAGGGCAGCAGGTGAGCTCTGAGCGTGCTCTCTGGAGTGAGCGGGGGAGGGCTGGCTGGATACCGTGGGTGGGGCTGCAGCGCTCCCCCCCCCCCCCGAAGCAGAAACAGTACCTTATGGAACTTGTACTGCCAAAAATATAGGTGGTGAGCAAGGGCTGTATGGCCTCTGGGGGCGGACTCTGGGATTTACATGTTGGGGGCCTCAACGCTGGTGAGGCCTTCAAACGACCCTTCCCCCTGCAGGGCAAGATTCTCACAGGAGAACAAGCGAGGTATCCAAATTCCACCGAAATCCAGGATACCTGGGGAGCCTAATCCCCTTAGGTCAGTGGTCACTACCAGTAGACCAGGACCTACTGGTCCATCTTGGCACCTCTGACAGGTGATTCTGACTGGTTTGGCCGGGAAGCTATCCAACACTGGCCCTTGAGTTGCCCCTCCACCCACTGTCCTGCTGCTCCTGCCCTCTGCCTTGGAGCTGCCCCCCCAGGAGCCTCCTGCTTGCTGGGCAGGGTGTGGAAGGGAGTAGGGGGAGCTGATGTCAGGGTGTCCCTCCCCCCACCTCTGTACCCCATCTCCACACAGAAGGGGATGGAGGGAGCGTGGCAATGTTAATCTCTGTCACTCTCCTACACTGTGTTTGTCTCTGCCATTCACACACACACACACACACACACACAGAGTCCTTCACTCTCCTCTCCCAGCCCAACACACACGTGGGGGGTGGTTGACTGTTCTGTGCATTTCATCATTTTCATTTCTCTCTTACACCTTAATGTAATTCTTTGCGTAGTGAGTTCTATAACGCCGGACCAGGCGTGGCTGGAGTCATTATCCCAGTGGTCATTGCTGCTCCTGGACGTGGCCGGCATGTCCCTGCAGCCCCTGGGAAAGGCAGAGCAGGGGCTCTCCACATGCTGCCCTTGCCGGCAGACACCCTCCTGCAGCTCCCATTGATCAATAACGGAGAACTGTGGCCAGTAGAAGCTGTGGGGTCAGCGCCTGTAGATGAGGGGCAGCATGTGGAGCCAACGTTGTACATGCCGGCTGCTTTCAGGAGCGGTGCAGGGCCAGGGCAGCAGTAAGCCGCCTTAACCCCACCGCTCCACCACCCAGAAGCCGTCTCAGTCAAACGGTGCCCAGCCAGAGCCTGCATCCTGAACCCATCCCAGCCCTGAACCTCCTCCGGAACCCAACTTCCTTCCCAGAGCTTGCACCTTGAAACCCCTCCTGGACCCCAATCCCCCCCCCGGGCTAAGCCCGGAGCCCCTCCCACACTCCAAACCCCTTGGCCCAAGACCAGAGCCTGCACCCCAGCTCCCTACCCCAGCCTGGTGAAAGGGAGTGAGGAGGGGGAGGAAAGCGAGCAGGGTGAGGCCTTGGAGAAGGGGTGGAGCACGGGCGGGGCAAGGGGATTTGGGTTTGAGGTAGATCTCACATTGCACTTAAATTGAAAAAGTGATCGTGTGGTTAAAAAGGTTGGAAACCGCTGCCGTAGGTTCTTTTAAAAAGCTCAGCTGTACCCTACGGAGCACAGTTCAACGGGAGTTCTGCCCGTGGGCTACACCGTTAGGGCAGCTTAACTCCACCGCTCAGGACTGTGCAAACTGAGTAATGAAGTTGACCGGAGCTATGGTGTTGCCACCAGATTGAAGAATTCTTTGACCAACCTAGCTACTGCCTCTCAGAAAGGTGGACTTACTGCAGTGACAGAAGGATTTCCATCTGTGCCACAGCCATAGCATTTCTAGCATAGACACACCTTGAGTGTTGTACACCGGCACAGGAAGCAAGTGCCTTCCCGCACCCTCTGCCACTCAGCAAGCAGTAGAGATGTGGCAAATGCCTCCTCAAATAAGAACTTGGCCAGATTTTCACAGAATTTTGTATTTATTAAAGTAATATTTCATCAATGTACAGAACGGACATGTTTCCAGGAAGATTAAGAAACATTTTAAATACTGTCGGTACAAACATTAAAAGTTCTATCTTACTACCTTGTTCCCCAGAAAGCCTCCCATGAAACTAACTCTCAGCTGGACTGTTAGCAGTCGTTCTATTAACCCAGGATGAACGAGCATGCCTGCTTATTCCCAAAGCCCAGGGGTTTAAAATGATTGCTTCTTACCAGATAAAACAGCAAGGTGAACGTGTGAAGGGTTGTTATTAAAAATCTCATGTCCCAAAGCTTTAGAACAGCATACTTTTTTGGGGGGGGGTACGGCACACTCCTCTTTTTTCCATTTCAAATAATGCAGTTAGGACAACCAACATTCTCCAAAAGCAGCTAGTGATTTTGGGTGCCCCACCTGCGATGCGTTAAAGCAGCCTGCCCTTCACAAGTGAGTGCTAAGCACACCCTGAAAGTCAGCTTCCTCTAACGTGTCGAGCTGAGCATCAGCCGATGGACACGTCCCAAAAATCACGAGTCACTTTGGGAAGGCGTTGGCCGATTTGTTGATCGAGATCCAGTGAAAAGGTTTCAACAACCCAGTGTCTCTCATGCTTTGCAAAACAGGTCGTCAGACCAGAATCTCAGTGGGAGCGATGCGCGCGACACGCATCCTTCATCTCAGCACTAGCTTCGTGCTGGACTTAGAGGTCGGTCTGGACTAGCCGGTTTCCAATGTCAGGAGGGGGAAGAGGCTCCGGGCGGAGCAGGGTTTGATTTGCTGCTACCTGCGAGGAGTAACTCCCGGGCTGAATAAATAAGGGATGGAATGTTCTCGTCATGCAGCACCACCAGGGAAATGGGATGGAGTCGAACCACATCCTCTGACACGTGTCGTCCTTGTCACAGGCAACTACATCCACTCAAACGTTCCCCCTCATTTGCTGCCTACCAAGGGACGCCTTGCCTTGGCTGCGTGGGGCACCAAGCAGTCCATTTCGGTGGAGGGATGAGACCGCCATGGAGAAAGGTTTAATACGTGTCGAGGCAATGGCCGCTTTCAAAGGAGCCTATCATGGGTTCTCCTGATATGAAGGACAACATAGGGAACACAGAGTTATGGGGCTTCCTCCTTCCCAAACACCCCCCTGTATCTTTGCTCCAACATCAGTCTTGTCTGTTCGTCCACCTGCAGAACTCCGGTTCCTACCAGCACCTGCGCCTTTCCCCCTGCATCCAGGCCCACCCTTCTGGTTCCCTGTGACAGGCCACCCTTGTGCACGAGAAAGTCATTTTGCTTGCGCCCTCTCCTCTTGCGGAGCCCCTGGTCTCCTCTAAAGGAAAGAAATCACATTGCGTCAGCTCGGCTCAGCGAGCAAGCCCGCTCCCGCGAGGGCAAGGAGCCTGGAACCTCTCCAGTCTCTTCAGGGCGATGGAGCAAGGACGTGCTGCATTTCTTCTGCTCTCGCGGCAGGGGGTCTCTTCGGGTAGGCGACGCTAGCCATCTTAAAGAACTCCTCCGCAGCGTCCAGGGCAATAAGGCGATCCTGTCAAAGGAACGGAGGCGTCAGAATTACTGGCGGCCCTGGCTTTGCAAGAGTTTCTATTCAAAAATGCCCTGTGAGAGGCAGGCTTCAAAACACGCAAGGCCTCACCCTTCCAGTGCCATGTCTCCAAGAGAAATTGGTGGCATAAAATGGAGAAACGCTCAGAGGAATCAGGCTCACGGTCTAGACTGCAGGCATTTCTCTTTGTGCCCAACGGGGCCACCCATAAAATGTTGGACTGGATAGTCCTGTCTGGGAGACTGAGGTATGCTGGGCTTTGATCCTTTGCATTTCACTACTCATGCCCCTTTTGTGACCTCATTAGCAGAGGGGGTTCACTACGGCCTTGTCTACACTAGCACATTTTGTTGCCAAAAACTGCCTTTTCGTGACAAAAGTGACAGCGTTTACACTGCAAGGTGACTTCTGTTGGGAAAAACACCCAGTGTTGGTGACAAAAAACTTCAAGCCCCACGAGAGACGTTTTTTCTTTTCCCCTCCCTTTATTGTCGGCCAAGAGCCAGTGTGGACTCTGCTGTTTGTTTGGTAGAGAGAACTGGCTTCTGCCAGTATCCCACAAGGCCTGCCCTGATGGCTGTGCTCAGTGTTCTGTGATCTCTGCTGCCCTGCAGGCATGCACCCCGCCCCCTTTCAAAGCTCTGGGGAGTGTCTGACAGCTGAGTGAGCTGCTCCCTTTGGGGAACAAAGAACAAATCATTGGAGTGCTCCTGTTCTGCCCTGCTAGGAACACAGTGACAGGCAGATGGCTGCAGCAGGGGGTGGGCTGGAGAGGCTGCAGTGCTGCTTTGAAATTCCTCAGCATAAAGAGCGCACAGAGCTACAAAGGAACCCCAAGAAGAACAGGGAGCGGCTCTGCCTTCCCACCACACTGCCCTGTGGGAGGCTCCCCCACAGTGCTTTGCTCTGTCAACAAGATGCTAGCCATGAGGCCATGAACTGTCCACAACGCGAGGCAGAAAAAACGGTTTGACCAGGTTTCCCTTTTGCATGTCGACAGCACTTCCATGGCCAAACCTTCCCAGTGTAGACACAGCCTGGTGTCGGGACATTTAGCTACTTACCACCACGAAGAGATAGCGCTCAGAGAGCTCCCAGCTGTTGGGGAAAATGTTTGTCTCCTCACAGAGCTTCATCAGGATCTCCCGGGCTTTGCTCATGTTCTGGGAGTCGCTGATGATGCTAAGTTTAGTCACGGATAACAGGGAGTCTGCTTCCTTCTGAAACCCTACGACAGAGATAAAAAAAAATCGCTCCAGTTTAAATGAAAGGCACCAACCCACCCAATCCAGCCCTCTGCTCCGAACATCTTTGGAGGTTCACTCTTTCCCCCGTCAACCTCGGAGCGTTCCTATTTTAGAACCCATGAGAGGGAAAAAAAATAAACCCAGCACACATTTGGATAAAATGCACTAGCAACCACGTACAGTTGCTGTAGGGAGAACAGGAGGTCACCAGTGGGATCATATTTAAAAATGCAACGCAGGCACGGTGCTTTCCGGACGAAGGGGCGCCTTTCCTTGTGCTAATCAGTCTCCACCTGATCCTTGTGTGTGTAGACGGTGAATACATTCTGCACAGGGCCAGGTGTCCTGTTCTTTTCTGGATCTAGCAGTACCATTGCTGCCAATGGAGACAAACATATTCCCGCCCCCCAAAAAGGGTGGGGGGCGAAGCAACACGGTGTAATTGTTGAGCACAGGTAGTTTGGTACTGAGCTAGCGTTTATTTTTGAATGGAAGTGTTGCCAGTCTAGGAGGAGAGCAACTTGGGATATAATCTCCATGCTCTGCCCACAGCCCCGGCCCAGGAAGTGTGGGGCTGCAGTGGTCACAAAGGTCCTATTGAGAAAATCTGTCTGGGCTTGTGGTTAACACATGAGATTGGGAGTTAGGAGAGCAGGGGGGAAGGGGGAAGAGAGTTTATATCTGGTTTTGCTATTGACTTCCACCTATCAAATCACTTGCCTTGTGTTTCAAGTTTCCCCACCCCCCAGATAGGTAGAGGGTCACTTATTTCTCATGGGTGTTTGTGTTTGAAGAGGATTTTGTGCTAGGATAATACTTTAGAGCGAAGGACCTCTGTGCATTATGGCTCAGTCGTAAGCAGTATGGAGGGGCTAATCAAACCGGCTGACAAAGGTTAACACTGGTTCACCGTGTAAGTGCGCAAGATTCCCGCCGTCCTGCTTGGGAAAACAAACAGCTTTGCTCTTGGTAGTCATGTCCTGGCAAAAGCAAAAAGCCCAAGAATGGACACCCAAGGGATCCAGTTCCCTGCACCCGAGAGCGCCGTCCATACAGCCCTCCTGAGCTGCCGGAACGTCCGTCTGTCTTGCCCTCATGGCCAAGGCATTCAACAGACAAGCACCCTGTGGGTTGTAGTGGAGTGGAAGGGACACCCCTCTCCTCTCTGGTGGAGCAGCTATGGCCACTCCCTGTAACCACCCCCGGCCACCTTTTGATGAGTGGATCCACCCACGGTTATAAACCCAGAGGCCACACCCCTCCTCCAAGCCTGCCCTCCCACGAGCTGCTGCCGAGGGCCCGGCATGGCACTGCTCAGTAAGGTGCAGCAGGCGGGAGGGAAAGGATCCAGCTTCTCTTTGTGCTAGCTCTTTCCAATGACCCCTGGCTCCTTCAGTTTGCATCTATGCAAAGCAGAAGGAAGTGTGGAGGGGGGTTACCCCCAGAGACAAAGGGACCATTAACAGCCTTTGCTGCACCGCTGGGTGGCTGCAAATCAACAGCCAGGCCCTGGAGCTTACCCAACTCTTCCAGAATGCGCTTCCAGCGGCTCCTCACTTCCTTGCGGATTTGCCGCAAGGCGTAGATGTCATAGTTCAGTTTCTGCCACTCCTGCAAGGCAAAAGGGGGGGGGGGGGGAGAGACAGAGTCAGCCTTCCTCGTGCTGTACGGCCCATCCCACCTGGCTCGTCTACTCCCACCGAGCAGCAGCAACATCAGGAACCAAGTTCCAACTGCAAGGCCCAGCGTAAAATACACACTCACGTTTCACAGCACCGGCCCTATGGCTGTGGGGAAGGGCTGAGTAGGGTCAGTGAAAATGAAAGAGGTTGAAACAAGGTGTTTTTTTTTTTTTTAAAGTCAGCAACACAAAACTAAAAGCCACAAAACGCTTCTACTTTTGTTGAGGGACCAGAAGACTGCCATTCCCACTTCCCCGCAAAACCTCCCCAAATGGACCGGAACATTCCGGTCACCCTCAGTTGGACCCGATTCTTTTCCCGCTGACCTAACGCCCTTTCATTTCCAAGGCAGTGCGGTTGAGCGCGTCAGAACAGGGACAGGCTCTGCGCAACACTAGTTACACCTGGATTTCCTCATGAATGTCTTCTGCCCTCAGCTGCCTTGGGGTAACCCAAGAAGCTCCATGATTTAAGGGTCCAATCGCTGAAGAGAGACTCCTCACGTGGGCGGGGGGGGGGAGAGAGAGAGAGAGAGGGGGGAACCATCTAAAAACAGCCCAGCCCTCTGGTAGATTCTGTAATGCTACCCTACGGTGGGGAACACGGTGTGCGGGAGGGAACCGGTTCAGTCCCAGTCCACTGGTCGGAAGCCCAGCTGAAACATGCCTAGTCATGGGTGCCAGGCCTGTGTAATTTTTGGTGGGGCCCACAGCAGGGCAGAGCCGTCCTGTCCACAGGAGAGACCAGGGCAACTGCCTGGCCCTGTGCTTTGGGAGACCCCCATGTGTCATGGGAAATGGAGTCCAGCAAGCAATCTGGCCCCGGCCCCTCCACCACCTCCTGGTACCACTCAGGGGAAGAAGCTGGAAAGAGGTGGGGTGGAGGTAGGGAGGGGCAAGGGCAGACTGGGGCTGGGTCACTCTCTAACCTCTCAAGCTGCCCTGGACCCCATGAAGCGCAGGGCCCCTCCAAAGTCCTATGGAGATGACAGCAACAAGTCCAAGCAATGGTGGAGCTGGAACTCATCTCTAAATATTGGTGGAGCCTGGGCCCATATACAAATCTCACCACCTATCCTCCTATCAAAGAGCCACTCTTGGAATTTGGAAACAAAGCTGGTCCTGTGACGATCTCGTATCTAGTCATGCCTGGACTTCCACTGCGACTTCTTATTTCCCCCCCTTCTAACTCCCGCAGACATGGCACCTTTGGCTTGGCATGTGTGCTTCCCCATCACAACCCACAGGTTATTTGTTTTGTTTGCCAAGTTTGCGCGTAACCCAGGGACATGGTTGAGCCCCAACTCATCCTCACAATGGCGCTCTCTGCTGCCCCCCCTTGAGAGCTCTAGCTCCCCAACCATGGCGCTCACTCCTCCGAAAGTGGCCTCCTCCACGCTGCCTCAGCACCAGCTGCAGAAGCCCTGAGCACAGAGAACCCACATGCTCTGTGCCCAGCAGCGAGGAGGAGATGGGGCAGGGAAAGTCCCGCTGAGCCCCAGCGGGTCTGCAAGGTACATGCTGAATCACCCGAGGCAAGATGGTACATAGGACCGGTGCTGGGAGCTGATGGGGCGTGCTCAGAGAGAGACAGACTCTTCAGAGAGGTCACCACCATTTTCTGTTCCGAGCTTGCAGGCAAGCCGAGATTTTCAAGAATTTAATCACCTGGCCAGATTGTCCCAAGCACGGACACCTCTGGCAATAGGGCACCTGGCCTGCCAAATATTAAGTCTCTTGAGTTTCCAGTTTCTTACAGTAACTTCACTCAGAGCCAGCTGAACTTCCTGATCCCCTCTAGAAAAAGTTCACCTGAGGCAGACAAAGGAAATGTCAGCCAGAACCGATGCAGTTTGGCAAGGCTAAAGACAACTAATCAGCGTCTTATACTGGACGTGAAGTTTGCCTGGCACTAGAGCCTACAATACCAGCTCTACCTAAAGTGACTTGCCACACAACTCTGTTGTGTTGCAAGCTGGCTGTCATATTTCCATGCAGCATGTCGAGCAAGATCATACTTGGAACAGCTTGGGTAATTACAGTGTACACTGGAATGGGAAAGGTGCCCTGAGCAGAAGGACACCATGTTCTCCTGCCCATGTCTCAAGATTTCCAGGTATCAATCATGTCCAGAGCAGAGCCGGGTGTGGTCCAGCAAGCCCAGGCTCACACACTGAAGGATGAAGACAAGGGCGTCGCATTCATTTTCTCCTGGCTCACTCATGAACTCTCTCCCCCTGCCGCGTCACAGGTGGTGTGGCTGCTGCCTCCTTGCATCAGTGATGAGCCAGGTTTACAGAACCAGGAAATCCAGATCTTGCCTTGATGTTGTGCACTTTGGGTGGAGATTTTCAGCTTAGCCAAGCCGGGGATGTAGCCACATCTCTCCTGCTGAACTGCCTGGAATTAGGAGCAAAGCCCTTTCGCTGACTTTGCACGCCTCCGCCTCAGTTTCCAGCCCAGCATCAAGCGGCCGCATCATCTCTGCTCATTACTTGGCCGCCACCAGCCCTTCCTCCTAGTTGCTGTGTTGCCAGTGCGTGGCTCACGCTGAACTTCAGCTCAGCCCCCGACCAGAAAAACCACGCCAGCCAGAAAAAGACAGCCCCAGCCAGGAACAGCCCCGTAGCCACTGTCACACCTGGGTTTAGAACCATGCTGGGGACACCCAGACAAAGTACTATGGTTGTGGCCGTGGCAGCCCCAGCAGTTTGTAGGCTGGTCTCACTTCTCCCTGGGGGCTGGGAGTGGCGGTCAGATCAGGGAGTGCAAAAAAGTGGTGCACTTTCTGCTCACTGGCCCAGCCAGCTGCACTAAGTGCTCCTCGGTCTCAGGTCTAGCTCTGAGTATGAAGTTGGGGACATCCAAGCAGAGCTTCGTGCCCCCCCGGCCAGGAACTGGACAGCTATTGTATGTGAGAGGTCCAGCAACAACCATCTCCTGACATCCTGGGTAGCCTGCAGGCGGGCTCAAAGGAAACTCACTTAGATTCAAGGATTGTGAGTATGGAATCCACCAAGCTGGAACTATGATCTGGTCTCAAGGAAGAGGCGACAGCACAAAACGACCCACAGCTAGGAAGCAGGACCCTAGATAAAAATGAAGGCACTTGCCCTTCCTATTGCCTGCCACGCTGGTCTGAAAGGCTACATCCACACTGCAGCGCTATTTTGGGATACTGGAGCGTAGCTATCCCGCGTCTTCTCAGCAAGCCCATTATTTCGGGCTCGCTATTCCAACGTCCCTGTAACCCTCATTCGACGCGGAGGTAGGGATGTTTCGGAATAGCTCTTTGTTTCAAAATTTGGCGCTGTGTAGACCACACCAAATGCCGAACTAAGCAGTTTCGAACTCGCATCGAAATACATTATGCAATTTGAGTAGCTTATTTCGAGTTACGGTGCAGTGTGGACTCATCCAAAGTTAAGAAGCCAAGCCATAACACACCCAATTGTCACTCATGCACATCTCCCACGGAAATTGTACACTGGCACGGTCTACAGTACTCTAGGTCAGAAGGAGTCTCTCCATAATGTAGTGACTAATCTCCACGTGTGTTTAACCCCATCACTTGCTGTCATACAATCGTCATCCAAGGCAATGTTATAAGGCTACGTATGATCATCAATGTCAAGTGTTTTCTTGGCCCAAATCTAGTCTTAATTCTTGTATTCGAATGGTGGCTAAAAGTCAGCCCTCTGTTTGCACGTCGTAGTCCAGGAGAAATAATCGCGCTGCAAAATTAGAGGATTCCCCAAGCTGTACTGGCTGATCTCTGGCTGTCTAGCAGACCGATAAGATCAGACCCTCACTCCCCAGAGATGCAGTGTCTGGGGCAAGATTTTATCTCAAGGCCACACAAGGGAGTTTAGGACCCAATCCAGCCATTCAGATCCGTGGGATGGAGATTTAGCGCCAGCCCTTGCGAGACATAAGCAAAGCCGCCTTTAAGGAGTTGCTCTGAGACTTCACTGAATTGAAATGTTCCTTTGTACCTACGACCCACTGAGAGGACTCAAGGAACAAGTTGCCTAGGGAGGTTGTGGAATCTCCATCACTGGGGATATTTAAGAGCAGGTTGGACAGACACCTGTCAGGGATGATCTAGATGGGACTTGATCCTGCCATGAGGGCAGGGGACTGGATTCGATGACCTCTCGAGGTCCCTTCCAGTTCTAGTGTTCTAGGATTCTATGATTTGTTCATAATAAATGAATTAGAGACTTATGCCAAAACCAAACAACAAACCCAAGTGCTACAGTTAGACTCCTAATTAGAAGCAGCCTGATTTTTAGCAGGTGTTTGGTGGCCCGATATATACAGTTGTAGCAATGGGCTAGTTCAGACCCGAACTTTAGGCACCCAGCTTCTCCAGATACGGACCCGATAAGAACATGTGGAACGGAGCCTTTCTGTACTGCCTCGGTGTGCAGCCATCCACGCCAAGACTGCAGCGTTCCAAATGAATTATCTGTGCCCCCTTCCTCCCCAATGGCTCAAATATAGCTAGAGGACCTCGTCAGATTTGGATTTTGTGCCAGAGAATCACTGCTGTTGAGATAGTCATGAACGGAGGTCAGGAGAGCAAGGGAAGTTCAGATCAGCCCATAGCTGCTGATGCTGGCTTTTTCCAAGCCTGGGAG
Source organism: Pelochelys cantorii (assembly GCA_032595735.1). Taxonomy (NCBI): domain Eukaryota; kingdom Metazoa; phylum Chordata; order Testudines; family Trionychidae; genus Pelochelys; species Pelochelys cantorii. The sequence continues at coordinate 71,863,930 of CM064332.1, forward strand.
CGGGAAAAAATCCTGCATTCCTAGCCAGGAGAGCATTGGCGCTGTTCACCAATCAGCAAAGCAAAGCAAAAACCAAACAGTCTCCCCTCCACATCCCTTCCCCTGGAGCCTGGAAGTGGCCTCGCTGTTTCTGTTTTGCACAACCCGATACTCCACACATCCATTTAAGTCCTGAGGAGGAGAGGGTACAGTAACAACCTGGAAGGCCTCTCTCACGCTGCAGCCGGGTCCCTGGGATGGGCACCCGAGAAGGAGCAGGGATTACGTTTTAAGTGGAGAAGAGATTGCAGTTCGTAAGCGAGCACACAAGGGGAAGTTGACTGCAATCTGGAGAGCAAAAACAACCCCCAGAGCCCAGCCTCTCCGGAGCGAGACACACATGGCCTCAGCCCTTATTGGCAAAGATCCCTTGGAACCCTTCCAACGTCCCCATGACCCAAAGTATTAACAAGGAAGGAAGGAAGAAAAGGTCTGTGGGGGGAAAAAAAAAAAATCAGCAGAAAATCGCTGACCTCCTCTTTAGAACCTCTGGTTCTCCTCTTCTGGTAAAATACATTCTACAGACTATTTGCTCCTTTGAGTAGAAGCCAATAACGAATCCTGTATGGGCGGAAAGGGTTTGTATCATATTGTTTTATTCTAGTGACTTTCAACCTGTTGTCCGCAGACCTCGGAGGGTCTGCAGACGGCGTCTAAGATTTCTTGGCTTGCCTGAAACTTGCCACATGACCAAGTCACTTCAAAGCTGAAAACACTTTGCACAAGTCTCTCTAGTGCTCCCAAGGGGCAGAAGTCACTTCACCGCTGGTTCTACTACTGGGCTCGGCGTGCTGCAGAAACGTTGTGCCAAGTCGTAGTCTTCCAACTGCCCAGCACTGGGAACCTCACCAACGGCAGCCTGCCCTGGCACTAGGTAGGGAGACTCAGCAGCCTGGTGAAATTTCACAAGCACCTAGACTGTAGTGAACAGCAGCTGGACAGCAGACGGGGCTACTCCAGGGCAACTGCAAAAACGCCACCTTCGAGGAGTCGGCAAGTCGGCCAACTCAGCTCTGTCCGTCCCAGGCAGGGATCCGCTGCCGTCTGTGTTAGATTCAGTGCAGACGGATCCTACTCCCCGGGCGGGAGTAGAGGGCAGAAGATGGCTGTGATCTGAATCAGTTTACACATGCACACATCCTGACCCTTCTGCTGGGTGTTTAATGCCCCTGCCTCTCAACAACAGCTGCTCCAACATCAGATCAGTAGCGTTTTCCAGGAAATCTCAGCCCCCGGCCCATGAACGTTTGCAAAAGGGAAGTGATGACTAATCCCCCGCATCACAGGCAGCTTGGGAGACAGTGCGAGTTCCGGGTCGGCAGGCACACACGCCAGCCGGCCTTGCTGATCACAGCACTCGGCTGTTCAAATATTTACCTGCAAGAGGTCTGTGAAATCTCAGGGCCGTGCACTAAGTGCTTAAATACCAGACTGAAGTGGGGTAGCGCTCAGCATTCAGCATTAGCCTGACTGGCACAGAACTGGGAGTGGGACAAAAAGTTGTGCCAAAGAGATTACAGACAAATGCTATCAAACACCCGCCTCCTGATATGGAAACTTCCTCATTAATAGGCAGCTTTCTGCATGCTGCCAGCGCAGTTTCTTTAGGCCCTGGAAGGTAATTTGCCATGCTGCTCTCAGGAGTTTCACGTAGGAAATAGGTCAAACAGCCTCAAGCTGATCGGACCTGGGCCCATGCTTTAAAAGACCAATCCAGGCGTGTACCGCTCCAGCATTCAGGGCTGGCTCTCAGGGAGTGGTTTGGTTCAGCCTATTGGAGACATGATCAGGTGCAAAATGTGGATCCACATTCATATTCCGAAATCAAGATTCTCCCTATACCTTGACTCTAGAATCATTTTCAGGGATGTTGCAAAAAGCAGGGCTTGGGAGAAGTTACAGGGGATATTTCTGGGACAGTTACAGAGCCTGTTTTGCAGGTTTGATTTATTGACCTACCTTAGTGGCATATGATTGATAGATCACTCCGGAGACCCAAGATCTATTTCCTGGTTCCACCACTGGCCTGCTTGGTGACCTTGGGCAACTCACTTCATCTCCCTGTGCCTCACCTTCCCCATCTGTAAAATGGGGCTAATGATACTGATCTATGAAAAATGCTTTGAGATCTATGGATGAAGAGTGCTGGACAGGAGCTAGGGATAATTATTTGAAAGCTGAAATTTAGGCCCTGTCTATTTTTAAAAGCTTTGCCGGTGTAGAGGGTGGGCAGATTGCCCTAGGAGTGAAAGATCTTTGGCTGGAAGTAGAATCATAGAATAGAATTGTAGAACACTAGAATGGGAAGGGACCTCGAGAGGTCATCAAGTCCAGTCCCCTGCCCTCATGGCAGGACCAAGCACTGCCTAGATCATCCCTGACAGGTATCTGTCCAACCTGCTCTTAAATATCTCCAGTGATGGAGATTCCACAACCCCCCTAGGCAATTTATTCCAGTGTTTAACCCGCCTGACAGGCAGGAAGTTTTTCCCAATGTCCAACCTAAACCTCCCTTGCTGCAATTTAAGCCCATTGCTGCTTCTCCTACGCTCAGAGGCCAAGGAGAACAATTTTCCTTGAACCAAATGAAAGGCAAAGTGAATTCAGGCAAACCAAATTAAGGCCAGTTTTGAACACATGTCCACACGGGGATTTATTGCAGTTTAACGAATCCACTTTACAATCACACCTTTAGTTAATTTGGATTACATTTTCTGCACATCCCTATGAAGACAAGCCCTTAAAGTTATGCAAATGAAAGATCCTCTTCCTGAATCTATTCAAGGCACATGGTAAACCTCTCCCATAGCTTGTATTGTGTTAGAACAGGTCTGGCACCACATAGCCATCCAATAGGAAAGAGGCGTTCTGTCCCAACGTGTTGGCTATTTCTAACTTAATCCCATCTTCCAGCTTCTCTGCATACCTCTCAACCAACACCTCTGTCAGAAAAGAGCTCAGAGGTCTCGTGAATTCTGCATTTACGTCACTTTCTCCAGTAGTTTATTCAACAGGATCGCTGCGCTTTGCATGAAATAGTTCAGTTCTGACTCATCTACGCTCTTGCCCCGATATTAGACGTTGTAGCTACTTCACAATCACAGAGCTGTTGGGGTTTTTTTACATATAGTTCTCACTAACACCGATCATCTCGTACATAAAGACAAACAATGCTCGATCTCAGAGCACTTCACAAAGAAAGCCAAGTTATTGGGACCTCCTACTTGAACGGTGGGGAAATGGAGCTGGAGATCAGTGACTGACCGACCCAGCCTCACGCACAGCAATTCACTGGCATGTCTGGAAACATGACCCCTACCCTCGACTCCCAGTCAGATCACTCTGCTCCTCAGTTGCTGGGAGCCTCATTATAAATTACTTATTAACTCGCAAGATAGTCTACCACAAAATGAACTTCAGCCCACATTCCTACGTTTTGTTTATTTACGGGTGCATCGCAGAGCGCTGGAAGGCAGCAGTACACAACGCCGAAGGAAGATTTATAGCTGAGATTTTTAAGACCATTCGATCAGTGGTGCTACTACCTCAATGGGAAAGTTTCTCTTGTCAGTGCGGGTAAGCCACTTCCAAGAAACAGGAAGTACGTTGATGGGAGAAACTTGGTTCAGGTGGGAGAGCTAATGCATGTTGGCGCCACTGCTTTAAAAAAAAAAAAAGATAGCACTTTTTTTGCACTGAAGAGAAAAATCAGAGTTCCACATGGAGACCATGCATGTGAACTTAGCCCCATAACTCTATAGTGGAATATGGCCCTTCTCCTAACCACTTGTCTGTATTGATAAGTCCTTATGGAAGAGAAGAACACTTGGAAAACAAGGGCTACCCCTCTGAAACTGAAGAACACTTGGGTACCTGTTCTGCAGCGCACATAAGCATGCCCAAGTCCGTCACTGGGACTTAAGGACATATTGGAGTGTCTTGCTGAATCGGAACCTAGCAACGTCAGAATTCTCCGCTCTCCAACACGGATTTGACACCCGCAGAGAATAAAATCTGAAGTGTCAGTGACCATCAGATCATGGGAGACATCATGTGTAGTCCCGCAGGCGACCCTTGTTCATTCCTAGCAGAGAACGCATATTCTCCCCTGCTGTCTCCATACGCTCTGCGTGGGAATTATTCTGCTAAGCCTTCAGCTAAAAAGCAGAACCGTATTCACTCATCTGGAGAGGTAGACTGTAATGGCTCCCCAAAGAAGATTATGTTCTGCATTCACAGGGCATTATATGTTGCCTTTGCTTCTCTCCTAGGCCAGAGCTCTCAGTAGAAGATGGTAAAGCTGTTTTGGCTGAATTGTAAAATGCTCACAGGGGTACAATACAATTACTGCACAGAGCACAGGAATCGCTGATTCTCAGGCCAAGCTCTTCATGGCTCTCAGAAGAGGCTGGAATCGGAACTAGCAAAGACTCCAGCAACAAGGGTTTTTTTTAAATGGTTATCAAATTCACATTTATTGGTCTAAATGATATAAAGGTCATTGGCAATAAACTAAGAATAGAGTCATCGGAACTGAAAATATGAAAACAAAAAAGTGTGTGTTAAGATACAGGACTTAGGATGTCGACACAGAAAAAAAGGCATGTACTTAATGCCTGTTAAAATAGCAGTGAACACACGGCAACTCTGCTTTTAACACAAACCAGCAGTTAGAGTTTAACCCCAGATTCTCCCATAGGCTTTAGCACAAGCTGCTAACCTGAGTTGATGGAAAAATGAAGAGTCCTCTGGCATCTTAGGCTATGTCTACACAGCAGCGTTCTTCCAAAATAACACAGTCCACATCGACACAGCAAGCAGTTCTTTTGACAGAATGTCAAAATAATATCGAGCTGGAGGACTTCTTACTCCGACTCTTGTAACCCTTATTTTACGAGCAGTAAGGGAAGTCGGAGGAAAAGTGCTCTCTCAGACTTCCTGCTGTGCAAACAGCATCAAAAGCAGAAATAAGCTCTTTCAACTTCAGCTACGCAATTGACGTAGCTTGAGTTGCATCACTTATTTCGGCTTTAGCCCTGCTGTGTAGATGCACCCTTAGAGACTAACAGATTTATTAAGGCATAAGCTTTTGTGGGTAAAACCTACTTAATCTGAGGACATGGGTTTTACCCACGAAAGCGTATGTCCTCATAAATCTGTTAGTCTCTAAGGTGCCATAGGACTCCTCATTGTTTTTCCAGATCCAGACTAACACAGCTACCCCTCGGAGACCCGAGTTGATGGTATTTACCGCTACTGTAGCCCATGTTAACTAACCCAAGTTTGCAAAAGAGCTATGTGACTATCACTGAGGCTTTGAACTGGGACTCAAGAAACGAATACCCAATCTCTCTTACATCTGCTTACCTAGATCTGTGAAGGGTGCAGAAAACCTGTACCCCACTGCATTTTGGAATAGCTAAAGTAACCCCTGGCATACATGCAGCTACCCCACCGGAACACACATACACCTCCGTCATTTGGGAGGCCATGTTCCTGTACTGATGGAAGCACCCCTTTGGTCCGTGTAGGCTCAAGCAGCATATACACCCACAGACCTACGCTGGCAAAGCTATGCTAACAGGGCTACACCAGTATAGCCTCTGTAGTGTAGACAGATCCTTGGATCCTATTCCCTGTTCTGCCACTCACCTGTGCAATGCTGGGCAAAACAGTTTGCTCCTGTGACTCGGTTTCCCCATCTTTAAAGGACACCTCCTTCAGTGACTCATATTGAGATTCACAGATGAAGAGATTCACAGATGAAGAGCATCACATTGGAGCTGCCATAATTATTGTAGCTTGAGACATCACATTCCAGGAAGCTGACTGTCACTTTAATCCCAGAAGTATTGCTTCAGAAAGGATGCAAATCCAGAATGGCCCAACAGGGCTGGAATCAACCACTGGAACAATTTAAGAAGGATCGCAGTGGATTCTCCATCACTAACTCTTGTAAATCAAGAGTGAATGTTTTAGAAAAGAAAGAGCTGCTCTCGGATTTATCTCAGGGAAGTTGTATGGCCCATGAAGAACAGTAGGTAAAACTAGATCACAGTGGTCCCTTATGGCTTTGGAATCTCCGAATAACCCTGCATTCCAATCAGGATTTTTTTTTTACTAAATAAAGATTAAAAACAAACTGTGATGAACACCAGCACTCCAGTAAAGCTCTCTGGGACTTCAGTGTCACTTTTTTATTGCGAGAGACCAAAACAAAAAAGAAGTGATCATATTTTAAGGGAGGGGTCACCATAAGGCACTATTACACCCAGTCTGACAAGTTCTTAGCAGGTCTGCACACAATGTCTCATGTTGTTAATTCTCTGCATCTTGCTGCTTGCAACAGCTCCACTAATTTGCTCTCTGCTGTCATCTCTCTAACAAGCGTCAATCCTTGCAGCAAAGTTGCTTGCTGGGAATGGTTTGAGCGGAGATTTCCCAAGCATACATTTCCCAGTGCCATTTGCAACCACCTCGGTTCAAGGACTGATATATAGAAGACGATACGCAACAGGCGCCAAAATCTGCTACCACTTGGCCTATGGGCAGTGGTAGGAGTGAAAAGACCACTGCAAATCTGTGGATATCTGCTTTATATCCATGGGTATCCGCATCCGTAGCTCATTTTTGCGGATGCAGTGGGGAAGCGCATAGAAAACATTGTATCCGCGCAAGCCTCTTGGAATGAGGCAGTCAAACAATGCTGCATTATATAAACCATTAACACCAGTTTAGCTCTGACAACTGCATGGGAGCTTCACATTAGCACCAGAAGGGCCTTTCTGAGTTGGAAGGAAAGAGGCGCCTCCAATCACACAGAATTCCAGCTGGCTTTGGATTAGCAATTACAAGTAGTGATGAAAGAAAGCACTTTCACGCTGATGCAAATGACAAATTCTTCCCTTTCCTACATACAGAGATGGAAATACCATGTGAATTGCCTTCCTCATTAACAAAGTCAGGCTACAGAAGAAACGTTAAAACCGCGTTAGTTACAAAACTCCAGAATTAAGATTTCAGCTCATAAAAACCTCAATCAATCACCATCAGAGCAAGCAATGGCAAGATCAAAATATTAATTAGAAATGAGGTTGAAGGAGTCAAGTCTGACACTCAGTTCTTAACTTGGGGACTGAAACACACAACAGAACTAGTGTCGCAGTGGGTTTGGACTCCCTTTAAGCGAAGGCCTCCAGCCTTCCAACATTGAGTTGTGTCTGGAGTGGTGATCCGGGTGCTTTAAAAAGAGACTAACAACAAGCAAGGTGCCAAGGTAGGAACTCCGGTTCAATTCCCTGCTCTGGCATGGATGTCTTGTGACATCTAGGGCAACTCACTTCATCTCTGTGCCTCAGTTCCCCGTCTGTACAATGGGGATAATCACCCTGCCCTACCTCACTGGGGCAGTGCAAGGATCAACACATGAAAGCCCATGAGACTCTAGTGACACAGGGGTGGGAGGAGGGGCACACAAGTATCGGAGATGAACCAGCTGGGATGCAAGCTGTACCTGTGCCAATAAACACATCTCATGATCGCTACTCTCAGCTTCCCACCTTCCCTTATTATTATGTTTAGTCTCATCTAGCTGGAGGTTCCTCAGGACTGGTACCTAACATTATAAGCACCCTGCCCAGGTATGATGCTGTTACGTGATTACTAATGGCTTTCATAGTCAGTCATCAGTAAGCAGTTCTAGCTCATAACCATCAGATATAGGACCGCTCTAATCGAGAGTGAGTACACAAGCCACTTGCCCTGCCATATTCCTTTACATTACAATATCTTAAAGTACCCGTACACCGGAACAATAATTAAAGGACTAATCCAAACTCTGGCCCATTGAAACAAGTGGGGATCTTTCCACTGACTTCATCGTCATTTCTAATTAAGAAACAAGTGGTCACGAAGCTAAGCACATTAGAGAAGTTACAGTTTCTATATCAATAATGACCATGTGTTGTCATGAGACTGTTGTTGCAATTTGGATTCTCATACTTTAGCCCCAGTATGAATTTTCCCCACCTCTACAAAAAAAACACTAAACCCCCAAAGTCCACTTGATGACAATACATTCAACAAGTTATATTCTCTCCTTTCAACTAAAGGTGAGAAGTAAAAAGCGTTCATTTGTTAAAAATTGGCTCATTTTCTCTTGAAAGGCACTCCTAATTCCTAGAAAAGAAAAAAAATGACATTGTGGGCTTTAATAAAATTGTATCATTTTCTTAGGAACCTAATAAATTACACACTTCTGAGTCTTACTGCAAACATTTCACGGTTATAACAGCTGTCTAAAAGGGACGTGTCGATTTCATTTTAAACAGAGTATTTGCTACAGCCTATTTCAATCCATGCTCGGGTCACTAACGTCTCGCACATGAAGTCCATTAGAGAAATCATTCAGGCCTGTAAAATATAGCGTAGGTAATGAAGACGGTTTTCCCTACTACACTAACCAGCTGCACAAGTTATTCTGCCCTTGATCTTTACCATATTCTCATCACACAAGCATTTGACTTGACTTTCCATCTAAGTTCAGCTCCAGGGCACCAACATTCTGGTACAAAAGTGAAGTTTGGGGGATGGTGGTAACACGAGGGAAGGGAATCATGAAAGCGGCCTTTCCACGTGCAAAGTAAACAGACGCAGATAAGGCATAGAAGCCTCTATAACAGCAATGGGAGCGATCCAGGAGGAAGTTGAACCTGATGACCCTCCGGAAGCAGAGAATCGCCGGCCAGGAGGGAAGCACGGCTCATGCCAGAGCTGTCTTCTCCAGACCTCAGACCAGCCGTTCGGCCACCATTCCTGAATAGAGCATTTGGGGATAGGTCGACTCAGCAAAAAAGTATCTGATGGCAGATAGTCGCAGCATCTGGATCAAATGACTCAGGCTCATGCTACCAGGCTACCATCTGGGCTCAGGACCCCATGAGGGGGAAAGGTCTCCAGCCCGAACCTTTAACCCCTGAATTGCTATTTCTAACCCAGTAGTGGGAGCCCCGTAGGCCCAAATCAACTGACGGGGTGCTAAGACTTGGCACTGCAGCTCTTCCCTCTGTGCAAACATACCCATAGGAACATCTTCCCGATCCCAGCCATGGTGGAGATCCCATTGTACTAGAAATGATAGAAACCCACCGGGGGAGGGGGGGTTTTCTCAATGTCAGCATGGATAAGAAAGAAGTTGCTTGGTCTGTCTAGTGGTTTAACAGAAGCCTGAAAGAGAGTTAAGTGTGTGTGCTGGTGTAGGAAATGTATCAGAGCCCACTCTTTGACCAGGGAATAGCAGCTTTCACCTCCTACCAAATTTATTGCTGGGGAAAAATAAGAATTTTCTTTTCCCCACAGTAATACGTACCAAATGGTACACACCACCTCCCACCTCCGCCCAGAAATGCAAGCATTAGTGGCTGATGTAGTCCTTTGGAAGATACAGCACTTCAACTCGGGCCATATCTTCATTCTGGGGAAGATCGACACTGCCACGATCGAGCTTCTGGAGCTCGATTGAGCAGGTCTAGTAAAGACCCACTAAACTGAACTCAGAGGGCACCCCCATCAGCACCGGTACTCCTGCTCCTCACAAGGAGTAAGGTAAGCCGACTGAAACAAGGTGGAAACTCGAATTAAGATATGTTGACTCCAGCTACATAACGAACATAGTTGAAGTTTCAGCGGGTAACCGAGTTAGTCTGTTAAAGAAAAAAACAACAAATGGCCTGGTAGCACTTTATAGACTAACTAAACATGTAGATACTATCATGAGCTTTCGTCGGCATAGCCCACTTCTTGTGTATCTTAATTCGACCTTCCAGGTAAGTACAGACAAGGCCTAAGCTACCATAGCAACAACAGACCTGAAAGGTACCCAGAGAACAACCAGACTTGCATTTGGTTAGGTTTCTCTCCAATATGGCCAGCCCCTGGATCTGTGGTGGCATCCTTTGTTCTCAGCTGTTCAGAGTTTGGGGCAATGACTCAATGACGCTGTATCCATGGACAACAGTCCTTTAGCCTTACCTCCGAATCTTTCTCCAGCTGGTTCCTAACGACAATCAGATTATACAGTATCCGGTCATCGTCCGCTTCTGTGTGGGACATGTCGTGAGGGGTGCTCCACAGGTTCTTCTCCTCGTCCCTCGCCAGGGTGGCTCCAAACGAGGCATAAGGGTTCTTTTTACTGAAACGGGGAAAACAGAGATGCAGTTGTCAGTGACCAAGTTCTGTGTTTGCTACTTACGAGACGCAATGGTAGGTTGGGACTTACCCACACACCCAAGCACCCATGTTTACGTCAAGTTTGACCTCATGCCGCTGCCAAAACACAAGAAATTCAAGACGCCTGTTGTCCTATCCTCAACGCCTCTGGTCTCCAGGACTACCGCTACCTAACGCTCAAGTGACACTAGCCTCCGCTCATGCCTCCTCGTTGTACCGCGTGCCTGCTCTCGTCACATTGCTAACGGGGCAGTCTTGCTTATACTGCTTGTGTTTGGCTAGTGACTGGGCTCTTTGGTCGGTCTGGAGGACCATGTGGCATCCATAGGGGCCATGCTAGCAAGCAGCCAGATTCCGGAGCCAGAAGTTGTAGACCCCAAACCAATCCAGTTGTGCATGTAGAGATTAGGCATGGAAGCGTACAGTGCAAGGAATTATCATCTCACTATTGTAACTCATGGCCTGCACACCCCAGCCATATTACAGCAGGAGCTATGGAGCCAGTTGTACCCTTCCCCCAGAAGGGCCCATCAAGGGCAAGAGAGACTAATAATTTCACAGGCTCCAACACGCCAAGTTCCCAAGGTAGCCGGCAGCCGGCAGGAAGCTTGCTTGCCCTCAGCACACCCAGGACAGTCACGGTCTCAACCAGCCGACATCACCAAAGAAGAGAAAGCCCCCAAGCGATCACCGGGCCATTATGAGGGGTCTGTAGAGAGGCCCGATCCTTTCCCATCCCTCACGGCAGCATAGTCTGCTGAAAACCCAGAGGCCTTGGCCTCACCCCGTCTCCTGATAGGATTTAAAAGGGCAGAATGGGCACATACTTAGCTTAATGCAAAAGAGGCTGGAAACCCCCCAGCTTTCCAGAGAGGGAGTGACGCTGTGGGGAATGCCCCCTCCCCACAAGAGTCCGGCCACATGCAGACCGCATGACCCAACAGAGCTTGGGAGGCTGCCTCTCCTACCCTCTGTAACGGAGCCTAGGCCAGCAGAACATGGTCTCCCTGGTGAGGGGGAGTCATTGGACAGCAACGGTGCCTTATTCTGGCCATGGGCCCCGCACTAGCCGGCCTTAGCAGCTCAACGCCGGGCTGTTGGCAACGCTGGATAAATACAAAGCCCAGATAGGGCAGCAAAGCATTCGCCTGCTTAGCCCTGAGCAGTAAGGACACCGGGGACTACAGAGCACGAGGGGAGGGCGGATTCGTGTTTGGAGCAGTAGGCCTGGCCTGCACGCCTGGCTCTGTCATGGAGCGGCTCTCTGAGTGGGCAAGTCGTCTGCTCCATGCCTCAGTTTCCTAGCTATAAAATGGGGCACCAACACTGCCTTACTGATCTATTTACAGTGCAAGCTCTCTGGGGCAGAGTCGGACTCTCTCTCGCTGTGTTTGCTCAGGGGCTAGCACCATCAGGCCCCACTCTTAAGTTGGGTCCCTCAGGGCTCCAGTGATAAAACAGCCCGTTGTGATTTACTGGCTGGCGACTGACTTGTTTCATGCGAGTTGGTGGAGCCTGTGGGCAGGCCAGCGAGGTAATCCTGCTGGATGGCCATGATTACGTCCTTGCAAAACCAATTCCGTTTTCTTCATCGAGGGGATGAGGGGGTTTTTTTTGGTAGGCATTTTCAAATGACCCTGTAAACGAGTCACGCCATCTCCGTCATTGGAGGGTTCCCATCACCATCGTTATTGCGTACATCCCGGGGCAAGCTCCCCTAAACTAGTCCCGTATCTTGTCCCCCCTAGTCCCAGAGTCCCTCTGCTTTTGCCTTTGACCTAGGCCGACGATCTCCTGGATACACTTCGCTACGCCCCGACGGGCGGAGTAGGGGGGTCCGGGCCCTCCCCCACTCCGGATCCCGACCCAGGGCCCTAAGGCAGAGACTACCGGTCCCTACCTAGCGGATGGGGAGCCATGCCCCTAAACACACCCGCTCACGGGTTACGCAGCCCTGCCCTGGGCCGCCTCCTACTCCGCCCCTCCTAGGGGCAAGTCCTTCCCCAGGGCCCTTGTCTCACCCTCTCTTCCTTCGCCCTGCGCCACGCTCGCCTCCCCTTGCCTGGCTGTCGGGTGAGGTTTTAAATCCCGCGCCGGCGGGGTCCCTTCGGCGTCACCACCCCTGCGACCTACGTCCCCCTCCCCCCTTGTGATGTCATCCGCCCGCGCCGCGCTGGCCCCACCTCCCAGGGCGTTCCCCGTTGGCGTGCCGTGCTCCCCGCGTTCCGTGGAGCTGGCACACGGGTCCGCAGCCAGCTCTGGGGGTCCCGCCACGGGCCGGTTGCTCGGACCCCCCCAGGGCTTCTCTGCCCTCACCTCGGTCCCCCCAAGTGCGGGGCGGGAGCGCGCCGTCACAGACCCCTTTTTAAATGTCAAGCTAGAATGAGATCTGAGAGGGATGTGGACAGGGGAGGAGTAAATCTGCTCCGTTCTTGACAAGCTGACCGGACCTCACATTCATACTATATGCTCCCTCAACTTCCGTGCTTTAAAAACTGTATGCAGCAGAGCCTTTACCAACCCCATCGGCATTTTACCTATGAATAAGACCTCTTAAAAGCCTTGCGTATAGAAGCGTTAGCTTGTAGAGAGCTTTTTTTATGCTTTACCCTAAATACCCACACAGGAAGGTTTATTAGGGCTTCTGCTAGGGCTGGAAACTGTTCTTCTTTGTCCTACCAGTTGCATAACCTTTTGCAAACTAATTAAAAGACAAGCCACAGGAAGAAACTTCAGAGGCAAGAATAGCACAACACCATTATTTCTAATCTAGTGCTGGCATGTGTTCAGGAAAGCCATTTCCATCGTCAAGCTTTCTGGACTTTGCCTCTTTGTAGTCCAACCACTTCAATTAACACACCACCCTGCTCCCATGAAGACTAATTAGAGTCACTTCAAGAGGGCCAAGTTATCATAAATAAAATCAGCAAGCTTGCTACCTCTGAACACCGTTTGCGCGCTGTCTTTTAATTATGCACTCTGGTTTGAGCGTACGTGTGAGCAGAGGTTTACTCACTGGGCTGATGTAAGATGAACAGCTCAGGCAATTCCGCATGTTCATACTGCTCCATGGCACAAAAATCATCCTTTTGAACCATCCTCAGACTAGTGCAAGAACTAGCTCATGGCCACTTCAAGTTCAAAGTTAGTCAGGTTGAAACAAAGTCAGGTGTGAACCTCAAATAATGATTTTTGTTATTCATACTTTTATAGCTGCAGTGCATTTTCCAGCCCAGGAAAGTATGCCACAAGGGGTGTACACTGTGTCACTGACATGCAGCCACCTCTGGGGTGGAGAGCCACACCATCTCACTGAGTAGAACACAACTCAAGACTGCCCGCAAGAGCCAAGAGGAGGTGTTCTCAGCGTCCATGCAGGCCAGACAGCAGCTCACCTTGTAAGGCATCATCCCAAAGTCTCACGTCGGATGAGATTCACCTCTGGAATAAGGCAGCCACAACCCCCCCGGCTTCAGTGGAATAGCTCCCTCTTATCGGCCTACAGCATTTCATCCTCACTTGGTCTCCTCTAGAAGAACGGAGGCCTGATCCCATCCTCATAGGTTTGGAAACCTTGTGTTCCAATGCCCAATAAAATCCCAGCCACTGGTCTATTTAACCCCAAGAATTCCATGCATTGCCCAGGCCCCGTAACTCGGAGACCCCAACAACGACTCTTCCTCCAGGGACGTCTCCTCCGAAGCCACATTTCGAAGGAAGAGACGAGGGAAAACCAGAGCTAGCTCACCACCACCAGACCCTCCCAGGTACAGCTGCCTCCAATAGGAGTTGAGCGCATTTGAGCCATTGCCCAGCCTGGCCTGGAGCCGGCAACTGCTGAGAGTTAGTGTTTCATGAACAGGTCACTGCTCCAAGGAGCTTTCAGTGCAGATAATACAGTCACAGACATTAAGAGACTAAATTCTCCGTGCAGCTGCCTCTTGAGAAGCCCTCTCCTCTCCCCTGCGAGAGCTCCCCTTCAAAGCAAGGCAGATTTAACGGTCATGTGTTTGATGGAAGAGGCTACCAAACCAATGTTTAATCACTGCCTGCCATTTCTAACGGGTACGTTAAACACTCCGCAACTTGTTTAGCCTGAAATCTCTGCCAGGCGAGTTTGACTGTTGTCTAGAGCAGGACCTGACTATATTAGGAGGAAAAATCTCTCCCACACCAATTAAGTCATGCGCTATTGTCATTCAGTTGGAACCATTTAGCTAAGGTTTGGGGGAAATAAGGATTTTCCTTCAATATTCACTGATGCCGGAATTAGAAGGGCCAGAGTAATCTTCTAGCACCCAGCTCTGGGAGCTGACACACCACACAATAAGAGGCCTTCCAGGGTCTCAGTTGAAACAAAAAAGCAACTCTCAAATAATGGCTTAATTCCGGGGCCACAGTGACAGTAATAGCACAGAGGGACGTGTGATACAACGGGGCTGTCAGATGGACTGGGCTTTGACTGGATTTCCTGCGACAAGCCAGCATTAGCTAACCGGCTCATTACAGTAATGTGTTACTAAAGAGAGGTGCTCCGGGCCGGCAGCTCACAGCCCGGCAAGAGGCTCACACAACGAAGCAAAGAAGAGGGCCGTTCCCCTCCCCGTGCAGGCACTTAGCTCTCATTACATTAATAGGAATTTCCTGGCATGGTGTGGGCCAAGGTCAGGACCGACTGGCTCTCTGCGTGATTATGGAGGTAGCTTATTTAAAGCCCACGTGCGTGCCATTCAAGTCCTGCATCTCCTCAGTAGAGACAGAGGGCTTCTCCCCATCCGGGGAGGTGGTCTCTGCATCCAGGTGCATAGGATGGCATGGTTTATGAGGCAGGCACAAAGCTATCTAACTTTGTTATCATCCACAAAGGCCTGGACCCTCAGAAGCTAGCGAAGTCAGTGGAGAGATTTCCTCTGCTTTGCTCCCTGTGACTGCAGGAGGCTTTGGATCACGCTCCAAGAGCACAAGCAGTGTTAGGAGGCGAGTGGAAAGGAACTGGGCAGCCACACTGCACCTATTCCAGGGTAGGCCATGGATTTCGGACCCTCCACGCCCACACAGTTCAGTCACAGAGAGCCTGAGTGGATGGAGAGGGGGGCTTGCTGAAGCGCTTCTAGGTCATTTTGATGCTGCTTTGATAGCCCTGGGGACTAAAATGCCTCCTCTCCCATCACAGCACAGTCTGTACAAGCCTCCAAAACCTCCCTGCACTGCGTGGCTAGGATTATGGCGCAGCCAGAGGGCACAAGCACAGCTCCAGTAAGGGAGGACGGGAGAGGTGATTCTACGGTAGCGTGGTCTGACCAGCCTGCCCAAGCCCTGGGCGGTTACTCACAGGGCGAGTGGTAAAGAGAAGAAAAGTTAAGGGGCAAGGCAATACAAAACCAGGCATCAACTTGGTTTTGACACAGTCCTATGCACACACGTATCACGGACGACAACACAGGTACAGCCGTCTGAGTGGTACCTTAGGTGCCCCGATCCTGAAAAATGTAATTCAGTCCACTTTGAGCGCCACAAATAATCTCCTTGAAGTCAGCACAGAGTCATGCCTATGCCTTACGTCTTGGCAGGACCAACGCCCTCTTTTAGACCGCTGAGGGAGAGGTCGTTTTAGCCATTTTCAGACACCACCTGAAGCATCTTTAAGTCCTGACTGCGCCGTATGCAAAAAAGAAACTCAACGAGCAATACGCCTCTGATGGCGTTTTGAAACGGAAAAGAGCATCGTTCTAAGTGAACGTTGCCAAGAGGAAACAGGTTGGCATGCGGAGAGTTTTAAAATACAGATCAGCAGAATTGCTGGGGATGTCTGGCATCACAGATACTAACGCAGTCTCCCAGAAGTATGCTGAGTAGTATGAGCGAACAAACCCCTTGACCACAATGGCATAATGGGTGCAGCCTCGCATCTCGCACCCGTAGTGATCAGACTGAAAATGAGTGGGACTATTCACAGAGCGTACAGTTAAACACGTGAGTAAATTGTGTGTCGGAGCTTTAAGATCCTTGTGAACTACCGAATCTGACCCACGTAGACTATCTACAAGCAATGAGCACAGCCACTGGCACCCAAATCCTACGAAGGCAAGACTGGAGCCCCCTTTTGTTCAAAGTCTCTGCCTCTCCAATTTAAAAATCTTCCCCTGGGGAAGAAATGGACACAGCTATACAAGATGGATATTTCTAATGTGGCCATCACCTTAGACACAGATATATATTCATTAAATATGTGGCATTAAAATATAGGTTACGATCTAGCATATACAGCGCTCTCCATAAAACTAAACTGTTCCACAGAGTGGTAACCAATCCCACAGTTCAACCTCTATTCCCAGGGCATTCAACATGCACGAACTACACGATCAGGCCTTTGGAATAGGGAAGTAACAACAGCATCCTGAACACCGCCCATGCGGGGAGTGCTGACAGATGCAGAGTGTAGTGACTGCAACTGCAAAATGACAATGCCAGCTCTTTCAAGTGTAATGCAAGCACCTCTTCTACCCTGCATTATGCAAGAAACACCGCAGATATCTAGGAAAAGAGCTGTTCATTGCTCAGGTACATCAGTGTCACCAGTTAAAATGCAATGGATTCCTCGCACGTGGCCGGAATGCATGCATCAGTCGTTGGACGAATGACAAACACCATAAAGGTTCCATCAACTGAATTAAATCCACAGGCTAAGAAGGATTCACTCCATGGATCCAACCTTTACAGTCTAAGCCTATTGTTTCAGGGGTGTGGCTCCCTGACCTGGCAAAAGCTGGGGGTCTGTGTTAAACCCCAAACACCGAGCAGTGCTCCCGGAAAAGCAGCCAGTGTGTAGAGCGGACACGCGCAGAGCAGGTTGTATGAGGCATGTTTGGGGAAGCCACCAATAAAATGCATTGCATAACATGAGGGCAGGGGACCGGACTCGATGACCTCTCCAGGTCCCTTCCAGTTCTAGTCTTCCATGAAGATTTAGCACATTCAGCATGACACACCAAGTCCCGGGTCAGTTTCAGGGCATTTTAAAGATACTGTATTAATGAAAGGTCACAATCCTCCCCCCCGCCAAAAAAAGGCCGAGTCCCTTTTAAAAAATATATAGTTAGTCTCTTCCTTAGGAAGACTCACCTCAGCGACTAGGGATTGGCATTTCAAAAAGAGACTAGCTCCTTGTGTATGAAGTTTTACATGGTAGTTCTAATTGCGGCTATGCTTTTACTGAGACCCATAAACTCATGACATGCCCTCTTCATTCTCTGGCTACTTAGAGCATAAGAGCAGCCAGGCTGAATCAGATCATGGTCCACCTTGTCTACTGTCTTTAACAGTAACCCAGACCAGAGCCTCAGGGTGTCTGCACAGAACAGCCACACCCCCCTCCATCTTCCACTCCAGGCTTCTGGCAATTAGAGTTTTAGGATCATCTCACGCATGGCGTTGTGTCCCTGACCATGTTGGTCAATATCCACTGACAGCCCTGCCTTGTATGAACTTATCCAGTTCTATTTTTAGCCATCCCTAAGCAAGGAGTCCCACAGGTTACTTGGGCCAAAAACAACGTCCTCCTCTTCATATTAAACCTGCTGCCTATTCATTTCAGCAAGTGACTCTGTTTTGTACAGTAACACACACACACTTCTTGTGATACGGTACCAGACACACAAATACACACTTCTGTTCTACGGCACACATGATTTTATAGACCTCTATTGTATCCCCCCAAGTGGTCTCTTGTCTAAGCGGAGTGGCTTTACTCATTTTGCCTCCCCTCATACAGGAGTCGTTCCAGACTCTTGACGATCTGTGTTGCACTTCTCTGCATCTTAATAGCATTATACCCTTTCTGAGACAGGGTGACCAAACCGGACCCAGTGTTCAAGAGGTGGGAACACTGCAGCTTTATAAAGTGGCAGGATGGTCTCTTTGGTCTTATTTTCTTTTACCTTGTGCACCCTTAGCCTTTTTGATTGCTACTTGCACTGAGTGGGAATTGTCAGAGAATTAGCCACAGTGACTCGGAGATCTCTTTCTTGGGGTCTAAGTCAGTAGGGACCACCCATCATTATAACTGTTTGGAGGGGCTTCTTTTCCTGTAATTTTTTGCAGCCTGCTTTCAATGTAGGTACCTTAGATAATTTGGCATGGTCTGCCAACTTTGTACAGCAGAGATCTAAGGACAGATCCTTGAGGGGTCCCCGCTCCTCCCCCCCCCCCCCCGAGTCACTTTTTTCCAGCTGAAAACGGACCATTTATTCCTATCTGTCCTCCCATCTCCATCTTGTAACCAGTTACTGACCCATGCTAAGACCTTCCTTCTTATTTACTTAGTTTCCTGAAGACCTTTGATAAGGCGGCTTGTTAAAAGGTTTCTGAAAAAATCTAAGTACACTGTATCATCTGGGTCACCCTTAGCCCTGTTTTCCTGTTGGAATTCCCCGAGGGAGTCAAGAATTGCATAGTCCTCCTTAATACGGATTTTGTTTAAAGTAGGACACATACAGACGCCTGCCTTTCGTCCACATTTCCAATGGCAATCGTTTTGTCGCACAGTTTCAGGAGCACGTTACTGAAATTGAATACGTGTACATCCTCTCTTAAAGCATCTGCCTTCACTCACATTTTTAAGTATTTTATGAAGCCACCCTGGTTTGGTATAAAACGAGCCCGAAAAATTCCCAGCCACCACCCTTAAAAATGGAGACAAATACTCCCTTTTATCAGGTGCCCCTGTTCTTGTGTAAAGCGGAGCCTTTAAAGAGTTCAGACTATAATCTCCTACCTGTTGTGATGCTTGGGTCACAGGCCCAGGGGCCAGATGCGGCCCTGGCTTGCCTGAATCCGCCCCCCCCCCCGCCAGAGCTCCCCCAAGCATTTGGGAGCCTACACTGGCACTCCAGCCCCCCTCCATCTCCCCACAGGGGTGGAGCACACAGAATCTACCAGCTTGCCGCCCCCCAGGCTCTGGTGTGGGAGGGGACCATGGGGAGAGTCGCTCTCCTTCACGCCAGTGAGGGGTTTGTGGTTGTTTTTCCTTCTCACTTGTGTGCAGCCCCCCACTGACTTTGTTGTGGGTCAGCAGCCCAGGAAAGCGAGAGCCCAACGGGACCCAACATTTTCAGTCTCAAAAGCCCCCCCAAAACTCCCTGCGCCTCCCGAGCGGGGCTCCCACGGAAGCAGCCCCTGGACAACCCGGGGGGGGGGGGTTTCCAAAAGCGAAACGCGCCCGCGCCCCCGCGGCAGGTGCTGGGAGCCCGGGAAGCCCGCGACGCCCGCCCCGGGGAAGGGGGGGACTTACCCGACCAGCGGCTCCTTCTCCGGCCGCGCAGCCTCCCCCAGACAGCGGCAGCGGCAGCAGCAGCACAGCGCGCCCAGCCAGTCCCGCAGCCCCATGGAGCCGCTGGACGCCCCCCGCCCCGCCTAGGCGGCCCCCGGCCCCGCGCAGCCCCCGGGCGCCCTGCCGGCCCCGCGCCGCTCCGCGCAGCCTGGCCGCGCTCCCATGGCAGGCGCGTCCGCCGCCTCCTGCCGGGCTGTCCCGGCTCGCTGCGCATGGGCCGGCGCCGCCTCCTCCGCCCCCGGGCAGCTCCCGCAGGGCGGGGACAAGCCGGCCGGTTCGCTGCGTAGCGAGCGGGGAAACCCCGGCCCCCCCGCCTGCCCGCAGCTCCCTTCCGAGCCCGCTCCGCAACCCCTGCGCGCGTCTTGCGCGGCTGTTCTTAGCCCGCTCCTTAGCCCCTGCGCGCGTCTTGCGCGGCTGCTCCTAGCCCGCTCCGTAGCCCCTGCGCGTTCCCTGCGCGCGTCTTGCGCGGCTGTTCTTAGCCCGCTCCTTAGCCCCTGCGCGTTCCCTGCGCGCGTCTTGCGCGGCTGTTCTTAGCCCGCTCCTTAGCCCCTGCGCGCGTCTTGCGCGGCTGCTCTTAGCCCGCTCCGTAGCCCCTGCGCGCGTCTTGCGCGGCTGTGCTTAGCCCGGTCCGTAGCCCCTGTGCGGTCTTGCGCGTCTGTTCTTAGCCCGCTCCTTAGCCCCTGCGCGTTCCCTGCCCGCGTCTTGCGCGGCTGTTCTTAGCCCGCTCCTTAGCCCCTGCGCGTTCCCTGCGCGCGTCTTGCGCGGCTGTTCTTAGCCCGCTACATAGCCCCTGCGGGTGTCTTGCGCGGCTGCTCTTAGCCCGCTCCGTAGCCCCTGCGCGCGTCTTGCGCGGCTGTGCTTAGCCCGGTCCGTAGCCCCTGTGCTGTCTTGAGCGTCTGTTCTTAGCCCGCTCCTTAGCCCCTGCGCGTTCCCTGCCCGCGTCTTGCGCGGCTGTTCTTAGCCCGCTCCTTAGGCCCTGCGCGCGTCTTGCGCGGCTGTTCTTAGCCCGCTCCATAGCCCCTGCGCGTTCCCTGCGCGCGTCTTGCGCAGCTGTTCTTAGCCCGCTCCTTTGCCCCTGCGCGTTCCCTGCGCGCGTCTTGCGCGGCTGTTCTTAGCCCGCTCCTTAGCCCCTGCGCGTTCCCTGCGCGCGTCTTGCGCGGCTGTTCTTAGCCCGCTCCGTAGCCTCTGCGCGTTCCCCGCCCGCGTCTTGCGCGGCTGCTCCTAGCCCGCTCCTTAGCCCCTGCACGTTCCCTGCGCGCGTCTTGCGCGGCTGTTCTTAGCCCGCTCCTTAGCCCCTGCGCGTTCCCTGCGCGCATCTTGCGCGGCTGTTCTTAGCCCGCTCCTTAGCCCCTGCGCGTTCCCTGCGCGCGTCTTGCGCGGCTGTTCTTAGCCCGCTCCTTAGCCCCTGCGCGTTCCCCGCCCGCGTCTTGCAAAAAGATCTCTTTTAAAAAGTGGAAGTCAGATCCTAGTGAGGAAAATAGAAAGGACCATAAACTTTGTCAAATTTCGCCTGCTCCGTAGCCCCTGTGCGTTATTATATTATTATTATAATATAATATTATAATAATAAACCAAACAATGGGTACTTATTCTGTGCCATTCGGTGTGGTAAATCACCTGGCCTGCGTGCCTGCAGCAATTACACCGATGTGAAACTGTTTGAAGAGAAGTCCTGGCCCCTTTCAAGCCAGTTGGAAGTTTGTCATTGACTTCAGCGGAGCCCGGATTTCACCCTGCCACGTGAAGGGAGAAGAGGCAGCCGGACGCGGTAACTGGTGTCAGGACTTGGAATGCAGTTACGGACGTGCTGCTGTGTGAATGCATGGCATGCAACTGAAAGACCATTATCTTACTGTGGACCAACTGAAGAGCCTTTTGCTTCGGGTTAGTAGAACCTTGTCACTCAAGGCTTAAACTGCAGCAAGGGAGGTTTAGGTTGGACGTTAGGAAAAACTTCCTACCTGTCAGGGGGGTTAAACACTGGAATAAGTTGCCTGGGGAAGCTGTGGAATCTCCATCGCTGGAGATACTTCACAGCAGGTTCAACAGACACTTGTCAGGGATGATCTAGACCGGTGTTTCTAAACCTTTTTTTTATAAAGGACCAAAAAAAAATTGTAAGTACCCCCAGTACCTACAGTTTTCAGACACACATTTGTTTAAACAACTTAATCATAGCCGGGCGGGCGATGAAATTTTGGTGTGTAAAAAGTACAAAAATAAGAAAGCGCTGTAAAAAACAAAAATTTAGTTTTCTCCAAATTTCAGTTGAGTTGACGTACCACCCCCAGATTTCTCTCAAGTACCCCTAAGAGTACTCGTACCACTGGTGGAGAAACACTGGTCTAGACGGTGCTGGGTCCTGCCGTGAGGGCAGGGGACTGGTCTCGATGACCTCTCAAGGTCCCTTCTGGTGCTAGTGTTCTAGGAGTCTAAGATGAGCTATTGACTCGTCTGAGTACAGCTGCACTGGCAGCCTCATGTGCTTTGGCTCGAGGAGCAGGGAGGGGAGCTGCAGGACAACACCGCTACTTGAGTCTCGTTTCTTCCTGTGCCGCCATTCCAATGGCCATGTGACTTTGTTGAGACATAGGCCTAAAGCCCATTGAAGACAATGGAGGCCTTTTCATTCTTTGGCTTAGGCCCTACATCAGCGATGGGCAACCCAGGCTAGGGAGTGGGCCATGTGTGTGGCTCTCCTTCATCTCCGTGGGCCGCAAGGATTGTTGTCACCAAGACAGTCTCCTAGGATAAGGCGGTGTTAGAATCATAGAATCCTAGAGCTGGAAGAGACCTCAGGAGGTCATCAAGTCCTGCCCCCTGCCCAAGGCAGGACCAGTCCCAGTTGCTCACTGCGCTTGCGTGCCTCGAATCTGTGGGCTGTGCCAGCTGAACCGTAGCAGCGCTTGGATTGGATGCCGAGGGAGCACCCAGCTCTCGCAGTCAGTGCTGTGTGCAGTCAGCCCGCACCTCCCTTCACGGGTGTGTCACTTGAGTAACAACAGTCGGAAAACCACAGTGTGAATGGAAATCAACGGAATCCGGGGCAACAGTCAATAAAAGGTCTCATGAACCATGCAGAGAACCCCGATGGGCCGCAAGGTGCCCACCGCTGCCCTCAATGCTCAGTCACTTATTCTCGACTCCTTCCTTCCTTACCACGGCTATGCCCTTCATGTGTGTAGCTGAGTCAGCAGGGAAGAGGGAAGGCTTGAAAAAAAATGAATTCAATTGATGTTTTGCTCTTAATTTATTTGACAACGCTCATTGAAGAGAAGCTTGATTATGTTTCAGAGTAAGTCATCCAATGTCAAAGCCGGGGAAAACCCGCAAGCAATTGCACTAAGTGCAGTTGGCTGTAGGCAGCACGAACGCTAATTAAGCTTGAGTATGATTGCCACCTTACACTATTCCAGTTTGGCTGATGCCAGCAGATTTTGCGTGTAATCCATTTTGCAGCCACTATGTGAGCACAACGAAAAGGGGAGGAAAAGGAGAACTTGCCGCTTATTTTTTTATTCTTCTTCTACGATTTGTTAGTTCATAACCGTCCACTTAAAATGGGGCA
The DNA here is from genome assembly GCA_032595735.1 of Pelochelys cantorii. NCBI lineage: Eukaryota > Metazoa > Chordata > Testudines > Trionychidae > Pelochelys > Pelochelys cantorii. Next base: position 71,887,092 of record CM064332.1, read on the forward strand.
TGGTGAGTTTCATGCTGGTGATAGGTTTACAATCCAGTTTTTCTGTCCATTCAGAATTGGGGGTGGCAGTGCAAGATTTCCCCCATGGTCCTCCAATGTGCCCCAAAATGGACAACCTCTACAAGAATAGCTCCATTTCCACATCCATCCCATTTGCAGCCTCAAGGCTGATCTGCCATGAAGGCTGCCAGCTAGTGCCATATTCATTCCAGAAGAGAAGGCCAGAAGAGACTCTTACCACCATCTCGTCTGACCTCCTGCATGACCCCGGCCATAGGATCTCACCCAAGAGTGGATTTTGTAGTATGGACGCTTTCATCACATTGAATCCACAAAGTCATTGACACAGGCCACCCAAAAGCCATCCTGCATTGGCCACTTGGAGCCACTCCCGCTCCAAGTGGATTGGAACTCTCTGTCTGCACTCCTTCGAGGGCCTCGTTACGGAGCACCTCCCAGCTCTTAACATGTTGTCCTTGCAACACCCCGGGAGGTAGGGCAGTGTGCACATGGGGAACCAAGGTGCAGAGAGGCTAAGTGATTTGCCTATGGCTCCCTGTGATGGGGCGAAGCAACCCCACACTGAACTCACAGGGCCCAGCCAGGTTTACCTGTCTGCAGAGGCCCTGCCCCACAGCCCTACCGAGCATGCCTGGGCTGCAGCTCAGCTATAAAAGCCTGGGGAAGGGCTCAGTCTGGGCTGGCGGCCAGAGGAGGACCTAAGAGGGGAGCTCCTGACCAGCAGCCACCAGCGACCCCAGGAGAAGCCAGTGGAGGCACCGGGGCTAGCTGGGACATCACAGAGGTCGTCCGCAGAGAAGTCGTCACCCCGGGGAAGGGGGAGGACCCGGCAAGTATATGGGAAGAGACCCCGACAGACCAGGTAGGAAGTGGCCCAGGGCAGGAGCGGGAGCAGCCTCTCCTGCCCCGGGAACCTCAAAGTGTTTCGGCAGGATTTCCCCACCGAGGGAGTGGCGGGCCATCCTGCCACTCACAGGGCCCTGGGCTGGGACCCGGTGGAGTAGGGTGGACCCGGGTCCCCCTGCCAGGGGTGCGGCCCCGCTATGTCCCTGATTCGCCGGCACGGGCCTTGTCTCAAAGGGCCAGGCAGTGATTGCACTTATTGACTCGGGCCAGCGGGCCCTGTTGTAAAGGGCCAGCCAGTGACTTTGTTTGTGGACTTGGGGTCTTACCCTGCCCACCGGAGGGGGCAGGAGAAACCACCCCATGACACTCCCCACGAAGGCTGTGGCAGAGCAGAGAGCTGACTTCAGGTATTTGAGTGCTAAGTTAGTGCCCTATATATTGGACCACCCCTCTTCTCTGCTGCCCTAGCACTGAATAAAAAACCCTATTCCCCATTATCAGTCACTACAAGGTTGATCTCCAGTTGGGCTCAAATTCTCACTGGCTTTTTTTCAACCCAGATCACCCTGCAAACTCATGTCTAATATACTCCCATTATCATCGGTTGCTTTCTATACATCCCTCCCCAAATGTGTATGTGTGCTCTGGATTATGTTTCCCTGCAGCGTATTAAATTGTTGCTCAGTTTGACTCGGTATTTTAATGAGCCACAAACTTCGCTCCTGTCACGTACTGGGGTAAAATCAATGAATCATGCTGATGATATTTGTTTTACATGTCAAGTCATATCTCTACAAGTCATTGTCCAGATTGTTGCAGAGGGGTTGCGTGCTTTCCTTTAACTCTTCCGTGCCAATTCTTAGCAATTACAAGAGAAGACATGATAGAACCCTAGACATTGCTATCTGTGAGGCACGCCTCGAAAATTCTGTTTGTTTCCACCAAACGAATGAGATGAAAGGAAGGAATCCACAGAAAACACCGCTGCTAAACATTGCTCTCCTGCATTGAAAGACATTCAGATATAATAGCTTGCTGGAATTTGATGCACCTGTATATCATACTCAGTTGTGTTATGACTCGCAGATCTCAGCCTGATTTACAAAGGGGGCAGGGCACCATGAACCAGATGGGAAAACAGATGTTCAGAAACTTTCTCCAGATCACATGGTTAGTTAAGGGCAGAGCCCGCGTCTTTGCGGTCTGGAGCCCTACCCATTGGACTGCGCTACAGCCAGGTTGCATGCTTACGTGCCAGGGGGCATGGTGAAAAGTAGTCAAGGGAGGGGGCTCAGCTGAGTTGGCGTTTTACGTCCAGGGTTCCATGGCGGGGAGATGATCAGAGACGTACGACTGAGCTGTGTAAAGATGAGGTGCAGACTCGTGAACTGTCCTCAGAGAAGTCCCGGTTAAAGTTGTGGGAGCAGGTGAGGTCACCGAGGGTTGACATGTCAAGGGAGTAGAGAAGAGGTTCAAGAACAGGCGCCTGGGATTCCCACATGGAGCGGGAGAGCCCGAAAGGAAGAGAACCCCCAACAGAGGAAACAGAGAAGCGGTGGAAGAAAAAGAGGTGGCCCGCCACCTTGTAGGTCTTAGGGAAGAGAGCGTTGACTAGGAGGGGCGATGTACCGTACCACAGCCGACAGACAGGTTGCGGAAGGTGAGAATGGCAAACAGGCCCAGCTGTGGCGACCTGCGTGCCATGTGGAGGATTATCCCGGCAAGCCTCAGAGGACGTATCAATGAAGCCGGAGGGTTCCTAACAACACGTGGCAGAGTTGCAAGGAATGAGGGCAAAATCCGTCCTGACTTTACAGGGCTTTGGCCGGTCACCCAGGCCGGAGTTTCTCCCTTGCCCCGCACCCACCACCATGCACAGTCTCAGTCACGGAGGTTTCTTTCTTTAACGGGCTATCAAAGCAGAAAGCCGCCGTAACGCCATCCTTCACCCCAGGCTTCACAGCCACTCCTCCCTTCCCAGCCACAGCGCTGCTTCCCTGAGCCCTTGGCCTCAGGGACCCTCCGCAGGAGCTAGCTCTGCTCCAGTGTGGTCTTCGCGCCACAGGGCTGAGCCTGTCTCAGGCCTTCCTCTGGGCCAGCAGCCCTTTCTCGGCCCTGGTGTTGCTGAACTGGATTCACTTCCTCAGGTCCAGGAGCACTGGGCTTGATCTGTCGACAGGGACCAGCTACCCTGTGGCAGACGGGGCCTGATTGAGGGAGGATTGTCTCAGAAGCCAGAGTGTCATCGGAATAAATTAGAGCGTCAAGGCTAAGAAGGTTGGAACCAGCTTCAACTTCTGAATATCAACTTTCCCTCCCAGGACCGGCCCACAGCATTTTGACACCAGAGGCGGGGAGCTCACATGACGCCCCCAGGCCCCCTCACTTGGGCCAGAACTTGGAAAGGTCTCAGTTCTGCCTTCTTCCTGTTCTACTCCTCTCATGGGACTGCTCTGCTACCTATAGGGTTGCCAGGTGTCCGGTATTCACCCAGACAGTCTGGTATTTTTGGCTCCTGTCCGGTAAAAAAATTCAGAGGATACTGGACACCTAAAATGTCCAGTATTTTCTGAATTTTTCCCCGGCCAGGAGGCGAAAATGCCGGGCACCTGGCAACCCTACAAACACTCTGCGCCTGGCCTCCCCCCCCCAACCCCCCCAGCCTCCCGACCCCAGCCCCCATGCTTACCTGGTTCCCCAAGGCTGCCAGCACAAAATGGCTGCCGGCCAAAAGACCTAGAGGAAGCAATGGGTCTTAGTGCTCAACCGCTCCCCTGTTCCTATCCCTGCACTTAAAGGGCACATGCTGTTTTATTTTAATTGTTTTTTGGCTTAATAAGTCCTTTTTTTTGCTCAACAACTTTGGTCTCTCCTCCCCCCCTTTTTTCCCCGTCAACAGAATATTTCCTGGTATTTTTTGGGGGGGGGGAGGGTTCGGTATTTTTGTTTCAACCATCTGGCAACCCTAGCTACCTACCCCAATAAAGGAGAACTAACAGCAGCAGACACCATTTTCTACACTCTGGGTCCTAGTGGCACCCCCCCATAGTCTGGTACCTGAGGCGGCTGCCTCAGTTTGCCTCATGATAAGGCCAGCCCTGTTCCCTCCCTTTTTATCCACTCAGGATCATCTCATCTGAGGAAGTGGGGTTCGCCCGCGAAAGCTCAGGATACTGTACATATATTTTGGTTCGTCTCTAAAGTCCCACAGGACTACTCCTTTTTTTTTTTAAAGATGTTTTTAAAATGACAGGCGAACACGGCTACCCCCCTGAGGCGAAAATATGGCTGTGGAAGTACAGCTGAGCTGTGAGCGGCTGGGCCGTGTTTTGCGGCGTCCGTGCTCTTCACAGACCCAGTGTGGGCTCTGGGCGGCACAGCCGGGAATTATGGGGCTGGGATTCTTTTTATGCAAACTCAAGTGACAAGCCTGCAGACAGCGCCGCACGCCTGAGAAACTTCGAAGATCGCAGACGTTGCCAAGGTAACGTCCACAGACTGCAAACTTTGTGGAACAGCATAAAAACAGGCAGTCGTTTGTAGAAAGTCTCTCGATACCGTCTCGTGTGTCTAACCCATGTTAAACAGGATGTTGTGCCGCAAATAATTCTGTATTGTTCCATGGAAGCCTTGCTTCATCATTTCCACTTCAAATACTGTAGCTATTTATCCTTCTTTTCTGCATATTTAATTAAAGGTTAAAAAAAAAAGATTTTTAATGGTGTTTGCTGTGGTATTAAGCAAGCTAAGCTCTATGTGTAGCAAACTTTGTTTAAAGTTTAAAGTTTTAACTTTTCAGGGTCATGTTAACAATTTTGACTTCTTGGGCCCATGTATTTCATCTAAATTAATACAACAGGTATCAGAATCTGGACCTTTGTGATAAATTAGGGATGTGCCATGCAGTGAAATATCTTCTGCATCGCAGTTGGAGTGTGAGAGGCAGGAAACAGCTAACCACTATAGCGCTTGGTCTACACTACTGGAGCGGAAGGTCGGCTTAAGATACACAAGTCCAGCTACATTAATTACATAGCTGGAGTCAACGTATTTTAAATCACTGGCCACACAGTGGGAGGTCAACAGGAGCCAACACTTCTACCGGTCTCCCTTACTTCTCATGAGCAGTAGGAATACTGGAAGCAACAGGGCACCCTCTGAATTTGATTGAGCAGGTCTGCACTAGACCTGCTAAATCAAACCCTGGATGATCAACCGCAGCAGTGTCGATCTTCCGCACAGTACACCCTTGGCCTAGATTGACAGACGAGGAAGGCAAATGTGAGTATTTGTCCTGGAGCTCCAATTCTAGGAGACACGTTCATCTGATGAGGGAAACAAGGCAGTAAGATGTGATCGAGGTGTCCAATTTTGGGCATCAGAGAGTCACAACGAATTCAAATATTGAATGAAAATTGTAAGCAGCTCGCAACACATTTGTAAACACAATACAGGGGTAAAATGGGTTAGGGAGCCGAAAGGGAGGTGGGTTAAATCAACAGACTGGAACTGGGGAGATTTGAGCTCAGTTTCTGGGTCTATACCAGACCTCCTGGCTCATTGAATGTGACCACCTTCATTACAAAGGCCAGAGAACGTCCCTGAGTGACAGTAATTCCTGTTTGAAATCGCACCTGTCCTTTAATTTTTGCTTTACAGTGATGGCAAATCCACCTTCACCCTTGGTAAGTTGTTCCAATGATTAATTACTCTCACGGTTACACATTTTCACTTAATTTCCTGTCTGAATTTGTCTAGCTTCAATTTCAGCCATTCGGTCTGCTTATATCTTCGCTAAATTGAAGGCCCCGTTATTAAAAATGTATTCCCATTGTAGCTACTAGGACTGTGAACAATCACCTGTTTATATCTTCTCTTTTTGAAGCTAAACTGGTTGATTTCCTGGCATGTATCACTATTAGTCATGGTTTCCAGTCCTTTAATCATTCTTGTGGCATTTCTCTGGACCCTCTCCCACAGATCAGCATCCTTCTTGATTTGTGGAGACCAGAAGTGGACACTGTATTCAAGCAGGGCTAACTACGGAGGTAATCCAATCTATCAGGGATGATCTAGATGGTGCTTGGTCCTGCTGTGAGGGCAGGGGACCAGACTTGATGACCTCTCGAGATCCCTTCCAGTTCTAGTATGATTATGTGATTGTGAACTCCTTGGGCCCGAGCCTGTCTCTGAGTATGTGTGTTCACCTTGGCAGTTCACACATCAGAACACAATTGGAATACAAATAATAATTGGATGGGCTCTCGTGAGCAGAAAACTCCTTGCTTTGCGTTGATCCGTTTCTCTGCCAAGGAGAGTTTCCACCACTGCAACAGTGTTTAACAGTGCCTGGGGAATACAGTCTCTATTAGTTTAAACCTTTGCCCTCAAGTGGAAACTGCGCTGTATAAAAATATCCAGCACTAAAGAAACGTTTCAAATTCCTTTGCTCTTTCTCATGCCAATAAATCTTCCTGGGGCTCCACCCCCCAAGAACAAATGTAAGAGGCAGCAGTCTCAGGAAAAACTCCGTGTGTAAACTAAGCCGTAATGGGATCATAAAAGCAAATAATAACTACGCCGTAATGGGATCATAAAAGCAAATAATAAAGATCATAAAAGCACCTGCACGCTGCCTCCTGCCTAGACCTCACACCCTCCACCTGCACCCCACCTCTGTCATATTTCAGAGTTCATCACCCATCATGCTGTAAATGACCTAATGGGTGCTCTGTCCATCTGCACACTTTTACCACTTCCTCCTTCCTATTGCACACTGGACGACCTCCTCCACTTGCAGTGTAAACGACATCAAGGGCTCAGCGCAGACCCGAGCCCCTTGGAACACTTTGACTGATTCGAGAGCCCTTTTTCCAGTCGGGGGCTGTGGAAAATGGAAGTGTTCTGAGTCTGGACATTGTGCAGCAATCACTAGGGCACCTGGCATGCGGCCTTTCCACCTGCAGCCAGCCGTTCTTGGCAGACCATGCAAAGCCCCGCCTGGATGAATCATGCCGCGATGCACACACACGCAGTGGCATTACGAGAATGGGAACTTATCTTTTGGGAGCATGCCCCGGAGTCAAAAAATCAACCCCCTGAGAATAACATCTACACAGAGGAACTTAGACTAGCCGCACTGTATCCGGTCACATGCTCCAGCAGTGGGGATTAGAGGACGGCTGGATGGAAGGCACCAGGCACGTTGCTACCTAGAACCATTCTTGGCAGGGGAGCGGGTTGGAGGAGGAGCAATGGGACTCTAAGGGTGAAGGGACTGTGTGCAGCATTATTGTCCGGCCCCTCCACTCTGTCCCGCTGTGCTTTTCTCCCTAGATATACTGTCCTCTGAGTCCATGCCCATGGCTTCCTCTGTACAGGAATCCAGGGGCTCAAATGATCAGTCAGTTCACCTTGATTTTTGAGGACTAAGCTCTAAGGAAGCGCTATATGTCCAGCATGTTCATTTAAAATCTCAGTAAATATTTTCTATTACTGGCAAACTGAGGTGATATCACTGATCCCTGTCTCCAAGTCCTATCCCCTGGCAATTCGTTGCAATACAAGGGACACGAATTGCCGTTCGTCCCATCAGTGCCACTTAGAACTCATTTAGTAGCACCGAATAACCATAAAAGATGACTCACGCAATCCACACCCCCACCAGTGCACAGTCATTCCCCTTGCTATAGCGTCATCTTGTTTTCAGCTCCACCTTTCCCTCAGTGGTGAGTCCCTGATCACAAAGGGACCTCCTAAACATCTTCACCTGGAGGAACAGGAAACTCAAGGCGGCTGTTGCTGGTGTGACATCTCCATCCACTAGCCCTCACAGCAGACTGGACACAGGCATTTGGAGAAATGTGGAAGCTCTCAGGACAGGTTGAACCTCCCTGGTCTGGTACCCTGGGGACCCGACTAGTTCTGAATGAGGGAGTTTGCCTGACCAGGGGAAGGAAATTCTGGCCCCCCTGCCCAGCTCTGCTCCTGGCTCCAGCTGCTGGCTCCACCCAGCTGCTGGCTTCCCGGCCTCATCGCTGCCAATGGGAGCAGCAAGGGAGAGTACCTGGGAGTGATGGGGTGCAAAGAGTCATCTAAGCGACTCCCATCCTCTCCTGCCAAGAATCCACATCCCTACCCTCCTCCTGCACCCCACCTCCTGCCCAGACCTCGCACCCCACCTCGCACCCCCACCTGCACCCCACCTCCTGCCCAGACCTCATACCCCCAACTGCACCCCACCTCCTGCCCAGACCTCACACCCCCACCTGCACCCCACCTCCTGCCCAGACCTCATACCCCCAACTGCACCCCACCTCCTGCCCAGACCTCACACCCCCACCTGCACCCCACCACCTGCCCAGACCTTGCACCTCCACCTGCACCCCGTCTCCTGCCCAGACCTCACACCCCCACCTGCACCCCATCTCGCACCCCCACCTGTACCCCACCTCCTGCCCAAACCTCACACCCCGACCTGCACCCCACCTCGCACCCCACCTGCACCTCACTGCCTGCCCAGACCTCGCACCCCCACCTGCACCCCACCTCCTGCCCAGACCTCACACCCCCACCTGCGCCCCACCTTGCACCCCCACCTGCACCCCACCTCCTGCCCAGACCTCACACCCCCACCTGCACCCCACCTCCTGCCCAGACCTCGCACCCCCACCTCGCACCCCACCTCGCACCCCCACCTGCACCCCACCGCCTGCCCAGACCTCACAGCCCCACCTCGCACCCCACCTCACACCCCCACCTGCACCCCACCTCCTGCCCAGACCTCACACCCCACCTGCACCCCACCGCCTGCCCAGACCTCACACCCCCAACTGCACCCCACCTCCTGCCCAGACCTCACACCCCTACCTGCACCATATCTCGCACCCCCACCTGCACCCCACCTCCTGCCCAGACCTCACACCCCCACCTGCACCCCACCTCGCACCCCCACCTGCACCTCACTGCCTGCCCAGACCTCACACCCCCACCTGCACCCCACCTCGCACCCCCACCTGCACCCCACCTCCTGCCCAGACCTTGCACCTCCACCTGCACCCCGCCTCCTGCCCAGACCTCACACCCCCACCTGCACCCCACCTCGCACCCCCACCTGCACCCCACCTCCTGCCCAGACCTCATACCCCCAACTGCACCCCACCTCCTGCCCAGACCTCACACCCCCACCTGCACCCCACCACCTGCCCAGACCTTGCACCTCCACCTGCACCCCGTCTCCTGCCCAGACCTCACACCCCCACCTGCACCCCATCTCGCACCCCCACCTGTACCCCACCTCCTGCCCAAACCTCACACCCCGACCTGCACCCCACCTCGCACCCCACCTGCACCTCACTGCCTGCCCAGACCTCGCACCCCCACCTGCACCCCACCTCCTGCCCAGACCTCACACCCCCACCTGCGCCCCACCTTGCACCCCCACCTGCACCCCACCTCCTGCCCAGACCTCACACCCCCACCTGCACCCCACCTCCTGCCCAGACCTCACACCCCACCTGCGCCCCACCTTGCACCCCCACCTGCACCTCACTGCCTGCCCAGACCTCACAGCCCCACCTGCACCCCACCTTGCACCCCCACCTGCACCCCACCTCCTGCCCAGACCTCACACCCCACCTGCACCCCACCGCCTGCCCAGACCTCACACCCCCAACTGCACCCCACCTCCTGCCCAGACCTCACACCCCTACCTGCACCATATCTCGCACCCCCACCTGCACCCCACCTCCTGCCCAGACCTCACACCCCCACCTGCACCCCACCTCGCACCCCCACCTGCACCTCACTGCCTGCCCAGACCTCACACCCCCACCTGCACCCCACCTCGCACCCCCACCTGCACCCCACCTCCTGCCCAGACCTTGCACCTCCACCTGCACCCCGCCTCCTGCCCAGACCTCACACCCCACCTGCACCCCACCTCGCACCCCCACCTGCACCCCACCTCCTGCCCAGACCTCATACCCCCAACTGCACCCCACCTCCTGCCCAGACCTCACACCCCCACCTGCACCCCACCACCTGCCCAGACCTTGCACCTCCACCTGCACCCCGTCTCCTGCCCAGACCTCACACCCCCACCTGCACCCCATCTCGCACCCCCACCTGTACCCCACCTCCTGCCCAAACCTCACACCCCGACCTGCACCCCACCTCGCACCCCACCTGCACCGCACTGCCTGCCCAGACCTCGCACCCCCACCTGCACCCCACCTCCTGCCCAGACCTCACACCCCCACCTGCGCCCCACCTTGCACCCCCACCTGCACCCCACCTCCTGCCCAGACCTCACACCCCCACCTGCACCCCACCTCCTGCCCAGACCTCACACCCCCACCTGCGCCCCACCTTGCACCCCCACCTGCACCTCACTGCCTGCCCAGACCTCACAGCCCCACCTGCACCCCACCTTGCACCCCCACCTGCACCCCACCTCCTGCCCAGACGTCACACCCCACCTGCACCCCACCGCCTGCCCAGACCTCACACCCCCAACTGCACCCCACCGCCTGCCCAGACCTCACACCCCCAACTGCACCCCACCTCCTGCCCAGACCTCACACCCCTACCTGCACCATATCTCGCACCCCCACCTGCACCCCACCTCCTGCCCAGACCTCACACCCCCACCTGCACCCCACCTCGCACCCCCACCTGCACCTCACTGCCTGCCCAGACCTCACACCCCCACCTGCACCCCACCTCGCACCCCCACCTGCACCCCACCTCCTGCCCAGACCTTGCACCTCCACCTGCACCCCGCCTCCTGCCCAGACCTCACACCCCCACCTGCACCCCACCTCGCACCCCCACCTGCACCCCACCTCCTGCCCAGACCTCATACCCCCAACTGCACCCCACCTCCTGCCCAGACCTCACACCCCCACCTGCACCCCACCACCTGCCCAGACCTTGCACCTCCACCTGCACCCCGTCTCCTGCCCAGACCTCACACCCCCACCTGCACCCCATCTCGCACCCCCACCTGTACCCCACCTCCTGCCCAAACCTCACACCCCGACCTGCACCCCACCTCGCACCCCACCTGCACCTCACTGCCTGCCCAGACCTCGCACCCCCACCTGCACCCCACCTCCTGCCCAGACCTCACACCCCCACCTGCGCCCCACCTTGCACCCCCACCTGCACCCCACCTCCTGCCCAGACCTCACACCCCCACCTGCACCCCACCTCCTGCCCAGACCTCACACCCCCACCTGCGCCCCACCTGCGCCCCACCTTGCACCCCCACCTGCACCTCACTGCCTGCCCAGACCTCACAGCCCCACCTGCACCCCACCTTGCACCCCCACCTGCACCCCACCTCCTGCCCAGACCTCACACCCCACCTGCACCCCACCGCCTGCCCAGACCTCACACCCCCAACTGCACCCCACCTCCAGCCCAGACCTCACACCCCTACCTGCACCATATCTCGCACCCCCACCTGCACCCCACCTCCTGCCCAGACCTCACACCCCCACCTGCACCCCACCTCGCACCCCCACCTGCACCTCACTGCCTGCCCAGACCTCACACCCCCACCTGCACCCCACCTCGCACCCCCACCTGCACCCCACCTCCTGCCCAGACCTTGCACCTCCACCTGCACCCCGCCTCCTGCCCAGACCTCACATCCCCACCTGCACCTCACCTCACACCCCCACCTGCACCCCACCTCATGTCCAGACCTCACACCCCCACCTGCACCCTACCTCATGTCCAGTCCTTACATCCCCACCTGCACCCTACCTCATGTCCAGACCCCTCACTTTCAGCCCACCTTCCTTCTAGGCCCTGTACCCCCATCCCTATCCTGCTCCTCAGTAGCCATTTTGTCCCTACTCAGGCTGCAGGCCCTGGCCATGCTCCCAACATGGCCAGGCTCCTGACCTAAGCCAGACTTCTGGCCTCCAGTTATCACTGGCCCTGGCAACCACGCTGCCCTGCTGCAGCTGCTGGCCCCGGCCAGGCTGCCGCCAGCCCCGCTGCAGCTGCCACTGCACCTAGCAGGGCTGCCTCCATTATCAAGCATAGTTAATCAGACGGTTTCAGAAGATATGTGTCTAAAGCCGACATTCATCTGTTAGGGCTGCACCAGGCTCCTGGAAACATTTTGAGGCGACCCAGGGCGAGCAATATGTAAATGCAATCTAAGGGCCCGACAACTTCCGCAGGGATGGGCCATGTCTCTGTCCCTTCAAAGCTTTAAATCAGAAGTTGATGTCTGGCTAAAAGCCATTCTTTCGTGCAGGCTCATGTTGCTGGGCTTAATCATAGAACACTAGAACTGGAAGGGACCTCGAGAGGTCATCGAACCCAGTCCCCTGCCCTCATGGCAGGATCAAGCACCATCTAGATCATCTCTGACAGGTGTCTGTCTAACCTGCTCTTCAATGTCTCCAGAGATGAAGATTCTACAACCTCCCTAGGCAATTTATTCCAGTGTTTAATCACCCTGACAGGTAGGAAGTTTTTCCTAATGTCCAACCTAAACCCCCCTTCCTACAATTTAAGCCCATTGCTTCTTGTCCTGTCCTCAGAGGCCAAGGAGAACAATTTTCCCCCCGCTCCTCCCTGTCACACCCTTTTAGACACCTGAAAACTGCTATCATGTCCCCTCTCAGTCTTTTCTTTTCCAAACTAAACAAGCCCAGTTCTTTCAGCCTTCCCTCATAGCTCATGTTTTCTAGACCTTTGATCATTTTTTGTTGCTCTTCTCTGGACCTTCACCAATTTCTCCACCTCCTTCTTGAAATGTGGAGGCCAGAACAGGACACAATACTCCAGCTGAGGCCTAATGCTGGAAACATCGGTTGAGATGCTGTAGCCTGGGTGATGCAGGAGGTCGGACAATGCTAGTGGGAGACAGCAGATAATTATATGGGCCCTTCTGGGCGCAGAATGTCTGAATCTATAGTTTTGTGCTAGAGTAACTCCGGTGGACGCATTGGCTGCAGAGACGGGGCAATCGTATAAACAGCTGTAACTCAGCCAGGCTTTATTAAAGAGAGCAATGATCAGAGGGAGATTAAATGTCACAGGATTAGAGAGAATGGAAAAGCCATTAAGACTTTTAAGGCACCCCCATGGGCAACTGACAAGCCCAGAAGAATTATAGCCCATGGCTCATACATTACCAAATACAATATATAAGCATTAATTTTCTTTTTATAAGGAGTACACATGATTCATTAGAAGGCCAGTTTGCATCCGCCGAGAGTCCATCCCCATGAATATATTCATTTTAAAATTAAAGAGGCAATAAATGCAGTTAAATCCCAAGTGGACTGTCAATTCTGACAAGCTCCGCACGGTCCAGACCAATCACACCACTGCAGCTTAATGTAAAAACCTTTGCCTCGGGTCTTAGCCATAAAAATGGACAAAGTGGTTCGGTTGAGGGCTGTTGGAAATCGACCAGAATATCTGGACGGAGGGGGACCTAGCAAATGAATGACGCTGGGCTTCGGGGCCCATCCCGTCTGTCCCGTGCGGCTGATCAAACGGAAGGACCTGGCTTTTATATTTAGTTGTCGATTAACGATTTATTCGCACAGAGCAGGCCTGCCTCGCAGGAAACCGTGTCCATCCTCCCTGCTTTGATTCATTGGCCCAATTTCCGTCGGTGTGCCGAGCGCGGAAGGGAGCGTTCTCTGTGGGTGTCAATCAGGAGAGCATTTCATTTCAGCATAATTACGGTGATTTATGTCAACTGAGGATTTGGCCCCAGGACTCTCATAAAGGCCTTGACCTTTATCCTTTTTATGATGGCATCTTGCTGAAGAGGAGTGCAAGAGAGAGCGAGAGGACTGGCACAGGGCAAGAACAAGGCAATAATGTCCAAAGAGCTGTAATTCCCTGGATGCCTTTGGGTTACTATTCTGGCCAAAGGTGCACAGTCCTTGAGAATGAAACGTGGAAGAGCTGATGTAAACACAAGAGACGTCTGTAGCAGCTGTGGATGAACACTTAGAATTCAGTCCATTTTCTTTTCTTTCATTCCCTTAAATGCATGAATACACCTGACTAGTATGTGAACGTAAGAACATCAGAACGGCTATACTGGGTCAGACCAAAGGTCCATCTAGCCCAGTATCCTGTCAGCCGACAGTGGCCCGTGCCAGGTACCCCAGAGGGAGGGGACACAACAGGCAGTCCTCATGTGATCCCTCCCCTGTCTCCTACTTCCAGACAAACAGAGGCTAGGGACACCATTCCTACCCATCCTGGCTAATAGCCATTGATGAACCTAACCTCCATGAATCTATCTAGCTCTTTTTGAACTCTGTTAAAGTTCTAGCCTTCACCAAATCCTCTGGCAAGGAGTTCCAGAGGTTGACTGTGCACTGAGTGAAGAAAAACTTCCACGTGTCATTGCTTTGAGTTGGGATTGCACTTGTTTGCACTGTGCTGCCCCTTAGGGGTTGATCCAAAGGCCTGGTTCTCAGGCGCTGCTGCGCATGCTCCAACGGCTCCGCGGCAAGCTTAAAAGCTGGATCGGCACAGCTGACAGCGGGGGGGCAGAGCACGTCAATGCTGTGGCAGCGCAGGAAGGTGCCGAGAGAAGCTCCCTGGCAGGGAGTACCCTGAGGGCTGTGCCAGAACCCCCCAGCAGAGAGTGGCCATCGGGGGCGACAGCAGGGCTGACCCCATTGTAGGGGGTGCCGCGCAGGGCTGCCAAACCGGGCAGGGAGGCACCGCACATGCTCCGCGCGCCTGGGGTGGGGCCGCGCATGCACCGGGGGCAGGGGGCACCGCGTGCCCGGGAGCGGGGCCGCGCATGCGTCACACTCCTGGGGGCAGCGCCATGCTCCCGGGGCCCGGGGCGCGCAAATGGCTCAGGCTGGCCCTGCTCACACACAGGTGGTTGTGAGAGGACTGGCGAGTGAAGTATATATGCCCAAGTCTGATCAAACCTTCGGATCGGTACCCCTTCCTGCTTCTCCACGTGGGAACTAACGATCCGGCCAAGAATGACCTTGAGCAGGTTACTGCGGATTATGTAGCGCTGGGAAGAAGGATCCAAGAATTCGGAGCGCAAGTGGTGTTCTCGTCCATCCTCCCTGTTGAAGGGAAAGGACTGGGCAGGGATCGTCGAATTGAGGACGTAAATGCGTGGTTGCGCAGGTGGTGTCGCAGAGAGGGCTTTGGTTTCTTCGACCATGGGACTCTGTTCCGGGCACGAGGATTGTTAGGAAGAGATGGGATCCACCTAACGAAGAGAGGAAGGAGCATCTTTGTGGGCAGGCTTGCAAACCTGGTGAGGAGGGCTTTAAACTAGGTTCGTTGGGGGACGGTGACCAAAACCCTGAGGGGAGTGGGAAAGTTGGATACCGGGAAGAAATGCAAAGAGGAACGAGCAACAAAGGAGGACCCCTGTTTCGAATGGAGAAGATGGGGCGATCAGCTGGTTATCTGAGGTGTTTGTACACTAATGTGAGAAGCCTGGGCAACAAACAGGAAGAACTGGAGGCCCTGGCTCAGTCCAAGAAATATGATTTAATTGGGATAACAGAGACTTGTGGGGATGACTCGCATGACTCGAGCGCTGTCATGGAAGGGTATAGACGGTTCAGGAAGAAGAGGCAGGGGAGAAAAGGAGGAGGAGTTGCACTATACGTAAGAGAGCACTACGATTGCTCTGAACTCCAGTATAAAGAGGGAGAAAAACCTGTTGGGAGTCTATGGGTTAAGTTTAAAGGAGCAAACAGCAGCAGTGATGTTGTGGTTGCTGTCTGATCCAGGCCACCGAATCAGGTAGATGAGGCTTTCTTCGGACAACTGAGAGAAGCTTCCAGATCGCAGGCCCTGGTTCTCGTGGGGGACTTTAATCACCCTGACATCTGTTGGGAAACCAATACGGCAGTACACAGGCAATCCAGGAAGTTTTTGGAGAATGTTGGGGATAACTTCTTGGTACAACAGCTGAAGGATCTGACCAGGGGCCATGCGCAGCTTGACCTTCTGCTCACAAACAGGGAGGAACTAACAGGGGAAGTAGAGGTGGGTGACCGCCTCGGAAGCAGTGATCATGAGATGGTAGATTTCAGGATCCTGACCAAAGGAAGAAAAGAGAGTAGTAAAATACACACCTTGGACTTCAAAAAAGCAGATTTTGACTCCCTCAGAGATCTGATGGGCAGAATCCGCTGGGATGCTAACATGAAGGGGAAAGGAGTCCAGGAGAGCTGGCAGTATTTTAAAGAAGCCTTATTGAAGGCACAGAAAGAAACCATCCCGACGCGTAGCAAGAGAGGCAAAAATGGTAGGAGACCGGATTGGCTTACGGGGGAAATCCTTGGTGAACTTAAGCACAAAAAGGGAGCTTACAAAAAGTGGAAACTTGGACAAATGACCAGGGAGGGGTTTAAACGTATAGCTCGAGAATGCCGGGGGGTTATCAGGAAGGCGAAAGCGCAAATGGAATTGCGACTGGCTAAGGATGTGAAGGAGAACAAGAGAGGTTTCTACAGGCATGTTAACAAGAAGAAGGTGATCAGAGAGGGTGTGTGGCCCCCACTGGATGAAGGAGGTAACCTAGTGACAGATGATGTGGGGAAAGCTGAAGTTGGCAAATGTCATTGAGGAGCCTTTGGCCATTATCTTTGAAAAGTTGTGGAGATCGGGAGCAATCCCGGATGATTGGAAAAAGGCAAATGTAGTGCCCTGTAGAGGACTCGGGGTGCGATAACCCCCTCCCGCAAGGGGAGGGGGGCTCAGCGAACCCCTTCGCCCCCCTTTCCTGCTCCTCCCGTGCGCTACTACTGACCGGACTCGGCTCCTCCGGGGGAATGGGGAGGGGGACCCGGTCCCACCCTCTCCCCGGGTCCCAGCCCGGGGCCCTAAGCGCCGGGGCTCACTCGCGCCCCAACGCGGTAGACGGGGATAATTCCCTCCGTAACCCGTCTACCCAGGGACGCCAAAAGGGCCCTGCCCCGGACTGCTTCCTCCCCTCCGGGAGGGCCCCTTCGGGCCGCTCTCCTGCTCCCCGGAACCTATGCAGGTTCAGCCGTCCGGGTCGGGGGTCGCTCTGGCGACAGCTCGCGGGTCGGATCCTTCCGGCGGGTCCAGTCCTTGCCCGGTCGCTCTCCCCAGGTCCGGCGGGGTCGGGTCCAGTCCACGTCGAAACCGGGGCTGGCCAGCCACCCGCTGCGCCGGTCCCCTCGCGGCTCCCGGGGTCGAGGCCGGACCATCCGCCGGCCTCGGTCCTGCCCTGGGTCCGTCCTGGGCTCAGAGCTCTCCTCCCTCCGTCCGAGGAGGCTACCCCCCCCCCTCGGATGGCGGGCCTTTTTAAAATGGCCCGCTGCGCCGGACGCCACTCGGGGCCCTCCCCCTTCCGGCGGCGTGCCGGCCTTCTCAGCAGCCACCCGGCTGCTGGTCTCCCGCTGTGCCCCACCTCGTGCTACCCTGGGGGCGGGGTCAGGAGGGGGTGGAGGGGGGTGAAAACACCCGGGGGGTCCCCAACCCCAGCCCCGCTGCCCTGTCTCCCCCGCACCGCGTCCGGGGTTGGGGACCCCCCGGGCGTTTTCACCCCCCTCCACCCTCTGGTGGTCCGGGCGGTTTCCCGTGCGGGCCACTGGCGGCCCATCACACACACCCCCCCCTTACGGTGGGATCGCCACCCTCCTCGTGTTGCTCGAATACCCGCGAGAAGAAATCGGCGTTTTGGTGCTTTATCTCTGCTCTATACACCACCTCAAATTGGTAGGGCTGAAGCGACATATACCATCGCATAAGGCGGGGGTTAGAATTTTTCATAGAGTTCAGCCACACCAAAGGTGCGTGGTCCGTAACCAACTTAAATTTATTTCCCCATAAGTAATACCTCAACGTTTCTATGGCCCATTTTACAGCCAAGGCCTCCTTTTCGACTGTTGCGTAATTCTTTTCGCGGGGTAGGAGCTTCCGGCTCAGGTATAGGACGGGATGCTCTTCGCCGTCGTGCTCCTGGGCTAGAACGGCCCCTATTCCGCACTCAGGTGCGTCTGCTTCTTGGTTGTTGGAGCGTCCCCCATATCTTCCTAGGAAGGGGCCGGTGGGCCTCCCGCACTACTTGCCCGGCTCGGTACGTATCCAATGTACTCCTACCTTTGCTGTTCCCGGGGTTGCCGTCAGGACGAGGTGGAACCGCTGTAGGAGTGCGCTTATCTGCTGCCGCTGCTCCTCCGAGAGTTCCTGTCCCAGGGATGCCGGTCCCTCATACGTGCAATCCTCCCAGGACGGACCTACATTTTCCTCGGATCCCACGGGGGCTACCAGGAGCCCCTCCCGGGCCACCCACTTCTTGAGGAGGTTAACGTGAAAGATTTGCGTGTCTCTCCGTCTTCCCGAGAGGCGGATCTCGTAGTCTACGTCTCCTACCCTGCGGATCACCCCATACGGTCCCTGCCACTCCGCGAAGAGCTTGGATTCCTTGGTGGGTAAGAGCAACAGCACGCGATCCCCTGGCGCGAAGTGGCGGGCCACGGCTGTCCGATTATAGTAGTGGGCCTGCCTAGTCTGGGCTTTCAAGAGGTTCAGCTTGTCGTATGCTCCAACTCGGCGCAGCCGCTCGCGGAGCTGCAGAATGTACCGCACCGTACTCTGGCAACGGGTGTTCTGTGCTTCCCAGTCCTCCTTCAGGATATCTAGAATTCCCCGCGGTTGGTGTCCATACAATAGCTCGAACGGGGAGAACTCGGTGGAGTCCTGAGGCACCTCCCGGATAGCAAAGAGGAGAGCCGGTAACATCTGATCCCAGTCCCGCGGGCCCTCTCGTACTACCCGCCTTAACATCGCCTTCAGGGTGCGGTTGAACCGCTCCACCAGTCCGTCCAACTGGGGGTGGTATACGGATGTCCGGAGGGTTTTAATTCGCAGCAAGGCACATAGTTCTTTCATTAGCCGGGAGGTTACATTCGTGCCCTGGTCTGTTAAGATGGCTTTAGGGAACCCCACCCTGGCGAACATTTTGAGTAGCTCGGAAGCTAGGATTGGGCAGCAAAATGGCAAATGAAATTTAATGTGGGTAAGTGTAAGGTAATGCATGTTGGAAAAAATAACCCAAATTACACGTACTACATGATGGGGTCAAATTTAGCTACGACAGATCAGGAAAGGGATCTTGGAGTTATAGTGGATAGTTCTATGAAGACATCCACGCAGTGTGCAGCGGCAGTTAGTAAGGCAAATAGGATGTTAGGAATTATTAAAAAAGGGATAGATAATAAGACAAAAGATATCATACTTCCCCTATATAAAACTATGGTACGCCCACATCTCGAGTACTGCGTGCAGATGTGGTCTCCTCACCTCAAAAAAGATATATTGGCATTAGAAAAGGTTCAGAAAAGGGCGACTAAGATGATTAGGGGCTTGGAAAGGGTTCCATATGGGGAGAGGCTAGAGAGACTGGGACTTTTCAGTTTGGAAAAAAGGCGATTGAGGGGCGATATGATAGAGGTATATAAAATCATGAATGGTGTGGAGAAAGTGATTATAGAAAAATTATTTACCTTTTCCCATAATACAAGAACTAGGGGACACCAAATGAAATTGATGGGTAGTAGGTTCAAAACTAATAAAAGGAAATTTTTCTTCACACAGCGCACAGTCAACCTGTGGAACTCCTTGCCCGAGGAGGCTGTGAAGGCCAGGACTCTATTAGGGTTTAAAAAAGAGCTTGATACATTTTTGCAGGTTAGGTCCATAAATGGCTATTAGCCAGGGATAAAGTATGGTGCCCTAGCCTTCATAACAAGGTAGGAGATGGATGGCAGGAGATAAATCACTTGATCATTGTCTTCTGTTCTCCTTCTCTGGGGCACCTGGCATTGGCCACCGTCGGCAGATGGGATGCTGGGCTCGATGGACCTTTGGTCTGACCCAGTATGGCCATTCTTATGTTCTTATGTTCTTATGTTCTAACCTTCGGATCGGTACCCCTTCCTGCTTCTCCACGTGGGAACTAACGATCCGGCCAAGAATGACCTTGAGCAGGTTACTGCGGATTATGTAGTGCTGGGAAGAAGGATCCAAGAATTCGGAGCGCAAGTGGTGTTCTCGTCCATCCTCCCTGTTGAAGGGAAAGGACTGGGCAGGGATCGTCGAATTGAGGACGTAAATGCGTGGTTGCGCAGGTGGTGTCGCAGAGAGGGCTTTGGTTTCTTCGACCATGGGACTCTGTTCCGGGCACGAGGATTGTTAGGAAGAGATGGGATCCACCTAACGAAGAGAGGAAGGAGCATCTTTGTGGGCAGGCTTGCAAACCTGGTGAGGACGGCTTTAAACTAGGTTCGTTGGGGGACGGTGACCAAAACCCTGAGGGGAGTGGGAAAGTTGGATACCGGGAAGAAATGCAAAGAGGAACGAGCAAGAAAGGAGGACCCCTGTTTCGAATGGAGAAGATGGGGCGATCAGCTGGTTATCTGAGGTGTTTGTACACTAATGTGAGAAGCCTGGGCAACAAACAGGAAGGACTGGAGGCCCTGGCTCAGTCCAAGAAATATGATTTAATTGGGATAACAGAGACTTGTGGGGATGACTCGCATGACTCGAGCGCTGTCATGGAAGGGTATAGACTGTTCAGGAAGAAGAGGCAGGGGAGAAAAGGAGGAGGAGTTGCACTATACGTAAGAGAGCACTACGATTGCTCTGAACTCCAGTATAAAGAGGGAGAAAAACCTGTTGGGAGTCTATGGGTTAAGTTTAAAGGAGCAAACAGCAGCAGTGATGTTGTGGTTGCTGTCTGCTCCAGGCCACCGAATCAGGTGGATGAGGTAGATGAGGCTTTCTTCGGACAACTGAGAGAAGCTTCCAGATCGCAGGCCCTGGTTCTCGTGGGGGACTTTAATCACCCTGACATCTGTTGGGAAACCAATACGGCAGTACACAGGCAATCCAGGAAGTTTTTGGAGAATGTTGGGGATAACTTCTTGGTACAAGTGCTGAAGGATCTGACCAGGGGCCATGCTCAGCTTGACCTCCTGCTCACAAACAGGGAGGAACTAATAAGGGAAGCAGAGGTGGGTGACAACCTGGGAAGCAGTGGTCATGAGATGGTAGATTTCAGGATCCTGACCAAAGGAAGAAAAGAGAGTAGTAAAATACACACCTTGGACTTCAAAAAAGCAGATTTTGACTCCCTCAGAGATCTGATGGGCAGAATCCGCTGGGATGCTAACATGAAGGGGAAAGGAGTCCAGGAGAGCTGGCAGTATTTTAAAGAAGCCTTATTGAAGGCACAGAAAGAAACCATCCCGACGCGTAGCAAGAGAGGCAAAAATGGTAGGAGACCGGATTGGCTTACGGGGGAAATCCTTGGTGAACTTAAGCACAAAAAGGAAGCTTACAAAAAGTGGAAACTTGGACAAATGACCAGGGAGGGGTTTAAGTGTATAGCTCGAGAATGCCGGGGGGTTATCAGGAAGGCGAAAGCGCAAATGGAATTGCGACTAGCTAAGGATGTGAAGGATAACAAGAGAGGTTTCTACAGGCATGTTAACAAGAAGAAGGTGATCAGAGAGGGTGTGTGGCCCCCACTGGATGAAGGAGGTAACCTAGTGACAGATGATGTGGGGAAAGCTGAAGTTGGCAAATGTCATTGAGGAGCCTTTGGCCATTATCTTTGAAAAGTTGTGGAGATCGGGAGCAATCCCGGATGATTGGAAAAAGGCAAATGTAGTGCCCTGTAGAGGACTCGGGGTGCGATAACCCCCTCCCGGAAGGGGAGGGGGGCTCAGCGAACCCCTTCGCCTCCCTTTCCTGCTCCTCCCGTGCGCTACTACTGACCGGACTCGGCTCCTCCGGGGGAAAGGGGAGGGGGACCCGGTCCCACCCTCTCCCCGGGTCCCAGCCCGGGGCCCTAAGCGCCAGGGCTCACTCACGCCCCAACGCGGTAGACGGGGGTAATTCCCTCCGTAACCCGTCTACCCAGGGACGCCAAAAGGGCCCTGCCCCGGACTGCTTCCTCCCCTCCGGGAGGGCCCTTTCGGGCCGCTCTCCTGCTCCCCGGAACCTATGCAGGTTCAGCCGTCCGGGTCGGGGGTCGCTCTGGCGACAGCTCGCGGGTCGGATCCTTCCGGCGGGTCCAGTCCTTGCCCGGTCGCTCTCCCCAGGTCCGGCGGGGTCGGGTCCAGTCCACGTCGAAACCGGGGCTGGCCGGCCACCCGCTGCGCCGGTCCCCTCGCGGCTCCCGGGGTCGAGGCCGGACCGTCCGCCGGCCTCGGTCCTGCCCTGGGTCCGTCCTGGGCTCAGAGCTCTCCTCCCTCCGTCCGAGGAGGCTACCCCCCCCCTCGGATGGCGGGCCTTTTTAAAATGGCCCGCCGCGCCGGACGCCACTCGGGGCCCTCCCCCTTCCGGCGGCGTGCCGGCCTTCTCAGCAGCCGCCCGGCTGCTGGTCTCCCGCTGCGCCCCACCTCGCGCTACCCTGGGGGCGGGGTCAGGAGGGGGTGGAGGGGGGTGAAAACACCCGGGGGGTCCCCAACCCCAGCCCCGCTGCCCTGTCTCCCCCGCACCGCGTCCGGGGTTGGGGACCCCCCGGGCGTTTTCACCCCCCTCCACCCTCTGGTGGTCCGGGCGGTTTCCCGTGCGGGCCACTGGCGGCCCATCACACACCCCCCCCCTTACGGTGGGATCGCCACCCTCCTCGTGTTGCTCGAATACCCGCGAGAAGAAATCGGCGTTTTGGTGCTTTATCTCTGCTCTATACACCACCTCAAATTGGTAGGGCTGAAGCGACATATACCATCGCATAAGGCGGGGGTTAGAATTTTTCATAGAGTTCAGCCACACCAAAGGTGCGTGGTCCGTAACCAACTTAAATTTATTTCCCCATAAGTAATACCTCAACGTTTCTATGGCCCATTTTACGGCCAAGGCCTCCTTTTCGACTGTTGCGTAATTCTTTTCGCGGGGTAGGAGCTTCCGGCTCAGGTATAGGACGGGATGCTCTTCTCCGTCGTGCTCCTGGGCTAGAATGGCCCCTATTCCGCACTCAGGTGCGTCTGCTTCTTGGTTGTTGGAGCGTCCCCCATACCTTCCTAGGAAGGGGCCGGTGGGCCTCCCGCACTACTTGCCCCGGCTCGGTACGTATCCGATGTACTCCTACCTTTGCTGTTCCCGGGGTTGCCGTCAGGACAAGGTGGAACCTCCGTAGGAGCGCGCTTATCTGCCGCCGCTGCTCCTCCGAAAGTTCCGGTCCCAGGGATGCCAGTCCCTCATACGTGCAATCCTCCCAGGACAGACCTAAATTTTCCTCGGATCCCGCGGGGGCTACCAGGAGCCCCTCCGGGGCCACCCACTTCTTGAGGAGGTTAACGTGAAAGATTTGCGTGTCTCTCCGTCTTCCCGAGAGGCGGATCTCGTAGTCTACATCTCCTACCCTGTGGATCACCTCATACGGTCCCTGCCACTCCGCGAAGAGCTTGGATTCCTTGGTGGGTAAGGGCAACAGCACGCGATCCCCTGGCGCGAAGTGGCGGGCCACGGCTGTCCGATTATAGTAGTGGGCCTGCCTAGTCTGGGCTTTCAAGAGGTTCAGCTTGTCGTATGCTCCAACTCGGCGCAGCCGCTCGCGGAGCTGCAAAATGTACCGCACCGTACTCTGGCAATGGGTGTTCTGTGCTTCCCAGTCCTCCTTCAGGATATCTAGAATTCCCCGCGGCTGGTGTCCATACAATAGCTCGAACGGGGAGAACTCGGTGGAGTCCTGAGGCACCTCCCGGATAGCAAAGAGGAGAGCCAGTAACATCTGATCCCAGTCCCGCGGGCCCTCTCGTACTACCCGCCTTAACATCGCCTTCAGGGTGCGGTTGAACCGCTCCACCAGTCCGTCCGACTGGGGGTGGTATACGGACGTTCGGAGGGTTTTAATCCGCAGCAAGGCACATAGTTCTTTCATTAGCCGGGAGGTTACATTCGTGCCCTGGTCTGTTAAGATGGCTTTAGGGAACCCCACCCTGGCGAACATTTTGAGTAGCTCGGAAGCTAGGGTTGGGGCCTTAGTGTTGCGCAAGGGCACTGCTTCAGGGTACCTAGTGGTGTAGTCGATGACGACCAGGATGAACCGACACCCCGACCGAGAGGGTTCTAGGGGCCCCACCAAATCCATAGCTATCCTCTCAAAGGGCACCCCTACCACGGGGAGGGGCACGAGGGGAGCCAAGGGCGCCCTGCTCGTGGAGACCTTCTGGCAGTCGGGACAGGAGGCATAAAAGTCCCACACTGCCCTATAGACCCCGGGCCAGTAAAACCGCTGCAGGACTCTGGCCAACGTTTTTTCCCGTCCCAAGTGCCCCAACCAGGGGTTCGTGTGGGCCAAGTCAAGGACTTCTCGGCGTCGGCCCTGCGGGACTACCAGCTGCTTTCGCCCTTCCTCCCCTTCCCCGGCCCCCGTCAGACAGTACAGTTGGTCGTCTATTACCTGGAAACGCAGCCCTTGCCGGACCCCTCCGGTTTCCTCCGGGCCGGCCGCTTACTCCCAAGCGTATTTCAATGTCCCATCTTCCCGCTGCTCCTCTAGAAAATCTGGGGCGTCTGTCAACTCATCCTCTGGCCTCCTCCCCACGGGGTTGTCTGCCCCGCGCCGGGCTCGCCTGAGGTCCGCGGATGGACGTAGCCTTCTGCCACGGGTGTGCCCTCCATCGGTTGCTCTCCCCTGGATGCCCCGGCACCCTCGCGCAGCAACCTAGAGAACCCGGGCCAATCCCTTCCCAGCACTATCGGGCACGGTAGCACGGGCGCTTTCCCAATTCGCCAGATCTTTGCGAGCTGGCTGTCTGCCAGGTACACCCACACAGTGGGGCAGGCTCTCACATCCCCGTGCACACATTTCATCCAGATCATCTCCCCGGTGGCCGGGGCGTCAGGGACGAGGTCTTCTCGGATTAGGGTGATCGCTGAGCCAGAGTCCACGAGGGCCCGCAGGAGCTTCTGTCCCAGCCGCATGGTCACGGTTGGCCGCGGCTGCTCGGGCGGAGTCGGTTGGGGCCCTCCCAGGGCCGCCTGGCTCAGGGTGCAGTCCATTAAGGGGCATTCTCATTTAAAATGTCCCTCCTGTCCGCACTGATAGCACACACCCCGGGTCCCCATTCTTCGGCCCTTGCCCGCTGTCTCTTCCACCTCTCCTCCCACCTCCCGGCGTTTATCCCCCGGTTTTCCGGGCCACACCGGAGCCAACCGCTGTCCCCCGATGGGGGTGGGTTTTGGGGTGACCTTCAGGGCGGCCGGCCCACTACTCCGCTCCCGTGTGGCTTCCCCCCTGGAGGGGTTGGGCAGGACCTCACGCCGTTCACCCCCTTCGCCTCCTTTGCATCCAGATGGGCTTCGGTGAGCATGATGGCTTCGGCCACCATTGTGGGCTGGTGCCTCTGGACCCACTTCTGTGCTTCCCGTGGCAGGAGGTGTATGTACTGTTTGAGGATAATCGCCTCGGCTACCTCGGCCCCCGCGCGCTGGTCGGGCTCCAACCACCGCCAGGCCCACTCGTGTAGCTGCTGCGCGACCGCGTGGGGCTGGTCCCCTGGTTTGAACCACTCTCTTCAGAATCGCTGCCGGTAGGTATCGCTTGTGATTCCTAGCTGGTCAAGGATAGCCGCTTTCACTTTGTCATACTGCAAGGCCTCCTGGGCTGACAATCCCCGGTATGCCAGTTGGGCAGGCCCCGTTAGATAGGGGGCCAATAGGGTGGCCCAATGGCTTGTTGGCCATCATGCCACAGTGGCCACCCGTTCAAAGGTTGTTAGGTAGGCTTCCGGGTCGTCTCCCAGCCCCATCTTGGTCAGTCGCAATGGTAGGGAGCTGAGATTCCCGCTCACCCTCGTGTGCCTCCAACCGCGGACCTGTCACCCCGCTCCCCGGGTGGGCCAGGTGGTTTCCCGTGCGGGCCCCTGGCGGCCCATCACATGCCCATCTTCAAAAAAAGGAAGAAGGACGATCCAGGGAACTATAGGCCGGTTAGTCTTACCTTGGTTCCTGGAAAAATCATGGAAGGGATCCTTAAGGAATCCATTTTGAGGCACTTGGAAGAGAGGAAAGTGATTAGGAATAGTCAGCATGGATTCACAAAGGGCAAGTTGTGCCTGACCAATTTGATTAGCTTCTATGATGAGTTAACTGACTCTGTGGACGTGGGAAAGTCAGTGGATGTGATCTACCTTGACTTTAGCAAGGCTTTTGATACGGTCTCCCACAATATTCTTGCCAGCAAGTTAAGGGAATGTGGATTGGATAAATGGACAGTAAGATGGATAGAAAGATGGCTAGAAGGCCGGGCCCAGCGGGTAGTGATCAACGGCTCGATGTCAGGATGGCGGTCGGTTTCTAGCGGAGTGCCCAGGGTTCGGTTCTGGGACCGGTTTTGTTCAATATCTTTATTAATGACCTGGATGAGGGGATGGATTGCACCCTCAGCAAGTTTGCGGATGACACTAAGCTAGGGGGAGAGGTAGATACGCTTGAGGGCAGAGATAGGGTCCAGAGTGACTTAGACAAATTGGAGGATTGGGCCACAAGAAATCTGATGAAGTTCAACAAGGACAAGTGCAGAGTCCTGCACTTGGGATGGAAGAATCCCAAGCATTGTTACAAGCTGGGGACCAACCAGTTAAGTAGTAGTTCTGCAGAAAAGGACCTGGGGGTTACAGTGGATGAGAAGCTGGATATGAGTCAACAGTGTGCCCTTGTAGCCAAGAAGGCTAATGGCATATTAGGTTGCATTAAGAGGAGCATTGCCAGCAGATCCAGAGATGTCATTATTCCCCTTTATTCGGCTCTGGTGAGGCCACATCTGGAGTATTGTGTCCAGTTCTGGGCCCCCCACTACAAAAAGGATGTGGACACATTGGAGAGGGTCCAGCGGAGGGCAACCAAAATGATTAGGGGGCTGGAGCATATGACCTGTGAGGAGAGGCTGAGGGAGTTGGGTCTGTTTAGTCTGCAGAAGCGAAGAGTGAGGGGGGATTTGATAGCAGCCTTCAACTTCCTGAAGGGAGGTTCCAAAGAGGATGGAGAGAGGCTGTTCTCAGTAGTGACAGATGGCAGAACAAGGAGCAATGGTCTCAAGTTGCGGTGGGAGAGGTCCAGGTTGGATATTAGGAAAAACTATTTCACTAGGAGGGTAGTGAAGCACGGGGATGGGTTACCTAGGGAAGTAGTGGAGTCTCCATCCCTAGAGGTGTTTAAGTCTCGGCTTGACCAAGCCCTGGCTGGGTTGATTTAGTTGGGATTGGTCCTGCCTAGAGCAGGGGGCTGAACTTGATGACCTTCTGAGGTCTCTTCCAGCTCTATGGTTCTATGATTCTATGATTCTATAAGTCGGGCTGGCCCTCGGGCACCCATCTTGAAAGTCAAAATCCGGAGAGATTCGGCAGGACACCTGCTAGCCCTTTGCCGATTAGAGCATCCCGTGAGTACGTAGAGAAGGGTGACAGCCAATAAAATGAACAAAGAGGAACTGTACTCCACTGTCCTGTATTCTTCTGTAAACCAGAGCAATAAGGTTTTGATTCAGCAGTCCTACCATATTAGCAAAGCATTTGAAGATCATGCATACCTGCAAATGCGTGTTAAAGTCCCCTTGACTTCAACGAGACTTATAAATTAAACGGGGACTTTGCTGGATGAGATGGACCTAAGCATACTGCATAATGCTTTGCTGGGTTGGAAGTGACCGATTCTCAGCTGCTGTAAGTTAAGAGCGCTGTCTTCCAGTATAAATCAATGCACCTTCACTGACTTCACATATAAACGGGTATAACTCGGACTCCGGCCAAGCTACGGTAGATGTGGGTGACGGAGGATCTGGTTCTAAAACGTTCAGCGCTCCGTGATTTTACGCCAGGTTTTAAAAATTCTGAAGGGAAAATCTGTCCCTTCCATTCCTCCGCCCGCCTCATGTACAGCACAAAGGGGACCCTCAGCAAAAGTAAAGGATGGAACATTTGGAACCAACCACACAGCACAGAGGCCCTGGGATTCACCACTGCAGCCGTGCTTTGGGACATACTATGCGGGCTTGATTGCCCATTGCCTGGCACCTTATGCAGCTGTGGGCACCCGTGCCACGTGCCCGCGCAGTGTCCCAAACTCAGCATGATCGTGCTTTGCGTCCAGGAGTCCATGTCTGCCCCAGGTGGACCCACACTGGGCACCATGCAACACAGGAAAGTGCAGCTGGGTGGGATCACTATGGCCCGTGTTCCTCTCTTCTCTGAAGCTTTGGGCACTGGCCATTTCTGAAGGCAGCAGACTGGACCAGGCTAACCGATGAGCTGGTATGACAACACCTCTGCCAGTTGCAGTCCCTGTATCAGTGTATTAATGTGTAGTCAAGCCCGTGTTGTCTTACATGAGTAGCCATTGCTCCACCTTCGTTGGGCAGTAGAGGGAGCAAGTTCCCTATAAATCGAAGAAGGAACCAGTAGATGCTGACAGAGCTTGAAGAATAGGCAATCTTTTGTGGCTTTGTGGGTCCCAGTGCATTAGACAGACCAGGTGGGGGAGGCAGTGTCTCTTATTTGACCAACTTGTGTTGCTTCCAGAGGGTTTTCTATTGATTGGAACCACCCACTCCACTTCATTTGGGGGGTAAGATTCAGTTACGAAATGCATTCCGCAGGGAAGTCGTGGATTAACACGATTTTTTTTCATTCCTTCTTTCAGGTGGATGTTCAATGGTCCGACGCGCACCGTTCTGCATTTGCCGCTGTTGGTGTGTCTCCACTTTGAGCTGGGGCTGCCCTTCCCAGCTCGAGGAGGCAAACCTATGACGGGTGAACGAGCTCGCCAAAAGTAGTGTTGCCATGGCAATGGGCAGGCTCGCCAGGCAGCTAGGCCCTGCCACTACACGTGCTGCTGTCGATACTTTATTTTCAGCACACTACCTCGATTGGAGCTAGCCCTGGTATGTCTCCAAGCTGGGACTATTACTGCTCCAGCTCAAAGTGCAGACATAACCTAAGGCTGAAACTTACCCCCTACCATGAGTAGCATACTTACAGCTAGTGGTTATCAGTATTATTATTTGTATGCCCATAGTGCCTCGGAGCTCTGCTCCGCCGGGGCTGTATGAACACAGAACCGCAGTAACCACATTCTCTGGCAGTTTATTATGACTGCATTTCATCTTCCAAGTAGCATCCCTCAGGACTGGGGCCCTGTTGGTTTAACATCGAATACACACTTTGGCCGATTAAATGATGATGAAGAGAGATTAAAAAGACTTGAACTTTTCAGCTTAGAAAAGAGGAGGCTAAGGGGAGGTATGATAGCGGTCTATAAAATCATGACTGGTGTGGAAAAAGTGAATAATTACTTGTTCCCATAATACAAGACCTAAGGGTCACCAAATGAAATTAATAGGTAGCAGGTTTAAAACAAACAAAAGGAAGTTTTTCTTCATGCAGCGCACAGTCAACCTGTGGAACTCCTTGCCAGAGAAGGTGGTGAAGATCAGAACTTTAACGGGGCTCAAAAAAGAGCTAGATAAATTCTTGGAGGTTAGGTCCATCAATGGCTGTTACCCAGGATGGGTAGGGATGGTGTCCCTAGCCTCTGTTTGTCTGGAGGTGGGTGACAGGGGAGAGATCACGTGAGGCTTACCTGTTGTGTTCCCTCGCTCTGGGGCACCTAGAATTGGCCACTGTCAGCAGACAGGAGACGGGGCTAGATGGGCCTTTGGTGAGATCCAGGATGGCCATTCTTATGTTCACGTGATGATCACATGAGGTAGGCCTTCTCCTGCCCCCAAAACCTGACAGTCTGGGGCCCTGGTCCTGCAAACACATAAGAACTACATGATTCACTTTACTAACATGGCTTCAGAGGAATCATATTTGTGCCTAACATCAAGCAGGGGTGTGTAAAAAACAATGCCAGCACTCCCTATCGGCCCTCCAGCCAAAAAACATGGGTGGATTTGGCAGGGATAGTTTTTCGTGAGGGGTCTCACGGAGAAGAGAAGATTGACAACCTTTTCTCTCTTTTTTTTTAACCACTTATTTGTGAGCTGTTCGTCAGCTGTGATGCCTTTTAATTACCAGAGTTCTCGAAAGCCTCAGTTTTGCCCAGAGCAGGAGTACAAGAACAGTCTTTTGTCAATATTTTTCACTTCCACTGGACAGCACAGAGATGTAGGGAGACTTTTTTTTTAAGTGAATCAGACTTTTTCTGAAAAGTTCAAGTTCCACCTAAGAGTTGGTTCCCATTTTGTTTCATATAGTTTGACTGTCCCAGGTAATGATCTGCCAGTACTTGCTGCAACAGTGTAAAGAGATCTCAGTGAAGTCAGCTCGTGGGAAATCTAAATTCCCTTAAAACAGCAGCAATTGGCGTACACTTCCATTAGAAGGGCTGCAGGAGGATTAGATAATTAAAACACCTCCGGATTTCAAAGGGAACTTACCAGCTGCCAGAAAGTAACATGTTTCTCTAGATATATTTAATCTCCCGAAGAAGAGGAATAAAAAAATTCTTCATCCACCATTCCTGACAGTCAGTCTTACTGTTGATAAAAGCTAGAGTCCTACAAGTCCACGCATGTCCACTTTATGTCTGCATCCGTGGCTATCAGTGCGGATATCCATGGCTCATTTTTGCTGATATAGGTGTGGATACAAATTTTGTATCTCGAATCCTGCACATTTGCGGATCTGTTTTATATTCACGGGTGTCCAGCTATCTGCAGCTTATTTTTGCTGATACATATGCGCAGGGCTCAACAAATTGCTGTTTCTACTCGCTCGTGGTGAGTAGATTTCAGCCAGTCGCTCCGTTCGCCCTGTTCACCGGCGCTGTGCGCATGCGCAGTGCTGGTCTGGCGCATGCGCGGTGCAGGGCTGGCGAGTAGATCTCGCCACGGTTTGTTGAGCCCTATGTGGATACAAATTTTGTATCTGTGCGGAGCTCTAATACTAGAAATTCACAGAAATCACTGAGGCGGGCACTACACACACACAGCAAATCACCTGAAGCAGAGGCATGTTGGCAGGTGCCCAAAAGAAACAAGAACTTTTCCATATAGAGAGTGTGGTAACTGGTTGGGAAAGCTTTTCAGTTCCCCATTTTTAGGGGGACCATTACAGCCAAAAAGGAGAAAAGGAATAACAATCAAACCTACCTGACAGTATCCTTTTGCATTCATCAAACTTAATTCTATCGAGGGTTCCAAATGCCAATCGCACTGAACGTTTCAGAATTTGTCAAAATGACACTATCAAATATAGTCTAGGGGGAAAGCCCAGTGAGTCTGTATCTGCAAAAACAACGAGGAGTCCTGTGGCTAACAGATTTATTTTTCTCTGAAATACTCAGCAGGATTAAACTGTTTTTCCCAGATGCACATGCTGATAAAGAGATGTCTGCATCTAACCGGCATTGCCTGTCCAAGAAAGAAAAGAAATGCTGTAAATGACCGGTCAGTTCTTAACATTCATGTGATTGGTTCTGTTTGTTCAGCTGAAAGTCGGCCAATGGAATTGTCTGCGCTCAAGTTGTTAAAACAATGCATCGCGCTCAGCTGACCCAGGCACTGACAAATCAAAGCTTCCGGGTTCCCCCAAGCCTTCACGTCATTCATCAACTACGGTAGGACTTCTCGCTTCCTGGGCAGGCAGCCTGTCTGTTTCAGTGACTTTATACAAGGTTCCTTTCTTTTTTATTGCTACCGTTTCACCTGTTGTTGATCACATGACGCTAACTTGTATCTGGCATGGCTTGTCAGGTTGAGACGTTTTCTCTATCTCTCTCTCTCTCTCTAAAAGAAATGTACGATTTGGAGTTGGAAAAACATCTCTCTCTCTCTCTCTCTGAAAGAAATGCACAATTTGGAGTTGGAAAAACATCTCTCTCTCTCTCTCTCTCTCTCTCTCTGAAAGAAATGCATGATTTGGAGTTGGAAAAACATCTCTCTCTCTCTCTCTCTGAAAGAAATGCACGATTTGGAGTTGGAAAAACATCTCTCTCTCTCTCTCTCTCTCTCTCTCTGAAAGAAATGTACGATTTGGAGTTGGAAAAACATCTCTCTCTCTCTCTCTCTGAAAGAAATGCATGATTTGGAGGTGGAAAAACATCTCTGTCCCTCTCTCTCTCTGAAAGAAATGCATGATTTGGAGTTGGAAAAACATCTCTCTCTCTCTCTCTGAAAGAAATGTACGATTTGGAGTTGGAAAAACATCTCTCTCTCTCTCTCTCTCTCTCTGAAAGAAATGTACGATTTGGAGTTGGAAAAACATCTCTCTCTCTCTCTCTCTCTGAAAGAAATGCATGATTTGGAGGTGGAAAAACATCTCTGTCCCTCTCTCTCTCTGAAAGAAATGCATGATTTGGAGTTGGAAAAACATCTCTCTCTCTCTCTCTCTCTCTCTCTCTCTCTCTCTCTCTCTCTAAATCCTTTGTTGAAACTCTCTCTCTCTCTCTCTCTCTCTCTCTCTGAAAGAAATGCACGATTTGGAGTTGGAAAAACATCTCTCTCTCTCTCTCTCTCTCTCTCTCTGAAAGAAATGCACGATTTGGAGTTGGAAAAACATCTCTCTCTCTCTCTCTCTCTTCTCTCTCTCTCTCTGAAAGAAATGCACGATTTAGAGTTGGAAAAACAAAGCCCTGAAAATGTTTTTCACTGGTGGGCTATCCAAGGGGCTCAGCATTAACTTTTACCTCGTATAAATGGTTAGAATTCACTGCGTCTCTCTGACTTATTGTGATACCAACCCCTCATCCCTCTGCAAGGCTGCAGGTCATCCACACCAGTGGGTTGTAGAGTGAGCTGACCTTCAAAGTTGTAATATTGTCCAAGGAAATCTGATGTGTAGGCAAATAACCTACCCAGAAATCCCCTTCTGGAAAAATAGGATGGGATGCATAGCAGAGACAAGCTGTTGGGATGAATGCTGTTTCACAGTGCTTGGGTGTATCCAGATATCACAAGATTTCTGAGTTGGCAGCTATTACTGGCACCCTTTTGGCAGGAGGAGACTTCTCTAGGGGTATCTAACCCATCACGACGCCTCTTCCCCAAGCAGACATTTCTGGCAGCTCAAGAGGCACATCAGCCCAGAAGGAGACCTGGCTCTTGCTAAATGTATTCATACCATGTCATGGGGAGGGAAGCTGAATGACCCAGGAAACAGAGGCTACACTGAGTCTATTTCTGTGCCTCATGCTGCCGGCTAGCCAAGCTGGATGTAAATAGCAGCACAGGAAGTGATCGGGTCTCCTGGTGTGGATGTTGTTCTAAACCCCAGGGTTTGATCATTTTGCACAATGTGCCATTTCCTTTATTCGGCAGATATTTTTCTACATAGCTAGCGGCTGGTGCAGTGACTTGGCATTACCTGGCGATACCACGGATCATATGGGCAGTGTTCTTTTATGAGCTAGAAATATCTTTGGGACTTCTGCCCCTGAGTGCTCTCTTAAAGAGACAGCGCACTCCTATACTCAGCATGTGCACGCTCTCTCCCCTCTCACTTCCCCCCATCACACAACACCAAGGCTTCCTGCTTTCAGGTCACTTCCCCAGCTGGGTCGTGCTGAGGCATCAGCAGCTGTGCTCTCCTCCCATTCCTTGTGCACCCACGATCTACTTGGGACAAAAGAGCAGCCATCCAGCATGGGAGGGAGCAGCAGTGCCAGCTGCTTTGTGCATCCAGGTGGGCCAATCTTCCCACGTGGATGCGGCGGGTGGGGTGTGAGAGTCAGGGACGCAGGAGAGAAGTGCAGCGGGGAGGAGGGTTTTCCCTAGGGCTGGCCCTAATACCATTGATCGTATAAGAAGTGTTACATTTACACAGTCAGTGGACTTGGCTCTCAGGCACCCAAGTGACTTTGCTTACTCCCTGTAGGCGCCGGTGTGCTGGAACATGGCCATGAGTTCGTGTGATACACAATACAACGCAGTTTCCTATCAGAAATACAGATTCTCTCCTCCTGAAAATCTCCAGAAGGTTGTCTTCTCCTACCTGGAAGAAAAGGTAAGTGACACGGTCAGGCCGTAGGCTGAGAATAGATTGTATCAGTTCTACCAAGGAGAAGTGCTGTGGAACGCCATGGCAGGGAAACGACGAGGGTATCACAGAAATTTCTTTCTCTGCTCTGGGATTAGGATTGCATATGGATATCGGGGTGCAAAGAGGACTCCGGCTTGGCCCACCAGAAGAATTTGCGCGCCGCGTGCTGAGATGTGTCTGTTCTCTCCTCAGAAATTGGTGCCCACTCGGCTGGCGGTGGACGTGGGCTGCGGGTCAGGACAAAGCACTCGCATCCTCGCAGCTCGTTTTGAGGAGGTGGTGGGAACAGACATCAGTGAGGCTCAGATCCAGGCAGCCAAAGAAGCGGGCTCCTTCCCAAACGTGTCCTACCGGTGAGTGTGACGCACAGGGAGGCTTTCTCTACTGGGGAGCTCCAGTTTGGCCGACCTGGGCCGACACTCTTAGGCCAAACGGCTCTTCCGTTCCAAGGGAACAAAAATGTTAAATGTCCGATTTTCAACAGCGGGTTACCTCTCCGCAGAGTCCTTGTTCCCCTCTAAGATGTCTTCCCTGTTCCCCTCTCCAGTGTGTGCCCTGCAGAGGAGCTGCCGTTTGAGGACGGCTCTGTGGACCTCATTACGGCTTTTACAGCAGCCCACTGGTTTGACATCCCACGGTTTATGAAAGAAGTGGATCGAGTTCTCAAACCACACGGCTGTGTGGCCCTTAGCACCTACTCTCCCAACTTCAGTGTCCACTACAAAGACTGCTCAGAAAGACTCTCAGAAATCTTCACTGAGGTGAGAGAAGAAAACTGTCCTTTTTATATTTATGCTATTTTATTTTTCATGCAGTATGAAGTATATTGTAAATGTTTAGAGACCTGCAAATCCACGGATATCAGTGGCTCTTTTTTGGGGATATGGATGCAGATACAAATTTTGTATCTGCGCAGGGCTATATGTATTCTAAGGGTGCCAGCCACTTTCTAGTCTAAGACCTTACTTTCTGCTGTTTATATCTTTGGCAGACGTCAACCTTTTGAGTGAAATTTTCCATTCCAGCATCTCTTTAGATTAAACAGATACTAAAGACATGTTAGATTTCTGTCTCCCTGTTCTCCCCCCGCCCCCCCAGCTCCATATTGTTACCCAGTCCGGTGGCTATTTTGAGAAGGGTATCCATCTCCCATGGTTCTCAGTGAGAGCAAGGCTACCAGGTGCCTCAACAGAGATGGCTGCTGTCTCCAATCACTTGGTTGTCACAACTTTCCTGACAGCCAAGCACAGGGGGTCCCTGTCTTCCCTGAGGTGCCTTCATTCTGAAGTCGGCAGCGTTCAGTTTAATAGAGGGCACCGTATCCAAGGTCAGCCTTATGGCATAAGTCCCTTCAGAACAATGGAAGATGTTATCTCCGCCATTTTGAAAGAGGGCAGTTTTTCATTGAATTCTCCATAAAACAACACTGCCTTGTCCCTCAGCAGGAGACTCCATTATTTTTTTTATTACAAAGATGAGGGGGGAATGACCATTAAGCACAAAATCCATTTCTTCAAATGTAGCCCCTTTACAAACACTCTGTGAATATGGTGCATAAGGAAAGTCTGAAGAGTCTGTATTAGTCCATTGCTCTCTTCTGTACTTCTGCCTTGTCCTCAGACCAGACAGTCTTGAGTCAGGGAGCGTAGCTCAGTCAGAGTGGAGGATTAAGGCCATACTTAGAATTGTTGCTGTTTCTGTTCTGAATTTACAGACCCAGGACCTGCTTTTAAAATATGCAAATGAAAAAGTAAATCGTGTCATTGGGGAGTACAAAGAGGTGTTTGACTTGTTGCCTTTCCAGGACAAGCGGAGGTGAGGAGACAAGGAGAAAACTGAGTATTATGTAATCTCTGACATGCGGGGTGCATGAATCCAATTATGTTGGGCACTTCAGTGAGCATTCACTGGGGTTATCGGAGACTGGAGACTGCAGGAGATTCAAAAAGGAACAAGATAAATTCATGGAGGATGACTCCATCAATGGCTGTTAGCCGGGATGGGTAGGAACGGTGTCTCTAGCCTCTCTTTGTCAGGGGCTGGAAACGGAAGACAGGGGAGGGATCACATGATGCTTCCCTGTTCTGTTCCCTCCCTCTGGGGCATCTGGCGTTGGCCACTGTGGGAAGACGGGATACTGGGCTAGATGGGCCTTTGGTCTGACCCAGTGTGCCAGATCTTATGTTCTTAATAGTGTTTAAGGCTGGCAGGGAGTGCTGAGATCACTTGGTCCAACCTCCTTCAAACACATCTCCAGTC
The DNA here is from genome assembly GCA_032595735.1 of Pelochelys cantorii. NCBI lineage: Eukaryota > Metazoa > Chordata > Testudines > Trionychidae > Pelochelys > Pelochelys cantorii. Next base: position 71,923,223 of record CM064332.1, read on the forward strand.
CCTGGTCTGTGTGGTGTATCTGTGTGGCCTCTTCATCAAATGACAGAGGTTTCCCCATAACCAAATGTCCAAAAAGCGGAAAGCTCAGGCCTAACATCGTAATCACCAACAGGGGCCAAGATCTCAGCTAGTGTCAATCAGCATAGCTCCATTACCCTCGCTGCTTACTCCTGGAATGTTCCGGTTCCTTCCCTCTCCTGCAGAGTTACCCAGATCATAGACAAAATCCCCATGTCTGTGGCTGAGGTGATCGGGTTTTTGCACTCTACATCCATGTATCAAGCCTTTCTGAGGAGCGACCCTGAAGCAGCAAAATCCGTCCTCCAAAAAACCGAAGAAAGGTAAAAACACTGTAAGAAAACCAGCACCATGCGGACAGCTCTCTTGTGTGACGCAGATGAAGTGTGAGGTCACCACAATTCCTCCAGTGCTGGGAGTGGAAGGTAGGAAGATGAGTGGGGCGGCCATATTGTCTCTGGATGAGGATTGTGAGCCACAGGCTTTTTATAGGCCAGGTCCTGAGCTCGCTTAAATCTGATCAAAGTTCCATCGACTTCTATAGCACTCTGCCCTCTTAAACCAGCTGGAGATCTGGCCCAGTAATTCTGCCAGAATCCCCTACGTGCATTGCTGTCAGTGCTTGGTACTTCGTACACTAGGCAGTTTAGCTAATTTCCCCTTCTGGTACTTGAGACTGAGTATTTCCTTCTGGGCCATGCTCAGGTTTGATTAGCAAAGGGATAAAATATTAAACCACGATCTCTTGGGCTGTACGGTGACTTCAGTCTGTGCATACAAACCCAGTCACAGCAAAATGCACATGTGGGCAGCCTACCATATGGTCCATAGTTATGGTTAGTGACTGGCACAGGTAATGTGCTACAACTGCTTTAGAAATAGTAGCATTTTCTTGAATTACCTTCTGGGTATCAATTTTTTGGGTGAGAGTAGAATGCTTTAGGTGGGACAGGCATGTCTTAGGCTGTTATGCTTTGAACTAGCTGTCACCTCTGCCTCTGGTAGGACATGAGTTCATCTATACGGTGATAAAATAAGTGACCCTTCCTCCGTTTCAGGTTCCTCAAGACCATGGGTGCTGGCTGTAATGAAACCCAACTAGAAATCGGGATAAGGAGTGTTTGTGTTCTAGGCTGCAAGGGGTCATGAATGGACAATCCCGCGACGATCCTATAGCCAGCAAAAAACTCCCAATTTCGGTATCTACTTATAACTGATGTTATCACCTTTAAAATGTTTGGTTGAATTCCCAGCGTAATCCCTGTCTAAACACCTGCCCCCTTTAAAGGGAGACAAAGGAGGCACAAAACCAAATCATATCAATATCAGAAGGCTTTTTATTGGGTTGTTGTTTCCTGTTTAAAGCTTGGTGTTCTGTCTTATCATCAATAAACAAACCTTGGAAGAAATCAAGGATCTTTGCCACATAGAAGGCTGCAGAGAATGGATCGTGAACGGAATATGCCAGAAACATCTTGTGACCTAACAATGGATCTATTTTTAGGGGGCTTTATTCTCCTACCGAGTAAAAATAACTTGCAGTAAGATCCCCCGTATATGTAATTCCCTGTCAATGGGATAAGCACATAGCAAGAGCAATCATGCGGTAGGGTTATAATAATGCTTCACAGGTGTCTTTCATCCAGGGCATTCTAGGTACTTGACCAGGGAGATAAGTATTACTGTCCACTCGCCACAAAAAGTGAAGTAGAGAACAACCAGACAGAAGCCAATTACAGAACTTCTTATGGGCCAGATTGTCAGAAGAACTTGGCTTCCATTCAGGTGCTGAAATAACAGATGAGATTTTTCTAGCAATCTCAGCGCACTGGGTGCCTAGCTCTGGGTGAGGGTCTGGCCATGATCCATTGTTTACAGCCAAGCACTGAGGTACAACCGCATATGTTCCAACCCCTCAGACAGAGACCTACACCTACAAGATCTTCGACAAGCATTCTGTAAACTATGATACCCACACGAGGAAGTGAGGAGACAGATTGACAGAGCCAGACGTGTACCCAGAAGCCTCCTGCTACGGGACAAGCCCAAGAAAGAAACCAACAGAACGCCACTGGCCATCACCTACAGTCCTCAGCTAAAACCTCTCCAACGCAACATTAGTGATCTACAACCCATCCTGGACAATGATCCCTCGCTTTCACAGGCCTTGGGAGGCAGGCCAGTCCTTGTCCACAGACAACCCGCCAACCTGAAGCATATTCTCACCAGCAACTACACACCGCACCATAATAAGTCTAACTCAGAAACCAATCCATGCAACAAACCTCGGTGCCAACTCTGCCCACATATATACACCAGTAGCACCATCACAGGACCTAACCAGATCAGCCATACTGTCACTGGTTCATTCTCCTGCACATCTACTAACGTAATATACGCCATCATGTGCCAACAATGCCCCACTGCTATATACATCGGCCAAACTGGATAGTCCCTACATAAAAGAATAAATGGACACAAATCAGATATTAGGAATGGCAATATACAAAAACCTGTAGGGGAACACTTCAATCTCCCTGGACACACAATTGCAGATCTAAAGGTAGCCATCCTGCAGCAAAAAAACTTCAGGACCAGACTTCAAAGAGAAACTGCTGAGCTACAGTTCATCTTCAAGTTTGACACAATCAACTCAGGATTAAACACAGACTGTGAATGGCTCGCTAACTACAAAAGCAGCTTCTCCTCTCTTGGTATTCACACCTCCAGATCAGCTACTAGAAGTGGGCCTCATCCTCCCTGATTGGATCCACCTCGTCATCTCCAGCCTGATTCTGGCCGGCATATTTATACCTGCCTCTGGAAATTTCCACTACATGCATCTGACAAAGTGGGTCCTTGCCCACGAAAGCTTATGCTTCAACACTTCGGTGAGTCTATAAGATGCCACAGGACTCCTCGCCGCTTTTGCAGATTCAGACTAACACGGCTACCCCTCTGATACTTGGCCATGAATGAGCTCCCTTGGAAATTTGACTCTGTGTGCTGAGCACTTGAAAATCAGGCCCTAAGTCTCGATGATAGAATTAATGAGAGTGACTCCCCATAGCTACGACAGACATGGAGCGATGTCATAATCTAAGATCATTGCTCTGTGGTATGCGGAGATGAACGTGGCAGGTGAGCTGGCCAGGGAGGGCTAGTTATTATATAATGGGTTATAATATTTTTCCTGTAGATCCACATATTGATCTAGCTGAATATGGAAGGAAGAACAACCAAGAAAGATACACAATAATGACATACAAACACCAAGAAAGAAATGGTGAACTGGAGCCATTGGGAGCCATGAGGCTCCGTGGCTATAGACCCATTAGGGAAACAGAGTGGTGCAGGCCTGCTAGCAACTTTCCCAAAGAGGCTCGGTGGCCCGCTTGGAGAAACAGGATGTTAAATGCTGATAGTTAAGTGGGTGTGATTTTTTTTTTAAATGCCAGCTCTCCCTGTCTGCCTTCCCACCAGCAATAATGGGTGGCTTTGGCAGGGGTCGGTCTTAACGAGGGGTGTGAACTGAAGGAGAAGAGACTTTTCTCTGTTTAGCCTCTCACTTGTTAGCTGTTTGTCACTTTTTGAATTGCCAGAGTGCTGGCGAGCCCTGGTTTTGCCCAGAGTGGGAACGCAAGAACCGCCTTTGGTCAATATTTGTTTTCACTTCCATTCTTGGCTTCACTAGAAATTCCAGAGATGTAGGGGGCGGGAACCTCCTCTGTATGGCTCTGGACACCTGCAAGGAAATTGCTGTAATGAGACTACCTTTTTTATGAATGAAATTGTCTACCGAAGTGAGGCTGTGTCACCTTCATGAATGACGGACCAATTTTTAAGAATGGAATTTTAGAAATGGAACCGGGTTAGCCATTTCTGGATACATTTGTTAGCAGCATATTAATAATTCTCTTTGAAGAGTTTGTTATCCTAATCTCTCTGGCCAGGTTCCTCCAATCCTGGGGCACAGCCCATTCCTGCCTGCGCTGTAGCCAGGGGACACAGGGCGGCTGGGTTACATCGGTGGTCTGCAGCAGCCTGGCGGTATTAGCTGCCTTTTGATGCTGTGAGGGTATGAAGGGAAAAGCTGCTTCCAATCATGGGGGCTTGGGGAAGGAGGAGGAGTAGAGATGATCCCTGCAAAGACTCTTGTTCTTCCCCTCCCACACAGTGCGGAACAGCTGCTGCTGGCCATATTCTGGGGTGAATCCTGGCAGACATGGGGATGGGGGGGCAGTATGGGACTTCACATGCCACCCTACACGTTGCCTTGGGAAGATGCGGCTTCAGGTACCAGGAGGTATGGGTCTCTCGTGGGAGCCAACCAGGCATGGAGGGCAGAGAGAACTGTGCAAGGAGGTTGAGTGGTTGGTTACCCACATGGGTGACAGAGGAGTATGGGAGAGAGTGTGTGTGTGCGTGTGTGTGTGCGCGCGCCTCTCTCCCTGTGTGCGGGTGGTGGAGGTAGAGGTGCCACTGTCTCCTCTCCCCATGTAAACCCTAACGATAAGAAGGTAAATTAAAGGAATCCCACTACACAGTATTTCTTTTTAACAGTGTCTCAGTCAACTCAGCATTGGAACAGCTGTACTGCATCATTCTAATTGATTGCCAGGGAGCCAGGAGCGTACTGGCAATCGAAATAGGCCTGGGAAATGGGTTGAGAATGGCCCTCCCCATGATGTCACCCCTGCATGCCCCTCAAGCCCCATCCCCTGCGTCAAGTCCAGCACGCAGCGCAGGCGGTGGGTTGGGCTCTGCGTGCCGCATACAGCGTGGACGCGGAGCCACTCGGAGTGAGGGGCAACGGCTTGTGGACATGACGGCCCACCGGGAAATTCCTGCCGGGCCAGTCCACCCCTGCAGGGAGCTCACTTGAGTCTCAGTGTTTTTACCTGGGGTCCCATATTCAGCATAGGGAAATACAGTCTCCCCACCTAAACGTTCGAGCTCAGCATGAGTTCTGGGCCAAGAGCTGGTTTCCCATTTGGACTGAAGCGGTTTGCCTGTCCCAACAAATGATCTACCAAACTCAGCATTGCTGCAGCAGTGTAAAGCGATCTTGGCAGAAGTGAGCTTGTGGGAAAGCTACATTGCCTTTAAAACAGCTGCAGCTGGAGTACACTGCCATTAAAAGGGCTAGCGGAGGAAGAGATAATTGACGTGTCTCTTTATGTTTTGTTTTCCCATGTCTTCCCCATACTCAGGCAAGTCTTCCTTTCATGTCAATGAAATTGGTATTTGCATTTAGTTAAATGCGTTCACATTTCAAGGGTACTTTCAACTTCTAGAAAGTCACATGCTTCCCCAGAGATGTGTAATCTCCCAACAAGAGGAATAAAACAAAATCCATCCATCATTCCTGACCGACTTACTGGAGATAACAGCTTCCCAGAAATCGCTGAGGCGGGCACTGCACACACAGCAATTCACGCGTGGCGGAGGCATGTTGGCTGGCCCTCCAAAAGAAACAAGAACTTTTGCGTAAGGAATGGGTGGTCACTGGCTGGGAAAGCTTTGCGGTTCCACATCTGTAAGGGACTGATACAGCCGAGAGAGAGGGACAGAATAACAATCAGGATCCTTTTTCTCTCATATCTGCTTGGATGCTCCTGGAGAAAGCTAACAGCCATACGAAATGAGATCCCAGGATACCCTGGTGCCCCTTTTGGAAGGGACGTTGACATAGGGTCTCACAATCTGCTTGCGGTTTCATACGGAGGAAACCGAAGCCACAAGGATTGAGGTCCCAGGCGTTGGCTGGAATCACCTTACAAATGGATTTTGGGCTATAACCATGGACTAAAGTTTAAGAGAACTTCTGCAATGACATATGCACCATCTGTGTGTGTCTGAGCCTCAAGAACTGGACTCACATCTGTGTTTATACTGATCTTTAACCAGTACTCTCTTTTCTCTGTATTGATATATTTTAGTTCAGTTATTAAGAATTGGCTCTAAGTGTGTTTTGGGAGAAGGTCTGAAATATGACCTGGAAGGCAGTGGCATAGTGAGGGGGAGGCTGGGAGGGGCTGTTGCCCCCAGGCGCCATGCTGGGGGGGGGCACCGTCAATTTAGTCCCCCTCCACTTTCCCTGTCATCCTTTGGCTTGCCTGCTCCTCCTCCACCGGCTGCTGGCAGCTGGAGCCTCCTCTCTGCCCCCAGCCCGACCCTCCTCCATCTCCGCCAGGGGGTTGGTGTGTGCAGGGACCCAACCCCAAACTGGTGGGGGTGGGGAAAGATGTGGTACAAGCTCCCCCCTCCTCCCAGGGTCAGGCTCAGCTGTGCACCAGGTTCGGGCCCTGCCACACGGCAGCAGCAGCAGTGAGGGGGGGAGGCAAATTTTGTCTTTGCCCTGAGGTGCATAACATCCTCACTACACCTCTGCTGGAAGGTGATGTGTCTGATCCTTTGGTGGGACGTGGACTGGGATGTCTGGGTGGAAGCCGGAGGCTGGGTACTTTAAGAGAACTGTTTGGTTTGGACTCTGATTGACCAATAAGGTAACACAGAAACTGTCTTACCAGCTCTGGGGATTGGCTGTCCCATTTCTTGCAGTGCACCCTACTTGAGTGGCCTCAGTTGGCTCCCTTTTACTCTCTTGCCGGAAGCACCTTGCTTTCAGGGCCCTTGTAGTTTTGACCATAGAAGCACGAAGGACTGAAATAAATCCAAATCCTTCACAGACAGGACGGTAGTTTCAATTCTATAATATTTGGGAAGTGGTACCAGGCCATCCTAGCTGAGTCTATCAGCCTCAAACTCCCACCCTCCTTCATGTGTTCATCCAAGCCCCGTCCCATGAGAGATTCAGATCCCGGAATTGGGATTTTAAGCTTTGAACAGGGATGTGTCTGATAAATGTCTACAATCTACTAGGCACTCAAGTCCTTCATGGGCATGGCTTACTATGCGATCAGCCCCTTTCTCTCTGCCAGGCACACCAGTGGGATGCAGGAAAAGCTGACTTTAACTTCAAAGTTAAATATTGTCCAAAGGAAACTGAAGTGGAAGTGAATAATCTACCCAGAAGTGCCCTTATGGAAAAACAGGACAGAATGCACTGCAGAGACAAGCACAGCTGTTTGGGTGAACTGAGTACGTTGGCAGCTATTGGTAGCAGCCTTTTCTCCAGGGGCATGAAACCTATCAGAAAGTTTCTTCCACAAGAAGACATTGCTGGCAGCTCAGAAAAAAGAGCCGGCTGTTGCTGAGTCTCTCCATTGTAAGTTGATGGGGGGTGGGAGGAGCCGAAGGACCCAGAAAACAGAGGGTGCACTGTGTCTGGTTCTGTATCTCATCCTGCCGGCTATCCAAGATGGATGTAAATATCAGTATGTGATACGATAATGCCTCGTGATGCGAATGTTGTTTGAAATCTAAGTGTTGGATCACCGTGCACGATGTGCAGTTTTCTTTATTCACCCGATTTTCTTCTAAACGGTTTGCGATTTGTGTGGTGACTTGGCATTAGGTCGTTACGCCGTGGATCATTGAGGCAGCGCTATTTCATGAGGTGTCAATCTTTTGGGGGCCATAAACTGTGCAGACCTGGCTGGTCTGTCAGACTGTGGAAGTCGGCAGCCATGGAGGATTCTTGCGGGATTGGCGCTCACGTGGCATTTGGGTGCGTCTACACTGCAAGGCTATTTCGGGATACCAGAGGATACCCTGCGTCTATACAAGCCGCCCGTTTTTTCAAAACATTTTTCGAAATAACAGGCATGCTATTTCACCATCTCGGTAAACCTTGTTGCATGAGGAATAAAGGAGGGCTTGAAATAGCGCTTTATTTCGAACTTTGGTGCAGTGTAGACATGCCAAATTTCAAAATAAGCTATCATATATATAGTAGCCCAATGTCTGTGACTCTGTACGCTGAAATGCTGGCTGTTCCCTCTGGGTGGCCCGTGCTGCATGGGGAGTGCAGGGCCCAAATGGCCGCTTGTGCCGCTTGCTCCCCCGCGGCGGCCCGGCTGAGCGACGCAGAAGTCAGCAGAGCGCCACTGCGGGAGGGGAAGGGGGGCAGGGCGGTGACGTACATGGCCAGGGGGCAGGGCCTGGCCGTGTACGTCACCACCCCGCCCCCCTTCACCTCCCGCCGTGGCGCTCGGCTGACTCCTGCACCGCTCAGCCGGGCCGCCACAGGGGAGCAAGCAGAGCAAGCGGCCATTTGGGCTCCCCCGCGGCAGCCCGGCTGAGCGGCGCAAAAGTCAGCCGAGCGCCATGGCGGGAGGCAAAGGGGGGCGGGGCGGTGACGTGTGGCATGACAGCAGCTCCAGGCCCTGCCCCCTGGCTGTGAACGTCACCACCCTGCCCCCCTTCGCCTCCCGCCGTGGTGTTCGGCTGACTTCTGCGCCGCTCAGCTGGGCCACCGCGTGGGATCAAGTGGCACAAGCGACCGTTTGGGCTCCACGCTCGCCATGCAACACGGGGAGCGCAGAGCCCAAATGGCCATTTGGGGTCCACAGTCCCCCAAGTGAGAGGCAGGAGGGGGAGGAGAAGAGGGAAGGAGAGAGAGAGAGAGAGAGGGGCAGGAGGCGGAGGAGAGCTGAGGGGGGGGAGGCAGTAGGAGGAGGAAGAGAGAGAGAGAGAGATGGACGGACGGATGGAGCGAGACCGGAGGCTCAGGAGAGAAGACCGATGTAGAGGAGAGACCTGAAAATCCCATCTTATGACAGGCTAATTGGCTAGTTTCAAAATAAGACACAATTTGCGTAGAGCAAATTCCGTGTCTAATTTCAAGTTTAGGGTGCAGTGTAGACACACCCATTTGGGGGACCTAGGTTCCCATCCCTGTTCTTAAACCAGGCAGAGTAGAGATTTGAACTGGGGTCTCCCACAGGAGGGCCCAAAGCACCAGCCCACCCTGTGCTTTTCATGCTCTTTTTGCAGCCCAATGAATATTTATGTGTTTATACACCGTGCAATGGCCTCCACATAAGAGAATTGAACTTGAAAGGTGATTTTCATTTTACAGGGTCTGATGGGTCCCATTTTTAGTTTTTTCTAACATGTTTTTGATGATTTTAAAATATTTTTCTGGTATTTTAGTCACTTCCATGGGGGGGGTCTTTCCTTTTTTCCTCTTTCCTCCCCACCCTCAAGATTATTTCAGAGCAGAGAACTGGGGGAGGAAGACTTATTTTTGAAATTTGTGAGGAGAAAAAAAAGAGAGAACCGAGAATAAAATAAAATAAGAAAAAACAAACTGAAAAGGGAAAGCTATTATAAAACAGCAAGAAAAAAAATGCAAATGCTGCAATGATTAGGTGACCGTATTGTGGCAAATAGTTTATTAAAAGTCATTTTTTGACAACAAATAAAAACCCTTGAAACATTTTGATCAGTCCTGCTATAAACAGGCCCAAGTAATCAGCTGGTGCAAATCAGCATAGCCCAGTTCCCTTCTGATTTCTTCACACAAACCGGTGTATTCTGCTTTGTACATCTGCCATCTCTACCCAAGAGCAAGACACTTGAAAAGCAAAGTTCACTGATCCATACTGAACAGGACGTATCTTTGCCCCTAGCTGATTCCAAGGGTTAGAACTCCATTGCCTAATGTGAGTAATGTTTAATTACGGAGTCGATGAAGTTTGATCTTACAGCTGATGTACCAAAGTGAGTTTGCTTATTCCCCCTAGGTGCCAGTTTGCTGGAACATGGCCGTGCACTTGTTTGAGGCACGACAGCATGTAGAATTCTATCAGAAATACAGATTCTTTCCTGCTGAAAATCTGCAAAGGGTCATTTTCTCCAACCTGGAAGAAAAGGTAGGTGACTGTATTGGGCTGATTGGCATTATGGGCCACTGACAGCATGCACCCAGAACCATCCACTGCACGGTGTTGGTCCCAGTGTGTCCAGGATCATAACCCACAATGCAACAAGGCACAGGCACTGTGCAATAGCTACCCATAGTGCATTGCTGTCAAAGTCGATTCCAGCTGGCGTAAGGGGAATGTGCTGCTTACACTGAATTCCTGTACACAGTGGGGACATGCACCGTTGACTTTACAAAATCAGGTTCCAAAAAATCGACCTTAATAAATTCAACCTCCTCACAGTGTAGACAAAACCTTTTTCTGGCTCCTTCCTTGGCACAGCACCATTTGAGCAAAGGACACAGCCTTTTCTACTTCCTGCTCCCCCGATCCACTTCCAGGAGGTGGAGTAAGCTTGGTCTGGCTCTGCCCACTCAAGCAGAGAAGCGGGCTCCTCGCCCTGTGACTCGGAGGGAGGACACAACAGCTCCCTACAGTGACATAATGAGGTCATAGGTTAAGAATAGATTGTATCAGTCCTACGGGGGAGAAGTCCTGTGGAACGCCATGGCAGTGAAACCAAGAGGGTATCACAGAAATTACTCTCTATGCTCTGGGATTAGGATTGCGTATGGATATCGGGGTGCAAAGAGGACTCCGACTTGGCCCGCCAGAAGAATTTGCGCGCCATGTGCCGAGATGTGTCTGTTCTCTCCTCAGAAATTGGTGCCCACTCGGCTGGCGGTGGACGTGGGCTGCGGGTCAGGACAAAGCACTTGCATCCTCACAGCTCGTTTTGAGGAGGTGGTGGGAACAGACATCAGTGAGGCTCAGATCCAGGCAGCCAAAGAAGCGGGCTCCTTCCCAAACATGTCCTACCGGTGAGTGTGACGCACAGGGAGGCTTTCTCTACTGGGGAGCTCCAGTTTGGCCGACCTGGGCCGACACTCTTAGGCCAAACGGCTCTTCCGTTCCAAGGGAACAAAAATTTTAAATGTCCGATTTTCAACAGCACGTTTCCTCTCCACAGAGTCCACACGGGACAAGTTTTACGCACGTCAGGCCCCGGTGGAGATTCCTTGTTCCCCTCTTAAGATGTCTCCCCTGTTTCCTTCTCCAGTGTGTGCCCTGCAGAGGAGCTGCCATTTGAGGACGGCTCTGTGGACCTCGTTACGGTTTTTGCATCCGCCCACTGGTCTGACATCCCGCGGTTCATGAAAGAAGTGGATCGAGTTCTCAAACCTCATGGCTGCATGGCCCTTAGCACCTACACTCCCAACTTCAGTGTGCACTACAAAGTCTGCTCGGAAAGACTCACAGAAATCTTCACGGAGGTGGGAAAAGAAATCTGTCCTTTTTATTTTTTTAAAGCCACTCCATGCAGCATGATGTATATTGTATATTTTCAGGCTGCCGGACGTTTTTCAGTCTATGCCCCTGTTTCCCGCTGCTTATGACTTATAACTTTGGTGAGCCTTGACCATTTGCGTAAGATTGTCCATGATGCCTGTATGCCACAGGTTGGATGACTTTTTTGTTTTTGAAAGTTTGAGCAAAACTGGAAATAGAGAGGAATAAGCTGCCTTTGCCCATTTAAAAACCAATTCTTATGCCCATTGTGCTGAAAAGTCCTGGCTCTTTCTTGCTGGAGTGAGGCTTCGCATTTGAAGAAGAGTTGTGTGTGGGACATAGCTGCTGTATGTTTCCCCCCACGGGAAACCCAGCCCAAGTTAAAGTCTGTAAAATTTCAGCTTCTTCATGCCCACTACAGGTTTTAGTAGCTACAAGCTGAAAAGATTCCATCCGTAGCAAGTGTGCCCCGGCCCCTCACAGCTCCTCCGGACCACCCACAGGCTGTGATTGCATAAGGCCCCATTCCTCCCAGCAATACAGTAGCTCCCTACTATTACCCAGTCTGGTGGCCATTTTGAGAACAGTTATCTATCTCCCCTGGTTCGCAGTGATAGCAAGGCTACCGGGTGCCTCAACAAAGATGGCTGCTGTCTCCAGTCACTTGGTTGCCACAACGTTCCTGTCAGCCAAGCACAGGTGGTCCCCATCTTCCCTGAGGTGCCTTCATTCTGAAGTCGGCAGGGTTCAGTTTGATAAAGAGCACCTTTTCCAAGGTCAGCCTTATGGTGTGAGTCCTTTCAGAACAATGGAAGATGTTATCTCCGCCATTTTGAAAGAGGGCAGTTTTTCATGGCATTCTCTGTAACACAACACTGCTATGCCCCCCCGCAGCAGAAGTAGACTCCATAGTTTTTTGCTGTTTCTGTTCTCATTTTGCAGACCCAGGATCTGCTTTTTGAATATGCAGATGAGAAAGTAAATCGTGGGGAGTACAAAGAGGTGTTTGACTTGTTGCCTTTCCAGGACAAGCGGAGGTGAGGAGATGAGGACAAAACTGAGTATTATGTAATCTCTTACATTGCGGGCTGTGTGAATCCAGTTATGTTGGGCGCTTGGGTGAGCATTCATTGGGGTTATCTGAGACTGGAGGCTGCAGAAGATAAATAGAATTTATGGTTTAATCATTGAGACCAACTGGCTTCAAACAAATCTCTGTGCCTGGTCTGTGTGGTGCATCTTTGTGGCCTCTTCATCAAATGACAGTGGTTTCCCCATAACCAAATGTCCAAAAAGGGGAAAGTTCAGGCCTAACATCGTAATCATCAACAGGGACCAAGATCTCAGCTAGTGTCAATCAGCATAGCTCCATTATCCTCGCTGCTTACTCCTGGAATGTTTCGGTTCCTTCCCTCTCCTGCAGAGTTACCCAGATCATAGACAAAATCCCCATGTCTGTGGCTGAGGTGATCGGGTTTTTGCACTCTATGTCCATGTATCAAGCCGTTCTGAGGAGCGACCCTGAAGCAGCAAAATCCCTCCTCCAAAAAACTGAAGAAAGGTAAAAACACTGTAAGAAAACCAGCACCATGCGGACAGCTCTCTTGTGTGACGCAGATGAAGTGTGAGGTCACCACAACTCCTCCAGTGCTGGGAGTGGAGGTAGGAAGATGAGTGGGGCGGCCATATTGTCTCCAGATGAGGATTGTGAGCCACAGGCTTTTTATAGGCCAGTTCCTGAGCTGGCTTAAATCTGATCAAAGTTCCATCGACTTCTATAGCACTCTGCCCTCTTAAACCAGCTAGAGATCTGGCCCAGTAATTCTGCCAGAATCCCCTACGTGCATTGCTGTCAGTGCTTGGCACTTCATACACTAGGCGGTTTAGCTAATTTCCCCTTCTGGTACTTGAGACTGAGTATTTCCTTCTGGGCCATGCTCAGGTTTGATTAGCAAAGGGATAAAATATTAAACCATGATCTCTTGGGCTGTATGGTGACTTCAGTCTGTGCATACAAACCCAGTCACAGCAAAATGCACATGTGGGCAGCCTACCATATGGTCCATAGTTATGATTAGTGACTAGCACAGATAATGTGCAACAACTGCTTTAGAAATAGTAGCATTCTCTTCAGTTACTTTTTGCATATCAATTTTTTGGGTACGAGTTGAGTGCTTTTAGTAGCGCAGGCATGTCCGTGATGCTATGAACTGGCTGTCACCTCTGCCTCTGGTAGGACATGAGTCCTTCTATATGTTGTTGATAAAATAAATGAACCTTCCTCCATTTCTTGTTTCAGGTTTTTGGAGACCATGGGAGTTGGCTCTAAGGAAACCCAGGTAGAGATCTGCCTACAGAGTGTTTCTGTTCTAGGCTGCAAGGGGCCGTGAATGGAAAATCCACCGATTACTCTCTAGACAGAAGAAAACTCCCAGTTTCAGAATCTACTTATAACTGACGTTATCACCTTTAAAATGTTTGGTTAAAATGCCAGTGTAATCCATGGTGGAATTTCCACCCTTCAAAGGAAGACAAGGGAGGCACAAAATCAAATCGTATCGGTATCAGAAGTGTTTTCATGGTGTGGTGATTTCCTATTTAAAGAGGAAAAGCTCGATATTCTGTCTGTCTGGCCATCAATAAACAGACATGGGAAGTAATCAAGGACCTTTGTCATATGGAAGGCTGCAAACATTTCATCATGTGTGAAATATGCAATAAACATCATGTGACCTACCAGGATAGATTTTCAGAGGGCTTTATTACCCTCCTGTGTAAAAGTAGCTTGCAGCAAGGCCCAGTAAATATGTAATTCCCTGTCAATGAGATAAGCAAGAGCAATCATGTGGTAGGGTTATCACAACACTTCACAGGTGTCTTTCATCCAGGGTATTCAAGGAGTTTGACCAGGGAGATAAATATTACTCTGCACACTCCACAAAAAGTAGAGAACAGCTAGTCACAAGCCAATTAGGCACTGAAATAACCGACGAGACTTTCTAGAAATCTCTGTGACCAGCTGCCAGCACCACCTGGATGGCTGAAGAATAACACGGTTGAGTCCTGCCAATGAACCCCTGTGTTCAGAAGTTCCTTTGGTTTACTTGTTGGACTGAGCGCTGTCACACCCCTTTGCTGTGTGTGTGTGCTTGTTGGCACAGCCTGCATTCTATCACACCCCTTTGCTAATTTTGTTTGCTTTGTCGGCACAACAGGAGTTTGCACTGCATGCTGTCACACCCCTTTGCTGTGTGTGTTTGCTTGTTGGCACAGCCGAAGTTTATCATGCATGCTGATCCTTTCTTTGTCTCTCAGCAGAGCGGGAGTTTGCCCTGCATGCTGCCATCTTTTCTCTCTTTTGCTGCTTTGCTGGATTGAGTTGCTCGTGCGTACAGCGGGTGTTGGCTGTCTGTCGCTATCTTTCTCTCTCTTTCCCTGTCCTGCTTCTCAGGGAGGCATAGCAGGAGTTCTCAGCTCATGCTGGTAGAGCCCTCCCTCATCTGCTTATTCGTGAGCCCCGCAAGACTTCGCCCTGCACGTGGCTAACCCTCTCGCTGTTCTGCTTCCCTGCAGCTACTGCAAAAGCTCAGACTGTGCACTGCTGTGTCTTTTGCTGGCTTGCCTGCCTGTTAGTGCAGCAACAGCCATTTGCATTTCTGGTTACTTCTATATTGAGTCTTTAAATAGAAGTCTGGATTGTGCGAAGAAAATGGAATAGCTCCCCACCCATGCAGAGCAGTGGATGCTGCATGTGCAGGACTCGTGTATCCTGTCTGGGGATTTTTGTGATAGTCAAAAATGTTCAGGAGAAAACACCTCAAAACCTGTTGCCTGTCAGGGAAGGATCTTAACCTGCCATCCTCCCTCCCATTTGCCACAGAAACCTCCCCTTTCCTTTACAAATATTGTGCACAAATTCTGACCCAGTCCACAGATGGAACAGGACCTTTCGGGCATCCATACCATTTCAGATTTGGAAAATAAATTGGCTCGATACCTGGTGGTTTATATTCTGTCCAGCCCAAGCGAAAAGGGGGCAGCAGCTTTATGGCTGCTATGGGAAGTGTGTCATGGCAGACGATCAGGAAACAGTCACCTCCGTTAATAAAATAAGATTAATCCAGAAGCAGAACGCTGGAAAGCTATTGCTGCAGGACTGCAGACCCTTCGGGATACACGCCACAAGGGAAAGCAGCGGGAAAGGGTCCTGGAAGTTATCGTTACAGCAAAAGAAAAAGTTAAAAATTGAAGCAAGCATTGCAGGGCATAGTAAGAACGTTAACCTTGGAACAAGGCAGGGCTCCTGCGAACCATAGCTGCTGTGAAAAACACACTGAGCATCTCAAACAGAAACTAGGATTTGTAACCCAGCAGGTTGCTGCTGAGACGGAGGACGAACGGGAAGGGAACTCCCGGAGTGATGTCCTCGACTGGGAGGTCTCCCCAGAGGGCTCCAGTGAGGAATGGGTTGGGAATACCTGGGAAAATCCCAACACTGGCCTGTGGGATAACGGTAGCATGGAAACCACTACTATCCCTCCAGTTTCTGCCGCTGACATACAAGTCATCGCCAAGGCGGGCACTGCGCACACAGCAGATCACGCGAAGTGGAGGCATCGTGGCAAGTGCTCCAAAAGAAAGCACTTTCCTACGTAGAGCATGTGGTATCTGGTTGGGAAAGCCTTTCAGTTCCGCATCGTTGGGGGGCCGGTACCTCCAAGAGAAAGGAACGGAATAACAATCAAGCCCTAGCAACACCCAAGAGTTTCCTTTGGCATTCGTCAAACTTAATTCTATCGAGGGTTCCAAATGCCAATCGCACTGAATATTTCCAAAGCCATCAAAATGACACTATCAAATAGATTTGCTCTAAAATACTTGGCGGGGTTGAAACGCTTCCTTTCCCTGATGCACGTGTTCCTAAAGAGATGTCTCCGTCTAACTGGGACTGACTGTCCAAGAAAGAAAAGAAACATTGTAAACGACTGTTCTACTGTTCAGTTCTTAACATTCATTTGATCGGCTCTGTTTATTCAGCTGAAAAAGCAGCAGCCAATGGAATTGTCTGTAGTCATGTTTCTAAAATAATGAATTGAGCCTGTTTGACCCAGGCACATATATATCAAAGCTTCTAGGTTCAGAGACGGGTTCTCCCCAAGCTGGGGAAAGAATACAGCAAATTCATCTACTACAACGTGAGTTCTAAATTCTTTGGCAGGGAATCCATTTGTTTCAGGTATCAGTGACATCTCCAGCTACAAGGTGCATTTCTTTTTTATTGCTACACAGTTTCTTTGGGGGCTTATTATATGCTAACTTGGGTCTGGCATGGCTTGCCAGGTGGAGACGTTTTTATCTGTGTGAAAGAAGGACATGATTTGGGGTTGGAAAACAATTCACTGGAAAGGTTTTTTTCCAGGGGGCTATGCCAGGGCAAATGATGATGACTCAACATTATCTTTTACCTCCTGTGGCCATTATCGGATAGAAATATTAGTCATCTGATGAAAATGTGGCATATGCCAGAAAGGGTAAACCAGCTCATAGGCTGACCGGCCCAGGGTCCACCTTAAAAGACTGATTAGGAATCCTAGAACTGGAAGAGATCTCACGAGATCATTGAGTCCAGTCCCCTGCCCTCATGGCAGGACCAAGCACCATCTAGATGATCCCTGATAGATGTCTGTCCAACCTGCTCTTAAATATCTCCAGTGATGGAGATTCCACAACCTCCTTAGGCAATTTATTCTAGTGTTTAACCACCCTGACAGGAAGGAAGTTTTTCCTAATGTCCAACCTAAACCGCCCTTGCTGCAATTTAAGCCCATTGCTTCTTGTCCTCTGAAGAGGTGTAAATGGTAGTTGGGCGATTAAGTAGAGCTTTGAAATGCAAACTTGAATTGTTGGAGCAGAGGAGTACTAGGTGTTTGCTCAGGTCCTGTGATGTGAACAAACAGCCCTTCTCTTACTCTGGCTTGGATTCAAGATCAGAAGAGAATGTTAACATTGATGGTTAAACTCCCCAGCTTGGAGGCTGCTGTGAAGGAGCAAAGTCCCTTTGGATAGGCCCCTTTTTGTCTCATGCTTGGATGCTCCTGGGCAAAGCTGCAGGCCATAACAAATGAGAACCGCAGGGTATCCTGGTGCCCCTTTTGGAAGGGACATTAGCTTAAAGTCTCAGATCTGCCTGAGGTTTCATACACGGGAAAGAACTGAGGTCCCAGTCATTGGCTGGAATCACCCTGGGTACGGATTTTGGACTAGAACCATGAAATAAAGTTGAAGAGAACTTCTGCAATGACAGATGCACCGTCTGTATGTGTCTGAGCCTCAAGATCTGGATTTGCATCTGTATGTATACTGATCTTTAACCAATACTCTTTTTTAGGTATTGATACATTTTAGTTGAGTTAATAAGAATTGGCTCTAAGTGTGTATTTGGGAGAAGGTCTGAAATATGTATTGTCCTGGAAGGTGATGTGTCTGATCCTTTGGGATTGTTGGGGCTTTGACTGAGGTATCTGGGTGGAAGTCTGAGGCTGGGTATTTTAAGGGTCCTGTGTGGTTTGGATTCTTAGGGCACATCTACACTACGGGGAAGATCAACACTGCCATAATCCATCTTCCAGGGTGCTTCCGGATACTCCTGGTCCTCACAAAAGCTGACAGGAGTGTTTGCTCCCATCGACTTCTTGCTGTGAGGACGGTGATTTAAGATACGTTGACTCCCACCACGCAGTTAACATAGCTGGAGTTGCATATCTTAGGTCGACCTTCTGCTTCAGTGTAGACCAGGCTTCCTTGACCAATAAGTTAACATAGACATTGTTTTGAGCTAGCTTGGTGACTATACATATTGGAATAACTACCAGTTCTAATATCCGTCAATAGGTACATGAAGTGATATTGCCTCCCAAATGTAGCAAATGACATCTGGGGAAAAAAAAACCCACTCTTCTAAAATTTCTTTCTAAAGAAAATAGAGCACGTTTTGCACCGCATGCCAGGTTGTGAAGACTGGACATGCAGAAGGTACTTAATTAAAAGTTCCTAAATTTGGAACTAAAAAATATCAGTCACTGCTTTTTTTTATATACCCTGAACTTTTCAGAGCTTTATTTGCAAAATCTTTGAGGTAAGGACAAGTCAGTTGTCCTGCTGAATACAACATTAAATATTATGGTATCCATGATTCAGCCCTTCTCTGTTTTATGTTTTCTCCATCAGTATTTCTAAGCTGATTTTTCTAGTTTAAACACACTCTTAACCCTTCATAATCGTTCCAGATTACTACATAGTTAAACTCACTGAAACAAAGACAGTATTTCAAATCAGTCAGTGCAGTTTAATGTGTTCATAACAAAGTTAATTTGTTTTAGAAAAAAGGGAACACTAGTTTATTTTCTATGATTTTCCTAACAAGACATGCTTATGAAATTTCATTATATGTTTGTGTTAAAATATATTTCCAAATCTTTTAGGCATATCAAAGGATTTTATGTCTTAGTAAAGTGCTGATTTTGGTGGCGTCTTCTCTTAAAACGAGTTCATCCAATAGTCAAAAGTACGAGAGACTCTCATTCGTCCAGCTATCTGAAAGAATAGGAATGTTGTCCTGTTAAGGACTCTCCACAGCAGAGGGGTAAAAGGAGAGTAGGGATGGATTGGAAGGATAGGAAGACTTTGGAAGCAAGTTTTCATACTAACATAATTAAAATAAAAATGTGTATTTTAGAGAAGTATCAGTCTTTTGAAGAATTTATTTAAAAACCTGTATGTCTGAAGATCCAAGCATGAAGGTTGAAGCTCAATATTCGGATTGTCCATCAAAATATCAATACATGGATTTTTTTTGAGAGATGTGATTTAATAATCTTTAGTCACAAACTAATGACACATTTAAAGCAACATTTAAATTAAGGCCCTGTAGCCATAGTAATGCACAACCGGTTTTGTCAGTAAATGCATGGTTCACACATGCCTGTTAAATGGTTTCAGTAGCATGTAATAGCGCTTTCATAGGTTGAGTGTTATGCTTAGAGGTCACCAGACTCCTGTGGGAGTCTTCAGGTACAATCAAAATAAGAATAGGACAAGGGAAGAGGTGGAGCACTAGGACCCAGGGGAGACATTGCCTCCCCTTGCCTCTCATATCCACTGCCCATGCTAAAGGGCCCCATTTCTCATTTTTTCTAAAGTGTTTTTGAAATTTCAAAATAATTTTCCTGGTATTTTAGTCACTTCCTTTCAAAAGGATCTTTCCTTTTATCCCTTTTCTCCCCACCCCCAAAATTATTTCAGAAGGGGAGAACTAGGGAAGGAAGACAGATTTCAAAAATGAGTCTGGAGAGAGAGAAAAAAGAGAGAACAGAGAATATAAGAAAATAAGAAAAAAACACAAATAAAAAATAAAAGCTATTTTAAAATAGTGCGAGAAAGAAAAATGCTGCAATGATTATGTGCCCATATTTTGGCAAATAGTTTATTAAAAGTCATTTTCTGACAACAAATAAAAAACCCTTGAAACATTTTGATCAGACCTGCTATAAACATAGGCCCAGGTAATCAGCGGGTGCAAATAAGTTCCCTTCTGATTTCTTCACACAAACCCATGTATTCTGCTTTGTACATTTACCATCTTTACCCAAGAGCAAGACACTTGAAAAGCAAAGTTCACTGATCCATACGGAACAGGAAGTATCTTTGCCCTTGACTGATCCAAAGGGTTAGAACTCCATTGCCTAATGCAATATTTAATTGAGCAAATTACGGAGTCGATGAAGTTTGATCTTATGGCTAATGTACCAAAGTGAGTTTGCTTAATCCCCCTAGGTGCCAGTTTGCTGGAACATGGCCGTGCGCTTGTTTGAGGCACGACAGCATGTAGAATTCTATCAGAAATACAGATTCTCTCCCACTGAAAATCTGCAAAGGGTCATTTTCTCCTACCTGGAAGAAAAGGTAGGTGACTGTAATGGGCTGATTGGCCTGTCAAGTCCCTAGGGCAGATGGGTCACCCCCTCACAGGATGGCCAGGGTCAATCTTCCCTAGGAAAGGGAGTTTAGCAAAGGGAGGTGTGACTTTGAGATAGAACAACAAGGGGCGGTTGAGAGCAAAGCCAGCGCACACCCCAGATGGGGCATCAACAAGCAGGACATATCAGCCTCCTTCCCTAACTCAGCAGCAGAGTCCATAGGGACCAGCCAACAGCCTGTCTCCGGCCCCTATCCTGGCACAGCTCCGACTGAGGTAGAGGCCCTGCCTTTATTACTTCCTGTCCCACTCCTCCACTTCCAGGGGGTGGAGTAAGCTTGGTCTGGCTCCGCCCACTCAGGCAGAGAAGCGGGCTCCTCGCCCTCTGGCTCAGAGGGAGGACACAACGGCTCCCTACAGTGACATAATGAGTTCATAGGTTAAGAATAGATTGTATCAGTCCTACGGGGGAGAAGTCCTGTGGAACGCCATGGCAGTGAAACCAAGAGGGTATCACAGAAATTACTCTCTGTGCTCTGGAATTAGGATTGCGTATGGATATCGGGGAGCAAAGAGGACTCCGACTTGGCCCGTGAGAAGAATTTGTGCTCCACGTGCTGAGACATGTCTGTTCTCTCCTCAGAATGCGGCCCCCGCTCGGCTGGCGGTGGACGTGGGCTGCAGGTCAGGACAAAGCACTCGCATCCTTGCAGCTCGTTTTGAGGAGGTGGTGGGAATAGACATCAGTGAGGCTCAGATTGAGGCAGCCAAAGAAGCGTGTCCTACCAGTGAGTGTGACACACAGGGAGGCTTTCTCTATTGGTGTACCCAGGTGCTGACCTTGGCACAAAGCAGGCCCTTCGCAAACCTGACGGAACATGGTCATCTGAAGAAGTGGGCTGTGACCACAAAAGCTCATGGTACCATCTGCATGTTTTGTTAGTCTTTAAAGTGCTACCAAAGTATTTGGTGTTTTTCAAGTTTGACAGCTACAGCTCAGCATGTTCAAAAGAGTCCAGTCATTTTTAGGTACCTCATTTTAACATATTGGACCTGCTTTTCGAGAAGATCCCTAGAAGTCATGGCTCCATCCAAGGTCGGTAGGAGCTGCAGGTGCCCAGCTTCTGAAAGTCGGGCCACCTCTAATGAAATGCCTAAATATAGATTTTGAAACTCCAGTTTTGAAGACCTGGGCTGACACTCATAGGCCAAACCACTCTTCAGTTCCAAGAGTTAAATATCAGATTTTCACAAGCACATTTCCTCTCAGCAGAGTCCACACATGACAAGTTCTATGCATGTCAAGCCCAATAGAGCAGGGCCAGGCAACATATGGCCCATGCGCTGGACCCAGGTTGCCAAGCCTTTTGATCCAGCATGGAGCAGCAATCCCTCAAAGTGGCTAGCTGCTCCCTGTGTTTCTATGCACTCCATGTGGTGGGGGAGAGGTGAGAGGCTTCGTGTGCTGTCCCCACCGCAAATCAAATCTCTCAGCTCCTATTGGCTGGAAACTGGCCAATAGGAGTTGAAAGATTTTGCTGGGGGCAGGGGCAGTGCAGCACAATCCCCCACTCCCGCAGTAGAGACTCCTGATTCCCATCTGTAATCTCTTCCCTGTTCCCCTCACCAGTGTGTGCCCTGCAGAGGAGCTGCCATTTGAGGATGGCTCTGTGGACCTCATCACAACTTTTGCAGCCACCCACTGGTTTGACATCCCACGGTTCATGAAAGAAGTAGATCGAGTTCTCAAACCTCATGGCTGTGTGGTCCTTAGCAGCTACACCACTGACTTTAGTGTGCACTACAAAGACGCCTCGGAAAGACTCACAGAAATCTTCATGGAGGTGGGAGAACAAAACTGTCCGGCTTTATTTTAAAAAGGACACTCCATGCAGTGTGAAGGATAGGGTATATTTTACGGCTGCCAGAAACTTTGCAGAAAAAGACCGTGTTTGCAGCTGCTTATAACTTTGCCAAACTTTAACCATTTGGGCTGAACTGTTCCAGTCTGCCTGTCTGCTCTAGGCTCGGTGGTTTTTTGGTGAACGTTTTCACAGAAACAGCCAGCCATTTCCAAACCCCAAAATAGCAAATAATAGCTGCCTTGGCTCATTTCAAAACAAATTTTTATGCCCATTATGTGGAGAAGCTCTAGCTCCTCCCTACTTTGGGGTGAGGCTCGACATTTGCAGAGGGGTTGTGTGAGGGACGTGCCGGGGAAAACCATCCAAACTTGGCCAGTCACAGTGTTTGAAACATTTCAGCTTCTACATGCTCAGTAGAGACTTTAGCAGCTAAATTTTTCAAAGGTTCCATCTGCGATGGGCATGCTCCAGCCCCTGACAGCTTTTCCTGGCCGCTCCCAGACTGTGAACACATGATGCCCCCACCCACCCAGCAGTCAAGTATGCTCCATCCTGAAGCTGTTTGGGATCACCTGGATGTTCCCAGGTAGCACGGAATAGGCACAGTTCAAACTAGGGATGTTAAATATCAGTTAATTGAATAGTCGAGTAACCTCATGAATTCTTATTGGTTAGTCGACTATTCTATAGTACCTGGGGGCAGCGACAGCAGCCAGTGCGCTCTAGCCCCACTTCCGAAGAGCTTCCTGACACTCCTTGCTGCTGCCTGTGTATCAGAGGCAGCAGTGTGGGTTGCCAGGCGGGAGCTGGTCTGCGAAGGGAGCCAGTTCAAAAACCAGCTCCCCTCACAGACCAGCTGCCTGTCACCCCATGCTACTGCCTCTGATACAGAGGCAGCAGTGCAGGGTGGCAGCAGCCCCTGTCTGGGGGGGGGGAGGGTCTGTGCTCCCGGACCTGGCATGAGCCAGAACTGAGACAGGCTGCCTACCTGCTCAGCTCCTAATACATTTGAAACACAGAGACACAGCAGGGGTAGGTCCCGGACCCGCTGCAAGCCAGGACTGAGCCATGTTGCTAGCCAGCCTGCTAAAAAAAATGTTTTTGGTGTGGGGGGAGAATGTGTGTAGTCAATAGCATTAACCTGTAAGCTTTTGCTTATCGGTTAATCAGTTAATCCACTACGCTGTTACATCCCTAGTTCAGATGGACATGAACTGTGGTGAGCACTTGGCTTTCTATTCTGAGTAATGCTTTTTCTATTCTGGGGACTGTATGTAGGGCCTGAGCCCAAGTGCATGGAAGTAAGCGAGAGTCGCTTGCCTTCCCTGGGCTTTGGATCCAGCCCCTGTGGAACAGTGCTGGGTACATTTGGGAAGTCTGGCTTGTGTTCAGGCAGCATCCAGGGCATAAACCTGTTCCCAGACAAAACCTTCCCTCACATTTAGGTGTGGCTCCGAGTACATAAGAATGACCTGGGCTGTCATGGCTCCTTCCCCACTCTGGTATGATAAATGCAGAAGTGGGGGCCAACAAAAGTACCCCAAACCCTTATCTACCAGGCTTTGGTATAAAACTTCCCCCCAAAATCTTAACCTAGATTTTGGGGATAAAGTCCCACTGCCACCACCCAAGTATTGATAAGAAAATCAGGGGAGAGATCACTTGGGAAATCTTACCCCTAAAATACAAACCAGGACACAAAAATTAACCAGTACTAGGTAAAGAAAAGAAAAGAGAAAGAACTTTTATTATCAATACAATACTCCTGTTGCAAGCATGATGACTAGATGGAAAAGTAACAAGGTAATATACTCATGGAGGAGAAACCCACCATGGGCTAGGAGCTTAGTTACAAAAGAGAGCAAAAAGCATTTTTAAATGCACAGACATCAGATCCCATTTCCCAAACCATAAAACAATAAAACGGATTTATTGAAACTTTACCCTACTTATAGGAGAGTGAAGAGTCTATTCTTGAAGGGAGACAGTCTGTCTGTCCCCCTCAGTAGATGGAGAGAAACTGCCCAGGACAAAGGAGGGAGAAACCAAATATTCCTTTGTCCCAGTTTGAAAGTCCTACCTACATTCCTATTGGCTGCCTGCCACCTGGTTTAGGTAAGGGACATAGTTAACCCCTTATGATCATGACATGGGCTAAAATGCAATAATAGCTGTTGTAATTATCCGCTAATGAAGTATTACCAACCCAGGAAATGTGGAGTTATTGCTAGATTTACCTTCCTTAACTAAAGGCAATGACTCAGGAAAGGTACCCAAAAAACATTAATTCTGCCCTCTATAGATACCATGTAATACACATTGTATTCTTCTTCAGGTATTTGAAAACTAAGATATCTTTAGAATAAAATAAATTAGCGGCTATTGTAATTATTCACTAACGAAGTATTACAAACCCAGGAAATTTAGAGTTATTGTTAGATTTACCTTCATTAAGTAAAGAAAATTATTCAGGTAAGGTATCCAATACTACCCTCTATAGATACCATATAATACCTATAGAATTGTGATGAGGGCATTATAATGCTAGGGTCTCTTTAGACTATACTGATTCTAAAGACATGTCTTAGAGGCTCCCCCCCTCCATACTCTTATCCAGTCCGGTGGCCATTTTGAGAAGGGTATCCATCTCTCATGGTTTTCAATGAGAGCAAGGCTACCAGGTGCCTCAACAAAGATAGCTGCTGTCTCCATTCACTGGGACGTCTCAGTATTTATGTCTGCCTCCTGAGGGCACAGGTAGTCACCATTTTCCCTAAGGAGGATTCATTCTTACTGTGTAGGCAGAGATCAGTTTGATAGAGGGCACCTTATTCGAGGTCAGCCTTATGGCGTAAGCCCCATAAGAACAATGGAAGATGTTATCCACCATTTGGAAAGAGGCTCCCCCACCAGAAGGAGACTCTAATTCAAATAATGAGTGAGTGGGAATGACCATTAAGCACAAAATCCATTTCTTCAAATGTAGCCCCTTTACAAACACTCTGTGAATATGGTGCATAAGGAAAGTCTGAAGAGTCTGTGTTTGTCCGTTGTTCTCCTATGGGCTGCTTCTAGACTGGCATGATTTTCCACAAATGCTTTTAACGGAAAAGTGTTTCCGTTAAAAGCATTTGTGGAAAAGAGCGTCTAGATTGGCACGGATGCTTTTGCGCAAAAGCATCCGTGGCCAATCTAGACGCGGTTTTGTGCAAAAAAGCCCCGGTGGCCATTTTCGCCATCGGGGCTTTTTTGTGCAAAACAATTCTGAGCTGTCTACACTGGCCCTCTTGCGCAAAAGCATTTGCGCAAGAGGGCTTTTTCCCGAGCGGGAGCGTCATTGTATTTGCGCAAGAACACTGACAATCATACATTAGATCGTCAGTGTTCTTGCGCAAATTCAAGCGGCCAGTCTAGACACAGCCATGTAGTGTGGGGGGGGCATTACCCTGCCCCGGCCCTTTAAGGGGCTGAGAGTAGGGTGTCAGGGGAGGCCCAGCTGTGGCAAATGAGGAGGGCCCAGCTGGAGGCAATAAGAGCAGCTCCGAGGAGGAGGAGAGGCAGATCCACCTGCCTGCTGCTCTGGAGGGAGAGCAGGGGAGACCTGACTGCCGGGGAAGGAAGAGGCTCCCTGGAAGAGGGCAGGACTGGGAGGCTATGGCAGGATGAACCCAGGCTACCCGTCCTGAGGCCCAGTGCTGCAAGGAGGCAGTCATGAAGGGCCGGGGCTAGCATGGAGGCAGCTGCAGTAGACAGGGGGAACTTGAGCCAGGGAAGCCCCAGGCCGTAAGACCAGGAGGCAGTGTTGCAGGAGGCAGCCGGGCAGGCAGAGGCGCGCCTGTGACCAGGGAGGAGGGGCCTGCAGATATTGTGGTCTGCCTGGAGGGGCTATTAAGGGACTGGCAGTGGGCCACTGAGGCCGGGATGGCATGGCGGGAACTGGGTGTTCCTGGGGCAGATGAACTGGGCATCCTAGGGAGTAGGGAGGACCCTGGACTAAACAACAGCAATGACTCTCCCTCCTCCCCCCGCCAGAAGGGGGTACGGATTGAGAAAGGAGTGGTCACTGCGGAGGGCAGTGCCCCGAAGACCAACACCACACCCGTAGGGGGCGCATTGCTGGCAGAACAACCAGCTACTTCCCCCAAAAGCCACCCTGAGGGAAGAAGCCGTGCGGAAAAAGTGAGTGAACCCACTACAGTAGCTCTACCTTGCCCTCAGACCAGTCCTGAATCAAGGAGGGTAGCTCAGATGGAGTGGAGGATCAAGGCTGTACTTAGCATTGTTGCTGTTTCTGTTCTGACTTTACAGATCCAGCACCTCCTTTTTGAATATGCAAATGAAAAAATGAATCATCTCATTGCGGAGTACAAAGAGGTGTTTGACTTGTTGCCTTTCCAGGACAAGCAGAGGTGAGGAGACTGGGGCTATGTCTACACTGCGGGTTTTTTGCGGAAGAGAAAATGCAAATGGAGCGCTCGTTTGCATATCTTGTGCTCTCATTTGCATATACTCTTCCAATTCTTTTTGCGGAGGAGGTTTTTGCTCAAGAAAGCCCCGTGTAGATGGGGCCATTTGTTGGAAAAAACCCTTTTGCGCAAGAGCCCTTATTCCTCAAAAAATGAGGAATAAGGGTTCTTACGCAGAAGGGGGTTTTACTGGAAAATGGCCCCGTCTACACAGAGTTTTTTGCACAAAAACCTCTTTTGCAAAAAGAATTGGAAAGGATATGCAAATAAGAGCATGAGATATGCAAACAAGCACTCCATTTGCATTTCCTCTTCCACAAAAAACCCGCAGTGTAGACGTAGCTAAGGAGAAAACTGAGTATTATGTAATTCTTACATTGCGGGCTGTGGGAATCCAGTTATGTTGGGCACTTGGGTGAGCATTCATTGGGGATTTATATGAGATTGGAGGCTGCAGAAAATTGATAGAGTTTAAGGCTGGCAGGGAGCCCTGAGATCATTTGGTCCAACTCCCGGGTCTGTCTGGTGCATCTGTGTGGCCGGTTCAGCAAATGAAAGAGGTTTCCTATAATCAAGTGGTCAAAAAGGGGAAACCTCATGTCCATCATCGTAATAATCAGCAAGAGCAAGTTCTCAGCTAGTGTCAAGCAGAATAGCTCCATTACCCTCTCTGCTTACTTCTGGAATGTTCTGGTTCCTTCCCTCTCCTGCAGAGTCTCCCAGATCATAGACAAAATCCCCATGTCCGTGGCTGAGGTGATCGGGTTTTTGCACTCTACGTCCATGTATCAAGCCTTTCTGAGGAGCGACCCTGAAGCAGCAAAATCCCTCCTCCAAAACACTGAAAAAAGGTAAAAACACCATAAGAAAACGATCAGCATGCACGCAGCTCTCTTGTATGGCACAGATTAACTGTGAGGTATCAACAACTCCTCCACTGCTGGGTAAGGGGGAGGGAAGACAGGTAGGGTGGTCATCTTGGCTCCAGATAAGGATTGTGAACCTTTGGCTTTTTATGGGCTGTCTTTGGCTGACTTAAATCAGATCAAAGCTCCATAAACTTCTATAGCACTGTGCCCTCTTAAACCAGCTGGAGATTTGGCCCAGTAATTCTGCCAGAATCCCCTACGTGCATTGCTGTCAGTGCTTGGTACTTCATACACTAAGGCTACATCTACAGTACAGGCTTCTTGAGCAAGGACTGTTTTCCGCAAGAGTTCTTGTGCAAAAGGTCTTCCACAAGAGCGTGTCCACACTGCCATGTGCTTTTGCGCAAGAGCGTCCATGGCAGTGTGGATGCTCGCTTGCGCAAGAAAACTCTGATGGCCATTTTAGCCAGAGGGGTTTCTTGCGCAAGAAATTCATGTTCCTGTCTACACTGCCTTCTTGTGGAAGAGCTCTTGCACAAGAGGGCTTATTCCTTGTGGAGAGAGGAATAACTCTTCCAGAAGAAGCCCTGTTTTCCGACACTGTACTGTAAATTTACTTGTGCAAGAACGCGCGTGCAGTGTAGACACCCGGCAAGTTTTTGCGCAAGAACAGCTGTTCTTGCGCAAAAAGCCTGCAGTGTAGATGTAACCTAGGTGATTTAGCTAATTTCCCCCTTCTGGTACTTGAGACTGAATATTTCCTTCTGGGACATGCTCAGGTTTGATTAGCAAAGGAATAAAATATTAAACCACAATCTCTTGGGCTATATGGTGTCTTCAGTCTGTGCATACACACCCAGTCACAGCAAAAGTAGCTGCACATGTGGGCAGCCTCTATCATATGGTCCATAGTTATGGATAGTGACTGGCACAGGTAATGTGCTACAACTGCTTTAGAAATAATAGCATTCTCTTGAATAACCTTTTGTGTATCAAGTTTCCTGATAAGAGTGGGATGTTTCTGGTGGGCCAGATCTGTGCTGCTATGAACTCGCTGCCACCTCTCCCTCTGGTAGGACATGAGTCTTTCTGTATAGTGAGAACAGAAGTGAACCTTCCTCCCTTTCTTGTTTCAGGTTCCTGGAGGCCATGGGCGTTGGCTCTAATGAAACCCAGCTAGAGATCGGGATAAAGAGCGTTTGTGTTCTGGGCTGCAAGGGGCCATGAATGGACAATCCAGTGATGACCCTATCACCAAAGAAAACTCCACATTTTGGTATCTACCTATTAATGATGTTATCGCCTTCAAAATGTTTGGTTAAAATCCCAGTGTAATCCCTGGCAAAACTCCCACCTTCTTCCAAGGGAGGCACAAAATTAAATCGTATCAATATCAGATGGGTTTTCAAGGTGTGGGTGTTTCCTATTTAAAGAGGAAAAGCTCGGTATTCTGTCTGTCTGGCCATCAATAAACAGACATTGGAAGAAATCAAGGACCTTTTGCAACACAGAAGGCTGCAGAGTTTGGATCATGTATGGAATATGCAATAAACATCATGTTTATTACCCTACTACTTGTTAGCCAGAAAACTAATGGTTTTAATCTAAGCTGGCTTTCAGGCCCGTCCCCAAACCCACGTCTATCGTTGGGAGCTATTAGGCCTTCCCCAAGGATTAGGACAACTAACAAGGAATTATTAATAGTAAACAAGGTAAGTATAAACAGGAATGGTATACGACCCCACAACAGAAATAAAATACATAGGCTTGACTGCAACTCAGGTAAGCACAGAATAAGAACCCAGATGACCGAGGAGGGTCACGGGGATATTACCATCTCTCGCAGGTAAGGACCTCACAGCGACGCCTGGCACCGGGTTTCAGACTTGCTGTTACTCATCTGGAACTGCAGCAGGATTGAACAGCAAGATACTGCTGCAGCTGGATCTGTTCAGCCGAACATCTAATGAATCCCTTTCTCCCTGCACCGTCGTGGGTGCAAGTATGTCCTAATCAGGAAGGAATGAAAGTGGATGTCACTCCTCATGTGCAAGTATGCCTCCCACAACCCTAAACCTAACAGCATGGATCCTGGCGTACCCGTCCGAGTGACCCTGCACTCTGCCACTCAGATGGGCAGCCTCGGGCAAAGCCAGAGGCAGCCCTTAAGTATTCTGCTGTTACCAGGCAGATTATGGTCATGTGTCTGCCAGGTTTTCCCGCCAAGGACACAAAAAGCCGGGATAGGAGGGAGAAGAAGGGTGGCCAAGATGGAGTCCCTGTTGTTGTTGGGCTCTCAGAATGGCGACTGTGTAATTTTAACCCTACGCTACTGAGTAAAAATAACTTGGAGCAAGATCCACTTTACTATACAACTCAGGCCATTCTTCTTATCCAGTAAATGTCCAGTCCTTTGGTGGGTTCTGCTAATTCTTGGTCTCATGGCTATCTTGTGGCAAGGTGTTCCACAGATGAACTGTGTGACAATTCATTTTTTAATTTCAGTTCTAAGGTTGGGGCCTTTCAATTATATTGTAGGCCCCCATGTTCTTGCTTTATGAGAGAGGGTGAGATCAGCATCCAGCCCTATGGTGCCCAGGTCAAAACTGGTTCCTGCAGAAGTTCATTGGAGGATGGGAGCGGTGTGAGCTTGGCTCGGCATGTCAGCAGGCAGGTGGCAGCAGATTCCTGCACCTGTGGGAGCCTGAAGAGGCTGACACTGTGCAGTGTCTGTCAAAGGGTCTCTTTTAGGACGGAGATAGCCAGGACAGTTGTGATGACTGACGGGGTACTACCCATATCTGGACATCCCCGTCATTCAGTTAACTAAATCACCGGTAAGGGTTAAAAACCATAGACAGTGGATCCTAGAGAGTCTCCAAGAATGCCAGGGAAGTAGGAAATGAATTGGCAGGAAGCCAGGAAAGCCAATGAAAACAGAGTGTGGGTTTTTTAATTGGAAGCAGTGATCTTCCTATGCCAGTCTTTGTGTGACCAGAGGAGAGCTGGGAGACAGGAATTAAGCCAGGGAGCTAGGCATGGAGTACCCAGAGATCTCCATGCCTAAGGAAGGATTAAACCTGGGAACAACAGAGATGTGAGTAGAACAGGGAATGTTTAGTCAGATGTGATCAGGTTATTTTCTTTATTCTTGGGTTTGTTGGACTTTTCTGTGCTGTGCACCTATAACTGCCCCCCTTCTCTGTAACACTCCAAACTGAATCCCA
The DNA here is from genome assembly GCA_032595735.1 of Pelochelys cantorii. Taxonomy (NCBI): domain Eukaryota; kingdom Metazoa; phylum Chordata; order Testudines; family Trionychidae; genus Pelochelys; species Pelochelys cantorii. The sequence goes on from CM064332.1 coordinate 71,953,765, forward strand.
GGGAAGCAATTCTCTGTGTTTTATTTTCTCTTTTTTTTCAGTTGCTCTGTAGGACTTAGCAACCAAGGAATGCTTCACCATGTGTGTTTTCTTTGTTTTGTTATTACAAATCACCCTTTTAAGACCATGATCTGGCAGGAGGGCAGGAAAGGAAAATGGGGGCATTACATAATAATAAAATCCATAGGTAAAGACACAATGAGGATATAAATCCCCTGAGGATTTCAGAATAGCTGCCCCACCCCCACCACCCCAATGCTAGAGATATAGTATGAGCTAGGAAACTTGTTAGTGAAATGTGAGAACAAAAACAAGTAGGGAAGCTCCTTAAGATGAAGGCACTAGTAGAAAAAAACCCAAATTATCTGCTACCCAGATTCTTCACAGAACCTGAGAGGCAGGATATGGCGGGCCAACTGCAATGTGAGACGAGAAGAAAGAGCAAGGAATATGTGAAGAGAAAGTGATAACTGCTAGAAGGCTAGTTAGCAGAAGAGGTGATGGCAAACCTTCCACACCTGAGCTGGTCACATTGAAGGGAAGGATGCTGCCAGATGGCGTCATATTAAGGCCTGTATTCCTTCTCCTGCGAGATGCTCCAGGTGCCAGAGTTGGTCAAGGAGCAGATAACTAAAACAGGACAAGAGGACACAATAGCCGTGGAGGGGTGAACATTCATAGGAAAACTGGGAGGAAGGGACGGAACAAAAATGTGGCAACTGGGGAGGAAAACGCAGTTCAGACGTAATGATGCAATGTGAGCCGGAGAAATGTAAAAGCGCAACATCACTAAGAGCGTCTCACATAGAACAGCTGCTAGGAAATAGTGAGAAGGGAGAAAGAAAACCTGATCAAGGGAAAGGAAAAAGCCAGCACTAAATTAAAGGGAAGGAAGGAATCGGGGTAAAAGGAGATGACATACCATTTATAGGAACAGAGAGATTCATTACGTTCGAGATTAAAGTAATAAATTGTATGTCTCCAACAGGGAAGACGACAGAGTATGAGAATTATAATTAACACTGCTACTAAATAATGATGGGCTAGCAACCCCAGTGAAGGACTGTCGAAGGTTAAAAGAATAATGACTATTTTCAGCTGGAATGTTCATTGCCTAATAAAGCATGAGCAGGAATTAAGGGGGAATACCTGTTGCTATGAAACTGTAGCCTGATATAAGTTACATACAAGTGACTTGTCCTGAAAAGAAAAACTGGACTAAAATTCCCAGCCTTTTCATTTGGACAAATGTAGCTTTTCAGTCTCCTTTCCCCCACCTTTTCCCATCAGTGTTTATAAATTCAGATTATTTTGACCTTAGTATCTGGTTTCCCATGGTCACAACCACAACCGTGATCAAAGCCCCAATTAGCATGACAATCCCGGGGGGGAGGGGTTTTCTATTTTATGGGGTGACTCTTTTCATTCTTGCATTTTCTCAGCATCAGAAACTTCTCTCTAAATGGATCCGTTCGAGTCATGTTCTGTGATGTATAGGCACTAATATAGAGACTAAATTTTTTCCGCAGGTGAAAAGCTGTATTCTTTTGATTGGAGTCTAGAAACCTTCACCTGACATGAGGCAAAAGCAATCATTCTTTTTCCCCCCCATGGTAGGTCGGGTGTATAACAGACTAGTAGCTTATGTATCACTCAGGAATATAGTGCTAAGATTAGTTTATCCCTGAACTGTGTCCCTCTCTGGATGTATCTGTAGCAAGAATTCACATGCACCTAAATACACTGATGCCTCTGTAGGTCTCAGGACCTGGTATATTCTGCTATATGCCACTGCATTTCACTGTTATCTAGCTTACAACCAGCATCCCCCTCAGACATTGAGAACATTTAACAATTACCCGGGAAGGTCTCCATGGGAATGGGGAGAAAAAGAGCGAAACGTTTGTCAGGAAAGAACATGTTCAGCGTTGAATTGGAAAGCCAGTCCCCCCCCGGTTTCGGAGCAGCGCTTTTAGGCTGGTTTCAGATGCATCGCTCCTGGCCTACACCCCAGCAGCAAGAGAAGCAGAGTCTGTGAATCTTCAGAGCGATGTGTTTGGCAAAGCTGATGGGCGCTAGTGAAGTGTGTGACCGACAGTGCAGGGCCGGGTGTGCGGAGGGCACAGAGCAGGCTTGCGCCTCTGACATTATTAAGAGACGTGTATTGCCTCAGCATCTCAGAGCCCCGCTCCCGGGTCAGCACCCCACTGTGCTAAGCGCAAACCCTGAACACGCATCATGACACCTGCAATGACTGTTTGGCTACAGGAGAACCCTAGGGAGAAGGCACATGGGGCCGTGCCCCACCCGCAGGCCTGCTGGCAGGAAGTCCGGGCCCTGGGGCAACATATCAATGGGTCCCTTTTCCCCCTCCCACAGAGAGAGCCACAAGTCTCCCCCTCCTCACCCAGGAAAACCCCAAGCACCACCCCTCAATCATAGGACCCTCTGGCAGGTCGCTGCTCCATCCCCCACCTGTCCCTTCCACCCTGCTTCCCCTCTTTGGCCCTGCAGAGCCCACCTCTGCCCCCCAACAGTCCTGGGTCCCTGCTCAGTCCTTTCTCCCAGCCGTCCCTGCTACCCCTGCCTGCACCCTCCACTCTTTTGCCCTCCAAGCTGGGTTCCTCTGTCCCCCTTGGTCCTCGCGCCCGGCCCTCCCCCAGAGCTCGGCTCCCTCCCTCTCCATTCCCAGCCCCGACTCTTCCCTCCCTCTCTACCCTCCTTCTCCTGCCCTGCCACTCCATGGACCTGGGCAGGGTTCAAAGTGGCAGGGAGCTCCAGTCTTCCCCCACCCCCACACTGCTGCCACCACCGCCGCTCTGCTGATCTGAGTGCGGGACTTAAAGCAGCAGGGAGCCCCAGGCCCCTTAATTCCACCGGGCTCCTGTGCAATCGCTCACTTTGCCCACCTCCCCCTCCCCCCATCGGCAGGCCTGCCCCCCGCTAAATGCTTGGGACCATCCCCACTCCCTTGGGCAGAGAGGTGTCCTTATTGGAACAGCTCGAGATTTCTGATTTTGCAAAAGCTTCCCCACCTCCGCTCAAACCGGCTCCCATATTAGACTCTTTGTACATCCTCCCACTCTTGCTCCCAAGCTCTGCGCCCAAATAAAAAATGTCTTTTTGAGTAGGTGGCTGGTTCCCTGGTAAAGAGCCCGCGTTTCCGAGGAAATTGCTCCATTATCTCTTTACGGCTCTGACAGGAGGGTAGATTGGATCCCACTGGAATAAATGAGACCTGACTAGACTAATTGGAAGCGCGTGTCAAACCCCAGTTCTGGGCCCGGCACGCTGCAGCTTTACCCCAGAACGGCAAAGTGCCGACGTGGCCCTGGTCAGCACCCTGGGGCCCGGAGCCATGCAGTTCCCACTCCGCCGGGGAGGCAGGCTCATGGACAAAGGATATGCTTTGTGCCACTTAATGAGCGTACGGAAGAGGATGTAATTAAAGAAAGCAGGGCCAGCTCTTCTTCCGGTGCAAGGCCGGCTCGCTCACTTCACTTCCGTGGCCCCTCGTCTGGATGCTAAACTTAGAAGGTAGAATCCATTACAGGGAGGGGATTTTAAGCAGTTACCCTGATCCTCCACCCAGAGCCAGCACCTCAACCCCAGCCCCGAGCCCCAACTCAGAGCCAGCACCCCATACTCCCTCCTGCACCCCATACTGACTCCCAAACCCCACATCCCTGCTGCAGACCAGTAAAGTGAATGGGGGTGGGGGAGGTGGAGTGAGGAGGGTGGGGCTTTGGGGAAGAAATAAGGTAGATCTTGGGTTCCATTTAAATTCTGAAAGTGATTAAAGGTGTAAAAAAGTGGGGGCCCACTGGTGTATGCCCTTAGCACAGTGCTGCTGTGCCTGGGTGTTGTGGTACAGACTCGTGAGTGCAGCTTTGGTGTCCATTCCTTTCCCTTCCCTGCATCAATTCTCTCCATACTCCGCAGGGAAGTGGGGCTTTCTCTGTCCCCTGATGTCTGCCAGTGCAGAGCAGCTGCCTTTCTGGGGTGTGCTTTGGTTCACAACTCTCTGCTGTGCCAGACAGGAGGCCTGTTATCTGCAGGGGGGTCATGTGAGATGATCGGACCATCTCTTCTGGCCCTAAAGTCTGCAAATCTCTGCAAAACAGTGTGTGGCACATTGAGCAGCCTCTGATATTCTCACGTGCAGCCTGCTTGATCCCAGAACTAACAAGGAGTGGCAGGGAGAGGGCAACACGAGGGGAACAGCTCAACCATGCTGGCCAGGGGCAAGATATTAGCCCTGCAGGGTGTGGCAGTGACATCACAAGGGCCTTTTGCAGTGCCTCAAATGATTGGTCAAAGGGGATTCAGAGGCGGTGACCTCACAGAGAGTCCATGGCAATGGCCAGGTGGGACTGTCCCTGCCCTGCAGCCTATCTCAGAGGCCCTCAGGGCTTTGCCACAGGGACTCTCTTTCTTGAGGTCTGCCCGGGAGGACAGAGAGAGAATTCAGGGTCACGTATGTGACCGCGAGGAGGCGCCTCTTTGCAGTGTTCTCCTTTCCCGTGACTGATGGAGCTGGATGGCAGACGACCCCATGGAGAAGGTGAGAGCCTCCAAGAGAGTTGGTACCAGCACAGCCTGCTCCACCTGGTGCTAGCCGAACTGAGCCCACGAAAAGCACTAGACTAAGGCAGGAGAATTTTTTCCCCTGCCTAGATGCTTTTGTCCGTTGGAGTCGGTGTTGACACTAGGATGTGACTTTTTTGTTTTCCTTTTTCCTTGCTTTTCAGCCAACACCCCAGGGAGCATTTTTCCCGGCTCTACCAGCGGCGGCTACACCAGAGCGGTAAGGAACCAGATCCCCCAACCACACACCCAGAAAGCTCCCATCTGGGGGAGCCCTGCTATTCAGCTGAACCTAGGCTTGCCAGATGGTTGAAACAAAAATACTGAACACCCCCCTCTCCCCCAAAAAAAACACCGGGGAAAAATTCGGAAAGGGGGGGGAACCAAAGTTGTTGAACAAAACAAAAAAAAAAGACTCCAAGGACTTATTAGGAAAAAAAAAATTTAAAATAAAACAGCATTAAAACAGCATTTCCCTTTTAAGTGCAGGGATAGGAACAGGGGAGCAGTTGAGCACTAAGACCCAGGGGAAGCATTGCTTCCCCTAGGTCTTTTGGCCAGCAGACATTTTGTACCAGCAGCCTTGCGAACCAGGTAAGCATGGGGGCTGGGGTCGGGGGGCTGGGGGTGTTGGGGGCCAGAGAAAGGTCGGGGGGGGAGGCTGGGCGCTGAGTGTTTGTAGGGTTGCCAGATGCCCAGCATTTTCACCTCCTGGCCAGGGAAAAATTCAGAAAACACCAGACATCTCAGGTGTCCGGTATTCTCTGATTTTTTTTTACCGGACAGGAGGCAAAATACCGGACTGTCCGGGTGAATAACGGACACCTGGCAACCCTAGCTGAGCCAGGGATGCAGTGAGAGCTGCTCCCAGTGCCACTGGGATGGGAAGGACACAGGCCCCACACCGGAATGGGAAACCAGCCTGAGTCTCTGTCTGAGGGTACGTAGTGCCGCAGGCCTGTGGTGCTGGGAGTGGTGCGACCAAAACACAGCCAGGGTGGGGGAGGGGAGGACTTTCTGCCAGGGAATCCCACACTTCATGTCCCCAGAAGCCACCCTTTTGAGCTGCCCCAACCCTGGCAGTTCCCTGGGGCCGGGCACGGACTGGACCCTGGCAAACTGCGCAGGACAGGCCCAGGAGAAGCAGTGTTGCTGCAACATTGAATCTCATGAGTTTTAAGACAATTCCTTGATTTTTCCCAAGGCTTGACTCGTACTTTTCAACCCCCTGAGATTACCACCCTGTGGAAAATGCCTTCCCGGGCTCCCTTACGGAGGTTCTGTGTGAAAAGCCCTGCTCCAGCTTCCATTCCCTTCACTGCATTGGCTGAGGCAGCGTTTCTGCTTCACAGGCACCGTAAAGTCCAAAATACATTTGTGCCGCGCACTATTAATTCAGCCGTTCTCCACCCTCGGTTTGTCGTGGGTGACACCAACCCTAGCCCAGCCCATCACATGTATTTAGGTGCCTAACTCCCAAAGGAGTTTGTAGCCTAAATCCCTTGAAGGATTTACGTTTCCTCTAAGCTGCATGGCTGCCTGTCAAGGGCCATGCAGGTGTTCAGGGCTGTGACGGTGATAGATGTTTCTCCCGCAGCCCCAGATATCCCATGGCCAGGGGGAAGCACCTCTGTCCCTGCCCTAGAGCTGCTGCAGCCAGAGAGTCAAGGAGCAATGGGAAAGGCACCTCTTCCCTCCCAGATCAGCTGCTGGAGTGAGGAGAAAGGGCTAAGGCGGCGTCCCCGCTCCCTGCCACAGCCCCTACGCAACCTGCACCCCAAAACCTTCATCCCCACCCCAGAATCCTAAACCCCAGTCAGACTCCTCCCCCCTGACTCCCCAACCCTCTGACCCAGCCCGGAGCTCCCTCCTACCCTCTGAACCCCTCTGCCCCATCCTCGCCGCACATCACCTCCCTATCGGTGCATGGAGCAAAATTCATCCCGCACGTGCAGGGGGAGAATGAGAGGGAATGTGGATCGGGACCCGCCTAAGGAAATTAAACTGAGGCAGGGCCACTGGGACATTTTCGCCACTTTGATCCACACCAGCAACTCAGCGCTGCTATGCGCGCCGCCCGAGCAGCTGGTGCGTAGCAATGAATCCGCCTCGCTCTCTTTTCTCACAGCATTACTGTGTCCCCAGTGCCCAGCTTAACATGGGAACTTATGCCTGTATGGATTTGCTAATAGAATTTTCCTCTATGGGGACACCATATTGATTCGCGATTGCCTTCGGCACGTGCCGATACCACAGCTCAATAGGCACCGCTCCATAGCGATCCCACACATTACGGCCTTTTAGTGTAACCACTCGTATTCCCTGCACCAAATACTTATTCTCTCTGTTGGCTAGTTTATTAAGGGGATAATGAAATTGGGACACAGCCAAACATTCAACATTAGAAATCAACAGCTAAGTTCCATGCTGTTAAAATTATCCAATTACCTGCGTGTGTGTAGTTGTGCTGCAAAAAATCATCGCAATTTACCAAGTTGGATGCCCGGTTGAAAACCCTTTAAAACGTGGGTTTAGCTCTTCATGAATATTTTGGCTCCGACCATCCACTAAAATGGACGGACGTTAGAGGACTATAAATGCCGGTATTGCAGGGGTCTGGTGAGAATTGTGTATATTTTTCTTGGTAAAAAAGAAAAGTAGGGCTTGCAAGAGAAGCCCGCAGAGAGTGAAGGTGACTTTTTACCTGCAAATACCCCATTCGTATTTCTGTAGCAATGACATTGCAAACAAGGTTTGTCACAGCAGCGGGGGTGATTATGATGAAAAGTACAGTCCAGTCAGAGCCTGACTGGAAGACCCAGACCTCCTAAGGCACCAATGGATTCCTATGGGAGTTAGGCACCAAAATCCCTTCGAGGAAATCTTAGCTAAACGGAGCGGGTCATTTACCATCCGTGTTCGCAGCGTTGCAACCGGAACAGGAGAGAGACAAGCTGAGTGAAGTAATATGTTTATTGGGCCAACTTCTCTTGGTGAACAGCACACGTGCCCGAGCCGCACAGAAGGCTGGAAGAAAAGCTCCGTGTGGCTCGAAACTCCACCAGAAGCTGTCGCCACACAAGATATTACTTGAAATATAAACCTTGAAACCTACCACCGACCAGCAGAGATGGCATGCCGGTAGGGGCTATCCATCCAACCTAGATGCAAACAAGTGACATTTCCACCCCCCTCCCCCAGGAGTGAGGCTGGGGGCGGGGCTGGGCCACTGTGGCATGTGCCACAGCCTCCCTCGGCTTGGGCTGGGCTGCTGCAGCCGTGGCCCGGCCAGACTGAGGCTGATTTTGCCCCAGCCCTCCCAGGCAGCCGGGGACTTTATGGAATGTTGTTTTTCACTTATGCTCCTACAGCAAGATCCCAGGAGGTAATTTCTATACAACTTTTATTACTGTCAGTAGTTCGTCTCTTATAACATCATCTTACCAATTGCTGTTTCCACTCAAATTTGTCATTAGCCTCTCTTACGCACGTTCATCCCATGGCTAGTTGGAACTCTTTTGTAGTTAAAAAAAATTCCAAAATTCCCACGTACAGGCCTGAGCCCATCACCAGTCCTGGGAGCCATTCTTTCCCCTGGTGTCTCCGTAACCCACACACCTCCTGGCTAGGGAGCACTACCCCATCTCGTGGCTCCGTGGCCACTTACAATGAGACTAATGAGCCTGCTTCACAACCTTAGCTAACACCCGGCTGGCATCCAGCTCATGCACCAAGTGCCACCAGTCCCAGTCCACCTGCAGATGACGGTCAGCGCTACCCCTCCAGAGCAGTGATGAACGTTGTCAAACAAAGGTGAGTCTGAACCCTGACATCTCCACCGTGGAGAGGGCTGCCCCTGGCCCACCCAGACCCAAAGGGAACCCTGGCTACATCTACACTGCACAGTTATTTCGGAATAAGCTATTCCGGAAGAGTTATTCCAAAATAGTTTATTTTGAAATAGCGTATCTACACTGCAGGGAAGCCTTAACATGAGTCCAAGGCAGGCTCCCCTAATGTAGATGGGCGATCTCATTTTATTGCCCCAGGAGGAATGACTTGGAATGGCCCTGGTGAGGGGCTATTTCGAAATAGCGATTTCGGAAGAGGCGTTATTCCTCGTAGAATGAGGTTTACAGAAGTCAGAATAAGCCCTCCGTTATTTCAAAATTATTTCGAAATAATGGAATGGCTGTGTAGACGCTTGCATAGTTATTTTGGAATAACTTTGCTGTGTAGACACACGCCCTGTGAGCCTCGTCACTGTACACCCAACAGCACAGGAGAAAGTCACATCGTAGCAGGCCTTACCATGGCTGTATTTGTTAGGAACAGCAGGGCAGCGTTGACGTCAGCAGTTCCCAACCTTTTCCAGATGGGGACCCATTTTGATAATTCAGGAAGACTTGGTGACCCAGGGCAATTCAAAAATAGAGTGGGGGGGGCAGAGCCACCTGGGGATACACTTGGCGACCCATATTTGGGTCCCAACCCTGGTTTACGTGATCCTATGTGAGTGGACTTGGTGATATCTCCAGTTCCCTTCCAGCCCTACATTTCTGTGACCCTACACTAACTGAGACACTATTATAGTACGAGTGTTTCACGTAGGTACCCAGAAAGATGGAGTGTCACAGACTCTGTCGTCTTTCGTTTTCTGATGTAGAACTAGAATAAAAAATTATTAGCAAGCGCACATACCTCTCCCTCCGACCAGTGTGAGATCTCACCTCTGTTCTCTAGTGCCCCGTTTCAGGGCCAGTGATGCCCAGCTAAGCTTAACTGATCTCTGAATGTGTTCCGAAACACAAGGGATAGAAGCACACAAGTGACTTAGGAATCTAAGTCACATTGACTTTCAGGGGATCGTCCGCCCACATCCTGAACAGCATGGGGGCACCTAACCCTTGCTGATTTCCCTCTAGGCCTGAAGTCATTTGAAAACGGGGCACAGACACTAAAATCGCAAAGGCCCTTTTGTTTTGTTTTTTCAAAATCCCCCAACTAAAACACACACGCACAAAATACCCAACGAGAATGATCTTGAGATGTACAACACAAGTTAAAGTGGGGCTGGGAAATCGGTTATTCAAATAGTGAATTATCTCTACCATCTCGAATGTTCCTTGCAGCCAAAGCACAGTTTTAAGAAACGCGAGTGTCCTTGTTCTCTGGACATCTGTTTCATGAGCGGTATGTTCTGCGTTAAACCTTCCTTTCCAGGGATTACAGGGAGGCGGTGGCTTGCTGTCATTTGGAGAGCAGCGCCCTGTGGGCTTCCCAAAAAGATGCTTACACTTGTACTCTGTTGTTTCTCAGACCATGCAGCCTGGTTTATACCCAACATTTCCCAGAAGGCTTCACTACTGGAAATGACAAAGCTTCATGGAACAGTGAGATCTCAGTCTCTCTCTCTAGGTAAAGCTTCCTGACCCTGCCTTATGTGATCAGGGATGGTTTGCTAGCCCTAATGTGTGGAATCAGACTGAAGTTGGATTTAATAGCATAGAACACCAGAACTGGAAGGGATCTCGAGAGCTCATCGAGTCCAGTCCCCTGCCCTCATGGCAGGACCCAGTAACTTTTGTTTGTTTGGCTCCCCTTAGAATCACAGAATCATAGAGCTGGAAGAGACCTTAGAAGGCCATCAAGTCCAGCCCCCTGCCCAAGGTGGGACCAATCCCAATTAAATCAACCCAGCCAGGGCTTTGTCAAGCTGGGACTTAAACACCTCTAGGGATGGAGACTCCACTACTTGTCTGGTTTCTACCGGGAAAGAAATAACTTTCATGGTTAAGCTTGGGGAGGTGGGTGGTTTTTGGTTTCCCCATTCACTCTGCAACAGCACTCCTTGTATCTAAGCGCCCCAAACTCCTTGGGGCGTGCTTGTCAAGTGGGTCGCTAGCAGAAGGGCTGTGGTGTGGAAGTGGAGTTAGGGAGGTGCCAAACCTGGGGGCATGGGATGGTGGCAGCTGAAAGTGCTGTGTCACCCAGCCCCCCCGAGACCAAGGGCACATGCAGGACCTAGCTTGGCGCTGCTGCCCAACCCATCCCAGTGAGTCCAGGCACAGGTCAGCTGAGGCGTGTTGATTAGCTGGTCCTCCCCCCTGGCTCTGGCCGTGTGTTCATCTGACCCTAAGGGGGGAAGAACCCCGCCCTGGGGAATGTAGGTCCTGCAGGACAGCTCCACTGGGAGGGAACTGGCGGGAGGGAGAAGCAGAGCTCCGTGTGAGAGCACAGCGATAGAATTACCAACCCCTCCCCAAGAGTAACCCTAATACATGAGCATACCCCAAAGTAACAGGCCACATCTGGTAACAGGGGTTAGCATTAAAGAAGCTCACATGGAAATATAGGGCCATGTTCTGGCTTCCTTTGAGATGTGCCCCATTGGGCGCCACCAGGACCACGGCATGGGCAGTCTAACTTAGTGGTCAGAGCCAGGTCTGCCATCAGGAGCCAAGAGTCCACTGGGTCAGGACACCCGGAGGTTGGATGCAGGAGACAAACCAGCAAGCAGGACCATAGAGGTCAGGAGCCAAAGCAGGGGAGTAGGAGGCACAAGCAACACCATCTAGAGCAGCCTCCTGTTGCTGGCTTAAGGAGAGCCGGCAGGCCAATCAGCTGTGGTGGGGCTACCAAATCCAGCAGAGGAGTTTTCCTGGCTGCCCCCAGGCCATGTGTAAAATAGCCAGCATTTGCCCCGGGAGAAGGAAAACGCTTGACTGAGGAAAGTAAGCGCCATAGTGGTGCCAAGAAAAGGCGGCCATGCTCCATTCAAGTCGTGATGCAACGAATTTACCTCTGCTTCCAGTTAACGAGATTCCCCAAATCGGCGCTCCAGAGACTGTCTTCAGAGATATGACAGCCCAAGCCACCTTCGTGCAACAGGCTCTGTGAGTTCACAGGCGTGTTGATGAGCTGCTGAGTCCTAATCACGCAAACCAGCCCGCCCAGGGAGAGGAAATTCAGCTCCTTTCGGCTGTTCCCTAGCAACACAGCTGCACGGCCTACGGGAGAAACGGCGGCTCCCGCTACTCCTCCGCGTCGGCTCCGGTTCTGGGGCATTTGCACGCTGAAAGTGAAGGCGGCTTTTGAGTGTTTCCATCTTTCTGACCCAGTGAACTGCGGCAGGCCGGGTGCTGCCCTATGAGTCGCAGGGTGGCCGACGCGTGAGAAGATGCATAATCCATGCAAATGAGGAGAACATGGGTCAGTGTAATGTAGCCAGAGAGATCTCCGCTCACAGCAGTGGTGGGCACCCTGTGGGCCCGCAGGCTGCATGCCGTCTATCGGGGTTCTACGTGCAGCCTGCAACCCCCCCTCTGCCACCTCCCCCCACGTCTCTCTCCCACTGGGGGCCTGGCACTTACCACTTCCCCAAGCCCCCCAGCACTTCTGGAGAGCTGTGAATTAGCTGATTCGCGCCCTGTCCCGGCTGCGCCCGCAGCCTAAGAGCAGGGAATCGGCTGATTCACGGCGCTCTGAAAATGTGGACAAGATGCGCTCAGGGGAGGAGGCAGGGAAGAGGCCCAGGAACAGGTCGAGGGAAGGGGTAGGGTGGGGGACAAACAGCCCCTGACAGACCCACATTTAAAGCAAGGGCAGGTATGAGGTGCATGCTGATTGCACACAATGTGGTGAGGGCCGGGTCCCTCCCTCTGCGTCTTTGTTATTGTTGCTCTCAATTTAATCTCCCCCAATAACAGATCACCTTGAAGAGGCACGAGAAAGGAGAATCAAGCGCAATGTTTTATTCTTGGGGCCACGGGTAGTGCACAGACATGCCCGAGTTCAATCCTGAGGCCGACGGAGATGGAGGGTCAAGCACGAGGCCCTCTCAGTCACCTTGGCTGCCCGTCGCCAATGGACCATGACTCAGCCTCGCCTCTGGCACAACTAAAGATGTGCGCATTCTTCCTCCGAGTTAGCTGCCAACACTTCGCTGATTACTCCCCAGGCCTATCCTTCACCAGCCACTTGCCTGTCTAGACGCTGAGTGGACAGGCCCCGGATTTCGGGGTGGCTCCAGCTCTCGTGGAAGGCGGAAGTACAGCTTTTTGTACCTACCAGCTCGAGTCCCGCCCCAGGGCTGCACCGACACCGAATAACGTGCAGGTCCTTTATTCCCTGGGGGGGTGTCTCCTTTGGATCACATCACATGCCGCAGGACAGCACGTTGTTGGCGTGGCGCCTGAGTGGTTTGCTTCACGTGTTCATCGCGTGTATCCTGGGGGGCCCGGAATGATCCCCGTCAGCTGTCTGTCTTCTCACGGCAAAACCCGTAGCGTCCTGCCACGGCTCTCTAGCAAACTCCCCTCCCAAACTAAGAGCCAGACCCCGTCTGCCTTGTCACTGCAACCAGGCTGTGAGGGGACACAGCAGAATGTTTCCAAAGCCATAGGGTTCTGTAGGGGCCTTAAAATGGGGGCTCCTCTCCCAGCCCCACTCCTTTGCGCTATGCAATTTGACCAGGCCTGCCGATGGGGGGAGGGGGCAAATGGGACAATTGCCCCAGAGCTCAGTGACTCAAAGGGGCTGGGGCTTCAACTGCTGCCTCTACTGCAGCAGCTCCAGGCGGTTCTGGGGGGCACAGCGTGGCATGCTCAGCGCAGTGCTGAGGGCTGGCTGCCCCAGCCCCGCCCCATCTACCTGAGGCCCTGCCCTTTCTGGGAGCATGGCGCCACTGCCCCCTACCTTGCGTAGGGGCCCAGCAAGCCTGTCCGCACCCCTGAGTTTGACACATCTGCCATGTGCCACCGAGTGGCTGGGTAAGTGAATTATCACTCAGGAGGTGTGGGTGAATTCCCAGTTCCCCGTGGCCACATCAGTGCCTGCCGCGTGCCTCAGTTTCCCTATCTGTAACATGGAGATGATATTGACCTCTCCTTCATAGAGCACCTTGAGAGCCTAAGATTCCTAAGTCACTTGTGTGCTTCTATCCCTTGTGTTTCGGAACACATTCAGAGATCAGTTAAGCTTAGCTGGGCATCACTGGCTAAGGGATTTAGAGTGTGAGGGGCTCTGTGCTGAGCTTGGGATGGGCAGATGGGATGCAGGAGAGGTTTCTAGGTGCGGGCTCTGGGAGGGTGTTTGGATGCATGGGGGCTCAGGGCTAGGGCAGAGGCCTGAGATGTAGCAGGCGGTTCATGACTTGGGCAGGGGTTCAGGATGTGGACTCCAGTTGAGCACTGCTTACCTCAGGTGGCTCCTGGGTGATGGTGAAATGGGGTTAAGGCAGGCTCACCCCTGCTTTGGCCCTGCACCACTCCCAAAAGCAACCAACAGACTTGTTCCATACCTAGTCCTGTTGTGCCCCATCTCTGCTCTGTGGAGCTAGGGTACAGGGTGGGAGAAGGGGGCACCTTGACATCAGCGCCCCTCCTCTCCTTCCCCTGCCCTGCCCAGCAAGCAGGAGGCTCCTGAGGGAACAGCCCCAAGGCAAAGGGCCAGAGATGTGCAGCAGTTGGAGGAGGCGAAGCTGAAGTGCCAGCACTTGATAGTCTCTTGGCCAAACCAGTCAGGATCACCCGTCAGAGGCTCCGAGATCGACCAGTAGATCCTGATCGACTGGTTGGTGACCACTGGCATAGGGTGTTCTAAAGATAGCCCTGCACGCTGGTGTGGTTACCTCAGTGCTGCCTCCCTTCCTCTTCCCTCAGCCCCCCCCCCTTCACAAGGGATGCAGCTGCCTCTTACAGGCCTGACAGGAAGGGACGTCCCTCTTCCAGTGTAAGGCACCGCTCCACGGAGATACATGCACCCGCCCCTCGCGGTACGGGCAGAACTGTCTCCACTAAACAATCCCGCAGGCCGGGACATTGCACCACTTCATGTGCCGGCCGGTGAGCAGAGGGGAGCTGTCTGGAAAATGATCTTTGTGCGAGGTGGTGTCGTTTGGAGACATGACGGGGTCACGTGTCGGTAAGGAAAGGGAGCCAGAGACCATTTTTTTTGTGGCTGAATTCCTCCACCGAGGCCACAGTCACTGAGCCCAGCAGAACAGATCAGGACCAAAGGAGGGAACCAGAGGATACAACGAGTCAGAGGCCCGTGAGGCTGAGGGATGGCAGGCGGTGGGGATGGGGGATGAGGGGGCAACTACAAAGAGCTGCACCTGAGAAGGGAGACTTCCCTTCTCGTTAATACAGGGAGAGCATTGCCCCCGTCGCTCCCCCTCGGCAGTGTTCTGCAACCCCTCGTGCCAAGGCCCCGTTTAGCCTGTAAACGGACCTGAGGGGCTGCCATTGATTCATGCAGAGGATGCTTCTCTAACGAGGTCCTGATCCTCACTGGAGCCTCCAAGCACAAGTGGAATACAGGTTGGACCTCCCTAGTCTGGCCTCCTGGATTTTGCTGGATGAGGGGAAGTCATGTCTGGGCCCCCGGTTACTGGCCCCCCAACTCAGGACCAGCTGGCTGGCTTCCAACTCTGCCACCAGCCCTGCTTCTTGCCGGTCCCCCCCCCCCTTCACTGCTAAGCCAGACAGCCCAGGTTAAGCCCAGTTCCCAGTGCGCTGGGCTCCCACCAGGCCGGGCTCCTGGTTTGCTGTGATTCACCTGTGATCCCCAGACGCTGGTGATGAGATTCCCACCCCACTGACGATCACTTTACGTTGTCTGCAGGGGAAAGGATTCTTGAAACAAAAGGGTCTGGGATTCTTCTGTCCATTGGACTCCACAGGGCTTTGCAATCCAGCTACATACATACCTGCTCCAGGCAGGGCCCTCTTGTATAACTCACTTGTGACATCACCCAGGGAATCTCTCAGCGCTCTCTGCTCAGCTGCAACACCTACCTGCCTTCCTTTTGCTTTCCCTTTCCCTTTCCAAACTCATTCCTTGCTCTTTGCTGGGTGAGAGCAGAGCTGGGTTTTCTGCCATAGACTAAAGGAAAGTGACGTTGTGTGTTATTTTTCTTAACCAGAAAATGCCTTTTGGTATAAAAGCAAGAGCAATGGAGAGGAAAAGACACATTCAGAGCCAAGAGAGAGAGAAAGTAGCCTTGCGACACAAGAGGCAACTGAAGCGACATCCCAGGAAATACACGGCAAGGTAAGGGCAGCTGGCTTGGAGCCAATCCTTACTAAGATTTTTTTTTGCTGAGTGATTATATTGTGCTCTGTGGTAGACAGCAAGGAAGGAATGTTATACCAGCAATGTGTGTTCCACCTAAGCGTATTACTATTGGCTGAACTGAGAAACATAAAAAACCTCTCTGATTCAAGCATGTTTTCCTGCAGAAAATCAGAGTGCAAGTTGCTATGATTTGTAGGGTATTTTCATTTTGTACTGGGAGAATAGTCAAGTGTTTGTGAAAAGTGTTTGTCATCCCCAAAGCCTTCCCAGACGATATTTCATACAAAAACGGGAAAGGTTTCAGAACAGAGCAGTCATCAAATAATGGAACAGAAACAATGCCATGTGTGACTTTGGAAACCAGCCGCAACATGTGCAATGAATATCAGATTGCTGATAATTCCAGCCAATAGCCTGAAAATTATTGGTCAGAACTTTTAGGCAACTGGCAGAGATATATATTTGCATAACATTTAGGGTTAGTTCACAGTTTGCTTAAAAGAAGCAGGTTAAATGTGTAACACAAGCCATATGATGGAAAATGTTCCCTGCTCCGAATACTAGCTATTTTATTGTTGACTACCGAGTGTACAAAGTGTATCTACAACAGCTGAAGTCTGGTGGTGTAATAAAGTGGCACTCGCCCCTCATGACCACCCTTCTCTAGACGAGCAGGTGTGCCTACTCTCTCTCTATAGGAGCCTCTCTGGCAATTCAGCCCTTGGGTTGAGTCACACCCCTGACTGAATCAAACAAACCGTTTCCGGGGTGCACCATGAACAAGGGCCCATCTTGGTGTCCTCTGTGGTGTCTCTGAGTCCATTCCCTCAGCCTGTTCCCCACTCTGGACAAGAGTGGTGCCCCAGAACTTCCCCTCCTGCAGGCAGCATCCTGACCTTTACCTAAGGCCTCCTCTCTCAGAGTCCCATCATAGTCCGTTGGTCCCCAGTGTGTTCTCCACTCAGAGCTAACTACTACATTGCTGCCAGTCTCTCGGCCAGTCTCCCGCCCTACCCAGCTTGAGGTCTCTAGAGGAACTGAACTGCCTCTGATCCTGCAGCTCCTTTTATAGGGCCTTCCTGGCCCCTCATTGGACCTTTCTCCTACAGCCATTCTCGCCTCTTTGGAGGACCTCTCTATTGTCCTTTTCTGGGGCATGAAGTGGCAAGGCCTCAAGCCTCCAGTAGGGGGCTTCAGGGCCTGGTTCCACCTATCACAGGTGGTCTGAAAAGAATAGAGAATTCTGCTGATTCTCACAAAGTTGTTTTCTTGTATTACTTCAGACTACCACTTTCCTCACCTGCTTAATTTCCCAGGGATCAAATGAGAAATGGTAACAATTATTGTACTTCCTAGTCCACAGTAGGAAGCCACAGATCAGAGCCAGGCTTTTCATTACAGGCTGCCTCCTGCAGCAGATTTAACAGCACTTTAAGAAACTGTAAAAAAGAAGTTTTGTTACGTGTGTCTCCGCGGCAGGTCTGGCTTACGAGACGCCATCCAGCTCTCCAGCGGGTAAGTCTGGCAGCCTGGCATGTCAGTGATGTATCTCTCCCGCTCTGTCTCCGTTAGGAAACATGATGGGCGTAGGCTACAGAGTTCTCCTTCTTCTGGCCCTCTGGGTGATGACTGCAGAGGCCTTTCCCAAAGGTGCTCTGAGGACAAAATGCCACCTCGCAAAATACAAGTCCCTGCCACCCCGGGAACTGGAGGCTTTCAAGAAAACCAAGGACAAATTTGTAAGTGTGAAAAGGCATAAAGGATCTGCCAACGAAGGGCTCTGGGGTCGGCAGATCCCCGTCTAGACTGCCGCGCTGAGCCGACAATCAGCTGATCGGCACAGCGCAGCGGCCATTTTGATGTAAATGAAGCTGCGATTATTTAAAACACAGCTTCATTTCCCTTTACCGTCCTGACTACTCTACATGGCTCCATGGATGGAGCCATGTAGTTTAGACACACCCTTGATGTCTCCATCTCCCCGCATCACTGCTGGGATTGTGTGGATAGCACTGAGGGAAGAACTAGTAGACGTTTCTTCCTGATCCTCCATATATATGGCTCTGTGTTCTCTCCTTCTGCCTCCAGGAGGACATCTTGCTGTTGTCTGACCGAAAATGCAACACCAGGATTTTCCACCGGAACTGGGATGTCAAAGAGTTGTCGGTAAGAAAAATCCCAGGCAAGGGGTAGACTGTCGCATGAGAGCAGATGCCGCTTTCTTAACGTATCTCCTTTTCTGTCTGATTCTGCTCTCACTTAGCCCTCGAGCTAATCTGACATGTGGCACCCTGACCACTGACTTCTGGCAGGTCACTCGAAAGTGACTGATCTCCCCAGAATCGTGTCAGATCCGACTGTGGCTCTAACGAAGGTTCACCCCTCCTTTTCAATTCTGGTGTCTTTTCACTGGCTCTGAACTGGTGTCAAGACAGATGTGGGGAGTTGAAGCTGTGTTCAGCCGGCAGTGATTTATTGACCAATCAAAGCCCTGAGTTGCTTTGGAAAATCAGATTAGTTTACCAACGCTACGCCTGAGACTTTCTAGTCTGGGATCTGCCCAGATGCTTAGCGTTCTCTCACGGACACAGTCTTACCTACAAGTGTGTCTCCCCAGGTGCACGACAGAGTGATCCTGGTAGAAAAGGAGCTGGACTTCACCATTAACGTGTTGAAAGACGTTGAGGACCCCAGTCTATCCAAGCTGCTGCCAAGGCCGCTGGAAATCCTGTCGCAGATCAGAGAGGACTTGAGACGTTGCGTGAGTATTCGGTGCCAGATTTCTCTTTCTGTGCTCTTGCTTTGGGCCCATCCTTACATAGGACACTGAAAGCAAGGGGAATGGATATGAAATACAAAAGGGTACCCCCCTAGACGGTGTCAAGGCACGAATAGCTCTGTGCCGAGAGAGAAGGGGCTTTGGTCCATTGTCTGCTGAAATCTCTGTGCACCAACTCTGTATCACTTCTGTTTGCAGACCAGGCAAACTCCTTCTCATTCACACTCCAAGAGGCTGAACAGTTGGCTCCAAAATTTGCAGGCGAGCAAAGAGACGGTGAGTAGCCATTTGAGACAACGCGCAAAGAGAACTTCCACACCAATTAGAGATGGAACTAGCCTCCTCGGCTCCCATCCCAGAGGCCACGGCGGGATTGCTGCTGTGTATTCTGCCCGTTATTACCTATCTTCGGTTTTATTTTAAAATATTGCAATAAAATTGAGCCTGTAGGTCCCGTCAGGTCTGCTGCGCCATGACGTAACAGACGACGGCAACAGCTAACGGATGGTTTGAATGACGCTGCCCTTTGCATGTGCATCTGCTTGGGTTACAAAGATCAGCATTCACCTGATGCAACATACTTGTGGCCGCTTTAATGAAGCCCCCTCCCCTTTTCCTGTTGTAAATATTCTCTGGTTTCCCAGGAAACACTTGCATGCCTGGAAGCTTCTGTGATCCTCAACCTCTTCCGACTGCTGAACGAAGACTTGAGGTGCGCCGCCTACACGGAGCTTTGCACGTAGCCGTCTGGTCTCTGTGATGCCTTGCGTCCACACCTACTTAGCCACCGGAGAGTTCCTAGCCCGGGAGCACTAAATACACATCACAGGAAGACGTCTCTGAATCAGGAACATTCATCATCTCATTCTGGCTTCCGACCGTACATCCCCAAGCAAACTGATTCCATCCTTTCATACCTAAAAACATCACACGGCAGTTGGTCTCTGCTCCAGCTTGCTCCAATTTCCAGCTGGTGCAGCATTCTCGACTCCTTGACGAATAGTCATTGGAGGATGGTTTTTTTCATCACAGTTAAAATTTGGGACTTCAGTAGGATTCGACCCTCACAGGATATTATTTATTGAATGCCTTTGTACTGTCACTATGCAAGTGCATTTTAGTCAATGTAACAAATCCAAAAGTTCTGGAAACATTTCATACGCTTTCGTTTTGTTTGAAATGCACCCCAGTTCTGGGATTTACACACTGGTCACAGCTCTTAGCTCTCTCAGAAACAAGCTCAGGAAAATGCACTGATATTGAAGTTTGGCGGTTCTTACTGTATGCGTCCTCTACAGATGTATTTATACAGAGTATATTTTTATCTTGCAGCTTCTTTATGTGTTATTACCCTAGTAAGAAGAGTAATTGATTTCTGTAGCAGCCAGACATGAACCAAAGTGTTATTTATTATGGATAATCTATCTATTTATTTTGATATATTTAACTATTGCTAAGTTTGTACTTTTTAATATATAATTATGAATAAATAAAATTGTTATCCTGGGGCTTGGCATTCCTGTAAGCATTTTGGAAACAGAAAATTGGAGACATCGCAGTCACGATATAGTTGTAGTCATTTGTAGCAGTAGACCCCAATGTGATTGTTGCAGATGGGAAACTCGGGCATGAGAAGCAAAATGACCTGCTCAGAATCATTCAGCAGGCCTGTAGCAGAGCCAAGAGTCCTGAGAATCGATCTTCCTCTCTAGCCACTAGGCCACGGTGCCTCCCTCTTGCATTGCAAAGCTCCTCGCATTTGGCTCACCCTTGATGCATTTCCAAACAGTCAACTAAAGAGAGATGTGACACTTGTCTTTCTCCTTCCTTTCGGCATTACCATTAGAGTTTAAAGAGAAGCTAGATCATTTCATGGAGGTTAGGTCCATAAAAGGCTATTAGCCAGGGGATAAAATGGTGTCCTTGGCCTCTGTTTGTCAGAGGCTGGAGAGGGATGGCAGGAGACAAATCGCTTGATCATTGTCTTCGGTCCACCCTCTCTGGGGCACCTGGTGCTGGCCACTGTCGGCAGACAGGATACTGGGCTAGATGGACCTTTGGTCTGACCCAGTACGGCCGTTCTTATGTTCTTATGTTCTAGAGCTAGACAGACATTCCCTGGCGAGCCCAGACTATGGAAAATTCCTATGGCTGTTGGTTCTGTAAGAAGCTCAAACTTCAGCCCAAGAACATGACATGGTGTCAGGAGTAACCTAAGAACAAACACGGAGGGAAACCAGTAAAAAAAGGTGCAGACAGGAGGACCAACGCAAGAAAGGTTGCAGGATCTCATCAGTATACCACTCTTGAATGCTCCAAAGAACATCAGCTTTGACAAACCCTCACAATAGACCGGCTGGAAACAATATTTTGCATTGCACAAAGGAACTGAAAATATGCAGATCGCTTTTTTAAATGTATGCTGTGAAGACGCAGGCAGAACTTGTCTCTAAGGGTACGTCTCGACTACAGGCTTTTGTCGACAGAGGCTTTGTCGACAGTATCTGTCGACAAAGCCTCTGTTGACAAAGAGCATCTAGACTACATCCAGTTCTGTTGACAAAGCAAGCCGCTTTGTCGACATGAGAGTGGAGACGCAAAGGACAGTGTAGATGCAATAACTCCTTCTGTCGACAGAACTCTGTCGACAAAAGGCGTTATTCCTCGTAGAATGAGGTTTACCGCCATCGACAAAACTGCCGAGTTCTGTCGACGTTATGGCGACAGAACTCGGCGGTAGTATAGACGCAGGTATAATTTTGTCGACAAAAGTCCACTTTTGTCTAGACACACCCTAAATCCTTTAATTTGCACTGAAGACAGGCACAAGGATATGTTTGATGCGTTCTTTATACATCAGAGACTTGTGGTTTAGGTCCACTGGAGAATTCAAGAGCCGGGGAAAATGGTTGAATGTTTGTTTCATCAGAATTCTTCATTCGATGGCTGAAAACTGATTATTGGAATGCAAATCATGAAAATACCAGACAGACTACTTACTGAGTTAACAGATTAAAACCCTGGCACAGCAGCTACCTGGGAAAGATTTAAACTTAGCCACAGCTATTCAAATCACAAAACCATCGGAGCTAGTGAGACAGCAAAATCAAAAGCAACTTTTCCAAACTGAAAAACAGAAATCTAGCTTAGGAGCTCTTAATGCATGCAGCAAAACGACTAAACGTCAGTACCGGAGAGCGACAGATTCAGCCTACAGCCACAAAGTATGGAAAAAGTCATGGCCCAAGAGATGACGTATGTCCAGCCAGATGCACAGGGTATACCAAATGCACAAAATATGCACATTTTGTACCTGTTTGCTGCACGAAAGCCATCAGGGGTTGAGTCCCTATTACGGACAATTAAAAGTCATTGTTTGTGGGATCTATCGCTTGTGTTCACAGATTTGTGGCTTCAGCGTTCCTGTGCCCCTGGAGCACAGGAACTCCAACTCGTTATTTACCTCAGCTGAAGTTATCGGAGCAGGCGGCTTCCTAGATTTCTCTTTCACCTGCAATCACGGTCCGTCCGTCTGTCTGCATACTTGGAAGTCATTTCTGGCACCCCTGACACCCGCTTCTCGAACCCTGGACCAGCCGGCTGGCTCCCCACCCTGCCACCAGCGCCGCTCCTTGCCAGTTCCCCCCTTTACTGCTAAGTCGGATAGCCCAGCTTAAGCCCAGCTCCCAGTGCATTTGGCTCCCGCCCCGCCAGGCCGGACTCCTGGTTTGCTGTGATTCACCTGTGATCCCCAAACGCTGGTGATGAGATTCCCACCTGTCAGCCGATGGTCAGGGCAGTGTGTGTGTGTGTGACACCCAAGTCTTTAACTGCTAAGACACAAGGTCCCGTCGCAGTGGACAGCCTAGGAGGCTGAAGGGCGCCCCGAAAGTTTAATGTCTGTGCCTTTACCGCTAGGACCGGGGTCCCGTCGCAGAGGGCAGCCAACAGGCTGACAGACGCCCCAGAATTTATAGGAAGAGCTTATTACATCTCAGATTTCAGCTGCTAGGATACATGATCCCTTCGCAGCGGGCAGTCTAGGGAAGACTGAGAGATGCCCCAACGGATCTGTCACCTGGGAGTGACACAATCCAAAACGCCCAAGCTCTTCCTATACCTGTCCCTTATGACCGGCTGAAGTTCTTTTAAATTGTGCTTGGTTCTATTACAGCAACTGAAGGAGTCGGGTTAAAGCTTAACCAGTTACAAGTTTATTAAAGAAGCTTATAAATCATATGGTTACAATGGCTATAGCTCTATTTCTTAACTGCTAGCAAATAGAGATCTTAAAATGGTTACAAAGAAAATAAAGATAGAAAATAGAAATAATGGTACCAAGTGACAGCTTAATCTTTAAAGAGCTCTAAGGCTATGTGTACACTTAAGACAAAGGACACATCCAGGTACAATATTTACCCCCTTCTGTGCCTCTCAACTCCAGCGGGTCAAGCCAGGGCCGGTCCCTCAATTCCTAGGAAAGACGAATACGAGGTGGGCGTCTCCATGGAACCTCGGGAGGCAATTACCTAACCCGACCAGCAGGCAGATGGTAGACTGACACTCAGAGTAAGTGTGCTGCTGGACCCATCTTTATACCCGTAGGGGCTCGTATCGTCTTTCTTATCTAAGATGCCATATTGTGTTGGTCTGTCTTTGTGACACCAGTTCTTACAAGGGAGTTTCAACTTAATTTACACTTGCAAGAGAGATAACTAAATTGTGAGTACTGGACATTCTTTACTGGGCGGGAGATTCCTCCCCCCCCGGACGAGTGTGTGTTCGTACCAATATGGGTTTCAGTCAAGGCAGTTCTCACAGCCTCGAGGTCAGCAATTGGCGTATCTCTGTTTACAGCCATCCAGGGTCACAGCAGCCAGCATATCCGGGCCTTCTGTCTATGCTTCAAAGACTATGCTGATGTTACTGCTCTGTGTGCCCTGTGTGCTCCAGGCATCTCAGAGAGGGGCAAGCAAGATGTTACGGGGGTGAGGGAGGGGGGGCGGTGTTCCTGTCTGGCTACACCACCCCACTGACGATCACTTTACATTGTCTGCAGGGGAAAGGATTCTTGAAACAAAAGGGTCTGGGATTCTGTCCATTGGACTCCACAGGGCTTTGCAATCCAGCTACATACATACCTGCTCCAGGCAGGGCCCTCTTGTATAACTCACTTGTGACATCACCCAGGGAATCTCTCAGCGCTCTCTGCTCAGCTGCAACACCTACCTGCCTTCCTTTTGCTTTCCCTTTCCCTTTCCAAACGCATTCCTTGCTCTTTGCTAGGTGAGAGCAGAGCTGGGTTTTTCTGCCATAGACTAAAGGAAAGTGACGTTGTGTGTTATTTTTCTCAACCAGAAAATGCCTTTTGGTATAAAAGCAAGAGCGATGGAGAGGAAAAGACACATTCGGAGTCAAGAGAGACGCAAAGCAGCCTTGAGACACAAGAGGCAACTAAAGCAACATCCCAGGAAATACACGGCAAGGTAAGGGCAGCTGGCCTGGAGCCAATCCTTACTATGATCTCTCTTTGCTGAGTGATTATATTGTGCTTTATGGTAGACAGCAAGGAACGAATGTTATACCAGCAATGTGTGTTCCGCCTGAGCGTATTAATGTTGGCTGAACTGAGAAACACAAAACCTCTCTGATTCATGCATGTTTCCTGCAGAAAATCAGAGTGCAAGTTGCTATGATTTGTAGAGTATTTTCGCTTTGCACCTGGAGAATAGTCAAGTCAAGTGTTTGTGAAAAGTGTTTGTCAACCCCAAAGCCTTCCCAGATGATATGTCACACAAAAACAGGAACGGTTTCCGAACAGAGCAGTCATCAAATAATGGAACAGAAACAATGCCATGTGACTTAGGAAACCAGCCGCAACACGTGCAATGAATATCAAATTGCAGATATTTCCAGCCAGTAGCCTGAAAATTATTGATCAGAACTTTTTGGCAAGTGGCAGAGATACATATTTGCATCACATTTAGGGTTAGTTCACACTTTGCTTAAAAGAAGCAGGTTAAATGTGTAACACAAGCCATATGATGGAAAATGTTCCCTGCTCCGAATACTAGCTACTTTATTCTTTGACTACCTGGTGTACAAAGTGCATTTACAACAGCTGAAGTCTGTATGGTGGTGAAATAGCATAGTACTGACCTCTCACGAGCACCCCCTCTGGACGAGCAGGTGTGCCTACTCTCTCTCTATAGAAGCCTCTTCGGCAATTCAGCCCTTGGGTCGAGTCACACACCCCTGAGTGAATCAAACAAACCGCTTCCGGGGTACACCTTGAACAAGGGCCCATCTTGGTGCCCTCTGTGGTGTCTCTGAATCCATTCCCTCAGCCTGTTCCCCACTCTGAACAAGCATGGTGCCACAGGACTTCCCCTCCTGCAGGCAGCATCCTGACCTTTACCTAAGGCCTCCTCTCTGAGAGTCCCATCATAGTCCGTTGGTCCCCAATGTGTTCTCCACTCAGAGCTAGCTACTACATTGCTGCCAGTCTCTCGGCCAGTCTCCCGCCCTACCCAGTTTGAGGTCTCCAGAGGAACTGAACTGCCTCTGATCCTGCAGCTCCTTTTATAGGGCCATTGGCCATTTCTCCTACAGCCATTCTCGCCTCTTTGGAGGACCTCTCTATTGTCCTTTTCTGGGGCATGAAGTGGCGAGGCCTCAAGCCTCCAGTAGGGGGCTTCAGGGCCTGGTTCCACCTATCACAGGTGGTCTGAAAAGAATAGAGAATTCTGCTGATTCTCACAAAGTTGTTTTCTTGCATTTCTACAAACTACCACTTTCCTCAGCTGCTTAATGTCCCAGTAATGAAATGAACTGATTGGCTTGAGAAATGGTAACAATTATTGTACTTCCTAGTCCACAGTAGGAAGCCGCAGATCAGAGCCAGGCATTTCACTGCAGGCTGCCTCCTGTGGCAGATTTAACGGCACTTTAAGAAACCGTAAAAAGGAAGTTTCGTTAGGTGTGTCTCCACGGCAGGTCTGGCTTACGAGACGCCATCCAGCTCTTCAGCGGGTAAGTCTTGCAGCCTGGCACGTCAGTGATGTATCTCTCCCGCTCTGTCTCTGTTAGGAAACATGATGGGCATAGGCTACAGAGTTCTCCTTCTTCTGGCCCTCTGGGTGATGACTGCAGAGGCTTTTCCCAAAGGCGCTCTGCGGACAAAATGCCACCTCGCAAAATACAAGTCCCTGCCACCCCGGGAACTGGAGGCCTTCAAGAAAACCAAGGACAAATTTGTAAGTGTGAAAAATGGAAAGAGGGCAATAATGACACGGTAAACTTCAGGCTGTAGTCTGAGCTACGCCCCTGTCTGCATGTCCCTGTGGACTCAGGGAAGAAGCTCAAAACCAGCTACCACGCAGGATTTTGTTGGACATTTGTCCCATGTCAGGCACCATGCTGGCAAGCACCAGCACTCTTGCGTAGCAAGGAGGTGCAGCTTCTGTTGGACCTGGTCCTCTCCTCACTGGAGTAGGACAGTTTCAACTTGGTCAGGCATATCCCTGTGCTATCCCTCAGGGACACCAGCCCTAGAGGCGCAAGGGAGGCAGTTGATGTCTCCATCTTCCCGCATCACCGCTGGGATTGTGGGGATAGAACTGAGGGAAGAACTAGTAGAGGTATTCCTGATCCTCCATATATATGGCTCTGTGTTCTCTCCTTCTGCCTCCAGGAGGACATCTTGCTGTTGTCTGACCGAAAATGCAACACCAGGATTTTCCACCGGAACTGGGACGTCAAAGAGTTGTCGGTAAGAAAAATCCCAGGCAAGGGGTAGACTGTCGCATGATAGCAGATACCGCTTTCCTAACGTATCTCCTTTTCTGTCTGATTCTGCTCTCACTTAGCCCTCGAGCTAATCTGACATGTGGCACCCTGACCACTGACTTCTGGCAGGTCACTCGAAAGTGACTGATCTCCCCAGAATCGTGTCAGATCCGACTGTGGCTCTAACTAAGGTTCACCCCTCCTTTTCAATTCTTTTCACTGGCTCTGAACTGGTGTCAAGACAGATGTGGGGAGATGAAGCTGTGTTCAGCCGGCAGTGATTTATTGACCAATCAAAGCCCTGAGTGGCTTTGGAAAATCAGATTAGTTTACCAACGCTACGCCTGAGACTTTCTAGTCTGGGATCTGCCCAGATGCTTAGCGTTCTCTCACGGACACGGTCTTACCTACAAGTGTGTCTCCCCAGGTGCACGACAGAGTGATCCTGGTAGAAAAGGAGCTGGACTTCACCATTAACGTGTTGAAAGACGTTGAGGACCCCAGTGTATCCAAGCTGCTGCCAAGGCCGCTGGAAATCCTGTCGCAGATCGGAGAGGACTTGAGACGTTGCGTGAGTATTCGGCGCCAGATTTCTCTTTCTGTGCTCTTGCTTTGGGCCTATCCTTACATAGGACACTGAAAGCAAGGAGAATGGATATGAAATACAAAAGGGTACCCCCCTAGACGGTGTCAAGGCACTAATAGCTCTGTGCCGAGAGAGAAGGGGCTTTGGTCCATTGTCTGCTGAAATCTCTGTGCACCAACTCTGTATCACTTCTGTTTGCAGACCAGGCAAACTCCTTCTCATTCACACTCCAAGAGGCTGAACAGTTGGCTCCAAAATTTGCAGGCGAGCAAAGAGACGGTGAGTAGCCATTTGAGACAACGCGCAAAGCGAACTTCCACACCAATTAGAGATGGAACTAGCCTCCTCGGCTCCCATCCCAGAGTCCACGGCGGGATTGCTGCTGCGTATTCTGCCCGTTATTACCTACCTTCGGTTTTATTTTAAAATATTGCAATAAAATTGAGCCTGTAGGTCCCGTCAGGTCTGCTGCGCCATGACGTAACAGACGACGGCAACAGCTAACGGATGGTTTGAATGACGCTGCCCTTTGCATGTGCATCTGCTTGGGTTACAAAGATCAGCATTCACCTGATGCAACATACTTGTGGCCGCTTTAATGAAGCCCCCTCCCCTTTTCCTGTTGTAAATATTCTCTGGTTTCCCAGGAAACACTTGCATGCCTGGAAGCTTCTGTGATCCTCAACCTCTTCCGACTGCTGAACGAAGACTTGAGGTGCGCCGCCTACACGGAGCTTTGCGTGTAGCTGTCTGGTCTCTGTGATGCCTTGCGTCCACACCTACTTAGCCACCGGAGAGTTCCTAGCCTGGGAGCACTAAATACACATCACAGGAAGACGTCTCTGAATCAGGAACATTCATCATCTCATTCTGGCTTCCGACCGTACATCCCCAAGCAAACTGATTCCATCCTTTCATACCTAAAAACATCACACGGCAGTTGGTCTCTGCTCCAGCTTGCTCCAATTTCCAGCTGGTGCAGCATTCTCGACTCCTTGACGAATAGTCATTGGAGGATGGTTTTTTTCATCACAGTTAAAATTTGGGACTTCAGTAGGATTCGACCCTCACAGGATATTATTTATTGAATGCCTTTGTATTGTCACTATGCAAGTGCATTTTAGTCAATGTAACAAATCCAAAAGTACTGGAAACATTTCATACGCTTTCGTTTTGTTTGAAATGCACCCCAGTTCTGGGATTTACACACTGGTCACAGCTCTTAGCTCTCTCAGAAACAAGTTCAAGAAAATGAATTAATATTGAAGTTTGGCAGTTCTTAATGTACTCATCCTCTACAGATGTATTTATACACAGTATATTTTTATCTTGCTGTTTCTTTATGTATTATGTATTCTTTAAGAAGAGTAATTGATTTGTATAACTTCCAGACATGAACCAAAATGTTATTTATTATGGATAATCTATCTATTTATTTAGATGTATTTAACTATTGCTAAGTTTGTACTTTTTTATATATAATTATGAACAAATAAAATTGTTATCCCGGAACTTGGCATTCCTGTAAGCATTTTGGAAACAGAAAACTGGAGACATTGCAGTCACGATATAGTTGTGGTCATTTGCAGCAGTAGATCCCAACGTGATTGTTGCAGATGGGCAACTCGGGCATGAGAAGCAAAATGACCTGTCCAGAATCATTCAGCAGCCCTGTTGCAGAGCTAAGAATCCTGAGAATCAGTTTTACACTCTAGCCACTATGCCACTATGCCACGGTGCCTCCCTCTTGCATTGCAAAGCTTCTTGCATTTGGCTCACCCTTGATCCCTTTCCAAACGGTCAACTGAAAGGTCCAAGAGAGATGTGACACTTGTCTTTCTCTTTCCTTTTGGCATTACCATTAGAGCTAGACAAATGTTCCCTGGAGAGCCCAGACTATGGAAAACTCCTGTGGCTGTTGGTTGTGTAAGAAGCTCGAACTTCAGCCCAAGAACATGACATGGTGTCAGGAGTAACCTAATGTAAGTGCGGGGAATGGTCCTGCTATTGTGGGGAACTTTCCTGGCTTCTGTACTACCCCGGTAAAATGGACCAACGAAAGGATCTGAGTCCCCACTCCCACTTCCTTTACCCAATGGCCTCCCTGACCCTGAGGGCTCCCCTTCCACTCTCCTGAGTAGCAGAGTCCTCAAAATCCCAACAAGGCTGGGCCCAGGCTTCCTGGGGCTTAATCCCCGACCTTGTAGTCACTTGGGGCAGGGGCTAGGGTGTCCCCACTCCAGGGTGCTCTCTCCACACTGCATGCTTTCTTGGCCCAGTGATCATTTCATACAGTTCAATACAATTTAATACAATTTATTAAACATCAACTGATTAAAGAGAAAAGAATAAGAAAAAATGAGAAAGGTTAAATGAGAACACACCGTCCTGCTCTGTAGCATGGGGACATCACAAACAGCAGTCTGCAGAGTGTAAGGACAGTTCACAGTCTGTTCCTTATAGGTCCCAGGGCTCTTTCTCGGGCCCTGGCTGTGCTGCAAGGGGGCTGCAGGTTGGACACGCTTGCTCTGTCAGTGACCACATGGCCTCAGGCTCTAGGTGACAAGACCCCTCTCCCAGTCTGGCCTGCTGGGCCTCTTAGCTGGTGGTGTCTCCCTGCCCAGAGCCTCTCCCCCCACTTTGCTGGTCCCAGCTGCTCACCACACCCAGCTGCAGACTGTGCTGCTTTGCCAGTCTCCAGCTCTTTGTGTTGCTTCTCACATGGCCTCTGGAGCTCTAGGTGACAAGACCAGTCGCTGCTCAACACAGGGTCTGCACTCCTGCTGGGCCTCTTAGCTGGTGGTGTCTCCCTGCCCAGAGCCTCTCCTCCCCACTTGTGCTGGTCCCAGCTGCTGCACCACTGTCCCAGCTGCAGACTGTGCTGCTTTGGCTGTCTCCAGGCTCTTTGCTGTTGAACTGTCCTTACACAGTGCCTCCTCTGGAGCTCTGATGCACTGGCTCTGTCTGCTGAACTGTCAACACAGGGTCTGCACTCCTTGGGCTGTGTGTGCCTGGCTCTGTTGCTGCAGGACTGCCCCTTAGCACAGGGTCTGGGCTCTTTGGGCTCTGACACTGCAGGTCTGTCTCTCCACACAGCTTGCTCTTCTTGCTGCTCTTCTAAGCTCTCTCTGCTGTCTCCCCGAGAGACCCAGAAAATCCCAGCTCACACGAGGACAGGACATGGCCTCTTAAGTTCCTGGCCTGTCCAACCTGTCAATCAGGCTGAGCTGGAGTGTTGGCTGCTTTCCACTGTCTCTGGGGTCTGTCCGTCTCAGGGCCCTGATTTCTCATAGACCCTTCCCCTTTTGGTACCGGGAGCTGGCCAATCAAAAACTCCCACTGAGTTTTAGTAAGGGGCCAACAGTCCCCTTACACTAAGAACAAACACGGAGGGAAACCAGTTACAAAAGTTGCAGACAGGAGGACCAACGCAAGAAAGGTTGCAGGATCTCATCAGGATACCACCCTTGAATGCGCCAAAGAACATCAGCTTTGACAAACCTTCACAACCGACCGGCTGGAAACAATATTTTGCATTGCACAAAGAAACTGGAAATCTGCAGCTAGCGTTTTTAAAATGAATGCTGTGAAGACGCAGGCAGAACACATATCTGGGGCTACGTCTGGATGCTCTCTTTTGAAAAAGCACAGTTTGCATTACATAGCGCCTTTTTTCAAAAGAGCACTTTTGAAAAAAGGCGTTATTTCTCGTGAAACGAGGTTTTCCGTTGTTTCTGGGATCTATCACTCGTGGTGATACAGAGCATGCCTGGAAAGTGAAACTGAGTATTCATGGAAACACAATTGATTTTCAAATTAACTTAGGAATTGGCATTGCGACCGTCTTACTGGAGTTGCAAAGCTCTGGTGGGGAACTTTCCATCTGCCGAGGCTTAGCGGGAGCAGTGCTGAGACACTAGGGGCTGGGAAGAGGCTGAGGCAAAGGCCCACGACAGAGCCAGGCAGGAAGAGGTCCAAGGCTACAAGGAACCTTGTGCAGTCAGGCCTTGGCTGCCTATGCAGGGATAGCAGAACCCCCTCCCCTCCCCTCCCCGCCACCCACCAGCCCTCTGGGGAAGGTAGAACGGAGGAGGGGCATAGACTAATGGAACCCCCCAGTGCCAGGGATCGGGAGTCATGAGTCTGGCGTTGGGCCCAACGTAAGTCTGACAGGCAACTGTGTGCTGGCTCTATGTTACCTGGCCAGCAGCGACCCTGGGCCCTGATGCAAGGTGTGGGGGGCAGCTCCCACCCCCAAAAGGGGCAGGGTCTCAGGCAGAAGGAGTGGGGGGAGAAGCAGTCAGCCCTCAGCACCACCCGGACCGTGGGGCACTGTCCGTCTCCCTCAGCGCTGCCCGGCCACCCCCGCTGCTACGGCAGGCCCCGGGACAACTGCCCACTTTGCCCCCCCCTGTCGGCAGGCCTCTCCCAGGATGCCCCACTGGAGTGGCTGTCAGGGGGGCCCAAGGAAGGGGGGAGGTTGCTGAGCTGGCCTGTGCCCAGCCAGGAAGGGGTGCACTGGCCAGCCGGTCCCGCAGACCTGGCGCAATGAAGCAGCCAGGAGAGGCTGCGCCAACAGGCCCAGCTGGAAGTGACAGCAGCAAGCCGACCCTCAGCACCACCTGGACCCCCGCAAGAGGCTCACCGGGTGGCCGAGCCGGTTCCAATGAAAACAGCGTCACTCCTGATAGTCACTGAAACCTCCTGGCCTGCCCCTCCGAACTGTTGCAGCTGGTCAGCCACCTACCGGAGCAGCAGAGATGGCTGGAGCCTTAGTACAACCACAGCCAAATCGAAGGTGGAAAGGAAGGAAAACAACTAACCCTTCCGCAGGCCCCATGTTCACAGAGCTGTGGCCTCAGCGTTCCTGTGCCCTCCGAGCGCAGGAACGCCAACTCGTTATTTACCTCAGCTGAAGTTATCGGAGCGGAAGGCCTCCTAGATCTCTCTTTCACCCCTTTCACCTGCAGCCCGAACTTTGCAACAATGGTCCGTCCGTCTGTCTGCGTTCTTGGTCTGGATGCCCCCACAAGCTAATTAGCAGCCCAGAGCAAATACCCTGCCAGAGATGGAACCTGAGATGCCCCCCAGGCACTGCCATGGGGCTTACGACACCCAACGACAGGGATAAGAAATGGTGCAAAGACGTTTAGCTGAACGAATCCATGGGAGCGCGACTCGCCCGGGACGACACCACGGCGCTCTGAACGGTTGCCACGCGAGAGACAGGTGCTAGTTCCTGCGTCTGCAATTGCAATCGCCCCTAATGCTGAAAATACAAGAGTATCCCTGCCCTGGAGGGCAACTCAGGCCTGCCCTGAGTAATCCGTCCCTTTTGGAGGGAAGCTAAGCATTGGTTTGAGTGTCTTCCTGCTGGCCTCCTGCCAGAGCCTCTGTTGTAAGCTGTCTGCTCCAGACCCCTCTCCACACGTGGTCCTTGTTTATGTCTGCACCTCTGAGGGAAACAGAGTCACGGGCACCTTCTCTAGAGCAGTACCAGGCATCGTGAGTACCTTGGACGCCTCCACCCTCCAGTCTCAGCTGTTCCTCCCTGGCTGTATCAAAGGAGTGCGGACACTTCTAATCTCCTTCCAGCCCCAGCCTGCTCCTCCTGCTGCGCTCCCATTCAGTCTGTCTCACACTTCACACAGCCTGTGGCTCCCCCCCGGACCACTGCCAACAGTGCTGCCCCGGTTCTCCTTCCCCCGGGCTTCTGTTTCCCAGGTAAATCACAAACGCGGCTCGTTAACCTGGAGGCTGTCAAGCCTGCAGGGAAGGCCCGCTAGCCCCTTCCTGCCCTGAGACCTCTGTCTTCCTCCCCTCCGCTGAGGGAGGGTGGAAAAAAAGCACAGGACTGGAAGAGCCCCTGAGTGGCTCGTTACAGCAAACCCGGACTCTAGGCCACGCTGAGATGAGCAACCTAGGCAGGGAGTCCTTGCATCGCTTAGTCATGACGTCATGCAGAGTTTCCCTCCCCTGGCTGGGAAGCCCTGGCACGCAGATGGCTGTGAACCTGCCTTGCTTTTGGTTTCCAGTTTCCATGCAGCTGCATCAACCTGTGGAGTGTTCTCCTTTGAGTAAAGCAAAACAAGATTTCATTTTATTTTTGCCCTAAGCAGTATAAAAGCAAGAGCAATGGAGAAGAGAGGCTGTATCCACAGACCAGAGGGAGGCCAACCAACCCTGACGGAGGAGAAGAAACTAAAGCGCGTTCCCAGCAAACATGCTCCAAGGTAAGTGCTTCTAAGTCTGGGGCATCTGCCTAGAATAGGACTTAATAGACTGATCTGCTCTGATCTACTCCATAGAGTAAGGAACAAACATTAGCCTTTCCTCAAAGTGTCTTACAGCTTTCTTTTATTACTAGTGCCGGAGGGCTGTCATTTAAGAGGCCTGATCCGAAAACATTTGTGAATAGAAGAGTTGCGTTTGCTCGGCTGTGATCTTTGAGGTCAACCCCTCACCCTCAAAGCGATTGTAGCTCTGATCTTCCTGCGTCCCTGCTTGCCCCCTATGTCAGACTGTCAAAATGTCGTGTGTAGTCCACGTAACCTGGAAATGCGGTGATGAGTCATTCCCTTTTCTGATTCGATTAGGAAAAAGGATGCACATAAGTTGCCCACTGCTCCTTGTCCTGATGGTATGGACAGTGGCTATGGAGGTCTTGGCCCATGGTGATCAGAAGTGCAACTTCTCAAAGTACAGGAACCTGCCACTCAGGTACCAGAAGGATTTCAAGAATGTCCGGGACAGCTTTGTGCGAAGGAGAAACACAAGTGGAATAAATAGCAAGGTGAATACTTGGCTGTAGTCTCAGCAGCGGCCTTCTCTCCGCAGTATGATGGGCAGGTGAAAT
Source organism: Pelochelys cantorii (assembly GCA_032595735.1). Classification (NCBI taxonomy): domain Eukaryota; kingdom Metazoa; phylum Chordata; order Testudines; family Trionychidae; genus Pelochelys; species Pelochelys cantorii. Next base: position 71,987,440 of record CM064332.1, read on the forward strand.
GAGGGTGGGAGGATGTTTGGGTTGTGGAATAACATGGAGAGAAGTCTCTGTCTCTGCATCTTCTTCATTGGGGATCCCTCCTCACGTCTTAGCTAACAAAGGAAAAAACTCAAAATATTCAGTTCTGGCAAATATTCGGATAGTTTGGGAATGAGTATCCCGGAAAAGCTCTGCTGTGTACCAGGAACACAGTCAAATTAAAAGGAGGCCAGCTGTCAGTTAAACTCCTGCACACTTGCTGTTCAGAGCCGGACAGCAGCAAAGCAATATGAGCAGGGCGTGTAATCAACACCTGTCCCGTCTTTGGCACCTTCTTGGGAAGAGCCAGGACTCTTGTACAGCAGCATTGTTAGGGGACCAAGGTGTGGAGTAAAACTCTGCCATGATGTTGCACCTTTGCTTGCCCCAATGGGGTTGTATGAGCAGAATTGGGTAACCTCTCTCCTGCCTTGCTTGCTTTCTACATTTCCCTGTCCTCTCACTTTGTGCCTCCAGGAGGACAGCATGCTGTTGTCAGAGCAAAAATGCAACACCAAGGTTTTCCATCGTAACTGGGAAGTCAAAAATCTGACGGTAAGAACGACCTCTGCCAAGAGGGACGAAGCTACGAAATAAGAGTTGCCTCTTTCTAAAGCCTCGGGACTGTCTCTTTTCTAAGCTCGATTCTGATTTCAGGTGGTCCCTGCGTAGCTCCACAAGAACATCGTCACGGACAGGGAATTTATTCCCAAGTGACAAAGTCAGCTCAGATTGGGACCTGCACCTTTTTTTCTATAATTAGCATATTCTTAGGGCTGGAAAGCCTGACGCACAGTGCAACTGTGGATCAGTTTAAAAAGTGCTGCATAATATGCAGCCCATGCTAAGGCAAACATCTGAAAAAGAGGGGCAAGGAACAGCACAATAGACTGTCTGGCTTCAGCTGTTGTCAGACGATTGAATGAGGAAACAATTTACATTTCTAGCTTAGCCCTGAAAACACCATCCCCGGTTAATACAAGCCAAGATACTAACCTTATCCTCAGTGCTCGACAGCCCAGAGGAGTTATTACAGCCGACTAGTCTGCGCCTGTCTTTATCTTCTATTTCCAGACTGAACTTTGTTAACTCCCCTCACATAGGCAGCTTCAGGTGGTGTGGCAGGAACCCTTTGTTTCGGTATTTTGGTTATCCACGGAGAGAATATTTCAGTTCTCTAAAACCATATCCATGTCTGTGCACGGCCACTTTGAAGATCCAGAAACCGGTCCCCAAATCACCAGGGAGGGGTTGGGGGAAATCTTGTGCTGCCGAAATATGGCTTCAGATTGTTGTAACATCGAAAAGGTTTGACCCTGATCTGGAGCACACAAGGGGGTGGATTCCAAGGAAGGACGTGAACGTGAAGACAAACAGAAAATGAAATCGTGGTGTGAGCAGCCGAGTCTGAAGGTACAAGACTCACAGGCTGTGTGTACAGAGTGGATTCACACCTCCCCAGTGTCTTAGGTCTCTTCCCATTGGCTGTGGCTTGGGAAAGGCTCCTTAAGTAGGCCACTGCCAACACAGACATTCCTTATCCACGCTTTGTATCTGCCACTCCCCTGGACAGCCTGTTTTACCTGCATGGTCTCTCCCCAGATGCACGACAGAGTGATCCTGGTAGAGGAGGAGCTGAACTTCACTATCCACATCCTGGAGAACTTTGGGGATGCCAAGCTGTCTGAGGAGCTCTTGAGGCCATTAGAAGACCTGAGGCATATCCAAGAGGACTTGGGGAACTGCGTGAGTATTGGCTTGCAAAGGTCTCTTGCCACCGTGGGACTGGGAGTTTCCTGCTGAACTCCCAACCATTTTAATTTCTTAAGTGGATCGGAAATCTAGTAATCCCTGTGCCAGGAATTGGGGTTTTGGTTTATAACAAGGGACGTGTCTGGATCAAGTCGTTGCTATATGCCTTGCTCATAGACACGATTGAATTAACTAATTAACTTGATTAATTAGTTCGGGAAATGATTCCCCAGCGCCCTGCTATCTGGTATCACTGCAGACGTTATGTTTCCTGTAGCACAGCTACTGTTGTTTTCACATAGCTAGACATCCCAGTTGGGATGAAAGCCCAGAGGAGTCAGACCGATGGGTGAAAGTGTGTCCTGCCCCCTTGCTCAGCTCTGGGGCATATTCTGTTTCTATGGGGCGGAGTTCCTCCCAGTGCTCTTCTTGGTTGCACCAGGCACCCTTCCCCCTACTGTATAACTGCTGAGCATTCCTAACAGAACATGGCAGGAATGTGGAATCCATAAGTCTAAAGACAGACAGCCTCCGTCCAACCAAGATCTGCCGGGGGTTTGTACCGAGTGGAAGGAGACTCGGCCCCTGTTCCTGAAATCCTCTGCTCATGTGCCAGTCTGCTACATGCACTGATTATCTTTTCAGATCAGGGATCAGCTCCATTCCCATCAGCGTTCCAAGAGGCTGACCAGATGGCTCCAAAAATTCCACCTGGCCAAGAAGACAGTGAGTATATTTGGCAAATACACAAGACAAACTTTCATCACACGTGCATGGGAACAAATGCGAACGGGCTCATCTGCTCCATTCCCTTCCCACGGGGCAAGGGCAGGATTGCGCCCGGTCTATTGTCCAGGGAATCTGTAGTCTAGGTGTCCTCAGACTGCATCAGTTCAGACAGCTGTCCAGTCTCTCAGATCAGGAAGGTTCATTACGTTTGCTGTCAGACTACAACAGGCTGTGCATCCAGAAACCTACTTTGCCTGGTGGGCTAGTTTGGGTCCTGCCGGGACCCAAATAGCAGTGTTTCAGATAAACATGTGGTATCTGATCCTCCGGGGCTTTGTGCCTCGTGAAATCATTTAGATTTGTGCAAAACGCTGAGGAATCTGAATTCCTACCTCCCTCGCGCTGTTGGCAGAGCTTTACACCAACTTGCTATTCACTTTGAAGAGGGGTAGGTTCTGGGCTGGGCAACAGGAAAAGAGGCCAGAGAGAATTCATTCATGCAGATCTGTCCGTGCCCAGGCCTTCTTAGGAAACAGATCCAGCCCAAAATAATGCACTTGAAATGTAGCACTACCCCAGATGATCCTGCCTTTTGCTTCATACAAACTCACTAGATAATGTACCAGGCTACAGCACCCATTGTTATATACTTAGAATTACAGCACAGTGTACATGAGTCGTTCCTTAGGTTAGAGGGTTTGTCATGTCTCGTCTACACAGGGATGGCCAGGAAAATTAGTCTGATTTAGCTAAAGGTGTTTGAAGCGGATTAGTGACACTGCATTAAATCCATGTATGGAGGCAATCATTCAGAGTTCAAAGGATCTCTCGAAGGGAAGTAACCAAATTAAGAGCCTTTTCCTTTGGAATGAGGGGGTTCACACAGGGATTGAATGCCATTTAACTAACCCACTTCACATGCACACAGTCAGTTCAGATTAGCTTTCCTGGACGTCCCCTTGTAAACAGTCCTCTGTTCACTTGCTTTGTGCATGCTCTCTGCTCTCTATTTATTTGCACCTCCCCTTCCATCAAGCCTGCAGTAGCTCTAACTCGCCAGCCATTTTCTGTTACAAATGTGTTCCCTTCCTCTCCCCGTCTCAGGAAACTCCTGGGTGCCTGGAGGCATCTGTGATCTTCAATCTCTTCCAGCTGCTGAACAACTTAGAGTGCGTGGCCTACATGAATGACTGCGAGTAAATGCCGGGTCTTTACACCCTCCCACCTTGTGCCTTTCCCCAGACACTGGAGAGCCCAGCAAATGGGAACCCAAAATCCTTTCTACGTCTATATGAACCAGGAGTGATGCTTTTCCACCTTGGCATCTTACCATGGACACCTATCGCCTCTGTACAAAAGATTCAGATGCAATTGAGCTTCAAGAAGACACCTCTCTGATTTGAACTGCCACTAGCTGACTGGTTGTAGGCCAATTTCTTACCTGCTGCTAACATGTAGGGCCGTTTCCACTGAAATCAATAGGAGATTGGCCATTGATTTCAGTAGGATTCAAACTGGGCCGGAGAGGATAGTATTATTTATTGTATTGATGTATTGCTACACAAAGACATTTGCCGATAGTGTGTTAGATGTTGCCATTATTTATTTTTATTTAAAAGACTGTTTTTTAACACTGTTTCTTTGGTTTACGGACTAGTGAGTATTTCATTAGTGTCTTAGGAAGATGCTGGAAATGCACCACTTCTGCTGCATGGATGGTATTGCTGTATTACACAGATTCCTGGAATCTATTTTTGTTTTACTGGTTGACATAATGTTAAACCTTATTTAAACAAATCCAAGTTTTATTTAAGTTCTTTATTGTAAGTTATGGTTTATTTATATGCATATTGAGCAACGGGACTGTTTTATACTATTTAACATAAAACTGGAAGCTGTCAAATAAAAACAGAAATGATACAAATGGATGATTGCCCGTCTGCTTGGTGACTGCTTTGTGTTCTCTTCTTATCACCTCAAAAACCAGCAGAAGTGATGATGGAAATACTGCCAGGCAAGGAGAAATAGAAGACATTAAAATAGCTTAGATTAACCAGATGGTGAGAAGGGACATAACATGAAACTGTATACAGTTCTAGGTATGTTCCTATGTGAGGAAATCCCAGGGAGAATTATAGGTGGCAGAACTAGGGGACCTTAGATTGCCCAAAAGACACCTGCAATAATGACTGTACTTACTACAGTATGTGTGGCACACAGCTCGAGAGTAACATACCCCTGTTTTAACTGGAGCTCGAATGCAACAGGTGTTGTTGCTTACTTCCTTTCTATTTGTATGCATTGGAACCAGTGTCAAGCCACAGTGCGTGTTCAACTGCTGTTGCAGAATAATAGTGGCTACAATTTGTTCTGGTGTTGTCCTAGGGGATTGATATTGGGGATTGGCTCTCAGGAAACCTGGATTTTGTTCCCATCTCTGCTACTAACCTACTGGAATGATGGATGACCTTAGGCAAGTCACTTCTCTGGCCCATGCCTCAGTTTAAAATGGGACTAATGATACTGCATTCCTTTGTAAAGTGCTTTGAAAGCTAATGGTAAAAAGCACCGGGTATTATTATTATTGTTATATGCTCTCTATAATAGCCAATATCCTCATTCTCTGCTGCCCCAGTGGTGTCTGGGCACCTGACCTTAGCACAAGCTGCAGGATTTTTGCCAGGGCTGGAACCCAGCTGGTGATGCTGTAAGAATCTCCAGAAATTTCAACCTGGCTTCTGACTAGTTGTCTTTCCCACTACCTCCGGTCTTGGGGAAAAGCAACCAATCAGGGCTGTTGCAAGAAGCTATCAGAGGTCTCCACCTCCCTCATATGCCGACACCACTCTCATAGGAGTGGACAGGGGCTGCAGCTGAGGAACACACCACTTTCTCCCGGCTCCCTCTTCCAGGAATGGGAAAACAGCTGTTTTGAGGTTCCCTTTTTCCCTTGCCCAGGCCGGGTGTTGTGGGGGACAGAAAAGGAGAGACACAGACATCCATTCAATGAGGATTGGCAGATGGTTTAACCAAAAATACTGAAACACCTTTGCCCCCCAAAAAAAACACTACCAGGGAAAAAATTCTGTTGAGGAAAAAAAAAGAGGGAGACCAAACTTGTTGAGAAAAATAAATAATAAATAAATTAATTAAAAATAAAAAAATAAAAAAACACAGCGTGGCCTCTTAAGAAATGCTTTTGTGGCTTTTTGGCCCTACCAGGCTGCTGGCAACCACCTGCTATCTTGTCTCCCTGCTCCGAGCCAGACAGCTCCCCTGCAGAACGAGGGAAGCACTCAGGATTTTCACCTCCTGGTTGGGAAAAAATCAGAAAATACCGGACATTTTAGGTGTCTGGTATTTTCTGAATTTTTTTTACCAGACAGGAGATGAAAATACTGGATTGTCTGGGTCTAGGGTTACCAGATGGTTGAACCAAAAATACCAAACCTCCATCCCTCCAAAAGAAAAACACTCCCAGGGAAAAAATTCTGTTGAGAAAAAAGAAAACGGGAGAGACCAAAGTTGTTGAGCAAGAAAGAAAAAAAGAAAGAAAGAAAGAAAACAGCATGGCCCCTTAAAGAAGAGGCTTTTTTTTTTGCTGCTGGCCATCTTGTTTTTCTGCTCCAGCCACAAGACAGCTCCCCTGTGCAACCAGGTAAGCGGGGCAGTGTGGGGACCTGGTAGAGGGTCCCGCGGGAAGTCCAGGGGGCGGGGCTGGGCCCGGTTGCTGGGTGTGTATAGGGTTGCCTAGTATCTGGTATTTTCGCCTCCTAGCAAGGAAAAAAAAAATCAGAAAATACCGAACATTTTATGTATTTGGTATTTTCTGAATTTTTTTACTGGACAAGATGCGAAAATACCGGATTGTCCGGGTCAATACTGGACACCTAGCAATGCTGCATTCAATGTACAGTGGCAGTCAAAAAAGCAAACAGAGTGTCCGGAATCATTTAAAAAGGGATTGAGAATAAGACGGAGAATATCTTATTGCCTCTGTATAAATCCATGGTACGCTCACATCGTGAATACTGCATACAGATGTAGAGAGATTGAAAAGACTGGAACTTTTCAGCCTAGACAAGGGAAGACTAAGGGGAATACCATAGAGGTCTGTAAAATCATGATCTCAAATGCAGGCGCTCCAGCTTGGTAACAGTTCGGGAGAAACTCAACCTAGGGAATTGGTCGATGTTGTTTTGCTCCCGCTCAGGGGTGATAAATGGCAACCAGGGGAAGCTGGAAGAGGAAGTAATCGCAGTGGCAAGGTGTGTGGGACCCTGGGGACAGCGTGGAGGTTCAAAGTGGGGGTGGGAGTGTCACAGAGGCAGTGTGGGGGGGCCTGGGGACAGTGCGGGGGTTGGAGGAGGGGGAATCACAGCAGCAGGATGGTGAGGCCCTGAGGGTGGGGTAGTGGTTGAAGGTCATTGGGGTGTCACAGAGGCGGGGGGGTGCGACTCTGGGAGCAGGGTGAAGGTTGGAGGCAAGATGTGTGAGGCCCAGGCAGCCGTGTGGGGCTGGGGTAAGGGGTGTCACAGAGGCAGGATGTTGAGGCCCAGGGAGCCATGTGGGGGTGGGGGAAGGGGTGTCACAGAGGCAGGATGTTGAGGCCCAGGGAGCCATGTGGGGGTGGGGGAAGGGGTGTCACAGAGGCGGGGTGCACAGGGCCGGGGAGCCATGCGGGGATGGGGGAAAGGGGTGTCACAGAGGCGCGGTGCACAGGGCCGGGGAGCCGTGCGGGGGTGGGTGGAAGGGGTGTCGCAGAGGCGGGGTGCACAGGGCTGGGGAGCCGTGCGGGGATGGGGGAAAGGGGTGTCACAGAGGCGCAGTGCACAGGGCCGGGGAGCCGTGCGGGGGTGGGGGCAGGGTGTCACAGAGGCAGGGTGCGCAGGGCTGGGGAGCCGTGCGGAGGTGGGGGGAAGGGGTGTCGCAGAGGCGGGGTGCACAGGGCCGGGGAGCCGTGCGGGGGTGGGGGGAAGGGGTATCGCAGAGGCGGGGTGCACAGGGCCGGGGAGCCGTGCGGGGGTGGGGGGAAGGGGTGTCGCAGAGGCGGGGTGCACAGGGCCGGGGAGCCGTGCGGGGGTGGGGGGAAGGGGTGTCGCAGAGGCGGGGTGCACAGGGCCGGGGAGCCGTGCGGGGGTGCGGGCAGGGTGTCACAGAGGCGGGGTGCACAGGGCCGGGGAGCCGTGCGGGGGTGCGGGCAGGGTGTCACAGAGGCGGGGTGCACAGGGCCGGGGAGCCGTGCGGGGGTGGGGGGAAGGGGTGTCGCAGAGGCGGGGTGCACAGGGCTGGGGAGCCATGCGGGGGTGCGGGCAGGGTGTCACAGAGGCGGGGTGCACAGGGCCGGGGAGCCCAGCGGAGTTTGGGATAGAGGGTGTCACAGAGGCGGGTTTCGGTGCTCATGGGAAGGAGGCTGGGGGAACGGTGGCCATCTTGTCCTATGAGAGGCCACGGTGAAGGGGATGGCAGAGGGAGCCAGGTGGCAGGTGACGTCTGGCTCTGGGGCAGGGCGGGGGGCTGGGCTGTAAGACTGGGGTGCCTGAGCGCAGTGGGGGAAGCTGCTGCACCGAGCACCAGGGCATTGTGGCGCAAGATGGCCACCGTTCCCCCAGCCTGCTGCGGGGACGCAGCCACATCAGCCTGGCTGGGCTGAGAGCATGAGTCTGGGGGCAGGCCGGGCCTTGTGGCAACCCAGCCCATGACTCAGCCCGTCGGCAGCTGGGAGCTCCTCTCCCCCCCCGGCCACGGGTTCGCTGCACTCAGGGGGAGACCCCGTCCGGGCTTGGCTTGGATCCCTTCTGCTCTAGGAATATAAGTGGCACCATATCCAGTCCCATGCATTCCAGGGCTGCAGTACTACTGCGCTTATGGTAAAGGGACCCTATTAGGAGAATTATGGGACTGGGTCATTGGGATATAACTCACAGCAGCTGCTAGCATACTCCTTGCCTGTAATCAGGGTGTGCTCACCGCTTAGGAGCTGAGCTGCAGGTAAGGGTAGAGTATTACATGCCCTCAGTAGGAAAACAGGGGTACGGGTGGGGAAGGCGTGCGCCCCATGGGATGTCTGGGGTCCTGTTTGCATTGACCAGCAGGGTCTCCCTTTTTTCTACCAATAGTGAAGAAATTAAGCAAAGCTTCCATCTTCCAGTGACTTTTTTTTTCCCAGGCAGAGCTGGTGCTATGCATAAGCAGACTAAGCACTTGCTTGAGCCTCCCTGGGAATCCTGCATCGATTATTAGTATGTGTTGAGGGGGGGCCAGGAATATTCCTGCTGTGTGCCTCCAAAGGGCTAACGCTGGCACTGTGTTAAGCTGTCCCATTAGACTGCATCTCCTAAATGCAGGCACTACTGTTTGTCTTCATGGCCTCTGGCTAATTTACAATCCACCTGGCAGGGTGTGCAACAAACCCAGCTGGAACGAGCTTTGCAAACTAGAGTTTCTTGAATGCTTTCAGCAGGTTCTGAAATCCAAATCTGTTGTTGCACCTACTACGTTTGCCTTTGGTACCACCATCCTCTAACCATCAAGACATTTTTTTTTTCTCTTAATACATTTCCTTGTTTTAGATAGTCTCTTGCCTCTCCCCTTCCAAGAGCAGGTCAAATGGTTGCATACGAAGGCGCTGTGTGACTGGATAATGAGGATTCGGTGCACCATTAGCACACACAATTTGTGGGTCTTCTGAGATTCATTCCTCCCCTCCACAGCCCACCTGCCAGACAGATGGCTCTGAGCCTGGCCCTCACCTGCCTCTTGGGGGAGGTGCAAATTCATCCCTGTGTCACCGCTGTCTCTGGAGCAGAGAGTCTGGTGCACATGTTCTTTTGTCCCCGATGGGTGCTGGTGTTTGGGACGGCATTTAGGTTGCTTTTCAGGCTGTTATGTCCTGGTGGGCTTGCCCCCTTGTTTGGGGTCTTGTAGCAGCCAGCACAGCCACTTCATCCCTGTGTGACCATCTGCCTGTTAATGCCACAAGGAAAACACGGATGGATCCTCTCTGAGGGTCTGTCTACACTACCACCCTAGTTCGAACTAGGGTGGCTAATGTAGGCATTCGAAGTTGCAAATGAAGCCCGGGATTTAAATATCCCAGGCTTCATTTGCATCTTGCCAGGCGGGTGCCATTTTTAAATGCCCTTATTTCGAACTCCGTGCCCGCGGCTACATGTGGCACGGAGTAGGTAGTTCGAACTAGGTTCTCTAATTCGAACTACCGGTACACCTCGTTCCACGAGGAGTAACGGTAGTTCGAATTTGAGATCCTAATTCGAACTACCTACTCCGTGCCACGTGTAGCCGTGGGCACGGAGTTCGAAATAAGGGCATTTAAAAATGGCGCCCGCCCGGCAAGATGCAAATGAAGCCTGGGATATTTAAATCCCGGGCTTCATTTGCAACTTCGAATGCCTACATTAGCCACCCTAGTTCGAACTAGGGTGGTAGTGTTGACAGACCCTGAGGTACAGCAGCTGCAAGGGCTGGTTTCCCCATAGCTGGCAGGAGCAGGAGGAGGTTAATGAGGCTTTTTGCAAGCAAAAACCACTTCTCACAGAATGTGTGGGCCAGTCTCTACAGCACCAGAAAGCAGGGGGCAAAGGATCTGGAGTCACAGGCAGTATTCAAGGTACAAGATACCCCCATTTTGCACCTTTTCCTAGACACAGGAACCAACCTATGCTTTCCCCAGCCTCGTCATCGAGCTCTGACACTTTCTCGTCCCCCCGTCTGTCCCCCAACAATTCGCTAATTGCATTTGTATGGCAGATGAGTGAACTGGTTTCTGGCAAGGGTCAGTTGGTTACTGCATGGCATCATTCAGTATCTGCCTGGCCTACTCAAGTTATTCATCCCTGCCAGCTGACCGCACAGGCAGGCCCTGGGTTTGGTTGTAGGATCCTACAGACTGTGCTTACAGGTGTAAGTCTGCCACCTGTTGGCAATTGCTTGTTATTGCTGCCCCCAGGAGGATTTGCATGCTGAGAAATGGATGGCATTCAACTAAGGAGAGTAAAATCTATCATTTGTGTTGCAATTTATCTTGCTTTCCGCTCTCCCTCCCTGCTGAGGAATCAGGATAGCTTGGACCTTGGATTTTAATCTTCTTTCTTTACAGTCCCAATTTCTCCCTGCATTTCAAGTTCAGATGATTTATGACTCAATCCAACTGGGCAGCTTTCTGTGGTTGACGCACCAGAACTCGTGGTGCGCTTTGCCTCCTGGGGAAAGGAGGGCCAGAGTCAGTGAAAATAAGGGTCCTTGTCCTAAACGCCCATCTGCTCTGGAAATACCAGTGTGCTTGGCACTGCAGGACAGTCCTAATGAGCAGGGATTTCCCTAATCCTCCTCTGCCCTCCCCCCCCCCCCCCCCCGAATTTCCCCAGCACCCCCCCCAGTTTTGTAAATTATGGTGCCATACAGCCCACCTTCACCCTCACGGTCTCACCCCTCATTGGCCCTGACACCCCCCCTTGTAAATTTGACCCCCCCTCCAATTTCAGTTCCTAGGGAGGCTACTGCTAACGAGTGAACTTTGAAATATCAGGGTTCACGGTAGTATCCCTTTGCCTTTAGGCAAATGCATGGCAACCAAAAGATTGGAGCAAGCGATAAACACAGTGACATGAGGGTGTTTATATTTTCCATGCTGCCGTAGCCTTCTGTGTTCTTGCTGCTTTGGCCTGTGTACTTAGTCAATATAAGGTGTCTTACAGGGTTGTTTCCATTAGAATAGAGGTGGGGAATATACAGCCCAGGGGCTGGATCCAGCCCTTGAGGCTCCTGTACCCTCCCCCTGCTCAGACCCCACACCACAACCCTGCTTTCTGGCAGCCCCACACACTGAACCCCTCACTTTTGACCCCACCCCACAGCATAAGAGGCCCCACAACCGAGTAGCCTGGATCCCCCTAGGCTCTAGTGTGCGAGGAGAATGTCAGGGACCACATCAGTGACTTGTTTTTTGTGGGGTTTTTTTTTTGTGGTGGTGTGTGGGTTTTTTTGCTTCTCACTTGGCCCTCAATTGGGTTTTTTTTTTTTCTTTCTGTACATCAGCATCCCCTGACCCAAAAAGATTTCCCAGCTCTGCATTAGGAGGAGAAGTTGAGTATCGCTAGCTAGCTTCCAGGCTCCTGCTGGCCTGGCCAAGAAGAATGCCAAAAAGTTCCCAAAAAGTATTTATGTCTTCATGTAATTAGCAGCAAGCCTTTGTTTTTCTCCTTCTAGAAGGAAAAGTAAATTATCCTGTGCGAGGTAGTTTTGACCTTGGCAACCACACTCCTACTAGGCCCGGGTGAAGCCTTCCCTTGACTTCACTGGGGTTTGGATCAGGATTTGAGGGTTAAGCTCTAGGACTGAATCTGGCCTCCTTCAAGGTTATGTCCGAGACGCAATCTTCAGGGCTAAAAACCCAGCCGTTCCTTTAAGAGCCGTGAGCTCACAATGGGGTAGGAACGTTCCAAGACTTCCTGGGGGGACTTTGAAAGCCGTGGGAGAGGCGACTCCGGCCCCGCTGAGGCGGCCTGCTACCCCCGACTCCACCCCAGCAGAGGAGGCTGACAATGAGCGAGGACGGCGAGTGGATCAGGACCATCCAGAACGAAAACGCGTACCTGAAAAACCAGGTTAGGCTGCTCCGAGAGAACTATGAATTGCGTTCGTTACTGAATCAGCGCTATGAGAACAGCAGCCAAGGGCGAAGTGTCCCTTCCCACTCTGCGCCCGTGTATCCGAATGTCTGCTCCCCGGGCCAAGGAGGTAAGGAGAACCGGGAAGACGTAGCTTGTTCTCATGAATAGCTGCCCTCTAGCTCCATGACGGTCCTACCTTAAGTGCCCCCTAGAGGGCAGTTCTCAAGCGGCTGAATTTGAATCCACCCACTCGACCTTTGCAAGTTGTAGGTATTTAAACTCATGCGTTCTTTCCTAAGACGGGACTCTGCAGTGCAGCTACCTCAGCCCTGAAACCAATGCCAGCTCTCCCACACCTCCCCAGTCTCTTCTGCATGCTCCCCAGTGTCCCACCGAACACTGTGGACTCTCATAAGAGCAGAAGAACGGCCGTACTGGTTCAGACTAAAGGCTCATCTAGCCCAGTATCCTGTCTGCCAATAGTGGCCAATTCTAGGTGCCCCAGAGGGAGGGAACACAACAGGTAATCCTCACGTGATCCCTCCCCTGTCACCCACCTCCAGACAAACAGAGGCTAGGGACACCATTCCTACCCATCCTAGGTAACAGCCATTGATGGATCTAAGCTCCATGAATCTATCTACCTTTTTTGAGAACCCTGTTAAAGTTCTAGCCTTTACCATATCCTCTGGCAAGGAGTTCCAGTGGTTAACTGTGTGCAGAGTGAAGAAACTTTCTTTTGTTTGTTTTAAACCTAGAACATAAGAATGACCATACTGGGTCAGACCAAAGGTCCATCTAGGCCAGTATCCTGTCTGCTGAGTGGCCAGTGCCAGGTGCCCCAGAAGGGGGTGGACTGAAGACAATGATCAAGCAATTTGTCTCCTGCCGTCCTTCTCCAGCCTTTGAGAAACAGAGGCCAGGGGCACCATTCCTGACCCCCTGGCTAATAGCCTTTTATGGACCTAACCTCCATGAATTTATCTAGCTCTTTTTTTTTTTTTTTTTTTTTTTTTTTTAAACTCTGTTCTAGTCCTAGCCTTCACAGCCTCCTCTGGCAAGGAGTTCCACAGGTTGACTGTGTGCTGTATGAAGAAGAACTTTCTTTTATTAGTTTTAAACCTTCTCCACATCTTTCTTGAAATGTGGTGCCCAGAACTGGACACAATACTCCAACTGAGGCCTAATCAGCGCAGAGCAGAGCAGAAGAATGACTTCTCAAGTCTTGCTCACAATACACCTGTTAATGCATCCTAGAATCACATTTGCTTTTTTTTTTTGTAAGTGTGTCACACTGTTGACTCATATTTAGCTTGTGGTCCACTATGATCCCTAGATCCCTTTTTGCTGTACTGCTTCCTAGACAGTTGCTTCCCGTTCTGTATGTGTGAAACTGATTGTTCCTTCCTAAGTGGAGCACTTTGCGTTTGTCCTTATTAAACTTCATCCTGTTTACCTCAGACCATTTCTCCAATTTGTCCAGCTCATTTTGAATTATGACCCTGTCCTCCAAAGCAGTTGCACCCTTCCCAGCTTGGTATCATCTGCAAACTTAATAAGCGTACTCTCTATGCTGATATCTAAGTCGCTGATGAAGATATTGAACAGAACCAGTCCCAAAACAGATCCCTGCGGAACCCCACTTGTTACTCCTTTCCAGCAGGATTGTGAACTATTAATAACTACTCTCTGGGAACTGTTATCCAGCCAGTTATGCACCCATCTTATAGTAGCCCCATCTAAGTTGTATTTGCCTAGTTTATTAATAAGAATATCATGCGAGACCATATCAAATGCCTTACTAAAGTCTAAGTAATACCATGTCCACCGCTTCTCCCTTATCCACAAGACTCGTTATCCTATCAAAGAAAGCTATCAGATTGGTATGACATGAATTGTTCTTTACAAATCCATGCTGGCTGTTCCCTATCACCTTATTATCTTCCAAGTGTTTGCAGATGATTTCCTTAATTACTTGCTCCGTTATCTTTCCTGGCACAGAAGTTAAACTGACTGGTCTGTAGCTTCCTGGGTTGTTTTTATTTCCCTTTTATTAGATAGGCACTCTATTTGCCCTTTTCCAATCTTCTGGAATCTCTCCTGTCTTCCATGATTTTCCAAAGATGATAGCTAAAGGCTCAGATACCTCCTCTATCAGCTCCTTGAGTATTCTCGGATACATTTCATCAGGCCCTGGTGACTTGCAGACATCTAACTTTTCTAAGTGATTTTTAATTTGTGGGGTTTTTTGTTTATCTTCTAAACCTACCCTCTTCCCACTAGCATTCACTATGTCAGGCATTCCTTCATCAGACTTCTCAGTGAAGACGGAAACAAAGAAGTCATTAAGCATCTCTGCCATCTCCAAGTTTCCTGTTACTGTTTCCCCCTCCACACTGAGCAATGGGCCTAACCTGTCCTTGGTCTTCCTCTTGCTGCTTATATAGTTATAGAATATCTTCTTGTTTCCCTTTTTAATCTTTCTTCATATGGGACCCGTTCCAAACCCCTCATCACTTTTGTTGCCCTTTTCTGAACCTTTTCCCATGCCAAGATCTTTTTTGAGATGAGGCAACCACATCTGTACACAGTATTCAAGATGTGGGCATGCCGTGGTTTTATATAGAGGCAATAGGATATTTTCTGTCATCTTCGCTATCCCTTTTTAAATGATTCCTAACATTCTTTTTACTTTTTTGACTGCTGCTGCACACTGCGGATATGTCTACACTTACACCCTCTTTCGATAGAGGGATGCAAATGAAGACATTCAAAATTGTAAATTGAAGCAGGGATTTAAATATCCATGCTTCATTTGCATAATTGCATTATGGTGCAATTTCGAAATAAAACACTGTGTAGAGGCGTTATTTCGAGAGTAAACCCTTCTCTCAAAGTAACTGGTAAACCTCATCCGTGGGTCGCAGGAGCTCCTTAAATCGAGGCTCCTGGCTGATTAAGCTTAAGCACCAATGGCTGTGCTTACACACTGCGTGCTCACTGAATTACCCACACTCAGGACTCTGTGGGGAACCTGGGCATCCCTTCCTTGTGCTGAAATCTCCTCTGGTATTGGGAAGAGATGCCCCCCTTCCCACCTCCCCACAAAACAGCAGCCCGGTCTCAGGAGTGGAAGTGCAACAGATGTGCAGGGGCCCCGTGGCTTATTCTTAGGGACAGGGCATCTCCCTCCCTTCCCCCCCCAGTTCATCACTGAGGCCAGAGATGGGTGTAACAAGGGAGTTTGTACCCCGTCCCAGAGACCTATTGCCAACATTCAGAACCGGCTCTGGGAGCCCCCACTCTGAACAGCAAAGGCCTTTCCTCGGCCAGTTGCTGCTGCCACAGGCCCCTTCGGCAGGTTCTGCTTGAGACCCCACCTCGGGCAGAAGGCCAGAGATACCCAGGAGGCAAGGCATACCCAGGCCTTCGCCAGGCGAGGTCAGGTGGATGCCATGGTGTCAGCCAATGCACAGGCCTTGACGAGATGACGGGAATTATCCCAAACAAGCACTTGGTCCTGTGGCTGGCGCTGTCCAGGCACGCCTGGTTCTGTTACTAACAGCCCACTAACCAAGGCCGCATCTCCAGCGTGGAAGTGGATCTTCTGGTGGCCAATTTCGTGACTCTAGTTGAGACCCACTAGATCAAACACTGTGGGCAGCTCCGGTCAGTGCCGGTGTCCTCGCAGTTGTAAGGTGTACGGGAAGCCGACGGGAACATTTGCTCCGGGAAGAGGGCACCACGCTCAGCTTTAAGTCGCCTCCAAATACGTAGCTGGAACTAGGTACCTTCACCTGACCTCCCGGGTCCAGCGTAGACCCCGGTGCAAGATTCCTGGCCATACACCTGTTGGAGAAATATCCTGATCTCGTTGTTAGTTTATTCCTTCTGATGTCCTCCCCAGCAAACCGATCCCGCTCTGGTGCATGGTCCAGCTACTCCTGGCGCTCTGGCTTTGGAAGGTCTTTCTACTGGGGACACGACAGAAGGGGCCCCAGTAAGGTTCACTGTCCGTGCCCTGAAAATGCTGCCCTGCTTCCAAGCTCTGGTAGGCCCATGGCACCTCCCATGGGGGACAGGTGGCCCTTCTAGCGCAGGAGAAATGAGACACGCTGTCAGAGTAAAATGTGCCCTATATGCTCTGTTTTCTCTTGTAGCCCAGCCGTACAGAAGAGAGATCCAGACACTGGAGAACCCAAGTCATCTAAACCCTTCCCAGCTGCAGGAGTTCAGTTACTCCCCCCTCCCCATGGCGAACGAGGAAGCTGCTCTGCTCAGCCCCAAAGCCCCGGCAGAGGCGACCTTGCAGGGGATTGCCAACAATCCCGCTTTGTTTCAGCCTACCCCCCGGGAGAGGAAGCCCGCCGTGGTTTCCAGCACTTCCTGGTCCAGCAGGGTGGAGAAACAGCTGCCGGACTCGATGGACATCTCGCGGTTGAACGTCTGTGTCAACGGCCCGTCACCTGCAGGAGCGAAGGCTCGGAGTCGCTTATATGGGACGGGTAAGAACCGAGCCCTGTATTGTAGCTCGCCCTCCGGGTGTCTGTGCCTCTCCGGACTGGGTGGGGCGGCAGTGCTGGCACGAGGGACCATGTCCCCTGGAAGCCGTGGCGCGCCTGGGCTCAGTGTGGCATCGCGAGTGAGGCTTTCCCCAGCTGAGCCGGCTCGTCCCCTTTCGCTTGTTCTGAGGCGGCTCTGTGAAGCTGTCTATGGCAGACTGTCCCTCGACTCCCAGGGGAAAGTGAAAGGGATCCAAGTGGGACAATCCCCTGGCCTGACTTCATGGCCCCACACATACGGTGGCAGAAATATTCGTGTGGGGCACCTCCACACCAGCTAGCTCTTGGGCTGGCGAGAAATCCGCCTGGGGCCCCAGAGAGGGATGCCCCCTGAAGGACCACAGCAGGGAAAGACCAGGTGGAGAAGGGGTCAGTGTGGCCCCCAAGCCCTGCGTCCTCCAGTTACTCTTCCCAGAACGCCCCCACCACGCTTCCCAGCAGCATGTGTCCCTGGCTACAGGATGCTGTAGGAGCGGGTCCCATGCCGCTGACAACATTGCCAGCGTATCACCGCTCTGAACGTCTCCCCACCTGCTCTTCCAGGCAAAGCCCCCTTTGAACACGGCCCGTGCTCCTGAGTTGCACCCGATTAGGTCTGGGCGAAGAGAGTGGGGCCGGACAGACCGTGGGCCCAGTCTTCAGGGCGGATAAGCTCTGGGCGCAACACTGCGGCCCCCACGACGAGGCACTAAGCAGGCACTTGGATTTCCAGTCACAGACACCAAGACCGATGATCAGACCTGGCCCTCTAGATTCCTCAGTCCCTCTTCACTGCAAATCCATACGAAGCCATGGTTGACTCAGCTCCTCTGTCCCCCCTTCTGCTTTGTTGCAGCTCTCCAACAGCACGGAAGCGCCCTCAATGCCCCAGAGCTGCCGGGTCAGTCCCAGCTCTCCTCTCTGGGAGAATTTCTTCCCCCCAGTGCCCTCTGCCTCTCCAACAAGGAAGGGGACTACGCAAAGATGGTGTTTCCAGGGTCCTTCAAACCCCCCGAACCATTTATCCCAGGAAGTCCCCAAAGGAAGCCGGTCCCCCACGTGAACAGCGCCCGGGACCTAGTGAGTGAGAAAATATCCGTGGACGTGGAAGAGATACGCAGGAAAAAAAAAGTCTGGTTCTCGGAGATGCCGGGAGGAGATGAGCCACCGAAGCCCCCCACCTATTTAAATGGTAATGACGTCATTTCCCCCAGGCTGGCCGCTAATAACTGTAGCTAAGGGTGGGCTTCCCCAATGCCAAACAAGCTGTCTCTGCAAGCATGGAGGCTTTGGGATGCTCTAGCTCAGTGTTTCTCAACCAGTGGTACAAGTACCCTCGGGTACTCGAGAGAAGTCTGGGGGGGTACGTCAACACAACTGAAATTTGGACAAAACTGAGTCTTTAAGTGTTCCAGCATTTTATTACTTTTGTACTTTTTACACCCAAAAATTTCATTGCCCACCCGGCTATGATTAAGTTGTTTAAACAAATGTGTTGCAACAGTAGCAAAAAATTGTCTGAAAACTGTAGGTATTGGGGGTACTTACAATTTTTTTTTTTAAAGGGGTACTTTATATTAAAAAAAAAAAAAAAGATTGAGAAACACTGTCCTAGAGCAGGAGCAGGGTAAATATGCCAGCTCCCTGCCTGCCCTCCCCCCCCCCATAATCCTCAGAGCAGCTCTATGAAAGCTGCAAGCCCATGGGGGGGGGGAGCTTTGCAAGCTGCCCCCAATACAACTTGCAGCTCCCATTGGCTGCTTCCTTCCCCGCCCCCCCCCCCCCCCCATGAGCTGGATCTGGCCCTCGAGGTGCTTGGCTCCCCTGCCGTAGCAGGAAGCCACCCACACCGGGAGGGTGTGCAGAGCTGGAGCACCCTGCTGCGGGGGTGGGCAGTCCTGAGGCCATGACCTATCTGCAAGATGGTAGCAGACCAGACTTTGAGAACCACTTTGCGAGGGGTTTCCCCCCATCTCTGACCTAGTAATGGCAGCAAATCATCATAGTGCAGCCTGTGCCCTGGGTGGAAGAGCCCATCTTGGAATGATGTGGGGCGGGGGGAGGTTGTGGTTGAGAAGTTCTGAATGTGTCTTGCTTTTCTCCTTATACTTGTATTTATTTCCAAAGTCCATCTCCACGAGCATTTACATAAGCCAGTCCATTTAAGGAGGCAGAGGTTATCCAGTTGGTGCATGGCACAGCAAAGCCAGTACTGTATTGGGTTGTATAGAACCTGTGTGATGATACAACCTCTCTTCTGGCATCTGGCTCAAACCATACCGTAAAACATGAACCTGAATCTCCGCATGGGGAACACCTTTCGGCTTTGTGGCTTACGTTAGTGTGTAACCAGCCTTGTCCTTCACGCAGAGTTTGAGCTGAACAGCAAGAAAAATGGCCGCATCGTGGGGGAGATTGCCTTCCAGCTAGACAGACGCATCCTCGCGTATGTGTTTCCGGGAGTGACGCGACTTTATGGCTACACTGTGTCCAACATCCCTGATAAAATCCGAAAGGTAAATCCGCCCTTGAATCTGGAGAGAGTGGTGGCTGGAAATCTTCCAGCAGAACTTGCAAAGCAAAAAGTTTTGCAGAACCGGTGTGGTTTTTTTTTGTTTTGTTTTGTTTTTTTTGTTGTTGGTTTTTGAGAGCTCATTGCGAAAGAGGAAACCGTATTCATTGAGGTGGGAATGGTCCACTTGCCCTCTTCCCTGGGGCGTTCAGTTCAGCTAGCATGGTGAGAGCAAACTCCATGTCCTGGGGTGACTGGTTCCCACTGCGGAAGGGCTAGGCCTGGCTCCCTTTCCCTCTGAACCAGAAAGCTCACCAGCATCCTGTCCCACATCAGAGGAGAAGCAGCAATTGACAGCTGAGGCTGCAGCCGCTTCACAGGCCAGCCAAAGCCAGCTCAGCCCAGGCAGACGCTCGGGGTCTGTGTGTAGGAAACCTGGGCATCATGGAGGGGTGTCCACGTGTGAGCCTCCTGCCGGCTCAGGCCTGCCACAGCGGGAACCACCCTCGGCTTCCATGCACACCGCATCGTGCCCAGTGCGGTTTAAGGAGGGTGAACCCAATTCTCTGTTGGCAATGGGGCACCTCAGCCACACACTGACATTCCCCTCCCGTGTGAGGTGGCTGCCCAGTGCAGAAACCCTGCGCCCCTTCTGCCCTGCCTGGGAAGCTGTCCCCCCATTGCTGGAACCCAGCGGGGTCCCCCCAGGAACCTGTTGCCCGTGACTGGAGCCCTCCTATGCTGGAATGTTGCTCCCTTTTCCAGTTCTGTCTCCGCCATTGTCTCTCTGCTTGCCCCCTCCACGCCACACCTCATGCTTTTTGGCAGAAGTGGGAGTGTCCCGCTGGCACGAGCAAACTGAGGAAGCATGAGCAAACGGGACACATGCCTCCTTTGGGGTTGGGGGGGGAGGGAGTAGGCCAGCTGGAACAGAGCATAAAGGGACTGCCCTGGCCAGAACGGGGCATATGGTCGCCCTTGGCTTCGGTGTCCCCTCCGGCCATACTGGGCCTTAGTTCTCTAGCATATCGTCCCAGACCAGGATGCTTTGGATGCAACCAGAAAGTGGAACCCCCAGCAGCCCCTCCCTGCCTACCCCGAAAAGGAGCTAATCACTTCTCCCTGGTTTTTAAACTCCTAGGCGTCCCTGCAGTGCCTGGATGGCTCTGTGGACGAGAAGAAGCACCGCGCCATGACGCAGCGCTACCTGTCCCTCACCACGCGCCTGGAGAAAATGGGCTACAACCGGGACGTGCACCCAGCGTTCAGCGAGTTCCTGATCAACACTTACGGCATCCTGAAGCAGAGGCCCGATGTGCAGTCCAGCCCGCTCCACAGCAGCCCGGCAGAGCTGCGCCGGGTAGTGATCGACGTGGTTCCCTCCAAGTTCCTGGGCGACACCCTGCTGCTGCTGAACTGCTTGTGTGAGCTCTCCAAGGAAGACGGCAAGCCGCTCTTTGCCTGGTAGGGGGCCGGGCGCGCCAGAGCCTGCCAGAGGGCGCTTCCCCTCCCCGAGAAGTGAGCAGAAAGCCTGAGTTTGAAATACAGATGTGGGGTTTGTTTGTCTATGTCCTGGGGCGCGGTCCGAGCACTGGGCTCCGGCTGGCCTGTGTGTGTGTGTTTTTAATGTGATAGGTTCCTACCTTCCCCATCCTCCTTTCGGCTATCCCCTCCTCGCCTCTGTTCCGCTTCCAGGGGGCCAAAGGCAGCAGAGAGTGTGATTTTTGGGGGGGTGGTTGTGCCAGACAGGAAGGCAGCCCATCCCGCATGGCTGCCCTCCCCTTGCTGGCTGTACCAGTTAGGAGCCAAAGAGGCGGCTGTACCATCCACACCTGAGCCGCTGCAGACTGACACAGCAAAACCCAATCCACCACGAGAGCAGGAGACACCAGGGTTACACCCCGGCCTTTGAGTAGGCCTGAGGAGGCTCATCTTGTGGGGTATCCTATGGGCCAGGAACCTGAAGTAGGCAGCTTATGAACGGCACATATGGCCGCTCCGCCTGGTGCATCGGGCCCTGGAAAGCGGCAAGCCTGTTGCCGTTTTAACGAGCATTCGGGAACAATGTCTGACAAGTGCCCCAGGCTTAGAGTAGCCCTTCCTCCTTTGGGCAGTCCCATTGGTACAAAGACAGGCTGCCCGCAGGAGTGAGGCAGAGGGCTGGGCTCACTACGTGGGAGGTTTCTACAGGAGGGTCTACCATTAACCTCCTCGTTCCCCAGGAAAGACACCCAGCCTGTGACCCTGGGATCTGAGGGGGGGTACTGAGAGACTCTTAGCGATGACCTGATCATCTAAAATGCTCTCTCAGCCAGGAGATCAGCCTCAGCTGCAGGCTGAGGAGGGGTGGAATGAATCCCACCTCTTTCCGCCATAACGCCACCGCCCCCGGTGCTGTACTTACAGGGTTTCGTTCAGAGCAGCAGTTCTCAAAGCCCAATCTGGCTGCCCACAAATAACCCTGCAACACGATCTCTGAAACACGCTAATCCCTGAGACAGCATTAAAGAATCTGCACCTTGACTGGCCTGGCTCTTCTTGTGTGGTAATGGAGGGAACACTGGCGCCTCTTGATGCAGGATGGGTGTCCGAATCGCAAGGCTTGCTCCTGAAGAAGCTCGTAGCACCGTACTGCTTCCTGGGTGTGGCACCACCCTGGGAAAAGTTCACAGCATTGGGGCGTGGCTGTTCTGCAGCAGTGGCACATGTGGTCTGTAGAAGATGCATGCAACCCCTCCGGGGCCTGGCGCCCACAGTGCCCAGCCTAGACTTGCCTGCACAGCTTGGAATGCTTGTGCCACTGCAGCTGAGGAAGCTCACAGCCTATAGAGTTACCGCGCACTCATACACCTGCTGCCCAGGAAACCCCCAGGGTGATATTCCAGGGGACCTGTAGCGCCAGGTGCCCCTGTGGATGTGCTTAGGGCTATCTACTAGGGCAGTGTTTCTTAAACTTTTTAAGACTGAGGCACACCAAACAATTTTTTTTTATGAGGAACACCAAGGATTTTTTTGTTGAGCAAAAAAAAAAAAAAACAAAGTCGGGGGGCAGGGTCAGGGGAACGTTATTGAGCAAAACAAAGTTGCCTGCCCCTTTAAGGGCAGCCATTTTTAATTCTGTTCTCCACGGTACACCAGTGCGCCACGGCACACTGTTTAAGAAACACTGCGGTAGGGGGTGTCTTGTCTGTGCACGACTGAACATCACGCAAATGCCCCAGGTTTTTCCTTGCCTCGTGCTCACTGAAGGCTAGAGCAAAATGTGGCAGGTGGGTCTCTCTTGCCTTTCCTTCGCTGGAGGGCAAGAGCTGGGAGAGATGAAGCGGGCCTGGGGCAGTGTGGCTAATTTGGCACCTGCCCTCAGCAGCCTTTGACTTGGGCCCCCGGGGGCTTTGAACCGAGGGCAGGCAGGCAGTGCTGGGGGCTGTGCTGACGTTGTCTGACGTGATTGACACTTCTGGGGTATCAGGCCCTTTTTATTTTTCAGCCTCACGTTGTCTCGGAGAAGCAGCCTCTGCTGTGTTCTGGAGAGCTTAGTGTGACGCTACCTCCAGTGACTCAAACGGCCCGCTTTCCCACAGCAGAGGGGTGGTGCGGTACCGCGCAGACCACCGCAGGCGTGCCCAGACCCTGTGTTTCCTTGCTGATGCAGGGCTGTGTGTCTCACACTCATTCCCTAGCATCTAGGAAGGACACACCCGCGTGCTGTTTTTACAGCTTTCAGTTTTGCCTGAATCCCTTTCACACCTTTCCTTGCAGCATCCATTTTTGGGGGGGGGGCTCACACAGCTAGCTGGGAGTAGAAGGGGAACCCAGAGACTGTTTACTCATAGAATCAGAAGGTTGGAAGAGACCCCAGGAGGTCCTCTCCCCTGAGCCTGCCATCCCGACGTGTCTGCATCACAGCCACAGGTGAAATTGAACCTGGGACCTCTGGAGCTTAGTACATGAGACTGCTGCCTAAGCTAAAAGCCAGCTGGCTCCTAGCTAAGGCTATAGAGCAGACTCCGTCTTTCTCTCGGGGGCTATGTCTAGACTTCAGGCTTCTTTCCGAAGCTTTTCTAGAAAAGATCTTCCAAAAGAGTGTCCATACTGACAAAGCACATCGAAAAAGCGATTTGCTTTTTCGACAGAGCCTCCACGCTGAATGGATGCTATCTCGCGTTTAAGCTGTGATTACTATGGACGGAGTGGCCACCAGGCCACCTGTGCTTTTTCCTCTTCTTCTGAAAGAACTCCCTCTTCCCCGTCCACACGTGCCTTTTTCCAAAAGAGCTCTTCTGCAAAAAGGCTTCTCCCTCGCAGAATGAGGATTACCAATGTCGGAAAAACCCTTCTGTTCTTTCGATTTTCCCCCCCCACACACCCCCCCCCCAAAAAAACCCATGATTGCAGTGTGGGCATAAGTGAAGCTTTTTTCAGTAAAACTCTTGTTTTTTCCGAAAAAACTCTGCAGTGTAGACATACCTAGTAAGTGGTCTAAGCGTCACGAGATGGGGGAAGTGCACCACACGCAGACATGCATTTGACGAAGTGGGTCTTTGCCCACGAAAGCTTATGCTCCCATACATCTGTTAGTCTATAAGGTGCCACAGGACTCCTTGTCGCTTTTGCAGATCCAGACTAACACGGCTACCCCCTGATACTTCACACCCAGACAGCTGCCGGAGGGCCACAGAGAGCCACAAACCACAGCTGGGGAGAGTGGTCCAAGCAGGGTAGGCCTGTAGGGGGCAGTGTGGTTCCTGCAGTTGTATTCAGGAGGGATTCTTTACTCACTAGCAGGGAAGGTTTTGTGAGGTTGGGGGGGGAGCATGGGGCAACATGGGTGTTAGTGCGTCACGGTGCTAACAGCGCTATGCATGGACTGAAGCAAGAGCCTGGTAACACACATGCGCCCCCCCCCCCCGGCAGAGGGGAGCAGGATTCACAGCCCCCATGCAGACAGTGCTAGCCTAGCCAAGTGACTTCTTCATGCCCGGCTGGCTGGGACTGCCCTTCACAGAAGTGCTTTTTCTTTCTGTGAAATTTGACTTAATGACGAAAGTGAAAACTAGTTGCTGGGTTTTTATGGGGCTGTGGATTTCTGGAATGAAAATCCCATCTCCAAAATACTTCACTAAAAGTGTTCGGGGGTTTGGTTAAAAAATGGGTTTTTCCAAAACTGGGTTTTTTCCCAACCCCCGAGACTTTCAACACGGGAAGGTGTTTTGGGGTTCTGTGTCCTGTAAAATACTCTTGGAAATTTGTAAAAACCATCATGTGCGGGGGAAAAAAAAAATGTGTTCGATGCACTGAGGCATATGTGGTTGTGCACAGCAGGTGTTTCTACCAGTGTTGTCTTCAAGTCGTCATTGTCAAGTCTAAGTCGAGTCTCAAGTCACTACAGTTCAAGTCTCAAGTCGAGTCCCTAAAGTCACTTTCGAGTCAAGTCTCAAGTCGAGTCTCGAGTCTTAATTTAAAAAATGTCAGGTCACTTTTGTACAAGCCATCAATATTGATAAATAACAATAATCACTATCTGTTTGCATTTATTAACATAAATTGTACTTGCTAACTACTAGTAGTCCAGCTGGGAGGCGGGGCCGCAATTGCTGCTGTGGGCGGTTTGTTACTAACAACAGCGGCATTTTCGGACAATTTTTTTCACCAAGTCGATTTAACAAAATTAGTAAGTCTCAAGTCACAAACAATGAACCCGAGTCGAGTCTCAAGTCAAGTCACCTAGGCTCGAGTTCAAGTCGTGGGACTCGAGCCAACAACTCTGGTTTCTGCTGGTGATGGGTGCTCTGCCAATCAGCTGGGCAGCATTTGAATCCCTCCTGGGTGGCTGCCCAAATGTGGTTGGACCTTGTTTTAAAAAAAACCCAACAACTTTCCCTTTATATTTGTCATCGGTTTTGTCTATACCTCTGCCTGTTCACGTACCTCCGGTTCCAAAGGAGGGGGGTGGCTGACTGCTCGGTTTGTAACTCTGGCGTGTATAGCTCGGAAGTTCTACTGTGCATTGGCAGCAGGTGTATTCGTACCTACGCAGCCACATTCAGCAAAGGCCTTTGAAAATGAGTGTACAGTGCTTGTACCATGGAGGCAGTTTGCATTGCCACCAAGAGAAGGTTTAGGAGCAACAGGCCTGTCTATGCACACCTGTTTTATATCTGTGCAACTCCAAGTGGTATTGTAGGGGAGTGAAAAAAGATTATTCATCCAAAAAGAGATTAGCAGAGGCCTGTACCAGAGGGGTTACCATGGTTGCAAGAGCAGAGATGCAACCTAAGACTCTAAGCGCTCCACTGATTTTTATGAAGCAATTCCTCACTTACAACTGGCTCAATGAGAGGGCTTAGTGCCAGCAATATAAGAAGTGTCCCTATGGCTTCAGTACGCCGTCAGACTGCCTACCTTCTGTGTGGGACTTGGATCCCGCTGGGCTGGCACTTTGCTGAGGGAAAATCTCTCACTATGGCCGAACTAGCCATAAGTAACTTCACCTGCAGACAGCAAAACTGGAGTGATCATTCCCTCCTTGTGAGAGCAGCCCCGGCAGTTCCAGAGAGGGGGTCGGCCCAGCTGCAGACACACCAGGAGCACTGCTGCCAACACGGAAAGAGGGGAGCTCAAGAACAAATGGTGGGGCCTGTGTGAGATGGGAGGAGGAGCTGAGGGCCCTCGGCAGCATGGAGAGGCGGGAGCCAACAGCCGAGTACAACAGCAGGCTCCGTAAGTTGAATGTAGGGTGATTTTGCTAAGCAGGGTGGTTCTGTAAACACGGAGAAACCATTCTTCACTCACAAGGCTTGAAGTTGCATTCCGGTACTATTTGCAACCAAGCATGTAGCAAATCCACCTGCAACAACAATCCCCATAATACAGGGAAAAGGCAAATGCCATTTCTGCCCTCGCAGGAAAGGATCCTATGGTTTCCATGCTGCCCGGGCCCAGTACAGCGCTTCTTCCCTCCCAGACGCTTCAACGAGTAGAAGCGCCTCTCCTGCTCCCTTTTAAGTCCCAAACACTGACCATGAATAATGTTCAGCTTGGGATGAAGTCTTGGGTCTGAGATGGCTAACCCCTTTTTGGAGGAATCTCTGCCTGGGGATTTTATGCAATGAATATCTTAGATTTGTTTTTAGATTCTTTCTCGGAAGGAGCTAAACTGTAATAACCCGTCCCCCCCCCCCCCCGCCATTAGCTACGGATCTATGGATGACAAACCTCCCAAGATGTCCCACACTATTTGGCTTGGACAGAACATAAGAGGGGTTGCTATCGCTTTGTCTTTCTGCTCCTCTATGGCCTTGATTTGGCTTGGACGGAACATAAGAGGGGTTGCTATCGCTTTGTCTTTCTGCTCCTCTATGGCCTTGATACGGTCATTAAAAATTCCCGGCTCTGTGATTACAGAATTTACACTTCAGCAAGGCTGTTAAATGGCAGCCATTAAAATTCAGGGGAATAAAGCAACTAGAGGACTGAATGGCTTGGAGCCTCTATGTGGCAGGAAATTAGCTTTAGTCGTCAAATCTCCAGTGAGTCAGTCTAGATTTTATTAAAGATGGAGGAGAAGAAATGACTCCCTTAGGAATGTCAAGGCCTCCCTATCTCTCTCTGATGCTCATGGATCGTGATTTCCTGTCCTTTATCTCGGGGAAAATCATTCTCCTGTTTGGCTCTCTTGGACCCATATTATGGGAGTTAAACAGGAAATCAGCATTGGTATAATGTTGCCTTTTTGTACCTGGATGCCTGGATGCATGCCTTCTGCCACCGTAAGCAGGCTTGATGATGGATGAGGGGGTCGGCAAAGCCTATCTTTCCATTTGTCCTCACTCCCCCCTAAAAACTTGCTCTTGGAGTCGAGCTGCGTCCTTTCCTGCTCCCACCTCATCACTGTTAATCAAGGCTCTGCAAGCAAACTTAGGTCCTCCGTCACAACAGGTGTATCTCACATCCCTGGACAGATTGTCAACGGGTACAAATTGCCCTTAATCCAGTGTACACTGGAACAACTCCGTTAGCTTTCACAGAGCTACGCTGACTTATGCCAGAGGAGGTTCTGACCCGATAAATAATGCTCAGAGGGCTTTTACTGCATCACAAAGGCCTGATCTACACTACTGCGGAAGGTCGAAGTAACACGCGCCACTCCAGCTATGTACATTGCATAGCTGGAATCGATGTAATTTACATCACATTTCCCGCACCGTCCACACTGCAGGAAGCTGATGGGAGCAAATGCTTCCATCGGCTTCCCTTACTCCTCATGAGCAGGAGTACTGGCACTGACGGGGGCACCCTCTGAGTTCGATTTAGTGAGACTTCACTAGACCCACTAAATCAAACTCCGGAAGATTGACCATGGCAGTGTGAACCTTCCACGTAGCGTAGCTATGCCCTAAGGCAGTTCGCTCACTCCTCACTGTGTTGGCTGCCTAGGGGCATGGGGAGTGAAAAGAAGCTGTGTTAATTCAGGAGGATGGCCATATTTTCCAAAGGGGACACCCGGTGGGGCTGCCACCCAGCCACTTGTTTGAGCCCCTTCCCGCGTGGCATGGGCTTTTGGTAAGGCTGGCCTGATCCCTCTGGGGCCCGGGCATGGTTGCTTGCTCCCCGTTCCACCATGCCCCACTAGGACCTGGATTGTGTATGTTGTTCTTCTAGCTAGCAACACCTTGTTGTGTTTTCACTCCATGCAGTCGTGACTCCTTTCTTCTGTTAAGGGGCCATTATCCCCTTAATCACGAACCGCTCTTAGACTGGTGTTTCTCATTGCTCTTTGAGAGGCCTCTTCCCACAAGCATGCACCCCGGTCTCTGCTCCTCAGTCAATATGCAGCTTTGAGGTTGTTTCACTGTCTGATGTGCTGCTTTGGGCAAATAGGATGCGCATGTAGCAAACAGCTTTGATCTAGGTACCATTTCTTCGCATCTCCCGGGCCGCCTTTGCGTGAAGGAACACACTGCAGCTAAGACTGAAATGTTCTGCTTTGAGATTACCCTGCCTTAAATGCAATTGATGAGCTCTTATTAGTACTTTCAGCAGCTCCGCAAAGCTTGCAGACTAATTGGCTTCTAGCGCGGTATCTAACTTAACGCTTTTACACTGCCATCCATCACTGCTGTGTCTTAGCATCTTTGATACCCTCGGCTAGTTCAATACAATCACTACTCACAGACCTCAATACTGGGCTTTTTTTTTTTTTTATGCCCAGTGGCCCTGCCTCACAGCCTGGGCTATAGAACTGGTTCGCAAAGCTACACACTCCGGCTGAGTATCTTTGGATAACAGAACTCCCCAACTGAATCACATGACAGCTCATTTCATGGGTAGTAAAATTACCAATGCTTAGATGTCCAGGAGCTGTGCGAGGACAGAGCAGGGCAAATATTTCAAAGAGTGGTATTCCCCAAGAGCGCTGAGCTAGCGTGCTTTTCCCGTGCTAGAGGAGCAGCCGCGTGTGTCAATCAAGATCCGTTTCTTTTTGGAAACAGA
This sequence comes from Pelochelys cantorii, assembly GCA_032595735.1. Lineage (NCBI taxonomy): Eukaryota > Metazoa > Chordata > Testudines > Trionychidae > Pelochelys > Pelochelys cantorii. The sequence goes on from CM064332.1 coordinate 72,016,116, forward strand.
GAGAAGAGAAAAGAAAGTAAATCTCCCTGTTTCTCTTTCAGGGAAAGCATTCACCTTGCAGACTCCTTAAGCTGCAGCACACTAGACTTGAACCGGAACGTGAAAGCAGTCGGTGGTGATTTGGCTACTGCTCCAAACCACGGAGCTGTCTCCAACAAATACACCTGTAGCCAAAATCAGCATTTGTCATATAACTATGCCACATGTGACAGCATCGTTGTATGCATGGGCGGTGGGTGACCGTAGGGCTGGGGATTGAAGCCCCAATCCCCACCCCTTCTTGCCCGGGCCCCACCTTACCCAGGGGCCCACACAGGCGCCCCTGAACATCCTCTTCAGCCCTCCCTCTCTGTGGTCTGCTGCCACTCTGATTTGCATTATAATCATAGACTCCTGGGGCTGGAAGACACCCCAGGAGTTATCGAGTCCAGCCCCCTGCCCAAAGCAGGACCAACCCAACTCAATCATCCCAGCCAGGGCTTTGTCAAGCCGGGACTTAAAAACCTCTAGGGATGGAGATTCCACCACCTCCCTAGGGAACCCATCCCAGTGCTTCACCTCCCCCCCCCCCACGGGAAATAGTTTTTCCTAATATCCTACCTAGACCTCCCCCACTGTAACTTGAGACCATTGCTCCTTGTTCTGCCATCCGTCACTACTGAGAACAGCCTCTCTCCTTCCTCTTGGAACCTCCCTTCAGGAAATTGAAGGCTGCTATCAAATCCCCCCTCACTCTTCTCTTCTGTAGACTAAATAAGGCCAAATCCTTCAGTCTCTCCTTGTAGGTCAAGTGCTCCAGCCCCCTCATCATTTTGGTTGCCCTCCGCTGGACCCTTTCCAATGCATCTGCATCCTTTCTGTAGTGGGGGGCCCAGAACTGGACACAATACTCCAGATGTGGCCTCACTAGTGTGGAATAAAGGGGAATAATCACTGCTCTAGATCTGCTGGAAATGCTCCTCCTAATGCACCCTAATATGCCATTTGCCTTCTTGGCTACAAGGGTGCCCTGTTGACTCCTATCCAGCTTCTCATCCACTGTAACCCCGAGGTCCTTTTCTGCTGAACTGCTACTTAGCCAGTCGGTCCCCAGCCTGAAGCAATGCTTGGGATTCTTCCGTCCCAAGTGCAGGACTCTGCTCTTGCCCTTGTTGAACCTCAAGAATCTTGGGTTCTTGTCCCAGGTGTGAAATCTATTGAAAAGCATGCTAACGCAACGTGCTGACGGATGGATTCACTGGCAAATGTGGCTGCATTTTGTTTGTGAAGCGGTCCTGAGGGAAGACACTAGCAAGGCAGGAGAACATTAAGCTAAAACGAGCAATTAGTGGAGAAAAATTACAGCCAGGACACGACTTCCTGAAATGTTGCCTTATGCTCATTAGTGGATAAAACCTTAGAAATCCCTTGTGGTTCTGCAGTGTGATGGGAGAAATGGCATTCTTTTATCCTCCAGCATAACAGAGGCCTTGGAAAAGAGGGAAGAACTCTTAAGCCAGAGGCTGCACCGTTTCTAACAGAGACTGCACAAAGGCAAATTTAAACAGCAACAGCCTTCAAAGCTGTTCCAGCTGCTCTCTGGTGTACAGAGGAAACTTAGTGGATTTATGAACTCAAATCGGAACGGGTGGTGTTTTGTGAACTCAAAGGGTAGATCGGTGCGGCAGTGTACCGTGGATTTAGGATTTGCATCGGGGTGGCGGGGAAGCTCCTGGGAAAGGGCGGTCACTCCCTGGGAACACAGGGCTATTTTGGACGCTGCAGGGACTTGGAGACTGCAGTCGCTCCCTGGGAAGAGGGACACCCAGGATTGCTGGGTGTAGCGAACTAAGGTGTGGCATAGAGGGGTGGTGCAGTGAATAGGAAAACTGCTCGACTGCCAGTGGGAGTGCTGCAGAACTGAAGGACCGTACTCCAGAATGGGAGAATGAAGAGTGACCAGGCCAGAGGGCTGCGTCCCACGGAGGTCTGGGGATGCAAGAAGAGCAGCACGCTTGAGAGAGACCATGTGATGGCCGCGACCATGGGAAGGGGTGTTAGCCTCCAGAGGTAATCGCAAGAGCGAGAAGGAGGAGGTTCCAGGCAAGACGTGAGTCGACCCTCCTGTGACAGGCACATAGAGCTGAGCAAATTGCTTTTTCAGCAATGGGGCTGAGCTGGAAAATCTGCTTAAGCTTGGGCTGGTTTCACACCAAGATTGGCTTTTCAATTCGCCGGTTTGTTTTCTTGAGCAAATGGAAATTGGTTTCATTTGGATCAAACGAAACATTTCAATTCAAAATTTCATGTTGAAACGACACCGCAAATCGGCATTTTGAACGGTGTTGCTATTTGAAAAAATAAAAGCCTGTTCTGATATTCTGATTTTTTGTTTTGTTTTGTTTTCGGGGATGGGGTTTCAAGCAGTTTGGAGCCAAAACTGCAAAATTCAATCTAAATTTGTGTTTTGAGAAGCACAAAAATGCATTCATCAAATTTAATATTTGCCAAACAGCTTGTAGGGTTGTAGCACTCTCACTGAAATTGACATGTGAGCCATATGCTTGCCTCCTGTACATTTCACCTGTTCTTTCACTGAAAGAAACAGGCAGCCCGAAGGAACATTTCAAATAAGAATTGAATAGCACTGGGAAAGATTAACACTCTCTTGACTTGTGCTGCAGTACTACTCGGCACGCAATGCTATGAGTGTTTCATGACGCAGGGCCATAGCAATCAGACTCTAAATGGGATGTTTAGTTAGAAGTCCAGATTTCTTCTGCTGGAACAGTGGCTTTCATGCTACGGGTTGGGGCTCAGTACTTGGTTGTGGCTGTAGGGTAACCAAGTGACTGGCTAAGGCAGCTTCCTGTCTGTCCCAGGTCACAGCATGGTCTGTGGTGCCAGAAGCGTCTATGGCCGGTCCAGCTTCCAGGCATCAGAGTAATCTAGCAGTGGGATGGTTTCGATGGAGGTGGTATTTAAAAGCCCAAAAGGAGTCCAAATCGCCTATGTTTGTGCTTCAGGACTTTGAAGAACAGTAATGGGACTTTGAGAAAATGGGATTAAATTTCAGTGGCTGCATGTAAATGTCCTCAAAGCATTTACAAATAGTCCTACAATAATAAACTAGGTTTTATTTGAGTTTTCCAAAATGGTTTCTTGCTTCTGGTAGACAATGCCCCTCGGAGCGTAATATAAATCTAGATGTTTTAGTGATGGTATGCAAAAAAAAAAAAAGCAAATTGCCTTTTACTTTTACTTCGCTTTTTAGTTTCCCGCAGCCCCATAAAGTTTGTTTACAGCCATCAGTCCTGGCTCTGTGTTCTGTGCTGTTCTTTAGCTCTAATTTACCCCTAAATGTCCTCTGACAGCCCAGTAAGCAGTGGCAGTGTTGGATATGCTGCTAGACAATACTGATCTCCCATGGTCTGGGAAATTCTCTGGTCCTAAGGATGCTGGCTTAGAGAGGTTCAACCTGTACTCCTGCACCTGAGACTAGCTCATGGACCCAAAGAATGACTGAGGTTAGGTCTACACGGCAATGGTAAGTCAGAAAAAGAAATGCAATTTGCACTACGCAAATGGCATATCTTTTTCCACTTGACTGTCGAAAGAGGCTCTTCCGAAATTTGACGTGTCTACACAGCGCCAAATTTCGGGGAAAAGTGCTCTTTCAACACATCCCTTACTCCTCATAAAACGAGGCTTACAGGGATGGCAAAAGAGCGCGTCTGCTTTTCCGAAAAAGTGGACACGTTCCTTAGACGTGGCATTGCTTTTCTGGGATACTGCCGGTATCCCCCAAAAGCAGTGCATTCTAGACGTAGCCTGAGAGTCTCCAGAGGCAGCACCCTGTCCTTGGTCAGCTGGCCTGCATTGCATTGTGGGAGATGTAGTTTGGGCCTCCGTCTCCTATGAGCTGTTTTGTGGAGGAATACAACTCCCATAAGGCAACATGCTAGGGAAATGTACGTTAATTTTTTTATCACTGATTTGAAAGGAAACATTTTGGGTCAGCTCAATCCAATGAAATATTCCAATTTGGATCAAACCAACCAGGAACAAATATTGTCATTCAGTTTTCCCGGTGGAAAAGAAAATGTTTATTAGCAAAATTGAAAATTTCCCATGGCAATAGGTGTCGTGTTTAAAAAAAAAAGGGGGGGGCATTTATCTTTTGAGTAGGAGGGAGAAAAATGTTGACCGGCTCTGCACAGAACTGGGCTGGGCAAGAAATCCTGAGTTAGGGAGGCAATGGTAGCGATCATCAGTTTTTCTGGGATTGGTAGATAAGATTTCCTTGGGGAAAAGGAAGACTGACTGACTGACTGGGTGGCCCTGTGGCTTTTGTTCCAATGGCTTAGAGGCGATGTCTTCACTGCGAGTTCTTCCAGCAGGAAATATGCTAATGAGGGACTCATTAGCATATTTTCTGCCGTTTCTTTTTGCGCAAGAGGCTTTTGCACAAAAAGAAGCAGTGTGAATGGGTGGTTGGTTTTTTTTTTTTTTTTTTTTTTTTTTTTTTTTTTTTTGCAAAATCCCCATTTTGCACAAGATCCTTATGCCTGTCCCGGATCTTGTGCAAAACGGGGGTTTTGCGCCAAAAAAACCCTTCCTCGAAAGAACCCGTACTCCTCATTTTTTTTTTCCAGGAGTACGGGTTCTTTTGAAAAAGGGTTTTTTTCCCGAAAGAACCCCATCTAGCATGCGGTTTCACTTTCAAAAAACCCTTTTTCGAAACAGCGATCAGACGTGAATATGCAAATGAAGCACGGGATATTTAAATCTCTGCTTCATTTGCACTTTCAGGCTCATTTACATTCCTCTTTCGCCAGAGGAATGTAGTCCAGACAAGCCCTGGATGAGGTGCAGAGAATTGCAACATTTTCCTTATTCTCTCTCGCTGTATTCATGAGAAGAGCAAGTTACTTAAAGAGAGGCTGGCTCTTTATCTAAGGGTGTAAAATCGCTGACCGTTGTAAGAGCTCTTCAAATACCCATTTGATTTGACTTTCACTTTAATAAGACAGTTTGTACAAAGGGCTTGCCTGAAACAGCACCGAAAACCATAGTGAAATTCATTCATTTGCACTTGACACAGTTCCAGGTGTGCAAGAGGGAAATGTCACATGCCATCACAACCTCTTTTTATTGCTTATGTCTCACATTGAGAGGCTAGTACCTACTCTTCCCTGACGGGGGTTTTGAACTTCTGGCTGAGATTCTGAGAGTGAAAATTGTCCTCGCTGCTGCTGCAGAACATTTCACATGTTTCTATATGCGTGGGTAGTCTGTTCCTCTCAGATTTTGTATAACCTGTCAAAATCTCTAATGATGGCCTTAAATCTGAATTCTTTGAAAAAAGCCACTGAGCGCAGACAGGAAAAAAACATTATACGGGAAAGAGAAAAACGTAGAAGCATAAACCCTGCTGGCTGCCTAAAGATTTGGTACATCAATTCACTGGCTTTCTGAATTGGTTTCAAATTCTGAAAATGGTTTTGCATTCTGTTTTGACCTGTAAACGTAATCAGATCCCATCGTTTGAAGAACCTTGCCCATAGTGCCTATCCTTCTTTGTAACCTCCAAAGATGGGTTAAGGTATACCTGTTTGGGGTTTTAAGATTTGTTTTATTTTTACAGTAGAAATCAGCTCTGATCTCCCCTGTCTTTTTTGCTAGAGGTCTCTGGTGTAGATAATAGAGCAAGGGACTGGACTAGAAGACCTCTGCAGGTTCCTTCCAGTCCTATGAGTCTATGGACAATTAAAGATCTAGTGAAATGACCTCACCATAGACCAGAAACTGAAACCCGAGCAATTGAGGGGGAAATGGCTCCTTAGTTAAGTCTTTTAAAACTCTGGGTCTTTTTGTTAACTCAAACCACTAATGAGCACTGAGGAGAAAAGCTCTTGTGTTAAAGATTCAGGAGAGGGCAGACAGAGCTTGTACTCTAGGAGCGTGGGTGCAAACTGCAATGCAGGCCTGCCAAAGGATCGCTAACAAGTCCAATGTCCCTAGTGTGGACAAGGCCTACACCTTGCAGTCTTTATGCAAGTAAATCACCCATTACTGTCAGTTCCATTGTAATGAAGGACTCTAGGCTCGGGCCCTGAGCCTGTGAAAAGGGAAATGGACTGATTTCCGGCTTGGGTTGAGGCTGAGAGCTCTTCTGAAGCTACGTTTAGCTCTCTCCAACTACAGAATTCTTTTCTTTCCTTTGTTCCTTCCACTCTTCCTTTTCCCTCCAGCCTTTTAAGGAATGGCTCACATCCAGCCCATTGATTTTTTTGGATTTGTTTCTTAAATTAGAGTGGAGGCTGTAAGCCTGCAGCCACAGAAAACCGAACAGAGCAGGCTTTTTCCGGCTTTACTGTCTGTCATGGGAACTCAAAGACCTTGGGGAGTCTAACAATTTGTATTTAACAGCTTGGGTAAAACAAACCTATTTCCATTCTGATTGGATCAGGGTGTAGCAAATCCAGAATCGGAGTCCTGCATGTTAGTGTAGATGCCTAGTTATAGATTTTTCTTTGACTGGCTCGGTTGCCGCAGGGATTAGTTGTCTCCAGAGAAGATAGTTATTATAATGCTGCCCTGGGAATGTTTATAGGCTGGATCTTTCACAGTATGCCAATTAGGGGGAACCAGCTCCCCACCAAGAATAAAAGAGACTTCCAGTTTGGCTACCCCCCATTGCACTTTGAGCAAATATGGTCCGGAAGGGTGAGTCATTCCTTTATCATCGGGGGATCGGAATGAAATAACATCTTCCAACTGAGCTGTGTGACTCAAACTAAAGAGTATGGTCATTCTTACTGGCAGATGGGCCAGAAATATCTAATACTTGACCACTGCCAAGTAATAGGTGTCAACCCACACTGCCAGTACCCCCTCAGTAGCCAAAAGACCCTTTTTTTTGTGTGTGTGATATTTGTTCTTTTAGACTCATTCACAGAGGTTATCTGACAGCCTGACTCGCATCAAAGCCTATGTCTCATTTGCATCCCATCTTCTTTCGGAGGTTGAAGTGCACCAGTAGGGTAAGAGCATCCAAATAACATTGCATGGTATTTGCAGCATGACAGAGGATGGATGCAAGTTTAATTATTCAGAGAATCCCAGGTGATAGCGTCTGAACTAGAGCTGGTTGGGAAATTTTTTAGATTAAATGTTGTATGTGGGTTTTTTGGGGGGGGTTTCCCCCTGTGTGCTTGTTTTAGTTTGGCTTTTTGGTCAGAGAATGCCAGTTAGTCAAAACTAAAGCGTTTGGAATGCACTGATTCTGGCAACATTTGAACCTGTTTTCCCCACGTGACCGCCCTAACCATCAGGCTAGTTGCTGTTCTGAGGGGTGGGGGCAGTCTTGACATGCAGGAAAGCAGATAATTTCAAATGATCTGAATCTCAGTCTAGGGATGTAAGCGACTAGTCCGCCATCCAATAAGCATAAGCTTATCGGATAGTCGACTAGTGATTTGACTAGTCTCTTCCCCGCCCCCGCCTTGCTGCCTCTATCAGAGAGAGGCAGCAAGGGGGAGAGCAGGAGCCAGTGCTGGGGGGTGCTGGCTTAAATGCCGATTTCCCCCCAGCACCTTCTCCGCGGGGGGCAGGGGAGATAGAAGCACAGCGGGAAATGGCGCGAGCCAGGACTGAAGCAGTCTCCGCTCGCGCCGCTTCTGCTGTGGAAATGTACAAGAGCCCCGCCGACATTCTTGTACATTTCAAGGCTGAATCTCCCTTTGGGGCTTCCGCTTTTGAACTGGAGCAAGAGCCTCCTTTTGAACAGTTCAAAGGCAGAGGCACCCTTATAGACAATTGGATTAGTTAATTAATCTAAATGTAACATCCCCATCTCAGTCTTGACTGCTTCTCAAGCTAAAACTCTCTTGTGAAGACCGTGCGTATGGTTCCTTGATAAGTGCAGGCCAGTTTCCATTTCTCCCACTAAAGGGGACTGCCTACAGTTTTTGGTTGAGCGTTGTTCCGGGTTGAGGAATGATTAGAGAATGTTGGTGAAAATCTGATCAGCTGATGGGGCAGTTAGCCTTTTGACCTCAGCAACTAGCCAAAGTGCAGAGCAAGTAGGTTGTTCTGAATAGAAACTGATGGAGTCTGGTATTTCCTTTGTACATTCCTTATAAATAAGGCTGCATCAAAGTCCTGGAGGAACCAAACCCAAGGGACACCGTTACTTTGCTTACAGACCTCATTAGCTGACCCCAGCCTCAGCAGCTCTTCCTACCCTCCTGTCAGGCTCCAAACCATGCTTGACCAGGCTTTCTCTTCCTTGGTGTCTCTCTCCAGCTTGCCTTGTGATTCTCGCCCCGGCACATGAACACACTCATAAAAACAGCTCTGCCAATCCAATCTTCAGCCCTTGCCCTTTAAAACCCTCGGGTTTCATGAGTCAGTGCTATTCAGTATGTGCCTGTTTCGGGATGCTGCCGTTGTTGCTTCAGCCACCTGATTATGATGGCTTCTTATACATCTATCCTTAATGGAAGTCAGCTGCCATGGCTCTGACCCATAACAATATTCTTTCTGTGTTTTAATATTGGGGCAGTCAACTATTTTGCTGGTTCAGTTATGCAGGACTGGGTTCTCTTACTATAATGAGTTATATTAGGTTCCAGTAGTAGCCTTTGAGAAGGGGGCTTTGAAACTTACGCACAAGCTTTATGCTTAGGAAAGCTGTAAAGCAAATGAAAGCTCTCAAGACTCCCCAGTAATCCTGAGTTGATCATAATATTTCATCAGGCAGCACTGTTAAAACTGTACTTAAATGAAGAAGCTGGACCCTGTGACATCCTGTATTATACTTTTTATCCCCACCAGAATGGCACTGAAACAAAATGTGAGATGGAAGTTTGAAGACTTTCTTTGTAGGTGATACTTCTTTAAAAAAAAAAAATCTACTGCTGTAGTTAAAATGTGGAATTTTATAATTCAACATTTTTCCGTCTTTAAAAACAGTGGCTTCAGCGAGGGGGAAAGAAAGCTCCTAATTCTTTGAATTCCAGCAGAGATGACTTCTTTGTTCAGTTTGACATGCGGGCTGATAGCTTGGGAGGCTTGTAGTCTTGCCTGCTGAAATGCGAAACATGTTCCAGGTAAAAGAAACTGATGTGAAAGAAATATTCCACCTACTCAACTGTCAGCTGAAAGTCAGTTCTAATTGTTTGAGAACACGTGTTTAACTAGTCATGGCTTTCTACTAGTAAATAGGGGGTACTCTCGGTGACATCTAGGACTACACAATCACCCCAGTTCAAACCCGAATGCTGCTCCTGTGGTCACGACTTCGACATTCTCCTCTCAGATAACTTACGGTGGTGCTCTGTGACTACAGGCAAGTCAGGCCAACATTTTTTTGAGTTCACACATTTTAGGTGCCTCAGATTTGGGGGGCTCAACTTTAAATACTGAGGAGCCTGATTTCCCACTTACTTCAGCTGGCGGTGTTCAGTGCTTCTTACATTCTTATTGATGAGCCTGACGAATGAGGTGTTTTGAATTGGGCAGCCATATTGAAAGAGTGTTAGCCTGAGATGTCTCAAGCTAGATTCTGCAATCCTGAGGTACCCCAAACTAGTTAACACTTTTGAAAATCTGGCTGTAATCTCTCTGCCTCAGGGAGAGATTGTGTGGTCCTTAGATACTGATGCAAAGCAGGAGAAGCTAAACAGGAGTGAGTGGGCTCCTGTCCTCTTGCCCTCAACTGTGAGAATTGCCTATGTAAAAAGGAGCTGAGAGGGGCTACATCTAGACTGCAAGCTTCTTTCGAAAGAAGCTTTTAAAAAAAAAAAAAAAAAAAGAGAGATCTTTCGGAAGAAGTTTTTTCCAGGAGACAGCGTCCACCCTGCAAAAGTGCCTTGAAAAAACTATCTGCTTTTTCGAAAGAGCGTCCATTCAGTCTGGACGCTCTATCTCGCATGTAAGCTGTGATAGCTATGGACGGAGTGGCCACCAGGGCACCTGTGCTTTTTCCTCTTTCCTCCTCTTCCGAAAGGACTCCCTCTTCTCCATCCACACACGCCTTTTTGCCAACGAGCGCATCCTCGTAGAATGAAGATTACCAATGCTGGAAAAAACCCTCTGTTCTTTCGATTTTCTTGCAGAAGAACGCAATTGCAGTGTGGCCGTTCCTCACGTTTTGTCAGGACAAAACTCTAGTGGAGACATACCCAGAGGGAGAGAGAAAACCAGAAATGGAACAGCACAAGAAGCTAATATAAGAGATGACTGGGCTGCAAGAATAGGGAGATTAGATGAAAACATCTAGTGGAAAAACAAATACGGGAAGACTTACCCAGTGTTGCTCTGGTCCTTAAGCAAAAATTAATTGCCTTTTCATTTAAGTCAGTGCTCTGGGGTGGGGCTAGGGATCAGGGGTTCGCTATGCAGCCACCCCAGGGCACAAGGATACCCAGCTCTTTCTCTTAGCAGCAGTTTGGGGCCAGGTGAGAAGCTCCTTTCCATGGGGGCTGTAACTCTAGTGGGCTCTGCTGGGGAGGGCCGCATGGCCCCCAGCTGGGGCAGGGCCTGATTCATCTATGCTTTGAGCTCCCCAGCTAGACTGAGGAATACTGCAAAGTATGACTTCCCCGCATTCCCCTGACAAAGGGGAACAGGCAGCAATGTCCTTGTATGGGCGGGGGGGGGGAGGGGAGGGGAAGGGAAGCCCCCCCTGTCCTCCTCAAGGGACATGCCCCTTGCATGGGCCTGGTCCTGGGCAGCGAGTTATATGGGCTCATGGTGCCCATGCTCCAGCAATATTCAGAGCGGTGGGCCCTGCTCCAGCAATATTTGGAGCTGGGTCTCTTCCTCCGGCCCTACCTGGAGCGGACCCCGGCCCCCCTGTGCGTCCTCCCACCCCGGCCCCCGAGCGTCCCGCCCCAGCCCCCGAGCGTCCCCCTCCCCCCCCAGCCCCGGCCCATCCCTGCCGTGCACAGCTTTCAGTTGGCTCCCTCTTGCCGGCTGCTGCTGCCATGCACGACATTTACCGGTAAGCGGGGAGATGCCTGGGCGTGACGTCACGACCCGGGACTTTAAAATTGCTCGGCACAGAGTTGCACCATGGGGCCTAGCTCCAGGTTCGGAGTCCGGGGACTTCTGGGGCCTGGCAGGGTAAGGGGAGGGGGAGGAAGGGGCTTGTGTGGAGGGGGAGGGGGAAGAAAGGAGAAGGCACAAAGGGACAGCGTGGAGGAGAGAGAAATGCCAGGGGGCCAAGTGCAGACAATGAGGAAAAGGGCAGGAGGGGAGGTGTCAGTGGGAGGGGGGACAGGGTAATACTGGGAGAGGAGGAGAGTAAGGGCATTGGGGGCTAGAGGGGGGAGGAGGTGGTGCTGGAAGAAGGCTTGAAAGAAGGGGTGGGCATGAGAAAGGTGGGGATGGAGCAAGTCATGTGTGAGGGCACAGAGGGGCATGAGGCGAATGGGGGCAGAGAGTGGTGAAGGGGTGGGCATCAGGGAAAAAGAGGGCAAAGGGGGCAGGGACAGTAAGGGAAGGGGGAGTCACCAGGAGGGTGCAGGGCTAAGGGAAGGTGCAGGTGCCAGGGGATTCTGGGTGTGAAGCAGAAGGGCAGACACCTGCAGGGGAAGGACCAACACCAGAGGAGAGAGGCAGGGCAGGTGTGTAAAGGGAGGTGTTAGAAGAGGGGATGAGGAGGGGTAGCTCACATGATCAGAGTGGGGCTACTGGAGGAGTGGGCACGGGGGGGGGAGAGAAGGGCTGGTGGAGGGGGGGAGGTCACAGGAAGGCTGAGGGCAGTGAGAAGGGCAGGAGTCAGGACAGGAGAGGAGGGTGAGGAGTTGGGGGGGGGCAGCAGGCACCAGGGGAGCTGATGGAACAAGGGGAGGAGACATGGCAGCAGAGAGAAAAGGTAAAGGTTTATAAAATATTTATTAATAACTTGGGTGCCACAGTGGCACATCTGAACAAGCCACATGAATTCAGTACTGGTGCACAACACAAAATCCATTCTGCTCATGGGAGGAAACTCTTCGGCTATTTCTACGCTGGCGGCTTCTTGCGCAAGAACATCTTGCGCATGGGTTCTTGTGCAAGAAGTCTTGCGCAAGAACACGTCCACACTGCCATGTGCGAGCTGTGCTTTTGCACTAGAGCATCCATGGCAGTGTGGACGCTCTCCTGCCCAAGAAAGCTCTGATGGCCATTTTAGCCATAGGGGTTTCTTGTGCAAGAAATCCCTGCCAAGCGTCCACGCTGCCCTCTTGCGCAAGAGGGCTTACACCTGTTAGAAAAGAGCGTAGCTCTTGCGCAACAAGCCTTCTCTTACCACGCCGTACTGTAAATTTCCTTGTGCAACAGCAGGCGCGCAGTGTGGATACTCTGTGGGTTCTTGCGCAAGAACGGCTGTACTTGTGCAAGAAGCCGCGAGTGTAGACATAGCCTTAGAGGGAACACTGCCCCCAGCCTCTCTGCCCCCGAGTTAATGTCACACACATTGGGTTAATTCAATTGCAGGATAGTTGCACAAGGGGGGTTTGGTGGGGGCCAAACTAATCCCTGTTGGTAGAAGGATAGTGGGAAAAGTCCTTCAAGAGGGGTGACATGACACCTTTTACTTCTGTTCACGTGTCCATCTTGCCCTGAGCGTGTTACCTCCAGAGACGTGGCTAATGGGGGTCAGGGACCGTGGCTAATGGGGGTCAGGGACTGTGGCTAATGGGGCACCACCAAAAATTATACAAACCTGACACCCCTGTGCCTGGTGATTCTGTCTCTTTTCAGTATGGTTGTATAAGAAGCAATCCCATTCTAGGCAGATCCCATTTTCCTGGCATAACCCAACCCTGACCTTGCTTTAAGTTATGAGGAGAAGAAGCTGCCTACCAAATTTGGTGGTCCTAGCTCTGACCGTTTAGGAGGCCTTGGATAGACAAACAATCTCCAGTATATAGTAGATGCAGCGTGACAGCTGGTGTATGTGAGAGCACAACCTCTGTCAGCCTCGATTTGGAGGGGGTAATAGGAAACGTTCTAGTTATTTTTTTTCCCTTTTAAAAAAGTCAAAACTCTTTAAATAAACCAGAGGTTTAAATTTGTCTAACTCTGCAAGTGCTTTTTTTCATCATTTCGTGTAAATTCACACAACTGGATTATTCAAGATGTCAAAACATTAGACAGCCTGCGATGCACTCATCCCTAATGAGAACTCATTACAGCCTCATTATGCAGTCTACCAATCATTACTATATGCTTGGTTCTAACTTTTCTTCAGAGAAGGGAGATAGGGTGCATGCGGGGGGGGGGGGGGCGGGTCTGGTTGGGAGGGAGGGTGCATGAACAGGTTGAGGGTGCATTGGCTGTGATTCTGGCACCTGTGGGGGATAGGGGGCATGGCTGAGCACTAGAGGAGCTCCCCACTGGAGAAGGGGGCAACTTGCAGCCCACCTGCAAGACTGAGTGATCCGGAGACCATGCTTTGAGAAGGACTGCTCTATATAAGTCCATTGTATGCCCACATCTCAACTACTGTGTACAAAAGTGGTCACCTCATCTCAAAAAAGATATATTGGAAAAGGTTCAGAAATGGGGGCACACAAAAAATTTGGGGTATGGAACAGCTGCCACAGAAGGCGAGGTTAATAAGACTCTGTTCTTTAAGCTTGGAAAAGAGAGGACTATAAAATCATGATTAGTGTGGAGAGTAAATAAAGTTATTTACTCCTTCCCATCACCTGGGTCATCACTCACCCCATGAAATGAATGTTGGTCTGTTAAACCAACAAAAGGAAGCATTTCCTGATGCAACGCACTGTTAACCTGTGGAACGCCCTGCCACAGGATGCGGTAAAGACCAGGACGTTAATAGGGCTCAACAAAGAACTAGAGGAATTCCTGCGACAGGTCCCGCAGGGGTTGCTCGACGGGAGGGGCGGGGGTGGTGTCTCTGCTCTGGGGGGGGTTCCCTGTTCTGCCCCCCCCCCCGGGCCGCTGCTCTGAGCCAGCCTGGCCGCGCCGCGGGGGCGCGCGCGTGGGAGAGGCGCAGGAGGGGGCGGGGCCTCTGCCGCCGGCACTTGAACAGGGTGCGCAGGGGAGCCCCCCCCCCCCCCCGGCCAGAGCCAGGCCGAGGCGGCTGGCAGGGGGCGGGGCCACCGGCCACTTCCGCCCCAGGCCCCGCCCCTGCGGAGGGATCTGCCCTGCGCGCGGAGGCGGCGGCGGGGAAGGCGCAGGCCGGAAGGGCCGGAGTCGCTCGGCCTGCGCCTTCCCCGCCGCCGCGGAGCGGTCCCGCCCCGGAACCGCACCCCCCCCGGAAGCGGAAGCGGCGTCGGTTTGCGCTTCCGGGCAGCGCTGGGGGCGGTCCCGCCCCCCCCCCCCGGAGCGGCGCCGCGCGGGCTGGAGACGCCTGGGCCTGCGCCTTTCCCCCCCCCCCCCCCCGCTGCCGGTGAGTGCGGCCCCCCCTCCCACCGGGGGGCAGGCCGAGGGACCCCCCCGCCGGGGGGACTCGGCCCCGCCCAGCCCAAGGGACACGGACCCTGCCCCCCCCCCCCGCCGGAGGGCTGGACAGGCCCCCCCAGGCCCGGGGGCAGCGCGGCGAGTGGCCCCGCGGGGAGCTGGAAGGCTCGGGCCTGGCTCGCGGGGGCCCCCGCCTTGCGCAGCGCACGTGTCTGCCGGCCGGGCGGATCGGGACCCTCCCCGGGTAGCTCATGACCAAGCCTTGGGGGCCCGGCGCTTCCTCCTCTGCCCCCGCCCGCGCGGCCCGGGTGCGGCTCGGGCTCAGATCCTCTCACGCGGGCAGGCTCCTCTTTTCCGCTGAAAGCAATGGGCGTTCGGCCCCGAGACGCCGCTGGGCGCCTGGGCCTTTTACTCCTGCAGGGCCTCAGAGGGCAGCGACACACGGGAGCTATTCCTGAGCCCGCTCGGCCTGGGAGACAGGACAAATGCGCCGGCGTGTCCCTCCTTCACTCCCACTCCCTGTAAAAGTAGCAGTACCTGTGTCACTAATTCCATGTGCCTCATCTCCCCTTCCCTTGGGCTGCTCTCTGCTTTTCTCCTCCTCCTTCCAGAGGAAAATAATTAGCGATATTCCACCCTACCTTGGCTCAGTTGCCAGGCAAGATTTATACTTCCCTTCCCCCTCCCAACTGACAACAAGCAGTCTTGTGGCTGCTTAAAGACTCCGACATTTATTTGGGCATAAGCTTTAACCCTGCAGCTGGCAAAGTGGGTTTTTGCCCACGAAAGCTTATGCCCAAATAAATCTGTTAGTCTTCAGGTGCCACAAGGCTCCTCATTGTTTTTGCGGACCCAGGCTAACATGGTCCCTCTGGTACTAAGTAACTGAGTATTTTGGGATCAGGTTTAGAGGCTGCTATATCCTGCATTTCTTATCCGTATAATATGCTACAAGTATGATTTGTGATTGTTTGTAACTTTATTATTGAATTGTTTGCTATTTTTGTTCAGCATTTCCACTTTCTTGTTTAAAGTCTTCATTACTTAATCAGTGCACTGACATTTTTGAGGTTATAAAGTTTGGTATATACATCCAAACTGGATGCATCCTACTTTCTCTCCAGATTTTTTTTTTTTAATAACTGCTTTTATAGATGCACTATCTGGACCTAATTTTTTCTCTAGCTGTCTATTATGTATAGGGCTATACTAAATTCATGGTCCATTTTAGTCAGGTTCATAGGAATTTAAAAATTTGTAAATTATTTTGACTACTTAAACTTGAAATTTCATGGTGATGTAACTATGGGAGATCCTGACCCCAAAAAAGAGTTGTGGGATGACTGCAAGATTATTATAGGGGTGATTGTGGGAGTACTACCCTTACTTCTGTGCTGCTGTTTGGTGGTGGTGTCTTCAGAGCTGGGTAGCTGGAGAACGGTGGCTGCTTTCTCAGAACGAAGCACTAAAGGCAGAGCCAGTACCAGCAGCGGTGCAGCAGTAAGGATGGCATGGTATGATATCTCCATCTTTAATTCTGCACTGCTGCCTGCAGAGCTGGGCCCTCAGTCCACTCTCTGGACACCCAGCTCTGAAGGCAGCGCAGTGATAAGAGTAGCAAATAACCTTGCAGCCCTCCTGCATGTCCCTTTTGGCTCAGACCTCCCAATTTGAGAAACGCTGGTCTCCCCTGTGAAATCTGTATAATATAGGATAAAAGCGCACAAGACCAGATTTTATGGTCTGCGACATGTTTTTCATGATCATGAATTTGGTAGGTTCCAAATGATGTATAAATGGATGTGATAAGGTAAAATTGCTGGTGCAGGAATGTGGTAAATTTCACTTGCTCACACAAATGAAGCATACAGGTGCAGGGTGGAAGTCTACACAGCAAATCTCTCTAATTCCTAATGTTATATTATAATTAGTGTTGCCTTACTGGCCTCCTTGACACCCACATTGTTCTGACCATATCACCTCGCCTTTAAATTCCTCAAGTGGTTCATCCGTCACTATCAGTGAAGAGGTGCCTCTTCCTGGTTTTTTTGAGCTGTAACTCAGTTTGCTAACTTGCAAGAAAATGGCAACTGCTTTGCCTTCACTAGAATTTTAATTTGAGGTAGTCTGTTTCAAGATACTGGTGTAAGATTGCATTCTTTTTCCTTCAGTGAAGACAAAGTCTAACAGCATGGGGTTTTTCCATGATTCTTGGGTCCTGGCCAAACAAAGAGCTGTTTTCACTAGAACTACTGGTGGTCTTGCCTAAGTGCCTTCTACTTGTTTAGCATAGTGATTAGGTTTTGTGTTTGTAATTTTCAAGTGCTGACTTTTTTTATGCCTTTATACAATAGAGGTCTATAGTGCTGTATCACAGAAATTTTCTCTTATTCCTTTAAGGAAAGACTGATGTAGCAAAAAGGTAACTTCTTAGGGTATGTCTAAACTACCAAGTTAAAACAATGAGAGCGTACATGCTGCAATGTGACTTTTGTTGTGGAAGAATGCCCAGATTTGGCAACTAAAAAAAATCCACCCTAGGAGAGACTTTTTTTTCCCTCCCCTCCCTTTATTGTCAACAAAGAACCAGTGTAGACTCTGCTATTTTTGTCCACAACTGGCTTCCACCAGTATCCCACAATGTGTGCTCTGATGGCTGTGCTCTGTATCTTGTGATCTCTGCTGCCCTGCAGGCCTGTGGCCCTGTCCCCTTTCAAAGCCCTGGGAAGTGTCTGACTGCTGAGTGGGCTGCTTCCTTTGGGGAACAAAGAAAGAGTAAATCATAAGACTGCTCCTCTTCTGCCCTGCACTAGGAACACAGCAGCAGATAGAGTGCTGCTGTAGGGAGAGGGGGAGAGGCTGCTGTGCTGCTCTCTTTCCTCAGCAAAGAAAATTCAGAGATACTCATGATGCTGCTCCTGGCAGCTGAGGACTGGCTGTGGGAGAACTTGGAGGGAATCCCAAGATGTGATCAGCTCTGCCTTCCGACAACACTGCACTTTGGGATATGTACCCATAGTGCATTGCTCACACGGCACATTGTTGTTTTGTCAATATTTGTGTATCGCTGTTAGTTTCGTTGTCAAAACTCTCTACTGTAGATATGCTCTTACCTTGGGAGCAGTGTCCGGGCCCCTCTGTCTATTAGGTCAGTGGTTCCCAACCTTTTTTAATACTATGGACTGGCAAACACATTCACGAACTTGTGGCGGAGTGGTGTCATTTTATTTGCATATTCATTATACAAATAACAAATATGCAAATCAAATGTTGCCAGTCTGCCAAAAGCCCAGAGCACCCCCCCACCAGCCCTGATCCCTAGAACCCCCACCCCTCCACTACTCCCACCCCCCCCCGTGCCAGCCACTGACCTGAGTCCCCTGCACCCAACCCCCCCAGTGGCAGCCTCCCACCCTCAGAGCCCCCATCCCATATGCCTCAGTGCCAGCCCCCCGAGCCTTAGAGTCCCCCACCACCAGACCTCCCAGTGCCAGCCTCCTGTTTCCAGAGCCCCACTGCACCCAACCCCCCGGTTTCCCTCAGTGCCAGCCCCCAATATTAGTCCTGTCCCCAGAGGGGGGGGCCCCCCCAGTGCCAGCTCTGCCCCCAGTGCCAGCTCCCCACCCCAGGCGCCCCAGTGTTAACCTCCTGCCTCTTAGAGTCCCCACTCCCAGAGTCCCCCAGCACTAGCCCTACGCCCAGAGCCCCCAGTGCATGCCCTGGCCCCCTCACCAAGCCCTGTGCTGCCTACCAGTCGCCAGCTGAGCACTGCTGCCCGGATCACGGTTGCCCTAAAGCTGCCATGCTGGGTTCTGTGCGGCCCTCCCCCCTGGAGCTGGTTGGCTGAGAGGTGAGGCAGGACACGTCTCTCCCGACAGCCATTGTGGGTGGGGAGGCGCTGGGCAGTGTATCCCAGCTCTGGTCCCCGGAGCCACGATGTCCCGGCAGCCAGCAGTATTCGGGATGTGAATGGTTTTACATCCCTCCTGTGTATCCAGATGCTCTGTATCTAACCAGGCCATAGGGCTTGTCTGCATCTGTAGCTGTGCCAATGGGAGGGGTGGTTCTATTGGTATAGGTATGCCACTTCCCCCAGATGCAGTAGCTAGCATGGGGGAGGGGGAATTTTTCACACCTCTGAGCCAGGTAGTTCTACTGACCTAATTTTCTAGTGTTGACCAGGCTTTCGGCCGTGTCTGTGCTCACAACTAAACAACAAAACTTGTTTTGTTAAAATGACACCTTCCCTCCTCCACTGTGAAAGACAATAGTTTTGCTGGTGACAATCATCAGTGCATTTTCTGTGCAAAAGAGCCACCAAACTGGCCATGTTGCCCGGTTTTGAGTGACACGATTGTGGAGACACAGCCTTGTCGCTGACCACTACCTAGTGTAGACCAGCAATGGGCCTCCATCTCTGTGGGCCGCAAGACTGTTGAAACCAAGCCGGTCTCCCGGGCGAGGGTAGGGTTGGTAACTGCGGTGCAGAGGGAGCGCCGGCTCTCACAGTCAGTGCTGTGTGCAGTGAGCGAGTACCTCGCTTCATGTGCCCTGGATTTACGTGTGTGTCACTTTAGTAATACCGGTAGGGAAAAAATGACAACTCTGCCCATGAGCAACAGTAAACAAAATGTCTAGTGGGCCACACACACAACCCTGACAGGCCGTGTGTGGCCCTCGGGCCACACACTGCCCACTGCTGGTGTAGCCAAAGCCTTTGATGACCCTCCTTGCCATACATCAGAGTGGTGTGTCTCCACTTGTAGTTACTTAGGCTGCCAGCCAATGTGGGGAGGGCCTGATGGGGATGTCTTTCTTCCTGCCGCACTCAAAGCAGATTCAGCAAGAATGGAGATTTCATAATATCCCTCCCTCCTAACAGGATAAGTCCCTCTCCGCCCCCCTTCTGCAGGGCCAGAACTCATGAGGGGAGGGTTCTCTTTGAATGCAGCGCTTTGCTCCTATAGAGCAATATGCTCCAGAGATGTGCAGGTGCCCTCCGATGTTTGTAATTACTTGAACGGAGCCTGTGATACTCCCCACTCTCCATGGCTTTTCTGTGTATTTCTGTGCAGACAATGACATCAAGAAGTGGCACATTTAGCTGGTTACTACAGTGAATTATCATTAGAACAGAAGCGAAATCTACTGAATGCATTAAAGCAATTGTGAATTATCTCTACTCTAATCGCTTGCACTGTAACCTAACCTGGTATAACCTAGCTCTTTAGTATTTGCACATGAAATTATCTCCCCTTGCCCAGAGCACCATAGTGAAACTGACCGAAGTCTGTCGATTGCGCTAGGTTGGGTTCTTCCACCTCTCCAGGAGGTGGATTAACTATACCAAAAGGAGAACTCCTGTCAGTGTTGATGACCTCCTTACTGAAGTGCTGCAACTGTGCAGCTGCACTTTTGTGGCTGTAGCCTTTCAAGCCATCAGCTACCAGGGATACCACTTAGATCTATTATTAGTTGTAACTTTTGACTACTTTGTATCTTGCATGTGGAACTGTAGTGACTAAGCTTACTCTGATGCCTGCGTTCTAGGTTGAAGGTGGCAGTAATGCTAACGCTGGCAAGCAAACTGAAGCGGGATGATGGTGTCAAAGGGCCCCGTGCATCCAACCCAGCTTCTGATTCGACGCGGAGAGTGTCTATTAGAGATAAATTGCTTGTTAAAGGTAATGAATCCTTCTGTTTAAGAGACTTGCTGTCTCATTAAGTATAGTTATTTAATCAACTAACAAAACTAAATGCTGTACAAAAGAGTTAAAGAATGCTTGTGTGCCCTGTGTGTTAAAGGAAATGGTGATGTCATTTACCTTCCAATCACTGCCTGTGATACAAAAGAGTAAAATACTATGGTTGTACTCTGCATTTTTTGTGACAGTACGCCCCGGGATGGTGTACTGGCACCTATTTTCCCTGCATAACTGAAATGAATTGCATTCCCCCCAGGTGTATTGGCACCTCTTTTCCTGGGGCGGCTGGGCTCCTGATGGAAGCCCACTGGGCTCTTCAAGGGGCCACGATGGCATATATATTTTGCTCAGTAACTTTGCCCCTGGAGTACCGGCACCTTTCTTCCTACAAAAGAAGCATGGTTATACCATAGTTAAACGTTTCATTCTCTGTCAGATGAATTTTCATAGCACCTTTAATGGCAACAGTTTTTTCAATTTAAAAATATATATTTAGATTCTTCCTCCTCCACACAATGGGTAAGTGATATAAAGTTACAGCGGCTGTTGTAACCATCCTTAACAAACTTTAGTAGACTAAGGCCAGGTCTACACTAGAGATGTGAAAGGGTAACCGGCTACCTGGGAGCAGCCTCCCTACCTGTGGCCTGATGCGAGCAGAGGGGACTACGACAACCCAAGTCGGCAGCCTCACGGTGGGGGGGACAGCAGAAGTGGCAGTCGGGGAGAAGGGTTGTGGGGTGGGAGTTGGCAGATCTCCGCCCTCCTCTGCCCCATGCTGCCATTTCTGGCTTGGGACTTGGCAGCCCAGCACGGGGTCTGGAGCAGCCCTGCCCATGAAATGCAGGCTGCTCCAGCCCATTTATGGTGGGCGGGGGGAGGCACTCCAGTCCAGCAGGTTGGAATGGGTTCCTGCCTCTCCCTGTTTCATCAGTTAACTGGCCAAACTTAATGTTTAACTGGTTAACTAATTAAACGCAATTTTACATTCCTAGTTTACACTAGGAGATTAGGTCAATTTCTTACTGCTGTGTGCAAGAGTTTGATCTAGTTCCAAGTAGCACATCCCCACTTGGGAGGCAACTGTCGACTTCGAATGATTATTATTATTAATGCTAGCCGTGAACAAGGACTCTGTTGTGCTAGGAATTCTGCAAACACACAACAAAAAGGTGGCCCCTGTCCTGAAGATCTTACAGGAGGAAGTAATTGTGGGAGCTAGGAATGTTGTTTTCCAGTTGTGTTGCTCTCTGGTCACTGGTGGCTGCTGTCATGGATGATAAGCAGTAATTAACACGGCTGCTTCTCCCCTGCTAATTGTTTCTGCAATTGAGGTAGCACAATTAAAAGCGCCATAATCTGGGAGCCAAACAGGAGTTACACACGTCATCTTGGGATAGGCACTCACTGATAACCCCAAGTTCTGATCTGTTCATCTGCTGCCTACAATCCCTAGGATAGACTGTTCTTGGGGCTTGCGCTGAACTTAATGTGATAGAAAAGGACCAGAAACAAAGCCCAGGGTTGGCGCAGTTAGGTGTGTGACAGTAGAGAGAATGGGCAGTAGGAATGTAATCAACTACCTGATAAGCTTAGGCTGTATCAGAGGCAGCAAAGGTGGGGGGGAAAGCAGGAGCTGGTGCTGTGGGGAGCCGGCTTAAATGTCGGTTCCTCCTGAACACTGTCTTCAAAGTGCATGGGTGGGGACGGGAGGCAGAGTTGCAGCGGTCCTGGAGCCAGCACCATTTGGGACTGCTCAGTCCCAGCTCATGCCAGGTCCGGACCTACCCCCGCTATGGCTCTGCAGCTTAAATGTAGTAGGAGCCGGCCTGCCTGCACGCCCGGCTCCTACTCCATTTAAACTGCAGAGCTGCAGCAGGGCCTCTTATCGACTAATCGTGTACTTGATACAAATTGTACCCAGGACATGATTAGTCAGTTACCTTCTTCCTAACATCTGTAATGGGGAGAAGTAGATCAGGTTGCCTGCTCCTGAGAAGGTATGAGGAGAAAATGGAGACACCTACTAGCAACTAGCATGAACTGAAAGATAAATGCAGAGATGAGGCAGATGTGCACAGTGGGGAGAAAGTGATGGAGGGAGCAGGTTGGGGCTCAAGGGGAAGTGATGTTATGGTGTCGTTGACGTGGGTCACTCACATCAGTGGGAGACAGAGTTAAGTGTAGAGCTGTGCATAACTAGGTCAATGCAAAGCAGCTTGTGTAGACCAGGGTTCATACTCTTGCCCCTTCTACTTGGCCACCTCTGTGTTATTCTCGCCATCTGTTCCTGGCACCTGACATACCGTGGGCACAGGCTAGCTTTCAGAGATTGGAAACGGCATTTACAACTTTGCTGTTCAAGTGTTTGAAAGCCATCACGTTCAGCTGAGAGGGGGAACTCATTTTTTGGAGTGACCCATCTTTTCATTTTTTGAAGACCACCTTTTGTGTGAGTCGTGACTGACTGGTTAAGATGGTCAGTGACTCAAAGGACGGAGCCAAAGACAGATTATTTTTGAGTGACGGAGAGGCCAGCAAACAAAAATATGAGAATTGCATTTTATAATAAAGTTACATTTATTCAATAAAATACCATGCTAGAGTGTCAGTGATGAAAGTTTAATATATATGCATATGGGACCATTTATACATTTTATTCATCTGTATTTTTTGAAGTAGAGAAAAATCTTACTTTTCACCACCTCTGCTCTTGTATATTTCATTCCGTTGATGAGATATTGACAAGATTTCAAGCTGCCAGATGTTAAAAAAGTGGAATTAATTGTTCTAGAGATTGTGCTTGCCCCATAAGCATTCTGATCATTTTTGTGGTTTTACAACCAGATTTTCATATTTTAATTTTTTTCCGTTTACTTTATGAAAGACTTCCCAAATTGGAAAATGATAAAAAGTGTATGTAAATGCACCTTGTGAATAAACTGGGAAAAACACCGAAATTAGTTTTTACTCTAATCCTTTTGTTACAGTAATCCTACTTGTTACTCAGAATAACGAGCAAGAAGATCATTGTGGTTGAAAAAGAAATAAATACTTTACATTTCCATAGCATTGTTCATCTAAAGATTGAAAAAGAGTTCAGTTATGAATTCATTTATCTTTTTATGTCTGCAGGAGGCCTTTTCTGACAGTCACAAAAGGCATTGCATGCTGAAAAAGGAATATATTTTTGTAGATTCATAGCATCATCTTACAGTAAAATGTTGCTTTTTTGGGAAGCAAGACAAGAAAAGCTTGAGGGTAAATTAAAGATCCACACTTAATGATGGGAAACTAAAATGGAATTACAGTGAAATGATCATTACAGTATGTGATAAATACAATAAAGCCCACATCAGTTAGTTATGGTAAGAGATTTTGGAACAAATCCGAAGGAAAATATTGTCTGGGCTGTATTTCTAGTGTTCAGCTTACAGAGGAGAGGTTTGCGCTGATACATTATCTAATTTAAATTTTAGTCCTTACTTGTACCTAATTTTCATGTGGGTATCTCTGTGGTGCAAGTAAACTGAACTTGTTCCAGGTTGCATATTGTGTGGTTTTTCCTGGATTAGACAGACATTTGTGCCTTCCATTCCTTTGCACTGATAGCCTGCAAGGCTTATTTCACTTACTGCTGCGAGTTTTCTGATCATTCAGTAGGCTACTGTTATATTGCATATAGGCGAAGTGTGTGGTTTGACAGCATCCTCTTTCGGGTAAGCATTTGGAAGAGGAAGAAGTTCTGTTTACATCTTTTACTCTAATTAAAAATGGGTATTGAACAAAATCTTTGTTGGACTTTACAAGTTCTCTTCATTTGTAATACCAATCCCACAATTTAATTATATAGCTCAGGGGAGCGAAACATCCATCCGCCTTCAATAATAGAGTTGATACAGTTTTTAGTAAGAAGAGTGGAAATGTTAATGTCAGTGTTACGTTATTGGTACTGGGATATGGAGAACGGAATTGCTTTGTCATAAATGTCAGAGACGTGTCTTGAATTCAGGCAGGTTCAAAGATGCACAAAACAAAATGTGATTTCCCTATATAAGTTGGACCTCCCTGGTCCAGCATCCTTAGGACCTCACTGGTCCTGGATGAGAGATTTTGCTGGACCAGGGGAGATTATTTCTGGCCCCCCTACTTGCCCTATCTCCCCCTTCCCCCACTCCTGGGCTTCCTGGCTTCCCCGGGCAGCCCAGCTGGACCACGCTTTGTGCTCCCAGACCCCCCTCCTTTCAGCGCTTCGTCCCCTCCCTACACCGCACAGGTACTCTCTGATTCTGGAACATCCGCGATCTTTTGCAGGACTAGAGAGTCCCAGTTTATAGAAGTGCAACCTGTATTCTTTTGTTCAGTAAAGGGGGATGAGGAAGGATCTCATCTAATTTTCAGGGCTCAGGTCTGAGCTTCATGCTCATGCGTATGTCAAATCAAGATCCTGCTTTGTGTTCGTATCTGTGTCATTGGGGGATTTTACAGTGAGGAGGAGGAGTTTACTGGTTAAAAGCTCCTGTTTTTGAAAAGAGTGAATTTATTAATGTTCAACTTGATCTTGTTTTCACATTTGTTAATGCTCTAAATTGTTTAAAAAGATTCATCGATTTGCAATTGACTCTGAAGGAGGGTTAGTAGTAGATTCAGGTTCTGCAATTGCTGCTCAGTTCTTATTCCCCATGCCTGCACCCCCAGCCAATTTTTGTGGTTTTAGAATGATGTTCCAGTTTTTGAAGTGTTTTTCACTTCCCAGTCCTATGAAAGGCTGACACAGATGGGGAACCATTGTACAATGCATGGAAAACACTGACACAGGCTCTAAGCAAAAGTAAAAATGAGAACTGGTGAGCGAGATCTCTCCAGTGTTTGTCAAGTGCCATGTCTAACAGAAAACCACTTTAATGACACACAACTTACTTTTCCTTAGAGTTATTGTCTCATCAGGTTAGATTCTGCACCAAAAATGTGTGAAAGCTTCAGCCAATAGCAATATTTTTGTGAAATCTAAAAAAGAAAATTCTATATTTTAGGTTGAGATTCAAACATCTGTTCTGCCTTGTGAGAATCTCATAACAGTAGCTGATACTTGTGACAGTACGTATACGTTTTCAGACTGATTTTAAAACCCCCCCACAGTTTTCTGTTTTCATTTCAGATTTTTAAAAAGGGGGTTCAGTTATAATAATTACTGCTTCTAATTGTGTGAGGCATTGTAGTGTGAAGAGTACATCCTCCACAAATGAAATTGGTTTGAATGGCCAGCTAGCTGCAATGTGTATATGTAGAACATCAATAGAATAGTAAAACAGCCACCAAGTTCTAGCGGTTAACACATTTGATTATTCATGTATTATGCATACAGCAAAGAAAAACTCATTTTATTAAATGTCTCTAACTTCTCATTATACTGTATTTGAACAGGAAGTTTGTTACATGCAGATATAGTATATGGCATTTTGCCTAATTGAATTACCAACTCCAGATGCATACTGCATATAGTAACTTGGTTCCACCTGATAAGTTTGACACGCACTTCAGTATTTAGTCTAAAAACAGATTAACGTAATTAATTTACTTTCAGTAGCTTATTTTTAGCTGTATATTATTAGTGTAAATACTGAGCTGGAATGGCTTCTTAAAGCGGAGGTCAGTGAGAGACATGGAGTTTCTGTAACCAGAGCATCTATAAATGTTGTCTTGCTGCTGTTCCATCTCTCAATTGCAAATTTACCAAGCTATTTATGGATTCCGCTTTGTCCTTCCGATAAATTACTCCACTCATTTTAATAGTTAGATGCTTGTTTTGAGAAATGTTTCTCATATTAGTTTTCACTAATTCTTGAACTATATTTTTTACTAATCTCAGCATTTCTGTTCAATTTTACATTCTCCATGTAATATTATCTGCATTTGATTCTCCTGTGTCCCACTTCTCTCTTGTAAATCTAATCTTTCTGTGAAACAACTTTTCATTGTTCACTTTCTGAAAGTCACTTTCCGTGCACTCCGTTTAAAATGGAGGTGGGCTTGCTTCCTGTGTAACAAAACATTGCACCATATACCAGTAATCACAAAACACGGCATGTTAACGTTCTGAGCCAAGATTGGGCAAGACAATGGTGGCAGTTAGTCAGGGTTAGCCCCTGGCAGCCTGCCGCTGCTATGTTGCTGCTCCCATTGGCCATGGATTGCCATTTCCAGCCAGTGGGAGCTGCAGGAAGGCCACATCTGCCTGCAGCTGCCATTGGCCGGAAACAGCGATCTGCAGTCAACGGGGGTGGGGATCGCCGGTATCTGCATCCGTGCAGGTAATAGTGGTGGTGGCCTGCCAGGGACTAATCTTGCCGGACAGGATCTCGCCTGCAGGCTGGTATTTGCCCAACCCTGTTCTAAGCTTTCTTAAAACCCCCCAGAAACAGCCCCACATGTTGTTGCTGTGTATGATGGAACTGTTTATATTCCAAGCGAAATTTCAGACATTGCATTATGCCACTAAATGAAAGGTTTGGGAGCAGTTTGAAAAACAACAGAAAGTTTTTTTTTTTTCTAGGCTGTTTAATATATTTGTTAGGTGGTTCCCTGCCTGTCTTTGTTACAAAAAGATATAATTAATGGCTGGGTAATTCCAGAGATGTCTGGTTTGGTTTATAGTGGTTATACTCACTTGGAACATCCAAACAGTGGTTAAGAAGGGGAACCTTTGCTAATAGATAACAAAATAAGAAAGTCAAAGTAGCTGATGTTATCATCAACAAAAATTACCAATGGAATATAGAAGCTGCTATGTTAACTCTGCCACTGTATTTATATGTACGTGTCGCTTCTTAGGGAATCAGAAATACTAGTCAGTGAGTTGATGATACAAATATCTATTTCTTGATATACTGTTTAGCTTGATAACTTTAGATTTTCCTTTATTTTAACGGAGAGAGAAAAGGAGAGACAATTCCAAGACTTCCTTCATTCTCCAGTCCTTACTCCATAACACATTGTGTGTTCCAGTGACTGTGCCAGCTCAAGTCATGAGTCTGATCATATTCTGGAAGAGAATTGGCATGACCATATATACCAAAGGAATACAATGAAAAAAATGAAAAAAAAGTGAACACATTATAAAACTGACAAATCAGATTTAGAACAGAAGGGGAGCGAGGGGGAGGGCTAGTATCTGAGAGATAATGACACTAGGGGTGATAATTGGGGAAGCTATCTTTGTAATGGGTAAGGTAATTAGCATCTTTGTTAAGGCCCATTCGTAAAGTGTCAAATTTAAGCATGAATGACAGTTCTGAGGTTTCCCTTTGTAGTCTGGTGTTAAGTCTCTTTGAAGTAAGATACATGTAGTAAGGTTGTTAAGACTATGCTTAGGTTGGTTGAAATGAAAAGAAACTGGTTTATCTTTGTGAAGGTGTCTGATTTGTGGGCATTAATTCTTTGGCGAAGTGTCTGAGAAGTTTGTCCAATATACATAGCAGAAGGACACTGTTGGCACACGATGGTATAAATTATATTTCTGGATGAACAGGAGTATGTATTCTTGATCTTGTAACTGTCATGGTTAGGTCCAGTGATGGTGTCACCAAAGTAAGTATGTGGACAAAGTTGGCAACGGGGCTTGTTGCAAGGGAAAGTTCCAGGGTTGGTATTGGTGTGGTATGTCCTGCGGTTGTTGGTAAGAATCATCCTGAGGTTAGGTGGTTGTCTATAGGAGACTATGGGTCTGTCTCCCAGAGCCTCTCGGAGTGTAGTATCCTTGTTCCAGTATAGGTTGTAGGTTATTGATAATGCGTTGGAGGTGTTTAAGTTGGGGGCTATAGGTGATGACAAGTGGTGTTCTATTATTGGTTTTCTTGGGCCTGTCTTGAAGTAGATGGTTTCTGGGTATTTGTCTGGCTCTTTCAATTTGTTTTTTATTTCCCTTGGTGGGTAATTGAGATTTACAAATGCTTGGTAGAGATCCTGAAGTTTCTGGTCTCTGTCAGTGGGATTAGAGCATATGTGGTTGTACCTAAGGGCTTGGCTATAGAGGATTACTCCTCAATTGGCCATTCAACTTGACTAGTGCATTCAGAATACACAGCCCAAATGCGTCACTGGTGCGGCTCAGAATCAAATGTACTGAAATACAAGCACGTAGACAATACTCATAACTTCAAACACAAAAATAATACATGCATACAGATAGCTTAACCATAACCAGCAGAACATAAGCTCTTCCTAGGTATTTTATTTGGCATAGTTTATAGAAGATTTGTTGCAAATATATAACAGTGGTTGCAACAGTGATATACGTGATCATATTTTAATCAGATAATGTCACACCTGGGGCATTAAAAAACATGATTTTCCCTGCTTATAGCATATACCATGCCATTCTTGGTTCCAAGGGATGGTGGAAGGCTTCAAAATATCAAATAAATATCTTAATGCTTAGGACACATACCCTGTTTGGGGCTTTCCCATCACTGAAGTGACATTTATTTTTCAGACAGTGAGCTTGCTGTGCATATGTTTTGGTAGCTATGCATTTTTATGCAAAGCATTTTATACTGACTTAATACAACTAGCAAATGATTTTGGTTTGAGAGGAATGTTGGTCTACTCTTTAAAAATGGCCTATAATTTTACTGCAAGCTAAAAAACTATAATTTTACTGCAAGCCAGTGGAATGACATGAAAGAAGGTTTTTTGTTTGTTTTTTGTTTTTGGCTGCCTATAATCTCTTTTCCTCAACTGTGAGGCTTACACGCAATAAGTTATTCCCCAAAAATAAACAAAACTTCCCCACTTGTAGGTGCTATGAACCTTGTATGTGGAGCTCTATTCTCTCAAAGATGTTCTTTCTCAGATACACCCTGTCTTAAAAAGAGCTATGTCACAGCTTGTTGCTTAAGCATCTATCCAGGGAGTATGAAGAGAAGTTGAACTTCGTGATAAACATCTCCAAATTTCAAGAAGTGTGGTATAAGGAGGGATTGAAGGAGATATCTTGGAACAGAGTAAATGATACCTTGAAAACAGTAAAATGTTGTTGTTGTTTGTGTTTTTAAAGTTGGTTTAAACTGAGCACATCTGTCCTGTAGACACATCTGTGTCTGAGCACACCTTTTTTTTTCACATGCAAAATGAAGCCAGCACTAATGGTAATCTTTCTTTTCTTTTCAACAGAGGTTGCAGAACTTGAAGCTAATTTACCTTGTAAGTATGGTGTTCAATTTTATGCATTTTAAGGAAAAGGATAAATAGTGTGGAGACAGCTTGCTTGTTTTCTGATAATTTTGAACAATGATATTTACATTATTTTGTGCAGATGGCAATGCAGATTCATCCTTTTTAAGCATTCAGTGGGTTGGCAATGTATGTATTTCTTCTAGGGGCTATCTGTTACTAACTTCCCTTCAAAACAGTAACAACTCTTTTTTTTTTTTTTTTTTTTTTTAATCTACACTGCTACAGATTTGGGGAAACTAAATTTTCTTCTCCAGTAATATTCTCAGGGATTAAAGGGGTTTCTGTTCTCTGAGTGGGGATACCTGCTGGTACCTTCTCCCTTTTCCCTCTCTGATTTGCAAGCGAAGTGGGATACTTAATTAAAGGACAAAGGAGAGTTAAACAGTTAACTATTTCTGTAAAACAGATTAAGTAGTAGTTCATCATCATTTTCAGGCTGCTGTCACTTGACACAATCACAAGATTAGAATATTGGGGATACTACTTAAAAAAAACTCCTGAGAGATGAGATCTGCATTTTTTGTTCTTAAAGGAGCAAGGAATGTTAGGTAGATTTGTTTAGTTTTGATGTGCAATTTATTTTGTGCTAAAATATTTAAACGTGTGCAGGGGTGGGAAGAGGTGTTAAAATATGCCGTGAGAAACTATTATCCATACCTGCATTTCACAATTATTATGATGATCAGTTGGTTACTTGCTCTGGGTAAAGATCTCACATGCCACCCTTTGGTGAATTATTAAGCAGATATCTAACCGAAGGGATTCTTGTAGAATCACAGCCAGCTGGCACCAAGGGGTCCCTGGGTAACAGACGTATTCTATTTAGTACAACACAGCTGTTGTTGCACTTTGTGGGTGTGAATAGTATTTTTAGTTAATGTGTTGTGGAATGCAGTGCAAAATAGTGTAGCATAGGCTGTAATGGACGTTACTGTCCCAGTTAGAAACCCTGATGTTCAAAAATAGTAACTCCTGACCTTCAGTGCCACAAAAGACATGGTCCGTCACATTAGGACTGTCCTTGTTAATGTTATAATAGTATCTTATGCCAATCAGCTCCTGAGTGATTTACAGTACACAGCAATCTTGGAGTCTGTTTTTCTTCATGGATACAAATGGTGTGGCAAAGGGAGGTTTTTAGAAAGTATTACATTACATTAAAACATAAAGGTTTGCATAGTGAATCAACAGTCTCTGGTTTGTGAAGGAAATAACTTGGGACACAGACCTCTGAGGAATGTAGTTCTTCCTTTTAAAATAAGAAACTTTCTGTAGCAGGGGGGGAAACAGAATTTTGCTGTTTCAGAGATGACAGACATCATATGGCCTGTTCTGGTGTTTAGAGAATCCCAGAATTGTACTTCACTCTAAAGCAGGGGTCTCAAACTCCCAGCCCACGGGCCAGAGCGTATTTGCAATCTGACCTGGTGGTCCATGGATGGCGTGTCTAAACCATTCCTTAAGCCCTGCCCCTTCCTGCAGGAGCTGCCAGGAAGTGGAGTGAGTGTACCTGCTGAGTGCGCTTCGCTTCCATGTGGCTCCCATCAGTGCTGGAGGACAGGGGGCAACTACTACTGCTTCCCCACACCGGGCCCCCCAATAATCCCCGAGGCTGGGTCCCTCAGGGGGCAGGATGTCATAGGGGGAAGAGGGCAGGGCCATGGTGGGAAGGGGTGGGGCATGGGGGACAGGCTGGACACCACCTCCTCTCCCCAGCCAGATTGCGAATATTCTCCAGCACACAGATGGCCTATGGGCCAAGCGTTTGAGATCCCTGCTCTACAGCCTGTCATACTTTTATATAAATCTGTGTTTAGTATTTGCATCAATTTATGACAGAGATTTCTCCCTGTTTGCTTGGGAAATCTTTTTCCTCTCCACAAGTGTTGAGGTTGTTTTTTCCCCTTCAAGTGCTCTTTTACGTGAAGAGGAATATTTGCAGTTGCTCTATCAAGACTTTGAAAATTACAAGTTAGTATTGGTCATTGTGCTTCAGGTCATTAATATGATCATGGTCCGAGGTTTGGTGGAAAAGTTATCCAGCCAAAGGTTTATATGTGTATAACCTGCCCAGTCTATTCTGGTCCCTTTTTGGAGCATGAGATACATGGGACTGCCAGAGGCTCATTATCCGACTGGGGAAGTCCACCGGTCCGTTTCAGTACGGCAGTTCCGTTTGACATTCCTTTAAGGAGACTGCATTTGAGGACAGAAAACCTTAAAGTGGAGTTGCCGCCTCCAGAACTTTGAGGGAAATGCTAGTGGTTCTGTATGTCCCACCTTTCTAGACTTGGATTATCTGTCAATGGCAACTATAATAGGACCTAATTAGCATTTATAAATACCCCATGGCCTACTTTCTTGTTCCGGTACATTTTTCCTTCTTGGTAACTGCAGATCCTAACAGCATGGAGGGTGATTTGATGACATGACTTCCATTGAACCCAAACTATTTAGGGAGGGGCATGAGAGTGATTGAGAGAGCCCCAGCTAATGAGCTCCCTGGAATGAAGGCAGAGATTGCACATTTGGGCCCCCCAAAATGGAAAGAGATGATTTTCATGACTTTTTCCCCCCTTTGCAGGTACGTGTAAAGTGAATTTTCCAGATCCAAACAAGCTCCATTACTTTCAGCTAACTGTAAACCCAGGTAATTTTTTTTTAAATGAATGGAATGGATTAGTATTAACACATGCTAACAAAGTTGTTCATGAGTGTGGACTGCTTACGTTCTATGGACAATATACAACTAAAGAAAGACAACAGATACTAGGCACTGATTTTATGGTGGGGCATATGGGAAAGTTTAAATGTTGATTTTTTGAAAAATGATGGAGTCTTAAGATATAAAGATCAGTAGAGGCTAGAAAGACTAGAAAGATGTTGAGGCGACATTTGCTACTTGTAATAGGCTGAAGCAAATTGCATTTGGCTCAGCTTCAGCCTTTAAGGAGTTTTTTAATTGCAGAACTAGACACTTGAAACTATTTTGCAGAAATAATTTTGTGCATCTGTCAGACAGCTTGCTTGTTTTACAAGTATCTCTTTACTGCAGACTTTTTTGGGGCAGTTAATGGAGAGATGACAAAATAGATGAGAAATTGAAAAAGTATTTCAGGAGTACTTTACAGATCTACTTGTTTCAGAAAAGGGTGCTCTGCATCTGTCTGTCTGTATGTCTCGTTATTCAAGAACTCTTGCTAAATGGGAAGAGCTAGGACCACCAAATTTTGGTAGGCAGCTTCCTTTATCATAACTTAAAGCAAGGTCAGGTTTGGCAGTGCTAGGACAATGGGATGTGCCTGGAATGGGATTGTTTCTCATCAAATGGAAAGGCGGGGCTGTAATATCAGGGACAGTTGTACTCCGGAATGACCACATGGGGGCAGCAAGCAAGCATGCCCCCACTACCCTGACAGCCCTGCAGAGCTGTGGAGCAGCTGGTGGCCAAGCACTGAGGCCCCCACCACCCTGGCTGGCCCAGAGGACCAACGTGCCTTGCTGCCATGGGCTGGCCCTCGGGAGCAATGCCAATGGCCAGACAGTGTGATCCCTGCTGCCCTGGGCCGGGCCGGGCCCTCCCCAGGCTTGGGGAGCAGCTGGACAGTGGCAACCCCTGCCACCTTGGACCGGGAAACCACTAATCCCCCCCACCACCACCACCCTCCCCAGCGATGCAAGCTGAGCTGAGTTCAGGGGTCCCTGTTGCTGGCCAGCAACACTGCAGCCCATTTCTGTGGGGAAAAGAAATTCCAGCTGCCCCCTGCCCTGACTCCTTCATCCCTCCCTCTCTTCCCTGACCACCCCATCCCCTGCCTCGACTCCTGCACCACCCCTATTCTCTGCACTGAGACCCCCAACACTGAACCTATGTCCCCACCCTTCTGCTCTGACTCTTGCACCCCCACAGCCCCCTTCCCTGAAGGACCTGAGCAAGGCCAAGCAAATCTTCTAGTAGCAAATATTAATAAGTGTGGTGTCATGAGAGCTCATTCTTTTCCCAACAAATATGCAACACAACGTTTGCCAGCACACTATGAAATAGATCAGTAATAAAAACCCAACTACAATTTTCAAAATGAAAAATGCATTTTTGAAACGTGCTGAGTTTTACTTACCGATTTGCAGAATTCATCATTTCCTGATGAGTTTCACAGTGAGATTCTGCTGTATAAAAATTAAAGCCACTATATTTGAACATGAAACAAAGACTGGGGCATATCCCCACATAGCTTTTCGGAAAGCTGGGTGGAATATTACCTGATTAAGAGCCTGATCAAACTCCCACGGAACTTGGTCGTGACCAGTGTTCCCTCTGCTCTTTTCCACCCATGTGTAGATTTCTTCCATCCATGTGCAGAATAAATTGTTTATGTACACTGAGGCGTGCAAATGGGGAGCAACAAAAAACCTAGGTGTGGACGCCCTGTTAATCAAATGCTGGGAGGCATCTGAATCTCTTCTGAGCGGGTGCACAAGTACACAGCTTACAAGGAACATTGGTCTTGACTGGAGATTTTGTGAAACTGTCTAACATTTAGCTGGAAAGCACAGAGTGGTGAGGTTCAGGTGGTAAGGTAGAGTGTGTTGTGATACCAACTTCTTTCTTCTAACTCAAGACTTTTTTTGTAGTTTTTAATTGTGCTGAGCTTTTAAGAGTTGTCTCTAATTTTGTGCCAGTCTCTGTTGCCGGTAAAGAACATGCTGATCAGCACAGGAAACATGTCTTATCAGTGGAAAGCACAGTTTAAACGTATGGTGCTATGAGAAATGTTCTGAATAGTAGTAACACTTCTAATGTGGTGTTGGTACCAAGAGTTAAACCAGGCAGACACTAGATGTCACTGTTGTTCCTCATTAGTAAAGAAAAAATAACATCGTTGGCAGTAGAAAAAATAACATCGTTGGCCGTAGAAATGTTGGCTCTTTTAGTTAAATGGACTGCTCATGCAATTTGTGGGTTTTTGGACTTGAAAATTTAGTAAGACTGCCCCACTGAGTATACTAGAACTGTTAAAAAAGATTGAATGTATTAAACATAACAAAAAGTTTCACATTAGTAGAGGGTATGCTCATTGGATACATGTGAAGGTCATCAAATCTGTTGATCTGTGCTAACTATTGCCCATTCACTTAGTGGGTGTCTTTTCATAATATTGTGGAAAATGTTAGTTGACTTTCTGTAGTGTCAACAGATCTAAGTTAACTATATGGTAACTGAAACAAAGATGGTTTTCTCTTTTTTTGTATTACACCTGAAGCAGCATAGGTAGTGCAGAACGCTTCTGTAACTGAAAACTGCAGCTAAAGAAGGAGACATGCCCTGTTCGTGTTCATGACAATTGTGCTAGCTTCGTTACTGAGCTGAAATTACATGGAGAAGGGTGATTTTATTCTTTTTAGTTTGCTAACCTAATTATAGCTGCACAGCTGAAGTCCTGGCTTGTACAATCTGATAAAAATACACATTTATTTTCAGCTGCGCATAATTCAGTTATCACACCTATGATCCACTGCCACTTAACTCCCGCGTCTGTTCATGTGATCATAATAGAAATACCGTTTTATATTAAAAGCAAAGAAGTCAAAAAGAACTTCCCAAATAATTATGGTTTTGTGGGGGGCCACAATGTTCTCTGACCGAGATAGCAGAGAGCTGGATAAGTATTTCTCCCGGATCTGTTCGGACTCAGACAGGTGCTTCAAAGGAAACTGTTACTGTAATACCCGGGGAACATTAAGCAAACTTGCCCATTCAGTTTGTGTGTCCAAAGCACTCAGAGTGCAGGTCATAGGGGCAGCTCACACTCAGTGAGCTGTGGTAGTTTAGTGGAATCTAGCATTTGATTACCAGAGTTAGAAGCGCATTATCGCCAGTGGTTCATCCTTTATTTTTTACTTTAAGTTCTGTGCCTCATTTGAGATGTAGTATCCTTGAGTCGTACTGACCATCATAGTTTGTCCTTGACAAACTCTCTTTCTAACAACGTTATAGAGGGCAGCAGCTACACGTGCCTCCGTAAATAGTCTGTAATGGAGATGGTTGTCTGGTCAGTTATCGACTTTCTAGCAATTAAAAGCACAAATAAGTGCTTATAAATAGGCTCCAAAATCTATACTTAGAATCCACAGTGAGACAGCTGAATATGGGCTTACCTTTCAAAATGTTGAGTATCCAGCAGCTACCTTCCACTTGAACTTTGGGCATCCAGTTTTGAACATTAAGGCCAAATTATCAGATTGAATTTTTATGTCAATAAAACAGCACTTCCCCGTGTTGTAACGGAATTATTCAAATTCAGTAATATCTGTTTTGATAGCTTGCTGTCATGAAACCCAGCTGGCTGCTGTCTCCATTTAATCAACAAAAATTAGTAACTGTAAGAATAAATGTATATGTTAAAGGTTTAATTAGCATTAGCAGCATTATAGCAAAAAAAATCAATGGGTGGAAGTTGGGGATGTATTGATTTTGTTACGATGGTTGGTATTTTGACGACGACTCCTTACTCAGAAAGATGGTGAAAATCTGAAATAATTTGTTGCAGAAAAGGACTGATAATTCTGTAGCAAGCTGCATAAGTTTAATCAGGGATGTTTTGTTGAAAGACTGTTCAGTAATGGTCAGGGTGGATTTGATTTAAATCATGATTTTAAATCACTAGTCAGGAAGACTTGATTTAATTATGGTTTTCTACATAAAAGTGCATTCTTGTTGGTTGTTATAACCTTAATACATATTCTTCACAACTCAGAGATAGATGTAGATTTCATTTTTACGAAGGTACACACTAGACATTTTTAAACAGTTTTTGATTTTGAACATTTTTCAGATTAGTTTTACAGCAATATCAGAAAATGAATGATTGGTTATTTCATTTAGCAAAGGTAATTGTATCTCCAGTTCAAAAGGCTAATCATTAATATTTGGAGTATTTTCTTGACATGCTGTATTAGGAGGAGAACATCACTAGACAGATATTTACATTGTTTTATTTAACTAACAACAATACACTTAAAAAACCAACAAATAGTCTGGTAGCACTTTAAAGACTAACAAAACAACAATGTTAAGTAGTCTGGATTTTTTTTCCTTCAACAGCAAACATATAATATTTTAACAAAACAAGCATGTGAATTTTTTTTAATTTAAGCATTCAGGTTTTTTTAAATCAGGTTTGATTTTGTCAAAGTTAACTAAAATAGTTAAATGAAATATTTAAAAAAACAAAATTAAATTGACTCTCTCAGCCTGGTCAATGTGAGAAATTTAAAATATTGGCTTCTGCAGCTAACTGAGTCATCTTCACCTTCATCTTTGTTTGTTCATAATCTGGAAAAGAACAAGCTTTCCTGCTTTTTCAGGTCCCGAACAATTTCTCAATTTGAAATTAATTAGTCCAAAGGAAGAAAATAGTCTTTCTATAGCAGCAGCAGAAGCTACCGAGTTGACTTGTAGGTTATAAAATTTTACATTGTTTTGTTTTTGAGTGTACAAATTGAGAGTTAGACTGTCACGGTAGAGTTTGCACTACAGTGCTTGTATGAAGTGGATCGAAAAATACTTTTATCATTTTCACAGTGCAAACATTTAATAAAAAATAATAATATAACGTGAGCGCTGGACACTTTGTATTCTGTCTTGTAACTGAAATCATTATATATTTGAAAATGTGGAAAAACATCCCCAAATATTTACAATAAATTTAAATTGGTATTCTATTGTCTATTATTATTTAACAGTGTGATTAAAACAGTGACTAATGATGATTCTGTAATCATTTGACAGCCCTAATCCGTATTCTTAGAGTGAAAATGATTGATACAGAAGTAGGGGGAGGAGGTCTCCTCCCTGTGTTTCGGCTTATGCTTTTGCTATTAAGGCCTTCAGATAAAGTTACAGAATGAAAATGGGAGGGAATTAAATATATGGTAATTGCAAGTATTCTCAAACTCAAGTGGTACAAAATGGATATTTAATACTTTTGCCTGAATGTTGGTCACTTGCCTGCCTGACAGATATATTCCTGTGCCTCATACAGGCTTCATATGGAGCAGTTCCAGGCATTCAGTAAAAAGTATTTTTATATAACTTTATCTTTATGGCTGTTTCCCTAATTATTTATTAAAACAAACAATTATGATGCTATTACTCTACATGTTTGTATTTTTAGGGCATAAATAGGATGTTGTGGTAGAAATGTATTTATTTTTATTAACCCAGAATAGTTATAGCACTACAACCTCTCGTGTGATCACGGTTGTACTTCTTTAAAGGTGCTTTAGATTAGGGGTTTCAAACGACAGGTCATGACCCAGGACTGTGTGGTGGAATGTCGGGCACTTGGTCTCATTGCTGCAAGGTGACCAGGTGACCATGGGGGTGCTAAGTCAGGCTTCCTGCCTGTCCTGCCACTGCAACAGGTCCAGCTCCTAGGTGGGGTTTTTTGTGTGGGGGAGGGGACTCTGTGCACTGCCCTTGCCCTGAGTCCTAGCTTTTCAATCCCATTGGCTGGAACCTGCTGCTGGCTGCTTCTAGGGCACAGCATGGTCTGCGGTGCCAGGAGAGGCAGGAAGCTGCCTTAGCCCTACCCGCTGCACCACTGGCCAGGAGCTGCTCCAGGTAAGCCCCTTCTGCCCCAGCCCTGATCCCCTCCTCCCTGAAAGCTGGAGCCCCCTCCTACACCCGAGAGCTCTCATGCTCAGCTCCATGCCAGAGCCCCCACTCTAGCCACATTATATTGGGTCACAGACATCAACCATGTTCTTCAACTGGGTCATGAGCAAAAAATGTTGAAGACGGATTCTTTAGATGAAGTAGTATATTCCTTTCCTATGTGGCTGTAAGCCAGGGGTGGGCAATAATTTTTGATGGGGATCACTCTAAGAATTTGGAAAGTGGTTGAGGGCCGCACTCTTCCACGATATTAATGGAGGAGGTGCGGGGTGTAAGATGGAGGGGGGTGCAGAAGGGAGCTTGGGGTAAGGGAGGGAGTTTGGGTGAAGGAGGCAGTTGTGACCTGGGGCACTGGACTGGGGTGCAGGGTGTTGGGTTGTGACCTAGGGCAGGGAATTGGGATACAGGAGGTGGTACAAGGATTTTGGTTGTGAGCTAGGGCAGAAGGGGACTGTGATCTGGGGCAGGGGATTGGGGTGCTGGATCTGGGAGGGGATATGGTTGCAGGAGGGGGGCAGAGGATTTGGGTATGTGAAGTGGGGGGGGGGCAGAGGTTTGGGGAAGGGAGGGACTGGGGTGCCAGAGGTAGCCTGTGTCTGGAGAATTACCAGCCAGCAGCCATTCCTGACTGAATCAGCCTCCCTGCCTGCCCCGCCCCCGCACAGGCTGCAGCCATGTGCTCTGGAGCCCCTTGTTCTTCGTGGCTGCTTGTTATTAACACACGCAGTTCCCGGCCAGAAACTGGCCAATGGAACTGTGCTGGGGGCGGGAGCAGTTCCTAAATCTCCCCCCCCCCCCTTCCCTCAGCATTCACAGTTTTTAAAGAAAAAATGCCCCAGTGTCACGTTTCTGAGCAGCATGCGGGTGGGGCGAGGCAAGTTGGGAGCCTGCCTGGGGCTTCCTGCAGTGTCCGCGGGCCGGATCTGGTGGCATGGTGGGCCAGCTACAGCCTGTGGGCCATATTTTGCCCAGACCTGGTACAAGCTATACCTTTCTAAGGATCTGAGATTCTACTGCTATAACTATATCAGTATAGTAGTTATTGGCAAGTGCTCATAAAGTGTGTCTTGCTGACAGATTTGAATAGTGAGATAGTACTGGCTTTCTCTATCTGCTCAGGGAAGGGTGCTTTATACAGAGATGATAGTGTGGAAGAAAGAATGAAAGCAAGAAAAGTTAGACATGTAAGGCCGACAGGAACACCTCAACTCATGAAAAGCAGGACTGCTAAGAGATTTTCAAATGTCATTTTAGTAAAACGACATTTTAAAAAAATATGGTGTAAGCGTAATTGCAGTGTTTTAAATGATGACGTGATTATCATTATCTCTGCAATGATAATTGAGCTATATCGTCTTTGTGCTCATATAACATTTATTTTTCTTTATTTTTTATTTCTTAAATAGATGAGGGTTATTACCAAGGAGGAAAATTTCAGTTTGAAATTGAAGTTCCTGATGCATATAACATGGTGGTGAGTATCTGTCATTTTTCTCACTGGAGACAAGGTGGATGAAGCAATCGCTTTTATTGAACCAACTTCAAGTTCTCCCAGATCTTAAACCAGAGCTTGGCTTTCTGTTGTCGTTTGCGTTTTCTTCACATAATGGCATTTCAGATAGAACTCCATGTTTTCCTGTGTTACAGAGAAGACTCTTCCATATGTAGTGATGTCACCAGTCTTATACTTTTGTCGCTAAGGTTTCATAGAAACGTTCCTTTGAGAGGGCACGTCTACACAGCAACATTATTTCGAAAAAACGAGTGTTATTTAGTGCTCTGTTTCTCCATAAGTGCTGTGTAGATGCTCCCAATTTTGAGAGAAGCTATGTAGCTCAAGTTGTGTAGCTTATTTCAAGTTAAGCCCTGCTGTGTAGATGTGCGCCCAAAGTGAAAAGATCTGCTCTGTAGACTGTTTGTTTGCAACAGGCTGGGACAGCTTGCTCAGGCGTACAAACGAGAAGTAACACCAGGCATGTGTGCAAGTTTCCCTCCACACCATGAGAATTCCTTCTATTACTCCTGAATGTTGGATCCATGAGGTGCCTCTTCTGGTAGGGGAAAAGTCACTTCCAGATAGATGCACAGTGTGCCAGTCTTTCTCCTGTAGGACACACA
Organism: Pelochelys cantorii; assembly: GCA_032595735.1. NCBI lineage: Eukaryota > Metazoa > Chordata > Testudines > Trionychidae > Pelochelys > Pelochelys cantorii. Next base: position 72,056,256 of record CM064332.1, read on the forward strand.
CATCCTGGGATTTTTGCCTCAAGCAACACCTGTGAGAGCAGTCCATGTGTCACTTCTAGCCAGTCACCAGGAAAACAAGCACCCCCTGAAACAGCTGTCCTACTCCAGGAGCCCGCCCTGAGAAGACCGCATCCAGCAGAGTGCTGGGAATGCATTTCAGCAGCCTAAGTGCCGATAGCCGTGACCACGGCAAGCTCAGCACAAACAGCCTTGGTGGCAGCAACCACAGTACGGGTACCAATGGTTCTGGAGCCTTTGGCCCTCATACCCAAGACTGGCGCACAAGCTGAGCCAATGCAGACCACAAACAGCGTATGTCTACACAGCAAAGTTATTTCGAAATAACAGCCCTTATTTCGAAATAATTTTCCTAGCGTCTACACAGCCAAATCGCTATTTCGAAATAAATTCGAAATAGCAGAGCGCTTATTTCGAATTTGATAAACCTCATTCCACAAGGAATAACGCCAAATTCGAAATAGCTATTTTGAAATAAGCGCTGTGTAGACACTTGTATCAGAAGAGGGGGCCTCCAGCCTTCCCAGGGTGCCCTGGTGGCCACTCCAGCCTTAACCAAGAACACTTCTCTCCCTCCCCGGAGCCCTTAAAGGGGTTGACTCTGGCCATAGAGCCTGTGCCAGCTCCAAGCCTGCCAGCCCAGGGCCAGCAATCATTGCCCCTGACCCAGTGGTCCAAAAACATGAGCCAGCAAGCCAATGGCAGCCAGCCCTCCACCGCTCCCCAGGAGCAGTCTGCCAGCTCTCAGCAGCCTGCCAGGGCCTGGAGGAGGCGGGCGCCTTCCTGTCCAGGGTGGAGCTCATGGACCGTATTCATATTTGGGGGGGATGCCCCCAACGTCCATGATCTCCGCACTAGATGGAGGAACGTGGCCGTCTATGGTAGGATAACTGCCAGCCTGGCCACCAAAGGCCACATGCGGACCCAGGAGCAGGTTTGCATGACAATCAAGTTGGTCCGGCGAGACCCCCAACACTGAGCCCTGAGCTTCTCCTCCCCCTTCTTCCCTTTGCTTCCCCCTTCCAGCTCCCTCCTCCCAGGTTTCCCCCTCCCCTCTCACACTGTCTCGTTCTCCCCTCTCCCGCCTCCTTTCCCCAGTCTCACCAGAGTTTCATTCCCTCCCCCCCAGTTTTGTTAAATAAAGAGAGTTTGTGTTTATGAAAATACATGTATTTTATTTGACATCAGGCAGGCGGATTAGGGAGCGGTAAGTGGAAGGACGTGAGGGAGGAATGAGGCACAAGCCCCCAGTGGGGCAGACCAGGGAGGCTCTTAGTGCTCCTCAGGGTGGAAGCTCTTCCGCAGGGCCTCCTGGAAACTGACAGCCCCCCGATGGACCTCCCAGATGGCAGCCTGCAGAAAGTGCAGCCAGGCTTGCAGCAATGCATCCAAGAGAAGCACCAGATTGCCCAGGGGCAGCTCTGGCTCCATGTTGCAGAGTGCTGTGGTGTCCCGAGTGAGGGCAACCAGAGCACGCAGAGACAAAATGCTTTGCTGTCCCTCATCGAGGTAGGCAAGCAAGCAGGGAAACCTGAGAACTGGCTGTCTGGGGGGCGGTCCCTTTAAGCACAGCCTCAGGCAGCAGCCCCACACAGTAAGTCCTGACCTGGTGCCCTGCTGGACCTGGTTCCAGCCAGCCTTAAATGCGATTCAGTGTCTACTCAGTGGGGATGTGCTATTTCGAAATGCATTTTGTGTGTAGATGAGTTATTTCGAAATAACACTGCAGTGTAGACATACCCACAGAGAGTTAGCTATCGAGTGGGCTTCTCCTGCAAGGAGGAGCCTAACCCACCACTCCTCCAAAGAAAACTCCTCTGTTGGGTTGAGGACAGGAGTTGCAAGCCAGAAGCTAGTGTGATGCAAAAGAAGGAGCTGGTCCAAACGTGAGCACTGGTTCTGGCAGTTGAAGCCAGTTGCAGATCTGAAGTGTGGCATGGAGGAATTGACACCACTGGAACCTCCACATCAAGGCCACCGCATTCCATGGTGCCACTGTTTGAGACAGGATATCCCTTGTCCCCTCTGCTAAGCCATTCACTTCACCGGCACCAGATAGGGAGGCCTCTGAGAATTGGTATCGAGGTCCATGAGACATAAGTCACAATGAGCTGGCCAACTGCAACCAGTCCGCTATTGCCACTTTTTTGCCTGCGGTAGCTGAAAGCTCCTCTTCCTGAGGTGACCCTGGTTGCTAGTCAGCTCCAGCGAGGCCCACGCTGACACGTACTCAAAGAACAAACTGTTACTTACCTACAGGGACTTTGTTTCTTGGGGATGTTGTCACTGTGGCTCTGACGACCAGCCCCTCTTTTACAGTCCTCCCGTATGGTATGAATTGCGGGGGAGGGCAGGAGATGCTCTGCTCTTCACGCCTTGGTATGGGGATGTATGTGGGGCTCCAGGGCGCTCTGATCTCACGGTGTGAGGTGTATGTGCACCTGCTGGGGGAGCCACGCTGGCAACCACATCTAAAAGAATCACACTTACTGTAGGGCAAGTAACCTTTGAATTAGACAGCCTAGCAACTGAGGGTATGTCTACACTGCATTCCTCTTTCGAGAGAGGAATGCAAATGCAGACAAACGAAATTGCAAATGAAGCGTGGATTTGAATTTCCCGTGCTTCATTTGCATAATCGCGTCCGGCCGCTATTTCGAAATACCCTATTTCGAAAAAAGAATTTCGAAATAGCGGCTGGAAGTGATTATGCAAATGAAGCACAGGAATTTCAAATCCACGCTTCATTTGCAATTTCGTTTGTCTGCATTTGCATTCCTCTCTCGAAAAAGGAATGCAGTGTAGACATACCCTGAAAGAATGCTGGCTATCATTCCTTTTAAAACGCAAGGTTGTGCATGGCTATGTTTTCCCTCTTCATATGCAAGTGCTTTGTACTGCGGAGTTCTAAATTTGACATTCAGTTCCATAGCTGTGGATCATACAAGAACTTTTCTGTTATGTTAATTCAGTGCTGCAAAATCATCATCTGTGTCTCTAATTCCTGTTGTGCCTGGCATCATCATTTCTATTTTGGGGAAACTACAACTGAATATAAGTGGAAAGAAGAAAAATCAAATCTGTTAAATCAATTTTTCTGTAGTAAAAATGTGATTTACTGGAATGTTATGGACATGGTGTTCTACGGCCAGACAAAATGTCTAAATAAAGACTTATTGATTAAAAATCTTTTCCATGTGGTATCTGATCAGTACCTTGTAGACAAGTTTGTGGAGCATAACAATGTAGACTTCACATGTTTTATATACACTGCGTTGTCACACTGCTTTGGCTTCCTTGGCTGTGATCATTAATCTTTAGCTGTTGCTATCTGATGACAAAATTATTATATAGTCTGAAATTTTATATCCAGTTTTTGTCAGTAATGTTGGCGTAATTTTGAAGAGAGCAAAGAGATGTTTAGAGTAAGTTCTGCTCGTTCAAAAACAATAAAGGAAAACTGTCAGGAAAAAAATTTGGCTCAAACATCAGGTTTTGCAGAAACTTATTTTTGAAAAATCTAAGACCAATCGAATGGATACAGGTTTAAAAACCCACTTTTCTGCACAGTTTGCAATCCAGACTTTACAACATTTTTGTAAGTTCAAACCAATGTGACATTGAAATAGACTAAAAACAAGAGTGAAAATTGGTCTGTTTCCATTATCTGAACAGCTAGCTCAGTGGTTTCAGCATTGGCCTGGTAAACCCAGCGTTGTGAGTTCAATCCTTGAGGGGGCAGTTTAGGGATCTGGGGCAAATCTGTCAGGGATGGTACTTGGCCCTGCTGTGAGGGCAGGGGTCTGGAGTCGATGACTTCTCAAGGTCCCTTCCAGTTCTATGAGATAGGTATATCTCCATATAAAAAAGAATTGTATAGATGTTGGAACGTAAATGGATTGTTTACATTTTTAAAAATTTGTCTCACTTTTAAGAAAAATACCTGGTCATGGGCATATGCTTAAATTCACTTCAGTCCTGTTGTAGAAGTCCCCTACACGAAGCAGATCTGCATGCAAGTAAGTGTTTGCAAAATCTGAGTCTAAGTTCAGGGTTTGTACTGTACCTACAAAAAACGTGTTTTACAAACTTATGTTCCAGTCACGAGTAAGGTTTTGGAGATCACTTTAGGGAGTCAAAGGAAATAATGCTCTTCCTAGGCCTGTATTCGCAAGGCTGGTAAAGGAGAGCTGACCTCACTGTTGGCAAATGCAGTGCTTATTTGAAGTACAGTGTTCATCAGAATAGGAAATACAGGTCACCTGGAGACAGGGAATATCTGGACTTCACCTGGTTTCTAGTTTTTCATTATCTCACCTAGTTTCAGGGAAGATTAAAATGGTTCAGAATGTGAAGCTGATCATGTGTGATCATTTCAACAGGCGGTCTTGGGGGAACAGTGGTGGTTGTGACTTGTGAGACTAAACTGTCATGTCAGAAAGCAATTCTACATCGTTGGAGTATTGAAAATGTGCCAGTGCGACCCTTGGGTTCACGGCTAATGCTCAATGATGGAAAGGGTACCAGTCTGAATTCCTCTTTTGCGTATTAGCACATGATTTCTGTTGCATTCCCAGATCCGCACCTTTGATTCAGAATACTTTGAAAAGCTGAAATTTGAGAAGCCATTTATTCTGTGCTTCACATTCTTAATAGGCTGAGTCTCAGAGAGCATGTGGTTATATTATCTGTAGAGACTACTAAATCATAAGACTAGCTTATATTACATTGAATGGGGGATGTAGAGAGGTGTTTGGAAAAGGTATGTTTGAAAATATTCTGTGTGGGAATTAATATATTACTCCTAGGGGCATTCTGCACCAAAAAAATTAGGAAATTGTTCAAAGTAGTTAATTAAACTAGTTAATTTTACACTAGTGTAAAATTGTTTTACACTATTTTAAAATTGTTCAACGTTTATTTGTCAGAATACACCACCATATGATGCCAGTTTCACTGACGTTGGTAATTTATTTCAAAACACCTGTTAACATGTCTGTAACAGTACAGACGGACACACAGAAATTCCCCCAGAAGAGTAAAGAAACCTCTGTGATCTACCAGCTTGCTTCTCTGTTCCCTCTCCCCCTCCCCAGAGCCCAGCTGCCAGACCGCTCCCAGCCAATACACCTGAACAACCACCACATAGCCCAGCCCGGATACCTGCGCTCCCTACTCCCAAGCCCAGCTGTGATCCCTGTGTGTGTAGCCCAGGCACCCTTTCATCCCCCCCCAAGCCCAGGGATCCAGATGGAGAATCAGACTGATGCTTGGTCTCAGTTTCCTGCATGCCACCCTCTCTTTCCCTCAAGGCATGCTGAGAACTACAACTGTCAGGAAACCACTAATCCCCCACCACCACCACCACCCTCCCCAGCGATGCAAGCTGAGCTGAGTTCAGGGGTCCCTGTTGCTGGCCAGCAACACTGCAGCCCATTTCTGTGGGGGAAAAAATTCTGCAAACACAATGTTCATTTCTGCAAAATGCTGTATTGCGCAGTGGTGCAGAATTCCTCCAGGTGTGCGGACTAGGAGGTTTGGTTAACTGCCATAGCTGTGTGTGTAAGTAAGTAAAAGTATTTTTTCTTTATTTCAAAATAAAACACTAAGTACTTAACATTTAACAACAAGCTGTTTGAAGGCATATGCAGAAGAGGTGTTTGTGATGAGGCATTCCATATGCGTTATGGAAATATGCTTATAATATGGATATTGCATAACTGAAATATGCTTTATGCAAAGTACTTCATGTAACATATCATTGGAAAGGCTATAATCTGCTGAATGTGTATGTCCTTTTGTATGTATGTATTATTCCTGTATTTGAAGTTAGAAATATGAAGTATAAACTTGTGTTACTAATGTAGTCATGCTAAGTGAGGGCCGTTAGTAATATTCAAGGAACTTAATGGCCCAATATTCAAGACAGTGATCTGTGAATAGATTGTTCTTCTGTTAACCTGGGAGGAGGGACTGTGGGGGTCCTGCCAAGATGGGGCCATGTCACCTGACGCTGAGTTCCATCTTGAATGCTGTAGTTTTCCTCAAGAGCAGAGGGCAAGTTTAGACTGAACACAGAATTCCTGCCTTTTGCAAAACCTGTTTAAGAGTGGAGAATAAGGTAATCCTGGTGGTCATTTTTCCCTGGCACCCTGCCTAAGATGACTGCTAGAAATAAGGCTGAACTGGGTTAACTGGGTCCAGACTGGAAGAATACCTAGTCTTTGAAGATAGGACAATTTGTTGGGTGAGATATTACATGTAACTACAGGTTGAACCTCTCTAGTCTGGCATTCTCTCGTACGGCAACATCCATGGTCCGGCATGATTTTAGTAAGCTGGATGTCTACTTATCATGGGGGTAGCCAAGTTTCCCATGGTCCCATAAAGTTTGTTTATAGTCACCTGTCCTGTTTACAGTCCTGTCCTGGCTCTCAGTGTTCTGTGCTGTTGTTTAGCTCTAATGTACCCTCAATGTTTTCAAAGAGCCCGGTAAGCAGTGGAAATGTTGGTAATGCTGCTAGACAATATTGACCTCCCATAGATCGGCAAATTCTCTGGTTCGGCGCTAATTAGGTGCCAGGGATGTGGGACTAGAGAGGTTCAAGCTGTAGTTTCTTTAGTTTATTAAGCTTAATTTGAATGTTCTGTTTTTATTTTGCTTAGTAACCTACTTTATTCTGTGTGCTGTCTTTTATGAACACTTATATCCTACCTTTTATAATACTTTATTAATAAACAAAAGTGATTTTATTAACCCAGTGTAAATAATTGTTACCAAGGCAAAGGAGCCTTTGCATATCTCTATACATTGAAGGCAAATGTCATGAGCTTACACTGTATAAATCTCTATACAGCGTAAGACAGATTTATCTAGGACAATTATCGATAAAAGGAAATCACACTGAAAAGATTCTTTGCTCTTCCTCCTCCTGTTTACAAAGACTAAAACTGGAATATAGTATTGAATGGGAAAGCAGCAGTGTTGCTATAGCTTTATATCCTGTTCTGCTCCATTTAGACTGCTTCATAAGGTATTTTGACAGTTTGCAGAACTACCAGATTAGCGTAAGTACTTGGACTGAAGTTGCCTATATTTAAATTTTAGCTTCTAGGAACTGTACAACTCATAATGGTTTGTTAGTGATTTAACTTATTTGAAAGGCTGGCGTTGTAATCTCTGTTTGTTTTGTGTTTTGGCAGCCTCCAAAGGTAAAATGTTTGACTAGAATCTGGCATCCGAACATCACAGAGACGGGTGAAATCTGTTTAAGGTAGTTAACAGTCTTCTTTTATTGTGACTTCAAAGTTTTTGTAGTGCTCATTACCCATGTATGTAATTCTCACTTCAGCACCAGCAGGCAGATATGTCTCAGACTTGCATTTGATTCTTAGAAGCAAAAGAACTTCCTTGAAAATATATTAGATCAGGGATGGGAACTTCCAGCCCTCTGCTTAATTTCATCCTGGCCCATGGCAAGTCTCTGCCCCACACGCTGGAAGCCCTGAGCCTTTTCACCTCCCACCCCCTCACTGGCTGAAACAGAGTATCATGGTCAGCTTGTGGTGAACAGGGAGGCTCCAGCCTGCCTTAGCCCCTCTGGGCCACCAAACAGGAGCTGCCTGAGGTAATCTCCCCCCCCACCCCGCACTCCCTCTTGCATCCCCAACCCAGCCCCTTCCTGCATCTCAATCCTCTGTCCCAGACCTGAGCCTCCTCCAGCACCCAAACTCCCTCCCACAGCCTGTACCCCCACACTGACCCAAGTTGGGATACCTCCCACATCCTAACTCCTTCCTATATCTCATGCCCCAGACCCCTAACCCAGCCCTGAACCGTCTCCCACACCCAAACTGCTTCCCAGAGTTACACTCCCACCCCAGTTTCCCAGCCTACTCCAGCACCCATAACTCCCTCCCAGACTCCTCAATCCCAGCTCCCCCCCAGAGCCTGCAGCCCCCAGTCAGAAACCTCATCCCTCATGCACGCCAATTCTCTGCCCTTGCTGGAGCTCTCTTCTGCACCCTGAACTCCCCATTTCTTGCCTATGCCTCCATGCTCTCCCCATGGGGCTGTGTAGGGCTGATTTTTTTTCTGGTAATCAATAGCCTCTGCTAGGAAAAAGGTTTCCCACCCATTTTAGGCCACTGTGATAACATGCTCAGCAATTCTGTTTGGTATCAGTTTGAAACCAAGATGTATTTTTGATTCAGAATAAAAAAAGATAATAAGTGCATCTCAATCAAATAGGTACGCTGTAGTGTCCAGTATCCTTTTGAATCCACCCTTCCAAAATAGAAGCAATGCCCTCTAATTATTCAGAAAGCAGAGTCTTTTAGAATATCTTCCAAATTCTGTTGAATAACATTGATTTCCTATACAGTTCTGTGTGCTTTTGACTAAGACCTGGCTTTCCAATCATTTACCTAACTACTATGTTGTAGGATTTAAAGGACTCTGTCTCACTGCGTGCTTGCTATTGAAATCTCTTACAGAAAAGAATAAACTCTGAACTGGCTATGCATGATACATTTCTCCTACAGCATTGCTATTAGAGAGAGACAGAGATTGAGCCTGAATCAAATTAAAGGAGTTTAGAATTTTCTTATGTCTAGAATCTGAAGAACCCGTGTTCTAATTTAGCATATGATGTAACTATTTGCATTTGATCTTATACTTTCATCCTTTCCAGATAAAGCCAAAGGTTATTTTTTCACAGTAGGAAAATAAATAGCTTCTATATTTGTAGTGGTTAAAGTTAATTCTGACTCAAATTAACAGGCCCTATTCTTCCTGAAAGTCTTCTACTTGGAAAATTCCATCTATGTCCTCCCTAGCACTACAGTCTTTCCTTCAGTCAGCATCTTCTGCAACCCGCAATTAGATTTTGATCAGTGACCCAGCCTATTTTCACTCTGAAGTACTGGTGAGACTATAGACATAGTTCACCTGCCACCTTTTGTGTTCCCTTTCCATTTCACTTTTTCTTGCTGCTCTTGGCATAGATTCAGGTGTTTTCACCAGAGCAACTCCGATTCTGTTATTGTAATTATACTTATTATTACCAATCTGATAGCTTGCTTTGATAGGATAACAAGCCTTGTGGACAAGGGGGAAGTGGTAGATGGAGTATACCTAGACTTTAGCAAAGTATTTGATACAGTCTCACGTGACCTTCTTATCAATAAACTGGAGAAATGCAACCTAGATGGGGCTTTTCTATAAGGTGGGTGCATAACTGGTTGGATAACTGTTCCCAAAGAGTTGTTATCAATAGTTCACAGTCATTCTGGAAGGACCTAACAAGTGGGGTTCCACAGGGATCAGTTTTGGGACCGGTTCTGTTCAATATCTTCATCAACAATTTAGATAATGGCATAAAGAGTATGCTTATAAAGTTTGTAGGGTGATACCAAACTGGGAGGGGTTGCAAGTGCTTTCGAGGGTAGGATCATAATTCAAAATGATCTGGAAAAATTGGAGAAATGGTCTGAGGTAAATAGGATAAATTTTAATAAGGACAAATGCAAAGTACTCAACTTAGAAAGGAACAATTATTTCATGCATACAAATGGGAAGTGGCTGTCTAGGAAGGAGAATTGCAGAAAGGGATCTAGGGTCATAGTGGACCACAAGCTAAATATGAATCAACAGTGTGACTGTTGCAAACAAAGCAAACATCATTCTGAGATGCATTAACAGGAGTGTTATCAGCAAGATCCGAAAAGTAATTCTTCCGCTCTAATCTGCGCTGATTATGCCTCAATTCAGTCACTCCTAACCAAAATATAAAAATTGTTTGTAGAACATGGTTTAGTGTATTCCTCAGATGTTTGTGAAACTTATTGGAACTAGTTTCTGACACTTGTATATTGGAAGCTACTGTCTCTCCACTTTTACTTAGTTCAGGACTTTGGTTTTTCTGCAAGAGTTGACCCTATCAGTTATTCCCTTAAAATGCTGCTTTTGCTGTCAGCTAAGGAAAAACAGAATCCTGACTGTTCAGTCTTTGTGGATATGGTAAATGGAAGAGCTGCTTTTCCAATTGTTTACAAATTCATAGGTATTGTGTAGTGTGAGAACACATTACTAATACAGAAGCTTAAATAGATTTGCAAAAGTTTTTCCAAGACATCTGTACAGAAAAAGCTTTTTCACGTGTAACATAGGACACTGAAAAGTTTGGACAAGAACAGATACGCAGCTTGGTTCCAGAGCTTTACAGAAAAAGGCTTTTGGATATTTATTTTATTTATTTATCTAGAGTAATAATAAACAGACACATACAGAAGGTTTTATGTGGCTAACATATAATTAATACTGCAATAATATTCCAAGAGCATTTAAATAATTCAGTCAAACAGGATCTCAGCCAGCTAGTTACTTGCAAACAACCCCCTCTTTTCTTCTCTTTGCCATTTTGGGAAGCCTACGCTTCACCATAGCCCAAACCGATGTCTTGTGCAGCATATCCAGAAGGTCGCAAAATTAGCTTATTGGGGGAGAGTGGCAAAACGGAAGTTCAGAGAAGAGCTCCATAATCCCAACAATTTTGCAGAGAACACCCTGCCAGCAGGTCTTTCCCTCCTTCCGTTCCCCAAATCTTTTTATATAACGAAGGGGAATCAACTCAGTGAGCCTTTCTAGCAGGAGATGTCCTCATTCACACCCACTCTCCCCATCTCCTTTGCCCACTCTTGCTTGTTCAGATCTGCTACACTTGGGCACTTTCTCATGTACTTCCCTACCCCTTCCCCCTCACACTGTGCCCCATTTAGCTCTTGAAAGAACAACTAACATTTTGTTTAGAGCTACAAGCAGTCTCCATTCCCAAGGTGTGCTTACCTCTCAGGTTCTACTGTAGTTCACTGTGCTACTGAAATAAATCTTGAATCATACAGTGATAATTAAAATTTTCTCTTTATCAAGGCATAGCAACAAGACTAGCACTACGGCAACGGTAGATGAAGATAATTAGTTGAGTAGCACAGCGGATAAGTTCAAGTTGCCTGGTGTCGTTACTAATTGATTTTAGGAAAAACAAGGCATTTTAGTGCAGGTTAATTTTCTAGAGTATCTATACTTAGAATGCGGCATAATCACATACTTAGTTCATCGTTGTCATGTAGGAAAGCTGTGATTATTGAATCATAGTTATGTATGCAGTCTGTTAACTCTAATTTCGGGAATTTTTGGTGGGGGTGTTTTTAAGATTTTTGTTGTGTTTTAAAAACAATGAGTAGTCCTGTGGCACCATAGGGACCAGTCTCCAAGTTGCCACAGGACTACTCATTTTTAAAGTGACAGGGTAGCACAGCTGCGCCTCTGAGACTTGTTGTGGTTTAGTTATGGATGACACTAGAGGTGGTTACAAGATGGTAAAATAAAAACATCAGTCCAGTAAAATTAGATCAGCCTAGCTACATTACTCAGGGCTGTGAAAAATGTGCCTTGTATGACACAGATTGACCTGACCCGGTGTAGATTCAGCTGGGTCAACCAAAAAAGGTATCTTGAGGAGATAGATACAAACTACAGTAACAAAAGAACCTCTTCCACTGATTGTCACTGTCATGAAAATTTGTTCTGCTCACTAATGAAAGCGCATTTAACTCTTACTCTTTCTGCTTGAGTAAGCCCATAATTGCCAAATAGTTCAGCACAATAAAGAGAGGTCCAGATGTTTTGAATTAAAAGCCAAAAATTAAAACCTAAACATCTTTGTTCAGTTGGTTTCCTAATTATTCATCTTAAAATTAGGTGAAGTATTTAATGGACTACAGTACTAAACAAAAATATACAGTTTGCAGAGATTAATCCCTTCCATACATTATATGAAGGTATAGCAGAATCTAATGATATGTGATTCATAAAGTTGTTTCCACATAAATCCACTTGGATTAGACACATTATGTGTGGGTTATGGCACAGGTAGCGCCTAAAATTCATTTCTCATTTTCCCTTTTATTCCTCCTTTAAGCTGTGTTTTTCAACTAGAATATGGGTTATCTGTGTTCTGGGTGTGCACTCACTGCCTATGTTTCCAAGTGGAGTTCAAGTATTGAGTCTGACTCATAAAGCCATAAAGTGGCGTGGGTCCTCTCCTCTTGCATGATCACATCTTTCTTCCAACCACGATGCAACTGTTGATTCGCTGTGGCCCTGAATGTGGAGATTCCTTGGCATTCTCAGAGTACTCTGCAAGGCCCACCTTGTTTCTAGTGTGTCCTTTTCACCCTGGCTGTGGGTGAGAGGGACATACTAGAAACTGAGCGGGCATGTCTGTGTGCGTGCATACACTGCAGGTGAGAAGGGACATTTTTGGGCTTGTAATCTTGTTTTTATATATCTATAGGAGCTTATCATATTTTTGTTTTCAGCGCTGTAAACCCCTGGATTGCCATTCCTCGTTTTGGATTATGCTGCGAAGATCGGGATTTTTAAAGTGAAATTGAACAAATGGTTTGGGGGATTTGCTCCATCTTGTCATTTTTATATGGATCTTTAAAAGCTCAAACTATTTCATATAAAACAGAAAGCTCTAAGTTTAGTGTTCTGGGTTTTTGTGAAGACATTGCAGTCAACATTTTAAGTGATCTCAACTGCTTCTTCGTTTCAGATTGTGTTGTATAATGTGTGCTTCCTTTTCTGTTCCAGTTTATTGAGGGAACATTCAATAGATGGCACTGGATGGGCTCCCACTAGAACATTAAAGGTACCATTTCTTTTTAGATATACGTATCTGTTTTGATGCAGTTCTCTTTTGAACAGTTCATGTTTATAAAGCACACTCTTTGCCAGATTACGGTAACATTATTGATGTTTCTATAAGAGTTAGTTTAATATTTCTGTTTTCAGAAGAGCCTCCATTCCTCATTTATTAAAACACGAAGCTCTTTTTATTTTAGTACTTAGCACTATTTCTTTTCTCTGCCTTATCAAAATATTAATTTGAACTTTATTGATTAAAAATCCATTAGCATAACTGTAATGTGGCTATAAAATAAAAATCAATGCTTTGGTAAACTAAAAAGCTAGTCAGAATATTCGGAATATCTATATTGATGTGTAAACTGACTCCGCTACAAATGAAGTAGTGTCATCCAATCTGCCTTAATGGTAGGCTCTTTTAGTGAGATCTCTGGTGCTCTTGAACTTATATTTGTAGGGCAACGTTTTATCTGCTGAAAGACTGGTTGGTTAGTACAGATTGTATCTCCCTGGTCCGGCACCATGGGGACCTGGCCGGTCCCAAACCTGGGAATTTGCTAGACCAGGGGAGGGTTAATGCCAGCCCTTCTGCTTCCAGCGGCTGCAGGGCTCTGCTCCAGCAGCATCAGAGTGGCTGGCATTGACTGAGCAGGGCGGGGGAGAGCGGAACGCCAGACAATACAGCACCAAGCTGAAGGGGTGGATCCTGCAAAACCCTGTTCATGTGGGCAGCCCCAGTTGACTTCAGGGCAGTTTAGATTTTTAGTATTGTCTGCATGGAGACTCAGTGCTCAATGAGCCAGTGTGGAATTCTCCGTGCACTAATTTGCTGCACATTCCTTTCCCATTGGACACTGTTATCTCTGAGTAAAACACCTGGAGTGCGCTCTGATGTACTGTGGTTTGAAATTGTGAGACTGTCTATAGAAGAAGTTTCTGAAAAAGGGGATCAGTTAAATATCTAGCCATTAGCTTTGCAGCAGATACTTTATTTTTTTAAACTGGAAACTATTACACAGACTTTGTGCTTGTCAATATCCACTCAGGAAACTGTTTAGTGTTGGGGACAATAAGCAACACAAAATTGCCATATATGAGTATTGCACAAGCAGAGTATTCTCTGCTCCTGTAATAAGTCATATGAGGAACAAGTTGCACTCTAACAACAGAATAGCCACAAACTAGAAAACATAAGAACATAAGAACATAAGAACGGCCGTACCGGGTCAGACCAAAGGTCCATCTAGCCCAGTATCCTGTCTGCCGACAGTGGCCAGCACCAGGTGCCCCAGAGGGGGTGGACCGAAGACAATGATCAAGCGCTTTGTCTCCTGCCATCCCTCTCCAGCCTCTGTCAAACAGAGGCCAAGGACACCATTTTATCCCCTGGCTAATAGCCTTTTATGGACCTAACCTCCATGAAATTATCTAGCTTCTCTTTAAACTCTGTTATAGTCCTAGCCTTCACAGCCTCCTCTGGCAAGGAGTTCCACATGCTGACTACACGCTGTGTGAAGAAGAACTTTCTTTTATTAGTTTTAAACCTGCTACCCATTAATTTCATTTGGTGTCCTCTAGTTCTTCTATTTAGGGAACTAATAAATAACTTTTCTTTATCGGCCCTCTCCATACCACTCATGATTTTATACACCTCTATCATATCCCCCCTCAGTCTCCTCTTTTCTAAACTGAAAAGTCCCAGTCGCTTTAACCTCTCCTCATATGGGACCCGTTCCAAACCCCTAATCAATTTAGTTGCCCTTTTCTGAACCCTTTCCAAGGCCAAAATATCTTTTTTGAGGTGAGGAGACCACATCTGTACACAGTATTCAAGATGTGGGCGTACCATAGTTTTATACAGGGGCAGTAAGATATTCCGGGTCTTATTTTCTATCCCTTTCTTAATAATACCTAGCATCCTATTTGCCTTTTTGACCGCCGCTGCACACTGTGTGGAAGTTTTCAGAGAACTGTCCACGATAACTCCAAGATCTCTTTCCTGATTTGTCGTAGCCAAATTAGCCCCCATCATACTGTACGTATAGTTGGGGTTATTTTTCCCAATGTGCATTACTTTACACTTATCCACATTAAATTTCATTTGCCATTTTGTTGCCCAATCACTCAGTTTGGTGAGATCTTCTTGGAGTCCCTTACAGTCTGCTTCTGTCTTGACTATCCTAAACAGTTTGGTATCATCCGCAAACTTTACCACCTCACTGCTTACCCCTTTCTCCAGATCATTTATGAATAAGTTGAACAGGATTGGTCCTAGGACTGACCCTTGGGGGACACCACTAGTTACCCCTCTCCACTCTGAAAATTTACCATTTATTCCTACCCTTTGTTTCCTGTCTTTTAACCAGTTCTCAATCCAAGAAAGGACCTTCCCTCTTATCCCATGGCCATGTAATTTACACAAGAGCCTTTGGTGAGGGACCTTGTCAAAGGCTTTCTGGAAATCTAAGTATACTATATCTACTGGATCCCCCTTGTCCGCATGTTTGTTAACCCCTTCAAAGAACTCTAATAGATTAGTAAGACAGGATTTCCCTTTACAAAACCCATGTTGACTTTTGTCCAACAAATTATGTTCTTCTACATGCTTCACAATTTTATTCTTTACTATTGTTTCGACTAATTTGCCCGGTACTGAAGTTAGACTTACCGGTCTGTAATTGCCCGGATCGCCTCTAGAGCCCTTTTTAAATATTGGTGTCACGTTGGCTACCTTCCAGTCATTAGGTACAGAAGCCGATTTAAGGGATAGGTTACAAACCACAGATAATAGTTCAGCAATTTCCCATTTGAGTTCTTTTAGAACCCTTGGATGAATGCCATCCGGTCCCGGAGATTTGTTAACATTAAGTTTTTCTATTTGTTCCAAAACCTCCTCTAATGACACTTCAATCCGGGACAGTTCCTCAGATTCATTACCCACAAAGGACGGTGCAGATTTGGGAATCTCCCCAACGTCCTCAGCCGTGAAGACTGAAGCAAAGAAATCATTTAGTTTCTCCGCAATGGCTTTATCGTCCTTGATTGCGCCTTTTATAGTTCGATCGTCTAGGGGACCCACAGGTTTTTTAGCAGGCTTCCTGCTTCTAATGTACTTAAAAAACATTTTGTTATTTCTTTTTGAGTTTTTGGCTAGCTGTTCCTCAAAATCTTTTTTTGCTTTTCTTATTACATTTTTACACTTAATTTGACAGTGTTTATGTTCCTTTCTATTTATCTCACTAGGATTGGACTTCCACTTCTTAAAAGATGCCTTTTTGTCCCTCACTGCTTCTTTTACATGGTGGTTAAGCCACGGTGACTCTTTTTTAGGTCTCTTGCTATGTTTTTTAATTTGGGGTATACATTTAAGTTGGGCCTCTATTATGGTGTCTTTAAGAAGTTTCCATGCAGCTTGCAGGGATTTGGCTCTAGTCACTGTGCCTTTTAATTTCTGTTTAACTAACCTCCTCATTTTTGTGTAATTCCCCTTTTTGAAATTAAATGCCAGGGTGCTGGTCTGCTGAGGTGTTCTATCCACCACAGGAATGTTGAATGTTATTATATTATGGTCACTATTCCCAAGCGGTCCTGTAACGGTTATTTCCTGGACCTGTTCCTGCGCTCCACTCAGGACTAAATCGAGAATTGCCTCTCCCCTTGTGGGTTCCTGCACTAGCTGCTCCAAGAAGCAGTCATTTAAGCCATTGAGAAATTTTATCTCCGCTTCTCTTCCTGAGGTGACATGTATCCAGTCAATATGGGGGTAATTAAAATCCCCCATTATTATAGAGTTCTTTGTTTTGGTAGCCTCTCTAATCTCCCTCAGCATTTCAATGTCAGTATCCCTGTCCTGGTCAGGTGGTCGGTAATATATCCCTACTGCTAATTTCTTATTTTTGGAGCATGGAATTACTATCCATAGCGATTCTATTGAACATGTTGATTCATTTAATATTTTTATTTCATTTGATTCTACATTATCTTTCACATACAGTGCCACTCCGCCACCCACCCGGCCTGCTCTATCCTTTCGATATATTTTATATCCCGGTATGATTGTGTCCCACAGATTTTCCTCATTCCACCAGGTTTCAGTGATGCCTATTATGTCAACCTCCTCATTTAATACTAGGTACTCTAGTTCACCCATCTTATTAGTCAGACTCCTAGCATTTGTGTAGAAGCACTTTAAAAATTTGCCACTGCTTATTTGTCTGCCCTTCCCTGATGCATTGGATTCCTTTGTACACGGTTGTTTGTCTGCTCTGGCCCATGGTTTGCCCTCTCCCCTCCTCTCTTTCTGACTACAGCTTAGAGAATCTCTATCAATGGATTCTCCTCTAAGAGTAGTCTCCCTCCGATTTACGTGCATCTCCACACCAATCGGCTTTCCCCCATCTCTCAGTTTAAAAACTGCTCTACGGCCTTTTTAATGTTTAGTGCCAGCAGTCTGGTTCCACCCTGGTTTAGGTGGAGCCCATCCTTCCTGTATAGGCTCCCCCTCTCCCAAAAGTGTCCCCAGTTCCTAATAAATCCAAACCCCTCTTCCCTACACCATCGTCTCATCCACGCATTGAGATTCTGAATCTCTGCCTGCCTACCCGGCCCTGCGCGTGGAACCGGAAGCATTTCCGAGAACGCCACCATAGAGGTCCTGGATTTCAGTCTCTTTCCTAGCAGCCTAAATTTGGCCTCCAGGACATCTCTCCTACCCTTCCCTACGTCATTGGTACCTACATGTACCACGACCACCGGCTCCTCCCAGCACTACACATAAGTCTATCTAGATGCCTCGAGAGATCCGCAACCTTCGCACCAGGCAGGCAAGTGACCATACGGTTCTCCCGGTCATCACAAACCCAACTATCTATGTTTCTAACGATCGAATCACCCACTACTAACACCTGCCTCTTCCGAACTGGCTTTCCCTCCCCCTCAGAGGTATCCTCAGTGCGAGAGGATACCGCAACATCCTCTGGGAGGAGGGTCCCAACTACGGGATGGTTTCCCTCTGCTCCCATTGAATGCTCTGTTCCCTTGAGACTTTCATCCTCCTTAAGAGCACTGGGGCTCTCAGACTGGAGGTGGGACAGTACTACAGTGTCCCAGAAAGTCTCATCCACAAATCTCTCTACCTCCCTTAGCTCCTCCAGTTCAGCCACCCTGGCCTCCAAAGCCCGAACTCGGTCTCTGAGGGTCAGGAGCTCCTTGCAACGGGTGCACACATACGCCACCCGCCCACAGGGCAGGTAATCATACATGTTACACTCGACGCAATAAACAGGATAGCCCCCACTCTGCTGCTGGGCTTCTGTCTCCATTTTTCTAATGAACAAGTTTAAGTATAAACTGGGATTCTTTTTAAACCTCTGGAATATAGATTACGATAAGAGTTATGTTTTAAAGAAGGCCAGAAGTCACTAGTGCCCTCTAACCTCCCCCTCTAAACTCCCTCTCCAAACTCCCTGTTAGCAATTCCTGTTCGCAAGCTCCCTGGTCACTGAGTCACAGGCTTATATAGCTCTGGTAGCCCCTCCCCCTGACTGAGGCTTAGCCAATTAACAGAGGCTTCTAGATTTCAAACCTTTTAGAAGCTCCTTCAAGCAATCAAACAATCAAACCAACCAACCAACCAGATAAACACAAGCTCTGCACACAGCAAATAACTCCCCCACACACAAACACACACTCCAGACAGCCACTTACCACAAGGGTCCCGTTTTTACTCCTCTTTCACCTGGAGAACTCCCTCTCCAAACTCCCTGTTAGCAATTCCTGTTCGCAAGCTCCCTGGTCGCTGAGTCACAGGCTTATATAGCTCTGGTAGCCCCTCCCCCTGACTGAGGCTTAGCCAATTAACAGAGGCTTCTAGATTTCAAACCTTTTAGAAGCTCCTTCAAGCAATCAAACAATCAAACCAACCAACCAACCAGATAAACACAAGCTCTGCACACAGCAAATAACTCCCCACACACAAACACACACTCCAGACAGCCACTTACCACAAGGGTCCCGTTTTTACTCCTCTTTCACCTGGAGAACTCCCTCTCCAAACTCCCTGTTAGCAATTCCTGTTCGCAAGCTCCCTGGTCACTGAGTCACAGGCTTATATAGCTCTGGTAGCCCCTCCCCCTGACTGAGGCTTAGCCAATTAACAGAGGCTTCTAGATTTCAAACCTTTTAGAAGCTCCTTCAAGCAATCAAACAATCAAACCAACCAGATAAACACAAGCTCTGCACACAGCAAATAACTCCCCCACACACAAACACACACTCCAGACAGCCACTTACCACAAGGGTCCCGTTTTTACTCCTCTTTCACCTGGAGAACTCCCTCTCCAAACTCCCTGTTAGCAATTCCTGGTCGCAAAACTAGAAGTAGGGACAGCTTTTTTCGGGAGTGGTTAGGTTAAGCAAGGATCTCCCTACAAATAAACCTTTCACATGCAGTATAACGGAACATATTTTGTTTAATCTTCTCACTGTTTTGGATACTACAAGACATACATGTGTTGTATAAATACATGTAAATAATGACTGTGCTAGCGAAGCAGACCGCATACAGTAAAATATAACACTCCTATGCTATGAAATAATCACAATACTATATTTGGCTAATTGGAATTTGACTTCGAATCCCGAAAGTCATAACTTCTAGAATTGTAAATAATGCTTTCAGTTTTGCAACATCTCCATAGTTAAATAAGTTTTAACTTTTGTCCTTCACAAAAAAGCTGAATCTCAAGCATAAAATGATTTTTAAAAATGTTTTCTCTAGCAGTTTTTTAGAGGGAAGTAGATGTGAAGTTTTCTTCTATGACACCTAAGTCTGTGTAACGCTACATTGGAGGCCCTTACATTTCACCCACTTACCCCTGTATTGAGCCTAATAACTTGTTTACTCTTCAGGTAAACTGTATTTAGCTAAAGCGTATATCCCAGAAAGGCATTCCATCTTGATTTGAAGACACTGAGAGATGCCGCTGGTTGCGCAGAGAAACAGTCGCTTGGCCTCCTAGAAAGAAACTCCTCTCAGATTTGCCCTTTTAGAACTTTGTGGCGAGGGGCGGGGTTGAATTTAAAGGGTGGTTGGTTGGCTATTGAGAAGAGAGGAAGTAGCATCACTGAGGGTGTGGGAGTTCCACTGCGATTAGGAAAGGATGCCCTTGTGAATCTTTCCCTATTCAAGTAAGAATTGGAAGGGTCACTAAAGGTGGTTGTTACCTGTGTTCTATTTAATGTACTTGGAAGCTAGGTGTTTTTTCTAACGAGGAAGTTGGAGGTCTACTCTGTCAGTTGGGTTTAACGAGCTCTGCTGGGCCTTTGAAATAAGATTCAGAAAAGCATCCAGGATCTCCCAGTGTTTACAGGCAAGTGTCCTGAGAGGGCGATTAGAGAGATAAGCAGGATGCCCTAGCAACCCAGAAACAGCTGCATTGAACATGGTGTGTGCCCTGGAACAATGGGCAGGTTGTGATTACTCAGCTCCTTTTCCATTCCTTGGCCTCCATCCAAATAGATTTTGTTGTGACCCCCAAAAGACCAATATTTTCCTCTTGGCACAATATTTTCTTGCCCATGTTGCTCCCCCTTTTGCTTTGTTGTATTAATAATAATAATAATAATTATTATTATTATTTGTTTATTATTCTAACAATGTAATTATTCTGTCAGTTTCTTGATTTAACCGACTCTCTTGTTCTGCCCACTTCTTGTATATTGGGGCTTGTTTTCACATACACCGCTACAATGGCGCAGCAGCAGCACTTTAGTGAAGACACAATTACGACGATGGGAGAACTTTTCCCATTAGCACAGTTAATCCAACTTCCTGAGGGATGGTTTCTATGTTGACAGGAGAGGCCCTTCCCGGGGAGGGGCAGAGGAGATAGGTCTGTATAACTGAGTTGCTATGGGGTGCAGCTTTTTCACATCCCTGAGCAACACAGTTATACTGATATAGGTCTGAATTGTAGACTGGGCCTTTTGAGCCTCTTGTTTTTATTCGATCTGTAAATGGTCAGGCTGCCGCCATGACAAAACTGGTCCTTTCAGATGCCATTTTAGAGACACATTGAGATGAAACTGTTGCAACGTACACTGGGCCACACTTAAGCTTACAAGGAAGCTTTGGCTGTTAACGCCCATTGGCTAAGTAATGTTTTTTTCAGACGTTTGTGTTTTGAGATCCGTGCTGGTTACCCAGTGGTTGCTGGATGGAAGTTAAGGTGTTGGTTTTCACATGAGGATGAAGTTGCTGGGAGCCTGACATGCCAGGGTGATGTGTCATACCAATGGTGATCAGAAGCATTGAAGCTAAAACCCTGTAGTGAGAGAGAGGAGGCTGCTGACGTGTCCTTCAAAAAGAGCTCTTGACAATACAATTCCTTTTCCGCAGAGCCTGGATTTATTGACCACCAAAGCATTCTGCAAAGTACTTTCCTTGGGTCTTTTGAGGAGGGGTAGGGAGAAAACGTCAGATGGAGGCCATTATAGGTGTTGGTTTGTGTTTAATTGTCCTAGCCTAGTGATTGTAGAGGCTAGTATACATTTTGTCTCCCTCTTTAACTCTTCCAGTTCCACGCGCAGGGCCAGATAGACAAGCAGAACTTCAGAGTCTCAATGCGTGGATGAGACGATGGTGCAGGGAAGAGGGGTTTAGATTTATTAGGAACTGGGGACACTTTTGGGGTAGGGGGAGCCTATACAGGAATGATGGGCTCCACCTAAATCAAGGTGGATCCAGACTGCTGGCATTAAACATTAAAAAGGTCGTAGAGCAGTTTTTAAACTAAGAGGTGGGGGAAAGCCGATTGGTGCGGGGGAGCACCTGGATCGGACGGAGACTTCTCTTACACGAGGCTCCATAGGTAGGGATTCCCTAGAAGTTAGTCAGATAGGGAACGTGGGAAATAATATATGGGCAAGATCAGATGTGAAACAATCGTGCATAAAAAAATCCAATGTGTCTGTGAAAGGCGGACATATAAATAGTGGTAGTTTTCTAACATGCTTTTACACTAATGCTAGGAGTCTGTCTAATAAGATGGGTGAACTGGAGTACCTCATATCAAAGGAGGAAGTTGACATAATAGGCATCTCAGAAACATGGTGGAATGAGGACAATCAGTGGGACACTATCATACCGGGATATAAATTATATCGGAAAGACAGAACAGGTCGTGCGGGTGGCGGAGTGGTACTATATGTGAAGGATAATATAGAATCAAATGAAGTAAAAATCCTAAAGGAATCAAAATGTTCCATAGAATCATTATGGATAACAATTCATTCCTCTAATATGAATATGGCATTAGGAATATATTACCGACCACCTAACCAGGACAGTGATAGTGATGCTGAAATGATAAGGGAGATTAGAGAGGCTACCAAAATAAAAAACACAGTAATAATAGGAGATTTCAATTATCCCCATATTGATTGGGTGCATGTCACCTCAGGACGGGATTCAGAGATTAAATTTCTTGATGCCTTAAATGACTGCTTCTTGGAGCAGCTAGTACAGGAACCCACAAGGGGAGAGTCGATTCTCGACCTAGTCTTGACTGGAACACAGGATCTGGTCCAAGAGGTAACTGTTACTGGACCGCTTGGAAATAGTGACCACAATATAATAACTTTTAATATTCCTGTGTTGGGAAGAACACCGCAGCGGTCAAACACTCTGGCATTTAATTTCAAAAAGGGGAATTACACTAAAATGAGGAAGCTAGTTAAACAGAAACTAAAAGGGAGAGTAATTAAACTAAAATCCCTGGAAGCTGCATGGGAACTGTTTAAAGACACCATACTAGAGGCCCAACTTAAATCTATACCCCAAATAAAAAAACACAGTAAGAGACCTAACAAAGAACCACCATGGCTAAACAGCCATGTTAAAAAGGCAGTGAGAGAGAAAAGGGCAGCTTTTAAAAAGTGGAAGTCAAATCCTAGTGAGGAAAATAGAAAGGAACATAAACACTCCCAAATTAAGTGTCATAATGTAGTAAGAAAAGCCAAAAAAGAGTTTGAGGAACAGCTAGCCAAAAATTCAAAAAATGATAGTAAAATGTTTTTTAAATACATTAGAAGCAGGAAGCCCGCTAAAAAAGCAGTGGGGCCCTTGGATGATAAAGATATAAAAGGAGCGATCAAGGAAGACAGTGCCATTGCGGAGCGATTAAATGATTTCTTTGCTTCAGTCTTCACGGCTGAGGATGTTACAGAGGTTCCTAAATCTGAGCCAGCCTTTTTAGGTGACAAATCTGAGGAACTCACTCAGATTGAAGTGACATTAGAGGAGGTTATGGAATTAATTGATAAGCTGAATAGTAACAAGTCTCCGGGACCAGACGGCATTCACCCAAGGGTTCTGAAAGAACTCAAATGTGAAATTGCGGAGTTATTAACAGTGGTTTGTAACCTATCCTTTAAATCCACTTTGGTACCAAATGACTGGAAGATGGCCAATATAACACCAATATTTAAAAAAGGCTCTAGAGGAGATCCTGGCAATTATAGACCGATAAGTTTAACATCAGTACCAGGCAAATTAGTAGAAACACTAGTAAAGAGTAAAATTGCAAGGCACATAGAAGAGCACGAATTGTTGGGCAAAAGTCAGCATGGTTTCTGCAGAGGGAAGTCGTGTCTAACTAATCTGTTAGAATTCTTTGAAGGGGTTAATAAACATGCGGACAAGGGGCACCCAGTGGATATAATATACCTAGATTTCCAGAAAGCCTTTGACACGGTCCCACACCAAAGGCTTTTACGTAAATTAGGTGGTCATGGGATAGGAGGAAAGGTCCTTTCATGGATCAAAAATTGGTTAAAAGACAGAAAACAAAGGGTGGGAATAAATGGTAAATTTTCACAATGGAGGAGGGTAACTAGTGGTGTTCCCCAGGGGTCAGTACTGGGACCAATCCTGTTCAACTTGTTCATCAATGATCTAGAAAATGAGGTAAGCAGTGAGGTGGCCAAGTTTGCAGATGACACAAAGTTGTTCAGGACAGTCAAAAGCAAAAGGGATTGTGAAGAACTACAAAAAGATCTCAGCAAACTGAGTGATTGGGCAGCAAAATGGCAAATGAAATTTAATGTGGGTAAGTGTAAGGTAATGCATGTTGGAAAAAATAACCCAAATTACACGTACTACATGATGGGGTCAAATTTAGCTACGACAGATCAGGAAAGGGATCTTGGAGTTATAGTGGATAGTTCTATGAAGACATCCACGCAGTGTGCAGCGGCAGTTAGTAAGGCAAATAGGATGTTAGGAATTATTAAAAAAGGGATAGATAATAAGACAAAAGATATCATACTTCCCCTATATAAAACTATGGTACGCCCACATCTCGAGTACTGCGTGCAGATGTGGTCTCCTCACCTCAAAAAAGATATATTGGCATTAGAAAAGGTTCAGAAAAGGGCGACTAAGATGATTAGGGGCTTGGAAAGGGTCCCATATGGGGAGAGGCTAGAGAGACTGGGACTTTTCAGTTTGGAAAAAAGGCGATTGAGGGGCGATATGATAGAGGTATATAAAATCATGAATGGTGTGGAGAAAGTGATTATAGAAAAATTATTTACCTTTTCCCATAATACAAGAACTAGGGGACACCAAATGAAATTGATGGGTAGTAGGTTCAAAACTAATAAAAGGAAATTTTTCTTCACACAGCGCACAGTCAACCTGTGGAACTCCTTGCCCGAGGAGGCTGTGAAGGCCAGGACTCTATTAGGGTTTAAAAAAGAGCTTGATAAATTTTTGCAGGTTAGGTCCATAAATGGCTATTAGCCAGGGATAAAGTATGGTGCCCTAGCCTTCATAACAAGGGCAGGAGATGGATGGCAGGAGATAAATCACTTGATCATTGTCTTCTGTTCTCCTTCTCTGGGGCACCTGGCATTGGCCACCGTCGGCAGATGGGATGCTGGGCTCGATGGACCTTTGGTCTGACCCAGTATGGCCATTCTTATGTTCTTCCATTTCCCTTCTTGGTTGAATCAGCCTTCTGGTTTGGTTTGTAGCATCTGGCTGGGCATGATTAGTTCCGTAAAGTGAGTATCCTGTAATCTTGCATGTAGTAGACTCAGATTCTTTGCTACTTATTAGGGAAATTGGTCTTTCTTCCTCTTACCAATTTAAAACAAAACCAGACCTGCCACATGCATGTTTTTCAGAAGTACTGAAGTACTTAAGGACTGAAATTTAGCATTCAACAAAAGAAAGGAACAGGTAGTGTTTCCAGTTCCTTTAAAAAATTAGTTGAATCATATGCCCAGTTTTTGTAGAGGATGAAGATCTGTTGGAATACAGAATACTAAATGATGTATTGTCAAGATGCTGTTTTATAGCTAAGAAATCATTATCCATTTCTCTGAAGGCCTTCTCTTCATTTACCTGTAAGCTAAATGTAAAGCTTTTGAGTCTTACATTTTTTTTCTTCTAAAATTTTTCATTAATTTCTTTCTCACTTGTCATGCTGTTGTTGTGTGCAATGTCAAAATATCATGAAGTGCAAAGAAATTTCATACATTTATTTTGGCTTCATCAGTTGTTCAGGTTTATTGTGATAGATTCCAGTAAGGACCCGCATGTTGGATTTCAAAATTAGATCCTGAATGGGAGCATAATAAATTCATTTTTCTCTCCAATATACAAGTGGCTTTAAAAAGTAAGTGCTGAGGCTGAAATAGGGACCTGATTGAATTAGCGCCAATGTAACACTCCCATCTCTGAATCCCTACCATCTATGTATTTTTTTTTCATGCATCTGACGAAGTGAGTTGCAACTCACAAAAACTTATGCTATAATAAAATTTTTAGTCTTTAAGATGCCACCGGTCTCTGTTGTTTTAACTCCTTACACAAATCTATGCTAAAAGAACATTGTGAAGATTGCAAGGTCAAGCACTCAGTAGTTAGGAAATGCCAGAATTAAGTTTGCATATGCAGCCTTCATTTGTCTGTCTTGTGCATGTGTATTATATAATTTTCAATCACATGAACCTGTACAGATTTTTTTTCCTAGGGTCCCTGCCTCTTTCAGGGTGGAGTTGCTCAAAGGAGCAGTCAGATTGTATAGTAAACACAGTTTTCTGTGGGGCCACTGTCTCATTTGTTGCAGAGGGTGGATGGTATGTAGTGAATTAAGCAGGTCTCGGTTGGAAGAAAAGGGATATTCTCATGGGTAAGGCAATTGAAGGCGGCCCTGGAGGATTTTATTCTATCCCTGCCTCTGCCACAGAGATGCTATAAAGTTTCCGAGGGATAGCCATGTTAGTCTGTAAGTGAAAAGAATTAAAAAACAACCAATAGTCCTGCAGCACCTTAGGGTATGTCTATGCAGCAAAGTTATTTCGAAATAACAGCCGCTATTTCGAAATAACTTTACCAGCGTCTACACTGCCAAGCCGCTATTTCGAAATTAAATCGAAATAGCAGAGCG
Organism: Pelochelys cantorii; assembly: GCA_032595735.1. NCBI lineage: Eukaryota > Metazoa > Chordata > Testudines > Trionychidae > Pelochelys > Pelochelys cantorii. The sequence continues at coordinate 72,082,443 of CM064332.1, forward strand.
CCAATTTCAAATTTGATAAACCTCATTCCATGAGGAATAACACCAAATTCGAAATAGCTATTTTCAGGGCTCACCAAGCAGCAGCGAGCCCTGCTCGCCAGCCGTGCGGTTCTGCGTTCTGCGCATGTGCAGATCGCTCTGCGCCGGCTCTTCCGGGTTGTAATCTACTCACCACGGGCGAGTAGGTTACATTATTTGTCGAGCCCTGGCTATTTTGAAATAAGTGCTGTGTAGACACTTTTATATCAAAATAGGAGGCCTCCAGCCTTCCCAGGGTGCCCTGGTGGCCACTCCAGCCTCAACCAAGAACACTCCTCTCCCTCTCCCCCCTCCCCGGAGCTCTTAAAGGGGTTGACTCTGGCCACAGTGCCTGTGCCAGCTCCAAGCCTGCCAGCCCAGAGCCAGCAATCATTGCCCCTGACCCAGTGGTCCCAAAACATGAGCCAGCAAGCCACTGGCAGCCAGCCCTCCACCGCTCCCCAGGAGCAGTCTGCCAGCTCCCAGGAGCCTGCCAGGGCCCAGAGAAGATGGGCGTCTTCCTGGTCCAGGGTGGAGCTCATGGACCGTATTCAGGTTTGGGGGGGATGCCCCCAATGTCCATGATCTCCGCACTAGACGGAGGAACATGGCAGCCTATGGCAGGATAGCTGCCAGCCTGGCCACCAAAGGCCACATGCGAACCCAGGAGCAGGTTTGCATGAAAATCAAGTTGGTCCAGCGAGACCCCCAGCCCTGAGCTTCCCCTCCTCCTTCTTCCCCTTGCTTCCCCCTTCCAGCTCCCTCCTCCCAGGCTTCTCCCTCCCCTCTCACACCCTCTCTTCTCCCCTCTCCTGTGTCCTTTCCCCAGAGTTTCATTCCCCTTCCCCCCCCCCATTTTTGTTAAATAAAGAGAGTTTGTGTTCATGAAAATACATGTATTTTATTTGACATCAGGCAGGGGGGTTAGGGAGGGGTAAGTGGAAGGACGTGAGGGAGGAATGAGGCACAAGCCCCCAGTGGGGCAGACCAGGGAGGCTCTTAGTGCTTCTCAGGGTGGAAGCTCTTCCGCAGGGCCTCCTGGATACTGACAGCCCCCCGATGGACCTCCCAGATGGCAGCCTGCACAAAGTGCAGCCAGGCTCGCAGCAGCACGTTCACGAGAAGCACCAGAGTGCCCAGGGACAGCTCTGGCTCCATGCTGCAGAGTGCTGTGGTGTCCCGAGTGAGGGCAACCAGAGCAAGCAGAGACAAAATGCTTTGCTGTCCCTCATCGAGGTAGACAGGCAAGCAGGAAAAGCTGAGAACCGGCTGTCCAGGGGGGATCTCTTTAAGCTCAGGCCTCAGATTGTGTGGCTACTGCCTGAGGCTAAGTAACTCCTGACCTGATGACCTTCTGGACCTGGTTCCGGCCGGCCTTAAATGCGATTCAGCATCCACTCAGTGTGGACGCGCTATTTTGAAATAGCAAAGCGCTATTTTGAAATGCATTTTGTCTGTAGACGCGTTATTTCGAAATAAGCTATTTCGAATTAACTATTTCGAAATAACACTGCAGTGTAGACATACCTTTAGAGACTAACAGAAACGTAGATGGCATCATGCGCTTTTGTGGGCACAACCCACATCTTCAGATGAATGAAGGGGCAGAGGCTGCAAAATAAATAACAGAGGAAAAAAGGGGATGGGGAGAAGGAAAAAAAATGGGGAAAAACAGTCAGTGTGTCCATGCTACATGAAGCTGATAGTGGGTTCTAAGTACTCTTAAGTACCTGGTGCTTGGCTTGCAGAGATGCTGTGTGATGCTCAGGGAGTTGCTTAAGCCAAACCCATCACAGGTGGTAACTAAATGTATTTTTCTCATATTCTGGGTGCCTAGCTTGAGGCCCTGGAGCCTGGTTTGCAGAAACACTGAGCACTGTCAGCTGCAGGTGAAGTCAATGGAAGCTGTGACGCTAAGTATGCTGAAAACTCTGGTCATAGAAGTTCAGTGTGTCGGTCTGACTAGTTACGTACGGTGTTCCAAGGGCTGACCGATCACAGCTAGATGAAAGTTTTGCTGCTGTGGTGCTCTGCTGCAAACCCAGAGTCATCCTCTCCGGTACTCTAGGCTACAACAGAACAAAATAGAATCCTGATACAATATATACAGATGAAACCATGAAACTGTACTGCTAGTTGTCCAGCCCACAGCCCTGCTTTTTAAATGGCATTGTTCGCTGTTTGAGTTGGCATTTGTTTTTCTTTCGTCTACTTTAAATCAGATTTGTTATGTCTAATTGTTCATCTCTGGAACTAATTTATGAAATGCAGCCATGTCTAGTAAATGGAATAGAAAGGTTATATTGAATAAGAAGCTAATGTAAATACAATCAAGCCTATACTGGTACAGAAGACAATGGGTGAAATCTAGTTTAAAAACAATTGCGGGGATCTGATAGATTTCATTCTACTAGGGCCATCAATAAGGACTTAAAATAATAAACATTTTGTTAAAATAGTTGGGCAACTCAGATTTATATTTCTAAGTCTATCCAATGCAAAGTAAGATATGTTTATTAAAATCCAGTAATGCAAAATGTTGCACAGAATTACATCAGGCAGGATATACTATAGATAACAGGATCCTGAGGTATAAAGCCATTGTTTTAAATATAGGTATTTGTAGTCATAATGGAGGAAGATAAAAATTAAATGGCACAGGCAAGATCTGTTTTTTAAGATTCAATTTGAAAGGAAACTCAGTGGTATCCCAGCTTTATATAATATTTATAACATTAACTCTGAATTTTAATTATACATTTCCATAAGGAAATCATTGGTATGAATAAGGCTGTGTTATTAGTATGAGTGTTTGGAGGATATTGTCTGTGCTGTGAACAAGTATATATACTGAGAGAGGAACGAAGTGGTGTTTGAATTGTGGAATGAAATCGGCTACATGGGTTCTCAGTATTTTCCCACTTTCATAATGATACTGTACAATTAAACCAGTTTCCAGTGTGCATAGAAATCAGAAGCATCCTACGGAGAAAGAATCCCATACAAAATGGTGTTAGCAAGTGTATCTTTGCATTTTCAGTCTCAGGGGATGATTGGCTATAGTGTGTGAGATCACACAGAACACTGTTCCATAGCTAAATAGAGAGCTTGTGCGTTCATGTGTTTGGAGTTGAAGCCCTCTGTCTTCCCCGCATCTCCCATGACAGCGTGGTGGTTCAAGCAGTTGCGGTTAGACGGAATTGTTTGTTGACATTGCAGCCCAGAATCCTTGGCTTGGACACCAGGACTGTGTTGGTCGTAGGGCTGATCGGTTCATGGCTGCAGCCCTTCATCTGATGGACTAAAGCTCTCCTGGCCAAAGGAGCAAGTGGAGCTTGGTGAGAAAGGTGTCTGTCTTAGTTGAGTAGCCTCCGAAAAGAATAACTACCAAGAGCATCAGGCGTCAGTTTCAAAGGCTAGGCGATTAGGAGCAGAAGCTGAATGGTTCTGATCCCTGTTTCAACACGTCCTGTGAAACCAAAGAAACTGAAAGATTTTGGAATGTTTAACCAGTCAGCCTCTCAGCAGCCTGCCAAAGCTCCCCTGACAGGTGAGACCAGGGACTGTGTGTAGCCAAATGGCCATTGGCCACCAAAGGCACAAGGCTCCTGACCAGTGTTTGATGGGGCTATAAACCAGGCTTTCAAAAAACTCACCACACTTGTCCCGGCATGTCTGAGGATGCTCTTGATCTGCTCCCTGTCAGGAAGATATACTGTAGGAAATCAAACATCTTCTAGCTTGGAGAAGCAGCCCATGACACCACATTCGCCAAGTGGGATTCACATCAACTGAAGACCTAATTTTTTTTTTTTTGTTATGCTATTGTTCTAAAAAAGTGACAAGGAGTCCTGTGGCACCTTATAGACTAACAGATGTATTGGAGCATAAGCTTTCGTGGGCAAAGACCCACTGCATGCGTTTGACGAAGTGGGTCTTTGCCCACGAAAGCTTATGCTCCAATACATCTGTTAGTCTATAAGGTGCCACAGGACTCCTTGTCGCTTTTGCAGATCCAGACTAACACGGCTACCCCTCTGATACTGTTGTCCTAAAATACGCTTTCATTTTAAGTCTGAGATTTCTCCTTACCTCGGTCTCGAGACTGTGCCCTGTTTTGCACTGTTTTGATTTCTATAGCATAACTGCATTATAGACTTTTGAAGAAGTGACTTTCATTTTTTTAAACTTTATGGAAAAATTAACTTACAGCATTGCTGGTCCCATGGTGGTTCCAGGATATGAGACACACAGAGTCCACCTATCTTTTCTCTCTCTAACATTGGTGAAAACACTTGTTATTTTAAAAAATCCATGGCCTTTAATAATCCCTGCATCATAAAAAATGTGCAGAAACATACCCTGATTCTTGAAATGTTTCTGCTTTTGAATGGTGGTAATTATTACATGAGAATGGCAGAGTTCACTAGAAGAATTTAAAGAAGCCATTCCTGTTTCCCAAAACACGTTGGTAATACTTTCTGAATACAGAACCCTTCATCTGGAGTATATTCCTGTTGACTAGTCTCACGGGGGCTGTTGCTTTTAGCTTTTGTTTTCATTGTTGTGTTGAGCATTCCGAAGCTAGGTCAGAAATCCAGTGGGACTGGTTTATAAAAGGGAGTCTTCTATGCTGCAGTGTAACTGTGGGGACAAATATCAAGAGCTCCAGTCCGAAGAAAGTATCTTATTTTGTACGTGCAGTTACAGTTCTGGAGCTTTTGACGTGCATGGCTGACTTTCTCTCCTAACCTGAAACAGACCTTGTTTACTGCTTCCGAACTGCTTCAGGAACGTTTCTTCGGTGGGAAGAAAGCAAATGAGCATAGGAGGAATCTTCCTTCTCCTTCAAAGCTAAATAAAATATTTTGTGCTGCTATTTTAAATGCTCTGTCATCCAGATAAATATATGGAGAATGAAGTACATCTAAATACATTGTTTTTTAGTCTACTAAATAATAATATTATTTTAAACAAATACTAATGTTGCTCTGTCAGGCACTAATTAATAAGTGTTTAATGAGCACATGCAAATAGTCTCTGTGAGTGATATGACTATTTCCTTTTCTTGATTCCAAGTGATAAATATTTTACCTCGACTTGTCAAACATGTTTTAGCTACAAGATGCAAGAGTCTCAGTCTTCAGTATGATTAACTGTAGTCTATTAGCTAAGGAGGACTCCATAATAGTTTTCTTTAGGGAATTTCCACAGGGGAGTTCTTTAGCAGTCTTTGTCTGACTTTTTAAATGAAATAAATCTGTTAAATACATCGTGCATGTAAAAGGAAAATCTTAACTTTGAAATTTGCATTTTTACACTCTGGAAAGCACTGTGTAGTTAATCTTTCAGACATCTGAGAACATAGTGATAGGAATCAAAGGCAGTGTTCCCAAGCCATTAATTTTGGTGTTGGTTTGATAGCAGATTGAGAAAAGGGTGTGAGAGTTATCTACACGCTAAGATTGGTAACTAGACGAGAAATAGGTCTCCCTTGTCAGGTGTGATGGTTTAAAATTCCTTTTATTGCCAGAGAAGCTATTTCAAAAGCAGCATTTTGTTTTTAAAGTCACCATTGCTAAATTTGATAGGTTTTTTCCCAAAGTAACAATTTTTGGACACAACGCGAGCATGAAAGAATGTGAAGGGGCTGAGAGAGATCTTTGTCAATCAGCCTTTGTACTGATGCTGCTCTTTTATGGCTTATGTTGGATTCACCATGTTTTGGCCCAATCAATTGCAGCAGTAAGTGATGACCACTCTCTTTGGTTAGCATATCAGGGATTGCACCATTGAGGTCCAGAGCCACGGCATTAGCTGTGACAGCTTGAGTTAGAGCCAAGACTCCCTAGCTTAGCGGACTGCCTCAGAAAGGGAATCTGTAATACACATCAACCAGTGGGTTACACATACCCACTTGGTCCAAGAAAGCTATGGGTGGACCTCTGCACTGTTGTGAAGCCTCATTGGGTATGTCGACCCAACCAAGAATAACCCATCACCAGCCCATGCTAGCTGTCTCGGGCTAGAGGGGCTTGGTCTGCAGCTCTGTTTCACTGCCAGGTAGGCTTTCAGACTTAAGCTGGAGCCTGGCCTGTAGGAGCCTTCCTGGTGGGATTGTCCCAGAGCTTGGTCTCCAGCCAGAGCCTGGAAGTCTGCACAGCAATTAAATAGCCCCGCTGGTGAGGCCCTGCGAGCCTGAGGCCAGGTCTGCACTGGGGAGAGAAGATCAATATAAGAGATGCAACTCTAGCTACAAGAACTGCTTTGCTGGTGTCAATGTACCTTACATCCATTTTCTTGGCATCCCCATAGCGGGAGGTTGATGGCAGAAACTCTTCTGTCGACTTCCCTTACTTCTCGTGACTTACCAGGGCCACTAAAACAAACCCTGGAAGATTGATCCCGGGAGTGCCAATCATTTGGTAAGTATAGACAAGGCCTGAGTCAGCTGGCACAGGCCAGTTATGAGTTTCTAGATATGTAGCCAAGTCCCTAGAAGTCATTAGGGTTCCCCACAGGGGAGAGATCTGCTTGTGCTTATTTGCGGAACCAAAGACTTAAGTGAAAAAATTATCTGAATTTTAACTATTCTAGCACAAAAGTTGGGTGGCTTTGTGCTACTCCTTTTCCTGTTACTGAAAATACACCAAAATCTATGGAGATTTTTTGGGGGGGGCTAGTCTTCAATATTTGGCGTACTTTGATGTGTGAAAGGTATAGAAGCGAAGAGAGTCTGGAAGTAGTAGTGTAGAAGAATGCCCACCCCCCCTTTTTTATTCTGTAAACATTCAGATTCCCATGTTTTAACCTAGAATAAAACTGAGTCAGTTCTCATAGTGCTGTTTCAAGTAGATTCTCATTTTCATCTGTATTGTTTTGGGAAAAGATACTAAACAACAATTCCACTCCTACAGTACGTGAGGTTAATATGTTACATCCCTTAAAATCCACCTATTAAAAGTCTACTAATCTTCTGGTTTGAAAGCATTTCTGTAAGGAACTTATTTTTTCAGTGAGCAAGTGATGTTATGTTGCTTTGAAACAAAACTAAAATATTATTTGGTTCAGTGTTTCTGTTTTTATAATGTAGCTAGTAATTGTTTTCTCTGGCAGCTTATAAAGCTTTTTAAGTAATGCAGAAAAATATGAAGATTACGATTTAAAATTTTAAAAATAGCAAGTACATAGATCCTGATCTTGCAAGCACTTAACTTTATACACATACTTAGTCCCCCTAATGTCAACAGAACTAATCACATGCATGAGAGAGATTAAAGCTGTCGTCCATATTACTTTTGCTTTTCAAATTTAAAAAAATAAACTTTATGAAAAGTTAACATTCCACAGGGGCTCATGTTGTTTGTTTTAGTTTCTTAATTTTGATTTATATGCAAACAAATCTGTTTATTTAACTATGTAGGCGTATTTGTTAATTATAAAACACAGTCGATGGAAATATAAAAAAAAATCTAGCATTTAATCCTCAAATAAGAAAACAACCAAAATGTTCTTATTAGAGTGTGGGCTATTTTTTGTAGCAAATGCATTACTTGTAAAATAAACAGCAACTCTGTTTCATTTCAAGAGAAAAATATTATATCAATATTCTTCTCTACATATTTGTAGAGACACAAATTGACACCAAAATTCCGGATCCAGTTAATTCTAGAAGTTGTTTTTGGTGTTGTAGCACTAAAGGCCACGTACGCTCCTGGAGCTACACTGCAGGATGTGATAGTCGATGGGCTGTAAATCAAATCTCACACTTCTCAAGGTTTTTCAAGCCTTTCAGAGAATTTTTCAAACACTTCACAATTTGTGATAGACTTTCTGCATCTGAACCCTGTCAGAAGAGGCAGAAGATTCTTGGTGCCCAGTTCCTTTGTCTTTAAGGATTGAAGCTCTCCAGTACCTTTCATGAGGCCCCGAAATCCTATCTCATAGCCTTTCCTGCCTCTCCCCATTTGTCAGCTCCTGCAAATGTAAGTTTCTGCAGTATTTTGTTGTCTTTTACTCAGTTTCTATGACAGGAACCCTGTCTGAGAAACAAACAGATGGTACTAAAATGAAAAAAGTAAGTGTTGGCTCCTAAGTTTTGAAAAAACATCATTCTCTTCCTAAACACTTTTGTTTTCTGGCCCTCAAAATGAATGCTAGCCTGCTAGTGGATGATTCTGGTGGGGCTGACTGCTCCCGACCACATTCTGAAGAATTCCAGGCTATCTGTGCACAGTAAACATCTTAGATTCCTACTCTTTTATTATATTAAAAAATAATGTTCTGTCCTTGTGGAATATCTTGGCAACTTCAAAGCTTACGGACTTTACTAGCACACTGATGGCTTCAAAAACGCCATTAGAAGAAAGTGCTGAGCAGGCTAAAATATTATTTCCTAATGTATCTTTGCTGATCTGCATGATTAAAAATAGATGACCGGAGGGTGTTTTTGTATAAAATACATAAACAGAGCCAGGGAAAATTGGGTAGTAAAAAAACCTATTGATTTGGTGATGCTGACACCATGTCTTCTGCCAGCCTTTGTAACCTGTTGGTGCTGTTGATGGAGTTGCTAATGTATTATGTATTGTAATTGCTCAGCATTTTGATGCAGTTCAGAAGGACCAGAGGAGTAAATGAACAAATGGATGCATTTTAGCTTAACTTTTATATAAGCCAATGTTGTAAGATGTTACATGGGCATAAAATGCTGTTTGTTTTCTATGCCGTAGTGGGAAGGCCTGTGCCTCGAAGGGTTTGTCTGCATGGCCAGAAAAGGTGTGGGGATAGAGCAGGACAGCTGGCCCCCCCTTAGCTTCTCGGGTGTAAAAGCCTAGTGGAGACAGAGCGCTGTGGTTTTACTGTACAGTGGGGACTTTGTCTCGTGGTAAAAACAGTAGCGCCTCATCTTGAGAAGGACTCTACACTGGGATGTGTAACGTGTAAATCTGATACCTTGCTGCATAAAACCTACCTTTTTTTTTAATTGAAGATATAATCGGAGAGGTTTTCTGGGAGCTCTGTTTTGCAGTCTCTTGTCTTATCACTTAAACTTGCTCTTGGTTTGTCAGCCTGTGAAATTTGGCACTCCAGACACAAACCTGTAGGCCCGAAACTAATGGAACTGGAGTTAAGGACGATCTTATATCAAGTGACACTAAATGAGGCAGTCTGAGGGGGCAATATTTCCATTAGGGATGCGAACGGTTGACTGGTTACCCAGTCAGCATCGCCCTTATAAGCTGCCTTAGCACTGGAGCTGGGAGCCAGCTACAGCGGGGCCAGGAGTCGGGTGGCAGCCCCAGCCCCAGCCCCACTGCGGTAAAGCTAACATTTAACCAGTTAACAGAGTAATCGGGATTCTACATCCCTAGTTTCCATCTAGTTCACTGGTTTCTCTGTGACTGCAAATGCACATTGACTGTGCTGTAGAAAACTTGTAGGTAGAGATGAGCAAATAATTTGCAATGAGTAAATACTTCAATAATCTAGCCTCTTCTCTTATTTTCAGAATATTCATATCCAGATCATTTTTCTCAAATGGGATGTTTTGTGTCTTTTTGACACACATTTTGTAATATGTGTGTATGTTATGGATAGGTCACATCCAATTCACCAGAAGTGTCTGATACCACCTATTTGAAATCTGAGTGGTGAAGTTCATTAGAGCCCTGTTGCAGATCCGCGGAGATCCTCTTTATATCCGCAGGTATCCACATCTGCAGATGTGAATGTAGGTATTTTTTGTGGATACATATGCAGATACAAAGTTTGTGTCTAGAATCCTGCAGATGTGGAGATAACCACTTTATATCCGCGGGTAGCCACTTCTGTGGATGCCAATATCTTGTATTTTGTAGTTCAGTTTTCATTGGCGTGCTCAGTCACTTGGTATTGTTTGTTTCCCTTGAGCGCAGAAAGGAGTGTGGCTGCAGAGAGTGACTATTATACGACATTTTAAAATTGATGTGATGATCACAGAAAAATTATTCACCAAGCTCTACTTGTATTTACTTGTTTTTAAATGGGTCAGAGGTGCTTTCAAGCCCTGGATACATGCTCTTTGGCACGTTATATATTGAAATAAATATTGGGAATGTTTTAAACATTTTGGATACAAAGTCACCTAATACCTCCTCCTTTCCTAGATTTCAGATTTCCCATGATTTTGCTGGGTTAACAGAAATGTCAAGGGTGTGAAATTGTCCAAATACTTTAAATGCACATGACTGATTCTGTTGTTTTTCCTTTTCAGGATGTTGTTTGGGGATTGAACTCTTTATTTACAGTAAGTAAGGCTATGCAATGAATACACATTTTGTTTTCCCTGTCAGGTGGTTTTCAAAATTACTTGGAATAGACCTGATCAGGTCTCTCTTACAGTTAATATTTGTGTTTTGTCTGACTACAGTGGTGTTTGTTTAATCCCATACATGAACTAATTCTTTCTCTTGTGTAGTTAACAATGTGATTTATCACACAGAAGCATATATGCTGCTTTCCTTAGTACTACTTCTTACTTATAGTTACAAATCTGCGGTGCGGCCGTTGGTAACAAGTTGCTTAGGGTTTTCCACAAATGCTTAATTTGTTCCATGAGTTACTGTGCCGCGCTAGAAGAAGGCATGTGAGGATTGCTTTGGCAGTAATTGGCAATGCTGTCATTCTGAAAAATTGGGGGTTGGGGCAAACAGTTGCCCAATCTGGGTTTAACTATTGACAGTTGTAGTAATTAAACAAACGTTGGAGGTGCTAGGGGGCTCCCAGGATCTCCCACCCCCAGAATGAGACACTGAATTAAAACATGAGATTGCCCCCTTGGAATCCTATGTGATCTCAAGGGAGTTGGCAGGAGCAGGAAGCCAAGTCTTTTCAATACAAGAGGCAGCTGCCTAGGGCTCAGTGCAGCTGGGAGAAGTGGAGGGAACATGTAAAACCCTGGATTAGTAGCAGGAACAGGCAGGACTGGAGCCAGCAACCTTCACCTCAGATATACAACAGAAGCCAAGAAACTGGCCCCTCGCTAGGTAGAAGCAAGCAGAGTAGCCCTACTCCCGTGACTGGCACGGGTAGCCCTGACTGCTGGGAATGGACAGCTCACGGGAGGAGAGCAGAGGGATCGTGATCAAGCTGGCCACCTGAGCACCAGTGCTGTCTCACCCTTCAGCTGCTGTCAGGATTCAGGCTGTGAATTCCCGACTCCTCGCTTAAACGTTGGGTTAACCTTACATTTAACAAGTTAACCGACAAAGTGGGATCCAGCCCCGGCGTTGCTGCCACCGCCAGCGGCAGGATGCTTCTGGTCCCAGGCAGCCCTCTACCTATGGCAGGCCACAGGTCGGGGGCTGCCCCCGGCACCGGGTAACTGATACCTGGTAAGCATCACCTGTGGTAACCGGTTACCAGTTACCATCCTTAGTAAGGGTCACCTCGGGTTCTCCAAACAGCGACTCCAGTTCACAGTAAAACACCCGGGACAGGGAGCCGAATTGCTGGCTGTGTCTATCCAGCCCTCTTACTTCCAAGCCCCAGCTCAGATGGAGGGAGTCTGTCCCTCTTTCCCTGAAGGAAGAGCTGGGTAGCTGAACTATCCCTGTTACCCCAGGAATACTTTTCTAAATTCATTGAATAGATGACAGCCTATGACTGCAAGACCCTTGGAAAGTTAGCGCTTTCACGGGCCAAGGAGGGTTCATTTGCCTTGCCTAGGGTCGTTAGTAAATTAATTAAAACAAATTTGGTGAGCACTTCCTCTTTTCAATTCAGAGTAATTATATTTGTGCTGATCTGAATAACTAGGGTGTGTCTGTGTTAGAGAAACTCAAGGAGTGCAGTAGGAATGCACATAAAACTGACGCACAGTGCGATCATCAGAGAAGAGTGATGATCGTGCCTGACAGACTGCAGAGATTTGTAATGTCCTAGAAGATGTGTAACTTCACAGCCCGCATCTTCAATTTCCCCTGTGCCTGGGCTCAAAGGCTTTTTGTAAATAATTAACCTGAAAAAAAACCTTCATGTGGGCTTGGTGGTTTTTTTTTAAAGAAATGGAGTTAAGTGCCTGCTTGAGCATCTTGCTCAGATTTTGGTTTTTAAAGGAAATTGAAAAATCACTGACCATAGAGATTCATTGCCATAGACGCAAATCCCAGATAGTGGCAGTGAGGGGGGCCTTTCACTTTTGTAATAGCTGTCATTTTATGAGTCACTTCTATCACAAACTACTAGAAAACCTGACCCAAACCTTGGCCAGAGGAACTTGGTTTTATTTCCATATTCGTTATTTTTCACGATGACTCAATTAACACGCTGTCTCGTTGGCTGCTTGCTTTCCTTAAACAAAATGTTGACGTTCAGTCTTTCTGCACATACGACACAAATAGCAGCGCGGGTGTTACGTATACAGACACCGGGCAAGCCTGGCCAGTAAGCTGGAGAATGCGCTTGCAGTGTTGACAGCTGAAAGGAGACAGCTGCTTTTTCTGAGGGAGGCGTTGCTGCGAGCTGGCTGATTAGAAGTAAATTGGCGAGTGTTTGAATTGCTGTGCATACCCCTTTCATACTGCTTGTGTGCCTTTGCCCCGCCTTTCTCTGAGTACGGAACACCGGATGTCTGAACAAAATGTGGAGAAAATAATGCTGAGGCCGTGTGCTGTGGCCCAACATTGGACGGTCTCGCCCTTTTTGTTTCTGTAGGGTGATCTGTACTCCCAGAGAGAGTGTGTAGCATGGTGAGCTGCTGTCTGTGAGGAGCAGGCAACAGCAGGAAACTCGAGTTGATTCTGCCTGCAGCATTTGGTGGCTGGATTTAGTGTAGAAGGGATGTCTTTGTCCTACCTTCCATGTCCGTGTGCTTCCATTCCCCCTCTCAGGCGCATGCTTCTCACTTCACTGTTTCCCTCTCTCCCCCCCCCACCCCCCCCCACCCACAGGTGCCTGCTTCCTGCCTTCACCAGACACCACCAATCCCCTCCAGGCCTTTGCTGCTTCTCCTCCAGCCACCTCTCTGGCCCCCATCACTACTATCCTATTCCTGCAGTGCTTGCTGCTTCCCTCACTGTTCGCATGGTTTCTCCCTAAAGCCCTCTCGCAATGGTTTCCATGTCTGACCGATTCCAAACTACGCAGGCGCCCCACTCAAGAAGAGTTCCTCTAATACTTGTAACCATCGGGGCTGATTTTTCCTCTAAATCATGTTTTTCTAGCTTTCTACTTTTCACCAAATTCTGCAATTTGATGCCTAGAACATTCCTGGAAAATTTGGGATTGATCAGAGGTGGTGCTCAGAAATAAGAGTGCGATAGCCAGAGAATAAGAAAAATGCCATTAGGTTGTGTGTAAAGCCTTTCTTCACTTGGCCAACAATTAATCAAGGGTTGGACTGTGACCAATGGACTAGTTTGAATTTAATCCCTCTCCCCACCCTGATCCAAACCAGAGGTCTGCAGGTATAAAAGAAGCAATTTCATTAAACCCACTGCATTTATTGGCCTCATCCGATTTGTTTCATCACACTAAATGTGTTTTCAGCTTCTTGTATGATACAATAACTAGATTATTTTTTCCTCCTTTAAAAATAAATTCTCCTGGCTCTCTTCCAGGATCTCTTGAATTTTGATGATCCTTTGAATATTGAGGCTGCAGAACATCATTTGCGGGACAAGGTGAGTCAACAATGTACTGAAAGTATTTTGTTCCCAAACCAGTATACATCTTGTGCTTTAGTGTTCTAAAACAGTGCTTTTATAGCCTTCAGATAGTGGGATGCAGAGTGACTTAGTAGATCGGCTTTTTAAACAACATATAAGAAAACAAACTTTATTATAATAGTGATGATTCCAGTGTACAGTGCTTATTTGTCAGAACATGATCCCCTATACACATTTTGCTATGTTAAAACTTACCCAAATATAACTGATCTCTCAGTTTTTCAAAGGTACATTTTCATCGAGTCCAATGTATTCTGTGGATCTGATGGTTGTTAATTGTTGTGAAACTGTCACCTCATATTGCCATATGTTTGCATCGTTGTCTTTAAGCAGAACACCTCCTTTCACTCCCCCAAAGAGACACCTACTCCTTGTGTAAGTGTCACACAAGCCCTGCGTTGCCTGCTTTTTCACTGAGCCAGAGGGAACAGGAGACTTTTAAGGGTGGTAAGCAGTTCTGCTTTGGTCAAAACAATGCCCATTGATCTCCCTCCCACCACCCCTGTATGATAAGAGCTGCACACGTCAGATATGGTTTACCAATGAGCTTACGACTGGCCAGAGTAATCTAGAGCTTAGAAAACTGTGCTTCTTAAACAGAGAATGTAAGCGAAGATTTAAAGTTAATGGCTCTGTGTGAACCTGAACTTCATGAAGCTGTGTTAGTACTCTTGATAAAGACTGTAATTGTCGAGAGCTGTTTATCTTGAATATCCGTGCATATGCCCATGACTTATATTTTGGGGAAGTGGAGAGGGATCCAGACAAGATGTTTCTGCTTTTTTGTGTGAAGACTCAAAATTGTCTTGGTCGGCCCATGTTGTCTAGGGACACTGTTCCTCTTATGGACATGCAGACTCTCTCATAGGCATAGCATCTTCATTTGAACTAGTTTAAAATTGATTTTTCATGGAGAGTTGATGAAGGCACTTGAGAGTATAGTGAGGTGTTACCATGATGTTACGTGGAAGCCTTTGCAGAAGATTGGCTAGATATATCTTCACGGCCTCAGTTTCCTGTTTCAGCTGGAAGCTGTACTTTTGTGGTTTTGATGCTCTCATGGTTTAATTAACCTCTTCTGGCTTTATTATTGTGCAAGCTAAGCATGATGATTAAAGAAATTCTCCAGATTAACAGTGATTGGAGGAGTTCAGTTAAAACAAGAAGTCAGCCAGCAAGGATAATGTCTTTAAAAGAAATGCCAGTATCTCAAGCTTAGTTTCCCCATGATTTCTTATGACAACATAGTAGAGTCAATTCTGTTATGAATCGGTGCTTGTGCTTTTTAGAAAAATGGAGTGGAGACGCTCAGAATGAAATTGGGAAAGTTTGACTCCAGCCCCTGTCCTGAGTTCCACTTTAAAGGAATGTATTCCCTAGAAATAGGATAAAACAAAAAAGCGAACACCTTTTGAGCAGAGGATGTCATGGAGGTTTACTAGCCACTACATATGAGAGAAACTAGCCATAAATAAAAAGCTAGACAAGGAAATGGAGCCAGTACAGCAGAGAGAGAGTGAGGCTGGATTCTCTTCCTCCTTTTGCAGCTTAAGACAGTGAACTCGGATGTAGTCTCTTAACGCTTTGTAAACTCTCTGAGAGCAGTGAGGCTACCAGGGTATCCCTGAAAGTATAATTTGGCATGTAGAGTGCCAGAGAGAAAATGCCATTTGACACTCAGATTGATATTTTTGCAAGGAAAATCTACCTCTGTGCACCTGGTCTGGGATTGCCCTCCGGAGCTGGGAGCACCTTTCCCAGATCTGAAGAGGAGCTCTGTGCGGCTGAAAAGCTCGTCTCTCCCACCAACCGAAGTTGGCCTAGTTGCTATTCTCTTCTCTTCCCCCCCCCGGCCCCACCCCGCCCTTGTTTCTCTTCAGGTTATAAGCAGTTTATCAAGTTAAAAATCTTTTCATTTTTTTTCTTATTGTGCAGAAACTGGTCATTTTCGCTAATGCCATTTTAAAAATTAATAAATGTCCCGCTCAGCTAGGTTCGTTTGTTGTAATTGCATCTTCGGTTCATTTTTCCGTCACGTTGCATCCTTCAGAGGGCTTCTGTAATTTATGAATAGATCCCGCCACGTCGGAGGGCTGTTCTGGGGGTCTCTTGCAGATCGTAACAGTTACTGAGATGACTCAGCTGCAGTAGCAGACAAGCTGCGTGCTAGTCAATGGTGCATCATCATGTTGCCAGCAGCATACAGTAATGGCTGCCACCTGAGGGGAATAAAAATGTTTATGATCAGCAAAAATGAATGGGCCTGACAAGCAACCACTGTGTGGGAGACAAGATGAGAAAAGTTGGTGACGGTTGGGTCTGTCTGTGGTCTGGCTACCTCCTGCAGTCTACATGTGCTGTCATGAAGTTAACACACCACAGCAGTTTTGTCCTGTCTCCTCAGATGTATTTTTAGAAATACTTTCGTACTGTGAAGTGATTGAGATTTTTAATGAATATTTATTGCTAATGAGCTGTGTTTAGACTTGTCTTTCATTTCAAGCACAGCCCCCTTGGGTCTGAAAGAAATGTTTCAGGAAAAGAGCTTTTGTGGTTAGCATCACGTGTGTTTGGCTTCCAGCAGCCATGAGCGTTTGTGATTCACTAAAGGGAGCGAGACACGATTTTATTAATGTCATTTCACTGGCCTTGAGTTTGAAGTGCGGAGACCCTTTTGCAGCCAATTTGGCTAAATATGCCTGTCTGGTAGGAAGTGTAACAGCTAATTAAAAACCTGCCTCTGGCTATTTATGTAGAAAAACTGAAGCTTCTATTTCTCATTAAGCAGGGTGAAGTCATAACGAAGATGTCTGCCCTCTCAGAGTCTGGAAAAAATCCTTTAATAGTTTGTGTTAAGGCACAACACTTGAATCCTTACTGCTTGATTCGTAGAAAACAAATGTTACATGGTAGATCTAAGCAGTAAGGAAATACCTCTGGATCTGTTGCAAGAGTAATAGTTACTGATTTCAAGTCCTGAGGGACTGTTATAATATTCTAGGCTGACATCCTGCATAACCTCACCCAGTACCTTTTGCCTCAACTTCTGGTTGAGTTATAGCCTTTTTGAAAGGCATCCAGTCTAGATTTAAAGATTTCAAGCTGCTCTAGCCCCGCTGTGCTACCGATGGTGGAAACGAGTCCTTATTTATACTGCGTATACATCAAGGAATGGAAGACGTAAAATGTGAGAAGTAGCGTATGCATATGTGACAAAAGAATGTATTTCCCTGTTGATATTTTAAGGTTGAACGTTCAAATACTAGTGCTTAACTACTGTAATTCTTCATTTCTCACAAGAAGTCAGTCAGAGAGCATCCTGGGGCAAGATTTAAGGTTACTTGGCAAAGCTATGTAAAAGTGATACTGTCATTGCACCTGTCCACACCTTATCTGGCTCATGCAGTTATGTGGATCTTATTTTCATCCCCATGGTTATTGCCACCTCACATAACTGTATTTTTTTTCCTGTTGGGCTTAATGTATGTAAAATGAGTAAAATAACTGCTGCCTACTCACAAATTAGCAAGCGCCCTTGTCTCCTCACCCATCTGTGTGTCAGATTAGAATACTGTTCAGCAACAAAGCCCAAATCGGTGTTGTTGGATTGTGCATCGTTGTTGCTGTAAGATGTTTCCTCACCGTCTGCTCTTGAGAACGTGGCTAGCAGTATTCATTGCTTCTCTGCCGTATCAGCATGAGGTGGAATAGCCAGACCTGTGGGCAGCTTTCTCCTTTTGATGAGGACTTTGTACATTGAATCGTTTTACAAATAGCCTTGAAATGCCAATGCTAAAAAATCCAGCTTGAGTAGGATTGCCCAAACAACAGGCATACCTTAAACGTTGTCTTATTCCCGTTCCACACAATCCAGGGTTGGCTTCAGTTAACCCTTCTGGGGATAGCGTTGCAAAGCACTGTGTGGGTATGTGTAGGTGGCCTGAGCCGGAAGATCTACACGCTTATTTTTCGTGTGGTAGCTCAAGCCTGAGTCTCTAGACCCAGGCTTGGAGCCCCTGCTGTGTGAGTGTGGGGTCTTCAGCTTTGTTTCACTGTGAAGATCTTTGGTAGAGCTCTCAATTTGTTCAGTGCTTTACGCTATGCTGAACAGAGTGAGTGTCAGGGTCACCTGCACCATTCAGAGAGCGGGAAGCTAGTGAGCACCTGGGACCAGACGATTGAGGGGGCTGCGTCTTTGTGACATGCTATCGCATGCACCAGCCAGAGCAAGAAGAGCTGCTGCTAGACAGAGTCCGAGAGCAGGTTCATGCAGTGACATCGTACGAGCAGCGCAGTACTGCCTGCCAGATTGAGAGGCTGCACTAAACTGACTGCAGTAAGGAGGCGAGTGCGCTGTTTTGTTACCCAGCTGCAACCCACATCAGCAAGGCAGTAAAGCCCCCAGAGCAGTACTGCCTGGACCAAGGGCTTTCAAGTGTGAGTGCTCGTCTGTCCTTGCCATCCGCTACTTCTGCCCAAGTGTGTGTACAGCAAAAAGGAGCAAAGCTTTCCCCTGCCTCCAAGGCCAGGCCATGGGCTGGGGCAGCCACCAAGTTACAGTTGCAGGAGCAGCAGTGATTTTGTGACTGAAAATAGGTTCGCTTGGTAGAGTGCGCTACCACTGTTGAGATGGCTAGTTCAAGCCTTCAGCCTGGTGTGCCGTGAGCAAAAAGGCAACCCAAAGGGTAAGTATGAGAGAGAAGTTAGTGAAAAAAGTAACAATCCCTCCTAGGGATAGAAGTGACTAGTCGACTACCTGATAAGCATAAGTTTCTCGGATAGCCAAGTAGTGACTCGACTAGTCGCTCCCTTCCACCCTCTTCCCCCATTGTCTCTACGTGAGAGAGGCAGCAAGGGTGGGGAGCAGGAGCTTAAAAGCCGGTTCCCCCCAGCACCGTCTCCGCCAGGGGCAGAGGCATAGCGGGGAAATGGCGCAAGTGGGCACTGAAGCAGTCCCTGCTCGTGCTGGGTTCCAGCTGCTGCGCGTCTGCTTTTGAAGTGTAGTAAGAGCCCCACCGGGCTCTTGCTACGTTTCAAAGGCTGAAGTGCCACAGTCGGAGCACGGGGCAGGGGGGGACTGCTGGAGTCCCTGTCCACCCCGTGCTCCCTGCTGCGCTTCTGATTGTGTGAAATGGAGCAAGAGCCCCTGGGGCTTCTGCTCCATTTCAAAGGCGGAAGCGCTGCAGTCAGAACACGCTTGCCCTGTGCTCCCTGCGGCTCTTCGGCCTTCTAAATGTAAGAGTTGCCGGCGGCTCTTACTACATTTAAAAAACTGAGGTGCAGCCAGGGTAGCGAGTGCCCCACCTCCCCCTTGTCGACTGCTCAATCAGCTGATTAATCAAAATTTAACATCCCTGATCCCTTGCAGAAATGTACCTTGAGCTTCTGCCATTTTGCCCTTAAAACAGAACTGCTTTCCGAGGGATTTCAAGCCTTCTGAATCAAACTATAAAATTCACACTAAGAGATGGTTTTGGGTGTAGATTTGCCGTTTCCTCTCTGTCCATGCTGTTGCTCTCCCTGGACCAGTAAATAGGCTGTGAGGACAGCATTACAAACCTCTTTTGACCAGGAACAAATAGGCTGCGTCTAGACTGGCATGATTTTACAGAAATGCTTTTAACGGAAAAGTTTTTCCATTAAAAGCATTTCCGCAAAAGAGTGTCTAGATTGGCACGGGTGCCTTTGCGCAAAAGCATCCGTGGCCAGTCTAGACGCGATTTTGCGCAAGAAAGCCCGGATCGCCATTTTCACCATCGGGGCTTTTTTGCGCAAAACAGTTCTTCCCTGTCTACACTGGCCCTCTTGCGCAAGTATTCTTGTGCAAGAGGGCTTATCCCTGAGTGAGAGCATCATAGTATTTGCGCAAGAACACTGACAATCTTACATTAGATCGTCAGTGTTCTTGCGCAAATTCAAACGGCCAGTGTAGACAGCTGGCAAGTTTTTGCGCAAAAGCAGCCGCAAAATCTTGCCAGTCTAGACGCAGCCATACTGTTTTCCCGGATTGGGGGTGTGAGTGTGAGAGAACTTCGTATACTGTTGGCCAGACAATGGAAGCAGTTCTGAGCCATCTTATATTTATCCTGTTTAAGCATTTCAGAAGAATTGGTGTTTGAACTCTGCAGCTCCTTGAACAGTTCCCTAGCCAAGAGTTTAGTAGTAGATTATAAACACTTACCAGCCTTCAGAGCTAACTAAGGCTTTTACTTGCTGTGGCCCTCTTCTCTTTCTTATGGGTAGCAGTAGAAAACTGTTCAATTGCTGTAGCGGAGGTCAAGGCCAAGACGAAAGGCTGATCTTCGAAGGGTATTACAGGACTGCCTTTCAGACATGCCTTGTGCGGAGAATTTGTTTTACACCCACATTAGGAAAACTGCATAAGTGGGGAAAGCTGAGTCCCTCCACCATAAAGTATCCTGGGTGCTCAACTTCTGTTTCTCTACATTCCTTACAGTATGTTCCATAAGAAATAAGGAAGCCTATTTCTTGCAAACACTTATAATTTTAAGGAGGCCAGTTGTCATGATACTTCTGGAAAGGTGTTTGGAGGGTTGTGTGCATGACTAGTATGAAGTCCTCTGTTCATGTGCTCCTGCTGCTGCTGTTTTTAATATACCTTCCAGGGGCAATTCCAGAAATGTCTGTTGCATGATGAGCAATGTCGTTTGGCTTGAGGGTATTATTTGGCTGAAATAGTGTATGCGGAGGAAAAAGTATTCAGAAATTGCCTCCTGATTGTGTGGTGTTTTCATTGACTCGTTTCTTACAAAATATACGAGACCACTGAGTCCATATCCTAGATCGGAATCAACAGGAGGTACTGTGCCTGCAGTTCATATGTTGGGTAAAAGAACCTATATAAAGTAGAATAGAATGAATACGTACAATTCTAAAATGCTACTAAATGAGATTTAAGAATGTAAACTGAATGCTTCTGAAAAATTCATCCGAAAATAGTTTAAAAATGTATTATTCTAGTGCACACTACTTATATAAGGGAAACCAACAAATATTTTTATAGGACTATACACGTTCATTCTGAATGTCATGGGAAGGCAACAGAGTTTTAAGTATTGGCATCTTCTGGGCCTTTCTCCAAGTATTTACATATTCTCAGATTTTCATTTGAATCTGATTCTATTACCTAGGTAATAGAATAGACTAGATTAATCTCTGAATTTTTTCAACTAATATTTACCCAGTTACTAACCAGAAATAAGATTAGCGGAATTGTAGTATAGGTTTATATAATGAACAATTCATATATACCATATAGAGATTATGACATGGTTTCTTAAACTAAGGGTCAAGAACAGATATTGTGATTTCAGCTACTCTGCCCTTCCCATATTTCTTAAAGGGAATGGAAATCTTGGTATGAAAGATTGAAAACCCTTTTGTTTTAGCTTGCACAGGCTCACTCAGCTGCGTAGATGATGTTCGACTTCAAAATATTTAGTCTTTCCTAATGGTCTGGGAATAGAATTCATGAGTTCCTGACTGGCTGTCACATGGTGATGCCAGTAAACCTCACTGCCTTCCTAGCAGCGCTGAACAGTAGAATTTGGCTCTCTCAGCATCTTTATGGGCTTGTCTTCACAACTGGAGTAAGTTAACCTAAGTGTTGCTGCTCCAGCTACATGAATGACATAACTGGAGTCAACATAGCTTAGGTCAACATGCCACAGTGTCTGTGCTGCGCTGTGTCAACAGGAGATGTTCTTCCATTGACTTACCTTAGTCTTCTCAGAGATGTGGAGTGCTGGGTTCAACCAGAGAGCGCTCTGCAGCCGATTTAGCAGGTGTTCACTAGACCCATTAAATCAACACCACTGTATCAATTGCAGCAGCATTGATCACCCTGGTAATGAAGACAAACTCTGAGCTGTACTGAGATTTAAAATAATCTTGTCCTTGGTGGACTAATAATGCCCTCAAACAAATAAAATGTACGGCAGCTTGCTGACTGTGTATCACTGAAATTTGACTGTACTAAAGCTGATTCTTATATAACATCAGAGCTAGCTGTAGTTTTGTCTCCTGGCTTTCTATCTCTATGCTCACGCATAGGAAGAGCAATTCGGCTTTTAGGGTTTTAAAGTTTCCCTTGACAATCCATTAGTTGGTTCTAATTGAAGAAGAAAAGCATTTGAAACACAGATTGGTATGTTCAAAAATAGATCTTTCTTGATCTTTGTTCATTGATTACCTTTTGAGATTAGTTTTTCCCCATTAGATATAATTTAGCCAAAGCAGAACATTATTTTGCATTAAAGTTCATCTGTTTTAACATGAAACCTTCTTTTGAAGCTTCTGTATGAAAAGTGCAATATGAATGTAAATGCATATGTGACTAATACATCAAGAATCTGTCACTGAAGCCTCTGCTAGGCAAAATAATTGTGAATTTTATAAACTGAGTTTAAATCTTGAATATGGGAGAAATGTCTCTGATTATCAGTGTTTCTGTTGGATTGTTTGGTATAAACAGAAACAAATCTATTCACAATAAGCACATGATGTTCCTGTACCCCATGTCCTACCACTGCCCCTACCCTATGTTGTTTACCGTCACTTCTTGTCACATCCAAAATTTAAAAATTAGGAGCCCCTCAGAGCAAGGTCCATATCCTGTCTTATCTTGATATTATGAAGCTTCTGGCGTATCTCTAGGTGCTAAAAATAATAGTAGTTTAATATCATTACAATATGTTTTTGGGTGAGGGGTCTACAGCTTTGTTCCTCCTTGAGCTTCATAGTGGTAAAAATAAGTCTTTCATGTGATGAGGTTGATATTGAACTTTGCCTTTAGAGGAGAAATATGCATACCAAATCTCTGTAGGCTTGGTCCAAAATGGAGTGAAGTCTATGGAAAGACCCATTGACTTCTGTGGGTTTGAGGCAGATCCTCTAATGAAATCCCTCAATATGAAGATGATCTAGAGTGCAGTTTGGTATTTTCTTAAGAGATGTGTAAAGTGTAACTAACATGAAAACTGGCTGGGTGTTGACTCCTACTGTCAGCTGTTAGGATTGTGGTCATTAGTGGGAAATGGTCATTAACTTGTTTGTTAGCTGTCTGCCTTGCATCTTTCCTATCATGAGACAAGACAGAAGCTTTCTTCTTCTCCACTCTCCAAACACCAGCAAAAGATTAGATTGATGGAAAGGGGACATTTGGAACTCTGGAGTATGTTTACTTACTAATAATTTGATTCCTCAGTGAAATATCAGACATGCTCAGCAGTTAAAAACTTAGAAAGATCAGCTGTTGTTGTTGATACACTGCACCATATGCTGTTGGAGTCAGATGAATGGAACAGCATCTACATTAGTTTTTTTAATTAAATTAACCCCTCTAATTTAATTTTCCTTCTGAGCTATCTAGATTGGAATTCCACCATTCATCTTGGGTTTATGTAAAGTCCGAATAAAATATTGATTTGTGATGTTCTATATTTAATTGCAGTTCCACTGTGACTATGCAAACCTAGCACTTTGATATTGGTGCCCCAGGAATGATGAAATAAATAGATCTCAAGAGATGCTAACTATTCATCTTTGTCATTGCCCGGTTTCTTTTATTCAGTTTGAATAAGATACTGGGCCGTGCGAACCAGTCTGGCCTTGAAAACCATGCAGATGCAGGCTTTGCTTGCAGAGTCCTAAATGCGGTACCAGAGCCTCAGCGTTTAGGAACCTTTTAGAGCTAGGTATCTTCTTTTGTTTTGGTTTTTTTAAGAGGGTAGGAAGGGGGGTTTGTAGTCTGACACCCTCATTTGTTCTTGGGTTCATTTTAATCTGAGCTATTGGATGCTCACAACCTCAGTTTTCCGCATTTGGTTTCCCTATTAAATACCTAGAGAGCATTTTGAAAAATGATGAGCTAAATGTCTAGTTGTAAGTAATGTCGTAGCAAAACAACACAGCAGTTTTTTGTTTTTTTTTAATAATTGACTCATTATTGGATGCCTGACTACACTTAACATCTTCATTTAGAACTTGCACAGTGACAAAGGAAGAATTGAAGCTTGAAAATACCTGCGTTGTTTAGTTTTTTAGATGTCTTAGTGGAAAGTTCTGTAATGCTTTGTCTTTTATACGTGTCAGAAATGCATGGTGATTCTGTTAGAACATGGAAGTCAATATACCATGAATATCATTAAAGGCAAAGTGGCATATGGCATATCAATGGTTTTCATTCTTTCAGTGTACATAAGCAAGAAAAGTTAAACGTGGCTTGGTTTGTCTTTTCTGGGAATTATGAAACTGAGTCACTTGTGAATAACCCTCTCCCGCCACATCAGCAGGATGATTAGATTTGTGTGGTTGGCATGGAGCTAAAGATCTATAAGACTGGCTGACCCTGATTCATTGTGTTTTGTGCTTCCTAATGTAATGTAAGAAGTCAGTCACATTTTTGTAGCTATTCCCAGTTTTGTACATGGGAATATTATACACTGAATTGCAGTAATTAATAGCTTCACAGAAACATTTTGCTTGGATGTAGGTGGCTAACATTGGTTGAAATTCAGTAAAAATACTTCACAGTAAAATATGTATGTTCTCGTTTGAGTATTATCAAACAATTGATGGCCCACAAATATGCACAACTTTTAGCAGCCCTTTGCATCATGAAAGGACAGATAACACATGGCACACAACAGTCGGATCAAATATAACTAAACAAGCGCGTTGTTTTTCTGGATAATTAGATTGACTTTAAGGTAGATAAGCAGGCCATAGGTACTGAATTAGCTGCATGGTCTTTGGACACAATGATTTACAGATGAAATGGTTGTGTTTTTTCAAAGTAAACATGAGCATATGCATGCTCTAATCTAATCACTAGTAGTGTTTTCCTAATAATATGTAACATTTGCATGCTAATAGTATGTTTCCTTCATTGTTGTTAATTTTGACCAACCACTAGTCCATAAATCACTAAAAACTGTAAGAGCAATAAATATAATTCGCTTTTCTGCGCTTTCCTGAAGGTACTATTCTGAATCTTTACTTAGAGAGATGCCTAACTATATGAAACGTTTTGAAACGGAAACTATATTTAAAAGTGAATATCAGTCAATTGACTATTACATTTTTCAAGTTCAGTTATGTAAAAGTTAGTGGTGGTTTAAGGCAGTTGAAAAGCCAATCTCAGAATTTAAAAATTATTCTGAAAATAAATATTTTACTTCAGAACTTCAACACAGCATGATCTTAAAATGTCTTGTGCTTAAAATTCCCTTCCTGTTCTTCCCATTTACGATTTTTTTCAAATCAAGTTGTGAGTTAGGGTGGAAATAAATGAATCCTTGTAACGCAGGGCTAGAAGAGACTTCAAGAGGTCATGTAGCCTAGCCTCCTGTGCTGAGACAGGGATGTCCTGACTGGCAGAGCTGTCCCGTGCGTAGGGTGGACTGGGGCAACCGCCCGAGGCCTCGTGTTTGGGGGACGCCATGTGGCAGAGAGATGTAGGGTCCAGGGCAGCCTGGTGGGGTTCCAGGGGCCTGGCACCTGCCCGACCAGCTCCTGATGTTGCCCAGGCGAGGGGGCGGAAACTGGAAATAGGCCAGACAGGGGTTTAGTGGAATGGAGACAGGGAGGGGGCGGAGCAGCAGGTGTAAGAGTCAGAGGCATGGCCTGG
Organism: Pelochelys cantorii; assembly: GCA_032595735.1. Classification (NCBI taxonomy): domain Eukaryota; kingdom Metazoa; phylum Chordata; order Testudines; family Trionychidae; genus Pelochelys; species Pelochelys cantorii. Next base: position 72,107,820 of record CM064332.1, read on the forward strand.
GGCAGACGGGGGGTTGTCTTGGGTCCCTGCCCTGCACCCCTCTACAGCCAGCCCTGCCAACTGCTGTTTGTCTGACCTATTGTCAGATGACCAAGATTCAACAACCTCCCTTAGAAGCCTATTCTAGTGCTTAATTATCCTTTATAGATAGAAAAATTTCCCTAATATCTAACATAAGTCACCTTTGCCACAGATTAATACAATTACTACTTGTCTTATCGTCCATAGAGAATAGATAGATCATAGTCGTCTTCTATCCTTCACATATTTGAAGATGGTTAGGCCCTCCTCCCCGTCAGTTTTCTTTTTTCAATGTTAACCATGTCAACTTTCTAAAACTTTCCTTGGTGGTCCATTTTTCTTACCCTTTTATGATTTTTGTTACACCCCTTTGAACTCCGTCCACTTTATCTGCACCTTTCTTAAAGGGTGGTTCCTAGAACTGGACACAGTACTCTAGTTAGGTTGCCAGGTGTCCTGTTTTGAACCGGACAGTCCAGTATTTGAGCTTTCTGTTCGGGAAACAAATTGGAAAAAATATAAATGTCTGGTATTTTCTAAATAAGATGTAATGTAGATTGTGATGTAATGTCAAGTGTGTCCGGTATTTTTGTTGAAACCATCTGGCAACCCTACCTCTAGTCGAGGTCTCATTCGTGCCAAATGGATCGGGACAGTTCCCTCCCGTGTCTTACAGATGTCCTGTTAATACTCCCCAGAATAATAATTGTCTTTTCTGTGACACCACATTTTTAACTCATTCAGTTTGTGATCATATTCAGTTTGTGACTCACATGAAGGCTACGTCTACACTGCAAGCTTCTTGTGCAAGAACTGTTTTGCAGAAGAGTTCTTGTGCAAAAAACCTTCCACAAGAGTGTGTCCACACTGCCGTGTGCTTTTGCGCAAGAGCATTCATGGCAGTGTGGACGCTCTCTTGCGCAAGAAAGCTCTGATGGTCATTTTAACCATAGGGGCTTTTTGTGCAAGAAATTCATGTTGCCTGTCTACACTGCCCTCTTGTGGAAGAGCTCTTGCACAAGAGGGCTTATTCCTCGTGGGGAGAGGAATAACTCTTCCGGAAAAAGCCCTGTTTTCCGATGCTATACTGTAAATTTACTTGCGCAAGAACACACATGCAGTGTAGACAGCTAGCAAGTTTTTGCGCAAGAACAACTGTTCTTGCGCAAGAAGCGTGCAATGTAGACACAGCCGCACTGTATAAACCTCAGGCCATTTTCATCATTACTACTTCTAGCCAGTTGTTCCCCTTTTTATAGTTGTGTATTTGAATTTTTGTGTTTGTGTAGTAGCTTTCAGTTGTCTTTATTGAATGTTTGTGCTATTCAGAATATGAATATATTCTTCCTACTAGCAGGGTTAACAAATGTCCTTAAAAGGTCAGGGCATTCTTTGTCCATTCCTCAGCTGTCTTTGAAAACTATTAATCCACCTCAGATCAGGACGCTCCTATTAATCGTAAGTCGAGACTTTTTCTCTCTGTTGTTAGAGATCTGTTCACTGTTCTTCAGGCTTTAATGGGGCAATTCCATTCCTGGCACATCCCACAACCAAACGCTTGGTGATCCTAGCCTTACCGTTCTTGAACAAATAGAAGGACTGACAGATACACAAACTCAATTATATATTGAAGATTCGGTTATTTCCCAGAATGGAAAGTTACACCCATTGAACGTTCTGAAGTTTTATCTAGATTCATAAAAGATCAGAAAAGCAGGAGAATTATTTGTCTGCTTTTAGTGTTGAGTTTCTAAGTGCTTGATGAATAGCATCATCATAATGTAACAAGCCAAACCCCAGAGGGATGAAAAAGTAATAAAACTTCCACTCTGTCTGATGTAGTGACATAAGGCACTTTATTTAGAGAATCATAAACACAACTTTTCTTTAATGTTCTGAGCAGGGGGCAAAACATCTTTATCAAATAATGGGAAGAGTCTAGCTATATGTACTATATGCCATATGCATGTTAGAAATTCAGTCATCGTCATTGAGAGTCTTATTCTGCAAGGTCCTAAGCACCTTCATTTCCCATTTGAAATAAAACAGTAGTTCTCCGCTGGGGGTCTGCAGCCCTGGGGGGGCGGGCAGTGAGAAGGTTTCAGGGAGTCTCTCAGGCCAGACTTGTGCTAGTCTGGTTGGTGGCTGGGTCAGAAAGCTGGGGTTGAAGCCAGAGCCCTACTGGAGCAGGCCTAGAAAACAGTTCTAGTGGCACAGGGGGGAGGGGAAGCTGTGGAATAGGATGTTCAGGGAAGGGGGAAGCCTGAGAGAGATTGAAAACCCCCAAATAAAAGGACTCTCGGGTTTTGCCCTGGTTGTATTATAGTGGCATTCCACACAATACGTAAATAAACTGTCCTTCGTCTAATTCAGCCTGACGCAGCTACATGTATTACAATATCCTTGCAAGACTCAAGAATGTCTTCAAGTAAGAATGCCGATCACCTGTCATTCATATCCTGCTACGCTCTGTGAGGAAGAAACGGCTAATTACAATAGAGAGAGAGAAGCAAGCTGTTAATGACATTCTTAAAATCGTCCAACAGAATCTTGCATGAAGGGAGATAAAAGAAAATGTAATTTGATTGTTACTGACGGGATGCTGGCTCATAGCAATGAAGATAGCTTGGCATTTGTTAATTGTATAGATAAGCTGTAGGACCGGATATTTCATGTTATCACCCTGTTTCCCACTGAGTGCTTGTCAATAGCCTTGAATTCATGACTGACAGCTCTGTGCTGCTTGTTTGGATTGCTGCCTTTGTGTAATTTATTTTCTAATTTACTGAGTCGTACTAGCTTTCTTTTCTAAAGCGCTCAGTTGCTAGAAGAGGATACACCTGTCAGAGAATATGCAACCTTCAACTATGGCATGCACAATACAGAAAAATAAATGTATGCCATGAAAACATTAAACACTAACCTTAAAGCACTAACATTAAAAATGACATTCAAGTCCACCTTGTTCAAAATAGACGCAATTAGATGTTTTCTGTTCAAATGCAGCAAGGTTACAAAAATTTTATTTCTTTTACACTTTCCCATATCCTAGAGATAAGGCTCTATCAATATATCACCACTTTTCACCCTTTACCCAACAGTGAGGGCATGTCTATACTTCGCGGAAGTTCAGTGCTCCGGAGGTCAATCTTCTTCTGGCGTTTGATTTAGTGGGTCTAGTATAGACCCGTAAATCGAATGCTGAGGGCAGCCCTCGTTGGCGTCCAGTACTCCTCCTGAGTAGGCGCTTTCTCCTATTGGCCTCCTGACTTTTGGACGCCATCAAAGCTCGGCTTAGTGTAAGCCAGCTCCAGCTACGCATTTTGTTGGACTTGTATATCTTAAGCCGACCTTCCTGGTCAGTGTAGACCAGGCTTTATGTGCAACCTTACAACATAAAAAACAGCACGTGTGGTGAGCAGGGTAGATAATGTCCAGCAAGGCAATAAGTTTTAACACTGGGGAAGGGGAGAAGAAAATTAAAATCCACATTCAGATATCCTCATAGTGCTTCACACTGCCATACAGCGGGTTTTGATTTTTCATCGTGTCCTCCTTGGGCTACAGTAGAGTGCAGTTGCCTTTAATGGCTCTGCAGTGACCTGTGCCCCCTACCTTAAATTGTCCTCAGCTGAAATAAGGAGACACTCTAATGGGAGCCTTAGCCCTACTTTCTTATCTGAAAGGAAAATCTGATGCACACTATTAAATTTGGAGGCAGGACTATACAGAACTTAAAAAATAGAGAATACCCTCCAGACTTTAATCTGTGTCCTGACACATGTTCTACTGAACATTCACATAGGTAGTGCAGATATTATTTTTGTCATTTCAATACTGAAAGAAAAAAATCTCCCTTCCCTACATCATTAGCAGCAATCAATGTAGCAAGGATAATTCATGCAAATTGTTGTATCTGTCGCCACACACAGAATTTCAGGCACTTCAAGTAATATTTTTAGATTAAATTAAAAATGTATGCAATGCAAAAATGGGATTGGCTATGGTAGAAGATCTGTGGCTAGGTTGTACACATTGAACCTTTATTAACTGGGACTGTCTGGTCCAGCAACGTCCATGGTCCGCATGGATGTTGCCAGACCAAAGAATCCGGGTGGAGGGCTGGTGGCCAGGAGTTCTGCAGGGCTGGGACTTTATTTTTCATATTCATAACGTTGGTTTAAAGCTTTGAAGATGTTACTTGGAAAAAAGCTCACAACTGAAAACCCAAAAGAAACAGATATTTTCAATAAATTGGAGCTCTTGTTTTCATTACAAAATGGTGGTTTAGACAAATGCGTTCAACTTTGGAAATTACATCATTTCTGTGTGTTCGATATAGTTGTTGCATACCTTCTAGTTCATGGTTGTCTTGACTCGAAGGCTTGGGTTCAGCTAGACAGCTCTGCATAGTAATCAGGTATTCCCTCCTCTGTGGGCACCACTTGCTGCTTTGAGCTTGATTACGTGTGTTGATGCTTATATGCCAGAAGCGAATATCTGAGTATGGGATGAAAGGAATACCTGGAAGAGTTGTCTGTAATAAAACAGATTCAAATGTATGATTGGGACTTGTTTGAGCTTAGAAAAATATATTATTTGGGCTCACTTTGATTACAAACCCATAGCAGACAGTGAGCAAGAAAGTAATTCACAAAGGGGATTGCAAGGAAAGTTCAGCAGGACTTGTGCTTCTCCCCGAAGAAGGGGGCAGCAAGCCAAAGGTGTATGAACTTCAGCTGTGAAGAATGATGTATACATATTTTGCTTATGTGCATTCTGCATGGGTAGCCCCTTTGGTTGTTTGAGAGATTTGAAGAGAACTTCATAGTGTCTCCTACAGTCATCAGGATGCTCAGGATGTAGTTCAAACAACTTAACATGCTACCATACTAGATAGTGGAAGGCAGCAGAAGTAGTCGTGTTCCTACGTTGGTTATTGTGTGTATCAGAGTAGTTGACACATGGCTGTCTGACTGTTATTCTCTGAATTGTAAATGGTTATGAACGCCTCACCAGACAACAAAGAATGCATTGATTGTGTATAGGTGAGACATTGTGGGATTGTTAGCTTCCCCATATTAACTCTTCTCTCTGTCAAAGATGGATGTTCTCTAAGTGTCCATTTCAATTAGAACATCGTTGTATACTGTATTCACTGCGTGGAGCTCTATCACATTGTCTGGGTCAAGATGTGGATTGCCATAGCATCCGTTCTGAATACTGACTGAACACCATTGCATTTGGGTTCTTCAGCAAGCCGGTGGTTTTGTTTAAAGCTTTTCTGCCCAAACATACAGAAATTATTTTGTCAGAAGAGAGCCTAAAATGATTATGTCCAGCAATTGATGCCAGGTTAAGTTAGTTGTAAAATCTTCCAGTGCATCTGAATGTCTGACCCTCTTGTTTTCATTACCACTAGATACAACTATTGGTATGCAAAATTATTCATAATGTTGATGCAAATGATTAAGTGTTCCTCTTCTGTGGAGGAATTTCTAAGGTAACAGCTCTTCATTCTTTGGCACATGAATAGGAATTGTAGGATCACAATGAATCAATTTTATAAATAAAACATGTAACTACTGAAATGTCTGACAGATCTTTGGATGTAACTTTATTTAAACAGTGTCTGATCTGCAAAATAGCCTACATGTCTCATGCTCACCAGTTCTCTCTTTAAATGCATCAGTGAATTCTTCACATTTCTTTAAAACTTCCAAATATATTTTGCGTCAAAACTTTAGGCTCCTGGCTATGGATAGACTTTCTAACGAGCTCTGCCGTGATATAATCTCCGTTTCACAAAGGAATGCATCAAAGTGTCCATACCAGAGAGAGAAAACCAACGGAATGCCGTGCATCGGGTGAGAAATGGCATTCTCCTCACATGCAATGACTTGAACATCCCAGCCGAATTTCAGTTTTGAGGCAACTTAACTGCAGCCAGTTCTGGGAATCCAGCCTTGAGCATCTGGAATGGCCTCATTCAGATGTACAACTCTTAGTCCATTGAAGCCAACAGTAGCTCTGTATGCACAGATGTTCTCAGATCAAGCCACTTCTAACTTAGGTGCTTAAATGTGAATTTAAGACCATAATTTAGGCATGTTTGGCCTTCGTTTGTAGCTCTTCGGGTTACAGAGATGTCACGGAAAGTGACACTGTGCGGTGCGAACTTCTGCCGGCATGGCTGGGTCAGTCAGGGCTGTGAAGAGATGTGATCCCTGGCCCATCAGAGCCGAGCCAGCAACAGCTACTTGTGGTAGATGCAGCTTGTAGTGGCACAAGTGCAGTTTTGCCGGTATAATATGCTAATTGCACATGAGGGGAGGGGACTGCGATGAGCTGAACCAACCAGAGCACAGGTTTGCCATATAACTGCGTGGACGCTAGGAGTGCTTCACTGGCACAGATATACTGTCAAAGTGTCCTAGCCTGAGTCTTCAGATAGAGCAGATGAATCCTTCGCTCGCGAGTTTAACAGCTGACACCATCCCCTGGCCCACTGCAGGAATGAAAGGCCCTAACTGCAGCAAAGTTGCGGATCTACAGCAACTGGTGGAGAATTAGGGCCCTTCATGTTGAGGCCCTTGGCATAGCAGGGTAATGTGGAAGAGATCTTCCATTGCATTGATCTTCACGACCACTATATGGGCTATTAAATTGGCACCGTTATTTGGTATGTTTTGCAAATGTACTGAAAGTTTCTAGGGGAAATCTGTAAATCATTCCTTTGCTGCTGCCACAAAATATCACTCTTCATACTATTAAAATTTAATGTCAGTGCTTTGAAATTCTTGAATGAAGTGTGTGAGAGAAACAATGACCAGGAAGAAATGTGAATTGGGAAAATACCGTACGTGTCAGGCATTTTTGTGTTGTTTCAAATAATTCATTCAGATGCAGTTTTGACATTAGCTTTTTTCATATGAAACAAAACACAGGAAAGGTTTTTCTTTGAAAGTAATATTTCGTGCATCACTTTAAAACTTATGAGAACTGAGTTGTGGGTAACTCCAAAGGACCCTTTTATCCTTTAGTTTAGCTGCGTCTTTTGTTATAAAGAGTCTGATGTCTATGTCATTGTCAGTCAACTGCAGCTTGCCAAAGAACATTTATTATAAAATATTGGTGAGGAATTGTTGCAGTTTTCCAATGTGTTCCTTCCCCACACCCCACAATGATTTTGGCCATTTCTGTAGTCTGGGATCTTTAACAAATAATTTGCCTAACTTGTTATATTTAATGTTAAGTGTGAATTTTACTGAAATGTATGGAACATGGGGCCAGCGGGGGACTGTTTGAGTCCCCAGCTCGCCCCAACCCCCCTCAGCACTTCTGCTTTTGAAGTGTGGCAAGAGCCCTGATCTTGCTACATTTCAAAGGTGGAAGTGCCACCAGTTCCCAGTTCAAAGGCTGCGCCCCTGCCTCTTCTCCCCAAAGAGACGGTGCTGGGAGGAACTGGCTTTTAAGCTGGCTCTTCCCAGCACCAGATCCTCTTCCCCTCCCCCTTGCTGCCTCTCTCTGAAAGAGGCAACAAGGTGGGGGGAAGCGACTAGTCGACTATCCGATAAGCATTCAGATAGTCAACTAGTCGCTTACATCCCTAGATTGTGGCAAGAGATGCCTGTTCTGATACTTTGTGATATACTGTGCGGTTAGTTAATTCTTCGTACTTACAAACTGGAAAACACTCCTCAACCTAACAATGGCAGATCCCAAAACCGCACATTCAAATTATGTTCCAATTGCAAATCCTTTAGCATGCTCGTAAAAATGGAAACACTGAATTTAGACTGCAAGAAAGGGCAAATGTTAATGGTTGTAAGTTAGGAGGTATTGCCAATAGAGAGCTCCTTGTCATTGTAAAATACTCAGAAAAGGAAAAGACCTGCTAACTTCTAACCATTGTATAGCCACTGACCCACAGTATCTTCTGTCAGCGCTCATGCAAAGACCTTGAGTAGTTTCCAAACATCTTGCTGTTGACATATGGGCATCAGCAGAGATGAAGGTAAATTGGTTTAACATTTAATTTTTTTTTTTTTTGGCTATTACTTGTGCAGTCACTGAACGCTTTTTTCAGTTAATACAGTGAATTATAGTAGATTGCTATAAAATATCATACTGGGAAAACTATAGCCGCTGTTTGGGTAGCAAAGTTTTTTTTCAAACAAATTGTATGTCAGGAACTTTTCGACACTATTCCCAGATGTGTGGACATTCTTTCCTTAACCCGTGTATTACGTAATTTTAACAGTAGCTGAGTCAGTTTCAGGATATTAGAGAGATAATATCTTCTATTGGGCCAGCTTCTGTTTGGCTGAGACACAAGTTTTTGAGCCACATAGGGCTCTTCTTCGGATCTGGGAAAGTCTTCTGAGGGGTAAAGCTAAATGCAAGATGGAACAGATTGTGTAGCATTAGTAGTGAACACACATTCTAAGGAGCCATTCACATCGTTAACACCTCTGCAATTCTAGGACCAAAAAGAGGGTTGGTTGGGTTACAGAGTGTTGTAATAAAGCTGTAAATCCAATGTGTCTGTCCAGTCGGTGATTTTTAGTGTCTGAGTTACAAATGTGAGCTCCCAGGATCACCGGTTAAAGGTGTGCCATCTTGCATTTAGCTGTAATGCTTGGACCCTTCACAGACCTGAAGAAGAACACTGAGTCCTTGTAAGCTTGTCTCTCTGACCAATAGAAGTTGGCCCAACAAAAGAGATTACCTTACCCACCTTGTCTTTCAGATCTAGTAAGTTGTCCATGTAGCTGTACAATTTTAAATATTTCAGTACTGTGGAACACTATTCCATAGGGGATATACTGGACATGTTCCACAGTTTCCGCCCTTTTAAATGAATTCTCAAGTTGATGCAGTGTCCATATTGAGATTCCATATTAGCCAGTTTATAATGCAAAACATGTCGTCCTGATGATTTCTGCTTCTGATTAAACACAGTACTGAACAAACAGATGTGCTCATGGACAGATATTCAGTGTTAATAAGAAACTTTTAAACCATGTAGTGTGCCTAAAATTAGAGCATTATTGTTGTGTAATGAGACCCGTCTGCTCAGACCAGATATGCTCTATATACTGCGGCCAGTGCTGCTGTTTCCTTGATCAGGAAGGTGAGCAGAAGTGAAAGACAGTGTTTCTGGAGTGTCTGCCTCTGCCTTCCTTTAACACAGAGCGTGTGTACTGATGTAAAATGTCATTCATTGGTGACAACCAGTGGTTTTCAACTCCCTGTACTTTGTTGTAGTCACTTCCCTAATTGTGTTCAGTGATGAATATGCAGTCAGTGGATGTGATATATCTTGACCTTAGCAAGGCTTTTGATAGTCTCCCACAATATTCTTGCCAGCAAGTTAAGGGAACGTGGATTGGATAAATGGACGGTAAGATGGATAGAAGATCATAGAATCACAGAGCTGGCCAGGCCCAATGGGTAGTGATCAATGTCAGGATGGTGGTCGGTTTCTAGCGGAGTGCCCCAAGGTTCGGTTCTAGGACCGGTTTTGTTCAATATCCTTATTAATGACCTGGATGAGGGGATGGATTGCACCCTCAGCAAGTTTGCAGATGACACTAAGCTAGGGGGAGAGGTAGACACGCTTGAGGGCAGAGATAGAGTCCAGAGTGACTTAGACAAATTGGAGGATTGGGCCACAAGAAATCTGAGGTTCAACAAGGACAAGTGCAGAGTCCTGCACGTGGGACGGAAGAATCCCAAGCATTGTTACAGGATGGGGACCGAATGGCTAAGCAGCAGTTCAGTAGAAAAGGACCTGGGGATTACAGTGGATGAGAAGCTGGATATGAGTCAACAGTCTGCCCTTGTAGCCAAGAAGGCTAATGGCATATTAGTTGCATTAAGAAGAGCATTGCCAGCAGATCCAGAGATGTCATTATTCCTCTTTATTTGGCTCTGAGGCCACATCTGGAGTAGTGTGTCCAGTTCTGGGCCCCCCCCACTACAAAAAGGATGTGGACACATTGGAGAGGGTCCAGCGGAGGGCAACCAAAATGATTAGGGAGTTGGAGCATATGACCTGTGAGGAGAGGCTGAGGGAGTTGGGTCTGTTTAGTCTGCAGAAGAGAAGAGTGAGGGGGGATTTGAGAGCAGCCTTCAGCTTCCTGAAGGGAGGTTCCAAAGAAGAAGGAGAGAGGCTGTTCTCAGTAGTGATAGATGGCAGAACAAGGAGCAATGGGCTCAAGTTACAGTGGGGGAAGGTCTAGGTTGGATATTAGGAAAAACTATTTCCCTAGGGAGGTGGTGGAGTCTCCATCCCTAGAGGTGTTTAAGTCTCGGTTTGACAAAGCCCTGGCTGGGTTGATTTAGTTGGGTTTGGGCAGGGGGCTGGACTTGATGACCTCCTGAGGTCTCTTCCAGCCCTGTGATTCTATGATCTGCATCTTCCTTAATCCTGCCTCTTAACTTAGCTTACCGCTCGCTGTTTGTTATAGTGACTTCTGAGACTTGTATGTTACTTTATTAACATGAGCGCCTTGCAGCCGGTAGGAGCAGTTTTCTAGGGAGTGAAGTTGATGATGTTTTAGCTCTGAATAGTTGCAAACAAAAAACGAGCTCGGTTCATTTATAATGCCTTCTCCTCCTCCGCCCCCATTAAAATGACCTTTCATTTTTGTGTGATTATGACCTCTTGCTTAGCTCAGCACTGTTCAGTAAATGAGGGAGTGGAGTGGTGTAATTTCACTGTTACACAGGAACTGCCTGAGAAGAGCTTCAGTAGGGAAAGGCTTGAGTCTAGGGCCCTGAACGTTCTCAGAGACTGCTGAAGAGACATGCTTTTGTTATCACTGGTATGTTTCGTAATAGTTATTTGTACTAGGGTAGCTCACAGCATCCCTGATACTGTGTACAAAGGGGAAAGGCTGTTTAACGTTTTGTTCGATATTCCAAAACCAACGGACTATAACAGGGAATTTGCTTCTCTAGCCCCAAACAGCTTCCAGTCTAGGAACCCTTTGAACAAAGATTTGCATTGACTCAAAATAATTCCTGTATTTCGAGATCATTTCCATGTGGAAGTGCTGGGTTTGAGATTGCAGGGACTGGACAGGATGCCTGACAGAGTTTCATGTTTTAAAATGAAAAGTGAGCCAGTTAGCATTGATTGGGACTGTGCTGCTGTGTTTAGTCCGCACTGGCATGGAAGTGAGGCTACCTTCCGCGACAGAGCTGAGGCCCACTGGCAGGCCACTGCTGTTTTCTGGGCTGTAATTGCGTTATAGATGAATAAAGGGATAGTCTTCCAGCTCCCCAGCTCTCTTTTTCTCTTTTTTCTCTCTCTCTTTCGTTTTCTCTCTCCTTTCTTTTTCCTCTCTCTTGCTTTTTCTTTCCCTCTGTGTCTGTCTTTGCTCTCTTCCTTTTTGTTTTCTTTTCTTTCATTCTCTTTTTTCTTTTTCTCTTGCCTTTCTCTCCTTTCTTTCGCTTTCTCTCATTTTCAAAATTAGAGCCAGTCATAAATTTTCCACTTAAACAATTTTGTTGGAAAATGCCAGTTCGCTGAATCTGTGTGGTGTTTGGCAGACTTCCGCGAATCACTCGCAGCTGTGAAACTGACAAGAATGTCTGTTTGAGTCAGCACCTGCCACTCTTGGGAGACTGCTTATGTCAGTTTCTAAAATACATTTTTTTTTTAAAGCTTTCTACTTTGCAAGACATTTACACAGTTTTGGTTTCAGTCCAGGTTGGAACAAAATCACATTGTGAAATGCTGTAACTTCTCCTGAAGGGGAAATGCCAAGTTTCAGCCAGCTCTAGCTTTACAAGGGCTAGGAGATGTAGAAGGAATTGGAGTGGAGTGCAGTTTTCTGTTGAACTCCTCAGGTCTTTGCTGCAAGAGAGACGATCACTGCGTAATGCTCTGTAAGACTTGCAGTCCCTCTGTGCAATGAGCACATGGCTTCTAGTAATGGGTGCTCAAAATCTGTGTTCTCTGGTTTGATCGTACTGGAACCGTAGGTCCCGTTTGCATTCCACTGATGGTGCCCATGCCCCCAGAGACTTTGAAAGCCGAGTCCATTCATCTTGCATGTGCCTGGACTCATCCTATGCCTCCCACTGAAGGGATAAAGGGTGAGGTGGATCTACTGCCTCTCCAGTTCCTTCTCAGTACCTCATGGCAGGGTCAGACCCTTCAGTGGCCGCAGCTTCGTAGAATCATCTAGTTTGCAAATAGGTTAATGGTTGTAATCATTTTTACACATTAGCATTTGATTAGTCTCCCGCAGGGAGCTCTCACCATCTCCCATCTTGCCCCCACTGGTCCATTCGGGTACCAGACTATGCCCAGGATTCTGGGCTTCAAACTCTGTGCTTCCTGCTTGCAATCCTCCTTGCTCCATGACTGCCGCCAGCACATCCCGGCAAGGGGCAGTATCTGCCGATTGTTCCCCAGCTGTACCCAAGAAGGGGGGGAACTTCATCTCTGCACAAACCTTATGGAGAAGGCCAAGAGACCCCTTCTGTACATCAGTCTGAGCCAGAATCTGCATCCTCGCTGGGAGATTGAGCCAGCCGCGCCCTACGTATCCTCCAGCACCCAAAAGACCCACGCTGGTTTGGGACCAATCTCTGCCTCACCTAACTCAGAGCCACTGGTACCCCATGCCATAGGGTCCCCTGTGACCCGCTCTTGGCCTCGCCTAGCAGCCGTATTGGGGGATCAGTACCTCCCTGCAGAGTCAATCCAAGTCACCAAGGAGAGGATGAGGACCGTTGTACTGGGGCTCTAGTGCTTCCATCTTCATCACCCTAAGATGAAGTGATGACGTCTAAAGCCCCTGCCCCTCCATGAGTTCAGGCTGTTCCAGGCCCTTTGCTGCAGAATTGTGGGAGCACTTCCAGTTTCTCTCAGTGGGATCCAAGACTCCCTGCTGTTTAGAGTCCTGCATGCTCTGGACCCAGGGGAATAGCTCTCTGGAGGGTTTAAGTAGTTGCAAGTGAAAACAGACAGATCAAAGACACTTAGAGAATTGACATTAAAAGAAAATGTCTAGCTCGTTCTAATTCACTAAAAAACTTAGCACCAGCAGTTCCTTGCCCTAAAGAACTTGTCCTTATTGCAGGCCTGTCCTAGTCTTGACTCTCTGGCAAGGAGTTCCACAAGCTGACTGCACATTGTGTGAAGTAGTACTTCCTGTGGTTTGTTTAAATCTGCCACCTATTAATGTTATGCAATGAGTAAATAGCACTTCCTTATCTACTTTCTCCACACCAGTCATGATTTTATAGGTCTCAGTCATATATATATTCTGCACCCCTCCCCTGCTCTCTTTCCCAAGCTAAAAAGTCCCAGTTTTATTTATTTCTTCTTATATGGCAGCTGTTCCATACTCCTAGTCATTTTTATTGCCCTTTTCTGAGCCTTTGCCAATTCCAATACATTGTTTTGGAGATAGGGTGACCACATCTGTGGGTAGTATTTAAGATGTGGGTGTATCATGGATTTACATAAAACAGAAAATAGGATATTCCCTCTATCTATCCATGTCTTAATGATTCACAACATTCTCTGGGCTTTTTTTTTATTTTTTGACTGCTGCTGCACATTGAGTGGATGTTTTCCGAGGACTACCTCCAGGACTCCAAGATCTCTCTTTGGAGTGGTAACAGCTAATTGAGGCCCCATCATTTTATATGTATAGGTAGGATTATGTTTTCCAATGCCTAGTACTTAGCATTTTTCCACACTAAAATTTCACTTGTCACTTTGTTGCCCATTCACCCAGTTTTGAGATTTGTTGTATCTCTTCCCAGTGTGCCTGGGACTTAACTACCTTTACTAGTTTATAGTATCTGCACAGTTTACCCCTTTTTCCTGATCATTTCCAAATAACTTGAATTTCACTGGTCCCAGTACAGACCGCTGGGGACACCATGATTTATCTGTCTCCATTCTGAAACCTGAGCATTTCTTTCTATCTTTTAACCATTTTCCAGTCCATGAGAGGCCCTTTCCTTTTATCCACTGACAACCTTATTTGCTCTAATTGGATCTCACTTGTCCACATGGTGGTTGAACCCCTCAAAGAATGCTAGTAGATTGGTAAATCCTGATTCCCCTTCACAAAAGCCATGTTCATCTCTGTGTCAGACAATTCTGCTCTTTACTATAGTTTCAAGCAGTTTGCCCAGTGCTGAAGTCAGGCTTACTGGCCTGTAATTGCAGGGATCGCCTCTGGAGCCCTTTTTAGAAATGTCACATTAACTACCCTGCGGTCAATTGGTCCAGACGCTGATTTTAAACCACAGGTTACAGACTGCACTTCCGCAGTTTCATGTTTGAGTTCTTCAGGCCTGCTGACTTGTTACTGTCTAGTTTACCAGTTGGTTCCAAAACCACCTCTAACACCTCAATGTGGGACGGGTCCTCAGCCGTGAAGACTGATGCAAAGAATTCTTTTAGTTTCTCGTCATTGATCTTGAGTGCTCCTTTAACATGTCAAATTGCCCAGCAGCCCTAGTGGTTGTTTAACAGGCTTCCTGCTTCTGATGTACTTACAAAAAATTTTGCGGCTTTTGGCTAGCTGTTCTTCACATTCTTTTTTGGCCTTCCGCACGATATTTTTACACTTCATGCAGGCCAAGAGATACTGTGTGACCATAGTCTTATCTTTCGGGGTTATCCGTCTCCATTTTGTCCTTAAGGGAGGTGGATTAATCTTTCTGTAACTAAAGTTACTATAGCAAGCTGCTAACTTGTTCAGAGTTATTACATTTGTCTAGACAGTTAAAATAGCTTATTTATAGGATAGTTGTGATATTATGCAATTGTATGGGGGGGAGGGGGGAGTTACAGAGTGGCATGCATCTTCTAATACCACCTTTCATATCATTCCCCACTTAAGAACTTTTCCCCTCAAATTCTATGACCTTGGCTATATTGTATATGATGAGACATTCACAGTTTGAACCCAACTGATGGGTCTGAGAGCTGTTCAAACTGTACCGTTCTTGACAAGTGTCTATAGTACAGTGTTACTTAGAGGATTCTAAGTATGGTATTGCACCGTTTTCCCCCTTCACTTTTGCTACACTGTGAAAAATGCAGAGAGTCAGTCAATTTTCAAGGCAGAGCAAAGAACTGCAAACCAACTCCATTGCGTACTTACCATGGAAACGTCAGCCCTCCAGATCTTACCGTGTTGCTGAAATGTATGTGGTGTAATTCTTGTTCTCTCTCTCTCCAGGATGACTTTCGGAATAAAGTTGAAGATTACATTAAGCGGTATGCAAGATGATGAAAGGAAACTGATGGCAGGACCATGGATTTCATACTATAGAGTTGTCTTTATAATTTATAAAACAACAGCAAAACCCCAGATTGTACTAGTCCTGTGTCCATGTTGTACTGAAGAAGAAAACTAACTATATAATTGTCCACGATAAGTGGACAGTTCAACATAAATACAGCAAGAAATTCTCTGTTGGTTAAAAAAAGTTTGCTTACTTTTCAAATGTTTGCTCTTCTGAAACTGTACTGTATATCTTGTTGATGAAATATGCTTGAGAGTTACAAGAAATCACTATGGAAGCTGTACGACACTTTTCTTCCTGCTTAGTAAAAATAGTGATGTGTTTCTGGAACACATGTCGGCAATAAAGTAGTCCCCCTCTGAACCAAATCACAGTACTATTGCCTTTGATGGAGCAGAAATAATATCCCCTTCCCCCTGGAATATTAGAGCTTGTCAGAATTCATAAAATCAGCTCTATCTAATACTGAAATTCAAATGATCTATTTAAGTACATTTTGGAACATATGTGACTTGTACATTGCTACTTTGAGTTTCAGGCTACAGTACTTTTAGTTTCTATTTTTTATGCACAGTGGTTGAGAAATATAGGCTAATCCCTAAGCAAAAAGCCTACATGTATAGTGTTAGAAAAGGCCGATTTTTGAAAACAGGACTTTGAGTCATAGGTGGAGAGGAAATTTTGAAAACTTAACTTAAATTGGTAACCATGGAGTTTGGATTAATTTTCTGGGGAATGACCCAGCTGTGTCTTGTAACCGTCTGTCCTTGGACAGCCACATACTGATACAATAGCACGTATAACTACTAATCACACTGCACCACTGGTCTGTTCTGCGTATGAGCCTAGGTTTTATTTATTTTTAATTGGGGGGGGGGGTGATGCTACAGCCACCCTTCTAGTAAGTAAGTGTGTACAAAAGAGTGAGGGCACATGAAAGCAGAGCGCCTCCTGCAGACTAAGGGGGTGAAGCATTGGGAATGAGGGCTGTGAAAAGTGTTGTGTATTGTCTGCTAGCGCTCCCTTATTACTCACCTCTGCCCATCAGAGCGATGCTGCGGGGCCTGTTTGGGCCAGGGATAGATGAATGGCCAGAGCCGTAGACGGCGGCCTGCTTTGCGTGGTGGGATCATTGAGTGGAAATGGGTTCAATTCCAGGTTTACAAATAGATGAAGCAGCAAAATAAATGTTTGTGGTTTCAGCTGTACCGCGTGTGCCTGTAACACTTCTACGTTTTGCGCCCCTGCACAGCTACCTGATTCTGATTCGTTGCTCTTTGGGGCTTTCATTAGCCAGTAAAATTACCTATTGTCTTTCCAACACAAGTTGCTACCTCGCTGACCCCTTCCCAACATTCTTAAAGCCAGCTTCGGCCACCTGCTTCTTCGGCAGCGCTACAGCGCGCTCCTAACCACAATCGGACACCAGAGAGCCAAGAATCCAGCTGTTCAGAGCAAGATGGAGCCACAGTTTGGGATTAAAAAAACTACAGGGGCTGGTTTGTAAGAACATTGTGCCACCCTCAGAGTAAAACATGGATAATGCATTATTCTGCTCCTGGAAGCAGAAACACTTTTATGCCCGCTCTTCCCCGCCCCCCCCCCCAGCATCTCATTCCCTGCAAGGTGAGAGCAAAGAAGCAGCCCCACATTTAGTAAGGGGTGGGGGTGCTTGTGCTGTTAATATTATATAGAAACGGTTTGTCAAGGCTGTTCCCCTCTCTGGCACAACGAATGCAGAAGTTGGAGGCCCACACGAGCACTCTAAAACCTTGCCTCTACAGGCCCTGGTACAAAAACTTCTCGCCTCAAATCCTGGGGGACTCACTGCCACCCTCAAGTGCTTTGATCCCCACAATAAACAGCGGTGGACACTTGACACCAACTGCAGAGGTACCCTAAGCTCTTTTTCCCCAAAAGAGCTTCAAAAGAGAAAAACAAGCTGCAGTCTCTGGTAGCTGACCCCGCAGGCAGATCCACACAGACAGACTTTCCAGGATGCAGGAATTAACCAATACCGGTTAATTAGAATAAAACAAAACTACAGTTGCAAGCATAAATTGGCTAGATAGAAAGAGCCACTATTTGATAGACTCAGGGAAAGCCCCTGGGGCTGTAATCCTTAGTTACAAAACAGAAAAACATTTAGCCAGCTCAGACATGATTTCCAACACCCCCCCCCCCCGGGTCCCAAACAAGGAAAACAATAAACCCTGACGGACTAGCTAAACTTTTCCCGATTTTCAAGAAGTCCATTCTTGGAGAGAGAAGCATCTCCCTCAATACCTAGGAGAAACTGCTCTGCACTCAGACAAAGAAAAGAGGAAAAAAACCCTTTTCCAGTTTGAAATTCCTACCTGCATTGTTACTAGCTGATTGCCAGAACACACCCACACCCCCACTCACAGACCTAGCTGACACCTTTGCTAGGTACCCAAGGTGACCCCTTAGTTACCGGGTGCAGGACAGCACTCCTCCTTAACTTCACGGACCCCGTCAAAGAGAAAATCCTGAAAGAATCGGTGCATGAAGCTGCTCTGATGCTCATTCGTCTACCAAGGGCCTTTTCATGTCATGCAATTCCATCTTGGCTCTAGTCCGTCAGCAAATGCCTCCACTGAGACTGCTACAGCCCCATGGCATATAGATAATCCACCTCTCTGGTGGTGGGGGAAGGGGGGAGGTGGGTTGACACACGAATTCTTCCGCTGCCCTCGCGCGCTCTCCACCCAGGGTGAAGGCCGCATAGCTGGAGCTCTCAGGCCAAGCTGGTGCTAACAGCGCCCTGGGAGAAGAAAGCCTGGAAGATGCTGTCGAGTAGCAGCACCAAGAGAAAAGGCCACTTACTGCGGACGGGTTTGGCTGAAAGGGAGCTACCTGATGCAGCAAGAGAGAGACTCCCGCACACGCGCCATTGGAAAGTGCAGTGTCGTTAAGGCAGAGCAGTAGACGCAAGTCCCTGGCCACGTGGAAGCCAGGCTAGCGCAGTTCTGACCCTTTGTTGTAATTGGGACTGAGGCCGGCCTCTCCCCGAGACACATTAACAGGCAGACACATTGTTAGCGTCAATGCCCTGGCTTAACCCTTTATTGCTGGGAGCTGAGCGCCCAGCTAGGGGCTTTGCCTTGCTACTGCTCTAGCCCCCCAGCTGGTGTCTGCTCACCTGAGAGTAAAGTACTTGTGCTCCAGTGATCAAATGCCAGGATCCCCTTCTCACTGCATGTCTCAGCCCCACGGCCAAGGGGGTAGTGACTGTGCTTGGTTGGACTGGGAAGTCGAGAGGCAATTTGAGCACCCTCGGTTTTTGAAACCCACATTTTACAGACCCTGGTTCTGTTTGAGAGAGCAGTAACTACTCTGCCTGTGAACCAGGGCTACGGCTGAGTGTCACACATGCAATGGTTGCCCTTAGAAGACATTTCCCTTGTTGCCTCTACTCCCGCGCTTACCGCTAGGTGTCCCCGTATAGGTAGCCAGTCCCCCAACCTTACCACAGACCCTGCAAGTCCGTCGGACACCCTGCAGCTAGGTAATACCACAGGGCTCCTCTGGTGTTTTTAAGATTGTGCCATAGGACGCACTGCAACACAGGCCCTTACCTACTACTGCCTTGGGGTACGTCTAGACTACATGCCTTTGCTGCCAGAGGCATGTAAAATAGGCTACCCGACATAGTCAATGAAGCTTCACGAGGCATAAGGGATCGGTCGGCAAAAGCTTCCCTTGTCGACCGATCTGCGTCTTGACTTGCGCGCTGTGCCAACGATCAGCTGATTGTTGGCACAGCGTGGCAGCCATTTTTATTTTAATGAAGCCGGGGATATTTAAATCCCAGCTTCATTGACTATGTTGAGTAGCCTATTTTACATGCCTCTGTCAGCAGAAGCATGTAGTCTAGACATACCCTTGGACAGAGGGGATTCATGGATGAGGCCTCCTAACGAATCACTGAGCGATGGACTCATGTCTGCAAGGGCTGGGACAGTTCCTGCTCGCTACTGGGCAGTTGGGCTAACTGGAGAACTTTGTTGCACTGTCTGGTGAGCTCCTGAGACTGGACAGCCTAGGGACCAATGGCCACTACAGGTGCACTGGAGGAAGTGAGCCCAGAGGGACCACGTCACCCCCTAATACAAAGGGGTGGGGTGACTCCTCAAGGACACAATTAGGGGTCATAGTACGGAGCCAAGGCTGCCCCCACCATACCATTCCCCTCCCCTTTCACTGAGCTCTGCTGCCAGCAGGACAGGCCCCATGCTGCCCACACAGACCCTGTCCCCCCTGTTGCCTCCGCCCTGCATTAGGGGCAGGATTTCACCCCCCCAAATCCCTGGTTTCCCTCATGCAGGCACAGACACTCACCGCACCAGCAGAGATGAGAACCGCCCTCCCGGAGCTACTAGGCTTCTTTCCCCACAAGGCTCCCTGCACAGTTGTGACTGGTGGGTTCCCCTCTCAGCCTCAGAAGCCTCCTCCTGTAGCCCTAGCATGGATTCGCCGCCATCCTGGCACGCGTTTCCCTCTGACATGGCAGCAGCGCTTGTCTGCTTTGGATTTTTAAAAAACGTTGGCCCAGTGACACTGGAGTTGTTTTTCTGCAGAGGCAGCCCAACCCGGGGTGGATAATGGTCTGTGACTTACTTTCATTTCCTCTTCCTTACAGCAACCCTCCTTTAAGCTAGTCAGTGCCTGAACACAAGATAACAGCCATACTGCAGCCAGCGACCTGGGCGTTTTCCTCCTCGACAATTCCCTTGTTTTAAATCAAATTTTAATAAGGCAAAGGGAGGCTACTTTAGTCCATCCCTCCTCGCCACTAAGGAGGCTACCTCTACACTACAAGCTCAGGCTGAGAGTCCCCTGCTCACATCCACAGCCATGGAGTCAGTTTCCGATGGGGTTGTGTTCCCTATGGCTGACAGCTGAACAAGAGCTAGCACGTATACAGGTACATGAGCCCATCAGCCCTAGCTCGTGTTGTAGACATGAGGGGCTTGGATCAAGAGCCATGCAACTGGAAAAAACATGGATGTCCCAGCAAACCTAGTTGATATTATTTCTGCTTGTGAATCAAGAAAAGTGCTTCCAGCAACAGAAGATCTACACCCAGCCCTGTGCTACCCGCACACGCTAGTCCAGAGGACAGGGCGGGATACAGACTGATTTGGATCGCTTGGTAAACCGGGCACAAACGAGCACTATGGGATTTGATACGGTTCGGGGTGAACGTATTCGTCTAGGAACAAAGGATGCCCTTGCCACGGCCTCCAGCCTGGGAAGCGGTGACTTGAAAGAGAGCTGGAGGGCGTGGTGGTTAATCACCAGAACCCGAGCGCCCAATGGGATGCTGTTGGTTAGAAGCGAATACGATCCTGGAAGACACAAATAGGTTCTCTAGTACAGCGGGTTTCAAACTCTGGGTCGCACAACGTCAGGCACTGGGTCGCCTTGCTGTTGGATGACCCGGTGATGAGTGGGGTTGCTATGGCAGGTGTCCTACCTGTCCCGGTACTATGGCAGATCTAGCTCCTAGGTGGAGGGGGGGCATGGGGCTGAATGCACTGCCCCCACCCCAAGCACTGGTTCCACACTCTCATTGGCCAATTTGCAGCCAATGGGAGTTGGGGGAGGGTCTGTACCCGCTGGCGAGAGCAGTATGCACAGCTGCCTATAGGCCTCTCCCCTGCTGCACCCCTCACCAAGAGGCACTAGACGTAAGTCTGTACCCCCCACAAGCACCAACCTCTGCCCGCGGCCCCCCCCAAACCAGAGCCCCCTCCTGCCCCCAGAACTCACACGCTATGCCAAAGACATAATTATACTGGGTCCCACGCATCAGCCATTTTCTTTGATGGGGTCGTGAGAAAAACAAAGCTTGAAAACCGCTGCTCTAGTAGGAGCAGAGTTTATTTTACACCCACATCTGGCACAGGTGCCACAGCTGTTGGAATATTGTCCGGTTCTGGTGCTCACAAGCTAGATCGCATGTTTGATGTATTGGAGACCGTTCAGAGACAAGCCCCAAGCAGGATTCAGAGATTAGAAAACATGTACTAGAGTGGCAGAGGAATCAAGTCACCCCTTAACTATTAAGCTAAATCGATATAGGCTCAAGAAGCTCAAAGTACCTCCCCCGGGAACAAATCTTTAATAACGAGCACTAGTATCTAGTCGAGAAAGGTCTAACGCAATCCATTAACTGGAAGTTGAAGCTAGACGAATTCAGATTGGAAATAAGGTGCAAGTACAAAACAGTGAGAGTCATTAACAAGGATGTGTCTAGACTACAGGGTTTTTTCGAAAAAACTTCACCTGCGTCTAGACTGTAGCCGTGTTCTTTCCAAAGTAAATAGAAAGAACGTGGCAGGTTTTTTGATCACGATAAACCTCGTTTTACAAGGAATAATGCCTTTTTTTCCAAAAGTGCTCTTTCGAAAAAAGGGGCTATTGAATGCAAACTCTGCTTTTTCGAAAGAGAGTGTCTAGACTCTTTTGAAAAAGCGGCTCACTTTTTCGAAAAGTCTGCTGGTAGTCTAGACGTAGCCCAGGAATAAATCGAGACTGGATCTTTTTCTAAAAGATCTGCTCTAGGAATTACTCTGGGGAAGTTCTATGGGCCTAGAGTTCTCCAGGAAGTCAGCCTAGAAGATCATAGTGGTCTCTCCTGGCCTTAGAAACTATTCATCTATTTTTCACCTCTCTCTAAAGTGGCTTGACTAAATGCATCAAGGCCAAAATGCTTAGAACGACGCACTCCACGGTATTTGATAAATGTACTTGCATGTAACCTTTGCAAAGAGTTCATCTCAGGCCCAGCCTTGCAATGTGCTCACATCCCCCTCAAAAGGGTGTTCCATCTTTAAATTCCATTTTACCCACTCCCAAGATTTGAAAGGGGAATTTATAATTGAATTATCATTGGGTTTTTATCTCTAGCCTGCAGCTTTTGGAATAGTTGGATCTTCGCATGGCAATAAACAATTGTCCGTCTATCCAAGCATTCACGAGTGCAGTGACCGTGCTTCCCAGATCCACGAGGTCTGCAAAGACGATAACATTGCGTGTTTTACAGCTTGAAACCTCCAGGGTTACTGTTATTTCATCTGTTCCACCAGTCTCCCTGCAAAAGACCTTGTTTAAAAACTTGCCAAGTTTGGACACACAAGTGCAATGAACCTAGTGAGCAAGACCAGCCCTACTTAGAAAAATAAACTTAAAAAACAACAACACATGGTCCTGCAGCACCTTAGAGACCAACAGAGAATATAGATGGGATCATGTACCATCTACATTCTCTGTTAGTCCTGCAGCACCTTAGAGACTGTGTGTTGTTTGTTAAGTTTTTCCAGTCACAGATTAACCCGGCTCCTGCTCAGAGACTTTACAAGAATAAGCCCTTTAGAAATCTCCTGTGCACCAATCCAATCAAATACTAAAGTTGAGCAACCCTCATGCACGTTACCGGGACAGAAGAATTTCTTAGCTGTTGCCCCTGGCATCCATTTGAGTCTATCTGGTCTAAGGAATTTAGTGCTAAGCCCAGGCCTACTCTACACGAACCACCACCATCGACCTAATTTATGCCACTTCAGCTCCACAAATAGCATAGCTGAAGTCTACGTTCTTACCCCGGCGTCTTGCGTGCGGTAAGGTCGACGGGAGCTGCTCTCCCATTGAAGCCAGCTACTCTTTTCCTCCTGGATAGTCATCTAGACATCCTCCCGGTGTCAAAAGGAGCGCACGCCGAGATTGATTTAGCACATCTCAGCAGATGCGCTAAATCAATGGCCGGTGGATCAATCACTGCAGTGTCTATTCTCAGCATAGTAGAGACAAGCCCTGGACCCATTCCCAAACTATTGCAAGAGAAGATCATATGTACCTCAACAGAGGGCCTGTGCTGTTAGATGCTGAGCACCTTCATCTACTGATGACTTCAGGATATATTTTTGGGTTTCAGTTAAGTGTTGAGGAACCTCAGGACCACAGAGCCTTGGGTATTTAGAGCCCGAGTCACCCCACGTCTTTCCATTGATTTGAGCCTTTAAATGACCAAGCACTCAAATTCATCTCTCATTATATGGGGCCTACACCTCTTTGTCGTGCCTCAGTTCCCTGTCGTCTGTGTCCTTGCTACAAATATAAATCCAAAGAGCCCAATGGACAACTGCGATACTCCACTTTCAGACTGGTGTATCTCCACTGAAATTAGTTGCTACACACGCAGAAAACTGCAGTAACCAAGAGCCAGACACAATGCTGTAGCTTATCTAAACATGTTGTAATTAAAATATAGGTAAACCCCATGTGAAGACAAATCAAATCGCTCTATCAAATCACTCAGGATCATCTCGTCTGAGGAAGTGGGCTTTGCCCACGAAAGCTCATGATACTAAACATGTATGTTAGTTAGTCTCTAAGGTGCCACAGGACTACTCGTTGCTCTATCAAATGAGTGTACGGGCGTACCAGACAAGATGGTTCACACAGCAGTGGGATACGGTGAAAGAGATGCTTCCTTTTTAAAAAGTCCCAGTGTTTCCAGGTTTCTGATTACAAAGCAAGTGGCAGCGCCCTCTGCTTTCTCCTTGCTCATTTGCGTACAGTCGTGCAACTATTGTAAAGTGGTTTTATCCTAGAAGTGGACCACTACTACAAATTGCTGGAGGAGCGTTCGCTGGCAATGCAAGTAATCAGAAAAAAAGTCTCTCCCACTGACAAATAAAGCAAAATGTCTGAGCTCTGTTCTTGTGGGATATTCAGATATTCTACTATAAACAATGGTTATCTCCTAATACTTGGGGCACGTCTTCACTTGCCATGCTGGAAATTGACATTCTGGTATTTGATTTAGCAGGTCTGGTACAGACCTGTAAATTGAATGCTGAGGGCGGCTCCAACCAGAGCCTGTACTCTGTCGCCAGGTCTGGTGTAGAGCTGGCCTTAGAAGGGAAACTAGATTTTATGTGGCTCTTCAGAAAATGCTCAGATGAGCCCCATGGTGTAGATACGCTGGTTACCATTACTGACCATGGTTGCAGCCCGTGTGTCCAAAATGGGGAGACTGTCCACGTCAAATGAACCTACAATTTTTGCCCTGTGTTCTCATGCCAGTGTAGGGACATTTTTCCTACTGCTGCTGGTAATGTGCCAGCGCTGTGGATGACTGGAGGGCTTTAGGGTGGCCAATATATTAATTTGCACAAGTGCTGGAATAAAAACACAATTTCGAGACAAAATTAAACATCATCACTTCACAGGTCTGACGAAGCAGAAAGATCCCAGTTCAATTACATTCCACGGGCCACACTTGCGACTAAATACATTCTACCTGCAGGATGAAAATGAGGTCGGATTAAATGGATTTCATTGCTGATCTGCTTGTTAATCCAACCTGTCTGAGTACAACGGGTCACCGCAGCCTGAGGGACACGAGTCCTACTTCTATCGTTCTCCAAATCCCACAGGGACAGAGCCTTGCTGGAATCCGACCTACGTCAGTGGGGCTCTGGATGGGAGCAGCCTATAGTATCTGTGGATCTACTACAGCAGGGGCGAGCAATAATTTTGGAAAGGGGGGGGCACTTCACAAATTTCAGAAGTGGCCGTGGGCTGACCCGGAAGGGGCGGGGCCTCGGGCGGAAGGGGTGGGGTTGAGAGCTACCCTGCTGAGAGCTTTGCTTGGCCCGGGGTCCCTGCCCCCTGACTTCTGGGCACTAGAAGGGACCTGGAGCAGAGGGGAGGGTGCTGGGGGGCGAGTCTCCTTCCAGAGTTGTCTGGGGGGGGAGGCTTAGAATTCACACAACACAGCTGGCAGCTCCTGGCCCTGCTGCTCACCTGTTACCTGGCAGCCGCCCGGCAGGCACAAGCCCTTTGAATAGAAGCAGTTGAAAGGGCTCACGCAGCTGTGGCCCCCAGGCAATGTACTGGGGGTAGGGCCTGGAATTACCTCCCGGGCTGGATCAAAGCCCTAGGCGGGCCAGATCTGGCCTGCTTAAGAGGCTCTTGCCTACCCCCATACTACAGTCACATGCACAGAATCAGGGCCCTTAACCCTTGAGGGAGAGTTAAAAGTCACAGCACACTACGCACAGTTAAACTTCCATCACGGACACCACAGAGGGGAGCTATGTGCCGCACACCAGCTAAGACGTTACTAGGCCCTGGTTCGCACCGGGTATTGAAGTATTTAATACCGCACAGAGCTAATTTAGTTCAGCTGCAACTCGCTATCTGTTTTCTTTAAAGAGCTGCAGAGGGGTAGTGAGAGCCGAGGAAGAGAGACAGCCAAGGAGCATTTTCCTCATTTCAATGACCTTTACAGCCGACGGCACGCGCTAGAACGATAGTAAGGCTGTAGACGGGTTTTCGGTAGAACCTCTAATTTTGATCCACTCCCATCCCATGCAACTCTAGTGGAGTTTCAAAGAGGTCAGAAAACCGTTAAAAATGTGTCGTTTTCCATTGTGTTTTACTGTTCTCTCAGACCATGATTTTGTTACATCCGCTTAACCCCTTGTTGGATAACATCTTTGAGAGCTACGCATGGTTTCTTATTACCTCAGTGAGGGTATTTGTTTTGCTGCACATCTTTTATAGCAAGCCCGATCAAGTTTTTATTTGGCTCATAACACAGAATGTATTAATCCCGGGGGAATAATATACTTCACTTCTGTATTTTGTGAATACATTTGTGTGTGGTTAGTGATGCAGAACGGATTTAAATTGCTGCCCAACCTCACAGAAGAAACAGAGGGGACTTCAGACCATGTGTTCTCTCTTTGAGGGGAGATGTCGAAGGAGCTCTCTTGGTGACGGGACCTACTGTGGCGGAGGTGGATAATCACAATTGTTTTGTGGCCTAGTGAAATGAATTTGCCATCTTGGGCTAGTTCTCGGTGGAAGAGTTTCCACCCCACAAGAATCAGCTGTAAATGGAGGGTTTGAGAAGGAAACCGTGTTTCTGAATGACAGCACATGGGACAGTCAGCAAAACTGGGCACCCCCCGGCTGTTTTCAGTTCCTGAAGGAACTATTAACTCTTACGTTTTCTAGTCCTTTTCATCTTACTCGTGGCTCTGCTCTGAACCTTCTCCAGCCCCAGAACACTGAGTAAGGCACGGCCCCAGCGCCTCCTCCCCCCAGACCCAGAGCACCGGGCAGCCTGGCCCCTGGCCAATTCCCCAGCCCCCCCCAGGCCGCATTGCCCAGCCCAATCCCTGCCCAGCCAGCCACCCTTGACTACCTGCCCCCCTGTCCTGGAGGGCCAGGTCGCCCTGCCCGGCATCACGCCTGGCTGGCGAGCAACGCTTCCCTAGACCATGCTGCCCAGCGCGACGTCTGGCCAGACACCCATCCACCCACGGAGGCCCCCTCCACCCCCCAGAGCACATGGGGGCAGCATGTCCCCAAGCCAACCCCCCCCAGCTTCGGCGGGTTCCCTAGAGAGAGCAGCCTGGCTGGGCTGGGGCCTAGCCTAGACCAGTGGTCGCCAACTGGGGATCGGGATCTCCTGGTCGATCTCGGAGCCTCTGGCGGGGGATTCTGACGGGTTTGGCCAAGAGGCTACCAAGTGCCGGCACTTCAGCTGCCCCTCCCCCCACTGCTGCTCAGCTCCCCCCCACCTCCCGCCACCCCCTGGAGCCTCCTGCTTGCAGGTACAGAGCAGGGCAGGGAGAGGAGGGGGCTGATGTCAGGGTGCCCCCCTCCCACCCTGTATCCGGTCTCCACAGAGCAGAGAGGGGGCACAACAGGACTTGGGAGGGAGTTTGCTGGCAGCTTTTGGGAGCAGTGCAGGGCCAGGCAGGGGCGAGCCCTGCCTTAGCCTCGCTGCACCAGCACCCAAGAGCCACTTGAGATAAGCAGTGCCCCTCTGGAACCCACATCCCGAAACCCTACCCTAGTCATGAATCCCTTCTGCACCCCACACCCCTGCCCCAGCCCCGAGCACCCCCTAGACCCAAACTCCCTTACGGAGCCTGTACGCTGAACCCCCTCCTGCACCCCAACTCTGCCAGTCATACAATGGGTTCCAATTCCTTTTCTAGAGCAAACGCCTCCACAAGCCCAGGGCGTATAGATATCCATCCAACAGTCCCAAGTTTCCGGCTGTATTAGAGCAAGCACTGCTACATCTCGACAGCTGCGCTCTGTGAATGGGACGTTTCTAGCGCGTGCGCCTATCGTAAAACCCTAATGTAAAAACAGGCACTAAACGCCATCGCTGTCGGGTGGGACCATTAAGCCCTGCACTAGTGCAAGGAAACGCACAGCTCCAGCCCTATTGTGAACGAGGCCGCAGAGAATATCCTATTCTGCTTAGAAGAGGGAGGGCGGGGAAGTTCTTGGGCAATTCTTTGTCACGGGGGACGTCTGGACGCACAGCGGAATTCCCCATAGTGCTTTGCAGGCCGCGGTTTCTCTCGCTCTGTGGGGCACCGGCCTCTCAGCTGCGTGAGATGGGGCGACTGCTTAGTGCGCCCCACAGGCCGGGATGAGCCGTTTATGCGGTATGTACCCAGCTCTCGGACCTCAATTCACCCCCCGGCCACGCAGCTCTGCCCCAAGGCCCTGTCCAGGGAGCCTGCAGATGCCAAAAAAGTGACGCTTGAGAAGCTGGAAGCCATCTGGGGCCGACCTCCCCTGCACAGAACCAGCCCGCTCGGAGACGTTGACCTTAGGGACGACACTTTGTCCGGAAGCCCTCCCCCTCCCCACAGGAAGCTGGGCCGCAGTGCCTCGGAGCGTGGGCTCATTTAGTTGCACGGCCTGGCTCCCTCACGGCTGCTTCGCCATGGAGGGAGGCAGCAGCCCATTGCAGGAGGCCGACCAGCAGCTGCAGCACGATGCCCTCCGTGAGGAGGGCTTTCTGGCCAGCTTGCCACAGGAGGCTTCGCCCGAGGAGGGGAAGACACCGGAAGCGACTGCTGGGCACCCCTGTACCAGGAGTCAATTGAAAGAGGGGGGCATTCTCCTTTGGTAACCCTGCCCCCTTTTACATGCCTGGGCTGAAGGATCACGTTCAGGCCCGTCCCTGGGGTCAGCCTTTGGTAACAGGCCTTCTACTGTGAGGGGCGCCATGGCCGAGGCAGAGCGAAGGCTGGCATCAGCTCTCGGGACCCCCAACATCTCTCAGCATGACCTTAGGGAGTGGCGCTGGAAGACCTTGTGAGCAGGATCAGGTTCACTGTTTCCCCGTCGGGTCCTCAAACCAGGGGGCCCCTCACCACAGGCAGTGAGGAGGGCACTGGATTCTGTCTCTCAGGGTCCCAGCTTCCCTCCCGGGAAGTCCTCGGCGGGAGGGAGTCTGAGAAGACTTGCGGAAGACAGCGAGTGCTCCCAAGAGGAATCGCCTCCCGCTGAGGACTGACATCCCACCTCGTGAAGCCAAACTTTCTCTCTCTGCAATTTTACAGGGCCGCTTTGGATACAGCTGCTCACGAGGGTTTCAGTGAAGCGCGCTCAGGCTGAAAAATGGCTCATCAGCCAAAAAAAAAAAAACCACTTCTGTGGAAACATTTAAGTCACCTTGGTTGAAGTCCCTCCCCCCCCCCCCCCGCATTAGAAAACTTTGAAGTGTTTATGGTGGGTGGGGTGGGATCTTCCCTACGTTCTTTTCAGACTTTCTTCCCCTTTTCCAGTGATTAAAAAGTGAGTTTTCCCCACCTGACCCCCTCAATGAAAGATTTTCCTGTTGATTTTCATTTTGCTGAAAATTTTCAAATACCCCCTCTGCCCCAAAAATAAACCAATTTTTGCTCGACCACCTCTGCTTCTAAACCAATGGGGATTCCCAGCACAACCCAGCGCCCCCCCCCCCCCCAGCTCTGGAAAGCAAGAGATTGGACTCTTAAACCCTGAGATGTTTGCAGAAAAATTCTCTCTACTGAGGACTTGATCTCCCCCGTCCTGCTCACGGAGGGGCTAATAGGGACTGGACCTATCCCCCTGTTCAAGAGAGTCTGTCAACGTTTTGCAGGAGAGGGAAGAAATGTGTGTGGCAGGTGGGTTTTAAGAAAATGGAGGCAGTCTGAAGAGGTTTGAAATGTGAGGAGAAGTCCGGAGGAGACTGATGTGTGCGGGTGAACCAGACAGGAAATGTGGCCTATTATTCGTATTACCGCAGTGATGCAGAGCCCACATTGCGAACTGGATCTCATCATGGGAGGCACTGCACCGAGCGCCAAAAGGTGCTTGCTGAACCAAGGTTTTGGGGGCCTTGTAAAGGTTTTTAAACGGCTCAGTTCAGCCATGCAGCTCGGAGTAAGGCATTACAAATGGAGGGCTAAGAGGGGTTTTTTTTATTCTCTAAAAGTATTCCGTAAATAATTCATATAAAACATACACTAAATACCCGAGCTAGTATTTCTGTCCAACTTGCTACACGAGGCCTTCACCCTGCACTGGTATTATCAATTGATCTGTCTTCCTCAGGGTGTGCAGGTAAATACACGCACGCTCACAACTGTATGTGAAAATACAGCCCCTCGTGTTTTATGCCCTGCTGCTGCAAGTTAATGGAACTGTATATTCAAAACAGCATCAAAAGCCATGACATGGGTTCACAAGCAAGACAAGTCCTACAGCTCAGCCAGCCAAGTTCACTGTGGGATTGCTGGAAACAAAACTAAAAGAGACATTGCCTCAGAGGGCGAATTCCCAGGGAAAGAACGCTATCTGCCAGGAAGGAGAGGCAGATTACCAATACTTGAATTGGAATGTAATGGAAATGGCTACACAGCAATGATATTGGAGTACTGGGTATGTAAAGTACCAAAAGGAATGGCTTTTGAAGCCCTTCTCTGCCATACCCTGTGAATTCAGAAAGTAACTCAGCTGAAATCAATGGAGCTATGCTGGATTTACCCCGAAGCAGACAAGATTTACCCCTTGGCCTGGAGGGGCTGGTTCTCTGGTAAAAGTTCATCAGGCCAGGTCTCCAGAGGGGGTAGATTTGCTCCCTTTTAATAAATCTGTATCCGTTTATGCCCAGGACCTAACCCATTGGCCCCAGATGCTGTATACTCGCATAGCTGTAGGCCTGTTCTTACTGCAGACACCACCCCAAGGTGGCCAGGCAGGCAGTCTCCGCAAGAAGAGAAGGCATCCATCTCTGTAGAGGGGAGGACCGTTGCCTTGCCGCAGCCAGAGAGAAGCTGCAAGGAGCCCCCATTCGTATGCAAATCCATGTCCCGCCAGGCCGGGGAGCCCAGGCCTGGGAAAAACGCGGCAGCTGGAGGTAGCCGCGATTTTGTTCTGAAAGAGACTAAGTGGGACAGCATGGTGCTGGGCGGGTAACCCAGGCAGCAATGCCAGGCAGGGAAAGAACCGTTTGTCACCCAGGCAGGCTGCTGGAGAGGCTATTACTGTCCATGAGTAATGGGCTCCTGCTGGCTCCGCTGCCAGTGGGGAACAGAAGCGTCTTTGGAGCAGCAGGGAGAAGCGGCTGCTTTCCAACTCAGCACCAGCCACATTTCTTCAGACGGGGGCTGGGGTCTTCTCTTCAGCACCAGGACGCACAAGAGGGCCCTGGGGGTTTCTTGGCTGTGTGGTATAGCCGGGGGGGGGGGGGGGCGCTACTTGGACACAGCACTCCCGCCAAGGGCCCGGCGAAGCTGGGAACCCTCAGCCTGGAGGGGATGAAGGAGGCTGGCAGGGATCTAACCCAGTGGAGGATGCTGCAGTGAGGACGCGCCCACCCCACCCCCGCCGGCAGTCGTGTGGCCGCTAGCCGGCCCCCATTCGAAAGGTTTAGCCCTGTGCGTGAGGACGTCCCGTGCCGGAGAGTCAGTCAGTCCCGGGGACAGTGCTGCGTGGAGCTCCAAAGCCACCACACGGCCCACGATGCCCTCCCAGGTGAGATTCAGGCACACGAGCGGGGCCAGGCTGTTGCCCGCTCAGGCCCTCCGCCTGCTGGCCCTGTGGAACAGTATTCCTGTGTAACAGGGGGCACAGTTTGGCACCTCCCAGCCCAGGATGAGCCATGGAGTAGAGGGGTGCAGCTGGCCTGGCGGCTGATTGCAGAGAGAAGCTCTGGTTTTCCAGCATCGGCCTGTAGGCTGGGGGTCCCACAGTCCTAGTCCAGTTGAAATGCAATGGGATTTAGGCACCTACAAATCAAGCGCCCGCTCTTCAGATAGGTGCGACGTAGCCCTGCTCCCACTGGGTTCAAACACCGTGTTGTTCCCCCCCCCCCCCCCCAGAGGCTCCTCAGAGGCTCGGCATTCTCCAAAGGAGAAAGGCTGAGGTTGGCCAAAGCAGGGTTCCTTGCGCTTCTCATCTTCTGTTACATTTCATTCTTCAGTTCTCACACACAGACCCGGTTGGAAATCTCATCCAGAGACTTTTCTGATTCCTGTACGCGGTCGGGGTTAGTGCTCTGGTTCTATTTATAGTCTCATCTACATCAACACAGGAAGACAGGCCATCAGCTCACCCCTGCTCTGCGTTAATTAGCAGTAATGCTGCTGGGATAGGTTTCTAAATGTCATCTGGGTTTGTCTCTGTGTGGCCAATTAAAGGGAGTTTCTGGCCAGAGCTTTAGTGCAGCGTGTTAGGCACTAATGAGAATTCCCTATGTTCACGGTGTTCATTTGGATAGAGGAACACACTCCAGCTTGCTAAAGGCAATGCTGTATTAATTGTAGTCCAGGAGCATATAGAAACCTCAACTCTGTATCAGCCCTCTGCAGTGCAAGGTGAGGTACAAACAAATGGTCAGAGAGACAGCTGAAACATACACACGCAGTAGGGCACATGTTAAATGCTGTAAAAGCCAACCTATAATCAAGATAGAGGTATCAAGATGGAAATTATCAGCTATTGCAGACAATGTTAAGTCATTGTTCATAAAGCTTGTAGGCCAGTCAGGTGGAAAATTATCGGGAGGACAGATCCTCTATATTCAGCATGGGGGAGACCATTACTAGACCACCACATGTGGTTCTGGTGTCTGTATCTATTAAGGAGGTTAAAAGCTGGAGCAGGTTCAGAGAGGAGCTACGAGACTGGTTCGTGGTGTGGGAAAAACATCCCACTTCATGCTGTAAAGTCTTAGAGGGGTGGCCTGTAACTCTAAAAAGTGGGCCTGTGGCACCTTAGAGATGAATCCAAATAGACAGATCGTATCCTGAGCTTTTGTGGGCACAACCCCACATCCACAGATGACGAGCACTTTATGACGACAGACTATTCAGCCTATCAAAGAGACGATTAAGAGTCTATTTAACCCCTAAACGAGGAGGAGACCCAATACTAGAAAGCTCTTTGATCAGAGCAAGTCAGCGTAGTTCAAACTGGAAAGAAAATGCAAGGTTTGGGGTTTTTTTGCCCCCAACAGGGAAGGAAATTAACCTCTTAGATGATAAACTCTGGGGCAGGCCAGCTTCCTGAGTTCCAGCCCAGGACTTGAACTATGAGCTCGTCCTTCTTTTGAGCCCTGTCGTATGTTACAGCTGGGAGCTCTCAGTCTGGAGATCGAATTTTGCCATGTGAGCCAGAGCTAGCCCCAGATGACACCACCCACACGGGTAGCTGGGCTTTCGGTGTGACCGGCACAGAGACATCGCTCTGTCCCTGCAGAGAGGGAGCCAGTGCAAGGCACAGATTCAGTCACAGTTGTTATGTGGAAAGAGGAATATGAAATCTCTGCAAGGGGCACTGACGTTTAAGAAAAGGGCTAATCTGCCTGCAAAGCCACCAGTCTCCTTCTCGGCGTTTCCCCCCACCCCACCAGGGATGGTAAGAAGCGCAATTGGTTAATCGATTCATCGATAAGGATTAGCACTGCAAGCACTCAGTCCTGGCTCGCGCCGGGTCCCGGGAGCTACCCCCGCTGCAGCTCTACATAAGATGCATGTAGTCGACAGCACTAACCGATACGCTTTCACTGATCAGCTAACGGTTTAACCGGGTTCACCAGAACGTCCCTACATCCCACCCTGCTGCTCAGCACCACGTACGCTCATCCGGCCTGGCGTGGACGGCCCTACCTTCCGCTCCCTGCAACAGTGCCAAACAGAACACATGCAGGGTCTCCCAAGGGCCCACTAAGCACCGTGTCTCCAGACTGCCCTTGGAGACACAGCAATGTCCCGTGGCCCTCTTTGCAACTCAGTGAGTCCTCACGGGCGACAGTTCTCCCCCTCTGGAAACAAACACCCTGGCTCAGTGGTGTCCACACCCCAGCTGGCTCCACCCCACAGTCCATGGGGCAGTGGGTAGGTCAGAAGCAGAGGGTGGGAGGGCTGGAGGAGAAAAGGGCTGATTGGGGCATGGCCCCGGGGGCTATTTCAGCCATTGTGCAACTTCCCACCACTCCACAGGCTCCTCCACTTCCCTGCCTCCCCCATTCCCAAACAGAGCGGCGCAAACTGTCTCCTGTGCCCACGCGCCAGCCTCAGAACGGCTCCGAAGACACAGCACCACCCTTAGGCTGCCCCTGCCGCAGACACCCTGGACCCCAATGCAGCATGCTGGGGCACGCACACACATGCAAACCAGCAGGAAACAGCAGCTAGAGCCTCACTGAAAACCTCAGCTCCGAACCCGCCACCACACAGCCCATTCCAGGGCTCTCAGTTGCAAAACCGGTACGGTCTGTTCTTTGCCCTGGCCTTTAGCGAGAGGAAGGAGGCGCCGACGATGGCACATCCTTTGTTTGGACGCTAGCTCTACTGAAATACTTCAGAGCCAAGTCAAACAAGCCACGTCAGCAATCGCCTCAAAGGGACGGGCCCCTGAGGCAGATGAACCATAAAAGTGGCTGGCCTTTGTCATTCTCCTAGGTGCCCGGACCACTGCTCGTCTGCCAGCGCTCAGTCAGCCCGAACTACCCCAGAAGGAAAGTGTGGTGACTTCCCCACCTTTGCAAGACACTGGGTGCCGGGAGCAGGAGCCGCCAGGGTCACACAAGCAAAAGACACTTCTTTACACCAGGAGCTTCTCTTCCACGTTGCCCTCGCGGGGGCAAGAGTCATGCTGTCACTGCGGAGTTGGCTTGGGGGGAACCTGCCTTGAGAACAGCAGCAAAGCCTCGTTTCACGCTCGTACAGAACTCTACAAACACAGCAGCTGACAGCGACAGTCCCTGCCACGAAGGGATTCCATTCAAAGTAGCCAAGACACGTACTGGGAGAACACTTCTTTTCTCCCAGCACCTTACAGACGGGGAAGTGATGCACAGAGGAAATAAGGGACAGATTTTGAATTGTATTTAGGTGATTAAAGATGTAGCTAGGCAACTAGAGCAGGGCTCCAAACTGTGGGCGTGTCCCCTAACGAGGGCACAATGGGACCGCAAGCCAGCACCCACACAGTGTGGAGAAAGCATCCACCCAGCCCTGACCTGACCCTGTGATGGATAGGAGCAGCATTGGCCTTTTCTAAACATCCCAACATTCGGTGTCTAAAGGGTTAAACTCAGGTAGCGAGGAAGTGTTGGCAGGGAGCTAATGGGAGAAAGTGTTGGGATTTGAATTAGAAGATATCCCTGCCTGCAGGTTCTGT
Source organism: Pelochelys cantorii (assembly GCA_032595735.1). Classification (NCBI taxonomy): domain Eukaryota; kingdom Metazoa; phylum Chordata; order Testudines; family Trionychidae; genus Pelochelys; species Pelochelys cantorii. The sequence continues at coordinate 72,142,641 of CM064332.1, forward strand.
GTGTGTGTGTGGGGGCGGGGGGGGCCAGAGGGAGTTTTAAGCCAGAAGGTGGGAGAACAAGATGAATTGAACCAGGCAGAACTACCATGCCTACAAAGAACACTGGGCATGGACCTTGAAGCACAGATTGTGAGTAGATAGGGAAATGTCTATTCAGATGCAATCAGGTTATTTTCTTTGTTTGGTTAAACTTCTCTGTGCTAAGCCCACGTGCCTCCCCCCCACCACACACAAACACTGTACTTCAAGCTGTATCCCAGGGATGGAATTTCTCTGTGTTTTTTAATTGTTCTTTTTTTCAGTTGCTTTATATAACACCTAGCAACCAAATATGCTCCATCAAGTATATCTTTTTGTTTTGTTAATACAATCCTCTTTAAGGCGCTGATTTGTTTCTTGGAAGGTAACAGGAGGTCTGTGTCTGGGGGCCTAAGGCGGAGAGAGCAGCTATCAGAGATTGCAGGTTGTTTTCTCTTTTCTTTCAAGCTCTCTTCTGGTAAGAGCTTGCGGGTCCCCCTCTGGAAGAAATTCCAGGTGCTTTTTTCCTGGGTTCAAGAAGAAATGGGGCAGGGGAGGGGAGGTTGTTTCACTTGGTGGTGGCAGCTACCTCCCAAGGCCAGGGAATCTGTGGACTTGGGGAGCTTTTAAGCAGAAGCCTACAGAGGCAAGGTATTTTTAAGGTTTCTTGCGGGCCCCCACCTTCTGCACTCAACGTGTCAGAGCCTTGACACACCCAAAGCCCCAGCTTTGCTGGCCCCAGGGGAGGGCATAGTCAGATTGCATTATGGGCAAGTGGGCTGTGACATAAAAAGTCTGGGGACCATTGAACTGGAGGGATTTTCAGAGCTCTTCTGAAACATCCCACGAGACACCTTTCTGTTCCTTTAAAAATCTGGCTGAGGTGACCTACTTGAGGTGACAGAGGAAGTTGGGGCCAACACCAGACACCAGACCCAACTGCCAATCCAGTGCCATAAGCACAAGGTCCTCCCTTCCTTTTTTGTTGAAAATAAAGAGCATTTGGGAAGACGCGCGTTTGAGTTCACTGAGCAGCAAATCTCCATCATTGGCCCAAACTTCTCCTCTCAGAACACCACACAAAGCACTGAAAGGGAACGGCATCCAACATTAGCTTGACCAAGTCACATCTCGGTTGTGTACGGGACAAACACACACCAGTGACTTTGTGGTGACCTACCACTAGCTGGTTCATTCCTTGACCAAGAATTCAGATAGGATCAGTGACAATTAATTTACAAGCTGCTCTAGCACCAAGAGTTACTTGCCTTTGACAAGGCCATTCTACACTTACAGCTTGCAGTGTTGTCAGGCTGTCAGCAAGTATCTCTTGCGTTGCGCTAGATATTTCTGGCTCTGACAGGCTTCCAGGCCGTGGTGCCCTCCCAAGAGAGCAAAGCTGTTGATGCAGATGGTAGAGCGAAACATCCACGCTCTGGGGAAAAGGACTTGCTGATTTAATCAGAGAGCTGGCGCCCAGGATGTGGGAACTGCTAAAAGGGGGGATTCTGCACTAAGAAATCCACGTGGTCATCACACTGGAGAAAACAGATAAGGTTGGAGAACAACGTGAAGTTTAATGTGGATAAGTATAAGGTAATGCACATTGGAAAAAATAACCCCAACTATACGTACAGTGTGATGGGGGCTAATTTGGCTACGACAAATCAGGAAAGAGATCTTGGAGTTACCATGGATAGTTCTCTGAAAACGTCCACACACTGTGCTGCGGCGGTCAAAAAGGCAAATAGAATGTTAGGGATAGAAAATCAGACCCAGAATATCTTACTGCCCCTGTATAAAGCTATGGTACGCCCACATCTTGAGTACTGTGTACAGATGTGGGCTCCTCACCTCAAAAAAGATATTTTGGCCTTGGAAAGGGTTCAGAAAAGGGCAACTAAAATGATTAGGGGTTTGGAACAAGTCCCAGATGAGGAGAGGCTAAAGCGACTGGGACATTTCAGTTTGGAAAAGAGGAGACTAAGGGGGGATATGATAGAGGTCTATAAAATCATGAGTGGTGTGGAGAGGGTGAATAAAGAAGAGTTGTTCATTAGTTCCCATAATAGAAGAACTAGAGGACACCAAATGAAATTAATGGGTAGCAGGTTTAAAACTAATAAAAGAAAGTTCTTCTTCACACAGTGCGTAGTCAACCTGTGGAACTCCTTGCCAGAGGAGGCTGTGAAGGCTAGGACTATAACAGAGTTTAAAGAGAAGCTAGATAAATTCATGGAGGTTAGGTCCATAAAAGGCTATTAGCCAGCAGGTAGGAATGGTGTCCTTGGCCTCTGTCTGTCAGAGGCTGGAGAGGGATGGCAGGAGACAAATCGCTTGATCATTGTCTTCGGTCCACCCCCTCCAAGCACCTGGTGCTGGCCACTGTCGGCAGACAGGCTACTGGGCTAGATGGACCTTTGGTCTGACCCAGTACGGCCATTCTTATGTTCTTAACGCCAAGTGATGGTTATGTCTGAGCAGTGAGGCACTTCATGCCAGGGCAGCCAACAATACTCATTCCGGGTCTACTTCCAGAGGGACGGGAGGCCGCACTGCGACACACACCGGCAGGCACCAGGATCCTGACTTTTCAGTGGTCGGACCCAGAGGTTGGGGTTCCTAGGGGGTCTCTGGATGGCTCTAATTGGCATTAGCTCCCTCTAGCCCAGGGCTGGGCTGACCAAGCAGCATAGGGAGGCTGAGATGGTTTCTCTCTGCCTTGTGTGTGTTCTGCACATACACAGTAGCCCACTCTCCAGGGTTGGCAGTTCAGCATCTTTCACATGAACTGCCTAATCTGGGGGTCTGTGATGCAGGAACAGCTGTGCTCCAGACCGCCAAGCCTTGCAGGCCAGATCCAGGCAAGCTGCAGCCTGACCGGCCTGCAGGCTCTGCCTGGCAAGAGGAGGAGGAGGAGGAGGAGGAAGGAGCTCTATGAATTGCCATACCCCTCCCTTCCAGCTGGGGAAACAGCAGCAAAGCGCCTGTCTGGAGGCTTTTCCCTCACCGCTCCCATTGGCCGTGATTTGCAGCCCGGGGGAGCAGCCGGGGGGAGGTGTCTAGGAGCGGTGTGCTTCAGGAGTGGGGAATCAGGCAAGCGGCCCACCACTCCACACCCAGACCCCCATCTCCCTCATGCACCCTTCATCCCAGACCCCCCCCCATAACAGTTTACATGCAGTGCATTTAGGGTTTCTCTTATGACGTGTTCTACATGTCCTGTACTCTATAGTGGCTTGCACATACAAATGCTTTAGCGGGCACTCCAGGTGTAAGCCGGCAGATCTTGCAGAAGTGTGCCGTGCTCATTTGCCTCTGCTGGAACCACTCTCAGCCTTACACACAGGTTATTTTCAGCCGTCATAGCCAGTGCAAAGCAAACACGTTCTTAAGGCATCATTTGTCTGTAGCATTTCCTTGTTTGCATGACCCACACCCCCGCCCGCTGGGGTAATCCTTTAGCAAACTCTCAGAAGAGGGAGGAGCGGATCAGACAAAACCCAGGAGATTTGTATTGTGGCTGGGAGGCAAGAGCATTCTAATACAAGGGGCCTTCCCACCCCTTTGCCTGGCCACATGCTGTGCAAAGGTGAGATCTCTCTGTCTCTGTGCCTGAGAAAGTACTTTTGTGCTCCTGGGAGTGCACAGTCAGATGCTGGGGAGAGGGGGAGACCTATAGCTACCATCAGTTGTTCAGCCAGTTGACTGCTGCATCGTCTAGCTATCAACGTGAGAAGCATACGCAGCAGCACTTCTAGAGGCCACTTCTCAGTCATACCAGTAACTATCAGGGGTGGGGGACGTCCTGGATTTGAAGATGCCTGGCTGGATTCTAGTCCCAGGTCTTGACGTGGGACCACTAAACACGCTCTGTGCCTCAGTTTCCCCACCTATAAAATGGGCATAATGGCACCTTGAAAAAGAACTTTGAGATGCTTGGACTATAAGCTCTGTAAAAGAATTAAGTGTTATTCCTACCCTCGACCCTAACCAGTCAATACATGAGACAACTCTGAGGCAGAGCGATACTGACAAGTCACTGACACCCGCCAGCCCCCCGGCATTTCCTTCGCCGTCACAGCCAGACCCCAGACTCCCCAGAGTCAGCTGAGCATCCTGGCAAGGGGCTGCCTCTGCCATACCCTCCCTGCAGGGAAAGAGGAGCGACGCCAGGCACTGCTGAGGTTTACCTGTATTGCCAGCTGTCCACCTGCTTTTTCGTAAGTCGTTGGCAATGAATTCTAACCACGCGGTTGCTATGGTAACGCCAGCCAGAGTCACTCCCAAGCCTCAGGTAGCGGTTTCACAGTGCGCCACGCGCAGGGAGGTGCCTGTCCCCCGCTGGTGGTGGCTGGACCCCATCACTCTTCTGTGAGACTCCTACAGGCCCAGCTGGGGGTTGGCGCTCCAGCTAGGAGTGCCAGAGGTCCCAGGTTCAATCCCTGCTGCTGCCATCCCACCCTGGGGTGTTGTGGTACATCGCTGCACACGCCTGAGAGCCCTGCACCATCTGCATGCCCTGGCCCATCAAGCCAGCAGGAGGGAAGGGGTGAATGGAGGAGACTGACAGAGGATGTGCTTGTACTAGATCAGGGGTGGGCAGGAGGCTGCCAGAGGGCCGCATGTGGCCCACCAAGCCACTGGATCCGGCCCACAGCTGCCTCGCTGGGACCCTTAACCACAGCGCAGCGATGGCCCCTTTAAACGTGGCTGCTCTATTCTGGGAGGGAGGTTTTGTACTTTGTCCCGCCCCTCAGCAAAATCTCTCAGCTCCCATTGGCCAGTTTCCAACCAATAGCAGCTGAGATATTTTGCCAGCAGCAGGGGCAGTCAATGGAGCCTCCTCCCCCCCACTCCTTCACCCTGCAGGAGCAGAGCTACACGGAGCAACTTGTGACTACAGCCTTCAGGTTCCTGCAGGGCTGCTGGCTGGGAGCTGCCTAGGTTAGTGCCTCCCTGCCAGAGCCTGCCTCTGCCACCCCCACTCTCTCCCTCCGACTGATTGCCCCAGGCCATCACCCAAACTCTCTGTACCCCTTTCTCCCCCATCACAACTCCCTCCTACTCCCTTCCCCCAGGCCAGAATCCTCTCCTGCACCCACACCCCTCTCAAGCCATCACCCAAATTCCTGCACCCACTTCCCCCAGGTCACAACTCCCTCCCAGACCCTGCAGCCCCCCCCCCCCAGAGCCCCTCTCTCAGGCCAGACTCCTCTCCTGCACCCATACTCCCTCCTGGACTCTGCACCACAACCCTCTGCCCCAGATCACACCCCCTCCCTCAAGCTCCCTCTGACTCCACACCCTCTCCTGCACCCCAGTCTCCTACCCCAACCTCCCTTCTGCACCCAACCTCCGTCCCAGACCCCAAACTCTCTCGGCCTTTGAGCACTTGCCAAAATCTTGGAGAGCCCCCCCCGCCCTCCCCCATGAAGAATGATTGCCCATCCCTGTCCTAGAATGACCTTTGTGATATTTTCAGCCAGCACCTTCCAGGAGCGAGTGACTGCGCTCACCTCCTGGCCTCAGGTCCTCGGGTGGGGTGCTGCCTCCATCAACTCTTAGCTCCAAAAATCCGTATTTCAGATCAGTCCAAGACAGCACCTGGAGGGAGTCTAGCCAGGGTTAAGAAAGGCAGAGCGACTTCGCCAGAGTGAAAAAGGAGGGATTGGTTAACTACTCCAACTCAGAGACCGCTGTCCCCTCTTCATTTACAGCTGTCTCTCTGAATTCCTAACCTCTAGCTCAGTGAAACTTTGACTGGCACCAGGAAGCTAGGAACAGTGTAGCCAAAGCGGGGGGTGAGAGCATGCTCGAAAAGGCCGAGAAAATTGTATTTTACCCAAGTCAAGTCTCCTGAGGGGGCTTGTGCAAAAGCTTCTGTCAGTTTCAGTTTAGCAGGACTGCTGCTTTGAAAGGTCCAATTTTCGATGGCTGGAAACCAGCCTCCAGACACTGGAGCGGGGGGAAGGCAGAACAAGGGATGTCAGTTCCCTTTGGCTCCCAGGACCCACGGAGAGGAGATTTCGTGGCATTTGCTTGAGGCGAAGTTCCTCTCACCACCCTCATCTGTCCATTTCATTGCATCTTTAAGGGCCTGCAGCTCTAATGTAGCATGTTCCAACCGAGTGGGGTTAACGGCATGGAAAGCCAAAGACTATTATTAGGCCATTCGGGGCTCCTTTTGGTTACAGGCCAGGGATCAGAGCTGGGCTGAGTCTCAGGTTTGTAGGAACCGAGAAGCTTACAGGCTGGAAAAGGCAAGTACCGAATTCATATTGACTGGCACAGGGGTTTGGCCAATAAGGGCCACATGCTCAAATGGAATTGGCCCCTGTGGTGGGGCAGCTGCCCCACACTTGCCAGGAAGGGGTTAAAGCAGGCAGGAGGGAGCCTGCACAGAGCCCTGGCCAATCAGGGAGAGTCTTTGAAAGAGCCAACCAGATGGTGGCTTGCTGAGGCAACCTGATATATAAGGAGCTGCCCAGCAGAGAGCAGGCAGTTAGGCCCTGGCCAGGAGAGGTGCAGGACCTGGCTCCTGGAGAAGCACCTTTGGGAGAGCAGGGCTGGCCAGGCCTGGGGGTGCTGGAGAGGGAGGGAGGGATCCTTGCCAGGCTGCGGCCTTGCGACAAGGGCCAGGAGGGTGCAGAGGGGCCCAGGGAACAAGAGGCAGCGAAGGGGAGCAGAGGAGGCAGGACAAGGCTGCTGTTGGAGTAGTGGGGGGCCATGGGTCCCCCTGCACTGTGTCTAGCCACCACTGAGGTGTGGCCCCTGGAGCGAGGGGCTAGCCTGAGGCTGCAGCTGGCCACGGCGGCAGGCGCTAGACGAAGGATGGTTGCTAACCCCAGGAAGGGGGTGAGGAACCCAGCAGTGGGCATGGCCGGAGGTCCGGGAGCGACACGGGCCCGGAGTGTGGAGCAAAGAGGGCGAGCCACTGTCTGAAGGGGCCGCTCTGCTGAGTGTGAACCAATTCCCCGCAGCAACCAGCAGGAGGCGCCTGAGCAGTGAGCCCCGCCCAGTGACACGCCCCTCTATCCCACTGAGCGGGTGAGATTTACTCGCCAGTCCCTTCAGCCAGCCACGGGCTCCTGCTCTCAGGGGCTTCCCCGGCGGCCGCACCCCAGGATGCGCCAAGAGCTTCAGGAGTGAAGAAGGGATCCAGCTGATGGCACGGGAGGTGGGGGAGGTGTTAAGAGATCTAGGGCCCTGTCCCCAGCCAGTCGGTCGGTCGGTTCGATGCCCTGCTCCCGCCAAGGCGTGCAGCCTGGGGTTGAACGCAGAGCCATTTCCCACACACACCAGGTCAGGGAGGCGCCAGAAAGTCCCAAGGGGAGGACACGCACCAAGACCTCAAGGGCAGGATGCAAACTCCAACTGCCCTTGTCTTAGGGAGCAGAGAGGCAGGGACCTCCACCATGCACAGCCTCCCTGTGAAGGTGCTCTAGATATTAATGGGGTAGGGGGACGATCCGCACAGTCGTAGGGTAGAAAAAGGGACCCAGGGAGAAGGCAGAGCAGGGCCAACATGGAGAAGTGGAGGAGCCGAGCAGCTGCAATCTCCAGGCGTGGGGCTGTGAACTGAACTCTGCCATTCAAAATTACGGTGCTTTTTATGGAAATATTAATGCCTTTGCTTTATATGGAGAGTGCATCGCTGCTGTATTGCGGCTCTCCCTCTTCTCCGGAGTCTCCAGGTTACAGCTGGAGTACGAGTTTCATTCCATTAAAAAAAAAAAGTTGCCCTTGTTTAACTGGTATTGTACTCCTGGCCAGAAACAAATCGCGAAGGGTCGATGTTCAATACTGTGCTTAGCGTTTGGGAAACGACTAACCCAAGATGACCAAAAAAAAATAGCTTCTCCTTTGTTTATCCCATCTGGACTAGGGATGTTCAATAGTCGATTCAATTCTTATTGGTTTCTCGACTAGTCTATAGTTCCCGGGGGTGGGGCCAGCAGCCAGTGCGCTCCCAGACCCACTCCTGAAGAGCCGCTTGCCACTCCACAGGGAGCCAGGTGGGAGCAGATCCATCAGGGGAGCCAGTTTAAAAAACCAGCTCCCCTCACGGACCAGCTGCTCCTTGGGGGCAGCCCCTGTCCAGGGTGGGGTGTCTGAGCTCCTGGACTCGGCACAAGCTGGAACTGAGCCAGGCTGCCTGCCCGCCTGACTCCTAATGCACTTAAAATGCAGAGCCGCAGCAGGGGTAGGTCCCGGACCTAGTGCGAGCCAGGCTGCTGGCCAGCCTGCTAAAAAGTGTACTGGCGGTGGTGCGTGTCATCTATAGCATTAACCGATAAGCTTTTGCTTATCGGTTAATCGACTACACAATTACATCCCTAAGCTGGAAGGCTGTTACCATGTTAAGAGGCTGTAGATCTCAGAAGACGGCCTATTTCTAGAGCCTGCGCGGATACAAAATTTCTAGCTGTAGCCACATCTGTATCCACAAAAGTGAGCCACAGACATCCCACCCCCTTTCACGGACGAAGGAGCAGAGCAAGCTGGGGCTGTCCTGTTCCACTTCCCCTGCTGCTGCCGGTGGGGAGGGGGGGGGACCCCCTGCTGCGGGCACCAGACCCCCCCCTCCCCATTAGATTTCCCACTGGCTGCCGGCCAGCCCCTTGTTCCTCTGGCCCACGGCACTCGGGGGCTGTGCCCTCCCCTCCCCCAACACTTCAGCTCATGACAAAAGTAACAGCTGTTGGATTTGGGAGCAGATCCAGGCCTGAGAGTTGTGTCAGCAACATTACTGGAAGTGTAGGAAGGGGCTTTGCCTTGGTTATGTTTAGCACAAGGAGTCTTTTCTTGTGACGCTTTTTGTCTTTTATGTCTTATACCTGGACTCCCTTACTCCCTCTCTTGGTAGTTAACTAAACTTTGAACTCTTTCCTCAAAGCTAATCTGGTATCGTGCTGGGTGGGTAACTCCACTGAGGGCAACAAACCGTTCTGCACTGACCCCCTTAGAGGGGCAACAGACCTGGACTGTCCAGGAGAGAGCTGGACAATGCAGAACAGACGTTTTCGGGGGGAATCTGGTACTGGGCGTGTGCTGGGGTCACCTGTGAGGTGTAACCAAGGCTGCCAGAAGCCAGCAGCTGGTATCAGTTGATAGGACCAAGGCTGTGACTATAGACACTCAGGATGTGACTTGAGCTTACACACCGACTCTAAGCCCCAGAGCACACACAAACACCCACCAAAAAAAAATGACACCCCCCCCCCCACTGCCTCTCTGTCAGCGGCAGCAAGTGGGGGAAACGGGAGCTGGTACCCGTGGGAAACTGGCTTTTAAGCTGGCTCTCTCTCTGCATGCCAGCTCCCTGGAGCCACCTGCTCTCTCCCCCCCGCCCCCCCGCCGCACCTTGCTGCATCCCACAGAGGCGGCAGCACGGGGGATGGGAAGCAGGTGGGAGCCGGTTCACGCAGCAGGTGGCTTTCAAGCTGGCTCCCTTTGTGTATCGGCTCCTGCACAGCTGCCTGCCTGCCTCCCCCCCTCCCCGCCCCCCACTGTGCTGCTGCTTCCTTGCAGGGGGTGGGGCAGGCAGGAGCCAGCTCCCTGTGAACACCAGCTCCCACCTCCCCTCCCTCCCCACGTGTAAATTCCAGCAGTCACACACATGTGGGTTAGTCAACAGCTCTAGTGCTCAGTACCCCAAGCCATAGGCACGGGCGGCGTATGAGCCGTGCGTTTTGGGGAGCTGGGTGGGAGCACTGGAAACTCCCTAAAAGTGGGGGAGCCATCGGCACCCAGACCAGCACCTGCTCCTTTCTGTCAACCCCCCCTCTCTGCCTCCTCCCCCCAAACCTGCCCCACTCACTAGGAACCAATGAGCAACATTCAATAGCTGCAGTATGAAAGAAATGTACAAATATGCTGAAAACAGCTCCCCCCACGACTGGCAGAGCCCCCTCCCAAACACACACACACAGACACACTCAACAAAAGCTAAACAAGTCAATGCCCCGGGGCCTGTGAGCTGTTCCGCTGTTAGTGAGGAATCCAGGCTGGGAGCAGCGGCAAAGCATTGTGGGGCACCCCCGCTTGCCAGGTAAGTGGGGACCCCGGTCTGGGGTGCTCCCCGAGTGGCAGGCCACCCCCAGGTCTAGGGTGCCATTATGTTCCCAACATAAGCACAGGGCACATGGGGACCGCATGTGACTAGCACCCAAGGCAGTGTGGGTGTTGAGAAAAGGCTGGGGGATGAAACAGCCACGCCGAGTGAGCGTTAGCTGATTTCTGATTCCCCCACCCCCACAAGGCAGAGTTCATGAGCTAATGCTTCAAGCCAGGCATGATCAGAAGTTACTCACATTTACAATCCACTGCTTGCCTTAGGATAACCAGGAGTCTATGGAAGTGGGGGCCGGATTTCCATCTCACTCCTGCAGGAGCCAGTGAGGAACTCACACGGGCTAGGCCACGCAGGAAAGACCCAGCAAAGTTTGAATGTTTGGACTGCGCAAGCAAATAGCAGAGACTTAAAGTGCAGGAAAACTCTCCAGTGCAAAGGACCCCACTGCGATAGGCCAGGGGCGCTTACTGGCTTTACGGAAGATCCCTTACAGAGCATGCATGTGTGCTCATTGCTCCAGGGGGAAAGCACACTGGGGAAGTACCCGTCATTCCTCCCCTGCCAAAGCAATCACTCAAAGGCATTTGACCCTGTTCTTAGCTTCCTATGCAGTGTGGGCTAGCCATTCTTACCCAGTGTCTCCAAAGAGCACAGTTACAAGGTGATTTTTGTATACAGCTTTGAACGTACACGTCAGTCAGTAAGTCACTGAGCCTTGCTAAACACCTGAAGGTCCCTGTGTGTGCAGGGCTGCTTCCCTCCCAGCTGAGCCCATGCAGAGAGTAACCCCTCGCCCTGGGGATTTAAGGAGCCAGGAATACAATTCTGAAGAGTGCTTAGATACCATAGGCATCCAAATTGGCCAGACTCACCGTCCCAGAGGGCTGTCTCCTGGCCAGGCCCTGCACAGCCGCCTTCTGCCTCACGCCGCTCCTCCGGTGGCCTGGGCACCGCCATGGCCCTCCAGCCAGCTCCTGCCCCTCCTGGGGTAACAAGGCCTGACTCCTCTGCTGGGCTCCGCAGGGCCCCTCCGCGGTTTGGGCCAGAACTCGGCCTCTCCAGTCTCTCTCTGCAGGCCCGGCTGCTCCACTCTCAGGGCTTCTACCCTGCACTTTGAATTCTCCCAGGCCTCCTGTAGGCACCTTCTTCTCCCCAGCTCCCCCAGCCCCATCCCAGGGCTTTGCTTCCCTTGCCAAAGGGACAGCACCCCTCTTGTCTCCTGGAGGTGTACTCTGCCTTCCTGCAGGAACCACGCACTGGGCTTCTCCCAGCTGGGTCTAATCCTCAATTACCTGTGTCCTAGCCCAGGTGCCACAGCAGGGGCTGATTACACACACCCACACACCTCCCTGTAACCCTGTCACTGCCAGGCACACCCACACCCCTCCCTGTAACCCTGTCACTGCCAGGCACACCCACACCCCTCCCTGTAACCCTGTCACTGCCAGGCACACCCACACCCACACCCCTCCCTGTAACCCTGTCACTGCCAGGCACACCCACACCCACACCCCTCCCTGTAACCCTGTCACTGCCGGGCAGACAGACACACCCACCCACACACCTCCCTGTAACCCTGTCACTGCCAGGCACACCCACACCCACATACCTCCCTGTAACCCTGTCACTGCCAGGCACACCCACACCCACACCCCTCCCTGTAACCCTGTCACTGCCGGGCAGACACACACACCCACACACCTCCCTGTAACCCTGTCACTGCCGGGCACACACACACACCTCCCTGTAACCCTGTCACTGCCAGGCACACCCACACCCACACCCCTCCCTGTAACCCTGTCACTGCCAGGCACACCCACACCCACACCCCTCCCTGTAACCCTGTCACTGCCGGGCAGACACACACACCCACACACCTCCCTGTAACCCTATCACTGCCGGGCACACACACACACCTCCCTGTAACCGTGTCACTGCCAGGCACACCCACACCCCTCCCTGTAACCCTATCACTGCCGGGCAGACAGACACACCCACACACCTCCCTGTAACCCTATCACTGCCGGGCACACACACACACACCTCCCTGTAACCCTATCACTGCCAGGCACACACACACACACACACACACACACACACACACCTCCCTGTAACCCTATCACTGCCAGGCACACCCACACCCCTCCCTGTAACCCTGTCACTGCCAGGCACACCCACACACACACACCCCGCTAATGTAACCCTATCTCTGCCAGGCACACCCACACACCTCCCTGTAACCCTGTCACTGCCAGGTACACACACACCCACACACCTCCCTGTAACCCTGTCACTGCCAGGCACACCCACACACCTCCCTGTAACCCTGTCATTGCCAGGCACACCCAGACACACACACACACACACACACACACACACACACACCCTGCTCCCTGTAACCCTGTCACTGCCAGGCACACACAGACACAGACACACACACCCTGCTCCCTGTAACCCTGTCACTGCCAGGCACACACAGACACAGACACACACACACACCCTGCTCCCTGTAACCCTATCACTGCCAGGCACACACAGACACAGACACACACACACACCCTGCTCCCTGTAACCCTGTCACTGCCAGGCTGGGCTTACACATCCCCAAGTCAACGAGCTCTCAAGTGAGGTCGCTGGTGCTTAGGCCCTGTCATGTGGGGGCTGAAATGCTGGTGCTCATCCCTTTTGAAAAGCCGGCTAATAGCTCGGCTCCTCAGAGGCAGGGCCACTCCCCAGGGGGACGGGCGGGGGACAAAGGGGAAGTTGCCCGGGGGTCCAGTGGTTTAAGAGGGCACCGCGGCAGCCTGAGCCCCGTGCGGTGCGGTGCGGTGCGGTGCGGTGCAGTCCGGGTAGCGCTAAGTTTGGCTGCCCTAGGCTTGCCCCTGGTGCCTGAGGCCCCACCCCTACCAGCAGGCCCCAGGCCGCTTCCTCCATACCCCACTGCCCAGGGCCTGGCGAAGTCTGTCACCAGCCCACCTCCGAGGTAGGTGACAATGGGAGTTAGGCACTGATTTCAGTGGAAGTTAGGCACTAAGATACCAGGAGCTGGGCCTAGGAACGTCAATTTAGGCGCCCGTTGTTGGCAATGTTTATTTTTCATGGCACTGGATGTGAATCGTGTCATTAGAACTGTGGTGTCCAACCCATTCTGAAGCAGTAGCCACTATCTCCAGAGAACTGGCCACACTCAGGTGGCCAAACAGCCACACGTGGCTAGCACGTTGGACACCACCGAGTTAGAACCCGAGTGTGCTGTTGTCTCCAGGAGCCCCTGTGAGCGGCTGAGTAAATTCCTGCACCTCCCACCATACAACTAGGGTTTGTTCTCATCCAAATCTAGGCTCCTGGGGTGGAAAAGTTCCCTTTTCCAAGGAAGTTTTTGCTTCATGAATCCCCCTGGCTCTGCTAAACAACAAAACTACTTCTCAGCACTTCCCTCCCATCTCACCTCTTTGGCAGCCCACGTATTCCTTACGACCGAATCCTGGAAAAGATGCAAAGCCCTTGTAAACTCTGTCATGCTTCTCTGGTCCGGAACAAAGTCCACATTTTCCATTCTCAGGCCTGGGGCCATGAGCCTGGCCCGAAGGACGAGGCAATCTGGCAAATGATGATTTTAAAAGTATTCTGCACGCCTCACGCAATATGAAAAGAGCACAGACGTGTTCAAACTGCATTATCTTTGTAGCATATCACTTCCTGAGCACCTTCCATGCATTTCATACGGTCGAGCAATACACCAATGGAAGAATGCAGATCAGCCAGCAAACGGCTGTCAACCCCGCTCTAAGGGATTTACCCTACTAGGAACAAAACCATCAGCAACTTCTCTCTGTGCCCCCTTCCCCTCACCCTCCACACACCACTTTGTCCTGCAGGGGGAGCAGGCCTGGAACTAAATAGTGTTTTCGTGGGAGAAGAGGTGTTGAGTGCAGGGAAAGTGAGGGACAGGGGTGGAGGCTAGTGGCCTAAAGAAAGCGCAGGGCTCATTGTAACAGCCACATGGGGTGCGTTTACATGGCAGGGCTAAAGCCGAAATAAGTGACGCAACTTGAGCTACGTCAATTGCATAGCTGAAGTCGAAATAGCTTACTTCGGCGTTGGCGCTGTCCACACAGCAGGAAGTCTGAGAAAGAGCACTCTTCCTCCGACTCCCCTTACTCCTCGTGAAATGAGGGTTACAGGAGTCGGAGTAAGAAGTCCTCCAGCTCGATATTATTTTGACATTATATTGAAATAACGGCTTGTGTGTAGCCGCGGGCTATGACATTTTGGAATAAAGGCAGTGATTTGGAAATAACGCTGTGGTGTAGACGTAGCCATGGAGGGCTAGTACAGGAGTGGAGCTGCATATTTGTACACTACCACTCTCGGAAAAAGTGATTGGAAAACGGTACTGCTCTGTGCCTGCCCCCAGTCCAACCCAGGCTGGACGCTTACGATGTTAGGGGACAATGCAATGCGATGCTTTCTCTGACAGTGGCTCTGTGCTTGTGACAGAAAGGAGAGCAAGAGTGTGTGTGTGTGTGTGTGTGTAACACTGCCTACCGAAATCTTGGAGACACTCGGAACTCTTATGAATAGGTATCTAGAGTGGAACAAATTTGATGAAAATTATTCGTGCTAATGTGAGTATGGCACCTTTCCTCCTGATGGGTCCACAAAGAAGGAAGAATGGGCTTTGGGTGACGGCCCCACACTGCACTTCAGGCTGCATTCAGTTCTCAGCTTTGCCCCAAGCTCCCTGGTAAGTCTCTCAAAAATCTATCTGTGCCTCAGTTTCCAATGGAAGGATGTTTCCTTTTCCCCTCACTCTGCAGCACTTTTGCCTCATGCTGGTCCACCACTGGCCTGAGATTGTAGGTGCTCTGGGGCAGGGGCGGTCTCTTACTATGTTTGTACCCACACCTCCTCCCAGATCCTGCACCCTAACCCCCTGTCCCAGGTCACAACTGCCTCCTTCACCCGAACTCCTGCCCAGATCCCACACCCTCTCCTGTACCCAATCCCTTACCGCAAGGTCCCTTTTGCACCCAACCTCCTTCCCAGACCCAGCACTTCCTCCATTAATGTCATGGAAGAGTACGGTCCTTGCCCACTTTCCAAATTCTTAGAGTAGCCCCCCATCAAAAATTATTGCCTACACCTGGTTTAGGTTCACTCGGCCCTGCCTCCGTGCAGGAGACTGGATTTGATGACCTCTCAGAGTCCCATCCAGATCCGCTTTTCTACAGGTCTAAGATTCTAGGACACTGTAAGAGAAAATAACTGGCAAATATCTCCTTTGACCACAAAAAGTCAGGCCTCTGTGTAACTAGGCAGTGCTACAATATTTCAGGACATTACAAGCAAAAACTGACAACAGCGGTTTGGCAAAGGGTTCCTTTAATGAACAATGATAGACGTCAGAAGCAGTCAAGCCAAAATGTTGCAAGAAATAAATTATAATAACTAGATTATGTGTACAGAAGGGTCCTTCACAGATCCATCCTGCGGCTGATTATTGGCTAAGTGTATAAATGCTAATCTTGACATATATTATACTTTTTCAATTAATTGTCTCATAAATGACTTTAGAATGACTGCATAATTGGTTTGCGAGAAGTGCTGCAGTTGTAGAGGGTAGTAATTACTGAAAAGTGACTTTAGTCCAAAGCATGCCAGCTGGGCCTGGTTACCCGGACGAACTGTATACAGAGGCAGCAACCTCTCTGCTCAGGGCAGCGTGAGACATCAGAGCTGTGCACGCCTTCCTCCACATTTCCGACGCCATCTTGTTTGGCGGCTTCCAAAGCGCTGCTGATTCTGCAAGGGTGCCCCGAATGTGACAGAAGGGTCCGTCCATGGGAAGGTCGGTCTCTATGGATTTAGGAAGCTTATATGATGCCCTCGCTCCGCTTGCTGCGCCATACCACCAACGCTGTCATGAGCAGGGTGCTGAGGACGGGGAGCACGAGGAAGGGGTAGAGGATGTTGTAAGGCGGGTCGCGCAGAGACCTCCCAAAGAGGGAGCAGTTCTTGAAATAGTGCTTGTGAATGGCGATGAAGAACTCATCCACCAGCTGGTTCGGCCAATAGCAATTGAGTTTCTCGGCTATCAGGAAGGTGCAGTTGGTAAGCTCGCCATAGGTGCTGGAAAAGAAGAAGGCAACCATCAGAAAGCTAGCTGAGTTCAGAGCTCTCGTTTGCCGAAGAGCGTGAGCAAAACCATCTCGGGCCTGCTCGTCGGACATGCCCAGCAACCCCAGCTCTGTGAAAATCGAGCCGCTCAGCCATTATTGGCCGACTATGAGGGCAGGACCCTAGGATTGGTCTGAGAACCCTGTAAGCAGTCCAGGATTAGAGGCAGCTGAGCTCATGGGACTGGGCACTGCCACAGCCCAAGGTGATGAGCCTGCAGGTGCTTCATGCTCGACTGAGCAATAGTGCCCAGGAGAGAACAGCAAGGGCTAGTCACTGTGCTATCTCACACCGCGGACACGCCAAGGGCCTTTGCGCCTGGACGTGTAAGGAAAATAAAACAAAACGAGTGCTGAAAAAAGATGAGCAAACATCACCCTTCAGGACGTCCATAGCTCTGAGAAAAACACCAACCTGGTGACCAAAATGCCTTCACCGTACAAATACAGCATATATTAGAACAACAGCAATCACCAGCCTTGACACATCGCTGGCTAATGCGCCCCTGAAACCACAATTGTTTGTGTTGGAAGCTCACGTTCACAAGAGATCCAGCCAACGAACGCAAAACTGGTGTTCCTTTCACATTATGGGGTTGTCGGGTTGGGAATTCTATAGCATTTATAATATGATTTGGGGGTGGATGTGTGGATGGGGGGGATGGCTAACTAGTTTATTTGATTGTAATCTGTGCTATTAGTTCTCTGAACTGGACTCACATTGTACGGTGAGTGGAAGTGAGGGCTCTGTCTGTCAGCGTCTCTGCTATCTGTCTTCTCACTGGTCCATCTTGAAGTAAATTAACTTCCATCTTTTATAAAACAAATTCCCACAGAGCTGTAAAGATCCATCTAACTATCCTGTTATGAAAATGCAACAAATACAATCCGTCGTTAAATAACTACTCCTGCGTATCCCCCAGCGATGTCTGGCGTACCCCTAGAGATAATAGTGCCTCCTTCTGGGAACCCCTGCACCATGCCTGCGCTGTCGTGGCATATCAGTGTAAAGAGTAGATGTCCAAATCTATGGCTGTAACGTTGGCTCCTGAGGGACATCAGCAGCCCTGGGGCTGCTCTAATGCAGGCAAAGGAAGAAGCCCTGTACACCGTGCACATTGAGCTGTAGGCTGGGATACGGCACAGTGAGAAGCAGGCCCTCCACAGCCAGGTTTTTCTCCTCCAAGTAGATGGGCAAGTGTGGGAAGAGCTTTTGGTTAAAACCATTTACTGTCATTCCACCCACTATGCACTGTTCCCAGGTATGACAGACATTGCAGTCGTGTGATTGTGTTCAGCCCACAGGGCCAGTTACCACAGCTCCTTCAGGACCTAGACGGGAGAGCGATTAAGGTGCCTGCCTCTCATTGTAAATATATTGAGAGACGCCGCCCGTGTGGGAGGCTCACACATATTGGTTCAAACTGGGTTTCCAGAGATTATTTTCACCTCACCCCTAGACCTTCTGAGACCTGTTCAGCACTGGCTCTGGTGCCATCCCTTAGATTGTCGTATTTGGTGGCGAGACTTCCAACAAAAGTCATGCAACATGGGAGCTCCCAGTCTGCCAAAAGCCATCTCCAGAACACCGCAAGGCTGGAGGGGATCTGAAATTTGGAAGCAATGTCCATTCTGACTGCAGCACTGCTAGTAAAGCACCGCGTTTTCAAATCCCAGTCACCCACCGTCAGGCCGGGACTGGAACGGTGATAGAGCGCCCACTCCTGTGCTGTTCTTTAAACCATGGAGGCCTGTGGGCCTCAGAGACTGTATTTCCATGTGCCTCTTGCTATGAGATAATTACCAATGTGCCTTTTGCACTAAAATTACGCTGTAGGTGTCCAGTTCTCTGATCACTGAGGGAACATGCAGAGAACTGCCATGCTGGAGAATGGAAGAATAAAGGATGTTTGAGTTAGAGGGCTACAATCAATTCGGAAAACGGTAGTGTAGTTCCTGTTGCTTGGAAACCACTTCCTTTCTTTTGTTGGCCCTTGTCCTTAACAGATGACATATTTGGAGTCTAGCTAAGAGGCAGTTCAAAAAAAAAGAAGAAAAGCTGGAGGTGCGGGGGAGGGAGGAAAAACCCTCCACAAAGTGAAAAATGCAGAGGTTGCTTAGAAACTCACAGACAGATTTGACTTCCACCTACCCCCTCATGTGAAATCATTTGGGGTCTCTTTGTATGTAGACTCCATTAGTTTGCCATTCCTGAAGGCTAAGTGCCAGGTATCTGCTTTGGTATAGTTACCCACACACATTAAAAGAAATCCTGCAGCTGAACACATCTGTGGGAGCACTTGCCTGTCTAGGCCTTGGGGGGGGGGGGAGGGGAAAGGGTCTCTATACATGGGCACGTTCATCAATCAAGCACTGTCATTAGTTATTTACAGGGTCCTGTGATTACTACGCTAAATGGCCTCTTAACACATCGCTTTGCCAGTACGCTCAACGCATCTCTGAGCTTCCTTTTAACTTCCGGGAAATGGGAATTTTCCTGCTATCTTCTGTACCTTAGCTTGTCCACTCAGCATGATTCCTTCCTTCCTTCTCTGTGCCAGTGGTTGTTTGCCCGCCAAGGGAAATCTTGGCCAAAGGTCTGTAGCTCTCCCTCTCCCACACCTTAGCAGATACCCATGGCAACTGCCTTCTCCTCCAACACAAGGGAGTCTTTGTGGGTTGGCAGCTGAACAGATCTCACTCAGAGTAGTTAGGGGTGCTGTATAGACACAACGATATAGGTGTGTGAATTACTGAGGCAAAACCGGCACCATCATTTTGCAAGCGTTGGGATTCTGAGGGGAGGCAGGATACGTTCTTACAGGGCTGTGAAAAACTGCTGCTCTTCTGGACTCCCACGCTGGATTTGCTCTGCCCATGTGGCCCACTTCTGAAGCAAAAACTTTATTTTTGCACTAACAACACTATTGTGAGTTTAAGTAAAATTTTTAAAGATTATGAAGCATGCATAATTGAATTCGAGTGAAAAAGTGTGAATTCAAACGATAGCTCTCAATCTATGGGTACTCTTAGAACTTAAACTGCAGACGTTAACTGAGAAAGCCCTGGTTTGAAGTGGTTTCCATGATATACAGGGTTTACAGTTTGGTTCAATGGCTTTGAGCATCCTCGCTATAAAAACTGTTCCAGCACCTATGGATGTGGCAGATCATTCGCTCATCCTCCCTCCCCCACAGGTGTGTGCCATGACTATACCGACACACAGTAGGTGTGTATAAAAACCAACCACTGTCATCATTTATGCCAGGGCCTACATCATACCAAGCACCTGCAACCTGCAGTGAAATCAACAAGCATCTAGCGCCACCTTGGGCCAATGCTAATATGTTGAAAGCAATAGGCAAGTAGACAGACGTTGGTCAGTTTCATACTCTTCCAACTGAAATTGCTCACAAAAGAAGCCAAATCAACAAGCTGTAATCAGCAGCATTTTGTCTAAGAGCTAGGCCGGGAGTCTGAGTCACACACTGTTGAAATCCAATGGGCACCTTACCAGGCTAAATCCACAAGTTCTTACTTAACCTGAATTCCCATTGGACTCAATGGAAGTTTTGCCTGCAGCAGGACAGAGTAAAAACTTCTGAAGGGGTGTTCAGGCCTTAGCTCTATATAACTATTCATGCGAGTGTTCCAACCACATGTATGTTACAGTCAATGAACTACTTGCATTGCCTCTGAATTAGGTTTGCAAATGTGAAATCCCAGAGTCTCACAGGACATGACTAACATCGGTATATTTTTCCAAACATGTGCCCAAATTCTGACCACAGGTGTGCTTACAACCCACCACTGAAGGCAGGGGGAGTGGTGTGTGTACTTGCAGGGTTGGAGACGGTATCATTTACAATGGAATTACGGAAATTCCATCCCCTCGGTACAATTGTACTTTCTATTTCATAGGACGTGCTTTAATGGCCAAAATGTTGGGCAATTGGACACATCCATCTACGCATCAACTGGTCAGTGCAAACACACTCCTTTTTGCAAGCCTTTTCAGAACCACCCTGTCTATTCCAGTCCTCCATCAGGAACCTCCTGAATGGAGGCTTTGGAAGATCTTGGACCAGTTTTCTTCTGTTTGAGAACCTGGCAGCAATAGACAGTTCAGGAGAAAGAAAATTTTCCAAACTGGTCTTTGGCAGGACAGCAGCAGTGACTGGTTTCAAGCCCTTTTAAGCAGCAGCCATAAATTTCCCAAGCACCATCACAAATGAGAGCTCTCCCGCAAAAGAGCCATGCTGTGCGCTAATTCTTCTTGCAATACAATGAACGCTGGCAGAGAGACAGGGCTTCCTTCTCAGCAGACTGTACATTGCTGATTTAAAAACCGATTGTTTTAAAGTTCTGAAGCAGTCCAAGTGCTGAAAGGTGGCTGTCGTTCCATGAGCTCCCACAGGCATTTGTGGCCATTCTTAGTAACCGGGAGCACATGGCAGCCTGGGACTGATTGCAGGATTTGAACATGCAAACTTTAGGGCTAGCAAGTGAAGCATCCGTAACAGCATTACATCATTTCCAAAAGCCATACCTTTCCATTCTATAGTGCTATGGAGACACGTTTTGGAAAATGGGCCGCAGCTGTAGCATTATGGAATAACCACACCCTTGGGACATCACTTCACCTTCTGGCTTTTCTCATAGAGTTACAGCATTTCAGAGTAGAATATTGCTTGCCCCCATGAGGCATTGTTGTTGGAGAAAAGCATAGTTTTGCCAGTGCTGCCAGCCAAAAGTGTAAGTCAGGCACCAAAAAAACCCCTTTCCTGCTCAATTTTAACAAAGTTCAGCTCTCCCAGGCTCTGCAGTGCGGCACTTCACTTTTCTGTGCTTACTGATTACACATTTTTAGTTCATTATTTAAGACAATTAACACTTTTTAAAGTACCATTCTAGGCACATAGAGCTTGTGAAACACACGTGCATGTGCAACGATGGAAGTTTTTGCAAGCCTGGGTAGAATCTCTCAAATGAGACTGTTAACACTTTTATGTATGTATTCCACGCCACTGGCTGCATATAGCACAGAAATACTATTTTAGGGTTGCTTCATTAAGAAGTGATTGGGATGATTTTTTGTCTCCCTCCACCTTTAGACCAAGCTGCCTTACTTTCTACGTCTCCAACTGTACCAGGCTCAGAGGGAGAGAAAAAAATAATTCAATTAATTAAAATACTCTTCCAGTTACCTAATATAGCTTTCTATATAGATAATATTACAGCTTTAAAGCTGGGCCTCTCAGGACCTTCAAGAGCTAGAAGCAAGAGCTTTGTACCCTCTTTTCAGGTCCTCAGTCCCTCTATCCCAGCCCTCTCACTTGTAGCTCTGCAGACAGGGTCATAAGATACCGGACTTCACACTGGTCCAGGAGTGAACACGGCCCATTCTGAATAAGGTGTCATTTTGAGGGTGAAATTCCACATTTAGAGGATTGGGAAATAGTTCTCTGATGTCTGTCTGAGGCTTCTCAGGGTGTGTCTACACAGCAAAGTTATTCCGAAATAACTATGTGAGCGTCTACACGGCAATTTCGTTATTTTGAAATAATCTCAAAATAACCGACGGCTTATTCCGACTTCTGTAAACCTCATTCTACGAGGAATAACGCCTCTTCCAAGATCAGGCGTGTGTAGACACTCCGCGGCTGCTGTTTCGAAATAGTCCCTCACCAGGGCCATTCTAAGTTATTCCTCCTGGGGCCCTAAATCGAGACAGCACGTCTACATTAGGAGAGCCTGCCTCGGACTCATTTTGAGGCTTCCCTGCAGGGTAGACGTGCTATTTCCAAATAAGCTATTTTGGAATAACTATTCCAGAATAGTTTATTCCGAAATAAATGTGCAGTGTAGATGTACCCTCAGAGAGTTGAAATATTAGGTGCAGTCTGGAAAGAGAGGGATTCCTGGCCAGAGTAAAATGAAGAGATGAAAGACATTTTTGTTGCTGTCTGATACTGAATATTTAAGTAGCTACATGGATTTAAGGTGGGGAATAAAAAATATTCACTTCCTATCACAACCAATCCAGTCTCATCTCTTTGTATTTCTGATTTCAGAAGCCTATGGGTTCTTGCTTCATGCAAGAGAAATAGCACAGACAAGCCATACATTTCTAAAACAAAACCCGAGCTGGGAAGAGAAAGGTTTTATGGTTCATTTCACAGATATTGACTTAAGGCTCACGTCCCCTCGCTATGGCAGTTAAATAGCATTAACTCTGTTTTACACGTGAGAAACCCAAGGCTCAGAAAGGCTAACTGATTTTAAGTCGTTGTGAGGTCAGCTCTCAACTCCAACGGGAGCAGGATCAAACCATTAAAATGTTATAACCTGGCAAGTTGGATGAGCACAAGGGAGAAAAATTCTCCCTTTATCCATCTCTGTTGTCTTTCAGGCTATGTCTAGACTGCAGGCTTCTTGCGCAAGAAGCTTGTATCGAAAGAGATCTTCTGCAAAAACTTCTTACACAAGAGCGCATCCACACTTCAAAAGCGCATCGAAAAAGCTATGCGCTTTTACGAAAGAGAGAGTCCTGACAGCATGGATGCTCTCTCGAAAGTAAGCTCTGATTGCTATGCACAGAATGGTCACCAGGGCACCTCAGCTTTTTCCTCTTTCTTCTTTTTGTGCAAAAAACTCCTCTTCTCCGTCCACACACACCTTTTTGCGAAAGAGCTCTTTCACAAAAAGGTGCTCTTCCTCGTAGAATGAGGAATACTTATGCCGGAAAAAAACCTCTGCTCTTTTGACTTTTTTGTGCAAAAACACGCTTGAGGTGTGGATACTCCATGAGTTTTTTCAGAAAAACAGCCATTTTTCTGAAAAAAACTCTGTAGTGTAGACATAGCCATTATCTGGGACAGCGAACCCAGAAAGGAGCTGGTTGGCCACTTCTTTGTTACCTGCCTCCATCCTGTGCAAGAGATCTGGAATGTGAACATGCCTAGCATGGTGTCTTCCTGGATAACCTGGCAGCACTGGCCCTCCCTTTCTTTCTGCCCCAGGGTTAGCCCCACGGGAGCACTCACACATGAATGTCCACCGAAGTCAGTGGTCATATTGCCAGTGACTTCAACAGGAACAGGATCCAGAGCACAGTCCAGGAGTGTCAACTGGGCCACATCTCCATTGTGAGATGAATGGTTTTGCCCATCCATTTGCCCAACTCAGCAAATTAGATTGCAGAGCCAAGTCTGCGGGGACACAGATTTCTGTTTTTATGGTGCAGTAAGTAAAAGATTTCCCACTGGCAATTTAAAAGGGTCATCACATACTCTTTACCGTAATACCTTGTCTGGCAGATGTATTGATGCAATTAGTCTGCCTAACACCTTTGATTCTCTCTCACACTCCTGGGAAACAACCCCTGAAAGTCCCATCCCTTCCCATCTTGTTTCCTATTTTCATAGTGTATATTAATTGCTTGGGGTGGTGGATGGATAGGAAGGCAGTTGGTAAAATGACTGTAATCTGTAAAATAATCCACCAGCCCTGTTTCACTGCCTGAAATGCTTTGGAGAAACTCTGATCATTCCCCCATGCACACTGGGGTACTAATGGCTAACATGGCCATTAAAAAGGCCGCATCAGCAAAGGAAAATGCTTCCCTGGAAAAGAGATGAATCCAATAACCCTTTAATTACTTTGGTGAAGGACAGAAAATGTATGCCGTTTAAAGATTCCCTTTACTAGAACTATTCAAAGGCACATTACAGCTTGCTGACTACGTAGTTCTCCACGCATCAGTTGAGTGAACATTCCTTCTGAATTATTCATCTGATTTTGCTTTTCCAATTTGTGAATCCTTGAACTAATTAATTATTCACAATTATCTGCAAATTCCTCCTGCAAAGAATTCTGCTCTGTCAATGGTGAATGTTTTGATGTGTGCAACGGCAATCCATACAACATTTGTAGTTTTGTCATTTATTGGTTTTGAGCCCTACTTGGATTGGATTTATTACTAAATATATAGACTGCAAATGCCATTATCAACTAGACATTTCAAAATTTGCTTTTGCTCAACCGTAGAGCACTCAATTGTGAAATTTTATTTTGGGGACCCCCTTACCAAATCTGGAGTGAGCAAATGTTTGCAGAAATTGACCACGAAAGGGCAAAGACAGGGTTAACAAAAATCAATGAATCTGAATGAATATTTATGGACAATTTTCCCCACTGTTTGTTGGCTCTTTCCCTATTTCAACACTGCTCATGGTTACTAATAGGCACATTGATTATTGCATGTGATGATGTGCAGGTAGATTTAGAGAAGCAAGTCGAGAGAGAATATTTATTCTTTGCACTTCTACAGTACTTTTAATGCAGGGATCTGAATACTGATTGGAAGCATGGATTTATTAACTCTCTTAACACCGCCCTTCCCGATAAGGACAAGGTACAGAAAGCTGCAGTGACTTACTCAGAAACCACATGCGAATCACTTGACGAGTCAGGAACAGGACCCAAGAGCCCTGCTGCCCTGAAGTTCTCTGCTCTCGTTTAATACAACACAGATTATTGATTGCAGCAAGAGTCAGAGCTTTATCTAATATGGTAGCGGGACTGGCAGCAGCTCAGTTGGAAGCCTGGAATATTCAGTGATTCAATTGTAATTTTTATGCCTGGCAGCATTAAGTTCAGGTGTAACTTGCACCTATTCCAGAATGTTATGTATGAGACTTTATGGGAGCAGCTGCAGACTCTCAGAGCATTGCAACACTTAACACAACCCCCTTCAATACACAATTTCTGCTAGGTTACAGCAGTATGATTAGTGGCTGCAGATCTGGCTGGTTAAAGGGTTTGGAATTCAATTAAAAAAGCTGGGTGAACCCCCCCACACACCCCCTATGCACCTGTACCTGCCGGTGCACTAGACAGTTAGATTCTAAGGTGAGACCTGGAAGTGGTACCATGAGGCTAATGAAGAGAGGTCTCAGACGTGGCCATCTCTTTCCAGTTAGCAGAGATTTCAAGAGCAGGATTGCAGCGGGAGAGCCCTTCAAAGCCTGGCATTCAGAAGGCTGCATGGCTGTACAAGCACCCCCAGCTCACTCGCCATAAAGCCTCGTGGTCACCAGGACACGCGTTATATCTGCCGGCCCATCTTAGGAAGTGGACCCCCAAACTTGTCAGACGGAGACCCGACCCATTGTGGCCTGACACTATTTCTGAGCAGATGTATTTCTTACAGCAGACACAATCTGCCTCCCACTCATATACCCTGCAACATCTTCCTCTGCCAACAAGCTTTCAGAGACCTGCTTGTACAGAATACGTCAGTGGGAGCCATTTCTCGCCCTGGCGCAGGAATTAATGTGGTTACACAGTCTTCAGCTCTCAATTCTTCTCTCAATGAGTTTGCAATAAGAAGCCAAGCCTTGAACTCACTACCTTCAGCACAGCAGTGTCTTAAGCTGCTGTTTGGGAGCAAGGCGCTTAACCCCCCCCCCCCCAGGCAGACTTGGATAAATCATTCAGCAAGGTCAGCTGTGTACAGAGCTGCACCTGTGTCACGAAGAGGTGCACAACATCCAATTTTAAAGAGGATACATGGATCCTTCTTGCTGATCGCGGCCCCTGGGGCTTCATTCAGCGAGAGTCAACGAGAGCCCAGAGATTTAAAGGAAGAGCGTAGACTGGAGAAACACGGAACAAACGATGTTAGACACAAGCACAGTCAGCTACTTCCTGTACCCTGGATGACAACAGTCTCAGTGTGATGGACCCTTGTCACTCTGATGTCCAGCTTTGCCATCAAAGGAGGCCGGGCACCAGCCCAGAACATAGGACCCCCAGGAGAAGTGGTGTGCTCCAAACGTCTCTGCTCATTAGACTACTCAACTTCAGAAAGTAGCGCGCTCCTGGGCACGTTTTAAGACAGGAGGAGCAAGAATTGTGACAGTTCTGGGGGAGGTTTCTCCATGTAGTAGGAATGGTTTGTAAATATTCCTGGCACTTTTGGTTTACCCCTTGGACTGGGGGTTTTGAACACAATAGGCCCTTAGTTGCGGGGTGGGGTGATATTAAGGGGATATTAGTGGATGTTTCTATTTGTCACCGTGTGTATAAGCGTGCACATGCACACAGGTTACCTAGTGCTCCTGTCCTCGTGTTCCTTCAGCAGCCACCGACATCTCTGTCCTCACCTCCCCTGCGCCAGCCTTGCTTTTCATGCTCCAACTCAGGACAGCGCAACGGCCTCCGTTTTGGCTGACACTGGAGATTGAATCAGGCCCCTCAGGAGCTAAAAGCAGGAGAGTCTACGGCTTGAGCCACTTATCCATACAGTGCCTCTCGTTCGGGGCTTCTGTACGTTAGTCCCATACAAATAATAAAATATCTAGAAATCACAGCTGCAGGCCAGAGGCTTACTTAGCGCTCACTCTCTCCCTCTCCTGAGCAGTAGCAGAGTTTGGATGTACATTGGTGGGAAGGTATTTTGCTACAAGTCTCAGGATGCAAAGACAGCTGGGTAAGTTGTAGACTTCACTAGGAAGCTGTAAACATTATGTAACTTTCCTGCGCTATGGAACATTTCACATGGGGCTCTCCCAGAAGAACACCTTAGATGGACACATGAAGAACAGTTCCCATCCCTTGAATGCCACTCTTCCCCTCGGCACTGGCTTTTTTATTCCAGTCTGAAAAAAAAAAGCTAATTCTGAAAGCATTTCTGACATTCCACTCACTGGGCTCTTCCTGGACAGATTTTTAAAAAAATATGTTTCACATTCTGGGTGCCTGGGAAATGCCAGTGTCAAGCTTAGATGATCTCTCTCTCTCTCTCTCTCTCACGCACCATTCCCAGTGAAAAGCAATAGGGTAACTCATAATTATGAATCTGTTTATACAGGAAATCCACCAGGAAGATGCACTGAGTTGGCCACAAGTGATTTCCAAGACTTCCTTTCCACTTCCTCGGGGGGATGAAAGAGGTCAGCCCTCACATACCAGAGAAAGTGAAGCATGTTTGAAATGTAGACCAGATTTTTACAACCCTAAGGGAGAAAGGAAGTAGTACGCTGAAAGTACACAGTCCGTGTCTAGTCTTTGATTGGATTCATTATGTTAAAAATGAGTAACCCCTTCAAAGTGCTCTATCTATAGCAGACAGCGATAGTAAGTCTGAATGAAAATCCCAACCTTCTCTAGCTTTGGAATCATTCCGATCTAGGCCTGAAGTTTGCAGTCTGGCCTTTCTCTCTGTAATGGGCTCTTCCAAATCCCTGACTACCAACCAGCTGTGGGGAAGTTCCAAACCAAGTAGGAATGCTGTTACCTGCTAAGATCCCTGGGCAGAGCCATCCTTCTGCTCTGTGCTGTGTTTGTACAGCAGCTGGGCCACAGCTAGGGCCTGCTAGGTGCTGTGGTAATGCCCATAATAAACAATGTTCTCGCATGAGTGCATCTGGTCTGTCGTGCCGCTAGGGACCCCCTCGACTGGAAATAGGGTAGAAAGGACGCCATTCTCGCTGTCTAATAGGCACGTAACGATAGGCAATCAAAGAACAGGACTGGCCGGCACTAACAGACACAAGAAATGATTGTATCTTGGCTTATCCCAAGAGCTGCTCTCCTTGAGATTCCAATTTGATGGAGAATAGAGACCTCAGTAGTGACACCTTAAATCTCCCAACTCTGTCCCTGTTTTCCTTCTCTCCCTTCCCCCCCCCCCCAATTATCTCCAACAAGATCTCCTAATAGGATTACTCTTCATTGTTGATATCGGTCCCTCAGGAAGAGTGGATGGGCACCTAAGACCAACCATCTGAACCACATCCCATCAGTGGTGCAGAACAGGGTACGATGAGGGAAGGAAAAGGAAAAACCGATTTTCAGGGAAGTTACAGGTGAAATTTAAATCTATTTATGGCCTTCCTGGTTCAGTGTGGTGGGAGAGAGTGCATATTAGATGCACAAAGTGGATCAACAGTCTTCTCACTACCTTAGCAAATTACTTCTCAAGGAGGTTCAGACAAGATACCTTGAAAATGGACCAGTTCAAACCTTTTGAACCCTAACAGGGAGAGCTTAATTTTCAAATTCATGTCCCTAAAATTACATCCTAAGTAATCACTTATGGAGACAAACAGTGGTTGCTACTAGTGTCTATACAAAGATCCTAGAAAGCAATAAAATGTGTCTGCAGTTTTCCCTTTAACCATTACAGAGGAATGCTATTTGCAAAGGCGTAATTGTGAAAGTTTCAGTGGCAATTGTTGTATCTCGATGTATTGTACATTTGGGGTATGTCTAGACTACATGGCTCTGTCGCCAGAGCCATGTAGATTAGTTTACTAGACATACCCAAATGAATCTGCGATTTAAATAATCGCAGCTTCATTTACATGAAAATGGCTGCAGCGCTGTGCCGGGGATCAGCTGCTCTCTTGGATGGCTACTGAAGGCAGATTCCATTGTCCTCTGAATGGGAAACTTTAAATCCCAGTCATTCTGAATTCAGAAAACAAGTGTTTGCACACATCATGTAGCTGATCATTGTAGAGAATGTGAAAACTGCATGGATTACACGGTGTTAAGTGAAGGCGAGCATTCATTGAATTTATACCATAACATTCTTACTACGAAAAAAACAACAAATGGTCTGGTAGCACTTTATAGACTAATGAAACATGTAGATGGGATCATGAGCTTTCGTGGCCCACTGAAATCAATGAAACACACATGAAGCCATTTTTTACAGGTCTAAAACCCAGGAGCTGGATACTAAATCCCACCTACTTTACCCTGCAAAACTCTGGTTGGCACAGTGATTTCAACAGAGGCATTGCCAGAATCAGGCAGGCAGGATTTGGCCTAGTGAGCTAATACTCGCGGATATTCTATGGGGTCACCTCATCGCTCGATAGACATGGCATTGCTGCTACTAGAAACAGTCTGTTGTAACCACTTGTGCTACTGTCAGCTCTTTTGGGCAGTTACTGTCTTTTCAGTGCACGTACAGCTGCTAGCGCAATGGGACCTCTGGGTGCGAATCCAGTACAATATGAATTACGTCAATATAATTCTCTCTGCCTCTTATATTATTCACCAGCTGATTGCCACACATTATAGAAAGGTCAGGATTATTATCCCCATGTTACAGGTGGGGAAACTGAGCGTGGATAGGGGACGTGACTTGGTGTTATGGCTTAATACTGAAAATTATGGGTATTCTTCCCATGGAGTCAAGGGCACTGTTTTAACCTGGATTTACAAGTAGAAGTTCACTGCTCTTAATGAAAAGGTGATATCCTGGTTTTCATATTTATCCTCAACCAGTCAATTCTGTGTCACATTTGCAAACCTTGCAAGACAAACCGAGACCTGTGTGCAACAGCCAGTGCTAGGAGATTCAATGTGGGATGTAGCCGAGTAAGATCAACTTGTGCTCTTCCTGCTCCGTTCGTTCCATCGGCAGCAAGGAAAGTTCTGGCTGTGCTGGTGCCAGAGGCAGATGAGCACACAGCTTGTTGGTTGTGACCACAGTGAGCTCTCGGTTATGCTCAAAAGGCACCCATGGCACACCCATGCAGACTAAGTGGGGCAACACGTGCAGAACGGCTTCGTTGGCACTAGCTCCCTCTCTCAGCAAAAGGAGAAGACCGTTACTATGTTAGCACACCCCTAGTCTGTTTCCACAGCCAACCAGGTGCATCAGCAAGGGCTACAGGAAAGCGTCTCACTTTTTTGGTTCTCTCGCTGATCGTATTCCAGAGCAGCCGGATGAATCAGTTTCTAGGGCTGACTCACACTGCCCTATCATAGAGAAAAAATAACCAGAGGAGCAGATTACCAAAGGGTGAGGTGGGGCAGCAAAGGGGGCAGTTTCCCCAGGGCTCGGCAATTCTAAAAGGGCCCGGGGCTCTCAGTTGCCACCTCTGCTACTGCATGCTCCGGGCGGCTTTAAGGGTTGGGGAGGGATAGTGTACCATGGTCTGGGCAGTGCTGAATGCTGGGAAAGGGGGGACTAGCTTGGCCTGCTCACTGCTCTGGCTCCACCCCCTTCATCCAAAGCCCTGCCCCTTCCCGGAGCACAGAGCCCCCCCGCTTACCTAGCCCAAGGGCCCAGCATGGCTGTTGGCTCCGCTGCTCAGAGCCTTTGCATTAAGATGGGCTGCCACTCTAACAGAAGCTCTTTAGTTTAGTCACAACTTATTGGGCCCAACTCAGGCATCACTGGCTGCTTATGGAAACCCTTTAATGTGAGAGCTTGAATTAGCACGCCCATAAATACAGGTGAGATGTTAACCCCTGGTCAGACACTCTAAGCACACGCTAGCCTGCAGGTTCTCGTCAAAGCTGCCACTCTCCCCCTCTTCATTTTGAAGACAGATGTCTAATTTTACTGCTGGGTCATGCACCGTTAGGCGGCAGTCGAGTGATTGATGGGTGCAGATTGGATTTCCCAGACTTCCTGGTTTGTTCCAATTCTGCTTTCTTTTTGGCATTAGACAGAGAGCAACTGCTCCGCTTTTCCTCTAGAGATGCTACTTCTCGCCCCACTTGGCAGCACGTGTCGAAATGGCCACTCAGTCCCCTCTGTCCTAGCCCTGGGGGATGGCAGCAGCCACTTCTCCACAGGACTCCAAGGGGGCCCGTCAGAAAAGGCAGCGATTCAGTCCGTTTGCCACCAAGACCACAGAAGCGGGCAAGAGGCAGGGCAAGGCTTGGCTCAGCTTGGCCCGGCTTAGATTGCGCCAGTGCCCCTGAGGCTGGTGGGAGTAGCTGACGATGGAAAGGGGTGAACTCTTCATTCCTTCCCGGGGCCAGGAGAGAGCCGGGGGGACGGGACTGTGATTCCAGCATGCACTGATATGCAGTAACAAATGCGACCGTTGGCCCCACCTCTTCCTTGGAGACGATTACGACAGCAGGGTCTAGCCCATTGTGCATGCGACCGAGCCAAGGCCTCAGTTTGCGATGGGCTGCGCAGGGCGCATTTACTATTTGTGATACAGTGGTGCCTACGAGCTTCAAGCAGGCCCCGGGCCCCTTGTGTGCTAGGCACTGGGTGAACCCATCGTGAGACAGAGCCCTTAGAATCCTACGAGCAAAACAATCTTGGTCTCTCTGCGCTGAAGGAGTTAGAATTGGGCCCTGCATGTGGAGCGGCTGGAAGAAGAGAGGACCTCAAGTGTCACCTGAGCGAGCCCCTACTTTGCATTGCCACTCTTTGGATGCTGCTAAGCAAGAGCGCAGCTTCCTCCCGCTGCGTGACAGCATCTCCTGCACGGTAGAGCCGCATACGCCAAAGACCCACGCAGCCGCCAGCCTGCGTTCATGTCACTGAGCCTTTATAAATATTACCACCAAGGACGGATTAAGCCTAAACCAGCAAGGCCTGAGGCTGCTAATATTTTCCCAGGGACTGCGAGGACAGGGGGAAGGGCAGGGGCCGGCTTTCCCATCTGTGAGTTCCGGCAGTTGCAGTACTCAGGAGACCAGTGGCCTGCGCTTTTACCTGCTTGCAGCAGCCCCTTGGTGGTGGTATCTACCAAGCTGCATTTCACAGTTCGGCCTTCAGCTCCTAGGCTGTCGGGAGCTCTCAGGAGAGGTCTCCTCTGCCATCCCAGTGGGGCACAGAGACCCACCCTGCATGCAAATAACTGAGAGGCAGCCACAGAGAGGCTGGGAATTGGAGTCTCCTGACACACTGGCAAAACTGACAAGGAATTGCCAGATCTCCTTCGGCTTGAAACCCGTTCCCAGGAATCTCTCGGTACTCTTCCCTAATGCTGGCCCCAGCGCGTTGGTGTTTTCAGTTTCTGAGCCTTGCCTAGAAAGCGTGGGGGAGGTGCTGCTGTATTCCACTAAGCCACACCATCAGCTGTCCCTGTGTGGGAGAGAGAGTTCTACCAGTCTCCAGCAAATTCCCTCTTACCGTTCCACTCTGTCCTTCCAGAAGGCTCTCTCAGCCCATTGGATATCGATGGAGTTATGAGACGGGTCACTATTTCTTCCTCCCCAGTGTCTCCAGGAATAACTGTCAAGTCTGCGGAGCCTCATTGTTTGTCTTTCGGTTGCTTGGATTACACGATCCAGTCACTTCCGCCTTAATACTTCAGTGACTGCCATTGCTCTCTGGCTCTGCACCTTGGTGACTCATAAACAATGGGAGATTTTACTAGCGGACTTCAGGAAGGAGGAAGGAACTCAATATTCCGTTTATGGCACAAGGCCCTAAAATGGACCCTTTGTTTTTACTAGCACCCTTGTTCATCAGAGTCCTACTTCAAGGGATGATATCTCAGATATTAATAAGAGGCAACTTAATCTTTTTCACCTCATGCACAGTCAGACACATGACTTCACGCAAGTGCCAAAGCTTAGTACATTTCTATTTTTACCCACAGCACAATATTCATTCTCTCTTTTCTTTTATGAGTTTTTTGTTCTCCCTGTGACTGAACCCGCCTATTCGATAATATTAATTGTGTGCACACTGTCAGAAGGCTTTAAATCTGAGTTAATATTGCAGCTAGAATAGGCACTAATGCCTGGACAGCTGGGAAAGTTGTTGAAGGCAGGGAGAGAGATTTGTCATGGGAGCTTTAAGTATTTTTTGCTGTATTTACAAATTCTGCATTAAGTGTCCAGAACTTCTGGGGTATCTGAGGTGCAAAAATGTGCTTCTATAAATGTTCTATAAATAAGTCAAGTGAAGAAGTGTAAGCACAAATAGCCTAAACAAATCCATTATCTATTAAGCCTTTTGACAAGCAGACTGTCTGATTTCTAGACATTTCATTACCTCCAATACCATACTAAGCCTGTGAGTCAGAGGGAAAAGTGCTGCCTACAGAATTACAATGTATTTTCCAGCATCAGCTTTGAAAGACTCATGGACCATACAGGCCAATGTTTAAAGTTGCCGTATAAACCTAACTATAATTTTCAACCCATCTCTATTTCTATCTCCTCAGGTGTTTGTAGTCTCTCTCCAGCAGAAACAGCACATTGGCATAAACCATTCCTTCCCTACCCGAAGCCCATTCAGTGACCCTGTGCCAATTAAGGACTCACATTCATGAGCCTGGAGAGAAGTCCCAGCTAGTTCTCCTTGTCAGAGAAGGATGGCAGTTATGAATCGGGGCCTTGAGCGAGAGCGAATTAGATGATGGGACACTGAGAGGGATCTCCAGAGCTCGGGAGAGATAGGGAAGACCCTTGGAAAAAATCTTTCTTCTCCCACATGAAAACAAACTCTTTATCTGGGGGACATAGGATCATGGTTCTCAGAAGGGTGCAACATACAAGAGTGTTGGTAGGGACTGATCTTGAATTCCTGGCCCCACATGACATTGGTCAGGATTACAAATGGTTACTACTCCCTACTGCATGGCTGACACATCAGCATCTCCTGATTCCAGTGGCTACTGTCACAGTGAACCCTAGTAACGAGTTACACAAGTCTGAGTTTGCTAAGGTATAAGCCCTGGATTCAAGGCATAGCCAAGTGGTGTCTAACCCTACCTTATGTAGGCACACCTTCATACATAACTGGTGCTGTTGCTCTTGAGGAGTTGAGGTGGGGCAAAGACAAAACAACATTTTGTGCAGGACCCATGTATGTGAAAACAGCACACTGGTCCCCGCGGAACACATACAGCATTGTGTGCTTGGGCAGTTTCTTGTGAAAGCTTCAAGTCAGCTTTGTGCTCTTGCTTCCACTCAAACAGGTCTGAGAGTGGCCCATCGTCGTTTGTACCTTCCCAGTTAGGCTGAGCCCATATCTTTCACTGAAACAGGCTGTTTCATCATGTGTTCCCTGACCTTCTTGGAGAGCCAAAATTCAGAGCAGCAAATGTTGTTAAACAAGCCTCTGTTACAGAATGTGATCTACAGAAGCACTGCTCTTAGACTGAATGCCGGATTTCTCACCATTGTCAGACATTACATCGTTGTGGGCTTTCACCATCCCAACATGCATAAGAATATATTTTACAGGGCTGGTTTATATAAGCCTCTTCTTCTCTCAGTCAGCACTAACTCGGAGTGAAATGCCACTTGACAACCTTCTCTTCCGAGTCCGCTCCACAGAGTTGCTATTTATAAGCATAAGTTAAAGATTTCCCCAGGCCACCTTCTCTCCCTTGCGCAGCTTGTCTGGGAAGAATGGCAAGTCTCATGGAGATGGCTGACTTAGAGCACAGCTTCACTCTGAAATGACTAAAACAGGACTGTGTGTTCTCATGGTCTCCCCGTGATTCCGTAGCAATTGCGTACACAGCCCGCAACGCGTTTCTGCCAACTACCCACTCTCAAAGTGCTCTTGGAATCTGAATGCCAGCCAGGTTCTTTCCTTCTTGTGTATCACCATCAGTGAGACGGGTTCCACCGGCCAAATCCTGCACGGATGACATCTGTGCAACCCCTCTGCCTCTAGTCAGTTTCACCTGATTGGACCCCCTGTAACTGGAGCTCAGTGAACAAATCTGCTGCTGATGCACAAGGAGGAACAGATCCCAACTCCCTCCCCCAGAGCTGTGAAATGCCTTAAAAACTTATTTTCGGCCCAGCGAGGAGTGCTCTGTGGTGCGCACTGGGAGCAGAGCTGGTGAGTAGGTGACACTTTACACCGTCACTGTTGAGTAGATCCACACTTGGGATAGGAGGAAAGGAAGATATTTGAGGTTACATTTTCAAAGGGGGCTGCTAAGAGTCATTCTGTTCTTTCCTCCTGTAAAAGGGTACAGGCCATGACGCATACAGCACTGCGCAGGCAGACTGCCCCTCCTTCAGCAGCCCTCTGCCCATCCCCCTGATCCTTTCCCTCGGTCCACTGCTACGTCAGGAACAACCACTTCAGACCCCTGACAGTGCAGGAGCCATCAAGAGAGGGAAGCTGTCCAATTTCTTCTGCAATGAAAATGACCCCAGTTTGCATCCAATTGTCCAGTTCTGGGCTACAAAGCCACTAGCAAACACTGTCCTTTTGCGGTTTTCCTTCTTTGAGTCTCTCTCACCTTTCATTCTCTCCCCCATGGCACAAGTGCTTGCCACTAGCTCCCTGCCCCTGCTTTCTCTTGAGAGTGGGGAGCAGACCTGGGATGTGCAGGCCACTGGAAACATTGATATTTTGACATTGGTTTCCGCCCTGCAGGGCTGCCATAGCATTGTGCACCCAGGAGTCCAGGGTCCCCAGCAGGCTGGCAGGGAACAAAACAAACCTGCCTGAGGTTCAATGAAAAGTCATCAAACCAACCTGTGGTTTGCAAAATGATTCAGATGGGACAAGCAGGCATTTTCCAACCAGCTCTGCTTCTCATTAGATGCCTCTGGGACGTCAGCATCCTCCCACCTCATGCCTCATATCATCCCCATGTCACTGGGCTCCAGTACAAGTAATGCCTCCACAGTGGGTTCAATGGAATATTCCTTTGTGATGGGAAAGGGCCCTTTTCCAGTCTTGGGTCCGCCTCCAATGGAAACACACAGGGACAATTTCCTTGGTGTTAAGCTAGCACACGTGCAGGCGTGGGTGCATCTGCTTTTATCATTGGCCCTCTAGACCTGCTCCAAGTAATGTCAGGAGAACATCTCATTTGACAACAGAGAACCAAATGCTCTGTTTGACAGTCGTACCCTGTGGTGGTTCATACAAAAGGGCAGCAAGCTGGCAAAGTGGAACACAACTCTATTAATGCAGGATAAACTTAAAAAACAACAAATGGTCTGGTAGCACTTTAAAGACTAACAGAACATGGAGATGGGATCATGAGCTTTCGTGGGCACAGCCCACTTCTTGAACTCTGGTCATCTGTGCCAACAAAAGCTCATGATCCCATCTCCATGTTTTGTTAGTCTTTAAAATGCTACCAGACCATTTGTTGTTTTTTAAGTTTATCCTGGACAGACTAACGAGGCTACCCCCTGAAGCTTCTATTAATACAGAGAGACAAGGGTAAAAATAGATCACTATTTCACACTATGAGGACTATGCTGGTTGGGCTGTGAATGAGAGTGTTCTGTTCACTTCCATCCGATCCTGCTGTTGACACTGGAAGTTTGGGGGAACTGTCACATTACTGGATTTTGAGGGGAGCAGCCATATGACTGCTGCACCCATGGGGGGGGTTGCCCCAAAAGTTGGTACAAAGGGGGCCATGTGAGGCGTCAAACAAAAGCTTACTTTCTACTGATTCTGTATATGCTCTTCATATATCTGTATAATGTCTGTGTGTGGAGTTATGAATATGTACTCTGTATGGAGACTGGAAGTTTCTCTGTATGTGATTGAGTAATGGGCCAGGAATGTTTGCCCATGGACATGCTAATGAGCAAAGCTCCAGGGAACAATGGACCTCTGGAGGCCAAAGACACACCTGGCAACTGGCCATGTGACTCCCTCCAGCTTGGAAGAAGCCAGGATAGGGTATAAATATGCCATGTGGCTGACTCCATGTTGGTGCTCAGCTCAGCCCTTCATCCCAGAGGCAGCAGTGCAGGGATCGAAGAGCCAGAAAGAACGGTGGCCCCATCCTGACATAGGATGTATATCAAAGACTTTTAAGCCAGCAGTTATAACATCTCTGCTGCGAGCCTGCATCGAGAACTGGGAGAATTGATGCATATAACGTATAATACTTTAACAACCTTACTCTCATGCTTTTCTTTCTTGTAGTAATAAATCTTTAGATTTTAGATTCTAAAGGATTGGCTCACCGTGATCTTGTGGGTAAGGTCCAGAGGGTAAATTGACCTGGGATACATGGCTGGTTTCTTGGAACCAGACAGAACTTGTTCGGGGAAGGTGAGATTGGGTTCTAAAACCCTCACCTGTGTATGAGGCCCGGGGCCATCTGGGGCACGGACATTGCTGGGGTGTCAGAGGGGTTTTGCTCGTGAGGCTTCAGGCAGGC
Source organism: Pelochelys cantorii (assembly GCA_032595735.1). NCBI lineage: Eukaryota > Metazoa > Chordata > Testudines > Trionychidae > Pelochelys > Pelochelys cantorii. The sequence continues at coordinate 72,179,804 of CM064332.1, forward strand.
AGCTGAAGTGCTATGTAGGACTGGTTTATGGCCTATTTGGGAAGGTCTCCAGTCTGGAGGCTGTAAGGAGCCCCGAATTTGAGCAATTCGCCCTGAGCGGACGCCCTCAGCTGTGCCCAGACTTGGCCTGGTCCGTCACAGGAACGTGCCTAAAAGCAATAGGGGAGCGTTGGGGTGCGGGTTCCTAGAGCGACAAGAGTGTGGGGAAAGCCATATAGGCATTTCACATAAGGAGTGATCAGCATCCCAGAAACAGTCACAGTGCAGGCTGAAGGGTTAGCTGCAATTCAAGTGGAAATTACTACCATCCTGACAAGGAAGAACAGCTGCAGCTTTTGCCCAGTGGCTCAATAGCCACACGGTACTTTAAGCATAGTCCTCAGCCCACCCCCCACTATTTCTCAAAACAGAAGTGCAGCAAACCTCTCCTGTTTAGCTTTCAGTTTCAGGCCCAGTGCCTGGGATCTGGCCTGGTGGCCCTGTGGCAAGCAATGCTGGGAATGCTAGTGTAACAAGGCACATGTGGCAGTGAGCCTTTTAAGCACGGAGGGGTGAAGGGTCAGAGTGCCAGGGCAAAAGTGCAAGGGCCTATTGCCAGGTGTCTGGTATTCACCCGGACAGTCCGGAATTTTCGCCTCCTGTCTGGTAAAAAAATTCAGAGGATACGGGACACCTAAGATGTCCAGTATTTTCTGAATTTTTCCCCGGCCAGGAGGCGAAAATGCCAGGAATCTGGCAACCCTACAAACACTCAGCGCCCAGCCTCCCCCTCAAACCCTCCCTGGCCTCCAACACCCCCAGTCCCCCGACCCCAGCCCCTATGCTTACCTGGTTCCCCATGGCTGCCGGCACAAAATGGCTGCCGGCCAAAAGACCTAGGGGAAGCAATGCTTCCTCTGGGTCTTAGTGCTCAACCGCTCCCCTGTTCCTATCCCTGCACTCATTCTTAAAGGGGACATGCTGTTTTATTTTAATTTTTTTTTGGCTTAATAAGAAAAAAAGAAGATTGTAGAGCTGTGGTGTACAAATGAAAGTACTTTGCTTTGACCTCTAACCACATGGAGCCCCTTACAATAAATATCCAACAACACACACCTCTCTCAACCACCTGGATGTTGTTTTAAGTACAAAGATACTAAAATGACTCTTCTGGCTTGAAAAAAAAATGGTGGAAGAAATTACAAAATATCAAGTGAGATTATTGATTTCACTGCTAATTAAAGTTTACCATATCTGCTTGCAGCCTTGTTGTTATGGCCTTAAACTTATCATGTAGCATTTCTTGGAGTCCTTTTTTTTTTTGCTCAACAACTTTGGTCTCCCCCCCCTTTTTTTTCCCCTTCAACAGAATTTTTTCCTGGTGTTTTTTTTTGGGGGGGGGGGCGGTGTTTGGTATTTTTGTTTCAAACCATCTGGCAACCCTAGCCTTGACAGCCATGTCCAGACAGTGGAATTCTGTAGTGCAGACCAGGACCTAGAAGGCAAAACCCAGCCCCCACTAACACTGCAGCTCAGCGCCTATAGCAAGGAGCGTGCTAGGAAATCCCTGCCCGGTGTTCAGTCCACATCAGTGGTAGGCAACCTGCGGCCCGCGGGCCCCATGCAGCCCATTGGGGTTCTGTGTGTGACCCATGAGGTATTTTGTTTACTGTTGCCCACATGCAGGGTTGCCAGATTCCATTGGTTTCTATCCATGTGACTTTTTTCCTACCAGCGTTACTAACGCGACATGCACGTAAAGCCAGGGCCCGTGAAGGGAGGGGTGGGCTGACTGCACACAGCACTGACTGCGAGAGCCGGGCGCTCCCTCGGCAGCCAATCAAAGCGCTGCTACGGTACCGTCGGCACAGCCCGCGAATTCTAGGCAGGCAAGTGCAGTGAGCAACATTGCCCTATCCCGGCAGACCGGCTTGATTATGACAATCTTGCGGCCCATGGAGAAGAAGGAGGGCCAGTCATGTGGCCCTCTCAGTAGCCTCAGTTGCCCATCACTGGCCACATCCTCTCCTCATGTCTCCCAGAGGCCAAGAATTCATGCACCTCTGTAAATATGGCTGAAGTCATGGCAGTCTTACCATAGGTGTTGAACCCCGGGGCCTGAGAGTGATCTATTGCAGGACATGCTATGGGCTGAGCTCCAGTGAAAGCTACCAAAGCCCGTTTCACAGTGGCCTGAGGTAAAAGAAGAAGTGTCCAGAACCCTCATGTAAACCTAAAATCTCACTCAAGCCCATACCATTTCTGAGGATAAAAAGTGTGGTCAAATGTTTGCACCCCAGCCAGAACTGGGAGAGACAACGCTGAAATATCTAGAGAGAGTCCACAGTCAGGATAGCTCCACTTTCTCAGAAGCAGGAAGTAACATGAACAGTGGGCGTTTTAACAGCACATCATGGGGTGCGAATAACAGGCACCACAAAGCAAAGCTGAGAACAGAATTTTGTGGTAAAGTCATTCTTTTTGTGTGATTTCAAAATGATCTTTTAATTAAAAGTTTCTTCACTAAAACCCTGGTTGGAAATGGAAGTAGATTGCCTGGTGCTGCTTGTAAAATAGGACAGCCAAAAAACGCCTTTCACAAAGGATCTCTCTCCTGACCATAAAGTCTTGGAGAGAAAAGCACTTGCTATTGCAAGCGTCTGCCACTCTGCTTTGCAGCTCAAGGACGTTCAGAAAAGTCAGAGTAAGGAGGCGCTATGAGAAGTGCTAAGTATCTGTGCATCTCAGACCTCCAACCAGATGCCACATCAAACTGAAGATGCTTAGAACTGCCTAGGAGCAGGAACGCCAAACCATTCCATTATTTCTTTCAAAGCTGCAGAAGGGAAGACCTTAATGTCACAGCTTTGCAGGGGAGAACAGTCCCATTGCGACCGGTCCCAGGCCCATTGGAATCCATAGCACTTTTGCCGTCATCAAAGAACCTTCCAACTTTGTTGTTGTGCATTTCCTTTTCTCCTCCCTTCTCTGACCCCACTCCTATGGCTGTGTGCTTTCCAGGGATACGATGAAAGTGCCTCTCCTGCAGCTGTCGATGCAGCAATGGGACGTTCATGGGCTTTTCCACTGATTTCAGTGGGGGCAAGAATAGGCCCTGCCTCCATGTAATATTTTCAATTAGGATTTCCAAAGGAATTTTGGCAAATTATGTGCCAAAATCTCATTGAAGTTCAATGGGGACTGAGTGCCTAAATCCCCTACATCCTTTGACTATGGCTTGTGTTATACAGAAGATCAGACTAGACGGTCATGATGTTGCTTCTGGCCTGGGAACCTATGAGTCTATGAAATACCAGCCTTCACTGACTCAAGCATACTTTGACTATCGCTGCTTTCAGGGATTTATGCGTTGAGCCAGATGGGCTGAAGGAGCTGAAACAAGCCAACGTTTTTGCCTGGATGAAGAATGTCCTTTGAGCTGGGGCAGCTACTCAAACGTCGGAATAGAAAAGCAGCTTTTACCACATGCCCTGAAGGCCAAAGCCTGTATGATTAGAAATGAGATAGAAAAGCAAAGGGAAAATAAACTCTAGAGGCAACCATCACACTCCAAGTAGCAAACAAACCCACACTCCTCTAAAACTGATGACCTGAAATCTCCCCACTGCTGACGACTACGTCACGTTGCAAGGAAGTGGGCTGTTCACGGACCTCGTCTGGTGCATCACTTCATCTGCCAGACGTTAAAAGCTGCTTTGTGAGTGCTATTTTAGATGACATCTGCTCCCTCCCCAGATTCCTTTCCTGGTCTGTGTATTAAAAATCGGGATGAATTTAGGCTGTGAACCAGCAAGGCAAAACGTCACTCATAGAGAAGCCCAATGGAATCAATTGGGCCAAACATTTGCTTTGCTGGATCAGGTCATGTTGCTTGTGAGAGGTGCTGGATTCACAGACCTGTGGCGGAAGCTCTCTGTTTAGCAGTGTTGCCAACTCTCATGACTTTATCACCAGCCCTCTGATTTTGGGAGTGTTTCTTAGAGCCACAGCTCCCGGAGACACTTGGCTGGGCCCAGCATGGAGACACTAGACCCAGCTCCCTCACTCTCCAGAGATTACAATGGAGCTATTCAGTATGGTCCTAAAAAGGGACACAGGCAACTAATCCAAAACGCAGCCTGTCGGCGCAGGAAATGAAATCCACCCTGGTCTGAACTAAGCAAAGTGCAAAAAGTTGTCAAGCAGCACAAGTCTTTTCTAAAATCCCGTACAGTTTTGTACTGGAAACTGTTATTGGTAACACAAGCAACATTTTTTCCCCAACGATAAGGGGCCAAATTCCCATTTACTCCTCTGCAAATCCAGAGTAATGCCATTGATTTCAACAGTAAAACTCAGGCTAGAATTCGATCCGCGATTTTATGCCGTCCACGTTGCCAACTAGCATGACTTTATTGCAAGCCTCACAATATTCGGTGTTTCTTTTAAAGCCTGGAGTCGTGATTCGGTGAAAAATCAGAGCTCTTGTTTTTTTAAGAAGTACTGTAGGCTTCTCTCCCTTCTGCTTGTGGAGAAAAGCTTGAAAATGTGACCTGATCACCTTCTGCCTCCTCATAGGCTCAATATAAAGAACCTCCCATTTACTGTGGTAAACATATAGCCTGGTTTTAAAGCTGTCGTTACGATTTGGGGGTGGGAGGGTTGACCCCGTTTTTGAGTGTTTGATGCTGGCAGTTTGGGGTCAGATTCAGAATCTTAGGCAGCTAATGAAACACCAATGCCTTGTGTTTCTCTTGTGAACCGCACTAGGCCAATATTCATTACGGGTATTAAAATACAATCCCCTGCATTTTCCAAAGCAGCTCATCGCCCGAGTCTCCTGTACAGAGGGAACCCATGCACCACTAGACACAGGAAGCCCACACATTCATTTTCCAAGTTCCGTTAAGATCTGGTAACAGCTGCAGAGCAAAAGTCCCTGTTGTGACAAAGGAAGGATGAGGCAGTAATGGTTCTGTTGATCTCTGAAGACCAGAGCCAGGTGTTTGTGGGCGGGGGAGGAAGAGTATATACAAGCAACAGCTGATAATAAAACAAATAATAAATACGAAATCGTCACAAGAAAATACTGATATAGACTAAGTGAGAGAAGGAAGGAGGTGCAGTGCTGACTTGATGCTTTTTGAATGCCAGCATTTATCCTCAACATCTGCAAGTCCTGAATTTAAATCCCAGCACAACTCTTAACCAAGTATCATTTCAACCAGCTGGGTCTTTGCTTTGCAGAGCTCTGTGGATTGGGGGGAGGGGCAGAGACAAGTGTTGTAAATTACAGCCTTCCATAACAGGTATCCAAACAGCTGACTGTCCACGGAACGGGTGCATTAACGGCATCACATGCTGGTCATGAGACACACTCCCACCCATCCAATCCCAGCTGCCTGCTCCATATTTAAGGGATAACTCTGGAGATAGAGGAGTGGACAAAGCAATAAACCATTTTCCAAGAGTCTCGCCACTGCCAAAGCTGTTTATTGCTGAGATAGTCCAATGTCACGACCTCTAGTATCTGCACAGCTCCCCCCAAAAGTGAAACACTGCACATCTAACTTGTGCATGTCAGTGCCATGGTTACATGCATATCATGGGTTTACATGCGCAAGTTACTACTTCAACGCATGCCTGACTATTTGTGCAATCATATAACCAATCTGCAAGTTGCAATCAGTGTTTCAGAACCCAGTTGCTCAAAAAATCATGCTCCAGAATGTCAAGAGACAGGAGCCAAAATACCCGTAAAACAGGCAGACAGACAGAAAAAGACAGATTGTTGGTTTTTTATTTGCCTTCTGGTTTTGGCCCTTTCAGGTGCATTCACTTCACACTTTCAAACTTTTCTCCACAACCAAGAGAGCTAGTAACTTGTTTTTTAAATGGAACCTCCGGATTCAAGCAGCTGAAGGGGATGATCTGCTGAAAGCCACTGATCTGTCTAAACGTGTATCGTGCGAAGTTAGGAGGTTACCTGGTGTGGTTGTCACTATAATATGCTGTGATTCGGGGGATCACCCAGATATTAGATCCTCAGAGACAAGGACAAGGGAGCTAACCAATACCCGAGCAGGTATGGAACAACCAGCCACAGCCATTACCCAGCAAGGGAGTTACTAGCACAAGGTCACACAGGGGGAACTGCTCAGCCTGGCCTGGTGACTCAGCAATGCCCTCAGACATGCCCGGGTATATGTTCTCCAAACACATGCTTGGGGCCCGTGGCTGAGGCACTAGGGGGGATGCTCCAGGCCCTACAGCTGCCTAGGGATGACCCTGATTGTAAGACTCCATTGCCAACCTCCTCCTGGTGCTGGCCAAAGTGGCTATGTACACTTAGCATATGTCTAGACTGCATCCCTCTGTCGGCAGAGGGATGCAGATTAGGCAGATCAACATTGCAAATGAGGCAGGGATTTAAATATCTTGTGCCTAATTTGCATTAAAATGGCCATCGCATTTTGCCAACTCAGCACTTTGTCGGCAAAAAGTGGCAGTCTAGAGGGGGATCTGTCGAGAAAGAAAGCCTTTTTCCACAGATCCCTTATGCTTCCTGCAAGGAGGTTTACAGGATCTGTCGAAAAAGGCTTTCTTTCTCGACAGATCCCCCTCTAGACTGCCGCTTTTTGCTTACAAAGTGCTGAGTCGGCAAAATGCGACAGCCATTTTTATGCAAATTAGGCACGGGATATTTAAATCCCTGCCTCATTTGCAATGTTGACCTGCCTAATCTGCATCCCTCTGCCAACAGAAGGATGCAGTCTAGACATACCCTTATAGAGAAGGGTCGTATGGGGCATACATCAGAAGTGAATTTGAGCCTCAGAGTCTGATCCAAAACCCACTGCAGTGAATGGAAAGATTCTCATTGAGCTTCCAACGCCTGACACATGAGAGGCGAAGGGATTAATCCTGGTGTGGTGGCCAAATTGCACGCTGATTGATTGCGTTTGCCTATCTAAAATTCTTGTGGCTTTATTACCAAATTGGTTCTTCGCCTCTTCCTCTCTGCAGCAGGCTGCGAGCTGCTGAGCACACGGTAGCTCGCCACAGCACTACAGCATGGGCAGTGTGAAAGACTGTACCTCTTTCCAATGTATTCTCCCTGTACCGTTCTAACTGCTTGGCTTCTCAAAATAATCCCCTAGAGCAGAGACCACAGCGAACCCTTCCTGACTAATCAACACACCGATCAATTTCTAAATGGAAAAGAAATGGTCATGCTGCTATTTGGGATAATTAGTCATCCACAGCTGAGTTCCTGTGACAAACGTCTGTCACATTACCATGAAAACTAAGCTGCATAACGAAGCAGTAGCTTTGAATTAAATGAATACACACACAGAGACAGAAACCCACGATTGTGAAAGCCTTTAGTACATGAAAAATGCATCTGTAGTCTTGAAATTACAGATACATCTGTTTACAATGTAACTGCATTATGAACAACCCAAGCGCTGCGGATTCATATTTATTCCGGGAAGTGTGTGTGTAACGTAAGGGAATTGTCCTGCTGATAATGAGCCTGTAGGACTCCACAGAGCCAAGCAGCAATGGCACGGCACAACAAAACTAGCCGTTTTCGTTTCCCAGGGATGGTTGCGGTGTGTTTGATGTGCTGCACTCTCTGTGAACGCGGCAGTTTTGTGCCCCACGTGGAGAGCTCAACGAATAATCATTTATTTTTCAGTTCTGGGCCTAAATCGATATATTCCAATCCAACAGGTTCTGTTCATCCCAAAACTTACTTTTTTCAGGGTTTTTTGTTTGTTTGTTTTGTTTGGCAAGAAAGAAACATTTTGTTTGACCTGAAATAATGATTTTTGCTTGTTTGTCTCATTTGCAGGGGTTTTCTACCTTTTATAATTACCTAATGTTCAAAATAAAATACCATTTTGAAATTAAAAGTTTCTAAATGGGTAGGTAGTTTTGAAATGGCCAAAATGAACCATTCTGACTTTCTCAGAAACAATTCTGATGTTTTGGGGATTTTTGGCTGGAGCTGCTCATGGAGTTATACCTACACTTGTGAATGGATGGTGCTCTAAATTTACTACTGGCTGAAAAAAAAAATGTTCCCAGCTCAGATTGTGGGTAACTTCCCCTCCCAGTCTCCAATTCAAGGAGCAGGTGGCATAGCTAGCAGCAGTAGAATTAATATCTTCATGCAACATAATCAATCACGTGATTCTATTTTGAAGAGGATACTTAAAACACAGTCAATTTGGTATAAACGTGTCATCTTTATGGTTCTCTTCACGGCTTGTAACAATTGCTGTGGCACATTTTTTCCTTGCGTCCTGCATTGCAGTTTCAAAGCTCTCCATACTGACCAAATGCTGCTTGCATTGAAATCAGTGGGAGTTTTACCACTGTGCCTGTGGGGCTTGGCTGCTTCACTACAGGGGAAGTTTGAATTAAGATATACAACTCCAGCTATGTTCGTTCCGTAGCTGCAGTCAACGTACCTTAATTTGAGTTTCCGTGAAGTCTCCACAGCAGAAGGCCGATAGGAGCAAACACCCTCTGAGTTTGATTTAGTGCGTCTTTACTAGACCCACTAAATCCAACTTTGGAAGACTGACCATTGCAGTGTCGATCTTCTGCATAAGCGACGAGGAGTCCGGTGGCACCTTATAGACTAACAGATTTATTGGAGCATAAGTTTTCATGGGCAAAGACCCACTTCATCAGATGCATGTAGTGGAAATTCCAGAGGCAGGTATAAATATACAGACATAAGAAAAGAGTTCCAATCGAGAGTAAGGCTGGAGATAACGAGATCTTCCGCATAGTGTTTCCATTTGCTAACATTTGTGCTTTTCCACGGAGACCACATTCATATCTGATTTCTACAACAGATTTATTGTGAAAACAAAACTTTTGCCTGTTCTCCCATGGTGGGGGCATGCACACTCATTGCCACCTCACACTCCTGATAGCTCGCACGGTGAATCACAACTGCCCTGCTTACAGGCTTCCACTGTGGCTCTGCAAAAAACACTGTCAGCACCATGGCTCTGCAGTGAATAGCCATGATAAGAAAACTCAGCGGAGCTGTCTGACTATGGGCAAACTCGCTGGTTGGCCTGAAGAACAGTGTTTCCCCCCCACACTGTACAAGACTTCTCATTCTGAATGCACATGACTTTTGCTTAGTAGAGACTGGCTTCTCATGAGACCCTCCCTTCCCCCCTGTTGCTGACACCTGGAGAGGTGCCAGACATAAATACCCCAAGAGGCTATGGAATTGGTGCATTTAAAAAAGGGGGAAGCTTTCACAGATGTGGGGGAGCTTCCACAGATGGTGACAGTGTCATTCCTGCAAACTGCATCAAGTGCCTGCAATATTGGAGCCCCATTAGCCCAAAGGTTCTCTCTGTATTCTCTGCCAAAAAGGACTTCATTTAACTTCCCAGGTTTTTAAAACACCATCTTACTCATGGATCAGGGACTACCTTATTGTTCTGTGTTTGTACAGCACTAGCACTATGTAGCCCTGGTCCAAGACGGGGCTGGTAGATGCTACCGCACAACACAAATAATTATCAACAGAACAGCCTGCAGTTCACTAATGGAGTCCCTAAAGCTTCCTGTATCTCTACAGAAAAGGGGCCCAGAGAAGAACAATAAATGGTGCACAAAGCTGTACAATGCAACGTTAGGATCCAAATATCAGGGCAGATCTGGGGGTCCAACGAAGATGCAAAGCCTTGCCACCTAAAACGAAAGCCTCTGATGGAAAAGGCTGAATCATTTATCCATCATGTCATGCCAGCTGTTTTCAGTCAGGTGACAAATAATTGAACCAACTGGTATTTCACACTTGAACGCTCTACACAAGAAGTCTCAGACCTGAAAGCAAAAGCACAAGAAACAGCGACAGCCCCAGAAATAATGGCAAAATGTTCCTATTTTAATTTGCATTTTAAACAGGAAATTCTGCAACTCAACACCACGGCTGGAGGAAGAAAAGCTCTGGACAGACATTTCTCCTCCGTGTAGCTGATCTCAACCTAGCTGGGAATGAATTTAAATGCCTCTCTCCAAATGCTAGACTATACATGGGACCCCAGATGTCAGTCCTACTTAATGCAAAGATCTCCCAGTGAAAACCTGGGATGCAATGCCAGCCTTAGTACCACTAAGATAGTACAGACAGATCCTGTAAGCACTTACAGAGATGACTAGCCCCGTTGTGCCAGCCTCAGCCAAAAGAGAATTGGTGGTGCTGCACTGGTGTCAGTGGACCTACGCGGACTGATGCCAGCTGCGGATCTTCCCCGCTGATGTCAAAGGGGCTGGAGCACAATGTTGAAGGGGAACAATAAACCTGCATGGGGGGGGCTTTGCAACTCTTGACCTAAATGGCAGAGCCAGGAGCCAGACCCGGCCATGAGAGGAGGCGCGTTTGAGTGAGTGTCACCACGATCAAGCCTGCGGTTTCTTTCACCTATGCACCGTGGCTGAGGAGCTGTGCTCCAGGCTGACGTGCTGGGATCTGTGCGCTTGTCTGGGTCTCTCCCTTCGTGCAAATGGGAGCTGTAGGGAGCACAGCCACCTGCCAAGGGAATGGTCCATTTGCAGTCTACAGGCACTTTGCCTTACGCTGTCACTTCGGTGCCTTTGGCTGCTTATTGATCACGGGCCTTATCAATAAAGGGCGCAGAGGCTGCGCGTTTAGATCTGAGCGCTCCTCGCAGAATATCTAGTTTCACCAGGAGATAAGAGAGGCCTACAGCTAGCGACAAGCCATCTAGGAGCAATTCCCCCTGAGCTCCCGCATCCTTGGTGGGCACGTTTCCCCCCGTCACTTGCATTCCTGGGGATTCAGCGCTTACGTCTAGGAATGCACACCTGCTTCAACCGCACCTGTTTGCCTGACTCACACTGCTGGGCCGGGTCGCTGGGCCCCGTGAGGCTGCAGCCATGGCAAGCCTTAGATGTGGCTGCATTTCGGCAAGCCTGTGCAGTGCTTGTATCTCAGCTGAAGGGGTTGGCTTCCCTGACCAGTGGGAGCAGGGTGCATAGCCCCACTGGCAGTGCTAGAGGCCTCCTGTCTGCAGAGGACATCATGGCAGGAAGTGTGTCCCCACACCGAGGTGTGGAAACTCCTCTGGCATGACCCTGGAGCAGAGCCAACCCTGGCCCACAATCTGGATGGGGCAATGGTTCTTCTCTCTCCCCTTTTCAGTGTCTATACTCACTCATGGCCCTGCCATTCTAGCCCACCAGGATCCTTGCTGCCCCCCATGTGGGTTCCCAAAGATGGAGATAGGTCCTCCTCCCCCACAGCTTTTCTCTCCCTGTGCAGAATCCGTTCTTGTGTTTGCAAAATATACAGGGATCATGCCCAGTGGGAGGCATGCGAGAAACAGAAGGCGGCTGTTACCAGCCAAATCTCCCCTCTTGGTGCTCCTGCAGCCGGTAATGAAGATATAATTGACAGATTGAAGAGAAACTTACATTCAATCTCTTTTGAGCTCAGCCGGATTTGACACACTCAGTGGTACCCTCTGGCTGCTATTACAAGCCTCCATCAACTATAGATTTGCAAATGCCAGGACTGCTCTATTTATTTATTTCTAGGCTGAAACATTCTCTGTGCATATTTTAAAATAAATTTAAATAAATACACCACATGCTGACCAAAGTGCACTCTGAATAAATGCCTCCAGGATAAAGCAGACACATTCCCCCAATAAATCCACTCGGACACATGCCTGAGTCGATAAACCAACCTGATAGGTGCCCTGTGGACTCGGGCTGGTTTGGGTGGACATTTTCCAAGCCAGCTCCACGCTATCTGTGCAGCTTCCCTCACTGCCTTAATCATCTCTAGCCTGTACTAGCAGCCCCCATTCCTTCTCTGGGACTCTCAGCTACCTCACTGTTCTGCAGGAACCTTCCCTCTTTTCCTTGGCCTGGACAGTGCTCCTCCCATGTGGCTTCCCCTCCACTCACTCTTTGCTTCTCTTTCTTCTCCACTGATCCCCTGGATTCCAGCACCCCTTACCCTCATCTCACAATGCACATTAACTCTCTCTTCTCTCTGCTGCTCCCTCCCTAATGCTCACCTTAACAAACATCAAGGCAAATGGAGAAGGCCAGGTCAATACTTATGCACGGGAGATCAATCTTCTGGTGTTCGATTTATCAGGTCTAGCTAAGACCCACTAAATTGAATGTCCCCAGTTCGTGCTGGTACTCCTAGCAGTCATGAGGAGTAAGAGAAGCTGACGGGAGCATTTGTTCCCATCGACCTCCCACTGTGAAGACAGTGCCAAGCTCAGCTTAAAGCATGTCTCCTCTAGCTACATTATTTATGTACCTGGAGTTGCATAACGTAAGCCAACCTTCTGGTTCTAGTGTTGACCTGGTCTAAATCAGGCTGTGGCAAAAAAAAGAAGTCTACCTTAACTGCCATAAACTATATACACACACCCTGAGAAACACTGAGTAAGGCAAGCATTCAAATCAGTGTGCCAGCGGGCAGCATCAGTTCCTTGCACAGGAATTTGTACAGACCAATAGCTAAACTTTTTCCTCAGCGTTCCCAAGTACATCTAAGGAGGCTCGGATTCTCTTCTGCTTAGGAATAAAAGAGCACTGCCAACCGACCAGGTAATTCTGGGTTCATACTGAACAAAGAGGCTCATGCAATCAAATGAAATGCTGAAAGTTCCCAACATTTGCCAATGACTCAGAGATAACATGCTTAGTAGGAACCACCTGGAAGATAAAAGTGAAGAGAGCAATCCCAGAGTACACGCCATGACGTAACTATGGGACAAAGACCACTGCTGTGATGTCAGAGAAAAGTGAGCCAGTTGTTAGAGCTGCTTGAAAAATTTATTCTAAATCTCTTTTAAAAAATGAAAAATGGCCTTTTATAAATACCAAGAGTGAGAGCAGATTAGCTGTACAGGCCCATTGAGCAAGTTTAAACTAGCTGCTTCAAATAGTCTATGGTGCCGTAAAGCCAGCCACCTCATAAGCAGCAGTGGACTGCTGAGCCAGCCAAAGATTGGGTGGTTAGTGAAGAAGAAAATTGTGAAAATCTGAACATCGTTAAGCTACCGTGGATTAATAAAAACTCCCACCCTCCGGAAAGTTACATACGTCCTTTATCAAAAGCTACGGGCTGGGTTTAAGATAGAACTAGAGATTAAATAAGGTCTTTTCCCTTGCCAGTGACACTCACTGCAAATCTACAGCCAAAATGCTTCTGAAATAAATATAGACAAAATTTACTAATTCTGGGTCACTGAGAACGAAAATGATGCTTAAAATTGTTGATTGGCTCTAGTTTTCAAGATATGCTATTGGGTCAGTATATACAACCCTTGACTTGGGAATGGCGGAGGATAAGTGAGTTATAAAGGGGAGGGATCTCAATTTAAACCAGAAATGACTAAAATACATCTTTGACTGGATCTATGAATAAATCTATGACTGGGTTTGGACAGTACTTGCTTTTTAGGCAAAACAATGAATGATGCAATCTGAAGCTGGTATTGCGTCATACATGATATGAATTGCATCATGTTATTCTTAGAAGTCATGGATGATGCAATCAGAATGAAGCTTACATCACTCTGCTGAACAAATTGCCCTATATCAGCTCTAGAAATCAGACAGTGTCGTGCTCTCTTATTTGTCAGTGTTTGATTTTGCAAAGGGACACATTTCTGTTTAGCCAAAGTGAGCAGAGATGTCTCGTACTTGTGTGAACAGTGCAGATAACTTCTGCTATGTTTGTGGTGAAGTGACTTTTGCATCACAAAAGCGCAGTATAACCACTATGGTTAAGAAAGCCTATCACCTTTATTTTGGCTGCAAATTTGGAGATCGGGACAAGAGGTGGGCCCCACACATATGCTGCAACACTTGTGCAACAAATCTTCACCAGTGGTTGAACAGGAAAAGGAAATCTATGCCTTTTGCAGTGCCAATGATTTGGAGAGAGCCAACAGATCATACCAGCAATTGTTACTTCTGCATGGTGCCTCCAGTTGGGAAAGGTGTGTCAAAGAAGAAAAAGTGGACTGTGCATTATCCAAACATTCCATCAGCTATACGCCCAGTACCCCACGGAGAAGGACTGCCGGTTCCTGATGCACCAGAATCATTCTCACTTGAGTCAGACGAGGAAGAGGAAGAGGATGAAACTTCTGGTCCTGAACCATCAATGTCACAGGACCCACATTTTCTCCCATCCTCCTCCTCTGAACCACACCTCATAACACAAGGTGAACTGAATGACCTTGTCAGGGATTTGGAACTACCCAAGAGTACGGCAGAGCTGTTGGGCTCCAGACTACAGCAGTGGAATCTCCTGGCAGATGATGTTTGGGTTTCCATGTTCCGTGACCGTCAAAAGGATCTTGTCCCATTCTTCTTCCTGGAAGGTGATCTTGTAACCTGCAACAACATCGATGGTGTGATGGCAGCCCTCAACATCGTTCACGATCCAGATGAGTGGAGACTGTTCATTGATTCATCGAAGACGAGTCTTAAAGCTGTTTTGCTGCATAATGGCAATGTTTTGCCATCAATTCCAGTTGGTCATGCAGTCCATATGAAGGAAACCTATGACAACATGAAACAACTTTTGAGGTGCATAAACTATGACCAACATCAGTGGTAGCTTTGTGGCGATTTGAAGGTTGTTGCTCTCTTGCTTGGTCTGCAGACTGGATACACAAAGTACTGCTGTTTTCTCTGCAAATGGGATAGTTGTGCAAGAGATTCCCACTACATCAAGATAGATTGGCCACTCCGACAGTCATTGGAGCCTGGGAGGAAAAGTGTTCAGCATCCATCACTTTTTGAATCAAGGAAGATTTTGTTGCCACCCTTACACATCAAGGTGTGTCTGATGAAGAACTTTGTCAAGGCCATGGACAAAACACAAGCAGCTTTCAAGTACCTCCGTGGAAAATTTCCAAGGTTAAGTGAAGCTAAGATAAAGGAAGGTGTCTTTGTTGGTCCTCAGATTCGTGAACTTCTTCGAGATGATGCATTTGACCATGCACTGTGTGGCAAGGAAAAGACGGCATGGAAAGCCTTCCGGTTAGTGGCAATAAATTTTCTCGGAAACAACAAGGCAGACAACTACAGGTTGTTGGTGGAAAATCTCCTCAAGGCATACAAAAGCCTTGGTTGCAACATGTCACTAAAGATTCATTTTTTGCACTCTCATCTAGATTTTTTTTCCACCGAACTGCGGAGCAGTGAGCGACGAGCACGGCGAGCGATTTCACCAGGACATTGCAACAATGGAGAAATGCCATCAGGGCAAATGGAGCCCATCAATGCTTGCAGACTATTGCTGGACAGTGACAAGAGATGTTCCATTTAATGAATACAAGAGACAAGCCAAGAAGCGCCGAGTAGACACTGAATAGGACTAAACTATGTACATAATAGTTTTTTGCCTTTTGTTTCATAATAAATTTTATTTATATAACCCTTTTGCTGATTTTTAAAGTGTTACATAAACAGGGCAGGTGAAATATTATCATGTAAAGCAACCATAAACACATGAAAAGACCTAGGTTTACAATTTATGATTAAAACTCTACTATCTACACAATATACATAGACGTAAAATGTAAAAACTTAAATATTTTGGAAACAGTAGCCAATCAGTTGTTTTAGTGGTCATATTTGAATTCAGCACATCAAAATACATAATAAATAGCACATTTTATCTCTGAAGTAGACGACTTCTAAAAAATTGTAGACCAGTGTAATCCAGCCCCTAACCCAAACTGCAAACCAGTGCTTCAAAGATTGAATCCCATGGCTCTCCCACGCAGCACGCCATAAATATCAATAAAGGCATTTTTCTAACTAATTTAAAGATCAAAGCTAACTTTAACTGGTCCATTCTCTCCAACTATTTCTGTTTTCAAGTCAGGCACTATGTTTCTCAAGCCAATTCTAATAGACGTAATGGCATCTGGTCAGTTAGGAAACACGAAAATAACTAATTTCTAATCAATCTTTGCAGACAGCTTTCTAGCCAAAGAAAGTGTTCATGTATGCAACACTGGGGAAATTATCTAGAAAGACAAATTACCCCAGAGGAATTTGTTTGATCCTGAAAAAGAGAACCAGCAATCTCAGCACAGAGCATAATAAAAGAAAATCTCTTTAAGATACTGTTTCGAGGGTACCCAGACCACTCAGGTTAAATATAAAAATAGACAGAAAGAATGGGAAGAAATCTGGGAGAAATTTTGGTGAAAGAAGAAATTTTGAAGTATATTTGATAACATGTCCAGTCATTAGAGAGTGTTCTTTGTTCAATCCATAACTATAGGATTAAACTATAGATTTTCATTGCCAAATAATTTTTTGATTAATCCTCCAGGGGCTTTCTAGTGGAAACAGTCACACAAAAGGAAATGAAGAATTAATTTTTCCTGTTCTAGTAGCCGCTTAGCTATTGGTAGCCTCTTACTGGAACAAAAAAAAATTGCCCTATCACAGAAGAATGGTTCAAAAATATGGGAGGTTTTCGAAAAATTAACATGCTAATTACACATCTAGCAAAGTGGCCAGAGGACAGAGAAATATTTTGATATTTTATTACCTTTTTTCCAGTATTCAAAGTACATTCACCTGCAAAAAACAAAACAAGCATACCTATCTATTTTTTTAATATTAACATTTGCTAGACATGCCTAGTCAGTTATATATGTGTATAGAGCGATTTCACTCAATTTATAAAAATCACTACAACTGGCATGGGTATTATAATGATGTTCACACTGAAACATGGCAACAACACTGTGAAACTGAAAGATTCAATAAGTATATATCTGTGTAATGTCTCTTTAAACAAAAGCTATCTGTTATAAAATTGTTTTAATTCTGATATTTACATGGAAAGAACTTGTAAACTTGTTAAAACTTCTTAAATAAATTAAAAAAGAAAAATGGCTTTTTATACAATAATAGTTTTTGCAAAACAATTTCCCTTTTTTCAAATTTTCTGATTTGAATTTTTTAACCAAACTGTTTTCATTCCCTCTGCTTTTATGACCCCTTTTTCCATTTTGTCATGAAAAAAGGAGAGCGAGAGTAAAAAAGGGGAGGAGAAACTGAAGCTGTTTTTGAAAGTAAAAATGTTTACAATATTGAGGGTGGGAGGAACGGTATTATTTTTTAAAAATAAGTTTTTTACAACATATTTTTTGTAAATAGTATTGACACATATTTCAACCTGCTCTATTGTATTGAGGATAGTAATATCTTATTTTTACACTTTGCTTTATTTAAAAAAGTACTCCAGAGTCTCTATATTAATACAATGTTAGGTGCTTGTAATAGGGGAAAATGAATGTAGGAAAGAAGGTCTAAAGGTGGGTTCTATTTTTCCTTGCTGATTTCCTATATTAACTTTACTGAGGAAAAATTTCTTTTCCTCCAGAACAGTCATTGGTTATAAATGTTCTTTCCCCTCCCTCTGCGTCAATACAGATCAATAAAAGGCATGCTAGCATGGGCACAGGACTAGAAGCAATAGCTCTGGAAAGTGCATTGAAAAAGAAATACCTAGATGCCAAGCTCGCAGTACTAGATCCAGAATATTTAATGCATTACGTCCGGGGGCTAATAAGGCAGATCTTCTCCAGCAAGGCTGCAACTACTGAAGTCAGTGGGCTTTGGAGGACAATCCTGAACACCCCTGCCCTGGAAATGGTACATCCTGACATAATAAGTTATAGGGGGGAAAATCCATTTTCCTTTCTGGGTCAGCTTTGTCCACCAAATTTGTCAGAGGTGGGTGGTTCTGCCTCTCCTCACATCTGTGGGGCATAAAATCCTCAGCCTTGTTTGAGGAGCACAAGTCAGTTGCTATTCCTGCCTCTGGACCTTTCCAGATGTCAGAGGTATCCTATGAATTAGTGGGTAATTAGTGGATCAGTTCCCTCAGTGCTTGTTAGTGCTCCAGTAGCAGAGCAAGACGTTGCGGGGTACTGAGCAAAGGACTCAGAAACCCAGGATTATGTTCCTGGCTCTGCCACAGGCTTGCCGGGTGACCTTGGGCAAGTTACTTCATCTCTTTGGGCACTGGTTTCCCTTCCAAGTCTTTAAAAACAACGAGGGGTCCTGTGGCACCTTAGAGATTCACAAAAATGCATACAGTACCATGACCTTTCATGGGTAAAACCCACAATTCATCTGATGAATATATTTTTCAGTCTCTAAGGTGCCACGGGACCACTCATTATTTTTAAAGTTGCAGAGTAACATGCTGCCCCTCTGAGACATCAGAGTCTTTGTCTGTCTTGCCTATTTAAACAGCAAGTGCTTCAAGGCAGGGACTGTCATTTGCAAAATGCCTAATGCAACAAGGTCTCAGGTACCACAGCAATACCAATAATAAATAATCATAAATGTTAAGTGGTACTATGGGAGCACCATATAGTTACATGCGAAGGTGTTGGGGAGAAAGGTGGACGATGTGTCCACTAGAGATTTAACGTGGGTGTAAGCAAGTATTAGGAACGAGGTTCCCTGCCACTACTTGCTAGTGTTTGGATATTTTACCAAAATCACCTTGTTTGCAACACTGAGGCTCTTTGGAATTTCACTGATCACAAAAGGAAAGAAATATAACAAAGCACATCTCCCGTCATTTATTGTGAAGTCAGGACAGTATGTTCTACAGATTCAATGTTCTTCCTCTTCTCGTTGATTTATTTCAACCCAAACTAAAGATACTTATTTTATTATTATCCAAACAACATGGCAGGATGTTCCAGGAGAGAAACAGACTGCATCTCTGTTTCTAATATTTTATAAATTGGATTTGAATTACTGACTTTGATTACAAACAGAGGGCTTAGCAGAAAACTGCAATGTAATATACAAGATACTTTAATTGTTCCTTCTAATGATCAAGAAACATGAATCAGTAGAAAAAAATGCATCATTTGAAAAACAAATAGTAAAAAGCACCAGTTCTACTGATCTGGTCTGAAAGAGCTTAGCATTACCAAACATGGAACATGAATGACACAAGTTGTTGTCAAGAATTGTGTTGTTAAATTCTCAGCCTGAAACTACTAGACTTCATGCCTAGGTTCATCAGTAAAATGGCAGCCCTCATTGAAAGACAGCTGCACCAATCCGAGTACTGGTGCAGAAACAGGTATTCCTAAAAACCTTTTTGAAACTTTATCTTTAATGGGCAAGATGCTGGCACCACTGAAGCTGAAGAGTTTTTCCTGCTGAGTTCAGTGGGGCCAGACTTTCACCCTTATTCTTATTCAGCAAATATTTCTGCTGGCATGACAGTGAGTGGAGATCTCCTTTAAACAAGCAATTGTGATAGTTAAGATGCAGGAAGAAGACAGTGTTTCAGTTGCCTTCCAAGTAGTCCTATAATGATAGTGTGCCTGAAGTCCTAGGCAACGATAAGATGCCATGTTTCTTCATAAATATGTAAACTCCCTATCAAAAGTGCCTGAGAAGCCAGAATGCCCATAATCCTGAAATTCGGAAGGTCACATGGCACTTCGTCTAACCAGATGAGCCTCCTTGGGAGAACATATTGCTTTCCCTCCAATGCAGAGTCTTAAACATTTCCAAGTGAAAGGAAAGAAAAACCTATCCTACGCCATCCAGTTAGGCATAAAAAAGCCGGACTTGTTCCTTGACATTAATACCTCAAAAGGAAAAAAAGAGTTTGTATTCCCCAAGATAGCAAAGTACTCTGCTGGTGTGAACAGATGTCATGGGCCGTCTCCAACTGCTACTGACTCAGTGGGAGACTTCCACAGTCAACGGGAGCTGTAATACCTCCTACCTGCACAGCAAAGAAATAGCCCTTACCGTGACATCACCCTTGGGTTTTTACCCCTTTTATCCTTACCCAAAGGCTTCCAACAAATGTGTCTCCTTTTTCCATCTCAAGATCAATGCAAGTATGTCCATCTTTGATACACAAGGTAACATCTCCCGTGGCAAAATTCCCAGACAAAACAAAATTTCTCAAGTGATAGAGATGCAGCCTTGTTAGTCTGGTCTAGCTAAATTCATGCTTAAATTTGACACTTTATGTATGGGTCTCAACAAAGATGCTAATTATCTCACCCATTACAAAGATAGCTTCCCCAATTATCACCCCTAATTATCACCTCACAGACACTAACCTCCCTCACTCACCCCCGCTCCGTTCTAAAATTTGATTTGTCAATTTTATATGTGTTCACTTTTTTTGATTGCGTCACTTTGGTATATATGGTCATGCCAATTTTCTTCCACAAATTGATCTGAGGAAGTGGGTCTGGCCCACGAAAGCTCATCACCTAATAAACCATCTTGTTAGTCTTTAAAGTGCTACAAAGTTCTGTCTTTTGTTTTAGCAAAATTTCTCAAGGCAGAGAAGTCCTAAGCAAACTGCAAAGAGTTACAAACAATTCTCAGAAACACTGGGTGACAGGGCAACACAATGGTAGATGGAATTCAGTGTTGACAAATGCAAAGCAATGCATGTTAGAAAACTATCCCATAATTCCAGCCCCAAAATGATAGAATCTAAATTAGCTGTTACCACTCAAGAGGCAGATCTTAGAGTCATTATAGATAGTTCTCTGAAAACATTCACTCTGTGTGCAACAGCAGTCGATAAACCTAACACAATCCAAAGAACCACTAGGAAAAGGATATATAATAAGGCAGAAAATGCCATAATGCCACTATATAAATCCATGGTGTGCCCTCATCTTGAATATTACATGTAACTGTGGTCCCCCCACCTCAAAAAAGATATACTGGAGTTGGAAAAGATACAGAGAAGGGCAAGAAAAATGATTACGTGTATGGAACAGCTTCCATCTGAGGAGAGATTAAAAAGACCGGGACTTTTCAGCTTGGGAAAGAGACAAAACTAGTAGGGTATATAACAGAAGTCTATCAAATCATGACTGTGTGGAGAAAGTAAATAAGCAAGTGTTATTTATTTCTCATAACACAAGACCAGGGGTCACCAAATTAAGTTGTCACACAGCAGGTTTAAAACAAACAAAAGTAAGCACTTCTTCACACAACGCAGTCCCATCTGGAACTTGCTGGCAGGAGATGCTGTAAAGGCCAAGACTATATCAGGGTTCAAGAAAGAACTAGATAAGTTCATGGCAGTCAGGTCCATCAATGGCTACTAGCCAAGATAGCCAGGGATACAACTCCATGTTCTGGGTGTCCTAGGCTCTGACTGCCAGAAGTTTGGAGTGGATGACGGGATGTATCAGTAATTGCCTGTTTTGTTCATTCCCTCTGAAGCACATGACATTGGCAATGGTCAGAAGACAGGATACTGGGTAGATGGACCATTGGTTTGACTCAGAATGGTTGTTTTTATGTTCCCATTTCCTGATAAAACAAACTCACCACTGCATGAAATAAGAATGACCATTAACCTAACCCCATTCCAAACTACGGGTAACCTCCATTCCCCCGCTTTAGACATGCCCGCTAGCAATAGCTCAAACACACTACAGACACAATCCATTTCATTCTATTTTAAAATAAATCAACATCTTCAGGCCTATTTCCTACTGGCAGAAAGGCAAGAGAGAGACAGACAGAATTGTTGATACACTTACTTCTGGAAGTGATAGGCAGCTGAGAAAGAACAGAAATAGATTCAGAAAAGTATGCAAGACATTTCTCTTCAGCAGTGATGGGAAAATAAGCTACAAAATTTATAATGCATTGAAGTGAGTTTCTGGAAACTGACAGCAGTTGTAAAGCAGTGTTTTACAGTTTGTTGTATAACACAGCACACTGCTGTCTCTTCTTCAGAAGCAACGTTCTGAACAACAATGCGTGGTACTATTATGCTACATCAGTTGGGTCAAAGGTACATGGTAATCACCACGTGATCTTCCTTAGTGCAGCTGGTAAACACTGCACTGGTGACTGGGTAAAGGTGTGACCCGTTTCCCATGGGTGTGTGGTGTTCAGGCAGGAGTGTGCTAAAGCCTAAGAGAGACAGCTTGAAAACAAGACCCTGTGGGTAACTGAGGCAGTCTGGCACTTCTTTCACTGGCCACAGGCCTCTGCCCAGGACACCCTGCTTTGTGAAATTGGACAGGGCGGGAAAGAAGAGCAACAAGGCACTTACTCTACTGTCTCGTCCCAGTCACACCACAGCTTCTGCCCTATCATCTCCATTTCAAATTTAAACTGGCTTAGGCAGTAATCCTCCATCAGCTGGCCATAGTCTGCTTCATGGCACGCGGTGACCACGATAAAGTGATGGGCTGGAAGAGAGAACATGAACAAGGAAATTCCATCAATTAGTTGATTAAACTAAATTTAACATCCCTATTTTGAGTATCTGGCCTTTTCTCCCTTCTCTGGAGTATAAACCGCTGCCTGCGTGGCAGTAAGTCTGGGTGAATCCTCACTTCCTCACAGTTTGTCTGCCAGCTCCTTTCACTCTTCTACCAATAGCAATTATAACTTAAGGTATGTCTACACTACAGCATTGTTTCGAAATATCTTATTTCAAAATAGTTAATTCGAAATAAGTTATTTCGAAATAACGCGTCTACACACAAAATGCATTTCGAAATGGCATTTTGCTATTTCGAAATAGCGTGTCCACATTGATTGGATGCTGAATCGCATTTAAGGGCAGCTAAAACCGGTTCCAGCAGAGCATCAGGTCAGTAGTTGCTTTGTGTGGCTGCTGCCTGAAGCTATCTGAGGCTTGTGCTTAAAGGGACCCCCCTGGACAGCTGGTTCTCAGCTTTCCCTGCTTGCTTGCCTACTTGGCTGAGGGACAGCAAAGCATTTTTCTCTCTGCCTGCTTTGGTTGCCCTGACTCGGGACACCACAGCGCTCGGCACCATGGAGCTAGAGCCAACCCTGGGCACTCTGGTGCTCATTTTGGACGCATTGCTGCGAACCTGGCTGCAATTGCTGGAGAATGCCTGGCAGCATCTGCTGCAGCCCAACCCCCAGGCCCTCTTCCTGACCCCCCTGGGGGCCAGGGAGGAGCAGCAGCACTGCCTGGACACCAGCGTACCCCGCCGCATCTGGCGTCTGGACACCAGCAGCGACTGGTGGGACCGCATCGTCCTGGAGCACTGGGGAGACCAACAATGGACCCAGAACTTCAAGATGAAGAAGGACACCTTCCTCGAGCTCTGCGAATGGCTTGCCCCTGCTCTGCAGCAACGGGACACACACGAGGCCCTCCATTCCCCTCCACAAGCGTGTGGCCATCGCCCTCTGGAAGCTCTCCACGCCGGATAGCTACTGATCCGTGGCGAACCAGTCCAGCATGGGGAGATCCACCGTCAGAGCAGTGCTCATGTAGGTATGGCAGTCTCCAGCCACTGTGCCAGGAGGGGTGGGGTAAGAGGAGGGGATGGGCTGCCCTAGGGAAAAGGGGGGGAGACGGTGAAAGTCCCCTCCCCGGGAGGGTTTGGTCTGTCCCAGCCGCACTACGGACTGCCCGCGGTGGCCAGCATTGCAGGGGGGGTGCTCCTGGGAGTGGGGGCGCAGGACAGTGGCGGGGAAGGAGCACTCTCAGCCACCCTGGCACCCCAGTGACTCTCGGTGGTTTTGTGTGTCCCTCTGCAGGTGGTCAAGGCCATCAATAGAGTGCTGCTCTGCAGGGTCATCCGCCTCACTGATTTGGACGCGGTGATCGAGGGGTTTGGCACCCTCGGCTTCCCCAACTGCGGGGGGCAATCGACGGGACGCACATCCCCATCCGTGCCCTGGAACACCAGGCCGCCCTGTACATTAACCGGAAGAGATACTTCTTGGTCATCCTGCAGGCTGTGTCTGACCACCGGGGCCAGTTCGTGGACATTAATGCGGGCTGGTCCAGCAAAGCACATGACGCATGGGTGTACTGCAACTCCTCCGTGTGCCAGAGGCTGCATGCCAGGACCTTCTTCCCCGACACATCAGGGTTGGGGACGTGGACATGCCTGTGTGCCTGGTGGGGGATGCGGCCTACCCACTATAACCTTGGCTCATGAAGCCCTACACAAGACACCTCAACCCCTCCGACAGGCCTTTAATGCCAAGCTCGGAAGGGCCCGCATCATGGTGGAGGGGGTGTTTGGCTGGTTGAAGGCCTGATTTAAATGCCTCCTCACCCGCCTGGAGCTCTCCGAGTGGAATATTCCACACATGGTGGCAGCATGTTGTGTGCTGCCTAATTTGTGTGAGAGGAAGGGGGAGGCTTTCCTGCCAGCCTGGATGGCAGAGGTTGACCACTTGGCTGGCTTCTACATGTAGCCCCGCACGACTGCCAGCCAGGAGTCCCATCGGGGGGCTCTCCGTATCCGGGAGGCCCTGCGGGAGAGCTTCCACCCAGAGGATGAGTGAAGTTTCCCTGGCGTGCCCCATTGGGGCCTTGTGCCTTATTCCACCCTCACGTCCTTCCACTTTCCCCTCCCTAACCCCCCTTCCTGATGTACAATAAAAACTCGTGTGTTGCCAAAAACAAACTCTCTTTATTGACCATAACTGGGGTGAGGGGGGAATGAGGGTGGGAGAGGGAAGGGGTAAACCTGGGAGGAGGGAGCTGGAAGGGGGAGGCAAGGGGAGGAAGGGGGAGGATAAGCTCAGGATTGGGGGTCTTGCTGGTCCCCCCGTCTCCCAGCACTGTGGGTGCAGAGGCCTCGGCGTCCCTGGGGGGGGAGTGAGTATGGAGGGTGGGGCAGGTGGGAAGGGGGAGGGGGAGGAGGAATAGGCAGTAAGGGGAGCAGGAGTGAGAGGAGGAGCGATAGCTGGGGCAGGCACAGGGGCTGGAGTGGCAGGAGGCAGCAATCTCTGCACCAGGGTCTGCAGGTGGTTGCGGATGGCACTGTCCTGGTCAAGCAGCTCCTGCAAGCTCTCCTGCCGCAGCTGCAGGTCTTCCTGCACCCAGTGCTCCTGGCTGCAGACCTGCCCTCGCAGGAGCTCCAGGTGCTGCCACTGGTACCCCTCCTGGTTCCGGGTCAGCCTGCTGAGGGCCCAGGTGCGGGAGGATGTCCTGGGCAGGGTGGTGCACCCTGCACTCGCAGCTGCTGCGGCTGTGGAGAAACACGAGCAGTGGTCAGTTCTCCCTGAGGACACAGTGGGTGAAGCCCAGCTCCCCTCTGCAAGGCGAGGATGGCAGGTCTCCGCACCATCATGTCCTGCTATCCCCAGAGTATGAGCTGACCCCTGTGCTGTATATAGTGTGTGTGGGGGGGGAGGGGAGATGTGCCCTGCCTCTTCGTAGAGGGGGCTTGTGGAGGGACAGCATTGTGCAGTGTCCCTCCCCGGGGTCAGGAGCATGTCATGTGCCTTCATACATACACGCATGTGGGTAACAGGCCAGGGCCCCTGTGTGGCAGCCAGCCGGGGCCACGTGCCCAGGGTGGCACGGCACATGCACAGGTTGCTGCGTGCTCCGTGGTCAGCAAGGCCCACAGGCATGGTCCCTGGTCTCCCTCTACCCCCCGCTCCCGCCCCGCATAAGGGGACAGTGATGGCACTCACATGTTGAGGCCTCCCCGGCCTCAGATGACACCAGCGACAGGCTTGCTGGGATGGCTCGGGGGTCCTGGGTGCGGGGCACACTCCCTCCAGGCTGCTGCGGCTCCTGGCCATCCTCCTCTTCCTGGGTGTCATGGGCAGGGCCTCAGGATGTGGTCCAGGGCATCGTAATAGGGGCAGGGGTCTGGGTCAGCCCCTGGTTGGGAGCTCCCCCTGAGGCCCTGGCATGGGCCTGCCGCAGCTCTTTTATTTTCATGCGCACCTGCTCCTGGGTGCACACGTGGCCTTTGGTGGCCAGGCTGGCAGCCATCCACCTGTAGAGAGCCGCGTTCCTGCGTCTAGTGTGGAGATGGTGGACATTGGAGGCCTCCCCCCAAACCTCAATGAGGTCCACGATCTCCGCACTAGACCAGGAAGGCGCCCGCCTTTTGTGGCCCCTGGCAGGCTCCTCGGAGCCTTGCTCCTGGGGAGCGGTGGAGGGCTGGGTGCCACTGGGTTGCTGGCTCATGCTGGGCCAGGTGCACGGACTGCTGGCTCTGTGCTAGCAGGCTTGCAGCTGGCACAGGCACTGTGGCCAGAGTCTACCCCTTTAAGGGCTCCGGGGCTGGGGGGAGAGCAGAAGAGTTTTCCGGGTTGTGCCCAGAGTGGCCACCAGGACACCCTGGGAAGGGCTGGAGGCCCCCTATTTCAAAATAAGCGTCTACACAGCGCTATTTCGATTTAGCTATTTCGAATTTGGCGTTATTCCTCGTGGAATGAGGTTTACCAAATTCAAAATAAGCGCTCCGCTATTTTGATTTAATTTCGAAATAGCGGTTTGGCTGTGTAGACTCTAGGAAAGTTATTTCGAAATAACTTTGCTGTGTAGACACACCCTCACTGACATAAGCCAACTGACGAATATGTCAGGAAGCCTCCCCTCTGCTCTGTGTCCATGTAACTGGAGTGTCATTAGCATCCCTGTTCTCAGTAATATCCTTCTACACCAGACCCCCTGCACAAATGACCCCTCCATCCCGCGTGCAACCCTTGTTAGAAAGGAAATGCTGCTCAGACAAGAACTGTACCCAGCTATCCTCTCCAAACATGCCAGTTCCAGAGTAGGAGACGGTATCTGGAGGACAGGGTTCCCCTTATATCGCATGTTAAATGACTGTCTCCAGCTTGGCAGCCATGTGCTCCCCACACAGGAGCCTAGATATAGGAACTTCTCACAAGGCCTGGGAAGACATATGGGAAGAACATAAAAATTGACACAGAAAGAGACTGGTAAATTCTATCTAGTCCAAAAGTCTTTTTCTAGCACTGGGCTATTCAAAGAAAGGTACAAATATCCCCCACGAAGCATCCAATAATGCAATCATATAGCCCAGCAGTTATGTTTCTTCCTAAGATTATCTGGGGATGAATTTATGACTGACACATGAGGATTGAAAGCCCTTGACATTTTTATCCTTCCTATGTTGTAGCAGCAGCAGCAGCGGCAGCTGGAATAATTCACACCAGTTTGTCTCATCTTATTGAAACCCTCCAAGCTGTTTGGCTCCAGAAGAGCACGCAGTAGGGAGTTCTATACCTCACTCTGACATAACGTAAAGCGTGGCTCCTTAAATGCTTGTCCATGACATTGATCGCGGGTAAACCTTGGTCAGTATTTGGGTGGAGACACCAGATTCATGGTTTGTGGTAGAAGCCAGAGAGATCTGGCTCTGGCTTCCAAAACAGACCATCCTTTGTTAGTCGGCACAGGATAAGAGGCTGAGTTGGACATGATATGGTGCCACACTCCGGACCCAGCCTAAGTGACAGCAAGTAGCCACATTTGCACCCGGTTGTGAACAGGTGAGTGAATGACATGCTGCGAATAATGACTTACAGTCTGTATAGATCAAGCAAATCACATCCACGTCACATCCTCTAACTGAGGGCAAAAGTTTGCCACTATCAGCCCTGACCATATCCTCCTACACACAATTTATTTCCAGGACAAATGAGCACTGACCACCTGAAACCCAACATTACAATGACTCAACCCAGACCAGCAACCCAACAGCAACACACCAGAGTCTCTAGCAGCCAAGGGCTTTGTTTGTGAAGATCAGTAACAAGACCCAATATTTTTTATATTATTCCAAAGATCTGGAGCACGTTCTTAAGTAGGTGCAATTTTAGAAACAACTTCAGCAAAGGAGTAAGCTGAAGGGGAGACTGTTGTCCTAGCAACAAAATGTTTAAGTCCAATTCTTCAGCACTTGATGGGGAACGCATGTGCTTTTGATGAACCCCAGCTGCTCCGGCAGCCCCCAGGGCTGATTTAGTTTATTAAATATAATGTCTTCTGCTGAGATCTCCATTCCTCAGCCTGAATGGGGAGAGGCACATCATGGGACGTGAAAGCCATTTGCAGGGTGGCTGCGCAGAATATCATTCTGTCACAGTTGGGAACTGCATGTGTCCGTGAGGTGTGATGGGGCTGGAGCTGTACACCAACTCCTACAGCTCCACCAGGCCAGGCACTGCACTGCTCCATGGTCACTCCCAGCAGCTGTCGGAGAACAATCCATTTTTAAATCACAACAGCCCTTGGGGCTGGCAAACTGGACAGTGCTGCTGGGCCAGAAGCATTCAACAACTTCTTGTTCTGTTTCACCAACAATAATATACTTCCTAAGTGCAACACTCAAGGTGACAGCCTCAATATGAAATCATCTTACCATAGAAATTTGTAAGAAGTCTCCATTCCAACTTGGCCTGCCAACAACAAGGCCTGCTAAACACAGGTTGGGTGGCAAACACAGATTTGGCCTTTCCGTCAAGAAAGGCAGCATCACTGTTGTTAACTCCGAATCTTACACTAGATCCCTACAGCATTTCCAGTGCAGCCAAAAGAAGAAAAACAAAAAATACACAAACACAACTCCAGGCGAGGATGGAAAAGAAGAGAAGGAAAAAAAGAAACAAGATGAGAAGAAAAATAATGAGACAAAGGAAAGCAGAGCACAGCACTATGAAAAGAGAAGCAGAACAAGGAGATGGAAAAAAATAGTGAGACAAGCAACAAAACTGAAGGAGGAAATGCAAAGAAGCCAAAATACAAGTGAGTGACATGCAAGACATTCAGGAAGAAAAATCAAACTAAACACAGACCATAAGGCAGAAGGAAAGAGATCACCAGTAACCAAAGAAAATAATAAATGTCTGTCACAGTAAAAGCCAGAGAGGAGAGTAAACTGCCCCAGAACGGACAGACAAATCATTAGGGACAGCCAAATATTTCATGATGGATTTACGTGGATTACTGCAGACAGATAGCAGTGGCCATCTGGTTTTATTCCCCAGTGTTTGGGCCCTAAAGCAGCTGAGTGTTGAGGAAAAGGTAGAGAAAGGAAGAATTATATAAATTTAAGAAAAAAAGGAGGAGGGAAAGTCAGCAAGCAGCAGAGTGGTGAAAGAGTGAAGGCCAGAAACACCAAATCAGAAAGGAACACCTTCATGTTGTATGCAGGTGTCTATAAGAACATACCTATTGTATTCAACAGGAAAGAGAGCCCATGTTTTTAGCTAAAAATTTTGTAATATAAATTACAAGCAAACCAATCCACAGTGCAAAGAATACAGCTGTAGGAAGTAGAAGAAATAATACTGCACTTTTGTAAGGCAGGAGGGTTTTTTTTTTTTGTCATTCTCAAGCATCTGACTTATAACTTTGCTCACAGGCAGGGCCCTGCATCTCCGGATCTCTGACACATTGACCAGATTAGCAGATTTTGTTATATGGTCTTTAGAATATGGGCTACGCTAAACCATTCCCTCTGCCAAGGCTTGCAGTGTAGTTGCAGCTACATTGTGTTTCTCAATGATTGCTACATCCCACATGCTTATTACGAGAGCTTGTTTTGGTAACCATTAACATACTGATTCACTTATTAGTAAATATAATGATTATTTTGAAGATGAACTTGTCCTGCTGCTTCTGCAGATTAGCACGTAACACAAGCACCAGGCACTTACAAAACCACCGTGTTTATAAATATTTATAATCTGCTTGTTACAGACGTGCCCATTTCTTAAGAATCCTGGTTTATGCTCAGACCCTGGAAACAACAAAGAAGCCACATATCTCTCAATTTTGGCAGCCCAAACTTCCAGTGACACCTCCTTCCAATTTTGAAGGAAACTGGCATGCATAAGCAAGACACTAGGCTGGAGCCAGAGCGAACACAGCTTCTCAAGGAAAAGAGCCAGCACTAGAGCCTTTTTACAGGAAGTCCATGTACCACAATGTGGATCAGGCTCAATACAGTCAGGTTACGGAGCTCATTTAAGCCTTGTCTCCACTTACCGGGGGATCAGTGCTGTGGGGATCAATCTCATAGGGGTTGATTTAGCGAGTCTAGTAAAGACCCATAAATCAACTACTGATTGCACTCCCGTTGACTTTGGTACTCCATGGGGTCCAGAAGAATAAGGGGAGTCAATGGGAGAGTTTTTCCCATCAACCCCCCACAATGGGGACAGCACAGTAACTCAAATTAAGGTACATTGACTCCAGCTATGCTATTCATGTCATTGGAGTTGTGTAGATTAGGTCGACTTTCTCCCATAGTGTAAACCTGGCCTTATCAGGATAGTTCCTTAAAGCCTTCAGAGGCTGATTCTTTTCAGTAGAGAGGGGATGCCCTGCCCAAATTAGAATATTCACAGCTTTGCAGAGCGGACTTATTTGTCCTCTGAAACTTGTCTGCCAACTGGGTTGAGCTGGATGAAGCTTCTAAAACTAAATCCAAGAGCAAGAGAAACTCACCCGGCTTCTCATTTTGTTACAAAACCTAAAAGTGTTGCAGATTCAGCAAAAAGTTTCCCATGGTTTCTGAACGTACGGGTAGATTTAGGCAAAGTGCCCTCTTCTTTCCCTCATTAAAGGGAGGTCGAGATTTATTGCTTCAGTTAGGTACACTAGTTGTTTCTCATGGTTCAACCCCAAACCAAGAAAAATGCAATTTCAGATGCATACTCAACATGAACCCAAAAGGCAGTGGATATTTGCAACCAAATCTTAATTATAAATGTACAGTGCGCTGAGCATTCTGTAAATCAATAGTGGTCATGTAACCATTGGTACAGTAGGTCTTGCTGTAAAGAACATTAGTGATGTTGGAACAGCTACTTATTCCCGTTGTAAAAAACATACCATATTACAACTATCCTAGCAGCCCAGGAAAGGAAACACAGGTAGTTTTGATCTGGCTGAAGATTAAGCTGGGGCTGAATTTTTGTCACATCACAGATCTGCTATGAATGGAGTTGCCCATTAAATATTTTCCTGTTTCTCTAATCCAGGGGTTTCAAACTCCTGGCCCGGGGGCTAGTCCTGGCTGGGGGGGAGGGGGAGGCACAATCTGGTCCAGTACTCCCAGTGGGCGGGTGGGGGTGGCCTGTAGATTACTGGCCCCCAAACTCTGGGAAGGAGAGGACAAGGTGATAGTGGGAAGGGACAGGCCTGGGGGGGGGCAGTAATAGACTGGCCCCCTCTTGGCCTACTGGGAGTCCCAGGCTGGATTACACAATCACTCCAGCTGGGACCATGCCTGTGGGCCAAGAATGAGACCCCGCTGTAATCCCAAAGAGATCTGAGTGGGTCGAAGAATCAGAGTTCTGTTGCACTAAACAATACAAAACCAGAGCACACAATTCTAAGCTTCCTTTGTCCCCTACTAACCTGATCCAGTCTCCTTTGAAGTCAATGGGAATCTTTCCAAATAGATTGTGCCTCATACTTCAGACCTCCAGATTCTATACAATTCATCCCCAATTGCTAAGGAAAGTTCTGCATCTCTTTCTTTATTTCCTCTCAGATGTTGCTCTTACAGTGCTTTTATCCTATTACACAACGGATTCCTACGGGTGGCGGGGGTGAACAAGGAGGAGGAGGATGAGAAAACCTAAGGAATTGTGGGAAGCAGTAGGCATTTCTCAAGGAAAGCCAAATGAGGATAGAACCAAGCTCAGAATTATTGAGAGTGTTGTTCTTGGATCTGAAAGCCAGAAGGACCTGTTAGTCACCTTGCCTGACCTCCTGCCTAACACGGTCTGTAAACCTTCACGGAGAGACTCTGTCTTCAGCCCAGATAGCCTCTGGGTGAGCTGGAGCCTGATTTTTGGCAAGACATCCAGTCTTGATTTTCAAACGTTTACATGATATGTATCTCCAGCCCCCTTTTCAAGTTACGCCAGTCAAACCCTGCCCTTCACTGCACAGCATTCAGGAGCAAAGGGTAACTTTCCAGCCAGGTGCTGCTTCATAGACCCTTTTCAGCACCATGCCTAGGCAGGTGTGTGAGGCCGACGGAAGTAAAAAGGGAAGGCTGTGTCTAAGTGCTTTGCTGTGCTGAGGCCCATAGGAGCAGCTTTGGCGGCAGGGTGCCTCGTAGTTGGCACAAAACGTGTGACAAGCTAAGGGGAAGTGGTTGGGGGAGCCTTTTGGCAGCTCCTCACTGTGGGGCTGAGTGACACCGGTGGCTGGGAACCAAAGCAAGATTCAAGCTGCACGGCTTTGGCTTAAGCCCGGCGGAAGGTGTCCACCAATCTGCTTCCCTGACCTGAAGCACATTAAACTGATCATGGGTGCTCTCCCCGTGCTCTAGTAAAGACCCATAAATCAACTACTGATTGCACTCCCGTTGATTTTGGTACTCCATGGGGTCCAGAAGAATAAGGGGAGTCAATGGGAGAGCTTTTCCCATCAATCCCCCACAATGGGGATGCCACTGTAACTCGAATTAAGGTACATGAATAGCATAGCTGGAGTCAATGTCATTGGAGTTGTGTAGATTAGGTCAACTTTCTCCCATAGTGTAGACCTGGCCTTATCAGGATAGTTCCTTAAAGCCTTCAGAGGCTGATTCTTTTCAGTAGAGAGGGGATGCCCTGCCCAGATTAGAATATTTACAGCTTTGCAGAGTGGACTTATTTGTCCTCTGAAACTTGTCTGCCAGCTGGGCTGAGCTGGATGAAGCTTCTATAACTAAATCCACAAGCCCCACAAACTCCATCCCGTGCCCCTCCCCCAAGCGTGCCGCACCTTTGCTCCTCCCCCACCACTCCTCCTGCAAGCCATGAAACAGGTGATCCATATATACCTGCCAAACTGAAGCTTCCACTTCCAACAGCTGATGAAGTGGGGTTCAGCCCACGAAAGCTGATGCCCAAATAAATGAGTCTGTCGTGAGGTGCTACCGGATGCCTTGTTGTCTTAGGTTGATGACAGAAAGTCCGGTGTGCCGTGCTGGTGGATGTTGCCTGCTTCCAGGAGTCTAACCAATTGCCCCAGAAGCTTAGACAGGATATTTCTAGAAGCATGTATAACTGTATACACTTGGGCTGCCCTTCTCAAAATCAGGATGTAGGTAATTGGTGATTTAATACCTCTCCCTCTGCAGAGGGCAATATTTGTGCAGATCAGAAGAGGTACCGTAAGAGTCCTCGTTTTCTGTCCAGTACTGCACATACCAACAGTTTATGCTTAGAGCCTGATTGCGTGGCAAGGCTTTCCTGTCATGTCAGGCTGCCTTGACTGATGTACTTATGTAGAACATACGAACGGGCTTAGAGTATCGATGATTACAAGGAGGGGGCAAGCAAGTCGCACACATACCCATGATGAGAAGCCTGCCTTGGCACCAATCCATTATAATAATTTGGAAAAATAAATGCCACTTCTGCTGTTGATGCGTTTTAGGGCAGAGGGTCACAGGTCCTTAGAGAAGTCTCAGAGGGGTAACCATGTTAGTCTGATTCAGCAATAACAACAAGGAGTCCTGTGGCACCTTAAAGACTAACAGATTTATTTGGAAATAAGCTTTCGTGGGCTGGAATGCACTTCATCAGATGCAGGAAGTGGATGAGAAGGTGTCAATAACACAAGAGAAAAATTAGTTTTTGTCATGAGCTCGCCACGGGGAGGGGGGAAGGTGCACGGCCCCAATTTCCCTGGCCAGGAGTATGGCGAGGGCGGGAGCTTGGGGGAGCAACACTCCACCCCCAGTACGCCTACAGGGGGGCAGAGAATGGGCGGGGCCAGGCTGGTGGTTTGGGAAGGCTGTACCTTCTCCCGCCTATGATACCCACTGCCCCTGCCAATTTGTAATGAATGTGTTGAGTCTGCTTTGCTTTCTGTGGTTATACTAGTGAATAGGTAGGAATGTGCATAGAAATAGTGCATTTTAAAGGAAAATTAGAAAACATTTAGACAAAGCAAGCTCTGAATTTATAACCTGAGTATTTCTACTGGAAGCATGAGTCTGTTATAAGTCATCCAGTCAGGGAATGGAAACAAAATCCTGTGAACTAGGGCCTGTTCCTTGACATCAATGGCAAAAGGCTTCCCAAACTGATTCTATAATAATGTTCAGTCCAATTAACAAATACAGCTCAAAGTCTGGATTCAAGTGATATCAATGTCTAAGAGTTAGAGCTGACTGGAAATTTTCTGACAAACTTTTTTTTGCTGAAAAATTGCTGATTTTTTAAACTGAAGCTGTTCACAAAACAGGGCTGGTTTTGATACATTTCAGACTCAGTTTTGGAGGAAAAGTTTCAAAATGGTCAAAAACGTTCTGTTCTGACATATTTGAAACCAGAAAGTTTATTTTCCAACTCAAAATTACTTGTCATGAAAGATGATGGGAAATACGACTGCTGCTTATAAATACATCTGAGAAATAAACACCAGGGAAAGTCAATGAGGAAGTGAAAGTTTATGCCCTAAAAATCTGTTAGTCTAAGGTGCCACAGGACTCTTTGTTGCTTTTGCAGACACAGACTCACATGGCGACTCCTTGGAGACTTTTCACCAGGGAAAGAGAGGAGATATTTAAGTCAATGTCCAATGTTGAATGAGTAATGCGAGCCAAAAGCCAAACTTGTATGAAGACTGAACTTGATACGTTTATCAAGGGGACGGCCTGATAAGACGGATCAAGGATAGGCCATGTGCCATGGAAGGCAATCTTAACCAATATTTCCAATGGCCAGTGATGGGACACTAGATGGGGAGGGCTCTGAATGACTTTTCATCCTAGTCAGAGAAGCAGAGATCCTGGGGGAAGGGGGCGGGTACAGGTCACTTGCTGGTTTACACTAGAGTAAATGGTGGATTCTCTGCAACTGGAAGGCTTTCAATCAAGATTCTAGTGCCCCTCAGCCAGAGTGGTGGGTGATGATCTGTGGCCTGCAAGGTGCAGGAGATCAGACTAGATGATTACGAAGGTCCTTTGTGGCTTTAAAGTCTACAAGTGTAAGAGAGGTTCTCAGGTGAGGACTAATTCCAACCCCAGCCCCTCGGGATAACCAGAACTTGGAGTGACTAAAGAAGGCATCTCCCCAAAAGGATCCACCTCAGGCTTTGCAACAGGCTCTCAGAGGAGTTTCAGCCGGGGCAGCAGAACTAGAGGGTAGTGGGGGATAGCATCTCCCCAATGGAAATACCCCCAGGGCTCTGCCCCTAGGCAGACTTGCAAAGATGAACACAGGATGCGGAGGGGCTGGTGCAGCTGCTGTGGCACCCAGGATCAGGCCGGGGAGCAGGGAGGAGGTGCCAGCATCACTTCCCTGCTTGGAGCTGGCTGCTCTTCCCTTCCCACAAACCACAGAATCATAGATTAAGGTTGGAAGAGACCTCAGGTCATCAAGCCCAGTCCCCTGCTCAAAAACAGGACCGACCCCAGCTAAATCTCAGATGCCCTTGCTGCCCGCCCCCCCGCATTCATAGCAAGCTTCCACACACACCCTGGATTCAGGCCCCAGTCCTGCACCCACCTGGAGCCTGTTGATGTCTATGGGGCTCTGCATGTGGAGATCAGATTGCAGAATTGGGAGGTTAGCTATTTCCTTTCTGTGATGCTGACTCAGTGTGAAGATAAAGTAGCTGAAGATCAGCCTTGTATGTCTTAAGACAGGACCTTGCTGTTTTGATTTAAGAAGGTCCTCGAATGACCTTGGGACGCAGCAAGGGCCATAAATAAAATACCTCCCTCTAGGCGACACATTCCTTTCTGCAGATGTCTGTACTTGACTCTCAAAGTCAGAACCAGATGCAGCATCAGACACAGGCCGAAATCAAGCGGAATCAATCCCCCATGCAGACTCAAAGGTCCAGGTGATTTGATAAGAAAATAAACTGCATTGTCTAAAAGAAGCCATTTTTGTTTGCTTTGTTACCCCAAATATCCTTTCTGGCTTTAAAACAAGCCAAACCAAAACCCCCCAACAAAACAACACAGTCACACAGCTAACAGCATTCCCCTCTGAAAAAATTGCTGCAGGGTTCTGTGATTGGGAGGGGAGCAGGACTAGTGAATGCTGCCAGGTTTTACTTCCCTCTCCAGTCTGGTCTTAACTGCATATTAAGGCATAAAAATGCCTTTTAATTAATTAGATCCACCATTTCACAGCGGCTAATTCCTGAAGGGCCCTCCGAAAACCTAGGCACAGTGAGAGGTTGAGGTATGAATCATGAAGGTAGCAAATGAGATGCAGAAAGGTTTGGGGATTTTACATAAGGAAGCCAAAGGGGATATGGGCACTCACTCATTTCAATTAGGAAAAGGCAGGAAGATGTGTGCTAGGCAGCTTGAACATAATCAGTGCAAGCAACCCTCCCATCCAATATACCAAGCGCCCTAGTATCCTTATCCTGAACCGCCCTGGGGCCTGCTGGGAAAAAACATACACAACCGAGAGATTGGCTTTCAATCGGTAATGATGAAACCTCTCCTCCCCAAGAAGCCAGCCTCCACTACAAATGCCACCTTCAGACCAGTGGTCTATGCTGCCAGCCCAGAGACCTGCTTATCTGGTCACAGCATCTGCCGCACCAGGTCAGACCAGTACCACAGAGGCGTCCATATCAGGGTGCAAAAATCCCTGTAATGGACACTATGGAATAACCTCGTTTCTTCCTAACCTTGTCAGTTCAGGAGTGTGTGGGTGAGATTCTGTGGCCTGCACTGTGCAGGGGTTCAGACTAGATGATCAGAATGGTCCCTTCTGACCTTAAAGTCTATGAGTTCACAGATCATGTAGATTCTGGAGCCTGGTGGATTAGATCCCTTGTTTTAAACATACAGATTCACACACACACACAGCCTAGTCATGGCTGAGAAAAATAGCTGGTTATTGCCGTTTAAATATCACCAAACCCAGGGTCTTGTCCTCTAGGTGCAGGGGCTGTGAAAGCTGCACAGACAGACAGCTCAAGTCCTGGGCAGATAAAAAATGCTGCAGATCAGTCAGTGGGGACCCTCCAGATTAAGAGCAACGTGTCCTGGCTCTCCAAGGAGCTCAAGGATGGACGACCTAGGAGACAAGCTGGTCATGGGAGGAGGGACGGATCCCAAAGACCCACTAGGGAGATGAAGGACGTCTCTCTCTAGACTGCCCATCACAGTGGTACCTTGTACCAACTCCTCCATTTTGGGGCAGGGCAGGAGGGCGTGATGTTCACTTCCAAGTCAAGGTGTTTAAATTAAACTTTCACATGCCATAGGGGTTGCTGGTTGTCTGATACACTGCAGAGCACTTTGCAGGGAGGACTCACTTGACACTCCTGAAATGTCTTTCAGAAACAGGGTCTTTTGCTCCACACTGCACCCGTCCCCCATGCACTCGGCAGAGAGAGAGACACACACACACACACACTGAATTATACATGCACACTAAAGAGCTGTAACACTGCTCCATTAAGCATTCCTTTGCTCTCAGAGAGCAAGTCATCTCTTCCAGCAGAAGGGACTCCAGTCAGAAACCTGGGCTCCAGGGACCAACCATGAGAACAGAGGTCATTATTACAGGAAGCTCATGGAGGTCGAAAGCTGGTTTCTCCTTCACAGACTATCTCCTGAGAGATACCACTCCCTCTCACTTGAGACAGGGGAGATGCAGATAGCAAATCATGAAAGGCCAGATCTGGCTCCTTTTCACTGCCCAGCCTTGTAGCATGCAGCAATACTGCTAACTGCTGTTCCCGGAGGATGGGCTGTTGAAACAGTTCATTAAATCAGATCGGTACAAGGCTGGGAGAGGGGGCAAAAGCTCTCTGCCCTACATTACAAGCACAGAGGGCAGTCTTGGTCCTTATGCTCTGTAAAGAAGGGGGGTAGTATTGGTGCCACCATCGGCACTAGAAGTATCACAGGGGCTGGGGTGAGCCATACCTCCTCTTTCCACTAGGCTGGTGACTTTCAGCCTGTGGCCCAGTTAGCACGCCACTGTGGCTTAGCTGTGTGCAAAAGGCTCCAGCATTCCTACGTGTCAGCCCTGCAAGATCTGGTGTCTGGGGCTGTCGTCCAGCCCAGACAGCCCTGAGGGTCCGGGGCAGCTACACGATAGGGACCAGGAGCCTGGGACCCCCAGCCAGCCCTGTGGAGTCTGTGGCTGCAGCCTGGAATGCCAGCTGCTATTGCAACATCTGGAAACTGTTCTTTTAAAGCACGCTCTGCGGTCCACAGAGAGTCCTTTCATGTTACTGCCTGACATGTGGCACATGAAACAGTTTATAGTGAACAAGACTGGGCACATATGGCCATGCTTTCATCATGGACCAAGGGGGCTTTGCTGTTTCACCATTGCTCCCACCTGGGTACTCCAGTGAAAACCTCTCGGAGATGTGAACTGTCGCTATTGCTGAAAACCCAGGGGTTTCGCTATGGTGCATGCAAACAATAACTCCACACAAATAGACACCAGGCAGGCCTCTCTGCTCCTGAAATAACAGAGCCAAATCACAGCATGTTGCAAAACACAGTTCCACGGTGTTACCCGCACAAATTTCATTATCCCTTCCACACTGTAGGGACACACACCTTTACCCAGTTCCTAGGGCTCAAGGTGCAACCCTGTGAATTTACACACCCACCCTTACCCAATTCCTAGGGCTCAGGGTGTAACAACCCGCGGGTTGGCAGGATCTTTAGCCACTTGAAAGAGCCTCACACAGTAATGTTCTTATCCTCTATTTATTGACAATTCCCAAACAAGCAGAATGCACATGCTAAGCACACAGTGTCATGCTCACCAATCCTGATAAAGGCAGGTAGACTTCCCCTGTTGGCCAGGCAATATCAGTCTCTCTGGTCTTAGGCTGTGTCCCAGAGGTGAGTTCTTCTTTCCAGGTCTTCCCCCTCCTCCTGGTCCTCTTCTAGCCTTTTCCTCCTTCTGTTATTCCTGATGATCTTCTTCTCTTCTCCTTCTTGAACCCATTTATATAATGAAATCTGAGTCTTGCTTAGCTACACCTTAACCAATTATTTTAGTATAATTTTACTAACCAATCATAACAAAATTACCTAACCAATCATACCCACCACCATAATTGATTTACACCTAGCAAAATTAATTATACAGCAGACAGAAACAGTTACAAACCAGACAGAGATCACACCGTCAAACAATAGGAAAGTGTAATGACAATGCTCATAGGACAAGGATTCTACAACATCCTCTATTGATAAGCAGTTTCTTGCCAGACAGAATGGTGTTACGCACAAATTTCTTTACTCATCTTGAGATCTGTTTCTTTTTCTGGTGACAGTGGGGGAGCTCTCAGGGCAAAGTCCCCTCCTCACAGCCTGGTGTGACACTTTGCAATACAATTTAGATGGAACTGTGAGTATGTGACTCCAGGCCTTACAGTAATGGCTGCTGCTCTTCAGTCTGGCTGCAGAAGGCGGCTTTGGTTCAGGCCTAGCACAGGCCTTCCAACATGGCGACAGAGAAGCCATATTGTTACAACGGTAACTGCTGTTACATTGCACTGATGCTGAATCAACATCAAACGGCCGCAGGAGACACAGGAGAAGCTGATGAGATTACTCACTTGAGTTAGGTGAGCTGGATTTGGTCCCTACCAAAAACCGGCTCTCTTATGTTTGGCTACAGGGTTCAGACACTTGTGAGAGAGGCAGGAGACAAACCCTGCACAGTCTAAACATTTGTGAATTTATTAGTCTTTGTCTAGACGACCAAGTTTTGTTGCCCAAAACTGCCACTTGGCGACAGAACAGCAAGAGCAAGAATGGTGGGCCACCTGTGATCCATCAGGGTTCTGTGAGTGGTCCGTGAGACACTTTGTTCACCGTTGCCCACACACAGGATTGCCAGATTCCGCTGGTTTCTATCTGTGTCGTTTTTTCCTACTGGTATTACTGAAGTGACACGCACATAAAGCCAGGGCACGTGCGGCGAGGTACATGCTGATGGCAAACATTGACTGTAAAAACCACGTGCTCCCTCTGCGTCCAGTCACAGGGCTGCCACGGTTCAATGCACACACTGCACAAATTCTAGGGACACAGTTAGCAACACTCCCCTATCCTGGGAGACCGTCTTAGTTACAACAATCTTGCGGCTCACAGAGAAGGGGGGCCACTTATGCGGCCCCCTCACCAGCCTAGGTCACCCATCACTGGTGTACACACTGCAATGCAACTTTTGTGAGGAAAAACTCCAAGGTCGGCGCCAAAAAACTTCCATCCCAGGAGAGACTTTTGCCTTTTCCCCTCCCTGCATTGTCCACAAAGAGCTGGTGTAGACTCTGCTTGTTTTGTCAACAGCACTGGCCTCCCTCCGCCAGTATCCCACAATGCCTGCTCTGCTGGTGCTGCTCAATATTTTGATCACTGCGGCCCTGCAGGCATGCGCCCCTCCCCTTTCAAAGCTCCGGGAAGTATCTGACAGCGGAGTGAGCTGCTCCCTTTGGGGAACAAATCATTGGAGTGCTCCTGCTCTGCCTGCTCTAGGAACACAGGGCAGGCAGACTGCTGCTGCAGGAACAGGCTGCTGTGCTCCTGTGACATTCCTCAGCACGGAGAGCTCCCGGAGCAACTCATGCTGCCGCTCCGGGCAGAAGAGGAGGCTGTGGGAGAACTCACGGGAATCCCAAGATGCGATCAGCTCCACCTTCCCACAACACTGCACCGTGGGATACGTACCCACATTGCTCATACTGTCGATGATGCCCTTAATGTAGACATGACCTGCTGATGGAGGGAGCGAGTGGGAACACCCACCGGTGATTTTTTGTGTGTGAGTTAATATGAATGTTGTCACTCAAACTTTGTGGTCCAGACATACCCTCAGACGAGGAAGACAGCACTATGTGTCTGTACTACTCGTTCTTCCTTCCATCGAAGCAATAGCTCAAGGGTAGGGCCCTTTCTGTGCTAAATGCTTCGAGCCATGGAAGTTCAACCATTAGCCAATGGGGGGGAGGGACAAAAGGGGCAACTGCCCCAGGCCTTGGCAAGACAAAAGGGGCTGGGACTCCTGGCTGCCGCTCACCCAGGGGCCGGGTGTGGCGGTTGGCTCCCCTGCCTACCATGAGGATCAGAATGTCCTT
The DNA here is from genome assembly GCA_032595735.1 of Pelochelys cantorii. NCBI lineage: Eukaryota > Metazoa > Chordata > Testudines > Trionychidae > Pelochelys > Pelochelys cantorii. The sequence continues at coordinate 72,220,701 of CM064332.1, forward strand.
CTTTGAGTGAGCTGCATCCGATACCCCAATTGAGAGAGGACAAGAGGACAAGAGAGGCAGACACCGTGGAGAACAGATCGCCTCTGGGAGCACAGACGCTTCCCCACCCCACCCCATGCTTCCTCACAGATGGATATTTTAGATGACACTGGTCCAAGGTCCTGAGCCAGCCGTGTAATGCACCAACTCCATTCATTATGTAATGTTAACAGATGCAGTCAATATGAACATGAACAATCACTGGCTGCCTGACAAGTCCACATCCATGTATGAGCAAGACACTCTAGATCTCAGGGGTGGTGGGAGAATTACCTTGTGTGCTTTGGCATACTTGGACAGAAGGATAATTAATGCTGCTGTACCACCTTTTCCATGCATCTCCACCTCCCCGATTTTTCCTTATCCATAGTTCCAGGATAGGACCAACTGGCCAGAAAACAAGAATTATGTTCCATGACAAACCACTGAGGTTTCAATATTTGCTTTTGTTGCGCAGTGGAATGAAACCCTGATCATTCATGGAGAGACAAAGCATCTTGTTCCCAAAGAACAGCTGATTCAGGGCAGAGAGTCCTGAACGTGTCTCCTACATCCCAGCTGAATGCCCTAACCAACAGGCTTTTGGCTATTCTCGGGTGTCATGCTTGCTCTTCTTTTGACCAGAAATTTCATCCTGGATCTCGACTTCCCTGACAAGCAAAGCCATTTTCCATTAAAGTGTTTGGGTTCAGCCAATCAGCATTTTCTAACTAAAAAATAAAAAAGATTTTGTCTCAAAAAAACACCAGACAAGCTCTACCAATTGGGATTCTGGGAATTTCAGGGCAGATACATTTGGAACATGCTGTTAGCAAAGAGAACCCTGGTATTACAGTAGAAGGGAATAGTTCAGCCTTGATAGCTTCTCTAACAGCAAAAATCCTCTGGGAAGAATTGCCGAGGTCATTTTTAAAGGTTGTATTAGCATCTCATTTTAAAAACATTTCACCAGCCCTGGCCAGAGGGGACAAAAAGGGAATGCAGAGAGAGAGGAAGAAAAGAGGCTCCAGGAAACATTAAAAGAAAAATGTTCAAAACAAATTATTTAAATTCTCTCTATGCTTATCTTTTGAAGACTACGCAGAAAGAGAGCATTTCAATTCCCACTATTGTCCAACTCATAACAGACAACTTCTAAGTTGCTTTCCTCTCCCCCTCCCCCCCCAAACCCTAGACACAGCTCGGAAAGGTTTCATATTAGATCTCGGTAGAACACACAGATTGTTTTGAATCCATCCCATGTGATTAATAAATTTGGTGGGAGGAGAGATCTTGATAAAGGAGCTCTCCACATGGAGCGAAGAGGTCTATGGGGCTTCATATAGGCCCTTTGAAGTCAATGGGAGCGCTTCCATTTATTTCCAATCATCTTTAGATCGATCAGGCATCCAATCAGTTCCAAAATCAGGACAGTTCTGGGTATGCTACTTGCCCTTGGCTCACCTACCCAACATTATGGTTTTGCAATGACATTTTCCTATCAACGTGTATCTTTCTTCCTTTGCCCTGTGCAGACTAAAAAGCAGACTTGGTTCACCTGGGTGGTTCCCTGTGCTACAGGGATACTATAAAAGAGATATCTTTTATAATGGTTAGTTAACAAAAAAGGTGCCAGTAGATGGTGATGAAAAATATGCAGCATATGTTCTGACAAAAACCAGTTACTCACCTTGATAACTGTTGTTCTTTGAGATATGTTGCTCATATCTATTCCAAACAGATGTGCACTGCCTCTGCCCCAGGTCACAACCCCCTCCTTCACCCAAACTCCCTCTCAGACCCCATACCCTCTCCTGCACTCCAGTCCCCTACCCCAAGCTCCCTTCTGCACCCAACCTCCATCTCAGACCCCACACTCTCTCTTGACCACTTGCCAAAATCTTGGGGTGGCCACATCAAAAATTACCGCCCACCCGTGCACAACACTGAAATGTATGTGTAGTATGTATATTCCAATTGATTTATAATGATATGGTAAAAACGAGAAAGTCAGCAATTTTTCAGTAATGCTGTGATACTTTTTAGGTCTGAGTTAGTAAGCAAGCATTTACTAAGTTAGAGGAAAGCTGGGGGTACATGAGACAAACTAAAACTCCCCAAAGGGGTACAGCAGTTGGGAAAGGCTGAGAGCCCCCGTACTAGGTGAGCAAAGCGAAGAGAGCAGGGTTTTACATTCCTCTAATCGGGTTCTGGTTTAGTCGGTGGAGGTGTGACTCCGGATGATAGGACTAGGAGCAGCACAACAGGGATTGCTTCACTGGTGTGGAGGGGGCTAAAATCGGGCTCAACCGGGGGGGAGGGGGAGAAATCCCTCCACCCTTAAAGACACAGAACTGTGCAGGGACGTCCCACTCACCCAAAATAAACTGGGGGCCGAAAGTGCCTTTTGCTGCCTTCCCACTGGTTACTCCTGTTGTGTGTTCTGCTCCTCCCCACCCTGTGACTGACTTGTCTATTTGGACGTTGTCTCGTCGTTTCCTCGTACTACCCTCCTCCCATCTCCTTTTCTGTCTCTTCTCCTATAAGCTCTTTGGGGGCAGGGACAGTTTCTCATTCTGTGTTCACACAGGGCCTATCACAAAGAGCTCCCGGCATTACGGTAGCCACATAAAACAAACAAACACCACTTGAAAAATCACCCTGCATGTGTTATAAGTGGACAGCGACCACTTGAACATTCAATAATGACAAATAAGACTGCAGCCCTGCAGCCCTTCCCATCCCAGCAGGGGAGCAGTGCCTGCAGATAAGGCTTGGCTGCTGCTAAACGGAAAGCTAAGGCTTTTACCTGGCTAAGCCATTAAGGTGCAGGCAGGACAGTCACCCTGGGACAACGTTCGCTTCATTTGACCTGTTCTATTATGTTATGTGTGTTCTGCTCCTGGCTCTGTCACAGGTGGGCAAGTCACCTCACCTCCCTGTGCCGCAGTTTCCTCCTCTGTGCCATGAGGATAGGGACACTGCCCTCCGCTGTCAAGCGCTTTGAGACAGACTGTGCTTTCCGTCAGTAGCAGAGCAACCGAGTATTATTATTTAATGAAGGGAGAAGGAATAAACGTGCCCACAGACCGCTAAGCACTCAGAGCTGCCCTGTGTATTCCACCACTCTGGTCAATCAAATATTACTGGAGCTAATAAATAATATATTGCGCTAATGCTGAGCACTAGTAAAGTATTTTCAAAGCACTGGCTAACTAATACACGTTGTAAGAGACGAGCTTGGTTTTCCACCCAGCAGAGCACTAGGCTGTAGAAGCAGTAAACGGGGCAGGAGGGTGGGAAGGACAAACCACGCCAATCTCTGGAAGCCTGGTGGTGACTGCTCCGGGTTGCTTTCGGGCACGACTCCATCAGCAAGCCTGTGGGTGTGCCTACAAAGCTGCCCCCTAGAGCAACACGCCCATTTGGTTAGGGCTTCTGCCTAACCCTAGGGCTGATCACCTCATTGCATTGAGCAGAGAAACTCAGACGCCCAGAACAGCAGGCGCGGGCCCTCAGCTCCAGATCCCCCCGCCCCACCGTGTTGTAGAGTTGACAACATTGTTCAGTGCAGGGGAAGCTTGGCCCAGGGTCTTCTCACGGCTGGTCAGACAACCAGGCAGGTTTAATTCCCTTGGGGGAGCCGCCACCTGGGGGCTGGACAAAACCAGCACCTGCGCTGTGCTTCCCCACAGTCCTTAGGCTGGAGGGGAGCCACTAGGGAGCTGCCGTTGGGGGCACCGGGCTAGGGGAGTCGGAGCTGCAAATCACGCTTCACGGAGCTGACCGTGGCCAGTACTCAGTTATTTTAAAGAGGGCTTAAACCAGAACCGCTTCCCTGCCCCTTGCCCCCACGAATACAATGTAGACTAATAAGAGGCACCGCTATAGTGCTTTTCATTTGCAAGTCCATGGCACGTCAGAGGCAGACACATGCAATTCTCTCTCTTTTACACATAGGAAACTGAAGCCCAGATAGGCAGGGTGATTTACCTAGCAGCACACACACATCAGTCACAGGGGCCAGCACAGAACCCACATCTCCTGACTCTCAGGCTTGTGACCTAGCTGCTAGGCCACACTGCCTCCCGTTAGAGCACTGGTCCATAATCCATCTCTGCAGCGGGCTGACTGAGGTCACCACATCTGAACACAGTCCAACCAGTTCTGAAGCTATAGCAAACTAGGCACATTATTCTGAAAATGTTCCAGCCAACTAGCCACACTCAACCAGCCGAATAGCTGCATGTGGCTAGTGTGCTGCACACCCCAATACTATGGGGAAGGTATATTTGGTGCAGTTCAGGATTTAAACTTGGCCATTCAGGCCCACCTGTAGTTAATTTCTTGACATTATAAATGTCACACTCCTCACAAGCACCACTACCCTGCAGGAAACACGCAACGCACAAGGAAGAGCAGCTCAGATAACTTGGAAAACAAAGATTTGAGCTTTCTTTTCAATCAGAAGGAAAAATATGGGCATAAGCCATAGATTCCACCGGGGATGGAGTACTGGTATGCTGAGACAGTGGGGGTGAAGACTCAGTGTATGGGTAACCAGTGGATGAAAACCTAAACCAAATCAGGCGTAGAATGCAAGTCATAGTAAGTACGTGATAAGCAGACATGCAGACTGGGAGGGAAGTCTAAGGGGCAGATTTGCAAACACCCGTGAGATCACTGAGGGATGATTTGTGTGAGCAAACAAACATTTGCAGGAGGGGCTGAAGAAGGGGTTTTCCCTTTTATTTCTTTGTAGCATCTCTGCTCTGCCCCTAAGGTATGCCTTTGGAATACAAAGAAAAAACCCATCCCACCCCACCCCCAGGCAAACGCCCCACCACCTCAACCCCCAACCACAAGTCAGCTTGGCGGCTCTCCTCCATAAACAGCCACCTCCAGCATCTAGAGAGATGACACATCTTCAGTATGGGATATCATCAGTTGCCTCCTCACTCTTGCATGATTCAACTCTTCTCTTACCCACACATGTGCCTGTGTTGGTGCAGACAGCTGCTATGTTGTCAACAGTTTTGCCCAGTTACTGTGTCAGCTGTGGAAGTGGGAATGTGGCAGACCCTTGAGCTACACAGAGAAGCTTTTAGCATTAGATATCCCCGTGTACTGTGGGAATCGTGTAAATCACCTCAGCAGATTAAATTATTTTTCAGGCAACTGGCAAATCCATAAAATAACTGGCCAGGCCGGTCCAATACCAGCCAGGGGGTAACCCAATCTTCTCCTCTCTCTTAGGACTTCGGGAATGGGTTTCCCTTTACAGATTGGCTCCTTTGGGGATTTTTTCATAACCAGAACCAGATAACGAAGGGTCTATTTTTACCTCGAGCTGAGAGGCTCATTCGGCAGTTTACTGCAGAAGTTGAAGTGAAGTACCTGCTGACCGTGCAAGAGCACGCTCCAGAGAGGTGATGGATCCGTTGGGTATGTCCTGCCAGCGGATTGAACCTGGTTAGCCCAGCTGTGGCTAACAATCACAAGCGGAGCAACTTGCTATCAGCAGAGCCTGAAGTAACACAGAACTTCCAGGATATGGAGAGCTTCACAACAGGAACCTAATGCCAAACCAGGCCAGAGCTCGGGAAGCAGACCTTGTCCAGGGAAGACTTGTACCATCTGGGCTAATTCAGAGATCTGATCCCAAATGTCTTTACCTTGGCTTTTTCCTTCCCTCTTCAGATCAGGGGCTAATACACTCTGTTATGGTTAGAATATATTCCCATTATAACTGAAGCTTCATAAACACACACAAGCAATTCAACCTCTTTGCCTGGGACAAACGTTATCGTATGGCATCTGGCTTTTATGCCGTTTTAGGGGCAGGGAAGAGGGAGCACTTTATACGAGCCACTCAGGGGCCTGGAGAGGAATCTACCCTTGTGAATGAAGCAGTTTTTGGCAAAGAGGGGTGGAGAGGTTAGGGTTTCAGAGTGAAAGAAACCGATTCAGCCACAGTGTGGGTGGATTCCACTTTCCTTTTGGTTCTTCTGAGAGCAGAGTCTGTCCATTTCTATCTTGCCACATTCAGATTACATCGCCATCTGGCAGCATATTGTACCAGGGCTGCCCAACCAGGGGTCCGGCTTGTATAAAGCCAAAAATCACAGTGCTTTTCTCTCTCTCTCTCTTTCTTGAGACACACATATATTTCATTTGACTTCTCCAAAGCTTAGAGAGGTCATGCACCAAGACATGGACATTCCAAAGGACAAAGAAAAAGCACCACAAAGTCACACGACATGTGCCCCAGCATTTGGGTCCAGCTGCCTGAAGTTTCCATTGTTTGGTTTTTTTTAAGTGCCCCCATTCAACTTCAGAAACTGTTTTTCTCTGGACTTGGCCCCAGACCCCGCTTTCTTGTAATCAGCCGTTCCTGGCCTGCCAGATTCATCCCCTTTTTCCTTCTGCTCAGTTTGCCATTAAGGTAACCCCAACAGCACACATCCACTCAGTCACCTTATCGCCATCAGGAGGAGGTTTCTCCGGTAGTACGGAAGATAAAACTGAATGCCACATGCCAGGTAGCCGAGGTGAATAATTCTTCAACTGTCTTATCCCCTAACCTACCTCCTGCCTTCCGTAGCCTTGCAAACACTTCCATAGTAAACAGCCTATTCCTTTTCCAGATGTTGGGACTCAAAGATTGGGAGCTGTAAGTCATCCAATTTCCTGCTCATTATTAAGGCACCATTCTTAAAGCAGTAATATTTGGTAACACGACGACGGCATCCCAATATATCCAGAAAGCCTTTTTTCTACAGATCAGTTAATAATGCAAATTAAGAAACATTTCTCCTGCTTCATATATTCAGTGGCTTTGTGTGCACTAAAAATAGAGAGAATGGCATATTTCAATAGACTTTGTTCCCTTGAGGAGTCACGGATAGGCCGACTGAAAAGATGCATATCTGGCCTCACCACAGTAGACCCTATTTCCTCCGGTCACCACTGAGCAGAGGTGACAGAAATATGTCATCGGTGCTATCCTGACATCTTACCAAACGCAGCTTGTTTTTCAACAGAGTAGAAACGTTTGGAATACCTCTTCCACCTGGCTTGTCTGTTTGGTTCGCTTGCAAGATTCCCCCAAAGGCGGAAGGCACGAAGCTATGCAACGATTACACGAGTGAAGGGACTAAGTGCACACACACATGTGCAATGGGTGCTGATAATCACACAAAACAGGAGTGGTTTGTCTCTTTGAGGAACAAAAGCAATCAATGGCCATCTTTCCAGTATCATTCTCTCTCGCTAGTGTCCAGCACAAAGTTGTTTCTCCTTTAGATTTCTGTTCTTCGGAATTTCCTTTAGCTCCCTGTTTGTGGGAGACAGGCCACCTTTTGCGCCTTCTCCTATCCCCCCTCTCCATACTTACCTGTATGCCAAGCCATCTACCTATCAGCCTGGGAGCTACATTCACTCAGTGCTGCATTTTCTTATGCCTGGCCCTGATTCCATGTACCTTGCCCAGACTTGGCATACCTGGGTCTCTCAAAATTAGTCACCAAAATCCACATTTGAGCCAACTAAGGGGGGGGGGTGATTCAGGAGCCCAGGGCCCACTGACAGTCAGCAGGATTGTGCTCCTGACTCAGCTCCCAAAAGCCCCTTCCTAGAAACCTGATTTTCAAAGGCGCTGGGCACCAGCAACCCCCACTGACGCCCCACTTCAGGATGCTCAGCAACGTTGGAAACCAGGCCATGTTCTGCGTTAGCCGCCCAAATGAGGGCTTGAAAATATTGGCCTTTAACCTCAGCAATTGCTTTGTTCAGGGCTGGAGGGCAGGCAGGCAGCCAGAGAGGGGCTCTGAAGTGAGAGCATCCCACTTATTTTTGCATGACACTGCTAGCTTGATCTGGCTTCGTCGTTCCGTTTGAGAAAATGGTGTTTTCTGAAGTCTTGCTGAGGCAGAGGAAGGTCTGTTTCTTTCCCTGGCTGGGATCTGGCGTGCGGCACCGCAGGCCAGGCACTTACCCTTGACGTGTCACTGTGTGATGTACTATTCCGGTCGGGACCCATCACAGCCCGGCATGAACTCAAATTCTGGGCTGCTGTCACTTGGGTGAATCGGCAGGGGACTTTTCTGGTCCCCACTGTGCTTTCCCAGAGGTGTTCTCCATCTCACATAACCGCGTTAAGGCTTTTGCATACAGGTTCCCAAGTTCCACTAACCGCAGGCTGACGGTACACAGTCCACTACACCCGTGTTTCTCAAACTGGGGCCCACAGAGGTGCTCCAGAGAGTCCGCCGGCCTCGCTGATCCTCCTCTCTCTCAGGGCCTCCTGCACACCAGGAAACAGCTGCTCAGCGGTGTGCAGGAGGTGCTGGGAGGGAGGGGAAGGTGCAGGGACAGGGTGTGCTTCAGGGAGGGGCAGGAAGAGGTGGAGAAGAGGAAGGACTGGAGTGGAGCGGTGGCAGAAAGTGATGGACTCATCGCGGGGGTCAATGGAAAAGTTGAAAGCAAAATGGGAGTCCTTGGGCTGCTAAAATCTAGAACCTCTGCACGACACAGTTCCAGCCACATGCCTCCAACAACGAAAGCCATTCGCAGGGAAGAGCGACTTTTATTGGCCGTGCAAAGCCCGCTACATTCTCCTGAGCACCGGCTACTGGCCCCTTAACAATTAGCAAACAGAGGACACTCTCTTAACAGGGACCGCTGTGGTACATGCATTGTGCCGGACTCAATACCCACTGGAACCCACAGAGAATCCAGCGACAACTAAATGCATTTAAGGGGTGTGCCAGGGAGAGAGCAACCTGGGGAAGCCCTCGTAGCACAGTTCTGGTAGAGCCATGCTGAAGGGGGTAAGGAGGAAGCACAAAGGAGCAATGCCACCAGGCAGTGATCTCGGTCTTTCGAGGATCTGCAAATTCTGGGGTAGGAACCTCCTGCCCATTTTGCAGGGGTCAAAAGCAACCTCCAGCAGGTTTTTGTAGGGGTGGCATTCTGGTCTTAACTCACAGCTTTTCTCATTGCACAGAGCGTCCGTTCACGGCCGTTGCCTCTGAACACTTTCATTCACGCCATCAGACGGAAGCTGCAGCCTGCTGTATCAGAGAGAATGCTGGTGCCAAGAAGAGACAAACAATGTTTCTCTTTATGCAGATGCTGTGAGTCTGCATGTATCCAAGCCATGGAAATCCAGATCCAGATGATCTTCTAGGATACCATATTTGAGCAGAAATTCAGGATATAAGATTAATGATAGCGGATGAGATTTTCAAAAGGAAACCAGAGCTAGACTGCCAAGCATTCAGCACCTGCAAGGTTTCACAAGAATTCAGCACCCAATGTGCCTTAGGGGGAGCCGAGTTCTTTAGAAAACTGTCCCAAGGAGTCTGAAGCAGTGATGTTAAGGAAAAAGCAAACAGAAAACACGGAGCAGTGATGAACTGGAAGGGTCTAACTGGAGATGCTTCTTAAAAGGTGTCTACCACACTGAAAAAACATTGGTATCAATTCCCCTCCGACCCACCTCAGGAGAATACTCCTCAGCCTGCAGCTCATATAAGTACTTTTGAAGAGCAAATATTTTGCCTCTGGAATGGCTCCAACTGCACCAAACAGCAAACTCTGCCTGGAAATGTTCACAAGGCCAGACCATCCTACAAAACCTGCAGCCCTCCTTCTCGGCCCCCTTCCCTAGTCCACAAGTTGCATGCTCTGCTCCACGACTAATAGCCTCCATCTATTTTTCAGGAGCAAAGGATAAACATTCCCCTCAAAGTGCACTTAAGATACATTTGTTTGCCCACTGGAGCTGCCTCCAGTTTTTTATTTAAACTAGATTCCCCCGGATGCCCCGTTCTTTTGTGTCAGCTCACAAAACACACTGGCGACAGGGCTTCTAACTCAGGGAAAGGAGAAACAATTTAGTGGGAGCCCCCTCAGTAAAATATTGGCAGCACATTACTAAATCCAGAGTTCAAGAAACCCAGCCCCGAAGGCCTGTTAGATTTGTGTGCAGAAGAGGCACTGATGCTGTTCATACATGTGGCTAATTGTAATGACTTCATTAGTGAACAAAATGAACACATTTGCTGGAATATTGTTCTTGTTCCAATATTTACCCTTATCAACTCCACAAAGTCAACCAGATGCTATTAATAAACACATCAATGTTTTTATGGCATGGAGCTAAACTCGGAGTGAATTTAAAACATTGCATCTTGCCAAAGAATTCTGATTTATAAAGACAGGATTTACATTTTTCTGGCCCAAGAAAGAAGCAAGTCGTGCATACCTCCCTCACTTGTTCCACCCATAAAGATAGCCATTAATTAGATCCCTCATCTAATTGCGACTGGAAAAAGAAGCCTGTAAATCCAAGGTGCCCGTGAGACCTTCCCGTGGATGAACTCAGACCTCTCTCTCAGCTATGGAAGCAGCCACTTCATTTTGTGGCCGTCTGAGAGGCTGGACATTTCTCATTTGCAGTGTGTGATGGGAAACAAACATTAAATACAGAACTGAAGACAACAAGACTGAGAACATCAACAACTGAAACCTTGTGGAATGGGCCAGGAAGAAAAGCCATTTCTAAAATGATATCAATGAAAGGTTGGGTTTCTCTTCCCCCAAGGGTCTTCTGGTTTTGGCATTGCCATTCCTGCTAGGGGAAAAAAATCAGTGCAACAGAACAATACTAGACGGACTCAACGTTAGTGGAGTCCTGCCCCTTCGGCGCTGCTGAAAGATCCCATGGAAATTCATCATGGACAAAAGAAATTGCAGCTAGTGGCCTCGGAGGTGCCAGCCAGCTGATCTAAAGCCAAGTTGTCTTCCAAGATAATGGAACTCTGCATCATCAGGTTTTGGGGACTTCTGGAAATCTTTCCCTCCCCAGGAAATTGCCTGGCTTTACACCCTTAACCATGTAGACTGAGGTCTACAACTTCACACCTTTCGCACAGTGGAACTCTCTGCATTAGGGGCAACACTCCTCTGTGCAGGAGACAGAATTTAGGGGCAGATTTCAGGAACTAAGGACCACCATGAACCTCAGCACCTTCTTCTGCTCCGAGTGCAATACACAGTTCTTTGGCCCAGCCTTCTCTAACACAAATACACAGCAACAGTATAATAAAAACACTCCCAAAACAAGACACGCCATTGTACATTTCTCTCCCAGGGCAGAAGATGAGAGACCAAACAAGCAACACGTTAGCTATGCTGCTTAATGCACTACTGGACAACACTGATACTACAATGGGGAGTGTGATATAAGAACCTATATAGAACAGAACTGATTCAGACAAACCCAGAATACTAACAGCACAAAGGAAATTCTTTTAAAACTGATGAGTTTGCGCTTGTTTCAATTCAGAAACATGCACACTGCGAGCACTGCTTGGTTTCTAGACCCAGCTATACAACAAGCTCATAACCATACTCAAATTAGGGATGTCAAATCCTGTTTGAAAATGTTAACAGATTAAACTATATATTTAACTGGTTAACCAGCCTGCTGTGCCAGGCAGAAACAGGGGGGGCTGCTCTGGCCAGGCCTGGCACTAGTTAACTAGTTACCAGTATTCATCACCTGATAAGAGTGATGCTTACCAGTTAACATCCTTAACCCCAATAGCCTTGAAAGGTTTGTGACTCTTCAGAAAACATGGACTGAGTTTCCAGTTTGCAAATTAAGCCTCAAAATATAAGAAGTTTCGCACTCAATTCTGCCTGCCTACCAGAGGAGAATTTTCAAATCAGTCTCTGCATGGCGCTACCCATCAGTTTAGCTTCACCCCTGCTAGCATCAGGAAAAGCCCTAATATACAGAACTCTCTCGCAGCTGCTGGTACCATCCCATTGATTAAACTTGCTCTTCAGCAGGTTAAAATGAATACAGTGGGAACACCAGAGCCCACCAGTCCTTCCAAGTAGCCTACCCTATAACTGAGAATGGGAGCATAAAGCACCTAAACTACAACTCTCAGGAGGCTTCCCCCTGAGTAATTATAAATGAATATAAAGCTTACTCAAAACAAAATCTCTCACTCAGTTCAACAATCCAAAAACTATTTCATTTTGATTTTCTGTTTGGAAACATAAAAAAATTCCAGAAAATTTTGATTTTGCAAAAACTACGTTTTCTGTTGGAATAATCATTTTGATAGAAAACTACTTTTCAGCTCAAGGGGTAGGTGCTATACAAATACTAATGAAGTCAGTCTCTGCCCCAAAAAGCTTACCACTTTTAATATCAGTCTCTCCTATGCAGATGATGTATGAGAAAAGGGGTCTTACCCTGAGACATACTGACAGCCCAACACTCCCATCGCCATTATTAATTATTATTTGTATTACCATCAGGCCTAGGAAGCATAGGCACCACACAGACCCACAGTTCCTGTTGCAAAGGGTTTACAATATAAATCCATAAACTCTACAGTAGCTCAGCCATAGTCCAGGCCAGGTCCTGTGCATTTCATTCTCCCCTAACCTCCATGGAAAAAAAGGGAGAAAGAGGAAGACTTTCCCATGGGCAGACTATCAGATGTATCACCTGTTAGAGTGTGATTTAGATATACCATTGGTGAGACTCACCCAGTGAAAAGAGTGACTTCAGAATTTGGGAGCGTCACATTAATGGGCTTAAACTGCAGCAAGGGAGGTTTAGGTTGGACATTAGGAAAAACTTCCTAACTGTCAGGGTGGTTAAACACTGGAATAAATTGCCTAGGGAGGTTGTGGAATCTCCATCTCTGGAGATATTTAAGAGCAGGTTGGACAGACATCTGTCAGGGATAATCTAGATGGTACTGGGTCCTGCCATGAGGGCAGGGGACTGGACTCGATGACATCTTGAGGTCCCTTCCAGTTCTAGTGTTCTAGGATTCTATGATAGACTCCTCCTCAAGATGAGGCCTGAATAGACGTGTGTGCCTTGGCCATCTCAGCTTTGAGTCACTGTGCTAATTCTAAGGAAGACACGGCTCTCACTTCTGTTTACTTAAAAAACCGTGCCTGAGATGTCTGGGGCATGGTCTCTGACACTTATGAATCTAGATCAGTTCAATTTACTGTGGAAGATTTGTTCTGATAAAGGTCATTCCTCTTGTATGTGATAGTACAGTGAGTTTTCGCAGCCCACAGGAGACTGCTATTCTTCCCTTCCTTTGGCTATTTTTTTACTGCTATACATAAAGTATGTTTGGTATTGAACCAGTTATGAGAGTCTCTCGCTAGAGGGGGAAATTTAACCAGCTACACTACAGTGTTGGATCTGGCTAGCAGCTGGTGAGTTTTATATTGCCAATTAGAACTCAACAATAAATGTTTCAGCTAAGTTATCCCACAAGCTACAGGAGAGAAGATCAATCAAAATTTTCTCATCTGTATGTTTTTTATTCTAGTGCATTGGACAAGTGTTTTCAATATTTTTTTACTCTTGATTATTCACATTCAAAACCTTAGTTATATTGCTCAGTTACGACTAACCGAATAAATACCCAGCATTATTTCTGTTCTTCAGAGAAGTACGTAAGCCCTTTCCCACATAAATAGTTAATGATTTGTTTTATTTACCATAAACACTTATGCATCCAACTTTGAAATTTGCTTTCCATGAATGTGATTGCCAGCAAAACTGAAACATTTGAATATTTTGCTGACAATGAACAAAAATATAGAACACGAGCATGAGTGAATTCCTTTACTAATTTGAGTCAATTTACACAATTTTTTTGACTATCCATCCATCTGTATAGCCAATAAAACCTTCCCATTTTAATCTGCCTCTGGCTGTGGGCTAACTCAAATACAAGAATCTCTGGAGAGGAGAATTAATGCAATTCTAGCTGTAACTAAATTGATATAAATTCCTTTAGGACTGTCTACATTAGCTTGATATATAATTTGTATGTTCCTTTACAGGAGCCAATGTATTTTGAAACTGAAACCAAATGGGTATTTGAATATTATTGTTGTTATACCCCAAGCTAGAAAAAAATCTAGTTATTCCTGGATGGATTTAGCTATTTAATTGTTTTCTCTATGTAATAAAGATGTGATTGTGTAAAATAGCTTCATTTAACAGGGCCTCTTGCCAGATCTATTCCCTTTATTCAGATATATGATTTTCAAATGTATTAGCTTCAAAGTAGCAGGCTGGAAAACACAGGTCCTTGGCATCTTTAGGCTTCCATATCAAAAATAAGGTAATCTGAAACACTCATAAATAGCTGAAGGATCCAAAATGCAAGACAATATAGTAGGTTGTGAATAGTTGATAATCCACAGCTACTGAAACTTAAATAAGAAATAATGGCAACTGATTCACAAATAGTATCAAAGAATATATCAAATAAAGCTGCAGCAAGCTCCACTTCCCCAACATATTGGATGAATTCTTCAGTGGTGGTTTTCAGCATCACTGCTTTTAGTAAAAAGGATACAGTGAATGGCAAATAATGGAGTGATAAAATATTATTAATTGTCCTTTTCAAGAACTGAATCTTTGCTGAGTTTCTCAACTCTCAGGTCTCAGTATGTTTTTCTTGGGCGATAACTGATTGGTTTCACAAAACCATTTTCAGCCAAAGAGACTGAAGCTTTCAGCCAGACCATTTTGTTATACGAATTCATCCCAGCAACCTGTCTGCTGAACATTCCAAACCAATTTATAATTGTATGGGTTCCTGCCTGAGTCTTCCAAATGGTGGAGCTGATCCTATTAGGTACCGATTGCTCTCAATCCTCATTAAAATGCATATAAAAATTGATGGGGACAGAGGTAAGGCCACCCAGCACATTGCAGTATTAGGATTCATCTTTGGTCAGAGGGCAGGTCATTATGTGGTTGTTCTTTTTCATGTGGTTGTTCTTTTTCATATGGTTTTAACTAGCATTATTTTGAAATAATGTCGAAATGTTGTCAAGCTAGAGAACTTCTTACTCCGACTACTGTAACCCTCATTGTACAAGGAGTAAGGGAAGTCGGAGGAAGAGTGCTCTATTTCGAAATAAGTGCTGTGTACACACTCCCAATTTCGAAATATGCTGCACAATTGAGGTAACTCAATTTGCGTGGCTTATTTCTAGTTAAGCCCTGCTGTGTAGACAGACTGTAAGCTGCAAAAAGGGGAAGGATGGTCCAATCAACGGTAAGGGTAGAGGAACTGGGTTCAATTCCCTGCTCCATCACACGCTTCTTGTGTGACCAGGGACAAATCTTAGTCTGTGCCTCAGTTTCCCATTTGTATACCAGGGATAACATTATTTCCCCACTATACTGGAGTGTTCTGAGGATAAATACATTAAAGATTGTGACGTGCTCAGATACTGAAGTAATGGGGCCATCTAAGTATCTTAGGTAGAGAACAAAAATTATACCTGCTCTGAATTTGATACAACAGCAACAAAACTTGAGGGCCCAAAGGACTGATGACATAGGGTAGAAAACAAATGATGGGCAAACTGGTATTGAACACACTTGAACATAGAGGTTTGAAAGTTTGACTTGGCTGTTACTAGGTTCCCAGACCGTGGGAAGAAATGGAGTAGACAAAAATGGGTATAAAATTAATCAGAAACAAGTCAGAGTGAAAAACAAATATAAATAGATTGCGGAAAGGAACAGAGAAGGAGTGGAAGTTTGGCATTAAAAAAATCAATATTAGGATTGTGCTCTCCTTAATACATAGCAGAGGTTTGTTTGGGTTTTTATTGACTTACTTTTGATTAAACTACTGGAAAAAATTGATTCTTAAATTTGTACTAGGTTTTGTGCAATTTGAGAGATTGGCAAAAGTTTAACTCCATTACTTCATCAACTCCTAGAGCAAATCAGGCCTGACATCACCACCATCAATTTGTGATTTGTTGCTCTATATATGAAATGATCTCAATCTGCTTCCTCATGTCCACATTTTGGTAGCAATCCTCACAGTTGGCAGAAGAAAGCCAAGGCTTGAATTTATACAATTGTCATTTCACACCTACAAGGAATCTGTGCAGAACAGGATACTTCTGTTTTACAGACAGAGGACTTTCTATCGCATTGACTCTGACATCTTTTGCCAGCGCTAAATTCATGCTTTAGAGTTGTTTTTAAAATGTAAACAAAAACTATGATGCCAAAAATCTAGAATGACTAATGCTAGTCATTGAAGTGCAGAACTGACAGATGTCGACTTAGTTTTCAAAACTAGATTAGTTTTACAAAATGTATCACAAACAAATTTTATGATACATATATGGATATATGGAAAGCACAACTGTGTAAAGATAGGCAACGTAGTGGTTTTTATATAAGGACATTAGGAAACAATGTTTTAAACATGTACAATATTCCCTAATATGTAGAGAACTTTGGGTGAAAATATGCATTTAGTGGTCTGATAAATTAGCAAACATACAAAAAGACTACACTGAACCAAGGGCTGGTCAAATATCAGAATTAATTTTCACAAATATCACTAGAAAATTTCACTGGTAATCAGAGAGTAAAAAGCTTTCTGCATTCTATTCAGATGTAAAGCTGCTCAAATACCCCATAAAGCATTAGCGGACTAAACAGTTTGATGACTATCCATGAAATATAGTCATTGATATAAGTCTTCCAGAATACTGTGTCTCTTTTAGAGCTGTTAAGAAATTAATTCATCCCTCTTCCCCAGAAAAATGGCTTTTTAACAAAAGCACATTTTTGCCAAAAAATTCCATGTTAATAAAAAACCAGGCTTTTATTTTCAAAAATAAAAACGTCAAAGCAAAAAAAATTAAGATTCAGTTTTCAGCTTTTTTGTATGAAACCCCCAAACATTTTTTCAATTTTGTCAAAAAATTTTAGCAGGGAAAAAAATCATTTCCTAGCCAGCTCTGTTAAGACTATTTATCTGTTACAAGTGATTATAGACCATTTCCATTTAAATACACAATATCTTAAGACGTTGTTCAGATCCACACAGAGTTGCTATGATAAAAAAAATGGCTGTAGTTTAATAAATAAAAATCTGCAGTTTCAAAATTCCAAAATCTTCTCAAATCTGCAATTACAAAACCTGTAATTGATTTTATTCCAGCTCCAAGTCTAAAGAGAAACAGTTCCATTCTTAATGGTCATTTGCAAGGCTTCTAATTTCATTCTGGGTCATGGTATTCATATTTTAGTCATCTGCAATCTTCAGGAGAGAGATTTACACAGAAGTTATTAACATCTCAGTATTTAATGGATATTTAGTTCAACAACATTGCAGAGTTAATTGATGTCATTAAATTGCTCAAAGCCCAGTAGATTCCTGCTAGTGGATGTTAAGCAGGCTACCACCCATCAGGTTGCAATCAAATGCAAGCACTACTTCATTTAACTATACTGAACCAGTAGCTAATAATTGCAAACTGGAACAGTGACATTCCAGAGATGTTTTTATTTTTAAGAAGTGAATCAATTTTATTTTTCAGTGGGGTAGCTGCATTAGTCTGTTTCAGCAAAAACAACAAGGAGTACTATGACACCTTAAAGACGAACCAATTTATTTGGGCATGAGCTTCATGGGCTGGAACCCACTTCATGAGATGCATGATTTTTGTTTTTCCATTTCATCTGTAGGAAGCCTGTAAGAAACAAGACCACACAATGTTAACTATAAGTAATTAACCAGTGGGTCAGCTTTCTGGGAGATTTGGTGGATTCTCCATCACTTTAAGCCTTTAAATCAAGACCGGATCTCTAGATATGCTACCACTCAAAACAGATGTTATCTCCATGGAGAAATTACTGGTTGAGGTTCTATGGCTGGGTTTTGCAGGAGGTCAGGCTATGATCATGATGATCCCTTCTGGCTTTAGTTTCTATTAATTGACAACTGGAAAAAGTTATAGGAAACACAGGGAATACACTCATCAGTGTGTGCGCGCGTGCGTGCACATGCACCCATGTGTAAAATAGAAGTACCTGTTTCACATTGCCATTTAAGGTCACTTTTAAAAGGTTTCTAATCGGTTTTTACAGAATAATGATGGTGTGCTCTGGTAACATGCATTTGTTTGGCATGCTCTGCATAACTTATTTGTGAGTAATGCAGCCACCCAAAACATGAGCCAATAAAACCTTTATACCATCAAGTATAAATATGTGAGAGGAATATGTGTGTACACAACACTTCACTTTAAAACCTCTGAAGCAAGTGGCTAGCCCAGGTAAGCAGTACAACTGGAATGTAGCAGCCAGCTGGTACTGTGTACAATAGTGAGAGAGAGAAAGAAGAAATTTTGGCCATTAATACAAACAAACAAAATGTTTGTTAGTGAAATACAAAATTAAAACCCTACCTTTTTAGTATCAATGCAAAATAGGGCAGATCCTGTTTTTTAAAGTGCAGTTTCCTACTTAAAAGCGACTTTGTAGAAATAGCACCAGATGGGAGTCATATTACTGTGTCTCAATGATTCGCAAAGCACATTTGCTCATTTTACAAGTAAAAAGATTTTTTTCCCCTGCCAGCCTTGCAACCTCAACATGGGATTTGAGTCAAGTTGAATTATTTCTGGCTCATCCATCATCACCAGCAATACAGATTCTCCAGGTCAAAGTTTAGCCCCGGTTACATCTGTGCGGCGCCATAAATGCTTACATGGAGTTGTGCAGGTGTAACTGTAGGAAGAATTGGCATACATAACTTTTATTACTGATAATGGTACACTGTCCAGAGAGAATACAGTTCACTTTCTCCTAGCTATGCTATTTCTGCAGGAATAATAATAAAAGCCTATATTTATCGCTACCGTAAACAATTGCCTCAGGGCACAAACCGGTATCAGATCTGTTGAGTGAGAATGTGTTTATTTTTAGAGAGTCCGTGTTCTTGTCACTACTGTTTTGTAAGGCCTCACATCTGAAAGACACTGGAGCAATCAGCCACGTTGCACTCAAATATATGTGGCATGGAAAGAAGGACTGAGTTGATCCTGCTAGGGTTTGAACCAGTGGTGCTGTACATAACCTAACTTTACACAGTTGGGACAGCTTCCCTTCTCAGGGCAACGTACAACCCACATTCAGTATCACCCTCTGTCCTTTAGGGTATGTCTACACTGAAAAGCTATTTCAGGATACCAGAGGTATTGCGAAATAGCTATCCCATGCCTACAGAAGCCGCCCAGTATTTCGAAATATTTTTCAAAATAATGGGTGTGTTATTTCATCATCCCAGTAAACCTTGTTGCACGAGGAATAAGGGATGGCTCAAAATAGCACTTTATTTCGAAATTTGGTGCTGTGTAGATGTGCCAAATTTCAAAATAAGCTATTTTGAAATAAGATATGCAATTTGCGTAGCCCAAATTGCATATCTTATTTTGAGTTTACAGTGCTGTTTAGACGCATCCTTAGTTTCTGGATCACATGGTTTTACAAATCAGCCTCTGATTTTCAGCTAACAGAACTAATCCTTTCAGTTCAACCAGTAGGGGCTTGTATGGTTTTGGATCCAAAGGTCCCAGGTTCAATCCCCACAGCTAACAATCCATCCACGGGGTCACATTATAGTTCAGGTATTTCAGAAGTGATGCTTAAATTGCAGTACACTACCATACCCTCCATCTCATAGAGCAGAGATTAATATCATATAAATATGTGCAAAAAAGGAATTCAATATGTATTTGGTCCATAAGCAAAAGAGAATATCTGGAAACTTAACAAATTATTACTGTACAATACACAGCAGCTTCAAAATAGGTAGATTTTACATAGTGGACTTCAGGTTTATTTCAATTGGTTGTCCACACTGGTGACTACATGGCCAGGATGATTTTATCAAAGGGCAATGCTAACTCTAGAAAAATAAATGATATGCATAGGTCTAACTCTTTGAGATGAAGAGAAGTTAATTAGCATTTTGGAGGCTCTGCACTTTGGATGGTTAAGCCCAACATACATGTAGAATTGTCACTGATTTGACTGATTCATATTGGTTTAGCATCTTGTCATAATAGTCAATTTAAGAGTTTCTAAAACATAAAACAAAGCTGCAGCTAACAATTTCGAAAATTATCGACAATTTCCTCAACATCAGCTTTAATAAGAACTGGCATGCAGATTTCCAGTTTAAAATAAAACATCAGAACAACTGTCCTGGGTAAATGAGAATGCCTATGTATGGGCAGTAATCTTAGTGTTCACTGCCTATTGTTTATACCATAGTTGCTGAATAGAACAATTTAGTCATGTACAATGAAGGGATCTCTAAAATTAAACATGGAGAATGAGTTTTGACTAACTTGTACTGTCTTCTATTTCCCTGTGAACAGTCACAAGCTAAAAAGTGGTAAATAGTTAATTACGTTGTACAGATTAGACAGCGCAATACATTATTTACTAGGGTTCTGAGAAGGAAAACAACAAGGAAGAACTGAAGATAGGAAAAACATTTCCATTTCCTCATATAATCCTTAAGGTTTTGTATTTCAGGTCAATATCACACATATTCTAATATGGCTCTCCTTTTAATATGTAAGTAATCTAAAAGAAATATAATCATTCATTATTATAAAGCATTCCACGATAGATTACTTTTCAAAGCTTTTTGCAATAGACTTTCAGGAACTTCTGGCAAAACAACAGACAAGTTTCTATAGGTTTCACCTGGAGAAATACATGATGCCACATGAAAACAATTAAGCAAGAAACAGAAAAAAATTGCCTAACTAATTTTAAAGAGACAGACTGAAAATGGACTATATACTATACAATCCCAGTCTCAGTGATATAAACAAGTCTCAAAATAGGTCATTCCAGTTGGGGCCTTTAACTGCATGTGTGTCAGAAATAGAGACAACTGTTGAAAAATCCATTTATAAATATTTGAGAATTTTTTTTCAATGGAAAGAACTGTAAGAATAGTCTGCTTTAGAAAGCAGACCTTCCTTCAAGCAGAAAATTACATCCAAAGCAGACTGATCTGGGTGGCATTACCAGCTGATTTGTCGGGAGCCACCGAAGTAAATATCTCATTTCAATTCCATGTTATTTTAGAATGATTTCTAATTTTCTTTCTATTTAAATAGATTCCCTCACTCCTTATATTCTTTCAAAATACAGCCTATTTTTGCACTTAGGTCAGATTGTAGTTAAAAGTAGATGACTGCCACTTAGCGACGTTCCAAAGGAAGAATGTAAAAGAAGAATGGTACCCAATTTCACTGCTTAGGTTTAGGACAAAAGAAAAATTCTTTCAGGACGTGCATAAAAATCCCCAAAGTGTGTCTGAACTGCAGAGCTTTCAGTGGGTTCTCTACAGTATTTTTACATTGCATGTGCGAAAAAAGGGATTGTCCTGCGGTCAGAGGTTTCAATGCCATGATTCCTTCCTAAGGGTAGACATGATAGGACAGTCTAAAGAGCAGACTTAATTTAGTGAACAGAGAAGCAGATTACTTCAGTCGTCCCTCCCCCGCCCCCCCCCCCGGAATGTTATCCCATCAGCAGTTAAAGCATAACATTTGCAATTACTTATTGTACATAGATATACTGTGGGGACAACACGAGTCAATGTTCCCATTAGATGCTACTTCACAGTTATGACAGAATACCACTGGGAATAGCAATAAAATGTTGAGTAACTGATTACTGCTGCAGCCCCGTACAACCTCATCACCCAAACCGAGGAGAGAACCGCAAAAGTGGTAAGCCTTGGGCGAGCCTGTTTAACTAGTTTCACTGCTTGCTCAGTCCAGCGATTAAACGGATTAACACAGAGGTCCGGCGAGATAACAGCAACAACATAGGAAAGTCAGCAGAGGATCAAAAATCCTGCCAAGCAACCTGGTTTCAGCAGCCTGCAGCGAACGGGGCTGCCAAAGCACCGAAGTTGTTCATTAATCTCTCCCCAAGTTACGAGGAACCGAGAGCTGGCAACAGACGTCCCCAAGCAAAGGCAGTGCAAATTCTCCCCGTCCCACGAATTAGTTCGCGCGGTTCCTGATTGAACGGATCCGATTCCCGAGTGATTCGCTCTCGGTGCGCTACAGAGCCGGCGCCAGATCAATGCCCGCTCCTTTAGACACACCGCGCACACGGGCTCACGCTTACCTAGGACACACCAGAGGAAACGCCTTGGGATGAGAGTCCTCTCCAGAGCCATGATTCGAATCGCACTTCGGATCAGTTTCTCCGGAGCCAGGCAATCCGTGACCGCCCCATCGGACTGGCGGCTGCGCCAGGTGGGGGGGCACGCAGCCTGAGCCGAGCCTGCCCCGCAGAGTAATGCAAGGGCACAGCAGCCCAGGGGGACGTGGAAGTGGCTTGGTCCCCGGGGAACACACGACCAACGGACAAGCCGCGGCGCCCGGAGCGGCGGGGACACACGTGGCCAAGCTCCGGTTTGGGATGGGAGGGAGGGTGCGCGGGCAGGCAGGACACGGCCGCCCCGCGGCTAGGGCGCACCGCAGAGCGGCGGCGGGCAGGGAGCCGAGGAGCGCGCGGGGAAGCGCTCGCTCTGTGCTAATACCAAGGGGCGGATCTAAGTTTAGAACAACCTGAGGTTTTATAAATAGTCTGACAGACACTGTCAACTGCGCCAGCGATTTACAACCCAGGCGTGAAATCCGCAGCCTCAGCCTTGGCCCAGGCGCGCCGAGCGCAGGCGGAGAGCAGGGCACTCGGCCGGGAAAAGGAGACCGGCATGGGGCCAGCTAGGCACAAGAACGCCATGGGGAAGGGAAACCTAGCCACGCCGGGGGCGCTGGCTGCCCTTGAGGGATATTTAGGACACTGGCTCTTTGTAAGATGGGGGATGTGATCCTGCTTGTACAGAGCTCCCAGGGGTGATGCAATTTATAAGGTAGCCAGCCTCCTTGGGAACTGGGATAGTGCAACCGCGCCTAGGGGACAGGCCCCGGGGGAGCTGCAGCTTTACAGCTTTTCCACCTGGGGCATTTCCGGGTTTCTAGACAGACACTCATCACCAAGCCCCAGACTTTCAGGATCATCATTTCCCGCACTTTAGCTTTAAAGGCAAAAGCCAAAGGTCCTTTCAGGTTTTGTATCTAGCATACTCAGAGCTAGCCTTACCATGAGGCAAACTGAGGAGGCCGCCTCAGCTACCAGATTGGGGGGGGGGGGGGGGGAGACCCACACCGCTTGGACCCAGAGTGTAGAAAATTATGTCTGCTACTGGTGCATATGTATTCTCTCTGCTCTAGAGTAGAACAGGAAGAAGGCAGAATTGAGACCTTTCAAAGTTTTAGCCTAAGCAAGGGGATGGGGGGCATCATTTGAGCTCCCCACCTCAGGTGCTAAAATGTTGTAGGCCGATCCTGAGTGTACATCCCACACCATCGCTATGATTTTAAGACAGGATGAGAGTTATGGCATGTGCAAGTAACTAGTTTATCAGGATTTGACCACTGCAACTGAATTCTGATTCCTAAAATCATTGGGCCAGAGGGCGCCATCAGGCTTCAAAGTGGTACCCAGCCCTCTGCCTCAGAGTCCTGCATATATCCTGATGGCTAAATCATGCCCATAAACAATTAAGAATTACATACCCTTTGCATTTTCCTAAAAGAGGCTGCCGTAACATGGGGTGTCAATATGGGACGGTATGGTCCTGCAGCTTCGAGTTGAAAGACTGCCAAGTTCTCGTCCAGACCCTGCGAAGCATGTGGCATTTAGGAACAGGTACATGCTGTAAGTCATTTACCCTTTTGTCCTTTCCCTTTTTGTGAAAAATCTATTTTAAACATCACAAAAATGTAATGGCCCCCCAACTGCTAAATGCTGATCAGTGCATTGGTTTTCTCCCCTATTAGAACATTCACAATTATACTTTTAACATTAATTTGCTTAAGAAAGAGCCTCTGTGGTAAATATTTAAACCAAAGACCACCTTGCTTTTAAACAAAAGGATGGGTAAAACAGTGCCACTAAATTATATTCATACATTATAGTGGATTTAATATCCAATACGCTCCTTGGTTTAACTGAAAAGTGTCTACTCTGGCATCAGCTGAAAACTGGGGCTGTTCTTGAGGGTAGGTGGCATTAGAACATTGTGGTAGGACCAAAGGTCTATCTAACCCAACATCCTTGTCTTCTCTCAGTGGCCAGAAGGAACGAACAGAGCAGATAATGATCTATATCACCTATCACCCATTCCCAGCTTCTAGCAAGAGAGATTAGGGACACCATTCCTACCCCTCCTAACAGCCAATGATGAACCTATTCTCTACTAATTTATACAGCTCTTTAAAAAAGCTCTATTGCAGACTTGGCTTTTACATCATCTCTAGCAAAGAATTTCAGAGGCTGACTGGGAATTACAGGAATACTTCCTTTTGTTTGCTTTAAACCCCATTGTCACTTGTTGCTTTTTTTTTTTAACCTTTTCCAATTCCAATATCTCTTTTTTAAGATAGGGCAACCAGATCTGTATGCAGTATTCAAAATATGAGTATACTGTGGATTTATATAGATGCACATATTTCCCACCTTACCTATATCTTTCTTAAAATTCCTAACATTTTGCTTTGACTGTTGTTGCATATTGAGTGTATATTTGCAGAGAACTACCCACAATGATTCCAACATCTTTCTTGAATGGTAATAGCTAATTTAGATCCCATCATTTCATATGTATAGTTGAGATTGTTTTCCAGTGTGCATTTTCTTTGCACTTATCAGCATGGAATTTCATCTGCCATTTTGTGAGATTTCTTTGGAACTCTTCGGTACTCTTCAGCGTTTGTTTTGGACTCAACTGTCTTGAGTAATTTTGTATCATCTGCAAATTTTGACACCCATTTATACTTTTTTCCAGATCATTGGTCCAGACCGCCAAGGTACACCAACATTTACCTACCTCCAGGCTGAAAACTGACCATTTATTCCTATCCATTGTTTCCTATCTTTTAACCAGTTACTGAGTCATGAGAGGACCCTCCCTCTTATCCCAGCTAACTTTACTTCAGAAGCTTTTCGTGACACTGAATATATGCCCACAACACTAGCATGTTCATAGTTTCACTCAATTATGAAAAAGTTAGATGCTTGGAAAGATCTAATTTATTTGGCCAGCAAAATCCTTTGCTCTGCTGCCATCTATTGTCATATTAAGAGACATACTAGCTCTGCACCAGTAAATAAGGTCACACAACACAACCTTACAGCAGTCTCATTTTTGAGACTTCTGAATCTCGTTAGTGCTCCACCTTATAAGGAATTACCACCACCAATTGTTGGGACTCTTATTGAACTTGGGGGAGGAAGGGTATAATTCAATTGAAGCAAAGAGAATCTTTAGATTGACTGCAGTAGGCTTTGGGTCAGACACATACCTGGAAAGGATACAGGCCTATATATACCCCATTACAAGCCAAAGTGCTCTCTCAAGACAGAACTGCTTCATCATCCCAAGGCTGGGGTGCCCAACCTATATGGCCCACCAAAGCATCTCAAAGGCAGGCAGTGTACTCCAACACAATACACTAATGGCTGAGTCGGTATCATTTTTAGATCATTTTAGTTTACGGAAATGTGTAAACAGTATTATAAATATAAACTCTAAATACATACCAAAACATGGACAAACATAAAACGATACACATAACTTTAAATCTTATTAAAATATGTAGAATCTGTTTGGCCCACACAAGTTGTGTTTATGTTTATGTGGACCTCCTGCCTTAGGCTGAAGGAAGACAGCCATTAAGTATAGACATTCCAAAAAAGAATGGAGGAAATAAGAAAAACAATATTGCTGGCCAGGGGAAATGCTAAGGCGGGCAAGCTTCACTCATGAAGATAAGAAGGCTGATAACCCTTTATCCTTTCATTAGGGCACCTGCATTTCCGTAAGTCTTTAGATATGACTGGTACATTACTCCTTCAGTACTAAAACGTGTCCTAAATACTGAATGGATGAGAAGGAGACCTCTTTCCAAAATATTACATCTGATTATACATAAATCTTAACTTATTGTAATTAGTGCCCTTTTAGGATAAAGGACTAAAAAAGATGTTACAATTTATTCATCTATTACCTCCTTCAAAGTTAAGTGGCTTCATCTGCATATTACATGAAGCCCATCCTTATCTGGAAATAGTTTTTAAGGATTAGGTGTTTAGTGGTGGACTACTAGGATATGGCCACACATCAAAGTTATTTCAGGATGCCAGAGGCATCCTGAAATAGCTACCCCACGTCTTCACAAGCCACCCGTTATTTCAAAGTGTTTTTCGAAATAAAGGACGTGCAATTTTGGCATCCCAGTAACCCTCATTCCACAAGGGTTAAGGGATGTCTCGAAATAGCACTTTATTTCGAAATTTGATGCTGTGTAGACAGCAGCAAAATTTCAAAATACAGTAGTCTATTTTGAAATAAACGTGAAATAAGTACACACTTTGTGTAGCGCAAATTGTGTATCTTATTTCGAGGTTAGAGTGCAGTGTAGACATAGTCCTAGTGAGCTAACAAGGCTCAAACCACAGATGGCTCACTAGTAATTAAAAGGCATATTTAAAGGTATGCAAAAATCTCATTGGTGCGGGAGTTAATATTAAGTTCAGTATGTCTTCAAGTGTCTCACAAGTTAACCCTATCCTACTGACTTTAGGAGTAGCTCTAACCTTAGACGTGATAGTGCTAAAATGGCACACATCCAACATATCCAGTATGCCTTATTTATACCTGTTTTTAACCATGCATTTTCACTTCTATTAGCATTGCAGATTCAACCCAGCTACATAAAGTTGGATTATATCCCATAATTATCTATTAAAAATCCAATTACAGGATCAAATCCCACCCTCACTGTAACAATAAGCTTCAGAGGGTAGCCGAGTTAGTCCGTACAGGATAAACTTAAAAAACAACAAATAGTCTGGTAGCACTTTAAAGACTAACAAAACATGTAGATGGTACCATGAGCTTTCGTGGGCACAGCCCACTTCTTCTTCTTTAAAGTCAATGGTGTAACAGAAGACAGGATTTGCCTGCAGAATATCCATTAATAGTGTGAACAGGAAACAATAGCTCTGAGACATGAATTTCAGATTCAGGCTTGAATCTGAAATACTAGCTGTTACAAATAAAACACCTCAATACCAGCTACTGGAGATACACTTTCAATTCCTCAGAGTTAAATAGGATTTAAATAGGAAGTGAGTGGTCTATCTGAATTCAGAATGGCAAAACACCACTGTTATTTTCTAGGGTAAAAAGGTAACAAGCACAGCTTTTATCAAATCTGCATTCCTCTTTGTGTGAACTGCACCATAAATGGAGTATAGTTCTAACATTTTTACAAAACAGTCAAGTGGAATCCAGTGATCTAAGTTATACACCAGCAACTCAGAATTCTAATTATCATACAGTTCAGACCCCAAGAGTGGTCTATCATTACTTTATTAATGTCATTCGCAAAACCAGGAGAACTTAATACAACCTGCAGAGCTAATTTACGGGGAAATCTGTCAGCTTTGATCAACAGATTTATTTTATTAATTAAAATGTAATTTGCTCTGGTTTCTGAATGTTCCATACTAAGATATGAATGTAAACTTGAGCCACACTATGGACTTTTCATTTTCAGAAAAGAACCTGGAGTAGATTTTTTTTTTACATAAAACATTGGCAACTTATTAAACATCCAATACACTAAAGCGGTAGGTGCTTAAATAGCTATTTCCATGCCTAAATCTAAGGGGCACTGAAGAGCCACAAATAGTAGGTGCTTTAGTGATACCCAAACAGAAATAAAATTCCAATATTAAGAAAATCCTGTTTCACTGAAATATGATCGTTTTACTTATATTAGTTAGAACATCAATTATCGAACACTTGAGCCAACTGCTGGAGAAGAACAAAACTGCAGTGAAGTAATAAATGGATCATTTAAGCTCTATGTATATATAGTACATAGAAAGAAATTAGAGTATTAGCCAAGGAGACCAGAGTTCAGTACCCTACACTGCCACATATATTCTGTATGGCCTTGGTCAAACTGCTTAGTCTTTTTCTGCCTTAGTTCCTCCATCTGTAAAATAAAGATAAACAGTATTTCCCCTCCTTGTGAGTGATGATAAATATATTGGAAACTGTGAGATGTTCTGAGGACCATGTAAGTACTTGAGTATAAAAACTACCTACACAAATAATATGACGAATTGTTTGCTTTGGGAGATATGAAAAATGTGATCTTGACATTTTGCATCTCACTGAAGTCCATATATTTTCTATGGATCAAATTATCCACCAAAACCATATACAGTCCCATAGAAATTCATGAAGTTGCAACAGGTGCAAGTACAATAATTTTACCTTGAGCTATAGCAAAGCCTGTGATTTAGAAAACTCTTAAATGACAATCAGCAATTCATCATTAAAAGGATAATTTTAAAAAAACAAAATAGGCAGTTTTGGTAAGAAAAAAATAAAGGTTCACCTTTTGCCACTGAAACCAATGGAAATTTTGCCATTGACTTCAGTGGGAGCTGGCACAAGCTCCTGATGACAAGCAAAGAGTAAAGTTTCCAAATATTGGGAGACCCCCAGATCTACAGTGTAGTGATCAGATGCAAAATAAAGTGATTACCACCTTGTAATTGAAATACTGAAAGGAAACAAGGATTGGTACTTGTATCTTTACATGGCTATACTTGTGAAGAATACTGTGTAATAACCACAATTTAAGAATAAAATCAATCTATTTTTGAAAACTTGAATTAAACAAGGTTGCAGGAAAACATTTTCAAAATTCACCTATAAAGTGGTTTTCAAAATTACACTTGAGTTTAAAGAGGCCAGTGAATCATCAGTATCTAGGTTTTGTGTGAACAAAATGTTGGTAAAATGTACCAAATGGATAACACTCAGCAGTAACAGAAGTCAACAGATAGAGCACACTCAACAAACTTGTCCACACTGTACAAGCAATGCGCCTCATCCAAGACCTGATGGGACCATATCCATGGGTAAGAAAATATTGTAGTTCTATTTCCAGCATTTGTAATTATTAGCCATGATAGAGCGCCATGGAGAGCAGCTTATGGATGTGGACACTTGGGGTGTGCCTAGACTACACCTCTCTGTCGACAGATGTAGATTAGGCACGTCGAAATTGCTAATGAAGCGGGGATTTAAATATCCCACACTTCATTAGCATAAACATGGCCGCCGCTTTTTTTTTTCGAAACGGAGCTTTTTCGAAAAAACCAGCAGTCTAGACACGGATCTGTCAAAAAATAAAGGCTTTTTCGAAAGATCCCTTATCCCTCATAAAATGTGGTTTACAGGATATTTTGAAAAAGGCTTTATTTTTCGATAGATCCGCATCTAGACTGCCTTTTTTCCGAAAAAGCTCAGTTTCGAAAAAAAAAAAAGCGGCGGCCATGTTTATGCTAATGAAGCGCAGAATATTTAAATCCCCACTTCATTAGCAATTTCGACATGCCTAATCTACATCTCTCTGTCAACAGAGAGGTGTAGTCTATACACACCCTTGGAAATGAAGTAAGATAGCCTAGTTACACATGGCCAAAGTGTAACAACTTTTGTTCACTACTGACCGTGGTTGAGTGTAAATAGAGTTCCATTCAATTGTGACAAAGGCACTCAGTACTGAGGATGAGAAAACCCCTGAGCAAGAATTATTCAAGGGTTAACAGGAAAAATACTAATTTTATTTTTTACATATTAAACCCCAAAGTAAAACTTGGAAAGGAAGCTTGCTGTGAAGTGTATACTTCAAGCATGAGTTCCATCTTTCTTCTGTCCCTATGTAGTAAGCAGAACCCTGGGCACTCTTACCAATGGGGTGTATTTATATTTTTACCTGTTTAAGTGCCTAATAGACACTAGATTTTAGACCATATGAGGGAGATTTTGTTATTGCTATTCAGACCCTTAAGTAGACTGATGGGAGTGCAACACTCCAGCAGTGAGAATTGTTTGTTTTTGTTAATCAATTAAAACACCAAAAACAAAACAAAACAAAAAACAAGCAAACACTCATATTGGAGGGAACCTAACACAGAAATGTAGAAGAATTAGAACATTTACAATCTTGGATTCTGGAAACCTGTATTTACATATTTGGGCTTTGTACACATACAGTTCAGTTCACAGACATTGAGAACACATTACCCCAGTTCTATTGAAACCATTCTGCTAATATTCTTTTGTCCACTTTTGGACACTATGTGTAAACAAATAACTTGTACAAAATAAATGTAGACCTTCTAACATGATTTGAATATTCATTTCTCTTTGGTTATTTTGTAATTTCATCTTTCTTGAAATGGGAACTGCAAGCATTCTGACAAACTTTTAGTTCATTTAAACATCTCTAAAGCTTCACCGAGTACATTTTTGTCCTCAGCTAAAGCGTCTTTTGTGACTCTCCATAGCACTTCATACGAAGCTGGGCAGAAAATGGAAATACCTTCCTGTGAAAAAATATTGTCTGACAAAAAATTCAAAATGTCAAAAGCAAAATTTTTCCTCTGAAGGGTTTCAAGAAAAAAAAATGCTTCAGTAGAAATAAACTGGACATTTTAAGTTTTCCCACTGGTCAAATTACCTTGTCAGTTTCACTTCCAGCCCTGCTGCCATACAAGCCTGAGTCTTCAGCCTTCTCCCAATACTCCTACAGGTATGGCTAGGCAGAAAGCCTGTGTGCTCAGCCTCCTAACAACTCCTCAACAGGAGCTAAACAGTTCAACTGCTCAACCTCCTGGCCAAACCCCTCTTCTCCCAGCTTCCAATACAGAAAGATTGCCAAACACGTACCTAACTTTGGGACTATTCACATGCTTAAAGTTCAGCATGTGCTGAAGTATGTTGTAGAAGAAAGATCTAAGTTTATCTACTTTTTTTTTTTTTTTTTTAAACAGATGCTCACCTGCTATAATTTAAATAATGAAGTAGAGCTGGTGAGAAACTTTTAGTCATACTTTTTTGTGGAAAAATGCCATGTACTAATATTTCTGACATATTATGAAATTTGAAGTAAATGTCACAATACTGAAACAAATTATTGGAAAGTCTGTTTTCTGGAGAATTCTAAAATGTTGACATTTCCCTTGAAGTGAAAATTCTGAGTTTTAACAGCTTTATAATGAACTTTTATACTGTATACATTTATACTGTGCTACATGTTGGCAGTATACAAAACCCCCAGTGACATCTTTGAAAAATTTAAAATAGTTTTGAGGTTATAAGAAATAAGGACCATATGCAACACTTACAAACATTTATTTTTAGAAGTCTAAATATGAGTTTGTGAAATCAAAATCTACAACTGATGTTTGTATCATGCTCTTCTGCAAAACAAACACTGGTAACTTGCTGTATGGAAGACCTGCAACATAATATTTGTTTCACACTATAGCGTTACACATAATATTCTGAAAAATACGGTTAGACATTACATCACCTTCCAGGACTGACTACGATACTTAAAAGGTACTTTCTCAATGGATGTTCATCCACAGGAAGCTTAGAAGCACATACTGGAATATTAAACAAACTATTACAAGAGCAAACTCTTCTTAAATTTAATTTTAACTTTTTTCTCATTAATATGCTCTAATAGGATTACAATTTTTACACACGTGTTAGTTCTCAGTGGGGAAAAACCTAATAACCTGGCTGCTCCAGAGCCTCGGTGGCAAAATGCCGTTTTCATTTTATCCAGCTCCCTGGCAACGAAAGTCAAAAACTAGCCACAGATTACTGAGACTACTTTTTCACAAGCAGAAAAAAATCACAACTGAAAGTTCATAAAATATTATTTTGAGAATGCTTATCCATGTGAGCACAACACAATTCAGGACTTTCAAATATTACAAATGTTTTATAAACAAAACTGAAAAATATTTAAAAGTCAAGCACTTTTCCATACTGGTTCTCCTGGTCTTTTCTGTGTCCATGGCTGCAATGCTGTGAAAATAATAACTGTTAGGTATTAGAAATTCTGTAGAACCATTAGCACATTTATAATGTTTAATTTTATTTAGTTTTAAAGTAATAAAGACACCTGTCCAAGGTTCTAGGCACCTTAACTACACAGAAAATAAAATCCTAGGAGCGTTAAAGTAACCATTTCAAAAGGAATTCAACCAGCCAAACATCTAATGAGTTCTTTCCAGTCCTTTACCGTAAAAAGAATCATTCCATCACTCCTCTCCAAAAATCCTATCCAAACAGATGTGGCCACGCTGGGAAAACCCCTCTAGCCAGCCAATCACTTAGAGCTTGTTTTTCTGGTCCATGCCAAGGTGGCTGCCCTGGGAAAACCCCTCTAGATGGCCAATCACACAAAGCTTGTTTTTAGGAGCTTTTACAGGCGCAATCTTGTTTTTGTTTTTTAATGATTCTACCGCCCGTTTGAAGTTAAAGGCTCTGAGGATAATCCGTCAGGAATCCTCTGGAGACTGAAGTGCCTACTTACTCAGGAGGAGTTTTTAACTTCAGTTCCCTGTTCCTATGGATTTTTATTACAACAATAAGCCATTAGATGTCACTTTTGTCTAGAAAAATTTCATAAATGCAGCACCCCATCCATACCTAGTAGTGCTAATGAAGAGTTAACTTTTCTGTTGTGAAATCAGCAGAAATTCTGAAACAACCTGATAGAGCTAGCAATATAACTTGGTAGACATTAAAAATATAAGTGATTATCACACAACTATTCAAATGAAGTTAAAACTTGTCAGCATCAATTTTTTCAGCGCACTATCCACTGGCAATGAAATTCACGTGTGGTATGCTAAGCACAGAGTTATTTACTAAGCTATACATATAGCTAAGTTATACAGCCACACAATTTATTTTCTAGTTCAAAGTGTTTTACTTTCTACACTTGAATACTCACCTAGTTATGCTACTTTTGCTCACATCTGGATGCAGATTTCTCCAAAACAAAGGAAGCCTTTTCCACAATAGTCTTAATAGACAAGCCACTTAGGAATCCTTTATTATTTGTTCTGACTTCCAGTAAAGCATCCACAATGTTGTCGCTAAACATGTAAGATAGAAATAAGTCTTTAACCAAGTGAAGTTATATACACATGTTTTCACCAGTGTTGTCTTCAAGTTGTCATTGTCAAGTCCAAGTCGAGTCTACAGTTCGAGTCTCAAGTCGAGTCTCGAGTCCCTAAAGTCACTTTCGAGTAAAGTCCCAAATCGAGTCTCAAGTCTTAATTTAAAAAATGTCAAGTCACTTTTGTACAAGCCATCAATATCAAGGCATTTTCGGACAATTTTTTCACCAAGTCAATTTAACAAAATTAGCAAGTTTCAAGTCACAAACAATGAACCCGAGTTGGGTCTCAAGTCGAGTCACCTAGGCGACTTAAGTCAGACTCGAGTTCAAGTCGTGGGACTCGAATCAACAACTCTGGTTTTCACAGATTCCACATTTATCATTTAATTTGACTATTCTGAATATTGGATTCTTAAATCAGAGAAGAAAAAACAGATGTTCTTACCTACTAGCCTTGGGATGCAGTTCTTTTAGTTTCTTCATCAATTTGGTAAAGCTGCTCAAGTTCAATGTGTTAGGCGGTATAAAGGTAGCAGATGGATTAGGAGAGAACTGAACAGGTTTTATGCGCAGAGGATTCTCTCTGATACTCTAGAAGCATATTAAAACAAGTGAACATGGAACGTTTAAGTACTGTATGGATCGCTTATCCTAATTGGAAAAAAAATTATTGCTTCTGTTATGTCCCTTTTTTCAAACTATTGAAGCAATTACAGATTTAGTTTAATAGTAATATACCAGGATCAAAACTGATGTTACAATGCAACTAACTAATGTATATCAGAAATATT
The DNA here is from genome assembly GCA_032595735.1 of Pelochelys cantorii. NCBI lineage: Eukaryota > Metazoa > Chordata > Testudines > Trionychidae > Pelochelys > Pelochelys cantorii. The sequence continues at coordinate 72,254,528 of CM064332.1, forward strand.
TACAGAAAGAGTAGGCATGACACAAAAAATTGTTTACACCATATCTTTAAAATATTCTTTTTTTGATTACCATTTTTATGTTTTTTCAAGCGTAACCATGTTAAATTAAGCAAAATCTAGATTGCTCTAGGAACAGTCATTTTTATATTAAATCAAAATAGAATGAGTTTTCAGAGGGTTTGTTTAAATAATCACAATGTTGAGAATGAATAAAGTCAGTGGACAAAGAAAATCTGAAAATGAATTCATCATATAATTTAGGATACAATTTAAACACTTTTTCCACGTGGTCTTCTGCCAAACACAAATGTTTCTTGTGTTTTAATAAATCATAATCCTTTACATTTATACAAACTTACTAAAAATGAAAACTTTTCAATCTAAAAGAAAAACCAAAATAAAATAATAGTTATTCCAAAGATATAGTTATTTGATGAATTTACGTCATTAAAGAAATAAAGGTGGCCATATCAACATTAGGTAGGAGAAGATGGAGAGGTATGTCCCTTTCACAATATACCACAAACACTAATTTCTGAGCACTTTTCACAAGGCAACACTGCTGCAAAATATATTAAGTACAAAGAAAGAATTAACTTAAATTTTTAAAATTCATCATAATCTCTCCCAGGAATAATAATTTACCTGTTGATCTACTGAAAATAAGAAGTGCTCTAATTGATGTCTAGGTGGCTTTAAATCAGAGCTGAGCCTTTTTGAAGATGCCAGAGTAGGGGCAAACACTGTTGAAGAAGCTGAGGGGGGGGCAAGTGCTTTCAAAGAGGCTGAGGTGGTGGAAGGCACTTTCAAAGAGCCGGAGGCAGAACAGGTAGTTCTGGCTTGAATATTTTTTTCAAAATTATCAGTGGCTTGATTTTCACAGTGAAGTGGTCTGGAAATCTTTTGAGAAGCTGGAACTATATTTACTCCTGAAGTTTTTACAAGATGAACATTTATTGCTTTTCCTTTTATTTCTTTTCCATTCATTTCTTCCACAGCCAATTTTGCTTTGCTAGCATTCTTTAAACTCAGAGATGCATATCTAAAATTTAAAAACATGTGCAAGAACTAAGAAAAAACCTTTACTATACAATGTATCAGCTTCCATATGTGGACGATACCTAATCCATTAATTACAAGTGCTTTTGATTATGGTGCAACAACATATTAGGTACAGCTTTTAACTAAACTACGGTATTTTAATCCAGCAAGGACAACATTTTATAATTGGTAATTTCCAGCAACATGTCAACTGTTTTTGGAACTCAGACATTACAAGTTATGTCTTAGATGTAGACTGGCATAATATGTATTGATTTAATTAAAATTCCACTGACATTAAATTTACAAAGAAAAAATGCTTTCCCAAGTGCCACTTACTTTGTCAGTAACAACTCTAATAAAAATAAAATGTACATTAATATGACTGTACCTGTAGTAACTAGAAAACTCACGTATCGAAACCTCCGAAACCTGATACTTCTGGAAATGAGACCTTAAATCAGCCTACAACAGATAGCATAGTTAGGATGTAATACACAACATGAAAGTAATTTACTAGATAAACAAGGTATTATTATTTAAAGGAAGGATATTTTACCTCTGATACTGCAGGACTTAAGCCACCAACATGAATAAAATAATGCTTGTTTGGCTCACTTTTTGAACTCTTCGTCTTTATTTCTGGTAGTATAGAAATATAAAAAATATCAATGCGCTAGTCCTTATTCAATCTACAATAAATTAATGGTAAAAAAGCAAAAATATATGAAGGGTAAACAGTATCTCTAACAATATCAAAGGGATTGAATGGAAAAAATGTGTTTCATGATTAGACTCCTACCAAATTCTTGGTCCATTTTGGTCAAGTTCAAGATCATAGGATTTTTTTTAAAAGTACATTTCATGATTTCAGCTATTTAAATCTGAAATTTCATGGTGCTAATTGTGAGTAGGTGGGCAACTGGAGAGTGATGGTGGCTAGCCAGAAGCTCAGCTCCGAAGGCAGAGCTGCAGCCAGTTGCAGTGCATAAGTAAGGATGGCCTGGATGGTATTGCCTCCCCAGTGAAATCTATATAGTATAGTATAAAAGCATGCAAAAGCCCAGATTTCACAGCAAGAGATCAGATTTCATAGTCCTTGCCATGTTTTTCATGGTTTTGAATTTGGTAGGGCCCTATTTATGATACAATAGGAAAAGGCTGAAACTACATTTGTTTTCACAGTGTTGCCTTAAAATACTACACTGAAAACGATATATTTGACATTTTGTAAAGGGAAACAAGACGACCAGAAGCATTCTTCCATGTACTTCTACAAAATCTGGCAAATGGATTCTAAAGACAGTGCACAGGTTTTAATTTAAAATTGTATGTGTCTAAGCAATTTCCTTAATTCTAACCAACAAGTTCTTTTCCAGGACTCAAAACTAGTCACACCTAATCACAAATTGGTCATCACCTAACCCCTCAAGAAAATCTTAGCACTCTGACAGCTTTCTAAAGGAGGTACTTGTGTCAAACACTGCCCAAGAATGCAAATAAGGGCTTCAAAGTATTGATGTGCTTCAGCTACTCTACATAAAGCATAGCTAGATATTTCAATGGTGTCAAAATGCTGCTTAAGTCCTTTTCTGTTAAATCAGAGTGTCTCAATCTTTTTTGGACTGCAAAATACAAAGTGGCCAAAAATCATTCTGCGAGTCACAATATTCTGCAGTCCACTGAACCTCCATAAGACTGGACCACAGAACACTTTTAGGGTTTGGAGTTTTTTTGAGAATTAGGGATTTAAAAAATGGGTACCTGGAGTTGCTGTCATTAATGGGGTGAGATGCTTATGCTGCTGATGGGAGTTTTGGGGATGTCGGGTAGCTGTTGCTGCTGAATGGTAGCTGTGAGAGAGACTGGTGCTCTGTGGTACAATGGGGAAGGACATTCCTTCCATGTTCCCAGCATTCACCTGCACAAAACTCATAATTCTGGCCAGTGCCACACCAAGGGACTGTGAGGTCAGCCTCAAAGCCTCTTGAAGTACTGACTGCTCCACCCTGGAGCAAAGCCCCATTTAGGTAGGTATGAGGGTGAAGGGCAAGAAAGGGAAAGGTGGCAGCAGCTACAAGGAATAGGAGCAAGTTGATGCTTTCGTCTTATAGCTACTACAGAGTTTCAGGAACCCAGAGATTATTGTTGATTTCACCTAACAGGGTACAGTCCACTAGATTACCCTCTGCAAACCACTTCTGGCACACAGAGTGAAATGACTCAGGACCAGAAAATCCACTGATGTATGTGGTAGTGATGCAGAGACATCAAGCTGAGCTGTGAAACATACTAAGAATCAAATAGACTTGAAATGCTATTAAACAATATTTCCTGTAAGAATAAAGTCATCGAAAAGGCAATGCTATGCAGCTAGATAGTTGGTTGCAGTGACTCAGGGGAGCTCTTCACTGACTGCAATCAGCAAGGTACTAGTTGGAACACTAAGTAGTATCAAAATTCCTTTGCATGAAGGGTATAACCATAGTTGCTGACTCCATAGATGCTCCAGAACTGGAGCACCCATGGAAAAAAAGTTAACAGCCACTGAGAACCAAGCTTTCTCCCCCCCTGCTCCCCACAGTGCAAGAAGATGCAGGATGGAGGCTTGAAGGACGGGGTGGAGGAGACAGGGCCTATGGCAGAGGGGGAAGTAGTAGGGTGGGGGCACAGCCTAGCGCAGGGGGAGTCATGCATGCTGCAGGTAGATAGGAAGTCACTGCCTATGAGTGTAACATGCCTTCTCTCCTCTTATGGAACCCTAAAGGTTTATCCTTTTACTACACCTAGAGTAGTTTCAACCATGCCCTCATGTAAAGGCACAATCTCAAACGTGTGATTCTGTTCTAAATATCTCTGGAGGCGTCAATATTAGAAAAAAATAAGAGAAGACTATTTCCAGCTCTGTGTTAGATGACAAATAAATATTGTTGTGAAAGTGTTGCCCAGAGTGGTAAATTTTACACAATAGCTAGAAGAAAAATGTTTACATTCTTTATAGAAAACTCACTGCAAGAAAGGAAAGAGACGAGTACCAAAAGAATATGAAAAAGTAGCACTTGAAAACCCAGCTAATCCTTTAGAGGAGAAGCAATGTTCAATAAAGCAACATCAATGCCATTCTTACCTAAACCTGCGTACTCAACTCACCTGTCACACTAATGACTTTCTCTAGATTTTCTTGTTCCTTTTCACTCCCCTGAAGTGTTACAATGGCTGATTTTTCAGTAAAGTTTTCTTTAGCATCAAACCAGTCTTCAAACCAGTCTTCATTTATTTCTTGATTTTTACTGCAGTCTGCAAGACAGTTAAAGCAAACAGTTTCATGTACTAAAAATTCCAAAAATTTTGGAAGGATATATACATCAGCAATTATATTTATAAGGCAGAGCTGCCTGCAGAAATGAGCACAAAGCTGGAATTAGGATGCCTTCAGCACTAATCCTGACAATGCCAGTGACTCTCGTCCTCAGGCAAGTGATTTTACCTTTCTGTCTCAGTTTCATCGGTAAGATAGGAATAACTTTTGTATAACATGCACATCATGTTAGTTCCTTTTTCAAAATAGAAAGGTATTAAAATATTCGTTGTTAGATTTTGTACCGGTACACAAAACAGACTTCAGGCTTCTGTAAAATGGAGTATAAAGTAGTTATCACTTACAATTTACAGCATTGTAAAAAGAAAATGGTGTTCAGCAGAGAAGAACCACTGACCATAAATCTGGCTCTGAACAGAGATGGTGAACAGGGTTCTGATAGAGCTACATCAATCAAAATCCAGTCTCAGTTCACCTACCTCTGACTGACATGAGTAGGCAAAAAAACAATGTGTTGTGAAGACTGGATGGTAGTGAACGAAAAGATATGCCCACATACACATATATAGGAATCATCATTATTTATTTGTATAAATGAACCAATGGTGATTCATAATAATCATTTTAAAGGATTTTAAAAATAAATTGTTAATCACACTTGTACTGATTCACTGAAGCTTGATTCTGCACACATCAGAATTTTGCCATTGCTGCACCATTCTGTGTATCAACATGGCACACCAAAAAAAAAAAAAAAAGAGAGACTTTTTTTCATATTAAATTTGAGATAAGAACAGCTGTAGTTCATTTTCTTTCATCACGCTAGGTTTGTCAGTACTCTTAGGATCATTCTATATCAGATGAACCAGTATGAAACTAAGTCTGAGCTTAACCACTTTAATTACTCTTGACTGCACAGTACCAGGCTGGGTTTGTAAACCACAGAAATCTTAAAACAAACTTAAGTAGGATGATCTTTTCCTTTTAGTGAACCCAGTTCAAAGTGCACTGAAAAAAAAAACAGAAAAATGCCTATTGACAACAATGCTTTGGGATCAGATCCAATATAAAAATGTTGAATACTGAGTCAAAGATAGTCATCAAAAGGACTATTTTTTATAAAAGGGCTAATTTTTATACCATGCAATGATTGTTAAAAAACCCACATGAGCTGTAGTTCTGAATGGGAGAAATGTATTACAATCATGCTCAAGTACCTACACAAAATAATTTAATTGTAGTAATGTACTGAGAAGAATGTAGGTAAAATACACAGCTTTCCCTGATCCATTGATTTACAGTATCCTTAAAAGGGAATCATTCTTCTATGGCCTGTATCTAACAGTATTCAAGCTACTATGGTTTGCAATTACATAGAAAATAATGCTTGTGCATGTTTCTATTTCTTAGTTACATTACCCAAAGACTGTATGACTGAAACTGCAGCGTGTAGTTGATTTAACATTAAATGGCCCCTTAAGAAAAGAGCTGTAGAGTATCAATGTGGATATCTTAATCAGATGTTTGGGTTTCAGCAAATCCACAACACAAGTAACAAATACATTATACTGCTCTTACTGAACTTTATTGTCAAATCTTGAATTAGATAAATCTCACTTACCACTTTCTATATCTGGATCTTCATGTTTTATTTCAAGGTTCTTGTTGGAAGGATCATGTTTACTCTGCCTGTTGCCAGTTAAACACATCATTTCAGGAGTAACCTATAAACAGGCTCCCATCAGTTATTTGTTGAGTAACAATACTTTTTTTTGTTTAAAATGTATAATATAATATTTTTCTAAGTCTAACACTACAGATGTATTAATCAGCTATGGAAAAAATTTTGCTCACTAATCTTTGATCAAGATCTCAATTATTTTTGCATTTCAAAAGTGTTATGATGATCCCTTAGTAATGCATTGCACTCTTTTACTAGCACTGAGCTATATACTAAGAAATATCAGTTCTTGGATGGGTGTAAAGATCAAAATTATATTTGTCTATACTACATTAAAATATATGTACATTTTCTTTATTATTAGCTTATAAGCAGGTTCCAAAATAAGTGTTCAGGTAACTCACTGAAAATGGTGTTCTTTTCGGGCTGGAGGAAATTTCACTTTCTTGTTGTTTGGACTTTTCTAATCCTGACTTTTCTGCCTCAGAAACAGAACTAGAAAATAAGATGCAACATTATGTTGAAAATGCTAATAAATTCTAACACAGTTTCCGGATATCCAGTGTAATTTTCAAAATGGAAATAAGTTTGTTTAATCTCTAAACTACTAATTTTTTTCCTTTCTTCAATGTACTAAAAAAAAATGCATAAACATCAACACATCAGGTGTGAAAGATACTAACGTTTAATATTTTAATACAGAGTATATAAAGGAAGAATAATTATACATTTGAAGGTTTTATAAACACACTAGACATTAATAAAAAAAAGCATAAATGTAGCTTGCCTCTGTGCTAGGAATATTTTACCATTTAATTTAATTTAATTTAATTTAATTAACATTTTTAGAAAAATCAGTTAGTAGTTAAAATAAATTATTTGGTAACGTGATACATATTAAAAGAAAAATAACAATTCTACAAAACATTTTAGAGGATTTTTTAGTCATCCACCATAATACTGCCCGTCTTACCTACTTTTATTAATAAAATCACTATCCATTTTACACAGTTTTGCATACTTTTTTATGTAAGCAGCAATTTTTTTAGTTATTTATTTCTACAGTTATATTTTTCATTTTAAGAATATACTGCAAGATATTTAGTTTGACTATATTTAATGTGATTAAGATGTTTAACATGAAAAATCACTCTCAAGGCCTTTCAAGAACATGGCCATCATATCATAAGAAAATATAGACCAGCAGATGGAAGCCACAAATAGCTGCCAAATGCACTCTGATAGAAATCAGAGTGCAACAGTCCTTGGTTCTTCAGGTGAAGCAGGTACTCCAAAAATTGCCCGAAGTGAAGAACACAAAGGGGAAATGCCCTATTCAACTGCCCAGTGGGATAATCTTGTCATTTTTTCAGGTAGATTTGTCTGGTTGAGGGTTTTTGACCCCGAAAGAGTATCTGCTAGACCCCCTCCAAACAGGTCCTTTCTTGAGGGTTCAACCATGCAACACCCATACTGGCAGATGAAGAGATGAGAAGTTGGTGTGCAAGAAATGGCAGTGTCCTTGACACAGTAGGTCTGGCCAGTCCGAAAGGGGTCACAGGGTGGGGAGGACCACTACCAGGCTCACCAGTATGCTGAACCAATAATGGCACAGCCACCCTGGTTCAATCATGATAACCTGGGCCTCATTTCACTTGATCTTTACCAGAACCTTGCTGATGAGAGGGATCAGAAGAAAGGAGTCCACTGCTATCTGGGATAGCCAGCAAGGAGCAAGCTGGGCTACACTGCTCAGTATGAGCAGGAGCCAGAGAACCTGATTGGGGGGTGAAGAGATGCCCAAGGCAGGGCCAAGGTATCCCCCAGATTTGTCTTTTCCCTTGCAGGAAACTAGAGACTTTCCTCTCCCCATCTTCCTTGGCTTTTTGGATGGTGGGACTGGTGCTGGCTTATAGATAGTACTGGCAGGGGGGATGTACACTGAAGTCACAGTGCTCAGTGTCAAATCGGAGCGCTGCTCCGGCATCAGGGTGAGGGCACACCCCATAAGGAGCGTTTTTAAAGAAATCTCCTGTGCCTCCTTCCTTGCAGCAATCACAGGGCTTTGGGACTGCGGCATGCCCTGTCCCAAGGCAAAGTCGATTCAAGACCTATTAACTCTCTAATTATCCCAGACGGAACTAGAACTAGAGGGAAACAAACCAAATACAACAAAGAACTTGAAGAAAGAGTTCGAACGAACAAAAAGAAACAGTACTAGCTGAAGCAGCACAGTTCCAGCACCATCACTGGCAGCAAGAAGGAATTGAGGGTGGGGGTAACCAGCAATACTCCGTATACAATGGCATGTGCACGCCACTCCAGTGGGTGCCAGAAGCGCTCCCCTACAGATACTGATAAGGGAGAAATCTTCTGGTACCAATGCTTGTGGAGAGCACACACACTTAAGCTGAACAGACATAAGCAATCAATAAAAGAAGAATATTACTGATGAAAATATGCCACGCAGAAATAATACAGCTTGAACAACCCAGATGGAAACTGAATAATGAGTGCTAGGAAATATACTTATTTGCAAACTCAGAAAATCTAAAGTGAAGATCATGGAGATACACATATAGAACTCTACAATACCACTTACATACAATAACTTTGCAGAGTAAAACCTCACTCTAAACATAAGATCACACTGCCCAAAGTGCCAACTTACTTTTTCAGCTAAACAGAGCTGAAATAACGAGTGAAGTTCTAACACACACACACACACACACACACACACTTTTACACAATTTATTTTGCTCTCACTTCTGACCTCTATCTTAATCTGATTATATAAACAAAAAATGTAATTACTTACTTATAAAGAAGATCCTCTTTCATTAACTGTCAAGAAAAAAAATTTCCCTTAATTTTTCAATAAAAGATTTATATTTAAAGTCAAAAAGTAACAACAATAAAAAAATCTACTGTACCTTCGAAGGAACATAAGAAGAAAAGATTGAGAGCAATTTTGATTCTACTGATAATGGAGGCAGCGAATCCAACGGCATCCCCATTACTAACTTTTCTCTCATGCTCTCATACCTAGCCTTCAGATCATCAAAAACAGACAACAGAGATGAACCTAGTTCAGTCTTGGCAAGGTCACTTTCAAAATTCCTGAAAACATATAAAAGAACACTTAAAATACGTAGTAGGACATTCCTGTTACATTATTGCTTCCATAAGGATAAAAAATATTTTATGGTGCCTCAAGATTTGTAATGTCCCAGCACCTTCCCCACCACATGCCAATAAATCTATTCTTTCTGACAAATATTAGCATAGACCACCTTGGTCTTCTGTGATCTCTAATGCAGTTTTCTTTGGGGAATTATTTCAGGATTTTTTTTTCTATAGAGGATTCTTGCATCAAAGTATTACTGGAGTTCTTCACTTGGCTCTTTGAAACAATGCTTATGTGTATTATTTAAAAGTCTTAATAAAAATACATTTAAAATACAGTAGGGCAATTTGTTTCTTATTTGTAATTTTATCTTTTCATTAATTACAGTCAGGGGCTGACAGCTAGGACCTTGCTGGCAGCAGAGACTGCAGCACAGGATCCAAGGACTTACCCCTGCACTCTCACCCCTCTGCCCCTACATTCCCGGGTAAAACGTTTAACTGTATAACCAACAGATTTCTGATCTGTTAGTTATTTTTGTATATTTTTTACATCCCTACTAGAGAGACGTGGTGCCTGCAATACAAGAGAGCCACAGTTCCAACAGCTCTCACTGGTGATCAGAAGGAGCTGAGGGGCAGTCGGGTTGGCAGGGTCATATATAATGTGCCGCACGATTACGCTGATAACTATTCTCTGGGAATGGTTATCCAATGAGTTATGCGCCTACTTTATAGTAGCTCCATTGAGGTTATATTTCCTTACATCTATCACTTCCCTCCTACCCACAAGGCTTGTTATCCTATCACAGAAATCTATCAGGTTGGTTTGACATGTTTGGGTTTTTTTTGCTGTTATTTATCACCTTATCACTTTCTAGATGTTTGTAAATGGATTCCTTATTTATTTGCTCTATTATCTTTCCTGATACAGAAGTTAAGCTGACTGGTCTGTAATTCCCTGGAATGGAATCATGGGTTCAGTTCCAAGTTCTGAAGAGGAAGTGTAATTTAGTGGTAATAAACTCTCTTGTCTGTGTTGCAGCCTCACCCCAGCCTGTCTACCCTTCTTACTTCTTATCAAACCACTCCCAGGCTCCTTACCGTGATCCCATGTATCTTTTCTTCTCACACCTCTGCTCAGTACGGGCATGCTCCTATTCATTCTTCCAGCTCCTTTCTCTATCTCACTTGGCTTCTATTTCCCTGTGCCTCTCTTTCCTACGTTGGCCCTCACCCTCTGGCATCTGAATCAGGTTGCTTCCTACTTCTCTGTGCTCTCTGGGCACCAACAGTGGTACAATGAAAGCACAAAAGACTATTTTCCTATTCTAAGTTCCAATACTTGGCACCACCTTTGTTCTTGGAAACAAGTGAGCTGATTTAGCCGAAATTTTCAAAGCACACACATACACAGAGCTAGATATGGAAAATTTCAGGCTCAATGGTTGAAGCATGACAAAGTGCTAAGCAACTAAAAACCGGATCTACTAACGGAAAGAGTCAGGTAATCTCTACTAAATGCATCACTACCTGCTCTACCTATCATAAAACAGTCCTATTCAGCAACTAATGCCCTCCAATAGTACATAAACAGAACACAAAAGACAATAAAGGCTTTGTTATCCAACATGTTGGGGGATTGGGGATGTCGGTAAGTCAAAAATTCTAGTTAACTAGAAGGAAGGGAGTTCAAACAAACGCATATGTAGAAGAATGCATACTGTATTTTTCATAGCAATGACTAATATTAATCAGATTTGGAATATGTTAACTTCACAGGATATTATCAAATAACTACCAGGCATTTGGTTGACACTCAAATGAATTTTAGGAAAGCATTTGCTGCTGCTATATTTAGTTTTACAACCAGTTGGATTTCTCAAATTACATACTATTGAAAAATATCACATATCTCTTTTATTCAAGAGAAATAAAATTAATTCATGCCTGTTAAAACATTCTCTTTCGTCCATAACAAGTCTGTAAACCTTCCAGCAGTGCTGATGACACATCCAATAGTGAATTCTTAGAAGCTGCAATTCTGCTTTTATAGCTCTCTGCTGCATCATCCTACAACAGTTTAATGAATAATTCTTCTCAGTTTCTTTGCGAAGATGCAGCATCCTTTAAAAGGAAAATATATTATTGAATTAAGTGAGAAAATATTTCTTAATTTATGCAAAAAATGAGGAGTCCTGTGGCACCTTAAATTAAAACACACACATTTATTTGGGCATAAGCTTTCATGGGCTGGAACCATTTCATCAGATGCAAGAAGTGGAAACCACTGTTTGGCAGGTATATATACACACATGCAAACATTGGTGTGTTATACTATTATGCTGAGGACAAATGCTAATGAGGTCAATTCAATCAGGCCCTTTCCCAACAGTTGATGAGGTGTCACAGGACCTAACTACATCAGCTCCGCCACCAGGGGTTCATTCAGCTGCACATCTACTAATGTGACATATTCCATCATGTGCCAACAATGCCCCTCTGCCATGTACACTGGCCAAACAGGACTGTCTCTCTGCAAAGAATAAATGGACACAAATCAGACATCAAGAACAATAACATTCAAAAACCAGTAGGAGAGCACTTCCATCTCCCTGGACACTCAGTAACAGAGTTGAAAGTTGCCATACTGCAGCAAAAAAACTTCAAAAACAAACTTTAGCGTGAAACTGCAAAGCTGAAATTCATATGCAAACTTAACACTATCAGACTGGGTCTGAACAGAAACTGGGAGTTGTTAGCTCACTACAAAAAGTAATTTTCCCTCCTTTGGTATTGACAATTTCTCATCAACTGTTAGGAATGGGCCACATCTGCCCTGACTGAATTCACCTCAGAATCATAGAATGATAGACTCCTAGGGCCGGCAGAGACCTCAGGAGGGCATCGAGTCCAGCCCCCTGCCCAAAGCAGGACCAAGCCCGACTAAATCACCCCAGCCAGGGCTTTGTCAAGCTGCGACTTAAAAACCTCTAGGGATGGAGATTCCACCCCCTCCGTAGGTAACCCATTCCAGTGCTTCCCCACCCTCCTAGGGAAATAGCTTTTCCTAATATCCAACCTAGACCTCCCCCACTGTAACTCGAGACCATTGCTCCTTGTTCTGCCATCCCTCACTACTGAGAACAGCCTCTCTCCTTCCTCTTGGAACCTCCCTTCAGGAAATTGAAGGCTGCTATCAAATCCCCCCTCACTCTTCGCTTCTGCAGACCAAACAAGCCTAAATCCCTCCGCCTCTCCTTGTAGGGTCATGTGCTCCATCTCCCTAATCATTTTGGTTGCCCCCTACTGGACCCTTTCCAATGCATCCACATCCTTTCTATAGTGGAGGGCCCAGAACTGGATGTAATACTCCAGATGTGGCCTCACCAGGGCCAAATAAAGAGGAATAACAACTTCTCTAGAGCTGCTGGAAATGCTCCTCTTAATGCAACCTAATATGCCATAACAATAGTACCTTGTTAGTACTGTTCTTGCCACACTCAAGTTTCCATTTCATGCATCTGACAAAGTATGTTCCAGCCCCTGAGAGCTTATGCCCAAGTAAATTCATTAGTCTTTAAGGTACCACAGAACTTCTTATTTTTGCTGAAACAGACTAACGTGATTACCCCCTTGAATCTTAATTTATGGGGCACATCTTGACAGTTGTACAACTTGTAGCCGATTTTTCTAACTACATTTTAGGAGGAAAACCTGAAACTTAAAATCAGTTCCTATTCTCTGCTAGCCAAAAAAGGAAAAACAGTACTCTGCAGTAACAGGCATGGCGACTTTCACATTATAGTAATCTCAAACTGAGGAGAGGAAATGGCAATAGCACTCTAGTCATCTTTATCCAGGAAGTGCATTTCATAAAAATGAAATGACTCTCAGTGACTCTGTTAATCTTCAGTGCAAGCACTAATAAGTTATTTTCCTTGCATTCTTAATTTGCTAAGTCTGAGATAAAATCTCAAAACCATTAAGTAAATTCTGTATTTATCACTGAGCATCCATAAATACAATTTGCAACATACCTGTCAGGATTTTCTCTTAAGTCTCTGGTACTTAACTTATTTTCCAACTCCAAAGGGTCCTAGAAAAACAATTGTTTAAACGAAAATAATTATGCATTGCATTTACTGACATCAAAAGAGTTACAAATATAATTATTTTGTTTTTAAAACTGAGGTTACGTCTACACTGCAGTATCCCGGAGGTATCCTGAAATAGCTATTCCACGTCTTTTGAGCGCGTCCGTTATTTCAAAATATAACAGGCTTGCTATTCCGATGTCCCTGTAAACCTCATTCCACGAGGAGAAAGGGACATTTCAGAAGAGTGATTTATTTCAAAATAAGCGCTGTGTAGACAGTGCCAAATTTTGAAATAAGCTATTTCGAAATTAACTTGAAATAAGCTACGCGATTTGAGCTAGTTTACTTCAAGCTCCGTGTGCAGTGTAGACATGCCCTGAGTTTATTTTGAACTGCTTAATGAGCTCAACATTACCTTAATTTGTGAGTTCCATTCAGTAGTTTCACTGTAGATACAATTTTCCCATGTCTCAGCAAGCCACGAGGCAATCTGTTCCATATTGCCACCCACACATGACAAATCTGTATTGCAGGCAATACTTCTACGAGTCTCATCCTGCCACTCTTCAGACCTGGTGTGGTTCAACATTGTTAACGTTGTGTTGTTTGCTTTAGATGCCACAGATGCATTAGCACTAGTAGCTCTGCTTGTAGTGAAACAAGCCCTAAAATCAGAACTCACATCAACAGTCTGGTTAACTGTAACTTTATAATTACTTATACCATTATTCAAGCATGAGAGAGACTTGCTTTCTGAGTTAGGAAAATCTACTTGGTATCCAGTACTATCACCAGCATACTTATCTATAACTTCCACACAAGGCAAATAACTATCTTTCATTGGAACGCTGGTGAGTGCAAAAGAAAAATCTGTTGTTGTTTCAACAGTCGTCTGGCTGCAATCATGACAGTCTGAATTAAATGCAGACAAATACGATTCTTCACAACTATAGGAACTTGAATCATCTACATTTTTTTTGGAAAACTGTGTTACCGTTGCAAAAGATCTTTCCCATGGCAATACACAAGTACTTCCAGGCTTCTGCAACATGCTGTTAGTGCTGTGACCATCTCCCATTTGAAACACTTTTTTTATAGCCATTTGTGATGACTGTGCAACATTATAAAAAGACACAGCGTCTATCTTTTGTTGATTTTCTGAACTGCTCGCGGAGAGTGGTTTTTGATAAGTCCTTTCTGCGTTCACAACACTATCACTTTCAAATGAATTTTCACCAAGTACACTATGATACGTATCATCAGTTTGTTCCTCCTCATGATTTTCACATTTCAGGCTTTCGTAATCCATGAGTGATATGCAGCCCTGAGATGTTTTTGAGAATTCTGGTATAGCTGCTTTATTATAAAACTCACTGACTACACTGTGATCTGAGGGGAAAGAACCATCACTTAATTTGCTAACAGGATTTTGCCCACCTACGGTTTCGTCACATATAACTTCATCAACTGAATCTACCAGTTTCAGAACTTCTGACGCTTGTGTTCTTAGAGCATTCACCTGCTCACAAGGCACACATGAGGGATGCTGACCAGAATAATCTTGCTCTTCAGCGCTTTGATACTCTAGTTGAGAATCTTCATCGGGGTCACTCCTGTGCCCGTCACCAGGCTGTTGGTAACTGAAACGTGCATTGCTGCACATCCTTCCCAGCGTAGCAGTTTCGCCTTTGCCTTGGCACCCTTTGGTAGCGGGCTCTCTTTTTCTGTGGCAAGTTTCAAGTTCCGCACCCAGGGATGAACGGAGAGAAGTGAAAGGTGAACCTGGAAGCTTCAAGTCGGGGGCTCCTGGGGAACAGGCCCCGGCTGAGCCAGAGCAGTGGAGACCTCGGGCAGGGTGCCCAGCTGTGTCAGACGTGCCGACTGCACAGGCTGGCTGGGGCAGACGCTTTCGCCCGGCCGCTGTTGCCTGGCTCGGTGCGCCACGGCCCGAGTACGCCACTCGCGGCCCGTCGCTCGCAAGGCACCGCCCCCGCCCTGCAGCCGGGGGCTCGGGTCACCGCCGGGCTCACACCACGCAGAGCCGTCCCAGCGGCGCAAGAGAACACGCCAAGGGCCGCGCAGCGCTCCGCTCCCTCTGGCCCCCCGCGAGCGGCAAGCGGCTGCCCCGGCGGACCTGAGGCCGGGAAGGGCGGACAAGCGGCGGTTGGGCGCGCGCTGCTCCGCCAACCGGCCCCCCGCGCGCGGCAGCCGCCCCCCCCCCCCCCTCATTGGCTGGCCGCCAGAGGGCTCGGCCGCCTGATTGGCCAGCCCCGCAAAGCGGCGGGAGGAGCGGGCCGCCGAGCGAGCGGCCGCTCCCAGCACGCGCCGGGCTGGAGGGGAGGCGGCTCGCGGGGCAGGAGGAGCCGCTGCGCCTCCGCGCGCCAGGGCTGCCGAGCTGCACGTGATCCGCCCCCCCCCCCCAGCCACGAGTCCCTCTGTGCAAATGGTGGCCCTGCTCCTCCCATGACTCTGGGCCCGGGGCACGTGCGTCCCTCAGCCCCTGGGACAGGCACCAAGCTCGGGCAGCAGGGCTGCCGTGGCTCGGTTCCAGCAGCTGGCTGAGATGGAGGGAACGATGCCCAGCGAGGACCATGGCACGGGGGGAGGGAGGGGGGGCAAGCCCTGCATTTGTCAGTAGGGTTTTAAAGCACCCTGTGCATAGGAAGAGGCAGACACTTGCGTGGCCCCACGGGATGCGGTACCCAGATTTTGGTAAATAACTTACCTCCCTCGGACCCTTTTGGATGAGAAGTTAGGGGTGGCTTCCATTGGGCATGGAGGAAGTGAGTCTCCTGGGGACACTACAGCACGCGACCAATGCAATTCAGCCTGCAGAACCGATGCTCCTGTAGTTCCGGGTATCTCCCCAGCTCAAGCTTGTAACTGTGCCTCATTGTAGGGTGATGAGCAAGCCTCCTATAAAGGCCTGGACCTTTTCGGCAAACCACTTTATAGCAAGTTTGAGCTCTGTTCAAAATTCAAGCCGCAATTCTCACTGCAGTGGTCTGTAGGAAAGTTAGATGTTTTTATATTTACATTCAGAGAGAGAAATGCTTCATTACACCTTTTAATTTACATTGAATTCATCTGACGAAAGGGTTTGCCTACAAAAGCTTACATCCTAACGTGTTAGTACTAAGGTGCCAGGGACTCAGTGTTTTTGCAGCTACATACTAATGCTGCTATCCCTCTGGGATTCATGCTACTGTAATTGTATCTGGTTAAAGGAGGAAAAAGACCTTTTGCCAACAGTCTCATTTAAAAAGCCTAAATTTTCCAATGCAGACATCAGGATAGAACACTACCATAAAAATACCTAAATAAATAATATTGATTTGTGCATATGAATCTCCAGTCCAGTTCGGGTCTCCATAAGCTTGTTTTTCTTAACAGAACAACTGATTTAAAAAACCAATTAGGTTAATACATGCCATGGCTTTTTTAATACCATCAAATTAAACATTTCAAAACAAATCAAAAGACAGCAAATTTAAATACAATTATTGGAACATTGATTGTGATTCTGTAAGGAGCTGCCACATAGCATCCTAAAGAAGTCAGCTGGGCTGTATCTACACCGCAGGTGGGAATACATGTGCCAATATAGGCAGGCAGACAGACTCACACTAGCTCAGTTGGAGCTAGCATGCTAAAAATAAGTGCGGATGTTGCTCTTCTGATGAAGTCTCAGGCCTGACACCCAAGCTCAGACAGAAATTCAGGTGGGTGTAAGAGCCTGAGCTACTGCCAAAGCCACATATTCATACTGCTATTTTTAGCCCGCTAATTCCAGTAAGTATGTCTATCTGGGTTAGGAGGTTTACTTCCAGCTGCTGTGTAGACATTCCCTTAAACTTCCAAGCAGATGCACTGGCTTCTCTGCAACTGAAACCAATATTGTTACCATCATTTAAAGCCCTGTTAGTGTGCAGAGGAAAAAAAAAAACATTAATGTGCTACAACTAGGGATGTGACCAGCCAAATAGTCGACTATCCCGTATGCTTATCAGGTAGTCGAGTGACTACTCAACTAGTTGCTTTCCTCCCCACTTGCTGCCTCTATTAGAGGCAGCAAGAGATGGGGAGCAGAAGCTGGTGCTAGGGGAGTGGGGGACCAGGTGCGAGCCAGGAATCAGCTGTCCCAGCTCTCTCTCAATCCCAAACACTGTGCCTCTGCATTTAAGTGTTGTAAGAGCCACATCACAGCAGTTCCTGATCAATGCAAGTATTAGTTTTAATTTTTTGGCCCAGCATTTGTTACCAATTTTTCTCCTGATATTTGAGACAAGACAGTATTTTACCACAACCACAAGAAGAAATGCCAAACGATAATCACCCATCTTAACCCCTTAATAAAATACTATGGTATGTTTTATAAAAGCTTCAATGTATTTTGTAGTTACTAGAGGTTCTGTGCACCAGAAATTATAAAAAGTCACAAAATTTCAAGTCTGGCTTCTACATCTAGATTGTGGTATTCAGCAAGAAATCTGGCTCAGCATCTGAAGACTCTGGTCATAAGAGCGCAGTTGGAAATGGAGATTCCATTTAAAGCTCTATATCTGATTGACAAGGGCAAAAATTATGATCTATATATAACCCTGCCTCAGATTAGGGATGTGAACAGGTAACGGGTACTAGTTAATCAGTGCCCACGAGCAGCCCGTGGCCTATGGGGGTGCCCCACAAGCTGGGGGGCTGCTTCAGCTGGCAAGCTCCCAATCCCAGTGCTGGAATCCTGCTTAGTCAGTTAACTGATTAAGTGTTAGATTAACCTAAAGTTTAACCAGTTAACTGATTAACTAGGATTTTAATCCCTACCTCAGACGGCCTCATGAGCCATTGCAGCCCTACATTTATTTCTATGATTTCTCTAGACACACAGAAGCCTCATCCTAACTCCCTCTTCAAAAACACTGATTTACTCATTCCTCAATGGATGCATATATTCATTCCGGTGGAAGGAAGAGTGTGTTTCCCTGGCTAGAGAAGGAACACTCAATTAACATTTCTCTCTTATTAAGGTAATGAGCCGTAGAGATCACAATAGTTCTGCAATGGACCAGAAAAGCAACAGTAATGTGTGGACCAAAAACCCAAAGCTGAGGTTTAGGAGAAATTTGGCCTCTTGACCCTGAATTTGGCTCAGTGGGTGGGCAGGCAACAGAAGTGAAGGGAGTCTAGAACGGTCACATTAATGGAAAATTAGTTGTTGTAAAGATACCTAATCTTATATCTGGAACAAAGTGTGGGGGGGATTTAGATAATAATAGTTCCTTATGTATTAAAAGTTTTTGTCTAGGTGGAGAACAAATTGCTGGGCTTTATTTCTAAGATAACTGCTGTTCTGCCCTAAATTCAACACTATAAATCTTTTCCAATGAAGCAGAGCTGTAATGCTAGTTGTGAGTCACTAGACTGTAACCTACCTAGGATATTTTAATTGGTTATGTATTCTTTTTTGAAGAGAAAGTGGAAAATTGTTTTTTTAGAAGACCCAAGGAACAGTTTTGCAATTGCTGAGCTTGTAGAAAAAAAGTGTATGTAGTAATGTACTCTAAAATAAAGTAAAGTGCTCCTTTACTTCTCAGCTACTTCATGATTAGACTGGTAGATCTTCTGTAGAAATGCAGATTCCTAACCGTTCAAGTACCGATAGGCGATTTCTGATACAGAAGAACCCTTCACACATTTGTTGAAACCAATGACATTTGCTTTGACAACTTAAATGAAGTGACATAAGTGCAATCCACCCTTTTTAAAACATGGCCTTACTCTGGTTTATTTATGCAACTTTACATACTTTAAAAGAAGTAGTTTACTTCAACTCCAAATATAGGGATTAAATAATACACATGAAAAGCTGTAATTCAGTGAAGCTATTGCCTAATTCACCCTGAAATCAAATAGTCTTATGATTGAACTGGTGCAAAAAACCTTCCAAACACCTTCATTTTATTGGCAAAGTCATTTAAGGTCACTTTTGCTTCCAAGACCATCATCTTCCATGGTTTCCACTCAAGGCATTTTGCTTTGTAATGGCTTGTGGTTCCACAGTGTTTTGTTAATGAACAGCCTATGAATATACTACTGTAGTCACTAAATTGCAAATACTGCCATGTGAAGTCCAAAAATTACAGCTTTTTTACCCCTAAATTCAAGCAAGACAAAATTCAAGTCCTCGTTTCACCTTTAACACCATTTTAAATGGCAAAAACGGCTGCTGTGCCTTTCAGGATGAAGAACTAACACGATGCCCAATGTGCTTGTTAAACAGTATACAGGTATTGCAAATGTACCAAAAGTACGGTGTGGAAGGGCATCTACAGGCACAGCCATTTGGGTCAGCTACTCCTATACAGATAGTGCAGCAGGATTGAATCTGCGTAGAGAAAACCACAACTTGGTGGCATATAGCAAATGAGTTCATGTGTTTGGGGTTTTTTTTTTTTGTTCTCAGAAGGCATGATGAGAAAGCATCCCAAACAGCAAAAAGACAAGCATCTCCAATGTTGTTCTCCTTCCATCAAGCTGTAGTTTTCAGTGATAGCTGGCTATTATTGCTGAGACAGTAAAGCACTTCGATTGGCCTTCATCTTCTCCAGCCGTTTCACTAGATGGCCATTGCTCACTTCAAGCTCTTCAGTTTTATCCAATGCTGAGCGAAGCTGAAATGAAGAAGCAAAGGAAAAAACCATCATTAACTTTTGAAATGGCTTTCTTTCCCCAAAGAATGTTGCTTTGGTGTTTTACCAATCAAGACATGTCAAAGTTGCCTAGGTGGCCTATCTTCTGTGTCCTTTACTGTTGATTATGTGTATGGTGGTTAAAAAAGGAAACGTCCTACTGAGTTCTCATTTATACATCCCAATAGAGTAAAAAATTTGTAAGTACAAAACTAGAAGTTATAATTGACAACTGATTCATAATGAAGTTAGATAAAAGACACGAATGGCAACACTTGTAACTGTTTTTATAGTACAAAACACAAATGATTCAAGTCTTATGACTGCTGACTCAAATAAGCATACAGATTTGACACTCATAAATGACTAAATGGCACTGTCATTGAAGTAGAATTGTACTGAAGGAATGACCCTGGGACATGAGAGCTACAGTTTGTGGTCAATAGTACCAAGGCTGACATAAGTCAGAGAGAGGTATGTTGCATTAAGGATGATGTTTCCTGAGAGTCAGTTACAGTTATCAGTTCAGGGGGAAGTGTGCTATTGTTCATTGTCATAGGTGCGTTGGCATTAACCAGATCTAAGAGGGCTAAGGTTCTAGCCAAATCTGTCAACATGACTAACAGGAACAATGCAAAAAAGTAGCCATTTACATGTCAGTAACCCAAGAACAATGGCAAATATTGTAATAAAAGCTTTCAGCGATATGCCGCCTTCTTCTCTATGGAATCTGGATTGCTTGTCTATAATGTAAGTCTGACATATGCATTACCTCTCTTTGGAGTTTCCGTTTCTCAGCTTTCAGTTCATCTTCTATTTTTTCAGCATTTTCAGCAGCACATTTATATCGAGCTACCTGACCCTCCAACCGTATTACCTAAGGTTAAAAAGCAAGTATACCATTAAGAACTGTGTACAGGTAAAATAACTTCTAACTCCAGGTTGTCTGTCCCTGTTGTCCATGAAATGTTTCAATGTATTACAAAATGTAACTTACCTACACTGAAAGTTAAACAGGACAAACTTCTACAACTAGTGGCTGGTATGATTTAGTTGGGGTTGGTCCTGCTTTGAGCAGGGGGTTGGACTAGATGACTTCCTGAGGTCTTCTCTAACCCTAAATTTCTATGATTTTATGACTAAATAGCACCAGTCTTTTCTCTCTGAAGAACAACTGTATTGCTGACTTATGCAGGACAAAAGGTATAATGAGCAGTGACACCCAACTCTATAATCCATGACTCATACACCCCACAATTTGCTTCCAGCCCGTAAAGAACTACAGGAATCTTGATATAACCACAGTCTCAAGTGCATTCTCAGTGGCTCCCAACCTTTTTAAGCATACAGACCCCTTTTCAATCTATTAACGTTTTACTGACCCCGCTCCAAACAATATATCCTGCATATCCCTCAGCCTGCGCTGATTCCCGAGCTGTGTGTCTCAGCCCACTCGGGAAGCAGCATGGACTGAGACACGTGCTGGCTGCGAGAGGCTCCATACATTTATTTTAATTTCTATTTTAAACTTTCTGCATACCCCCTACAGTACCGTCCGCAGACCACCAGCTGGGAACCACTGTTGTATTTTTAAATGGTGTTAATACAGATCCTTGAAGTTGATTGTTGTTTTGAACTCTACATAGAATTCTTTACATTTTTTTATATGTAAACAAACGTATTTCCAGTAGGGATGTGAATATTTAACTGTGTAAACAGTTAACTGATAAGCACAGGCTTATCAATTAACATTCATGGTTGTATGCAGGCTCCTGCTCCACTCCTGGGGAGCTGGCTGCCACCCCGCACTGCTGATTCTGTATCAGAGGCAGCAGTGCCAGGGCAGCAGCCAACTCCCCCGGAGCAGGACAGCAGGTGGGAGCTGGTATGCATGAGGAGCTGGCTTAAAGGATGGCTCACCACATAAACTGGCTCCCTGAGAGCTACCTGCCACCCCATGCTGCTGCCTCTGATACAGCAGGGAGGCAGGTGAGAGTGGATATGCACGGAGAGCCAACTTTTATGCAGGCTTACTGCCTTTACTCCTGGGAGGAATTCTGCACCACAGCGCAAAACAGAATTTGTGCAGAACTTAATTTTTTTCCTCACAGAGTCTGCACTACACAAAGCTGCTGGACCGCTCAGAGCCTGGCTCCCCAGCTTGCAAACAGAGCTGGAGGGAAAGGAGAGCGGGGGAGTCCCCAGCATGCCCTGAAGGAAGGAGGGGTGTGCTGGACATTACATATAAGCCTATGACTCACTATTATGCTGTTTTCCTCCTCTGGATCCCTGGGCTCTGGGGTGCGGGCGTATCTGGCCCCCGTGGCTGGGTTTTGTGGGGAGTGGGTGTGGATCTCTCTGCTGGGAGGCCCTGCGCAGCTCCTCCAGCACTCTTCAAATGCTCTGTCCCAGTACAGGACACTTCTAGCATCTCCAACTGTCCCCCTCCAGCTCTACCTCCCACTCTCCTCAGCAGTATCTTCTACTTGGGAACCTCTATATGTAACCCTACTGGAGCAGGGAGAAAAAGTGACAAACTAAAACCAAAGGGCTGGGGTCTTCTCCCAAGATGTGTGACCCTCTCAGACTGAGGCACCATAAAAAGCATAACAGAAAACCAGGAACGAGGTTGCTGTAGGGATTTCTTTACCTCTCCAGTCCTGGGGGAAATCTTTTGTTGTTGCCTGTATTACGGACATATTTGCTGACAGATCGTATTTTGGTAATTTATTTCAAAATGTCTGAAACTGGCCTGACTCTATTGTGTTATTTTTCACAAACATGTAGAATTTTAAAATACTCTATGCAGAAATTTTTTGGGGGGTGCAGAACTGCCCCAGGAGTATACTTCAATGCAACTTGAACGTTTTAGTTCTTAACTGATCATTCTCTCTCCATGCGCAAACTTACATTCTGCTCCAAAGCAGTTATCTCTTGTTCAGACTTTGCAAGTTTAAATTTGAGGTCGCTGATCTGCCTGTTGGCATCTCCTAAAAAAAAAAGTTAAAAATCTTATCAGAAACACAGGCACAACTGGGGCATGGCTCCAGTACCTAAAATGCTGGAACTTTACAACATTGCATTGTTATTAGAGGAGGCTGGCTGGTGTTTCATGCAAAGTATTTGGCATAAAATACTGTGTAAAGTTCCCTTATATGTCCCAGCTGATACGCACACAGATTCAAGTGCCTGTGAGCAGGGAGTGATTCACATCACTTGACAATAGAATTACAGTATGAAGGAAGCCTGTGCCCAGCCCTACTTGATAACACAAGGGAGGTTTCTATGCAGCATAGTCTTGAAAGTGGAAACAAACAGCCCCATCCTGCACTACTGTACAATCTTACTTTACTGCCTGTTGCACTGAAAAATCTATCAATGTGACAATAAGAGAAACAATACCTAAAGCCCACTTGCCCACCCCCCCCCCCCCCCACCACCACCGCTGCCTCTATCAGATAGAGGCAGCAAGGGGAAGGGGGAGAAGAGGGAGTATTTCAAAACAGCAGCACCGCTTGAAGCCAGACCCCGGGCTCCCCGTGGCGCTGCCGCTTTGAAATGTGTGTGCAGCCCAGAGCCAGCTGAGGAGATTCCCCAGCTGACCCAAAGGCGAAAGTGCCATGTGGAGCTTGGGATCAGTCCCCAGCTGACCCAAGGCTCCGTGCGGCACAGTCACTTTGAAGTGCCGCGGGGAGCCCAATGCTGGGCTCCCCGTGGCATTTCAAAACAGCAGCACCACACAGAGCCTGGGGTCAGCTGGGGACTGATCCCAGGCTCCACATGGCACTTTCACCTTTGAAGTGTAGCAACAGCCCTAGGCTTGTTGCTACACTTCAAAGGTCAACGCGCCCCATTGACTAATCAAATAGTCAATGCAAAAATGCATCGACTATTCGATTAGTCAATTAGTCGATACTTAACATCCTTAGTCTGAAAATGGAAATTAAGTTTACTTTGGAGATCAATCATATGCATATCTGTCCCATTCTCAAGAACTTCATCTTCAGACCGCACGTTCTCCATCTTGTCAGTCTTCGGCTTCTCTTCCAGTTGTCCTTTTAGAGTTTTAATCTGAAAGTCCCAAGATAATTAATTTCAGTATCTTTACAGAGACAGCCCCCACACAAAAGTTCAGTTAGCCAGAAGGAATGTTCATGCTTCAGTCATGTGTCCCACATTATGTGTTGTCACAAAATAGTCTCCAATCTGTTCCTTTGCTGCACAAAGTTATTTGGTGTAGATTCCAGAGTAGAAAGAGTAAGTGACATCAAGGGGGACAGTTATTGGTAATGCAGTTTATACACCACAGGTAAATTAATTTAAAGACAGTGTGTGTGTTGTTGTGTGTATGGTTTGTTTTGTTTTTGTTTTAAACAATGTGAGTTAATGCACATGAACAATCATAACCACCCCAAAGGTCTCAAGAGAATAATTGATTGGAAGCATAAAGATTCCTAAGGAGTTATCATCTGCAAGGAAACAAATCGGTATGCGCATATGCTCTATCTTGGAATTTTATGATGGACAGTATCAGCATCATTTACTCAGCTACAGTATCTCGATTGCATTTCTCCTCCTAAACGGTCCACTGTGGAACAAAAAGATTGTCAGCAGCTGTTTGAGGAGACCGCAAATCTAAGGTAGGGGTTCTCTCACATTCAGAGATTAAGCTTTATGCAAAGAGGGGCCGGCATGCAGACTGTTTTCTCTAGAATTCCTATGTTCTAAACACTCTGCTTGAAGAAGGTTGTCTGGTCACTGTTTATCACCATCATTGCTTCCCAAGAGAGCAGAACTGCCTCTTGAGATAATCATGGTTAACATCGGGGACTGCTGTGCAAGACCTTGTCAGAGGGAGAAAAGCATGATTCCACCCCAAGAAAGATGCCAGAGACATGAATGGAACATCCTTGAAGAGACCAGGAGGGTTTAAAGGTGCAGTTAACATCCTTGAAGAGACCAGGAGGGTTTAAAGGTGCAGTTAGCTAGTAACACATGCAACTAGCTCTCCTGGGGGGAGGGAAGGGTATCCGCCTTTCAACTCTCAATGAAGTTTTTAATGAAGCGTGTTTCCATCCCCTTCTGTGAATATTTTTAGCAGAGATCTGCCTTATCCCCCTCCCCATAAATGTATCTTCAGACCAGTGTACAAAGCTGAACCCAGCTTCTATGGAATACAATCACATCTTAACACTGACCACAGGAAGGAAAGCAGTAGTTGCAGCATTTCCAGCAGCAGCTGCTGTGCTGTGTATGCTATAGGAGTATTTTGTTCTCTTAAATCTCCTCACCATGTTAATTTAACAGGCATCCAGCAACACTGAAATATTTTAATTACCTGTTCTAGCAAGGATTCTCGTTCATCAATGAGTCTTTTCAGTCTGTCTGAAAGAGAACAGAGAACTCAGTGCTGATTTAGTTAAGATGCATCTTTCAGGGCATGTATTTAATCAAAGACAGAATTACGGGTTAGTGAAACAAATGATGAAGGTAGTTATGCACGTACCACAGGAAATGAGGTCACAGACAGGACTGGGAAGGGGTTTCAGCCAAGGGAAGTTATGTCATTCTCATTGAGCATGCTTGTCACTTCAGTAGCAGCACCCAACTGCATGCAAACAGGCTAATCTTCTATTTTAGGTTAGCATGCAAGAACTCTACGGTCAAACACAACTGCAACACAAATCTTTAAAATTTAATATCGTTAGGAAGACATTAAGTACACCTGCAATCATTGCTAATCACATGGTAACATTTTAAAACCTTAATAAAAACTTTGTAACAAAGGAGCGTGCTACAACGTTTTCTGTCATTGTCCTTAGTAAAACATTTGCGTGTTGGATTTTTGTTAAAAAAGAGAGAGTCTGGTAAAGTGGGGGGGGGGAGTCTCTATTTTAGTCCTTCAGGTCAAATATAAATAGGAGTGTGTTGGCTTAGACAACTTGTTGTGTTAGATCTGAATTTTGAAGGAACAGGGATCAGTATACAAATACAAGAGAGCACCCGGTTTGCCAGAATTGAAAAGGTAATTTTGAGAAAAGAAAATTGAAGAGAGTAAACAAAACACTACCCTCATCTCTTCCCTTTGAGGCCAAGGAAAACATTTCAAGAGATGCCATATATTTTATGCAATAAGTGATTTTATGAATGATGGCGTTGCAGCCCCACCATGTGTATTTTACCTTTATACTGAACAAAATACATTGACGATTTTTTTCCTTTTGAGCAGCTGAATTTGTTCACTAGATTTCCCAGAGTTTTCTTTTATATTATTAGTTGGTCCTTCCTAGAGGTAGACACACAGAGTGGACAGAAGTTGGTCCAATAAAATATATTCCCTCTACCAACTTGCGTCTCTGGTATCCTGGCATTGATGCAGCTACAACACCACAGGTAGGCAGTCATCTACACAGGGCCAAATCTATAGGTGCTGACCACTCAAATTCCACCTGAGTTCAGCACATCAGGAGCTGGCTACTGAGTAAACTGCCAACATGTGAAGTTCATTCAGAAAAAGTTCTTGCATTTCTTTAAGTTTGCAATGAATAAGTCACAAATCAGCTGTAGATTTCACTGAATATATTTCTAAGGATATAATCTGTAGTAAGAGACCTACAGCGAGTGTTTTGAATTTTTTAAAATATGAAGGCAACGGGGTTTTTTTTTAGATCTTCTATATGCAGTAGGTCACTAAATTATAATCCTTTTTCTCTGTTGACATACACAGGAAATAACAGTGGCATCACAGATATCAGTGTATGATAAATGGGAAAAAATGAATTAAAATGGGAGCCTGTAAATCTGGCAAATCTGCAACAATGGTAACTCAGAATAATGTAGTAACTCTTCACTGTGGTATGCATATAATCACAAAGAGGTCATTCTAAATTACAAAACTGCATCGTTTTCTCTGTGCTGTCTGACAACAAATCATAAAACAACATGGCAGTTCAGCAGCATTACACATCTACTGTCTGAAAGAATTCAGCACTCAATTGCCCAAGAAATGGACAGGACACAGGGAATTTCAAAATCATCATGCATTGTGGCAGCCAGGTACTGAGGTGAAACCATGTTGTGTACTTTCCTGGGGAAAACAACTTTCCTGATATGAAACTGAAAGTGGGAGTGGAGAGGAAGGAGGGACGGATGACAAACCACATGACGTGGTAAATCCTGCAAAATAAATAACTGTTTGAAAACCATGTGCATGTAGAGCAGCTGAAAAGCAGGAGAACAGGAAACCCTGCTTAAAGGAAACAAATGGAAACAAAGCCAAAGAACAGAAGAGCAAGGTAAAGTATTTCACGGCTGCAGACAAGGTTGGCTGCCAAACATCAGAAGAAAACCCAGCAAGTAAACTGCTTAAGAATGAAGTTTAATAGAGGACGGAATGTCCCATTTTGAAGTTAACTCCACTTGCCAAATGGTCCATTTAATTCTGGAAGCTGAATTAACCATGCACACATATAGACATAATTATTACATAACTACCACAGTATTTCCAGTAGGGTAGCACGCCTTTTGTGTTTGAAATATATTGGCAGTATCCTAAATGGAAGCATTTATTTGTCAGTCATTTTTAGACCTGACCTTTGTTTTGCAAACACCCCCAAAAATGCAGGTTCTCACATCACTCCCCACAACATCATGGTCTCCTGTCTATTCCCATCCCGAGTCTTGTGCAGGTGTGAGGAGGGCAAATGAAATGTTCTTTTAGGTACAGCCAAAGTGAGAGAGTGTACTTTCTAGGGTCTCTCCTCTCCACTCTCCCTGACCCCCAAAGAAAAGGAGTCTGCGCAGAAAACCTCACTGTATTTTATTTTGCTGTTTTCTAACAAGCACATAAGCTAAGTGTCTGAGGGGCACTAGGATTGTAACTCCATTCCACAGTGTTTTTTACATGTGGTAAGTATTCTTCCTATGGTGTACACGCACATGTACTATACTTCACCCTGTAAAGTAGGTGTCCCCATTTTGCCGATGGGGAAAACTAAACAGACAGCTTGTGACTTGACTAAGGCTATGCAGGAAGCACAAGAGCTGAGATACGGATACAGGAGATTTTTGCTGTCCATCTCACATTTAACCTAGGCTGCATCCCATGCTATTCAACTACCTTAGCTGCAACTAGAAATCTCTCTAATTCCCCAGCAGTGTAGTTGGTCATTTGCAAGAAGCCAAGTGGGAAAACTTGCAGGCACCCTGGTGCCATCGGTAGCAGCACAAATAGTACTCTCTCCCGGACCTGGGCACTGATTTGGAACTAGAGTGACCAGATGTCCAGATTTTATAGGAACAGTCCTAATATTCAGGGCTTTGTTTTACATAGGCGGCTGTTATCCCCAAATCCTGTCTTGACTTTGAAACTTGCTACGTGATCACCTTGTTTGGGATCATCCCCAAACCATGGGTCATGTGGATCCAAAAGACCCAGCTGTGGCAGTTCAAAGGGGGTGGACGGGGGACTACAATTAAACCATGAATCTTTAGGCAATTTTCAGAGAGATTTTCAAGGCTAGTTTTGGAAGGAAGAGTATTAGGAATGTGGTAGGGAGGGAAAGCTGAGAATAGCCCTGCCATTGCTAGATACCCAAATAAACTGGAGCCATTGGCCATGGCTTTGGAGGGCTCAAAAGATTAGTTCTGATCATTTAATAGCCTCTTCTGCAAAAGAAACTGCAGCCATAACATGCATGTCATTAGAGAGACAATGAGTTTACCATGAACTTGTGCTTTTGTTCACTGAAAGACGATTCAGTCCAGTATAATTAAGACATCAGATTACATGGCTGCCATCAAAAGTGCCTGACCTGGGAACCTTCGCTGCTAAAAGCAATTGTACTATAGCACGAGCTGTTATTGTGCTATGGAAGTAGGATACCAAAGAACCTGATTTTCCATTGCATACTTTCTGACCTTTGACATTATTACATAAACACAGACTGGAAAGTCACATTTCCTAGATAAGAGCACACATTTCACTGTGTGCCCTCTATGTAATCCTGGAGGATTGGCAAATAACCATTTTCCCCCTATTACCTGTGGTTCTTTTCAAGAAGATTTGCTTGCATGGAACCATACTCTTGCAGTGCACACAACCCAAGAGTGCAAGTAAAATGTGTGAAGATTCAGGCTGACAAATGACCAAAGAACTCAAAGGCCTTCTCTGCACTGGTATTTGCCCTGATTTCAGCAATTGGTGGCCAGCCACGGATGCAGCTTCACTAGTAGCAGCTTTGCTGTGTTGATGGCTGTCCGCTGGATTCTGAAATCATGGCACATATCCAGGGTAGCTAGTGTTCATGTTTGGAAAAACAAAAGACAACACTATGACCAAGTTACTAAACGAGTCATCATTGTATGTGTTTCCCTGGTGCTGCACTAATGTTCTAAAAAATTCTAACAGATCTGCACAAGCTTCAGAGTAAATGAAATACTAATGAAAAAACTAAGTATTAATTTTCTCACAATCACAGCAGTATTTAAATTACATTTCTCTTTATGAACAAGGTGTCTCCAGACACACCAAGTGTTGGTCTATGCTTCTGTGGGCTAGCCATTCTAACACATCCAACTATAAACAACTTTCTAATTATTGAGAAAGTCTATTGAGCACATATATTTATATTCCATTTGAGATTTCAGCAATGGAAAAATCTTCATACTAGTTACGTGTGCTATATAGTAAAAGGAACTTTGAAGGAGCACATCTTCAGATTATATTCCAATATTAACATGTATTGTCCTCCGCTTTAAGGACTGCACATTTTCACAGAAATTGCACCAAAGCTGCCATCAATGTCAGAAAGGAAAACATATAAAAGGCACTGTAGGTTTAAAATTACGGTTTCATGCAATGTCATTTAAGTTCCTGGATGTGGAGGGCAAGGTTTCTTAGTAGAATGATATCACATTAATTTTACTACCTAAAATGAGCATGGAGGAAAAACTGTCAATAAGAAGGAAGTTAGACATTTGGAAGAACGATAATACAGAAAGCAGCTGAAAGGCCAGTGTGCAATGCCTTTTTACAAAATAAGCTTGTAGACTCTTATCAGTTTAGATTGAATTTTATGAAGGTTTGCAAGCAGTGCTCTGGACAGGTATTTTAAAGTATAAAATAAGTTTATTTCAATTATATACAGCTCATTACATTTTGATATGAAAAGAGTCAAGATGCAATCTTTTTGCACACTACTAATCTTGTAACAGCAATACAAGCAATATCTTGCTATAGTCCACCCAAAACCTTGAGTTTGCATTCCCTTTTGATTTTCATTGCTTAGAACAAGTTTTAAAAGAATGTTTCCTTTTACAAAAAACACATTTCTTCCTGGCTGGTTTAAAACTTCCAAATAAGACATCTCTCTCTACTGTTTTTATTCAGGCTATTACAAGCTATTGAGAGGCATCTTCAGCAAGACGGGAATGGTTATATGGGCACTAGGACTCAAAGAGCAATACCAATTATCTGATTAAGATATTCAAAGAGATTAAGACATTCAAAATTGCCTTCATCCTGGCAGGGAGGAAGGAAAAATATATTAAGAGATAAGAAAACATTCTTTCAGAACCGTATTTTTGTGAAAAAAAGATAATACTATAAGGAATGCAATATTAACAAACTTTCCTCTAGGAAAAATAGATATTTTATTATTCTATTAACTTTGCAATAAAATGTACTTGACAGAAAAACTGCACACACATTAGTGTGTGTACCAAAACATTTCTAAAAAAATAAAAAAAAACACATGTGAGACATGATGTAGAATAAGGCTTATTCTGGTGCAAAGTGCCTAGATTAAGTGAACTTGTATACCCTTATATCTTTCAGCAGACTAACTCCTCAAAACATTTATGTTTTACTTTCTTAAACTGTATACTTTTTTTCAAAGTGTGCAGACTAAGCACATTCACAGTGACCTAACTAATATTTTGGTTTTTTGTGTCTCTCTCTGATATACTATGCCTTGGAATGTGTGCTTATGAAAATAATACACAAAGTGGGATTGCATTTTTTATTTTAGCAGTGATACTTGGTTCCTGAACTTTAGATATTCATAAACAAGTTTGGATATGACAGTGCTATAATACTTGAAAGTTGCTTTATGATAATTACCATGAAATGGTGATTTACCTAACACAGACGTAAGGCAGGTATTACATTCAAAACATCGAATTTCCTTAAAACAAGTCTAGAAAATAAGAGCAATATTTAAGGTCTCTCGATAGGAGATAACTGCCTTAAAAGCATTGTAACTAAATGTGAACCTGAACAATACATTTGTGCTGGTGTTCTTTGGGTAATAAAATGTGAAACCTGAGAGATTAAAAACAAATCTACATGTTTTCTCTCTGGTGGACATGTACAGCAGTAAAGAACTTGGATGGATGACTGCATATATAGAGTGACACTATTCTGAGATTTCCATACAAAGAAACTTAAAGAGTATTTCTAAAGTCTGATTATAGTGCATAGTGCATTATTGTACGGAACCTGATTGAATAATGGTGCATGTAACTTATTTGGGTCCTAGATTTTGAACTCATGATATTATACAATCTTCTTTAGATTTACCCTTGCCCCTCCTATTACCTTGCACATCCTCTTTATTTTCATCCCCAGTGTGGCCTAAGTTTCCTACCTCCTGTTCTGATGAATATTCATCAGCTGAATTTTCCATATTACTGTCTAACACTTTTTCAATTTCATCCTCCACCAGATCACATGCTTTTTCTGTAGCTGCAGACTGAGACGTATCAGTTTGCAAAGGGCCAGTTTCTTCAGCTTCCTTTTCTTTTTCCTGCTGGGTACAAGGGTTGCCTCCAGTAACCATGCTCTCATTCTCTACTTCGTGTGTTCTGTTTTGGCAAGTTTCCTCCTTTTCACCTTCTTCTGTGACCATTTTCTTTTCCGAAACTTCCTCCAATGTTTGTGCATTAACTCTCGCAGCATCATATTTTCCATGAGTTTCTAATATCTGCCCTAATTCATCATCAACATTAATTTTTTCATCATCATCTTCCACTCTTTCCTCCTCTGGACCTTCCACCTCCACTTGTTCTTCAGGCTTCTCATCCAGCATGGCTTTCTGCGTCTTGAGGCAATCAGCATCGCTCTCAATGTCTGGGACAACTTCCTGTGTCTTATCTTCTTGAAGTTCATTCTGCTCTTCTATTCTTTTATTTTCATCTTCCTCATTCTCGTTTCCCATCTGTTCTCTACTAAATTGACATGTATAATTTAACCCAGTATTTTGAACTTCCATTGCTTTTATGTTGCCTTCAAGGGATTCACTAAGTTGCTGTGATAGTTCTGTGATTTTCTGCAGTGAACACTCATCAGAAACACACGCATCATCTTGCTGGTCTATAAGACCCAGCTTCTCGCTATTTTCCACTGATACCTCTTTATCAACAACTTCTTCTTCAATGATTACTCTGGCATCCTGTGTCAATCCCTGTTTAGATTCATCTTCCTCTTGTTCAACTGCTGTCTGCATGTTATTTTCTACAGTCTTACCTTTTTCTTGTATTGCAATATTCTTTATTTCTTCACTGCATTTAATCGTTTGTATTTCTACCTGCGTTCTCTCATCTTCCATTGAGTCATTTTCCCTTTCCTTTCCGTCGTACGTTTCTGTGTTTGACTCCTCAATTTCATGGTCACTGGGACTGGAAACTAAAATATTTTTTTGAGATTGAATTTCTTTCATGACATCTTGGTCCTGCTCTGTCTGATGTGGTGCACCCTCTTTTATCTCTGCAAATTCATCTAGGGATACCACACGTTCCTCTTCTTCTGCCCTTTCAGCTTCAGAATCTGCCTGTATATCCAATATGCCTGTCAATTCTTCCACCTTTCCTATGTCTTTTGTTTGTCCCCTCGCAGGAATATCCTTTTCGTTCTCTGCCTCATCTTGCATGTTTTCTTCTGCTGCTGCTATTGAAAAAGTGGAGAGGGTTTGGAGTTCATCTGGTTTTTGTTCTTTTACAATTGTTTCTGGTGTGACCTCACTTTCACATGCTGCTTCTCCCTCCTCTCCCAAAGAATCCACTTCTTTCCTTCCCAGACTCTCAACTGTATTTCCCGTCTTTTCTTTTTCAGCTGCCTCACCCTCATCTTTACCGTGCCCTACTTTACCAATTGCTGTGTCTATGCACCCTTCATCTCCAGCAAGCTGTTTCTGCAAGCTACTCCCAACATCGTTTCCAAAACTTTCTTCTGCTTGACGGAGACTTTCGGGGTGAGCCACCACATGCGGCTCTTCCGCACCAGCCCCTGCTCTTGCACTTCCTGGTGATCCTGACTGATCAGAGGCGGACGCATGGCTGCTACCCACAAGATCAAGAGCTTCCTGAAATATTTCACTCCTGCCTTCTCTTTGGCAAACTGTAAAATCCTCCTGTTTTACTTCCTGCTCTTGTGCAACTTTTTCAGATTCATGCTCTGCGTCTAAGTCCATTGGCCTCCCCTGAGGAGTCTCAATACCCTGACTTGGCAGTTTGCCTGTTTCCCAAGCCTCATTATTCAAGTGATTTAAATCACTACTACGTTCAGCTTCCTTACTACCAGACTGCTGGGATTCTATGCTATCACCTCCCGGGTCTGTTTCCTCTCTCAACTGAATCACATCACTATTGTCAGTGGAAGAAACATTTCCTGAAACATGTTCTGCATGGCTTTGCATTTGTTCCTCACGTCCACGACTTAACATCCCTGTTGATGTAACATCATTGTCTTCAATGGTTTTCTCTGCCTCTGTATTTTCATCAGCATGCAATGTCTTTATCTCCGCACACTCCTTTACAATTTCCCGCTCCTCAGACTCCTCTTTGTGTTCCTCAGTATTCTGCAAGATTTGTCTGTTCCCCACATCCTCCAAAATCTCATCTTTCATCTCCACTTCATTGGCTCTGCCTAAAAGACCATTGAGAAAGTTGAAGGGACTACACCATGGGGTGACTACTTAATTTTGTTAAACATGTAACACTTACCTCCCCACTTAAAACCCAAAAGAGAAAATGAATTGAAGAATCGGTTAATAAAAGATCAGCTTTTGCCAATTATGTGAGGCAAAGCAGCAATTGAATTAGTAAATACTCTGATCAGTGACCCCCGCTTTCCCAAAAGCAAGAATTGTATCTGATTCTGCTATCAAGTCTTTATAAGCAGTGTGAAGTACAACTTCCATAAATGAGATACATGTTTTTCCAAGCAGTGCAGTTTATTAATAGTGATGAAACAAAAACTCAGATTTCAGATTCTGATGCTTACAACTACACTAATATTCACCATATTTTTAACCCTCGCACTGCTCTATACAGGATTATTACTGCAAAGTTGTGTTTAATGGCATTACAACCAAGTAACTTACCTAATACTCAGCAGTATTTTATAGCTATTGACTTAAAAAAAAACAGGTACTATTTTATAAAATTGGCATGTATAATGAGTGTTATGGAAGACAGGATCTGATTGGTGGGCAAATGGCTTGAATGCATGGATATCACACAACCCAAAAGATTCAAGCTCAGCTTCTTCCAACCACTACATCCATCCAAGAGACAATATTTCTTCCCATGTATTGTTTAGCAATACAACTTTTCTTCTAATTTGCAGCACTTTAGAAGTAAAAAAGCAGATGCTAATCAGAACTCAAAGTCAAGTATTAGCTTTTGTTCCTACAACATACCTGTTTCCATAGAATCAGAATAGCTTAAAGCAGACCAGAGTTTTAGCTATAACTCAATGTGTTCTTACCCTGTTTTTGTTGTTTCAAATAGTTTTCACCAATGGAATGAGAAAAAGCTGCCAACAGCTAAAACTGAAGAAGCTGCTCGCTTCTAGTTACATGACTGGCTGCCTATTGAGATTTGCTAGTATTTCAATTTAGAAGTAAAAATCCAGTATTTCCTCCTCTTCCATGAGTATAATGAGAGTGCAAAGCTTCAGTGACTTCAGATTCTGCATAATTGCACTAGTCAGAATCTTTGCCAACCAACCAGATTCCTCCTCCTCTAAGGACACATATGTAACGTATACTTCCTAGACAGACTGCTGAGCATATAATTGTTATACGATTTCTAGCAATATAAATACTTAACAGTACTAGATGTTAAGAATTTAGAACTATGTTAAAATGGCTTGCATCAGCACCCTGAACTATTGTTCAGCAGGAATTCATGTTCTCAAATGTATTCATTACAGAATTTGTATATTAAATGTACGTATATGAACTCAAGTGCTATTATTCTGGTTGCCTCGCTGAGATTATTTTTCTAACACAGAGAATTAATCAAAGCAACTGAAGGACTGTTGAGGACATTCCTAAATTCAGGTTTTAATAAGTGAAATAAGCTGCTACTCATCTTGTATTTATATATGTGACATGACCATTTATTTTCTCAGGGTGCAGAATAAAGGGAATATTCAATATAAAATCTCTTTTTGCAGGCACAGAAAAATGTCATGATATGCTTGAAGTGAAGCGACCATAATCAGCAGGCAGAAAAAGGCATAGGAGGTGATTCAGCAAGCTGTGTGATTTGTTAATTGTCCAAATAATGAATGCTCAATCTCCAAGCCCCCCCAAAAAAGTGAATGAATGATGATTAGAAAGATGGAAAAGTCTAGTGCAGCGATACTCAGACCTAAGTGGTTCAGGAGCCAAATTACCGATCAACACTACCCAAAGAACCACCATAAATGCGTATTGTTTCATTTACTATAGTACTTTTCGTATTTAAACAATATGACAGGGAAACATCTGAACATTTTCATAGCAAATAAGGTAATAACTTAGTGCAAGCTGAGAACCGAATGGGTGAACACCACAGTCAAAGCATGCAGTGTTTTAATATCACATGCTGCGCAGAGTCGCAGGAGACACAGAGAGCCACTTGCGGCTCACAAGCTACAGTCTGAGGATCACTGCTCTAGTGGAATGTGAGCACTTACCTAGTGTCCCATCCCCAGTGGACTTTAGGAGCTGAGTCGCCCCTTGAGTAATCTTGGTAGAATCCGAATGGCCTTCATTCTCGAGACCATCTACAGTCTCTCCATTGGTGGCTACCTCCAAGTTTGGGATTATTCCATGTTTCTGTGGACAAGTTAGGAATATTTTAAAGTTTGATGTTCACACAAACAATATGATTGGTTGAATGTTCTTGGCCCTTCATATTTTGAGCAATGCTGCCTTCATAACCAAAGCAAGAAGAATGCACCTTGTTCAAAGTTCTAACAAAACAGCTCTGATCACCTTTTAAAAGTAGTTCTGTTGCCCAATATTTAAAATGTTCCTTGGACAACTCCTCATCTCTATTCACTACAGAGGTGCGCCAATTATCCCAGAAGAGGTCGCTGAAAAGCAAATTCTTGAAGTGAACGAGAGCAACAGGTGCATCTGGGTTATCAGTGCTGGTTATCTGGAAACAACTTTTCTGTCCAGTGCACCAGAAGAGAAACAAACTGATTACTGAACTGCTTTAGCAACAAGAAGTTCTTCTGTTCTTACTGCATACCTTCAGTTGTTCCTTCAGCACAACCACCTCATCTCTGAGGTCATCCCGCTCACTCCTTATGGAATCAAAGAACTCTTTCTGCCTCTCTAACGCCTGAGTGTGTTCACAGAGCAGACAGACAGAGGGCAGGGAGACAAGAAGAAAGGAGAAGAGACTATATAAGGCAAGTTAGAAATAAAAATAAGCAGGTTTCAGATATTCAGAAATTAATGGAACTGACATGCATGAAAAGAAGAAAAGTAATAGTAAAAGCTAAATTTATGAATTCAGAAAAATCCAGTCAATATATGGCTTAATTAATGCGAGCACTCAGTTTGGGGAGTTCATAATACACAATCCTCTACATCCTTCACTGTGTTAGGATTACATTTTGGGGGAGGGTGGCGCGTACGCGCACGCGAGAGAAATCTGGTGTGATGGATCTCAGTGATGTCCATGGAACTGTTACAGTCTCTCATGGAAATAGTGTGTTTCAATAATTTGAAGACATTACTCAACAGAGCTTCTTCCGTCAAGTTTTGGATCTCTCATATGTAAATGTATACCTCATGTATGCAGCACACAATACAAACTTTTATAAAACTCTCAGCTGTAGTGAAACTATTTTAAATTGTGGGTTTCAAATTGCCATGTCACTGGACATCCTGGACAAATGACTTGCCAGGTTTCTTTTGTCCACCCAAGAAAAGGGTCTTTCACATCTCATCCACCACTGACAATACCACATTTCTCTTCAGACCACATTTCTCTTCAGAAGTGCCACTGAGAGCTAACATTTCTTTTGCATTGGTGGTGGTGGGCAAGAATAAGATTTTCATCCCAAGAATTCAGTGAGCTATAAAAACAGGCCCACTTTCTCCTTTCCCATAGTGCAGTTATGGTTTAAAAGGGTAAAGGTAATAAATCAGAAAACCAATTCTGTTCAGCATTGACACCATATCACAAATAGCCAGTATTTTACTAAAAGTCACTCCTCTCCTAGTTATATATATCCATGCTGGATATGCATGCACTTCACCACAGTATGTGACTTCCAGTGAATTTTCAAACCTGGACAAAGGAGGAGAATTTTCTTGAACCTTATTTTTTAAGTTAAAACCACAAATCAATTTAAAGAGTTTGACAGATTGTGGGTCACACTGTAGAGGATAATACTTGATTCATAAGGTTCTGCAGGTACAGAATCTGCTAAAGCAGCACAGTTTGAAACCGAGCAAATTTCAGAAGCTGTGTGCGAATCCTACCCCTATTTTTTTGTCTTTCCACTCTATCGTCTCCTGAAGATCAGAAATTTCCCTGATATAGCTCTCCTGTTTCTGTTGCAGCTGCTGGATTTCCTGAGGAGCAGGAGCACACAAGGAGACAGAAAGCAGTAAAGAGTTAATCGGAAGAAAAACTCTAGATTGTAGAGATACAAAGAACAATGAAATCAGGTGTTACAAAAGTACAGCAATCTACCTATCTGCATCACTCTCATACCCAACTGTTTTCCTTCAAAGAGATTAATTCAATTCCTGAGATCTGCCCTGCTAGGGACAACCACCCTCTCACCTTTAGTATGACAAACACACACCTGACAAACATCTGTCTACTAAAATTATCTCGCTCTGAGTCCTTACTTGAGTTTCACACCAGTGTTCCCTTTCTTCCAGCCTCTCTGCAAGGAGGAACCCAGAGCATAACATACAAAACCAACTACAAACAGCACTTGTGAGATATTTTTGTTTTTATCAGCCCTAACAATTTTGGGGGTGACTAACAAACTGAACCTACGTGCTGCTTCGGGTGAGAGATCTGAGGCAGGGAGTAAGATTCCCCATTCCTATCTGAGTCTTCTATATTCTGTTAGTTTGGAACATCTGGCTCAACAACCACATTAAACACAAAGAAATTACTTACTATGAGCATTTCTTCTCTCTGCTTCAGGGTCTCCTTGATTTCTGTGAACTGAAACTGCAATATGCTATGAGCATGCTTTTCCCGCTCAAATTCCTGAAGAGAGAAAGAAAGATTTGTCATGAATAATAATAATAATAATAATAATACGTACAGCTTTTCATACACAGATCTCAAAGCACTTTATACAGGGCTCAGCATGAATCTCTCAATTTTAAGCTTGTTTGTCTCTTACAAAAGAAATCTGAGAATGGGATCAAGCTATTTCAAACAAAATGCTCACTTAGACACTCATCCATAATTGGGTGGTGTGGGTTTTGGGGGCAGGAAGAGTGCACATCATTTACAGCACCTCAGAGATAAATGACTAGGAATGGAAGCCACCTTTTCCAAAAGGTAAAGTATACTCTTACTTGGTCAGCCCTTATTGTGAAATTTTAAAAGCAAACCGTTTTCCAAGAGCTATGCATATTGGAGGACACATTAACCAATACATCATGAGTCAAAGATTTAGCTCCTGAGACGTTAGCATATAAACCATAAGAAAATACTGTGCTAGTTTGCAGGAAAGTTAATTCAATGAGGCTCATTCCATTACCACAGTGAGGTTACAATAATTCAAGTTAATAGTATCAAATTTTCAATATTTAACTCCAATGGTTCCTTAATTTGTTTAAGTAGTACTTTTCATTCAGCTCTCCTACAGCCTTTTGAATTAGGCTTTGAAAATAACAGTGTCCCAGAGAAAACAGAAAGCCTTCCAAAATTGCTATGGATAAAATTTCCTAGAGTCAGGAATGCTATTTAGATTTCCTTTAATCAAAATGCAGATGAATTACATAAAGGCATACTGATGAGCTTGCATATGAAAAAACCCACCATGTTCTAAATACTTATAAAATGTAAGTCTCACATTCATATACCTACAAATGAAGGCAGAAAAGCAGCCAAGTTGCTAATGAGTACTGTTCAAAGGGCAGATTTCTATATACTTGATTTTCCCCATTTTTTAAGGTACCGCAGTTGCCATCAGACTGCCTCTTCCCTGAAGATATTTTTTCAAACCACTTTCAGCTTCTCAACAAGGGTTCACACTTACTTTGCTTTTCTCTTCATATTGCCTCCTGGATTCTGCCAGCTGTTCTTCTAACTCTAACAACACATCCTTCAAGGTATCTACTTGGTACATGAAGTTTGTTTTCTCATTGTCCAGTTGAGCATTAGACACCATAGCCTTCTTATACTTCTCTTCAACTTCTGCTAGGGAATCCTGAAGACAAGAAATATGGAACTGCAGTGAGAGGCTACTTCAAAGAAAGCTCTTCTACATTTTGCAAAGTACTTAAGTACGTGCTTAACTGCTGACAGGCAAGCAGTCTCACTGAATCAATTGTTAAACATGTGGTGTAAGTAATATTGCTGGCCTGCACCTCAAACCTGGGAGAA
Organism: Pelochelys cantorii; assembly: GCA_032595735.1. Classification (NCBI taxonomy): domain Eukaryota; kingdom Metazoa; phylum Chordata; order Testudines; family Trionychidae; genus Pelochelys; species Pelochelys cantorii. Next base: position 72,294,350 of record CM064332.1, read on the forward strand.
GAGGTGGCAATACCTGTGCTTTTTGCTTTTTTAAATTAGGATGCTATAGTATGTTTAATCAAATCTTGCAGTTACTACACACTACATTTTGGCTACGTGCACATGTAAACGCTACAGAGGTACAGCTGCAGCTCTTCAGCTTAGATGCTCACTACAGAAACAGCAATGGTTCTCCCATCATTTCAGTTAGTCCTCCTCTCCAAGAGGCAGTAGCTAGGTCAACAGAAGTAGTGTTCCATTCACCTCGCACTGTCTGCTTTGGGGGTCAGATCAGCATAGCTATGTTGCTCGAGGGGAGGGAGGATTTTTCACACCCGTAAGAGAGAGCTATACAATGTCAGCTTTCAGGGGAGACCAGTGCTTTCGACTTCATTTTTGGCTAGAATTTTGCTTCAGATGATGAGTGAAACAAGTATAATGTTTTCCATGCTTACCCCTTATTTTATTACAGACCTGTTCTTGACTTGCTTTAGCAAGATCAAGTTCCTACTGCCTGTACAGTTAAGATTTATTAACCCAAGCTGAGCATGAGGACAGTTCAGATACTCATAATAGGTTAAATGTGGCAAGATAAAATGGCATTATTTTCCATGTTACATCGCAGGTCTAAAATCTGCCCAAGTATACAATCTGAATTAAGATCAACCTAACAGCAGCTTTCAAAGCAAAGCACTGAAAGTAGATCAGCAAGAAACAAAAGAGGTGCCTACCTAGAGGTCTTAATTTAAAGCAAGGAACAACAATTCGCCAATTGCTAGCATTAAGTGAATGTTCACAATAAAATTTTGGATATTTATAATATCCATTTCTAGTAGATGCATAAACATTATGGGGAAATATGAAAATATGACAATACACAGGTTTCAAATTAGGGTTCAAATGTTGGAATACTACTAAAGAATAAGGCAATCTGACATTTTAAAGGTACAAAAACTTGTCTCCCATTAAATACTGGTACATTGCAGGTGTGCTGTAAAAAAATAAGTGCTGAAAGAGCAACGACAAATCAAACCAGCTATATGATTAATTAAACCCTTCAAATTAGTCGGCATGAAAGCACACACTGTTAAGGGTAAATGCAGACTCACAGCAGAACATGTCACATTTTATTAGTATAAAATTCTATCCCAACCCTGGACTATCTACTTGTCATTTAATAATTCCACGTATGAATACGAAGAATAAAACCACTAAAGAACTAGACTAAATCAGAGGAAGTTTTCAATTTATTCACTATTTAATACTTTTATTCTGTGAAGAGAAGAATTTGCTTAAAATGTTCCAGTCTCTTGGCAAATTCTGAAAAAAGCTGCTATAGCTGGAAATTAATTTTAATTAAGTATACATTCCTCCAAAGCAAGGTCAGAGTTGACTAAGAAAACTGAAGTTGTTGGGTCTTTGAAGACACAAGCAGACCTGAAATATGATTAGGGATAAAAATGCTACAAATCCAAAGAGTAAGGTAGATTTTTTTGCACAATCTATTATATAGTTTGTGATCTAGAAAAGAAAAAACTTTAGGCTTCATACGTCTAAAAAAATGCAAAAAAGTACCAACAGCTTTTTCCATGTGCAGGTCAGCCAAGATTCCAGTTACTGAACATCTTGTACTACTGAACAGATGAGGAAGAAATATGTGAGAAAGTTTTAAATTTTTAATTAACAATTATGCTAATATGTACTGTATTACAACATCTAGTATGCCAACTCCTCAGTACCCTCATCTTTACATGCCTTCTGTTTTCAAAATGTGAGCCAGTGCAGCTGAATACATAGTATAAAGTGTCAAACAGATACATTTATTTAGCTGCTCCACCAACATCCTTTTGTGAATTAATGGACTTTTTAGACATCCCTTCCCTGCAGCTGCTGTGACATTTTATCCATACCGTATGGGGGTTTTATTCGGGTTGTTGTTATAGCATGAGATAGGATTGCGTCTCCTTCAGGCATGCATAACTTACCAATCGTTTTACTGGGCAGTGAAGCCACCTCGCTGGGAGTGGAGCCGGCAGCTCTTGCCTGCCCAGCTCCCAGAGAGGTGGCTTTGCTGCCCTGCTGCAGTGTAGCTACCTCCCTGGGAGCCAGCTGAGTCTGAGTTTAATCAATACCATTAACCAATAAGAACCAGCTTATCAGTTAAATGGTTAGCTAACATCCCTAATCTTTATAATCCAATTTTTGATAGAGAACTAAATACACACTCAAAACACTATAATATAAAAAATGAATAGTCTAGCAGCACCTTAAAGACTAACAAAACATGTAGATGGCATCATGAGCTTTCATGGGTACAATCCACTTCTTCAGATGGGTTGTACCCATGAAAGCTCATGATGCCATCTACATGTTTTGTTAGTCTTTAAGGTGCTGCCAGACTATTCACTGCTTTTTAAGTTTTTCCAGTTACAGACTAACTCGGCTACCCCTCTGAAGCTTTTAAACCAAAATATAAGACATGCAGTATTAAGAGTTCTTATTAATGACCTTTCTTATAGAGGTTAATACAATATTTACATGTGCCAATTACCAAGAACTATCCAAACAAATTACTGGTCATCAGAATGGGAACTATGCTTTCCTCACTGATGAAATGCTTTTAGTTAATTCACCCCCTCAGCATAAAAGCATGCAGATTAAATTCTAGTTCTCTCTCTCACTGTACTTCTCTAAAAGTTTAGCCCATGTTAATATCACATGTTCACTCTGCAATAAATGGGTACCTTCATTTCTTTCAATCCCTGCATGTATTTGCCTTCTACATCCTGAATCTGGTCCTTTAACTCATTGATATCCTGAGGGAAATGGCAAGAAAGGTGAATGTCGTCACAAAAACTAATGAGCAATAGTGAGAAGCCAGTTTCAAAATTCCCATGATTCTACTCTAGCTTGAGTTTTCTGAACTTCATTATAAAATGATTTACTGGTTTTTCAGCCAATCAACTTTCTTGACTGGATATATATTCTTATCCTAATAATTCTGATTGGGAAAATGGGACATTTCTGGAATAGGGGTGGGCAAATTATGGCTTGCGTCCAGCCTGTCAGATCTTTTACTATGGCCATCAAGCACATTCCAGGAAGCAAGATCGGGGGCTTGTCCCACTCCATACGTGCCAGGGCTCCACAGAGCTCCTGCCAGATACTGCTGCTGCCCCAAACACCAGCTCTGCAGCTCCCATTGGCTGGGAACCTTGACCAGTGGTATTATCTGTGGGGCAGTGCCTGAAGATGGGGCATTACGTGGAGCCGCCTAGCTGCGTCTTCACTTAGGAAGGAGATGTGGGAGTCATACCACTGCTTCTGAGAGCCGCTTAAGGTAAGTGCCGCCTGGAGCCTGCACCCCAAGCTCCACTGACCTCGGCCCCAGCCCAGAGTACCTCTCCTGCATCCAAAACCACTCATCCTTGGCCCCACACATCCCCAACTGGAGCCCGTACTCCCTCCCACATCCCAACCCTTATTTTGTGAGCATTTATGGCTTGCCATACAATTTCCATACAGAGATATGGCCCTCGGGCCAAAAAGTTTGCCCGCTCCTGCTTTAGAACAATAAGGATGGTCTTGTGGTTAAGGAGCTAGGTTGTGACTCGAGAGATCTGAGTTCTGTTTTCAGCTCTGCCATACGCTGTATGATATCAGGCAAGTCACTTTCTCTCTCTCGTTTTGCCTCCATTCCCCAGCCATAAAATGGGAATCATGTTTCTCTACTAGCACACAACAGTGGTGTTGTGAAGATACATTTGTTAATGTGAGGGGCTCATAGCTTTATCACTCTACGAGTCTGAGAAAAGAAAGCACTTATAGGACACCCTAGGAAGTCTGAGAAATATCACTGGGAAATGGAATAAAGAAATTAATTTTATGTATAAGCTCTGTTAAAGCTATACACAATTTCTTGCTCTGGGTCACTTCTTGATGACCTGCAAAAGCTGGGTTTGTTTACCACTTCCATAGGTTTTAATACCATGTGAACTCTTGCAATCATCTAGTCCAGCGTTTCTCAAACTGTGGGTCCTGACCCCCCAGGGGGTCGCGAGCAACTGAGAGGCTGGTTGCAGCAATGGAGAGGGGGGTCATGGTATCACAAGTTTGAGAACCCCTGATATAGTCAGATCTTCTGCATAACACAGGCCACAGTGTTTCACCCAACAATTCCTGCACCAAGCCCATAACTTCCAGCTGTGCTCCAGCATCTCTTTAGAACAGCAATGCACCATTTTTCCACACCAATAAAATGAGCAGACCAAGAAGGCCATGAGGTGGATGAGATGGTGGGTGCTCTGTGTAAGCAGGAAAGCCTGTCTGTCCCACCAACTGAAGTGATCCAATAAATATTATCTCACCCACCTTGTCTCTCTAATATCCTGGGACCAAAATGACTACACAACTGCGCATAAAACAGACCACAGCTACCACCCATATTTAGACTTCGAGAGGGGTAAGTCTTCAAATGAAAAGGGTGGTTTTGGTAGCTCCTGACAATACGGATTTGCACGTGTAATTCCCCACGTTTACTGATGGAGAAATTAAAGCTATGCTTTCAAATAATTCCACTACTTACTATGTCAAACTTAATGGAAATACTTTCTCATTGCAACAAGCCTCTAGCAAGAGACAGTTTCTACTCATACATGTTACTAATAAAGATTTCTTACCTTAATTTCTCTAATGGATGCCTCAGTATCAAAAGAGATGGAAGTGTCCCCACTGCCTCTCCGGGAAGAAGTTCCACCTAGAGAGGCTAGCGTAGCTGCTGATAAGCTTGACACAGTACGAGCTCCCTAGAACCCCACACAGTTAAAATAAGATGGGTTATGAAATGATCTTTTATAAAACACACAAATGAATGCATGTTAATGTTTTGAGAATGCAAAATGCGTCTTTATGTGCATACCAATCAGAATGACCACAAGGATCTCTTTGGAACAAAGAAAGTTGTTTTAATGTGTAACATAGATCACCTGTAGACACAGTGTGCATTAGTGGGGCACAAAGAAACTGCTGTTGAACAAATTTTATGTCCTGACATTTTTAAAAGATAGTATGGCTACTGGTAGAAAAAGAAGTCTTCACCTTTGGGTCATCAGTTCACATATGGGACAGGATAGAAATGATCTTACAGACATTACCATCACATAGCCGCTCGGTGAGCTATGAGAAGCAAGTCTGTGCTCTTAATTCAGTCCTATTCACAGTAAATAGGTGTCCAAAATGACATAATAGGTGCTCAGATGACAATCCTAGCATGCGTGTTTGACTATGGAGTCTGAACTTCCCCTTCAATCCTGAGATATGCGCCTCAGAGATTAGTTTTATTTCATTACAGTGAGGCTAGGTAGGAAGCTCACTGAATTTATTCTGTAATATTCATTTTTTCCAAGGCGCTCCGTTGTGATTTGAAGACATCAAGAGATGTAGAATTCATCACTTCCATTGGTAGTTTATACCGATGGTTTATACTTTCTGGCTAAAAAATTGTGCTCCCAATAAGTCTGACCCCTCCCCCGTCATGAATTTTATTTACAATTTGTGTCAATTCAATGCACATTCAACATGTTGAAAAGTGGTAAGATGTGTTATGATTAATATCATTCATATAAACTTCCTTACCTTCTCAAAGTCTTTTTCTGGCCTTTCTTCAACCTGCAAACAAATGAGATTATTTAGAAGCCATAATTGGATACTACTATACAAAGGGAAGACAATAAAATACATCAGGCTGTTTGTTTTTAAACCTCTCTCTCTCAGGGCTCTAAGGAAGGAGGTTCATTGGCAAGATATTCCACTCAAAGAGCAACCCCGATACATAGCACTGCAACAGCATTTGAAGAAGGGCATTCTTCTCACTGATATAGCGAAGCTTGTGAACTTTTCTGTTCGGACTGCTCACGTGTTACATAAATATTCTTTACCTTAGTCAAGAAAGCCATATTTCAAATAATTCAGAAATTAGCTGTAGAGGCCACCTATGGATCAGTTGGTATAGAAATCCAAATCTCAGACACCCCAGATTAGAAACTAAAGCTATAAAATTGCTGAAAAAAGACGTAGGATAAGAAAAGATGAAAAATGAATGCAATTAACCAGCAGGTAGCCAGGGGGTGGGCGTATCTTTATTGTAGCGGTGTTCTGTATATTAAAAATAGAAAATAAAGAATGGGTTCCCACAGAGGGGCCTGAGGAGGGACCCTCCTAATGTAGTGCAAATCATTAGATGGTACTCTCTCCTTAAGGGCAAAATTGAGGTTCCACTGGCAGAAAATGCACCTCCCTTGGATTGCAAAGAGAAGCAGTCCAAAAGTTCAGGGGGAGGACAGGGTTTGGGGGTAAGAGCTGGGCAGCAAATATCAGGGTCAGAAGGAAGTACAGCATTCACACATGACTTTTAGCGACAGGGCTGTCTCGACACAACCTTGTTGATAAAAGCTGTATAGCGTAGACATACCCTTAGAGGCAACACCAAGTATGAAAAGGTAAAAATCCAAGGCTTAATGGCTCTCTAGGTGAGTTTTACAAGGTAATTTAAGGAAGTCCCTTGAGGACAGGAGTTGCTATCTGGTGTTCACTACCCTGTAGTCTTCAGTATGGGGGGCATGTGGAGCAGTTTATGTACACAGGAGGATGCTTGAATCTTCCATGAAGGTGCACTGCAATCCTCTCCCAAAGGTTTGTAGGGTTGGCAGCCTTATTTCTTCCTCTGTGGTAGAATACCCTCCAATGCCAGGTAGCAATAATGTCATCAGGCACAGCAGCATACAGGCGTGGATGTCTTTGGGACTCCAGTAGCATGTATTCTCTCTAGACTGTGTTATCCTTGGGATGTGTGAGTGTACGTGACTACTGTTTAACTGATAAGGAGATGCTCATCAGTTAAGTGTCTGCTACCCTCAGCAAAGCCGCCTCCCTGGGAACCGGGTGGGCAAGAGCAGCCCACTCTGATCCCGGGGAGGAGGCTTCGCTGCCAGCAGCGCCTGGTGGCCCCGCTCCCCAGCAGGCTTTGCTGTGGGCTTTGCAGTGTAACGGTTAGCTAAGCTGTATACTTGCAGAGCCCACAGTGCGGGAAGATTGTCAGCGGTTATATGGTTACCCTATTGCACTATTTTTAACATCCCTAGTTATCCTCAGGAGGGAGATGTCAGCTAAAATCATCTCCTGTGGTAACCAGTGTCATGATGGAAACTTGAGCCCATAGTCCCAGTCGCTCCTGCATGAATGGTTTCTTCCTCACCATGCATTCCCAAAGCTCGCAGCACCCACCCAAGGAGACAAGAATGCACGCACTCGAGTGACACACTAACTCCAGCAGCTTTTACACTGATGTCATCTGCATTGGCAAAAGTTTGTAGACATGCCTTTAGCTTCAGGCATCCAGAATAAGGGACTCGTTGTATCCTCAGTTAATTAAGAGCTGACATCAGCCTAGTAGAAGACCCTTAACATTTGAACCAAGTGGATTCTGTAAACAGTGAAAGTTCATGAAGGAAAGTTTTGGTTTTTTTTGCAGTTACACAAATTTCTTGCCAAACAACGCTGAACTTCCAAACTATCATGCAACCACACACGCAGATGGAGAACAACCGAACTGCTTCTGAATTGCTCACCATACATTTTACATTCTACAGAAAAAAAAAATGAAAGAATCTGCAAAAACAAACAGGAAAACATCTCATAAAAATGTAAAAGCTTTTTTATTGTAGGACTCTACTGAAATAAATCAAAATCTATATCTATTAATAGCATAAAATACCCATCTCTACTAACAGCCATCACTTGAATGGCTACCATTTCATGGGTGGTGGGGGCATTATGCAAGAGAAGAAGGAAGGTGTATGTACAGTAGTTTTCAGGAAAATTCCTATGTGCAGTCCTGTAATTTGGCAAGGGGTACTAGCTGTACTTTGAATTCTGCTCTTTATGATGTGCTTATTTTACAATCTCTTTTGAAGGCTATGTTTCAGAATAAAACCAAAACCATGTTACAAGTGTCAATACTCTCAGCAGGATGAATGAAGCTGGAAGCTAAGTAGAAGCAAAATAACTCTACAAGTCCATAAATGGAAGCATTGCCTATTTTTCATAAACAGTAATGAACTACTGCAGTTAATACATTTGAAACTCATTTCCACTTAACTAGCAAATATTTGATATTAACCTTCAAATACCTTGCCTCTAACACATACCGAACACCATCAACTCCATTGTGCACCAATTTCATCTGAAATTCTTAAAAATCTTTTACAAACATTTATTAAATAGACCTCAATACTCCTGTGAAGCTGGTTCATATTTTCCCCAGTCTGTGACATGTAAACAGGAACCAAGTTAAATGACTTCAAGGACATACTAAATCAGTGGCAGGATCGGCCTTTCATCCAGAGCTCCCAGATACCAGCCTCTTAAAATAGATCACCTACGTTTATAACTTTTGACAAAAGCAGCTGCTAGGGGATCTTAACTGTATGGCATCATGTACTAAAAAGCCTGTGCAGTAGTAGTGTGTGAATACATTGCTGAATTGCTCCTCAGCTCTGTTTCAGCGACATGTGATTAAATCGTTTGCCCCATAAAACACAAGGTCTTATTTTCTATTTGTTGTGACATGAATGAAATCTGAAATTACTTGTTTTAGAATAGAAAATGTGAAGTATTTCAAGATCATTTAGGTTCTCAGATGAGTGAGCTCACCGCTGGAACAACTTCAGAGCACTGCTCACTTTCTTTTCTGCTCTATAAATCCAGCACCAGAGGGCAGTCTCAAACTCAGAATCAAGAAACTATGAAGCAGTGTTACCTCTGAGATAGTGATAGAGATGCAGCCCTGTTAGTCTGGTGTAGCTGAAACAAAAGACAGAACTATGTAGCACTTTAAAGACTAACAAGATGGTTTATAGGTGATGAGCTTTCGTGGGCCAGACCCACTTCCTCAGATCAAAATGTGGAAGAAAATCGGCACAACCATATATACCAATGGGATACAATCAAAAAAATGAACACATGTGAAATTGACAAATCAAATTTTAGAACAGAGTGGGGGTGAGGGGGGAAGGTTAGTTTCTGTGAGGTAATGACATAGGGGTGATAATAAGGGAAGTTTCTGTGAGGTAATGACATTAGGGGTGATAGCTTCCCCAATTATCACCCCCAATGTCATTACCTCACAGAAACTAACCTTCCCCCCTCACCCCCACTCTGTTCTAAAATTTGATTTGTCAATTTCACATGTGTTCATTTTTTTGATTGTATCACATTGGTATATATGGTTGTGCCAATTTTCTTCCACATATTGATCTGAGGAAGTGGGTCTGGCCCACGAAAGCTCATCACATATAAACCATCTTGTTAGTCCTTAAAGTGCTACATAGTTCTGTCTTTTGTTTTATCTCTGAGATGAACAGGAGACACCAGCTAGTACTTAATAAGAGCTGGCTAGTGATTAGATACAAGGAATTATAAACCTACCTTAACATAAGGGAAAGAAATTTTACTTATTTCAATAGTCAGAATGTAGTGTTCCTTCCTGCCTCATTGGGAAAGTCCGAGTAACGTAAAAACACTCTACTCATTAGAAGTGCAGTCTAAAAGAGGTAAGTTCTATGGGCACACAGAGCCTCTTAAGGCAGTGCATTTCAAAATCTGCCTTGCTGTTGAATTCAGCACCTTTTAGAGGTTACTAGTGAGATAACCTCTGAACTTTGCCAGGGCAGGATTAGGTGTCCCTCTGAGGTTCTTTGCAACTCACCAAGATGAGGAATGACTGTTAAGATCAATATTTCTTACTTAAAGCTATCAGGAATGTACGGAATGCAAGTCAGCACTGCAGCAGATCTCCACTCCAGACAAGCCGAAGCACCAACAGATCTACACTGGCTATAGCTGTTAGCTTTGGTACGCCAACATTTTAAAATGGAAGGGGAAGACAGGATTGGATGAAAGCTGCAAAACTTAAGGGCAACGTAACAACAATTTTGCTTAAAATTAAATCTGCTTTTGTTATCACTTGTATTCTATTCCTCATTAAAGCTATATCATCCTACAATGTAAGACATTAGTTGAAGCTCTATCAAAGAACTGTTCTACTGGTTTGTTACAACTAAGCCTGCACATTCTCCTAACCACATCTGCATTCTCAAAGACACGTCTTACAATTAAAATATTCTGATGCCAATCATCTATCACAGCCCCTCACAGGCTACAAAAAAACCTGGCCATTGATCTCCACCTTCTCCCAAGAAATGGGGAAAACAACATAGCATAAATTACCTGTTGTGTCTGGCTAGCAAAATATGCCTTTGAATTTCAAGCATGTCCTTTTTTCAGCTCTGTTTGAGAGATCTTTTAACACAGATTTAGGGCATGTCTAAAACCATGCAGTGCTAAAGCAGGGCTAAATCTGAAATAAGCAACACAACTTCAGCTACATCAATTGCATAGCCTAAGTTGAAATAGCTTATTTTGGTTTTTGGCATTGTCTACACAGCAGGAAGTTCGAGGTAGAGCACTCTTCCTCCGACTTTCCTTACGACTCATGAAATGAGGGTTACAGGAATCAGAGTAACAAGTCCTCCAGTTTGACATTATGTTGAAATAACTGCTTGTAGCACAGATGCGGACTATGTTATTTCGGAATAATGTCAGTTATTCTGAAATAACACCGCTGTGTAGACATACCCCTAGAGAATAATGGATTTGGTTTCAAAGACCTATCTTTCACATGATTAGCTCTTCTTAGTCATTAAACAGTCTGGACATTTACAAATTTCAAGACTTAATAGCACACACTTTCCTCTGTTCCAAAATGTCAGCATTTGAAAGGTTAATCTACATGACCCAGGATTTACCTCAATAGCTAAAGATTTATAGAAAGTGAAATTTGTCACCATTACCCTGAAGAGCTGTATTTTTACAGAAAAGAATGCAGTTTACTGCTATATTAGCATGTAGTTAATTGTTCATACAAAGACAAGTGGAATGGGCAATTAAGAAACAGTCATATGACAAAAGAGGTTAACAGAGCAACATAACTTGCCATCAAGCAAACCTGACGAAGGACCATAATCTTACCACTTTAGTTTAACTATACACGTAAATGAATTATGATTTTACGTACATCACTTTAATATATTAGCGAGTATATTCCCAAAACATGCATGCATATTAAAACTTCACAGCACGAAGACTTGAGAATGCAGATTTAGCCCTGAAAAATTGCTTGCAGATGCAGCTACTGTAGTTTCTTGCAAAAATGAGCAGAAGTCAGTGTTGTGCAGAGAAATGGAGAAAAGGTTATAGGTTTTTGAGGGACATTTTCCAGTCTTTAATCTGAGAAATCAGTTTTTCAATGCTGCTAACTGACATAACAGTTGTAATTTTTCTCAGTACCTGCATTAGGGATGTTAAATATCAATTAACTGAATGTCAAGTAACCTCATGAAATTTTATCAGCTAGTCGACTATTCTATAAATACCTGGGGTGGGCCAGCAACCACGGTATCAGAAGCATCAGTGCGGGGCGCCAGGAGGGAGCTAGTCCGCGAGGGGAGCCAATTTTAAAACCAGCTCCCCTCATGGACCGGCTGCCTGTCACCTTGTGCTGCTGCTTCTGAGAAAGAGGCAGCAGCACGGGATGACAGCAGTCCCTGTTTTTTTGGGGGGGGGGGGGGGGGGGGGCTTGAGCTCCTGGACCTGGCGCAAGCCAGACCTGAGCCAGGTTGCCTGCCCTCCAGGCTCTTAATACACTTGAAAAGCAGAGCTGAAACGCAGGTCCCGGACTCAGTGTAAGCCAGGACTGAGCTGGGCTGCCTGCCTGCTCGGCTCCTAATACACTTTAAATGCAGAGCCACACCTGGGTAAGTCCCAGGCCCATGTGTAGTCTATAGCATTAACCTATAAGCTTTTGCTTATCGGTTAATCGGCTATACTATTACCTCCCTAATCTGCACTTCTCCTTAAGAATTTAAGAAACTTAGCATCCCTATTAGTTCCAATTTTTCCTGTTTTTTTTTTTTTTTTTTTTTTTAACCTGGAGGGTTGAAATCTAGCTGTTACTGGCACTTAATGTTATTAAATATTTTACGCATTGTAAAAGCTCCATAGTTCCTTCAGTATTATTACATACTATTATGCCATTAACTACTTGTTTAAAAATACCTATTTATTCACAAGTTAATGGTGGTGGCATGTTAGCTGTGTGCTAAAATCCTCAATATATCATTTAAAAATCAGAAATACCCTGACCTTTATGATGCAAGGTTTTGTTTTTAAAGCATTAGGAAATTACCTCAGATGATCTATTTTCAAAACAGAGATCCATTTCTCAGTTACTCTTCAAGATTAAAAAAACCTGAAAAAAACCTGCATCTTTCAGTAATACATTTTCAAATTTAAAATATTTCATTTTTAACAGTACTATTTAAAAATTGCTATTGGGCTGAGATCATACAAACCTAGATTTAGTCCTCAGTATTTCCTGCTGATAAATATATGAGAAAATCTTAAACCCTCCCCTGCATCAAATACAGAGGGTCGGAAAAATTTCTGGACAAGAGTTTTGTACAAAGAACATGTATGTACAATGTTATCCCACTTCATACCAGGACAGCTCTACTCCTGTTTAAACCAGACATAAGAACCAAAAAGCAAACTCCCAAGAACAACACTACTTAATGACATTCTTTAAAAGCCAGGTCTACAGGTGAATAATTAACCCCTATGGCAAGCTAAAAACAGAGCACATTTACAGAAAAATAACAGTTAAATCAACTGAATTCTATGGGCTTTACTGAATACAAATTCTTAAGAATGGGACCTTAAACACTCAAATCCTGGGTTGATATTAAGCTCCACTGAACCCCTCTGTAAAATAAAGTGGGGTACGTGTCCATAACAAGACTACTTCCCAAACGCTGTGCACCTATAATGTTGTTTTTCAATAGTGTTCTATGTTTACTGTTGTTTCTAAACTGCTTTGGCTTCCTTCTGGGACAGAAGTCATTGTATGTAAGGAGTAAGAATGAACAATGTCCCTGAAGTCAAGCTGCTGCAAACTATATTTTGGGGAGACAGTTGCGTATCTTAATCTACGCTGCATGCAGGGTATCAGAAAGCCATGTTAAAGGCAGTATGCACTGTTTTCCAAACTCCAGCTCACTTTGAAATAGCCTTAGAAATTGCATATTTCAGAACAGCAGGTTATGTACACACACACACCCATCAATACACAAGCTTTCAAACCAGGGACTACATTCACTGGTGACCTTTAGAGTAAAAAACTGGTACCCGTTAATGTTTTATTTTCAAAAAGAATAAAAAAGATAGCAAGCCCAAAACGTATCCTGTTATCTGGATATTTTGCTAAAGGAAACGAGGTGCAAGTATTTTCTACAATTATCCCTCAAAGGAAGGCCTAAAACAACGTTCAAATTTCAGCTCCTCAGCTAAGCGATGCATAACTCACAGAGTTTATGACGACTGTAGATGCCTATTAAAAGTGAGTGTTCACTCATGTTATCCTCCTACTCCTAAAAGCGTGCATCTTCAACTCCCTGAGGGAAAATACTTCAGTATGCATCTAGCAGATAATGATTGATTCTAAGGGGATTAGCATCATTACACTGATATTAAACTTTACTGAAAGTGAAGAGATGCTTCACTAAACAGACTCAGTCCATTGAGATTCACTGGAAAAATTCAAGACTTACTCCACTATAAACTGAATTTTGCTATAATTTAGTTCACTATGCAGCATGCGGGTGTGGGTCACTTGTCTCGGATAATCCTGACATCTCACGCATTTCTCTGCCATTGCAGGGGCCTCCAGCACTGGCGTACAGCAGTCCCTTGCATTCTCTGCCTATGAGCGGTTTTTTGGTTCGGTTACTTGTAAGTTGTTGCGAGTGCTAGATTGCTGTCTCTAAAACTGAAGTCCTATCTTTGTACACAAAAGTACACAGCACTAACAATACAAGCTTGCTCAAAATGCTCAGCCAACACACTTCAAGCCTAACCCAGTGGAGGCATTTCTAGGAATTCTATGGTGTTCCATGCCTAGCCTGTCTGCTGACACCACAGCCACTACTTGCCAATTGTAGCAACAGCTTTTGCAACATAGTCAGCTGTTCAGCAGGACTTGGAGTCAAATTATCAACTTCGCTCATTTAAACCACAACACAGCTATCAGATGTTAACTCTGATCACTTCAACATGGGTTACACCAAAAATGATACCTATGAGATCAAAAGTGTTCTCTCGTTGTTCATTGCAAGAGCCAAGTGCCCTGACCTTATATGGTTTATCATGTTAAAAAAGGATTTCTAAACATTTAGTTTTACATTTTATCTAACAGTGCAAGGAATGATTTACTAAACTATGCCCTTACCCTAAAAAAGGCTACATACTCGTAATTTATGCTTTACTTAGTTTCCCTAGGTTTATGCATATTTAACCTTAATACTGTACACTGAAAACAATTAACTATACAGAGACCCCCATCAGGGATGTAAGCGAGCAGTCGAGTACTCGACTACCCAATAAGGCTAGGCTATCGGGTAGTTGAGTGGAGTACTCAACTACTCATTTCTCCCTGCCCCCCACTGCCTCTGTATGAGAGGCAGTTGGGGGGGGGAGGGGGAGAACAGAAGCTGGTGCTGGGGGCAGCCGGCTTAAAAGCCAGTCCCCCCCGCCCCCCTCCAAGCACCCTCTCCGCAGTACCACCTGTGACCCCCCCCCCCCGCCCGCCTCTACCAGAGGGCCTGGCCGTGGAGAAGGGCTGCTGCTGGAGCAGTCCCTGCCTCCAGCCAGCCTGGGCTGCTGTGAACAGGGGCTGCTGGACTTGGCATGAGCTGGGACTGAACAGTCCCAGCACACGCTGGCCCGCAGAGCCAGTGCTAGCCAGGCCTGAGCAGTCCCGGCTTGCGCCAGCTCCCCATGCTGCGGGGCTCTGCATTTTAAATGTAGTAAGAGCCCGGCAGCTCTTATTGAATTTAAAATGCTGAGCCACAGCGGTCTGGAGCCAGTGCAAGCCGGGACTACTCAGTCCTGGCTGGTGCCAGCTCCAGGAGCTACTCCCGCTGCGGCTCTGCAGAGCAGTTCTCCTTACCGACTAATTGTGTAGCCAATATAAATTGTATTGGCTATACAATTAGCCAAACAAACACTAACATCCTTAACACCCATCTCTTTTTATACTAACCTTACTACACAGGGATTTATGGCATGATTATTTTGCTAAGAGAATTTTTTTTTCCTGTTATACAAATTGTCTGAAATGCTATTGTACAACACATTCCCTCCCCGATCTTTAATAGCAGACATTGCTAATGGAGCTAATCTTCCAGCTCTTGGATGTCTGGTACTATATAAAGGATTAAATGGGCAGAAGAGTGGTGGAAGATAGATTGAAAAGTTTAAAAAAGGGTATTAAAAGATGTTGGGAGAAGAAAGAACCAAATATTTCAAACAAGATACAGAAAAACACAAAGAAAAATGTACAATGAAAAAGGCAAGAAAAGGAAGGAAGAGGAAAGAAACCACCCTCAGGAAAAAGTGCACCATAAGCAGGTCAGAAAGTCTAAAAGTTGCAGGTGAGGGAAGGCAATTAAATTTCAGGGAGTTAGATTGAAAGACATTTAAATTGCAAAATTATTACACTATGTGTTTACTCCTTAAACTGCAGGGCAGTGGCAACCGCCAGCTATTTATTACCCTGCTAGTAGAAAAACAAACTAACAGACTAGTAGTACCTTAAAGACCAATAAAACATGTAGATGCTAGTCTATTTGTTAAGTTTTTCCTGTTACAGACTAACTCAGCAACCCCCTCCCCCCCCGAAGCTTTTGAACCTGCTAGTGGAGGCAGAGGAAATTTTGAGCAAGTCCCAAATCTTTGGTAACCCACAAGTATGGGTTGAACCACTAAAATCCAGGACTCTGGTCTTGCAACATCCATGGTCCAGAGAGCCCTGGCGTGGAGGGGAGCGCAGTCCTGGCCAGACTAGAGGCAAAGGGGCTGACACGGCAGGGAGCGCAACCCTAGCCCCGGGCAGGAGTGCAGCCCTGGCAGGGATGGAGGCAGTTGGGCTGGCAACAGAGTACAGCCCTGGCTGGAGCCCGGAGCAGAGTGCAGTGGCTGGGGTTGGCACCCAGAAGCAGGGCCAACAGCAAGGAGGAGAACCTTGACCTCCCCTGGTCCGGTAAACTCCGTGGTGCGGGACCTCTCAGTCCCAAGGATGCCAGACCAGGGAGGTCCCACCTTTATTACCCTTTGGTGACACACTCGTCTGCTGAGCTCAGCAAATGCAGTTTTGAGTTCACTGCTAGATGGAGCTTCAGCTGCTCAGAGGCCTTGTCAGAGCGTATTGTGCACCTCTGATCCTGAAGAAAAACCTCGAAACTGCAAGATGCAAAGGTGGAACCTGCTCGGCCCAGACCGAGGTATTGGGGAAGCAACGGCTAACTGATGGACGAGCACACTTTAGATTGGGCATGGCTGTATCCGGGGAAGCTTCTCCAAAATTTAATATGCATTTGATTAGAGGCTTTAGCTAAGGTCCACACTGTTTCCTTGTATCTTCTGATCCTGCTCAGTGATTCTTAATTATGATCAATATTGTATTATAGGTCTTATTAAACTTGCAACTGACTAGTTCTCTGACCCCTTGCAGTGGTGCACCACACTTTCTGCACAGGTATAAAGAAACATTGGGAAGCAGAGGAACGAAGCACTTGAAAAGGAGGAAGAGAAAAGAGAAAAGTTATGTGCTCACCACTGGACTTGCCCGAGCAGAGCTGGCTCTAGAAGATGCCCGAGATCCAGAGCCGAGGTAGCAGCTGTACTCCGAAGGCTGCCCGCATATACCCCAAGAACACAGTAAGCAGAGAGAAGAACAGGATTAGCACAGGAGCAATCAGAATAATAGAAGAGTCAGAACATTACCATTGCAGGTTAGGTAAAAAGGGATATATGGCAGCTGTGAAAGAAAAAAAAAAAGTTGAAGCTGAAGAACAGACACCTACATTAGACAAAATATCACAGTATGCAATTGATACAGCAAATGGACCAAGTAAAAAAGTTTTGATTTATGTGTAGCAGAGATGCTCAACATCTTATTTTTTCAAACATCAAGTATGACACAATTAAGTATTCCTTCAATTTCTGATTGTATGGACTGATCCCATTTTGTCCCTTCATTAGGCTCTCTTACCTCCTAACTCTTTTCAGCCCTGTGATGCTTTGGGGGTTCACCCAGAACTGTAGGAGGTTCTGTCAGCTCTGGCCAGTCACCTTGGGTGCCTTCAGACTGTGCTGCTTTGGCTGAGAAGCTCTGACACCAGCCACACGCCCCCAGCACAATGGTCTCACCCTGAACACCGACTAGCCCTACTCTTTGCAGAATGGCCCAATAACCTTTCAGACATGATTCTCCCCAAAACCAGCTCCCCTGCTGTGTCCAGTCCCTTCTACTGCTCATTCATAGACAGCCAACGAGCTGTTTGTACTGGCTCTTTGGAGACACCGAAATGGCATTACCTCTGTGACGGTCTAGGAAGGGGACTGGATGCTGCACGTGAGAAAGTTTTGGAGTGCCTTGGGTCCAGAATGGTTTTTGGATTCACCCTGCAAGGAGTAACTGGCTAGTGGAAGCTTAGGTTGAGACCACTGTGCTGTGAATACGCTTCTGGGCACAGGGCTCTCAGCCATAGCTGCTGAGTCTAAAAGGTACCCAGGTTATAGGGCATGCAGCAACAGAACTCAACCTTGTTCCGGGTAAACACCCAGAATGCCACAGGTCCCTCGCCTTCTTATGCAATACTGTGGAGATGCAAAATGAACACATGCTCTACAGCCCAAACCAAGAAACCTCAGTGACTGATAAGTGTCCTTGACTAGATGCATACACGATGGTAAGAACTGAACCCTCCCACAGAGACAGAGCATCACCCCTTCTACCACCATCTCCGGCTGACCAGGCATTCTGTTCTTTCCTAAGAGCAGACTTCTCCAGAGCAATATATTAAGTGACAGTGTTGACTTGTGGCTGGCAAGTCTAAACCAAAATAATCTGAGTCTTTGTTATGCTGTTCACCACAATGACAGGCTGGAATCTGGTGACAGAGGAGAATGCAACAGTATAAATTAAGGAAGCATTTTACCTATTAAGTAGAATTGAAATCTCTTTTGGATTTGGAATTTCCCAATTATTTTCCCCCACATGACAAATTTCCATAGCAGCAATCAGACACCCTATTGCACTGCAGTATTTTTCCATACATGAATTATCAGATGTGTGTAAAAAAAATTTCAAGATATTCTTAACACACCTGAGTAAAAAAGCAAGTATTCTTTATGCTTTTTTCTTCTGCCATTGTATCTGTTACTACTGCCTCAAAGACAATAGCGAATGTAATTTTTCCAAAATACACTTTGATTGTTAAAAAAGCAGGAACTGAAACACACAGAGCATGTCCTGTTTATAGTGTCCTTCAAAAAACCCTTCTGACTCATTGCATTGCAAATTATTTGAGACATGATGGTGACTTTTGACTGCCTTGTCAATAAATTCCTATAATCAAAGAAGCTATTGGAGATGCAGATTTCTGAATAGCATTAGTGTCAAACTTGTCTCATGGGTATTTGTCTGTATTGTGTCTACTGGTACCCCAGTTATTAGCTGGTATTGAATAGTAATGGAAACTTACAAATCCTGATTTTGGATGTCAATTAACAGTGGTTTGAGAAAGTAATTATACTGGTGCATTTATTGGAATAAAGTACTGTTAATTTAGCTTTAAATTTGACCTTCTTAACAACAACTGGAATCTGGAGAGGAATGGCCTGGACGATAAATGTAGTTGCTTTTCTTTATAAGAATTTCTGAAGGCAGGCAACACTAAAATATGTCGATTTCCATAACACAGTTGGGTCATTACAGAAGTAATTCTCAACTCCTCAGCTACTGCGATAACTCACAAGGCAGTATTCTCAAGGTGAACAAGCCAGTGGAAGCTTGCCTTCTGTGTTTTACTGGTGGGTCACAATGCAATTTCTAGTGGGTTGTTTTTGGAGAAGGGGGATTTTTTTTGCAGGGAGGTGGGGTGGGAGAGGTTGTGTGTGGGGGGGTTATTTTTTGCTTTTTTAAAACACAAGATGAAAATCGAAGCTTATGTAGGAAAAAGCCCTTTTAAGATTGGGACAGAAATGGTCCTTTCCACAATAGATCCATAAGTTTAATGACTGTGTCTTCAAGACACTACACTGGCCGTGAATAACAGCCAAAAAGCTATGGGAAATGAACACAGGAGGACTCTCAGACCACACTTTTCTTGATATATCGCAGAAAGTGATCAGCCTCGTGTGTGTTGACTGTTGAATTTTGTTTCAGAAAAGTTAGAGCAAATACTTAAGGAATCCATTCCTTTATGAAACAGGTCAGATACATCCACCACTACTCTGAACATTTTACACTAAGTATCACAAAAAGGTAAGAAACTATTCTTGAAACACATCATAGGGAAAATGTAACTGCTCAAACCAGTTTAATAGTGAACTGTCTTTCTTTCGCAACTACCTTGTTTCCATTTGTTCCTCTTCTGGTTTTACCATTTATAAACAGGAATACAGCTGCTCTTTAAATGTAAAGATCATCAATAGCTTTCAGGGAAGCAATTTGTAAAATGTCAGTAGCAAAAGAAAAAGAGTGCTGAGTTAACTGCTCTCTAGTCAGTAATTTGGGGATGAGCAAGGAAATAAGAACTGTGTTACCACTTTGTCCTGCACAATCTCTCAGGATCTTTGACTAGTAAGGAAGACAACTATAGCATCCTTCCGAAAATTCTTCTTGGCAACAACTGCCCAAATGTGCCTTCCAGATGTGAATAATGCTATAAACATAATCACCACAAGCATAAGTGTGTCAGTCCGGAGCTGTAATCAAGATATTCCTCAGGAAGCAAAGGCCTCATATTTCAACTCTTGTAATTACAAAGTATCGTGCTATTTTAGACCTGGAGAGACTGCATTATTCACCAGCCTGCAAAATCTGGAGCACAGTAGATAGCAGAAGAGAATGATATTATGGGCATTAGAGTCTTTGTACAACATCCTTAAGCTTGGCAAAATTCTTTTTTTAAATTTCCATGGATAATGTGTTCATTTTTCAGCATTTTTACCTATTTAAATTTTCACAGTTGAGGAAAATTATGGGGCCAATTAGAGCTTTATAATCATTAACACAAATTGACAACATCACAGTCAAAATATACAAAATGATCTAAGTTCTCAAGCAGGATCCTTCTTGGGTTGTCTAGCTGTAAATTTCAGTCAATGGAAATATTTTTGCATCTGTGTATGGGTGTTTTCTGAGTAACTGAATTTTCTGATATTTACTGATAAAAATCTCATCATAAACATTCTGCATTCAAAACACTGTGCTCCATGTCTCAACAAGATGAAGAAATAGCTCTCAGGTTCAGAACCCCCACTACAGGAATGTTCTGCCCAAATTAGGAGCCGATTCTTTAAGGTATTTGTCTCAATGACATCTCCACCCACCAAAAGTGAGTGTGCTGTCCAGACAGCAAATCCATTGGTTGACAGGTTGACAGTGCAACCCAAACTGACCATTATCAATGGATGTTGCAACATAGCTAAATGAAAACAAGTGAAGAGGTGAAGCAAATTAATTGGAAGGACAGGACAAATATTGATAAAATTTACAGTTCTATTAGCAAGTCATATTTTCATTGCAACAGAATGTCAAGTACTGATAGAGGATAAAGTGAGACTATCAGATGAGTTAGCATTAAAGACAACTGCAATGTATTTTTTTAAGTTAAGACAGTACAACACTTGTAATGCATAAACGAGCATTAGAATATCTATTTTTTATTAATTATTGGTGGAAAACAATGCAAAAAATGTAAGACTTCCACAACGGAAGCACTGAACAATGAAGGTATCAATTTACATTTTAAGAGCAGGTGCAATGGCAGTATATTTTTTTTTTTTTTTTTTTTTACACTGCCCCACCAAAATGGCTCCAAATCTGCCATGGTGACACTGCCTCAGAGGAGCAAGGGATGTCTTTATGTCAAGTTACTCACTCTCCAGTCTATGTTTTGCAATGGTCACTGAAAGCATTAACAGTAATGCTGATTTCTGTAAGCAGTCCACCAGTTAGTGGACTAAGCCCTACCCACCCCCAAGCTCATTTAAAGAAGCCAATAAACAACTATTAGATGCTATAAATTTTAATTTCTGGTCATAGTCAGATGTAAATGAGTGGAAATGTCTCCCATAAATGATTCCTTGAGCTCTCCAGTTTTGGCTTAACAACCATTACAGACAATCCTCCTAAATCTCCTGATCTCACGTAACGAGATTGAACCCCAAAGCATGACTAAGTCACAAGTCTGCACACACAGAGGGTACATCTACATAGCAGAGCTAAAGTCGGAATAAGCCATACAACTTCAGCTATGTCAATTGCATAACTGAAGTTGAAATAGCTTAATTCAGCTTTTGGCACTGTCCACAAAGCAGAAAGTCAAAGGAAGAACATACTTCCTTCGCCTTCCCTTACTCCTTGTGAAATGAGGGTGTAGTGGGGTGGAGATGTCCCCCACTACCAGAGAGGAGAAAATACCCCTCTGGAAGCCATTTTATGCACAGCCTGGCCCCGCCCCCTCACCTGACCAGAAGGTAAGGGGCGTGGCTAGGACTATAAAAACTCTGCCAGGGAGCTCAGTCTGGGTCCAGCCTCTGGAGGAGACAGAGGCCTGCCCAGAGCTCCCTGAGCCGAGACCTGGCCTGGGCCTCCCACAGGGCCGGTGAAGAATGCCCTTCCTGGGCTGCAGAGGCCTGGCCAAGCCGGCCAGCAGAGCTACCCCTTGCCCCAGAGGAGCCCGGGGCTCTGCTGGTGCCTGGTGCGTTTGAGGACCTGCCTGAGCCAGAGGTCCTGCTCAAGCCCCGAGGCCTGCGGACACCCAGGGACCCTGAGGTCTTGCCCGAGCCAGAGGACCTACCGACTGACGGGGACCCTGAGGGCTTGCCAGAGCTGGTGGACCGGCTGGAACCCCGATGCCTGCCTGCACCCCGGGGCCTGACAAACCCACTGGATGCTGCAGAGCTCCAACCCACTGAAGCCTGGATTGGGCCTCCCGGACCCTGGTGGAATGACACCGCCCTTGACTCCCTGACTGACCTGCCGGAGACACAGATACCTGCGAGCCAGTAGCAGCTGCACTGCTGCATCCAGGGCCCCTGGGCCAGGGCGCAGTGGAGTGGGTGGGCCTGCGTCCCCCTGCCACCTGCCGACTGGGTGGCAGTCTCCCCCTCGCCCCTGCAGCAGGGGCGCTACCTGCCCAGCTCCTGAACTAGGAGCTTCCTCAAACCACAGTGTTTGTTGCCCCTGCCCTGCCTGAGGGCTGGGCCCTATTCACTGTGTCTGTTTGCAGCCATGCCTTGCACTAGGGCCTTGCCGCCATTTTGACTGCCGGAGTTTGTCAGCGGCCCCGCCTTGCACCAGAACCTGGCTGCTAGGGTGATAACCAGTAGCCGTTTGCTGCCTGCCCTGAGCTAGGGCTGGGCCTCCAGTTTGCTTACTGCCACGCCTTGCACCAGGGCCTGGCTGCCATTTGCGGCCCTGCCCTGAGCTAGGGCTGGGCTGCCATCTTTGACTAGCTGCCCCGCCCTGCACCAGGGCCCAGGCTCCACTACTGTTTGCCCCACCCTGCACCAGGGCCCAGGCTCAGCTTATTGTGTTTTGCCGCCCCGCCCTGCTCGAGGGCCTGGGCTTGCACCCTGTGTTTGCTGCCCCACCCTGCCCCAGGGCCTGGGCTTCCGTACAGTGTTTTGCTGCCCGGCCGCGATCCAGGCCGGACCTCTTAAAGGGGCAGGATTAGGACTGTTGCCCTGCCCGAAACTGAGCTGAGAGACTTGAGTATACGGTGAACTTCTTCCCCCATGGCCTGGACCTGAAGCAAGGCCGGGCCCGTGAACTATTGCCTCTCACCCCGACCTGAAGCAAGGCCGGGTATAGACTCACTGACTTGGACTATTTTAAGGCACGGTAGGGCAGTGGGGCGGACTGGTTGTCCACTGCACTGGAGGCAGAGGAACACCCCCTCCTGCAGGCCTACCGATCAATAACCTGCCCCCGGAAGAGGGGAAGCTTAGAGGCTGTTGTGGGCACTGCCGGAGGGCAGTGTCCCGAAAAGGATCTCGCCACCTGCCGTCTGAGCTAATTCCCAGGATTGACGGCTGGTGGCGCTGTGACGGTAAGTGTACCCCGCTACAGAGGGTTACCATGAGCTGGAGTAAGTCGTCCTCCAGCTCGACATTATTTTGAAATAAAGGCTTGTAATGTAGACACGCATTATGTTATTTTGGAACAACATCAGTTATTCCAAAATAACGCTGCTGTGTAGGACTTACCCTAAGTGAAAATGTGGTAGCATGGGGTACTGAATTTTTAAAAGATCTGAAGGCAGTTTATTTAAAAGTGAAATGGAGCCTCAGGGAAGATGTGGGGTCTTACCTAAATGTGACTTTTCAGCTGATGTTTTGACTTAACAGTAAATAAATTAAAAGGCAGAGCTAAGATTTTTCACCAGAAAGAGGAACCCTTTCTACTGTGTCTTTCGGACACTATTAGGGATAATGCCTGCAGAAAGTGCAACATAGCAATTGAAGAAAGAACATTAGTATTTGACTCCAGTGAATCTACACGGAGAGAACTTTGTAGAGGTGATGACGCTCCCAATGTTGTTTACATAATTCTCCATCATCAGCTATCTGGCCAGTAATCTTATACTGCCCACTGATACAGACAAAACTATGCACTAGTAAGACAGATTATCATGGGACAAATACACTGAAGACAGGCCCAGTAGAAAAATGCAGAAAACGTCTTACAGCACGAGAACTAGAGGCACTATATCGACGATTCCCACTGTAAATGCTCTCATCATACAGAGATGCCTACAATTAAAAAACAGAGTCAGAACAACAACTGGTAGACTTTGGTTTTGTTTCTCTTTGCTCTCACAAGGTACCAAGGTGCAGCACAAACAAGGGGGAGGAGAGGAGAATGAACAAAGGTGCAGAGAGGGGGCATTTCCTGTAAGCCCCATGAATGGCATGCAAGTGAAGAATGAACCCACCAATTCTCAGCACCAGTGAGCTGTGAAACATTACAGAACACGTGCAGAATTAAAATGAAAGATCAAAAAGTCATCTGAAATTTCACACATTCATGCATTCTTCAGTTTTTTTCAATCTACCAACTTTAACACTTAAAATTACCAGCTAAAAAGTGACAACACCAATTCTTATAACTTTAGCAGTGCTAAATATTTCTGGATTGGGACATGGCAGGAAGAAAGATAAATTCCTGGTAAAACTGATTGAAAGAGATATATTAGTTATTGAATTAATAGGAAGCTGTTGGTGGGGAAGCATGTTCTAAACCACTACCATCTGGTTCCAATCTAGAACACCAATGTCTGGCTTGGTTATGTAGCTCAGAAATTGCAGAGCTGGGTTTCCTATCACCATTGTACAGACCTGAGAATAAAGTTAGCTGCAAACTCAGTTTAACAGAGGAGAACAATGGGATTGTATTCTGCAAGCAATGTTACACTCTACATTTTGGTTTTACACAAGGCAATTTCTTGCCACTTTTTATAGATCCAGTCAGGATTGATGTTGCCTCTTTCTAGTCAATATTACATATTTCTAGTTCATATACTAAAGCAAAGACAGAAATGTCTTACTCCAATTAGAAGTCTGTAGCAGTGTTACAGATCTATAAGCAACTGTTGCAGAATTCCAAAAGAAGTAAAATGTAGGACCAGCGAAACAGTTGACAGATGCACCGTGGGCATATGTGCATTCCATCCAAAGAGATCACATACTAAAATGACAATATAAATAAACTCGACCAACAAGATAATTTTGACAAACTGCAAAGGCAAAAGACACGTGCATGGAGGAGTGCACTGCTTCTGCATTTGTGGTTAAAACGACAAAGCAACAAACCCTGTAACTTCTGGCAGGCAGAACATCACCGTACAGCAAGGAGGGCTGGGGGAGACAAGCACAAAACTTTTTTTTATATAAAATGGATAACAGAAAGAGTGTTCATTTGAGTTTATTTTGGTCATATTCATGCTATTAAAATTCTTATGTTGGAATGCAGGGAAGCTCAGTGTACAGATATTGCACACTGTATTACAAAAATTATTAACCATCTGTGCTTAAATATCTGAAAGCTCAAGTCCAAAGACTAAGTATAAAATAGACATATGCATGTTTCCTACAGAAAGAGAGGATATCATAGAAGGTGCAGAAGCAAAACAGAACAACTTATTTTTGTCACTAAGCATCTCTGTCTCAAAGAAAGACCTATAGGTAAGGCTAAGATTGTGTGATGAAGTTTGCAGAAGTCACAATACTTGTGACTTCCAAAGAGCTCCATGACTTCAGCCTACAGGTATATGGGAGCTGCGGGGTACCCCAGCCACCCGAGCTGAGGTTTTGAACCATTTGGGACCTATTTTACTATTGAACAGAAGGGAAAAATCAAATTACTCTGCATACATTAGAAGGCAGGATAGCATAAAATAAAACAGTGAGGTGCATTTACAGACCCACAAGGTGAAAGTTACGTTCAGAATGCACATACAGGAAAACTACTAAGGCACAGTACCCATGCTATATATACATTAACAGCACCCTGACCTAGCCAGATGCACTGTACTTTGTTTGCATGCAAAGAGGACAATTCAACCTCCAAGAGGATTTTAAGGTTTTATGGGTAGGGATTTTCTTGTACTAATACAGGAATCATTTGCCTTGTAAATTACATAGGGTGGGAAACAACAGGGTGCAACTTTCATCTCACCTGTGCCAACAGGAAACAGACTAGCAAGGCACAGAGTGGCCTCAGCTGTGATAAACTACTAATATTTAACAGGGATTTTGCAGTATTTTCCAAGAAAAAATTTATGATAACTGTCAAAAGCAAAACAAAACAAATGCAGGAAAAGGAGAGGAACAGATCAACATCATGGCCTATCTTAAATAGCTTTGTTTCCCAGTCCAGACATAAATGGAAAAATGTACAAAGAAAATTGATAAATCAAGAACTAGACACTCCTGGCAACCAGACAAACAAAAGTGTCATTGCTTTGCTCCAGGGTCCAACAGTTATTTGTGTGACTAAAGGAGGTTGTATTGTCCAGGTGAACTCAAAACAAAAGTCAAGGCTAGAGGGAAATAGACAGACCCGATTTCCATTTTGGGAAGAAGGTTGGGATTTGGAAGTAAAGCCACTGTTGTGAAGACCAAGGTCAGAGTAATAGGATCCCTGTAGCAACAGGAAGAAAAACCTGAAAATTCTGCTTTATTGGATGGAACTGTCAAATTCTGTATGAATTCCTTTAAATTAGGACAGCAGTTCTCAGAACTTCACTGCACCACGACCCCAGGAAAGGGGAACGAAGCCTGAGCCTGCACAAGCCCTGCTGCCCCGGGAGGGGGGCCAAAGCCCAAGGATTTCAGTTTGGGTCAGTGAGAGGAGGGGAGGATTATAACATGAGCTCTGCCACCTAGGACTGAAGCCCTAAGTCTTCAGCTTCACACCCAGTGGGCTCAGTCTTTGGCTTTGGCCCTGGGAGTTAAGCTGACCTAACCTCTGGAGTAGACCATACTAGGTCAACAGAAAAATTCTCCAATTGACTTACCTACCACCCCTCAGGGACGCAGAGTGCCTCCACCATCAGGCAAACCTCTCCCACTGGCACAGGTAGCATCTACACTTCTGCCAGTACAGTGGCACAGCTGTGCCGTTGTGGCATTTCAAGTAAAGACAAGCCCTCGGGCACATAAGCAGCTATTTAGATACTTGAAAACCTGACATCTCATGAAAAAAAAAAAAACACACCCCCCAAAGTCCTCTTATCCACTATAATATATCCTTAGGTTAACACTTAAACTCTGAAGCCTAGCAAAAAACCTATGAATTCTAGGGTTGCCAACAACCCCATTTCACCAGGAGTCTCAGGGAAGCAGGCCCTATCTTGCTGAGTACTGCAGCCCAACAAGGAGGTTTGGGCTGCAGTCTTGCAAGCACAGTGGTGCTCAGGCAGCCTGCCTGCCTGCCCACCCTCACTCCATGTCACTCCTGGAACTGGCTGGCACATCTCTGAGGTCCTGGAGAAAGGGCTGGGGGAGGTAGTCTCCACACACTTCCACTGGCTCCCGCACTCCTCAGACCCACGCCCTGCTCAGAGCCCGCACCCCGCTCTCACTCCACAACCTGCTGCCCCAACCCATGAATGCAGGTCGGGGAGAGCGAGTGACGGAGGGAGTGGAGCTGCAGTGAGCAGGGGCTGAAGGGGCAGGTCAAGGAGGTTTGTGTGTTTGTGGCATTAGACAGTTGGCAACCCAAATTAATTCCATTTATCACATTGTCTTGTCCTTGTGCAGAGGATCTCCCAACATATGCAAAACAGCAGAGGCAACTCTCATCCAGCTACTATAAACAGATCATATCAAATTGTTAGAGCAAATCTCAGTAACAAAAAAGCTGCACTATTTCGTGCCTCACTGATCAAAACCTGCCAGCAACAGCTTCTCCTTGAATTTTTCCATTGCTTCAGACTTGGGAGTCAGTGGAGTGGAATGGGGAAGATAAAGGAGAGATAAGAGAAGGAATTACAGGTCTTCAACTTGGAATTCTTCTTAAGATGAAAGTGAATTCTTAGAAGACTTACATTAATTACTTTTTCTGGATTTAGGCTCATTATCAGCACTTCTAGCCTCCCCCGAGGAACAGGAGAGACCCTGCCAAGTGCAGAGGTTTAATAAAAGGCCAACTCCCACTCAGATAAACAAGAAATCGAGTAAAACTAGGAAGCAGAAACCTGCTCAACCCTAGCACCAACAAGTTATTGGGAAGGTGTGGTGCTCCACCAGATAGCACAGAAATATAGGGTGTCAAAAGACCACCTGAATGGTTTGGAGAGCATCTAGTGTGCATGGAACCAAGCCCTTTTCCTGATATGGGTACAGGTAACAGAAGCAGGGAACAATCCACTGTCAGATAAGCTGTGACCATATGAAGGACCAAAAAAAGTGCACCACTGGGCCACTCAAATGAAATCTCTTGTTTGAAACCCAGTGTCATTCCAACAGCAGTGCCATTCCAGTAGTTGGCTTGAATTACTGAAGTTTTGCATCTGGCCCAACTAGTTAGATGGGGGGATTTTAATGTAATTTCTAGGCAGACAGAGGGAAATATAATAGCAGCCAGCTTTAAAGTAGGTTGTGCAGGAAGGATCTTCATGTTACAGAGGAAGCTGTAGGAAACTCTAGAAAAGACTTGCAAGAAATGAACTGAAACTCACTCCAAACACTCAAATTTTGTATTAAACTTTTTAGGAAACTTTCGGGGTGGAGTGACCCTCTGGCAGAGCACAAGAGATTACCTGCAGCGGTTTGTGGGTTCTCATATTGGGCAGGCAAACAATACATGCCAGTTCCAAGCCTTCAAGTAGTGGAAAGGCACTTTACAACACTTAACAGAACTATTAGTTTCCCAAAAACTTTAGGAAAAATAAGCTAATGTATTTCATACCTGTAGTGTCATATATAACAACTTAATCATCGTATTGATCAGTTTGTAAGTCACATTATGAATTAAATGGCTTGGTGCTTCGCATGCACAATCACTTTTGCAAATTAAAACCTGTTCCATGTTTTAAACATGCAGGTATGATGTATGTCTGTATAGTTCTAAGGAAGATACAGGTTCATCTTATGAAGAAGCTAATGGATCCTAGCAAGTGCAGTCACTATGAAGACACCTTGTAGACCTTTATTCTTGTTTCCACACTATATGACTGACACTGTGTGGAGTTACAGCTAGGAGAAAGATGTAAAAATCTTGCACAGAGCAATGGAAGCAACCTCTATAATTCCACAGAAGGAACTCACAAACTTGGATGACAATACAGTTGCTTACCCAATCAGCTGTTTACTTAAGATGACATACAAAACCACTGCAACTTAGGGTTGCCAGGTGTCCAGTATTGACCCAGACGGTCCGGTATTTTCGCCTCCTGTCCAGTAAAAAAAATTCAGAAAATACCGGACACCTGAAATGTCCGGTATTTTCTGATTTTTTTTCCCCAGACAGGAGACGAAAATACAGGACACCTGGCAACCCTACAAACACTCAGCGCCTCCCCTCCAGCCCCCCCCCCTCTGGCCCCCATGCTTACCTGGTTCCGCAGGGAAGCTCAGTTCTAAGAACACAAAATGGCTGCCGGCAAAAAGACCAAGGGGAAGCAATGTCTCCCCTGGGTCTTAGTGCTCAACCGCTCCCCTGCTCAACAACTTTGGTCTCTTCCCCCCCCCCCTTTTTTTTCCTTCAACAGGATCTTTTCCCAGGTGTTTTTTTTGGGGGGGGGAGGGGGGGTTCAGTATTTTTGGTTCAATCATCTGGCAACCCTACTGCAACTTGTCCCACAGTAAAGAGGGAATTTATAGTAGGGTTGTTAAAAAACGGCTGACTGGGTAATGGATAAGCAAAAATCTTAGCAGTTACACACACCAACAGCACGGGAGCCCACTCCATTTAAATGGTTATCCTATTACGTCCCTAATTTATAGTGACCCCTTCAAAGCCTTTCTGTGATGAACATCTCAAAAACAAGACACAGGTCTGAGTGAAAAAAAGGATGTTTATTCCTAGAAAACCAGTCCTCTTTCTTCTTTTCCTCACCCCACAGGCCCTGCGTTACAACCACCTTCCTCCTCAAAATACTTCAGTCAAGATCCTTGATTCTCTATTCTCAGTAATAATCACTTTTCTATGATACCCTTCTTTAAAGCTTCCTCACAAACAACTACTAATCCTCACAGTGCCTATGATATAATTATTACTCCCATTTTACAAATTAGGAAGCTAAAGTTAAGTGATTTATTCAATGTCAAAGGAAGTGTGACATGAAGAGGACATATGCTTTGGTTCTCAATAATGTTTATACCCCTGACATTGGAGAATATAGACAGCTCAATGGATAAATCAATAGATGTGGTGATGTTTATATCATTGGTTAAATCTCTATCTAATTGAAAAAGCTTAAATCCATCACTTCCCAATTTAACTGCAAATCTTTTCATTCAATAGCTAAAAAGACTTTCATTAGACAGGGTTTGAGAATTCTCAGCTGAGTTTAGAGTTATAGCTGAGAAACAAATTACTTTCGTACCCCTTGAGATTTCAAAATCAGCACGCTGAGTAATAGCACAAGAGCTATGGTTCATGTTTTAATGGTTCACGTTGATGTGATCTCAAAGTCTGAAGTTAAAAATAAGAAGTGTACACCACATATTACAATTAAAAATGGGATTTCAGAAATGTAATATTGGTGGACTTATTACATTAATAAGCAAAGAATTTCTGCCTGTTCCAGGTTATTCGTTTATCCTGATTGCTGTCCCGTTTGCAACCTGCATCCGCATCTTCCCGTATAATTATGCTGCTGCAAGCTAAATGCTAGTAAGACAGACATGGAATAATGTTGGATGTGGAGTGTATTATCTATAACTATCTATCTATATAGCTTAGAAATTTGTGTATCTGTGCATCCGTCTGTGAGTGTTTGTTCAAGAACTCCTCCTAAACAGTAAGAGCTGGAACCACCAGATTTGGTATTCAGCTTCCTTAAAAGCTAATGATAAGAATCCTGCATTTGGACGGAAGAATCCCAAGCATTGTTACAGGCTGGGGACCGACTGGCTAAGTAGCAGTTCGGCAGAAAAGGACCTGGGGATTACAGTGGATGAGAAGTTGGATATGAGTCAACAGTGTACCCTTGTAGCCAAGAAGGCTAATGGCATATTGGGGTGCATTAGGAGGAGCATTTCCAGCAGATCTACAGAAGTGATTATTCCCCTTTATTGGGGAATTGGTGAGGCCACATCTGGAGTATTGTGTCCAGATCTCAGACCCCCACTATAGAAAGGATGTGGACGAATTGGAGAGGGTCCAGCGAAGGGCAACCAAAATGATGAGGGGGCTGGAGCACATGACCGATGAGGAGAGGCGGAGGGATTTGGGCTTCTTTAGTCTGCGGAAGAGTGAGGGGATTTGATAGCAGCCTTCAACTTCCTGAAGGAAGGTTCCCAAAGCAGATGGAGAGAAGCTGTTCTCAATGGCAAAACAAGGAGCAGTGGTCTCAAGTTACAGTGGGGGAGGTCTAAGTTGGATATTAGGAAAAACTATTTCACCAGGAGGGGGGTGAAGCACTGGGATGGGTTCCCTAAGGAGGTGGTGGAATCTCCATCCCCAGAGGTTTTCAAGTCTTGGCTTGATAAATTCCTGGCTGGGATCTTGATAAAATTCCTGGCTGGGATTGGTCCTGCTTTGGGCGGGGGGCTGGACTCAATGACCTTCTAAGGTCTCTTCTAGCCCTAGGATTCTATGATTCTGACTTAAGTGTGGAACCATACTGTTTAACGTGGTTTTTCTACTTTTACTAAGCATTAAAACAATCACATGGCTGTAACGCAGCTATGGTGTCGCACAGAAGGGATTCCCAATACAAGTGGTCCATCGCAAGACTTCTTCCTTCCCGAAGAATCAGCACAGGAGGTTAGGCTTCTTAAATTCCAGGAAATGTAAGAATCTTCCAATCTTTTTGGTGTCTGACCTCATGCTCTGCTTCCTTTGACCTCAGCTCTTTACACCTGCTACAGAAGTGCACCTTCTGCACATTGGCTGTGACAACCCCCCCTCATTGCAGTCATCTTGTTTTCAGCTGGTATAAGATTGCAGCTTGCTGGGATCATCTAAGTATACCCTCATTTGTGAGGGAATAAAACAAAGGCATATTAAAGCATACGTTGTAACGGTTGAAAGTGAAGAGGGTTTAGGTCTCTCCTCAGCTGTTTTTTACGACTATGTTCCATCTAACAGGGTTGTCACCATCATCATATTGAACCCTCATATCTTAGCTGGTGTACTGTGTGAAACAACATTTAATACAGAGGAATACTTTAGTAATACTGTTTATGTAGTTTACTACCCAATGGAAAGTTCAGACTTTTTTTGCTTGTGCGCGGAACTATTGTCTTTATAGTTGTATTTATAATACACTATGTTCAGAGATCAATAAAATAAATTCCTTGAGGGTTTAAAAATGTTTACATTGGGGAAACGTATCAAAATGAATTGGTTGTACAGAATCAATTAGCTAGGTCAGACTTATATTCCAATGGCAATCAAATCTCTTCAAAGGATGCATGAAAGAGCTCCAGAGCCTCCAAACCAAGCTAGATTTCATTGTCAAAATATTTTTCTTGATAATTTGATGGTTTTTTTACCCACTTAAATTTGCACAGAACTATATTCTGGCCCCTAAATCCTACTTGAATTTTCTCAGTCCCAGTCTTATTCCTTGCCACTTAGTTTACTTTTTTTTGTTTTTTATGGACTTGGTTGTGCCTCTACAGCATGGTAGACACCGAGTGAATTGCAGGACTTGTAATAAGGAAGTCGGGGCAAAATGCCTTCTAAAGCAGGGACCAAAAAAACAAACAAAAACAAAAAAGAGAATCTGATATTTTACTCTAGGAAAAGCACTCAGTAAAGGAGACTTAATTTCTTGAAAAGCTTTCTATTAATTCCATGAATTTAAGCAACTGATTTTAAAAAAAATCTCTACTAACCCTGCTAGATTTTCTACTCTGAGACGATCCATACATGTCTTCATCATAACCATTGGTCTGTCATGAGAGAAAAATGAGAGAAAAAACTTAAATGAAACCAAAAGAGGTCTCAGAGAAAGTCGTCATTTATTTTGCAGAGCGAAGACAGAGATGGCATTTTTTCCAAAAATACACCGGGACAGTCACTGTAGTTCCCCAGGGATCCTTAACTTCAGGCAGCTCATAGAACACTTGACAGTTTTGTCTGTGAGCAATACCTATATCCCGGGCAAAGACATCCCTGTTCTTACCTCATACTTACGTAAAAACAGTACAGCGACAAAATGTATTTCAAGCCTCAATCTTTTCAGATTCTGGGAATTGAAATCAGACTTTAGAGTTTAGGGAAGGGAAAGGGAAAATATTTCCCCTATTTACCTAAGCTCTACATTCCACATTTGTATTTAAGATTAGAAAGCTACATTATTGTAATTAAACAAACTATACTGCACAACATCTCTTGCATTTGGCTTTCCTCATTTTTATTTACATCATGCTTGAATCCAGACATGCCCACCCGCTGTATCCCAGAATTCCACACAGACCTTCGGAGACTGAAGATCAGAATCTGCTCCAAACCTCCTGGATTCACCTCTCGGTACTCTCAAAGACCAAACTTCTCAGTAATCTTACCTCTGGCATGAATATGGTTCTCTTTAGGACCCAAACTCCAATCCACTATGTCCAGAACACAGTGTTAGTCCTGTTTTTAATTTGCAAACACCATGAAATGTGTACCATCACCTGCGAGTCAAGAGTACCCATACTAATGGCCATTAAAATGGCAGTCTCACTGATAGTTCTACTACTTGCAAAACATTATGAGACTTATAATAGACAAAAAACTAAACAATCCCTAAATTTGTTCACATGGTTGCTGTAGCCGGGTTGGTCACAAGATATAGGGAAAGCAAGGATGGTGACGTAATATATTTTATCGGACGAATTTCTGATGGCTGAAGGTTGCTTTTGCTCTACACAGAGGCCCAAGTCTGAAGAGGAGCTCCCTGTAACTCAAAAAGCTTCTACCTTCCACTACCAGAAGTTGGATAAATAGCTAGGTTATAAAGTGATCCAAAACCTTCTACCTGATGCAGCAAAAAAGTCATGTTCCTCAGGGAAGGAGTGGAAGGAATTGGCCTACTAAGACCTCAAATGACTGTGCCTGTTCTCATCTGAAACTATAATGAAGTGGTAACCATAAAGATTCTTCTAGAGTAGAGGACAGAAAGGCTGTTCCTACCATTATCTATGTTAGGGTTAGGATATAAAATCACAGTTAGCCAATTAACTGCTTAACCGTTATGTTTACCCAATTAACCACTTAACCAGGATCCCACCCACTTGTGGTGTGTGTGTGGGGGGGAGGGGCTGGCCAGGCCACTGGCTAACCAGTTACCAGTAAGCATCACCCAATAAGGGTGGTGCTTACCAGTTAAATGGTTACACCCCTAGTTAGTGTTGGGACACTGATGAACTTATAAACATCCAAGTAGGTGCTTTTATTTTTGAAATATTTTCTCTCATATTTTTATCTTAAGAATAAAGTAGGTTTGTTTAGAAAGAAATTCTTTATATCTGTAGCAGTCACTCTTCCATGTCTTTGAAGAGAAAGCAAACAGGTCTGTTTAAACTAGGGGTGTGCAAAAGGGCCTCTGCGGGCCGAATTTGGCCCACTAAGCAGACTGATCTGGCTTGCGGAGGCCCTGCCACTCCCCCGCCTCCAGTCCAATCAGGGCTTAGAGACTGGGGTGCGTGCAGCGCTTCGAATCAACCCTGGTGGTTGACTCTAAGCCCCGCGCACCTGAGGACAGGGAGCAAGAGAGCTTGCAGGGGGGAAGAGTGCACAAAGTCTGCTCCCACCCTGCGCCGCGCACTTCTTGCAGGAACAGGGCAGGGTGGGAGAAGAATTTGTGTGCTTCCCCTGCCCCTGGGCTCTGATTGGCTTGGGGGCAGGGGAGCGTGAGAAATCTCCTCCCACCCTGCAAGGGGCACAGTGCTTCTAAGAGTCACGTGCTCCTGAGGGACCGGAGAAGGGTGGGAGGAGACTGTGTGCCCCTCCCCCCAAGTCCTGATTGGCTGGGGGGTGGAGGGAAGCATGCAAAGTCTCCTCCCACTGTCTGGGACATGGGCATCTAGAGGAAACCACCAGCTGTTCAGAACAGCTGGTAGTTTTTTTCTGGGAGAGGGGTGGGCAGGAACAAAGACTTCACACACTCCCCCATCCCCAGACCAATCAGAGTCTGTGGGTGGGGAAGCACGGAAGTGTCCTGGCCCCACCCCTTCCACCTGAGGCCCTGCCCCTTCTGGGGCAGCACGGGCCACTTGAAAAATTTCTGAAGTGGCCCCCAGTCAAAAATTATTGCCCACCCTTGGTTTAAGCCATGAGTTCTCAAATTGGGGGGGGGTCATGTTGAGGTTATGATGTAATGGGCTGTGAGCTATCAGCCTCCACCCCATCCTCTGCTATGCCTACAGCGTTTCTAATAGTGTCAAATATTAAAAAGGAGTTTTTAATGTATAAGAGGGGGAGGGGGAGACACACTCTGGAGCTTGCTAAGTGACAGGGGTCACCAGTGCAAAGGTTTGAGAACCACTGGTTTAGGCAGATCATCTTCTCTGCAAATACATAGTTAAGGCCGGGAACTGAGCAGCCTGTGAATCTCCTTTCTGATCAGGGTAGAGACATATCTCTCCATCAAGAAAGGCAACAGCTGGGGAGTTGAAACATGAGAGCTGGTGCTCTTGCTGAGCCACTGAGGGGAAATCAAGGGACAGTTGCCCTGAACTGTCACATTCATTGTGAGAGTTACTGTGAACAAAGTTGTGGCAGACAGACAAAATGAGTAATCATTTATCACATTTCCACCTTTGGGGTACTTACTATATTATCTGGCAATATATTTTGTACTAAATGCAATACTCCTGTTAGAGATAAAAGAAAACCTATATGTGTGCACCCTAAGGGAGTTACATAAAAGCTGATTCTGCAATAACCCTGTCTAGAAAAAACAGGTGATTGAAATTTCTTTGGCATGAAATCAATGCAACAAGAAAAGTAGCCTCTAGTTTGGTGGAAGCATTTACATCCGATAAGTTGCCACTCAGTTCTGGATAACAAACTCTTTATTCCTACCTGGAAGTACCCTTACACTATTTTCCATAGTACAGGTTTCAGAAGTCAGTTCTGTGGATGTTTGAAGGAGATGGGAAAATGGTTTTCAAAAACAGACTACCCTTTGGAGTCTTGAAATTTTTCCAGTAGAAAGTCCTGTGTTAAAAATGGTCTGTAAGAATTGTCTTATTTACTGAAGCACTCCTAGACCTTAAAGTAGTGGCCAGTTATTAGTCACTTACATGAGGTTGTTATATTGAATGTTGATCCGTTACATTTACTGTTTTACTATGTGAAAATTACTTCTCTCTCTCCCCCCGTCCCCCACTTTCTCCTCAGCTCATGGAAAATACAACCTTAGTTACCAGGTACACACACCACCACACTAGCCACTACCATCTTTTGCCTATCTCTTTCCACTAACTAAAGTAATACATGATGATAGAGTATGCTGAAAGAAATTGTATGAGCAGTACTATAGTACAGGTTGGATCTTCCTGGTCCGGCACCCTCGGGACCTAGCTGGTCCCGGACAAGGGAATTTGCCGGACAGGGGAAGTCGGGAGGGGCGAGAGGCACCAGCCTCTCTGCTGGGCCCTCTCCCAAGCCTCCGCTCCCTAGCCTCCAGGCCCCACCAGCCGTGTGGCAGTCCTATTGGAGCGCCCGGTGGCCCCCTGTCCTTGCAGCAACCCTGCCACTGCGCCAGCCCCATGGCAGCTCTGCCAGCCCGCAAAGCTTCCAGAAGCCCAGCTGGCTGTGGGAGCTCCGTCCCTGCCCCCCAGTTTCAGGCTCTGGTGCCCCAGCCAGCACGCTCTGCTTCCAGCCACTGGGGGCTCTCTAGTCCCGCAGCAAGAGAGTCCTGGACCACAGAGGTTCAACCTATATAACCATTTAGGCTGTACTCCTATAAGCAACTGATACTTAGTGCCTTTTAGGTACCCACAACTCCGAAGAGCTACAACACATTCCTGGCACTGAGCCAGTTCCTTAGTAGAAAAACCTATTTGGCCCAATCTGGCCATAACCCTATGGCCAACATTTTTTGGACTTCTCTCCAGACCATCATAACCCTCTCAGAAGAAAATCTCTGAATACATACTACTTTGGAGTTCTTCTTTTTGGTCCTCTCATTCTCTAATCCAGCCTGCAGTGAAAGTAAGAGTATCCAGTAAAAAGATTAATGAATTCTTGTCTTTCTATCTTCCCCCATGTCCTACATGCAGATCTACATGCAAAAACCAAGTCCTGAATTCCTACAAATCTACAGTTCATGAGTTAGTGTACACACTCAAGGAGGATATAGAAAACAATCACACCACATTCAACTTGCTAGTTTATTATTTAAAATAATATAAAATTATAATGATTCAGTTCAAATTAATAGCTGCAGTTAAAATTATTCATGCCTTCTAGGTTAAATCAATTAATAGGACCATACCATCTGCCATATATACATACTTCATCAATATATCCATGCAAAAACTCACATAAGTGTTAGAACCATATCTATATGTAGGCCACTGAGCAGGAAAATTGAAAATATTGGGTGAAAAAATTCATAATTTGAAACAGGAATAGGGATGCAGCAAAAGAAAAAAACAGAGCCTTTAATGAAACTGGAGGCTAGTGTTAGTTTTCAAGTCCTGATGCGGAGGCCTGAAGCACTGACTTACAACAGCCAGCTAGAGGGAGGCAGAAATGATGCTCAGTTCAAATAAAGTGAAACTGTTCTTTATTTAGCAAGCTTTTTAAAAATAATTTCTTGTACTTTGCCTTTTGTGGAGGCACAGCATGACCCTGTGCTCTGTCACAATCGACTCACACGGGAGCAATGTTAATGTTGCCATGTAATTTAAACCCAGACGTAAGGATCCCAATCTTAAGATCCTTTTTTTTTTTAATTTTTCCCAATGAGTATATATATGCACACACTAACTACGAATATTGATTTTATCTTCACAAGCAAAGAGAAGGCTATTCAAACACGGTATCTACAGTCCTGAAGATTTATTCATCTTCTGTTTCCCAGAACAAATCTACTTGAAATGAATGATGTAAAATAAAAAGGTACTTGAAATACATGAGAAACTAAAGTTGTACATAACACCGAATTCTCTAGTAGGTAATTAGATATTTTCAGGACAGCTCTATTTACGAATGTCCCAGAGGAAAAAACATTCACTGTTCATGTCTCAAACACACATTTTGTGAATAATGAGCTTTGTATTTGTGAAGGTCAGCACACACAGCACTGGAAAATGAAACAATCCCTTCTCCAAGCAGGTACAAAATAAGTAGTTCTCCATGTGGCCCTGAAGGGACAATATCTTTAGGTGGGAGTTAGTTCATTCTCCATTACTTTATTCAATCATTTTCCTTGATGAGTGTGACACGTCCCACTGCTTCATTTAGTGCTGTGACATTTCTCTCATTCCTTGCAGTCAGGTATCCACATCAGAGACCATGCCTTTTTGAGTCAACCTTCTCTACTACCGACCAGATATAGCAATAGGTGTTAGTATTTTTATTTATATATATATATATATATATATATATATATATATATATATATATATTTTTTACAGTTTCTATCACACATTACAACGTCAGACCATTCTCACCACTGGATAAGCGCTGGCATACTCCAAGTCAGACTGTGAAGAGCGTGAGAGGAAACAATAATATCAGAATACAAACGAACACACCCCCCAAAAAACCCCAAAAGATAGCAATCAGGAAGTCATAGGCCCAGAGTGTAAAAATTAAAATTCTTTGTTTTTGAGCAATGACAGCACAAATGCTAGCAGAGATTCAGAAGTCAGTAACATCAGCAACCATCAACCAGAGTAACAAGAGAAATAGAGAAAAGTACTTTATATACTGCATCACTATTAGGCAATAACTCAACAATATTTCATCTTGTGGGTCCTTGGATGTGGGACTTGTCCCACTGTGAAATTAAAGGAAAACTGAAGAGAACTGGCAGTTAAAGAAAACTGAAACCAGGATCATATTCTTAAAAAAAAAAAAAATCCTAGATGATATTCTAAGTCCCTCCGTAAAAAAAAAATCACTTAAGGGTAAAGTAAGCTTACAGGGGCTTCCAGAATGATAAAAGTAGGAGGCAGTTTTCATCTGTCTCAGAACAAACCATCCTAAAACATTCTTAGAGGAGTAGATGCTGGTGAAACTTTGAGGAAAAAAAGTTGATGATTTGAGAGTACGGGGAGGTTTCACATGGCAAGAATTCTTCTGATATTGGTCTACTATTTGGAAACTTTCTGTCCAAAAAGAGAAAGAACCAACCCTTCAAGAGAAAAATTGTAAATTCTACACATCATGTGATGTTCCATACATTTATTTATACATAAAAAGCCAAGCCAAATATCCCTGAAAGAAATCAACAGATGCATAATTAAATGTCTACACAAACCACTTAAAACATTCACAATTCTCTCGTCAAGCAATTGTGAATTATGTGAACTGTGTATCAATACTAAGAACATAACTAGTTGTATTTGGTTCCACGTGCATTAAAGCAAGGCTATTAAGGGACAGACTTCCGCTCAAATGAATGACCTAATATATATACCTCCTGCTTTCCCTGGTCTAAACCATTGCCTCTGGATCAGGGCAGGAAATCGCAAGGTGCTCTCATTCTTCAAGTCTTAAAATTTAGGGGTCAGATCTCCCTCTCTGTGGGTGCAGAACTCAGATCTTTGGATTTATGAGCATTCATTGAGGGTGGCCTCAACAATAATACAGGAAATTAAGCGCCATAACATTAGCAATATTACGGTATAAAGTTTCTTCTACAAGACTCCAGTAGACAAGGGCATTGCTCACAAACTTAATGAGTAAATATTTATAAGCTAGTTCTTCAGCTGGTGTTCGTCACTGACTTCAGTGGAACGACACCAGTTTGCATCAAATAAAGATCTGGCTCAAAACTGAAAGATCATATAGTTAATAGCACGGGAATACTTTTGGATATGAGGGATGCTTCTTTACACTTGAGAGATTAGAAATCAGATGTTCTTTGGGGTGAGAAAATGCAGCCTGTTTTATGAGATGCACATTATACCAAGATCTAATAGGGACTCTTATTCATCAGGATTTGAGAAACAGGTTGACAACACTCCGGGATTGGCCGAAGTCTCCAGGAAATAAAACTTAATCTTTAATTAAAGATTACATGATGAAATCTCCAGGAACACATCCAACCAAAACTGGCAACCCTATTTGGAGATGATATTTCAGTCAATGTCCTTGCAGGTCATGAAAATACACTTACAGTCAGGGCTGAATCAGCAGTTTAATTGAAAATTGCTCAGAACAAACTAAACTGTAAATTTAAGCGCTCTAGGAACAAAGCATTTTTTTTCTTAAGTCATTTCCAGGCACAATGCTATTTAATTCAACTAAAATCTTAAATCCATTTTAATGTTTATTTTTCTTAACCTTTTCCTCATCACTGATGAAGCCCAATCAATTATTGCTTTCTTGCTAGTGAAATTAAGAATGCAAGGTCATAAAGGTATCAAATACATTCTAATTATACTATTTGGGTAAATTAAATGAATCCCGAATTCCAGGAGGTGGGTATGTTACAGTAAAACCAGTGTCATACCATTAGTAGTATATAGATGCCACAAAAAAAAGGAATGAGCTACTCATAGTACAAGATGTACTATATGTCCACCAGAAAGTGGAAATTAAAAATTAGCAATCACTCTTTCATTTGTTTCCCCAATGATAGAATTTTAGGCCTTTTACATATAAATATAAAACTATTTAGGGGAAGATAAGACCTTTCTATTCAACAGTTCCTCTGGAGATATTCCTCTAGAAGGGGGGAAAAAAAAAACCTCATGGTATATGTCTACACTACCAGGTTATTTCGAAATAAGTTATTTCTAAATAACTCCTGAAATAAGTATTTTGAAATAAGTCTATTCCTCTTCACAAGCAGGAATTTTTATTTAGAATCAACAAGCCCATTATTTTGAAACAGGCTTCGTAGCGTGGACACTCGCCTTGTTATTTCAAAATAAGGGGAGTTATTTCGAAATAACTCCCCAGAGTAGACATGCTGGCTGCTTAATTATAACAACTTCCGAGAGCTGCATGAGACCTCCCTGCAAATGGTAAAAGCTAGGACTAGGCACATGGACCATATTTTAAAATATATAATCTTAATCTGAATTGAATAATCTCAGTCTTAAAGAGAAACTCATGCTATTTACAACTGTATTGAAACTGAGCTCACTCGCTGTCTCTTTTCTTCTTCCCCTCCATTTCTCCCCCGCCCCCCTTATTTATTCTTGGATCTGGACTTCCAACACTCTGGTCATCTGAAGAAGTGGGTTGTGCCCACAAAAGCTCACGATACCATCTACATGTTTTGTTAGTCTTTAAGGTGCTACTAGACTGTTCGTTGTTTAAGTTTTTCCTGTTACAGACTAACTCGGCTACCCCCTGAAGTTTTTGCATTAAAACGGTCTGGATCAGAAAACAATTATTCTTAATGGAACCAGACAAACAGAAATGTACATGCACAAACAATTCTATGTGCCCACTGTGGCCATGATAATTCATTTCCAAACTCTTCTAGACCATTTCAATTGCATTACCCTCCGAGCACCTCTCTCGTAGGCTCCAGAATAATAGGTAATTTCTCTTTCAGGTATTCTCACTCTCTCGTCACTGTTAGATCAGCCACATCCACTCTGATTTAAATTAGAACTGATGTCAGACTCCCATCTCTGCATCCCTTTCTTTTTTTCTTTTCTTTTCATGCATCCGAGGAAGTGAGTTCTCTCAGGAACGTTTATGCCCTAATGTCTTAATAACTTTGTTAGTCTTCAAAGTGCCACCAGACTCCTTGTAGAATTTTAAGAGTTTTCAAAGGACAATAAGTGAACTGCGGGACAGTTGCAGGAC
Organism: Pelochelys cantorii; assembly: GCA_032595735.1. Taxonomy (NCBI): domain Eukaryota; kingdom Metazoa; phylum Chordata; order Testudines; family Trionychidae; genus Pelochelys; species Pelochelys cantorii. Next base: position 72,336,183 of record CM064332.1, read on the forward strand.
TGTCTCAACCACATGTGCTATTATAAGAGAAATTTGGTCCACGGAGGAATTAGAACAGTACAATGGTACAGAAGGAAGTAGTTCAGTGTGCCTCTATAGGTACACTGGTTGGAACTATTTTGTAGGGAAGCATTTTTCAGCTGTACTAGGAAGATGTTACTGTTCTAAAATGGTAAATTTACCTCTTCTAGATTAGGCCTAAGTAATTATGAGCCCCTGTGCTCAATACACATGCATATGTGATCCTTCCTCAGTGCCCAGCCTCATTTTTAGGAGGAGACAGACTCCAAACATCTCAATAATGGCAGCTTTGAGGAAAAAAAGAGTCACCTGGATCTCCAGGCTATTTAGAAAGACCAGCTAAAAACAGTATTAACACTGGTTCACAGTAATACTAAACTGGATGTGCTTTCTACATTTTGACCCCTCAAGTCCCAAACACCAACCGAGTGAATGCTGCTTCATTTCTCAGATTGCTCCATATGCTCACTAATGCTGAAACCATTCAAGAGGAAATTCTGTACACCAACATCTTCATTAAATACCTTCCCCGATAATTACTAAAGAGAGTATATCAGAAAAAATATATTCACAAAATTGTATGCTTTATTCACATTAATATTTACAATTTAATGACTATGAAACTGACACCGCTCTACAGTTCTATTTGGATGAAGGGACTGTTGGCTTTAATGTAGGCCTTCAGAATAAGGCTACACTGTAGAAAACTGGGAGATTTGGGAGACAGCAATTATCAGAGCTCTCTCTGGAAAGGATGCAGAGCAACTTGTTGGAAGATGTGGGAGAACAGCAACATCAATGCATTCATACACTTAATTGTACAAGTTACTAACCCTCAGGCTTCCACGGCTCCCCACTGACATGCGCTCATCTTCATCTGAAGCCTATTGAAGAGAAAGTGTAGGAGACAAGAAACAATTAAAAGAATATAGTTAATAAGCAATGAAACAAGCAGAGAGAATCAATAAGACAGGAGCCAGAGGGAGAAAAAGCTTTACTTGCCCAGTACATATGTTTCATTTGTGTTAGATGACACACACAAGAGTAAATATAACAGAGCCATCTCAAATATTGTATTGCACGCAAACAGTCCAGAGTAACTTAACACATTCCACTACAGGCTGAACAGGTTAGGAGCTTGCACAACTCCTGTTTGTGCCAAGTCTGGCTCATGTAAAACAAAAAAGTTCACTGTTCACTTATGCAACAGTTGAATTTTCTTTATGCTGACAACTTGCAAAAACTCCCCCAGAAGTCTTTGCAGAGATGTGTGAGGTGTTGCACCAAATGAACAGTAAGTTACATTTGTTTTGAAAAGAGACACTGCCAATGCACAGAACGCTGGAAGTGACTTATGTAAAAGTGTGTAAAGAATGACCAAAATACTAACCGAGGCATTTCTTCTGGATCTACGAGAATAACGCTCACTGTCTTCCTACCGAAGCAGCAGAGAAAAGAAGAGTGAAATGTTGAAAGGACCGGAATAATGAAACAAAGCCTTTAGTACGAAAAAAAATGAAACCTCAGCAGTGTTGAGAAGGAAGCTGGATTTAGCAAGGCTTAATCTGGTGACAAATGATGCACAATGGCAACTGAGGGGAAAAAAATCACAACCTGCTACTTCCCTTCACCTGCCTCTTTCCTTCATCCCAGCCCATTCTTCATGACTGCCCATTTCTAAAATACAATGGCAAATTAAATGCATTGTTTTCTTTATTTGTACCTAGTATAGCTGTAGCAATACTGATCCCAGGATAGGAGAGTGACAAGGTAGGTGAGGTAGTATCTTTTAGTTGGACCAATTTCTGTTGGTGAAAGACAAGCTTACACGGAGCACTAAGAAGCACTCAAAAGCTTCTGATGTCTTTCACCATCAGAAGCTTCTGCTTGTGTCTCGTGATTATCTAGATATTTACAGTGCAAACACATTGAAGACCCTTAAATTTACTACTCTAGTGGGCCTGGGAGCCTGTAACTACAGTCCTTTTTAAATGAAAGCTTTCTAGTCTATTTCCACCTCACAAACAGTCTTATTCAATTTCTCTAGCATTCTCTACCCTATAAAATATGAGAAGGCAACCTACCTTTTAAGGTGAGTTTCACTGAAACACCTGGTCTTTGCTGACAAGCTAAACAAATCTATATCCTGCTTCTAATCACTGTACTGTATTATACATTGCCTTGCGTGGGAACACTGAACAATGTAGTAGGATGCACTAAATTTCAACAAAATGGTTTTAACACTATTTAGCAATAGCTACAAAGTGGAATGCAAAATAAATGCATTATACAACTATATTTGCCAGAGGGGAGTTGTTTAAATACACTGGGTTTCAAGCAAGCTTAAATATTGCGTGGTTAGCTCTGGTTTTGGGAAGCATTAGAGACAGCGAGTGCATACTCTCTGCAGAGAGCATGCACTGTTTGAAGTTACAGAGGCTGACTTGTGAGCTCTCAAGGGAATATGATCAGTTTTGGCAGGTGGATCTTGCTCACATGCTCATACTGATCACTGTTTTCAGGGTGATTAAATAGTTTTCACCGGGTCAGACAGGGAGAAACCTTGGCATCACTGTAGCAAGGGGTAGTGGTTACCTGTTAAGATCCTCTGGCTATAAATACATTAAATCAGTTCCCCACATCTGCCAAAGCCTTGGGCACTGCTGCACCTTAGACCCTTCTATCCTCTGCCTGTCTCACACAATACTATAGTCAAATCTAGGTCATTAGGCTCAATACATGGGTAGCTGGGTGGAATTTAGTGGCCTGTGATGCACAGGAAATCAGACCTGATGGTCCCTTCTGGTCTTAAACTCAATGAGGCAGTTCACCCTGTCTAGGTGGTAAATCACCTTGAAAATGGCAGGAGTATAAGCCAAGAAAGTGTGGGGGGCGACAGGGAAAGGGATCACTATGTCAAGAAGCAAGCCAACAACTTCCAAAATTAACTCATGTTACGAGATCAGTGGTACCCAAAAAGACCAGCCCTGCCTCCAGTCCCTAAAAAATAAACGGCATCAAACTAAGAATCAAAGAATCTCTTTTACGAAACTGAAATAAATACATCTGAAACCAAATCTGGTCTGTTTTAGAAACTGTTTTAGTTATTTAGCAGAAAAAACGTCTTTAGGCAGTTGTGTGTGTGTGTGTGTGTGTTGTGTGTGTGTGTGTGTGTGTGTGTTGTGTGTGTGTGTGTGTGTGTGTGTGTGTGTGGCTTTGACTCAGGAAGCCCATTTTTAACAACATTTTCAATCTTTATGATTTGACCTCTGGACAATTGGATGTTCTTCAGAGGCTAATCTAAGTTTGATGGCTCACTCCATTGCAAAAGCTAGAAACTTAGATTTCAGGACTGATAGGAGCAGAAACATCACTAGAGTAATATAAGGAGGCACATGTTGGTGTTTGCCCTTTTAACTACATGGTATAAAGGTACTATTGAGTAGGATTACAGGGTCAATGAAAACATGCCTTGAAGTCTCTGGCTACTAACCATCTACAGTTTAAGAATGTATTCAAGTAATAGACATTGAGAGAACTCAAACTGCCATTAAATTCAGACCAAAAAAGGTACATCCTAATGCTCATGCCAGCAAATAGTGTTTTAATTCCAACCTGTTTTGGGAATAGAACTTTGTAAAGCAGGCTGGCTTCTGTAATCACATCCTATATATCAGACCATTCAAACTCACTAAAAATAAACACACGTGTAAGCAATACTTCGGATGCAGAGTTCAAAACAGTCTTCATAAGACTGAAACTAAGTCTTCAAATACAGTAGAGTCTCAATTATCCAACCTAAACGGGACCGACAGGTGGTCGGATTAACGAAAATGTTGGATAATAGGGATTACCTGTAGTTGATTCGGGTGGCCTGGCCCCTTCCCTCCCTGCTGCCCCTGGGCGCGGGCCAGGAGAATGGCCCCGCTCGCTGCCACGTCACTCCGGGTGCTGCAGGGAGGGAAGGGGCCAGGCAGGAATGGGGACTGAGCTGCGCTGGCAGGAGCAGCAGCAGCAGGGACATCAGCAGCTGGGGAAGGAGAAATGGGCCAGATCACTTGGCAGGCGGCCAGGGGAGCGTGGGGTTTTAGTTTTGCTTTCAGGAGTCGGTGATGTCGGATAAAGCGGAATGTCGGATTAGCGAAGGTCGGATAATCTGGACTCTACTGTATAGCTATATAACTGTCCCATGGAATCTTAAATTGTAAGCGGTACAAAATTTCAATGTTAAAATTATTTTTAGCTTTGTTGGTCAAGGCCTACCATCCACTGCTCGATGTCACCCCACTTTGTATCCAGACCATAATATTTCTATAGACAGAAAAGGGAAAAGAGAATTTAGATGAGAACAATAAGCAGTGAACTTTGAGACATGCATTGCCATTTTTCTGCTTAGCTGCAAAGTCCATCTCACACTGAAACACACACGTTCAAAGATTAGACAAACATGCCAGTGCAAAGCTGGAAACTAGAGAGTGTGACACTCTTTGGTGCTAATGTGAAAAGCAGCGCATGCCTGAAACAAGCCTCCTTATAAAGAAGAAAAGTGTTTGTTGTGGTTTGTTTTTAAATCTGACAATCCTAAACTAAGGTATTTAAGAGCTGTATGTTTTCAGAAATGCAAACAAAACTGTAGGAAAAGAAGAAAGGATGTAATGAGCCTTAGATTCCTGACATGGTTTAGTCAAGACCTGTTACAAAGGATCTGAACATAACACTTTCAGGATGAAACATTCCATTAAACCATGGATTTATACACTTGGAAGGAGGACAAATTGATTAAAATAGAGTTAATCTCCATATACTCTTACGAAAATTAACTATTCTTAAAAGGTCCTTTTCAAAATTGTGAATAGCTTTTCCAAGACTTCCATCATCATGAAAGTGGTACAATATCATGAATGGTAAGAGGTTACACATTGCAGTAATTTTTAAAAACTTTATCATATAACTTTCACAAAGTTTAAGTCGTACTATTTTGGGTTAAGGAGACTTTCATAAACACCCCAAAGGGACTTTTTAAAACCATACATACATGGGAAGAAAAAACTGAAATTGTTTGTTTACTGAACTCTCTCTAGTCTACCATCAAGGCCTACCAAGTACAATTTAGGGTGTGCAATATCACAAAAAGTGAAGGGCAAGCTGTGGAAAAAACACCCCTATTAAGTACCAAATATTACATATGCATTGCTGGAAGAAAGTCTTCGATTTCTTGGTTCATATTTTCTTTGCATAACGATTTTGGAGTAACTTTACTGATTTTGAGACTTGGTCAGACAAGAAGCGCTTTAGAGTTCAGAAAACTAACCTTTTCAGGTTTTTTTCTATAGATGCACTATTTTAAAAACTCCATTTTGGATATGTATGAAAGTCTGTTTAACCCAAAATAGTACAAATTAAACTTTATGAAAGTTATGAGACAATGTAAAATATTGCTGCATGCAAAACTGAATGAATGATTAACTTAATAGATATCATTGGCTTGTAGGAACAAATGAGAATGGGTAGATGGATGCTTACTTCAGTCTTACGCAAGTATGTAAAATATTAGAATACTAGCTTCCAAAAGCAGTCCCTGACCTTTAAATAAAATATTTTAACAATAATTAAAAATATGAGTATTTATTTAGTGCTTTATATGTTTAAAGCACTATGCAGCCATGCTTCTAGAACACACAGAAACCTCTTGCTACGCTCATAAATTGCTTAACCAGAAAGCAGTAAAAATCCAAAGTATACTTTAAGGTTGGCTTTACTTCATTTCTATTGTTTCTTCAGCAATTGACCACAGTTTAAAGATGTTAAATTTAGACCAACTAATCGAAAAGTCGATGTAATTTGCATTGACTAGCCTGCTGGCTCTTGCTACACGTCAAAGGCAGAAGCACCGCGGGGAGCACAGCCAGCAGGGGACTCAAGCAGTCCCCCTCTGGCCCCAGTGCCCCGCTTTTGAAATGTATAAGAGCCCTGTTTTTGCTACATTTCAAAGGGGGAAGAACTACCAGTTCTCCGCTGCACCCCTGCCCCTTCTCCCCACAGAGACGGTGCTGGGGGGAACCAGCTTTCTAATAGGGGCAGCGGAGGGGGAGGGGAGCGACTAGTTGAGTAACTAGTTGACTATTTGCTTATTGGATAGTTAACTAATCGCTTACGTCCCTACCATAATTACAAGCTTTATCCATCTCATCACTGGTACTGAACTAAAAATGTAATATATATGACAACCTACCCCAAAATTAAATGCAGGGGATAGCTCAGTGGTTTGAGCGTTGGCCTGCTAAACCCAGGGTTGTGAGTTCAATTCCTGAGGGGACCATTTAGGGATTTGGGGCAAATCTGTCAGGGACGGTACTTGGTCCTGCCATGAGGGCAGGGGACTGGACTAGATGACCTCTCAAGGTCCCTTTCAGTTCTATGAGATGGTATATCTCCATTTGGATAGATAGATAGTCCCAATCCTGCAAATCAAGGCACTGGTTTAGACTCTTGCAGCTGCAGCATCCTGTTTGGCAGAAATTGATTAGAAGGCACATTTTCTCAAAAACAATTTGCTTGGAATACAGTCTGGTAACCAGACTGATTAAACGATGCAATTCAAAACTAAAAATTCCATGAAAATAAAAAACCCAAGACACAGTTTGCATAGGAAGCCTCTATAAATAAAATCAGAAATATGCTCGTGGCTTTGTGAACCATCCTTGTCACAAACAATCCTACTTACTGTGACTTGGGCTTCTGAATTCAGTCTTGTGTAGAAGGACAAAAGACATCCATCAAATAGTTCAATGTTTCTCAACATTTTGCAGTTCCTCCTTTGAGACTTTCCCTCCCACTTAAAGTTATCAGGTTTAATACCACCGGTGAAAGAAAGGCTGTAGAGTGCCTTAGATGTTTTATTCTTTAAGTTTTAAAATGCTCGGATATCAACCGAATCACCTCATATTGACTGAAAATATTTGGTAGACTTTTAAATGTTTTAAAGTATTTAGACATTTGCCAAACCAATTACTTCAAGTCTCCTTCTTCAAAGTATTCAAAGTTGACTTATCTAGTTTCCCTGTAGATTTCTCTTACAGATGGTAAGCTATTTGGGAACATTTTTACCCATTTATTTGATCTTTATAGTTAGTGTGTGATTGTGAGATTCAAGTGCTGTTCCAATCAGAACAGTGACATTAAATAGGATTGTGGGGTTCCAGTTTTAACATCTGCCAGTGATGCCTGATCAAATTTACTCCATTTCTAAGAGTTAGGAAAAACTAACTGGCAGCTTTTAAAGCAGTATAAAGATGGGATCTGAAAGTTAATCTCGGTACTTCCTGGTTATATAGTAATGATTCTGAGGGCCAAATTTTAGCTTGTTCTGTTTGAACAATCAGATTGCTTCCAATAGGGATTTACATATATATACACACACACTGTAAGGGTTAAATCTGATCCTATAACTGGGACTTACTTAATGAATTTGTTGACGTGCTGGCAGAAACTGAATTCAACTCGCTATTCCAAAAGAGTTGGTTCACCAAAGATAACGAGATTCAAATTTATTTTTGTTACAGAAGTAATAAAGCTATTGCTCTGAATGGATAGCAGCTTATTTCAATAAGAAAGTGATTTTACATATTCGTTTTTCAAAGTATAACAGCACCTCCAAAACTCTACACAATGTAGTCAGCCAGTGAAACATGCAACAAAGGATACTGGAGTGATAGATCAAAGCAAACTAGTGTTTGATTTTCAGAAGCCAATTATGGTTCAAAGGTAACAGTCTCGGACCGTTTATTAAATAAGCTGCATGGCAGCAGGTTTACATAATCTTGGGCTTCCTTCTTTCCCCAAGACACCATAGTAAATATTTTTTTTTTAATATTTCTGTTTAGGTATTATATGGTTCATGTAGTTCAAGAGTTGTACATCTTGAGATTTTGACATAACATGAAGACTTGCTGATCATCAATAACTACCATTATCAGCATATTAAAAGATTAATTTTGCATTCATTCCACACACTATTATACAGTTTATGACACAAAAAAGCCGCCAAACAGTTTCATATTATGCCTGATTTGTCAAATTAATCTTTCACTGACTGCACTGATAGTTTACATGAAAATCAGTGGGAGTGAATAACTTGTAATCATCAGATGTGAGCTACAGATACTGAAAGCTAAAAAGAGAGCATTTGACAGGGAAAAGAGGTTGTTTTGAATTGTTTTGACTCTGCACATTATGTTCTTAACTACCAGCAGAATTCTCAGAGCTGCAGGGAAAAGGACAGTTAGGGTATGAAGACACACAATAATTAAGTATAGTTACACACAGAAAAATCCTGCTGCGTATCATGCATTCATGAGGGTTTTATTTCTGAAATGGTATAAAGGCCCCTGATGTGAAAAAGAAATGCATGCAAACCATAATTCATGAGATCAGACAAACCCTACCTTTTGGACCTGATAGATCTACAGGAAAAAGGGGAAGAGGAAAGAAATTGGGAAAGAAAAAACACCTGTATGAATAAATTAATAAATCACAATACAATTTTAGGACCTATTGTAAAGAGAAAAAGTTGTTTATGCAGTATATACAGTAAAGTGTGTGTACAGAAATAAGTCATAATCCAGGAACCCTTTGTAACATTAAAAACTTTCCTGCTTTCACTCTCCAGCCTCCTTCACATTGAGCTTATATAAATTATACACTTCCTGATTTTAGACCCATTTGATGCTATAATATAGAAACAGATGTAGTTGCACTTTAACTTGAAAAAAACATGTCTTAAGCTTTACACTGAGTTTGTGGCAATATCCTTTTAATTCAAAGATGGGATGATGATACAGGTTGAACCTCTCTAGTATAGCACCCTTGGGACCGGACTGGTGCTGAACTAAAGAATTTGCCAGACCATGGGAGGTCAATATTGTTTAGCAGCATGACCAGCACTTCCACTGCTTACTGGGCTCTTAGAAGATATTTAGGGGTAAATTAGAGCTAAATAACAGCACAGAACACTGAGAGCCAGGACTGGTGGCTGTAAACAAACTTTATGGGCTGCAGGAAACTTGGTCACACTGATAAGTGGATGTTCACCTAAATAAAATCATGCTGCACCACAGATGTTGCCAGACCAGAGAGTACTGGACTAGAGAGGTTCAACCTCCAATTGGACTTGCAGTGCTTCCCTCTTCCACTCTCCCTCCAAAATGGTGGAGACCCAAATATCTATCCCGGAGGACAATTATGCATCTATTCTATTACAACAAAATGAAGTGAGTTTAATAGCACTAGCTACAGATTAATCTGCCATCCTTTAGTAAGCCTCCACTTTGTTTCTGGGTTGTGCTAAATTAAGGAGCAGCAATAACATTTTGATAGATAATAGAACTGCATTATCGAGTATAATTTCAATGTTATCCATTCCACTGAAAACATGTCAACTGTTGGCCAGGAGTAATGTTACTGCTCACAAGTCTGCAGTATACCCACATGCTTCCAAATGTGTTTCTCTGTCCAGCTTTTAACTATAATTGTTAATAGAGCTCCAATGACCAGACAAAGTGCACATCTGCAGCCAGTAATGACTGCAGCGCTGCTACTACATGTAGGTTGGACCTCCCTGGTTTGACACTCTCGGGACCTGACTGGTCCTGAAGGAGTGAGTTTGATGGACATGAGGAGGTCAACTCCAGCCCCTCTGCTGGATGGACTCTGGGCTCTCCTGGGGTCTGTCAGCAGATCGCCAGAGCTTTGTGGCCAGTCCCAGGGCTCCGTAGCCAGCTGGGCTCTGCTAACCCCTGGCTTTGGAGAGCTCCACAGAGCTCCCCTACCCCCAGGCCGCGAGGCTACCTGCTGTCTGGGCAGCCTCGACTGCTGGGCTCACGGCTCCACTCCCTGCCGCTGGTCTTCTGGGGCTCTCTTCCAGGGCTCACTGGTCCAGCCAGACCACAGATGTTGCCGGACCAGAGAGGTTCAACCTGTACTAACAAATCTGTTAGTTGAATAGTACACACACACACACACACACACACACACACACACACACACACACACACACAGGCCTCTCTTCGCTGATTAGTTTACTGATTAAGAAATTTCCTTTAGTTTTCAGAGTAATGCTGGTGTTTGTATTGAAAGACAGAAAAGTGTAGAGAATGGAACAGGTTTCCTTTTAAACTGGTATTAGTACAAGCAATTGTGCACTGAACAAACAGTAGGAAAAACACTAAACCATGGAGGAATGGAAAATGTATGCATTCTCTTGTATATGTGGAGGAGAATGTAAAATGCTGGTCACCTATAGAAGCTTTCAATTCTCCATGGTTTACCTAATATCTGAACCGCCAAAAAAAATTGATATTGAATAATTCCTATCATTTCTGAAATTAGGGGACACATGCTCTTGTATGGGGGGGGGGGGGGGGGAGAACCAATATACAGAATACAAATTAGTTTCAACTCTGAATTTCCTCTTAATTATTCAGTGGAGAGCTGGGTTGGTCTATATGTGGAATGGACAACTACTCAGTCGCACAAATCAGTGAATTGTGGGATACTCAGAGACCCATGACCTCCTCAGCAATTCTTTAGGCCATCCTTGTGCAAAATTTCACCTCAGGGTAATGGTGAAGAATAGTTGCAGACTGTGTTGAATGGTGCAGAAATATGAATCTGAACAGAGATGCAGAGGGGATAATTAGGACCTAGGTCTAAAACCAGCTTCCCCATACAGATAACCAGCCAAGTTGCCTATCTTTGTGACATTATGATACTGTATTGATGCCAGTCAGTTGCTCCGGAAGTAGTTCCTATGTCAGCATTATAACTTCAGAATTAATTAGGCAGAAAAGGTAGTAGTTTTATCTACCTTTCCAAATCCCATGTCCATTGCGTTGTAGGTGAGTATGCGTCTTGTGCACTGTTGGGAACTTTTTCCCTCAATGGTACCCATCAGAGTGACTCCAGTGCCCGCTACCGTGCACCAGTGCATGCGGGTTTAATAGGGCAGAGCCATCCTCAATCTCCTTCAGTTTCTTCTTACCAGAAAGACTCCAAGAGGGAGGTAAGGAGTGCAGGCTGTGGAATGGACACGTGTAACATCTCCAAGGACAGTTATGAAAAAGTTAGGCAATGTTTTTTCTTCACGTGACCTCATAGGTCTTTTCCATCATAGGTAACCTGCTTGTGTGTCAACATTGAGGCAGGTTTGCACTCTGAATGAATGTTCAAAGAACTAGCATTGTTCTTGGACTGATGGGAAATAGGCAGCAAAATCATGTGACCATAATTCTGTTTTACAAATGTCTTGAATAGGTACTTGTGCTAGGAAAGCTGAAGCCGCTTGTGCTGTGATCAACTTAGTGGATACTTTAGGGTAGCATGACATTAGCTAGCTATCTGCACAAACAAACGCAAGCAAAAATCCAGAAAGCAGTCCAACGTGTAAACGGGTTTGCTTTTCATGCTGTCAACAATCACAAAAAAATAACTCTGTAAAGAGTCTGGCGCAGTCCAAGTAAAGGCCAATGCTCGTCTCACATCCATTAAATGATGCTTCTGCTCATCTGTATACACATGAGGTTTCTGGAAAAACCCTGGCAAATAAATTGCATGATTACTGGAGAAACTGAAAATGACCTTTGTTAAGAATTTTTGTGAGGGCAGAGATAAAGTTTATCATTAAAGAAAAACCACGTAAGGAAGTTGTGAAACCAAGGTTCCCTATATACCCACTCTCTTTGTTGAGGTTATTGCATCAGAAACGCTGCTTTCAGAGAGAAGTAAAGTAGGCAACAAGTCATAAGAAGTTGAAAGGGTGGCACCATTAATTCTGAGATCCCATGGGGTTCTTGTACTGAAAGAAATAATCTGTTCAACCATTTTAGAATTCTCAGTTCTGGAGTTGGAAAAAAAAATTACTACTTACTGCAGAATAGAATGCTACAATCACAAATATATTTTAATGGAACCGTCGAGCTACTGCTATTGGAGGTGCCAAAATCCTGTTAATGGAAGCTGGTGCTGGAGAGAGACATCTCTGCTGAAACCAGATTAAGACAGCGCTTCCATTTTGCCAAGTAATTTTGCCTAGTTTAAGGCTCTCTGCTGATCAGAAGCATCTCCCGAACATTTTCAAGCAAGTCTTCTAGTAGTGTTAGCCATGAAGCATCCATGCTGTCAAGTGGAGGGCCTGCAGCTTGACATGGAGCAGACTGTCATGGCCCTGAGAAATGACTGTCTGAATACAATGGAGTAGTAGAAGAGGCCCAACTAAAAATGCTAACAGGGTCAAGAACCAACATTGCTGAGGCCATACTGGGGTTGTTGGTATAATGCAAGCATGCTCTTGCTTGGCCTTGAATATGACTCTCAGAAGTAATAGTATCAGAGCCAAGGCAAACGTAGGGAGTTCATCCCCAATAGCAGAAAAGTGTCCAAAGACCAGGGTGGGAGTAGAACTGATAGCATTTTCTGTGAACAGATGCATGCTCAGCATTTCCTACAGCTGGAATATGGACCTGCCCATGTCTTGGTGTAGTGACCATTCATAGGATCATAGAATACTAGAACTGGAAGGAACCCCGAGAGGTCAAGTCCATCCAGTCCCCTGCCCCCACAGCAGGACCAAGCACCATCTAGATCACCCCTAACAGATGTCTAACCAGCCTGCTCTTAAATATCTCCAGAGATGGAGATTCCACAGCCTCCCTTGGCAACTTATTCCAGTGTTTAACCAGCCTAACAGTTAGGACGTTTTTCCTAATGTCCAACCTAAATCTCCCTTGCTGTAGTTTAAGCCCATTGCTTCCTGTCCTATCATCAGAGGTCAAGGAGAACAATTTTTCTCCCTCCTCCTTGTGACACACTTTTAGATACCTGAAAACTGCTATCATGTCCCCTCTTGTCTTCTCCTTTTCAAACTAAACAAGCCTAATTCTTTGTCTTCCTTCATAGGTTATGTTCTCTAGACCTTTCATCATTCTTGTTGCTCTTCTCTGGACCTTCTCCAATTTCTCCACATCTTTCTTGAAATGGGGTGCCCAGAACTGGACACAATACTCCAATCGAGGCCTAATCAGCACAGGGTAGAGCAGAAGAATGACTTCTCCTGTCTTGCTCACAACACTCCTGTTAATGCAGCCCAGAATCACGTTTGCTTTTTTTGCAACAGCGTCACACTGTTGACTCATATTTAGCTTGTGGTCCACTATGACCCCCCAGATCCCTTTCTGCAGGCCTCCTTCCTAGGCAGTTGCTTCCCATTCTGTCTGTGTGAAACTGATTGTTCCTTCCTAAGTGGAGTACTTTGCATTTGTCCTTATTAAACTTAATCCTATTTACCTCAGACCATTTCTCCACTTTGTCCAGATCATTTTGAACTATGACCCTGTCCTCCGAAGCACTTGCCACCCCTCCCAGCTTGGTATCATCTGCAAACTTTATAAGCACACTCTGTATGCCATTATCCAAGTCACTGATGAAGCTATTGAATGGAACCTGTCCAAAAACTGACCCCTGCAGAACCCCACTTGTTATGCCCTTCCAGCAGGACATAGGAGAGAAGGACCTACTTTTGTAGGAAGTTAGTGGTGAAGTGACTGGAGATGGAGATCCAGAGTTCCAAAGCAGACTTGCCTTCTGGCACTATTGGGAGGAATAAGCCTGCTCCTGTGTGTCTGCATAAAGAATATGCTATATTGGCTGTTAACACTAACAGATTTTTCCCTAGAATATGTGCACAGACGGTCAAGCAGGCTAGATGAATAACATGTAGCTCCCTGATGTTTATAAGAGTACTCAGATCATGGAAGGACAATAATCATTGAGTCTGTAGGGTTTCTTAACATCCTTAGTCCAGAATAACCACTGATGTGGTAGTGGAGGGCTCCCTGCTTTACCAGTCTCATCTTCTTGTACTGGGTATCATCTTCATTCTTCAGAACTTTTTATTGTGGGTGGGCTGCTGAGAAAATGGCAAGCTTGGCACGGGGCTCTGATACCATTCACAAATGATCTATATTCTGAGGTCCAACAGATGTTCCAAGTCTGGAGACAGAACATAGAACCTTTTGCCTCTGGGTCCTAAAATATTCACACATGGAATAGAAAGTGTGTGTCCTTAATGTGTGTAGTGCGTTGCAGTGGGACCCAGTGTATTAAAGGCATTGATGATGAGGCCAATGACCTTGATTTGGATCCAGGGGGGTGGAACAGTGTAACAGTGGTGAGCAGAGGGTAATGATGTAATGTGCCATCAACAGCTAGTCTGGGTCAAAACGTGAGCTGCTACATTTTATAAAAACTGGCATTTTAGATTAACCATTAAATAGCAGGAGTTGCAGTAGTTCTCTTTTGAAGTGAAAATTCATGCATTAGAGTTGTTACAACTTAGTCTGACAGAAAAAGGTTTAGACTCCAAACCGCCCCTATTAACAGGCAATTTCTAACTGAGAACAAAGGTCACAATCTTTGCAAACTTCAAAACATACAATCGGGAATTAAAAAAACATGGTGGACCCTAAACAGTCCTCACGCCTCAACATTAGTGGGAACTCCTCCACACTGACAACATGGACAGTCATTATATAAGTAGGTCCCAAATAAAAATAGAGTAGAATAAAGTCTTCTGTTGAAAGCTGTACTTCCACACACCAATATTAAGTACTAAGCCCTCCAAAAATCGCTCCTGAATCTCTAATGAAATAGTGGAAAGAGAATGCTTTATAAATTAAGATTAATCCAATTTAGCCTTAAAACAGCAAGTAGGTTGATCACAGCAACCCCAAGCAAATACTTTCTATAGTAAAAAAATACTTTCTATAGTAAGAAAATAACTTCAAGGGAAAGAATAAACAAGAGGAATACATGTTGGCCACAGCAATTAGCATAATCAATAACTACCCATTATGTTTAAACAAATAGGGATATCCTATTGCAGTTATATAGTAAAAAAATGTTTTTCCTTCTATCAATAGATCTGTAAGTAGTCAGGAATCTTTAGTAACCGCAATATTTCAATATAGAAGAACATCTACTTATTGCCCATAGTCTTAATAATGGCTTCATTATTGAAACACTTAAAATAAATTTACTTCTTAACATAAATAGTGTTTGCTACTACACAAAAATGATCAAGTAATAATTAAATCCTGGGGCAGAAAAAAGGTAAGCACTATCATCAAGATGGAAAGTCTATGGTGATACAGTATTAATGCAATATAATCTTCACATCTTCCCCTACAAACCTGCTGTGAATCACAGTACCTCTTTTTAGCTGCTGTGCAGTCTCAAAACTGGATACAGGCCACTATTCATACAGGAACAGCAGTTTCTCTTCCACAGATAAGTGGAAAACAAATTCCAGCTAAAAATTCCCTGCCCTCCAGTCCAAGCCAAGAAGAGTTCATTTCCTTGTAGGTCTCTCACTGCTTATCACCTTCCCAGCCTTAGATGGCTATCACACAGAATCCTAGTTCCCCAGTGTCAGATCTGGGTCAGCAGGTCACATGGCCTGCAGACATTAAATCCAATCAAGGGAAGAAAGTGTCCTAATTCCTACTCAACAGGAGATTAAAGGAAATTAATCACAATCACAAGTCTGTCACCTTCATTAGCTTAGTTTATGTACAAACATACATCTTGAAGGAAAAGCTAGGAAGACACTGTAAAAAGAGTTGATATCAATATTTCCCCAAAGCCTGTAAATATATTTTCCTCTTCCTTTGGCTTTGTATGTGAAAGTGAGAAAAGTCAGCCCTGCAGCCACAGAATGATAGCAATGAAGGTATTTTCTGTTATACTACATTCTGACTGTAATGGCAATAGAGAGTCAAAAGCAAGTGAATTATTGAAATATAAAGCTGTCTGCTGTGTCCCATGATATGTAGAGATTTTATATTAGTGTGCGGGGGGATTAGATTACTATTTTCTTTTCACTTCAGATAGTATAATCAAATTAAACAGAGGTATCTAAGTGTATACTTTGGAAAAAAGCAAAACATATTTAAAATCTTGTCAGCAGAGAAACCAGAATGTGCCACTACGTAAAACGTATCTGATCATTCTACAGCAATTATTCACAAAATTGCTGTTTGAAATAATGTAACATCTTGCATCATTGCTGAAGAATACTGTATTTCTTAAATAAGAGATAAGAATTCAATTAAAAACCTTTAGAAAAATATTCTCTCAAATACATCCTCATAATCTCTATGATTAAAGGCTGGGGTAGGCAATATTTTTTATGGGGGGGTCACTCCAAGAATTTGGTAAATGGTCAAGGGCCACACACTTCCATATTAACAAAGGAAGCGTGGGTTTTGGAATGGAGGTTTGGTGCAAAAGAGCGCTTAGGGGAAGGGTTTGGGGTGCAGGAGTGAGTGAGAGATCTAGGAGGGAGTTTGGGTGAAGGAGGGGGTTGGAACCTGGGGCAACGGTCTGGGTGCAGGAGTTTGGGTTGTGACCTTGGGCAGGGGATTGAGGTGCAAGGTCTGGGAGGGGTTATGGGTGCAGGAGGGGGAGCAAAGGGTTTGGGTTCTGTGGGGTAGGGGAGAGGAAAGGGCGGTGGTGCCAAAGGTAGGCTCTGGCTGGGAAATGCTTACCTGGGGTGACTCCTGGCTAGCAGCCCAGTAGGTTGCCTGCCTTCCCAAAGCAGTCAGCTGCAGGGCCATGTTTGTCTGAACAACTGTGAGCCTGAGGGAAGATGGGCATTTAGCCTGCTGTCTGTTCTTCAAACAGGCAGCTCCCATTAGCCAGAAATCAGCCAATGGGAACTGCAGGATTGTGCTAGGGGTGGAGGCGGCATGCAAAGCCTCTCCTCCCTAACCTCCAGGTTCACAGCTGTTCACACAAACAGGGCCCTATAGCTGGTTTTCAGAGCAGCATGCAGTGGTATATTGCCAGGCCCATTAGGAATGTAGGCAATTCAGGAATTCCTTGTGTGTTACAGAAATTTTTGTTGTTGTACTGATTAAAAACAGGAGCCTGAATTGATTCAGCCATTTCTCCCAGTAAGGAACACAAGAGTACAATGCTCTGAAGGTAGACTGACAGTAATGCTACAACCAGGGGCAGAGTTTGTATGAATGATGCCAACACAGTGCAAGAAAAGACTGAGACCGGGTCTACACTAAGCATGTTAAAATACATTATTTAGGTAAACATATAATCACTAAACATTTCAGCAGTTACACGTTTACATACGGGAGAGGGGAGGCAGTTCCCTGGGAGCCGGCTCCCCACACGTACTGGCTCCCACCCCCACCCACAAGCCTATATCAGAGGCAGCAGTGCGGGGGTGAAGGGGCAGAGGCAGCTCCCTGGGAGCTAGCTTGAAAGATCTCAGCGATTACATGGTTACCCCCATTGCAGGCTCTGCAGTATAAAGCTTAGCTTATCCGGTAACTGTTAGTCATTTACTGTACATGCAAAACTCCTACTTCCCAGACACCTAGGCTCCTCTCCCAGCCCTGCCCGAGCTCCGGGTGCCACCAGCTGCGCCAGCCATGCCAGAGCTTCCAGGGCCACCCCATGAGCTCTAGTGGCCCTCACAGTCCTTTCAGCTCTGTGAGCGTCAGTGGCTCTCACCAGCTTCCCTGCTGCGCCAGCTCTGCTGCTCCACTGGACCCACCAGCCAGCTCCGAGCCGCTGGCAACCTCTGCCAATGGGGCTCTAGTCCAGCAACAGCCTACTACAGAGGTTCAACCTGTACGTACTTTCTCAGCTGATTTATGCTGCATAAGTAGATCTCTCGGAGCACACGCACTACTTTAAACATGAGAAAATGCACAGACATTCACTTATTGCTTCTTAAATGCTATACATGCTTCCATAAAAACCTGTTAATGTAAATGAGTGCTTTGAGTCTTAGCTGGTGCGAATTGTACTGTTTTCTTTATGGCATGTAGCTCAGAAAACAGATCAATTTTTTTTCTTTCCCTTAATCTCTCTCATCCAAAGTAGGTTTAAATGCCAAGAAATCACCTGGCTGGTGGTTTCTTAATATATGCTACATCAATGCCTTTTGACCTTCTAATGTCTAAGACACTCTTGTTAATGAAAAATTGCATTTGTAGCAACTCTGTGCAGTTCTGCCCTTTCATGGGGGCTGGGAATTCGATAGCTGAAGGATTTTTCTGAATACCGAGGAAGGAAAATTTAACATAAATATGTAAAACGTACACACTGCGTTATGCATTATATTCCACTGAGAATTCCGAAGTATCTCATAGGTGTATGCTTGGTTAAGTTTGTAGAAATTTTTATTGAGACTTTTAGAGGCTTCATATGCCATACAAAATTTTTCCAAAAAGTTTAATTTCAGTAGGTTTGCATTTAATTGTATTAGCTACAAGGAAATGGCTTTTGACTGATAGATGTTTGTATTTTGATAGCTATTTGAAGTCTAAGTTGCAATTAACCAGTTTGCACTTCATAGTATCAATTTTCAGTCCCTCAGAGAAGGACATCAATTGCCTTGTAATTACCATGAAATTAGAAGGTAATATAATTAACAGCTGCTTTAAAGTCTATGTGCATGACACTATCTGGTCAGATAGCAAATATTTGTTTACCATGGATTCTTCTAATGCTCTTTAGGAAATCCTATTACTCATGACTTAGGCACTGCAGGGGGCTCGATAATATAAATACGCGGCCAGCCATACAAACCTTTTGGCTGACGCTGCAAAATCAAGTTCCATTCAATCATAAGAAGCAACTGTAGTAGTAAAAGCAACAACCGACGAGCTAATAACCTCTCTCAAGCAGCTGTCTCCCAATCTTCCTTTGTTTTACCCCTAATGTCCCCCATCCTCTTGTATTTGATAGACGAGTCAATTCTTACAACAGTATCATTTGCCTACTTCATTAGACGTGTGTATCTACTGCAAATGCCAGATGCATTAGCTTTTCTGGACAGCACTATCTTGCCAATTCTAATAACTGATCCAGATGTTTGTTCTAGATAGTGCCCTAATGTCAGTCCTCTCTCTTTTATTCCCACTAGATGCACATATTGATCTCAGTTACTCAGTGGGGGAGGGAGGAGGCTGATATTTAGTACAACTCTTGTCTCATTAAATTCAAAAGGAGCAGAACAAGCCTCTGTAGTGCTGCAAATCTGTTAACATATTTGAGACTACAGATTTTATTTTAAACATATCCTTAAAGCACAATTTTATTTGGTTGGCAACAGAGAAAAACCCTTCTAAGGTGTTAGCAAGACTTGGCTGGTAGTTAAGAGGTACAATTTATCATGGAGGGATGAGTGACACTTTCAGAAGCTCATTTTTCCAGTGAGTAGTTGTGCCAATGGTGACCTTCTGAGATTACAGTCATTCTTAAAAAGACAGGTGTAATCCACACAAGGTCAATGCCAGAGTCATAGAGCTTGGTTTACTTCACTAAAAGGATGATTAACAAATGCCCCTCAATACTAATTACACAAAAGCTAAATGCCAGAGAGAGGAGTCTCCTTTATACTTACAAGATTGTTTTCCTAAACAATCTCTAGAGAAAGCAACAGAGTTAATTATTATCAACAAAAATATCCAAGGCTAGTTACAAATCAATCATGTGCACTGGGGTTAGAATGACACTGGCTCGATACATTGCTGCTGCACAGTCCCTGTATTTTCAGACCATTTTTATTCACAACCTTAGTACCAGTACCATTTGTTCATCAGAGGCCCAATTAGGGCTATTAGTATTTCAGCATAACAGAAGAGTAACTAGTAATTCTAGGACCCTGGAGCCTATTCTGAGGTAGGCGGAGAAGATCAAACACCCACTGAAAACTTTAAATATACCTCCTTCTGCTGCCTCTCAAGTTCTTTCATTCGGATCTCCCGCGCTTCTGCTCGTGCTGCTCGCTTCGCTGCAAGCCTTGCTTCAGCCTGAAAAGAGAACAATCACAATGTAATAGATGCTGGACAAATTAACTTGAAACACCTTTGTTAATTAGCACATGAAATCAAGACGACTAGACTCAGTAAGACTTTACATGTAGTAGCAAGTGACTTCTTACAGATATATGTAATGGCCCTATTTTCCATAACAATCTACCATGAAATTATCACTTACATTTCAAAGTTTTTCTGTGCTGTCATTTTAAGAAAAGACTATCATATTTGTATGGATATATAGAGAGGAAACATTTATATTAACCAAAGATGGTAACTGGGTTCTATCAAAATTTGTACATTTATTTTTAAATACTTCAGTAACAAAGAGGATCTGAAGAAAGAGGGGCATATTATATACTTACTATTTAAATGCAGAACATACTTCTGTTTATCCAAATAATTAGATAACATGGTCATTGTCAAAAAGAATCATACATCTGCTTTCTCTTAATCTTGATATTGCACATGCAATATGAGTATAGCTATTAACTAAGCACAATCAATGGAGACTAAAATTATTGAAGGGCATTGGTAAACCTAGGAAAATCCACTCCAGCTTAGATCAAAGTACCCAAATGTTCTGCTTTATAACCAAAACCTCTGGTCTGGAAATCTGTCAAAAATAGGCCTTGTGAGCTTTCTAGCATGTCAGCAGATTTGGAAATGTAAAATACTCTCTACAGTGGCATTTGTTATTCTTCTTATAATCTCAAACCAAAGATGGAAGAAGAAAGCTGAGTGAAAAAAGTCTACAATTAGCTCAACTTTTCAAGCCTCAGAAGGGGCAAGCTCCATTCAATTTTCCCCAAAGATTTGAGAGTTTCATCCAGCCTTAATAAGAATCTGTCCCAGAGTAGAACACTCTAGAGTAGACTTTAGCTTCCATCCCAGACACATTTCTCAATCTACTGTATACAGCCCAAGCCCTAACATACAACCGGATTTGCTCTAATCCCACAGAGACAAACACCTACAGGATCTATATAGAGGATTCTTAAAACTGAAATACCCACCTGGAGAAGTGAAAAAACAGATCGACAGAGCAAAAAGAGTACCCAGATATGAACTACTTCAAGACTGGCCAAAAAGAGAAAACAGAATTCTACTTGTCATTACCTACAGCCCACAACTTAAACCCCAATGCATTATCAACAGTCTACAACCTATCCTGGAAAATGACCCCTCGCTCTCACAGGCCTTGGGGGAAAAGGCCAATCCTTGCCTACAGACAACCCCCTAACCTCAAACAAATTATTTCCAGTAACCATGCAACATACCTCCATCATAATCATCCAGGAACCCACCTCTGCAATCAGCCCTGGTGCCAACTCTATCCACATATCTACACAAGTGACTTCATCACTGGACCTAACCACATCAGCTACTACATCAGGGGCTCATTTAACTGCACATCCACTAATGTAATCTATGCCATCAAATGCCAGCAATGCCCCACTGCCATGTATATTGGCCAAACTGGGCAGTTTCTACGGGAAAGAATTAATGGACACAAGTCAGATATCCAAAAAGGCAACACACAGAAACTGGGTGGAGAACACTTTAACCTGCCCAGGCACTCATTAATAGATCTCCAAGTCACCATGTTGTTTCAGGCCAATTCCACAAGCCAAATACACAGGGAAGGGATGGAACTTAACTTCATTTACAAGTTTAATTCTTATCAGAGTGGTATGAATATCAGCTGGCTCACACACTACCTTCTACATCCTAATGACTTAACCAACCAAACAATGGAGGTGCTAATTGTTATCATCAGCCTCTTGTAACTACTTGAACAATCTATTCACTGTCTTTTTTCTCTTTTTTCCCACCTTCTCCCCCCCCCCCCCCCGCTTTATTTATTCTTGGATCTGGACTTTTAACACTCCAGTCATCTGAAGAAGTGGGTTATGCCCATGAAAGCTCATGGTACCATCTATTTGTTTTGTTAGTCTTTAAGGTGCTACTAGACTATTTGTTGTTTTCTAAGTTTTTCCAGTTACAGACTATCAGAGGGGTAGCCGTGTTAGTCTGGATCTGCAAAAGCAACAAGGAGTCCTGTGACATCTTATAGACTAAAATGTATCAGAGCATAAGCTTTCAGCATGCATCTGACAATGTGAGCCTTTGCCCACGAAAGCTTATGCTCCAATACATCTGTTAGTCCATAAGGTGCCACAGGACTCCTTGTCGCTTTTGCAGTTACAGACTAACACACTGCTACCGCTCTGAAGCTCTAAATCATGGTCACTACACATTTACGCACAACTGCCCTCAACTTTTTACACCACTGACATCTCCAGTTAGATGCTGTGAGAACAGGTAAAGTGCACTTAGTCAGAACTCCAGCTTTTACCATACAAACTATATAGTACTAGAGAGAGGCATCAATCCTCTTTCGGAGAAGGAGGTCCCGAACAAGACAATAAGAAGAAAGGTTTGCCTAACATTAAGGTATTACGTGAGAATTAAACAAACCTTACTTCCAACAAATTATTTTTGGCAAGGATAGCAATTAAACTGTTCCATGCCAGCTAATGAGTTCAAGCAATTGCTTATAGCAGTTAGCAATATCTAGAATAGACTACACAGACCAGTGCCGGGCAGCCTAGTCTAGTGAATGGGCCACACGAGTGGCTCCATATCTCAGTGAGCCACAAAACGGTCGTTCTTCTTCACACAGCACAGTCAACCTGTGGAACTCCTTGCCAGAGGAGGCTGTGAAGGCTAGGACTAGAACAGAGTTTAAAAAAGAGCTAGAATTCATGGAGCGTTAGGTCCATAAAAGGCTATTAGCCAGGGGGTAAGGAATGGTGCCCCGGCCTCTTTTTGTCAAAGGCTGGAGAAGGATGGCAGGAGACAAATTGCTTGATCATTGTCTTCGGTTCACCCCCTCTGGGGCATCTGGCACTGGCCACTGTCAGCAGACAGGATACTGGGCTAGATGGAACTTTGTCTGACCCAGTATAGCCACTCTTATGTTCTTATGTAACCAAGACGGAGGGTAGTTATGCTAACTGTGCTTGTATACCTAGAATTTGTGGGGTGTGCCAATTGAACTCGGAGCAGCACTTTGACTGGATGCAGAGGGAGCACAGGGCTCTCAGTCAATGTTGTGTGCAATCAGCTTGCCCCTCACTTCATGTGCAACTCACTTTAGTACTACCAGTAGGGAAAAAACTGTTCAGAAACCAGCAGAATCTGGCAGGCTTGTGCATGGGAAACAGTAAACAAAATGTCTTGTGGGCCACACACAGAACATAGATGGGTTCCATGTGGCCCTCGGGCCGCAGGTTGCCCACCACTGGCACAGACTGCACAGGAATACACTGAAAAAAGTTCAATCAAGCATAAGGACTTTTATTATGTGTTATTAGCAAAATCCTTTCCTCCATTTTTAAGGATGTAAATCATCTCAGTTCCACAACATTACTTCCCTGAGCACCCACATAGTGGGAATTGAAATTTGAATTTGTTTCATTTACCTGAATAGTTAGTATCTTTATTTTATCACAACACAGCCTCCTTAAACTTCACATCAATACTGTAAACAGGAACTACTACTGCTCTTTAGAAAAGTTAATACAATCCCTTCTCCTCTCTGCTCTCCCAACTCCTTACCACCACCACCACTAGCAGAAAAGACAAGCTAGAAATTTCTTTCATGGAAAATGCTTGTGGTAAATTCTAAGATAATGACTAGGTTTGTCATGGAAGAACAAAGTGTAGATATACCTGTTGAACCACTGTAGGTACCATAACTCACTTAAGCTGCCTCTAAATAAAAGCATCTCAGACCTTTGCAGTCCCAGAAAGTTAAGGTTATGTATGGTGCATTAAGTGTACTCAGGACTGGACGTACATAACAGGCATGACCATAGAACTTGCAGTCTAACATGGACCTGGTTACTGTTCAAACATGAGTCATATTCCCTGCTCTGGTGAGTTTAGATCTATTAACTGCAGTGGTTGAGCATAGGTCTCCGAGACACCCACTTTATACATTTCAGGCATGTAGATATTTTGGAACGGGTAATATGCATATCCATATGT
The DNA here is from genome assembly GCA_032595735.1 of Pelochelys cantorii. NCBI lineage: Eukaryota > Metazoa > Chordata > Testudines > Trionychidae > Pelochelys > Pelochelys cantorii. The sequence goes on from CM064332.1 coordinate 72,360,158, forward strand.
TCTTTGGAGATGCCTTTGGCACCCTTCAGTCCTTGAAGTAGCATTAAAATATCTTTGATCACAAGAAACACTACATTAGCCCCAACGTTAGTAATATTTTTATTTCACCAACTATACAATTACAAGTGTCTAAATGCTAAAAGGTGTTGCAGGCCAGTTATTTTATGTCCCAAACAGGTGGAGACTGTAATGCAAAGTTAAATTTAGAAAATGAGACCATTCAGCAATATTCAGCCTTGGTGACTGTGAAATGACTTATGGGTATGAAGCACTTTGACAAATGGGGAACGAAAAGCAGATCGCTGAACTCCTCCTTTTCTGCCCTGAACTAAGCACATAGCAAAAGGCAGACTTTTTTTTTTGGGGGGGGGGGGGGGGGGGAGACCATCACTGTGCTGTTGCAACATTGCTCAGCATGGAGAGCTCACAGAGCTGGCAGCTGAGGACTGGCTGTGGGAGAACTGTGAGGGAATCCCAAGATACGATCAGCTACACCTTCCCACAACACTGCACTGTGGGATACGTACCCACAATGCATTGCTCACACGGTCACTGATGGGGATGTGATCTATTGACAGAGGGAGCAAGTGCGAACACCCTTTCGCAATTTTTGTTGTGTCAACTTTTGGGTGTCAACACAAGTTTTGCCCCCAAAACTGGATGGTGTAGACAAGGCACTGGTGTTAACAATGCTTTGTAAACAGAGCATTCCTGCCAACAAAGCTAACATTTTGTTAGTGAGGGATGGAAGTTTTTTGCTTACATTTAGTGACACAGCTGTGTCGCTAAAACTCTAGTACAGACAGAGCCTCAGATGCAAACTGCAAAGCACAGGAAAAAACAAGCAGTTTTAAATTCATAACTTTCTGTAGTTGCCAGTCAGTACCCTTTTAGTGCATGTCTGATTAATAGCAATGCAATTTGTTAAAATTACAATATTATATTGTAGCTACTGGTGCTTTTTGCTCTACCCAATATGCATTTATTTAATTAAAATATATTGGCTAAATTGATTAGAACAACTCAAACAGAGGAGATAGAAAACTCAGTTGTCCAGGAGATCTGATCACAACCTGAATCACTCAGCATGGCTAGTTAGGGGACTTTCTTTAAAGGGAATGCATCTCCTACCCCCTCAGCCATTGCGATAAATCTGGCTGCCAAATCCATATGCTAAAATGTCAAGTGATCAAAAAATATTTTAAAAATCTCTTGGAAATAATTGGCTTCCATCAATAATTTTAAAAATTATTTTAAAGATTATTAGACACTATGAGTTAGGTAACCTTTTTCATTGGACAACCTTCTTGGCTCTCTCACCAAGTGAATTTGGTGCAATAAAAGATTATCTCAACCACTGTGTCTCTCTCTGCCAGGTCTATACTACACTTGAACCTCTTTAAACCAGCAACCATGGGAAATGGGGTATGCCGGATTATGGAATTTTCTGGACCACTGAGTATTCATATATACTTTCTGTTTTGAAGGTGAAAATAAAAACATTTTTTGCAAAGTACTGAATTTTAATTTTGCATGCAACAGACAGCAATACATAAGAGGTCGGAGAGGGAGGGTGCAAGCGGCAACATGCAAGAGCCACTTCCTCCTTCCCAGGTTCAAGCCACAAATGTTCCCAGATCAGGGACTCTCGAATAGAGGTTCAACTGTATAACCGTACATTAATATAACTATGGCACTCAGAGGCGTCAACAGTCCACACCCAAGAACCATACAGTTATACTGACAACCTCTGCTGTAAACAGCACTATGTTGACAGAAAGTCATCTCCCATCAACACAGCTACTGCCTCTTCAGTGTAGTTATTCCACCGCCGCAGACAGACGAAACTCTCCCTTTGGCTAGTTATATCATCGCTGAAGCACTGCAGCTCCAGTGTTTTAAGTGTAGACGTGTTCTAAAATATTTGGGTATTGACTTGGGTTGTATGCAGTGGGATTGTGCAATCAACAGAAGATATGTATAGTATGAAATTCTAATTTAACATTAAATGAACATTCTATTTGGATATATGCTTTTCAACTGTACTTAAAGATTAAAAAAATAAGCAACAAGTTAACTGAATTAAAGAAAAATGAACTGGAATTGTATTTGTTTTGATTAAGATACATGTGTTTTTGTAAATTTTTCATGCTTTAGTTGATCACATGCCAGAGAATATACAAACTGGTGTAGAGTCAAAATGTACACAAACGTAGAATCCTTGTTTCATCTCAGGGGAACATTAACTCGGCTCCCCTTAAGTCTGAAAGTTGTGAAAAAGTAAAATCTCCAACTGTTAAGATCAAAACATCTGTTAACCATTCTTCCTTTCAGAGCAAGGTATCATACAATCTGCTGGACCCTAGAAATTATTCACATTTGTCTGCCTTTCCAACCTAGTTTTCCAGATTTTTTTGGTGTAGGACTATTCAGAGTCACAACTGGTGCCACTCCTTAAACAAAGCCATCTAGCTTATGACAGAACAAGCTCAACCATTTCACCCTTCACTTTACTTAGAAAAGGAAGGCAAGCAAGACCGGCAGTTTTTCACATTAAAACCTTTCTGGACTTCATCCATTTCATAAAATATGTTGGAAAGGAAGCCCAGATGCCTCACAACCAGTTGCTCAGATTTAAATGTTGATATTCTTGTAAATTCAGGTTCTGCCATGCATGTAGTTGTTCCCCTTCCTCCACCCTTCACTTTGAAAGAAGGGCCAAACTAAAGTTTACATGTCACATACATCTATGTCCCCACTGTAGGTCTTTCAGAGGCAACTATCCACTGAATTACTTTCTATGAAGAACAATTTTAGTTTAATAGTGTATTACATTTACCTCTGACTAGCAGTTTACTTTCAGTTCAAATGACAAATATTTAGAGAGGAACACAATCCCTAGGGCTAATACTCATTTATTCTGCTTAAATCAATATATTGTCAGCATACTCAGGGGCAGAAAAGTGAATACATTTTCACTCCATCTAATACATGTGCAATCAAATTATACACACAGAATTAGGTGAAAGAACAGATTTTCATTTGAGAACTTCAGTTAACTAATGACTATTTCCCAAGACAAGCATATTTAAATTTAAAGTGTATTCTTGCTCATGACCACACAACTATTTAAAATTATATATTTGTTAACACAACCAATTCTTAGTACCCCAAAAAACCCTTATGTTCTGGATCCTTCTGAATGACTGTTGCATAGTATTAAAAAAAAAGAACTGCAAACTACAACTTCTCATGTTGTAAAGTTGCAAGCACCATCACTGGAAAAATCAATACAGCATAATTCCAAACAAGGCACTAGTATTTACTTTAAAACAATCCACTTTAATTCGATCAATGTGTGTTACAAGCAATTTGTTTTTGCATTTAGAACTGTTTCACCATTACATTTTTAATTAAGTGCTCACCACACATTCTCTGGGTACTTTTAAGCTGCCCCACTCTAGCATTTTATTAGACTATTTGTATTGTGGTAATACATAGGGGCCCCTACCCTACTGTGCTAGACACTTTACAATCATGCAAATAAGTGGATCCTACCCATAAAAACTGACAAAGTGTAAGATGAAAGACAACAGGTGAAAACAAATGCCTTAAGAGCTCATGGCAACAAGATGATACTGGTCAGCATAAGGAGCAATCATTAACTCGACATTGTTGAGATACAGTTGCCAACTTGCTTAAGCTGCAATAAAACATTTCAAAAAACGATTTTTAGTTTTATTAGAGTAGACTGATTTGTAAATGGAAAAGCTCATCTGGTAGTCCTTTATCACACACCCTGTTCTGACTGCTTATTTGTTCTGTCATTGAAGCACCCTTCCTCATGCAGCAAGTACACCTATGTATGTAAAAAATCTCAGAGATTACCTAGGCATGCAGTTCAAAAGCCCTGTCCAAGGTTCACGTGGGAGAAAACTCAGTGTGTTCAGGAAAGCAGCTACCTGGGAAAGTATCAGCAATTACAAACCACACCCTTTCAGAGAGGCTAATCATGATGCTCTCCAGTCTCTACTTGTCCAAGGCCACTCACAAGTCAGGTTTTCCAACCAAGAGGTAAGGTTTCCAGTGCTGTGCGCAGGGATTCCTGTGCAGTGTACTGAAAAAGTTATTCCTAAATGTCAGATGATTAACCTACAATAGAAATTTTTCACACAATGAAATTTCATGAAAATCTCAGCATTAAAGTCTAGAGATGGTTCAAACATCCACCGAACTCTGCAGGAAAAGTTTATGTTGTTAACCTGTAAGACTCATTTTAAAGCTAAAAATTTTAATCAAGCTGCTGAACTTCTGACACATGAGAACCTCTGTGCACAATTATTTATACCACAGAAAGCACTTAAGGTCTGTTAATGTCAACTTTACAGAAACATTAAAAGCCAGATCACCATGAAAGGTTCAGTATAACAGAAGTAGAGCAGGATGCTGAAGTGTGAAAACTCATAAAAGTTGAACTCTTCCTTCACAAAAAGGGGTGTTTTTTGCATTCAAGATGAACTAGATGTTTGTTGGGAAGTGTCTGGCTTGGCTTGCTCATGTTCAGTTTTCTGCTATAAATATCCTGATTTCCAGTGCACCATGCAAGTACCAATTTTAATTGCATATTTCTTTCCTGCTGTTTCCTAACTAAACCAGAACAGGCTTTGCCTGGATGAATTTGGCCATCCTCTAGTGCAAGCATATATGTACGTCAAAGACTAACTTGGGTCTAACTTGAGGGGGTGATGACAGCCTCCTAGTGTGAGGAGGCTGCTGAATTTCACATTAATTAAATTTAATACAGTGTTGCCAGCCCTCGTGATTGTGTCATGAGTCTCATAATTATTGTTTTCCGTAAAACCCCAGCTCCTGGAGTCAAGTGGAAGGGTGATTATTTCAGACTTCATTCATAAACAAAATGTAAGCGGAGGACAAATAAAAAGAATATCACATATATTATTTTTATATAATCGGAATGCCAACCTCGTGATTTTTGGTGAGCCTGACTCATGAATTTTAAATATTTGGACTTGGCAATACTGAATATGACTTTAAAAATAAATTTTAAAAATCTACATAATGTTACAGTAAAAAATATGAGTAAAGATTAACACGAGAATCTCAAAGTTAGTAAATTAATTTTTGATGGGAAGAACTTCTCATGGAATTCAAGATTAAAAGTAACTATTTACCCCAGGAGAGTCAGCTGTTTTGTAGATTACTCCATCCTTCAAACACTGTCATCAACATAGGGGGAATGCAGGCCTCTATTGTAAGAAATTTATCCAAAATATACAAGCATTCATACAAAAGTATTACTGGAGAAAGTAAAAGAACATGAAATAAAATCTCAAGTCCAGTTACTACATTAAAGGAGCATACAAAAGGCTTTTAAAGTGTATGTGCTTGTCTGATAGGCAAAGGAATAGAGAAGACTTACAAAGAGCACCGTGGTTAGGAGGAAGAATTGGGAGACAATTACTGGGGCAAGGAGGGCATGGAAACGAGTACTGCAGAAAATACAGTTTTCTACTCAAGTTGCCCAAAATTGTGCAGTAAATGCATACTGTGACACTTCTGAATCATTAAAGTAAAATGTTAAATATTTAATGCCATTACAGGTCTTCAAATAGACAGACCGCTACAATGGAAAAGTTTGATGTTCTTTATTTATATGACTAGCTCTATCTTATACTCTAACGCTCTTGGGTTTCACTACTCAATACAAAACTGAAGCACCCTATATTTTAATGGAAATAAATCCTGTTTAATAGCAAGTGATATTTATCCTGCCTATTGTGTTCAGCCTCCCCAGCATCTCACTGCAGCCTGTAAACAATCAGTTTCTCAAGAACTAATACAGCATTTGAACATGCCAATTTTGATTTCACTTGCAGACAAAGGTCACCGCTCACTATTCCAGTCAACAGTGCCAAGAATTTGAAGTTAGGTTCAGTTAGCTAAAATTACAGGTGTATCATCTTCTAAATATCAAAACCAACCTAAAACACAAGTCCAGATTGAACAATTACCTACCATATCATATTTATACCCATTTCTAACAGTGCCCCAGTACTGTTAGTATATAACAGAACAATGACGATGGAAGTTCTCACTTCCTGCCTCAAGGGCACATTGTCCCCTCCAAGCACAGGGAAGTAATATCCATAAATGTATTTACATCAAGATAAAATTGATGGACTTGATTATGAACAGGTTTGTATGACGCATACCCCGAAGGTGTGCATGCATAAAAACACTCTCTGAAACACGTGGACTTCACTATTGAATTGGAACTCCTTCCTGACAAACTGCCAACACGCCAGTCATCTGAAGAAGTGGGTTGTGCCCATGAAAGCTCATGATACCATCTACATGTTTTGTTAGTCTAGTAGCACTTTAAAGACTATTTGTTGTTTTATAAGTTTATCCTGTACAGACTAACTCAGCTACTCCTTGAAGCTTTTAAACAGCCAACAGACAGGAAAACTGTGAATAGCAAGAAACCCAGCCACAGTGACCTTTGTAATCTCCAGGTATGAGTCCAAGTGCAGAAATCTTCAACAACTCTTCTAATAAATCATTAAAGCAGAACAATTATTCAAAGAGATTGAGATTTTATTTTACCAAAGGTCTAATATTCAAAGCCAACAGCATGTGCTTTTTGTTGAACGGGAAGGTTAAAGAACAGCTTGTGAGCAGAAAAATCCCCAGGAGTTGTTCATTCTTATGCAAATCACATTATTAAAGCACTAATTAAAACAAACAAACAATCTCACTGAAAGTTCAGTAGCTTACCAAAGTGGCAATCTGTATGCAACAGCCACAACATTTTTTTCCCATTTTAGGAACCAAATTTATTCTCACTTTCTGCTTTTAAGTTATTACCATTATGCTAAAAATGCATTGTACAGTTTAGTTTTGAACATTTTTCCTGATGAACAGAAGAAATTATTGGTTCTGCTCCACCATTTCACAGGTAAAGGCTTATTCACCACACTTTATACTGGATTTCATTCCACTTGTCTATAATGTACATTTAATCAGCAGACTGGGGAAAAAAATGTAACCAACGTTCTGCTGTGTATTAGCAGTTTAACATTTCTCTAGCCAAGTAGTACGTTGTTTGTGATTACGTCTTTGTCTAAACACTGCTATCTTCACCCACAATTACTAGCAATAACACCAGATATTTTTGTACATTTATTTCCTTTCATCTTTGTTTAATAAGATGTAGATTTAATGAATGAGTTACTCAGATCCTGAAATTAAGTTATCACTCCTCCCTTCTCAGCAGTGAAACAATCATGGCCAAATTTGAAGAGACAGAACCAAACTCCAGCTAGCACCAGACAGACAATGTTGTCTTACGGCTGAGTGTCACTGAATGAACAAGCTGGATGAGACCAGACAACTCAGGAAGAAAACCAACAGTTCCAACCACAGAAGTTGCATTTAAAAAATAAAAACAAAAGACTGTTCGCGTATTTAGGGCAACGTTTTACAATTTTCCAATAAAAATAAAATCTAATCGAAGCTGTCCCACTATTTATTAATACTGCCAAATATTACAGTGGGTGAGTGATTTTTTTAGAAATACTGCAATTATTCACCCACAAGAACAGTTTGATTTGTGAAATATTTCTTAATTCTTTACTTTAAACAACATCCAGGAAAAAACCTCCCTTCCTCCTCCCACCAATTCCTCAGTAAATGTTTAGCTCAGTTCATTATGCTTCACAAACATCAGCCACATTGCTAAGGAATGAGCTTCAAGGTACTTGGCATAGTTTCAGAGGGACATCAGTGTTAGTCTGTATCTGCAAAAACAACAAGTCCTATGGCACCTTAGAGACTAAGATTTATTAGGGCATACGCATTTGTGAAGTGGGTTTTACCCACAAAAGCATGTGCCCTAATATATCTGTTAGTCTCTAAGGTGCCACAGGACTCTCTGATGTTTTGGCATACCTTATTCACACTATCCAAACAGTGGACCATGGCAGAACCCATTTAACTCTTTCACCTTTCATCTATACGCACTGTACCACTGTAAGAGGAGAAAAATTAAACCAACTTTCTCCTTCATCAACCTACTAAAGTAAAATGCACAGATGACACTCACTTAACCACATGCCAAAAATCCACACCTTAGTTATAAGCCCGTGAAAGCCTGTTTCCATCGTAAATCTTTTGAGCACTGCATGTGCATACAAGGAACTCTTTGGAACTTCAAACATTAGCTAAAACTCTGATGGCATGTCTGCTCACATGCTGAATTGAGCTATACATGTTTTACGTATTTTTTCTCTTTTCTCCCCGATAGGCCAAACAAGGAATAGATATTAACTTGCTCTGGGTACTTTCAACTTTTTAAAAACTATTCCTGAGAAAAATGCCTCATTAAAATATCTAATATCTGAAGTGTTGATATATTATTTAATAATTGCATTTGGTGAGTTGCAGTCTTTTAAAGGTAATATTTAAAAGTAACAATAAGCATTGTCAGCTAACCCTAGGGTCCCTCACACTTCTACTTTATTTTATGTTGAATGAAGCCCAGAATAAAAGCATTTAGCCTGTCTGATGCTGCGAATTAGCAACTAAACTACAGTTTAAGTAGGTGGGAGTTCAATCCCCATCTGTTTTAATTTTTTTTTTCCTCTCTAAAAAGTCCAACAGGGCCAGCTCGTGTAGCTGGTTCAGCAAAGGAGGAGCCCACCTTCATGTATTAGCAGTGGAAGCCAACTTGGGGCTAGACATTTGGACTCAGGCTGGCAACTGGCTCTAGGACCCTGCAAAGTGGAAGGGTCCCAGAGCTTGGGCTGAAGTCCAAGCAATTGAACAGTTCCTTAGTCTGAACCCTGTAAGAGTGCATCAGCTGGCCTGGACCAGCCTAGGGCATCTAACCGCAGTATAGACATACATTTGGTATCATTCGCACCCTCCCCGCAGGGAAGCTGCCACTAGTGTCACCATGGGACAAGGAGCCCGCAGAGTGGGGAACCAAGGTAGTAGACAAATTAAGGGTTTTACTTTGCACAGAGACATTAACTTTTGAAGCAGTAAACTAAGTGTAGAATGTTTACCTCTTAATCCCCTAGCCACTATCCCATTAAAGCTGCAGCGAATGATCCGCTCTCTGCAAGACTGACTGCAGTCCTGCTGGCACAAGCTCAATACATGCCAAATGTTTCTGTATACAAGGAGAATCCCTATTTCTTCCCTCTAAACGAGCAATCTGAACACATTCCTCATCCATCTCATTGAAAGAGCTCTCCCAAATGACGCACTTCACATTCAGACATGTGTCATTGTTTTGCCAATGTTTTCATTTATACACGTAAAACTTAACAGATAGGAGACTGACACCAACTACAGTGACAAAAAAAATCTTATGGCGTAGATCAGTGGCACCAATGGTTCAGAAGATTTAAGTGCAAATGAAAAAAAATAAAATCAAGAAAAAAGGTCAAAGGAAAACAACGATGAACATTAACTAACTCTTATCCCCACTTTGCATTCCCTTTGAGGCTGGAAATATGAGATAACACACCATCCTTTCTTTCTATTATACCCGCAGTTCTATTAGCTGAAATGCATTTGATCTGTACAGAGTTTTTTGTTGCAGTTTCCAGGGTAATATTACACTGGCACTTTGCAGAGCCTGTGGAAAAGAATTTGAATTCCCATAGATCATGGGAAAGATATTTTATCTTATGATAATCTACAGTGTATGCGATCAAACTTTTCACACACTGCTGTAATTAACTTATATATTGTACACAGAATAGAAACTAAAAAAGTTTATTTGGTGTATAAAACAGTAACAAGGAGTAATATTCAAGAACATTTAAACAGTTAATAGAAACATGAACACAAGCTTTTAAACTGAGTTGTTCTTGGTATAAGTATAGCTGCAGACTTGTAGAATGTGTATTCTCATGCATAGAAAATAATATCTCATGTATATATGCACAGTCACTTCCCATGTACAGAATAGTAAACTAAGCTTCTTAAATTTAATCAGAAACCAGGCAGTGTATCTTTCAACAGTTACACCCATTAACTAGTGCCTCATTTTTAACATTTAAAGACAGCACAAAGGAGAGGAGATTTGGAGTAGCAGATTGTTCCCCCCCCCCCCCGCACTTCCTTACCAGTTTTTGAGCTTCTGGACTGAAGCAGTCTGCTTCCGTTTGCATGGCTGCAAAGTTGGTTATTCAACTTCCAGAGTTTTTGAAGTTCAAACACAAAAAGAGACAAAATATCCACACTACTGCTTGCTAGACTTCTGCTTTATTTACTTAACATCCCAGGAAAGAAATTTCTGATCCAGCTGGTCAAGTGTTTATCCAAACAAACAAGATGATTCTGTCCACCTCTCAAAAATCCTCGGGTTTCTGTCATCAGTGGAGTGCAAACCCTGCTCTGCTGACACAAGTCCTCCTAGGGGAGTGGTCAAGCCACAGGGCGAGTCAAATAGGTGCTCTACGGAGCACACAACAAGTCAACATTCTTAATAAAAGAATACTTCCTTCACTGACTCAGAAAACGAGCACAAGCACAGACTTCCTCTGACAAAACTTTCAGTTCTTGAAGTTTAGATTACTACTTAAGTTTCCACCTACTCTCCCCACCCTACTTCATGCCTCATCATAGGACGTGCACTGGGAATGGCAGGACGGTAATAATTTACAGCTCCATGCCTGCCAGTAACTACAGATCTCGAGTCAGCAAGTAAGCAGCTGGCTCAAAGGTGCAGGAAAGCAGACAAGCTGACTTTTCCTCTCAACTAAGTATAGGACCTTTGACTAAGCAACTGTCATCAGCAAGTGTGCTGCAAAATCATTCAGTGTTTCAACTAATCTTTCCACAACTGCACTAAAACATCAAGAACAGGATGTGCTTATTGCCATAATGTTTTCTACAGCCATCACTTAACAGACTGTTACTACTTCAAATACAAATAGTTGGAGACTTTATGAAACCTGCTGCGCTACTAGCATAAGTTTAATCAAGTACATAAACTTATTTTTAAAATCAGAGAATTTTGAGATCCACTTGTAAACTATTCCTTTTTGCCTCTTACCCAACTTTTCATAATGTGAAGCAAAAACCGCATCGTTAGCCATAGCTACACTAAAATAGAGGCCTGTGGTTACATGTGAGCCATGTAGGACACGGACATAACCCAAGATGCTACTTTGGGTGCACTGCATTCAATAATACTTGTATGGCTTCTCAGATGTGACTGATGTTCACATCTTGAAAAATCCAACTGCAAAGAGTCAGCCACTTTGGCACAATCACATCAGTATGCTGGCTTTATTTATGTGGATTTATGGTCACACCCCCCACCAGATTTTACCTTTAGAACAATACTACATGATTATATATATGCACATTATGCAAAATCCTGGCCATGTTCATGCCAACAGCATAACTCCCATTAATTTTAATAGGGTCAGAATCAGTGTTCCCTGTATGCTGTGCACTTGCGCAGCCAGTCAGGTGACATTCAATTGCTGCCTACCTGATTAGCAGAGTGCCCAAGCTAGGTTTTGTGTTTCTATTGGTGATGCAGTCACACATGGCTCGGTGCACATAAAAATTTATTCTGCACATTGACGGAAAAAATCCGCACATAGATAGAAAAGATTAGAGGGAACACTGGCCCGTATTTCACCAAATGTATGCCCCATATGCAAACCACAGGCAGGAAACAGACATTATGTGGTGGTATTGAATCCTTTCTTCTTGGCACCATTCCTTACATTACATGGACAAGCAAAATAGGCTGTTACCCAAAAACCACGCCATAATGTTCCTTCCTGGTCAGCTAGCAAAGGCTGGAGAAGCCTGTGGAGACTCCACCTAACAACTGAGTTCAATTTTTCCATAAATTCCCAACCTACTGCTAATCGCAGCCGAGGAACTCAGTATTTCATATTGGCAGAGCATGCTGTTCCCATAATCTCACACACATAACAGCCAGATACTTTTCTTAATTCATTTTTAAGTACATGGAATAATTTTATATTCAGAGGCTAGTATTTCACAGTGATTTTATTCAGTGAGTTCCTGAACACCAGCCACATCCCATTGTTCCAGCAAGGCCAACCATATTCTACGAGGCTTCCTCTGCAGAAATGCTCCAGGGATGCATAATTTACAAGATATTCTTCAAAACTGTCATTTGAGAAGACACCTTATTTAAGAAAAACAATAACTTTATTTTTTCATAATAGGCCTGCACTGTCTTTTGGGGAAATTCCCACCACTTACTTCAGCCTGTGAAACCGCGAGTGTAAACATGGTAGTAGTATAACACTAGAGTTTACAGTATTGTGCTTCTGCTCCCTTTGGTCTACCAGACTGCTCAAACCCAGTGACAGCTGTATCAGCAGATTTGCTGCCTCTTCCTTTCACTTTCTATTAACTGGCAAGTTTCTTCAACTATTAACTGGCAACTTATAGAATGGGGAACAAAAAACAATGTATAAATCAAAGAATCTGCAAAGTAACAATTTGATGTCAAATCCCAAGGGAAAAGCAAACAAAGAGATGACATAAGGACAGACTGGAGACCAAAATAACCACACATGATGAGCAACCAATGCTGTTTGTATTCCGAATGTTTCTTTCAGTTTAACATAATTCCTGCATATTTTTCATGGAATGCAAGAATATTCTATTAAAATTTGCAAACTAAAAGAAACTTTTGAAGTCCACCCTTCAAGGCAGAGAATTTTTGGAAATCAATTCAAGTTGCTCTTATAGCTAGGGCCCTACCAAAATTCACAGCCATGAAAAAAGGTCACTGACTGTGAAATCTAGTCTCCACCCAGCCCATGAGATCTAGTATTGTGTGTGCTCTTCTCCATACTATACAGATTTCATTGGGGAGGGAGGCCAACAGATCTCAAATTGGGGGTTCTGTCCCAAAGAAGAGTTGCAAGGGATTCAGAGGGTTATTTGGGGAGGAGGCCCATTGCCATTTAATGATTTCATCTATTAGAATCTGAAATTTCTTGGTGTTAAAAGCCCACTGTAAGGGAGGTGGTGTAGTACTACTATCTTTACTTTTGCACTGACTTCAGAGCTGGGCAGTGGGGAGAGCAGAAGCTGAAGGCCAGCACTGAATGCAGCACTCTGCTAGCAGCAGCACAGAATACTATACCATGCCATCCTCATTTCCGCGCTGCTGCTGCTTGTGGCAGCTCTGCCTTTATAGCTGGCGTTCTCCAGCTGCTACAGCTCTGAGGGCAGCAGTGCACAAGGCGTTGAAGTACTACCCCAACGCCTACCCCACAAAGAGCTTTAACATCAAAATGTTTCAGATTCAAATAACTGAAAATCATTAAAATCCTATGGCTGAAATTGATCACTAATTTGGGAGGGCTCAATCTGTATCTTTAAATATTAAAATACTGTTTAACTCTGCCAGTGAGAATGCTGTTACTAGCAACAACTTTCTCTTCAACAGGCATCGTCCTCAACAGGGGTAAAGAAACAAATTTCAGGTGCAAGGTAGCTCAATATGTTAGTACACTTTTCCCCCGATTCAAGTCCTCTTTTGGCCATACATTTAGTTTTCCTGACAACCAAACCCTGATCTTGCTTTAAGTTAGGATAAGAGGAAGCTACATCCCAAATCTGGTGGTCTTAGCAGTTCTTGAAGAAACAGACTTGCAGACACACAGACAGAGAAACGCACAACCTCTAAAATATATAGAGACACATTGCTTTGGGAGCTCACCAAAGAGCGTTAGCTGCAGAAACATTCCAGTCTGCAATCCAGCTGTGGTGGGCAGCTGACTGTATGCAGTATGTTTTCCTAAGATTCCACACTGGATAGGTTTGCTTCTATGTGCAAATTACTGTACTATCTTGTTACCTGAGAAAGTCCTTCCTTCCCTAGGATCAGTCATCAATGTTAAAGCCTGCTGTGGATCCTGGGATATAAGTCAAGGATCAGCAGCAGTGCGCTTTCAGCAGAGACCAATTCCTAATGGCACTTAAAATTTTAGCAGAGCTGACAGCTTTCAGGAGACAGAACTTTGGACAGGTTTTGATTGAGATTTTATACAGGTTGCCCAGTCCCATCCTGTTTAAAGATGTAAATAGGTCATAACCACAGTTCCCTCTAAGTTGCACACTAACTCATGTTCAGTGGAAATTTCTACCCCGCCCACCTCCTAAGCAGAGCCACACAGTTCCATGGCAGGAGGCAGGCGGCTGCTCTGGCCGGCCAGGACCAGAGGAACCACGTGGCGGGCCGGTGGCTACGGATGGGACATTTGCTGCTGCCAGGGGTTGGGGTGGAAGGGATTCTTCATTCCTATTATTAAAACAGAGAAGGGAAAGGTACCAAAAAATGAAATGCTCAGAGTTGAACAGATCCTGGATGGTAAGCCCTCTTACTGTATACCTGGATGAATGGATCACTGCCCAAGAATCCACATCATAAGCAAGTGTGGAGCTAAGAGCTGTACTGTGTTTTTTATGGCAGCCTTGAAGTATAGGAGGTATTGTGTATAGTGAGCTGGAGGAGAGAAGGTAGGACCTCTTGCAGTTTGCTTTTATCTGTTCCCAGCTCTGCTGATGACTTCCTATGTGACTTCAGGCAATTTATTGACTACTCCTTGCCTCAGTTTCCCTGTCTAACGTAAGGACCCAGTGCCTCAAAAGCATCACAGAAGGTTTGGGATACCTTGTTCATTTAAATGTGGGCAAAGTAGCACTGCCAGCACAAAGGGGAAACAGTTATCTGCTACACTGAGTGCCAAATTTCACTGTAGTAGGTCAAGCTAAGGGGTTCCTCTCCATCGCCAAAGCACCAAATTTATATCCACGCCGCCCCTGCCCTCAGCTTCACACACTCACTTCCTTGCCAGAACTGCAAGTAAGGGGAAGCACAGAGCTGCTCCTTTGGTAGTGGAATTCTCCTGTGGGTGGGTGCCACAGTGGCACACATCCAAACAAGCACACATGATCTCATTGTTGGCACACAAGACAAAACCTACTCCGCTCATGGATAGGAAATCTTAGAGGGAGCCCTGGTCATAACATATTGGATTTGTCCATCCTAGGTTGATTGTACAATTTAAAATGTGAAGCACTCAGGGTATGTCTACACTAGCCACCCTAGTTCAAACTAGGGTAGCTAATGTAGTCATTCGAACTTGCAAATGAAGCCCGGGATTAAAATATCCCGGGCTTTATTTGCATGTTCCCGGGCGCCGCCATTTTTAAATGCCCAGTAGTTCGAACTCCCTGCCCACGGCTACACGCGGCACGGGCTAGGTAGTTCGAACTAAAGCCCCTGCAACGAGGAGAAACAGTAGTCCAAATTAGGGGCTTTAGTTCGAACTACCTAGCCCGTGCCGCGCGTAGCCGTGGGCAGGGAGTTCGAACTACCGGGCATTTAAAAATGGCGGCGCCCGGGAACATGCAAATAAAGCCCGGGATATTTTAATCCCGGGCTTCATTTGCAAGTTCGAATGACTACATTAGCCACCCTAGTTCGAACTAGGGTGGCAGTGTAGACATACCCTCAGATATTGTGACAAAGATATTGCATCTCAAAGTCTGTGAAAGTAATAAAATACAAAGGCAAGAGGCAGTACTAGATATAGCAATACTAGATATACTAATACTATATCTATATCTAGTAATTACTAGATGCTAGGAATATAAAGGAACCTTCACACCCCAGAGCGTTTTAAACCTATGACTTTATGGAAGATTGATCCCTGTTTCTCAACCACATCTAAAAATTAAGAGAAGAGAAAGAAATGGCTTAAAAGATTCTGCAAGCAAACAAGCTTAAAGCATAACTTGGAAAGCTTAGGTGGCCTGTCCCCAGGGTTTGCAAATTCCAAGCAGGTTCATGTTTCTTGGCTGAGTCTCAAACTTATTGCCTCAGGTTGGTGGCGCTGGTTGTTGTGCTAGCAAACTGAAGAGGAACTGTTTGCTGGAGAGTTGGAAAATACCCACTGAACAACGGCTTGGTTACAACCAGTGGAAAGTGGGGGTTGGCTAGCCTATCCATTTTTCTAGAAATCATATTTGTTTTAAAAATGTTTGTGGCTCTTATGATTGCAAAGATGGCCATCTAAAACAACTGGTGCAGTGTGGTCTTCTAGGTTCCGGAGACAGCTCCACTATCTCTACTGCTTCAGAAAGATGCGGTGGAATTTCTGCAGGAAATCTTTAACGGGCTAGTCAGGGTCCAATTTTTCAATACATTAGTTTGCTAAACCTGTAAGATCCCAGGTTGCAAAAGGACAACTTAAATAAATGAGTTAAATGTATTAAGTATAGGAAGACAGTTATGGAAGAAGCCTAATGCTCACAGACATGTGCTTGCCTACAATGCCAATCCAATGTAGCTCAAAGAAAAAGCTAACAGTGCAGACTCTACAGTACAAATGAATCTATATTTGTAGCCTAACAAAAAGCAGAAACAATAAGAGAGCTGTCGCTTTTCTTCATAAGCTTACAAGAGCAGTATCATTACTACTAATTAACTAGAAAAACAGCAGTAAAGTTAAAGGATCAGTAAACTAGCAATGGATACTGAAGAAATCAATTTCCCTGTGGAATACACGTACATGCATATGATTTGAATTACACAGACGCATACTGAGTATGTAATATGTGCACATGAGATATGGACCTTAACCCCTAAACATCAAACTCCGTGGGACTGAAATTAGAAGGGATTTCAAGCACCCAAGTGATAAACTTGAAAGAACTCCTGTGTAAACTAGAAACGAGGGGAGTATAGTAGAAGGCCCATAAAGTTTGCTATAAAGAATGTCGGAATTATTGCTCACAAACAAATGCCAACGAAGTTTGGCCTCTAGGTTAGGACACACCCAGGCATTTTTGTCTCCCTGGTGTATTGTGTCTCACCAGAGTAGGGAGTAAGGTGTTTTTTTTATTTCTTCAGCTGAAAGTTAGGCTTCAAGTAGGAGTAGATAAAAAGCAAGCCCTACATTTTAAAAAAAACTGAGCACAATCAAAAATTTTGGGGCCTCTATTATGCAACAAACTCTGCACACCCTGCCAAAATAATATGATTTAAAACTTCTCTGCTGTAGCAATCAGTGAAGTAACACCACCACAGAACGCCTTGCAGCATTTCATTTCCATTCAGTACAACTTATTCTGGACGAAAATGTTTTCAATCAATTCTTTCGACAAAGCATACTGTTTGGAGACAAGGATACCCCATCAATTATCTATTAGAGCTGTACAAAAAAAAAAAACATCCATTAAGAGAAACCTGTTATACTCTAGTCACAGTGTAACTCCTCAGAAAGATAAATCACTTTGTGAACTTTAAACAATGAAGTTATTTTAGAAGGCACAAACCAACTTATTTTCAAAGTCTGAGAAAAAGACATCTAATTAAAAACTTAGCTTTTTTGTATTGGCCCTTTTCATATTAATAAAAGATTTCTTTTTAATACGGGGCCAAACTGAATGATTTATTTCTTTTGCACAGATTTCATTATTTAAGGAGTAATACAAGTTCTCATAACTTCAGTAAAATTCCAATACGATGTTATACTTCTACCGCAGTTCCAAAGGAGGATTGCGATTTGTAGTTCTGATGTTCTTTAAAATATACATCATTTTCTGATGGACAAAACAGATAGCAGATGCTTGCACAGAGTTTAACTGAAACAATTCCCTCTGTGGATCAAATAGTGCCTTTAACATTTTTTATCTTGTTCTCATGGCATTTAAGAGAATCTGGATTAGTATTTCTCAAAGCTCCCTTTGAGGCACAGTTACACAGAAAGTTATTTTTTTCGATGCCATGACCCCACTTCATCATTACTCTCTGAAATGGGCACAACCTGGCATCCTTACAGTTTAGCTGGCAAGGATTACAACAGCTCCTTGTGAACAGTAACCTAGGAAATGAACTTAAAGTATGTACAGCTAAATGCTTCTTTGGAAAACAATGTCCAGTTTTCATCACCAAAATGTACTGCCAGTATCAGATTATTTTCTCTGAAGGCTAACATGAGACACAGCGAGAAAGAGGAAGGAAACAACTGAAAGGCATTAAGTACTTCTCAACTGCACTGAAATCACACTGGATGATATCATGCCAACTGGGGAAATGTAAGGGCATACTTACACAGTGAAAAACAAAACATAAAAAAAACCCAAACCAACCCATAGCAACAAGTCTCAAAGTCTGGGTCAACTGACTCAGGCTCACGCTGCAGGGCTAAAAATAGCTGGACAGGCATTCCTGCTTGCTGGAGTTTGGGCTCTGAAACCCGCTGGAGGGGTGGGTCTCAGAACGTAAGCAGAGAAACAGCTATTCTTAGCCACAGAGTGAGCCCCACGAGCCCAAGTCAGTTGACCTGGACTCAGACTTGCTGGCATGGGTTGGGTTGGGTTTTAGGATTTTAACGTGTGTCTATGGAAAGTTATGCTTTTTTATTTTTAAAAAAGCAGCAATAGCTTAAAGAAGGGCTTGTCTAGCCAAATGACGATGTACTCATTCCTACAGTTCTTGGCTCCTTTGCTTAATAAAAATAGACCAGCTGCTAAAGGTAAAATCTTTTGAAAACAAATGAAAACCAGCTAGTTTTCATACAGGCTTCAACTGCAGATGGCCCTCATTAATATGCATTATTCACTGTGAGATGTCGTCCCACAAATGATCAAACTACACAAGAATCAAAGTTTAAACAGAAGTGTGATTCCAACTCAAACAAAAAGATGGAAGCTACCTTTGCTTGTATTGGCTCGCTCCTCTTTGCTGGACAACCCAGTTCAGTATTTGAGTACTCTCTGGCCTTACTTCAAACTCCACTTGTTTTGCACTACTAACAATATTGATAACTTTCCCAATGGCAGTTTGAAAATTAGAATATAGGGGAAATATCTGCTCAGAAGAGGCCCATAAGTAGAACAGCAGAAATGCTCACCTCAATCCTAACAAGTATTTGCAAAGTTACGGGGGAAAGTGTGACAAAAGTCCACCAGGAATACACCTGGCTCCACAAAGTTCTACCAGTACTTTACTTTCATAAGCACTTCACTGATTCTCATCTGACTACATATGAGAGAATATGTGTGTGAGCGAGTCTGTCTGTCTGTCTGTCCGTCCGTTTAAGAACTCCTAAACAGTAAGAACTAGGCTTATCAAATTTGGTATGCAGCTTCCTCTTATAACTTGAAGCAAGGTAAGGGTTTGGTTATGCTGGGTGGGGGGGGAAGGAGAGCTGAAGCTTCCCCGCCTTCCCCCCCCCCCCCCCCGCCGCCGCCTATGGAAACACAAAACCATATAGGAAAGAGATAATCCACACAGCAGGTAAAAGGGGTAACCCTAGCCTGAACCTCCCACCCCCCAATTCACACTGAAACTAGTCTTCTCCCCCCAGGACAGCCTGAATATCGATCCCCTAATCTCCAGCCCCACCCCAGAGCAATGATTTGAATGAAGCATACAGTATACATTTTATTTTATTTTCCAAAAACCAAAAACTGAGTTAAGGATCCAAGCAATGTTGGATAAATCTTCTAGTGTTTAATAAAACACAAGGCTAATCCAAAGCACCAAGAACAATAAAGGTCACTTCATTCATGCATGTCTTTGGGGGGGTTTTGAATAGCTCACTATCTTGTCTCATTTCCATATATAATGATAGTTTCAACACAAATAAATCTGGCCTTTTTGCTCATCACACAATCGTTTTGTGATTTCAATTAAGAAATTGACAAAAAAAGACTTTCCAGAAAGCTCATTTGCAAACAGGAACAACTCTTTAATCTTTGACAATGTTCTGGAAATTGAATTCAAGGAAAGCTGTTTGATTTTCACCAGATTTGGGAAACTTTAAAATCAAGGCACTCATGTCCCAAACCTCCAGAATAGGTACTGAGATTAATAGAAGTTAAGATGAATGTGTGTCTCAAGCAAAGAGGCATCTCCTCATTATTACACAACCACACAGCATGGAAGTGTGGTAAGGGCCTGGATGACGCACTTCTTTGTACTTGAAAACTATCCTCACATTCCCTTAATGCAAGAGTTCAGAAATGCATCACCCTCCCTTGCTTTATATAAAAAAAAAACCTCTTAAAATGCCAGAATTTTATTTTTTTAAAACCTGGGCAGCCAAGGATACAGAACTAGCTGTTCTGGAATGTCTATGGAGCAGTTTTAAGTCATCGCTGTTTAAAGTGTGACTGGTTTTGGTCTTACAGCCCAATATTTTGAATATCCAAGGTCAGAGATTGAGGGAGAGGGGGGAGATGAGGAAACATTAATGATACAGAATCATCTGAAAATTGCTTGCTTCAAAGAAAAAATTGCCTAGGCTATTGCCAAGAAATCCTCTCTTAGAAAAAGATAATTTAAGCATAGGACCACAAGCCAGAAACTCCTGATTCTGACAGACTCTCTCAGCCTTTGCAAGACAATTAACCATAGAGGACAACAGCTATTGATATAAACTGATCAACAATTATTTTTTATCAATTTTTGACAATTCTGCCATCCCTGCCTGCTATTCTCTCCAAATGTCCCAACTATATGAGCCCCAGAAGTCACAATGTAGTTCAGGTGGCCTGGCTCAGAGCTTCTTGCCTCCTTCGTATGTCAGAGAAGTGAGGAGTCTGTAACCTACCATTGGGGCTTCCTGGACCTCCACTGCTGTGTTGTTCTCCAGGCAGCCCAGATGGCCAGTTTATGCACCTGGTTCCCCCCACATCCTAGCCATAAGCTGGACTTCAGCTCTGACCTCTGACTCTCCTACTATCATGGGTCCATGGACCAGTACAGGGAGTTTGCAATGGAATACAATAACTATCTGTTTGGAGGACGCAGGAGGGCAAGAGAAGTAGGGTCCAGCAGCTCAAGGAGAAAAAAATGTCAAAGCACCCAGTGAAGCAAAATCTTGGGAAAAGACCAAATCCCACGGGAACTAAACTATGGAGTCACAATATATGTGGAGTCAGACTGTCTGCCTCCAACTGCAAGCACATCGAATTGTTGGGATTGCCTCCACTCAGTCAAACATGTTAAGTTACAGGAAAGCCATGCCCAGCGAGTTTTCCCCTCATCTTCATACGACTGATACTTATATCTAAATCTATCATTCAGGGCTTACACTTTGGAGTAGGTCTTTTCTCCTCAGTAAGTGCTGCACAATTACAGGGTAGGGAATTTGCAAGCAGCAACGCAGAAAAAGACTTCAGCTTTAAGTCCTGTCCGCAATCCATCTGGCAGAGTGCCAATGCTATATCAACTAACCACATTTAGGTCACTTCTTCAAATGACTTTTTCTCAAAATAGCTCCAGATCAGTAACATGCTACTCCCACTAGAGAAGAATTTGAACATAACCCTATGGATGTTAGAGGACCAAAGAAATCCAGTGTACCTTTTTCAGTAGGGGTTCTTATAAAGGAAATCTCAAATTCTTCCTCTCTTTCAGAGCATGATCAATAATACAAATATTAAATTCATAAATACACATAATTTTTCCCCAAACCTTGACCTTGGCAACAGATTAATCATTTTAGTTATAAAATTCAGGATTAGGCAAACACCCAGGATGAAAAATGTCTTCTCAAACAGTTAAAGTTTTAATTCATTCACATCATCTTCCTATAATAGATATTACTGGGCAACCTTAATTAACCTTAACGTTGCTTTGTATATAATAGGCAGCAGAATTAGCATAGTAGTATTTGGTTTGTAGTAGACTGTACACATAATGGTTTCCTAGATAACATTCTCTTTTCTATCAATTTTTCACTTTTTACAAAGATACATATACATTCTTTATAAAATGTTTTGAGAAACTGTTCTTCATACACATCACAAAGACTATATTTGTATTCTTCTGGTTCCCCCACAATGTTACCAGCTGCAAAATGTAAATAAGTTAACCTGAACATTTAAACATCTTTTTAGAAACAAAGGAAGCTAAAAATATTCCAAAAGTACCAAACAAAAGGGGTGTGTGTGTGTGTGTGTGTGTGTGTGTGTGTGTGAGAGAATTAGAGCTTTAACTACTGCATTTGTATTCCATGACAATGTTCATACAATATCATATGGAATTTGCCCCAAACTCGGCACTGTTCAACAGACAACTATCTAGCCGATAAACAGCCAGTGCTGCTGAGTTCCAGAAATAATTACAGCTAGTTCTGTCCTACTAAGCTGAAAACATGGTGACCGTGATGAAAAATTGAAGAATTTTGGAGACTTTGGGGAGGACAGAGAGTGGAGAGACCTGATCAGGACTCAAGATCAAGGACAGGGATTAGTATAATCAATAGTTAATATATAGGACCTACACTAAGTTCAATATTTGCTTCAATAGAAATATTAGGATAATATACAATAAATAATGTAAGTTAACACATTAACTTGTTAGCATCTCATTAAATCACACTGAGCAAAGAAAAATCTGGACTGTATTTCTGATGCCCTGCTCTTGTGTAATCTACAGCTATTTAGGTGTGAATTTAGTTGTGCTAATGGCTCTATTGCCTGTGTTCTTATCAATTTACTCTTAAACAGCTTGAACAGAGATTTGCAACAAAAACTTTAAGAGGAGAAATGTTATTGGCTACCTCTTAACCCAGATGTTGCTATAACTGTTGCTAAGATACAAACTAGCTAGTTATTTCCTATCACACATTCACCACAGGCATGCAACTTATACAGCACAAGCATCAGCATCTATCAAAAATAAAGCCAATTAGTACATATTACTAGACACCAAAGACAATTTACTTCACCCAGGGCACAGTCAAAAAATTACAATGACCAAATTTGAGGCTTATTATAAAAGTGGTAATTCATCTGTCCTCTGTACAATATAATTACAGGTTGGGACAGACTTGTGTGTATTTCAGAACTGGGCTAACAGAAGCATCTCTCTAAAAGGACAAAGAATTCTGTCTCCCCTTTCCTGACCCGCATAAACATATTAAACATTTTCAGAAGCACACTACAGTGTAAAGGGTTTGGCCCTTCGCTCAGTATACTACAAGACCATTTACCAATATAGTCCAGAGACAGAGAGGGTCTAAATATGTGTTACGAAGGAATTGAACAGTAGATCACTCTTCTAGCAGAAGCAATCTTTTCAAAATAAATCCCTCCAGCTATGGTTTAACACTCATGAGGGGTATGTGGGTCTGTACTGAACGCAAGTAGTTTTTATTCCTTCACAAAATGGCTACTACTATTTTCTCCCTGAGAAACTTCCTTCCATCTCATGATTCAAGAGAAGCTTATAAAGTATTAAATACCACTAGGCAATTTCTTTATAGTAAATATTGAGTACCCTCCCTTAAAAAAGTCAAATTGGTCATGCTAATCATAATGTCAAGAGAAATCAGGATATATTTACAAAATAAATATAAGATAGTCAAAGGGGGCATTTGAAAATCTTCCCATAGCCCTTCTTCTCCCCAATATTTTTACACCAATTGCTCCCCAATGTCTGCTATGTCAACCTCCAGATCTCAGGAATAAAAGGATTAATTTAACATACTATAGGAAACTTCTCAGAAATCATTCCTAAAAGTATGTGACCATCTCAAACTTCTGTAAGAATACAAGCTCTGAAACGGCATCATGAAGATACAATTGCTCTGAGCAGAGCCTATAAAAGCATACCCAGTCTCTCTCAATCTCTTTGCACTTACCATTCAATTCCATTTTAAAATCTAATTGTTCAGTGTTCATATCCCAATTTTCTAAATTAAGTAATATTTAGAAAAACAATTCCATTTTTTAACACTCCAAACTCAGAGTTTTTCTCTTAAGACAATAGCTTGTGGGAGCTGAACAATGTACAATCATCATATTGTAGTGCTGACATAGCAAAAATCAGTTTCACAAACCCATAGTTGCAGAAATACATAAAAACTAAGAACTACATCAATGCTTAGGGGATCCTCATGGACAAAGGTATGATCTATTAGCCTAGCAGAGATATAATCAGTGCATTTGTGCAGCACCTCAGGAGAGACTGAAATGCCAACCAGTCAATTAGAGTGTCCAAAACTAGGCTTTGTTTCTACAGATGGTGCACAATTGTACATGTCTGGGTGCACATGGAAAAATGTATTCCATGCCTGGATGGAAAAAAATCCACACGTAGATGGAAAAGACGAGAGAACATTGTCTGTAGCACTTCATGTTTTGGCTTATTGCTTATTGTTGCTAGAAATCGTACTCGTAACACTCCTTTGCACACGAGCCCTATTATATTCTCATGGATGACGATGCCACAAGTACACAAAAAATACTGAATCTGCCTTACCTTTTCAAAGATTACATCTGGTGTCAACACTTAACATGATTAGAAAAGTTTCATTCTATTTCTACTTAATAGGAAGAAAGTCTTTTCTGAATAACCACCCCGCCCAGCAACCTCCAACTGCTTGGTTCTCCAAGTATTTAACTCTGCGAGTGGGCAATCACTGATGGTCTACAAACCATACTCTAGAAGTGTATACCAACAAATGTAAGTTTGACGGGGCTAAAATAGGTACTATGCCAAAGTGTAAGATTACTGATATTAAGGACTTCCAGGTACCAATAATACCTGAAGTTAGAGAACAGAGACACAGAGGAAAGAAAGAGGACAACTCTGAGGCAGCTCCTACTTGTAGATAACTCCTAGTGGGAAAAATGTTCTAATGAACTGTAACACTACAAAGCCATTGAATCAGCTTGGTTCTTGATTTGGCAACCCCTGATTTTATTCTTTAGAAATATAAAGTCAAATGCACGTGCAACACATGGCCATACAGTCATATCCACAAGGGAAAAATGCCAGCACCAAAATTAGAGAAAGGCAGGGATTACAAAACAAACCTCTTTAAAACCCATTTGGCACTACTTGTACATAATGTTCTGCAGCTTCTATCATGAATGGTACTGAAGTCTCAGAAAGGTGTCAGCAGTCAGCAACAGCTATATTACATTCCTATTTTGCAATATGCTTTCCCATGCCAGAGCGTTCTAGGCTAATCTGAACAGAGGAAAAAGGAAGATACACAATATGCAGACAAAAAACTTCTTCCCAATTCTTGTAAGAGCACAGGCATATTTTCAACATTTTCCATAAAGGACGCAAATGTGTCAATACAGTCTAAACAATCACTTTTCTATCTATGAAGCTATGCGTTCCTGATGACATCACAACGAGAACATGAGAGAATGCAACCTGGCGCACCAGAAATACTGGTTCTGGAGAGTGCTGTAGGCACTTGGATGTATCCTATGGAAACCGCTGCAGATTAATTTTTTTTTTTTTTTTTACTGTTTGTCTTTAAGCATAGCTTTTATCAGAACTAGTGATGAAAGTCAGCTTATCCTTTTGAATACAACCTCACCTAAATTTTGCACATCATTCATTTCTGATCAAATACCAAGCCACATTTATATATTTTCTTCTTACGAACTACCAATTAAGAAAATTTCCTTTCCTCCTTTCTGATTTAATGGCTTTGAGTGTCTGGAAAAAAATCTGCCTCTCTCCAGATTTTTAAAGTGTCTGTCCTTCTCTACACAGGAGAGGACTCTGCACAGTCCATGTTTACCTCAACTCAAGCCAGTCTTATAAATTACAATGTAACGTTTATCTTCTCTTTCTAGAATATTTACAGGAGCAATGGGAAGGTCAACACTCTTTAGGATGTACCCAATACGATTCCAAACACCTAACACAATAACTTTGGACAGGAAACAAAGGCAAGTGTTAACTAAGCTTCATACTGTCCCCTTTCTATGATTAAAATTGTAGTACCAGTAATTGATTTTGTCCAGTCTACAACACTGACCAAAAGTTGATTATGCAGGGAGGAATAAGCAGTCAAGAATAGGAACCAAAATATTTTGTGGTTACGTACTCACTGAATATCATAACTTCAGTCCATCACTGCTTTCTTTTCCTTTAGAAAAGTGGTGGGCGGCCTGTGGCACACAGGCCGCAAGTGGCCCAATGGGGCTCCACCTGCAGCCCGTGATCCTCCGGTGTGCTTCCCTGCCCCATGTGCCTCTCACGCACTGGGGCACTGGAGCTCTCCACTTCCTACTCTTCCCCCTCCCAACACTTTCGGAGCACCACAAATCACCTGATTTGTGCTCCATCCCATCTTTTCCTCCTCCCTCCTAGAGATTGAATGCTGAGAATCAACCGTTCCTGGCTGTTCAATCTCTGGGAGGGAGGGGGAGGAGCAGGGATGAAATTAAAATCAGCGGATCTGAGGTGCTCCAAAAGCACTGGGAGGGAGGGGGAGCAGTAGGAAATTCAGGGATCCAGTGCCCCAGTGCGCGAGAGCCGCGTGGAGTAGGAGGGCCAACCAGGGGTCCGCAGGTTAAACTGCTGCGGCCAACAGATGAAGGAAGGCCACTCACGCGGCCCACTCCTATTGGTGGTTGCCCATCACTGCTTTAGAAGCTGTTATTGTGCAGTTAATCCCTGTTAACTTTTTGAAAATGGACAAAAATCCAAACGCCTATAGAATGCATTGTAATGTATATTCTAAAAAGATTAATCAACAGACTATTTAAAACGACTCAGAAGTTGCCAAACAAAAACTGCGGACTTCCAAATGCACTCCCTTCTCTAGACTTTGTTTTTGCAATTACAGGATAGCACTGTATTGAAACATTTATTAACTGCGTTGTTAAAGGCATCACACTATAAAAAGTGTTTGTGTATTTGAAGCTCTGAATCAGGGCTCTGGCACAGAATGTACACAAGTATTCTCCCATTTCCTTACATATTTTCTATTAGATAAATAATTTATTAAAACAATGCAGTGTATAAAGGGTTTGGAAAGTGGGCATAAAAAAAAACATAGGAGAGAACACAGAACATGCTGTAGGCAAAAATAAAAATGATTAGGAGTCAAGGAGCAGGGTATGAGTGAAGAAGTAAGATACTGACGTCACAGAATGAAGTTATAGGTCAGAAAGGGAAGGAAACAGGAAGCTATGCCAAGAAGAGGAAGAAGGCTTAATAAAAACGTGGAAGAGGTAGTTTAAAAAAAAAAACTACATTTAATACAAATATTGACTGGTACCTTATACTTACAGTACACAACTGGTTAGTGCTTTAAAACAGCAGAAAGTGAAGCCTTGGTAGCACATTTCCCTTAAGCTATAGCCCATTTATTAAGTGTTGGGTAAATTTCTCAACTGCTGATAATTCTGCATATAAAAGTACTTCTGAAGAGAAGAAACCTAATTATGTGATGACTGTTCAGTTTTGCATCTATCCAATATAACCAAGTACATCAAGACTGAAATAAGTTGTTACAGAAATGAAACAATTTCATTAGAAATCCAAATGAAAAAAATGAAGGTTTCTGGATAGCCACACAATGAAAGGTATGTGGCATTTATATTTATATCTGGGCATTAACTGAGTTGTGCAATCAACAGAGGTTAAATGCCTCTAAATAATCACCTCCCAACTATACTTTTCAGTTACTAACAGCCTGAAATCAGTAAATTGTTATAAATCAACTCCATTCAGTTTCACACTTTATACAAAACACTATTATAATCTGGACCATTCAAGAAATCCTGTACACTTCATTAATTGATATTAGGTGGCCTGTGTACACAAACTTTAGGAATTTTACTGAGCTTTTAACTATGCTATTATATATCTCATCTAAATGGATTTTATAACATGAAGATGATTTTGAGATGATCAGTATAATCTCTAAATTCTAAGGAGAAGCAGGAGGAAAACTAACTTTAAACAATTATGTCCCTTCTTGAAAGAAAAAAAATGAAATCAGCTCCAAACAAACTTATTGTTTCAACAAGATTGATTTAGCGATTTGGTTCAGGCATCTAGTCCCAGGTTATAAATATAAAAGAACCTGCTCTTTGTCAGATAACCAGCAGCCTTCTCTTCCTGATTTGATTACAGTCAAAGCAGGTTCCCTACCATTAAAAAAAAAAAAAGAACCAGTCACTGGGCAGAAATGGGAGGGAGTAGTCTCACAGAATGACTACAGTACTTACTCATCTTGCAATCAAAGCCTGCTGTCTACCTCATGAGGACACTGAACAGACAACTCATTCATGCTGAATACTCAGTGAAAGATAAGGAGGAAACTCCTATTCCCTTGTAGAATTCAATAGGTTGTATTATATTTGAATGGTTTGGTCTAACACCAAGTGGATGAACAATTTTTTTCTTTGATTGTTAACATCTGACCAAAAACAACAAAAGAAAAACAAAAACAAAATTTTCACAAGTTTCAGCATCATCCAAAGGAAAGCTGCCATCTTTATCCAACAAAAGAGAGAGCTGAAAAAGAGAGGTAGCAGAAGAAAGATGGGAATGTTTAGCCTTGGAAGTCTTTCCTTCCACTGTTGGTTATTCAAAAAGTTCCTGAATATCATAAGATATTTGTAGAGACTCATTTGAGAATAGCAAATGGTGAATTAGTCTTTATGTATCAGCAATACACTTTATTTCTAGTACTGTAATTAGTAAGGAAAGTCACCATTTTAAGAGTTGCTCACAGTCCATGCACAGTAAGCACAGTGGCCAGGCTTACAGTGCCTGGCCATCCAGTCTCACAGCATGCCTTGAAATATGGAGCCAAGAGATGGAGATTTTGGTGCAAACTAAAAAGCGTTTGTTTCCCCCTAACCAAAACTGATTTTCCACCAGAAGGCTG
Organism: Pelochelys cantorii; assembly: GCA_032595735.1. Taxonomy (NCBI): domain Eukaryota; kingdom Metazoa; phylum Chordata; order Testudines; family Trionychidae; genus Pelochelys; species Pelochelys cantorii. The sequence goes on from CM064332.1 coordinate 72,388,879, forward strand.
CAGTCTCTTTATAAAGAAAGTATAAATGTTAAAAAAAAAAAAAACCAACACACACACACACACACACACACACACACACACACAGAGGAGGCGGCATTTATAAACTGAAAACAAAGTAGCAGGAGGGTGCAGAGAGCATCTTTTTTGATTCTGTTACGCTTATTGCTTCTGATGGGTTTGCCCCAAAACTTCCCACTTCAAATCCTCTCTTTTTGATACATGTCTCCATTCCTTTTTCCTACTATGCACTGAGATATGAAAGCATCTCTTGGTAAAATTCATTATATTTTCTAGTAACTGACAGAAGCAGATGATCAACACAAACAAGGAGAACATGCAGCCCACCAGCATACCCCAACTTTATGGGGTAGGGAACTGGCATATTTCAGAATAGTTCGTGAAGAGAAAAGTACCAGAGAATATTTTGTGCCAAGTACTATGACTCATGCAGCCTGAAGTGAGAACAGATTTATTCTTCTACAAGGACAATACTCAGTGTAACCTTTGATGCTGTTTCAATCAATTGGAAAGAGCATCATGAGATCTCTTTTCCCACCTAGGAACTGCCTTCAGGCACAGCCAGAATGTTGTATTCAGCATTCAGACCAAAAGGTAAAAAAGGTTAGATTTCATTTGGAGGTATACACGCCTATAAAAACCACTCTTCTAACCAGCATAACTGGCACAGTGTTAGCTTCAGCAGCACAATTAAGTGGCAGCTTAAGCTGAGACAAGTTATAAGAAGCTAAATTGTGCCATTATTTCAACATAATGTAATGAAAGTGACATTTCACCACACATCAGTTATCTGCAAGTCATGGTGACATGACCACTTGAAATTTTGTAGTAAGTCAGAACTTAATTTTGTCTCTGAACTTTAGTTCACAGTTTAGGAAGAAGAGTACTGGATGTGATAAACCTTTATTTTAGCACAGCTTTTGATATGGTCTCTGACAGCAAGTTGAAGCACAGACTGGTTCTAAGCTGGCTAAATCATTGATCTCAACGGGTAGTGATCAAACAGCTTGATGTTTATTTGGCAGCCGGTATTAAGCAGCATGCCCGAGGGGTCAGTCCTGGGGCCAGTTTTATTCAACATCTTCATTAATTATCTGAATGATGGGATGGATAGAATCCTCAGCAAGTTCACAGGTGACACTAAGAAGGAATGACAGATGACAGGTAGATACCCTGGAGGATAAGGATAGGATCCAGAGGGACCCTGACAAATTGGAGGATTAGGCCAAAAGCAATTTGATGAGATTCAACAAGAACAAGTGCAGAATCCTGCAACTAGGAAGTAAGAATTCCATGCACTGCTCTGTGCTGGGGACCGAATGGCTAAGCAGCAGGTCTGCAGAAAAGGACTTGGGGGTTACAATGGATGAGAAGCTGAATAGTCAACAGTGTGACCTTGCTGCATTAGTAGGAGCACTGCCAGCAGACAGGTACCGATGAGAACACATCTGGAGAATTGCGTCAAGTTTGGGGCCTTCCACTACAGAAAGGAGATGGACAAATTGGAGTCTGTGGAGGGCAACAAAAATTATTAGGGGTCTGGGGCACATGATTTATGAGGAGAGACTGAGGGAACTAGGCTTAGTCTGGAGAGAGCGAGGAGGGAGTTGATAGCAGCCTTCAACAACCTGAAGAGAGGTTCCAAAGAGGATGGAACTAAACTATGCACGGTGGTGGGTAAGGACAGAACAAGGAGCAAAGGTCTCAGATTGAAGTGGGGAAGGCCTATGTTGGATCTAGAAGGGTGGTGAAGCATTGGAATAGGTTATCTAGGAAGATGATGCAATCTTCATCCTTAAAAACCTCTAAGGCCAGCCTTGATAAACCCAGGCTGAGATGATTTAGTTGAGGTTGGTCCTGCTTTGAGCAGGTGGTTGGTCTAGATGACCTCCTGAGGTCTCTTCCAATCCTAATCTTCTATGATTCTATGTATCCTGTGTCCCCAGGCAGGGTTGTATAACTTGCGCTGAAGAATTTGTCACTATGTCTACACTGCTATTTTTGGCCACGACTGCTAGATTAAAGCAAGCAAAGACATTCCTACCTGAGCTGAAGTCACACCTTAGATTACAGTTTGACTGCAACAGTGACATTGTACCAGTCTCAATCATGCTGCAGAAACTATAGGAATTGCTTGCATGCAACAGTGACATTAGGAAAGCAATCATTTTTAGCTGTTACGAGATTTTTAGTTTCCGAAAGTAAAAATTAACAGCACTGACAGGCAAGCTCTGGAGACTACCAGCGAGTTCTTTATAGACCAACATGGTACATGGACCACAGTTTGGAAACCTGCAGACTAAAGATTGGGAAGATACACAAAAACTGGTTTAACCAAGTCAGCAGAAGATGTACTTGCCACATGTAAAAGGAATACAGTGACATACATAAATCTTACCTTTGTTTTTATTTTTGGCCAAGACAGAAATGAAGCAACATCCCTTCAAAGGACTGATTTTCTTATTTCCCATTTGTACTGAAAAATCAGGAATTCGAAGGAGAAAGCAGGAAGATACCTATGCTTTTATAGCTTTACTGCTCCTGAAGTAATGGAGCAGTCTCCCGTTACTTCCAAGGACTGTAATATCTAGAAAAGTCTTCCTTTGGATATCCCAAATGTGCTTACGATCACTCAGATACTGAATGCATCTCTTGAAAGACCACAAAGACATCCAAAACTCACTAGGCATACCACAGATGCTAGAAAGACAGACCTGTATCGCAACTTTATGTGAGAAAACATACACAAAAATAGAAGATAAATCTGAGGTAAAAAAGATGATTCAGATAATTATTATAATTTTAATCAAGGAACTTCAAGAGGACACATTCTTCATAACAGTTCTTCACAGATGATTTCTAGTCTGTATTCTGTTGTCCAAAATACTCTGAAAAGTTGAACTGACAACAATTACAGCCACTCTATTCTTGTGTGTTTGATCATTCAAGAGAATCAATTTTGGCACAGACACCACAAATTAGAGCTGAAACAGGAACCTGACAAGGTGTATAATTATCCGTGCAGGTGGTTTATATGCTGGCTCCCAAAAGCATACTATGATCTTCCCTTTAACTGGAAGACTTTACAGTCTAGGAGCTTGCGTAATTCCATGGGCAAGTCAGTGATAGAAAGGTAAGAGCTGAAGGTTTTTACGAATCTAAGGAGAATCAATTTCAATGGTGTGAACCTCTGCAGTGTGAAGGGGGAGCTCACTCCTCACCTCCACTGCCTGGCAGCCAGCTCCTTTGGTTGGTGAAAATTTTAATACACTGTCATCGGAAATAGGTCAGTTTTGGTATCGTTCAAAAGTCCTTTCTCTCACAAACACAATGGTACTAAACATGACAAACCTAGAACAATTATGTAGCTATATATTCTAGACAATGTTTAAACATTTTTTTAATTATCTTTCAACACAGGCATGCCAAACATGTAGCCCTCACAAAGTTACGCTGTAGCCCTCAACTAAATCTAAATGTTAGATTACTTTAAATGACAGAAGTGCTTCAAGTTGATCTACTATCAGTAAAAAAAAGTTCAGTGATACTGATTGTTTATTTTGCCAAGGGAGTTGTCATGAGGCACTAATGAAGATGGCAGTTCCCAGCAGGATGTTACTGAAATCCAATAGACACAATTACATAACATGTCATACAACATAATTAGTAACAACCCCAAAGTAATTTATTATAAAATCGCTGTATTTACTTTGGCCTTGATCATTTTTAAACTTCAATGGGAAGACAAAGGGTACGGAATAGTAGCTGAATCTTTGGAAAATATCACTGCAGAGCATCTCATTAAAACAACACTATAAGGAAGGAGTTCACTGAAACTGAATTTGGCAAAGTGGAGAGGGAGTACATCAAGCTTCAGGAAAGAGTTGAAGATGCCAACTCAAGTGCCAGCAGTGGGCAAGACTTCCCTTACACTTGCATGACATGCATTTCAAGAACAACATTTCTTTTCTGTGGTAAGCTAGAAACCTGAACGCCTCCATTAAGCCCAATTTCAACATGAGACAGATGAGAAATGGAAGTAGTCACTTTTACCAAAAACGTTATTTCTCATACAAGTTTAGTAGGTTCACGGATTCAAAATATGTCCACACATACAATGTTGGACATCACATCAAGTGCTACGCCAAGAATGTACATAATGTGTTATGTCAGGAGGTAAAAGCAATAGAAACAAATATTGATTTTACTACTGAGAGCTGTGCAACAGCTGGAGTTTATATACTGGTTTGCAGAGACTCTAATGGATCAGAAAGTGGGGCGATGGCAGATGCAAAGGCTAAGCACAATAAAATATGTGCTTTGAATGGGATTTAATAGGGACAAATGCTTAGCTGAAAGGCTGTAAACATCCTTATTGAAGATGAACCATAGTATATGGATGTGGTTTTTAGAAAACCTCTCTGAAGAAGTGAATTACAGCGCATAACCTTAAAAGCAGCAAAAAAGACATGGTGCTATCAAAAGCAGAGAAAAATGCTGTTGTCAGCAGCAATACAAAGACTGTTTACACCTGCTAAATTTTTATTGAAAATCATGCTGTGCTGAAGTATGTGGGCGTTTCAGGGATACATAGCTGATGCCAGACCTGTTAAAAAAAGAGAGAGAAAAAAGAAAGAAATGTAGGTCACTTGGATTTTTAAGTGGTACATCAATGGTTACAGTGACTTCAGCATCAGCAAGGAAGTAGAGCATAAAAGCCTCATATTTTAGTGCATAGGTAAAAAGGTTTCCAACCAACCAACCAACCACACCCACCCACCCTACCTGTTAGGCATATGAGTAATCGACCACTACAAGTGGCAGCTGGTTTAATAATTCATTCTAAAACCCTCTAGCAAATGCCTGATGCAGCTTATGCACCCCATTGGTTCCTGCACTGAGTACAATGAAGTACACTGCCTGGCAACTCCAATTGCAAACAAGGTTCCTTGCCTCATGGAACTGAATAAAAGATTGTACATTCTCCCAGATCTTGTCAAGCATAGGTGTATATTTTGTACTGCCGATAACCTACTCTTCCTTGAGGATACAGGAAATGGCAACATTACACTTCGAGCTACTGTCTCAGACTAAACTGCTTCCTGGGCCATCAAAGAAATCTTTCTTCAAGGAGCATCCTGAATTCATGAATCACTTTCCTACAAAGGTCCAAAAAAATCTGAAGCCAAGAAGTCCAGTTTTCAATTAAGTCGAAGTTAAATATCTTTGTGTGTTCATTAAAGTTGACCTCAGTTATGTGCAAAAGTGGAATTAATTCCAGAAATGAAAGATCACTGAGTACAGCTTCAGCTGAAGAGACAGATGATGTAACCTCATATGACACAGACACACACGACGTACCACACCACACCATTACAGTAGAAAGATATGTTCCAGCATGGACAGCCTTTACCTGACCTTTTCAACATCTGCTAACATTTCTTGATGATGAGCTGCAGTATCACAGAACAAATCATGCATTCTAATGAAGCCGAATTGGTGACAAAGTCAACTTTTAGGATGGTCAAGCAATATATGAAGAAACTGGTTGAGTCTTGGCTTCTCCATTTGATCTCTCAGGACTGCTAATTGGAATTTGCACCTCACAGCACTGGAAGACTTCCTTAAATACTCTTTTGCTTTAGATATAGCCAACTATTTTGCTACAATTGCCTGGTACCTCACTGAAATAAGAGTCGTAGATAAGTCTGACCTTGACATCTGGAGTCCTTTTAAGAACCCAATTTCCCTTTTTGAAATTCCTCACAGGTGTCTGGATCAGATCTGTCTACATCTCTTATATCAGGCAGTCATAAAATAGTTGGTCGTTATCTAAAGCAAAAGAGTATTCAAATAAGTCTTCCAATGCTGTGAAGTGCAAATTCCAATTAGCAGTCCTGAGAAATTTAATAAAAAGAACCACTGGAGCTCTTCTGTGCACTTATTTCATACGGTGACATAGAGAATGAAAAACAGAACAATCAAAGTATGCTTTCTGAGCATAACATCCAAATGCACCTTTCTAATTTTTCCTGATAATCTAAGAACTCCATCGAATTAAACATTAAGCCTGGTTGGAATGACTTCCACAGAAGTAACCAGGTACCATCTAGACCAGTGTTTCTCAACCTTTTTTTTTTTTTTTTTTTTTAATAAAGTACCCCTTTTAAAAAAAATTATAAGTACCACTAGTACGAACAGTTTTCAGACAATTTTTTGTTACCATTGCAACACATTTGTTTAAACAACTTCAACGTAACCGGGCAGGGAATGACATTTTTGGATGTAAAAAGTACAAAAATAATAAAACGCTGTACAACTTAAAACAAAAATTCAGTTTTCTCCAAATTTCAGTTGTGTTGACGTACCCCCAGACTTCTCTCGAGTACCCTAAAGGTACTCATACCACTAGTTGAGAAATACTGTTCTAGACTCCTTAGGCGCTATCAAAGGCCAAGAAGGGGCAATTACAATGCTACAGGATAAAGTTTACTCTCATTGGTTTCCCATTTATGTATGATGGCCCAGAATCAGGATTATCATGTCTTCAGTGATGAGATAGCTAAAGAGTTGAGAATTCTGGCTGAGAATTTGAAAATGCAAGGCAGTTGGGTGAAAGTGATCATTAAATGGTGAGTTCATGATTTTAAGGAATGGTAGGAAGGAGAACAGCAAAATAAAGACAATGGGTTTCAAGAAGGCAGGCTAAAGCAAACTCAGGGTGTTGGTAGTTAAGGGCCGATGGGAAGCAAGTCGAAGAGAAAAAACAACGGAAAACAGTTTGAGGCAGCAACATGGAGGGCGGGGTAGGTGGGAGGATCAACTGGACTCTTACCTAGAACCAGAACAACCTGCCTGAGATTATTAGTGTCTACTACCTCCACCCAAAAAACTGAATTTCAGAAGCTTATTAAACTGTAATAGCTGTCAACGGCAGACACGAAGACTGAACATTCTATATGCAGCAGGTGAGATTCAATAAGCCAACAGCTCCCAACATTTATTCTCTTTATAATCCCTAAGGTCTGTCAAAGGTGGTTCTAGGAGACAGGAAAGGAGTTTTATCATTTTTAACGAATAAAAGAGAGAAAGTGGCAGGAAACTATACACAGGAGAAGGCTTCACATTACTGGGCCTTGGAGATGGTAGATGCAGGTACAACCATACCCCCTGCTGGATAATGCCATGAACTCCACTGATGTATGTGCTTCAGATGCAGCTCAAAGAAACATGGGAGCATCCGGCCTGCAGATGTGCACTGCACCCAGACAAGAAGTGAGACCGTAGGAGACGTAAGTCTGTGTCTAAGCCCTCAGAGTAGACCACCTGATCATTAATCTCTTAGGAGTTCTTTTTTTAACGAACATCTGGACTTCCCCACCACCACTTCCATTTCCCTCACTTCCTAGAACTTCTTTATGTAAGTACCCTAACTTTCTAACTTTGAACTTAAACTTTCCTTCTCTGCAGGCACAAAAGTTTAAAAATCACCAAGCAACTAATGAATTTGGTTCATCCAAGCCGATTCCACTAAACTAGTCAGATTTTTAACACTCAGATATGTCTAACCTCTACTTTTGATTTCCTGAAAGCCACAGAAACCAACGCAGAAATGTATTTTGTATGCAGTAATACTTGCATTGAATGTATTTCTCCCAGTTCCCGCAATAACAATATCCCTTCCCCACATACACACAGTAATTGATCTTAACACATGTATTAACCAACAATAAAATTCCATTGTACTGCATGCTTCAAAACTAAATTTTTTAAAGTAGTTTTAAATAGTTTTGCTCTTGATGAAGTACTACTGGAAGCCAAGCTAGTAAAAAAGAACAGCTTTTTAGAAGGTAAATCGTTTGAGGCAACATTTTTCTATGAGCCTACCATTATTCCACCTTCTAAAAACAAAGAATTAAATTATACTTTCTCCTCACATCAATAGTTACCAAAGTTACAAGGAAAACTCTGGCTGAACCCAGAACAGGGCTTCTAGGGTAAAGTGATCCAGGAGACAGCTGTTAAATGTAAAATAATAAATTAGTGTAAGTATATTACTAATCTCCCCTAATGATCATAAAATGTTTCAAGATCACTTCTTAAAGCTCTAATTATGCTTACAGCCAAATCACCTTCTGCAGTCAGAACTCAAATTAAGAAGAGTTGAGTTGATTGACAATTTCAGTGAAACACTCACAGGATATTATGTGTTGTCAGAAGCAATGATGTTATAGGTGGCATTCTTCCCTCTACTAAAGAAAAAGAACCAGTGAGCTAGCATGCAATTTGATTGGTATACTATGCTAACAAGGTGCTGTCTCACAGATGAGAAAAATATTTTGTTTGAGGTCACTAAAGATTTCCATGCACTTTTTGCGAGTGTGCTAGTTCCTGTATCTTCACCAAACTCCAGATCAGATCATTACATCCTGCCTAATCTTTCTCTAGAGCACGGGTTCCCAAACTGGGGGGACGTGCCGAAATTCCAGACGTGGTGGGGGGCATGCCAGTCCCCCCCCCCCCAAAATCAAGTTTTGCTGCCCCAGTCAGTTCCTTTTTTTTTTTTGCTCAACAAGTTTTGCTATGGGGGGGAAGGGGGGGGGGAGACACACACCACTGCCTAGAGTTTGGTTAGGGTATCCTGTTTTGAATTGTTGCTGTGTTCTGGCAGCTTATTACACCACAGGACAGGACAAAGATCTGATAAAACCTACATTTTCCAAAACAATCTCAAATTTGATTCCAAAATAAAATGAATCTATAGTGTATGAATAATAAGCCTACTCATCCCATTATGGCACTGCATTCACAGAAGAAATAGGACTCTTCTACCCTTTAATGCTACCCAAATACACATTTACTTATGACAAAAGAGCGGATAGGAGTAAGATTTTTAAAAGCAGATATGAAAATCTGTGTCATTACATACACACACACACACACACACACACACACACACACACACAAGCAATGAAAATGTTGCCAAAAGGTAAGATGAACCTTTGGTTTCCAAGTCTCAATCTTATATCCAGGAAAATAAACTAATGCTTTCCCCTTAAGCAGCAAGCTCAGCAACACAGTTGTCCAACAGGACCAGGCAGAAGATAAATCAGGTTTAACAAAAAAGCAAAACAAGTTAGGACCCTGATGCTGTGAAAAATTTATTTATAGTATTTAAGTCACATAGATACAGAGAAAAACTAAAGTAGAACTGAATGTTTGGTTACTATATTAATTGCATTCAGCTTGGTATATGCTCTATGATTGGTATATGCTCTATGTCGCATTATAGTGGATGCTAGGGTTTAACTTAAAAAAAATGGAGTTATATATATTGGTTTTAAAGCAAATGCCACATGCAGATCCATGTCAGATTTTACACTGCTGCAGCAAAAATAGGTGCTAATGAAAGATATGATGAACTTGTCACTTCTTCACTGACGTATGTGGAGATATTGCAAATAAACTGTTTAAACCTCACTATTCTTTTTATAATTGCTGAAAATAAATCTGCATAAATATAGTCATAAATGCATTGTCACTGATATTAACTGGTCTTTTGGAAACCTGGCTTAAGAGCATAACCTATAGTCAATAGGGATGTCACTCTATAGATGACTACATGATTAACCAACAAACCTGGGCTTATTGGTTAATCTTGTCGACTACACGCATTTCCCCCTCCCGTATAAGAGGCAGCAGCGCAGGGCGGCAGGCAGCTAGTCTGCGCGGGGAGTTGGGTTTTAAACTCCCCTTGCAAGCCAGCTCCCACCTGCCACCCTGAGCTGCTGCCTCTGATTCAGAGGCAGCAGCTCAGGGTAGGAAGGGGCTCCCCAGAGTGGGGCTGGAACACACCAGCGGCCAGCTCTGCCCTCAGGGACTATCGAAAAGTCGTGTAACTGCTAAGATTTCATGCAGTTACACAACTACTCAATTACATGATATCTAACATCCCTAATAGTCAACTCTGAAGTCTCTGGGTAGACTGCAAAAACGAACCTTTTGTCTTGTCCAAGTTAAATACACACATTAAGGAACAACAACAGAATTTTCCTAGTTAATTTTAATCATTCTACAATATTCATAAAGAAAACAAGAAATACAAGATCACTTGCATTAGAAACTTATGTTGACTGAAAACTAGATAGCTAATGAGAATAATTAAATTTTAGAAAAGTCACGGTTTAATCACAGCTGTAGATCCATAGAGGACAATGCTAATTTTTCCCCTTTAAAAAGAACAAATCACAAATCAAGCCCCAGATAGTTTCCAGAAACACTAATACAATTTGTGATGAACAATTTAAGCCAGCAAAATTACTCCAACAATTTCCCCATACACACTAAGCATGCTCATAGAGGCAGTGCATTAGAATCTCAGGTCAATACATGAATTGTATGCTATTGCTATTAGATTTATCCCAAGCCACAGTTTGTATGGCTACAACTACCATTTCAATATGATTGACAAAGATACAATGTTTCTAAAAGCAACAATATTCCTGTCTTATTACCTTTTCTCTATGAAGTTCACAGGAAAAAAAATCTTAATGAGTTAATTTTTTTAAGTAGTAGTCACATTCCAGGGAAATATTATGCAAATATCTACACCAATGAAGTTATCTTTTCTATACATAAGTGACCAACAAGCAAGTCTCTATCTATTCACAAACCTTATTTGAACATACAAGTATAACAATAATCACTATGAAGGGTAGCCAGCCACTTCTGAACTATACAGATGACGTACAGTGAACAAGAACACAAACCTAAAAAGGAGAGGAAAAACATTTTCTTCAGTATACTGGTAGACGCCAGCATACTATCTGACAATAATAATAGGTCATTTGCAATAGTACCCTCATGGAAACAAGAAAAATATTTCAATGACTGTCAAGAACCTATTTAGTTGTCAGAGAAAAAGGTCCCCTTTTCCGGGGGGGGGGGGGGGGGAGAGCAATAGCTCAGTGGTTTGAGCATTGGCCTGCTAAACACCCAGGGTTGTGAGTTCAATCTTTGAGGGGGTCATTTAGGGATCTGGGGCAAATCTGTCAGGGATAGTATTTGGTCCTGCTGTGAGGGCAGGGGACTGGACTCAATGACCTCTCAAGGTCCCTTCCAGCTCTATGAGATGGTATATCTCCATATAGTAAGTCAGTTAGCATTAAAACCCACAGAGCCTAGTGAGTTATACTGACTGTATATTTGGCATATACATTTCAGTGACAACCTGATGTGACAATCCTATGTACGTGATCCAAGATTAAGGGAATGCTGGCCTCAGTTTCTCTGAGCCAAGATGATTTTCCCAGTGTACAACAGATGGCCCAATTTGCTCAGTGAAGTTATATTTACATAAAAACTAGGGCAAGAGCCCAATCTCTATTTTCAACCTATGCTTCAACAGAATATGCTTTATTTAAAAAGCACTGCCACTGCATACAAGATAATAAGAATTCCTAGTTTATAGCACTTTTCTTCATAGATGGAAAGAGATCTTAGGGTACAGATCTCAAAGTACTTCATAAAGGAGGTCAGTATTAGGGATGTGAATGGTTGACCAGTAAGCCTCGCCCTTAACTGTCTTCTCACTAACTCTGAAAGCTCTGAATTTTTCAGGATGTTACTTGAAAACCTCAGGAGCACCAGAACAGCTGAGAATACTTGCTGTTTCCAATACTGTGTTCACAACACATCGGTGTCTGAGAAACTTACTTCAGCCTCCACTACTTTCCAGTCACCATACACCAACTTCTTTCCAACAGAGCATTTGGCAGCCAGCCTAGCAAAAAAAACCACTGTAGTGGCCTACCATCCATTCATAGATTAAAACCACACACACACTCACACACACACACACACACACACCAGGTAAAGTAACACTCACACAATAATTAATGAATCAAAGTCTGTATCTTCCAGGACATTTCCACTTTATTACTTTGGCTGTGAATGCAAGGAATGCATTAATAAACCCTTGGTGATTCCTACTACAGCTTACCCTAGATGGTAGAGTGTAAAAAACCCCAAACAAAATACAGTAGAACCTCAAAGATATGAACATCAGAAATATGGACTGACCACTCACCAGACACCACGTGGAATCGGAAGTTAGTTATCAGGCAGCAATGGAGACAAAAAAAGCAAATACTGTACAATGCTTGTATTGAATCTTAAAAGGTAGGCACATCTGGGCTGCCTGTTCCCACCACCGCCGTACCAGGCAGGGCAGCCATTTACAGATAAGAGGTGAAGACACTAAAGTTCACTGGCATAGCTGTGAGCCCCCATTGTCAGCCCAAGCAGGCAAAGCAGGAGCAGGGCTGGGATCTGTGCCATTTTCCCATAAGTCAAGGGTACTGTTTTCACCCACTCCTCTCCCTTACCGTCTCTGTGGACAGGAAGGTGACAAGCTTCCAAGCTCAGTCCAAGCCATGGAAAAAGGTGCTGCAGCCTGAGCTGATGATGATGCAAGGAAGCTGCCGGTGCTGGGCAGAACTGCTGCTCTTGAGGCTAGAGCCTAGCCTGGAATGTGAGCAGCTAGAGCCAGGGCTCAATGTTAAAGGGGCACATCCTGCACCCCGGACTCACTGATGCCACAATGCCCAGGGTGCCTTATGCCACATCCTTGCAGCCAGCGAGGCAGAATCAGCTGCCTGCTCCCAGGGCCGGACCGAGCCATTCTGGGGCCCCGAGCAGACAGTTTAATTGTGCCCAGGGTTGGGGGAGGGCGCATGCGCGGCCCCGCCCCTGTGCCAGCACGTGGGGGAGGACGCATGCACAGCCCCCCGCCGCCCGGCGCGTGGGGGAGGGCGCGCGGAGCTGGCAGCAGCAGGACCCACATGCCCGGCCCGGCCCGGCTACCGCCACTGGCGCGCACCCGAGCCTGGCCATGCAGGGCCCCACAGCCGCGGAGGGAAGGGCGCTGCTGGCCGGCACTGCGGCGGTTAACGTGGCCCCCGCCTTGGGCAGCTGCTGGGAGCTGCTGCAGCCTGCAATCCAGGAACCGGGCGCATGGCGCCTGATGGCAGCTGTAAGGGGCGCTGTGCGCCCCTTACAGCTGCCATCAGGTGCCCCCATAGGTTGGCGCCCCAGGCAGCTGCCCGGCTAGCCCATGCCTTAATCTGGCCCTGCCTGCTCCCTTCCCAACCCCCTGCCCCTCACCCATGGAGCAGCTACTTTCAACTAGAATGGGAAAACACTGTTCAGAGTTGCAAACCTCCATTCCCGAGGTGCCCATAACTCTGACGTGCTACTGCATTGCATGTAGCAAGAACAAAGCTAGGAGAGGGGTCGCCATGTTAGTCTGCATCTGCAAAAACAAAAAGGAGTCCTGTGGCACCTTACAGACTAACAAATTTATTAGGACATAAGCTTTCATGGTAAAACCCACTTCATCAATAGTACAAAGAAACAAGACACTGGATTAAGAAATAATTAGCAGAAAATTCATCAAATCTTTCACCAGTTCTCTTTGCATTTGTTTGCCACTGCTGCCAATTTAGGTTCCTTGGAAAATGGAGAATTAGGCTGCGACTGAACGTCACTGGGATTCAGAAATATCTAATTCTGGTCATCAAATTGTGGGTTAATGTTTTAGTTTTGTACACTCACACAACAATATACAATTTACAAATATTGTTTACTTTCTCTCATGACACATTTGAGCTCTTGTTCTATTGCGTCAAAGCTCAGCAAGAAAATTTTCCAAAACCTCTTACCCTGTGCTCAGCAAAAGGGACTGCAAGAGGGAAATCGGCTTCAGCCAAGTTCAGGTAGGATTCCAAAGATACTGTAGAATTAGAGACAGATACCTCCTATACCTCTGTGATTCAAGGATAAAATACCTGATGTTAGGTGGGCACTATATACTGCACTCTCACAAGAGTCTTTATGGAAATGCATCTGACACTGTAAAGGCAGAGTGATCTCACTGATAAGGTAATGGACACAGGTCTTACTCTCAGCTCTACCTCTGACCTGCTATGATGGTAGGCAAGGCTTTTCAGTTCTGTGTTTCTGTTTCTCCTTCTTCCCTTTGTTTATCTTGTCTGTTTAGATCTTAAAGTCTTCAGATCAGAGACACACTTACTATGGGTATATACAATGCCTTAAACAAGGAGTCCAGATCTCAGCTGGTCTCTGGATGCCGCTGTAATACAAACAATACATAATTTATGGAAAAGCCAGATAACTACAGAGTGTTACACAGAACTGGATATTCCTGTTCAATATTTTTTACAAAGAGGAAATGTATTGCATTAGCATGTAAAATGTTTTTAATTTGAATTAGACTGTTTGAATTAACAGTCATTTTTGTTTTTCTCTAGGCCTGCAGGTCCTCACTGGGAAACAAACAACAATTTGTCCTCCTTTACAGTGCAAATTACTTCTCAACTATGAGTCACCTGTCAGTGACAAGAATGACCTGAAAGTGTCATTGTGATGAACAGATTAAGTTATCTCATGCTTGGTTGTGGTGAATGATTTAAAGACAGGGACAAATGGATCACAGAAATGTCTCATTTAAAAACAAATGCACTTGTTTGTAGAAAGACAAAAAAAGAGCTAGGGTGTGGTGTTTAGCAGATTCCTTGTTAAAATTGCCTCAGTAATAATGGAAAGACATTATTTCCATTAGAAATAATGTAACAAATCCATTTGCTTAATTTCAAAGCCATCTAACCTACCTTCAGTAGGTATGCTGTCTAAAGTGCAGGGCTCTTTTATGTTGCCTTAGTTCTGAATAATTATTTCTAACAATTAATTTGCCTAAAACTGACTTTCAAAGAAATTAAGTTATAGGATGTTCATCTAAAGGACTGCATTCTCTATTTCTGCCTTATCTTTTGCTCGTTACATACAAAGTTTGTGTAATTTAATTTTAAAACTGAGTATTTCAGTTGCAGATTTTGACGTAAGAGACACCATACCATCATTGTTTTGATTAAACTAAACTAAATTTGCCAAAATGCTATGCCAACTTACTGGCTACATTGCTTCTGATGCTGAAATCAGCTACCTGCTCTAATACAACACTAACCCTCCTGTTGCATATTAATCCTGAGGTATCAAAAAGCCAAGAGTTGTTACGTCAGCACAAAGCAATGAAAATAGAAATAAACCACCTAATACCCCACTGTGCAGCTATTGCTATTACAGCAATCTTTGTGAATACACTATAGAAAAATCCCAGCATTCAGAAGTATAGTTCATTTGCGCCACAATATTATGTCATATTCTACATAAAAATTCATATTCTTACCTTTCACAGTCTCCTGAAATAAATGCATCAACTCCAGATTATCATCCTTCACTATTAGCAGGTAGCCAGCAACAGATTTTCCTTTCCTTTCCTTTAATTTTGTCAAGAGTGAGCCTACCATATCCTAAAATTTTCACTGAAAAAGGAGAGCTCAAACAAAAAAAGAAATAAGCCATGGCCTCGATTTTGCAGCTGAATCTATGCAAGGGATTAATGTGGCTTCGGATGGAGAGACAGATCAGTATGTAGAGATCCAGTCGCACAACAGAGGCTTAAGTTTTTCAAGTGCAGAAGGAGCGCATTTTGCAAACATTCTGCCATCTCCCTTCTACTACAGCTGTGCAAACTACACCATGCTGTGCCCTCAGCCTAGTTCAGCTCTTACCCGATCACAGGTTGCATTCTTCAGACATATTAATGTAAACTGTTGGAAAGCACACTGCCATTTGCTCCTTCTAGCCCTCTAGGGAATAATGAGCAGTTCCATTCTTAACAAGATGAGTCGATATGAGTGACAGGTAACAGATGGCAAGGACATGCTTACAAAGTGCATCTCTTTCCCCAAGAGATTCAGAATTAGTGGAAAAGTCTTTCACATTAAAGAGATGCGAGCTGGACTGCCTACTGTCTCCATGTTATAGACCATATGATAGGAGACTGGAATGTGCTTGTTCTCAGCTAAAGTTACTTAACTTATTCCCCGCTAGAGATAAAACTGCCTGTCTTTTTCCTTGTCCCGTACATGGCCTGGCTCCATTATTTGTAAAGAGAGCAAAGGTTGACTGGGGGGGGGGAGGGGGGGGGGAGAAGGGGGACGACGACTAAATTTGCTTTTTGTGACAATCTGGGTCATGTTCAACAGTACCACCATAACACAAGGGTGAGGGAGCTGGGAGGTAAGGGAAAAAGAGTACTAGCAACTGATTTCAACTAAACAGAGATTAGTACAGTAAGAATTAGGGGCAATATTGATATCAGAAAACAGGGTGCATTTTAAGCTCAGTGCTAACCTACAACAACAAGCAAGCACCCACATCTTTTCTACACCATGCAAGTTTCATATTAAAGTTTCACTGTCTCAGACATGGAAGTGTTTATTCACTGCAAAACATGCACAGAAATACTTCTAGCTTGAAATAACCAATTCCTCACAACACCTGCTCCATTGAATCTATTTATTATACAGGGCTAGACAAAAGAAGAAAATACATTCAAACTACATTGGCCCATTACCTGTAAAGCAACTGCTAAAGATTGCCAAATCCATATGATTTAGAGCACCTACAAGTGTAAATGTAATATAAAACCAACATGGGTTAGGCAATAAATGTTACTGAACCTACTTCTGCTAGTGAACAAGCTTTCCTGCTTACACAGAGCTTTTCTTCAGGTCTGGGAAGTATACTCAGTGTTACAACTAAACACAAGGTGGAACAAATTGTTTAGCATAAGTAGTTACATACTTCAAGGGACTATTCATGGTGAAGTGGTCCATTAACATCCCTCCAGTCACAGGTGAAAGAAACGGAAGGGACAGAAGGAAGTGAGTGCAAGGGGTGTTAGGAAGGCATAGATTGTTGTAATAAGCCATACATAGATCCTCTTCTGGCCTTCATACAATCCTCCCCAACCACTCCAAGCTCCTCATCTGAAGCAAGCTCCATCCACACAGACCAGGATCCGCCAATTCTAAGTGGCACCAGACTAAGCCGGAAGAACATTAACATTACGCTGAACTATGTATTTACCTATGACACTAAGTTTCTCAAACCTGAAGAGCTCCATGGAACCTTGAAAGCCTGTCTCTCTCGCCAGCAGAACTTAGTCCAATAGAAGATATTACCTCACTCACCCTGTCTCTAATACTCTGAGACCAAGTTGGCTATAACATTGCATAGATATAACCAGAGCCGGCCCGAGTCATTCATGCGCCCCGGGCCCCGGGAGCGCGGCACCGCCCCCGGGAGCGTGGCACATGCGCAGCCCCACCCCTGGGCGCACAGTGCCCCCAGGCGCCCGGCACATGCGTGGCCTCGCCCCCGCCTGGTCCAGCAGCCCCACGCAGCACCCCCTAGCCCGTAGTCAGCCCGTAGCTTGGGCCGGCTCTGGATATAACTGTGATTTTGATGGACAACTAAGTAATCACTTTGCATATGTTTCCATAGAATGCTTGAGATTTTCCTCTAGAACAGACACCACTCTGGCCTGTTAGGCTGGAACTGACTGAGGAAGTTTGTTATGCTTTTGTGTCCTCACCTCATCCCTCACCAGCAGAATTATTAGCAACCAAGAATTGTGAAGCTTTTTCCCCCTGTCACTGCTGATCCCTGTCTAGGTTCAGTAATATTGAAGTTAATTACTGCAGTACCAGTAAAAAAGGATTTGTTCTCTAGGTCTATGTCTAGACTACAGGGGTTTTTTTTGTTTTTTGTTTTTTTTTTTTTTTAAGTGGCCTTTTTTCAAAAAACTTCACCTACGTCTAGCCTGCCGCTGCGTTCTGTCGAAATTAAATTGAAAGAACGCAGCAGTTTTTTCGACAGCGGTAAACCTCATTTTAAGAGGAACACCTTTTTTCGAAAAAGCTCTTTTGAAAAAAGGCATTCTTGATGGCAAACAGGGCTTTTTCAAAAGAGAGCATCCAGATTGCCTGGGTGCTCTCTTTCGAAAAAGCGTATTGCTTTTCAAAAAAAAAAAACAAACAAAAAAACTGTGGCTGTCTAGATCTCTTTTGAAAGAAGCGTGTAGTCTAGATGTAAGTGAGCAAGTTTTAAAGATATATTATCATAGTGAGAAAAATTAAATCCTCTGAATTTTGCTGCTACTGAAAATGTAAAATATTAAAAAGTACCTAAGTGACTTGAAGCTTGAGTACTATTTCCAAAAGTGACAGAATCCTAAATCCTGTAACTTTAAATGAGAATTGGGGTCTTAACTGCTTAAGACTTTTGAAAAATAGGATTTAGGAACATTTAAATGTGTTACCCATAAAGAATATTCCTGAAGTAAAAAGTTATTAACCTTCATTAAATCACAGGTATAACGGAGACATCATTACACGCAAGTGGGCAGCTTTTCAAATTATTCTGAGATCCTATTCCAAAACAGATGAAGTACTAGTGTACGCAGAATTTTATGTATATGACAATGTCTTGATTATTATTATTATTGTTATTATTACTATTATTGTATTTTCATAAGAGCAACTATGGAAAATGTAAAGTCTGAGTTCATACGTTATCTGGACATCTTATGTAAAGAAAACAGAAAGGGGAGCATTAGAATGAATTGAGATCAAATGTCAATCAATGAGGTTGTCAATCATTGTAAACTACCATAATGACAAAACGTTTTGGTACGTAGCTCACGTAGGTCACATCCACCAACTTACCTGTTGGAATTTAAAAGATAATGTATGCGCTTGTTATGATTCTCCTTAGCCAATCATTGTAAAGCTATGTAAATTAGCATTTTTGAATGAGCCAATTGATTTAAAGTGAAATATTATGAATATTCATGAGCCCATATTATAAAAGCCTGTACCACGCAACAGTTGGTGGGGCATCGGGTATATGTGCGTCAGGTTAGGTATAGTGTAAGAGAGCGAGAGAGGTCCTAATCTTAGTCCTAGGTCAAGAGAATGTGTGAGGTCTAATACAGTCTTTAAGAATTATGCAGGGCGGAAGGCTTTGTTTCTTTCTTTTTAGGTAGTGTTAGGTTTAGTTAGCTAGTTTAGTATTTTAGAGTAGTTTAGCTTTCGTCGTCGTGCTTGTTCGGCAGGCTGCGTCGCGGTTCCGCTTATCGGCCGTCATTGCGTCTGTTCGACGGGTGCATCGGTGATTAGATTAGGGTTTTCTTTTAGGTTAGATAGGATAGGATTATTAGAGTCTAGCGTCCATCGTCTGCTCCGGCCGCAGCTGCAGAGCGGGAAGAGGACCGAAGACCAAACGCATCTGTGGAAGGTAGATCGGCCATCTTCGAAATCTTCCTCAGCGCTTCGAGGAATCGCACAGGCTGTTCCTCTCCAAGGGCTTCAAATTAGCCTAAGGATTGAGGTCGCCTGACCAATGACCCTGTCACCGAGGGACTCCTGGTTGTTCCTCGCCCGAGGCTCTCAATCAGCCAGAGGCTTGAGGTCACCAGCATCACCACCATCGTCCGGCTTGCGCCGAGGACTCTGGTAATTATTATTAGGGGTAACCATAGGAGGACTGCCCTCCATGGTTATTCGATGTATGTTATTTAAATTTGCACTACAATATAGTCCTGTTTAACTTTAACCACTTGCCAGTTTTTATTAACTGCGCCTAAAATCTACTGATATTACGACCGGTGATAGATCCGAGTAGTAAGGACCTTAGTCCATCCCACGAGGATGTGAATCAACTGTAGCTTCCCCACTAACACTAGCATTAAACTAAGGCCACAATCTCGGTCATGTTTATACATTTAAAGGAAAAAAAAACCTCAGCTAGTGCAGACGCACAGGTTTCCTCCACATTCTTGTTTTAAATACATACCAGCAAAACATGAATTTCAGAGAGTCTTGTTTCTACTATATGTGAAGTGCAATACTTCTTGTTTCTATGATTTATAGGTTATCAAGGAGTTTTTTAAAGCATCGGAGAAAATCTTTATCCGTTTCTTCATGAGAAATACTGTTTCCAAAACTCCACTAATGTTCTCTCATTCATATACTTTGTTTTTAATTGATTGAAGGGGTGCGTGTGACCCATTTTATGCTTAATAATGTTAAAGAACTGACAGTCTAAAGACTAACCACCTTTGATGATCCCCAGGTCAAAAATGCTGGCACATAGAATAGTCAATTTCACAAGCTTTTTTTCAGTCTGACCTCCACAGACAACACTTTGTTTGACCCAACCTTAACAGCCCCTTCCCACATTTTAGCATTTCAAAATTACTGCTTCTTATCTTTAGGGGAAAACTGGCTCACATGTTTTATCAAAACTTGTGTCCTAAATGAAGGGAATCAGCAGCACCTACTTAAGGACCAGATAAAAATCAGTAACTGATATGGGGCAGTAGAAAAAGCTCAGTGTTGCACAGCGTAATCCATGCAGGCTTAACCCTTCATGCATACTTGATTTCATTTGAAATCAAGTCCCACAGCTTCCATTCCAAGCTGCAGAGCCAGGGAACATGTTTTAACAAAACTTCCCAAAGGTTCAGGGGGTAGCCGAGTTAGTCTGTACAGGTGACTGAAAAAATGAGGAGTAAGGGTTCTTTCGAAAAAGAGGTTTTTCCCTAAAGAACCCCGTCTAGACTGCGCTTTCACTTTTGAAAAACCCTTTTTTGAAAAAGTGCTCGGACGCAAATATGCAAATGAAGCACGGGATATTTAAATCTGTGCTTCATTTGCACTTTTGATTTGCCTCATTTACATTCTTCTTTCGAAAGAGGAATGTAGTCTACACATAGCCTAACTATACTGTTATAAAGTTCTACATGCCCTGCCCACATTGTAGGTACATGTATACCAATATTAAGATACTTTATCCCTGTATAGCAATTCCTATATAATTGTGTTCATTTTAGGAGTTGATCTGGTATAACTATTTTGGTAAACAATCACCCTTCCCCCAAATGAAATAACTTTACTGATTCAAGAACTGTCTGTCGGGCCTAAGGGAGCAGCAGCATACCCGGGTAAAGTCATCTGAGAAACAAATGCTACCTGGAGTTTTCATAGAGCCTCACCTGGGTAGACGAGGAATTATTTTAATGTATGAAGAAATACTTGACCAAAGCTCACATACATATACATACCTGTGCTTTTTGCTCTACCATCAATAATTGAAATTTAATTTGCTTTAGTAATTTAAAAAATAATACATTTAAAATTGGACCTATTTCTAGGATCAGCTCTGTGCTGGATGGCAGACAAATGTGACTTGTGGGTAGGGGCCATAGGAAAAAATTTGGTTCTCAGGTCTGCCCAAAATGTTAAGGCCCAACCTGGATGTAGTGCCCAAAAATCACTGGTGTGTACACTGCCATAAGAGACCTGCAGCATGACCACTGGAGGCCCAGATCTGCAAGCCTGAGTTAGCCTGGCAATAAAACTGCTTTGTAGATTATTTTCTTGCTTTGTAGATGTTTGGGCTCATCCTGGAGCCCAGTTCCAAGGCTTTGTAAAGGGAGTGAATCTCAGCACCTAAGCTCCATCCCAAACGGCCCAGGCTCTGCAAGACTGAGTCCGCTGACCCAGGCTCTGAACTCGATTTCATGGGATTTTTGTAGACAGCCATTGACACCCATCGAACACATAGCATGGACAGTGGAAGTGCAAGGTCTATCCTCTCCTCCGCAAGTAAACAACTATAACGTGAAGGTACCAAGAGAGACCATCCCCAAGTTTAAAAGTTTAGTTCAATCTCCCTATCTATGAAGTTCTTGAACTCCCTGCAGCTATCAAAGGGTGCCAATTGTAATGGCATTTCATTCCTAATGTAGACAAGCAACCAATTCATTCCACATAGGACATGGAATAACCATGTGGTGATGACTAAGTAACTACTAACCAGACTTGAGTCATACTAGTGAAGTAGAGATGAAAGCTTGCATATTGCATTACCAGTCCCTGAGCTAGTCTCGTCCACTGTACCATTGTAAGTTATTAAAACCATTCAGGTAACTATAACCTACACATTTAGGTTTATATTATAATGTTAGATTAAGCTAAGCATCCTCTGTTTCAAAACAGCAGATGTCTAAATTGCAGTCTCAGAAGGGGTGAGAAGAATACAAAAAAATCCACCTAAAATATCCAATTTGCATGCACCTTGTTACTGAATAGGGTTTCTGAAGAAATATTTCTTCAGCAGTTTTATCAGCTATAGTTAATGCAGCAAAAGTAAAAACATATTGGATGCGCTTCCATTTTTTTTAGCTTTATCTAAAATTCTGATATTTTGGATACACAGAATAGTTACTAATTTAAGAGGTCTTGACTCAGTGTCTAAGCTTGAACAAATGTTTGTTTTAATCTAATTTGGTAGAAAGAAAGAAGGTATTTTCCATTTGCTGTGATATTTATAAGTTATTTTTGGTACAGTATGTTATGTATCTAAACACAGGAATAAGTGGACAAACAATCCACTCCACACAGCACGGTGCTGTGTGTCAAACCTTGTTCTTGGGTAGACTCCAACATGATCAGCTAAAATTGAATAAAGAAAATTAACACTGCATCTGCATTAGGGAACCAATCAAGTTTAGATTAGGCTTAGCTAACATGACCTAGGTAAGTCTAGTCTAAATATGATCTTCAAGTCACACCAAGGCTAATGAAAGCGAGGGTGGGGGGAAGATGAGTACTCCTGCAAACTGTTAATGGAATTAGTTCAATTAGTGTTCCCTTCCTGAACATTTTGATCCCATTTCAATTTAGCCTTCTCTGGTCAAAACACAAAAGTTAGAAGAACCAGCCTTGGAGGTCACCCACCAGTATACTTGAATGAGGATAAAACTGAAACTGGAGACTTAGAAGAGCAAACTCTAGACGGCCGAGAAATTCTACATGTTGAATAGTTATCATCCTGCCTGCCTGTGAGAAGGAAAAGCCCAACATCTGACAGGCTGAACAAAAACAAAATTTCACAAACTCCAAGATACTGATACAAGTGTCGATCCCTTTGCAAGAGACTGGTTCATAAAAGGGAGACTAATACCCCACCTTTTTTATTCAAATCTCTCTCTACAAACAGTTCATAACAGCTTTCCAAAGATAATATCAAGATAGAAATCTGCATCATTTTGATACCAGACTCATCTGGTCATATAGCATGTGAAGTCTGAACTATGCTACAGGTGCTTTTGGAACACAGGCCTGCCTTCTGTTGTGTACTGGACCACATTGTGCAAATTAACTGTTCATTAAAATTATTACAGGCCAAAACACAAACAATTCTCAGGACAGCAGAGGCCTGCAGCTGTTGAACAGCTCAGCCATCTCTGCTCATAGTTACAGCATGTAATGGAAGCCTTCCTTATTTGTCCACCTCACGTTCACAGAATGAGTACTGGGAAATATCCTCCATGTCTTCTAATATATGTGGAATATAGTAGAAAACGTTAGGTTGAAAGCAGGAGGGCTTTCAAATAAAACTAGGGTTGCCAGGTGTCTGGTTTTGAACCAGACAGTCCAGTATTTGAGCTTTCTGTTCGGGAAACAAATTGAGAAAATATAAATGAGAAAATATAAATGTCCGGTATTTTCTAAATAAGATGTAATGTAGATTGTGATGTAATGTCAAGCGTGGCTGGTATTTTTGTTGAAACCATCTGGCAACCCTAAATAAAACGGTGACAGTTCACCACGGTTAACCCCAACAGTCTGCTGTTGTTATATTGCCTGTACCTGTGGAGGTGCAGGTAAATCGCAGCTCCCACTGGCCAGGAACGGTGATCCACGGCCAACAGGAGCTGCGATCCTCCAATACCTGTGGAGGCACAGGTAAACATGGTGATGTGGGGGGCCAACCAGGGCGGACCAGATCTGGCCCACCCCTGGTTTACAGGACATGCAAGATTTCCATCTAATTCTGTTATGACTATGTCAAAAACCCAATGTGCTTCATTTGGGGAGCACATTCGAATTAGCCAGTCCTGCTGTGATAGTATTTTTTAGGAAAAGGAAGATTTTCTGTTTATCCATGTGATTTAGAGTCTGGCTAAAGAAGACTGTACATATGCAGAGGGAGAAAAGAAAGATTAAATGAAAGGTTGGTTTAATTTTAGAAAAAGCCATTCAACATGTCTCCCTGTGGATCACTAGAAGTTCTTGAAAAGGATGCAACTGTCAGCTGTATGACCCCTCCTGCTGTCAAGCGTGTAAAAGTAGCCCCACAGGCAGAGTCTTATTGCTCATTAAATGTAAAGGATTCCCAAACCAAGCTACATCATGACCAAATCTTACTTTTCCAGAAGTCAATGCAACAGAACAAAGCTTGGTAATTTACACACAGTTTGAGACTTTCCACTCCTACTTCTAAATCTTCGATTTAAATCCCCTTTATTTTCAGACACATTTGAACCTCATTTGGGATTTTCTTTTTCAGCTGTTAGAAACTGTAGTTTTGATAAAAGCATAATTCTCCTTCCCTGACAATGTGCGGGACAGCAACTCCAAAAGGGGAGCAGGGAGCAATCAAGTTTCTAAAACATCCAAGAACGAATACAATGTAATCTAAAATGGGAGGAGAATCGATGTTTGGTTGGGAAGGGGGTTTACATCTATGGTGGGTAAAATATTTTATTTCTGATTCTGCCCTTAAGAAGTTATTAGTATCATTTCCATACTCATTTATAATAATTAGAAAGAGATTTCAGATTCATTTAAGAGTTTGTTATGTGAAGGATAACAGCAATAAACTTTTACCACTGTGACCTTTTATTAACATGCATGGTTGGTCATTTATTTTGTAGCCAACTTAGGAAAAAAACAACAAATAGTCTTGCAGATGAAGGTGAGGGAATGAAGACCACAGAGAAATTAGGTGGATCAGTGCACTACCCTATCATTTATGAAGAGAAGCATCCAAATTGGGGGAGACAATTAGAATACACTTTGGTGATCTCCTCCTAGAATCTATTAGTCTACCCCACAAGTTTACCATATCATTACAAAAGTGAATTTTAATACCAAAACACAATTTAAGGAGAGAGCTGGATGCAGGGGCTAGATGGCAGAGAAACTTGCACAAAACTTGATCAAACTACAACTGATTAATGGTCAGTGCTATTTCTCCCTCACTTTTAGGTACATACAGAGGGCCATACTAGGTCAGATCAAAGATCCATCCAGCCCAGTATCCTGTCTTCCAACAGGAACCAATGCCAGGTGCCCCAGGGGGAATGACCAGAACAGGCAAGTTAACAATTCCTTGTTACTCATTCCCAGCTTTTGACAGAGGTAAGGGACACCATCCCAGCCCACAAGGTGATGGCAAAGCAGGGAAGTTTCTTTTCCTCCTCTCATCTATTAACAAAAACAATATCTCAGAGGATGGGATCTAGTCTAAAAATCTTGAAAGATCTAATGACCACAATCAGTTCTATTTGCTTCCTTTGTTTAATAAACCAGTTTAAATGCAAAATTTGATAATTTTTTTCTCATATTTCCAGGACATTTAAGGCCGTTCTAGTGATAAAATTAAAATGCAATTAGAGCATTTTAATTTCCATCCACATAAAGCAGAATATAAATTAAAAGCAAAATAAAGAAAACCATCATTTGACAAAAATTAAAAATTAAGAATCTCAATAAATGTCAACTGTGCTATTTAATTGCTTAAACAACAACAATAAAATACACAGTGAAATCAAGGACTACCAGAGACAGGACATCCATTACACTACACTGCAGACTTAAATGTGTACATCTACTGTAGCTTATGACCAGGGCTCGACAAAGTATTGAATCTACTCACCCGTGGCGAGTAGATTTCAGCCGGGCGCCCCGTTCATTTGCGGCGCGTGCATGCGCAATGTGGATCTCGCGCATGAGCAGTGCAGGGTTGGCGAGCGGCTTTCGCGGCCATTCATCAAGCCCTGCTTATGACCTATTGGTAATAATTCTGCATTGAAGGAATTTTTTGCCTACACATACAAAATCACCTCAACTTTGGATTCCTTAATATTAAATAGGAAGTGGCAGTAAGAAGTTAGCACTGCAAGAACATCCTCCACATAGCTGTTAGGAGAATATAAATGAAATACAAATGTTTACATATCACATTTGATAGAAGATTTTGTCAAGATGTCTTTAAATACTTGTTTACATGACGCTTATAATTTATATGGATGGCTGAAAGCATTTCTGGCATTGTACATCTAGAACAGCTTCATTCTTTGTCAGAAAAGTTCTACGCCTTTCCAACAACAAGACTTGGAAGACTTATCTTTTCAAAACAAAAAAGGACAAAACTGAAAATAAATGCCTTCCTGACCTTAGTGCAGGTGTAAACAGAAACAATAGGTTTCTAGGTTTAGCAATTATGATTAGTCAAAATTATAGACGCTACATTAAATATCCTTACACAAGTACAATGGACACAGATTTTTCTAAACATGCATCATTGAGCAGAGTACCAGTTGGCTGATTTTTAGACTGAGGTATGATTTTTGAAAGCATTTGCATACTGGACTGTTGACTTTGCTGAATACGTAACATATGTTAAGCGATTTATCATTGTAAAACACCACATAGAAAAAAAAGCAGTAGATAGTGAAGTTTTAGGCATACTGATCATTACTTACATTATGGAGTTTAGACATGCAGTGCCTAAATTAAAAGGTATTTAGAACAAAAGTAGTCTGGAAAAAACTTGTACAGGTTGAACCTCTCTAGTCCAGCACACTCTGGTCTGGCAACATCTGTGGTCCAGCATGATTTTAGCTAGCTGGATGTCCATTTATGATGGGTATGACCAAACTTCAGAGCCATCAGTCCTAGGTCTCAATGTTGTGTTGTTAGTTAGCCCTAATTTACCCCTAAAAGTCTTCTAAGAGCCCAGTAAGCAGTGGAAGTGCTGGGAATGCTGCAAGACAACGTTGTCCTCCTGTAGTTCAACAAATTCCATGGTTCAGCACCAGTCAGGTCCCGAGAGAGATGGACTAGAGCAGGGGCGGGCAATAATTTTTTGCCAGGGACCACTTCAAAAATTTTTGAAGAGGCCCTGAGCTGCACTGGAAGGGGCGGGGCCTCAAGCAGAAGGGGCAGGGCCAGGATACTTCCCTGCTCGCCCACTCAAAGACCATGATTGGTCTGGGGGTGGGGGAGTGCCTTTGTCTCTCCCTCCTCTTCCCCCCCCCCCCCGAGGTTCCCCTAGGCATCCATGCCCCTGGTGGTGGGAGGAGACTTTACGCAGTCCCCCCTTCACCCCCTAGGCCAATCAGGTCTTGGGGGTGGGGGAGCGTGCGAAGCTGCCTCCTCCTCCTGCCCTGCCAGGAGCACGTGGTGCTTCTAAGCGCTGTGCACTCCTTGCCGGGCAGGGGCAGGCCTGAGAAAATTTTGCACGCTTCCCCCACCCCCAGGCCAATCAGGGCTTGGGACGGGGGAGCACACAAAGTCACCACACGCTCCTGGCAGAGCGGAGGAAACTTCAAGAGCTTCACCCCACCCCCAGACCCTAATTGGCCTGGGAGTGGGGGAGCGGCAGGGCCTCCACAGGCCGGATCAACGTGCCAGGTGGGCCGAATCTGGCCCACGGAGGCCCTTTTGCACACCCCTAAACTAAAGAGATTCAACCTGTACAGTATACAAAAGCAAATTATTCCACATACTGTCTTTTTCATCCCCTCCTCCCACTTTTACACTTCTAACGGGCAAGGGTGCCATTAAGTGTAAATCAGCATATAAACATATTTTTAAAAGGTTACTGTCGACATTTTGTGGATGCTTTGAAACTATACAAGTCTCCTTATGAATGGGCAAGGCTGCCCTTTTATTCGCCATGAAGAACTTCCATTATTCCCAATGGAGTTGAACCTGTTACATAAAATCTGAAATCTAATAGCAATGTTCTACGCCTTTCCAACAACTATTTACAAAAAACTCCACAATATCTGAACTATATACTAAATGTGTTCTAAAATTATCTTTCCTAAAGATTATTAAAATACCTAAAAACCCATCCTGTTGGTGGCACAACTGAGACTGGAAAGGTGTCACTATTCAGAGGTAAACTGGCAGTTCAAGGAAATATTGGCAAAATTAAGCTCTGATTTTAGTATGACAGGCAATGGATACAGCTCTACAAACATAGCATGTTGAATATCTAATATTTACAGACCTGTATTACACTGTATATTAAATTAAGTTCAATGGCATTTAGCACAAACTCAACTTAAAATATTTAGGAACCTTAAACACATCTCTGAAATCTTTTTTTTTTTAATTAAAAAATCAAAATGAAAATAAGTTCATTGGTATTTTTGTCACATTAATTCCAATCATCATCAGCTTCTAACCTGCAGGGCAAACGCCTACCTGGTTAACAGATGAGAATTACAACTGTGAGTGCTGCTCCACAGCCCATTCTTACTCTGACATTTTCTTAACATTGTAGAGGTTTATTCATTGCAAGGCAAGACATCCAAAAGATACAGACTATGCAAAGACGGCATCTTGTAGTCACTCAAAGAACAATGAATAACAAAGACTGTTAAGCCAAACCCCAGAGTTGCTTAAGAAATGATTGGACAGCTTTTGTGTGGGGGTGGGATAGGATTACTGTATCCAAATTGGGACTGAGCTTCAATGGATTAACTGATCTATCTTCTTTCAAAAAGAGTTCCTTAAGTTTTAACCCTAGCTGAGAAATGAGCTCAGTTTAAAAAAAAAAAAAAAAAAAAAATCTATTGTGCCTCAGATATACAAAAAACTAAAACTATTTTAGTTCTTGGGGAAAAAATGGCAGTCTCCGTTTATTATAAATTGCAGTTGTGTATCCTGGACCTTTGCCATATTCTTACAGTTAATACAATTGTATTACACTCCAAACACCTAGAAAAGAGCCTTTTTCTGATTAGCCTCTTCCTCTTGCTCAGTTCATCTACTGATCCTGAAGTCCACGGTTTGTGACGTCACAACTGCATCCGCCCTGACTGTGAGGCTGATCACTCAGATTTGGCAATAGTGAAATCTGACATGAGGAGCAGCTGATTTATAAATAAGAGCTGAACTTTCATTTTAGTTATGGGCATTAGAAGATTATTGGGGTATTCCTTGAGTAAATTTCAGTCTCATGCCCTTGTCAAGGCTAAAAAGGGCAGCCCAGGATTGATCTGGATTACCAATCTAGAAATAAGCATTACATAGCCCCAAAAATGCACTGAATTAGAAAATCTTGAATGCTGCCATTGTTTCATCATGTTTTGTGCTAGAATTCCTAATGTATCTTCTTCCTCCACACATCTTACAAATGTTCTACTTAACAGATGTATACAAGTTTTTCCCACAGAGGTATTTCTGTAAACATTCACATATATAGATAGAGATTCTCACTCTGTTCCCAATGAGTCAAATAGTAAGGCTTCCTGAGCATCTTTGGAAGTCCCACCACGAATATTTCAGGTTGGTTGCATTTTTTTGAAGTATGTGAAGTGTTCTAAAATGTTCAGAAGTTTATAACTCCTGTAGACTTAAAGTACAATGGAATAGGTGTACAACCGCTGTTTTTACATAAAGATTTGTCTGGGGAAAACATCTTTAGGCATAACAGCCTTCTTGGATAGCATCGTCTTTTGCAGGGAGGGTCCTAACAAACAGGCCATACCTCTTGGGCTGCCCTGTCAGCCAACAGACCAGGTCTATTATGATGGGAGCTATCACTAGGTAATCCAGGTGCCTGAAACAAGCTGCTAATGCAGGAGCCTGAGGCACTGTGTAGTTAATAAAAGAACCAGGCAAGGCAGAAAAGGCTCTATCTTTCACCTTTTACGTCAAAATCCTACCCTCTTCCTCTAACCCTTCTCTGTGGTTACTGGCACAGGTTAGTTATCTGTGGTCTGAAATTACATTTTGGGTTTCACAAAACATGAATGCAGAGAAGTCCTATGGTCTGAATCATCTGGACTGAAGCAATCATGGGTCAGTGTAGTAGGTGATGTGTGAACTTTGACAAAAGTGTGACTTTCATCAGGCTCAAAGCAATTGCACAAGCTCTTGTGGACTTTATAGAATAGTGAAATTAATTTGCAAAGACTCCTTGGGACTTTGCAGTTCATTGGCATGGATACTGGAAAGATTTATGGGTCAGCTGGTGCAAGGTACTTCGAGGACTTTGTAAGACACAAATTGACAGCCTCTTTGTTTGCTGAATTGGCACAGTTTTATATTTGTTTCACAGGATCAGAATTTTGGACAGAATGTACTGTAAGCAAGGGCGACAGGCCTGGGTTTTAAACAGCCAGTTTTGAGTCCCAGGAAAGTGACGCTCCAGAATTGACCATGAAGAAGGGGGAAGAGTAAGTAAGAGGAGGCTACTGCATTCCTACTTTTCCATTATTGCCAGAAATTGTCTCAAACAGAATTAATAGTTGTAGACACATGGCTGAATTTTCAGGTGTCTGTGTCCATTCTCAGTAGCTTTTGCCATTTGCAAGGACCACCTGAAGATTGAAGTACACATGAGCAAGACAGAAGACATTAGTTTAACAGCATGCAGCATCCCCTCAAATTATTTAAAAGAGAAGCTGTACTTCAGTTTTATCCCACTTGATCTTTTATATGCTAAGTTGGTAGACAGTAAGAGGGTCTTGAACCCAGCTATCCTCCTCCTGGGGAGGAACTTATTTACAACTGTAGTCCATTTGTTCTGAAAGCAACATAAAGATGTGCCCCCAACAAGCAAAGATATTTTTTTTTTTTTGCTCTGACATACTGACTGGTATTTTAGCAGAATTATTTATGAATATGCCAAAACAAATATTACTACAAAAACCACGAGACCAGTTACAATATTGCTGTTTCCTACAGAAACCAAGATTACCCATTAGCATCCATACATTACCATGGTATTTCCTAGAATCCTAGGATTCCTTCGCAGTTCTCATTAAGGTTAGGTCATTTCACTGACTCAATGTACTCATTCTATTTCACAAGGAAATTAATTTCATGCTTAATGAACAACAGGCTAGCCTGACCTCTGGGTGTCAAAGTGTCCCAAAAGCCCATTTCAATTTTCAACAGACACTGATTCAGCATATTTTGCAGTATTTAACCTCTTTGGTGCTGAAAAATGCACTCAACAAAACAAAGAAACCAAGGCCTGCTTATGCTTACGTCACGTTTTATACAAGAGCGCAAATATTCTATTGAAAATAGCTTGAGAAACACACAAAGTTATACAGCATGGTACATTTAAAGAGACCATTCACATTTGGGCCAGAACTTAAAATTTTATGAAAGCATATATGAAACCAAAGATCAAAAGAAAGAATTCTGTTCTTAGCCAAAACACTTTTAATCAACTTTTCTCTGACGCATTTGTAAACTAAACACAAAAGATCTGAAAGCTCAAAGTAACAGTGACTGAAGACAAATGTGAAGGATTTCAAGTGTACTGCTGAAGGCTTAAGAGTATTTGTAGTGTACTTAAGGTGTGTTTGTTTACAATACATTATTTTAAAGGAGTAAATGATATGAAGTGCTTCACAATGGTGTCAACAGTAAAAAGTTATACTAAAAATTGACACCAGAAAAAAAAAAAGCATTGGAATTCTGTTGTACGAAACATAAAATTTTACTCCCCTACTGTCTTGGTACATTAGCTGATAAATGTTCCATAATTAGTTCAAAAACTTCAGTCAACTTTTAGCCCATATAGTAGGCTAGTACTTTGATATTGCTTAGTGGACAAGACTGGAAAAGTTGGAAGGAAGAGGGAAACTCTTCTAGATAAATTTATTAATTTATTTAAGGACTGGGATCCTAAAAAATTTCTGAGTTGTGAAGAGGAAAATGTGGAAACAGAGGAGGGAAGCAAAAAATCAAATACAAAATGCTTCATTGGTGTCAAATATTGGAGATGGGAAAGGTCACTGCAAATTTAATGCTAGCCAGAGCATTTGTGGGAGGAACGCAATCACAGCCCTTAGAATTCAGGGATTAGGTAGATACTGTGTAACAATTAAAACAAGCATTGACTGCAAAGAATCTGCAGAAAAACTTCCCACTTTAAAATGTGATGGTGTTCTCTCTAATTTCAACTAGTACAAAAACATAAGTTAGCTACAAACTAACCCAACAAAATTCATTAACAAGTTTTTCATAAAGCTCAATTTCAATACAACAGGAACAGCTATTTGCTCTTTCTTGCAAAATATACATTTACCTAAATCATATATACGTGCAAATACATAGAGTGTGTTTGATTATAATGAGAACAGAGTTTTTTGAGGAAACCAAAAGTCATTTGTGTGTATATCCATACTAGCTCATTCATTTGACAATGAATTACATTTAGGTAAGGTAATTTACTCTAATTAACATGCAATGCAAACATTAGGACAGCTCAAAAGAAACAATTATTGGTTCTAACAACCATCATTTTCGCATTTCCAGTGACAATGAGCACTGCCCTACCTAATTGCTAAGTAAGCAAGGAATAGAAACATACAAGTGGAAATGCACTTGGTAATTTTGGTTAACCAAGAGGCTCTGATTACTTGTATAGAAACATACAATACAAAAATAAAATGCTAAATATTTACTCAGAGAAGCTGCTCAGCAACCAGGAAAGCACCTTAGAGCACAGGAAATATGTTATTTTATAACAATACATTAGGGAGAATGTTAACAAAAACTGCGATACTAGAGAAAATTTAGGTCTCAGTTCTAGACATACAGCGGTTTGCACAGAAGGAACAAGAGACGGGCAGCAGAGGAAGGGATCAAGAAGATAAAAGTGGGCAATATGGGCACAGATTCTGGATGACCTTCTGTTGGCCACAGACAGCAGAAAACCCTTTATTTTATTGGAGCTCACCATAGAGCATGAAGCGTTGACTCCCTTCAGATGCATAGCACCAATAAGCTAAAATGATTAAATGGGACAATCCTCTCTCAGACCCCACCTAAAGAACATGATGGGAGAATACATTTCAACCTCAAGAGGTCAGACCAATGATCGATTTATCCCAGTATCCTGTCCTAGCTTCTGTCAAAGCCAGAAACCCAGAGCATGGGTCGCATCCTTGACCATATGGCTAATAGCCACTGATGTACCTATACTCCATGGACTTACACAACTTGTTTTTTAACCCAATTACACTTTTAGTCTTCACAACAACCCCTGGCAACAAGTCCCACACGCGGACTGTGCACTGTGTGGAGAAATACCTTTAAGTTCCATTGCAAGAACCTTTTGTGCAGCAATGTGCTCAGATACTAAATAGCATCATTAACTCACAAAATTAGAACAAGTTACTCACCTATACTAATATAAGAATTTTAGAGGTGATTTTTGGTGACAAAAAGTCATCAGACTAGCCATTCTAAACATTTCTGACAATAAAGCTCAGTCATTTTGAGTTGTAAACAAACTTTTTATCTTTCCATAACTCAAAGAAATAAAACTTCCAATTTTGCTCAAGTTTTCCATGACAATTCTGGGTTAAGAACAAATTAAAAGTTATGAGGATCTGAAAACAGAGTTCCATCATAATCCTAACTGGCAGCTTCCGATGTAGAATGCCTACTATAACAACACAGCACCATTGCATTGACAATTTTGGGTTGAAAGTAGTAATGAAAAGACGAGTGACAGTCCAAATTAGGGATGTTAAATATCAGTTAATTGAATAGTCGATTAATCTCATGAATTCTTATTGGTTACTCGACTATTCTATAGTGCCCGGGGGCGGGGCAGGGACAGTAGCCAGTGCACTCCAGCCCCACTCCCGAGAAGCTCCCTGCAACATGGGTTGCCAGGTGGGAGCTGATCCACGAGGGGAGCCAGTTTAAAAACCAGCTCCCTTCGCAGACTAACTGCCTTTCGCCCTGTGCTGCTGCCTTTGATACAGAGGCAGCAGTGCAGGGTGGCAGCAGCCCCTGTCCAGGGGAAGTCTGATCTCCTGGACCTGGCACAAGCTGCCTAGCTCCTAATATACTTTAAATGCAGAGCCGCAGCAGGGGTAGGTTCTGGACCCATTGCAAGCCAGGATTGAGCGGGGCTGCTGGCCAGCCTGCTAAAAAATTTATTGGGGGGGGGGGGGGGAGAGAATTTGTGTAGTCTATACCATTAACCTGTAAGCTTTTACCTGTTGGTTAATCAGTTAATTGACTACACCATTACATCCCTAGTCCAAATGTTTGCCGTTGGTCAAACGTGCTGTGGCTAAACATTTATCTCTGAGAACACCATTTAATCCAAGAGATAAAACACTGACAACAAGCAAGCAAGTATTGGTTGTTGAAGAGCTATCACCTTCCAAGACATTTAAGTCTAGATATTCCCAACAATGTTAGTAACCATCATTCTAAATCAGTGTTTCTCAAAGTGGTCCATGAAACCACATTGAGAAACCTGTTAACGGGCTGCGACAGTTTGTTTATTTACCAGAGCTGTGGCTCCTATTGACTCTGTTTTGCAGTTTGCAGCCAAGGGGAGCTGTGGGAAGCAGCAGCCCACTGCAGCTCCCCTTGGCTGCAAATGGTGAAACAGAGCCAAAAGGAGCCGCAAGGCTCCATGGCCATGGCACTGGTAAATAAACAAACTGGAGCAGCCAGTTAACAGGTTTCTCAAAGTAGTTTTGCGGACCAGTTTGGGAAACATACTAGATCTTCCTTTCCTCTATAATAGGTAATCATCCTGCTGCACATAAAAGAAGGAAAAAAAACAACTAACCTTTGAGGTCAAAAACGACGAGTAGTCCTGTGGCACAGAGACTAACAAAATATATTTATAGTATATTTATCATATAGTATCATATGTTAGTCTCTAAGGTGGCACAGGACTATTCTTTGTTTTTAAAGATACAAACTAATAAGGCTACTCCTCTGAGACCACTGAGATCAAACTCTCTTGTGCACCAATTCATACTCACTATTTGTTCCATCAAGCCAAGTAGTAGGATTCTCCAAGTTGTGCCTAATTTCCAATCATCTGTATGTCAATCATTTGCACTTCCAATACGCTGCTAGTGTTGAGTATGTAATAACTGTTTTAGAAGACAACTTTAAAATGCATCCAATCACATTTGTGAAATGGCTCTGGAACTGAACTCTGGAAACCAAGTTCTCTGAAAGGCTGACAATTATGTCAGACAATCTAAGTGGTTAGGTCATCTAGTCCATTCTCCTGCCAATGCAGAGTTGTTTTCTATACTATGTATTTCTGCTCTTTGACCATTTTAGTTTTGATTAACAAAACGTCCACAACATATTTGGAAGACACCCTGACAAATGTTTTTTCCTGGTATCTCGTGCTTTCCTCTATGTAATTTCATCTATTCGGTCCTAGCACTCTCTGGGTCACTAATTCATCTACTCCTAGAAATTTTCATCTTTCAAATGCCCATAGTTAATTTCATTTTACCATGCAAAACATGTTTTACGTTTTCTGAAGGTCCTTCACCATTTAGTGTTTTCTTTGAATTCCCTGCAATCAATATTGGCCATTATATTAGCGCTGATGTTCCCTATTCCCACACATTTCAATAAGTATGGATTATAATAATGCACCGAGGAAGTGGGGGATATTGCTCAGGCTTCGGTCTTGCAAAACTCCTGTCACAATTATTTTCCACGAAGTGTTCCATTTCTCCTGATTTAGTACTTACATTCTAGAATACATACCTATTATTTTTCACCTTTAGTCAGAAGAATCATACATCTCTTATCCTACACTTTAAATAAAAGAGGAAACGCAAGCCAACCTCTTGTGAGAAAAAAAACTTGTGAATTACTTTTATAAAGCACACTTCCCTTATCGCTATGACAACATGACTGACATCCAACCTTAGACATTTTTTCTGTGTCTGTCAAGACTAAAATGAGCCATTCATGCCTATGGACTTGAGTCAGATATTAAATGCATCAGATGAAGTCAGAAATATGTAGCTCTCCAAGCTGGAATGCCAGTGCAACTATCCAATTCTTTCACCTCCTAAACTAGACATGCAAATGCAAGTGCTAAGAGCATTAAAGTTACCTCATGACAGTTGAAGATAATATTTTCTCTCTTCTATCCAAGGTGAGGAGTAAGGTTCATCTTCCCCTCAAAGGTGGTTTAAGTGTAGAAATGAGGGAACAGCTGGTATTTCACAGCAGCTATTTTAAGCTTTGGTTACTGAGTGTCTGTGTTCATCTCGATTGACGTATTGTGTGCCTGGCAGCTTGCTGCTGTGGGCATGGTGACCTGACTGTACCCCATTAAGGACAAATGTTTCTCTTGTTGCAAGCCTACTGTGAAAGGTATCTGATCTTTGTTTGGGTGGTTAGATCATCCCAGTAGCACTTGAAAGCACTCTTCTGATTCCCAATTTTATCAAACAACCAATTGAGAACATTATTTCTCTAGAGTAGGACAGACAAAAGTTGCAGAATAAGCACTGAGTCCTACAGTTAAATACCACCTGGGCTTGCAAAGGCTCAAGCATGCCTTTCTGTGTGCTTTCAATTCTTACACAAGTCTCTTGCTGGACTGAAATAGGATCCAGGGTTCCAAAACAGCTGTTTCCTCTGCCAGTCATAGAACAGCTGAGCAGGATTCAGGCCAGAAGTGAACACAAAACAGGTTATTCGAAAATGCAATATGCATGTGAGATCGATTATAGTTTAGAAGACCATCTATTTTATTCTGATTCTATGGATTTTTAGGGTTTTGCCTCCATTCTAAAATTACAGAAAGAAGTATTGAGTATTTCCTCAGAAAGAAGATGGGAAGTGTCCACAAAAATCAGTGCTTCTCATTGGCTATATAGGTACAATACTTTAGAAGAGATAGGGAGTTCACCTTTACTCCATGAACTATTAACCTTTTAGTAACAGGAACACTTCTCACTATGCTATGGCAACTACAGATTCCTCTTTGTGGGCCTAATCCTTGCACCGAAATCACTGCCAACTGGGTTGAATTAGTTCAGGATCAAGCCAGCGTGGGCTACTAATATAGCTTCCATAATGTTCTCCTTTACTCTAGACCTGCTTTCTCTCTGATAAATGTTGCGCTATGATGCGCAAAATGCGCTCTACATACAGGTTATGCTAAAACTGCCAGAATGTGGGTGGACAATGTGATAAAAAGTCAATATAGTTTTGCTAGGTATAGTATAAACCGATTGCAAATATTAATACAAAAACAAATAAACAACTGATTCTATGATGGCTCTGGCTGACAGATGGAGTGGATAAAATATTTATATAGTGCTCAACAGAATTTCAGGTTTCCACAAGGCTCATGCCAGATTTTAATCAAAAAGATTTCCTGGACAGCTAACGAGACACACAACTCCTACTTTGGAGCCAATATCATTATAGAGAACTGTCTGGTTTGCCCCATTTCTGTCACTCAAATCACTTAAACTTTTGTATGTATGAATAAAGAGTTGGCTTCCTCCAAACACACTGAATGTTCGGAATTATATACAATAGTTCATACCTAAAGAAAGTTATCCGAATACATGAGTTCAAAGCACTTTATACACTCTAATGAAGCTTCAACCACCTTGCAAGAAGTATTACAGTGTACATTTTGCAACTGGATCAATGTCAGAGAGGTTAAGTGACTGGCCCAAGAACACAACCCTTGAATCTTGGCTCCCAGTTCCACCATAAAACCACTCTACCTCATTAAAGAGACTGGTTTTGAAAAAAAGCAAGCTGACTAATCAGAATCTTACAATGAAGCACACCATAGGTAAGTATGCAGGTTACAAAGTATTGATTGGATGTGCTCAGTCTTAGGAATAAACACCGTTAATTGATATCCAATTAGCATTTGCAGGTCATCCAAATTTTTGCATAATAATTTTACAGTGAATCATTTATTGCCCAGTGGTTCCTAAGCTTTTTTATACCGTGGACTGGCAAACCCCTTCACAAACTTTCTGTGGACTGGCAACACTTTATTTGCATATTTTCATATTCATTATACATATAATGAAAGGCAATATTTTATTTGCATAATCTACCTAGCCCTAACCCAGCCCCTTGCTCTCCAGAACCTAACACCCTTTGACCCCCACCTCTATGCCCTGTGACTCCTACAGCCTATGCCAACAGCCTTTTGTCCCGTGACCCTACCACGCCATCACCCAAAACACTTTTGCCCTTTGACACCACCCACACACTCCCCAGAGCAAGGCTGCCCCCTCTAGGGAGCAAGGCTGTTACTGCCACACGGACAGGGGGAGCGACCATTGGCAGCACGCACGCACGCTCCCTCCTAGGGATGTAAGCAACTATTTGTTTATCGGGTGGTAGAGTAGGAACTCAACTAGTCACTTCCCCCCCCCCCCCCTTACTGCCTCTACCAGAGTAATGTCTGGAGTAATTATCCCTGTGGTAATTTGTGCTCCTGAGGGTGGCCGGCATGCCCCTGCAGAAAGTCAGAGAAGGGGGTCGCCACATGCTGCCCTTGCCTGCAGACACCACCCCTGCAGCTCCCATTCATCAGTAATGGAGAACAGTGGCCAGTAGAAGCTGTGGGGTTGGTGCCTGTAGATGAGGGGCAGGACACGGAGCCACTGCTGTACATGGAGTGGTGAGAGAGGCAGCAAGGGGTGGGAGCACAAGCCAGTGCTGGGGGGGGAGGGAGCGTAAAAGCCAATTCCCCACACCCCCAGTACCATCTCCACAGGTGACAGGGAGCGGCAGGGAAACAGCGTGAGTGGGGATTGAAACAGTCCCACTCGTGCCAGCCCCACTGCTGCTCCTCTCCCTTTGCATAGTGAGTTCTATAATGCCAAACCATGGCTGCCCGGGCTGAGCTGCCGTGAACAGCCGGATTCAGCTCTGGCAGCCGGCCCAGCCCAGCAGCCAGGAGTTCGCAGGCCAACACCGGTCTGCAGACCAGTGGTTGGGAACCACTAGACTAACTGATAAGCCTCAGCTTCACAATCGACTACCTGCTGCCTCTATATCAAGCTGGTGCTGGGAGGAGCCGGCTTAAAAGCCGGCTCCCCACCACCTTCTTCATGCTGGTGCCTCTATCAGAGCCTCTGTCCACAGAGAGCTCGGGACCCCCCGCAGATAGGGGCTGCGGCCACCCCTGCTGCTGCCTTTGTATCAGAGGCAGCAGTGTGGGGCAGCAAGCAGCCAGTCTGCACGGGGAGCTGGTTTTTAAACTGGCTCCCCTCACTGACTGGCTCCCGCCTGGCATCTCGGGGCAGAGTGGCAGGGGGCTCTCCAGGAGTGAGGCCAGACTGCACTGGCTGCTGGCCCTGCACTCAGAAACTACAGAATAGTCGACTAACTGCTAAAAATTCATGTGGTTAGTCGACTACTCTATTACCCGATAGCTAATATCCCTAGCTGGCATTCAAAAAGTGTGATTGACTTTTCTAGAGAACATAATAAAAATAGCAAGTTATGGTCTTGTTTGTGTGTCTAAGTTAAGCAAATACACAAGATTAATATATAGTCCTGTAGCAGAACTACTTCATTTATACATCTGACATGAATTCCTTGCTACATTTACAACAGGTTGGACCTCCCTGGTCCAGCACTCTCAGGGCCTAACTGGTCCCAGATGAGGGATTTTTCTGGATCGGGGAGGTCATTTCTACTGCTAGCCCTAACCTGCCCTGTCCCTCCCAGGCTTCCTAACTCCCCCACAGACCAACTGAGCTGCTTGCCAGCACCCAGACCCTGCAGCCCAACTGAGCCCCTTGCCAGCTTCTCCACACCCCCCGCAACCCAGCTGAGCCACATATAAGCACACACACACACACACACACACACACACACACACCAAGCTTCTATCTCTTCCCTCCCCCCCCGCAACAGCACACCAGGACACACTCTCCTGGAACATCCTTGGTCCAGATGTTGCCAGACCAGAGAGTTCTGGTTTACAGAGGTGCAATCTGTAGACTCCTCTATATCCATTTCATGTCATTATCGGCTAATAAAAACAGCAGAGGGGAAGCTACCAAGAGAAAAGTATATCTGAAGAGTGCGCTCAAGTTCAGTTCACCAAACTGACAGTCTCATCTGCACTGCACAGGGAAATATACAACCAGGTCCCACAAAAATGTAGAGACCACGTCAGAATGTAGAGTACGCCTTGACAAGTGACCGTATGAGTCTTAAAGCTCTGACACAGGATTCCATTGTGCAAGCTCTCACATTTCTGGCCAGATTGGCAGAGTACTCATGGATTTCTGAACAGAGAGATTTTACTAAACACTGCTGGAATGTATTCCTGGAGGGGAATCATAATCTAACAGTCTCCACTGACCTAAACACAGAATTATTTCTAGTGTCATCACTGGTTCTATGACAGAATTTGAAAGAGAAGCCTGTCATTGATCAGCTTTCCACTCATCCTTAAGCACTGATTCAATCAAAGAGAAATAGTTTTGATGATGGAGAGAAGTATAAACACAATAAAATCCTCAGTGGAGGACATTTCTGTTTATTAGAAATTCAGGGTAGCATATGATTTTTTTTTTTAAACCTGGAGAGTTTTTGCAGATATACAAGTTTACAATTAATTTAATTCATAAATTGATTAAATTGGTAGAAAAAATTACATCAGATTAGTGATATTTTATTATTCCCTCCCATTCTCTCATGCATTGTATCTGTCGAAGATAAGAAGGCTAAACTTTTTTCCACACTGTTGGAAGTATTATGGTAGACAGTCTGCAAACATTCCTACCACCACAAATAACCCTGGTGCTCAAAATGCTGGTCTATGCTAGTACTTCTATGGTGAGAAAACAGCTAAAAATCCCCAGCTTGGAGACTGCTCCAGAGAACAATGTGTCAATACTGAGTACATAAAAACCTGTCATTACAATTTCTTTCACTTACACAATTTCCTTTCATTGGTTCATAGTTGCTTCCTCCTAAAACTGCTCTCTCATATCCTGTAGACTGGAGGTGAGAAACGACACACTTCAGCTTCCCTTGTTCACAAACTGCTCTGAGTTTTCTACTGAATATATTGCACTAGGAAAAGGAGTTATAGTCTACAAATTCACCAAAAACAGGACAACATTTCCCATTTTGGAAGCTTATACCACCTGATTCTCAAAGTGTACCTAACTGCAGAGTCAGATTATTTCTGCAAAAGCATCATATTTGGGGGGGGAAGGCAGCACTGTGGATTTTCAAAGTGTTACAGCTGCAGTCTTGAGACAGTACCTGAGAAGATTCAAAGTAGATAGAACTTCATGTTGGAAAGAAAGTAGAAACAATTCAAAGAACAAAATGCATGAATTCTGACTCTCAGAGCCTCAGCAGCACAGGAATGACCAAGGACTAGAATGGCCACTAGATTCCCGATACACAATTTGAAGATGACAAAACAACAGACTCTACAGAATAATTTACCATCTTCCTTGGCCACAAGGTAACAACAGCGAGGGATGATGGTTGAAGGAAGTAAAAAAGCTTGTAGACTCTGATACGCAGAATGGAAAAAAAAAAGATCAGAAACCATAAATGTCTCAGAACTCTGTCAAAACACCAGGGAGTGACTGAAGAGAGGCTGGAGCAGCTGGCATGAACACTATCACCCATCTTAACACCAGCTTTCTAGCTATCCTCATTATTACAGAAAAGAGAGAAAGGATGCTATAAAATGTTTGGACAAATTAATCCCAGAAGTTATAGACAGATGTTAGTCACTTCCAGAATGCATGTATGATATTAATGTGACAAACATGTTAAAAACCTCTATAGCAGTGGTCACCAATGAGTAGATTGAGATCTACCGGTAGATCTTGGAGCCTCTGACAGGTGATCTTGACTAGTATGGCCAGGAAGCTATCAAGCGCTGGCACTTCAGTTGCCCCTCAACCCACAATCATGCTGCTCCTGCCCTCTGCCTTGGAGATTCCCCATTTGCCTCCTGCTTGCTGTGCAGGGCATGGGAGAGAGTAAAGAGGGGGTGCTGATATCAGGGTGTCCCTCCCCCCACTTCTGTACCCTATCTCGAACAGAGAGAAAGGGATGGAGGGAGCGTGGCAATGCAAATGTGTCACTCTCATACACTGTGTGTCAGTCAGTCATTCTCACAAACACACACTGTCCTTCACTCTCCTCTCCTGACCCAACACATTCGTGGGGGAGGAGTTGTTACTTTTACTGCTTGCAAAGTGGGTTAGTTTTGGGTTTTGACTGGTCTGTGCATTTCATAATTTTCATTTCTCTCTTACGCTTAAGTTTAATTCTTTGCATAGTGAGTTCTATAATGCCAAACCAGTTGTGGCTGGAATAATTATCCCAATGGTCATTGCTGCTCCTGGACATGGCTGGCATGTCCCTGCAGCCCTGAGAAAGGCAGAGCAGGGGGTCGCCACATGCTGCCCTTGTGATCTAGTGGTTAAAGAGGCTGAAGACCACTGCTCTATAGCATAGAAACAGAACGCTATAAAAACCCAAATACAGCATAACAAATGTATTCACTCTACCCCTGTGTGGAGGACAAGGCAATAAAAATAAAGAATTATGACAGTTAAACCATCCAACTCACAAGACTGAAACCAAATAGTACAGGCAGTTAAAAATAATATGAAAAAACTCAACTTTCCACATCTCAATCCTATAGCCCAGGGGGAAAATTGGGAGATAAGTGTGATTACAGAGTTTCATTTGAAGGGATATGTCCTTTATCCAGCTAAATTCCAGATAACACCGGAACCATACGGTTTGCCTTTGAGATAGGGAAGCAGTATACAACTTTGTGGGCAAAGCTAAAACTGGGATAGGAACATGTAATAGAAAGCAGAGACATGAAAGACTGTCCAATTATAAATGAAGTCTGCGCACTACAATAGTATATAGGCTATGTCACATGCAACTGGGAATAAGTGTCAACTTTTTTAAAATGACATTTTCACGTGCAGGAACCCAATTCAGTAAATTCCTTAAACATGCCTTTAAGTTTAATCACAAATAATCCCACAGAATTCAATGAGACTACTCAAATACTTCAAGTCAAACACATGCTTAATATCATGCAGAACCAGGGCCTATGACCCTGAATCATTACAGCCAATCTGAGCTTTTGCCATCAGCTTCAGGAAGCATCACATCAAGGTCTTTATTACCCTTTTCTTTTTCTCCAAAGGGCTTATAATATTGATTTGCACTTTAAGTTGTTTACACTGCTTTGACAGTTGACAATATTTGTTTAGATGCTTGTTGACACAAATACATGCACAGAAGTTATTTTAGGTATCTATTTTATATGTTAGAATCCATGAAAATCATTAAATGTTCACACAAGTAGAACCACTGTTATCAATACACTGCTGTAGAATAAGTTTTTATTAAACTGAAAATTAGCTTAATTTTACTCTCTAAATCTTGCCTATGTTCTGACATTTTTATGTAGTTCAATAAAGAGAAAGGACACACATTTTTTTGTTCAGTCATTAATGCTGATCTCACAATTAGTAGGCATCCCAGTAGTTTTACTGGTCCTGAGCAGTAAGAGTAGAGAAAGACTTCAGTACTAGTTGACACAAGCAGGGCCGGATTAAGGGGGGGGAGGCTAGCTGGGCAGCTGCCCAGGGCACCAACCTATGTGGGGCGCCTGATGGCAGCTGTAATGGGCGCTGCGTGCCTGGCCGCGTGGCGCCCCTCAGAGCTGCAATCAGGCACCGCGTGCCCAGGGCCGGGGGCCGCACGGTGCCCCTTAGAGTTGCCATCAGGTGCTGTATGCCGGGGCCGCGC
Organism: Pelochelys cantorii; assembly: GCA_032595735.1. NCBI lineage: Eukaryota > Metazoa > Chordata > Testudines > Trionychidae > Pelochelys > Pelochelys cantorii. The sequence goes on from CM064332.1 coordinate 72,432,540, forward strand.
ATGCGTCGCGCGCCCGCTGCCTGGGACACAGGAATGGCTAGAGCCGGCCCGGGACACAAGCAATGTTTCTCCTAAATATAAACACTTTTAAATACTGTTGGCTTAAGTTCAGCCCCAAAATCATTAATGGATCAACACCCTTGATGTTAATGCAACTTTTCTGTTTTTCATTTTATAAATTTGGTCTGTGATATCAGGTCTCTTCCTAAAGCAGACAACTTTGTTAAAATTATTATGCCTCTAATCTCTCAGGACACAATCTTGCAAAGTTAGGGAATTAATATCTAACAATTGTGCATGCATAAAATATTACTATGTTGTTCTATGAAGTGCACTTAATGTATACCTTGGAATGCTATCAAAAAGCCACCAATGGAATGCACTATATATAGAAAAGAAATTTGGGTTTCAAAAGTCAGGGTATATCTGGCCAATACAAAGTAACTGGTGTGAGCAAAATACATAATGTATACGTATGGGATGCCTGTGGCCCTCCAAAATCTAATTCCTGTTTGCTGTTTCCACTCAGAACATCTATATTTTTAATCAAGATTTTGCCCTCTGCTGCAGTTGGGTAAGTGCCTATAACAAAGACTGCCCTAAAAATGTTTAGTTATGTACACAACATATCATCAAGAGATTTTTAAAAAAGCTAAATAATGTTTATTATTCTTTACCATAGAATTTCTGGCACATTCTTTGCTTTTTATCTGAAGCCCTTGCAATTACATGTGGATGTCTCCTAGCTGAGAAAAAAGAAATAACCACAAGTTCATATAAGCTTTGAAGACAAATGAGATGACATAGGGCAGCAGGATTTTAGCGTACAGGCTGTACTGCACTTTCATTATAAAGTTCCCTCTTATATCACTAACCGACAAGGGGCCACTCTATTTGGTTCCCAACTGCATTAAACCAGATAAATGCTCTCAATTCAGATCCTCTGTAATGCACAAAATAGAGTGTAACAGGGCAGAGAGCATGTCCTGAGATTTAAACTCCTACTAAACCTACTTTTATGTACACTTCAATATAGCGAATTTTAAAATGTTGCCCATGGGGAACAAGATCTTAATTGCTGAAACAACAGTTAAAGTCACTGAAAAAAGAAAAAACTACACAGAAATGCCCAGCATTTCATTCTACTTTAAACTTTCAAAAGGTAAGGGATCATTCACAAAGTATGACTAAATGGGGTCAATTTAAATACACTAACAAATGTGTCCTCTAAACCATAACAGAATTCACGTGATAAAAAGAATTAAGAATTATGTTTGAGTATCACAGATAGTCAGGACCTATTGCTTGCAAAACCTAGACATGCATATTACCAAACTTCATCGCTCATTTCAAAATCCACAATAATTGGAAAGTTTCGTCCACTTTCCTCTAAAGTCTAACTCATATTGCCAAAGCATTTCCTTTATGCCTTTAAACCTGTAATTTTCACAATACAAGCAAAATATAAGCATAGCATTCCACTCAACAGAAATGACAGGAGGGCAGCGATAGCATAGGCCTAAGACACACACACACACACACACACACACACACACACACACTAAAGCAGCCCAGTGTGAATGAAAATCCCAATTAAAAGCCAACAACATGTGTTCCTTCATATTGTAACATTTCTCCTCATATTGCAGGATAAAATAATTCACAGTAAGCAGCAAATTAACCAAAGTTTGGAAATAGTGTGCTACTGAAAGCAGGATTTTACTATTTGGGGAAGAGGAAAGGACAGACTCTCTACCCTCTCCTAGTGAGCACGTTCAGTGTGTAGAGGCACCAGCTTTGCCCAGCATTGCAGAGGCAGCACACAGCTGGGGCAGGAGAGGCCAAGGGACCCGAGAGCAGACTGTTCTGACAACTGGGCACTACTGCCACGTTCAGTAAAGCCTGTGAAGCAGCAGTGAGCGACGAACAGTGGCTTTTCCGGCCGAGCCACATCCCCTGCCTCGAAGGACCGCTATTTATCACGCCCCAGCTCCTCCCCGGGCCACCTCAGCGCCCTGGAACGCCCAAAGCAACACTCAGCTCCCCCCTCGCCCTGCCTGCAGCTCAGCACCAGCGCCCAGGCTCCCAGGGCCCCCTGCCTCCCCCAATCCGAGTCCCCATCACCCCAGCCCCGTGCGCCCTCTCCCCCAGCCCCAGTCTCCAACCCTTGCCCCATCCCCAGCAACTGTCCCTGCCTTCACCCCCGTGCCCAGCGCCCAGCACCCTACCCACAGCCCCAGCGTGTCCGCACCTGCAGCCCTCGTCCCCAGCCCCCTACCCCCCCGCCTGCCCCAACCCCCCCGCGTCCCCCCCCGCCTGCCCCCCATCCCCAGCAACTGTCCCTGCCTTCACCCCCGTGCCCAGCACCCTACCCACAGCCCCAGCGTGTCCGCACCCGCAGCCCTCGTCCCCAGCCCCCTACCCCCCCCCGCCTGCCCCAACCACCCCGCGTCCCCCCCCGCCTGCCCCCCATCCCCAGCAACTGTCCCTGCCTTCACCCCCGTGCCCAGCACCCTACCCACAGCCCCAGCGTGTCCGCACCCGCAGCCCTCGTCCCCAACCCCCTACCCCCCCCGCCCCCAACCCCCCCGCGTCCCCCCCACCTGCCCCCCATCCCCAGCAACTGTCCCTGCCTTCACCCCCGTGCCCAGCACCCTACCCACAGCCCCAGCGTGTCCGCACCCGCAGCCCTCGTCCCCAACCCCCTACCCCCCCGCCCCCAACCCCCCCGCGTCCCCCCCACCTGCCCCCCATCCCCAGCAACTGTCCCTGCCTTCACCCCCGTGCCCAGCACCCAGCACCCTACCCACAGCCCCAGCGTGTCCGCACCCGCAGCCCTCGTCCCCAGCCCCCCCGGTCCCCCCCCAGACTGTCCCCCAACCCCCCCCCGTCCCCCCCCGCCTGCCCATCCCCAGCGTGTCCCCCGCCTGCCCCCCAACCCCCCCGCCTGCCCCCCCATCCCCAGCAACTGTCCCTGCCTTCACCCCCGTGCCCAGCACCCTACCCACAGCCCCAGCGTGTCCCCCCCCGCCTGCCCCCCAGCCCCAGCGTCAGTCCCCGCCCCGATCCCCCGGGGCCAGCCGCAGCCCCCTGCCCCCAGGCCAGCGCGTGCCCGTCCCCAGCCCCGCCCCGGCGGCTGCCGAGCCCCCGTTCCCGCTGGGCGCCGGGGCAGCCCCGAGCCCGGCCCGCCCCTCACCTCCCGGGCGATCTGGTTGAGCGCATCGTCCTCCGCCGTCAGCCGCTCCCGGTTGGGGAGCCGCTTCCGCCCGCTGCCCTGCGTCCCCATCGCCGCCCGGCTCCGCTCCGCTCCGCTCGCCCCGCTCCGGCGTGAGGCGCCGCCGCCGCTGCCCCCGCCCCTCCGCGCGCCCGCCGGCGCCTGCGCACACAGCGTCACGCGGGGCGGGCTCAACGGCGCAGCGCGAGGCGCGGGCGGGGACTGAGGGGCCGAGGGCGGGGCTTTGCGGCGAGGGACGGGCGCAGAAGGGAGGGGCGAGGGAGAGATGGCTGGGCAGGGAGGGGCTGTGGGGAGGGGAGGGGCGAGGGGGAGATGGCTGGGCAGGGAGGGGCTGTGGGGAGGGGAGGGGCGAGGGGGAGATGGCTGGGCAGGGAGGGGCTGTGGGGAGGGGAGGGGAGGGGCGAGGGGGAGATGGCTGGGCAGGGAGGGGCTGTGGGGAGGGGAGGGGCGAGGGAGAGATGGCTGGGCAGGGAGGGGCTGTGGGGAGGGGAGGGGAGGGGCGAGGGGGAGATGGCTGGGCAGGGAGGGGCTGTGGGGAGGGGAGGGGCGAGGGGGAGATGGCTGGGCAGGGAGGGGCTGTGGGGAGGGGAGGGGCGAGGGGGAGATGGCTGGGCAGGGAGGGGCTGTGGGGAGGGGAGGGGCGAGGGGGAGATGGCTGGGCAGGGAGGGGCTGTGGGGAGGGGCGAGGGGGAGATGGCTGGGCAGGGAGGGGCTGTGGGGTGGGGTGGGGTTGGGAGGGGCGAGGGGGAGATGGCTGGGCAGGGAGGAGCTGTGGGGAGGGGAGGGGAGGGGTGAGGGAGAGATGGCTGGGCAGGGAGGGGCTGTGGTGTGGGGAGGGGCGGTGGGGGAGGGAGAGATGGCTGGGCAGACAGGGGCTGTGGTGTGGGGTGGGGATGGGAGGGGCGGTGGGGGAGGGAGAGATGGCTGGGCAGGGAGGGGCTGTGGTGTGGGGAGGGGCGGTGGGGGAGGGAGAGATGGATGGGCAGGGAGGGGCTGTGAGGAGATTGACAGAGTGGGTTTCTGGTGGGGGGTGGCCGGTGGGGTAGACAGAGATAGGGAGATGGGTTGGGGGAGGGAAGGAGGTGCTGGGGGGGAGATGGGTGGGGTGCAGGGGAGTTGTGGGGAGATGGGTGTGGGGTGTGTGGGGTGGGGTAGAGAGAGATGGGGAGATAGGTGGGGGGAGGAAAGGAGGTGCTGGAGGGAAATGGGTGGGATGCAGAGGAGTTGTGGGGAGATGGGTGAGGGGTGTGTGGGGTGGGGTAGAGAGAGATGAGGGGATGGGTGGGGCAAGGGAAGGAGGTGCAGAGGAGTTGTGGGGAGATGGGTTGGGGTGCATAGGATGGAGTAGAGATAGAGGCTTTGGGGCAGAGCTATGGGGAAATGGGTGGAGAGGTTCTTTGTAGAGATGTTTAGGGAGGAGCAATGAGGAGGGGAGAGGTTTTGGGGAAGGGTCTTACTAGTCCTCAATGAGGGGTCTTGTAGGAAAAATAGCCATCACATAATTAAAGTCTGTATCATAAGGCAAGGGGGACAAATTAGGGTTATTAACTTTCCAATTGCACAAAACCAAACACATTTGTCCTGCCTCATCCCTTCCCCAAGGCCCTATCCCCTGCTTATTCCATCCCCCTTCCCTCTGTCACTCGCTCTCCCATACCCTCACTCACTCATTTTACAGTACTGGGACGAGGTTGGGATGCAAGAGCAGGTGAAGGCTTTGACTGAGGTTTGGGGGCTCTGGGGCAGGGCTGTGGCTGAGGGGTTTGGGATGCAGGAGGGGGCTCCAGGCTAGGGGAGGGGGCCAGGAGTGTAGTATTGTCTCCAGGCGGAGGGAGGAGGTTGTGTGGGAGGGGATGCAGGCTCTGTGTTGGGGCTGGGGATGAAGGATTTGAGGTGCAGGAGGGGGCTCTGGGCTGGGGCCGAGGGGGTTGGAGTGCAGGACAGAGTTCTGAGCTGGGGCAGCATGAAATACAAGAACATACCCTGCCTTGAAATGTCAGCTGTAACAACCATCTAGCAGTAAACATTATTGTTGTTGCTAATCCACCAACGTACCATCTACAGTATTAGGATCTTCTATTAGGATAAAATACAGACGAAAGAAATGTTGGGTTGAATAAACCAGAGAGAATGTTAATATTGCCAGGCCCCATTCTACAGGACACGCCCTGTCTGAAACACGTATTGATTCGGAGGAAGTGACAGGGGCTCATTCCCTCTCAGAGTCAGATCACCCCTTCCTGTTCAAAAAACACAGAGGAGTGACTAGAGAGACGTAAAAAATAACAAGGGTTTAGTCTCATGAAGATTCCTGGAAGTAATCTCAAAGAAAAAGGGGTTGGAAAAGTCTCCCACCCCCATGAGATCCATGGGGAAATGGACCCCCTGCCCCTCCATCCCTCCTGGAATCAGGTGCTGCCATACTAGATAAATATTCAGTTGGTTTTCAAGGCACAGTCTTCCATTGACTCCCCTTACTCTTCTCGCTCTGGTGGAGTGCCAAAGTCAACGAGAGTGTGATCAGTGGTTGATTTAGTAAGTCTTTAGTAGACCAACTAAATCAACCCCTGGGAGATCGATCCCCACAGTGCTGTCTCCTGGTAAATGTAGACAAGGCCTCAGTGAAACCACTCATTATTGACTCTAGTAGAGTCCATAGACAAAATTATTTTTTTTAAACATACGTGCCAGTTACCTCATAAAGGTGAAGGATTAATTAATTGACGAGGAGGATAATCTAGAATCCCCAATACAGCTCTACCAGTATTCCTTTAAGTCTTGTGTTCTCTTTGAGTTCTGAGCCTCTCCTGAGCCCAGACCACAAATGTGTTAAACTGTGTGTACATATATCCCCTAAGGAGTGAGCTAAAAGTGGCAAATTTAATTTCTTTTATAGCCTACTTTATGCTGTACTTTGAATCTAGTTTTCCAGAGGTACAAGGCTAGCATTACTCTCTGACTTCACTCCCTCTGACAAACAAATACTTTTCATACACAGCTATATCAATTCACTTCTGTCATCAGCTGCTATGACTCTAGTATGCCAATCCTGTAAACCTCCCCTGAGTAGGGATTACCAATTGGACCAAATTATTTAGTGGCTTTCTGATGCAAACATTGCTTTTTTACACAGCCGAGACAAAGATTTTATTTGTGAACAAAGATAGTTTTGTTTCTCAAGGTCTAAACCTTTCAAAAAGACAAATACCGCCCTAAGAAAGAGGAAGCAGAATATCTAAAACACATGGACATTGAAAATTATAGCTCAGCCATGAGCTAAATTCAGAAAATGCCACGATGCACTACCCACTGGGTTATTCAGATTGTCTGCATGGAGCCAGACCCTGCATTCCATGCACACGTATAACTTCCAGAGGCTGATCTGAGAGCTTTGAATGTACAATGATTTGGGAATCTGGATCATTTGTGCACGCCTCTGCTGTCCACAGATATGCCAAACTGTTTAATATTTCATCACCTCCCAAAAGGCAGTCTCCTATGTATGGAAAGGGCACAATGATTTCTATTCACTGAAAAATTGCTGGCTAATAGAACCTACTGTTATGGGAAGAGGAGGAGGAGGAGAGATCTCTGAACATTTCAAGCAGTTATCCTTCTTCAGAAACTCCTTCATCTTATTTTGTTTCTTTTTATATACATGAAATCAAGGTGGTTATTTTTAGTTTATGCCTGGCTATCTCTATTGTCTGGACAGAGATTCCATTTTAGTATTTGGTGGCATTATCCAAAATAAAGCCCCTCATTGCTAAATAATAATACGTTATAAACATTAAAGCTAATAATTTATTACCGAATTCTGCTTAGTGTCAAATGTCTCCCCTAAGGTGCTGACAGACACTTCTGCTTGTATGTCATGTGGTTGAATTATAGTTGCTGTGGGGACCTTAAGTTTTCCATTTCTGTCTGAGCCTCAACCATAGCCTTGGATCAAAATTGTTTCTTATTTAAATTTTGCATATGTTGTTTTTAAAAGACACCTAACTGATGGTTTTGTTAGGGGAGACTGAAATGCAGGCAGCCTTGATATACCCATATGCCTCATTTTATTGACATGATTGCACATTGAAATAAGCATGCTACATTCTGACATTGGCACTTCGGGTAAATTCGACAGTGATGCCCTACAAAACCCAGAATAAACAGACTTTTTGGACATGGAAAAAACTTAGGCCACATCTCCACTTGCCATGATGGAGATCAATCTTCTGGTGTTCACTTTAGCAGGTCTAGTTAAGACGCACTAAATCAAATGCTGAGGGCGGCTCTGGTCGGCGCTGGTACTCCTGGCAGTTGGACTTCCTCTGTGAAGATGGCGCCAAATTCGGCTTAAGGTAATCCAACTCCAGCTATGTATTAGCTGGAGTTGCGTACCTTAACCCGACCTTCCAGGTCTAGTGTAGACCTGGCCTAAGGGTGTGTGAAGAAGAGGTGTTATTTTGGTCCAATTTCTTGGTAATGGAACTGCAGCCTCCATTAGCTATTCTGCATCTCTAGCTGTTGGACATCAGCTCCCCCACTGGCTCTCACTTGCTTCAGCTGCCACGCAAGCTCTCATACTCACCTTCCTAAAGTCTTTGTTAATGCCACGATGGCCCACATACATTTATCCATCCAGTCAGCACTGATCCTCTGAGGAATTTTGGCCTTATTCACACAGGGATTTCAACTACCAATGTAACTGACTCTGGGGCTCAGGCACCCACCGGGGAAAAAAGGGTGCTCAGCACCCACAGGACTGGATTAATTCTTTGTGAACCCCAGCATCTGGGCTGTGGCACTGCCTTTAACGCTACCCACGCTCGGCCTGGGGGCCTTGCTCCTGCTCGGCCTCTTCCATGGAGGCCTTGTCCACACTTGACCCCGCACCTGTTCCACCTCTTCCCCCACCTGAGGCCCTACCTGATCCTCACACGGGGTGGGGAGTGGAGAGAAGCACCCACCAACAAAAACAAAGATCAGTGCCTGCGGCTACATAGCCATGGCGGCATCATTGGTCTAGACACAATTTACATGTACAGAGTAATTCACATTGGTGCAGTTTGCTCCAGTGGCCGATATCCCTAGATAAGGATTTAAGGCCACTTTTAGGCTAGAGGTAGTCATAGATATGTTCCAGAAGAGCTGTTGTTGGGAGCAGAATTGGAAAGTGCTTCTTTTTAAAAGCACCTTTGCAGTAGCAGGCATTCAGTGAATGCAGCCAGAATTCAAGTAAGTCCCTGTCTGCACCTAGCAGTGTAAACAAACTGGCATTGTCGTCTATCCCGGTTTCCCCAGGATTGTCCCTTTTTGGAAATCTGTGAGGGTGCTTCGTACACGTGGCCAGTTGACCAGTTTTATGGGCACAGGGACCCTGGATGTCCCTGTGTTTTGTGCTTCTGAGATACAAAGTGATCCTGCGTTTAATAAGCCCTGTTTCACTTGCACGCCAGCCTGGTAAAGCCATTTTATTTCAAAAGAAAGGTGCTGACTAAAATGTGAACCATCTTCTTAAAGCCACTGTCATCCCGAACCTGCCTGAGTTAATATCAAATAATGAGTCAGATGTACATTACTCAGTTTTGGCTTCCTTATAAAATAGACTATACCCTAAATGACAATTAAATACAGAAATATCTGCGTTTTTATGATACTTGATGCTTTTATAAACAAGTACAATGGAACTGTGGTATTATAATAGTCATGAGGGTGAACAATGATGCTCAGCCAAGAAGAAGAGTCCCATGCCAGTCTCAAAGGACATATTTAAGAGCTAAATGAGCAGTTTTCAGCTCTCTCTTCGATATCCTGCGAGCAAGTAGACTGTCACACCTCCACAACAACACAGTGTTTCCGTGGTGCTGCTCTGAAAGCATATCTTGTAAAATCTCACTCCGGCTTAATCAGACAAGCAATCAGCTGTTTCAATTGCTGCAGCTCAGCTTCACTTTGCATAATAAAGTGGATGTCTGTCTCCATGTCCACTGCAGAGCACCTGCTTGGTAACATTTCTTTCAGTTTTCAGCTCAGGAGGCAGAGCGGGAGGCTGGCTTGGGACAGTGAAGTTGCTGCTCTCCCAGACACTTCCTGTGTGAGCCTGTGCAAGTCGCTCGGGGTTTCCCTGCAGTGCAAATTAAGGTGCCACTGTATCATGGGTGGGCGTGGTAGTGAAGATGTGGTAGCGTGGACTTCAGTGCAGGCGAGTAGCATGGACATCACCCTGGGTCTCTAGAGACCCTGCCCCAGGGGCTGTGCCACTATGTCTTCACTACTCTCACCCATGGGAGCTAGATGAAAGCCAGCGGGAGCAGGCACGCCCATGCAACAGTTACACTGTTATTTGTAGCATAGACACACCCATAGCTCCCCGCACCTCACATAATAGTAGCTCTTTGCCTCTGGTGGGTGTTGTGAGGTTAGATCCAGTATGGACTATAAGATACTCAGCTGTAATAGTAAAGGGGTCTCATAAGGACCATGGATATTTGGGGTCTGTTCCCTTTTCACTACTGGTGGTGGGGAGGCCTGATTTTTCCCGGTCAGGGCAAAAGTACATCTCCTCCTAAGGCCAAGATAGCCTCTTCAGCAGTTCATGCTGCTTGGCGGGGGGGCGGGGGGGAAATCCTTTCAGATGCTCCGCCTGTGTTTGGGGCAAAAATGTCACAACAGGCTTAGGGAGGGGCTAAAACCTTGGGGATTTTTCCAGGTTAACAGCCATCGGCGCCTAGGCCTGGCTGTAGCTGCACTCATTGAAAACCCTCGTGGAGCCAGGCAAAGCCAAAAGCTGCTATTTTCAGCAGTGCCGCCTGCTCCTCGTGCAAGCTTGGGGAAGCTCTACTGAATGAAAGGGAAGCTTTGCTTGTCTGCGCTAGTGCTTTGCCACTACACCAGTGGCTACTCCCCTATGGCTGTAATTGGCCAAGCCTGCAGTGAGCAAGGGAATAACAATTCTAGCTTCCCTTCCTTTGTACAGGGCAAAGGAGGGGCTGTAAGAATGGCTGGGGAGGGGAGCACTGACATCTGAACGGTGGCTCCTCCCACCACGTTCCTACTCTGTACCACCGGGTCTCCACCCTCCTCGCCGTTACGGACGGTAAAAAGCGGGAAGGCAGAGTGTAAATTCTAGGGAAATGGAAATTGTCCGTCTCTAATTTCAGAAAGGGAAGTTTCCTTTCAGTGCTACTATTGAGACCAGGTGAAGGCCTTTTCCAGCAAGCATCAGGTCTTCTAGCCCTCTGGCTCTGCAGCTGTCCACTTCCGCAGGCCTCTTATGCCCAAGGGGGCCACACGTTGCATAAAACCAGCTCGACAGCTCCTGCCTCTGGAATCCCCAGGGTTCCTTTTAGGGCTGCTCCACACACAAAGGCTTGGTGGAGCCAGGAGCCAAACCAGGTCTGGGCTCCCAAGCAGCGACTGGCTGTCTTGTCTGTTGGGTCTCGGCTTGCGGCAGCTATTGGGAGGGTGGGATGAGCGCTGTCCCTGTGGCTTTGGAGTGCACAGCTAGCAACATACAGAGGTTCCTGCCCAGGCCCAGCCAACCCGCAGATGGAGCAGCAGTTACACTGCCCTGGCTCTGTCCCCCTACCTACTCTTTGTTAATTGTCACTTGGCTCTTGGCCACAGCATGACTCAGGGACTGACGTGCAACTGATTTAACAACACAGCCTTTCTCTGGCCCTCATCTAACCACTCGCAGTCCCTCAAAAGCCCAGGGTGCTGGGAAGAGCCAACATTCAGCCAGCCCCAAAACAGCAGCAAAAGCAGCCAGCAAGCCCTTGACTGCAGAGTGTTCTACAATGCACTGCTGTTCGTAATGTGTATTCCTGCCCCGTTGTTCTTTCTAGCTCCCCACTGCAACGCCGGCAGCTGCCGAAACCTGGCTCTCTCCCCATGTCCCCTTCTTCTCCCCCTGCAAATAAACTGGATTTCAAGAGGGGAAGTTTCACTGTGTCGTTTTAGTAAGTCCCTTTTCATGCTGCTATCTTTGTGTGGGAAGCAAGTATCCACTTCCCTAGTTTTACAGCAACTCACGAGAAGATTCACAACATCCCCTGGGGGAAGAGAAGCCCCATCTCTAATGGGGAGGTCTCCAGTTTCAGCCATACTACCTCTCAGAAAGAATCTACCAGTCTCCCGTCCTTGGCTCTGAAGACCAGGACTATAACCGGATTCAAAAAAGAGCTAGATGGATTCATAGAGGTTAGGTCCATCAATGGCTACTAGCCAGGATGGGCAGGGATGGTGTCCCTAGCCTCTGTTTGTCAGGGGCTGGGAATAGATGACAGGAGAGGGATCACTTGATGCTTCCCTGTTCTGTTCCCTCCCTCTGGGGCACCTGGCACAGGCCACTGTCGGAGGACAGGATAATGGGCTAGATGGACCTTTGTTCTGATGTGGTATGGTCACTCTTATGTTCTTATTTTCTTATGACATCTGTAAATTGGGCTACCCCTTTCATCTCAGTTCACAGCACATCTTCCCTCATTTCTCTACTGTCTGGTCAGGTCCACAGCAGAAAACAACCTTCTACTTTTGCCAGCTGATGGAGTTACCCCTCACGCTCAAAGTGATAGATGGCCATGCTAAAGCTTCAGAATTCATATAATATGGATGAATGGAGAGTATAATTGCATGGGATAGCATTTGGGGTTGTCAGTTTTCTTCTTGAACTAGAAAGTTACCTATAGAAAAATGTTAAAAACATAACCATTGAAAAGTTAAGCTCTTGGAAGTTTAGAAACCCTAAAAATTAACATTAATACCATTTTTAGATATCCAATCACCTTTTTATCCACAGGATTCCTGCTTTGTTCCATGAACACCATGTACAGTGCTCAGGGAAGTACATGCCTTATTTATTCCACTCATGCAAACCATACATTGAATACAACCCCCTTTATTTTCCCTTGGGCTTTTCTGTGGCACTAACCACTTCAGTATCTGTGCTTCTCACGCATCAGTGACTTTATCTTCCATTCATCTCTGCAGGGAAGTTCTATCGGCACTTTACAGATCATGGAATCTTAGAACGGGAAGCCATCAAGTCCCCTGCACACACGGCAGGACCACCCACCATCTAGAATCTCCCCAACAGGTGTGTGCCTGACTTGTTCTTAAAAAATTCCCATGATGGAGATTCCACAACCTCCGTAGGCAATTTATTCCAGTGCTTAGCTACCCAGACACATCTAGGTTGGCTTTTCAACACAGACCCAGCTCCCACTGTCTTCAGTTGCACTGTGAATGCTAAGCACTCCTCAGACCTGGGCCGTAGACATCTCAAATTGGGCAGAAAACGAGGAACACAACAGAGTGGCCACCTGTGAATATTTTTGCTTAAGTGACTCACTCTGTATCACACAAGGAACCCATGGCAGATACAAGAGGCAGAACTGCTTTATGCACAAGCCCAACCTTTCTCTTCCTGTAGTCTGGTCATCTCATTCACTCTTCCTCAGAGTTGTGAAGAAGCTTTTCCGAGAGGGGCTGGTTCCCCCCTCACTGCTTACTGCATGATTTCTTACACTTTTCCCTAAAGCAGAAGGTGGCACTAGCTACTGCTGGCTTTAGGATGCTGGGCTAGATGGATCATTGGTCCAATCTAAAGTGCCAGTTGCTTTGTTTTTCATGCAGTGCACAGTCAACCTGTGGAACTACTTGCCAGAGGATGTTGTGAAGACCAGGACTTTAACAGGGTTCAAAAAAGAGCTAAATAAATTCACGGAGGTTAGGTCCATCAACGGCTGTTAGGGAATGGTGCCCCTAGCTGCTGTCTGGAAATGGACAGGAGCGGGATCACGTGAGGATTACCTGTTGTGTTTACTTCCTCTGGGGCACCTGGCATTGGCCACTGTTGGCAGACAGGATACTGGGCTAGATGGACCTTTGGGCTGACCCAGTACGGCTGTTCCTATGTTCCCTTCTACTACAAATGCAGTGGGAATCCGACAGCCAACAGCCCATTCACCGCACTGCCCAGATTCATTGCGGTGGCGGCTTTTATATAGATCAGGAAGGGTGGCAGAGAATAAGAGCAAATGGAGGGGATGGAAGGACAGCTTTATCCACAATGTCCTCCTTTTCTGCAGCCACTGGCACCAATGCTGAGTCACCCCAGAGGACGAGACACATTAATGGCTGATTGCGACTAATTAAAAACTCCCCAAAATAATTTTTAATAATGTTTTCAATTATAACGTTGCCATGGGTAATAAATAGAGCAGTCGATGGTCTCTCCCAGAGGTATCTTCATTCCTACCTACTTTGTCGGAACTCGATGACTCATTCCACCATTGTGTTATGAAATGATTAGTGCATCATTCCTATAGCCTTGGGGCAAACAAGATTACTCCAACCCCTGCAGCTAACGGGATGGCTGCTATGCTTACGGTCGCTTGCAGAGTGCCTCTAACACATTCTGTCTCGAGGGATGAGGAGATCTGGCTCACACAATGGAGTCTTCCCGTGGCCGTGGCCGCCTGGAAGTAGCATGTGAGGAAGGGAGCTGTGCGCTAGGTGAAAAGCGGGACGGAGATGTACAGGATCCATCACAAAACATTCTCATTGCTAGCCCTTGCAAGCCACCATTCCTCCCCACTAGCAGGACTTCTGAAAATCTGCTCTAACACACTGGGCCCTGTTAGCTGCTTAACCATCATTTCAGACTTTGGTAAGGCATTTGTTACAGGCTCGCATGATCTTCTCATCACTAAACTAGGCAAATATAACTGAAATGGGGCTGCTCTAAGGTGGGTGCATAACTGGCTGGATAACCGTTCTCAGAAAGTAGTTATTAATGGTCCACAATCCTGCTGGAAGGGCATAACAAGTGGGGTTCCGCAGGCGTCTGTTTTGGGACTGGTTCTGTTCAATATCTTCAACGATTTAGATATCGGCATAGAGAGTACGCTTATTAAGTTTGCAGATGATACGAAGCTGGGAGGGGTTGCAACTGCTTTGGGGGATAGAGTCATAATTCAAAATGATCTGGACAAACTGGAGAAATGGTCTGAGGTAAAGTTTAATAAGAACACATGCAAAGTGCTCCACTTAGGAAGGAACAATCAGTTTCACACATACAGAATAGGAAGTGACTCTCTAGGAAGGAGACTGCAGAAAGGGATCTAGGGGTCATAATGGACCACAAGCTAAATATGAGTCAACAGTGTGACGCTGTTGCAAAAAAAAAAACCCAAACATGATTCTGGGCTGCATTAACAGGAGTGTTGTGAGCAAGACAGGAGAAGTCATTCTTCCACTCTACTCTGCGCTGATTAGGCCTCAATTGGAGTATTGTGTCCAGTTCTGGGCACCCCATTTCAGGAAAGATGTGGAGAAATTGGAGAAGGTCCAGAGAAGAGCAACAAGAATGATTAAAGGTCTACAGTACATGAGCTATGAAGGAAGACTGAAAGAATTGGGCTTGTTTAATTTAGAAAAGAGAAGACTAGGAGAGGACATGATAGCAGTTTTCAAGTTCCTAAAAGGGTGTTACAAGGAGGAGGGACAAAAATTGTTCTCCTTGACCTCTGATGACAGGACAACAAGCAATGGGCTTAAATTGCAGTAAGGGAAGTTTGGGTTGAACATTAGGAAAAACTTACTGTCACGGTGGTTAAACGTGGAATAAATTGCCTAGCGAGATTGTGGAATCTCCATCCCTGGAGATATTTAAGAGCAGGTTGGACAGACATCTATCAGGGATGATCTAGATGGTACTGGGTCCTGCCATGAGGGCAGGGGACTGGATTCGATGACCCCTCGAGGTCCCTTCCAGTTCTAGTATACTATGATTAAAGAAAGGCAAATCTGTTTGTGCACTGTATTGGTTTGCATGTTTTGAGGGGCATTGACAACATTTCTGGAGACTTTTGCTTCTAAATCCTTGACACATTCAGCTGGAAATAGAGTTTGGGTATGATCCACAGCAGAGAAGGCCACTGATTTCTTTGTTTCCAAGTTCTGCCACGGAGCCAACCCTCTCCCTTTGAAGTAGGCCTTGGGTCAAATGTAGATCACAAGCTAAGTGGCTGCATAGCAGGCTATCAAGGGCCACATAGGTTCCAGCCATGGGGGCTATCCTCTGGCCCACCCCTGCAGCTGGAAGAGATGCTTTCCCCCAACCCCGGGCTGCTGTGGACAGAGGGGGATTGGGTGGAGACCTCTCCCCATCACAGCCCTGGGGCAAACCTCTCATCCCAAGCCCCACCTCCGAGCCCACGGCCAATCTGCACCCCAACCCCCTGCCCCAGCCCCGAGCTTCCTCCCACAATCCACACCCTTCGGCCCCACCTCCGCATTGGTACACAGCACAGAATTCATTCCACGCATGGATGGAAGAATTTGAGCGAGAACACTGACCACAAGCCTCGACAATAGAGTCTCAGCCTCCCCTACTTCCTAAGCAATGGAGGTATGCATGGTGCACGAAGGTCTCGACATGCAAAGTTGCATCTCCTTCCAAGCAATAGCCTGGCGAGGATGGAGCAGTGCATGCTGGGATATGTAGGTGGCATCATATAAAAGGTGGAAGTGGCTACAGTCTGGGGCAACTGTATGTAAATTAGATGCTTTCCCTGAGCTCCTCGCAAGTGGCTGACATAACCCTCTGAACAGGGCACTGCCGTTAGGCTGGCAGTGACATGCGCACTAAATTACTTTATTATGATATGTTGCGCTACAAGTGACCTGCGTGTGGTTTAGCAGGGAAACCAAAACCCACACGGTTCCTGTCTCTCCCTTCATGAGCCCAATAGGAAGAGAGGCTCCAAGCTTTATTTCTTTTTTAAAACCTGATGGGCTTCTTTAAAGCCAGGCTCGTGATTTGGAAGGCAGGGAGGCCCGAATTCATGGGGTTTTTTTGAAGCCTTGGTTTGAGGATACTGCTGCAAGAGCATAGGAATCACCATATTAAATCAGAGCAGTGATCTGCCGGCTCTGGTATTCTACGCGGGATAGCAGCCCGTACGGATACTGTAGCGCATCGGCTTTCAAACTGTGGGATGCATCCCTTGGTGTGGTGTGATGGCTCTAGGGGGCACAAGATAGGGTGCTGGGCTGTGGCTACCTGGATTTCCCGGCCAGGGCAGGCCAACGGTGGGTAAAGCAGACAAGGATTGGGGATTGGCAGGGGAAGCACAGCCTTGCCTTGGCAGCAACTTAATGCTCTTGCTAGGTGAGCCTAGGGGATCTGGTCCCTGCTTCAGAAACTCCTGCTTTCATGGTGGCAGAATTTACAGTGACCACCTGCAAAGACTCTGGAAAGCTAGCTCAGTCCACTCCTCCCTCACTGCGCCATCAGCAGGAGCAAGATTGCGCCTTGATGGCCTTTGGGTTGTCTGAGGAGAGTGCTCTTCTCTCCAGCCCACGGACACCTCCAGAGTGAGAGGCCACAGGGCGAAAGTGCCCCAGTGTGAATCTGGACAGCTAATCGGGCGTTGTTCTGAGCCCAAACCCAGCTGTGTGGTCAGTATAACCTGTTCCCGTTTGAACAAGTACAATGTGTTTGTGCCTGAATACGGAAGCTCGCTCTTGGCCAAGGAGGCAGCACAAACCATGCTCAGTGGGGGGCGGTTATTGACGCTAAAATCTCGTTCGCAAACAAAAAGCTAGTTAAGAGAGGCTCTGGCTGACAGGGTGTTTCCATGGAATCCAAACACCACTCGGAAAACAATGCCACTCTTTCAAAAGTGTAAATATTAGAAAATCTGGCGACAAACAGCTACGAGATCTGACCATTCTCGTTATTATGTATTAATTAATGTAACAGTAGAGGCCTTACTGGGCCAGGTGCTGTACAGATACATAGGAAGAGGCTGTTCTTCCCCCAAGAGCTTATGGTGCAGATAGACAAAGGGAGGGAAGGGAAATAGAAATTCAAGCTGGTGAAGTAAGTCTCAAAAATTCACACAAGTTGGGGCAGCACAAAGGATGAAATCTGAGTCGCCTAAATCCCAGGCCAGTGCCCTATCACTAAATAGGCCAAACACCAGAGCAATAAATACCTAGCACTTTTTCCACCGATAGATTTTAAAGCAAGGTCAGTATCATTGGCATTATTTCAGGGATGGGGAAACTGAGGCACAGGCCGCAAAATGACTTGCCCAAGATCACCCAGCAAACTAGCAGAAGAACCAAGGATACTCGGAGATTATTGGGAACAGATTCCGGCGGTCGGAGAAAGACATTTGTAATCTAGTCATTTAGTTTGACCTTCCGAATACATTTCCAGATGCCCATATACATTAGAAATAAACATTTTTTTCCCCATCCAATTGCCATCGGATGATGGAGGAAGAATTTAAAAGAAGGTAAAGATAAACATAAAACAGACTGAAGGACTAGAGATGGATTCTAAGCATACAGCTCAAACTTCCACAACAGAGAATCTTTCCTCTAATCAGGGAGATTTCGCCAGGCCCCAAGGGGAGCTGGCTGTGGGACTTCTAGAAGGGGGAAGGGCTGGGGCTAGCCTTCCCCAGCCAGCCCTAAGCACCCTGGATAATGGTCCCTTTTACTCTCCTCCCCCTCCCCCCCATCAGCGGCCCTGCCTCTAAACTCCCTTAATGGTCAGCTTCACCAGACAAGTTTTTGCAAGCATAGCTACATAGCTATATCTGTCAGGGACATGAAGACGTGATCCCAGACAACATAGCTGTGCCAGCAAAAAAAACCCTAGTGTAGGTTCTGTTACACCAGCAAAACTCACCACTCTTTCCAGTAGGACTTACTGCACTTCCACCAACAGTTTATTTCAGCCCCCTCAAGAGAAGTTGAATCAGGTTAAAGCACAGTTTTGCTGGCATAGCTACGACACTAGGACGACTTTACTGGCAGTGGCAAAGCATTCCTAGTGCACACCTGGCCTGTAGAGGGTTCGATTCTGCATGTGAGCACCCAAAATGCCTTTTTAAGAGGGATTTGGATGCTCAAGAAATACAGAACTGGGCCCCAAATCCCATGTAAAACAGTTTCATCTGAACATTGCAATGCTGTTGAATAACACAGTGAGAAAATTCAGGCATCATTGCTAATCAGAACACTCTGCAGAGCGCTTTGAGATCCTGTGATGGAAAAAGCGACAAGAATTAAGAATTAAGTCTGAGATCTAATTTGTTCAGGAGTAGATACAAAGTCCTTCAAACACAGGTGGGTGTTAGGTGGGACTGAAATGCCAACCGTTCCCTGCTACTTTGAGGCCAAGCATATGAAAGTTAAGCAGCTTTTCCTATAAAATCTGCAGGTAGTTTGTGTCTGTGCCCTGCGTCTTCTGTTACATTTGGCTGTTGCCAGTTCAAGTAGGACTTTCTGTGGTCTGAAATCCTTGCTAACTAGTGGCCTCTAGTGGCACTACCTTCCTTTTGGGCAGCTTGGATTCCCATGGACCGGTAGGAAAAAAATACATGTTTTGTACCTGATTTTAAAACAAATGCCCCCTCTGCCCTATCTTTTACATTAAGGAGATATTTAATTAATTTAATTTAATAATTAAGAGGATTAAGAAATCCCCCAGGATTTCTTTCCAATGAACTGTCACATAAGAACATAAGAACATAAGAATGGCCATACTGGGTCAGACCAAAGGTCCATCGAGCCCAGCATCCCATCTGCCGACGGTGGCCAATGCCAGGTGCCCCAGAGAAGGAGAACAGAAGACAATGATCAAGTGATTTATCTCCTGCCATCCATCTCCTGCCCTTGTTATGAAGGCTAGGGCACCATACTTTATCCCTGGCTAATAGCCATTTATGGACCTAACCTGCAAAAATTTATCAAGCTCTTTTTTAAACCCTAATAGAGTCCTGGCCTTCACAGCCTCCTCGGGCAAGGAGTTCCACAGGTTGACTGTGCGCTGTGTGAAGAAAAATTTCCTTTTATTAGTTTTGAACCTACTACCCATCAATTTCATTTGGTGTCCCCTAGTTCTTGTATTATGGGAAAAGGTAAATAATTTTTCTATAATCACTTTCTCCACACCATTCATGATTTTATATACCTCTATCATATCGCCCCTCAATCGCCTTTTTTCCAAACTGAAAAGTCCCAGTCTCTCTAGCCTCTCCCCATATGGGACCCTTTCCAAGCCCCTAATCATCTTAGTCGCCCTTTTCTGAACCTTTTCTAATGCCAATATATCTTTTTTGAGGTGAGGAGACCACATCTGCACGCAGTACTCGAGATGTGGGCGTACCATAGTTTTATATAGGGGAAGTATGATATCTTTTGTCTTATTATCTATCCCTTTTTTAATAATTCCTAACATCCTATTTGCCTTACTAACTGCCGCTGCACACTCCGTGGATGTCTTCATAGAACTATCCACTATAACTCCAAGATGTGCCTTTTAGGCTACCTGGCCTGTTGAGATGCATTTCATATCTACTTCAGTAAAATTTAACAGCATTCTACATAGTGGGTTTAAAAAACCAAAACCAAACACAGCTGGAAATTCTTCTCAAAGGATGATTCTTATTATCATCTGAGATTTTCAAGCCCCTGCTCTGAAACATGCCAAATTGCTGCACATAATGAAGACTCCACACCTTGTCCAGCTTGGATTCCTATTTACACTGTGTGGATATTTCAGTTTTTATGAGCCTTTCTTTAATGTTTGAAAGTCCTTCCCCTACCTGCTTTTTGGGTTTCAGATGAGACAAGAAAAAAAATGCCAATGTACTAGAAAGAGAAGCCGTGTAAAATATCTGGCCCAGTCAGAATCAGGAAGCACCTGGAACATAGGAATTGCCAGACTGGATCATCCAATCCAATTTTGTCTGGAACTAGCCTCTGTTAGACATCTCAGAGGATGTGCAAGAACCCCAAAATAGGCAGCTGTGTTATAAACTGGTCCCACTAAGGTGTTATTTTATGGCATACGGAATGGTTTAAAACTTGAAGGATCTCATCCAAAGCTTTGTTTGCATTAACCGTTATAACACTGGAGATTCTTGTTATATTCTGTTCCTCTGCAAATCTAAATTCTAGACCTCAGTCACATCATGTGGCAGTGAGTTCCAGTGTCTAATGACATATCAAGTAAGGTTGCCAGATGTCTGGTTTTGAACCAGACAGTCCACTATTTGAGCTTTCTGCTCAGGAAACAAATTGAGAAAATACAAATGAGAAAATAGAAATGTCCGGTATTTTCTACATAAGATGTAATGTAGATTGTGATGCAATGTCAAGCGTGTCCTGTATTTTTGTTGAAACCATCTGGCAACCCTAACATCAAGCGGAAAAAAAAATTCCTTCTATTGGTTTTAAATTTCCTGCCTTCAGTTGTCACTGAATATCCCCTTCTTATTGCATTATGAGACAGAGAGAAGAAAGGACTCCCACTTTACCTTTCCTCTCACATTCATTCTTGCAAGATTTCTTGAACAAATGCTGGGCAAGCATCCATATTTTATGGTGCTACATCAGGCCCCTCCCGGGGATGAGAGTGAGTTTCAGAAAGCAATATGTTCTTATAGCATCATAGTCAACATTTAGTTTTGGATCCAAATCTGGATTTCAGGTCCCCCTGCCACTGTAGTAGGAGAGCTATCAGATTTGCATCAGCCCAGACCGGAGATAAAAACTAACTGTGAAATTCAAATACAAAACTCCGCCATCGTTTGGTTCAGGCCTATCACTAGTCAACACTAACTTGGAAAATAATAGGGAAGTTTGGGGATTCCAGTGCTCCTACCGTATAACCCATAACTAGAGCCAGGATTACAGGAGGCCTTCCTGCCCCACATGATGTGTTATACAGGCTTGCCTCAGTTTACTCTCCCCAGAATTAAGCTTTCAGTTTCCTAGCACCTTTCCCTCAGAAAAAAACAAAAACAAACCTCCTTTCATTGTTCTCTCAACTCAAATCATCTGATACTAGATTGGGGTGTATCTGCACTAGCCTCCTGGAATGTATTGATGTAAATAGTGCTTAGTATTTCTTAGGAGTGCCTGTGTTTTAGCAACACTAGCAGCAGCTTTGCCAAGTTCATGTACCAGATAGTGAACGTGTAGGCCTCTGCCCTAGTGCCTGGCTTGACTTTGGTTCACAGCAGGCTCCAGGCTCTCTGCCACTCTCTGCTAAAGGACTTCTCTCCCTGTTGCTGCTGGCCCCATCAAGTTCCTGTTAGCGTGGGTGGGTGGCATCTTTAAGTCCAGAAACTGATGAGAGCTGTGGAAGTGCCACAGAGGCACCCCCCATTTGGGCTCCCAGTTCCACTTGAAGGTGTCATGCCTTTGTTGCCTCAAGCCACAAAACAGGAGTGATGCCTTTTCTACACAGGAGGGGTCAAAAATCAGCTCTCAGGGCCCCTCGCGCCGAAACCGTAGTTGTGTCCGTTCAGTTATGTCGCTACCAAACCAAGTGTAGATGTACTCGTTTCAGGGGGGAAAACAACAAAAAGGGGCTAATTTCATTAGCTAAGCTGGTCAAAGTTTTGACATCAGTCACTTTTATTCAGAAAGAAGAGTGGTCACACAATGATTTGAGCCAAAATAACCCCACTGACTTCTAGAAAATAGGTTTTGTTCTATTGGTACAAGCTGATGTATCATTCAATCTCTGACTGACATTGGTGTAATTTCTCAGCACCCACACTGGCATTATTACTCTGCATTTCTTTGGCTAAAACAGAGATCCAGAGAATCAGGCCCCCCCAAAATCCCAAAATTGTTTCTTAAAGGTTGAGATTTTAATTAATTTTTCTCCAGCTTTTAGGGCTCGCGGGGTTTCAAAGTTTTCTCCGTGGCTGCAAGATGATCCCGTTATTACATGATTCCCAGAGATGGGGCTTGAAGGCAAAGACACCAAATATCGTGAGACTCATGCTAAAATTACAAGAGTTGTTCACACTGACAGCGGCTGGCTTACCTCAGCTGCCGTCCCTTGCTGTCTCTTCTCATTCTCGAGGCAGGATATGCCATTACATTAATGTGCAGTGGTTTCCTCACAATTGCTAGATGGGGTTCCTGAGAGAGACAAGAGCCGCCTTTCTCTAGGAACAAGCAGGCTCCAGTTGCCTGGAAACTATTCATTCCTTTAATTAAAAAGGAAGCAAGAAAAGCCAAGTTTCAGAGTCTGCCTCCACCTCCCTTGCCACCCGCTCTGGTTCGTTGCAAGGAGAATGGATTTGCTACTCGTAGCCACATAGCAAGCAGAAAACGCACCCCGACAAATCGGAATCGCTCTGGACATCAGCCACATCAAAGTCGCCTGAGCTCCCATCCTGGCACAAGGCCACAAAACAGAGCGTTGATGCACAGCTGAGAACGGACACCTCATTTCACCCGTTCCTGGCCCACCCACAGGTGGTAAGAATACCGGTGATCTCAAGTCGGGGAGTGGACCAAGGGGGCCTGTTCCAGCATTTCTGGAGCTGAGAGTGCAAGGCCCTTCCCCCTCCTCCACCTTGCAGTGAGTACAGCTCAGTTGGTCCAACGCTCAGGCCCTGAGATTATTAGGAATATTAATGCCCTGAATGCCCAGGCCTGCTACCCTCAACGAGTGTGTCTATGCAGTGTCTGCAGCACAACACACCCCATTCTCCAAGCACTGACCTGGCAGAGCACAGTGGGAGCAAGGAATCCAGGGGCGGATGCAAAGTTTACCGGTCGTAGCAGACAGAAAAGACTAGGAACCTGTAGAAAGGAGGGGAATGGGCAGAAGAGCTCTCCTCACCATTTCACTGGAGCATGCACGGCCCCGCCCGAGGGAAGAGAGGCTGGCTCCACACGACTCATAACTCACCTTGATTACAGGTTTTATGGCTCTGCGTTCTTAAAGGCAAATCAACTCGCTGCGGGAGCAGTGGACCTTAAACTTTACCAATCACCATTGTATCTGTGTGCTGATCTTTGGGAGCAGCTAATATGCTGGTGAAAGTACCTGGCCCGCCGTGGGGTGTTTCAAGAAGTGCCCTTTTTACTTTCTAGTTTGCCTGGATTTCACGTGAATACCTGGACAACCCTGCCGTGACCGCTGCTTCCCAGCCAGCATTGTTTCAGACTTTCAATGGACCGAAGCCTCTCCTCCCTGCCCCCTCCTAGAAGAAAAGCGATGTTGAAAAAGGTGAGCTCTTCCTCTGTCGGTCAGAGAAAAGGCTGGGGGTGCGGCCCGGGGAAACTAAGGCTGAGAACATGAGGAGGCTGGCACATCGGTAATGTTCAAAGCCATTTCAAAGCACCTTTGGGTACGTTAGCAACATGGACGCTGTAGTCCAAGGTTTGCGTGTGACCAGCCGCCATTGCGTCGGACAGACGACAGTGCATCTTTGTTTCGATCCAGGGGAAACTTCTTTAGGGTTATGTATTGCCTGTCGTGAATTGAGTGCACCGAGGAGAGCCAGCCCCAGTCTCGAAGACCCTTTGGGTTGAAAGAGAGGCAAGAACGCTGTTGCACCCCAAAGCGCCGCTTGAGCAGGAGCTGGGTTTACCACAGCGAGGGGTATCAGTGGAGCTTGCCCCACCCAGCAGGGCTTGAGAGAAGGACGGGGAAGGTTTTATCAGAACGCAGGGATCCGCCACAGATAAGACCCAGCCATCGAGAGTCCCAGGAGAATCCTGCAGTCCAGCGAGACTATTTGTAGGACTCATTTGCGTTCGAGAATTTTTTTCTTTCAAGAACAAGGGCCCAGTCCTGCTCTCCATCGCTTGGGGGAGAATGGATCAGGCCTTACAATGGTACAGTCCAAGAACACCTTTAGGCCTTGAAATGCCCCCTTCCCGTTTCGACCCTCCAAACCCAGGCTGATCTGCAGTTCAAAGTAAGCCTTAGCAATGACCATTTGTGTGCACTCAGCTGCCAGCACTTCCTGTAAGATGTCTGTCCTGGTGCTTTGAGGAAGATTTACAAAGGCATTGAGAGCAGGACGGGGCCCTTATTCTCAAAAAAAAATCTTGAACCTAAATGAGTGACTTGAGTGCAGAATTATCTTAGGACTACTGCTGTCTGGGTCTTATCTCTGGTGGATCCCTGTGGTGGATCCTTGCCTGGTTTTTGAAAGTCAATGAGAGTGGGGCACTTGTCTGCCATCGGTTCATTTGAAACTCCCGAGCAACCCTACAGATGTCCTAAGCCATCCCAGCTAAAGTGTTCAAAAATAGGTACCTAAAATTAGCCTCCTAGGCCTGCACTGAGGCATCTAAATCCAGGGGCCAGGATTCTTACCCTGCGGAGCAACCGTGGAAGCAGCTGGGTACTTTCAAAAACCGGGCAGGTGCCTACAAGATGGATTTTCAGAGTTTAACTTTAGGCTCCTATTTTTGAAGTCTCGGCCAAATGGGTGTTGAAATGAAATGGCATCTTAACAGAAACAAGAGCCCATTTTTACTGGTGTATTTAGCTGTAGTGACCCATTTCGTTTAGCTGATTTGCATATTCTGGCAGAACATAAGAATGGCCATACAGGGTCCTTCTAGCCCAGTGTCCTGCCTCTGACAGTGGCCAATGTCAGAAGCATCAAAGTGAATGAACAGACCAGGGCAATTTTGGGTAATCGGCCCCTGTCATCCGGTGCCACAGCCAGCGGTTTAGGAACACCTAGAGCACGGGGTTGCAACCCTGACCGTCTTGGATGACAGTCATTGTTGGGGCCAGCCTCCATGAACTCATCGCATTCATACACCAGTTATGCTCTTTGGCCTTCACAATGTCCTAGGGCAATGAGTTCCACAGGTTGACAGTGTGTTGCGTGTGAGTTAGACAAGGCACATTACTGCATAGTTAAGCCATCTATGCTGCCAGATGTATTGCAGCTTGAGAGTTTGTGAGAGTGAGGGAGAGAAATTGTATCAGCTTTAGCAGGATGTGGTTTTGATTTCAGTTACACATACTGGGGGCGGGATCCCCCACTGCCAAAAATAAATGGAGCTGCACTAAGGCAACACCAGTTTACAACAGCTGAGGATCTAACCCTGCTGTTCTTAATCCAGTAGGCTGGGAGAAAGGGGCTGATTTAGACAAAAAGTCCAGGTATTGATGCAAGTAGAACACACCTGCCACTGCAGTTATACTTACGGGCCCTGATCCTGCAAACACTTACAGACCTGGTTTTGTGAGACACAGCCCACTAATTAAATGTTCATGTCATCAAATATATAATCAAGCATCTCCTCACTCATTTGGATGGCTGCTTTACTTCCCCAGTACCTTCATTTGGTTTATTTATCTTTAAGCTGTCTGATTTTCAGGGCCTGTTTCTATGTGCATGGCCTCAAAGCAGGAGTTTATAAGAGCTCCTTGCTATTGTCAAGGGAAGATTTTGTTTTTGCGGGGGGGGGGAGGAGGGGATACTTCCCCAAATTCTTATCTAAACAGGATCTACAGTAGTGTCTCAGAGTTACAAACACCAGAGTTACGAATTGGCCTATCAACCACACACCTCATTTGGAACCGGAAGTATGCAGTCAGGAAGCGGCAGAGACAAAAAACCAAGCCAAATCAGAAACAACCCAAATACAGTACAGCGCTGTGTTGAACGTAAACCACTAACAAAAAAAACCCAAAAAAAACCAAGCAGCATTTTTCTGCTGCATGGTTAAGTTTCAAAACTGCATTAAGTCAATATTCAATTGTAAACTTTAGAAAGGACAACCATAACGTTTTGTTCAGAGTTACAGCCAACCTCCATTCCTGAGATTTACTACTGAACTTCAATTTTTATGCGTATAAAAGAGGACTCGCATGCTAGGTTAACCTTTGTTTCTTTGTTATTGAAAATCCTAGTTTAGCATTTAGTGCGTTCCTTCCCCAGCATGCTTTACTGAAGTCCTGTTGGAAACAGCATTACCTTGAAGTGCACTAGCAGGGTCTACCCAGATCAATTAATGCACACTTTAGAAATCACCCCCCACACCCCCGCGCTTGCATTATTGCTCCATGTAGATAAGTCTTTAGAATCACAGAACACTAGAACTGGAAGGGACCTCGAGAGGTCATCGAGTCCAGTCCCCTGCCCTTACGGCAGGACCGAGTAGTGTCTAGACCATGCCTGACAGATGTCTGCCTAACCTGCTCATAAATATCTCCCGAGATGGAGATTGCACAACCTCCCTGGGCAATTTATTCCAGTGCTTACCCACCCTGACAGTTAGGAACTTTTCCCTAATGTACCTGCTACAGTCCTCTCTACAAGCCCAGTACTGCCCCCGTATGGTAGCAATAGCCTTAGAGTTAGACTCCCAGTATGGTTCTTTTAAGCACATCAAGCTTGATCCAGCTTATTGAGTGGGACAGGTTTGGAGGAAGAATTAAACTGGAGCCATGCCTCCCACTACACTGTGTGGGAAATCGAGGCACGGGGCCTCGTGTACCCAGCAAATCAACTGAGTGCCCCAGAGCTCACTGCCTTCTGAATAGGGTTTTTTTTTCCTTGCAGAATATGGGCTTGAGAAGAATACCACAGCAGGAGGCAGGGCCTTCCATGGAGCAAACCTATGTCTACAAGGTGGTTCTGCTGGGGACCACGGCCGTGGGAAAGTCAAGCCTAGCCTTCCGCTATGTGAAAAATGATTTCCGGGAATCCATGCCCACGGTGGGATGTGAGTGAGTAGCAGCAGTAAAAGACATAAAGGGCCGGGCCGGTATTTCCCTTCAGTGTAGCTATGTCCGTGTAAAGTCTGGCTCTGCTTAAGCCACCGGGCCTAGCAGAAACGCGGCAGGTTGGCTTTGGGGCTGCATTCGGAACTCAGTCCTGGCAGCTCTGGGTTAGCCGTGGCCCCCTAGTGGAATGTGAGGGAACAGAACCCCACCGCTGGCACCAGTGACTGTGGTTGGTTTGGTTCCTGTCTCAGGCTGGTTCACTGTGAGATAAGCAAGAGTCCAGGCAAGCTGTGCAGCTGATGTGCCCATTTTAAAAGCTGGGCCTTTCCTGTTGCTGCTCTTTCTAGCTGGATCTTTGGGCACCTCAGAAACACTTCTGAAGAAATTAAACCAGAGCATCTATCTCTTCACTGTGGTAAAGAGCTCTTTGAGTTCACAGGACCTGCTGCACAGCTGTATCCGCTGCAGTGTTAGAGCTCCATCTAGCGGTGTATTTCAAGTCTTGCCACATTTAAATAGGGCTCCGCAAGGATGTTGTTATTACAAAGCATGGGGCTTGGGTGGCATTTGACCAGAATCTGCAGTGCTGACTAGCCCAAGAGAGACTTTACCATTTACCAGTTCTAGAGACTTTTCCCTTTGCATCCTCTCCCCTCTTTCTCATGCTCTCCTCCCTGCTCCCACAGAAACACTACAGGTTGGACCTCCCTGGTCCGGCACCCTCGGGAGCTGGTGGATCCCGGACAAGGGAGTTTGCTGGACTGGGGAGGTGAGGGCTCTCCCAGGAACGCTACCTCCCAGCTGGTTCTCCTCCTGGCTGTCACCCTGCTCCTGGTCCCCCGTGGCAGCCAGCCTGGCTGTGCAGGGGCTGCAGGGCTGGCCTGGCTGCGCTCCAACCCTGGAGCTGGCTGGACTCTGCTGCTGGCTCCTTGCCAGACTCCTAGCCGACAGGGGCGCTCTGGTCCAGCAGCATCTGTGGTCCTGCAGACCAGCGAGCCCCGGACCAGAGAGGCTCCACCTGTACCACTGCACAGCATTACCCATGGATTTATGCCAGTACCATTCATAGCACTCACTGCAGAGATGCCACCAAATTCTTACTCTCACTGCAGAATGGTGGCACAAGTGCACCCTTGCATCCTCGGAAGTAGGGACGTGAAAGTGTAACCGTGTACACGGTTAACCAATGAGCCTGGGCTCACTGGTTAACCTTCATGGTTATACGCAGGCAGGAGCGGCTCGAGGCGGGCTGCCGGCAGCTGGCGCCCTAGGCGGAATGCGCGATCGGCGCCCCCACCTCCATAGCCCTCAATGGCATGACGTCGTCATTGGGCGCCCCGTTGAACGCAGCGCCCTAGGCGACTGCCGAGGTTGCCTGCATCCACGGGCCGCCCCTGTACGCAGGCTGCCTGCACGCACCGGCTCCTGGGAGCGGCCTGCCCTCCCGAGCTGCTGCCTCTGTATCGGAGGAAGCATCACGGTGGTGGAGGGGAAGAGGGCAGGTGGGAGCTAGCTAGTGCAGGGGGCTAGCATGCGCTGGTTCCCAGCGAGCTGCCGGCCCCCCACCCTTTCTGTGAAATTTTCAGCAGTTACACATTTAGTTAGTTAAAACGCATTTTAACAGCTTACTAAGAAGTATGTGTCGTATTGGCCTAACCCCATTCAGACTGGACTCTAAGTACGTCTAGACTGCAGTCTTCTTTTGGAAGAAGCTTTTCCAGAAGAGATCTTCCCCAAAAACTTCTTCCGAAAGAGCGCGTCCACACTGCCAAAGTGCATTGAAAAAGCAATCTGCTTTTTGAAAAGATAGCATCCACACTGAATGAACACTATCTCGCAGGTAAGCTGTGATTACTATGCACGGAGTGGTCACCAGGGCACCTGTGCTTTTTCCTCTTTCTTCTTCTTTTGAAAGAACTCCCTCTTCCGCATCCACACAGGAGCTCTTTCAGAAAAGGTGTTCTTCCTCGTAGAATGAGGTTTACCAATGTCGGAAAAACCCCTCTGGTCTTTTGATTTTCTTTCGAAAGAACACAATAGCAGTGTGGACATCATTGGAGTTTTTTTCAGAAAAACAGCCGTTTTTCAAAAAAAACCCTGCAGTCTAGATGCACCCTAAGATATTACCTCACTTGCTCTAGTGAAACCACCCTGAACCCACATTGGTTGTTTTTAAAAAACAAACGGCAACTTCTGAAAAAATATTATGATTTCATTGTTTTTTGGTTTTAACGCATTCTCTAAAAGTCCAATAAACCCTTTCCAAATGAATTTGGACAGCCGTCGTCCACACAGGTTATCTGCGATCGGGGTCGGCAACCTTTTCAAAGCAGAGAGCCAGACTACATCACAATTCAGAACAAGTGGTCGACAAAGAGCCCATATAAGAACGCCCCTTTACGTGACTGAAAACATACAACTTAATACTACGAATAATTGACATGATGATTAACAATAGCATCAACGAACCATTGTACTCACAGATTTTATTTCATGGGATGTCTGCTGCTGCATCTTTTTGCACATTTCTTTGACGTTTACATCGTAACTGGACAAATTCACGTGCATGTACACATTCAAGCTACATGAGTCATTACACGTTTTTTAAATTTTGATTTAACTTTTCATTTTAATTTAAAAATGGTGTGTATTTTGGGAATGACGAAAGAGCCAGATTTGGTTCCATACTGAGCCACATTCGGCTTGAGTGCCATAGGTTGCAGACGTGTGCCCTAGATAAAGGTTAACATCTAATAACCGAGCATGCACCGGCCTTCTCAATGAGCTGCCCCTCTCGGTTGCTTTCAGGTTCTTTCTTCACCCAGCTGGTCTGCTTAGAGACCACCACGATGAAGCTCGAGATTTGGGACACTGCCGGCCAGGAGAAGTACCAGAGCGTTTGCCATCTTTATTACAGGGGGGCGAATGCTGCCCTTCTCGTGTACGACATTTCCCGAAAGGTAAGACATGCCAGAGTGTGCGCTGCCGCCTCTCCTGCTGAAGCGTTCACCTGTAACTTTCTAAAATGGGGGGACAGATAGCTCAGTGGTTTGAGCACTCAGGGTTGTGAGTTCAGCCCTTGAGGGGGCTGTTTAGGGATCTGGGGTAGATCTGTCAGGGCTGGTGCTTGGCCCTGCTGTGAGGGCAGGGGACTGGACTTGATGGCCCCTTGAGGTCCCCTCCAGTTCTCATGTTTGATGAAAATATGTGGACTGGCTCTTGCTGCGGAGATGCTGCAGAAGTTCTGGTGCAGGGCAGCTTCCCAGAGCATGGCCAAACACTTCGGCCAAGACAACTTTGTCCTGCACACGTGCCACGTGTGTATACACAGGCAGGCTCACCCTTCGTCTGCCGCGTGAAGACACGCTGGGGCTGGCGCAGACGTTTCACTGACAGTGGACAACAGGAGCAGCTGCCATCACCCAATGAGGAGACGGTAGGGAATCCGAGAGGCCTACGCTTACCTCCCCATACAATGCGGCGTGGGGCGGCACACTGAGTAACGCTGGCCGTGAAGAACAGGCCCCAGTCTGAATGGCTGCCTCTCTCCCTGCCCCAAGGTCTCTCTATCTAGACGCACCTCCCACCTCACCTTAGCCGCCACACCACTGACAGAGGAACGTCCCTAAGTGCTATTTGTCCCTCTGGCTTCACTCCCAGACTCCCAGTCATGGTAGTGACACAGTGAGGAGCCCAGAGGCTGCTGTAGAGTTTCACAGGAACAGAACTTCATGGAAGAGGTGGACCAAGTTTTTGGCCTGTCACGAAAAGAACCAAATCACCTCAGCCCATCATCTGTGCACTGGGTCTGTGACCCTCTTGGGAGCAGTGGCTATTGGAGGAGAAGTTCTCCTCCTTCGCGGCTGTGGGGAAGGAAGGACCTTCAGAGCTGTCACCTGTGACAGCCACATCACACATTGGTTTCTACCAGGGTTAGCG
Organism: Pelochelys cantorii; assembly: GCA_032595735.1. Taxonomy (NCBI): domain Eukaryota; kingdom Metazoa; phylum Chordata; order Testudines; family Trionychidae; genus Pelochelys; species Pelochelys cantorii. The sequence goes on from CM064332.1 coordinate 72,463,244, forward strand.
CAGCGTTGGCAAGCTCCTTCGGGCCAGGCAGCTGTGAGTTTATTGTCTGTCTGTCTCTCACCTTTCCAGGCAACTTTTGCAAGAGCAAAGCTGTGGCTGAGGGAATTGGAGAGGGAATTTCTTCACGACGAGATCGTGATAGTTTTAGTCGGCAATAAGACGGACCTTGCTGCTCAGCGGGAAGTCCCTTTAGAGGTAAGCGGCGTCAATGCCAAGTGCTGAGACTTTACTCTGGCTGCAGATCAATGTTCCCTCTATTTTTTTCTCCATCCGTGTGCAGAATAAATGTTATGTGCACCGAGGCATGTGTGGATGTGCACCACCAAGAGAAACACAGGCTGCCAGCTGTGGGTGCCCTGCTAATCAGTATACTGTAGCAGTGGTCCCCAGCGTGGTGCCCATGGGTGCCATGGTGCCCGCCGGGGCATTTCTGTGCGCCCACCAAGTGATCAGGGCCGGCCCAAGCCATTCTTGCGCTCCAGGCCCCAGATGCGTGGCACATGCGTGGCCCCGCCCCCGGACACGCGATGCATGCATGGCCCCGCCCCCGGGCGCCTGGCAGGCCCAAAAGGTTGGGGACCACTGTGTAGTGTATGATGCAGTTATGCACCTGCTTTGATTCTGCCGTTTTAATGAGTTAACTCCTTTCTCCTCACCCCCGACTTTGGACAAGATCTCGCTCTGAATAGGTTGGGTACAAACCAAGTGGTCTGCCAGAATTCTGCCTCAACTCCCCGCAAGCCAGTGTATTTTAACCTTGTATCCATGGGTGGTTCCCACCACCCGGCTGGCAGACGGGCTTCCAGTCAGAGAGCTGGTGTGGGGCTGGCAGTGGCGCAATACAGAAAACAAGCGTGGCCTAAACCGTTTGTGCTGAGACCGCCGAGTGGAAGAGAAGGTGCTTCCTTTCCCCCCCAGCCGTTGGAATGCAACGGTGGCTCTCTCCCCGGGACGCCCCACTCTTTGTGGAACTAAAGTCCGTGTAAACGAAAAGCACAAGCCGAGTGCAGGTTCTAGTGTGCTCCTGTGCGTGGTGCACTCACTGGCCCAGAAGGGCCCCGTGGCATGCACGGCCACGTCCCTAGGGTGCCTCGCACAGGCCTGTTGGAGCGCAGCCCTCTGGAACGTACTCCCTGCAGCGCAGACTAGTGCCCCATGCCGACACGTCCTGCGCCTTGTGCGTGATTAGGTGGACAGTGCAAGTGGTGGAGCTAGGAAGGGGGGTAACGAGGCTCTAAGCCAGTGGGCATCATCCAGCTGAGAGATTTGTCCCAGCGCCGCCTTTGTAAATCGCTGGGGATTTCTGGAGTCTCCCCTTCCCACTTCTCAGCCACCAGCTGGACAGGGCAAGTGGGGATACTCCAGCTACATGAGCGTGCGTGTCTGCTCCCAGCTCACTCATCTCTTCTCCAGGTGGGCACGGCACAGCCCTCTCCACACTGGCCGTGCCTGCGGTGGCTAATCATGAAGGCAGGAGCTGTGTCTACCTGTGGGACAAGATTGGGAGCCTGGAACATGGAGCCCTTATTCCCACCCCCTTGCCAGAGGGTTACAGAGGGATGTTGACCAAGTCAGATGTGACGACAGTGCAGACCATAGAATCCTAGAACGCTAGAACTGGAAGGGACCTCGAGAGGTCATCGAGTCCAGTCCCCTGCCCTCACGGCAGGACCAAGCACCATCTAGCTCATCCCTGACAGGTGTCTGTCCAACCTGCTCTTAAATATCCCTAGAGATGGAGATTCTACAACCTCCCTAGGCAATTTATCCCAGTGTTTAACCCCCCTGACAGGCAGGAAGTTTTCCCTAATGTCCAACCTAAACCTCCCTTGCTGCAGTCTCAGCGGTCGAGAACAATTTTTCTCCCTCTTCCTTGTAACACCCCAAGTCTCCTTTGAAGTAACCCTGCCTTTTGTACCCCCCCTCCCAACTAGGAGGCTGAGGAGTTTGCAAAGAGCAAAAGCTTAATGTACATGGAAACGTCAGCGAAATCCAACCACCATGTGACCGAGGTCTTTATGGCTGTAGGTAAGTTCTATGGGGAAAGCTGCTGTACCATGAGCAGTGCTGGAGAGATGTGGAGGTCTGTGCTGGCTTTTTGCCTTCCAAGCCATAGCGCTTCACTGCTTGCCTCCTCCCCGTTGCTCCAGGGCAGTTAGGGATGAGATACTTGACTTGAAGAGGCCCATAGCTGCTGTGAGATCCTTGACCTGAAGAGGGACCCATAGCTGCTGTTTCTCCATTTCGAATAGACACAGCTGGCACCTCCCTGCCTCTGAGACAAGCAAACTATAGCACAGCTGTGTCCGGCCCTAACAGTGGGAATAAAGCCTTCAAACTGGCCACAACAGTGGCTCTCAACCTTCCCAAACTACTGTATCCCTTTCAGGAGACTGATCTGTCTTGCATGCCCCCATGTTTCACCTCACTAAGGCCATGTCTTCACTCTGGGGAATATCGATGCTGCTGTGATTGATCTTCCGGAGCTTGATTTAGCGGGTCTAGTAAAGACCTGCTAAACTGAACTCAGAGGGTGCCTGCTTCTGCGCGGAATAAAGGAAGCCAGCGGGAGCTTCCTGCTGTAGGGGATGGTAGGGAAACTTGAATCAAGGTACTCCAGCTACATAATTAACATAACTGGAGTTGCATACCTGTCCCCTGTAGTGTAGACCTGGCCTCACTGTGACGTTTACATGACAGAGGTACAGTGGAATCAGTAGATGTTCTAGGGCAGGGAATGAAGAGGTGTATGGGAGAGTCCCGAGGCAGGGACCATTTTCCAGAAAGAATGAAGGAGCCTCAGGAAAATTGTGAATGGGAATTTGTTGACTAGTAAGTGCTGGAGTCTAGGCATAGGGGTCGCGAGGTGAAAAAATATGAAGTTAAAAACGTTAAAGTGTAAACTTAACTTAAATCCCTCAACATTTATGAATAAGAACATGCAGACGGCCAGACTGGGTCAGCCCAAAGGTCCATCTAGCTCAGTGTGCAGTCGGCCGACAGTGGCCAATGCCAGGTGCTTCAGAGGGAGTGAACAGAACAAGCGATTAAATGATTCCTCCCCTGTTGCTTATGTTTAGATATTTTAAATCATAATACATATAAAAGGAAGAGTTTCCCAGGCCGAGCCAAATAGTGCATGAGGGACAGAGAAGGTCATTCTGCTTACCTCTCACTGTTGCTTGTTGCAGGTCCGTCCTTGGTGGGACTTAAAACAGCCCTGAGGCTGCTCTAAGTTTCCCCAACAGGAACGGTCATCTAGGGATCGTTCTGCTAGTTGCAGATTGCTGTGCCCCCCCCCCCCCCCAGGCCACTGTGGATGGGAGGGGACACGCAGCCGGGGAACCCCTAGCTGCCCCATTAGCAGCTGGAAAGTTGCCCAAACAAAGCCAGGGTGGGGGGTGAGGACGTAGCACAAAGCGTAACGGTGGCTGAGCGGAGAAGGTCTTATTCTGAGTTTCTGCACAGCTTGCGAGTTATTGAAACGGGAACGACAGAAGGAACCAACCCATCAGCCTCAGCCCTGGAAGAAGTCATGCGTGGATCTGCAAGAGCCAAGCGATCCAGCCAAGAGGTGCTGCAGGAGCTAAGGGAAGCGGCAGCCGGACCTAGGTTTGCCGTTCAGTGGGTTTTTATTTGGGGGGAGGGACAGAAATGTGGGCCTATGCACTGGGCCAGACAGCCTGAGTGTTGGACCGTGATTATTGCTTTTTTAAAAATAGTCAGCGCTCGATAGAAGAGCGGTATGAGAGAAGAGATTGCTGAGTGCCAGGGACCGGAAAAGCAAGTCTCCTCTGTCCTGTGTTTGCTCAGTATCACTAGGAAAGAATGTGTTGTAACGTGTCTTCACGAATGAAACCAGCAAACAGGAGTCATCTCTCGGCCCTCCATCCCGCCTTGCAAATTCCATTAAAAACTCCTTAGAGGCTCGTAAAGCTACAGTCCCCCAGTCGCGTCATGCAAGACGTATCCCGAATATGCGATGCGTGCTGCAGGCCCTCAAGACTTTGTCATGAGTCTTGTGACTTTGGGGGCCTTTCTTAACGCCCCCGCTGATGGAATCAAGTGATCACTTAAGAAACTTTAAAACAAAACAGAAACTAACACTCGCTGGCCGTCATGGCAGTGGAGAAGATGGAGAACGCGAAGCAAGCACCCCCCGAAGGCCCAGATCGCACTGAGGAGACCCAACATGTTATTTAACATCTCACGAATTTGGGCAACGTGACAGCGTTTAATGGCTGACGGTTGCCGGGGCCGAGCCTAGTAATTCAGCTGGCAGGGCAGGAAGGGGACTGTGGTTATCCACTGACAAAAGGCAGCTCTCCTCCACTGAGCGGCTGCATCTTGCTGCTGGTTTCTAAGTATCCTGACGTTGCAAAGGTGTCAGCTGCATGTGCTGCTAGCCAGACAGTCGGGAAACCTGTCCCGCTCACGTCCCTGCACCAAGATGTACAAATTCAGAGCCCGCCATTGGCATGCACAGTCCCCCATGCGCCGAGACGCTGCTGCGGGGGCCGCCTGGCCCTTAGCACTGAAGCGTGCTGAAGCCAAGTGCTCTTGGCACCATGTGGAGGAAGGAGACTCTCCAGTGTCCCCTGTATTGGGGCCAGGGCAACTACTCGCTCTGGGCAGGCACAAGTGTCCTTGGTCACTTCATTTGAACAGCACAGCCAAAGATGTCAGACGCCCCCAGCTCCAGGGGTGGTATTTCTCCCCAGGAGCCCGAGTGCATCGGTTTTGGGGGTGGGCTAGGCAGGCCTCTCGTCCCTATATGCTTGGATGGCCTCTTCGCCCCTCCCCCCAGCAGTGGGTTTTGTGGTACAGGTATGTTTAGGTGCATGGGACAGTTCACACCACTCAGGGTCCTTGTTTCTGGCCATCTGCTGGCTCAGGCCCGGCCTACACTACGGCCTTAGCCCCTGGCGTAGCACTGTGCCCAGGCACAGACCTGGATGTTTACTGGGACAGCGTGTTTCCCTGCGGGGGGGTGTGTGTGTGTGTGTGTGTGTGTGTGAGAAGCTGGACTAATCCACATGGGCATGCAAGGGCAGGCCAGACCCACCACAGCCACCCTCACAGCGTGACCCAAGATTAACCGTTTTCTGGAGCCGGGCGGGTCAGAAGTGGGGGCCCAGGAGCTGAACCCTGGGCCTAGTGTGTCCGTGCCTGGGTCTGGCTCAAACCTCCCAGGCAGCTCACGAGCAGAGGGGAACATAAAGGCCCCTCAGGAGACCAGCTGGCCGCTAGCAGGCTGGGCTCCAGGACACTCCGAGAAGAGGCTTTCGAGTCAGCCACTCCTGCCCTCCCGCCTCTGCCTGCTTAAATATGGGCCCTGCTCCGCCCAGGTGGGAGCTGGCTGCCTTTAACTCGCAGGCTGAACGGGCTCTCTGGGGCCTGGCTCCCTTGGCAGAAAACGAGCCCCACTCCCGCCTGAGTGCGGGGCAGAGTCGCCCGCCACCGACGCCCCCGTCAGCCGCCTCAGAGCCCGTGCTGCCGCCCCATTGGCTTACGGCCCGACAGCCTCACTTCTGGAGACGAGGTGGCGCGACCTCTGAGTTCCCCCCGGGCGAGAAAGGACAAGCCAGCCCCTAACCTACCCTCGAGTCCCACCGAACCCTAAGGAGCCAAGCTATTGCTTGGGGTGCACCGGGGCTGTGCTAGGCCCGGCGTCCTGGCCTGGCCTTCGCACGCCCCGGCTTCGCGCTCTTCCCTAGCCAACGGTGGCTGCCCGGCCCAGCGGCGGCTGCTCACGCTGCAGGAGCGTGGGGCGGTGCTTTCTCCTCAGCGCGGCCGCGCCCTGCAGCTGGGGCTCTCCGTGGTCATTCGACACAGCGGCCGGAGGGGAAGCAACGTTGCTCCCTTCACCCCCCCTTGTTCTCCCAGAGCAGGGAGCAGCTGGAGTCTGTACCATACTCGTGCGAGCCCTCAGGGTGCACACTCTCGGCGGGGGGGCTGTTGCAGCCCTCCATGCCTGATTCTGGGCTGGCGGCTGCTTATGTCCCCACTGCCTGATGCGGCGTGGGACTAGGAGCCTGGCTCCTCCTTATGCACACACACCCGTGGTAGGTATTTGCTGCGCTCCGACGTGGCTGGAGCTGCACAGAGGCACCATGCAGGGCGGGAGGGCAAATGGGGCCTGGCGTTCCAAAAGGACCTGGGGATCCTGGCTGCTGCGGTAGCCCCAGGCCTTTAAAGTGCCGCTGGAGTGCTGTGCGGGGCGCTCCGGGCGGCTCTTAGGGCTGCCTGGGGAGGCGGGGGCATGGCAGGGGGCACTCCAGGTAGTGCTGAGGTGGGTGGAGGCATGCTGCGATTCCAGCAGTGCTGAGGGCTGCTGTGGCCCCGCCCCTTCCACCGAGGCCCCGCCCCTTCCGCAGTAGTGGAGCTGGGCCCCTCCTACTTTACCCAGGGGCCCGGCCAGGCTGTCGGCTCCCCTGATACCATGGCAAGATGTGTGCCAGATAGACAGCTGCAAAGCTGGAGGCGTGGGGTCTGCTGCAGAGGTCGTCTTGGCTAGTGTGTTACTCCTGCTGGCATGACACGGGTGTCAGGGGAGTAGGACCGGTCATGGCCCCCCCGTTTTCAGAGGGCGTCCGAATCCCAGACTAAAAAGATGGCTGCTTTGTCTGGGGATCCCATCAGAACCCTTTCCTGTGTGGAGGAGAAACTGTGCAGGAAATGCGAAGCAACCTCCGGGGAAAGAAACGCTCCTTCACTCTAACGATCCTACGCCCCAACAGGAAGACAAGTTGGAGTCCTTGAAAAGCACAGCAGACACGTGCAGAGCAAGGGTTTTCCATGTTTTTATTATTCTGATTGGTATAAAAGAGCCCATGTTGTCAGAAGATTACCATGGGAATTTGTATTTCTTCCCCCCCCCCCCGGTTCAAACCACCTTTAACTGAGAGCAAAAGCCAGAAATGGGGGACAAATGGGGAACAAGAGGGGTGGGGAGAAAGAAAAAGGAAAGAGGGGAATTGTCTGCAAAAATGTGGGCATTACCAACTGCTCTTTGGTTCCTATCATTTATAGCCACAAAGATACATGGAGAAGAGACCAAACATTTTCATGTGCTGGGAAGAGGCTGGAGGGCCGAAAAGCGGGGAGGCGAAGGGTCTTTTATTGTCATCGCTCACATTCATTCTTGCCCCTAGCGGTTTCATTCATCTTGAATGGACTCGCTGCTCTCTTCCAGAGGCAGGCACGTTTGCCGGTGTCCGTAGCCTGCCTTCCGGGAGCCTTCCACGACCGCTCTCCTCCGGCCGAACCGTCCCACAGGTCTGATCCCACGCCCCGTGTACCAGGAAGGGTCGATATCAGGGTCTACAAGGCAAAGGCCACGCAGTGTTTAGAACGTGGGGCTGAGGGCTAATGCTCCTGGGCAGGTGTTCCAGCCACGTGTCTCGGATCTGCGCACCGGGGATGACCGGAGCTGAAAGCATGAACTGGACTTATTCTAGCTCCGTCACCAGGGGCTACAATGGCTCCTCTCCTCATTGGCTCTGGCCCCAAGCTGTAGCAGACACTCCCCAGTGGCCTGCCCTGCCTTGGCGTGGCCATCACTTGTTTGACAACGACTTTGGCTTTTGCACAAGAGCAATGAAGGAGGGAAGGGGCCGGCCTTGCAGGGGAGGGACCGGGGGACTCGGGGCACCGGGCATGGGAAATAATTCAGCCTTCCAGTCGGAGGTCTCCAGTTCCAACCCTGCCTGGGACCAACCCACCCCTGTGCAGTGTAGACACGGTGCCCCTGGAGTCCCGGGGGCCCAGAAGGGACGGACGAGTTACTCCGCAATTCCATAGCTCGGTGCAGGGCTAGGAGTCGAGGTGATGCCCCCCCGGACTGGGTGCCCCCCGTGCGTGAGCCCTGCGGCAGCATGGCCCCAGCAGCTGGCCTGCTTGGCCGTGGGCGGCCGCCCTCCCCCGAGCTCGGCTCTCTCGCAAGGAGCAGTTTCGCCGGAACAAGTTTTAGGGGGGGGGGGTGCTGAGCTGTGCCCCTCACACCCTGGTCCATGCCCCTCACCACCCCAGGCTGGGTCACAACAGGCAGGACTGAGGTGATGGCAGTGGGGCAGGCCTCCAGGACGCGGGGGCCAGTGTTTGGGACCCTGGTGAGGGGCTGGCCCCCAGATCCTGGGTAACAGCGGCCTCCGGGGTGTGGGCTGGTGGGCTGGGACCCTGGCGAGGGGGCACACTGGGTGCAAAGCTGAGGGGTGCTGCAGGCCCTACTTCCCGTGCTGACGCTGCGCTGTCGGGGTTTGGCAGACACAGCGCTTCTGGCCTCCTGCGACTTGGGCCCGGCACCATCGTGGGGAACCCGATGCTGTCTGGCGGCCAGTAGGAAGTGGGGTTGGTGGCTTAGGGCAAGCCCCAGCCCGCTCCTGAGGGTGCCGAGTGCCCAGTGGCACCTGGCAGCATCAGTTTCCCAGTGGCTAGCAGTACCCACACCCCCAATGCGCCAGCTCCTGCCTTGTGGGGGGCCGGCACCTTGTGCAGCCAGGGACAGCAGCCTCTCCCACGGCCACGGCTGGAAACCGACAGCAGCCCCCGGACAGGGCCACGCTAGGATGCGAGGGTCGCACCCTTTGTGGGGGGAACCCGGCGAAGGACCCGTGACGCCCCTGGGCTTCCCTGGCTGCCAGTCCCTGCGGCCGGGGCTTTGTTCTCCGCTCCGCAGGGACTCCCTCGCCGACATGGAACCCGTGTGCCCTGGCCACAGCTGGAACATGGCTTTGGTGCTGCTACGACGCCGAGCGCATGGGGCGTCTGAGACAGCCGGCTGCACCCCCACACACAAGCACGCCGCTGGCCTTGCGGGGCGGGGGGGGGGCAGGAGGAGGCAGTGAAAAGGAGCAAAGGACCGTTTTGGGGGTCTGAAGCCCACTGCTAATGAACAGAAATGGACCATTTTGGAGTCCGGCTGCTGGGCTGAGCCAGAGGGGGAGGGGGCTGGGTTGGATTGGCTTGCAGAAGATGAGACAGGAAAATGCAGGGTGGCAGGAGGGGGAGGCTGTGGGGTGGGAGAGGAGGATTTTGGTGGGACCTGGGAAGCCAGGAAGCAGAGTCGCCTGTAATTTTGCAGGCGGACAGGCAGAGGGCGCGAGGACCCAGAACTGAGTGCAAAGCGGCTGGCACTTAGAGCTGCAAACCAAAGTCCTTTTCTTACCCTCTGCTGCATTTGAACGACTCCAGGTGTTTGGGGCCAGGCGGGGCCGGGCCCTTTCATGTGCCCTGGGTTTGGGCACCAGGGGCCTGCTGCTTTGTGCCAGGGCCAGGCACTGCTACCAGCTGCATGGGGAGGTCTGGGGAGGCAGCGGCAGAGCCATGTCTACGCTGGCACGGCCAGCGCGGCTTGAGTATGGGCTCCCAGCCCTGCTCCTGTACCTCGCAGCACCCGGGCTGTTCAAGGCCTGGCTCTTTCTAGATGCTTGGGAGACTGGTACCACAGCAGCCAGCTCCCCGCCCCGTGGCCTGGCTACCAAGGGGGAGGAAGAGGGAGGTTCTGTGTTCGACACTGCCACTATGCCAGCCCTTGCTACTATCCATCACGGACCTGCATCCCATTAGCAGGGGAGGGTGGTGATAACAGGGGGAGGGGCCATGCAGCCTTCTGGGGGGGCTCTGTGCCAGTCAGCCCCAGCGGAGGACCTGGCCCGGGCGCCACAAGCTTACTCCTGATTTCCATGGATCGCTCGTGGATCCGGCCTTCTGCTCCAGGCAGGGCCAGACAGACGAGCAGCAGGGACACCAAGCAGGCAGTCAGCAGTTTCATTCCCTTCGGCTCTCCCAGGGCTGTGGCTGATGCCAGAATTTAGCACGGGGCGACCCAGCCTGCAGAAACAGAGACCTGGAGAGTCAATCAGATGGTCATCTGGGGAGCGGTGGGGCTGGTGTGAGTGAATCCCACCGAGAGAGACCCACTGAGCAATGGGAATGACAGCTGTTCCTGAGAAAGGGGGGAGAGGGTGGTGGTGTGTGTCCTCTCCCATGGGAAATGCCAACGTTTGGAAATTGGCTTTTTGTCCCACGTTGGACCGAAAAGCTGACATGTTGAAACCTCCTGCAACATAAAATGTCTGCATTTTACAAAATTGGAACCATCACAGTGCTTTGTTTCGAGCACGTCCAAACATTGTAATATACACTCTTAAACCACCGATATTAAATACCAATATATTAACATTAATGTTGTAATATCTCACATCAAAATCACAAGAATCAAAATGAGATAAAAAAACGTGTTGTTTTGACTCTCTCGAAATGAAGCACTTCAACAGTATCAAAATGAAACAAGAAAGTCCAAATGATTCATTCTGGCTTTGTCCCAGGGTGGATTGGATTTAAATCAAGGTGACTTAAATCATGATTTAAAACACACACACGCACGCACGCACAAATCATTGCTTTAAATCAAGGAACCAAAAAAGTTAACACTGACTGTACTTAGAGGGCACTTCATTTTGGAGTAAGCCCCATTGAATTCACTGGCACTCCTGTTTTTTGTGAAAACCAATATAGAACGGGGTGCCCTTGGGAAAGCTGAGTTATGCTGAAGTAAACTAAGGACCAGACTGATGGCATCACCATTAGGGTCTGTGGCCACGATGTTCCAAATTAGGAGGCATGTATTAGATAATATAAAATAAGAAAATGACACCCAGTGACAACAGGCAACTCTAGATTTCTCTTACTGCAGCTTCCTGTGCGGTGTACTTGGGTGCTAGATTCTAAACCTAGTTAACTAATTAAACAAGCCATAAGGATTAGCTGAGGTGGTTTTTTTTTGGTTTGTTTTTTGTTCTAACACAGCAACCAGCTCGGGAATTTGTCAGCTCACCCTCATACTGAAAGACACAGTCTTGCAGAATGATGCACTGCAAAGTGAGTGACACAAATTACTAGCCAGTTGAACCACTCAGCCATCATCCACATCCTATTCTCCCAATTAGCAGCTTTCCTTATGATGTTTCATTTTTGCAACTAGCCCCTGCATCTTCTTCTTGCAGTGCTGACACTTGACACATTTTCCTTTTTTACCCAGGGAACGAATTTCTTCAAAATATTCCCAGAGAGGGTCTCTCGTATGCCCAGAAGCCAGGACAGTTTTTAATGTGGCAAAAGTGTGGGGGAGTATAGGAAGCTGAGTGTGTGCTGAATTATGTCTGCCTTTTTCTTTCCAGTCCTCTCCACGGTTCCTTTCAATGCTGCCTCTGTTCTTCCCTATATATTGTCTCTCTGTCGTTAAGAAAATGTCTTAACTAACCCCTCTGCCATGTGTGGCCAAGGTTCACCACCATATCTGCATGGAACAAAAACAATCCCATCCAGCCTGTTTCTTTCTTTGCACATGTTACTTTGTAGTCTGCTGAGGAACAGAAATTGAAAGCCCAGAACTGTTAAGAAGCAAAGGTCAGTAGCTAGAAAGGAATTAATGGCTCTAGTCTGTCCAGTCTATCAAATTGTAAGTGTATATGTAGCATGTTTGTGATGAGATGTAATTGTAACTGTTATTTTTAAATGAGAAATTTAGTATTTTATCGATGATTTTTAAAAAAAAAAAAAAATCCAATTTAAATAAAACCCCCCATGTTTTTATTTAAAAACATTCGATGTTTAGCCACCCGGCTTTTTCCACATAAAAAATGTCAGAATCAACACATTTCTGCAAAACAGCCAGACTTCGACAACACTGCATTTTCCGATGGAAAACGTTTCCCTTGAAAATGTTTTGACCAGAGCTAGCAGGAATGGGTTGCAGGATCGGAGCTGCCAACCACACCTTGATCATTCAAAAGTCATGAGTCAGGCCCCCTGAAAATCATGCAATTTGAAGAGATTTCTTTTCATTTGCAGGCTGCTATCCGAGCTGTTTCGGTGCCCTGGGGTTACATTCTCAAGCTTTTCTACTCAGCCACTAGGGGGAAAACCTATTTCTGAGGAAAGCCGAGAACTGTCGTGCAAACTGGGGCTGAAAGGGAAAAGAATGAAATACTACAAGACCCACGATAAAAAAAAATTTGAGTTGGCAACAGTGGCAGAGAGTAGTTGGCTTTTGGAGCTGTAACTACACACGAGACCTAAATGTACCTGTGCAAACACACAGGTGCAAACGCAAGTGCCTCTTTTGCGGCATGTAACAGGCTGGCTTGCCGAGGTTCTAGCCAGCTCTGAAGAGAAGCGGCGCCACACGTGGGTGGATGCAGATGTTTTAATAGAAGAGGCAGCCAGGCATGGCAGGTTTGGGGCTGGCTGAGAGGGAGGAAGGGCAAGCCAGGGAGCCAGAGGGCTAAGAACTGGCGGCTTTGGGTACCGCTTATGAGTTTGGACTTTGTATTGGCTTCCCTTTGTGATGAAGGACTCTGACTATCTTTAGCTTTAAACCAGCTCCAGCCGGGGGAGCTGTAAGCCACGACCAAGACTCTCTGGCATGCGTAAGAGGCCCATAAGGAGGAGACCGCCAGAGGCAAGGCAGGGCAGAGGCAACCCTGGCCAGTAGGGGGTGCTTGAGCCACGCCAACACTGTGGGGCAGCTAAGGATGGCGATGCCTGCGCCCTGCACCGAAAGCTGCGTATCGTGAAGGCTCCAAAACTCTCCTCCGAGCCCTCGTCATCTCCGGTCTTGATCCTGCCGCCTCCTTTTCTTGCCTCCCTGACAGCCAGCCCTTCCCCCTCCCGTCCAATGGCTAGGATCACCGTGTACTCTGCCTTGTCGGCCTGTTTGCCCACTTCTCCCATGCTCCGCCTCCTGCCTGTACTGGCACGCAGCACCACGGACCCCGTCCTTCCTCCCCCCAGGCCTACTTGTGTGTCACAAAGCCAGCGGGGAAGTGGCAACAGGAGGAGATGCCAATGGCTCTCTCGTGGACATTTGTTTCCACCCCATAATTTACCTGAAAGGGTGAGACAACTCAGACCCCTCCAGCGGTGCCCGTTCATCAGCCAGGCGCCTCTCGGGCACCTTCTCTGCTCTCCCAGCCCCTCGTTCCGGTTGGCCACGCTTGCTTGATGGCTTTTGGGCGTGTCTTGGCATTGAGTCCCTGCCCTACAGCCTCCTGCGTGCGACCAGCATCTGTGTGGAGCTGCACTGAGGTAACCGGCCCACTCTGGGGCCAGGGTCAGGGTCAGGGCCTCAGCTTCTCAGGGTAGCTCTGTTTTCTACCGTGTCTATGCCGCAAAGGGGCTCTGAGCTGACTGGGTGATCTAGGCACATGAAGCATCCAAGACCCCACCTCTAAGCACTGCTAGAAGTGTTGCAAGGTCTTAGGGACCAAAGCACAACTCAACCTCTCTGTCCATCTCCTCCTGTTGCAATGCCGGGACAAGGCTGACGTCAGGGGCAGCAGGATACAGTGGTGATCTACTTTCCAGGCCTGGCTTGGAGGACATCACTTCGTCGTTACGTGCAGGCTGCCCCACACTTAGTATGGGGAATAGTGAGGGAAGGTGCTCAGGTGTCTAAAGAACCTGCCAAGCTTGTAAACGTGACCTCTGTACTGCCTCAGAATTGGTCGTTGTTTCAAGCCCCGTATTTTGCTTACGTCTTTGCATTCCCAAAGCACAATTCCATGCCCTGAATTAGCCGCGAGGGCTCTGTTCACCGGCAAGTCACGCTTTCTGGAAGGAGTTGGGCACACGTCCCTTCCGTGTTCTTTGTGGGCCTTCTGCCGAGGGCCAGTTCCCAGTGTGTTCCCTGAAACTCACAGGCTATGTCTCTCTTGTGCAAGAACATATGCAAATGAGGTGCGGCGATATTCATCACCGTTCTGCCTGAAAATAAGCAGCAGAATGGCTCTTGCACAAGAGGGGGGTTTTCTGCAAAAGCCCCTTGCGCAAAAATGGCATCTCATTAAGTATGCAAATGAGGCACAGCGATATTGATCGCTGCGCCTCATTTGCATATGTGCTTGCACAGGAGAGCGCAAAGTAGAGGTAGCCATAGGTTTTAAGGTCGGAAGGGACCAGCGTGATTGTCTTGTCGGACCTCCTGCATGTTGCAGGCCACAGAACCCCACCCACCCGTTCCTGTGACACTCACGAAGCACCCACAAGGGATGTTGCCGATGAATGGTGCCAGAACAGATGTAAAAATTGAGTGCCACGCACCGTGCAACAAGTTCCCACAAAATTAACTCTTTTTCCTGGGCCATTTTAAATGCTCAGCATCAAAAGGAGTAACTGCTACGAAAATACTTCCGCCCTCCTTCCCCCCCACCCCGTACCACGGTGTGGCTCATCGCCACAGCACCTCCTGCTGGTCACATGGGAATTAACTCAATGCAGCACCAGAGCACCCCCTTCGGGCTGGTGTCTCACCTGTTTGTGCATTTAATGGTTCTGCCTCCTTACTTCAGGACCTGCAAACCTCCCAGGCCGTGGCACCCTTCCCTCAGGGTACTGCCCTGTTGCAGGGCCTCCACCCCCTCTGGGAACCCCCAACCTGTATGCCCACCTTGCCTCAGTGACCCTACTGCCAGTTGTCATCTGGCCCCTGCCCCCCAGGGCCAACTGCCATCTGAAATGGCCACAGATCATTGGGGGGGGGGGCAGGGCAGCCTGCTGCCTTCTTGCAGCTCTAGGACCCTCAGGCCTTGTTTCAGGCCCTCCAGCCTAGGCGTGAGGTCAGCCCAGAACTCCCCAGCCCTGCTCTAGTGCAGGAAGCCTTTGGCTTCCCTAGCAGCTCCTGCTTCACAACTGGAGCAAGAGCAAGTGAGTCTTTTCCTCTCAGGAGCCCTTATTGATACAGCCGCAGCTGGCCTTTAATTATCTGCTGCCTCCCCTATGGCTGCCTGCCACTCAGCCTCCCTAGACTGGTTGTAACCTTGTACGGCCAGTGTGGGGCAAATGCCCCATCACACCCCCTCTGTTTATTTTTCTGCCTTCCTCTCTAGGAGCAGGGGGTGAATTCCTGCCCCTCTGGCCACGGTTATTGGAAGTGGGCACCAAATGTTTTCCACATGCCACAAAAGTATTTCAATATTTTAAAAAGATTTCCCATCCCGACTCAGGATGAGAAGTCAAAAGTTCAAACATTTCCTGAACTGAAAAACTGAAGAAAAAAAAAATACAAAAAGGTTCAATTTGGACCATCAAATTGCTTCACTTTGATCCTAGCAAAATATTTTGTTTCGGTTTTGACCCTTAATTTTGTAAAACTGGAGTTAGCTTACATTTTGAAATGAAAAGTTGGTTATTAATCAGAACTTATTTTTAAAAAATGTCAAAATGAAACATTTTGAAAATGTTCAAAAAAAAATCAAATTAATCAAAACTGACCCTTTTGCACAATACATCTGAGGAAAAACCCTGCATAAAAAGCATTTTCCACTAGCTCTGCTTGCTATTCCTTTTTGTAGGGTCCTTGGTGATTGCCAATAGGGCATTGGAAGAAAAGAATTGCTTTGAAAAACTTCCTGGTTTATTTCTTCTGTTGACTGGTACTTTCTGTCTAAGTTACTGATCCCCTTAAAATACTGAAGTTGTTCAGAAATAGACATTTGTCTTCATCCCAGGCAATCAATGGCCCGCTAATCTGGCTGTGTGAGGAGTCAATGCAAGTTTAAGCGTTCATTGTAACCACCCTCTCAGTGGAGAGTCCTAATACCTTGTTAATTCTTTCCCCATCATGGTAGGGCATTTTGGAAGCCTTTTCATAACAGTGTTAATAAAAAGGAGACTCAGGCTGAGGTCAGGGAGGCAGGCGAGTCAGGTTCGTACAGACAGCATGCTGTCGTGCAATGAAGCGATGTTTGGAAAAATATAGAGAAAGACATAGGAGATCCGAGGTCTGGCCCAATGAACCCACTGGCATGGAGAAGGCAAGCAGAACATGAAGCTGGGTGGATCTATCACTGAGCCTGTGTGTGACCCTTGCCAGTCCCTTACTCTCTGCAGTCCTTCCTTCCTTGTCTGTAACATGGCCAGAACAACACTTCCCCAAGTCAGGGGGGAGTTTTGAAACCTATAAAATCTACAAGGGCTGAGAGGTATTGTTCCTGCAGTCCCTAACATCGGCTGGAGACTCATACAAAGCCAGTTTGACATTGCAGGAATTTGGAAACTTTTAATGCTGTAAACTGAATTGGCATAAAATACCCATTTTTGCTGCGGAAAGCAACTTTGTAGTAGCAGCTATATCCCAGTAAAGGGAAAACCAAATTAGAAGCCATTTGTAATTAAGCACAAACACTCAGATTTCAGATGGATGCTTGCCTTTCATTGCACACTTTTGGGAAACAACGAGGAGTGCTGTGGCACCTTAGAAACCACAAAAATATATCTAGTATCACACACTTTCGTGGGTAAAAGCCACTTCATCAGGTGTGCTGGAGCGGAAAGTACTTTCTGCTGAAGTTTAAAACACTGCTGACACACATGTATAGTTTGCAAAAGTTCATGTGAAGAAACAAACACACACACTAAAAACTTGAAACATGCTAGTAAGCAGATTTCCACACCACACAAGGGTCATGGCATGAAAACACTTAGCAGCATCCCCGAGAGAACGTATCACACAAGCAAACAAAAACTTGGTAGAAAGCCCACCCTCGTGAATTCACTAAAGCGACAATTCAAACCCCTTCCAGTTTACCGCTGGCTTATTTTGCTCTTCTGCTGCTTCCAACAGGGTGTCTTTGCCTCAGTTGCGTGTGCGTGAATGGGACACGGACCTGCTAAAGTACTTACTGTGTATCGACCAGGACTCCCGGAGTCTGATGCTGCTTCCTTCTTTCAATGATTGGACTCTGAGCCAAAGAGCCCCTGTTTGCTTGCTTTATGCCTTGCCTAAGTGCTGATGTCACAGACAAATCCAGCCCTGGACAAAGCCAGCGTGTTTTAACGTCAGCTCCCCTCCCCATAATGTTAATTTTTATCAAATCCAGGAAGGGATTTTCATGACTCACGAGTGTGGTTATTTTATCTCGGGGTTCTAATAAGTTCTTCAATTTGGACAAATCAGATAGCTGGGGAATATGCTAATCTTTCCCCCCATGTGCCATTAATGTCCCTCATCTGTGAATGAATATTGTGTACACTCATTCCAGAAGGAGCCCACTGGTAAGTCAAGTAAGCTACAACAGTGACAATCCCACTTTGTGCATATGCTCTATAGTAGGCGTTTATATCAGGGTCAATTTACCGACCCGCCTGTGCAGGTCAGACATCCCAAACATAGACCCCAATCCTGCTGGTTACAATGCTTGTGCGGATGGCCGCGGCCGTGCAGCGCTCTGCGTACTTCAGCAGTGTGTTGCATGGCTGCAACATCCCACGGCATCACCTGGGAGCCAAGCCAGCTGCCGGCCGCTTCTGGGGCGCAGCGCAGTTTGCGGTGCCAGGACAGGAGGGGAGCTGCCTTAGTGCCCCTGCTGCTCACCTGATCCCCCTGTTTGCAAATAAGTGATTTTTTGTAGTTCACTGGAAGTTTTTTGGGAAAAAAAAATCAAAATCAAAGCAGCATTACGTGCATAAGCTCCATTGGGTAGGGTGTCAATTTCCAATTTTATTTCATAACTGCCATGGATCCTCTGGCATGATCGCTGTTAATACGGCCCGGGCCAGCATCCAGGTGTAAGAGCTAGAAAAGTTGCGCGGCGTTTGGATCGGAATCCCCCACTGCAGCTTGGTGGCATCCTCTCTCTGGCTCCCTCCACAGCGGTTGTTCTCTAGTTACCATTGTGGGCTGCGTATTCCGGCCAACAGGAATACTGAAGAGGAAATGTTATGATATGGAAGCAATTCCAGAGTTGAAAGCGCATTGCTGTGCGGAGAGGCAAGCATGTTTTTCCTGGAAGTCACCGAGTTACACTACGCAAGTCAACCGTTACATCTCAGTTTGTGAAGCCGTCATTAAACAAACCGCAGCCCTTCTGATTTTCGTGTCCAGGAACCCTTTAATGTTTCTTCAACTTTACAGCTGGCTGGTTGGAACTGTTCACCAACGTGAGCCCTAATCAATGTTCCCTCTAATTTTTTCCATCCAGGTGCGGAATAAATTTGATGTGCACCGAGGCATGTGGGGATGGGCACCACCAGCAGAAACACATGCTGCCAGCTGAGGGCGCTGTGAGGGCTCTGCTAATCAGCTGGGCGCATTTGGATCTCTCCTGAGTGGCCGCCCAAGTGCACAGCTGACAGGGAACACTGGTAGGGCCCCGTGCCTGAATGGGATTTGTTTGGTCTTTGCAGAGATGTGACTTTTCAAAGAAGCAAAGAACTGCCAATAAATAAAACCTTTTTGGAAGGGCAGGAGAGGGTTGCTACATAGAATTCTCTTGTTCCTATTTTCTTATATGCATTGATCCCCTTTGTTAATCCGCTGATGTTCGGGTAGCTCCTTTGTGCTTAAAACACAACGGCACAGGGCCCAGATAATGTACAGCCCTAGTCTTTGTCTGACAAGTATTCTCTGTCGCTCCTGACTGAGTGTGGGAAAGGCAGCGTTATGATCAATGCCAGGTGAATGAACGCATTTCTCTCCCCACCGTCGCCCCCGCTGCCCGCATCTCCTCTGCTTCCACGCCCCAGCTTCCTTCCCTGTGCTTCAGCCACTGCATCATTTTGCAAATCTGATGCCGTTGTACTGAGCGGTTAAGTGAGGAAAGTCAACAGAGAGGCAGGCCATTCTGACAAGCTCGAGAGGAAGAAAAGCAGACACAGAAATGGGGCGCTAGGATCGCCTCACACAATCTCAGCTTTATTGCATGATGTCACATATGTACAGCAATAGAGAGACAGAGGAGGATAAAAGCAGATAGGTAAAAATGGCCCGGGATACTACAGTCTGAACACTGCCTTATTTTACATCATTGAGGGTTGCCATGAGATGCTGAGAGGCTGCGACTAGAACCAAACGTGGAACTGTGGATTGCAGAGGATGTGTTTCTAGGCAAGGCGGTACTGTATCTGGCTGTAAAAAACACCGGGCCAACTCCTGATGGTAGAGATCTGCCTCATTCCATTGAGGGTATGTCTACACTGCAGCGGTTCTTGGAAAAATGGCCATTTTTCTGAAAAAACTTCACTTACGTCCACACTGCAATCGCGTTCTTTAGAGAAAAAACATTGAAAGACCAGAGAGGTTTTTCCGACGTTGGTAAACCTTTTTCTATGAGGAAGAAGCCTTTTCTGAAAGAACTCTTTTGGAAAAAGGTGTGTGTGGACGGGGAAGAGGGAGTTCTTTCGGAAGAAGAGGAAACAGGAGAAAGCACAGGTGCTCTGGTGGCCACTCCATCCATAGTAATCACAGTTTAAATGCGAGAGAGCGTCCATTCAGTGTAGACTCTATCTTTTGAAAAAGCAGATTGCTTTTTCAATGTGCTTTTGCAGTGTAGACGCTCTCTTTTGGAAGAAGTATTTTCAGAAGATCTCTTCCAGAAAAGCTTCTTCTGAAAGAAGACTGCAGTCTAGACATAGCGTAAGTTGCCTTTTGCCATCTGAGGATCTAAGTCACGGGGTTATGCTTGATATCCGCTCAGTGGTGAGAGATCCACAAACGGTCATTCCATTTTTTTGCAGGGTCCTGTGGTGACATGTCTGTGGCTGGAAGTTGTTCCTAAAATAGGGCTAATTATTTTCACTAGGCTCCATTTCTTGGAATGGCATAGGCCTATGCCCTCTTAGAGAGAACTCAAAATCTGAAGATCGGGTCATCTGAAGAAGTGGGCTGTGCCCACAAAAGCTCATGATCCCATCTACATGTTTTGTTAGTCTATAAAGTGCTACCAAACCATCTGTTGTTTTATTAAGCTTATCAAGATCTCAGGTTGGACGACGCTAGTGAGAATGGAAGTGACTTGACACGAAGGGAATTTGAGATGGCACATAACTCAGGGGTGGCCCATGACTATAGGCCTACTCGGCCGTTGCCTAGGGCACCGCCTTCAACGGGGCGCCCGATGATGACGTCACTCCATTGATGGCCATGCAGGCAGGGGCGCCGATTGCGTGTTCCGCCTGGCGCGCCAGCTGCTGCAGCCCGCCTCGGGCCGCTCCTGACGTAACTTCTAGATGAATTATACTAAAAAAGATGCTGCAGCTGTGGAGACGTCACACTGGGTCATTTCTGCCCAAGAGTATAAAACATTAGGTTTAGGATACAACTACTCCTACTTAGTCATGAGTGGAGCTTAACATTTTCATCAAAAGGGTATTTTTTAAGCCACTCCCCCCATTTGTTAACAAATCCAAATGATTTGCAAAACATGTCGATTGTGATGAAATGTCCCCATTCCAAGGAGGATTTTAATAACGTCAAAATAGCCCAGTTTGGCAGATTGGCCCATTTCGATTTTTTTCAGTCCCCAATAACATTTGAAGAACTGCGTATTAAAAACATTTGAAAGTCGTAACGGGAACAAAATGGTTTAGCTTTATTGAAACAAAACCACTGGCCTGATACTCCTTCCCCCAACTTTTCTTGGAACTGGGTTCTGTTGGAGATTTTGAAATATTTTGTTTTTGTTCTATTTAAGAGAGGGGGGGAAAAAAGTCAAAAGGCACAGACTTGCCCGTGAAACAGTATCTCCAAGTCCGGCCCAACTCTATGCACAATTACCATGCTAGATGAGCGCAGAACACATGTGCAGGGCTTTGTTAGCTCCACTCATGATCCAAGCCTAATCCAGGGACTCTCAGAACGAATTTTTGCGTGGCCTCAGCATGCAGCTGTCATCTCCTGCTGGTGGCTGCTCTGACAAGTATTCCCAAAATGCTTAATGAGCTTTAGGAAAAACATATAAATATGCACATATGTGTGCGTGCAAATCCCTAGTGCACTAACAAGTGACTCATGGGAGGGTTCACATGAATCATTCTGAGTGAAATGTTTTTATGTTAAAATACTGAGGTGGGCTCTGACCCTCCTAGCAGGGTTGTTGCCGGGGAGTTTCCCTGTCTGCCAATGTTGTTAGACCTCCTCTTTTCCTGCTGTGGGTCCAGGCAGCCTACTGTAGGTTCTACCCCGGGGAGGCCAGGCCAGACTATCAAATCAGACCTCCGTGGGGATGCCGCGGGCTCAAACCTTTAACGTGTAGCCCTTGGCAAGTGCCTGGCTAGTGAGGGCAAAGGGCCCAGATGTGGTGGGGAGGCGTGCTGTGCGAAACCACTCGCGACAGGCGGAATTCGGGGTTGTGGACAGAGGGAAAAAGGACGGTGGTGTTCCAAAGGGCGAGTGTTAAGGAGGTTGCTGCTGCTGCTGACCACAGATGGCAGGCAGGAAGAGAAACTGGGATCAGGTGGCATTTGGATGAGCAAAATGATTCCGCGTTGGGCTCATCGCAGCTCCCCGGCAGGGTCAGACGGGACAGAGATGTCAAAGGGCCGGCATTGTTTACTCTGTGTGATGCATCCCGTAAAGCAGCCTTCCTCAGCAAAGTGCGCCAGTGCACTGGGCTTCCATGGGACTTAAACTCACGCCCACGCGCTTCCCGGAGCCAGGCCTCAAACGCAGGCATCCAGGTGCTGCCTCCCGCCTTCTCACCTCTGCCCTGAATAGACCCTCTCCGTGGCTAGGAATACTTGGCATTTGTACATGCGTAAGCGTCACCTGCTCGTGATTGCGCTCTGTCCCCCTCGAGTGGCGGGTAGGCCAATGAGACAGCTGCGGTGGCCATCAAAGGGGGATCTTTCCGCTCAGATAGGGGAGACTCAAGTATTAAGAGCCTACGGTCTTGGGTTCGATTCCTACGGGTGACACCTCACACAGGGATTGGCGGCATGAAACGTTTCATCCAAAAATTGGCTGGTGGGTGCTTGACCGAGGTAAGTCAGCACTTACCTCCTCTATTGTGCTACCGGGAAGGAGAGGCCGTAAGGAAGGAAGTGATTTGCCCAGAGTCATTGCCAGACAGTACCAGAGCTGGGAGCAGAATCTAGGTGTGTAGGGCCCCTGCCCCCACAAACTAAAACATGAGACAATGTTGTGTCCCAGTTTGCTTAACCAGAAGCTCCCCACAGCAGGCAGTAAAGTGTCAGAGTGTTAGTGAGTCTCAGCTCAGCTGGTCACTCACAATCCAAGGTCCTGGCTGGAAGGACTTGAATGCAGACAATTACTGGGGTGTCCATCACCCCCTTCTTTGTCCAGATGGTTTGCAAGCGTTCAGCAGTGACCAACCTTCCTGCATTCTGTGTCTGACAGACGCCCTGCAGGCCTGGAATACCAGGCACTGGCGGTAGGTGGCTACACTCAGAGACGCTTTAAATACACTGTTGCTTCTCTCCCTGTGCCATGGCTCCCTCCGGACCCATGGAGAGGGGTGTTGGAACGAGGAATGTAGGGGGAGGGGGCAGAGAGGAGCAAGTGGGGTATTGGGTCTGGGGGAAGAGGCGATGCCGGGGCAAGGGCTCAGAAGGAGGACAAGGGCAGGGCCATGGTTTGGCCACGGGTGGCCTCCCGTTTTTAGGGACCTTCTGTTGCTCCTGCCCATTGGGGGGCAGGAGGGGTGATGGGCAGAGCTGGGACCACTGGGGAGTGATTTTGCAATACATTTTCACAGCGTTGGGCCAGGTATTAGCCATACGAGCCCCCTTTGAGGCAGTGGGTGAGTGGGCACCTTAAATCCCCTGCAAACCCTTTAATATTTATGGGCCCTGCCCTGGCATCTCTGCAAGAGGAAAGCAAACGTCAGTGTGAAAACTCTGAATTATACCAGTGAGTCAGCCCCTCAGAGCGCCCGGCCAGGCCAGGGCTGCTGTCAAATGCACACAGGGGCCCTCGTGTCACAGCAGTGGAGACTTGCGGAAGAGACGTGGGGGCGCAGGTGTCTGCCGGGGCTGCTTTGCCAGACACCGTGGGCTGGAAATCCTGTCAGGAACGGGCCGCGAGTTGCTCGTTCCGACTTGCACTTGGTTGCAAGGTGGCGTCCCAGCTGCGTACGCGCTGCTTGGCAGGGTTTCCCTGCCCCTCCGGCCTGCCTCCTCTGCTCTGCCCGGCACCGGTAGGATGAGAAGGCGCTGAAGGAAATAAAGGCAAAGCTCTGAGCCGAGGCCGGGTCGGGGGTGTAGTGTTGGGAGGCTCCGTCGTCTTCAGGGTCGATGGGTCATCACAGGCTTCTGCAAAGCACCGAGACACAGAACTGAAAACCTCGGGGCTACAGCATCCAACCCGTGAAGCTCCTGGGGCCTGGGACATGCGCTGGCGGCTTCCCGTCATCGTGCCTCTCCTGCCATCTCCGCTCACCACGGGCCACCCTGGCGGCCCCTTCCAGAGCAGGAGAGGAAGCCACCGGCGTGCTCCCCCTGCCAGACTACACTGCCACCTTGCATTGTGCTACTGATGTCTCAGGCCTCCCACGCAGGCCCAGGTGCACCTTGGCCGACACTAGCGGAGTGAATTATTCGGTGTGACAGTCTGCTCTGACTCCTGGGGGAAGGAGCACAATGCCCAGACCCTATGTGGCTAATCAACAGGAACATTGACCCCCCACCTCTTTGCAAGCCCTCGTGTGCGTGTGTGTGTGTGGGGGGGACACCTGGGACTCAGGAGCAGGGCAGGAACGCCCCCTCCGCACACCCCTCTGCCCAGCACAGAGAAGGGGAGCCCTCCACTCATTGTATCAGGGCAACCCGCGAGAGGCCGGCAGGTTACCGCGAAGATGCGATCGGCTTTCCTGTTCTTCCCGTTGGGGTTCCGTTGCGTCAGAGAGCCTCGGTACATGGAGTTCCGGTCAAAGGATTCGTCGCCGTCTGTACGGAAAGAAAAAGCAAAACAGCTTACTCTGGAGGGCAGGCCCTAGGGCTACACGCAGGTGCCTGGGAAATGAATCTGTCACCTTGGGCTCCCTGCGGTTCCACACGGGGGCGAGTCATGCCTTATGTACACGCGTGTAAACCAGGGGAGAAGCCACACAGTCAGAGATGCCAGCTCCTCCCGGAGCTGCTGCTGTTATTGCCAGTCAGAATTCAGCAAATACGTTTCACGACTGTGCCCCGACTCAGCCATTAGCCTCCTGGCTGTTCAGGTGGCAGCTCGCCGCAGGGGACTTGTGAGTCTATCAGTGACTCCTGATTTGTACGTCGATGGGCCCCTTTCCTGCTCAGGAAAAGAGGTGACTCTGTGCTAGCTGAGATGCAGAGCCACAGGGACCATTACAGCCGGGTCCCCAGCTAGGCGGGACCAGGCCGGATAATGTCTCGGCCCAGGTGTGTGGCCGGCATAGCCAAGAGGCAACCCAGGGCATGCAGGGGAGGGCAAGGGGCCTTGAAACGCAGTGGCCTTGCCAGAGGAATAGCAGCCACTCTGGACCTGTGCTCCAATTAGTCCCGTCCCCGTCAATGCTGCCGCTCCAAGGAGACACCAGAGTGCGCGGTAGAACCATAAGGGGCCGCGGTGAGGCAGCCGCTGGGTTCTTGGGCACGGCTGCGCTGGTGTGCGGGATGGTGCTGGAGCAGGGCTGTGGGAGCGGTTCTCCACTGGCGAGGTGTGGCTATCGGCCATAACAGCACCCCAGCCAGGGTCTGATGCCCTGGCAGAGGGGCAGCATAGCAAGCAGCTCTCCAGTGCCCCTCCCTCAGGCCTCAGGAGCGGCCCTGGGCTGGAGGGGAAGTACATTAGCTGCTCTCGCGATATTGGGCTCAGCGGCAGCTCTTGGGAGGCTGCCGTAGCTTACAGCAGAGCCCGGCAGCAGCCCGGCAATCAATGCAGCTGGTCAGAGAAATGGCTGTGCACCGAAAGCAGGGCTGCAGGCACTCTCCCACCACAATCCCACAGCCAACGACCCCCTTCACCGCGCCAGGGCAAGGCGTGCATTGTAACCTCAGACCACGTCCCCTCTGCCTCATCCAGGAGAACAATGCTGGAGTTAGAAAGTAGCTGATCACCTGGTTAATACAAGAGTGGAAGCAGCTAGCTGAGTGCTGCAGTGGGGCAGGGAGACAGCCAATGGTCTGTCTATATTTTTTCCACACATGTGCAGAATAAATTTTGTTACATGCACCAAGGCATGTGCATATGTGCACCACCAGTAGCCACACACGCTACCGACTGTGTGTGCTCTGCTCACCAGCAGGGCGGCACTTGAATCTCTCCTGGGCAGCCCTCCAAGTGCCAGCTCACAGGGAACACAGGACACAGCCTCGTTTCTGTCAAACTAAGACAGGGTTCAAAAGGGAGCCGCTGTTCAGGAACCGCTGTTCTGACCTGGGCGCTGCAGTGCACATGATCTCACTGCCAGAGGGGCTCCACAACCGAGAAAGAGAAGGAACATGGTGCATGCAAACACAGCATGGCTGAAACACGGGCTCGGCTCCTATACTGAAAGGACCACACAAACCCGGGGGGCGGGGAGGATGTGTCACCGGCAAGTCTCCCTTCCTGCTGGGGGCGGCTCTCTGCTTCTCGCGTGGCTCTGCTCTTGGCAGGTCCTGCAAGGCAGGGTCAGCTCCCGCGCCAGGAATGCCCAGAGAACTGGGCCCACTTAGGCTGGGCCCATTTTTATGCTGCGTGGTTGCCTCTGCAAGCCAGCTCCAGGGGTCCTTTCTGCAGCGAGGCCCAGCCTGGCCTATTGCTCCCCCCTGCCAACTCCCACGAGTTCCCTGCCCTGCGGGACAGGACTGCCTGGGACTTCCTCAGCCCAGGCAAGTCCCTCTCTGAATGCCCTGCGGACCCTGTACGCCAGGCTTAACGAGGCAGCTTTGTGGCCCTCTCCATAATCTCCCGCTTGCTCACGCCTGGTTCCAATTTCCCCTATCTGCACCCTTCCTGGGCCCGCCACTGACCTGAGGGGAGAGGG
Source organism: Pelochelys cantorii (assembly GCA_032595735.1). NCBI lineage: Eukaryota > Metazoa > Chordata > Testudines > Trionychidae > Pelochelys > Pelochelys cantorii. The sequence continues at coordinate 72,488,971 of CM064332.1, forward strand.
GCAAGGAGATACAGCGTCTTTCTGCTGCTCTGCTGGGCCCATGGGAGATTAGACTCCTGCCCTGACGTCAGCCGAGTGCCCTGGGGCGCGATCAGCAGGCCAGGGGCGCAGGGCCGGGGTTATCTGGCTGCCCTTGCCGGGGAAGAGAAAATGACTCTGTCACCAGCAAAGAGAAAGGGCCTTGATCCCTGCTCAAGAAACGTGCCTTGTAATTGACTTTTAACTAGGGGATGGGGCGGGGGCTAAATCTGCTCTGGGTCCTCAGTGACGGCTGTCCCTTTCCTCCCCGTTCCTCCCCCGTCCAGAGCTTATCTGGACGCCACGCAGCGCTCGATTCAGGCCCTCTTGGAGCTGGAGGAGCCAAGATAAGAGAGAAAGGGAAAATCATTCCCCAGTGGCTCTTGCTGGCAGCGGCCAGGGCTGTCACGTAGCCACAGACCTTCCCTCGAGGGCAGGGAGCTGTCTCCTGTGAGACCCCTCCAGCAGCTGTGGAGTGGGCCTGACACTGGTCAGCATGGGGAGGGGCCGGGGACCGGAAAGACCCCCAGGAAAAAGCCACGAGGGGAGGGCAAACCCCTTGCATGCGAGGCCAGGGGGGACGGCTGCCGGCGGTGAGCACTCAGTCCTGTTCTCTGCGGGGAAGGGCCGGGACAGCGTTTCGCCTTTTGCTTCCATCAGGCCACTGGACTCCACTTCCTTCCCACAGTCCACAGGCCTATTTCTAAAATCCCTTTTCCTTGCATGTGTCTGGCCACATCCCTGGTTGAAAAGCATGCCCAGAAGCTGGACAGATGCGACTTGCAGAGCCCTGCATGGATACAGACTTTGTCTCTGCAGCCACAGCTGCATAAACGATCCGCGGATAGCCACGCCGCCAGCCCCGGATGCGGACATCGGCAGATCTAGAGCGGAGAGCTGCAAATGCGCAGGGTTCTCGATGCAAAATGCGTATCCACGTCTGCCAAAAAATGCTGCACGACTCTCTGCACTGCCATCGGCGCATGTGGATGCCCGCGGATCTGGCGCGGATTTGCAGGGCTCCGCTCCTAAACTATGACATTTCCTCAGAGCCAAGCAGAGAGCATGAGTCTTACCGGCCATTTGAAGAGAACTGTTGAATTTTCTCCTTAACACCTGTGGCATAGACATTACCTAGAAGAGAAAGGAGAGGCCTGTGGTCAGTCTCTGGGGCGGTGCCCTTTTATCAAAGCACTGTCTGATGCGGCCAGGGGATAGCCACAAAGCCAGACTCCTTCGGTGTTTAGGAAAGGCACCAATCGCAAACACGCCTTCACAGCCCACCCGGCCAGCAGGGTGTGTGCAGGTGGAAACGCTGTGTTACGAGCCGGGGAAAAGCCAAGCACAGGCCGTTATTTAATAGTCCCTAAAGGCCAAACTCCATTTGACAAGAGAAACCCCGACAGCACCCCTGGAATGAAGTCTAGTGCTGGGGAGCTGTGAGAAGCGCGTCGTCACCCTCGGGACGTCTGGCGAGGGAACTGGGCGCCGTGCAGAAAGCCGCACGCTGTGAACGGGTAAGAGATATTCTTGCACATTCAGCATGAAAATCCTGCAACCTTCAGAACGGGTGCCGGATTTGTGACCCTACAGGCAGAGGGACATGCCTACCGAATGGCTGGTCTCAGCTGGAGAAATCCCTGTGGCCTTGGGCCAACAAAGCGTCTCCGCCTGTGTGTAAGTCGCCTCCTGCTCAGCCAGGCGCGGTCACTGGGGTCTGAAGAGGAGTGGCTACCTCACAGAGCCCCTGCGGTTATCTCAGAACAGCCCTGCAGGCAATCCCTGCCCCGCTTTCCCTTCTCGGACCCTCAAACACTCTCCAGGCCGGGTTTTCCCCGTCAAACCCCAGCAGCCCTCCTCGGGGCCGGATTTATTAACTCAAAGCTCAGAACTAACTTCGGCGGGTGGCCACATGCCCCGGTCTGGCCAGAGCCCTTCCCGCCTCGGCAAGCCACGCCCAGCCCTTCCGAGCGGCAGCCGTTCCCCCGGCCTCAGGGCCTGCGGGCTCACGACAGTCTCCCTCCCTCGCGGCAGCCATCTTGGGCTCTTCGCAGGAAATTCCGATTTCCTCATCCCGGGTGTGGCCCCGGCTCGCCAGCCCCAGGCAAACCACAGCTACAGGGACCTTTCTGTCTGAGGGGACAGGGCAGCTCCCTTGGCCCTTAACGGCCTTGCCGCCGAGGCCGCCAACAGCAGCTGCCCATTACTGACAGCGTGTCTGTGAGGAGCTGGCCAAGTCCCACAAGCCCCTTCCGCACAGGCTACTGGACGGCTCTTCAAAGGGTGGTGGCCACCAGGCCTGCCGACGAGGGGGCAAGAGGATAATTGCCCCGGTTGCTGCCCCAGACCCTTTAAATCACTGTCAGAGAGCCACTAAGGGTTGTGTGCATGTGTGTGTGGGGGGGCGGGGGCGTGCCATGGCCCCGCCCTTCCCTTAGGCCCCGCCCCTTCCAGGAGAGCAGAGCTGGCCCCTCACACCTTGCCCAAGGCCTGCGGAGGCTATTGGCACCCCCTGGTGGCCACAATCACTCCAGACTCAACGCATGGGCTAGGGGAGACGGGTTTTCCAGACCCTCCCCGAGCACACCAGTCCCGGTTTTTCTGGTTTGGCTGAATCCCTTTACTGACTGCAAGGTACCCCCCTGAGGACTCACTCTGAAGTCGTTGGGCAACGCCATCTCCAACGAGTCCGTACTTTGATCCCCTGGGCTGCTCCCAGCATTCCTGGGAGGCTGGAGCATGAACAGCTGGGGGGCAGAAGAAAGGAAAAAGGTTTCTAGGACTTCTCCAGCACCAGCAGAGCAGCGAGAGGGCTGCCCAGAGCAGCTGGGACGTTTGTAGCAAGGGCGCACCGTGCCCACCCATCTGCCCTGGTGACACTGAGGGTGTGTCTAGACTACAGGGTTTTGTCGACAAAAGTGGACTTTTGTTGACAAACCTATACTTGCATCTACACTACCGCCAAGCTCTGTCGACATAACGAAGACAGAACTCGGCAGTATTGTCGACGGTGGTAAACGTCATTCTACGAGGAATAACGCTTTTTGTCAACAGAGTTCTGTCGACAGAAAGTGTTATTGCATCTACACTGTCCTTTGCATCTACACTCTCATGTCGACAAAGCGGCTTGCTTTGTCGACAGAACTGGATGTAGTCTAGACGCTCTTTATTGACAGCTTTGTCGACAGTATCTGTCGACAAAGCCTCTGTCGACAAAAGCCTGTAGTCTAGATGTACCCTGAGGGACCTATGGGTAGCACGAACTGACTGCTCAAGGACTGGCAGGAAGACAACAGGAAGGAGTACAGTGGTTGATGGGGACCCCCCTCAGCATTCTATTTAGTGGGTCTTTACCAGACCCTCTAAATCAAACCCCGGAAGATCAATCGCCAGAACCGGTAAGCGGAGACAAGGCCTCAGTATGTGTGTACATTGCCAAGACCACTAGTGTCCTGGGACCTCTAAGCACCACCACGATGCCAACAGCAGCAGCCAGAAGATTCAATCTCCTTTGACAATATGGATCTCAGCTGCCTTAGGCTGAGCGAGCCTAGGACAGAGGGAAAGTTCTCCAGGCTGGCAGGGGTGGTATAGCGGATATGGCAGAGGTTGCTGCAGAGGTGGATCTCCTGCCTAACATGAAACCCTGACGATTCTGTGTGACGGGTGGTTGGGATTTCCTTCTTAGCAAGGAGGAGGAGACAGTGAGCAGGAAACGAGTTCCTTGTGAACACAGGGCACGGGCCCAGGGAACGGGGCAGCAGCCCAGAATGAGGTAAGAGGTGCAGTGTCTGGAGCACGGGACTGGGGCTCAGAAGACCTGGCTTCTATTTTCAACCCAGTCGCTGTCCTTGAGCAGGTCACTTCCCCGCTCTGTGCCTCAGTTTCCCCACATGTATGGTGTGATAACACTACTACCCTCCTCCGCAAAGCGCTCTGGAATATGCCAAGGGCCAGCACGGTAAAAAAGCCAGGGACACTTATCACACGGCTGCTTTGTTTACACTGGATGTAGAATTTCCTACCGCCGTTTTAAAATCAGCGAAGCTTTTGCCTTGGGCCTTCGGGGAGTAAAGATACGGACCCACATTTGGGAGGCACTGTGAGGGCTAGGGATGAGAAGCTCAATAGTGCAATGTAAAGGCCCCCAGTGTCACCGGCAGGCCCTCCCGTCACTTAGCACTGGGGCAGGAATGGGTGGGGGAGGCGGCTGTGCCACGTGCGCACCTGCCTGCCGGGGATGCGCTCTGCATGCAGACGCACTCACCTGTGTGCTGGATTTCTTCTTTGGCTTTTCCACGGGGGTCACGGTCAGCCCCGCAGCGCTCAGCGCTGCGATCCGAGACTCTATGTCGGACACCTACAAGACAAAAAGCACACAGCTTCCCGTAGATGTGTCCTGGGAAGGATTCACATGGCACGCACACCTCCTCCGGGAACCGGGCTCATCCCAGGCAGTGCCAGTTAGGTTCGGTCCCGCCGCCCTGCCATCAGTGGAGACAGGAGGACGGAGGGGCCAAATTGGATTGGTGCTGGGACCTACGGCACAGGAGTCACTGTGATACTATTCCGGTTTGGTTTGCCAGCCCATCCAGACAGACCAAACCCGAACGGCACTGTATTCCCCACGTGCAGGCTGCAACACCATTAGTTTTGGGGCCCTCGGCGAGTTCCCCCCAGCTACCCCGCTGCCAAGGGTACACACCGCCAATGTTCCCTCTAATGTTTTTCCATCCAGGTGCAGAATAAATTTTATTATATGCACCGCGGCATGGGCAGAGTGCACCACCCATAGAAACACAAGGTGCCGGCTGTGGGTGCTCTGCTAATCAGCTGTACAGCTGGTGAATCTCCCTTGGGTGGAACACTGCTGACTGTGCATAATGTGCCTACAGCGGTGAACACCACGAGAAACACTGTCCGCCAGTGCAAAGGAAATGCTCGCTCAGCGTTTGTTTTCTTACTGAGCAAATGAAGCATTCGGCGGTTGGCCCAGCAGTATGTTTGTACAGCACCTTGCACAGCTGGCCTCTGACTACAGCCCCCTGGTGGGACAGTAACACAAATAAACACCACCACAAAAACTAGCTTGGACGTGCGGGATCACCCCGTTGAATCACGTCCCAGGGCCCTGTGTTCCATCCCGGGGAGCTGTGCTAGCCGCCTTGTGAAGCCGGCACCTTTTGTGCGGTGGCCCGAGCTATTACCTCGCTCTCGGCCCGCTGCACCTGCATGGCTGTGGAGGCCACTTTGTCCTCCAGCTCCGACAGCTCCGAGTCGGTGGTCCCGCTGTGCCTCGCACGTTCCTCCACGTCCCGCGGGGCCTTGTCCGGCCCGCCGGTCTCTCCCGCAATCACCGACACCTGGCCAAAAAAGCCAGCGTGTGACTCACCTCGCAGTCATGGAATCACCTGTTACACCGTCTTCCCGCTTGAACCCCCCTCTGCGCTTAGACAGTCCTCAGGCTACCACGGACTCCGGCGAGATCCAAGCTATGTAACTACCATTTTGCTGAACTGTCTGTACCTTTGCACTCCTGCAGGGATGTCTTCCACTAAAGGATTTGGCCATTTCCTCCCCTTTGCTATTTTTCCTGAGCAATGATTGCTGAGGCAAAGCTCATTGGGAAACCCCACGGCAAAACTCCAACACCCCAACACACGGTGTCAGCGTCCGAACAAGGATCTTCGTACTGTGCACTGAGGCTAGGAAGCTGGCATTAGAAACAAGTGCTTGCAAGGAGAAGGAACAATGCAGCCGGGCGGTGAACGCCTGTCTCCCTTAGCTGCATCGGCAGCTGGAGGTGTAATTAACGCACCAGTGCTGTGAGGAGTAACATTTGTCAACTCAACATTGGATGGTTAATATTGTCCTGATAAACTACGTGCAACTATGTTTCATGTGCAACTGTAAGACTCCTGTCTGCTGTTTCTGACACGCGTTCTAAACTGCGGCTGGCAAATAGGCCGGACTCAATCCAAGCCATGCGTGCTCTGCTTAATTCGCACTGAAGCAGTACACAACATCATCACGGAGGAAGGGAAACAAAAGATGCTCCAACAGGTGAGGAAAAAGTGGCAGGGAACATCCTTCCCTATAGACTCTCTCTCCTGAATTTCCGCAGGGAGGGTCTTCCAAAAGAGGAACGGACACTACAGAAAGGAGGGAAACACACCCCACTGTGCCCTCTCCTCTTTCTTGTCCATCGATCCACTGCACGAGAAGGGCCAAAGGAAGCAGCCACTAAACTGCTCCTGCCTCGTTAGTTCGGGCAGTCAGACTGCTGAGCACACGTGGTGAGAAAACCTTGCTTTGAATTTAACATAGTTCGTTAAGTTAGGCACCAGTTGCATTTAACCGTTAGCTTTTTTGTAACCACTTCTGACTGTTATACCTCGTGACTTGCACTCACTTCACATCTCTCTCTTTGCAGTCCATAAACTTCTTTTATTGTTTTATTTAACCCACAGTGTTTGAATTGACGGGTCTGGGAAACTCCCTTGGGGGGCAGGGGGAGTTATGTGTGTATTATTTCTGTTACAGCAAGAACAGGCGTGCGATGGCTTTGTATTGTTCAGGATCGGGCAGGGCAGGACAGACGTTTCTGGGGGAAATCTAGGCCTGGGAGTGGGCCAGGGTCCCATAAGAGCCGAGGTGTCTGGCTGGCTGAAGGGGAGGCTGCCCGTAAGCTGTCCAGACAGAGGCCAGAGCCGCAAAACAGTGTCAAGAGCCCCCCAGGTTACAGGGCAGGTGGCACAGATACTCATTAGTCTGGCTTGTACCCCGGGCACATCCCAGAGAGACCTAGTTGTACCCACGAGGGACGGAACGTGTCGGGGGAAGGGGCGCTGGCTGGACTCCACCACAAACACCTTGTCTGGCAGCGACTAAGAGCTGAAGGCTGATCACACTGAACTCAGTTAAATCTCCCAGCAGCCTACAGCAGTGAACCTCTGCCTCTCTCATGCCAGTCTAACTGGACACCCTCCCCTCTCCCTGCATTATGCCTGGGGGCAGCTGGGGGGAAGGAGTGATTCCCTGACACCTGATTTTCTGGGGGCCCTGGCCCTTAGTTGAACCTCTTTGGTTTAGCCTTATGGTTCCTTCAAGTTTTCGACAGGCTTCGCCTGCCTCCTTCCCACCTCCCAGCCTGGAGGGCTGCCCTTGAGGGAGGGGAGACGCCTCCTCCCGCTGGCCCTCTCCACTCCAGGACCTGGGCCTGGCTCTCTCAGTGGCCCACCACACACAACTGGAGCTGCATGCCATGCACAGCCGGAGAAAACAGCTGCACTAGCACGCCCACCCCTACAGGCGACAGCTCCAACCGGGCAGAGGCGAGGAGCTGTAATTAAAACGCTCCCATTGTCCCTCGAGGGCTCTCAGCCGGACGGAAGTGGCTGGGAGCTAGTGCTTTGATCTTGGAAGGCGCTTCGTGGAGGACAGCTGTGACAAAGGAACGGTCTCCAAACGAGCTCCCATTAGCTGGCGGGAGAAGGCTGCAAGGGGGCAGCTTTTGGCCTTGCAGGCTGTGCGTACCGCACCTCACACACAGGGCTGGACTGAGGCATGGGCGAACCGGGCAGCTGCCCGGGGCGCCAACCGATAGGGGGAGCCTGATGGCAGCTGTAAGGGGCACGCGGCATCCCCTACAGCTGCCATCAGGCGCCGTGTGCCCGGCTCCCGCAGCGCCAGCCAGCAGCGCCCTTCCCCCCACGGCCTCGGGGCCCTGCACGGCCCAGCGCGCGCGCCAGCAGTGCTGGCCAGGCCGGGCTGGGCAGTGCATGCGCCGTGCGCCCCGGGGGAGGGCCCCAAGCTGCGCGCCAGCGGCCGTGGCCGGCCCGTGCATGTGCCATGCGCCCAGGGGCGGGCCCGCGCACCCTGGTGGGGGTGGGCCCACGCCCCACAGGTGGGCCCGCGCATGCACCGTGTGCCTGGGGGTGGCACTGCGCGCCCGGACCCAGGGCACCAAAAGGGCTCGGGCCGGCCCTGCTCACACAAAAGGACTTTGATCTGAGCGGGGGTTCCCAGGTGCTGCACGATACAAGTATTAGAGCAGTGATCACCAACCAGTAGATCAGGACCTACCGGTAGATCGTGGAGTCACTGACAGGTGATTCTGACTGGTTTGGCCGGGAAGCTATCCAACACTGGCCCTTCAGTTGCCCCTCCACCCACTGTCCTGCTGCTCCTGCCCTCTGCCTTGGAGCTGCCCCCCCAGGAGCCTCCTGCTTGCTGGGCAGGGTGTGGAAGGGAGAAGAGAGGGGGCACTGATGTCAGGGTGTCCACCTCTTACCACCCCTGTACCCCATCTCCACACAGAAGGGGATAGAGGGAGCGTGGCAATGCTAATCTCTGACAGACACACACATTGTGTGTGTCTGTCATTCTCACACACACACTGTCCTTCCCTCTCCTCTCCCAGCCCAACACACACGTGGGGGGTGGTTGTTACTTTCACTGCTTGCAAAGTGGGTTAGTTTTGGGTTTTGACTGCTCTGTGCATTTCATCATTTTCATTTCTCTCTTACACCTCAATGTAATTCTTTGCGTAGTGAGTTCTATAACGCCGGACCAGGCGTGGCTGGAGTCATTATCCCAGTGGTCATTGCTGCTCCTGGACGTGGCCGGCATGTCCCTGCAGCCCCTGGGAAAGGCAGAGCAGGGGCTCTCCACATGCTGCCCTTGCCGGCAGACACCCTCCTGCAGCTCCCATTGATCAATAGCAGGGAACTGTGGCCAGTAGAAGCTGTGGGGTCAGTGCCTGTAGATGAGGGGCAGCATGTGGAGCCAACGTTGTACATGCCGGCTGCTTTCAGGAGCGGTGCAGGGCCAGGGCAGCAGTAAGCCGCCTTAACCCCACCGCTCCACCACCTAGAAGCCGTCTCAGTCAAACGGTGCCCAGCCAGAGCCTGCATCCTGAACCCGTCCCAGCCCTGAACCTCCTCCGGAACCCAACTTCCTTCCCAGAGCTTGCACCTTGAAACCCCTCCTGGACCCCAATCCCCCACCCTGGGCTAAGCCCGGAGCCCCTCCCACACTCCAAACCCCTTGGCCCAAGACCAGAGCCTGCACCCCAGCTCCCTACCCCAGCCTGGTGAAAGGGAGTGAGATTTGGAGAGGAAGGGGGATGGAGCAAGCAGGGTGAGGCCTCAGAGAAGGGGCGGGAAGGAAGCGGGGATTTGGGTTTGAGGTAGATCTCACATTTACAAAGTGATCGTGGGGTTAAAAAGGCTGGAGACGGCTGTATTAGAGCTATTGGTTTGCATGTGGCAGTTCACAGTAATCCTGCCACCCCCCACCACTGCGGCGGGCAATACCCAACACCATCCAGCTCAGTTATACAACCGCCCAGCGCTAGCGGCGAGGCCCAAAGCTTTGTGCGGCCCCAAACGAAGAGCGTTCACTCCTGCCATAACCCACAACGCCTGTGCACGTGTCCCGCTGCTGCGGCCCTGCCCCGGCTGCCCTGGGAAGCAGGCGCTTGCATCAGGCGCTTTGCTCATCTCGCCTCTACTTTCCACGTGAGGCAGCTGCTTCGCAGCAGATGGCCCGGGGAAGCGGGTGGCTGTTCTTTCCGGGACGGGTTCCCGGGGCAGAATGCTCCCGTCCGGCCCTCTAGCCCAGCAGCGTTCCCTGATGCTACTCACCTCCGATTCATCAGGCCACAGCTGCTCGCGGTGGGCAGCCCTGACTATGTTCCTTTTTCGGCCTCTTTCCCTGCGTCGCCCAGGCTGCATCCTAGGGTAGCACGGATCTCACTAACTGGTTAGATCTAATGCTGCACAGGGAGAGTGTTTAGCACCTAATTGCAACATACGGCGTCTTGCTACAGTGGGCCCGATCCTGGCTGTCAATACCTGGGCTTGGAGACAGAAATCTGTTGTTTCTATGCTGCTTTTTCATAGGAGAAAAGAGTTTGTTTCTATGTCTGTTCCTTCTTTTTATATGGCTCTTCCCGAGCCAATGTGAAGTTGAATACCCCTCCCCACCAAGCCAACGTGGAGTAGAATAACACCCTCCCCGCCCCCCGAGCCCATTGTTGGGGGCATTTGAAATGCAAACCTGGATCAGAATATTTGCAAAGGGGCCCCACAGTCTGTTACACGGTTTGAATCAAAACCGGGACTCGGACCTATCTGGATTTTGGGGTGTTCTGAGTCCAGATCCAAAGGTGGGAGCCAGAGATCAAGTTGGTTCTGGAAGGACATGGAGTTTTTTAAACCAGAAGCATTTTCTAAATGTCCGTAACGAACCAGCGGGGAATAACAGCCTCAGACACTGCAGCTGCACTCTTTGGCTTGGCGACCAAGCGATAGGCAGAGCTAACTGGGGTACCTTGACTCTAAGCCCCGAGCCAAGTTCTGCTCTATAGCCCAGACTCCCTCTGATTGGCCACTTTGTGTCACTGGACTCTGGTCTGACCTAACCACCTGAGAACCCTTGACGAAGGCGAACACTCGGGTAGCTTCTATGCCCACTGCTGCTGCCCCCGGGCAGGGGTATGTGGGGGCTGGGACGCACCTGAGTCTGCCTGTTCACAACCGATGGTTGCTCTCATGAGCGTGCAGCCAGTTGCCAAAGTCAGAGCAGACCCGAAGCTGCTCTTATTTATGGGAACGGACACGGGTCAGTGCAGACGCACCATGAGAACTCGGGCGGCACAACATGCTCCCTGCAGAGAAAATCAGGGATTCTGTCATGGGTGGCAGGTGAAGGTAGGACTGGGGGAGGCACACCTCAGCCCCGCCCCCAGCTCCACCCCTTCTGTCCAGGCCCCGCCCCCACGAGCGCCTACTGTAGGCGTTCTGGGGGAGGAGTCTGGGCTGTTTGGGAAGGCCGTGCCTTCCCCTGCCTATTGTACCTGCCCCACCTGGACTCTGTTGAGCAGTTTTTGGGCATAGAGCTGTTCAGCGAGGGTACAGTGTATTGGCGGGGGATTGTGGGCAAGAGACCAGCGAGCTGTTCCCCAACCTGCACCTTCCGTACTCCTGTGACATTCCGGCTGTCCCTAGAATTTAATTACAGCCCTGGGCTGGGACACAGATCTCCCAAAACGCACGCACTCGCTCCACCCCGGTGCCCCGTACTGCTGCTCACCTGCTTGGAGTCACCTACATCTCCGCCGCCCAGGGCCCCTTCCCAGCGTCGGATGGACACAGGTAAAAAAGCCGCATGGAGAAGAGAAGAGGCTCTGGGCTCAGGCAGATGAAAGTGGCGTGGCATAGGCAGTGACGTGCTCCCGGGCCCAGCCTCGCTCCTCGGCGAGTGGCGCCGCTCGTTAAAAGGAGCCGGGCCAGAGGGCACCCCGGGAGCCGCCAAGCGCGCCAGACAAAGGAGCCATTAAAACCCAGCGGGATGCCAACCCCCCCGCTCTGTTCGCACGCAACGCCTCTCTGGGAAAGGGCAGCTGGGGTGAGGGCCTGGGTGGCTTGCTCTTCCTTTAATTAATATTTGAATCCCTTCCCGGCCTCAGCTCCTCCTCCCCCAAGTGGTCAGCACAGCCACACTGAGTCATCGACTGTGGGGACAAAACAGACCTGGGAGCTCATCCCTCTGAGGAGGGGCGGGTAGAAGGGGGGGGCGGGGGGTGGGCTGGTGTATTGACAGCCCACAGGGCCTTTGTCTGCCAGGGCTTTTCAGCTGAACAAGCACACAAGGGAATGAGTCTCCTCCGGTCGAGGATACCTGGAGCCCTTGGTCTCTGGTGGGGTAAGGCCGTGAGCCGCTCTGCGCTGCCCGGGCGCCAACGTGGAATGGAACAGCTACTGACTGGGTGTGGAAAAGGGATTCCAGCCCCCGGAAGCGCAGCACACAGCAAAGGACTAGGGGCACATACATGGCAGGGCCAACACGGGGGCCGCACCCAACCTGATCCCCAGAGCAGCCCGGATTGGCCCTGAGTAACACCGAGTGCCCGGCTGAGATGGCACCAGCCTGGGCCGGGGCCCCCATCCCTTCACAGGATACAACCCGACTGGGGGTGTCACACATTGGTGCCCCCATTTGCAGCCTGCTGGCAAAGCTGCCTGTGAGGCCGGGGAGGGCATGGGGGAAGAGGGACGGCTACATTGCAGAAACGCTCCCCGCCGCAGGGAGTCTCCGAGCCCAGGGCAGCTGAGTGGGGCTCATGCCGCAGGGCGAAGCAGAACAGCCCACGTTCCCGCTCAGGCTGGAGTGGGCGCCCCTCCCGCACGCCGGTTCTCAGAGCCGATGCCGACACTGCTCTGCCTCGCCCCGCAGCGCGGGCCCGCCTCAGTCCACCTGGAATCAGAGACTCGCGGGCGTGGGCTGGTTTCTCTTTGTGCCTGGCACCCCGCCCCACCGACAGCACGGAGCCAGCATTATCTCACGCAGGGACCTCGCTGCTTCCGGGAGAAGGGCACCTCCTTCCCAAGCCACCACCCGTGACGCGGCAGAAATCAAAATGACGCTCGTGGCCTAGGGATGTAAAATCCCCTTTAATTGGTTAACTGGTTAAACACCACGTTTACCGGTTAACCGATTAAAGGGGGGAGGGCGGGGGCAGTCCCCCCCACCCGCCGCGGCTGGGATGGAGCAACCTCCCTACCGCTTGTAGTGTGCCCAGGCCTGCTGTGGACGGGACAGCTCTGGTTGGGCTGGAGCGCCCCTGTCTGCGGCAGGCCCCATGGGCTGAAATTGCCCTCTGCCTGCGGCAGGCGGGGAGCTGCTCCAGCCCCTTGTGCTTAACCAGTTAACCTTTCACATCCCGAGAGAGCCCTCCAATGACCTGGGCTCCCCACTGCGCACACCTACTAAACGTTGAGCAAACCTTCCATTTTTTCCACCACTTCCCACCATTTTGTCTCAACTACAAGCTCCCGGCACCACCATATGCTCCCCTTCTTGCTAAATGGAAGATGGAAACCTGGCGTGGGAGAGGTGCCAGTATGGTAAAGGTTGAGGACAACTGGTCTAGCCCCTCTCTCACCACTCTGTCCCAAGATAAGCATCCAGACAAGGCAAAGAGGCAAAGATCTTAGCTGCTAACACTGGGTGTCCATGACGGGGCACAGGAAAAGCCAGTTGGTATTGTCTACGATGCCATCATAGGATGTTAAGAGGAGAGGAAGAATAGGAACAGAAATGGAAATATGGAGACTGACGTGAGAACGGGAACTGAATTTTAGAGGGTAGGACACATGCTACCTTCTGAGCATCACTGGGTAGATCACTGGTGTAGGAACTCATCTCCGGTTGTGGTTCATCCTTCCCCCTTTCCTCCTCTTCCTCAGAAGAAGCTTCTTTGTCACTGATGTTGCTGGCTAACTCTTCCAGCTTCCTCTTCAGTTCCTCCTCTTCCACATCTGGATCGGTGTGGGACTCAGGGGCCGGAGACTAGAAGGAGAAAAGTAAGCAATTCTCAGTCTGTTGGTGGTCATGCAATCCGAATGGTGTGGGTATGTTTCGACTTCCTGGGATATTTCTATGCGAGCAAAAGGATACAGGAGAGAGTTTATTCAGTCAGTTTATCTGATCAAATGTAATGCAACGCTCTTGGGTGTTTTATCGGCAGCAGAATTCAAACCCAGCACCTCTGGAGGCTTATAGAGTAAGCCTTCTCCCTGAGATGCAGGTCCAACACAAATAGCTACGGGACCCAACCACACTGGGAGAGAGAGCCACACTGTGTGAAAGAAGGTTACATAATCACCACAGCTTCTACCACTCACACAAGAGGCAGGCTGTAGCTCACAATACGTGAGCTCCAACTGAGAACTCAGGCTAAAGCACCGATTTGATCCTGAGATAGACAGGTATATTCCTGGTAGCTGAGAGCAGCATGCCCTAAGGAACTGACCTCTGAAGAAATAGGGCCGGCTGAAAATTTTTCCATCAAAACTCTTTTTGGACAGAAAATTGAATTTTTGACTCAACAATATTTGAGTTGCTACTTTCTGCACAAGATTTTGATTTGTCAAAAACCAGAAATATTTTGGCTGAAATCCAAATGCTGAAATACAGTGCTGTCACTTAGACATGCAGCATGACTGTAGGCTCCCATGATGCACTGCTTCCCTTCTGCAAGAGGAAAGAGTACAGTGCATTATGGGAGATGTAGTCTGGCCAGGCAGCCTGGCATACCAATGAGAATTGAGGAACACAAATGACAACTCCCAAAAGGCACTCTGGAAGCATTTCCAAATAAAAATATTTCAGTTTATGATCAAAATATTTTGGAATTCAAATTTGTGCTAAAAAAAAAAAAAAAGGTCAAAGTTTTCCACCAAGGAAAAAAGAAGAAACAGAAATTAAAAGGCCAGTTCAGCAGAGTTAGCTGGAAAATGGTAAGTAATCTTCTCTTCTCTAAAGAGGTACCACATTTAAATCTTGGCTCCAAACACCCGCACATTTTGATGATGTTTGGATCTGGAGCAAGCACTACTCTTTTCAGCTTGAACCCGTCTTTAATTTTAACTGGAGAGAAATTACCCTCCATTCAAGCCAGACCTGCATGAATCTTTGTAACTGTTTTTATCCCTTCTGCTGAGCGATCAACTATTATATCAATTAACTTTGCGATCCTATGTGAAGGAAACGAAGCGCGTACGTATTCTGCAACTGGAAACTCAAAGTAGCACTAAGTGACCTATCCATGCACCAGCTGATTCAATGTCGCAAGAGAATTTAAAATTAAATTGATCTTCTTCCTTGAGGGCATAATGATGGCCATTCAGACAGGGTCAATCACATGGAAAAGACAAATGTCCTCCTCAATTAGAATCTGCTACTCGCATCACACAGATTATTACATTTAAATGTTGCTATTGATTCCTGTGGAGTAACCTTGGAATCCTCATCAATTCTGGAAGCGTTTACACGCCTACAGGAACAGATGCATATAAATAAAACAGCCTTGTTCCCGCAGAGAATGGATTAAAGTGGAGCTAATCCAAGCACCCAACTCAGACACTGTTACCTCTTCTGAGTGCACCATGATTCTTTCCTCCAGACGGTTCAGCATGCGTTCAATAGCAGACATGCGTTTGTTGAGTTCAAATATCTACAGCAGAGGAGAGACAGAGAGAGTACAGTCCAGGTCCCACCACCAGCCCGAGAATACAGTACAGGGCAGATCTAATCAACAGAATGGAGAATATAGCATAGGACAGGGCCCATCACCAGTGTCACTGGCTAAGCATGAAATAGAGAACAGGTCACCATTGGAAGGACCATTAGGGTTTTCAAAAGGGCCTCTGGGAATCAAAAGTAGAGCTGGGCAACATTTTCTCACCAAAACTTTTTTTTTTGAAAGAGAAATGCAAATGTGGGTTGACTGAAACATTTCACAAATCCACATCAACATCATCATATTGTTTTGGTCAAAACCAACATCGGAAAAAACCCCAGAAATGTTTTGACATGCTGGGTTCGATTTTTTCAATATGAAATTACTTTCATTCCCAAGTGTACATTTTATTTAAAAGATTTCAACGGTTACCCCCAATCTCTCTTCCCCCCCACTTGAAATCAAGCCCAAGCTTTTCATTTGGGGTTGAACTTAACATTTTTGTTCAACCTGAGGTGAATTTTTTTCAGCCTCTCATTTTGACAAAAAAATTCAAAAAACGTGTTTTTGGATGCAAACCATTCTCTAACCCGAGGTTTCCGGAAAATTGCCAGGGAATAAAATAACCCAGTTATTTGCATAGATCTTTCTACTCAAGAGTACAAGCCAAGGAGCTTGCGGTAGAATGAGGCAGGGAAAATAGGAAGGCTTTCCAAGCACCTTGAATTTGTTCCATCTGAATCTTCATGGCCAACTTGGATCGGACATGCCAACATCAGAGAGAGGTAGGAGGCAGGAGGGCAGCTTGCCTAGTGCAAAGTTTGCCTATTTGTCAGTCAGGACCAGCAACGTACAAGGGAAATTCTCCAGTAGAGGAGTTGCCCAGCTAGATTTCCTGAGGCACGGTGCATTTTTTTAGCTGGCTCTCTGTTTCGACAATGTGGACACCAGTCTGTCATTGATCAACAGCATCAAACCATTATTACTGTCCCTAGGCCAGTGAACGGTGTCAGAAAGAAAATAATTTTATGTTCATTAAGACACTGGATCAGATTCAAGTCTGGGTTAAGCTCCATTTCCCACCAATAAACCGTTCAGCCAGCTAGCACCCCAGCGGCTCCTCTCTGAGGGTACGTCTAGACTACAGGCTTTTGTTGACAGAGGCTTTGTTGACAGATATTGTTGACAAAGCTTCTGTCGACAAAGAGCGTCTAGACTACATCCAGTTCTGTCGACAAAGCAAGCCGCTTTGTCGACATGAGAGTGTAGATGCAAAGGACAGTGTAGATGCAATAACGCCTTCTGTTGACAGAACTCTGTCGACAAAAGGCGTTATTCCCTGTAGAATGAGGTTTACTGGCGTCAACAAAACTGCCGAGTTCTGTCGACGTTATGTTGACAGAACTCGGTGGTAGTGTAGACGCAGGTATAGTTTTGTCGACAAAAGTCCACTTTTGTCGACAAAACCCTGTAGTCTAGACACACCCTGAGACACCAATGGAAACGGAAATGTTGAAAGAAGGTAACTGTTCTCTGGGACATTTTTTGAATGGAAAGCCACCCAAAGAAGACTCTCCTTTGACATTTTCTGATTTTTCCAATTAAAAACAAAAATGTTCCTTTTTGCATTTCAAAACCCAACAAGTTTTTCCGTTTTATGTATGGGAAGCCCTCGCTAGCTGCGGTTTTGCATCTTCACGGTGTGCCGACTCAAGCACATGACCCAGCGTGATGATGCTTTTTCAGTGCGCTCTAGCAATGGAGCCTGAACGTGAAAAGGGAATTGAAGCTGCAACGACTCCACGCTGGGAAATTTTAGCTACTACACACGTTTATTGCATTATTCCATGGAAATATTAGATCGACTGCATCATTATACCATTTTATAAGGAAAAAGTGGTTGTTTTGTGTCAGGAATGCTCCCCGCTCCCTGTGCTTATGGATTTCTCCATTTGTGGTGAGCTCCAAAACATATCCCTGTGAATGGTGAGGGCTGCCTGTATTTTTGGCTGGCCTGGCCAATGAAGACAAGGTAGGGCAGAAAACTCAAAACCTGAAACCCGAAGACAAATCCTTTTTTGATTTTCAAAAGGCCAAAATGAAACATTTTCATGTAATAAAAAAGGATTTGGAACATTTCAAAGGAAATCAGTGCTTTTGGTAAATAATGATATTTCCTTCTAAAAGCTTTTTTTTCCCTTTAGGTAGGAAAAAAAATGATGAAAACCGTTGTAAATGGAAATGCTGCTCCATGTGACAACCCATTCTCATCAGCCGTATCTCATTAAAAGGTGAACGGCCAGCACATGAAACAAGAAAGAAAAATGAGTGCATGTTTTTAACACTTCCTTCTTTTCTTCGCCTGTCACTGTTATATTTGTTAATAGATGATTAAGTAGATCCCTACAAGAACTTGGAGTGGCTGCGGCCACTTAAAAGAATACAGTAAGCTCAGTAGATGAATGTAACAAATGGGTACTTGAGAGCAAAGAGGACTGTAATTATCATCCTTGGTAGAAAGCACCTTTAGTAACACTACACCCCCAGAGAGGCGATAATCCAATAACTTCTAAAGTGAAGCCGCAGTAAATACTGTTGAGTTTGATGTGACCAGCGCTTACATCACACCAGGGGCAATAAACAGGATGAGCCTTGTAGCTGTGTCACTAATAAATTAATCCATTAAAAGAGATGGATATAAGAGACTAATACCTGAAGATACCTTAAGGCTAGAAGCTGAAATGCAGGAAACCTACAGGCTAAGATATTTAACTGAGCCAAATTAGGCTTTAGGATAAAAACTGCTGTATTATACAGATAAGTTAGGGTTGACATAAGTAAGTTAACAGTAAACCTGCCAAGCTTGTATCAATGTTTGTGATATGTTTAGATTTTGAAAATAACCACTGAGTTTGGATGATAATGTCTGAGAAGATACATGACTGAGTAGCAGCTGGGATGAAACAGAAAAAAAAAAATCTATGCGGTAACCTGTCCATGATGGTTGTGATAAAGGGGAATTAACACACTGGCCCACTGGGAGCAGAGCACCCCCAAAATACCGGGGTGTGGGAGTTCAAATAAGAAAATGAGGTAAAAGGCTTCATACATCCAAACTTCAATGGGCATAACATGCTGTAAGAGCCGGCCCCCTTTGGGAGCTACCTGGTTGGTGAATGACCCCTGGTGATGAAGATGATGGTGATGCGGGTGACGACTAACACTCGTTTTCTCCGCAAAGGACGTTGTGAGCTGCACAAACGCTGGATGTTCTGCATTGTCCTCTCTCCCGGTTAGCAGACGGCAGGGTGGGTGCGGTTGGTTAAGAATCGCAGATGTTACAGAAGGCCGATTATCTCTGTTACGCATCACTGGGTTCCCATTCTATCGCTAACCTCTGTACTGCAGTTGATCTAGGGGATGAATTCTCCCAGATGTAAGCCCCCACATTGGGGCGGGTAATGAAAGTAACTCAGGACTCTGGAGAAGGCAACAACTTGACCACCCGCTTGGAGAAGGGACTTAGAAAGAAAGCGCAACGCCGCACGGCCTTGTGTTAACAATCCAAGGGGTTAGAAAGGTCCGATCACAAAGAACCCACCTAGAAATCTATAATGCCATTGAAAGGGCTCCCAGGGGACACCAGAGGCTGTTCTTCCAAGCTCTGAAAGTTTTAGCTAGCCACAACGGGAACTAAGGCTGGGTTAACCTCTAAGTCCACCCCGAGTCCCTGACAGCCAAATCTTCCCAAGGCCGCACTGTACCTCTGTTCCAACCATCCCGGCCCACGTAAGTCTAGGAGGTCACAGGAGTGTAACCGAGCGCATGATTCAGCCCCGAGCGCAACAGGGGGTCTGCTGAGCGATTTCAGCAGTAATACGGTTACACAGAGCTGCGCTGTGAAACTGCCAAGGCTCAGTCATGCAGGCTGAAGGTACAATCTGATTAGCCCTTAGGCTTTGCCCAATTTATTGGAACCTTGTCTAGGTAGCACCGCAGTCAGAGTTGGGCGGGTGCGTCCCCCATCCATCTCCATTAGGAGCTGTAATCGTGCTGCACTGGCTGCATGACGAGGGCTGGCAGACAAGTGCTCGGCACTAAAAGTTGTTTTTAAACATAAACTAGACAGTAGAGGACAGCTCCTCGCCTGGTCACGTCCGTGGAGCAAGGACAGTTTACACCAGCTGCGGGTCTGCTGCCAAAACCTCAATTGCCCTATGAAGATTCATAGACTCATGGGGCTGGAAGAGACCTCAGGAGTCATCGAGTCCAACCCTCTGCTCAAAGCAGGACTAAGCCCAACTCAATCAACCCAGCCAGGGCTTTGTCAAGCCGGGACTTAGAAATCTCTAAGGATGGAGATTTCATCACCTCCCTAGGGAACCCATTCCTGTGCTTCACCCCCCTCCTAGGGAAATAGGTTTTCTTCATAGCCAACCTAGACCTCCCCCACTGCAACGTGAGACCACTGTTCCTCGTTCCGCCGTCTGTCACAACTGAGAACAGCCTCTTTGGAACCCCCCTTCAGGCAGTTGCAGGCTGCTCTCAAATCCCCCCTCACTCTTCTCTTCTGCAGACTAAACAAACCCAAATCCCTCAGCCTCTCCTTGTAAGTCATCTGCTCCAGGAGACATCTGGAACCTTTCAGAAACTGGGTGCTTGTTTGTTTGCTTTGCTTTCTGTTGGCATTTGCATATGAGATCATCTCGACCCTGAACTGGAAACAGGCAACAGGGGTATTCCACATACAAGTATCCCAGAAAACTGGTTCATCCATTATATAGTCTGTTCACTTCAGACCTGAGTCGATGCCCACTACCTGGGGATGACTACCTGGGGGTTTGGACCAGCCTTTAGTTGTGCCAACGTTGAAAGATATAAAGAAAAACATTGAAGAGAAAACCAGGAGCATGTAACTCCATTGAGACACATACGACTAGGGGGATTTTTGGAGGGAAACTGAGGAGAGTTGATAAAATATTCTGTTCAAAAACCAAATGACAATGGAAGTACTGTCCTATCTAATGGGTTGTTTCTGTTCTCCTTAAAGCCAGTGGAAGCGTTAGCAGCAACTTCCATGGGAGAAGGACTGGGCCCTAAACAGGGGCCCAGTTGTGTGTTTCCACATCATTCCAGTGTTGCCAACTCTCATAACGTTGTTTCTTACAGCTCTCTGGAGACAGGTGATTATGAGAGAATCTCTAGTTTAAGCTTCTTACAAAGAACGTTTCTAGTTCTCATGAATGCAGAAAAAGCCTGAAGAAGTGGATCCTGCCCTTAAAGACTCAGACACCAGAGGTCCAGTAGGAACCCTCCACCCCAACTTTTATGGAGAATCCTGTGATTTTACAGTCATAACGTGGAGGATTTTAAAGTCATATATGTGCCATAATGATTACAATAAGGCACAAGGGTTTGATTTTTTTTATTTACACCAGTCAGGGTGATTAACCACTGGCACAAACGACCCAAAGGTAACTGTGGACACTCCACCTCTTGACGGCTTCAGATTGCTGTTCCAGAAGCAGTGGGCCGCAGCAATTACAGTATGCATTGAAGGAACTGATGAAGTCTTGACTAAAACTAGAATTCAGCACATTGGCCTCAGTTTTAATGTTCTTGGAGTTAGATTGCACATTTGTTTCCCCCACCTAGATGCCCACCAATTGCAGCCGGTGTTTGGGATGTGCAAAAAACCTAGACAGCTCCGCTTGTTGTAAATGTAGATTGGAAATTAGCCTGTGAGTTAACTTCACGCCTGTTTGTCCAAACACCAGCGCGTGCTTTCATTCAGCAGACGAGCAAGGCTGTCTGTTGAATCAATCTGTGGTTTTGTAATCTGTTTAAAACCTTCAACTCAGGGGGAAAAAAACCCAGACTCCCTTCTCCCCACCCGAGAATAAGCACCATTTGCAGCTTCTCCCTGAGCCTCACTCACATGTAAGTGACAGAGCAGAGCGACCGTTTCCGACTGCTGTTGGAACTCTTCAGGCGCTACTCAGGAAGAAGAGGGTCACAAAAGGGAGCAGTGATCCCCCTCCAAGGCGTTAGCTGCTCCTAATGCACTGACCCATTCAGTAGCAGTGAGTAAAGTCTTTTTCTGGTGCAGAGGGAATGACAGGCAGCTTATAGAATAAATGGACCAGGCTGGGCTTCTTACTGCTGCTAGAGGCACGTGAAGTAGAACTGCATTTCCTCTTCTTGCTGAGCTGCAAACGTAGGGCAGTGAAGAGGACGGAGTGGGGACTAGAGGCACAGAGACGTTCAGTGTGAAAAGGTGGGGGGAGAGATGGAAGGATCTGTTCTCTCTCTGGCTAGGCACATCACTCGGCAGTGTCAGCGGGCTTTAAAGGTGTCTCACCGGAGCCACCCCTGCTCACGGGAATCAACCCGCTACCCTTCTGGATCCACGAGCAGAACATGGGCCATGCCGTAGCATGGGACAGCACTGTCTAGGTGCCTGTGAGCCAGCCATAAAAAATGGTACTAGGAAAATACCTTAAGAGATAGACCCATGACCAATGTTTCTTAAACTTTTTAAGACCGAGGAACACCAAACAATAATTTTTTTTTATGTAGCACACCAAGAATTTTTTGTTGAGAAAAAAAAGTTGCCTGCCCCTTTAAGGGCGGCCATTTTGAGCTTTGTTCTCCATGGCATACCTCCGACTGCCTAATAGTTTAAGAAACACTGCTCTAGAGTCTCTGGCAATGCAGCGGGGCAGCAAAACCAGTGTACCCAGCCGCCTGTGGATTCTCTCTATAGCCAGGGACTCGCTGGTCTTGTGGGTCTGGTGCTTGGACTCCAGGCCATGGCATTCCTGTCCCTTCATTAACAGGGTGGTGGGGGGAGGAGTGGAAGTAGTTGCCGTGGTACAGGCAGTGGGAGCTGCTTTCTTGATTGCACATAGAGTTCTCTCTCTGCCCTGCCATGGTCCACCAGCATGGCTGCCCACTCCATAATGATCTGGAGAAGGTTATTGTTTTACTGCAGCAAAGCCCCACCTGCCTGAGCAATCCTGCATGGGCTATGCTTCACAGGTGACTTAGCTTGCGGCATCCCAGCCACGGAGCAGAACCCATGCACCACTGGGAATGGGTTACCATCCCTTGGTTACCTGGTTTCCAGAGTAGTTTATATTCTCCTGGGAGGAGGCTCTGTTCCTGCGTTTCACGTGGTGGGGCTGGTAGACAGGGAACTGCTGGGCTCCCTTGATGTCCTCATCAGAAGTGTCCATATCCGCTGAGTACTGGGGTCGATGCCGCTCGTTCCATGGGCTGTCTTTGGGGGCAGAACGGGTTCGAGTCACTGGAAGCTCAGGGCAGGGAATATAATAGAATCCTAGACCACTAGGACTGGAAGGGACCTCGAGAGGTCATCAAGTCCAGTCCCCTGCCCTCGTGGCAGGACCCAGTACCGTCTAGACCATCCCTGACAGGTGTCTGTCCAACCAGCTCTGAAATATCCCCAGTGATGGAGATTCCACAACCTCCCCAGGCAACTTATTCCAGTGTTTAACCCTCCTGACAGGCAGGAAGTTTTTCCTAATGTCCAACCTAAACCTCCCTTGCTGCAATTTGAGCCCATTGATTCTTGTCCTGTCCTCAGAGGCCAAGGAGAACAATTTTTCCCCCACCTCCTTGTGACACCCTTTTAGATATCTAAAAACCGCTATCATGTCCCCTCTCAGTCTTCTCCTTTCCAAACTAAACAAGCCCAATTCTTTCAGTCTTCCCTCATAGCTCATGTTTTCTAGACCTTTTATCATTCTTGTTGCTCTTCTCTGGACCTTCTCCAATTTCTCCACATCCTTCTTGAAACGTGGTGCCCAGAACTGGACACAACACTCCAACTGAGGCCTGATCAGTGCAGAGTAGAGCGGAAGAATGACTTCTCGTGTCTTGTTCACAACACTCCTGTTAGCTTTGATTTCATCTGACCTGCTAAGCAAGGAAGGCCTGTGAGATCTAGCACAGCCCAGGGTGGGAGGGAGTCAGGCTGGGGAATAGGTAAGTGACAGCCCTTGCTAGAAAAGACCAGCTCTCTGTGTAAGCGGATTTGCACATGCCAATCAAATGTCTGGTTAGGGTTTTGTGTTGAGATGTCATAGGTGAGTTCTTTTTGAACCACTAACATTTCCATTCAGAGAGGACTGCTGGCCAGCTGCTCTTCCTCAGCTGGGACAGACAGACCCCTGTCAGTGTGGCCTACCGGGTTTGGGGTTCCTTTCCAGGCTCTTCCTTTGAGAGTTCACGGTCAGCCGGAGCTCAGTGGTAAACTCCTGCTCTGGAGGGGTCACATGTTGTCCCTGCTCCTGCAGAATCTGGTGGAACACAGCAGCCAGGTCTGCCTCCGCGACCATCGACTCCTTCCGGGAGGGGCCCTCCCCAGCATCTGGGAAATCTGGGAACGACTGATGAAAGGGGACACTGGTCAGGACCAGACAGTGGGCTGTCTGGTCCCACAAAGCACTTCTGAGCAAAATATTTGCAGGTTATTCCCCCCTCCCCCCACCAGTGAATTAATGGAGCCACTTTCTAGTTCCAGTTCCTGAACCAACATCTAAAAACAGGTGGCATCTGAAATACTTGGTTCAAGGGATTTAGACACCTCACTGTTCTAATCGGAACTGGGTCTCACAATCTCCTAAGCAGCTTTGACAATCTCTGCCCACGCATCTATGTTTTTCAAGTGTCAAGTCCGTTTACCGATTAAACACTAACATGGCTCCCCAAATCCGGATTCTATTCGGATGCTTTCTAAAGATACGGTTTCCTCACAGGCTGCGGTCACAGTGCCTTTCCCGAGGACGGGCTAGAACCAACCTAAATGGATTGGCCCAAAATCTTCATCAAACTCATTTCAGAGTCTGAAATCGCCAAGCTTTGGTTAACTTTTAACACACAATGTTATTGTTCCATTTCCTGCTCCTTTCCCCAAGAAGCTGTGCCAGAACCCAGAGCTGCGAGACTGGGCACAAGAACTACAACTCCCAGCCTGCCCTTGCTCTCCATCTCCAGCCAGAGAAGCTGGCTGGACTCACAAGAAGCCATCTTCATACCTTACTGTGGAGGCTAGGCATGAATTGAGCGCATGCAGTTGTGGGAGCGCCAAGAAACAGACTTAACCTGCAGGGGCCTGTTCAAAAAAGTGATTAAACCCATAAGAAAATGAGATCAGAAGCCACAAGCTCTTCCGAATCTCCTGCCGTCTAGCTCCCCAGGGGCCTTCGGAAGAAAGGTCCATGTGGCAGAAAAGAAAGCAAGGGCAGAAGCTAATCAGCATCACCTCGCTGGAAACTCCACGTGGAAGAGAAGAAAACGGAGGGAGCAAGGAAGGAGAGAACAGCAGTGCCTTACCACCACCCAAGTACCTGGAAGCCATCCTGGTTGACCGAAGTTTGCGAAAGCTGCATAGACTGACGACGTGATTGAGCAGAATATTCTGAGTCCAACTCAAAATCAAAGGGGTGGACAGACAGCAGGCGCTTTGTCTTGCGCATCTTAGAAAGCATAGAAAGTGCAAGAAAGCATAATTCATGGTAAACACAACTCAGCCTTAAAAAGGGGACTCTGCCCAGCGCGCCCTCTCTCTGCCTATGCTTCTGGGGCAGGGGTGTTTTCCTCTCTCCTGGCAGCAGATCTCACGGTGTGGTTTGCTGGGTTGGATTTAGGGAGGGAACGTTGCTTGCTTTCTGCCGGGCTACCCTGCTAACACATCCATGGAGCGTGATGGGTGGCTGAGGGCAGAAAGGGGGATCGCGTTTCTTCCCGGTTCAAGGCTAGGTGTGCACATGAGGATGGGAACGATAGCCAATAGTGCCGTGGATCAGATGAGCAAGGTCCATGCCCACATACTTGGAAATGAACGGAAAGATTCCCCTTGAATTCAGCGATCTTTAGCTCAAGACCACACTTTGCTGGGCTGTGGACGAGACCCTCAGCTGGAGGCTGATTAAAGAGTTATGGAGAAGTGAGACTGGCTCCAATGCCACAGAGAATTCCAACAGCTGCTGTGGGAATCCTCCAAAAATTGTCC
The DNA here is from genome assembly GCA_032595735.1 of Pelochelys cantorii. Taxonomy (NCBI): domain Eukaryota; kingdom Metazoa; phylum Chordata; order Testudines; family Trionychidae; genus Pelochelys; species Pelochelys cantorii. Next base: position 72,514,056 of record CM064332.1, read on the forward strand.
CCCTTTTCACCCAGGGGATCACTCCGGAATAGCCACAGCCAGGAGGCCAGGCCCTCTCCACTCCTTAAAACACCTCTTGCAGCTTTGCAGTTAGACCCCATTTATCTGGCACGTGCAGAGTTTTACCCTTCATTGCCGGAGGCCCACACCTCTTTAAGAGACCCTCCCGGTGCCTGCACTGGGAAAGCTGCTGTTGGGCAGGGGTGTGGGAAAAATCACACCCCTGGCTGATGTGTCACCAGCAGAAGCGCTGGGGTGAGCAGTGCTATGTTGGAGGGAGATGCTCTCCTGCTGGGATAGCTACTGCTGCTCTGAGTGTATGTGCATGTGTGTGTGTGCGCGCGTGTGTGTGTGCGTGACGGCTCCATGGGAGACCTTATAGCAGCGCCGCTGCCGTGAGACAGCTGTGCCGCTGTAAGGCCGTAGTGCGCACACAGTTCTGCGGAAGGAGAGCTTATGACTTTAACAGCTTAGACTGAACGAAGTGACTGTACTTCTGGAAGAGGAACTGAAACAAACAATTGCCTCCCCAGACAATGTCAATGACATAATGGGGGCAGGGGGCGGGGGGCTGGGGGTGGTACTGAAGTTCGCTAAGAGGCTGACCTATGGCATGAAAAGGCACACAATGAAAAGCGATGGGTAGAATCTATTCACCAAGAGCTAGCTCATTTTCATCTTGAGAGTGCTGTATAAAGGAAGGTCAAGATTATTATCCCTAATTTACAGAGAAGGAAACTGAGGCACAGAGGAGACGTGCAGGTTACCCAGCAGACCCAGGACTAGAACCCAGGTCTCAGCCTAGAGCTGTGCCCACTAGGCCACACTGCTGCAACTTAGGAAAAGGTGGTGCAGGTATCACTCCGAGAGAGCCAGGATGTTTATATGAACCAGAGGAGAGGAAACTTGATTGAAGGGGCTAGTGATTTGGGGTGCCTCCATTTCTGGGAGCTCCGCCTGAGACACAGCAAGGAGCTTGATTTCCAGAGGGCAGCTGCCCGGCCCTTATGCATGGGAAGGTGGGTTTGTCTCAGGAAACCAAGGGGGGTGGGGGAAGCCCTGGCGCCGAGCGTGGCAGAGACAGCTCCCCGCAGCCAGGAGAGCCCAGAGCGGAGAAGAGCGCAGCCCACGCTGCGGAACGAGGCGGGGCCCGGCCCCCGCGGTAAACGCTCACCCTCGTGTAGTGCTCAGCTTCCGCACCGTCCATGAGGGCGTCTTCGTCCTCGCTCTCCGTGCCTACCCCGCCGCCGGCGCGCCACTGGCACTCCCCTGGCAAGGGCACAAGGAAATGCGCATCAAGGGCTTGGCACCCAGCGGCCGGATTGCCGAGCGGCTGGCGGAAGAAATCCAGCCATCCCCTGGCTGGAGCGACATGCTGTCTTGGGTAACCACTTAGCTGGCTTTTAACCTACCTGGCCAGACTCCTATTGCCGGGGTTGCCGATGAAAACGTAAATTGCTGAACATTTAAACATAAATATACACTTATTGTGTATGTTATGGGGTGTGGGTCTGTGTGTGAATATATAATGGTAAAATACACTTACTGTGTTATGGGGGGTGTGTGTGTGTGTCCAACGACTCTCCACATATTTCCCTAACAGTTAGCAATGGCTGGCACTGGGACTTTTTACTGATGATGGGAGAGGGGGAAGCCAATAGGTCTTAGAGATGACAACCTGACTTTCGGCCCATACTGGTGTTCCTCTCATAGCGCCTCTTCCAGCCAGTTCCTGCTCCTATTGGCCTCTTGCCTTCACCCATGCTTTCTAACACCCTGCCTTAACATGGGAGCATGTCTCCCTCTAGCGGCTGGTCCATGGATTGCCCACTATCGCCCTAGTAATGCAAAAGGAGGCCTCCTTTAGCTGGAGATAGAGGCCAGCGTTCCTGGTACCGACAGGCCCAGACACGTGTCTTGGTGACAGTGGTGTGTGTGGCTGTGGGTCCCTTGTTCTCTTACATCATCTAACACCCTCTGACTATCCGCTGTTCCTGCTGCAGACCCATCTGCCAGCTCTCTGCTGTATGAAATGCCTCACCACGGACTCACTAGGCCAAATTCATGTTAAACTACCTGACAGGAGATTAGCGTGAGTCTCAGAGAACCTCACTGAGTCTCAGCTACTGACTCTAACGCATACATTACCCCAGTGTAGATTCGCTCAGTCTCACTTCTAAATTCAGCCCAGTACAGTTTTCCTCCTGATTCTCACTGGCCCTGTATGGCAGGGATTATGAATGGAAAATCCAGACCTCTTCAGCACTCTGTGTTAACCCAGCTGTGACACGTGAATGGGGGTTGGAGCGGCCCCGGTGTAAGCGATTAACCAGTTAAACATTACATTGAAATGGGATTTACACCCCTACTCCATACTGCTTTGGAAAGCAGAGATAATGCACAACCCCAAACAGCAAAATTCCTGGGGAGCCCGTTGGCCAACCCCAAGAGGGACAAAACGCCCATCCATAGGAATGGGAGCCATTGTGATTCTCACTGCCTAACTTTAAACACATGCGTAGTCCCACTGACTTACACAGGACAACTCACATTATTAAAGTTCAGCACGTGATTCGGAGCACGGCTGCCCCACAGCAGGTTAGAGTGAAAGACTGAATGTACGGAGGCTCCAATTTTCCAACCCCCTTCCCCCAGATATTTACTGTTCGAAGGGTACAACAGTTCTGGGCTTCCGGGAGCCAAGAGAACCAGGAAAGCAGATTTGGGGATGCCCACGGTCAGAGCCAGCCCTGCTACCATTTCCTGTTAGATGTACTGAAAAGCTGACTTACGGTTGATGTCTGGCAAGCTGTAAACTCTGTCATGGACACCTAAGCACAAAGAAAAGCCGAGGGGGAAAAGAAACACCTTTTACAGGTCTGTTACACCAAGCAAGCGCCCAACCACGCTCAGCAGGAGGCAGACTCGGTGATCTGCCGGCTGGCTACCCCTGCATGAGGCTCTGCCTTCCTGCCACTGAGAAGCCGCAGCTGGGGCAGAAAGCAGCCGCTTGCTTGTAAAGTCGCTCCCGGGCCCTGGGATTTCGCTGGCAGGCTGCAGGCGCCAGGTGCAGCCAACAAGGCTCTGAATGGTTTGGGCCTTGACGACAGACTGCGTGACACAAGTGACGGTTGCAAGGAGCCTGGGCATGAGTGCAAACCATCCGCAGCTGCCTGGTAGGCGGGAACACTCCTTCGTTGTTCAAAACCCTTCCCCAGTGGGGCGGACAGTTCTGAAGTGCAAGGCATGCTACAAGACTCATTCATTTCCCTGTGTTTCTCAAGCCAGGCAGGGATGGAAAGGAGGACAGACCGATATACTTGGGTGGCTGTATCTGCCTGCATGGCCCAGCGGCATGGGCATTTTTCGGACAACATTATCAACCACTTAAGACCCTGACTCCCTTATGTAATTAAGCTACATATTGAGCATTCGAACAGTCCCATCAGTTTCAATTGGACGAAACGCACACGCTTACAGTTACATTCCCTGCAGCATGTAGGACTTGGCAGTGTGTCTGCTGGATGAAAAGATGCTACACAAACCACTAAGGCTTAGCCCTCCTCTATCACACTGCCCTTAGTCAATGCTAGTTATTATCAGATGAGTAACTCCAGCGAAAGAAGCCTGCCAATTTACCTGTGTCTTCAACTGAAAACGAAACGTTACTATCCCCTCTGGGATGAAAAAGGATGAAGCAAGTCATAATTCTTCATTCTCGTTTTAGTATTCCCTTTGTGCTGCTTTAAACTATACATTTAAACCCTTTTTGGGTATATTGCTAAGTGCTCTTCAGATCTAGCAAACAGTATGAAATTAACGTATCTGCACCATGCGCTTCTAATTATATTTCTGGGGATGAGTGGACTCTGGAAATGAACAAGGGCATGCAAGTTTAATTAACGTATGCCCACGGCATTACTGCACACTACTATCTGGCTCCTCATGGCGGGAAAATAATTCCACCACCCTGACATCACCATACACAGCTGGACCCGTTTGCATTGAGGAAACAGCAGAAATACTATGTCACGGTGGCGGCAGGCCATTGTTACAGAGTTAGAGAGGTGGCTGCACCATGCCGATGGTAGCTTGGTTGATAAATCCAGTCTTGGCCTGCCACATTGCAAACGCATATTTAAATGCTCTCAGGCCTCTCTCGAAAATAACAAAGACCTGATCCAAAGGCCTTAGCAACGGTAGGATCAGTTTCATGGATCTCGGTTGATCCAGGATCGCCAACCTCAATGCAACCCCAACGAGCTGTGCCCGAAAAATCACGCAATTGGCTTCAAATTCATGAGATTAAAAAAAAAAAAAACGTTGGGATTTTTTTTTTCCATTTGCCGTGTGTTTTTTAAGCCTAGGGTTTATGCTTAGGTTAGCTTGTCAAGCTTTGCTCTGCAGCCAGAAAGGCTGGAAATGGAGGGTTTTTTTTAAAAAAAGGGCAGCGGAGAGTCTCACAAGGTTCCAGGAGTCAGGGCTTGAAAGCAAAGCACCAAAGAAGGCGAGACTTGGGATTAAATTGCGAGAGTCGGTAACTCCGCACGCTCCTTCCAGAAGAGCCCGGGCGTTCTAAATGCTAATGTGCCCCAATTCACGCCCCCCCCCCCGCCCACACTTTGTACTTACTGCAGGTCTCTTTGACACCTGCCAGGTGCTAGGGACACTCCCTCTCATATGCATCCCCCACACGCTCCCCTTTGCTTCCCCCAAGTTTAATTCTGACAGCAGCTTCAGCAGATGTGCTTGTTAATCTTGTAACAGGCATCAGAGTGACCCTGGGGAACCGCTATGCTGCCCAACACTGTCACCTGCTGGCAAATCAGTATGCAAACGTTTATCAGCATGCGGAAAACAGGAGCAGATGAGAAAGGCCTTTTATTGCAGGCCTAGCACCTCAACCTGTGCAAACTGCCCTCACTCCACTCAAGTCGATTATCTAAAAGCAGCCACGCTCTGGGTTTCTTTGCACCAGGAAGCATGAATGTTAGTCTAGGACTAACTCCTCCTTACAGGCTTAGGGATATTTTAAACAACAGTGCGAATACTAATTGAAAAGCACCGTATCTGTATATTTGATATATAGCTGCACCGCATACACATTTGTATACATACCCACACACATCCACATTCTCCCCTAGAATCAATAGATTCGGGATACATTTTACCTAGTCATTTTCAGTCCCTGCTTGAGACACTCCAAATGTTATAGCTGGGGAACTGATGCAAAGAAAGATTAAAAGATTTGCCAGAGGTTATGGAGGAAAGTCAGTGGCAGAGAAGCTAAATGAATCCAAATTAATTGAATCTTGGTTCATTTACTAATAGGTTGGTTCATGTAACCCTCTGACTGCCAGATGCTGGGACTACAGGTTGAACTTCTCTAGTCCAGAACTCTCTCGTCCCAAAATATCCATGGTCTGGCATGATTTTAGTGAGCCAGATGTCCACTTTTCATGGCCAAGTTTCCCATGGTCCCATAAAGTTTGTTTACAGCCACCAGTCCTGGTTCTCAGTGTTGGTTGCTGTTATTTAGCTCTGATTTACCCCCTAAATATCCTCCAACAGCCCAGTAAGCAGTGGAAGTGTTGGTGATGCTGCTAGACAATACTGACCTCCCATGATCTGGCAAATTCTCTGGTTCGGCACCGGTCAGGTCCTGAGGTAGCCGGACTAGAGAGGTTCAACCTGTAGTTGATGCTGAATAATTGTCTTGTTCTGAGTCTTGCCTCGGAAGCATCTGGCTCTGGACAGTGCCGGAGGACAGGACACTGGGCCTGATGGACCATAGCCATTCTTAGGCGCTTACGTATGGGTGTTGGATATTGACAGGGGGCCGCACAGCCATTCGTGAAACAAGCCTGCGAGGCAGAGGAAAGGAGCACAGCCCGTCACCCTACCTAGCAATGCTGGATTCATGTTCTGCCCATGCTGCAGCCTGCCGTAGAGTGACCGCATCACTTTCGCGCTTCCAAACCGCTTGAAACGGGATCGCACATGCTCATAATACCACTCCAGGGAGCCAATCTTCACAACCCTGCCCAGAGAGAGAGAGACGGTAACTTACACACCGAGCCAGGGTGCTCGCACTTCCGTTGGCAAATGTCTGAGCTGATCCATCCAATCCACAGCAGGGCACATGCCGACTTTAGCTTAGAGGGTGCTGGATTGGGCCCCAGTGGAAGACACAGAGAAAGGCAAGATGTCGGGTTTATTTCCCGGCACACATCATACAAATCCTCCTTTCCCCTTGGAGCGGGGGCGGGGGGGGGGAGCAAACGTGTTGGCTTGTGCGGGGAGGGGGGGGAGTGGCACATGGGGGTATGGAGATTGTATGGAGGGCCATGAATGCTCATGAAATTGGGGCTGGGGTGTGGGAGGGGGTGAGGGCTCTGGGGTGGGGCCCGGAACGAGGAGTTCAGGGTGCTGGAAGGAGCTGCAGGCTGGGGGTTGGATGCAGGAGGAGATGCGGCTCTGGCTGGGAGTGCGAGCTCTAGGGTAGGGCAGGGGATAAGAGGCTTGGGGTGCTGGAGGGGGTTCCGGGCCGGGACTGAGGGGTTTGGAGGATGGGAGGGGGCCCTGGGCTGGGACAGGGGTTGTCATGTGGGGGTAGCTCAGGGGTGCAGGTTCCAGGCTGCACGAATCTCCTCAAGAAAAAGCCGCATGTTCCCCTTCTGGGTGGCTCTGGGCGCTGCCCTCCCTGCAGCTCCCACTGGCTGTGATACCCAGCCAATAGGAGCTGTGGGGGCGGTGCTTGGGGCAGAGGCAGCACATGGAGCCCTATGGCTACCTCTAGGCCTAGGAGCTGGATGTGTGTGGGGGGGGGACATGCTGCTGCTTCCATGGCACGCAGGGCAAGCCCCAGACCCTGGAACTGGAGGGCCAGATTAAAACATGTGATCCCTCTCCTGTTACCCATTCCCGGGCCCTGACAAACAGAGGCTAGGGACACCATTCCTGCCCAGCCTGAAACGTTCAGCCCTAATAGCCATTGATGGACCTACCCTCCATGAATTTCTCTAGCTCTAGCAGAGGGGCCCCAGGGAAGTCTGAGAAAGTGACCCGAAAAGAACAGGAACTGCCCCCCAACTACAACAATCACAGCTCTTTGGAGAGGGAACTGGCACGTGAGTTCCTTTGGGATCCTTGACCCTGGCTTGGCTTTGCCTAACCATTGGGGTTGCTCAGAATAGTAGTGCCTAGCACAGGGGTGGGCTATCATTTTTGCTGGGGGCCCACTCCGAGATTTTGGTAAGTGGTCAAGAGCCGCACTTTTCTATGGAGGAGGTGCGGGGTCAGGGATGGAGGTTGGGTGCAGAAGGGGGTTTGGGTGCAGGAGAGGATACAGACTCCGGGCCAGATCCAAAGGCTTGATGGGCTGGATCTGGCCCGCAGGCCGTATCTTGCCTCCCCCGACCTTGCTCTATGGAGTGGCATTCACATGTAGAGTTCAAAACACTCCACAAAGGAGGTCAGTGTTATTATCCCCATTGCACAGATGGGGAAACTGAGGCACGGAGACACAAAGCAACTTGCCCCAGCCAGGCAATGGGCTAGCAGCAAGCTAGGTCTCCCAGGTGTCAGTCTTGGGCTCCACCCAGTAGGCTGCACTGCCACTCATCTCCAGCACCATTCCACTGCGAAACCCCCTTCCGCCGCAGGTCTGCCAAGCCCGGCCCTCCTACCTGGCTAAGCGACAGGGGTCACAGATCCAAGCTTGCTCCTTTTTATGGTAGCGGCTGCAATTCTTGCAGGTGTAGAAGCGGCAGTCCAAGCACTGGCGCTTGCTGTTCACCAGGAACTTGAAGGGCTGCAGGCAGTGGACGCAGTGGGTCTCGTTGAGGTGGGACTGACCGGACAGGAGCTCCCGCTTGGTGCTCTCCTTTTCAATCTTGCATTTCAGGTCCCTGGAAAAGCCAGTCACAGACGTCAGGGCCAGACACGGCTACGCTGCGTGGGCTGAGCCAGGAGGCAGCCCTGAGTAGGCAGCTTGTGGACTGGCCGACACACCAGGAACCATTAAACACCTCAGCCCCAGTTCTGGTCAGAGTTACACTGCTGTACAGCTGCATAATCACACAGCACTTCATCCGCAGCACTGAAGGCGTTTTACAGAGGAGGTCGGAACTGTTATCCCCATTATACAGATGGAAAAACTGAGGCATGGGGTGACTTACCTCTAGTCCCCTTGTGGCAGAGTGAGCAGCAGGAAGAACCCAGGTCCCCGGAATCCTAACGTAGTGTTCTATCCACTAGGCCATACTGCCTTTCTGTTGACTGCCCCTGAAAGCAATGGTGCTATTCTGGATTTACATCAGCGTATCTGAGCATGGAATGTGGCCCACGTGTGGATTGGTTTATCCTGTGTGACTTTGGTCAAATATAATTTCATTTAACTCTGCCTCCTTCCACATGACGAGCTCCATGACATTTATAGACTAGTGTCTCCCATGCCCCGTGGCTTGTTGAAACTCTGCTCTAGGCAAACTCTTATTACTAATGAGACAACTATTAGAAAGTAGCAGAGCTGAGCCCAGGAGACAGTGTTTGGATCTGGATTTGTGGTGTAATAGGTTAACCAGTTACCTGGCCTGGCTGGAGCAGCTCCCTACTCCCGTCCACAGCTACGGCGGACAAGTCGTTGCCGCCGCCGGCCCGACCAGCAGGACCGTGTCCACAGCGGTTAACTGGTTAAATGATATAATTTAAATCGTTTAACCGGTTAGCTATTTTAATGGGTTTTTATATCCCTAATCTGGATCCTAAATTCAAGGCCAAATTGGCTATAAGGTTTGAGGTTTGTGGAAATTCAGCAAGGCAACCCCGGAAGGTTTTGTTTGCAAACAGTCGAAACCCCAATACGTTAGCTTTTCTTGCAAGATTTCAGCAGAATCCAAAACCACAAGAGAGGCCCGTTGGGGCTTTGGTTCCACGGTGGTGCTAAAAGCCTTAGGCCTGGACACTTAGGGCTTCACTGAAGCTACAACGGTTTACACGAGTAGAGGGTAAGACCACACCCTAACCACCCTGATCACTGGTGTCTCACTGTTTACTTGTACTCCCCAATCCCTCTGTATCACCCGTGGACTTCTGTCTTCGGTTGTGAGCTCCATGGGCCCTGTCTTTTTGTTCATTCTTTGTACAGCACCGAGCATAAAAGAGTCCACGACTATGGTAATTAGGCACTATGATTATATAAATAATAATAATAATAATAATAAAAACATACACAACATCACTATAACAACAATAATTTATTTCTGCTTTTAAATTCTCTCCTCTTCCCCGTAGAACCTTCAGGAACCAGGTTATTTTCATCGGAGTTTGGCTGTGAATTGGGGTTTCGGACACCGTCCATGTAGACCTATTTTCTAGAAGAAGAGGAACCGTGGGAAGACCTATGTCTTCACTGCAAAGGGCTGTAGTTACAGTCGGGGAACAAAGATTTCACAATCTGTTCTCTCAGGTTTGGAGCCAATCCATGGGATTGCAGCACTGAAAATCCATGAAACAGCCACAGTTTAATGAAGGTAGGAAGGTCTCAGAACAGCCTGTCAATTACGAACAAAGCGAGCATGTGAGATGTTCATGACCATCTCATGAAGGGTTATCTGATACAGGGTGCGCTTTGAAAGCAAACTTGGCTGGGACTTCACTCACAGAAAGAGCCCATTGTGAGGCAAATATTTCATCTGCTTTTAGGATAGGCTAGCCGGTCGGGAAGAGCGAGGGCTAAAACGCACATTCCAACCTGCTGAACAAGACCAGGGTCCTGACGGAGGGTCTGCTGCATTACCTGAAGGGATTCTATTTGTTCTCAGAGCAGCGCAAGAGCGGGTACATACCACACCAGAGCTTATTTGCCTTGTGGGTTCTGATGAAGACGTGTAATATTTGATTTGTAGGAAGAGTCCGTGAAGGCTTGTTTTCCATCTAGGCAGGGCCGGAACGCTGCCCTTTCCTGAATGTCGTTAACACTGGTGTTTCCACAGGGACTAGAAACCTCAGCACATTAGCTGTTCTCCCAAGAGTTAGCTGCAGCAATGCATTGTGGGGGGTGAACTGTCACGGCCAGGGCTGCTCCGGAGTTACAGACAACTTTTAAAAACTGCTTTTGGGAAGAGGGCTGGTTTTTAGCCCTTTCCAAAGGTGGCTTTATGGCAGGGAGGATGGTGCCCGAGACAGACCCAAATTTTTAATCCTAGCCGAAGAGCAGTGGGTAGGTATGTGCTCCAGTCGGCTGCTTGGGGGATGGAACGGAAGAACTCCTCAGGCTAAGGGGACTAGGTGTGTCGGGCAGCCCATTGGATATATCTACGTAGCCCTGGACACCTCTGAGAATTGCTCTTTGGAGCTGGGACGGTCATTTTCCATGTTTCCAGGGGCCCGGTCTGGGGGTGGCCTTCGGGGGCCACCACAGTGGAAACGTTAAATCCCCACGTTTGCTCCGTGCGGTGGCCAAAGAACTTTCCCAGTGTGTACTCCAGGCTCAGGGAGACCTGAAACGTTCACTCGACCAGTTTGTCCTGTTTTCACAGCCCTTTCCTAGCCCTGCCAAGGAGATAAGAGCTCTCAGGTAAACCCAAAGGAACCACGGGGCCTTTGTTTACTCTTTTCAAGTCAGGTTTTGTTACTCAGCTCCCTGCAGAACAAGGAAGCGAAGGTGTGGCTGGCAGGGGCTGCTATGGAGTTACCGGGGAAAAGCCTCTAACAGATGGAGGCCCAGCAGCATTTCATAGGAAACAGCTGGCTATGCCGGGGGCGGAATGCCTGTTGCTGAGGGTGATTTGCTGGGCAGCACACACTGCCGGCTGCAGACCGAGGCCTGCTCCACACACCATAGGAGGCCAGGGGCCAGACTGTCACCTGTCTGCACTGAGGAACGAGAAGGCCGGCAGGACCCCGGGATGGGGTGTGCGGTGCGTGGGTCGGGGCACAAGGAGGGAAAGCGGGCCCCTGCACGCTGACTCACTTATAGGGTTGCCAGGTGTCCGGTTCTGAACCAGACTGTTCGGTATTTTCGCCTCCTGTCTGGTAATAAAATTCAGAAAATATCGGGCACCTAAAATGTCCAGTACTTTCTGATTTTTTCCCAGATGCTTAGCGGGTTTCGCAGGGGAGCTGTCCAGTGTGGTGCAGGGAGGAAAGATGGTGGGTGGCCGCCAGCAGCCTGTTAGGGCCAAAAAGCCTGAAAAGGAAAGCATTTCTTAAAGGGGTCATGCTGGTTTTTTTTTTTTGCTCAACAACTAACTTTGGTTCCCCCTTCCCCCTTTTTTTCCCCCAACAGAATTTTTTCCTGTGGTTTTTTTTGGGGGAGGGGTTCAGTATTTTTTGTTCAACCATCTGGTAACCCTACCTTACCCACCTAAGCCATTGGTGGGGTCATCCTGTGCTCCGGCTGGCAGATCCCCCGAAGGAGGGGGACAGGCAGAGACTGAGTATGGACAAAGCCTGGGCGGGTTCCGCTCTAGACAAAGCACAGCTGGTTTAGGCCATCAGCACATTACACCCTCTTGGCCCCACCAGCAGGGCAGGAATAGTGCCTCAGAGGGGTGTCTGAGGAGCAGGGCCTTGTGGAGCTAGACCTAGGATGCTGTATCTTATACACCCCCCCGCAAGGCACAATCTTGCCCCAGTGAGCCCCACAGTTCAGCCCCACTGCAGCCAGGTGCCCAGGCCAGCAGATCTGGAGAGATTTCTCCCCGGGGAAGGGTCACTCAGTGGCTGGTACAGCCCCTCGTGATCAGGCAAGGGGCAGCAAGGTGATTCTGGTCCCCTCCCCACCACTGACAGGTCCTCCAAGGCTGCAGTGATTTGCCCCTTCTCGCCACTCAGCCGTCTGGTCAGGTCCCCACCTCTTTGGGAGTAGAAGAGTTCAGCTCGGCCGTCCTTACCCCCTTGCATCCGCAGGGCATTCCCTACCCTTCTGCTGGTGGCAGGAAGGGGATTCCAGATCCGCCCTCTGCTCTGATGCCAGTCCTGTGACCCTGCACAGAGCAGCTAAAATCTGTACCCTCAGCCTCACTGCTGCTTCCCTGGGCCACCTCCTGCCTCCAGGGGCCTCCAGCTGCTTTTGCAGAGCCACTCCCTGCAGAACTTTGACCCCAGGAACTTTGCTTCCGACTCCTTTGTATTTGCCCCCCCCTCCTGGCAGGGTTGCCAGATGGTTTCTGAAAAAATACCGAATAAATAAATAAATAAATAAATAAATAAAGGACCCTGAGAGTTGTTAAGCAAAATAAAATAAAATAAAAAAAACCAGTGCGGCCCCTTTAAGAAATGCTTTTGAGGTTTTTTTGGCCCTAATAGGCTGCTGGCGGCCGCCTGCCATCTTGCCTCCCTGTGCCAGGCCGGACAGCTCCCCTGTGGAACCCGGTAAGCACCCGGGATTTTCGCCTCCTGGCCAGGAAAAAAAATCAGAAAGTATTGGACATTTTAGGTGTCTGGCATTTTCTGAACTTTTTTACCGGACAGGAGGCAAAAATACCGGACTGTCTGGTTCAATACTGGACACCTGGCAACCCTAGCTCCTGCTCTCTGGCCACCCCACTCTGGTTTGCAGGCTCAGTGCGGATTACGGAGGAGAAATCAGCTGGTTAGTGTGAGCATTTCTCAAGTCCACGATGGGGCAAGCGTGAAAGAAAGCAAGATGGTCATGGCAAGAACTTCATTTTAAGTCCTCACCGTAAACCAGAAGCAGAAATAAGCAGTGTGCTCGAGGACAAGGCATTCATTCGCAGCACTAGCAGGGGTCTTGTCCTTGCTTCCCAGCCATCAAAACACACACAACCTCCCGTTCTCACCCACCCGCTTGGCCAGGCAGTATGAAGAGTTCCTCGCATTGACTGACCCTTTGTATGTTGCATGTTGTGGAACCGGGTAAAACCGGAGGAATTGATAAAAGCGGGTTGGAGAGAGAAATCAGCCGGTTTCTAGGCCTGGCGCGCGTGTGCTCCCAGCCATCAAATGATCTAATCCCGCTCTTTTCTAGCCCAACCATTTGGCCAGGCTGCTTCTTTTGAATCACATGGCAGAGGCTTTTGTTCCGCTGGGGCACTGGTGCAAAAATGCATTCAGGACCAGTGACCAGAAAGAAAAAAGAAAGCGCAGCTCCCTGCCACACCAAATCAAACTCACCGGCTGTAAAACTCCTCTCCTTCCCAACCCCGGGTGAACCCTTCAGACTGCCTTGTGTTCAACTACAGCTCTCCGGAGACAGTCTCCTGGGGAGTCTCCGAGCTCTCTTGTACCCTACTCTAAATCACACATTCGACAGCATGTGAAGAACGACTGAGAGGGCCGGGCAGAGAGGATAAAGTTTGTCGGACAGCGTCGTTGGGAATTTCTGCTCCCGAGAGGCACGCGGGAAGGCTGTTGGTCAGGAAGGAGACTCCTTGGCAAAGCTGCGGGGAAACTTGAACACATGTTGGCATCTTGCAGGCATTAGTTGTTTCTGGTTGCCACGGACACCAGAAATGCACTCCTCCCCAGCCCTCCCGAACTGCCGGGAAGTCAGCTCATCATGGGCACGGGAACACATTTTATGGGTATAGACACCATACAGGAGTCGATGCAATTGGCCTCTCCGGAAAGCCACCCAAACTGATGATTCAAGGCGGAGCGGCTTTGCTTTCAACTGCTTACCTCAGCGTGCAGTGTAAACAATTCTCTCCCCAGAACAGGATCAGTCTTTCCTGTCTCTTTCCGGGTAACGATGTTACCTTAACACACTGCAGGAGTCACAGGGCACAGCTCTTAGAACGACAGAGATGATCATACAGGAAAAATATCACTGGAATAAGAAGTGTGGCCTCCCCCTTCAGACTCCATGTGTGTTGCGCTTCTGAGCTCATTCCAGCGGGTGTGGGAGTGCATTGGTCCCGTCAATTGGATGCAAGGGTGGTCTGCTCTTGGTGCATCACGCTCTTTAACTCCAGTCATCGGAAGAAGTGGGCTGTGCCCACGAAAGCTCATGATACCATCTACATGTTTTGTTAGTCTATAAAGTGCTACCAGACCATTTGTTGTTTTGCTTTTTAATGAGTTGCCCTCACAATGGTCCTGAGAGGCAGGACATTGTACGGGCGGGAAAGACAGGCACGTAAAGATGAAGAGACTTGCCCATGGTCGCACACGAACACGGTGCCAGAGCAGGGAACCCAGCTCAGGTCTCCCAAGTTCTAGCGAGTGCGTTAAACACTGGACTTTACTCCTGATCTGAAATTTGCTCCGAAGTCTATTCCGAGAAATTCCTCGGTGCCCCTTTTTCTACACACTGTCCAGAGAAGGCTGATACGAGTGGGGGCCCTTTGGTGGCCATGGGTAAGGCGCTCCGACGTGGGTTCTGAAGACTCCAGGTATTCTTCACGTGATTGTTACGTTTTGTTGTAAATTGTCCCCTTTGTCAAAGAGAAACAACCAGTCCGAGGCTGCCACAAAAGAGCAAATTTAGCCCTGGTGTAAGTGCACGCAACGCTGTTTTAAAGCCATCGCTGTTGTATCTAGCTATGCAAAGACTGAATCTGGCCCCAGGCTGTGCGCTGGGGACACCCACCGCACACAGACCAGGGTGGCCCATGCATGCAGTATGCATGTAGGCATGAGACAGTCACTCCTTGCATTCTTTTGAGCCACAGGACAGAAATCAATGGGTTTCCTTCCCCCGGAGCACATCGGAGAACAGTGATTTGCCAGTTTCAATCTCCTCCAGTCACTCCCCAATTCAGAGCCCACCAGGTCAGCAGAAGTTCAGCATCGCGCAGAGGATGAATTAATTAGTTTGCATAAACCCTAAGTCTTTAGTCAACCCCCTGTTCAAACGGAAGCTGGACATTTCTGCTAGTCGGAGAAAATACAGTTAACATTCCCGCCATATAGTTTCAGTGCTGATATGGATAACACATGCTGTAGAGTGTAGGGATGTAAGAACTAGTCAACTATCTGATAAGTATAAGCTTATTGGATAGTTGAGTAGTCCCTCAACTAGTCGATCCACTCCCCAAAGAGGCAGCAAGGTGGGGGGGCAAGGGGCCAGTGTTGGGGGGAGCCGGTTTAAAAGCCAGTTCCCCCCAGCACTGTCTCCGGGGGCCGCGCAGGGGAGGCAGAGGGGTAGCGGGGACCTGGCGCAAGCCAGGAATCAGCTGTCCTGGCTCGCGCCAGGTCCCCCTCTGCTGCGCTTCTGCTTTTTAAATGTATTAAGAGCTTTTAATACATTTAAAAGGCAGGGCCGCAGTGGGGTTAGCTCCCAGGGCCGGAAGCTAACCCTGCTGCAGCTTCGCAGTTTCCCCCGCTTATTGACTAATCGATTAGTCAATGGAAATTCTGTCGACTAGCCGATTAAACTAACTTTAACATCCCTAGTAGAGCGTAGCAGGGCAAAATCGCGCAGATTAGAAATTTGCACCTGAATTGGTCGAAAAGTTCCAGTTTTAACAAAGAAGGGACTGAAAGGCTATAAATGGTGACCTGCTCTTTTTTAAGCTGCCCACTCAGGAGAACCATGTAGCTATTTGAATCTATTACCTTGTCGTTTGTTTATAAAAACCAGCCAATAAAAATAGCAGCGAAGAGCTACGTTCCATACACTGAAAGCAGTGGCAATTGCACATGCATCTTTAAACCAGATTTTGGCCCGGGACATTCCCTGGGGGAGGGTGCTACATTTTGAGTCCGGGATTTAGCTGGCCAAAATTGGTGTATGTCCACTAATGTAAAAAAATCAGTCATTAATTCTGATGGAGCTTCGCTGATTCGAACCAGATGAGTATCTCAACCTCCCTCTTGAGGCAACAGCCAAACGGAATGAACTAGGTTAACACAATGGGCTGCTCCTTTCTCCTATTGGCTTTGCTGGCAGTGGGGTCAAGGCCAAACTATTTTTTTCCCCAAACTGTTCACTTGGTCTAGTCTCACGTGGAAAGAGAAATACGAGATCCGAGCAATGCTATTTCCTTCTGTGAGTCACCAGAGCCTTAAAGTGCCTGTAAAGAATGTACTCACTCCAATCTTTCTTCCTCTTTCTTCCGCAGATCAAAGTCCCGTTGAACCACATCCCAAACGTGCTTGGCCTCTTCATCTGTTAGCTTGGAAAGATCCAGTTTCCTTCCCATCCTAGCAAGAAGTTGTGTCAGGGGAGCTAAAAAAAACCAAAAAAACAAAACTCCAATGAGAGCAATAAAAAATACTCCAGGAAGGTCACCTAAGAGCTCGCCGAGATGTGCGTTTATTGGCAAGTTCTTTGCCAGGCAAAGTGCACGCCCATGCATCTCCGGGGAGGCGTTTCATATTGACAGAAGGATGGGACTTACTCCACCTCTGTCCATATCCCTAGGGGTTGGTTCATTCTAATGGCTTGGTGCGTGAGATGATAGGGTGTATAATGGGGGGCCTGTAGGGACAGTGACAATCGCTGACATTGCCACAGGGTCTCTCTCTGAAGGCAGGCTGTGTGAGGTCTACAGACAGTCTCCATGGAATTTGGGGAAGGCTCTCTCCCCTCACCCAGTCGTACTGAGAGCGCCTGGTGCACCTGAGCCCTTGATTTGAAGAGTAAAATGCTCATTATTAGGTAACGCTTTGTAAACGGCCCACGTGCCTGAATTACACCAAACAACTCCTGGCCTGATTTTTGTGCGGGCCTGCGTGATAGGGCTTCTAGAACCTTCTCTGTGTGCCATGGCCACTATAGGAGTAGAAATGTAATCCCCATGGGCACCAAGGCTGGCTTTTGTCAACGTGTGGGCTCTCCCTTGCCTTATTTTCTATGCTAGACTGCAGGGCTAATGGGGTTCAAACCAACCAGCCCTCAGGCCTTGTGGCCTCTTGGATTTTGAGAGCAAATTCTAGTTGTGCTGGCTGTGGGTCCCTGCCTGCTGATGGCTCCCTACTGGGAGAGGCTTTCTCCTCTCCAACTGATATCAACTACAGCTCCTTGATCTTTAGCCTGGCCTGAGCATCCGTGGACAAGGGTGTTGCTGTCCCTCAGAGATGCGCCACTGCCTTTGGCCTGTCGTAAACACTCTTGAGGTACCTGCTACACCCAACATTCACAGAACACCATTTCCCTGCTTCTTCCACATGGTTGGCCCATTTCTTGCTTGTCTGATGTGGCCCCAGCTTTGTTCATAAGCCAAGCCTAGTTTGGTTGCAACTTATGTAACCGTGCCACTGTACCATTAATATTGTCACCGAGAATTCACTAGTGTCACCGTCACAACCCCAATGGCAAGTCTGGTTTCGTTGCACGTGCACGATTATGGAGGGCAGGAGGTTTAAAACTCTGGTAGTTGTTAACAGTGTGAAAGTATATTTAATTTCTTCCCGGAATGGGGGGGGGGCCGCACCAGCTAAAGGTCTCCCATGTGACCCTCCATGTGATTCCACCCCCCCCCCCCAGCTTGCCCTTTGCCTCCCCTCTCCATCCCACATCACCTGGGGGAAGGAGCGCTGGGGGTGGTACAGCAGCGGGAGGAGCTGCCCCTCCCAACGGGGAAAGGAGCAGAACTCCCAACCCCTGCTCCCTATGCTTCCACAGAGCTGCCTCTCTGCCGGCTCCGTACAGTGGCAGCTGGGTTGGGGGCTGGGGTTCCGCTCCTTTCCACATTGGGCGGGGCAGCAGCGCACAAGGTAAGGGGAAAGGAGGTTTAACAATAGGCCATGGCGGCTATACATAGCTTGTGGGTACAGCGTATCAGCCTGGACTGGCTTACTTTCACCTCTGGTTATTCACAAGAGCCCTAATGCGCAGTACAAGCCGCAGGATGAAGGATGACACCTAAATTCTTCTGGTTGCCACAACAGGTCTAATTATCTCCTTTCCTTGTCATTCACTCACTAAAGCATTTCTCTGCCGCTCAAGAGAAAATACTCTGAGTAGCCAAAGGACACTGTTTTCTGCATTTGTAGGAGCAAACGTTACTGTACATGCTCCTCCCCTCTCTGGGCATTTAAGCCATGTGGAAGACATACTAAGGAGGTACAAAATTCTGCCTGAGAAGAAGTTCTAACAAAGCCTCATCGCAGCTTGTTAGCTGCTCTATTTCCTCTGTCAGGCCTCAGGAGAGTCATCGAGTTGGGCGACTCACTTGGAGCATCTGGTAGAGTAACATCAGCTGGGCCTGGGCCCGAAAAGGACTTCAGGTGAGCTGAATCCAAATTCAAATGAATTTGGTGTAGACACGGAGTTCTCAGGAGAAGCCAGTATGCACGGTAAGCCAATGCTTTTCCTTTGAAGTCAGGAATCTATTGCTAGCTCACCTATGGTGTGTCTACACTGTGCCTGTAGCTAGAAATAAGCTATGCTATTTGAGCTACGCAAACTGCATAGCTTATTTCGAAATTTGGCGATAACCAACTATTCCAAAATGTCCCTTAATCCTTGTGGAATGAGGTTTACAGGCATGTCAGAATAGCAAGCCTGTTATATTTTGAAATAATGGGCTTGCTGTGAAGATGCTGGATAGCTATTCTGGGATACTCCGGTATCCTGAAATAGCACTGTGGTGTAGATGTAACCCTAGAGGATTTGGGGGCCCAATTCATTAACTGGCAGAAGTAATCAATGAGTTTATCAGCAAATTACATAAGCCAATTTGAGAGTGGCTTTGCACCAGTGAATCCAAACAGCAGGTCAATAGATGACCATGTCCAAGGGCTTTTTTGCTGCAATTATCCCAGGACCTCTCAAGCATGGGTTTGCTTCTGTTCCAAATTCAAGACTATTCATACTTGTACTGAGTATGTACCCGCCTGTTTGCAGTTTCCAGTGCCTTCACAAACACAACACCACATATGGTGCCTAGACAAGGAAGGAAATATCTTGTTGACAAGACAGTCACACGCTTTTGTCCCACCAGGCAAGAGATCAAGTGATTAGCGTCATATCTCACTATATAGAAACTAACTCCAATTAGAATAAAATTGGCACGCACAACCAACTGCTTGCACTATAATGATGAAAAGTTTGACAGCCTGGTCTTAGGCCATGTCTCTACTTATGTGCCGGAGATCGATCTTCTGGTGCTTGATTTAGCAGGTCTAGTTAAGACCTGCTAAATCAAATGCTGAGTGCGTCCCATGTTGGCACTGGTACTCCTTGCAGTCGCAAGGAGTAAGGGAAGCTGACGGGAGTGTTTGCGCCTGTTGACGTCCCACTGTGAAAGACAGTGCCAAGCTTGGCTTAAGGTATGTTGAGTCTAGCTACATTATTTACGTAGCTGAAGTTTACATCTTAAGCCGACCTTCCGGGTCTAATATAGACCTGGTTTTACTCTCGCTGCTATTAGAGTAAATGGCAATGCTTCCCACAAACTTCAGCAGAAAGAGGATCACTCCTTATTTTACAATGTGAAGCCTAGTCTGAAAATGTCATAGGGCCAGATTCTGCCACCCCTATCTACCGAGTGGTGCCTCATACCCAGGAAATCAATGGGATCGCTTTTGAAGGAAGGCACCACGAAGCCCAAGAACCGAACATGAAGCATTCAGCTCATTTGCTTGAGTCTCATACCACTGAAATCACCCAAACGCTCACCAATGTCAAAGGGACCCAGGTCCAGCCCCGAGTGTAAGCACAATGCTTAAGTGTAAGAAGTGGAGTAGACTCTCTGGAATCGATTTTGATAGCTCATCAATGGAACAACCCACATACTCAGACGGATTGAAGAAATGGAACAGCAGCAGAGTTGGTCTAAGAGCCACCCCTTGGTTTTACATTTCCTAGTAGCAGGCCTTCAATATTGTGGTCTTCATCAGCAAAGTTATCTTGGTCAGCAATAGACCCACACGGCGGTCAAACACAGCAGCATCATGCGAAAGTAACATTTTCACTAGCATTCAACAGCCATGCGATAAAATAAAGTCTCCCTTGATGCAGTTTGGGCAAATGAGAGCATTTAAATATTAACCTCTCTCAGACCTCGTTTCCAATGGGAAAGCCATCCCCTGCAGGCAAACGGCACATACTGACAGAAGCTCATTTTTTGAAAACGTCCATTCATGGAATTGTGCAGCATTACACAAGCGCATTCGCCGACACAGAAGCCACACTCAAGCCCTCTTATTTTAAGAAAGAGACACCAACGTGACCATCAGCTGATTTCCCCCTCAATTTCCTCTCCCTATGAACGGATGAATAAAATGCCCACAGCTTATGAACGTGAGTCAGCAGATGTTTTACGCAGTTCACTTCTGGTCACCACGGATGAGTCCAAGGGAATCGAGCTCCATCTCATGGAAATCCAGACCCGCTGACGGGGGGGGGCGGGGAAGGGAAAGGGGCAACTGCCCGGGGCCTGGTGATTCTAAAGGGCCCAGGGCTCCTGGCCGCCATGGCAACCCGAGTCCCTGGCTCTCTAAATCGCCACCGGAGCCCATGTGGCGTGATCCAGGCAGCTCTAAAGGCTGAGAGGAGGGGCGGCGTTGAGGGCTGGCTGCCCTGGCCCTGCCCCTTCTGCCCAAAGCCCCACCCCCCCTTGCCCAGGGACCCAATATGGCTTGTCACCTCCCCTATGTAAATCAATGTAAAGCCATGTAAGGATAAGCCGGCTTACACCAGTGGAGGGTCTGGCCCCAAAGGCTTCACAATGCCAGCACCACTGGAATAAGGCCTTTTTGGTTTTTTGCCACTTCAGCTAATAGCTCTGTCAGTCGGGGCCTGGATTTTTCCCCACCTGACTGACACAGGTACGGCGGCATACGTCTCCCTGCAGACCAACCCTAGGAACCAACAGGCTTCTCAAACTCAGCCTGATTTTCAGAAGGGGAGCCCAGGGCGGCACGCAAAATGAAGTGTGCAACTGCATGCCAGTTTGCACACAAGGTTCCCCGAGAGGTGCGTAGAAATCAGATACCCGTACGTACAAGTCAGGCCATCACTGGCTGGAGCATAGCTTGGCCAGATATCCCAAATGGACGCCATTCATGGCAATGGTGTTGGGTCTGCCCGGCCAGGAAAGTTGGCACCCCAATCGGACTGGCAAAGACTTGCAAATGGAAAAAGCAGCATGTACCACTAAGGCTGTTTAAATGGAGTTACCCTTGCCTCAGTCCTTCCAGACAAGCCAATGCACTGTCATGGGGGTTTCAGTTTTCCACGTCGGGGGCATCAGCAAAGGGTCTCTCGGAAGCTGCCTCAGAGAGTGTTCAACAGGATGAAACAGGAGTGAGAGGTGCTGAAGGATGAGGTGCTAAGCCAGGAAGAAAAAGGGGGAGCCTCTCTCTGCTCTTAGCACGAAAGGAGGAACAGTATTCCCCCCCCCCACCTCCGGCCTCTCCCGAACCCCAGCTCAGGAAGAAGGGGGCATGAGTTCTGCTGGGTGATGTTCAGGACACAAACGAGTCGCAAATTCAGGTCAACATCGATGAACAGTTTAGACTAAAACAATAACATGTGGGAAAAAATGCCAGAGGTTGCCATGGCTTGCTTTGGCTGGTTCCAGATGGAAAGTTTCACCTTTTCATTTTGAAGGCGTGAATTTAGAACTAAAAAAAGGGGTGATAAATACCGAAAAATAACCCAAAGCGAACAATCGGGGGGAAAATTAGCTTTGGGTGCCACTTGCCCCTCGTGAGCGCCCCCTGCTGGGTGGGTGCAAACCACCACGTGCTCTGTCGTGTCAGAGCCTGTCAGATGTGTCTTCCGTGGCTCCCTACTCTGGCCAAGCCACACACGGTCGATGTACACGAACTTACAAACCCCTCCCGGGATAGGAGGTCCAACAGGGCCTGTCCCCAGGCCCTTGGTAATGCCTGCAGCCGTGTCTCTGGGCTCAGGGCTCAGCCCTCGCTAGGCTGGCTATCTGGTCTGGCCCCGTGTTGGTACGGAGCAGTGTCCCCATGGAAACGCTTGGCCTTTAAATTCCAGCCCTGTGCTTGGGCTTCTGAATTAAGCGTGTCCCCTTCTCAGGGCTTGGGCCCTGCCAATGGATGCACCAGATGCCCTCCCCAGGGACCCTGCAAATAGCAGCCACTTGCTGCTGCTATTCCCGGGGCCGGTCCCCATGGGACCCCTTGCTTTTCTCCCACACCTCAGCGTTCTCTGGTCCCTGGTCCTATTTACCTGTCCAGTTCCTTCCAGTCCTCCTCCCCCTTCTCATCCCAGCCAGCAACTGACCTTCCCAGCCCCTGCAGGGCATCTTTTAACTGAGCCTGCTGGGCTCTGATTGGCTGCTTCCTTCGAGCCTTTCTAGGCAGACTTGGAGGATGCACCTTCACTGCTCCTTTTCTGGAGCAGGGTGTGATGGGACTGCAAGGCCTCCAGCAGAGGGCCTGAAAGGCCCTGGTACACTCTGTCAAAATATTATGTTCAATCACAAACAATCCCCCTCTGCAGCTTTTCCTGTCTAGTAAGAAAAACAAAATAATTCACATGTGGTTCAAACTGAACTATATATATATATATATATATTTAAAAAGATGTTTTGGTTTGGTCCCTGAACTGCAAAAAAAAAAAAAAAAAAAAAATCCATTTTTTGCTCAGCTCTGCCGTGCACTTGACTTCCTGAAAATCAGGGCAATCAATGTTATTTCAAAACTGCAGCGCCTGTCCATGTACAGCAGAGTTAGACTTTTAGATATTATGGGCCAGATCGTCTGCTGGTGTCAACCAGAGCAATTCCCTGGATTTAGATGGAGCGATGCTGATTTATACCAGATGTGGTCCTGGTGCTGCAAATCTGGGTTTCCTCACCAGGCCTTTAGTGCTCCAAACTCCCTAATGGCCCACATTCTCAGAACGGTGGCAAAGCCCTCCCATGTGCACGAGCAAGAGGTCCTGGATGTGCTGAAACTGAGGTCTGCGTTTTGCAGCTCCGGTCCTTCTCCGAGCTGAAAGAAGGCAAGCAAAACTCCCACCAAAGGATCCCATGTACGGGACGCAGAGATTATGCTGCATCCAAACAAGGGCAGAAAGGCCACCCGGAGGTAGCCTTCACTGATGTCAAAGGCAAGTTCACCGGCTGTTTGCTTTTTGGAATGGTCTCAGAGTCATAAGATGTCTCAGGTCTATAATCCCATTTCTCCCTTCACCCGTTTGCAGTTTCCTACCGAGCTACCATCGTTTGCACTTTGTGTCCCTTCAAACATTGCAAAAGCATTCAGGGCAAAGAAATTCAGTACACAGCATCCTAAGGTTTTATGGATTCCTATTGTGACATGGTCCAATCTCACTTTTGGAGAGAGTTGAAGGCAACCATAGCAAACCTTCTCATCCTTCTCACTTAATGCAAAGGAAAAAGAGCTCTTTTAAGTCTTTGAGCAGTTGCTGGAGCAATCATTGCTATGACATTAAGGAGGGTTTGAAATTGACAGCCACTGGGAATTAGAAAAGGAAGCTTTGTTTCGCAGTTTCAACTGGGAATTGACAATCCGCGAACCCGTGCAGCTGGCGTGGTTTCCGGGTTTGACAGCTGTGTGTATGATTGGCACTGGACATTTGATGGAGAAGGGTATATTGGGCACAGCCTAGTTCATTCTAATTATTATTCTCCTCCTTTAGATCCAACTTTTATAAAATCTTGCCAGTCACTGTAAAGGGCCACATGGTGGCTTTACCACTTGCTTTGAAGGAAAGGTTGTGCAGGGTTGCACTGTACTGGGCATGAACCAGGGCCCAAATTGTAGCTAGTCATGATTCTCTCTTGCTTCGTGGAAGAACTAAACCATGTGCAATAGCTCTATATAAGAACATAAGAATGGCCAGACTGGGTCAGAACAAAGATCCATCTAGCCCAGTATCCTTCCCACAGTGGCCAATGCCAGGTGTTCCAGAGGAAGTGAACAAAACAGGTAAACTTCACGTGATCCTCTCCTGTCACCAATTTCCAGACAAACAGAGGCGAGGGACACCATCCCTACCCATCCTGGCTAACAAGTACTGACAGACCTAACCTCCATGAATTTATCTAGTTCTTTTTTTAACCCATTTAAAGTCCTTGTCTTCACAACATCCTCTGGCAAGGAGTTCCACAGGTTGACTGTGCGCTGCGAGAAGAAAAACTTTCCTTTGTTTTTTTCAAACCTGCTACCTATTGCCTATATCTGGTGCAGCTTCCTTCCCTCTGCGTGTAGGCCTGGCTGTGCTGGCTAGCGCTCTGGGGATTAGGGGGATGGATTCAAGGCTTTGCCTGGCTGCTGTCTCCCTCCCACACTACGACATGCGATGAGGGGAGAACCAGCTTGCAGCCCTGTATTCCTGTGGGGGTGTTCTCAGGCTTGCCCCAAATGATTTTACAGTCTGCTTGACATCAAAGCAAATGATTGATGCAAAATGCAAGCCAGCGATGTTACTAATACTCTCATGACAATAATGCTAAATCACAGGAGCGCTGCCGCTAATAAATAATGTGTATTTAGTATTCACATGCCATTGTTTCAACTATTATGAGCACGATTCAGACGTTCTTACTCTACTTTTGATCGGTCTTTAACGAGGACCAGATAGTATTCACACTGCCTTCACCGGGAGTCAGATGCTAACCAATGGGAGAACAATCTGACCCTGAGAAATATACTTAAAAAAATGTCTGTGAGTTTGAGAATCCAGGGGCAGCTTCTCATCCCTTTCCTCACATTGAGTAGTAGCTAACTCTGGAGGCAGCGGTTCCATGCAAGGCTGGAGTGAAGTATAACTTGGTGTGAGAAAGGGCCGTACAATCAGGCCCTGTGTCAGGAAGGTAGGACTTCCTCCTTGAGAAACCCTGTTTGACCATGCCTACGGGGAGTTACATTCTGATCGCTGTTATAAACAGTGTAAATCTGGTCTACTGTCTCGGGAATTACATTAGTGAAGAGTCTCCGAGGGGTAGCCCTGTTAGTCTGTGACTTTATAAACGCGTAGCCCCGTAGCACCTTAGAGACTAACAAATTTATATATATACGTACATTAGTGTAGCACGAACTTTCGTGGGAAAAGCCCACTTCTTCTGATGAAGTGGGTTTTACCCTTAAAGCTCATGATACGCTATATTTTTATTAGTAAAGAGCTACTCTTGCTTTTATTTTTTGGTACTGTTGGAGTGTGTTAAATTGAACGCATACATTTTTACAGAAACAACATGCTAATGTACCCGCCTCTGTGCAGATGTTAACACTTGGCAAAGCCAGCCGCACTGTAAATCAATTAAAATTAATGGAAACTTACAATGTAAACAGTAACAGAACAAACGCACGTTTATTCCTTTCCTGACATGCGTTCAAGCCTACAGCATGCACAGGTGTATAATGACTTCCATATCCATATTACAACTAAAGAGAAATGGATAGGAACATAAAGTATTGAATGGATTTGGGTGAAATTGACCAGTGGGAACAATGCATGAATGCCAAACACAATCCAGGAGCCACAACTGAAAGTCAACAGACAGATTCCTAGCTGATTTTAATGACAGTGGTTACACCCGGGATGAATTTAGTCCAACAGTTGTGAGCATGCAATGCTACTGTATGGGGTGCAGAGTAAAAGCATTTCCTAGAGTCACAGAAGTCAAAGGTGGGTCTGACTTCTAATAATAAATGTCCGTAGCAGGTGGAATACTACTTCAGCCTTCCAGTTAACCACTCACATCCCTAATAGTTACTGTAGTTATTAAACAGCTATTTATAGGTAGAAAAAAAATCTTCAGCTGTAGAAAACCACAGCCCTGATCAGAGGGTACAAATGAATTAAGTTTCTTCTTAAAAAAATTTTTTTCCCTATTCACACTGATTTTTAATGTATCAGTTTTTAAACCATTTCAGTGAAAATGGTTTGTGTTTGCACTCAGTCGGTTCCCTGAAGCGCTGAGAATACAAGCCCACACTAAAAGGAAAAAGACTAGCAAACTGATCACCAGAGCTGGGATGTGTGAAAGTAGCCAGCAGCTTTCTCCTGATGGTCTACGTTGAGAGAAATGAAACAAGTAAACTCTAATATTTTAAAATAGTGGACAACGAATTTGATTGAAAAAAAGCCTCGCACCTTTAAATAATTGAGGTCCCAATTCAAGAAAGCATCTCTATTCCGGACAGCACATAAGCATGTGCTTAAATTCTATCCTGAAGTTGTATCCTAAAAAATTAGCAGCACAGAGGCGATTTTTAATTTTTTTTAAACCTGACAACGTCCCTGTTAAAAAATGAGCACTGGATCTTAGACACATGACAGAAATTCAAATGTATTTCCTTGTTTGTTCCCAATTTACTTCTGGTTTACCACAATTCTGGCATCCTCTTGCTTATAGTACAGAAAATTATTCACATCAGAAATAAAGACCTCTGAGACTGAGCCTTCAGAAAGAGCTGTCTACACTAACGGAAGGAATCCCCCAGACTTGTACAGCATCCCACATGACAATTTTTTTTATCCTTCATTTTTGTTTTTGACACGCATTACACAGCCTACATCTGGGCTCTGGAAGAGGCAGCAATGTAACGCTTAGTTTCTAATCTCTGATTATATTAAGCAAATTGATATACAGGCGATAAAATAAATACTTCAGCTCATCAGCTGTCCATGTGTCACTAGCATGCTGGTCTTTGATCTGCAGTACAGTCACTAATTCAATTATGCACTCAAGTCTTCTGGAATGACCATGTGCATTAAGATTAGACTTGCACGATGATAAGATAATAGGTGCCCGATTCTCAGAAGTGCTGATTGCCCCTTAAATTTAATGTGTGAGGTCAGCAATTCTGGAAATGTAACCCCTTGGGTGACCGCCCCACCGCTTTCAAAAGAAGCAGGTGCAAGCAAGAAATGACCAATAACATTTACTTCAAAGGGGTGGGAGATTAAGTGAAACAGCATCTTTTCCAAGCTGTCTTCCACTAAGAGAAAAAACTAATGTTTATTGGACCAAATGATGAAAATAAAAAACGTAAACAGCATTACTGTTTTTCTGCAGGCAGCACACAGTCAACCTGTGGAACTCCTTGCCAGAGGATGTTGTGAAGATTAGGACTTTAACAGGGTTCAAAAAAGACCTGGATAAATTCATGGAGGCTAGGTCTGTCAATGGCTATTAGCCAGGATGGGTAGGAATGGTGTCCCTAGTCTCTGTTTGTCTGGAAATGGATGACAGGAGAGGGATGACATGATTACCTGCCGTGTTCACCCCCTCTTGGGCACCTGGCATTGGCCAGTGTCAGCAGACAGGTTGCTGGGCTGGATGGACCTTTGGTCTGACCCAGTATGGCCGTTCTTATGTACCGTAAAACCGTAGTGTTTTGAATCAACAAAACTATGATTTTAGCACACGGTGATGTCTGTTTGCATTTCCATTATAAAAATCAGCCATATTGGGTTTAAAACACAAACACATGGGCTTGTTCATTCGAGAAAGTTATTCCAGAATAAGGCAGGGATATAAATATAAAATGAAACAGCTAATTTGAAATAGCTGTATATTTGGATATGGTATTCCAGAATCTGACGTTCTGAAATTTTTGCAGTAACTTTACTTTTTTTTGACTTGGCACAACTTTAAAACAGGAAGGCCTGAAAACCCCGCAATTATTTTGGTTTCTTTAGCGCTGCTGAGGAGGGAGGAGGGAGCTTGTATAACGTTGGGAGAATAGTATAAAAGGTTGTTTTTAAAACTGTATCATCAGCAAGGTTCATGGCACATCGTTTTTAAGTGATAGTTCTTCTTATCCTTATCCATATTTATGTAAATTATAAAGGGGTGAGAGGAAATGAAGGAGGAAGACATGGCGTAGGCTAAGGGGCTTCAGACATTAATTATTCTTAAAGACGTTTGAGGTAGAAGAATTGTTCTCCGGAAATCACAGGATATTGTACAGGTGCCAAGTAGACTTCAACAATACAAGTCAGAACTATTTTAATAATATCTGTTCTCTCTCTCACACACACACCCGCGTCCACGCCCTCCCCTTCCGGAATGCGTTAATATTTGCAGAGCATTGGCACGCTGCACTACGCTGTATTTCAGAGCCACAGGATCACCATAAATATCAGTCCTTGGAAGCAACATCATTGTTACCCCTCGCTGGAAGGTGGGGAGTGGTTCTCCATTTAGACTCAATAACAAGAGTCAGATAGAGGGGTATAGGAAGGGGCCAGTTTGGCATGGTGCAAGGTGCCTTCAATTTCCACTGAAAACAGCAGGATTTGAGGGCCCCTCGCACCTTTCAGGATTAGAACTGAATTGTGCAGATTAAATGGCATCCTGCGTCAGGCGGGCCTGTACATTTTTGAGCTCCAAAAAAACGAAACTAAGCTCCCTTGTAGACAAGGAAGCATTTTCACTTCAAATGCTACAACCTGAGCTATTGAAAGTCTTAAAGAGAAATGACATTCCAGTACCCCAGTGGTTTTATAGGCGTCAGCCCTACGTGGGGCAGATTACAAAGGCACAACAATCTAGGGAGTTGCCCCATTTATTCTGCCAATTCGGAGGCTGAAAATGAACCTCTTGGGGCATAATCCCGTATATTATGTACCCCTTGTGGCTCCATTAAAGCCAACAGGAGTTGGGAGGCAAAAGCAGGCAGGAGTATATCTTGACCGGGCTCATTAACACACCAGTTGTAGGAGAGGCACATTACAAATGGAATTACCACACTCATCAGGAACGACCCTTATATTTTCAAGGGCGGCACGCAATGTACCTACATAGCTTCCGCGGAAACGGAGCGGCAACCCAATAAGTGGGTAATTCCCCCATTTATAGCTAAGCGAGGCTGTGTCTGAACCCCATGGCAGCAAGGAAATTCAGAGGAAACTGCTTTTTTCTCCCCATGGCGCACTCTTTGAAAAGCTGAGCTAAAGAAAAGGCTCCATCCATGTCTTACCCTGAGTGGCATGATTTCAGCTGGCCTTTTGCAGCCCCTGGTGGGTATCCACTATAATATCGGAGTGACACCACTTCTGAGGCCGGCTGGAAGGGTTCCCAGGGGTCTTGCCTTTGATGAACTAGCATGGGAATTTAAGGGGCTGTCCTTTGGCGCTGTTTAGACGCTCTGGGTTCCTGTTTTACAGGTGAATCCAGACTTTACCTGCTTTGAATACTTCCCTCCCATCATACAACTGGGGTTTCTCTCCCTCCATCTTTCTTACCTTTGCTGCGGGCAGCACCCTGCCCTTTACAGACCAGGGCTGGTGATTGCTGCAGGGCAGGGCTGGGGCACTAGCCGGGGCTCAGCTTAAGAAAGGGGCAAGTTCAATGGGCAAGAAGCACCCCCCAGTGCCTCCCCTGCCCCCCCAACTCGCCACAGATGCGACCGAGCAGCCCGGGGGACGTTACCGTGTGAAGGGTGCCGCCGCCGCCGCTGTTGCTTGGATCTCGTCTGGCTCGCCGGCGATCCGGTCCTAGGGGGGAGGAGTAAAAATATGTTTTTGTCACATGCTGCCAGCCCTGCCCGGGGGCTGAGCAGAACCAGCCACCGAATCGCTCGCATGGGCCGATTCGCGACGCAGCAGCTGCCGCGGGCGTCCGGCCCCTTGTCAATTTCGTTCCAGGGGGGGGGGCTCTGGGCAGCAGCGGGAAGGGGGGGGGGCAAGGGGCAGGCACTAGGGGACCAAATGCAACGCTGGGGTAAGGCCGGGGGAGGAACTGGGCCCGGGCACGTCCGCTAACGGGGCGGTCTTGGCAAACTTGCAAAGGCGCAGCAAACTCCAAGCAAGGCGCCAAGGTTTAATGAGCAAGGAGGAGAGCCGGGGACTTCAGTCTTGGGGCCTGGAAGCAGGTGATTGTGTAACAGAGAAATAACAAAAATTAAAAAAAAAAAAAAAAAAAATCCACCCCCCCCAAAGCCCATCCCCCTGCATCGGTCATCTCCAGCAAATCAACGCTGATTCAGGCTTGGAGAGAAAAAATAAAAATAAAAAAAATAAATAAAAGGTCAAGTGAAAGTGAGGGGGGGCATCCCGGGGGGGGGGGGCTTTGGGCAGGGGCCAGGCCTGTCTCCCAAAGTGATCAAGTTGTTTTGTTTTGTTTTTTTAAAGGCCATTTGATCCAAGTTTGGGAAGCGCTGCCGCATGGGGTGGTTTGCCCACTGGGGCATGCTAATCCATGGGGATTTTCACCAATCAGTGCGTGGGATTAGGTTGTGGCGGGATGGAGGGGGCGCGCTGATTTTATTTTTGAGGCCTGCGTTCATAATGCATCATTCAAGCTGGAGCCCACCACAATGCTGGTGGGGGACCACGCTCAGGGTTTGGTCTCTGGAGACCTGGTCTGAAAGCCAGTAGCCATCAGATCCAGGAGCTGAGTTGGCAGATCTCAGCTGGCGATGCCCAGGCCACCTGTATGGTGCAAAAACACAACTGGCAGAGGGCATCGCGAATCAGACGGGCTCTGTGGAGCACGACAAGGGAGGAAGCTTGCACCTTGCCTGCCAGCCAGGACATCAAGCCCTTTGCTTTCTTGAGCACAAAGTTCACTAAAATAAATTAGCTCCTTCCCTTCTAGCATAGGGCACGATGTCGCTAGATTTAGCAAAATATGAGCAACATCTGTTGGGGGCAATGCACATTCTCAATGGCTTTTTGAGACAGGGGAGTGGGCTTGGAGAAAATTCCCCTCCCAAGAACTCCGAGAGGCAATGCAGTCTGCCAGGACAAACACAGTTTGGAGTCAGACAATCCCACATTCCAGTCTGGTGATTTGTGTGTGACCAGAGACAGGTCAGGAAGTCGCGCTGCCTCAGTTTCCCCCAGGGGTGGTCTGGCTGCAGGGGTATGCCACCCCAGAGTGCACTGCAGGATTGGGAACCAGGCAGATAAGCATTTTCATTTTACAGGAACTGAGTCGCAGAGAACTCAAAGTGGCTTGCCCAAGGTTACACAGAAAATCAGTGGCAGGGGAAGGAATTGACCATGAGTTCCGCAGACCCATCCCAGTGACTAAGCTCTCACCTTGATAGCAAACAAAAATCCATGTGCTGAAAGGGATGTACAGACCTTTGCTTTCCAGCAGGATGGTGAGAGGAGACAGAACTTTTGGCCCCATTCACATGGCTGTTCCTATCCAAGGATAGGGTGAATGCAGAAGACTTGGGCCTTCTCCAAAGCCCCCTTCTCCAACAGTAATCATTCTACAGGCTGGACCTTCCTGGTCCGGCACCTTTAAGACCTGACCAGTCCTTTCTGGTCCAGAGTAGGACAAAACCGGCCCCTCTACTGCTGGCCTCCAGGCTGTCCCCTGTCCACTGCCTGCCCCCTTCTCCCCTGAGATTTGTATCAGGGCAACTTGCTCTACCTCTTCTTGTCCCTGACAGGGAGCAAGAACAAAGTGCACAGCACACCTGCCCCTTGCGCTCCCCAGCCAGAGTGAGGAATGCAGCAAACTATGCACTTTCCTCCTGTTCCCTGACAGCGAGGAAAGGGACCAGCCAGCAATGTCCCCATATGAATCTGGGGGGAACTTCAGTCCCTCGGTGCTTCCTGAAGGGTGGGGGAAGAGGGGGGTAGAAAGCTTGGGGCCGTGGCAGTCCCAGATGGGGGGGGGGCATGTCCCCAGCTAGCCCTTTTAACTTGTCTGGTTTGATGAGAAGCCATCAAATGATTTTAGGAATCATTAAAAAAGGGATAGAGAATAAAACAGAAAATATTTTGTTGCCTCTGTATAAATCCATGGAACACCCACATCTTGAATACTGCATACAGATGTGGCTGCCTCATCTCAAAAAAGATATCTTGGCATTGGAAAAGATTCAGAAAAGGGCAACAAAAACAATTAGGGGTTTGGAACAGGTCCCATATGAAGAGAGATTAAAAAGACTTGGACTTTTCATTTTAGGAAAGGGGAGATTAAGGGGGGATATGATAAAGGTCTATAAAATCATGACTGGTGTAAAAAAAGGGAATGAGGAAAAGTTATTTACTTATTCCCACAATATAAGAACTAGGGGTCAGCAAATGAAATGAATAGGCAGCAGGTTTAAAACAAACAAAAGGACGTTTTTCTTCACTCAGCGCAGTCAGCCTGTGGAACTTCTTGCCAGAGGATGTGATGAAGGCTAGGACTTTAACAAGGTTCAAAAAAGAGCTAACTAGATTCATGGAGGTTAGGTCCATCAATGGCTATTAGCCAGGATGGGTAGGGATGGTGGCCCTAGCCTCTGTTTCTCTGGAAGTGGGTGACAGGGGAGGGATCACGTGAGGATTCCCTGTTGTGATCCCTCCCTCTGGGGCATCTGGTATTGGCCACTTTTGGCAGACAGGATACTGGGCTGGATGGACCGTTGGTCTGACCCAGCATGGCCGTTCTTCTGTTCTTATCCCATTCCAAGCACATCCCCTTGTCCTGGCACAGCCCAACCCTGGCCTTGCTTTAAGTCATGACAAGAGAAAGCTGCCTGCCGAATTTGGTGGTCCTATCTCTTACCATTTTGGAGGAGTTCTTGCACAAACAGACATAGAAACAGACTTGAAAGTTGCCATATTTGAGCAGAAACACTTCAAAACCCAAACCAACCAAACAAAAACTGCAGCGTGAAACCACGAAGCTGGAATTCATATGCAAAATTGACACCGTCAGAATGGGTCTGAATAGGGACTGGGAATGGCTCATTCATTACAACATGTAAATTTTCCCTTTAGCTATTCCCACCTTCTTATCACCCTGATTGAATTAGCCTCATTAGCACCGATATCACCCTCCCATTTCTGTCTGTCTGTATATATCCCTGCCATCTGATTCTTTCACTTCATGCCTCTGATAAAGTGGGTTCTAGCCCATGAAAACGTATGCCCTAAAAAATAGGTTACTCTTTAAGGTGCCACCAGGCTCCTGGTTATTTTTGCTGAAACAGACCAACGTGGCTAATTAACCCCTATGAAAGTGGTTATAGGAGGTCATGTTTGTTCTGCTGATTTAGAGCAAGTTTTCATCACCTTCTCGGCACCATGTTTGTTTCACATGCATGATCCAAATCATGCCTCCTCTGATCACATTCCTTTTGGTTCTAGATTGTTATGTAAGCAGAAACAGTGTCAGCCGTTATGCTCAAATCGGAAAAGAGCCCCAGGCCTATTCATTACCCAGCTCAGACACATCATCTGACATGGTTTTCCTGCCATGGTTTTGCAGTTAGAAACAGTGCCTGCTACAGTCGGAAAAGTGGTGCTTGAAGAGGCATAGGCAGGGAAACCGGGATCCGGAGTGTTACAGTCAGATGCCTGCGAACGCTCCCCGCTTGTTCGAACGCTGAACGATGTTCACTACGCAACAGCCAGACGTACCCTGTGGAAAAATCTGGGTTGTGACTTCCACAGCAATGCCCCCACCCCCGCCCTCTAGCACAATTAGAGAAAAAAATGAAGCAGCATGAAGGAACAAAGGAAGTAATCAACAGAGACAGAGCTGTGCCCTGTTATATAACTGGAGTCTAGTGCCAGCTCCTGTTCCCACTGAAACTGGCGGGACAAATGGGGGTGACTTTCAGAGACGCAAGCTTGGACACAGAGCTCTGAGCGGCTCTGCAGCCTCTGGCCCATGGAGCGGGGTTGGTTGGAGGCGCAGAAACCAGCCCCATGGAGGGAGACATGCTGGGCATTCACTGCCTAAGGGCCAAACCTGCCCCACGCTGCGACCCCCGTGGCCTGAGTCGCAAAGCCCCACCCCCACCTTTGGTTCTGCCACCCCTGTTATGCTGGAGGAGCTGGGGTGTGGGTGTAAAAGTGCGTGGGCAGGGACCCCGGACCTGCTTGCAAGCCCAATCCCGCCCTTTTAGGGTCGTTTTCTGTCTGCAGTGGGTATAATTCAAGCTGGCAGACGGTGAAAATGGTAGTAACTTTACCTGAAAGGGAATGAACAGGAAGGAGGGGGGCAGGGAGTGTTGTAGCAACGAGATCTTAATTAAGCATGCTGTGTGGCCCCAGCATTACCACATGGAGGCGCCAGAGTTTATGCACAGGCAGCCTATTCCCAACAGCTCCCTGAATTAGGGCTCTCTTAGGCCAGGTCTACACTAGACCCGGCAGCCTGGCTTAAGGAATGCAACTCCACCTCTGTAGAACTCATAACGGGAGTCGGCTTACCTTAAGCCAAGTTTGATGGCATCCCCACAGCAGGAGGCCGGTGGGAGTAAACATTCCTGTCAGCTTCCCTTCCTCCTTGCAGATGCAGGAGTACCGGACGCTGGTGGAGGCACCCTCTGAGTTTGATTTAGCAAGTCTTAACTAGACCCGCTAAATCAAACTCCAGAAGATCAATCATGGCAGTAGCGATCTTCCGTTGAATGTAGACAAGTCTTAGGGCTGGCCTGCACAGGGAACTTACATTGGCATAGCTACACCCCCATGAACCTCACCCGTGGGAGAGACACAGCTATGCCAACCCTCACCCCGGGGGTAGAATTCTTCCATTGACCAACTTCTGCCTTTTGGGGAGGTGGGTTACCTGCACGCATAGCATTCACCATCACAGAGGAACAATGTGCGGCTCACCCACAAAGGGAGCCCATCGCATGAGCCAGCCCAAACCGCTCCCAGCAAGGGCATGGGAGGAGAGACTAACTGGTGTCCCGACACGTGCGGGCCGCGGCTGATTGATCTGGTCGCTCATGAGTTTCCATTCGGCTGGCTGCACTTTGAAAGGGCACCAAACAAGGGGCATGTTTTCCTTGGGGGGTTTTGGCCAGCAGGAGCAGCCTTCCCCTGACCTACTGGATTGGCAAAGGCAACGCATGTCCGGAGCACAGACTAAGGGGGAAACTGTCCTGGCTGGCGGCACTGGCATACGCAGCGTAGAATCATAGCACACTGGAACCGGAAGGGACCTTGAGGGATCAAGTCCAGTCCCCCGCCCTCACGGCAGGACCAAGCACCATTTAGATCAGTGATTCCCAACGCAGTGCCCACGGGTGCCTTGGCGCCTGCTGGGGCATTTATGTGTGCCCGCCGAGTGACCAGGGCCGGCCCAAGCCATTCTTGTGCCCCGAGCCCCGGGCATGCAGCACATGCGCAGCCCTGCCCCCGGGCGCCTGGCAGCCCCAAAAGGTTGGGGACCACTGATCTAGATCATAGAATCCTAGGGCTGGAAAAGACCTCAGGAGTCATCAAGTCCCGCCCCCTGCCCAAGGCAGGACCAACCCCAACGAACTCATCCCAGCTAGGGCTCTGTCAAGCTGAGACTTAAAAACCTCTAGGGATGGAGATTCCACCCCCTCCCTAGGGAACCCATCTCAGTGCTTCACCATCCTCCTAGTGACACAGTGGAGGAGGTCTAGGTTGGATAGTAGGAAAAACTAATATCTAACTTAGATCATCCCTGACAGGTGTCTGTTCAACCTGCTCTTAAATCTCTCCAGTGATGGAGATTCCACAACCTCCCTAGGCAATTTATTCCAGTGTTTCACCCCCCCCTGCACAGTGAGGAAGAATGGCACAGCATGTGGGGAAAGGAAAGGAAACAGCCGGGGGGGGATGTCCTCTCTCTCCTGATTCAAATCGCGTCTTGCTTAGCGCGGCTGGAGCAACCTTGTCTCTGACACACACGTCAGCAGAATGAGCCGGGGAAAGTGAATTTCATGCTCGCTGTGGTGCCAGGAAGCCCGTCGGTGGCATGCGAGAGCCAGGAAGCTTTTTCACCTTGCTCCAGTAGCATAAAGGGTCTGATAAGCCGTCTACTTATCAATCTGCTCATGTCATGTGCCACGCTAGCTACTTGTGAACTGTGGCTGGAGGCCAGCCTGTGAGCTGGGCATTTTCCATGTTCTGCCCTTGCTCTGCTCGGTCTCTCTTTGGCCTGCCTGTGTCTGCCTCAGCTATAGAATGGGGCGCACACTGGCTCGCCGGCATGTTACAAGCATTGATTCATGCATTTGGAGGGGGCTGGGATGTGAAGGAGTGGTAGGGACATAGGCCTTTGACTCTCAATGGCTGGAGGTGGCACTTGAAAAATGCCATCCAGCAAGTGCCAAATACTAAAGATTTATATCCAAGTTGCAGGCTGGCTGGACCCGAAGGGAAGGAGAGGGAGGGCTCTTCTGGGGATGCACAGGAAATAAAGCTGCAGCCTTCAACATGCATGACTCAAAATATGAGCAGGAGATTTGCTAGGATGATAAATGTGCCAGAGATAAGGGGGTGGGGAGAAAGGGAAATGGTTGCAGGGAAGAGTGCAAAGGGCAGACCCGTTTTTAAAGTGGTGCCTTGATTCATTAGGGGAAAGTGGTGTTTCCAGTCTGCCAAGGGCCATGTGCCAAGGGTCTAGCTGGGTCCCCCTGCAACATGCTCAAAAGAGGGAGGTCCCTCTGTCGTCATTCTTTCGTGTTGCTGATGGCAAGTTGCAGCGCCATCCGTCTGCAGTCACTTGGCGAGCACACGTAAACGTGAGCCGTAAACACGGCAGGGGCCCCTTCTCATCGGTTTTCTTGCAGCGCTCCAAATTTCCAGCAGCCTCCTGCTGGTAGGATGTCTGAGGAGCTCAGCTATGACTATTCATCCAGAAATATAATTTATGCCATATTGTGCCAACAGTGACCTTCTGCTATGTATATTGGACAGACTTCTCAGACACTTTGCCAAAGAATTAATGCCCACAAATCAGATATCAGACATCTTCACAAGGAAAAACCAGCTGCTTTTCATTTCAGCCTACCTGGACATAGTCTTAACGACCTGACTACATGCATCTTACTTCAAAGAGACTTTAACACCAGATTACAGAGGGAAACTTCAGAACTTTCTTTCATACTTAAATCTGACACTTTACGAATGGGCCTTAACAAAGATGCTAATTACCTTACCCATTACAAAGGTAGCTGCCCACTTATCACCCCTGATTAGCCATTCATTGACTCAGATAGCTATTCCCTCCCTCCCTCCCCCTCACCCCACCTTCTGTACTAAATCTGATTTGTCAGTTTTATAATGTGTTCACTTTTTCCATTGTATTCCTTTGGTATCTATGGTCATGCTAATTCTCTTCCACAATTGGATCTGAGGAAGTGGGCCTGGCCCACGAAAGCTCATCACCTAATGAACCATCTCGTTAGTCTTTGAAGTGCTGCATAGTCCTGCCTTTTGTTTTGGCTATGGCTGGTTGTCTTGTGCCACCTGGTGGACGTTCGCCGGCACTGCAGGGCTAGGGCCACCCAGCAACTCAACACAGTCGAATGAGCAAGTCGAATGAGCGAATGAGCAAGTTGCAGTGTCCCAGCCCAGTGGAGCCAGAAAGCTGGTTTCTCCCACCAACAGACACAGCCCGTAGGATGGTTCAGGGCGACCGCCCCAAGCCCCATGCTTTGGGAGGCCTGGCGACGGTCCCCTCAACTGTCCTATGGATGGGACGGTCCCTGTGTTAGCCGCAGGCCCCAGAGCGGCCTGGGGAACTACCTGGCGCAGGGCAGAAGGGGTTGGGCTTCCCCACCCTCAGCGTGGCTTGGAGAGCGGGCTGGGTTCGCGGCACTCCGCTTTCTTGGGCTGGCATGAGTGTGTGTGTGGCGGGGAGGGCCCGAACCCTGCTGCCACCCTTCATCAGGACCCTGGTAATCCTCTGGGTCGCGTCTCTCAGAGGAGGAGGTTTTGAGGAAGGGGGGCAGGAGGGAGCAGAGCAGGGGCAGGAAGAGGTGGGGCAGGGAAGCAGCCTAAGGCACAAGGGTTTGCCCTGGGCCCTGTGCCCCCCCTAGAGGCAGCCCTGCAACAGAATTTGGTCCAATAAAAAATATTCCCTCACCCAGCTTATCTTGCTCAGTTGACTCATGCAAGACTGAGATAACTGAAAAGATCCTCTCCCTCCCCTCAGCACCGCAGCTGTTACAAAATACAACCAAGGCTGTTTTCACAGATTTGCAGCGGAGGATACGGGAGGCAGAGAGCAGAGCTCAGCGCTGCTGTGTTTCTAGACCCCCATCCAAGCAGACAGAGAAAAAAGTTCCCTCCCCCCCACCTGACGAAGGGGTTAAAGTGTTCCAGAGTCAAGTTGCTCAACAGAACCAGACAGATCCTATTGCTGTACACCCCAGCGAGCACTTCCCCCAACTCCCACTGAGGACCCTGACGCAGTCGCTGGAACTCGGCCTTTTCCAGTGCCTGATCCAAATCCCGGCGAAGTCCGTGGGAGTTGTTTTGTGGGTGTTGTTGGGGCATCCGGTGGTGTCTTGGAAAGACATAAATCGCTACAGCTCACTCCCCTTATGGCTAGATCCTCAAAAGCCCTACGCTGATGGCATGCAGCTGTGAGCTTTTTGCTCCTCAGGGAGAAAAAGTTAACCCTCTCCGTGCTAATTCCTAGGTATAGTCTATATCATTTGTATTCTCCTGGCTTCTGGTAAGCAGGCCTCCCACAGACCTGCTCAGCTGCATGACATATTGTGGCCAAACCCCCCTCTTCTTGGGAAACACACACACACACACACACACACACACACACATTCAACAACTGACTTCAGCTGCAGCACCACAAATGGTGCAAAGGCATAGCAGTGTTTGCTGAACTGTTAACACTCCCCTCCCCAAAAGAGTTTTCATGTTTCAATCCAAAGCGACTTTGCCGGGAAAGTTCCTTCAGCTGCATTAAAAAGTGGAAACATGAAAAAACGTGGACATTGAAAGGTAACACTTTGTGCTGGGCCTAACGAAATGCGTGTTTTGATCCAACACAATGGGCTTTTCTGGAATTGCTAGCAAACCAACAAAAAGTAAGCTAGTTATTTGCCCAGCTCCAGTCAGGTGAATGTTTCTAAAAATGAGATCTCAGTTAAGAAAGGAAGAAAGTAGGTTTTCCTGCATTTACATAAGAACATAAGCACGACCATACTGGGTCAGACCAAAGGTCCATCTAACCCAGTGTCCTGTCTGCCGAAAGTGGCCAATACCAGATGCCCCAGAGGGAATGAATACAACAGGTAATCCTCATGTGATCCCTCCCTTGTCACCCACTTCCAGAGAAACAGAGGCTAGGGATACCAATCCTACCCATTCTGGCTAATAGCCATTGATGGACCTAACCTCCATGAATCTATCTAGCTCTTTTCTGAACCCTGTTAAAGTTCTAGCCTTTTCCGCATCCTCTGGCAAGGAGTTCCACAGGTTGACTGTACACATTTCAAGGACGAGGCTAATGAAATGACTTTTTGATTTTACTGCTCATTAAAGAAATCCTCCAAATAACTCTGCATACATGTCATTAACATGGGCATTACAGATATTCAAAATAGTTGAATTTATCCAGCCCCTGCAACTCAGGAATCCCCCTCCCCCAGCAATGGGGAACTGGCACTCCAGGCCTGCAGCCCCCTTTTTGCCCACGCTCTGCACCCCCACTTTGCTCTGACCTGGTCACAATGGAGCTTTTGAACTGTTTCCAAAATTACTTTTGTTATCTGAAGAGTTATAGAAAAATCTAGAAAATAAAGTCAAAATCCAAAATACTTTGACCCAAAACTGTTATGTTTTTTTTTTAAAGCAACTGCCTCATTTGGACATAGCTTTAACCAGTGGGTTAACTAAACTGCAGTGCTCATTTATTAAAAAGCTCCATGGGTAACCAACTCTCTTCGGACTTGTTCCTTCCATGTTACAACAGGGAACATAGGCAGAGGAAGACTGTACAGAGCCCAGCTAAACACAGCCTTGACTGCAACTTGTCAGCAGTAAGAAGAAGTCATGTCTTACCATGCCCAGTAAACATGTTGTTAAAAGGATGAAATCCAGCCGGAACAAGGTGCTAAGTTGTGTTCAATAACGTATTAATTTTTTTAGTGTTTAGACATATGTGGATGCATATTGTAAAGTCACCTGCTCCGAATTAGCTGATCTAGCCAGGTATATGGCAAGTCACACCCAGTCATTGGAAATATGAACACACTCCAGTGTGAGTTAAGGGCAACTAAAATGATTAGGGGTTTGGAACGGGTCCCATATGAGGAGAGGCTAAAGCGACTGGGACTTTTCAGTTTGGAAAAGAGGAGACTGAGGGGGGCTATGATAGAGGTCTATAAAATCATGAGTGGTGTGGAGAGGATGAATAAAGAAAAGTTTTTTATTAGTTCCCATAATAGAAGAACTAGAGGACACCAAATGAAATGAATGGGTAGCAGGTTTAAAACTAATAAGCGAAAGTTCTTCTTCACACAGCGCAAAGTCAACCTGTGGAACTCCTTGCCAGAGGAGGCTGTGAAGGCTAGGACTATAACAGAGTTTAAAGAAAAGCTAGATAAATTCATGGAGGTTAGGTCCATAAAAGGCTATTAGCCAGGGGACAGAAATGGTGTCCCTGGCCTCTGTTTGTCAGAGGCTGGAGAAGGATGGCACGAGACAAATTGCTTGATCATTGTCTTCGGTCCACCCCCTCCGGGGTACTTGGCGCTGGCCACTGTCGGCAGACAGGCTACTGGGCTAGATGGACCTTTGGTCTGACCCAGTACGGCCATTCTTATGTTCTTATGAGTTGTATCATAGTTTGAAAACAAAACCTTCCAAATGCTGAACTTAGATGCATTGCACAATGTCAATCAATACAGGAAGTAGCATGTGGCACAAATTAGAATTCGCGATAAAATACTGCTCCTTCCCTCCCCAAACCGCGCCAAAGTCTAAAGGGACGTAGGAAGTGGAATAGCACACCCTTGCATTAGCACTCTGGGTTTAAGCAACAGTCCAGCAAAGCATTTAAGCACATGCTTAACTTAAAGCACATGAGTAGTCTCATTGAAGCCAACATTAGACATGTACTAAAGTGAGCTGCAGGATTGGGGCTTTGCTGAATTAAGCTTCACCCCAAAAAAGATCTCTTAGCATTGGAAAAAGTTCAGAAAAAGGTCAGCAAAAATGATTAGGGGGTTGGGACAGCTCCATATGAAGAGAGATTAAAAAGACTGGGACTTTTCTGCTTCGAAAAGAGGGGACTAAGGGGCAATATGATAGAGGTCTGTAAAATCATGACGGGGTAGAGAAAGTGAATAAAGAAAAGTTATTTACTTGTTCCTATAACATAAGAACTAGGGATCACCAAATTAAATGAATAGGTAGCAGGTTTAAAACAAACAAAAAGAAGTACTTCTTCATTCAATGCATAGTCAACTTGTGGAACTCCTTGCAGGAGGATGTTGTGAAGACCAGGACTTTAACAGAGTTCAAAAAAGAGCTAGATAAATTCATAAAGGATGAGTCCATCAATGGCTATGAGCCAGGATGGGTAGGAATTGCGTCCCTAGCCTCTGTTTGTCAGAGGCTGGGAATGGATGACAGGGGAGGGATCACTTGATGATTCTGTTCATTCCCTCTGGGGCACCTGGCATTGGCCACTATTGGCGGACAGGACACTGGGCTAGATGGACCTTTGGTCTGACCCCGTATGGCCGTTCTTATGCTGTTCTTAAGAGATCTTAGTGCAATGAACCTGAAACGGGAGGTATTTTTTGGAGTGGTGAGGGCGGGGAAGAAAAAAAGGCTACTGGCTAGATTTGGGCTCTATCAGAGCAGTAATTACTCCTCAAGCAGGACAAAGGTGGGGGTGGTGGGACTTTCCAGCCCTACCAAAGCAGGACTGTCACTTTAATGGGGGCGGGTTGGTTAAAACAAAAATTCTGGACCTTTTTTGGGTCACATGTAGTGCTGCTCTTCCACAAAGCTGTTCCAGGCAACGCTCTTGCCAGCAACTGTCCACGGGCCATGTTCCCGGCCAGCAAGTCAAACCATGGGAAAGCAGCAAACATAACTTTGCAAGATTCCTTGTCTAAATGCACCTTTTGGAAGGCGCACCCACTCCCTTGGGAGCCATTGCGTGTTTGCCTTCCCCCTCCCCAGCGCCTCTGCTGCTAAAGAAGAAAAATAGAAGCTGTTTGCAAGCGAAGTTAGCGAAAGCAAGTCGGCGTGTTTCTCCAAGGGTGAAGTTTCCTGGCCTTTCTTTTTTGGTTTGTTTCTTAAGCATCAAGGAGATTCATTTAGCGCTTGGGCATCCCGGGGTTCTCAGAGGTGCAAAGACACGTCCTGTGAAAACAAGGGTGCCTTTTAAAATCTGCATAAAGCACCCAAATAAAGCTGTGGATTCCCAGAAATTCCCCCTAAATCTGGGCTCCGTCTGCAGAGTAGCAGGAGAGGCGGGTGAGCCAGGAGATCGGATGCGGCATTTCTCCTGCAGCTAGGCACCCCTTGAAACCATCCTGTGTGAGAAACACCAAAGCAGGAGACGGGTGCAGGAAAATAGCACCCTGGGGGCTGGGAGCGGGTAGTTGGGCTGGATCCCCTGGCTCGCTCCTCTGCAGCATTCGGGCTGTTCGAAGGGACAGCGGAGTGTTACAAGCGTCAGAGGTGAGCTGAATCCGTCTGTGCTCCCGTCACGTCCCCTTTTCCTGGCCGGAGTGGGATGCGTGGCTAAGCTGTGTGAGCAGATGTTCTCTGCAGAGATTTGTGTTTCTGCAGAGCAGCGAGGAGGACATTAGTGGCATGTTCCTAGAGGAGACAGAGCAGTTGAAAC
Source organism: Pelochelys cantorii (assembly GCA_032595735.1). Classification (NCBI taxonomy): domain Eukaryota; kingdom Metazoa; phylum Chordata; order Testudines; family Trionychidae; genus Pelochelys; species Pelochelys cantorii. Next base: position 72,556,421 of record CM064332.1, read on the forward strand.
ATTAAGGGGACGGGCGGAGGGAACACGCTGCTGAGAGAGCTGGGTACATGCTGTACTTTGTACATTATTGCACGTCCCCGCTGGCTGACAGGAGCGGATACGACCAGTTGTTTCTCTTCTGGAGCTAAGAGGAGCTCACGTTACTGACGCAGCTATTTTATTGCCTTTCAGTCAGATGCCTCCGCACCTTGGAGATCATTTAACTTCCCCAAAAGACAGGCTGCTTTTGGACTGTGTGAATCAGAGCGCGGTGGGTGGGTGAGGTGCACGCTCACTTATATCCACCTAATAAATGGTGCCACTCTGGACTCAGTGTGAAGGGGGGAAGGTTGGGAGCACTTCCTGTCAGGTGAGCTCATGCTGCTATATAAATACAGCTCATGTCCGGATGGGGAAGGAAGCCGGGGTGTGGCTATGTAAATCCAATTCAGCCAGGGCTGATGGGAGGGTCGGTGGTTGGAATGGAATGTGGTGTATTGTAACTAATTTGGCTGTTGAGGGGGCACAAACCATGGTCCCCCTAAATGTGGGAACTGTAAACTATGACACCAGTGCTTGCAGGAGAGACACCATCACTGTAAGGGGTCTCAGATAAACAAGCCTCCCCTTTGCAGAGCTCCTCCTGGGGGAGGAGGGGGAGAAAGAGTTTGAGTCAGTCTGCTTCATGCCTGCCAGGTATGAGCTGTAAGATTGGTTTAACCTGCCTCTTCACCTTCACCCCCACCTGCCCTAAGGTTAGACCTAAAACAGACTCCATCAGGAGTCCCTTTGTGATTCTAGCAGAAGCTGGACTCTTTTGCCAGCCTAGGTGGTGGCCAAGGGCTGACATCGCTGGTTTGGCCTGGAACCAGAGCCATTGTGACCGGTAGGCAGCCGGTAGGAACAGCAGCTGGTGGGAGCACAGCGGGCGGAGCAGCTGGAGGAGCAAGCAGACGGGAGGAGCGGTACAAAGGTGGCCTGGCCTCAGGCTCAATGAGTGGAGTCAGCAGGGTGATGCGTCGGGGTCTGCACTGACTGGACGGAGCTTGTAAGCGGGGCGTTTGAAGTGGGATATGGAGAAAGTTTGGGTAAGTGAATGGAACCCTTATATTGTTGGACCAGAGAGCCTGAAAGGCAAAGGACACTGCTCAATCCATTTGAGCTGGGATGGTTACTCGTGGGGGGTTATGAACTCTATTCCCGGTATTTTCCTGAGCTAATGCCATGCGACCCCTCTCCCTCTTTCATTCAAAGTTTCTTTTCTACGCTCAGACTCTGTGCTGGCGAGTGGGGAAGCATTGCCTCTCAGAGGCACCCAGGGGTGTATGAATTTCCCAGGCTACTGGGTGGGGGCTCGAGCCGGTTCTGTGTGAGATGGATGAAAAGAAACCCCTAGGGTATGTCTACACTACCACCCTAGTTTGAACTAGGGTGGCTAATGTAGGCATTCGAAGTTGCAAATGAAGCCCGGGATTTAAATATCCCGGGCTTCATTTGCATCTTCCCGGGCACCGCCATTTTTAAAAGTCCCCAAGTCCGAACTCCGTGCCCGCAGCTACACGCGGCACGGAGTAGGTAGTTCGAATTAGGTTCTCTAATTCAAACTACCGTTACTCCTTGTGGAATGGCAGCGCCCGGGAAGATGCAAATGAAGCCCGGGATATTTAACTAGGGCTGGTAGTGTAGACATACCCCTAGATATTAAACCCAGCCCTGGCTGCTGCCGGCACTACCTGGCAGAAGGGTTACACATGGTACGCCCACATCTTGAATACTGTATACAGATGTGGTTGCCTCATCTCAAAAAAGATATTTTGGCCTTGGAAAAGGTTCAGAAAACGGCAACAAAGCTGATGAGGGGTTTGGAACAGGTGCCTTATGAAGGAAGATTAGAAAGACTGGGACTTTTCGGCTTAGAAAAGAGGAGACTAAGGCAGGATAGGATAGAGGTCTCTAAAATCATGGCTAGTGTGAAGGAAGTGAATAAGGAAAAGTTATTGACTTGTTCCCATAACATAAGAACTAGGGGTCACCAAATGAAATGAATAGGCAGCAGGTTTAAAACAAAAGGAAGTTTTTCTTCACTCAGCACACAGTCAACCTGTGGAACTCCTTGTGGGAGGATGTTGTGAAGACCAGGATTTTAACAGGGTTCAGAAAACAGCTAGATAGATTCATGGAGGATAGGTCCATCAATACTTATTAGACAGGAGAGGTAGGAATGGTATCCCTAACCTCAGCCAGAAGCTGGAAATGGGTGACAGGGGAGGGATCACATGAGGATTACCTGTTCTGTTTACTCCCTCTGGAACACCTGGTGTTGGCTACTGTTAGGATACTGGGCTAGATGGACCTTTGGTCTGACTCAATCTGGCCGTTCTTATGCTCTTAAGTAAGAGGTACGAGATACGAGCAGAGTGATAATTATTAATGTCATGTTGGTTAGACAAAGTGGGTTTTACCCATGAAAGCTTATGCCCTAATACATCTATTAGTCTCTAAGGTGCCAGAGGACTCCTCGTGTTGTTGTTGTTGTTGTTGCAGATACAGACTCACACGGCTACCTCTCTGAGATATGTTAGCTACAGTTCTTTTGTTTTGCTTACTATTAAGTAGTGTAAGGCTGCCAAAAATGCAGTGTTGGGTAACACAAAACTCTTGGTGCATTTGACCCTGGTCATTTTGGCCATTTGCAAGGAAGTGGTGCTGGTGGAGTTGCTACCACCCTCCCATTTTGCCTCTGTAACTTTGTACCCAGCTGTTACGGCCCACACCTGAGATGGGGGAAACCCAGGCTCTGCAACAGAAACCTTCCCCACCCCCCAGATTTCTGATTTCCCCAGAAGTTTGGACATTTTTCAGATTCAGTTCAACCAGCTCTGAATACTTGGATCGTTCAGAATTGCCACCAAAACGAAAAATCAGATACCCCCTCCCCCTCTAATATTAAGTGCGCTGGAGAAAGGAGTGGGTGGGAGATGAGGCAAGAACGGACAGGAGGGCCTTGAAGGGACACGCTTGACAGGGTTTCATTACAGCAGCCTTACAGGTGCAACTCGTTCAGTTCACACCCAGACCAGAGTCAGCTTGAGAAATGCCTACGTCACCATGACGGAAGACACTGCTCGTGGCTTGAACCTTCCATCCAACATCAGTCATGGCTGGAGTTAGTGCCGACTCAGAGTGAGCATGAAACAGATTGCAGGGACTCTGCTCCTGGAAGGGCATTTACCTTGTACCTGGACGACAAGAGGTTTGGGACGATGAGGGGGTTTGAGTCTAAAAATTAAGAGTGATTGTTGGCTCTTTTGATGCCATTGTGACGCCCCCATTGTCCATCGGCCAAGCAATAGCAGATCTCTGGTGCCAGGCAGGTTGGCTCTCTTGAGGAGGAGACATGGAGTCTGGGTATAGTCACTAAGTCAGACCACTCATAGGCAATCCCTTGTTTCCAGGATCTCGGCCCACAGTAATCCCCAGCTTCAGGAAAGCCAGTCGAGAATGGTGCATCGGTTGTCTCTCATCAGAGCCCAAAGCAGAGCTCAGAACTGGGAAGCTCCAGCCCACCTGCTGCCCCCCCGTGAGCAAAATCTACTAGCCTGCCCCCCCCCCCCCGGCTCTGGTGTGTGAGGGGGATGTGGGGACGGTCTTTTTCCTTCTCAGTAGGGGGCTGGGGTCTTTTTTTTTGCTTCTCATTTGTATGCAGCTCCGGACTGATTTTTCTGTGGGTCAGTGGCCCCCGACCCAAAGTAGGCCCCCCAGCCCTGTCGTAGGAGGGGTATGCAGCTGCTAAGGCCCTGCAGAGGGGCCCCGGCGTGCCACTTCACTGGCCCCAGAGCGAGCCTTGATGTTCAGCTAGAAAACAAGCAGATGGAGGCCATCTGGAGAGCGGTAGCTCACCGAGGGGCAGTCGGCGTTAGTGCGTTGAAACTTTGCTCTGGCCTTCTGGCGCCCGAGGGGGAGAGCGAGAGGAGCAGCTCAGTCTGGCAGGTCCAGCATACACGTGGGTCCCTGGGAGCATGACTGGAAAACACGCACAGGCCAGCATGACTCACGGCGGGAGAGGAGAGAAAAGTGGCTGCCACAAATGGAGGAGCAGCCATGGCTGGGGAAACAGCTACCCCAGAGCGCTGGGGAAGTATCAGGGGAGCAGGCAGGTGGCGGGAGCTGGGGCAAGAGAGCTTGTAGGTCGGGGCAGTGGCATATCGCCCATCGCCTTCACTGTTACAGCCCCTCTTGATTGCAACAAATGGCATTACTAGAAGCAGCGCCTCAGGGCAATGCTGTGGCCAGGAAAGAGCGTGGCCCGTGGCTGCCTGGACTAGCCCTCCTTGGAGACACCACTGCTGCACGCTGAGAGCACAGGCCTCTGTGGGCGCAGCTTTGAAGTCCTGGTTCCTTTGGGGGTGGGGCGGGGGGAGAGCAGGGTGCACGTTCGCAGCTGACGGGCTGCTGATATCACAGCATGTATTCCTTTAGATTAGCCCCGCCCCCTGGGCGCCGGCCTCCCCCGCATGTAGTTTACCGATATTGCTGAGGGCTACTGTTGCAGGTTGAACCTCTCTAATCCAGAATTGCTCGTCTGGAAACATCCGTTGTTCGGAATGAGTTGAGTGAGCCGGACGTCCACTTTTCATGGGTGTGGCCAAGGTTCCTGCGCTCCCATAAAGTGTGTTTACAGCCCCCAGTCCTGGCTCTCGGTATTCGGTGTTGTCATTTAGCTCTGATTTACCCCTAAATGGCCCCTCTCACAGCCCAGTGGGCAGTGCAAATGTTGGTAATACTGCTAGACAACATTGGCCTCCCGTGGGCTGGAACAGTCTCTCATTCGGAACTGGTCACGTCCCGAGGGTGCTGGACTAGAGAGGTCCAGCCTGAACTTACTGACTTTGCCATCAAATGGCTCTGCCATCTACTTCCCCCGTCTCCATGTGGATGCTTTTTCCATCTCTTTTCCCCATTTATTTCCTTGTCCTTACCTTCCCGCCCCCCACAAAAAAAGAGTTAATAAGCAAATATGTATCATGTTTTAGAAATCCATGATATAACAACAATTCAAGCTAATCTACCACCAAGCAGCAACCCACCAACAAGCTTGAAAAAGGCTACAAATCCTCTTCTCTCCCTTACCATTCAGTTCCTCTTCCCCAGCAGTGTTCCCTCTAATCTTTCCCGCCCATGTCTGGAATAAATTTATTTATGTGCACTGCGGCATGTCCAAGTGCACCACCCCTAGAAACAAAAACCTACCTATGGGTGCTCTGCTAATCAGCTGGGCAGCATTTGAATCTCTCCTGAGTGGCAACACAAGCTCCCAGTGTACAGAGAATACTGTTCCCCAGGCCATTTTTGGCTGCCTGTGTGCATCTGTGTTCCCCTGGGGTCTACAGAAGAGGCAGATATTTCAGCCAATAGCTTGTTTGGTTCAATTGGTAGAAGCGCGTTGTTTTAATCACGGAGAGATCCAAATTCAAACTCTGCTCACAACCCAAGCACAATGTCTGTTATTTCCTGATTTCACCTCAGGGTATTAACAGCTGGTATTTCCTCAGACACAGGCTCTGGCACTAGAACTGTGCATGTGTCAGGAGAAAACCCTGCTAGTCCCATGATCTATTCAAGCACAGTTTATATACCCACTTATTAGAACCCAGTGCAGCTGAAGGTGTGGGCAGATTTAAAAAAGAGAGTGGATGTCTTCCAAGACAAAGGAGTTAAAAATGCGCAGCTATTTCAATCTGCATCCACGAAGGATTTTTTTCATGCTTGCACCCTTTCACATTTAAGCATAAAGTGCTGTGTGCCTTCAGGGCCATTTGCTTTCAATTAACGAAGTCAGATTCTGAGCTGAAGTAAAGCGAGGTTACGGTATTTACCGGACACAACACATACAAGCGGAATGTGCTGCTAAGCGAAGGTTATTGGCCACCTGGGCTTAGCCCCTCATTTAAAGTTTGAAAGCCAGTCAGAACAAATAGAGAGGCATGAACGATCTGGTTATATACATGAGGTTGTCCAACTAGGGGGTGCACCCCCCATTCTGAGGGGGCACGAGGAGCTTTATGGGAGAGGCAGCTGCTGGCCAGACGCCCAGCTCTGAAGACAGCACCAGCAGCAGTGCGGAAGTAAGAGTGACAATACCATACCACGTTACCCTTCCTTTTCTGCTGCTGCTGGGGGCGTGCTGCTGTCAGAGTTACATGGCAGTGTATGTACTTTTTTGGGGGGGGGGAGGCATAAATGACAACAGTCACAGAGAAGGGGGCATGATCAGGTAAGTCTGAGAACCACTTGTCTACAGCAAGACTTTGTAGGTGGTCTTCTGACCTCCCCCTCAACGTTACATTTCTAGGCAGTCTGCAATTGGGATACCATCGCAAATATGTAGTAAGCCGAGTTACTTAAAGCTGCTAAAAAGTTTGTCAGCAGATTGTCCGAGGAAAAATTGTTGTTGTTTTTTTTAACCGAATTGAATTTTTGATGGAAAATGCCTGTTTATAAAAAAAACCCATAATTCTTGATTTGATTCATGCCTCAAAACCAACATTTTTCATTGCCAAAAAAGTTTGGTGTTTTCAGTTTTCCCTGAACCTGAAAGATGTGTGATGAAAAAGGGACAGAAAAGAAAGGTGTGTCTGTTGAAATGTTGAGGAAAGAATTTCCGAATCGGTTCCAAGTTACTATCGTGTGACATTTCCAGCCAGAAGTCAGTCAGATTTTGCTTGTAGAGCTTCCAGTCAACCAAACATGGAGCAGGAATGAATGGTTGCATACCATATACACAGTCGATAATGAAGGTGAGCAGTTCACAAATAGGCTGATCATGTCAATTATTCCTAGGCAGGTTAGACAGGCATGTATGTGATTTGCACTTAAAATCTATTGACGATCGATTCTGCCGAAAGAACACACCGGCAGCAATCTGGATCTGCAAATGATCTCAGAACTAAAACGAGAGAAAAAGGTTCCATTCGCGGTGTACGTTATTCACAATCCATCATCCGACCAGCTCCAATACTAACCCAAAGCCCATGAGGCAGGGAGCGAGCTGGTGAGATCTGCGAATTGCATAGCTACAGAAAGTCCCAACAGGTGCAGTTCCTCCGTGGTGGGAAAGACGCCTAACTCGGGGAGCAACTCGGAACACGTTCAGGGTGGGGTCGTGCTTCCTGCTTGGAAGGAGAAGAAAATGTTTTTCCCCCACCAGCAGCACCCGCAGCTTCGGTGCGCTGTGTGCATCTCAGAAATAAACACACGTTCTGTTTACTGAGCTCATGCCAGCCCCATTCATCATGGGGCTCTGCCCGTTTGTGCCAGTCTGCCAATAAGGAGACCACAACGTTACGCAACACTCGTTTGAAATCAGGGCAGGGACTCCTGTTGACTTCAATGCGTCCAGACTTGGCATGGTTTATGGAGGAGCGGTTGGTACTCTGCTTAGCTAAGAGTTAGAATGAGCCCTTGTTCTGGGCTCTTAATGTGGCATGGTGCACAGGGAAGAATCGACTCAGAACTGCTACCATTTGGGGAGAAGGGGTGTCATTTGCTGCACCCTTTCACAGGGTGTAACACACTTCCCTCCCCGCTGTGAGATCACAGTCAAGCTTTGCCTCGCCCAGTGACTCTTCATCCCCCCTTGTTTTCCCCTCGGGACCCACAGTCCGGAGACCTCAACATATAAGGGGTAGGAGGTTTGGAGCCATACACAATATAGCCTTAAATAACTACATTTTCCTCGATTGTTTTCCTTGCCCGGAAGTTTTCAAAAACACCCAAGTGACTTAGAAACCTAAGCTACTTTTCAAAATAGGTTCCTAACTCACTTTGCAGCATTTTGACCACTTCAGCCAGAAGGTATGCTTCTCGAAGACCTGGTCTACCCTAAGGCTTTATTTTGAAATAACCCCCTTTAGGTCAAATTAGTAAGTGGAGCGTCCACACGACCAAGTACATTATTTCGAAATAACATGCTGTGGATTTCGAAATCGGTACTGCTGCTTTCCTCGAGGAATAATGCGAATGTCAAAATAGTTATTTCGAAATAGTGTTAGTGTGGACACGACGGTGCCACTATTTCGAAATAACAACTCCCCAGAGGAATTTGAAGTAATTACTCCCCAGTGCTTCTTGGGGCTCTAAGTCGAGGTAGCGCATTCACGTTGACGGAGACTGCCTCCGACTCATTTCGAGGCTTCCTCATAGTGAGGACACGCTAGTTTGATTTTGTTGTTTCAGGAGTTATTAAATCAATTTAATTATTTCGAAAGAGTTTCCCAGTGTAGACGTGCCCCCAGCGATTGAATCCCATGTGACAACACACATTCAGAGATCCAGCTAGGACCTCCATGTCCCTGATCTGGGGGATGCTGGGTTTCCTACATCCCAGGAGAGAGCCCTCTCCACTAGGCTATTCTGGGATAGCTCTAACCTCCCTTGCAAAAAAAAAAAAAAAAGTTTTGGTTTCATCCCACGGTGGAACAGCAATTTATTTGCAATCTCAGTTTTTGGGACAGGAAAGGCATTTCCTGCCTACCTCACGTTCATTGCTCATTTTAGCTATTCTACATATACAGTGCTGAGTGGGTCACTTGAGTCACATGGTATCATTTCTGCTTCTTGATTGGAAGGCTAAGCCATTTTAAAGAGAACAAATGACCAGCAATTAGTTAACTCACCTGCTAGTGCAAGTTTTTGGGCTTAAAAATTTTATCACGAAGAGTGATGCGATATGATTTGCTAAGTAGATTTCTACCTCCTTGGTTACTATTTAGACACAGGCCATGCTGGGAATATTAATCTCTACTAATCGAGACAGGGATGACATGCTTTCCCCGACCACATTCAGATCACATACTTTTTTTTTGCGCAATAGCCTCACTTCCCCTCCAGATGTTTATTCATTTCACTGAAGTGGAGAGCGGCTGTTATCTTTCACAAGTCATCTGCTAGGCTGTTCAGCACACCACATGACCTGACTGTTTAAGACTGTGTCTTCTAGGATAAACTCTCCCGCTGCTGAAGTATCCAAGACATTTCCTTTGTCTTTACCGTGGCTTATTTCCATAGGGGGAAAAGAGTGCCGGCGGTCGCCCTGCAATCCGTATCTCAGCAAAAGTGACATTTACCCCAAATGCATCTTCCCCAAGTTGTGCTTTGGGAGTGGTTACTCTCCTGTACACCAGTGAGACCCTACTGCACTGGAAGGCTTTGTCTACACTGCAGGGTTTTTGCACAAGAAGCTTTTTGCGGAAGCGATCTTCCACAGAAACTTCTTGCGCAAGAGCGCGTCCACACCTCCAAAGCATGTCGCCAAAGCCCTGTGCTTTTGCACAAGAGAGCATCCACCCTGCATGGACGCTCTTGCACCAGAAAGCTGTGATGGCCATTCACAGAATGGCCATCAAAGCACCTGTGCTTTTTCTGATAGGATCTTTTTGCGCAAGAAACCCCTGCGGAGCACCCACACCTGCCTTATTGCGCCAGAGCTGTAGTGCAAAAAAGAGCTGTTCCTCGTGAGGAGAGGATTAACTCTACCGGCAAAAGCCCTCTGTCCTGTCGATTTACTGTTTTTTTTTTTTTTTTTTGCGCAAAACCACGCTTGAGGTGTGGACGCTCTGCCGGTTTTTGCGCAAAAACGGCTGGTTTTGTGCAAAAACCTTGTAGTTTAGAGAAGAGAAAAAACACCCAGCAGGGGCACAGCCCAGTTGTTTGTGCTTTATTGGGAGCCACACTTCAGTTCCTAGGGCTTTGCTGTGGCCGTCTAGATGTGTTTGCCCTATTTTGAGCCGTGAGAAGTGCTCATGTAAGAAGCCATTTTGAAGCCGTGGCTTCAGATACAATCAACTTGTTGCTAGCCAGCCTTTTCTTTCCCCAACAGAAAGGGACAACAGAGCCGTGTTATGACCCTGGCAGGCAACAGGGCTTTCACGCGCAGAATGAACGAATTGTTTCACCGAGAATGCATTAAGCAAGGCTGGCATCTTCACCTGAGCCATGGGGAACTTTGAAGCCCTTTTTCCACTGACTTCTGCCATAAGCTGCTGGCAAGGCTGGTAAACAGAAACTGTAACTATGTACGCCTTCCCCACCTCTTCCTCTCAGAGAACACGTCGGCCTTGCGTGTAAAAACCACCTCAGACAACAGACCCCCTTCATAGAAAATACTTAACAAGCTGAGTCAACTCCACGCACGCCACATGGTTCGGGAGAGCCTAGGTACGCCCCAGGGAGGCTATTCACCCATTAAAAGGTCCCGTTTCAGCAACACAATGAATCCACTAGCCCATAAGACACGTAGCCACCTTCTCTCCTCTTTGTGCCATGATGTAGTGGGTCGGAGTGGCCGCCCACTGAGCCGGAGGAGGAGGAACCCCTCCAGACGCCATGTTGGGCTGAGGCTAACCCCGCCCTATCACCTGACCGGAAGCCCGGGGGCGGGCCCAGGACTATAAAAGCCCAGGCAGCAGCCTCAGTCAGTGCTGAGCCTGCCGAGAGGCTAGAGGCCTCCTCTGGGCTCCCAGTCTGGGAAGTAGGGACTGAGGCCTGGCCCGGGCCTCCTACTTGCTGGGGCCCAGAGGCAGACTGTTGGCTCCCTGCCTGGGAGGCGGAGGCCCGGCGTGACCGGCCTACCTTCCCAGAAGCGACGGAGGAGCCGAAAGGCCAGCCTGAGCCTGTGCCCCAGCGCCAGCCCCGGGACCGGGAGAAGCGGCCCCAGCTACCTCGACCGGAGGCACCGCCGGGGACTTCCACGGACCCTGACCCGGAGGCCTGGCTCAACCTCCCGAGACTGCCGGCCCCTGGAGCCCAGCTGTGCCCCAGTGACCTGCAAGCGGCCGAGGACTGGACCGGACCACCCCGGTGGGACGAGACCCTCCTGGACTCCCAGTCTCCTCTGCCCGACGTCCAGGTACCGCCCGAGGGGGAGAACGGAAGTGGCCCAGGGGTAGTGGGGGCTGTTAAAGGCCCCTAGGCCGGCGCGTTTCGGGCCGGAGCCTCCGCTGAGCCGAAGCAGCCTGCACGGCTGCCCTAGGGCCCTGGGCCGGGGCGCAGTGGAGTGGGTGGGCCTGCGCCCCCCCCGCCCCCGCCACCCACCTATTGGGTGGCAGTCTCTCCCTCCTTGCCACTGCCACAGACGATCCGCCTGCACCCCTCCTGAACAAGGAGCTACCCACCGGTTGTTTGTTGCCACGCCCTGGACTGAGGGCCTGGCCACTCCTCATAACTGTGGGTGGTTTGCTGCTGTCACACCTTGAACTAAGGGCTGGACCGCTGCCGGTAGACCAACGGGGTCGGCCTTAAAGGGGCAGCACAGTGGGTCGGAGTGGCCGCCCACTGAGCCGGAGGAGGAGGAACCCCTCCGGGCGGGCCAACCAACTACACGTGGTGGAGAATGCGGGTACCTATCGATCCTGCCCCTGACATAAGGGGCTGAACGTGTGCCTCAGTGTACCAAAAAAAACCCCACAGTAATTTTTTCTTCCCCTTTCCCCTCCATCCCCACGTGTTTGCGGGGGCAGGACAAACATGGAGTGGGAGAAAGTGCTTAGAGTTCTTGCTGAGGGTCAGCAACAGCAGCAGAAGCTCTTGGCTCAACAGCTGGCCGCGCAACACCAACAACAGCAGGAGCTACTGTGACAGCTGGGTGCCCAACACAGCCAGCTCCTACAGGAGATGGCGAAGCAGAACCAGGAGCTGCAAATGCAGGGGTTCCAGCAGCTGGCGACCCTCGGGGCCCGACCGGCCGAATCGCAGGAGGGACCTGCCGGGGACCGGATGAGCGCAAGGACCCCAGTCCACCTCACTAAGATGGGCCCGGAAGATGACCCAGAAGCGTTTTTGGAAACGTTCGAGCGGGTGGCGACCATCATGCAGTGGCCCCAAGCACAGTGGGCAACCCTGATAGCTCCATATTTGACTGGGCTAGCGCAGGAGGCATACCGGGCCTTACCCTTGGAGGCAGCACGGGACTATACAGAGGTCAAAGCGGCCATCCTGGATGCCCTGGATATCTCCCCAGAAACTTTCCGTCGACGGCTCAGGTCCATGAGTTACCCGTCGGGCGCCCGGCCTCGGGCCGTCGCCCACGGAGTTAGAACCCTTTGCCAATGCTGGCTTCGGCCAGAGCAGCAGTCCGCTGAGGAAACTGTGGAGCAGGTCGCCCTAGAGCAGTTCACCCAGCTGCTTCCACCGCGAGGTCGGGCCTGGGCCCTCCGGCACTGCCCAGCAACACTGGCAGAGGCGGTCACCCTCATGGAGGACTTTCTGGCCGCCGAGAATCCCGTGGCATTGGGCACCCGGACCCTGGCACCAATCCCAAAAACATCGGCAGTGGCCCCGGTGCCACTACCTCGAACCAGGACTGTGCCTTGGACAGACGTGGCCCCGAGGGAAAATAAGAGTGAGGATCTTCGTCGCGCCAGTTGGGCCCTCACCCGCGACGGACGGGAGGGCCCTCACTCAGGGCCTCGGGAGCGGCGGCGCCTTCCCCCGCGGGAGGACCCCGCCCGAATGGCGTACGCCGAATTAGGGCCGTGCTTCTCCTGTGGGCGTATGGGGCACTTACAGAGGGACTACATGGAAATGGATTGTAGCTACGGCCAGGACTGTACTGCAGCCCCCCTGGCTCTCCCTGCTGGCCCACCAATCCTCACGACTCCGGGACTAGCCGGGGCCCCGCAGGTGTTCGCCCTCCTCAATTCGGGGTGCAGCCAGATGCTCATCCGCCCCGATGTCCTCCTGGCCACCGCAGTACCCGAAGGGGAGCTGCAACTGTGGTGCGTCCATGGGGACGTGAGAATGTATCCTCGGGTCTGACTCCTCCTGACCATTCGAGGCGTAACCAGAGTGATGCTCGTAGGGGTGGTTGCTAATTTGCCGTATCCCATGGTGTTGGGCTGCGATTGGCCAGGACTTACAGCCCTCATGCGAGAGACTAGCCCGGGGGAGCCGCCTACGCCGACCGAGCCAGGTGGGGAGCTCCTAGGGGAGGAACCCCAGGGGGCCCGAATGCAGGGGGCCCTACACAGGGAGGAGCCGGCGGACGTCGAGGCGCCTGAGCCGATGGATCCAGCACCCGCGGGCCCAGAGGATGCTCCAGTTTCACTGGACTCGGTGGATTTTCCCCAGGACCAAAGGGACGACCCCACCCTATGAGCCGCCTATGACCAACTCGCCAGTGTCGACGGGACCGTGGTTGACCTGCAACGGGCTGCACAGTGGCCCTAGTTTGAGCTACGAGCAGACAGGCTCTACCGGGTTGTGCAGAACCCACAAACCCAGGAAGAAGAAGCCCAATTACTAGTACCCTGGAGCCATCGGCGCGCAGTATTGAGACTGGCTCATGACATTCCAGCGGCAGGTCACCTCGGACACGAGAAGACCCTGGCCCGAGTCCTGGCCCGGTTCTTTTGGCCTGGAGTATATAAGGAAGTCAAGGACTATTGCCAGTCCTGCCCGGACTGCCAGTTGGCCGCTGCCCCGGGGGTAAAAGCACCACTCGTTCCCTTAGTGGTGGTAGGGACCCGCTTTGAGCAGATTGCCTTGGACATAGTGGGGCCCTTTCCACGGAGCAAGGCGGGATTCCGATACATCCTGACGCTCATGGACTATGCAACCCGATTCCCCGAGGCTATCCCCCTACGAAATACCCACGCCCGCACCACTGCGAACGAACTGGTACGAATTTTTGCCTGGGTCGGGCTGCCGCGGGAGCTACTGACAGACCAGGGAACGAACTTTACATCCCGGCTGCTGCGTCAGGTCTGCGACATTTTAGGCATCCACAAGTTACAGACCTCCGTCTACCACCCCCAGACCGACGGACTGGTCGAATGGTTTAACCGTACCCTAAAGGGGATGCTGAGGAAGTTTCCGCCGGCCGAAATGAAGCACTGGGACCAGTTAGTTCCACCGCTCTTAATGGCTGTTCGAGAGGTGCCACAGGCCTCCACTCGATTTTCCCCCTTTGAGCGCTTGTACGGCAGACGACCCCGCGGCATCCTTGATTTGATGAAGGAGACCTGGGAGCAGGCCCCCTCAACCTCGGTAGGACTCTTGCAGTACGTGCTCCAACTCCAAGAGAGACTCTCTCGAGCGGGGGCCATGGCTCAGGAGAACCTGCAGACCGCCCAAAGTGCGCAGGAGCGGGGGTACAACCGTGGAGCCCAAGAAAGAATATTTGAACCCGGGGATAGGGTGTTGCTGTTACTCCCTTCCGAGGAGTCAAAATTACTGGCTCGCTGGCAAGGGCCGTATTAAATTTCTCGCCGACTGAGCCCGGTCACCTACGAAGTCTATCAACCGGGCCGGCGAAGGAAAAAGCAAATATACCACGTGAACCTCCTCAAACCCTGGCGAGAACGAGAAGGACTGATGGTCGCGCCATACCCCTCGGAACCCGTACTGGGCCCCCAGATACCAGGGGCCAATGAGGAAGGTGCACCCCAGCTGGGGGATACCCTGTCCGAGGACCAACGGAACCAAGCCCAGCATCTCATTTAAGCGTTCGCCAAAACCTTCACCTCGCAACCAGGCCGAACCTCAATCATAACCCATAGCATCCGAACCACTCCCGGACAGGTCGTACGAGAAGGTAACAGACCTCTTCCCCGGCGGATGTGCAACGTGGTGGAACAGGAGGTTTGGCTTATGTTGGAGTTGGGGGTGATCGAACGATCCAAGAGTGAATGGAGAAGCCCCGTCGTGCTGGTCCCCAAGCTGGATGGAAGCATCCGGTTTTGCATTGATTTTCGGAAAGTCAATGCTATTTCAAAGTTTGATGCATACCCGATGCCTCGGATGGATGAGCTGCTGGAGCGCCTGGGGAAAGCCAACTTTATAACAACACTAGACCTGACAAAGGGCTATTGGCAGATCCCGTTGGACCCAGAGTCGCGAGAGAAAACAGCTTTCACCGCCCCTTCAGGGCTCTTCCACTTCGTGCGCATGCCGTTTGGCCTCCATGGGGCACCCGCCACCTTTCAGCGGATGATGGACCGCCTGCTTGCCCCCCATCTGGAGTATGCCGTGGACTACCTCGACGACGTGGTAATTTACAGTTGCGGGTGGGAGGAGCACTTGAACAGAGTGGCGGCTGTGTTACGAACCCTCCGAGACGCAGGTCTCACTGCCAACCCCAAGAAATGTAAAATCGGCTGGCAGGAGACCACCTATTTAGGATATTGCTTGGGATGAGGATTGGTCCGACCACTGGTGGGGAAGGTGGAGACTATACGGAATTATCCAGTACCGACAACTAAAAGGAAGGTCTGACAATTCCTGGGGCTGGCGGGGTACTACCACCGATTTGTTCCCCAGTTTGCCAGCTTGGCCGCACCCCTCACCACACTACTGACGAAGGATAAACCCCAGAGAGTGAGGTGGAGCCCAGAGTGTGACGCCGCTTTTCAGCAACTCAAAGAGGCTCTGTGTAGTGAACCCGTCTTGTTTAGCTCAGACTTTGATAAACCCTTCATTGTTCAGACAGACACTTCGGACAGTGGGCTGGGGGCCGTGCTGTCCCAAGAGGTCGACGGAGAGGAGCACCCCGTCGTCTACATCAGTCGCAAACTGTTTCCCCAAGAACGCCAGTACTCAGTAATAGAAAAGGAGGCCCTAGCTATCAAGTGGGCGGTTGAAGCTTTACGGTACTACCTCCCTGGAGACGCGTTTGTTTTATTTACAGACCATGCACCACTAAAATGGTTACAAAACATGCGGGACACCAATAGCCGGCTTATGAGATGGTATTTAGCCCTCCAACCCTATGTGTTTTCCATCCGACACAGGGCGGGAAAGGCAAACGCCAACGCAGATGCGTTGTCTCGCCTGGCGGAGGAGCAAGGGCCCAGTCCCGATAAACGGGGTCTGGACTTAAGGGGGGGGGTGTGTAGTGGGTCGGAGTGGCCGCCCACTGAGCCAGAGGAGAAGGAACCCCTCCAGACGCCATGTTGGGCTGAGGCTAACCCCGCCCTATCACCTGACCGGAAGCCTGGGGGCGGGCCCAGGACTATAAAAGCCCAGGCAGCAGCCTCAGTCAGTGCTGAGCCTGCTGAGAGGCTAGAGGCCTCCTCTGGGCTCCCAGTCTGGGAAGTAGGGACTGAGGCCTGGCCTGGGCCTCCTACTTGCCGGGGCTCAGAGGCAGACTGTTGGCTCCCTGCCTGAGAGGCAGAGGCCCGGTGTGACCGGCCTACCTTCCCAGAAGCGACGGAGGAGCCGAAAGGCCAGCCTGAGCCTGTGCCCCAGCGCCAGCCCCGGGACCGGGAGAAGCGGCCCCAGCTACCTCGACCGGAGGCACCGCCGGGGACTTCCACGGACCCTGACCCGGAGGCCTGGCTCAACCGCCTGAGACTGCCGGCCCCTGGAGCCCAGCTGTGCCCCAGTGACCTGCAAGCGGCCGAGGACTGGACCGGACCACCCCGGTGGGACGAGACCCTCCTGGACTCCCAGTCTCCTCTGCCCGACGTCCAGGTACCGCCCGAGGGGGAGAACGGAAGTGGCCCAGGGGTAGTGGGGGCTGTTAAAGGCCCCTAGGCCGGCGCGTTTCGGGCCGGAGCCTCCGCTGAGCCGAAGCAGCCTGCACGGCTGCCCTAGGGCCCTGGGCTGGGGCGCAGTGGAGTGGGTGGGCCTGCGCCCCCCCCGCCCCCGCCACCCACCTATTGGGTGGCAGTCTCTCCCTCCTTGCCACTGCCACAGGCGATCCGCCTGCACCCCTCCTGAACAAGGAGCTACCCACCAGTTGATTGTTGCCACGCCCTGGACTGAGGGCCTGGCCACTCCTCATAACTGTGGGTGGTTTGCTGCTGTCACACCCTGAACTAAGGGCTGGACCGCTGCCGGTGGACCAACGGGGTCGGTCTTAAAGGGGCAGCACAGTGGGTCGGAGTGGCCGCCCACTGAGCCGGAGGAGGAGGAACCCCTCCGGGCGGGCCAACCGACTACACATGACATCTGAACAGAAACACCCAGCAACAGTGCCCAGTCCCACAAGAAGTAATTAAAAAGTAATGAAAGCGATTGCCATGTACTGGGCCCTTTAAATACACATGTGCTGCTTTAAATAAAGCAGTGGCAGAAGGAGTGAGGGCCGCATTTGAAATGCTTCTCCTTCCCATTTAAAATACCTCACTCTGAAAGGGAGAATCTGACACCCTCACCCCTACTACCTTTAGATCTCATTCATTGCCCTGATGCTTTGCTAGACAGGTAGTGCTGAAAAGGTCCGAGGTCCTGAACCATAACAAACTTTACAGAATAGGAGTAAAGTTTTGAACAACGCTGAGCGCCCAGACTCTCAAAGGCATTTAGGCACCTCATTCTCATTGATTTCAATGGGGGTTAGGTACCTAAATACCTTTGTGGCTCTGGGCCAAAGTCACTTAGGCCATGTCTCCACGTAGTGGAGGATCAACAGTCTGGCAATCGATCTTCTGGGGTTTGATTTAGCGAGTCTAGTAAAGACCTGCTAAATCAAACGCTGAGGGAGGCTCTGGTTGGTACCGGTACTCCTCGCTGTCGCAGAGTAAGGGAAGTCAATGGAAGCATTTCTCCTGTTGACCTCCCACTGTGGAGACAGTACCAAGATCGATTTAAGGTATGTCGACTCCAGCTATGTTATTTCATAGCTGGAGTTGCGTACCTTAAGCCGACCTGCTGGTGGTAGTGTTGACCTGGCCTCAGGCTTGAAACTGAAAACTTACACCAGCACAGCTATGCCAGTCATGGGTGTGAAAAAAACCAGCATAGCTATTTGGTGGCCATACCACCATAGTGACGGAAGAATACATCTGTTAGCTCAGTTAAAGTCGTTCAGGGAGATGGTGTTCCTGCCTCAGCAGAAAAACCCCTTCTGTTGGCGTATACTGTCTCTACATTAAAAGGCCATATTGGTACAGGCATGTCGGCACAGGCTCTGTAGTGTAGGCATCGCCTTAGGAAAGGAAGACCCATTTTTAAAAATTAACTAAGGTTTCTAAGTCCTAGTGACTTACAATAAAACTTAAGCTCTTACTGGTCAGATTTGTAGAGGTATTTAAGCACCTAACTCCCACTGAAATAGCGAGGGGAATAATAAAAATGTTTTGTGTTGGAGCCAGAGATTGGAAAGTCTATTGCTGTTTGCCTTGTAACGGCTCTTCTCTCCCCATAGCTATGTGCAAATGTAGCCAGTGTCAACTGAAGTTGAGAAAATAAGAGAGCTTGAAATCTACCATGCAAAATTAATTGCTTTTGGTGTTTTTATTATCTCTTCCTCTGAACGTTGCTTTATCATCACAAAGCAGCCTGGTCCTTGCACGTTATCAAGCACGTCAGTGATATTAACACACCAAACAATCTTTGGTTTCACTGTAATGATCTGACTTTCATTGCACACACGGTCACAAGCATTTTACCGTCTAGGCTGGTCATGGATTCCTTAGCACTTCTGCTGAAAATTTTAGCCATAAGTTTAACCATCAATTATCAATGGGACTTTCATTTCTAGGTGCCTAACTCTCTTTTGGAAATAAGGCTTAGGAACATCAATCAGGCATGGTAATGCTGGAACACAGCAATGCTTCAATATTTTGACAAATCTGGGATTTAAGTGCTTATGTCACTTTCGAAAGTGTTACCCCAGAACTAAGACTTTTCAGATTACATCCAGAAACAATGAGGACCCCACTGCAAAACACAGGGATGATACAATAACCTCCCACTTGGGGAGTTTTGCCCTGAGGTATCTATCAATCCTTGGTTAACATTTTCACCAGAAGTGCTAATCAACGCATGAAAACAATTCATTTCGCCTGGTAGATTTCCAGCTCTCTGATTTTCTCCCATGTGTAACCCACACACCTACAGGGTCTGATGGAGTGGCACTTAGACCACTAACGGAGAGAAGACTGAGGTGGGAGGGTCAGAGTGGGAGGGTGGGTGCAGGAGCGGGGTAGGGATGGGAGGGTCAAGGAGGGAGGTTTGGGTGCTGGAGTAGGGTAGGAGTGGAAGGGTGGGTGCTGGAGTGGGGTAGGAGTGGGAGGGTCTGGGTGGGAGGTCTGGGTGCAGGAGCGGGCTGGGGGTAGGAGGGTCAGAGTGGGAGGGTGGGTGCAGGAGCTCCTGCACCCACCCTCCCACTCTGACCCTCCCACCCCTACCCCGCTCCTGCACCCAAACCTCCCACCCCACCCCACTCCAGCACCCAAACCTCCCACCCTGACCCTCCCACCTCTACCCTGCTCCTGCACCCACCCTCCCACTCTGACCCTCCTACCCCCAGCCCGCTCCTGCACCCAAACCTCCCACCCCTACCCCACTCCTGCACCCACACCTCCCACCCTGACCCTCCCACCCCTACCCCGCTCCTGCACCCACCCTCCCCCTCTGACCCTCCCACCCCACCCTGCTCCTGCACCCACCCTCCCACCTTCACCCCACTCCAGCACCCAAACCTCCCACTCTGACCCTCCCACCCCCAGCCCACTCCTGTACCCAAACTTCCCACCCTGACCCTCCCACCCCCAGCCTGCTCCTGCACCCAACCTCCCACCCAGACCCCTCCCCAGCCTGCCCCTGCACCCATTTTGTCCTCATGGGTGGTTTGCTGTTGATCCACAGAAAGGTTTGTGCTGAGCAGGGTGGGCCACAGGCCAAAAAGCTTTAGAACCATTGCTAAACACTATGGAAGATTTGGGCCATAGCTACGGTGGGGATAAGGGTGGTATAAGACCCTTTCTAGAACAGAATAGGCTGGGTGCCCCCTGCCTCTGAGGCAGTATCTTGGGCCTCGGCGTTTATTATCCCAGTTTATAGTTGTCATTAATTTAACCTCCATCTCTCCATCATCTCATCAACAAGCGCTTACTTTTCTCCTCCACACTCATGTCAGTGGGAACTGACGTAGCCCCTCAGGGTCTGAGCCCCTCACACCTTTCTCTAGATTCACCCCCTGCTCCTCCAGCCCTCTTACTGCTCCTTGAGGAAGGCTTAGTTCCCCCTCTGTCCACGAAGAATAGCTTCTTTTGTTTTCAACTGGATTGAGTTGGCATTGGTCCTGCTTTGGGCAGGGGGTTGGACTACTCCTGAGGTCTCTTCTGGCCCTGTGACTTGATGGTTCTATGATTAATGTCTGGGTTTAGAGGAAGGGCTAGGTTAAGGGTCAGGCAGAAGACGATACAGGCATGCGCCAGGCGTTCTGAAGTCTGCACTACAGCCGTTGTTTGTTCTGGATTGAGATACAAGACTTTCCTGTAGGAATTCCTCCAGCTTCCTGGGGTGCAGCCATTTAACCATCTGCAGCAAATCTGAACCCCGCAGAAGGAAATAAAGAAAAAATAGTCGAGGTCTGAGAGTACGTACCGGGATGGTGAAGTGCAGTGTTAGACGTCAGAAGGAATTACACAGAAAAGGAAACCAGTTGGGAACACTCCATTCACTGGGTGGGTGAGGTAGAGGAGAGGAAGAGCTGACTGTGGCAATGTACTTATCACGGACAAATTATTAGGCCAGACTCTTCCAGACTTCTTACCGTTCAATCCTTGTACCTGCCTCAAAGAGTTACCAAACCCCCTCAAGTGTCTCTGATTTGAATGTGTCAGGCAGCGAAGAGCCTAATTAATGACCTTTGGTCTTGGGGCCAACACAAGGTCCCTGGAACATAGTGCTGGTGCACCGGGTGCCACCAGGGGCGTTTCTGACACTAGTTCAGTATGGTAGTCCGGGTTTCCAAGTGAAACAACTGCAGATGTTTGTCAGGCTCACGTCTGTTTCTCTTGAAATAGGCAAACCATAGGTTCCCCAAGGACAAGCTATGCCTCCCACACGCAGACCCCAGCTCCATTGTACCGAGTCTGGCGCACAGACTCCAGTGGCACAAAGATCTCCGCACAACGCCTAGCAGCAGCTGTGATAATAAAGCCACACACCGTCGACGCAAGCCGCTGAAGACGTATAGATTGATGGTCCAGAGCTCTGTGAATGGTGAATTCTCCCAGGGCCATTTTTTATTTGCTCAGTTGGATTAAAAAAGGGATGACATTTTGAGGAGCTGTGTGTGATAATACAGATTTACGGCCTACTCCCAAGTCCATTCAGAGTGGCGCCCGTTTACTTCAATGGGCTTTGGAGCAGTTCATTTCTTCTGCGTCTATTGGGGCACATCCTCTTCTTCACCCATCTTACTGTGGGGAAGCAGCCGGGCTGGTCATAGGTTATGGAACTTTCCAGTCACAGAAGGGAGCAACCTGGGGGCTGCTCTAAGGTACACCAACTGGTATGCTTCCCAAAGGGAGCGTCTACTTGGTGGTGATTGTTGGAGTACATAACTAAAAATCCACTCCGACCTGTCCGTGCCTCCTGGTATCTCTGGGCCATTTGATTTAAAAACAATAGTCAGTCAAATAATGACGCAAAATCATGTCAAGAAATCCAGACCGTGGCAGGGCCTACATCTCAAGAATTGCCTGGAACAAAACAAGACCAATATTTCAATTCATGCCATGTTCTCTTCACCCTCGCTTGGGCGGGGGTGACCGGAAGGGAACACTGCTTTTGAAGTCAGGGTGCACCCTACATTTTTATAATGACTTTATAATCCTTTCAGCCTTTTCTCTTTCATGATATGCCTTCCCGTTGTTTATTTACTACCACACAACAAGCAGATGGTTCCAATGAGCAGGACTGAGCGATGCATAGGGCTTTTATTTCCTCCTGAGTGCATACAGATGATTTCAGAACGCATTAATGTGTATCAGAAATTCACAATATCGCCTCTCAGGCTGATTTTTAAGTTGCTGTCACGCCGCCCAGACCTTGTGCTCTGCTAGGTCATTCCAGAGTGACGCAGACTCTTTTCTAGATTTGATGAGCCTCAGTCATTTTGAGCCCTCGGCAAATTTTGCCACCTCGTTTGTTGTCTTTTTGCCACATGATTCATAGATATTTGACACAGCAGCAGCTGTCTGTGCAAAGACCTTGATCTGACCCCTCATAACCAGAATAGCGGAAAACTTATAGTCATTAATACAATAATAATAATGACAATAATAATATTTAATAATGCCTAGCACATTCCATTAGAGCAGGGGTGGGGAACTTCGGATGCAGCCCCCGGCTTGCTTTGATCTGGCCCCTGAGACTCAGGGCTCCCCCTTCATGGGTAGCCTGTGCTGGCATTCCATCCCGCCCCCACTAACCCACCACGGTGCTGGAGCACACAAAATCTATGAGGCTGGGCCCCCCTAGGCTTTGGTGTGCAAGGGGAAGGAGGGGGCCACATCAGTTTTTGGTGTGCGGCCCTCAACTGATTTTTCTGTGGGTCAGTGGCCCCTGACCCAAAAAAGGTTCCCCGCCCCTGCCTTAGATGATCTCAAAGCACTTTCCCCCCAATTTTACAGATGGGGAAACTGAGGCACAGAGAGGCAAAACTGTATGGGTATTCATCTGTAGAGCTGGGAAGGGGACCTGCCTATTCTGAGTTCAGCGGTGTATACTTCAAGCCACACTACCTCCCTTTAATTAGTGGATTTCATTTTCACACCCTGTCTCTGAGCTAGGAGAGCATGGTCATAATATAAATGGGGTACAGAGAGCTGGTGGTGCAAGCAATGGATGGGTGAACTGGGACGCCAACCCCAGTGCCTTTGTCCACTCAACTAGACTTCCTATCTTGCTAAAGGCAAGCTCAACAGACAGGCAATCTCTTTAGCAGGCCCTCAGGCTACGTCCACACACTGAGTTTTCTCTGCCAAAAAATATGCAAATGAGGGACTCATTTGCATGAGTCACGATCTCATTTGCATATTTGCTGCCGCTTTGTTTTTGCACTGGGGTTTTTACCCAAACACAAGCAGTGTGGATGTTTTCTTTTTGCACAAAAACCCCCTTTTCCACAAGATCGGTAAACCTTCTTTTTGAGGGCATATAGATCTTGTGGGAAAAGGGGTTTTTGCGCAACAAGAAAACTTCCACACTGCTTGTTTTTGCGCAAAAACCCAGCGCAAAAACGGATCAGCAGAAAATATGCAAATGAGATCGCAACTCATACTTTTTGCGGAGAAAACTCGTGGTGTAGACGTAGCCTCAGGGTGGGTGCTGTGGGCTGTAGTCTAGGGAGACGGCTCTTTTCCGCCAGAGCTACAGGTCTGCTCTCTCCTGGTCTGCCCCCAAGTGTGTGGCTCCCCTGCCTTTTAACTCCTCCTCCAGCTGGAACGTTTCCCACAGGAGCTGCCGGGCACGGCTGGCGGGCCCAGAGCAGTGCTTTAACCCCTTATTGCCCAGGGTGGGGTTTGTACACCCAATCATATGTATAAACAAGAAAAAAAATGCAGGGCAATGTTATTCCTACCCTGAACTGGTTTAAAGGCTACACTGAAAGGTGATAAATGTATGGAGATCTGCCAATAAGAACGGTTGGTGATCCTAACCAGTGTGGTAAATAATTATTGTAGAGGCTAGGTATTTTTTGTGTTATCTGCACAGAGCTCATGCCAGACCATTCAGCAACACACTGGTTTGGGTCCTGATCCAGAGGTCACTGGTGTCAAAGGGCGTCTGCCATTGACGCGGATGGATTTGGCTTAGGGCTTTCATGCGTATGATCATTCATGGCTAGGCCCAGGATTATAACAAATTCTTTGAATTTGCCACCAAAGATTATGGCCAGAATTTAGGAAGCTGGCCAGAGATTTTTGGATACTCAACTTCAGACGCCACCTTGAACTACCTCGACCTCCGACCGCACAGATACAGCCGAAGTCCACAGCCACTTTTGAATACTTCGGCATACGCATCTTCCACAGATATCTCGTATGCTGGGGCTTTTAGTGGGAGAAAGCGTTGCATGGCTAGTGGGAATGTTCTTATTCTTGTTATAAACAGTGTATTTACTTTCCAATGAAATCTGCTGTACACACACCCCACAGCAGGGAAACAGGATTAAACATTATCAACCTAGGCGAGAGGAGTTTGTTCCGTGTGATTCGAGCTGACCGGAACACTAACAAAGATGTACAACAGGAGTCTTTTCACTTGATTTTGTTACTTGCATCAACTCCAGTGTCCTGTTACCGCTGGCCAAAGAAGGGCACAGGTATGGATTACAGTTGCCTACATGCCCAGGTACCACATTCTGCTGGTTTCCATCCATGTAGTTTTTTACGTACTGGTACTGCAGCCAAAGCACTGCTATGATCAATGGGCATGCCCTGTAAATTCTAGGTATGCAAATACAGTTAGCAACACTTCCCTATCTCAGGAGCCCATCTTGGTTACAACAGTTTTGAGACCCCTGAAGATGAAGGAGACCACTCCTGTGGTCCACTCACCAGCCTCAGTGCCCATCACTGAATTAAGCACACAATTTGCTGTTTATAACGTCACTCTGCTTAGCATCATTACTGCCTTATTTTTTACTTACTCATCTGAGGTTATCCCTCGGTTTATCTTAGGTGCTAAAGCTGGCTGGGAATTTTCTGGCAATGTTTTTCCCCAATTTGTTGAATGCAAAATGTTTTGCAGAAGCAGGTGGCTTGAGATGGGGTTTTTTATTTTTAAAAAGTGACACAAAGTGCTTCCCAGAATGCCTGCCTGTTCCACGTCGGCATTTTCCAAGTGGTCATTGTGAGTTTTCATTTTGAAAGGACTGTTTGTTCTAACACGGATTTTGTATTGCAATTTTTTAAAAAAATGTAACACAATGTAAAGATCAACACCAAATGATGTTCCCTAGCTCCCCCTTTTTTATTTTGCAGGAAATGTTTGTAGGTTGAGGAGAGCAGGGGATGTGAAGAGGAGCAGGACAAAGGGGGGAATCATATTTGGGAGGCAGACAGTATTTTGAATCATGCCCCGGGTTGCAGGTGTATTCTTTGCACCATCTGATCATAGAATCATAGAACCTTAGAACCGGAAGGGACTTTGAGAGGCCATCAAGTCCAGTTCCTTGCCCTCACAGCAGGACCAAGCACCATCTAGATCAGTGTTTCTTAAACTTTTGAAGACTGAGGAACACTGAACAATAATTTTTTTTATGAGGACCACCAAAGATTTTTGGTTGAGCAAAAAGAAGGAAAAAAAAAAGTTTGCCTGCCCCTTTAAGGGCAGCTATTTTGAACTCTGTTTTTCTCCGTGGCACACCTTGTAAACACGGTTTTAGAAACACTGATCTAGATCATCCGTGATAGATGCCTATCTAACCTGTTCTTAAATATCTCCAGTGATGGAGATTCTGGGATGCATTAACAGGAGTGTTGTGAGCAAGACATGAGAATTCTTCTGTTCTGCTCCGTGCTGATTATTCCTCAGCTGGAGTACTGTGTCCAGTTCTGGGCCCCACATTTCAGGAAAGATGGGATGGGAAAGGCAGAACGGGGTGTGCCTTCTCCTACCATATTCACATGCAACATTTGCTCTTCTCTTGTCTACATGTCCCTCCCCTGCCACATGCCTCAACCTTTCCTCCGCACCGTGCCCCCTATTGTTTTAAGCCCAAGTACAGTCCCGAATAGTGGGTGGAAATGTCAGTGAAGTATTTGCATGCGGGGCGACACACACAACTTGGAGAGAAATGGAACCAAGACAGGCTTTCAAAAATATTTTCCAGATCATTTCCTAACTGGGAGAAAAAAAAATACTTGAGAAGAAAGCGATGGCAAATCCTTGGGAGCTAATGAAAAACATATATTTCAAGCAAAATTATAATGCAGCCTGCAATCCTGCTCTAGAATGTAAACCCTTTGTATTAGGGGAAGTAAATAATAAAAAAGAACAGTTTTCTTGAGGTGACAGGGCAAAACACAGAGAAAACCCGACTTTTCTAGTTCCATCCACGATGCAGAATCCAGGTTAGATGTCGTCCTCTTGCTGACAGACAGAAGGACAAGAGGAACAGTCTTTCCTGCCTCTAATTTCAGGGATTTGTCACTGGCTAACCTCACTGCCAGCATCCATCTTGTCTCCCAGAAACTGCAAGTCCTGTCCACTTTGGGAGGAAAGCCACAGATCCAGCAGGATGCACAATCTTTGTGGAGGAGGAGAGATACTGTTCTGAGTATGTTCAGCTCCACCTATTAGGGATGAGTTGCGTAGGTGGGTGATGAGCTGGAAGGCAGCCAGGCCTTAATAAGCAAAGTCCTCAGTGGTGGACTTCACACTCCGAGTGACCCAAGCTGTAGGAAGGGTCTCCAGAATCTCCCCGTTCAGTGACAGGTGTGAGAGCGCTTTCTGTGTGTCTCCATGGATATGATTATAGGAAAGACGTCAGTCGATGACTGAGGGTAGCTGTGGAAACCGGGCCTCCCGTCAGCCTGTGTACCCATTTACAGATGAGCACACTCTTGGGACAGTGCCTTCATAAGGAGAAAACCTTAGGGGCCTCTCTCACCCACTGGTGAAGGTGGCATTGCCATGTGGGTGAGGGTATCCTAAAGTGGGGCTTTCTGGAAGCATCCTACCCTCTCCAGGGCGATGGTGCCCCATCAGAGTGGCCATCTTAGGGTTTACATTACATGGTGGAGCTCCATTTGGGTGGGTTGCCACAGAGGCCCCTCCGATGCGATTACAACTTTTCATACAAAAACAAAACAAAAAAAAGAATAAACATCCGTTCTTTACAAACAATGCCGTTATTTTATGGAAACTCAGTTTACCGTCGCTAGGGAATAACAAGTAACATTCCTTCTTTTTGGCACAGAACCCCTGATAAACTCACACGGATGAATCCCGCCTGCCCCGACACATGCACGATGCCCAACGGCTTCTGTGCCGGCATGGGAGGGAAGAATCTGATCCCCACTGCGTTGAATTAAACTGAAATAAGGCACTAAGCATCGCTTTGCAATCCCACATGCAAATGTCACCGCTAAATCCTAAATGGGTGGGATTTTCAAAAGGGTTGGCCTAGCTCTACCACACGGACATTTTTTTTTAAAGGGCCCAATGATGGAGTCCTTATTCCAGAAAGAAGAAAGGTCCTGTAGGTGCGATGCCTTCAAATTTCATTGTTGCCTGCAGTATAGTTGTTGGGCCCAGGATACTAGAGAGACAAGATGGGTAAAGCTTGTCACTCTCCCCAACAGAAGTTGGACCAGTAAAAGATATTACCTCGCCCACCTTGTTTTTTGGATTTCATGGAAAGTTAAGGTTTAAGAGAGATGGTGAAGTATTCTTGGCAAACGTGAGCCTGAAAAAGGGAATGCTTCCCAACCTTCTGCTTGGCCATGACTTGGTCCTCTTCTCCAAGAAGGGATTTTTCTTTTCCAAGGACAGGACCAGTTGGTACTGAGATGACTTGTTGGAAACCTGGGTTCATAAACAAGTCACTGGGTTCAACCAACCATGTTCTTTCAGGGTTCCTGACACAGAAACAGCTGATGTGTTTGCAGTGGAAGGCAGGAAAAATTTGTAGACCAAGTGAGATGCTGGTACTCTGGCTGAGCGCCTTTACCCCACAAGCAGCACTACTGACCAATAGGTCACAGCAGACTGGTCTCGTGGGGAACAGCAGGGGACCATGGAAGGCGCTGGAAGGAAGTGGGTGATTCCTGAGGGAAGGCTGAAGACAAGGAGTAGCCTGAGGGCAGGGGAGCAATGGATGGGCTGAACTGCTGACACCTCCAGGGCTGGACCCAGAGGAACCACCAGAAGGCCTGGAGTTGAGAGATACTTGCCTGGAAAAGATGCTTCCAGTACAGAGGCTTTGGGGTTACTGCCGGGGAGAGCAGGGTAGCACTCCAGTTGGAAGACTGCCCTGGTAGTTGGAAGACTGCCCTGCCGGGGCTGTGTGTGGCATGTACTGTTTGGATTACACTTGGGGAAATCTGGACTGTCAGTGTCGGACTCTTGCTCTGTTGGATGTGCAGGAAATTCTTGTAATAAGGGCTATGTTTATACACAGGAAGATGCTTTGGAGTACTTCCGGGGAGCTTGAAGAAGGGAAACTGAGGCAGGCATGTGCACTGTGCTTCAAGGAGGCACTCCAGTTGGGTCTTTCCTATCTGCTGGGGGAGTTGAGGATAAATATGCTAAGGTACGTGAGCTGCTTGGACACTGTTATAACAGCAGACAAAGTACCTAAGCTAGGCAGACACATGAACACAAGGTAACCTGCATAAGGCTATGTATGAGCTAGCTAGGTCTAAGTGACCTCTTGAGATCCATCCCATCCTGACATTTCTAGGAGTCTGTATAACTTGCTCCCCTGTGTTGTCCGACACATAATTCAGCACTTTGAATTAGGGATCATAAAATAAATCGCTGGATTTTTTTTATTGCCGTGTGATAGCTAGATGGGACAGGAATCTTTGCAAAACCTACACCTGACTCATGGCCATTAAATCATGTCCAGTTAGCAACACTGCAGAGAGGAAATTTCACTAGCATTAGCCATTCTGCTCAGCTGCTGGCTGCAGACCTTCAAGATGCTGTGTTTTAGTAACGATTAAAGCTCGAGGTTGAAGATAGAAACAAGTTTGAGTCTCCCATTTTCTGTGCTATGTTTATACCCCATCATCTCTAGATAAACCCCAATGACAAGGATTAACTATGGCTGGGATTTGTCTTTGCTTTGAATTGACCGTTTCTCTCTGGAATGTCTCTCTTTGATATTTTCCAGCTGGCAGATGGACTATTTCCTGATGCTGCCGCAGAGGCTCAAAGTGCCTCTGCAGAAGGAGAGGGAGCTGCTGGCATTGGTGACTGAGGCGGTTATGAAACCACTAACAGAAATAACTGAAAAAACAGTATGAATTAAACAATCCTCCATGCACACTGCTGGATCAGCCATGACACCCTCGCCATGAAACGTTCACCCCTTCAATTGGAAAGAAAAAACCTTTAACTAGTTTTTTTAGCATCAATAAAGCCAATCACATGTAAGCTTTTAAACCCTCATTACTCTACTTTAATGATCAGAGCACTAGGCTCGATAGCTTTAATATTAAAACCATATTCAGGGAAAATTGGTGTCATAAAAATATGAAATATTAAGTTACCAGTCAAATATGTTTTAAATTGAATTGCTACAGAAATATAATGCAGACCATATGTGTTTCATCAGTGTCATTATTTATCTGCGAGGCTGTATCTTAGCTTTTTTTTCACTAGACCTCTGGGGTTTTTGTAAACCAAGAGCTCCTCTGATTTGCTTACAATATGGCCAGAAAAAACCCAAAAGATCACTAAGGCATAATTTTGAATACAATAAATCCTACTGTGTCGTCTGTGCATAATTTGTACGGATGACAATGCCTATTATATACATGTAGGAGGCTGGATGGAACTCAGAACTATACAGTTATCCTTGTTCATTATTAATTTAGACTAATTTTTTATGATCAATTATTGTTTGTATTACAATAGCTCCAAGAAAGAGCAACTGAGACCAGACACCCGTTGTGGCAGCCACCGTAGGAACAGGTAAGAAGAGAGCCCTTCTCCTAATGAACATAACGTCTAAATAGACAAGGGGTGGGCAAGAAAACAAGCCGTTGGCCCACGATCACATAGCAGGATAGCGGCCGAGCCAGTAATAAACGTCAAGGCTCTTGATTCCTAGGCAAATGTCCTGCCCACTGGACTATACCTAATTAGCTGTTAATTATATTCTATGCACAGGCAAATCCTGAAGTCCTTACTTAGGTATGCTCTACACTACAACGTTAGAGTGACTCAGCTGTCTCTCTCAAGGGTGTGAAAAATCCACACCTCTGAGCAATATAGATAAGCCGCCTCCGCTCCAGGGTAGATAGCATCACAGTGACCGAAGAATTCTTCTGTTGACCTAGGTACCAGCTGTTGTGGAAGTGGATTACCTATGCCAATGGGAGAACCCCTCCCCGTTGGCATAGGTAGCATCTGCATTAACGGTGGGGAACAGTGCGCATGCAGGTTGCCCACGGTTCACCAGGGAGAGCTGCTGGTGGGCCGCTAGATGCTTTATTCACGGCTGCTCGCAGCTCCCACTGCCCGTGGTTCACTGTTCCCAGCCAATGGGAGCTGTAGGGAGTGGTGTGGACTGGAGACTCCCCATTCCTGATCTACATGGAAGCACCCCCCAGCTGGGTTCCTGCAGCACTCCAAGTGCAATCGAGCCCTTAGTTCTTACGCAGGCAAAGGTCCCTTTGAAGCCACGAGGGTTCTTCTCTGGTGACCTCTCTGTCAGGCTTCAGAGTGGGACCCCCTGCGAATGGTGCCAGGGATGCGTTGACTACGTAGCCATACCACAGCTGGATGAGGCAAAGGCTTGGCACCCAAAATTGTTCCGCGAGTTGCCTGGAAGCAAGTGGTGAGTTTTGGCCCAACGTCAGCCGACTGGGGGCTGCGGGCAGCATTTCCAAAGGGTAGTTGGCTCACCTTCCGGCAATCACTGTCTGTGGTTTGCCTGTAACTATAGCCTATATTTCTTCTTGAGCCATTGCTCTGGGTCCTGTGTGGGCTGTGTAGTCCCGAGCTGGCTTCCTGCTTGTTTCTCTGCCACCCGAAATGCCAGCATGCTAACAGACAGATTTTAACATGTCCTCGGCATGAGCATTCAAGGGAGGGAGACAGAGAAATGGGCTCCCTGCCCAAACTCCCCAACACACCGCTGCGGTCGGAAACCAGACTCAGGCTCGGAGTCAATCCATCAGGGATGGATGGACCCTGATCTGAAGTTATGGCGAATGCAAATTACTTGCAGCTATGTCCGTTAGCTCGTTACATAGTTTGTCCTCTCCCCGCCCACCCCCCAAATTAAGCCTGAAGGGAGCTGCGCAAAACTTGGTAGCAAGGGGGTGGCCAATGGTCAGGGCCGGCCCACAACATTTTGGCACCTGAGGCGGGGAGCTCAAATGACGCCCCCAGGCCCCCTCGCTTGGGCCAGAACTTTGAAAGGTCTCGATTCTGCCTTCTTCCTGTTCCACTCCTCTCATGGTTCTGCTCTGCTACCTACCCCAATAACGGAGAACTAACAGCAGCAGGCTCAATTTTCTACACTCTGGGTCCTAGTGGCGCCCCCCCCACAGTCTGGCACCTGAGGCGACCGCCTCAGTTCACCTCACGGTAAGGCCGGCCCAGCCAACGGCAAGGGCAGCAGCTCCCCTCCAAGCATGGCTAACGTTTGCACTTTCTTTTACAACGGCCACGCTCTAGGTGGGTTGAGGTTCTGCAGAGGAAGGCAGTGCCCTCTGCCGGACATTTCAGCGCGCCGCTCCGCACACCCGTGTCCGTCCACACTCTGCCCGTTGCTGGGGTAGCTGGAGACAGCTGCCACTGGTCTCCTGACTTTTCGGAGGTCTCGCTCCTGCTCGGCGTTGCCAGTGGTTCTCAGTGCAGTGCCCTGGTGGGAGGAGACGGCATCTTCCCCGCAGACGCTACCCCGGCTGACCGTGGTATGGTGAGGGGCCTACCAGTCACGCCATCGCCAGTCCAACCACGGGTCCGGGATGGGAGTCCTCAGCCTCTCCAACCTGCCCCTGCCGCGGGGCCATCTTCTAGGGTGGCTGTCTGCCTCCGCACCATGGCACTCCTCTGCCTTGCTCTTCAGCCCACGGCATCTCCTCTGCCTGCCTCTGAGGAAGCGTCAGGACACCCCTTCCTGCCACTCTTGCAGGTGGGTTTCTGGGAGAGCACCCACCTGCCACGCCAACGAGGGTCCCGCCTCCGCCGGCGACAGGTCCAGGTGTGCACAGCGCATTCCGTCAGGCACACGGCCCAGCCCCTTCAGGGTATTTTGCAAATTCACCTCCCCATCCGAGAGCAACCGCCTCTCTCCCACAGAGAGCCATGCCCGGGGGCCAGATGGCTTCCTGTCGGCTACGAACCGAGGGAGACTCAGCCGACTACGCAAGCTGGTAAGTGTAAGGAGTCAATGACATGCCAGAAACTGGTGCCACATTCAGGCAGCAGAATGTTGGCCATTTGGGCGAGGGGCTAAAACCTGCTCCTTCTAGGCACAGTGTGTCTGACTGTAGGATCTTGCTTTCCAGCAAGGGAGCCAAACTCGGCTCTCATTTACAGAGGTGCAACACTGGAGTGACTCCATTGACTGCAGGGCAAGAACTTGATTCTGCTCCAATAAATGGAAACACTCCCATTGGCTTGAAATGGGGGCAGGGCCAACCCCCAAACAAAGCAGCCTATCGGGTCTCTCCTCCCTTTGGTATGTCGAGCCAATGAGAGTTGCATAGAATGGGATTTGAGTTTAAGACAGATGTGTATCTAGAAGAAATCCAGAATCCCAGCAGAACAATTCAGCATGGGGCCTGCCTTAAACAATCCCAAACTATAAGGTAGTCCGCTCTTTACACCTTAGTGACTAATAAATATATTAGGTCATGAGCTTTCCTGGATAAAACCCACTTCCGCTCCAGCTCATCCGAACTGAAGACTGCATTTCTGTCTCAAGTGGACAGTTGTAAGCTGAGTCTTTCACAAAAGCAGTAGTCTATAGTGGCTGTCAGAAGGCTTTTGTGATATTATAGTGGTGGTCGAAATTTGTAATGAATACCTCTCTCATGACTAGTTTTGAAGGTGTATTCTAGCTCCCAGGATATTCACTTCAATGGAGCTCTGCAGATTTCTGCAAGACGAGGGTCTGACACTGAATCATCAAGTCTGGAGAAGAAAAGCTTGTGGTTTGGAGAAAATGACGGAACATTTTTGTCAATAAATTACTTGAACTTTGTACTGGTTATGCAGATGTGATTGTCTAGCTGCTATTACTCCAGCTGCCTTATCGCAACCGATCACAGTTGTCCATCTGCAGAAAAACCTTATTCCAGCTAGCTGTCCTGAGAGATTCTTTGGGCTCTTTCCTGAGCGTGCCTGTTCAGCGCAGTAATGCGGTACTTTTGGATGGTCTGTTTTATCTTAATTGTCTCCAAATGGAATTTTATCGACCCACAGTACAACATCTCATCCGCAAAATTGGTCAACAAAAACTTAAGCACAATTTCCACATAACCTATCATGGCCATGCAGATTTGTTGTTTTTTTTCCTAATATTTCAGAGGAGGAAGATAATGAAAAGGTGGCTATCATGGGCTTTTTAGAGTAGCCTGCTTGGCCAGCTAAGCTTCATGGCACCCTTAAAAGTAAGTGTTAGTATCGCCGTTGTATAAATGTGTATGCTAAGACTCAGAGAAGTAAAAACAATGAGGAGCCCTGTGGTTCCTTAAAGACAAGCAGATTTATTTCATAAGCTTCTGTGGGTATAAAATCTGTTTGTGTTTCAGGTGTCACAGGAACTCTTCATTGTTTTTGCAGGCAGAGACTCACACGGCTCCCACTCTGAGAGCTGACACAGAGAGATGTGACTCCCGATTTGGGGCATGCCGTGCACGTGCAAAATGTACGTTTGCCGGGCCCCCCCGATTTGGGTGTGCAACCACCAGGACTTCTTGTGCAAACTGGAGTTATTGCACATACCACTCACAGCTGCTAGATGTTAGTCCCTCTTGCCATCTGCCAGGAGGAGAGTTTCAGCCTGGCCCGTCTATGGGGAGGGCAAAGGAGGTAGCCGTGGGGTAGCAGGGGCGGCAGCTGGTCGCTCCTGGCCTCCTTGAAACACTGCAGGAGCATCACTCCACCACTCTGCACGGCTTTGAGAGCTGAGGGGAGGGCCCAGCACCATGCTCTGGGTGGTGCTAAGGGCTGACTACCCTGGCCCCGCCTGTTCTGGGGGTGTGGAGCCAGCCCCCCCTCACCCCTTGCCCCCAGGCCCACGGTGCCTGTCAGCCCTGCTGGTTTCCACCCTTGTACATACAATTGTCACAGATGCATGAATATTTGAATGCAGATTTTTTTAAAATAAAGACTGAGTGACTTGCCCAAGGCAACACAGAAAATCAGTGGCAGGGCTGGGAACAGCCTCCCAGATTCAGGGCTCCCAAAGGTGCTGGCTCTCCTCATTTCCAGTTGCCAAATTGCCTTAAAAGTGCAGCTAAAAATACGTTCCCTGCAGTCCTGCTAGTGTTTTTCCATGGAAGCAATGATTGCGGGCAACTCGGGAACGAGAGAGGAAGCGCTGGTTCAAACAAAGCATGAAAGCAGTGAGACGCACCTCTAGAGATCATGGAAGGAAGCGGGGGGCGGCAGGGGCTAATGTATCAAGATGTGGACACAGTAGAAAAAAGCTGGAGAATCCCCTTTTAGATGGCACACTTGAGAATTTGGAACCAGTCCTCAGATGGTGCCAATCAACAGAGCTCCAAAGTTTCTACTAGCTCCTTATTTTGTAGGGTGCTTTCCTAGATGGGTCACATTTCTGCTCAGAAATTAGTTTCCTCTCAGGTCAGGCTTTCTTATTTGACTACCAAACCAAGCCCTTCTTCAAAAACTGGGCTATTCCCTCAGTCTGAATGCTCTGGGGTGTTCTTTCATTAAAGCACTCCAGCAAGTTTTTATGTGGCTGATATGTGAAATGCCAGAAAAATCAAGAACACACACAGTAAATCCCCCTATAAAAACGAATCAAGTACTTTGAGAAACTTTTTTCTGCTAGCTTGAATCCTGCCTCTGCAAGGGCTGAATTACCAAAGTAGAGGTAAGAAAAAAGATGTTTTCTTATCCTCATTTCTTTTATAAGAAAAATCAAAACCAAGCGATTCTAATTTCAATCAATGATTCCCGTCATTCTGGAGGTAGAAGGTAACTTTAAATATCGGTCTGACATTTTTTGTCTGTTTGAAGTAGCAGGTTAAATTTTTAACACTAGCTGAACCATTTAGGAACGTATGTTGCTGTTTCAAAAGTGACTTAGGCCCCCCCTAAGGCCAAATGTTTAAAGTTGATTAGACACCTAAAGATGCAGAAAAGCATCTAATGGGATTCTACCCAGTTTAGATGCCTCCCTCTGCTTGAAATCTCTACTGGCAAAAACTTAGGTACATTTGAAAATCTTCAGTGTGGAAATTGGGCCCAAAATCATTTTTGAAAATGGGTCTTTCTGAGTGAAAATGTGACCTAAAACCATGGTCTTAAATATCAACATATATCTTGTTTGCAGCATTGTGATAACGGCACTGGCCCCGGGATATCAGATAGACCAGGTGGGTAAGGGAATATCTTTTATTGACCAACTTTTGTGAGTGACAGAGAGAAAGCTTTCCCGTTTACACAGAGCTCTTCCTTAAGTCTGAAGAGCTGGACTTTTTCACCAGCAGAAACTGGCCCAACTCCCTCAGGGTATGTCTACACAGCAAAGTTATTTCGAAATAACAGCAGTGATTTTGAAATAACTTTAGCAGCGTCTACACAGCCAAACCACTATTTCGAAATTAAATCGAAATAGTGGAGTGCTTATTTCGAAATTGGTAAACCTCGTTCCATGAGGAATAGCGCCAATTTCTAAATTGCTATTTCGAAATAAGCGCTGTGTAGACGCTTATTTCGAAATAGGGGGCCTCCAGCCCTTCCCAGGGTGCCCTGGTCGCCACTCTGGGCACAACAAAGAAAACACCCTTAAAGGGGTAGACTCTGGCCACAGTGTCTGTGCCAGCTCCAAGCCTGCCAGCCCAGAGCCAGCAGTCACTGCACCTGACCCAGTGGCCCAGCATGAGCCAGGCTGCCAGTGCCAGCCAGCCCTCCACCGCTCCCCAGGAGCAGTCTGCCAGCTCCCAGGAGCCTGCCAGGGGCCGGAAAAGGCGGGCGCCTGCCTGGTCCAGTGCGGAGATCAGGGACCTAATTCAGGTTTGGGGGCATGCCTCCAACGTCCATGATCTCCGCACTAAAAGGAGGAATGAAACCGTCTACAGGCTGCCAGCCTGGCCACCAAAGGCCACATGCGAACCCAGGAGCAGGTTCGCATGAAAATCAAGGAGCTGCGGCAGGTGTATGTCAGGGCCACAGGGGGCAGCTCCCAACCAGGGGCAGACCCAGACCTCTGCCCCTATTTTGATGCCGTGGACCGCATCCTGGGGGGCAGGATGGTCCATGTCCCCCAGGTGGTCATTGACCCTGGGGCAGAGCTTGCTGCCTCCTGCTGCTCCAGCCCCTGCTACCGCTCCTCCTCCCACTCCTTCTCCCCCTCCTGCTTCTTCCTCCCCACCCTCCCCATGCCCCCAGAGACGCTGAGGCCCCCGCACCCACGGTGCTGGGAGACAGTTGGGCCAGCGAGACCCCCACCACTGAGCCCTGAGCTTCTCCTCCCCCTGCCAGTTCCCTCCGCCCAGGTTTCCCCCTCCCCTCTCCCACCTTCTTTCCCCAGTCTCACCTCAGTTTCATCCCCCCCCTACCCCAGTTTTGTTCCATAAAGAGTCTTTGTTGTAATGAACACGTGTCTTTTATTGTACAGCAGGAAGCGGGGTTAGGGAGGGGTAAGTGGAAGAACGTGAGGGAGGAATGAGGCACAAGTCCCCAGTGGGGCACACCAGGGAGACTGTTACTACCTGCAGAAAGTGCAGCCAGGCTCACAGCAACACATCCAGGAGACGCACCAGAGTGCCCGGGGCGGCTCTGGCTCCATGCTGCAGAGTGCTGTGGTGTCCTGAGTGAGGGCAACCAGAGCATGCAGAGACAAAATGCTTTGCTGTCCCTCAGCAAGGCAGGCAAGCAAGCAGGGATACCTTAGAACTGGCTGTCTGGGGGGGGGGGGTGTCCCTTTAAGTACAGGTCTCACATAGCCTCAGGCAGCAGCCACACAAGGTAACTCCTGACCTGATGCCATGCCAGAACCGGTTCCGGCCTGCCTTAAATGCGATTCAGCGTCCTATCAGTGTGGACACGCTAGTTTGAAATAGCAAAACGCTATTTCGAAGTGCATTTTGTGTGTAGACGCGTTATTTTGAAATAAGCTATTTCGAAATAACGGTTTTGCGATAAGATATTTCAAAATAATGCTGTAATGTAGACATACCCTCATTTCTCTAATCAAAATCCTTAACTCTGTTCAGCTAGTTGTTCCAGCACATGGAGAGGACTGCAGGCAAGACTCACACATCCCTTGGGGGCAGATTATGCAGAGGAAAAGTCCAGCAAAGCGTACGAAACCCCCTGCTGATGCGAAGCTGCAATATAGATGCATATTGGAACATGCCACACCAAACTGCCTCTTGCCTCTAATAAGAAGCGATTCAGTGCAAAACACAGGGCTTGCTCCCTATTTATGGTTCTGTCTAAACCCCAGGGACAATTTTCCTTGCTGGTAAAAAGAAAAGCCCCTTCCCCGAATAAGGAGGGCTTATTACAGTAGCCAAAGCAGCAGATTTTTACTTGTAAACGTTGCCAAACCAGCCTGCATTTCTTGTTTTCTTCTTGCTGGTAACAGCAAAAACAGACCCCCCCTGGATTGCAGGGAAAGGGTGTATGAAACAGAGATCCCATTCCCCATGCACAGTGACTCAGAAAGGTGATTAGAGAGGAGACCAGCTTTATTTTGCAGCCGGAGCCTCTGAGAGGGAGGGAATCCTGGCTCTCTGACATCCGAAGGGCCGACGTCATGCAAGTCTGCTTTTCATTTACAGTTTGGGTCACTTCGAGACGATCTAGTCGGGCGCCACATCCTCCACCAAAGGGAGCATTTTCGGAGGCTCCTCGGTGGGAAAAAACCCTGCCAGGGGAAATTTACCATTTGCAGCCCCACGCTCGCTGTGGAGAATAAGCACATGCCAGGAAGGGGAGAGTGAACAGCCAGGAGAAGAGATGAGTCCAGTCTCCAAATAATTTGGTGTAAAAGGTGTGGGACTAAGTAATTCTTCACATCTCTCTGGGGTAAGTGCTTCTCTCTTGCAGCTGAGCTGAGAGATTCTCTCCTGTGCTGTCAGCTTGCAGGAACTGACTTTTTGCAAATCTGAGGTAGTTTTTGAGCCAGAGCGACCAGATGTGCTGAACTGATAGGAGCAATCCTGATTTTTCTGGGCTTTTCCTTGCCTAGGTGCCTATTAGGTCCCCATTCCCTCTCCCCCTTTTGGCTGCCCTCCCGCAGGGTAACGTCCAGCCTGAATGGGGTCCCATGCTTTCTGCGTGAAAGGCCGTGCCCGCAGCTAGAGCGGCGACTTGGGCAAGCCGGCAGCTCAGAGGGAGCGAGGCGCCGAGATGGAGCAATGTTCAGCCCTTCGTGGCGGGAGAGGGGAACTAATATTGGTCCAAAGCAATTAACGGCGCTTTATGGACACTGCTGACCGCTGGGGCCCTGGCTGTGCTGTCCGCGCGGTTACAAATGTCGGAGGGAAGCAAGAGCAGTGAGAGAAGGGCGGTGGGGGACTCATGGAAGGGGCACTCGCAGGCCCAGCATCCAAAGGGGAGCCTCAGGGAGGGGCCAGGGCGATGAAAGGGCCAGTGCCTAAAGGGGAGCCTTGAGGTGGGGAAGGGCGGGGGCAGGACCGGTATATGAGGGAGAGAGGGAGGCGGAGGGGACAGGGCTGGTACTTGAGAGGAAGGGTGGGGGCGGAGGCAGGGCTGGTACCCGAGGGTGAGGGGGAGCAGGAGGGGCAGTACCTGAGGGGGAGGGGGTAGGGGCAGGGGCAGTACCTGAGGGCGAGGGGGAGGGGGAGTGATGGGGTGGGGGTGGGGGTGGGGGCAGGGGCAGTACCTGAGGGGGAGGGGGTGGGGGCAGGGGAAGGGCAGGGGTGGTACCTGAAGGGAAGGGGTGGGGGGGCAGGGTGGTACCTGACGGGAGGGGGGGTGGGGCGGGGCAGGGCTGGTACCTGAGGGGGAGGGGAAAGGGAAAGGGGATGTGCGGGGGCAGGGCCAGTACCTGGGGGGGGGGAGAATGGGGAGGGGGGGGAGGAAGGGTGGGGCAGGGCCGGTACCGCTGCAGCGGGAGTGCTTTTGCCTGGGGCGTTTTATTGCGGCTGCCTGTACGCCAGCCCCCACGGCCGGGCACACTCGGGCTGCAGAGGACATAGCCCCGACTCCTTTCCTTCCACATCGCTTTCGCCCCCTCCAGAAGGAAAAGGAAACGAGCGTGGAGTCTGCTCGCCGCACAGTGGGCGCTGGGGTGCTGCGGGTCCTGCCCAGTCACGACCCCTACCCCATCTGCCCCTACCCCCGTCACTCCCCAGTCTGCCCCGTCTGCTCACAGGTCTGTCTGTCCCCCCCACTGCCCCTCACTCAGCAGCGGGGCATTTCGCTGCCTGAGGTGCCTCCCTGGAAGAGCCTCTATGTCCCTAGTAATTCCCCGGGAGCTGGGGGGGTGGTGACTCCGTGCTGTCCCCCATGCGGGTGGGGGGAGCCACGGGGACGTTGGCAAGCAGGGGCCCGGGTCGGTTTCCTTCCCTTTGCGGCGGGGCGGGGCAGCGTGGAGTGACCTGTCCCGTGTGCGGTGCGTGGCTGGCCATTCGCACGGTGAGCAGGGCCGTGGCTGTGGGCAGGGGGGATTGTAGTCAATGGCCAGGCTACCTGGGCGGGGGGGGGGGGTCTGACAGAGACGCTAGTTACCTGCTCTAGCGAATTGCCCGGCTGGCTGAGCCCTTGCCCCGCCACTTCTGTTTGCACTGACTTGTGTCCCGGGGGCACCGATCCACAAGGGGGGTGGGAGGGGACCCAGTGGCCCAGCAAGGCTGATTCTGCCTCTCGGGTGAGTGGTGTCTCCGAGGCTGCTCACAAAGGAGAGGAGGCAGAATTGAGTCCTGGAAGATTATGGCTTTACTCGGGGATTGGGGGGGGGGGGGACAGCTTTGTGTGCACCCTTGCCAAAGAGAGAGGCGGAGTTGTCCTCACCAGGAAACACCACCAATTTTATTGACACCTGGGGCCACCGAAAACGTAGCCGGGGGTCTTCTCGGGAGGGATTTCAGCTCCGACTAATTCCCTGCACATTGGCTGCAGCAGCACGTCCCTCCTGACCAGAGCCTTTGGTGAGAAAAATGTTCCTGGCCCCAACTGCTTCCTGACCATCCTTCTGGGCCAAGACAGCTCCTGGCCCAGCCCCGGCTGGCCAAAGTCAGCTTCGCTCCAGGGGGACGCAGCTGGGACGGGAAGCGCTCTCTGCTCATTTGTGGCTCCCTGGGCTGCTTCATGCAGGATCTCTGGGGACTGGGTTTAATCCCAGGTCTTTACCACCACCCTCCATTTGCTAGTTTAATCCCATTTGCTCCTACCTTGGGGCAGGCATTTCAGCTAGCCCCTGACCCCCTCATAGCACCTTCCAGCATGCTTAAGATATAGGGGTGTGCAGTGGTCCCCGTTTTATGGGCAGGGAACCAAGGCACAGAGAGGGTAAGTGACTTGCCCAAGGTCGCCCAGGAAGCCAGGAGCAGAGCAGGGAATTGACTCTGGGCCTTTTAGGTACCAGTCAAGCCCACTAACAGTTTTGATCCTGCCTCCTCGGCCAGCCTCCTGGTGAGATGGCACTGCCACCGGTCCCTGGGGGCAAGGCAGCCTGGCAAACACAGACCTTCCCCCCTCTTTCCCACTGCTTCTTCACAATCCAATGGAAATACTGACAAAGTGCCCTGTGAGGAGCACAGCTGAGTGACTCCCTGCATTCATGAACCAGACCGACCCTCACATCATGTTCTCCCCCCTGGTTCTGCCCTGTGGATCCATGGCTTTGGAGGAATGAGAATTTTAAGACTAAAAACTAGGGCTCTGATCCCGCGACCCATTCTTTCACTGGCTTCAGGGTAATCCGAATTGGTCCCTTACATACATATTCCCACCTGACAGATTAAAAACCTTCTTTTTTGGTTATAAATTGGGAGGTTCCCCCTTTTCTCTCTCCACTCTCATCTGAGGAAGTGGGTTTTGCCCACGAAAGAGCATGATACTATTTATACATTTTTTGTTAGTCTCTGAGGTGCTACAGGACTGCTCGTTGTTTATGAAAAACACCGGTAACGTACCTCTTATTTTGCCCTAGGGATTTTGCTCTTATAATTCAGGTTTTTGGTTGTGACCTGTGTGATACCCTTAATGGAAGCCCCAAATAGTTGCACAAATTTACAATTTTCTTCTTGTTTGTCAGAAAGGGATTTCATTCTGTGAAACTTTTCCTGGTCATATTCAGTTTGAACTATAAACCTGGCTTACAATCCTTCTCTCTGCCTCTCAGTTAAGCGTGCCGCTAAGTTTGCCTCCCTGGGGGCATTTGTGCCAGTTTTTTCCTGTGAATCTGAATTCTCTTCAAGCCTTGGTGTCCCACACGCCCATCAGTTTTTCCACATTTCAACATCTGAGTTCTATATTAAGAAGCCGGTAGCATGGGTGGAGGAGACCTGGTAGCGTAGGTTACTAAATATATAAAGAGTCATTGATTCCTGAGGGAGTTTCCTCATTTCTCCAGCAAATACTCTTTTTCCTCTGGTGAACTGCTCTATTTCAGTCCCAGATGCAAGCAGCAGAAAAGAAGCAAATGTTAAGGCAGTGAGAGGATTTTAAAGAGAAATCCTCCCTCAGATCAGGATGAATGAACCACGAATCTGTGTTTTCTCGGGCATAGGCACAAGAGGGATGAGAAATCTGCCCCAGAGGAGCGATCTTTGAGGCAGAAGAAGGGTGTGGTGTGTGTGGGGGGGTGTCTTCCATTAGGAGAGGCGGGAGAGATGCTGTAGGTTTGCACTGTCGAATCGAGATTCTCCAAGAACTTTACTGTGGGCCCTTAAGCCCTGTGCCTTCGGGACCAGACCCCACTGGAAAAAAACCTCCCATTCGCGCCAGCAGGGGGCAGACTGGGCATAAGGAGAACAGGCCAAGTTAAGGAATGAAATAAATCGACACATAACGTGACATAAATAGATGAGCCACTGGAGTGGGGGTTCCTAACTTATGCGTTCATTCCCTCTCCCTCTAGGGATGCATGAAACAGCTGCTGGGTTGCACAATAAGGCTGGGGAAATGTACTAAGTGGGGCTCACAGAGCACTTAGATCCGGCTGCTGCACTTCCCAGCACAGATCGCTACTGACTTTAATTAGCGGCTAGCCCTTCGTTTCTCCCACACATCTGCAGTGGGTTTGGCACCAAAGGCTATTCTTCTTCTTTCAAAATGCACGTGCCACTACCAGTAAAGCTAGAACAGGAGGGAGTTCCACAGGTACAATGCGAGAAGAACACATCCCAAAAGGCGAAACCCAGCCTTCAGCAAAATAAGAGCATGCAGAAAAATTAGGTTGCAAGGGAAAGGCTTTCAAAGGGGTTCAGGACCCTAACTCCCAAGAAATTAGGCACCTGAATACCTTTGAAGACCTGGGTCTCACAAGCCTAAATCTCACTGAAAATCAATGGGACTTAAGCAAGTCTAGGTCTCCTAACTGACTAGGAGATGTAAATGTTTGTGTCACTCTTGAACATTAGATTTTGTCTCCTAAATCTGTTAGGAATTTTTGAAAAAAAAATTACCCTCTATGATATGAAGAGAACAGATGAAGGAGAAAGGCACAAACGCAGAAATTTTTTCAGCAAAAATCGCTTATTAGCACATGGTTATTCGGTATCATTGGTTTAGGTTTTCAGGCCTCTGGCAGCTTTCAGCATGGCAAATACCCTCACCACTTGATTTGAGGGTACATGCACTATAACAAGAAACAGATGAGCCTCTCCCAGGTATGTCAGGCTAAATATTGGGTTAGAGAGACTTGTAGAACAAACAGCCTTCTGCAGAGCTGCCTAGCCCTCCGGCTGTCAAAAACTGAACATTAACGCAAGGAGCCATGATTTTGACTCTGGGGGGTATGGCCCCCTGCTGTCTTCCAAATAATTTCAGAACTGGAATGTATTGACCAGCAGCTGTAGATGACTCAGGGCTCCCAGGACAAAGTTCCAGAAATCAGTAACTGACTAGGAGACTTCTGAGGGAAGGAATTAGCTGGCCAAAGAGGGATGGAGCACCTAAGAGTCATCTAACTTAGATACAGAAAAAACAAGCAATCTGGCCACTGGGGCTCTGGATCTCTGGCTTTGCCCTGGCCTATAGATGTGTTGTATTCAGCTGTCCCAGGAACGGCTCGTGCGGTGTCTCGGCATTCTGAGAGCAGGGATGGTGGGTAGTGTAAATGCAAGAGTCACTCCCTCTGGTTTGAAATGGTGAGAAATTCGGGGGGGGGGATTTGTTCTTTTCAGTGACTTCGGATCAGATTTTTAAGGGGGCATATGGAAGTTCTGTCTTTGGTACTAGCAGCAATTTCTAAAGCACACTGACGTATTGCACATTAATAGATCATTGATGATGCTGCTGGTGGGGAACGCAAATTTCCCTACTGAGCTTTAATTTAGCCGTGTTTGAAAGAGTGCTACCTTAAAATGAACTAGGGAACTCTAGGTGTGTACCAGCTCAGTCTACATGGTGAATGCCAACACTTTAGTGTGATTTAGAAATCACATCCCAATAGTGAGTATTACCCCACCTATAGTCCAGCAGGAAATGACTTGTCCAGATTTACGTAGGCAGTCTGTGTCGGTACATCTACACTACAGAGAAAATAGAAGCTACCGTTGTCGATCTTCCAGGGTTCGAATTAGTGAGTCTAGTTAAGACAGCTAATTTGAACTGAGATGGGTGCTCCGGTCAATGCCAGTAGTTCTGCTTCCGCGAGGAGCAAGTGAAGCGGAAGGGAGAGTGTTCTTCCTTTGATTTCCTGCAGTGTAGACAGCACCAAAAGTTGACTTAAGGTACTTCGACTTCAGCTATGCAATTAACATTGGTGAAGTTGTGTATCTTAATTGGATCTTATCCAATAGTGTAGACATACTCAAGTCCCTGGTCAGTGGCCAAACCAATGAGCCAGTCTTCCGGTCAGCTATATATCAATGGGAACTGAGCACCCAAATCAGACTCCTGAAATTCCCAGGCTTAGATTTGTAAAGGCGTGATTGCCCTAGGTGGATGCTAGTGGACACACAAGGTTACGGGCTGCTGATGGCTTTTTCAGATAGAGTGGCTGTATCCCCATCAGCAATGAATTGGAGAGTAGCAACTTAGAATTCCCTCCTTCAACAGGAGCATACTCTGGCTTGGAGATGTAACATTGACGTATTCCGTCCTGGGGGATTTCACAGCTTTGCTTCCACTGTGTCAGAGTTCCTTCAAGCCCTTTTCTCTCCTAAGAATCGTAAATAACGGGCTACAGTCTCGAGATTCTGTAACAGTCTGACAATGCCAAGCCCTTCTTTAATGTTGTGATAAGGCTTTCCTCCCTGGACATGCTAAGAAAAAGAAGAAAATACTCTGAGACTCCAAAGAGGTTCTGTTTTTTTTTGCTCCCTTATACTGTTCAGATTGCTTAGTCCCAAAGTTCATAGCAGCCAATTTTACCGCTTGAAAGAATGGGCCAAATTCAGTTCCCTGTTCTCCAGTGAGTAGTCCCTTTGATCTGACAGGATTGATCTTAGGTGGGGGTTGCATGGGGAAAATGATTGGTCAGTGAGGTACCCTGACTCAGCAATGCAATTGCATTCCTTGGTGCTGCTGCAAACCATCTGCAGAAGAAAAAATGGCCATACTGAGGTGCAGGCAAATTCCAAACACGCTGGGATTTGCTATAGATGGGCTGGTGAATTTTCACATCAGAAGGGCTGAGAGGCATTAACCCAGAACAGAGCATTTAACCTCACCTTTTAAAACAGCTGCAGTCAGAGGAAAAGGTGAATTTTAATCCCAGTTCAACTGCCAGCTTGCT
Organism: Pelochelys cantorii; assembly: GCA_032595735.1. Taxonomy (NCBI): domain Eukaryota; kingdom Metazoa; phylum Chordata; order Testudines; family Trionychidae; genus Pelochelys; species Pelochelys cantorii. Next base: position 72,600,900 of record CM064332.1, read on the forward strand.
CTTTGACCTTGGACACTTTATTATGCCATGCCTCAGTTTCCCCAACCTGTTTCCCCGTCTTCAGTCTGGAGCTAATTGAGTTTACTGAATGCACAGGGTATTGTGAGGATTCATTAATGTTTGTAAATTGATTTGACTGTGACAACTGCGATACCAGCAATAAATACCTTGAGTCTGAAACTCATGTTGACTTTCCCCTATACGGGAAAGAATGTTGTAAATTCTACTATAGCCGCTGAAGAATTTCAGATCCAGGACTCCAGCAGATGGCGGCAAAACTGAGATCATGAAACCTGTCTCTAACCAACACCCGAAAGAATCCCATCAAGTTCAGCCAAAAGCTGAGCGCTGAAGAGATAAGTCTGTATGTCTTCTCTACGGTCGTCCTTTTTAGTAGGTGCCCATGGGACGACTGGACAAACTATGGATTATAAAAGTATTTCTTTCAAAGTGGTTCAGTCACATCCAGGTTTATTCTCGCTTCCCAATTGGTAAGTTAGAGTAGCTAAGGAGAGAGGAAATAGCCTGGTGTTTCAAAGAAGCTTAAAGTCAGTTGGGCTGATTTACCCCTTTTCGAGTCTAGAAAGTGGATTTTTGTTGTGTGCGCGCTTCAGTCATAGCTTTGCAACAAACCTTGAGCTAGGGGCAGTATTGAGTTGCTCTGCCCAGAGGGGACATGAGAGCAGCTTCCAAGTACCTAAAAGGGTGTTACAAGGAGGAGGGAGAAAAATTGTTCTCCTTGGCTTCTGAGGATGGGGCAAGAAGCAATGGCTTAAATTGCAGCAAGGGAGGTTGGACAATAGGAAAAACTTCCTACCTGTCAGGGTGGTTAAACACTGGAATAAATTGCCTAGGGAGATTGTGGAATCTCCATCACTGGAGATACTGAAGAGCAGGTTGGACAGACACCTGTCAGGGATGGTCTAGACGGTGCTTGGTCCTGCTGTGAGGGCAGGGGACTGGATTTGATGACCTCTCGAGGTCCCTTCCCATTCTAGTGTTCTAGGATTCTAACCGCAGGTGTGGCTCCTGTCCTCTGTGGCCCATCGCGCTATGGGGAATGTTGCATGGACTTCCTAAATCTGCCCCCTTCTGCCCATGAAATGAAACAGATCTTACAGATTATTGGCACAAGAGCAACGTGTGGGTTTGTTTAATATACTCTTCAGATGCAGTCTGGCATCTCAACAGGAGGTTTGTACCCCTTGGTCTGTGTTCTTCTGAGGCAACACGGCACGTGGATGGCTAATGGCATATGTCTGGTGAGCACAAAAAGGCCCTTCAAGAGAGAGGAGTGGCTTCGTTCCCTCATTTGTATAATTGTAGCTCAGTAGATTGGTTTTGCATTTGGCTAGCCAGCAGCTCCGAGACGGTATCTTCTTTCCCAGCAGGCAGCTCCACCCCCCATCAGCCCCCCCTGCCATGGGAGGAGTGGCATAGAACTGGCTACAATGGCTCTGCATCAGCTGAAAGTTCCCCTGCGGTGGGGGAATTGTGAATTGCCCCTTTAGAGCCACGCAAAGGGGCCTTGGCGCTGGTCCATATGTTGCCTTCGTGAGCTACAGCCTGTGCTGTTTCCCGTTCTTCATGCCATCTTGGCCCCTAGAAGGAGCCCCATATCTTTAGCTCTCCGGCAGCAGACTGGGTGCAGTCCGCTGGTTGCTGTATCTCTGTTTGCCGGCTCTGCACGTCCATTGCCACCTCTCCCGTCCTGTTTACTTTGGTCCCGTTATTATTCGATTCCCCTGCCTCTGCACCTTCAGTGCCGCTGGGGTCTCCTTGGCCTCCAGTTTTCCCCAGTAAATCCCAAACCAGAGGCTCTCTGGCTGGCAAACTCCCCACTTCAATGTTATCCTTCTAAAACCCACTAGGCACTTAACAATTAATTAATTAAATACCACATGGAGGAGCAAATAGAATATACAAGTCTTTCAGCTGCCTGCTATGGCTAGCACGTTCTATTGCTAGTTCCGAAAAGACTGTCTAGCTAGATATTTGAATTTTGCAGGAATATTGATGCAACTTTGTTATTATTCCCCTTGCACACAAACATGCTGGAGTCAGAGCCATACAGACCTTACCCCTCAAAAATCAGTCCGGCCACATGAGACATGTGCAATGAATCAGAGTGATACGAAACAGCTGTAGTAATTTTTTCCTGCCTTTCATGTTCCGTTCTTTTAGATCTCATCATGTGTGTTGCACTTTTTTTGAAAGCTACACCCTCATGAAAAAACAAAGAATGATTTTAGAAAGTCAATTTTAAACATCCAGGAGAAGTACAAAATTATGCAGAGTGTCAAACTTTATGGACAGAAGGATAGGCAGTAGGCAGAATATAGCTGCGGGGAAAATATTTAAGGAAATCACTTTACTACATTGTGGTAAAAACGAATGCCTTTTGAAAGAGTTATTACTAGCAGATGGATATTATTTGATGCAATAGAGCACAGGGTCAGTACATACTATGTACATACATTGTAGTCAGACATAGAATTTGACATTTCCAAATACTATGTGGCTGATTTTTTTCCCACATATTCTATTAGTAAAATTGTCCTTTTTGTATTCATTTTAATCAGCACAAGCAAATGTTCCTGCAGTATCTAAGGAAATTCTATGGAAATTCCCAGCAAAAAAACCCCACCTTTGTTAAGATGGTAGTAAGTCTGTAAATAAATATCTACCCCCTTTCAAACAGTATTATTAGAATGCTGTACAGGTTGAACTTCTCTAGTCGGGCACTTTCTGGTCTGGCAACATCTGTGGTCCGGCATGACTTTAGTTAGATGTCCACTTATCATGGGTGTGGCCATTTCCCGCAGTCCCATAAAGTTTGTTTACAGCCACCAGTCCTGGCTCTCATTGTTCTGTGCTGTTATTTAGCTCTAATTTACCCATACACGTCTTCTAACAGCCCAGTAAGCAGTGGAAGCGCTGGTAATGCTGCTAGATTATATTGACCTCCCATGGTCTGGCAAATTCTCTGGTTTGACACCAATCAGGTCCTGCGGGTGCTGGATTAAAAGGTTCAATCTGTAGTTACAATATAATAAAACAAAGCTCTGGAAAGGAAAGACATTTAGAAGTGTGGTTGTGTGAAAGTCAGGAATTTAAAAGGTTGTAATACAAGAAACTCATTTGTAATGATTTTAGGATGAAGTTTAATAAGGACAAATGTAAAGTACTCCATTTAGGAAGGAACATACAGAATGGGAAGCAACTGTCTAGGAAGGAGTCCTGCAGAAAGGGATCTGGGGGACTACAAGTTAAATATGAGTCAACAGTGTGACGCTGTTGCAAAAAAGGCAAACATGATTCTGGGCTGCATTAACAGGAGTGTTGTGAGCAAGACACGAGAAGTCATTCTTCTGCTCTACCCTGTGCTGATTAGGCCTCAGTTGGAGTATTGTGTCCAGTTCTGGGCACCCCATTTCAAGAAAGAGGTGGAAAAATTGGAGAAGGTCCAGAGAAGAGCAACAAGAATGATTAAAGGTCTAGAGACCATGACCCGTGAAGGAAGACTGAAAGAATTGGGCTTATTTAGTTTGGAAAGAAGACTAAGAGGGGACATGATAGTGGTTCTCAGGTATCTAAAAGGGTGTGTAGCGCCCCCTCTCCACTTGGTTACCTTCTTTAAGGCCAATCTGCTTACCGGTTTTGATGGATAGGTCTGGGTTCTTCTGGATCCCACCACCCACTCAACTTTATTTTTTCTGATGGATTTATTTGGTGGTGCCCCCACCCTCCTTATTCCTTCCTGGCATGGTCACCAGGGCAGCTTGGGAGGAAAATTCTAACCCAGGGTAATCCCCAGGTATTTGCAAGATAGTTGGAGACTCCCAGAAAATAACACAAACACATACACTATAATAAACACGATTATATTAAACAGGAGACAAATATAACAGAACAGGGTAAAACACTATCTTTAGGTTCACCAGTGCCCAGCAACTGTAAGGTTAGTGTCCCACTGGTACGTGTACTTTGTTGGGGCCCTCGATGACTTTTGATCACAAAATTCTTCTCTGCAGTAGTTTAGCAGTGGGGCTGACTGGGTCCAGTACAGCCCAAAGGACTCACAAGTGGGAGAAGGCGGGAAATCCCTCCACAGGTTTAATATGCAGCAGGTTATAAAATCCCCAAACAAATTCCCTGACTGACTGACTAAAAGATGGTGCACTCACACACTCCATGAATAAGCCTCAGGTTCAGAGATGACTCCGTCACTGCAGAGGGGCTGGTCTCTTCTGGCAGGGATCCTCTTTGGGCAGGAATCAGGCTGCTTCGGTCCCAGAATTTCCCCTCACTACAAAGGGTGCAAGGCTCAAGGTGCAGGCCACACAACTGCACAAAAATTCAAACTGTAATCGCCTACCCCAGCATTCAGACACACACACAGCAGGCAGCAGCCCCGAACCAGCCAACAGAGCAGAGCTGACCATGCAGTGACCGGTCTCACCCAGGGAGCCGGAGAGCCAACTCAGCCTGGCTGGGGAAGCCTCCCAGCAAACTCCACAAACTGGGAATCAACAGCGGAGACATAAAACCCAGCTGAGGGATCCTGCCTTCAGGTCCCTAGATGCTAGTTCTCAGGGGGAAACCCTGCATGCAGGCCTGAGGCTTACTAGCTCCCCCACAGCCAGCCCCCCCTTGCTCTGGCTGGCTCCAGACTCCCCAAACCATGGCTCCTCCTTCCCCTCCTGAACTCTCTGGGAGGGGTGTCTTACGCCCTATGGGTTGCTGGGCAGACTCTATCCCTGGTAGGGAGGGGGAGCCAAGGCAAACTCAGTGTGCCTGTCCGTGAGCTGCCAGCAGACAGAGCCCCAGGAATCTAGGTCATCTCCTTGGGGGTTACAGGTGACACAAGGAGGAGGAAGAAAAATTGTTCTCCTTGGCCTCTGAGGATAGGACAAGAAGCAATGGGCTTAAATTGCAGCAAGGGAGGTTTAGGTTGGACATGAGGAAAAACTCTCTGTCAGGGTGGTTAAACACTGGAATAAATTGCCTAGGGAGGTTGTGGAATCTCCATCACTGGAGATATTTAAGAGCAGGTTGGATGGTCTAGATTGTGCTTGTTCCTGCCGTGAGGGCAGGGGACTGGACTCGATGACCTCTCAAGGTCCCTTCCAGTTCTAGTGTTCTAGGAATCTATGATTTCTGGTAGGGCTTAATCACAAGTGGAGCTACATGACCACACAGGGCAGTAAAGGATTTCCCTGCACTGGCTACATGCATCATCACAGGTTACAACATAATGCAGAGAATAGGCACTTGGGAGTTTCTGCCCCTTCTCTTCCTGTGCAGCTGGGATGGAAGCAGGTGAGAAGGGGTGGGGAATGAGTGCAGCTTACTTTTCCCATGCAGCTAGGGGAGAGCAGTTGGTGTTTGTTTGGTTCCTACCCTGCTCTTGAGGCAGTACGAGCCCTTTCAAAGGGCAGAGTGAAGGTTTCCAACACCCTTAACTCCGCCCGTTCTCTTACTGGTAGGACAGTTTCATTTTGCACCTGTCTCCTCATGTGCTGGGGATATATATAGTGCTCATGAGCATAGTTTCTGACGTGTCTGTTTGGCCCCATTTGCTAACTCTTATGGCCTTCCTCTACCCATCCCTCCTTACATGGCAGCTCCTGTTAATTCCTTTTCCTTGCTTGCCTTGTCTAAACTTAGCCCCACAGCCTGCTAGGAGCTCTGCACCAAGGAACCTGCATGTCTGGGCTGTCCTGTTAATTACCGTAAGGCTCTGCGGGGGCGCGGCAATCTACTCCTTGCACCAGCGGCTCTGGGAAGGGCTGTCGATGGAAAGCTCTTTGGGGCAGGTTTTGTTGACCGAGTCAGTGTTTGTACAGTGCCCTAATGAATCATTAACTGGAGTAACACAGTGGTGAACCAGGCCCTTGGGCAACAGCTGGAGAAATCAATCATCACATTACAGAAATCAATCCTCACTATAAATTAGCTTCGTAGGTGTCCCTCAAGCTAGGAGGTGCTGCCTACACCAAAACATACTTTGATGTCTCTCGGGAGCACAGCCATTTCAACAACCGAGCCAAGTACTACAACAAGCCCAGGATGAAATGATACTTCTACTTGTACGTCGCCCCGGAGCAGTGTGATCCCCATGCAAAATCAACCCACTTAAAGCTAGACCCCCCCAGAAACGGCGCCAGACCCTCAAAGGGCCTACGTCCCGCTGGGAGTTAGGCATCGAACTGCCTTTGAAGATCTGGGCCTTTGGTTCCCAATTCCAGGAGTGCAAATCTGTAAAGTCTCTGCCCTTCATTTTAAATATCAAGCCTGCATCAGCCCCCACGGAGCTTCATACATTACCTTTGCAGCAGCCTTCCTCACTGCTTCCCTCCCAGGAGGGACTGTAAATTGGCAGGAAGCTGCCTTCTCTGAGCTCCCCCGACTTCCTGCCTAATCCATGCAGCTGCTTCACCTTTACCACCACCATGGTGGTGACTCTCTCTTGTGATCGCCATGCCAGCTTTTCTTGTGCGGGACGGTGTTTTACTTACTGTCCCGGCTCTTGGAATCACATTATTACATGAGGTTCTCGGCGGCCATTTCACTAAGTTTCTAGCCCTCCTGGCCACAGAGAAAAGCTTGAGAAGGCCAGTTCTGAGATGCAAATTTGACGCTCTCTCTCATGGCCTGAACAAAGACATGAACTGGATGGGGCATTATATTCAACACCCAAATGACATCAAAAGCTAAGAACGGGACACTTGCAGCTCACACAGTTAGCCTTATTAGCACCGGCATTGCAACTGACAGGTATTTTGTTCTCCCGCCTCCCTTGTTTTTCTGTTTGAGGTTCCTCCTTTTTTTTCCATACATCTGAGGAAGTGGGTTTTACCCACGAAAGCTCTTGATACTATATATATAGAGGTGCTACAGGACAACTCTTTTTTTTTTTAAGGGAAATGAAGGTTTTTTGAAAGCTCTTTGAGATCCGCACGGGTAGCCTGAGTCAGCGGGAAGACGGTCTTGTGATGAAGTTCCTGTAGTTGGTCTCTGGTGCTTTGCTGCCTCGATTGATCACAGTCCTTTGGGGGTGAGTTAGGCAAGTTGCTTGGTTGAGATTTTCAAGGCCACCTGGAGATTTGGATGAAAATGACTGGGACTAACTAAGGGCCTCAAGTTGCTGAGGCAGTTTTGCAAATCCCATCTTTAGTTTCTTTGTGCTGCAATTCCCCTCCTGCATAATAATCACCTCTTGCTCTGACATGGACCATTTCATCAGTAGAACTCGTTGCACTTACAAAGGTGGTCAGCACTATTAACCCCCATTTTAAAGATGGGAAAACTGAGGCAGGGAGCAGTGCCATGACAGAGCTGGGGTGAGAACCCAGTCTGCTGCGTACCAGCTCAATGCTCTATCTGTTTTACAATGCTGACTCTCAACCCTACCTACTGTGAGGTTACGTACATTAAAGAGTGTGAGGCACTCTGAGGCTATGGTAAATAAGGGCTTTATAATTTATATTTTGTTGTCTCTGATATATATTAGACAGACAGGCTGACGCTTTATTTTCTCCCATCTATTGTCTTGTCTATTTGGACTGCATGCGCTTTGGAACAGCACTGGCTCTGTGTATATGAACAGTGAACAGTGTAGAATAATGGATGGTTGGAGTTTCTAGGAGTAATAACAGCAGTGCTCTATAAATACAACATGTCAGTGCTAATGATAAGTTGCAGCTGCCTTTACTTTGTTATTTTCACTAATGTCTGGGCAGGAGAAAGTCACATTGTAGTAAAGCATCATTGATAGTTAATTATTTGGTCTTAACCATACATGGAACGTACTGGTGTTTGAGATTCTTTTAGATCTTGTAACACGATACAATATTTTTTTTCCTTTCTAGCCTGGGTCTAGAATATGCAACCTAAACATGCTAAAAAGTGTTTCCTTCCTATCAGAGGACGGCTTACAAATATTTGTTTTTCTGGTATGCTGCATTTCAGAACCTGTAAGCAATTTAGGAAAATGACTTACAACTGTTTAATATTAAAAGAGAAAACCAAAATGGTTTGGATGGGTCTTTTCCTATTAGCTGGAAAAAGGTTGCTTCACTTTCTGTATACTCTTTCCCATCTCCCTACAGACCAGCTGTAATAGACTGTGCTGTGTTTGAAAAGATGAAGTGCAGGTTATCAGTACATAGTATCTGCGAGACTAATATAATGTTATACCATTCAGAAAAATATTAATATTCTTATCAAATAAAAGATGCACAAACAAAGCAGCACCTGAGATGTTAATTGCATATTTGAGTAAACAAGGACTGAAAAATTCTGAAGCCACTTTTTGGGCTGTGCATTTTATTTCAGATATTTGATTAATGACAGACTTCATTTTGATCCCAATTGCTAATGTTAATAAATCTCAGCATGAAACACCCAGTTGTTCAGTATTTCTAGAATCCCGTTTTTCCCACAAGGGTTAGATTTGCTAGTAAGATTTAACGGGAGATCAGTGTTATCAGTTCCTCTCATTTATTTTTGCAAAATCTAGGTCCTACAAATATTTTTAATGTATTTGTGTCACTTTACACAGGTGAGTAAATCCACTGAATTTAACAGATGGGACTTTTCACTTGTATAAATTCTGCGAGGTCCGTTTGCCAGTTATTTCAGTGGGGCCGGGATCTCACCCCTTTCTGCAGTTTCGAAAGGATTATGCTGTTGGGTTTGTAAGGGAGATGAATCAGAGCACATATCTGTGGCATGACCCTCCAGAGAAAGGAGGAGTTCAGCTGGCTCCTTGACCAAATATTCAAATAGATAACAGCTTTGAGTGAATCAGCCTTGTGTTCTCCAAGGGTCACATGATCTTCCAGCATGAGCTGCTGCCTTATAGCTGACAGACTGATTGAATGTAAAATACGCCAGGCCAGATCCTTAGCTGGGGTAAATCAGCGTAGTTCCATTAAAGCGAAGGATGCAGTGTTAATTTGATTCCAGTTAAAGATCTGGGCCCAGATCCTCCAATCTATTTAAGCACCTAACTCCCACGGGAATTCCCAAGAGTTCCCTCACTTTGTGGAGGGCCTACAATGATCATGATTTATTGCTCCGAGGCGCCCCGGCACCATGCTTCCTTTTAAAACATTATTGCTCCTTTTGTCCCTGTGTGTAATTACCATTCACTGGTACTAGAAACAGAGATCTGGGCTCCCTCCTTGGAAGAACATGCAGGAGGGGCCAGAGTTGGCAGGTATCCCCTGGCGTTTTCAGCCAATCCTCTCTCTGGGGGGAGCAATTTGGGGGGGGGCAGACCCAGAGAGGCCAGGCCACAAGGCTCCGCAGCCCCTTGGATCAGTGGGAAAGGCTTTTCCCACAGAGGCAGGTGGTCACCTTTGCGTGGCTGAGTGGGAGCATCCTTCCCTCCGAAAGCAGGCCTCTGAAGGAGCCGTGCTCTGTTGCCCGGGCAACGCTTTGTCGGAGCTCTGGAACCGTGGCCTTGATTTGCCACGGGGCTTCTTCAGCTTCAAGCCAGCGCAACGCCGGGGGCATAAGACTGGCGCCCCGCAGCGGGGGCTGCTGAGAAGCGCTGACAGAGTGGCATCTCCAGCAGGAAAGCTGCAACCACCACTAGCTTCCCTCAGGAGAGCAGCAGTCTGGGAGCAGAGCAGCAAACGCTGCTGTGGAAAATGGCCGTCCTTGTGCTCCATCCCCTCCTGCGCACCTTCCGCCATGTTTCAGAGGGAAGGGATTTCTCAAGGCCGCTCGGCCTTCCCTTCCTCACACCTTGGGAAAGGCTCTGCCTGGAGAGAGCCCTTGCTTTGACCGGGCTTCCAGTGGAAGCGTTGCTTGTCAATTAAGAATGGCAATAAAGCACCCAGCTGTGGTGGTTGCCTCTAAGACACCATGAGGCCTTACAAGTGGATTGGGAGATGATTGGTTAGGTGTTGGCGTGCGTTGACTTTTTAACAGCCAGCACTGGCTGTAATGATTGTTCACGAACAAGGAAACAACGTGCTGCCTTTGAGTTTTCTTTAAGGCGGGGAAGCAAAGAAGCAGAGCTAGGTAGAGTGGCCCGACCATTCACAGCATCTGGGAGAGGAAACACGATGAAATCTTTCTCCTGAACAGGAAGGAAATCGTGAGCTTGGTGGGCTTTCAGTAATTCATCACAAAGCACATGTGTATGTTTCCTATCTGTCTGGCCTCTCCTTCAAACACACAGGGTATGTCTAGACTCCATGCCTCTGCCGACAGAGGCATGTAGATTAGGCTACCCAACATAGTGAATGAAGCGGGGATTTAAATAATCCCCGCTTCATTAAAATAAACATGGCTGCTGAGCTGTGCCGACGATCAGCTGATCCGGCACAGCGCAGCAGCCTAGACGCGGATCTGTCGGCTGGGGAAGCCTTTGCTGACCGATCCTGTAAACCTCGTTTCACGAGGCATAAGGGATTGGTCGGCAAAGGCTTCCCCAGCCGAGAGATCCGCATCTAGACTGCCGCGCTGTGCCGGATCAGCTGATCGTCAGCACAGTGCGGTGGCCATGTTTATTTTAATGAAGCGGGGATTATTTAAATCCCCGCTTCATTCACTATGTCGGGTAGCCTAATCTACATGCCTCTGTCGGCAGAGGCATGGAGTCTAGACATACCCACTAGGCCAAGTTCTCGGCTTTGGTACATGGAAGTCAATGGAGCGACACAGCTTTACCGCATCTTCGAATGTGGCTCACCACCCCTCAGCAAGTTTCATTTGAAATCCGGAGCATGTGTGAAATTGGCCCACAATGGGTGATTAACCTCTCAGGTGCTGCTTTATTTATACATTCCTGATGATTGAGGGTGCACTGGGGTTATTTCCAGCTGGTTTTTTTTGCTCAGCTGTCTGACTTCCAAGGTTTTGTTACAAAACCTTGTTATTCTTTTCATTAATGGTCTCGGATTCCCTTAGAGTCACTGAGTTAATTGATCTGGCAAACAGGGAAGGTAATTTTTAAAGCTGACTAGGTTTAAGAGTCAACTTTTCTGGCTCATTTGAAAGCCTCATGTCCTCTCGGGGAAAGATAAATATTAAATCGCTGCATTTGATACTTTATCAGTTAAGAAGTATTACTGTGCTGTGCTATTTAAGATGGGAAGCAAATCTTAAATCATAAATATCCACCCGTAAGGCAGCAAATCTGCTGTTGTACTGAGGGATATATTCTTTCAGCAGATTTTCCATGTGGATGTCAGATAAAAAGAAACCACAGGTAAAATATTATCATTGCTGTAACACAAAGTTATTCTTGGGAGCCTTCCATGTTCGTACTATGGGATCCCTTCTGCATGGGTTATTCCACTGCGGGGACTGGAAATTTGCAGGATTCCTGTAGAGATTCTGCTGGTCAGAAGAATTAATGGACTTGAACTTGGAGTGAAGTTTCTGCTCCTGCCTTTGGTGTCCTGGAAAGGGTGAAGGGAGGAGAAGTGCTGTCATGCTGGGGGTGGCTAATATAAAGAAAGGAAATAGCGACAGAAAGAAATGTCCATCGGTGCATAATGCTCCTGATTGGACAGCCTCCAATGGCTGGCTGTAACCCTAAATTGTGTTTTTAAGGGGGAAAACACAGTTAACGAAGTGCGGCACAGGTAAAGAGTGAAACATCTAAGTCCTTGACTGAGGTCTGTCCATATAAGCTCCTGTGGCTTAGATCCTGGCCCATGCCAAAATCACTGATTTGCCAAAGCAGCACCAAAGGACCTTAAAACCTCCTTGTATGGGGACCTGGGATTCCCCCCCCATCCTCCTGCTTGTCATTCCCAAATAGCTTTTTCCCTGGTGCTGTAAAATAACCAGGCAGGACACAAACACGACTTCGTCCCTGTGGGCAGGTGTTACTCACGTGAGGTCTAATGACACATGACAGTAGTGTCTAGAGGGCAGGGAAAAGGGGGGCCCAGGTGGATCAACCCCTCCCCTCCAGAGCTGTGCATGTTAGAGAAGCACTAGGAGCTACGCCATCCGGGCTGTGGGAAGAGAGGGGCCATCAGTACTGCAGCCATCGGCAGTGGGCGCTGGGATTTGATACCAAAGCGCTCACGATGGTTTTGACCAGACAGTCTCTTCCCTGTGTGGATTGGCTGTTTTGCTCGCACCCATCCTGTCTTCTAGAAGCAGCCAGATGGGCTCCTTAAGCTTGCGCCCCTGTTAACCCTTTGCTCACCTCATCACACCCACCCAAAACAAGTTTTAAAAAGCCGGAGCTCATGCTATTTGCTTACCTTCCCTCTGATTGTATGCTCTAACCGTCCCACTACCTGCTGCCTGCCTCGACTCTTTGAAGTGCAGGCTCTTTGAGGCAAGACTTGTTTCCGACTCTATGTTTGTACAGCGCCTGGTGCGGGCACTAGTTACTGCCATAATGAAAAATGCGTAAAAATGCACTGCTGTTTTCCTTTGGGAATTGGATACGGCCCTGGCATAATATCGTTTGCTTCGTTTTGAATTGTCACTGTGCTTGGTGATGCTTAACTCTCTTTTATAAGGAATGCACCTAGACTTAGTAATAACAATAATGATTATTTTTTGCGTGTGTGACCACAGTAGTTAGGAGTCCTGGCCGTGGTGGGGTGCTGTACACACACAGAACCAAAAGGCATTTCCAGCCCCAGGGAGTTTACAATTTCCTGTTGGTGGCAGGCACATTTCAGTGGTAGAAGAGAAAGCGAGAGAGAGACCACAGTGAGATGCATTTCTGGGCATAGCCCCATTGGCATCAGTGGTTCATGATGGTCTGGCTGTGGCTATAGCTGACAGGTTTGATGTAGATGCTTTCTGCCCCTGCTGGCTTCCTATGAAAAGGCAGGAATCTCTTGGAGCTGCTAAGGCTAAGGGTGTCTTTTCATTCCCAGGCCTGGAGCAGGGGTCAGCCTGAGTTCTAAGTAAAACGTTAGTAGCAGGACAGGGGTTTGTGGGCGTTCCAAATGTGTGAGTGTGGATAAAATCCTTACTCTGTAGAAAGTTCCACTGACATCAGGGTGGGGAAGTGTCATGACTGGGGGGCGAAGCATGGATCTAAGAATGCAGTTCCCACTGATGATCTCTCTGTTCCTGTTTAGGGCACACCTTGGGTGCTTTGAAAAACAAAACAAACAAAACAATGAGGAAACATCGACATTTGCCCCTCGCGGCAATCTTTTGCCTCGTGCTCTCAGGCTGTATGGTTGGTGCTCAGCAGCTGGAAGGTAAGGTCCGGGCATCCTTACAGGGTTTGTGATGTGCAAAAGCTTGATGCTATTTCCTCTTTTGTTTGTGGACTGTTTTCAAATGTGCATGTGGAACAGAGATTGTGTGACCTGCCCCTGGTTTTGGCTGAGAACGAGTCTGAGCCTAGTAGATGCTGATCAATTCCTCAAAAGTCAGTCTGGAGTTGTCCTAAACACGTAAAGAGCAAATGGGGTCAGTGTGAGGTGAGGTCGTCGCAAGTAGAGCATTTGCATCCCCTGAGCCCCCACCTGATGTATTGTCTATGCTTCTTGGCAGAAGGAGTTCACATCCTTTATGCGACTGAAAGCCTGGGGAAAAAACGGAATGTTGCAATGAAAAGCATGCCGGCTTACAGCTGTTGTCATGGATGAGCGCTGTCTGCGTTACCACGCAGAAAGCTACTTTCATTTTCTGAAGGGATCTAACAACTAGCTCCCCTGCACAGATACAAAATCGGTATCCACAAAACCAAACCGCGGATATCCCCATCCATAGCCACGGATGCGGATACCCACGGATAGAAAGTGGATAGCTGTGGATTTGCAGGGCTCTACCAATTGTATCTTTTGGATTGCAATTAATATATTAGGAGTTCACTGGGAGTAGGAAACACTGAAACAGCAGTAAGCAGAGCCCAACCCTGCACCATAGCCCTTATTGACACTAGCAGTCCGCGGGAAGTCAAGGGGACTCCTTCTCCCAGCAAGCAAGCAAAGAGACAGGGTTAGAGTCATATAGCATAAACTGCTTGTGAGCAGTACTCATGTATATTAACATTACTCAGTGACCAAGCCTGCATTTCAACTATCAGAGAAGATTTCCCGTTGCTCCAAGAAATAGCTAGTGGAACTTTGATCCTTTAATAACATTAAGGGCAAAAAGGTGGCTTTAGGCCCGGATCCAGCAAAGCCCTGAAATGTGTGTGTGATTTGAAGCCCATGAGTAATCCTGTTGACCAAAATGGCCCAGACCATCAAGGTAGTTAAGTGCTTACCTCCCAATAGGAGTTAGGCACCTAAATGACGTGGAAGATCAGGGCCAAGGACACTAGTGACATTCTTTTGCATCAGTGGATCAAGGCCTGGGCCACAACCCACAGAGAGGGGAGGGGAGGGATCGGATCATGCCACTCCAGTGAGGCCACATCTTCACTAAGTGGTAGATTGACGCTGCCATGATTGATCTTCCAGAGTTTGATTTAGCTAGTCTTGTTAAGACCTGCTAAATCAAACTCAGAGGCTGCCTCTGTAAGTGGCCTGTACTCCTGCTCCTACCTCCTGCTGTGGGGGTGGCGGGGAAACTCAAATCAAGGTATGTCAAAGTATCTTGATTCAAGCTTCCCCTTTAGTGTAGACCTGGCCTGAGAGTAAATAGGAGAATTATCCCAAAGACAAGCATAAGGCTGCTGCCATGCAGAAGGAGCATCCCCTATGGAAGGGGATAATGCATGCTGTTTCCCATGCAAAATGTTATCATTTCTCACCCTCGTGCTTTGGGAATGCAAGGTCTGGGACTAGTCCTTGTGCAAGGGGAGGGGAAGGATGGCTTTTAGCATCTTTTCCCCTCCTGGTGCCCCTGCACAGGGCTATTCACAGTCTGTCTCCACATGATCCTTTTGTCTTGCCCCAGGTTATTAGGGGACCGCGGGCTTCCTTTGATAATGCAAAATAGGCCATGTCTGAGAGAGGGTTTGGGCATCAAGGACTTTTTCAGCTGACCGATGGAAAATCCTAAACCCATCTGTTTTTTTGAAGATGACAAAATCGTTGCCGCTGCCGATATAATATTTCTAGTGGATTCCTCTTGGAGCATTGGAAAGGAACATTTCCAACTTGTTCGAGAGTTTCTGTTTGATGTTGTAAAATCTTTAGCTGTGGGAGGAAACGATTTTCGTTTTGCCCTGGTCCAGTTCAGCGGAAACCCACACACAGAATTCCAGTTAAATACGTATCATTCTGCCCACGATATCCTGTCCCATATTTCGAACATGTCTTATCTGGGGGGAGGCCCCAAGACTGGAAAAGGAATAGACTACCTAATTCAGAACCATCTCACTAAAGCTGCTGGAAGCAGAGCGGGCGATGGCATCCCTCAGATTATTATAGTGTTAACGGACGGACAAGCCCAGCATGATATCGCTCTGCCATCATCTGTCCTTAAGTCTGCCGATGTAAACTTGTTTGCAATTGGAGTGCAGGATGCAGAGGAAGGGGAGTTAAAGGAAGTAGCGAGTGAACCCTCCGATACGCACCTTTTCAACATAGCGAATTTTACTGCTCTCCGTGCCATAGTAGGAGACTTAGTGGCAAGTGTTCGTACGTCTATGACTCCAGAAATGCCTGGAGCAAAAGAAGTGATTAAAGACGTCACAGGTAATGGCAGACTGGAGTGCGGAGACATTGCCATACTGATCCTTGAGCTAAGTATGGCAAGGGCTGTTTAAAGCCATTGTAGGGGAAGGTGGAGATGGACGTTCAGAGGTTTAAAAACAAAGGTTTCTTATCAAACCGTACAGTAAAGCAAAAATACTCTCACCTCCCTACCAGATCATGATATCAAGCATCACCTAGGCCTGTCAGTCAAATGAAAAAGGCACCAGGCTTCCTCATGAAGATCCTGATCCTAGAATCCAATCCACAACAGTGATGGAGCCGACTGCAGATCTCTGGCAGCCTTCTCCCATGGCCAGTGCTTGGGCCACAATCTGATCTGATCAAGAAATGCAGGGCTCTTCCGTAGGGAAATTTCATTCCCCCTGGATGGGGTTAATAATGCAAATGGCTGCCGAAATCCCACCATGAGTTGGTTTTGGCGCGTTCATTCGCAGAACACAGTTGCAGGGAGTTTGGTAAGAAATATGAGACAAGTGAGTACCAACTCGACTGTAAGGATCTTTATGTATATCCCCCAATATGTACCACTTGATAGCTGTGTATATACACATGCTGACGGAGGCACATGGTTATCCATCCTACGTGATCAGCTCTCAAGCTGCCATTGAGTCACAGGGTAATGAGAAATAAAGGCTGGCTGCAATTTTGGCAGCCGTAGAAATGTTGCCCCATAAGAGCCTGATTCAAAACTCATTGAAGTCAGTGGGAGACCATCACTGACTTCAGTGGGGCTGTGAACTAGTCCCGTGTACATAAAATACAGCTAGATAACTGGATTTGTGAAATGCAGTGAGGATCACACTTGTCTTGTTCAAAGCCCATTGAAGCCTACAGCTTCGGGGTAAGCCGAATCTCACTATAGGAAGTGGGGACCAATTTGGCAGATGACCACCTTGCCCACCAGAGAAGATATGCTGGGTTCTATAACCCCCTGGTGCTTCTAGGAGGCACTGATCACGAGAAGGAGCTCCAGGAAGGGGAGAAAGTCAATCTAAGATATGCAACTCCAGCTACGAGACTAGCATAGCTGGAGTCAATGTACCTTCGGTCAAATTTTGGCAGCATCCCCACTGTGGGAGATGGATGGGAGAAACTTTCCTGTCGACTTCTCTCACTCCTCACAACCTGGTGGAGTACTGAGGTTGATGGGGGTGTCATCAGTGGTCAATTTAGTTGGTCCTTACTAGACCTGCTAAATCAAACTCTGGGAGATCACTCTCTAGATTGTCGATCTCGGGGTAAGTGAAGCCAAGCCCTCAGGATGATGCAGCTTCAAAAAACTCTGGCTGTTCTTCTTGCTCCTCACTGGGAGCAGATGCAGCAAGAATGGCTCCTTCCCCCTGTTGGCTCCCTGCTTGGTAATAGCTGTAGCTCCAGAAATGTCCACTTCCTATCCCCTCTCTAGATTAGTGGTGGCTTTTCGTCTCTGCTCTGTCCAATGAAAGAAAGCGGGCAAGTTTGCCATGCTGCTGTAGGACACTAGAGCAGTAGGACTTCTTGTAAAAAGAAGGAAGTGTCACCTTGGACCCCCCCTGACTTCCAAGATGCTGCCCTCGATGCAAGCAAGGGCAGAACCGGGCCCCATGAATAAGACAATTTTACCCCTTTATGCAATTACCAAGTTGGAAAAGGACTGTAGATTCCACATACTGAAGGCCAAGGGATCAAACCTTTGTTTTTATTCCGGAGACTCCATCTAAACCTCAGCAGCATTTGGGGAAGAATGTGAGACAACAGTGGGATACAAGATATAACATTAATCCTCTCATTTTGTCTTGTCTAATTAACCTCTCATTTCAGTCCCATCAGTTGCCATCCATCATTGCATGATACTTTGCATAAAAATGCGTGAGCACAGGTCTACTGTTTTGCTAAGTACCTGATGGGGCAAACAGACAGGTCATTTGCAACCCAGGGGGAAATCAAACCTTTTATCCACCAGTGACTTGAGCTTTCTGTGTTTTAAGAATGGATTTTTTTCCCCGATATATAAACTAATTGTGGTACCAGATGCTCTGATTTCACTCCATGGAGAGCCAGTATTTTTGCCACTAAGGGCCCTGATCCATTTCCTATCAAAACCAATTTGCATTTTGCCATTGCCTTAATGTGTGGAAGATTGGGCCCATATATGAAACACCTTGACAGGTAACCAGACTAATGTATAGAATTCCCTCTTGGCTCTCGGATATTTTTAAAGAAGAAAATATTTTTAAGCCCAAAATCCAGGTTTATTTCTGTGAAGGAGTATTGCTAAGGTTACCACCCTTCAAGAATAATTTTGGGCGAGGCTTATTTTTCTACAAATAAAATCAAACGTTATATTAGTACTTGAGCTGCATTTTGTCCCTATCTGATTGACACAACCGACATATACATTATAATAAAAATACTAGTGCAGCTGATCATCAGTGCTGGCTGATATTGTGAGCTCTACTAGATATAGTCCAAGCTGAGCATCTGAGATGACTTTAAGGTGCCACTCCTTCATAATTGACTTTCATTCATTTTATCTTGAGAAACCAGGCAGCACACAAAGCTGACTAGCGTAAATAGGAAAGACAGCCCTGAATTTGCTCTGATGCCTACATTAAATCTTAGCTGTCTATCTAATCTGACGCTCTTTGCTTAATAGTGTAACAAGCATGCTTTCATTTATCCTCCATCACTGGCTTGTTCCATCAGCGTGTACGGAAGTACAAGGTTTTTACAGTGATGACAAATTATCCAACATTTGCTTACATTTTATTCCTGTTTCCTCCTGTACGGGACCTACCCATACTATGGTGGTGATCACAATCAAAATTACGGTCAATAAATTAAATGTCACTATTAAAAAGAGAGCAGGGACACATGAAACAGATATGAACAAAGCCCTGTGTTGTTCAAGACATGTGCTCTGTTTTTTTCATTGTTATATGGGCTGAGTACCCCACAGTCTGAAATGATCCATTAAATTAAAAGTGAAGGACTTTCATACATTTTAACTAAAGCTCTGAGCCCCTGAGTAGATGTTAACCACAGTTCTTTAAATGGCATTATTTGTGAGGACTCAACTATCTCATAGGATAGGTACCGGACTGGAGTCTTCTACTGTACCAAATTAATCACATATCTGCCTCATGATAAAAGTGGCCCCTGGCAAATACCAAGGGTGGAATGCTGCCCCCCATCCAAGTGAATGGGAGTTTTGCCACTGACTTCAGTAAGATCAGGACTTCGCCATAGGTGCTTTAAAGCTCAGAGTCAGAGAAGATTTCCAATATCCATTTGCCAGTTATTTATTAATGACTTCAAGATTGCTGAATTGTATATCACATTGAGGTTATAGTCTGCCCTTGATTCATTTAATCGATGAGCATAAGGAGGAAGAACAGACTGGTTAGGAAATTCTTAGACTATTATGGTAAGTCCTGCCCAGAAAGAGGTCTTACCTCTTTTTTGAATTCATAATTCTATCCAACATAACGTACACCTTAGGTGTTTGTGGTCATCCAGGTGTGTTTACAAGTGTGGTTGGATAATTATGTCATGACTGGTTTCATCTGCCTGTTTTAACATGATTCTGCATTATTTGATTGAATATCCAGTGGTCGTGCAAAAAGACAAAACCAGCTACTTACCATGGTCATCAGTGCAGGTTCTGTGTTTGCACAGAAGCACAGATACATTTATTTGTGGTCTTCATCCACATAGTTATTGCCGTTGTCATGATATACATGTCCCACTAATATTGTGCATGGATTGAACAACTGAGAGTAAAGTTGTAAATTGAACCAGTCAAACAGATTGTTTGATTGTGTTACTACAAACACATGTAGATAACAGCCACTCAGTGTGAAAAAACAAACAACCAATGTATTCAGCCAACATTTTAAACTTACAAAACAGGAGAATTCCAAAGAGAGGCTGAAACATTTTTTATATAAAGAATTATACCAGCTGGGAATATATTCGTACAGCATAGCAGTTACATTTTCTATTGAAAGTCCTATTGCCAATTGGTTTGGAAAAAAATGGAATGAGATAACCTACCCTGAAGTTAACAGTGATTACAAATTATTTCCACTGACTGGGCAAATGTGTGTTTATGCATAAATCTGTTTAGTTCTTTTGGGTCTCTTAACTTCTATAAATATTTAGACAAATCGCTTCCATGGAAATTATCTAGATTTTACAAAATTCTCTGCTCTAGAGATCCCCCTCCCCCATATTGTCCTGGTAATTAATTGTAAAAATGAATTTAGATCCTTTCAAAATATTGTATTGTCTCATGAAACAGATACTCGGTCTGTTAACTCATATTCAATCAGAATGCAGAATGAAGAGGCAAATTTCACTGTCCTCAATAAACGTCTTGTTTTGTTTGCCCATTTTCGTGTTTCTTACTGGTTTCCAAAGAAACATGTCTGAACACTGTAGAACTGCATGTGATCACTTGTTTTAATGCTTTCACCTTTTGCATTTCTTTTTTTAAAGCGCAAGAATCTGCTGACCTTATTTTCCTTATTGACGGATCAAACAACATCGGAAGTGTCCATTTCCCAGCCATACGTGATTTCCTTGTAAATTTCATTGAGAGACTCTCTGTTGGAACTCAGCAGATACGCATTGGGGTGGTACAATATAGCGATCAACCCAGAACTGAGTTCTCTTTGAACCGCTACTCCACCAAAGCTGATGTGTTGAATGCCGTGAAGGCACTTAGTTTCCTGGGTGGCGAGGAAGCTAACATTGGTGCAGCACTCGAATCTGTGCTGGAGAACCACTTCACCCGGGCAGGAGGAAGCAGAGTAGAGGAAGGTGTGCCTCAGGTCTTAGTGCTGATAAGTGGTGGAGAGTCTAGTGATGATATCAGAGAGGCGGTGTTAGCAGTGAAGCAAGCTAGTATATTTTCATTTAGCATTGGGGTCCTGAAGGCTGACAATGCAGAACTTCAGCAAATTGCTACTGACGGAAGCTTCGCCTTTACTGCCCTGGATATCCGTAACCTTGCCGATCTTCAAGAACTCTTACTGCCAAACATTGTTGGAGTGGCCCAAAGGCTCATTTTGTTAAATCCCCCAACCCTTGTAACAGAAGGTATGTATGCATTTAGAGAATGTTCTGTTTCATTGAATGAATGGCCTCTTGCATGCTGAAACCACCTCTCGGGGATGTTCTAGAATGGAGAAGACACGGGGCTAATTGGAGGAAATGCATTACCCCAGTAGGCAACAATTTGACCTGGTCCTCCCACAAGAGGAGTTTTAAACAAAGTCAGCAGGGTATAAAAAAACCAGATGTGAACTCCTCTGAAGACAAATAATGTGTCAGGCTCTGAAGAATGCTTGTGTCAGGCAAACTGACATCATATGTTGCTGTAACGTTTCAAGAAAAGGCTTAAGTGGGACCTTTGGTCAGGGAAGCTAACAGATGTAAAATTCAGATGGGGAATAGACAATGATATGACTGCAGATAGTTTGATTCTTTTTAGTCATTAGCTAAAAAGTAACTAGTAGGGGTGTCCTCAGTGGGCAGATTTCCTATCCCACTCTAGGTTTTGTACTACTTTTATGGGGAAAGAATTTTTTCCCCTTCTGGAAAATGTCGATTTTTCATCAAAACCAAAGAAAATAGCCCCTCTCCCTACTTTGTTTCTTTTTCAGCAATTGACAACTCAGCAGAGACTTGAGTTTTTCCTTTCTTTTCTTGTGTTTTTTTCCCCAAGTTTTCTGATTTTCTGGAAAGAAACCGAATAATGTTAAGAGGAAGCAGAGATTATCTGCAATCACTTTCATTTAGTCGTACGCGTAATTTTCCAATGCAAAATGTTTTGATGGAAAATGTCAACTTGCCCTAGTATATCAGAATTCTGCATTGACAGTGAAATTCATTCCTATGTAAAGGGCTAGTCCAAGGCTGAGGCGTTACTTAAGTCCTTTATTTTGAGGAGTTAAGTGGCACAACCAAGCTGCACACAGACGTTGTACAGACCATCTGTACAGGAATGAGGAAGAAGTCTCGTAGAATCATAGAATCCTAGGGCTGGAAGAGACCTCAGGAGGGCATTGAGTGCAACCCCCTGCTCAAAGCGGGACCAACCCCCAACTAAATCATCCCAGCCAGGGCTTTGTCAAGCCAGGACTTAAAAACCTTTAGGGATGGAGATTCCACCTCCCTAGGTAAAGCTAGATTAGATGGTACCATTACATTGACCTTATTTTTTTTAAAGCAGCCCTCAGTTATTTTTTGAAGAAATCCCTATCCTATTATCATAATTTATCCTTAAATGTTGTCGCTGAGTTGGTTTCGGCTTTACACGGAGGCAGTGAAAACAAAACACTGAAGTGTCACTTCTCAGTTTAATGGCAATGAAGATGAAA
Source organism: Pelochelys cantorii (assembly GCA_032595735.1). Taxonomy (NCBI): domain Eukaryota; kingdom Metazoa; phylum Chordata; order Testudines; family Trionychidae; genus Pelochelys; species Pelochelys cantorii. The sequence continues at coordinate 72,622,885 of CM064332.1, forward strand.
AGCTCTTTATTGTTCACCAGCATTAACTGGGTTATTGCAACCTAATGCATGAATATATCTGGTAACGTGTCACTGAAATTAAATACCTGTGCTGGAGTTAATGTTTAACACATGAATTTTATGGAACATGCAGATAATTAAAATCCTTAGGTACTGTCATTTCATAATTGCTTTAATTAAGATAAATTCAAGTAATTAATGATTTCCATAAAAGACATGAGCTGCCATATTTTTAAAGGCTTCTGTAATGATTTAGCCTTCCAAAATGTCCATGCATCCAATCAGTCAACACTTCTCCCTGGGAACATTAAAATATCCATTTGCACATGTCATTACCTTTGGGCAGGTCTACACAGCAGTGTTATTTCGGAATAGCTGATGTTATGCCGAAATAACAAAGTCTGCGTCTACACTACAAGCCGTTATTTCGACATACTGTCAAAATAATGTTGAGCTGGAGGACTTCTTAATCTGACTCCCATAACCCTCATTTTATGAGGAGTAAGGGAAGTCGGAGGAAGAGTGCTTTCTCTCCGACTTCCTGCTGTGGAGACAGCGCCAAAAGCAGAAATAAGCTATTTCAACTTAAGCTACGCAATTGACGTGGCTGAAGTTGTGCAGCTTATTCCAACTTTAGCCCTGCTGTGTAGATGTGCCCTTAGTGGTATACATGAGCAATCCTTTCTGATTCCAAAGGCCAGTATGGATTATGGGACATTTTGTCTGGTTCACCCACTGCGTAGGCATATGTAAACTTCATCCCACAAGATTTCAATCCTCTACACATTCTGAAATCTAGGATTCCACTGGAGTTGCAAGAGTTCAGCCCAGAGCAGAATTTGGCCCAGTACATTATCATACTACATGTTTGTCTGTTGATGCATGCATGCAATTCTCTCTGATGGTAGTTGTGTATCTAACCATCTGGCCTGTTTTCCAAATTTAATTGGGTCAGTTTGTTCTTGTTCAGTAAAAATATCCACCCTAAATCGCATTAATGTGAGGCCTCAAGGATCCAGTTAACAGCTGATCAGTGAAAGGATGGCTTGCAGCTATGGGATCGAAGTTTAGAACTTTTTTTTCCAGTTCCTTGATATTTATATTGGAAAGATTTTGTTAAAACATTCTCCTCAAAGACGGCTAAGATTGCACATGTCAGTTCTCACAGTGCCACGGGAGTTGGAGTTTGTTCCATTGCTACTTGTATATTTTCTATTTACAGCACAACTCGTCTGAAGAAGGTATCACAACAATATCAGTCAGAAACATTATACAAAAGTAAAATATATGTGTGGGTTTATATCTATTTGGAGAAAGAGAAGGGCTAGAATTGTCAAATGTGCCTATGGCATTCAGGCACCAATGTTCAATAGGTGTTGGGTGCCTAATTCCCGTTTGTGCATGTGAAATTTTCCCCCAATGTACTGATTGTACATTATACAGAGCAGCACAAGCTGTAAGAACTCATTTGTGCAAGGTGCCAAGCACCCCGTGAAACCCTGAACCCCTGACCCTCACAGGTAGCTAGGCCCCTAACTCCCAGTGAAATTAATGCTTGTTGAGGGAGCCCCCTTTGCAGAGTGCTCAGCATTTTTCTGAGTCAGGTGTGAGTGGCCAGATGCAAAACCCATTGAAATCAAGGGGAGCAGGCTCACCGACAGAGGCGGGGAGGGAAAGGGGGCAATTGCTCCAGGACCTGGAGATTCATAGGGCCCCAGAATTCCTGGCCACCACTGCTGCTATTGCATGCCGCTAAGGGCTGACTGCCCTCAGCCCCGCCCCTTCCACCTGAGGCCCCACCCTTCCATTTGAGGCCCTGCCCCTTCCACCTGAGGCTCCACCCCTTCTGGGTAGCAGAGCTGCCCCATCCCCCACACCTTGTGTAGGTGTTGGTGGTGTGGGCCCCTCTGAGGAGGAGTGTTTCCCAGTGGGCTCTGGATCAGACTGATGGGGGTCAGCCCTCACATTAAGAAATGGGTGTGTCTCAATTTGTCCACGGCAAGGGGCGCCGTGGTGAAGTGGGTGGGCGGGCGGTTGGCTGCAGTTCCTGTTTTATGAGGGAATGTAGCTTATAACTTGACCATGGCTATCATATTTATTAGCAACGACATAGGCCTTATTGGTCACTTTGGTGGTGCCTGCCAAACCCTTTGGATGATTCACACTACCTTCTATATAAAGTTAAAAAAGCCCTAGGGCCTCTGTGTTTGGGTATCTAGCTGCTCACAAGCCCAGAGGGTGCTGTTTGGCCTCTTTCTAGAGGGGACAGACCAGTGTTTAAATGAGCCTTATTATTAAGCTGGCGTCCTTCTCTGGCTCTGTGCCTGTTACCACTCTCCGTAAGTGATGAGGTGCAAGCCTGGCTGCTGGGGGCACAGATATTGGAAGCATTTGAAAACGATTCCAGGTTCTGGAAAGGGGTGAAGTTCAACCTCTCGTGAACAGTATGTGACTTGCCTGACTCTGGCAGCCCACCCTAGTAACAGCCCTTTTCAACTGGGAAGCTCAGGCAGGTAGAACTAGATTCTGATGTGGATTATGCCCCAGCACGGATGGAGTAAGAACTCCTGCATCCCCCTACGTAAGCTACTTGGACTTTGGAGCCAGGGCCATAGGAATAAAGCTATTCGCCTGCTTGCTCCCATCTGGGAATCAGTGGGAGGTTTCCAGGCAGAACTTTGGCTTTAACCTTTATAATGGTGGGAGTCATGAAGTCCTTGTTCAGGACTCTCGCTGGAGTCTTTGATGCCAGTGGGGATTTTGCCTGAGAAAGGACATAAGGCCAAACACTAGGGCTACGTCTACACTGGCAGCTTCTTGCGCAAGAACTGTTTTGCGGAAGAGTTCTTGCGCAAAAAGTCTTCTACAAGAGCGCGTCTACACTGGCATGTGCTTTTGCGCAAGAGCATCCATGGCAGTGTGGACACTCTTGCGCAAGAAAGCTCTGATGGTCATTTTAACCACAGGGGCTTCTTGCGCAAGAAATTCATGTGGCCTGTCTACACTGCCTTCTTGTGGAAGAGCTCTTGCGCAAGAGGGCTTATTCCTCGTGGGGAGAGGACTAACTCTTCTGGAAGAAGCCCTGTTTTCCGACGCTGTACTGTAAATTTACTTGCGCAAGAACAGCTGTTCTTGCGCAAGAAGCTGCCAATGTAGACGTAGCTTAGTCTTTTATTCCAAGCCAGGATCACTGGTGGGCTATAGGGCTGCTACTTCCTCCCATACACTAATGGCATTGAGGAGTTGCTACTACTGCCCACGAACTCTAGTAGAAGCTATATTGTCTGTTCTCCCACCACTTAGCCTTGGACTACAAGTACAACAGTCTGAAACCACTGGTTCATGCTACCACATTCAGATCCCCTGCAACTTTTGCTGTATTGTACACATGGAGTATGGAATCCCAGCAACAGTCTTTTCGCAGCCTGCCCGCCAATGCCTCAACTCCCCTGCTTTCTAGGCCGCCTGCTCCAGCATGGAGTCTCACCGCAGCGATGGCCCTGATTAAGGATTTTGCTCCAGTCGAACATCAGACTCCTAAGAATATTTTGCAGTCACACGCTGCTTTTCACCAGCCAGCTGCCTCACAGATAGTGTTTTAATAGTGTTCTTTTCTATGCCCTTCTTTATCAGTTAGCCTAAAATATACAAGACAAGCTGGGCAAAGTTTTCAAAAGTGACTTGTGATTTTGAAGACCTGTTTTTGGGTGCTCAGCTTGAGATCCTGTAGCAGGGTCTGGCTTCTAGCCCTTTTTTGGGGGAAAATCCAGCTCTCCAAAGGCAGCTGAAGTTGGGCACCTGAAATTCAGGCCTGCAAAATCACTGGTCATTTGTGAGTATCTTGGCCACTGTGATTAAAAAACAAACAAATAAACCCAGAAAAAAAATCCCCTTTCCCCAGTGTCCCTGTGTAATTGCTTTCCACGGTCATCCAGAGAAGTAAAGCATTTGTAAAAAGAAGTGTCAGTTAATTCTGAATGTGGGAAATAAAGAAATGTGTTGTTTCTCTTATTACAGCTTCTAGGGTAATGTTGTCGAAAGTTAAACGAAGGTTGTACAATATTAACATGCACAAAAGATGCATTTAATACTTACTTCTGATAGTGTCTACATACCATCATATTTTATCATTATGCCTATTAACCATGTCCATATTTACTTATCATAGTGCCTACATTTTCTGTGTTGTATATAATGGCATTTTGATTCCAATAAAGCACAACTGACTTATTTTTTCCTAATCACCAAACCTTCAGACTCAAGTAGGGATTTGAAAATCCAGGTGTGTTCATTCTACTTCTTACATCAACACGCCTAGAAAGTTTTGGCAATTAAAGTTTAGTCAGTGACGTTGCTGATGCTGTGTGTGAGCCAGAATAAACTCCTGTTCACTCTTCCACACTCGCTATGTTGAGTGAAGAACAGTAATAATTTGCCTTTCTTAGCTAAGGATCAGATAGGACACGAAGACACACACAGGTATGTGGAATAAGTGGGAACTCTTCTTTACTTAATAATTTTTCTGAGCATAACTATTTGAGACCCATGGGAGTAGAGCCCCACATGATGTCAATTAGCATGTTTTCACTGAAGCTAATGTCAACTGGTGTTGTATCCTATTGAAAAATATGAAGATGTTTCATTTGTGTTCTCTGCTAGAATACCTTATGGATTTTTCAATTTTATTATGATCAGCCTTTGACATTTTCTAAATTTTTCCACGATTTAGAAAGAGACATTGCCATAATAAATCATACACTAGCAGAATTCAGTGCAAACCCACATGAGTAAATGTTCCAAAAGGAAGCACTTTCAAAAGGAATGAAGTGAAGGTCAGGACATAAAACTAAAGTACCCATAAGAGGCATGTGAAAAACAGTAAAACAAGCTAGACGTCCTATTCAGCTGTTGATGTTGCATTGATAAGCATGGATGATTGAGCACTTCCACTGACAATATCTGTTTATATTGTTACTTTCAGTTGTTGATGTGAACAAGAAGGACATAGTCTTCCTGGTAGATGGTACAACTGCACTGGGATCTGCCCAGTTTAATGCGATCCGTGATTTCATTGCCAAAATCATCCAAAGGCTGGAAATTGGACCAGATCTTATCCAAGTAGCTGTGGCACAATATTCAGATACAGTAAAGTCAGAGTTCAATTTCCGTGCCAGTCAAAATAAAAAAGATGTCGTCAGTGCCGTGAGGAAGATGAAGTTAATGGGGGGTACGGCCCTCAATACTGGCTTGGCGTTGGACTCTGTTAGGAGAAACTTCTTCACTAGTTCTGCTGGGTACAGGAGCGACGAAGGCGTTCTGCCCATGCTGGTGCTCATTACTGGTGGTAGGTCCACAGATGACGTTGCCCAGGTAGCAGCAGAGATGAAAAGGAATGGAATTGTGACTCTCACCATCGGGGCCAGGAATGCTGATCAGGGGGAACTACAAGCCATTGCCCATGAACCAAACTTTGCTTTCACTGCAACCGACTTCCGAACCCCGTCTCTGCAAGGCATTCTCCCTGAAGTGCTGACTCCTATCAAAACATTCTCTGGAGAAGTAGTTATTCAAGAAATACCATCAGGTAACCATTCATGTTTATCAAAGGAGATGCACTGAAATAGTTCTCAGTTCTTATTTTATACCCAGTAGAGATGAGTGAATCGTCCATAATGGTTATGTAGGTCAGTTAAATTTTGCCTCTTTTCCATTTGCAAAATGTTCATGAACTGATTGTTCAATTCTTTAATGCATTTTGCTACTTGGGTTTTTTCATTAATGTCATTGTAAACCCGGCCCACCCCCCTCCCTGTATTTGTCGATGTAGAGTCTAAACTTCAAAATGTGTGCTATTTGTGTTAGTTACTGAAGTCACACGATATTGTTTCTGATCTTTGATTAGATTATTTGTGTAACTAACTGCCACAAAGCAAATTTTGAATCATACAATCAAATATACAATTTGAAATTTGCGGCCAATGGGTGATGATAAAGCTTGACCGTGTATACTTTCAGAGAAAGTGAACTTGAAAAAGCTCAGGAGAACATTGCTGGCTTCTAATTCACTTTCAAAGTCACATTTGAAATTCAAATTTGCAGAAAATAATCTCATTATTCACCCATCTCTGAATCTAAGCAGAGCAAAAAGCTAGTATAGAATTGATTGTGTCCATTTAGAGTGTGATCCAAAGTCAATTGAAATCAGTTGTTTCTTTCCACTGACATCTGTAGGCTTTGAATTAGATTCTTGTCCAGTAACCTGAGAAATGTCATCTGAACCACTTCCCATATATTTCAACATATGGTTTATCTGCCTAAAGATTTTGTATTACAGTTCTCCTCAGGATTTTTCACCAGTGGAGAAGTTTGAGGTTTGATTCTTGTAATAAAATACAAAGGGCCATGTTCTAAACCCACATTTCAGTCCCATGTCATGAAAACATTTGACAAGTCAGACCTCCTGCAGTTCTCATGAAAGTCACTAGAGAGATTTCCATTGACTTATGTGGCATTGGATCAGGACTGTTGCACTACCTAGTTTCTCAGAGATACTAAGATGATAATGCAAGAGTGCAGAGAAATTGTATGGTTTTAGGAATCTGTTGAAAACACAATGACTGCTCCACACAGAGAGATGAAATTTTAAAAATCCAATTTGTTTGCATTGGTCCTTAATTAAGATGAATATCACGGGAAAAGAATCTATCATTTAACAAGCTTTTACAAAATGTGTTTCCTGCTAATACGGTTTCGCATGGCTACATGTCAAACCTGACATTTTTATTTCTGAATACTGAGTAAAAATGTCCTTAAACTTTTTGTTCTTTACAACTTCTAAATGTAGCTTCTCTCTTGGTCACTCTGACTCTATCATACCCACAGCCATAAAGAAACGTTGTAGGCAAGTAAATGTTCCCTTCTCACAACCCATTACAGATATTATTGCTGTAAATGACACTCCAATAGATTATCTGAGGACGTTAGTTCACATAGAGGCCTTAAATGGCGACCACAGATTAGAACAGAAAAGAGCAACTCAATATAGATGGTTTGGCAAACATTTCATTCCAAAGGGACCAATTTTCCTTGTTTGATTTTTAATGCCCCATTACTAGGGCCCTATAGAGAAATGGATAGATAGAGATAATGGATAGCTCTCCAATGTTCAAGTTTAAAGATGTGAAACATCACCCTTGACTAAGGGACCTTCAGACTAGAGTAGCGTACATAAATACGTGCCTATATCTGTATGTGGAGTTGGTATCCATATGATTAAGTGGAGAGGCACGCCATACATTGCGTAGGCAAGCGATACATGTGTTACGTACCTATGCAGACACAGGCCATGGCTCCAGCCATATTTCAGACATAGGCCCATGGCTCCAGCCCATCTAATCCATCTTCCATAGACTCCCCCTAACATTTCAAGCCCTGCAGCAGCTTCAAACACCAGACCGATTAGTTAAAATCAACCCAGAAGAGAATCCCCCCGAACTGATCCCAGCTAGAAGCCCAGATTCAGTGTGGAACCAAGAGCAGCTTTTCAGCACACAGGAACGTTCAGATTTTCAGGTCTGATAACACACAATCTTTAAGGAGTAGACATGGGAACTGAAAAAGGGAGATTCCAAGGGTGAAATCCAGCCCTAGGGAAGTCAATGGGAGCTTTGCTATTGACTTCAATAGGACCAGTATTTTAGTATTTTACCCTAAGCTTGCCAGTGAGATTTAGCAGTGTCTTCTGGGCCTTTGAAGCTGGGACATTTTGGCCCAGATCCTGCGGTTCACTGCTCGCCTCCAGACCCAAAAGGCCCCCATTCTGGTGTAGGGAGAATCATCTAGTGGGACTCAGCTGGCTTTGTGGCTCAGAGGCCACCTTCTGCTGTGACGAAGGGGACCATGGCTAGGCCATGTGCTGGACAACATTGATACGAGGGGCCAGAAAGCAAGACCTAAGCAAGGAGGGCAGGATCTCTTGGATGGGGAGTGTGTCCAATAAGGACTGTCTCTGGTACTGGCTTCGTTGTATTTGGCCCCGATTCGGATCACAGCACATTGTACCTGCCACCGAGCTAACATTTTCTTGTATATTTTTGACTGGGCTCTAAATTTCTAAATATTAGCCATTCAAATATTCTTTGCAGTCCAAGCCAAAACAGCCAATAGCTTCACTCAATGTTCTTGCTGTTACTCTCTTGGAAACTGTCTTTTCGTTTCTTTTTCTCTCTCCCCCTCCCCCCTCTTGTCTCTAACAAGGTATACATGTGTGTGCGGTGCATACTGTATGCACACATGACAAATACTGGTGTGTTTTCTATGATGTCTCATGTTATTTTCTGTGCTCCACTGCAGTGCAAGGCAAAAGGGATATCATCTTTCTTTTGGATGGATCACGCAACGTTGGAAATGCCAACTTTCCATTTGTTCGGGACTTTGTTGTGAGCCTAGTTAACAGCCTTGATGTTGGATATGACAATGTACGCGTTGGCGTAGTGCAGTTTAGTGACACTCCTACAACTGAATTCTCTTTGAATTCCTTCTCAAGCAAGGCCGAGATCATTGGTCGCTTGAGGCAGCTGCTCCCTAGAGGGGGGTCCATTCTGAATACGGGTGCTGCACTAGACTTTGTCCTTACAAATCACTTCATTGAAACTGGTGGGAGCAGAATAGATGAACAAGTTCCACAGGTCTTGGTCCTGCTTTTAGCAGGACCATCTGCTGATGCATTCACACAGGCGTCCAATGAATTAGCTCGGGCCGGAGTGCTGACGTTTTGTGTTGGCGTTAGGAATGCCGATAAGGCAGAACTTCAGCAGATGGCATTTAGTCCAACAATGGTTTATTTTATGGATGATTTCAGTTCCCTGGCAGCTTTACCACAGGAGTTAATTAAGCCTTTAACAACATATGCTAGTGGAGGTGTGGAGGAAGTTCCAATTCCCCCTTCAGGTAATATCTACCTTTCTTCATGTTGACTGTATTAAGTTGGTCTTGTTTCTTTTGATGGTTTCCTTTAAATGTTGCACAGTGTTGTACTTCTGCAAGGCCCAGACCAAGCAAAGCATTAAGCTTGAGCTTAATTTTATTCATTGACATGAGCAGTAACACTCTTGGGGTGCGTCTACACTGCACCGTACCTCGAAATAAGAGACGCAATTTGAGCTATGCAAATTGTGTATCTTATTTTGAAGTAGCTTATTTCGTCATTTGGCAGTGTCTACACAGCACCAAATTTCAAATTAAAGCGCCATTCTGAAACATCCCTTGCTCCTTGTAGAATGAGGTTTACAGGGATGTCGGCCCTGTATAGTAAGCCCAAAATAACGGGCTTGCTGTGAGGGTGTGGGATAGCTATTTCGGGATACTGCGGTATTCTGAAATAGCGTTGCAGTGTAGCTGTAGCCTTATAGTTTTGCAACTGCTTAAGTGCCTTGTGGAATCAGCACTGAAATAGAGATCAGAATGGGTCTCCAACCACCAGACCAAATATCCTGCTTATTTCTCCCCATCCTGATTACTTGGGATACATTAGTGACCGTGACAGATATTTACATGGACCAGCTCACATGCAGGGAGTGGTTACTGCTCGCCACAAAAAAATGAAATGGAGAGATCAGTATTGTGCAGAGCAGCATAGATCAACCAAAGCAAAAGAAAAGCCATAAAGGTTAGACCCAGTCTTCCCATGGAACCCCCCCTGAAATCAGTGGGCTAGTACGGATGTGAAGAGGGCAGAATTTATTCCTGATAGTTAGAAGTTAATGAAAGTCTCCAACATTCTCTTCCAAAATGTGTGTCAGGTTTAAAGTTAATTTGAAATAGATAAATATTTTCCCACAGAGTTTTCTTTTATTGTGGCTCCATACAGAAGGAGCTATTAAAAATTAAGATGATTGAGTCTGGAAAGGAGAAAATTAAGGAGAATTTGACAAATAGATAACTGGAGTTCCAGTTTGCTTTGGGAAGTCAATGAAATTAAAAGGTCAGCAAAGTGAAATAGGTTGTGTCCCTTTTCATTTAGATACTTTTCATTAATGAAAATCACTCAATTGTTTTAAATATCAACCCCCAGCTCTTTAAAAGAAAAGTTTCCACGGTGAACCCGAAAAAGAAAAAGATTTTAACATCTTGTTTTCTTTTTCTCTGTTTATTCTAGAGCGCAAGCAAGATGTTTTATTCATGATTGATGGCTCAGCCAACTTATTGGGGCAGTTCCCTCTTGTCCGGGACTTCGTGCACAGAGTCATTTCTAATCTCAACGTGAAGCCGGATGCCGTCCGAGTCTCTGTGGCTCAGTACAGTGACAATGTGCAAGTGGAATTCACCTTTGATGAAATCCCGTCCAAGCAGGAAATGCTGCAGAAAGTTAAACGAATGAAGTTAAAAACTGGGAAACAACTGAATATTGGTGCTGCACTGGATTATGCCCTGAGGAATCTGTTTGTGCGGAGAGCTGGAAGTAGGATTGAAGAAGGCATTCCTCAGTTCTTGATTCTGCTTTCTGCTGGGAGATCTACTGATAATGTGGAGCAAGCAGCAGAAGCCCTTAAAAGAATTGGAGTTGTCACTTTCATTATTACAGCCAAGACTGCTGATCCCAGAGAACTCGAAAGTATCGTTTATGGTCAACAGTTTATTCTAAATGTCGAGTCCATTCCTAAAATCGGAGACTTAGAACCAAACCTAGTGAACCTATTGACAACCATAGAAATTCAGACAGTAGGTATGGAAAGCCACTATTCCTTTTGTTTGTATAATCACAGAACACTAGAACTGGAAGGGACCTTGAGAGGTCATCAAGTCCAGTCCCCTGCCCTCATGGCAGGACCAAACACCATCTAGATCATCCCCAACAGATATTTACCTAACTTGTTCTTAAATATCCCCAACCATGGCGATTCCACAACCTCCCTAGGCAATTTATTCCTGTGTTTAACCAACCTGACAGGTAGGAATTTTTTTCCTAATGTCCAACCTAAACCTCCCTTGCTGCAATTTAAATCCATTACTTCTTGTTCTATCATCAGAGGCCAAGGAGAATAACTTTCTTTCTCCTCCCTGTACTTAGGTACCTGGAAGCTGAAAGCTGCTATCATGTCCCCTCTCAGTCTTCTCTTTTCCAGACTAAAGAAACCCAATTCTTTTGATCTTCTCTCATAGGTCATGTTTTCAAGACCTTTAATCATTTTTGTTGCTCTTTCTGGACTTTTTCCGATTTGTCCACATCTTCCTTGAAATGTGGAACCCAGAACTGAACACAATACTCCAACTGAGGCCTAATCAGTGCAGAGTTGAGTGGAAGAATGACTTCTTGTGTCTGACTCACAACACTCCTGTTAACGCATCCCAGGATCATGTTTGCTTTTTCTACAACAGTGTCACACTGTTGACTCATGTTTAACTTGTTGTCCACTATGACCCCCTAGATCCCTTTCTGCAGGACTCCTTCCTAGACAATCACTTCCCATTCTGTATGTGTGAAATTGATTGTTCCTTCCTAAGTGGATTGTTCCTTCCTAAGTGCTTTTGTCCTTATTAAACTTCATGATTTCTCCAGATCATTTTGAATTTTGACCCTATCCCCCAAAGCAGTTGCAACCCTTCCCAGCTTCGTATCATCGGCAAACTTAAAAAGCATACTCTGTATGCCGATATCTAAAGCATTGATGAAGATATTTAACCAAACTGGTCCCAAAATAGACCCCTGTGGAATCGCACTTGTTATGCCCTTCCAGCATGATTGTGAACCATTAATCAACAACTCTCTGAGAATATGCAGCCAGTTATGCACCCACCGTATAGTAGCCCCATCTAGGTTGTACTTCCATAGTTTATTGATAAGAAGATCATGCGAGACTGTGTCAAATGCCTTACTAAAGTCTAGGTATACCACGTCCACTGCTTCTCCCTTATCCACAAGAAAGCTATCAGATTGGTTTGACATGATTTGTTCTTTACAAATCCATGCTGGCTGTTCCCTATCACCTTATTTTCTTCCAGATGTTTGCAGATTAATTCCTTAACTACTTGCTCCATTATCTTCCCTGGCACAGAAATTAAACTGACTGGTCTGTAGTTTCCTGGGTTGTTCTTATTTCCCTTTTTTTATAGAAGGGCACTAGATTTGCCCTTTTCCAGTCTTCTGGAATCTCTTCTGACTTCCATGATTTTTCAAAGATGAGATACTTCCTCTGTCAGCTCCTAAAGGATGAGATACTTCCTCTATCAGCTCCTTGAGTATTCGAGGACGAATTTCATCAGGTCCTGGTGACTTGCAGACATCCAACTTTTCTAAGTAATTTTTAACTTGTTCTTTTTTTATTTTAACTTCTAAACCTACCCCATTTCCACTAGCATTCACTATGTTAGGCATCCCATCATCATCCATCTTGATGAAAACCAAACAAAGTAGTCATTAAGCACCTCTACTATATCCAAGTTTCCTGTTATTGTTTCTCCCTCCTCACTGAGCAATGAACCTATCCTATCCTTGGTCTTTCTCTTGCTCCCAATATACTTGTAGAATATCTTCTTGTTACCCTTTATGCCTCTAGCTCAGGGTTTCCCAACCTGTGGGTCGCCATTACATTTCAAAAGGGTTGCCAAGTCTCTCCCAGGTGGCTCTGCCCCCTCTCCTCCCCCCATTTTTGAATTGCGTTGGGTCACCAAGTCTTCCTGAATTGTCAGAATGGGTCCCCATCTGGAAAAGGTTGGGAACCGCTGCTTTAGCTAGATTTAGCTCTTTTTGTGCCTTTGCCTTCTAATCTTGCCCCTGTATACCTGTGTTGTTTGCTTATATTCATCCTTTGTAATTTGGCCTAGTTCCCACTTTTTATACAACTCCTTTTTGATTTTTAGGTCATGTAAGATGGAGATCCAAGGTTGATCCAAGGTTGTCTCCTTCCATACTTTTTATCTTTCCTAAGCAGTGGAATAGTTTGCTTTTGGGCCCTTAATAATGTCCCTTTAAAAAACTGCCAACTCTCTTCAGTTGTTTTTCCTTCCTAGTCTTGCGTCTCATGGGACCTTACCTACCAGCTCCCTGAAGTTACTAAAATCTGCCTACCTGAAATCAGTTGTCTCTATTTTGTTGTTCTCCCTTCTATCATTCCTTAGAATCACGAATTCCATGATTTCATGGTCACTTTCTCCCAAGCTGCCTTCTACTTTCAAATTCTCAACCAGTTCCTCCCTATTTGTTAAAATCAAATCAAGAACAGTAGCTTTCTCAACCTTCTGAAATAAAAAATTGTTTCCAATGCAGTCCAAGAACTTGTTGGATAATCTGTACCCTCTGTGTTAGTTTCCCAACATAGTTCTGGATAGATGAATTCCCCCATCACCACCAAATCCTGCACTTGGGATGATTTTGTTAGTTGTTTAAAAAACAAAAAAGCCTCATCCAGCTCTTCTGCCTGGGTTAGGTGGTCTATACTAAATCCTTAGCATGACATCACCCTTATTTTTTATCACTTTTAACCTAACCTAGAGACTCTCAACAAGTCTATAGTCTATGTCCATCTCCCCCTCAGTACACATTTTTAATACATAAGGCAACACCTCCTCGCTTTTTTCCTTGCCTGTCCTTCTGGAGCAAACTGTATCCTTCTATAGGAATATTCCAATCGTGTCTGTTATCCCACCAAGTCTCTGTGATACCAATGATGTCATAGTTGTGTTTATTTACTAGCACTTCAGATTCTTCCTTCTTATTCCCCATACTCCTTGCATTTATATGTAGGCATCTAAAATACTGATTTGATTTTGACCCTCCCCAGTTTTGCCTCCTCCCTCCTTTCTCTCTGCTATTATAGCCCATGCTCCCTCCCATTTCTGACCCATCTCCCACATCTCGATGTTTTTCACTTATCTGTGGGCTTTGGTCATCTGCCCCCGTCGAACCTAGTTTAAAGCCCTCCTCACTTTTGTGTGCGTGAAATTGACTGTTTCTCCCGAAGTGGAATACTTTGCATTCGTCCTTATTGAACTTCATCCTATTTACCTCAAATCATTTCTCGAGTTTGTCCACATAATTTTGAATTTTGTCCCTATCTTCCAAAGCACTTTCAACCCTTCCCAGCTTGGTATCGTCTGCAAACTTAATAATCGTACTTTCTATGCCATATCCTAAATTGTTGATGAAGATATTGAACAGAATTGGTCCCAAAACTGATCCCTGGGGAATCCCACTTGTTATGTCCTTTCAGCATGACTGTGAACCACTGACAACTACTCTCTGGGAACAGTCATCCAACCAGTTATGTGCCCACCTTATAATTGCCCCATCTAGGTTGCATTGCCCTAGTTTATTAATGAGAAGGTCATGCAAGTCTGTATCAAATGCTTTACTAACGTCTAAGTATATCACAATCACTGCTTTTCCCCTTCTCCATAAGGCTTATTATTCTATCAAAGAAAGCTATCGGCTTGGTTCGACAAGCCTTGTTCTTTAGAAATACATGTTGGCTGTTACCTATGACCTTATTATCTTCTAGATATTTGCAAATGGATTCCTTAATTTTTTGCTCCATTATCTTTCGTGATGTAGAAGTTAAGCTGACTGGTCTGTCATTCCCTTGGTTGCTTTTCTTTCCCTCTTTATAGATGGGCACTATGTTTGTCCTTTTGCAGTCTTCTGAAATCTCTCCTGTCTTCCATGACTTTTCAAAGATAATAGCTAATGGTTCAGATATTTCCTCAATCAGCCCCCTGAGTATTCTAGGATGCATTTCATCAGGCCCTGGGGAGCTGAAGACATCTAACTTGGCTAAGTAAACTTTAACGTGTTTTTTTCTTATTTTAACTTCTGAACTTATCTAATTTTCACCAGCATTCACTATTGTAGGCATCCAATCCCCATCACCCGACACAAAGAAGTCATTAAGTGCTTCTGCCATGTCCACATTTTCTGTTATTATTTTCCCCTCTTCATTGGGTAATGGTCCTACCCTGTCTTTGGTCTTCCTCTACCTTCTTATGTATTGGTAGAATTTTTTTTGGTTCCCCTCATGTCTCAAGCTAATTTGAACTTGTTTCATGCCTGGGCCTAATTTTGCCCCATGTACTTTTGCCTCCCTATTTGTGTGTATTCATCCTTTGTAACTTGATCCAGCGCCCACACAACATTACTTATTTCTAGATTGGAACATTCCCGAGGGAGGGCGCCCCCATCGGTGCCAATTCTCCTACTTCTCATGAGGAGTAAGGGAAGCCGCTGGGAGTGTTAACTCACATCGACCTCCCACTGCGTGGACAGAGATTTAAGATACGTCGACTCCAGCTACATAATTAATATAGCTGGAGTTGCATATCTCAAGTCAACCTTCCACACTAGTGTAGACCAGGGCTAAGTGGAGTAGTCATCTTGTGCCAATGTGTTCCACTCCCTAGAGACCTTGATCGCTTTGGAAGAAAATGGTCCCTGATTACGTATTCCATTTGTTCCCCTTTGCTAAAGGCTGATGCTTCCAGTAAAGAGTATAGAGCCCCTCCCAGCTAAGTAGGCATCACCTAGCATATGAGGTCTTGTGGCTTTTATTGGATTTCCATCCATCTTCCCATTAGGCAAGAGCATTTGATTGCTTGGCTCAAGGTAAACAACAATATAAAGAAACTGGATAAGCATGTGTGAAACCTAAGACCCCAAGCCTTTTCTCTTGCTGAGAATTGTTTTATACAGAGGATGTCTATTTTACACAGAGAATCTAACTTATCTTCCCTTCCCCTCAGTGCCTCCCACAACAGTTGACGAAGGTGATAAGAAGGATGTGGTGTTTCTGATCGATGGCTCAGATGGTGCCAGAAGTGGTTTCTCTGCACTGAAGGCCTTTGTGCAAAGCGTGGTGGAGAACCTGGATGTCAGCCCCGACAGGGCCCGTGTTGCCGTGTTACAATACAGCAGCGTCGTACGACCAGCATTCCTTCTTAACACCTACTCTGACAAAGCAGATGTGATCAGAGCTATCCGGGACCTGTCCATTATGGGAGGGTCTCCACTAAATATGGGCACAGCCCTGGACTATGTCACAAACAATGTGTTTGTTGGCTCCGCCGGCAGCAGGATAACTGAAGGTGTCCCTCAGCTGTTGATTCTGCTGACAACTGGCAAATCAAGGGACGATGTGCGGAGGCCCGCGACAGCCCTGAAGACGGGTGGCATGGTGCCTTTCGGCATCGGAGTTGGAAATGCTGACGTCACAGAGCTGCGGACCATCTCTTTCACGCCAGAGTTTGTTGTTGCCATCCCTGACTTCAATCAACTGGACACCGTACAGCAGAGCATCTCAGATCGAATCATTCGGATCACCCGGGAAGAAATCGATAGGCAGCCCCCATATGTGGAGCCGCCTACACTCAGACCAGGTGAGAGGATGGTTTTTGGCAGGCGTGTCTCCAAAGCAATGTTCGTAGGAGCAAGTCAGAGACCAAAACCGAGGCAGAGACAGCAAGGCAAGGCATTCACAATGAAGGCTCCAAAACCAACCTCCTCTTCCTGCCAGTGTAGCCTCTATTTGCCCAGTTGTCACTGGGTTTGCAAGGGTCTGTGTAATTACTGTAAGTCAGTCATTCAAATACATCTACAGGCCCCAGTCCCACCACGTGGTCCATGCAGGCAGACTGCTACATCTCCATAGTCCATGAAGTCAAAGCAGGATCTGGACCATCATCCTACAATAAATAACTCCTTTTCTCAGTGTCTAGACGGTCACTTTGCAATCTGCCCTGTGTAATAGAGAATAGGGGTTTAGGGTTCCTCCCGCTCCCTGCTTTCTCATCCCCCTCCTGGCCTTCAGAGAGAGGACTCATTCTTAGGAGAGCAACCATTATAGATCCACACATGGTTGCGTATGAGGATGGCAGCCTAGATTTCCACACTAATCTCACACATGGGTCCCAATGGCCAACTGATTTCAGCTCTGTGCTGCTTGGTGATGGGCCCCAAAAGGATCATTGCACGTGGTGGGGGGAGGGGGAGAGGTTAAACTTTTTGTACTTTAGATCATTTAGTAATTTAAGTCTTGGGCCTATCTCTGTCATCTGAACTCTTTCTCTTTTGACAGAGAAAGAAAAGAAGGACGTTGTGTTTCTCATTGATGGCTCCCAGTACACTACCACGGAGTTCAATCTCATCCGCAGTCTGATTGAGCGGCTAGTGAACTCCCTGGACGTGGGTTTCGATGCCACCCGGGTTGCTGTGATCCAGTTCAGCGATGACGTCAAGGTTGAGTTTCTCCTCAACACTCACTCCAGCAAAGAAGAAGTGCTGAGCGCCGTGAGGAGGTTACGGCCCAAATTTGGCCCGCGGGTTAATGTCGGAGCCGCCCTGGAGTATGTGTCGAAGAACATCTTCACGAGACCTTCTGGCAGCCGCATAGAGGAAGGGGTCCCTCAGTTTTTAATATTGCTCTATTCCCGCCAGTCTGCAGATGACATAGATGACCCTGCCCTCCAAATTAAACAAGCTGGGATAGCACCTCTGACTGTCACAAGGAATGTGGATCCTGTGGAGCTGACAAAGATTTCTCTGAGTCCTGAGTACATATTCCAAGTGAGAACCTTCCAGGAACTGTCCGGCCTCGACACCAAGCTGCTGACGCCTATTAGAACGCTGACTTCAGAACAGATACAAAGGCTCCTGGGAGACGTAGTCACTCCAAGTAAGATTGCCTAGTGCATTGGGGGGGGGGGGGTCCTCAGGCCTGGGGGCCAGATGAAGCCCCCCCGCTTGCCTGGATCCAGCCCCCAAAGCTCAGCACTGGGGAGCATGCGCTGGTGCTACATCCCCTCCTGCCCCGCCACCCACCCACAGGGCTGGAGTGAACAAAACCTACTTGCCTGGGTCCCCCTGCGCTCTGGTGTGCGAGGGGAATTTGGGGGATGTCATTCTCCTTCTCAGTCAGGGGCTTCTCACATTGCTTCTCACTTGTGTGCAGCCCCCAACTGATTTTTCTGGGGGTCAGCAGCCCCCGACCCAAACAAGGGTCTCCAGCCCTTGGCCTAGTGCCTCTGTGTTGCTGGTAATGTAGATATTGCTAAACGTGCAAACACCTTTTCACTCCTGCCCTGCCAGCAAATGATTTCCCCTCTTAAAAACAAAGACGACTCATTTGCATGGTCAGGAGAATGGAGAGTTGGCCGAGATTTTAAGGAGTTATTGAGGGCTCAGACTTTCTGAGCAAAAGCTGCTGGAAGCCCTTTGGAGAATTCTGTAGTTGAAATTAACATAAACCCGGGGCCAAGGGAGGTTAGGCGCGTTTAAGAAAGTAAATGCCTAAAAATAAAACATCAGAGTGCAGGAGGTTAGGATTTGGGGTGGTGCATGCATATCAGTTTGGATGTAACCATTTCAACTGATTGATAAAGTCATATATTGCAAGTGGCACAAAGCACCACCCTCCAAAAGAAACCAGCTCCAAATAGTATGCCTGCCAGCTGGGTTTTCACTTGACCACAGAGCCCATTTTTCCCCCGCTCGGGGAGGTTTTTCATGTCAGTCACTTTCCTCTCCCCTGGATGCTTCTGTTCTCCTGCAGAGTTGGAGGGTGACGAGCTGGACATCGTCTTCCTCATTGACAGCTCTGACAGTGTCAGGACCGACGGCCTGGCTCACATCCGGGATTTCATCATGAGACTCGTTCAGAAGCTGGACGTGAGGCCCAGCAAAGCCAGAGTCGGCGTCGCCCAGTTCAGCAACACCGTGTTCCAGGAGTTCCTTTTAAAAACCCACAAGACCAAAGAGGCAGTGGTGCAAGCTGTACGCCGCCTGCGGCTCAAAGGAGGGACCCCGCTGAATGTGGGGAACGCGCTGGACTATGTTGTCAAGAATTACTTTATTAAGTCTGCAGGGAGCAGAATAGAAGACAAGGTCCCCCAGCATTTAGTCCTTCTCCTTGGAGGGAGGTCCCAGGATGATGTGACGAGATCTTCTGCCTTGATTGAATCCACTGGGGTTAAAACCACAGGCGTAGGAGCAAAGAATGCAGACAGAACACAGATGCAGATCATTACCAAAGATCCTACAGTCACATACATCATCAGAGACTTTACGGCACTCCCAACCATTGAAAAGAAGGTTTTCGGGTCCCTTGTAGATTCTGAAGAGCCTACACTTCCACCTCCTCCGGTCCCTGTTCCTGGTCAGTCTTTTATTCATGTTGGCGCACACTGGGGGAGGGAAGACTTTCAGAAAAGAGCCTGGGATAAAATTCTCATCCTTTGTAAAGTCGTTTAGAATGAATGCAGTTTAGTCCTTATTCCTTTGCTTGCATGGTACTACGGAAGACTCACCAAAAGGGCCTACCAGAATTTGGAAAACGGTGACCAAGGTGGAAATGTTTCTCATAGGCTATGTCTAGACTACATTCCTCTTTAGAAAGAGGAATGTAAATGAAGCACGTTGAAAGTGCAAACGAAGCACGGATTTGAATTTCCTGCGCTTTATTTGAACATTCGCCTCTGAGCGCTGTTTCAGAAAAGGGCTTTTCAAAAGTGAAAGTGCAGTCTAGACAAGCTTCTTTCGAAAAAAATTCCTTTTTCGAAAGAACCCATACTCCCCATTTTTTCAGGAGTATGCGTTTTTTTCTGAAAGAAGCCTATCTAGACTGTGCTTTCACTTTCGAAAAGCGCTTTTTCAAAAAAGCACTCGGATGCAAATATGCAAATGAAACACAGGAAATTCAAATCCACGCTTCATTTGCGCTTTCGATGTGCTTCATTTACATTCCTCTTTCGAAAGAGGCATGTAGTTTAGACGTGCCCATTCAAACGAACAACATGTAGCAGAGCAGAGCTTTTTGGCGGGGTGGGCCCGTGTGCTGAGATGGGGCATGGCTGGATGGCTCTCGTTCAGGGTCTACCTGAATGCCAGGCAGGGGCTGTGAAGGCATTTTGCCCCAGGTCAGATTGGCAGTGACCTGGGGGGACTTTCACCTTCCTATTATTTTTTGAGTTTCGCGTACGGGTGCTGGGTGCTGTTGTTGGCCTGCGCTATGCAGGAGGTCACACTAGACTAAATGACAGGGTGTTGCCTCTGGCCTCAATCTCCATGGGTCTATCATACATGCTATGTTTTTCAGCACCTGCTTTCTTGGGGTATCTAAACTGCCGGTGTCGCTGAAGAAGCATAAAGGGGATATGGACGTGAGAGTGAAGCATGACATTACGCTGGCTAGGGCCTGCTCCACAGTCCATTAAGTCAGTGGAAAGCCTTCCATAGACTTCCAAGACTGTTGGATCAGAACAATGTCTAGGAGCTCTCCTAGTCTTAAAACAGAAGCAGGCATTTTGCTAAACTAATGGACGTTTGGCACTTAGACTTGGCCTTTGGGATTCTGTTTCCCTGCCTTCCCCCACCTCCAGTCTAGCCCTGTTCCCTGCTCTGGCTTCACCCTGCGGTGCTTGCATGTTGTGTGTGAATCATTGTAGCATTTGCTCAGTCTGCATTTTCCTTCTTTGATTTTTTCACTGGCCCCCAGTAACGAATTGCACCCACCGGTACCCTAATCTGGACAGACCTCTTAATGTTTGGTTCCAAGCCCATAGTCTCTGGGTGCTCCTCCAACCCTTCTGAAATACAGTCACTCCTTTTTTCCACCTAACCATCAAGGGTCTCTTTCAGTGACCCTACCTTGTGCCTTTTCTATTCTCAGCCTATAATCTGTCACCTTAAATAGTTGTCTCAGACCGGAGCACATGGATTCTCTTCTCCTTTTTGTGGCTAGGGTCTCTCTTCTCCCAAGAGGTCATCTCTGATTGATATTTGCCAAATCCAAAAATGAGGTCTCAATAGATTGTGCAGAGCCTGCTTTGCTGGCTGGTTTCTTCAAATGTCATGTTTCCGAGAGCTTTCCTAGTTGTTTGGTCCTTCAGACTCTTTTCCCGGCACAGACTGAAGGATGCTGCTATGGATTTATAAGGCTAGCTGCAAAGATGCCCAAGCAGAAAGGAGAATGACACCAAATGGTACCTTAATCTGGAACCTTGATGGACAGACCTCTTAATGTTTGGTTCTAAGAAGCCCCCGCAAAGGGTGAGCTGTGACACAGATGGGGTTTGTCTCTGGTTGAATATTCTGGTCAAGATCTTACAAGTGACTCGTGAATTTGGATGCTGGCATTTGGGGGACCCAAAAAGAAAAGAGATTTTAAAGGGGCCTGCCATTCAGAAAATGCAGTGGCCCTCTGCTCACTGAAAGTTAGGTTCCTCTAAGACGGGCCACCCAAAAAAGCAGGCATCCACTCCCTTTTGAGTAGCTTGGGCTATCTGAACTCATTCACTCATTCTGAATCAGTCATTTGCTCACTGCTCATCTTATTTCCAAAGGTAGGCATTTTTCTAAGCGGAGAGCAGAACTGTGTCTGCATGCATCATGTGCCTACAATTTAAAAATGGTCTGTTTTCCTCTGTTGTTTGAAACAATATTCCGGGCGCCACAAAAGTTTTAATACCCACCTTCTTTTTTATGCTTTCAGCTGGTAAAAGGGAAGCCGACATCGTGTTTTTGCTGGACAGTTCCATCAATTTAGGGAGAGAGAACTTCCAACAGGTTATCCAGTTCGTGTATTCCATAATCGATGCTCTCTACTCAGAGGAGAAATCCATTCAGGTGGGATTGGCCCAGTACAACTCTGATGTGACGGATGAATTTTTCCTCAAGGACTATACCACCAAAGACCAGATCTTAAATGCTATCAACAGAGTGGCTTATAAAGGAGGCAGGGTGGCTAACACGGACGAAGGCCTCAAGCACATCCAGACAAGGCACTTTGTGAAAGAGGCTGGCAGCAGGGTGGAGGAGAAAGTCCCTCAGATCGCATTTATCGTGACGGGGGGCCGGCCTTCGGAGGAAGGAAAGGCGGCGGCGTTGTCCCTGACAGGCTCAGGTGTCAAGGTGTTTGCCGTGGGCGTGAAAAACGTTGACCTGGATGATTTGAGCAAGCTGTCCTCCGACAGCGCCACGGCTTTCCGAGTGGCCACAGCCCCGGAACTGTCAGAACTGAACGAGCAAGTATTGATCACTCTCGACGCTGTTATGGAAGAGCAGCTATGTCCGGGAGTAGTTGATACAAGAGGTATGTATCCCGAGCCTTCTTAAGCCTCCATCTTGCAAATTCTAATGAGTGGGCACAGCCATGAAAGGTCTTGGCCCTAGACTGCAAACTCTTCCCTGCATGGTAAGCTCTCTGGCATTAGGCCCAGGCCCTCATGTGCATTTGTGGAGCAATGAGAACTTGTGGGATGTTACTGCAATATATGTCCAATCCCGATCCCAACAGGCATTCTAAGGTGACAAGAGCTAGCATAGACTCCTAGGGCTGGAAGGGACCTCGAGAGATCATCGAGTCCAGCCCGCTGCCGTCAGGGTTGATGGAGCATGTGTGGACAACGAAAGTGGCTCCACCCCAGACAAATGAGTTGCTAAATAATCCAATGCTGTCCAATGCTGTCTGATTTATCTGATCGGACTGGCCCCTTTATGCGGACTTAATTCGTTTTCATGGCCTAAGGCTTCCTCCGTGGCAAACTACAAACTAAGTGCCCAGAATCAGTATGCACATCAGGCCAGTGAATTCAGCCTGGACAGGCGGCCTCACGGTAGATTTTGCCTTTAGATCAGAACTGGGTGAAACTATGTGTATTGGAGGGTTAAGGGACGTGGGGAGAGGAGTGATGGGCTTTGCCCCCTTGTCAAGGCTGGCCCTTCACGCTCCAGGCACATTGTCCTGGTCTCTTTCTTTGGCTCGTCCTCAGAGAGCGGTGGACTTAGTCTGGCTCCAGGCACCCACAAAAGAAAATACCCTACAACTAGTGACTCATGCTGTAGATAGCCCAGTGGGACATTCGGCCATTGCCTCTCTGCCACCAGTGATTCATTGTTAGCTAGACACCCTCTGCCTGTCCATCATACTGACAGGACCTTGGATACAGGTGGCCCAAGACTGACGTAACACACGGGAGCCCATCTAGCGCACTGACGGACATCCGTCCTTTCAGCCACTTTGGTGCCTCAGAGGCAGCTTGGAGTCCTCTGTTTTGGCCGTTGTGGAAGGGTTTCTTCTTCCCTGGCTAGGAGCGAACTCTTGGGAAGCGTGGATGTTGCACAAGTGTTGATTGCAGGCTGGGAGAGACTCGTTTCTCGGAATTCTCTTTGTTTCTCTGGTGGACCAGATCGGTCATGTCGAGGTGGGACCAGCCGCTCTGCAGGGTGACAGATCTGTATCCAGCCAGGCACTGGCCAGACAGCACATCACCACCGCACACTGTGCAGCCACTGAGCTGTGACTGCTGTGGTCTGTGGGGCTCCGGGAGGTCCTGAGGGAAGTCCAGGCCCTGCTGTCTGGGAATGAACTTTTCAAGGCTGGGAACACGGAGCAGGGAGGTGACGAGCCCATTGCTGGTGGTGCCTGCTGTCTTCTCCCTATTTAATCTTTGCCCAAGGAAACAGCTCTTAGCCATGGTCCACTTCCTCACCAGGGCTCCCCGTTAGGGGAAGTGGAAAGTAACTCTGGGGTCATGTCTCCAGATTTTCTAGACTCTTGTCAGTCACTTTTGCAGCCTACGTATGGTAAGGGCCCTGCTCTGGTTTGGTGGTTGCTAGTGTGGGACAGAGGGTAGGGGTCTGTGCTGAGTTTTGTCCGTCCTCTGCTCTACTTGAGCAGAAGGTTTCGTTAACAAGGGGGGAGGGTCCTGGTGAGTTGCTGTATTTGAGTCATTCCAAACCCCAGGAGAGCTTTGGGGAGAGCTCCCTCCCGCAGGTTCTACCCTTCCCCAGGGTGCTAGGAGAGGCAGCGGGCACCTCGATAGCATTAGTGAGTTAATGGGTCCAGCCCCCTGGCTGAGATAGGGGCCTGTGGTGAGAAAGTGCCTGAAACCATGTAACGTGGGGGGTTCACTGTCGGCCATGCACCCTGCATGCTCCAGAGATGCATGGACAGGAGAGGGGAGGCCCAACTGCATGATGGGGGTAGCCTCTACTCTTTGGCCCTGCTCTCAGCAAGATGCTCGGGAAAGTGGTGCTCTGGGATCCTTCGCTGTGTCTATTGTCCCTGCTGGCCTTGGTGGCCTTGCCAGCCTTTTGTCACCCACATTGTTGGGAGATTCGCTCTCTGTGATGGACCGTGCTATGGTTGCCCTGGTCTTTGCAACCCTCTGATTGGGCTGAGGTGCTCAGATCCTAATATGAAGAAGGTGGCTAGATGAGCACTGTTCTAATGCCCTTTGCACTCAAACGCCCTTGGACAACACCCGGCACAGACTTGTTTGGCTGTATCAGCAGCCAGGCGCATGTGAAGCCAGCACTGAAAAGACTACCTTCACTCCCTGTTAGCTTGTGGGCGTGGCTGAGTATGGACACCGGTTTAGAAAGTTCTTGAGAGTGGGAGGGAGCTCGCGGGAAAACCACTTCTCCACAAACCATGGCAGGAGTTTAGATCAGCTGATGGGCTCTCCTTTCCCCCCACTTGCAGGCTGAGGGCTAGAGGACATGTCTTTCCAGAGGAAGGCTTTTACCTTGCAATTTATTTAGTCCATTGCTCTTAGCTCCTGCAGCTATTGATTTTAACTGGGACTCCTGGCAAATAGGCACCGAAGTTTGCAAATGAATAGATACAAAAAGAGAAATTGACCCTGTGTGTTACAAATATCCTAAAACCACAGGCCATGGGTGTTCCCCTAAGCCCGAGCTGGTGGTCTGCAGGGAGCTGCCAGGTCCTATGATACTGGCTGCTCCTCATTTTCAGTGGCCTGCTAGCCTGCAGACATGCCCAGGTGGGTGCCGAAGCAGCTAGCAAGAAGGGTGAGACAGCATAGTTGAACATAAACAACTGGCAATGCCGCAGGCTCATGGCATGAATGGAAAGGGGATGCAGATAGGTAGGCAGGCTTGCTGCTGGTGGGCAGCAAGGTGGGAAAGAGCCTCAAGATCTTGAAATCGCCACTGGAGCCCTGTGTGTTGTGTTCTGTGCAGCTCAGAGGGCTGGGGATAAATAAATAACAGCACAAGACACTGAGAGCCAGGACTAGTGGCTGTAAACAAACTTTATGGAACCATGGGAAACTTGGCCACACCCATGAGAAGTGGACATCTGGCTAATTAAAATCGTGTCAGAGCACAGAGGTTGTTGGACCAGAGAGTGCCGGACTAGAGAGGTTCAACCTGGAACAGCTGGGGCCCCATTGTACTTGCTGTTGTACAAAGAGTTGCTGGCCCAAAGATCTCACAATCTAGGATTCATCAGACAGATATGTGGCTACTCAATTTAAAAAAACAACTTGACTTCTGTGCCTGTTCTGAAGTAATCATTACTTCCTTGCTCCCGCCTTATTCTGTGTCTGATGAATCTACATATTTTTCCTCTCCAGAATGCAAAGTGGACGTGATCCTTGGGTTTGACGTCTCGGATGTTGGATCTGGACAAAATATATTTAATTCTCAGAAAGCCTTGGAGTCCAAGGTAAAGAGCATTCTGAACAGAATTTCCCAGATGCAAAGGATCAGCTGTACCGGCACCCAGCAGCCAACGGTGCGAGTGGCTGTCATGGCGCAGACTCCAACTGGGGCCATTGAAGCATTTGACTTTTCTGAGTACCAGTCTGAATTGTTTGAGAAATTCCAAGGCATGAGCAACCGGGGCCCGTATGTTCTCACGCCAGAGACACTGAGATCTTACCAGAACAAATTCAGCACAGCTCCTACGGACAGCGTGAAAGTAAGTCTGGGTTCTCCTCTCATTGCAGAAGTTCCTCTGTGGGCTTCGAAACAGAAACACCTTGGGCAAGGTTTAAACAAGCACACCTCCACAGAAGTGAATTTAGCTCTGCCAGTTTACACCAAGTAGAAAATTGCCCCACTAAAATATCAAGAGTGTGAAAGATTTCCTGATACTGAAAACCAAAGATCCCTAGATGTCAGATTTTCCCCCATTATTTCTTCACTTGGAATCCTGCTGTATAGAATTTAGTTTAATTGCTGCAGGCAAATTAATAAACAAAGCATCCTTGTTAGATCATCTTAACACTATTGTCTTGTGGCACTTTATTGGCATTTTAAAATGTATTTTATGGATACAACAGTTTTGAGCATCACAAGTCTGATGCTATTAGCTTGGGGTTGGTGATAGATATTAACTGGTTAACACGCTACAAAGCCAGTTTCTCCCACCTTTGATATTCACATTTCTACATCAAATGCAATATATGGGACACATCCTGCCTGACTTAATTAGCTTCATTAACACTGGTCCTAAAACTGATAGGTAACTGCTTTGTTGTTATATATACCCTAGACTCTGTTATTTCCATTCCAACTCATCTGATGAAGTGGGTTTTGCTCACGATCTATTATATTTGTTAGTCTTTAAGGTGCCACAGGCCTGTGAGTAGTTTTTAAACTTACAGAGTAACACGGCTACCCCACTGAGATGCCAGTGTATGTGTGCGAATACCATTTTGGGCTTTTTTACTGAGCTCTAGCCAACTGGAAAATAAACATCTGAGACCCATGAGCGGGCGTGTAAAACCAAAAATCCATCCCCTTGAAGGGCAGGAGGGACTAGTGGGATGAGCCTGTCTGAGCTCAGGAGAAAGGTGTGCCTGAGGAAAGGCTCTTACTGCACCATTGGCTCTGAATATCACAGGCTAAATCTCTGTCCCTCCACTGAGGGCCATTGAAATAAGCCAAGGGAAACTAGCGGAGAATCTGGCATCGCTCTACGTGGCTGAGTTTCACAAGGGGGCCTGACTTGAATGTGTTCCCTCCCTAGGTGGTAATTCACTTAACCGATGGTGCCGACGGTGGGATGGCTCAGCTGAAGAATGCATCGGGCACACTGCAAAATCAAGGTATTCTAGTAGCCTGCCACCACGCTCACGTTGCATTTTGCTTCATTTGGCCCAGGGTTTCTAATAGCTGTGCTGGGCCCAGGTTTTTGATGGCCCTGTGGATGGTGAGGTCAGTATTCAAGAGACTTTCACACCCACATGCTGGTTTTAATCCTCTTCCCCTTTGAATAATGCTCTGGGGGTGTCCCCCTGACAGCAGGGTGGCAGGTATAGTAGGCAGGGAAGGCACGGCCTTCCCAAACCACCAGCCTGGCCCCTCCCAGACCCCGCCCGCAAACCCCCTACTGTAGGCATACTGGGGGTGAGGTCTTGCTGCCCCCGAGCATCTGGCCTCCTCATGCTCAGGGTCTAGGGAGGCTCAGGCCATGCACCAGGTGAGGGGAGGGGAGCTTGGCTTCTATGGGGGTGGAGCCTGGGTAGAAGGGGTGGGGCTGTAAATCTGACCCAATCTTCTGCAGCCCACACAAGAGCGGTGCAGTTCTCCACTCCTTCCTGACTGCACCGCCC
Organism: Pelochelys cantorii; assembly: GCA_032595735.1. Classification (NCBI taxonomy): domain Eukaryota; kingdom Metazoa; phylum Chordata; order Testudines; family Trionychidae; genus Pelochelys; species Pelochelys cantorii. Next base: position 72,650,230 of record CM064332.1, read on the forward strand.
AGGTATGGGCCTGCCCAGGAGAACAATGTTGGTCATCCTACCACCACTGGGCTGAGACCAGGTGATAAGGACAAATGCATAGCTACCCGTGTTAGGGCCATTAAATGAAGCACACTGGATTCAGGCTAGTGACCTAGGCGTGTGTATAGCCCATCCACTACCTGTTGGCACCTAAATCTGATGATGACTTTCAAACCCCGAGAGGGGCAAATGGATTATTCATCAATCCCTTTGCTTTAGCCAGACCCCTAAAATCATTCACATTCATGATCATGTGCCAACATTTTCTTTAGATTTCCAGTTGAACAAACAGGAGCAGGTTTTACAATGTGGATGCTTCCAAACATTGCTGGCGCTTTCTCAAGAAATGCATTCTGTTCCAACCCCCAGGTGTGAAGGCCCTCATGTTTGTGGCGCTGGAGAGAACACCAAAATTTGAGGATTTGATGCAGTTAGAGTTTGGCCGTGGGTTCACATACAACAGGCCTCTCGGAGTCAATCTGCAGGATTTAGATTTCGAACTGGCAGAACAACTTGTAAGTAGCTTTGAGCTGGCAGCTTGTATAGAGCAGAAAGTTTACAAACCCTCTGGATGGATCTCTGGCAGGTGAAAATCCTCCCTCCACAGAGCTCGGCTGATTTGCACGAGCTGCGGATAAAATTATATCCTGACTTCCATATGTGAATTTCAGAGGAGCAATGCCAATGGAGACCACCTGAGGGTTCAGTCTAGTATTCCAGATTCATAGAATCCTAGAGCTGGAAGAGACCTCAGGAGACATCAAGTCCTAACCCCCCGTCCAAAGCAGGACCAACTCAACTCAATCGTCCCAGCCAGAGCTTTGTGAAATTGGGACTTAAAAACCTCTAGGGATGGAGATTTCACCCCCTCCCCAGGGAACCCATCCCAGTGCTTCCCCACCCTCCTAGAGAAATAACCAAGAACTTAGGCCTTCGTATATGCCACTTGAATTGGTCTTGCTGCCTTATCACACTTCGAACTCTTGGCTACCTTGCTCTCATTCCCGCACTGTTAAATCTTTTCAGCCGTGCTGCTTGCTAGGTTTCTTCCTCTCCATGGATCACTGGCTTTCAGTAAAATTACTCCTAATGAACTAGCTTGCAATTGTATTATTTATCCATGTATGTAATCCCTCTATGGCTCTTTGCAATAGTTTTCCATCTTGATTGGCATTCGTGGCTGCTCCCTGTTCAGTATCCACTTCCTCTTCTATATCATTCATTAAAATGCTGAATAAGACCAGATTTCACACTGATCTTTGAGATACCTCCACGGTCATCACCCCTTTGGCTTGTGGTCTTCCAGCTAGTTTGCAGTCTACCTCTGCGCAATTGGAATGAATTTTCCTAGTAAAATGTCGAGTAGAAATAGGTAAGACCACTATGTGAAACAGGTTACTGGGTGAATTTAATTATTGATTCCCTGCTAACCGGCTATTCAAAACTACACTTTTCATTAATTCACTTGCTCTATGAACTTGTTTTGCGCAAATAACTTGCAGCCTATGGAATGCCTGCAGGTTGCTTCGGGAGGGTCATGAGCAGGATTCGAACATTTCAGCCCTGGGATTGGTCACCTACATGGTACGGTTTTGCTTCTGGGGGAAAGTGGGGCACACCAGGGCCAGCACACCACTTCACTCTCACTTGAGTTCTTGCCTTGGCCCTCTGCCTGGGGAGCATTTAGTTCCTCTTTCCTTTGCTTATGGGATCTAACCTGTCCGAATGACTTCCATTTCTGCCGGAAGAGGAGTTTGCTTGACTCTGATGTGGGCATTTGTACAAACACACCTTTGCTTGTGTGGAGATCTGGGAAAAGCAAATCAAAGTGCTTGCCAATTAGAGGGGAGGTAAAATTCCTTTTAAAAGCAGCTAAAATCCTTGGGAATACTTTTCCTCCATCCATATCTGGCTCTGTTTCTGAGGCACTAAAATCCAGGTAATTATCTTGCAATGAAACCCTGAACTTCTGCAAACATTCGCTGCAGTACTGGGCGAGGGGGGGAGATATACTTTGGCCCCTTAATCTACAAAAGTGCACTTCCTGTATATGGATACATCAGGTACTGCTGGAGGATGAAGGATGCTTAGGGAGTTCATCTCCTGCCTGAGTTTTTAACAACTTTCTTTCGTTACAGGACGGCGTTGCGGAGAAAGCCTGCTGCCAAGTGGCGTGCAAGTGTTCTGGACAGCGGGGAGACAGAGGAGTGCCCGGGACCATTGGACCAAAGGTACATTGTGGCATCACGTTTCCAAGCTTAGATTCGTGTTTCCTCTCCAGCTTTCAGATCTTTTCCTTAATAAAGAAACAGACGCAGCACGGTCTCCCTCCAGCACTGTGCGTTCCTCACTTAGATGGAACGAGTCCCCTGGGTTATTCTGTTAAAAGGGCTTTTCATGAAAAATCAGAAAGATTCTGAGTTGTAAAATGCCACTCGTGGTGGTGGTGTTAGAGGTGCTTGTTTTAAAATCACGACTGCGGAGGAGGATCGAATTTTAGAGATGATACTAATGAAGTTGGAGGGCTCCGTGTCACATCGCAAGGGTCTTCATGCAGAATTTCTTCTTCTTCCAGTCCTTTTAGTGTCTCCCAGTAGGTCAGAGTCTGATTATGCCAGGTGCAGCACACAACCAGTGGGAGGCAGAACCCGCCCCAAAGAGTTACAATCGGATTCGGGACAAGACGCAGCAAGCCGGCAGAGCCATCGGATGGGGCAGTGTCGGGAAAATGAAGAATCACAGGAATAGAAAAAATGTGGTTGCATAGACTAGCAATCTGCACAGCTAGAGGGTCTGTGGAGGTCACAGACAGATGGCTTGTTTGATGTAACAAGTTTGTCGATGGTTTATACGACACAAACGACTGCGGCGTATTAAATCCAGGGATATTGCGAGCGGGGGCTTAAAGGGGGAGCACAGATCGTAGAAAGGACACCTGCGATGATATGTGAAAAATAACTGCTCTGCGTTGCTTTTCAGGGCGTCCCAGGTGAGAACGGCTACCGGGGCTATCCAGGCGATGAAGGTGGACCTGTAAGTAACTGCCTAGAGCTGTATTGTCTGAGGGGGACGGAAGGGGTGCTTGACTTCAGATTGTTTCTGGCTGTGTTGGGGGAGGAGAGCTAGGACTTGTTTGCAGGAGGGGATGTGGGGCATAAAGTGGCTGGGTGGGGCAGGAAGTGGGAGGAGCCCTTGGTTCCAGGCAGTTGGTGGCCCGAGTAGGAATAAACGCTCCGTGGTGCACGGTGCCAGGTGGTGAGATGGAGGCCAAGTGGCTGGTTTTACTCATCCGCCCAGCAACATGATGGAAAGAAGCCAAATTCTCCTCTCAGCTACTGTGCGCCTGGGGAGCTGGGTCTGAATAGTTAAGGGGAGGATTACACTATGGACCCATCCAGAGGGTGTTTGCTTCCCAGAGGCCCTCCTGAAACCAGACTGTGTTTCAGAGGTTAGAGATGGTTGAGCAAGCATTTCCTTCCTTTCCGGTGCTTCCCAAGAGGGGATGGGCCCCCCATGTCGTGACAATGGTCACTGGTAGACTGCTGTGAGGACAAACACTGCAGCCGCCTGCCCCTGTCAAATGCCGATCTCTGGGAAGGACTTTTACACTTTAACATGTAAACATGCCCAGCCCTGATGCGCATTGCTAGGGTCTGGTACAGTCCAACCACAGTCGACTGTGTAATGACACTAAGTTAGGGCGCGTCATTGGGTGTACTGTAGACAATGACTAATTGCTCCTTTCCTGCAATAGGGTGAACGAGGTCCCCCTGGTGTCAATGGGACTCAAGGATTCCAAGGGTGTCCTGGTCAGCGAGGGGTTAAGGTATGTCTTTAACGAACCTCTCGACAAGACAGCCGTGGGTGTCAAGCAGTGCAGCTCCATCACAGCTCTTTCCCTCTCCTGGGGATCTTAAGCAAAAGTAGGAAACCTGGCAGAAAGATGATGCCTTCTACATCTGTCCCGGCCTCAGGATTTCAGTGCTTTGTAATGTGAAGGAACAATAGGATGCCACGTGCATCAACCCAACGGCACAGATGCAGTTTGCCAACCAAATAACGTTATCATTGGGAGCCTTTGCAGCTGGCCCATAGCCGGGAGAGAAGGGCGGAGATAGATGGTCTTGACACCATCATCATATATGAATCATGGCTCAGGGCAGGGACTCTGTGTGGAAGGGAACCTGCAATAGGGAGCAAAGTGAGAAGACGGCTGTTGTTTTAAATGGACATATTCAACAGTGGCTCTCAAAAGGGGATCCAAAACAGCCAGAACTTGGGGAGATTTGCAGGGTTTATGATAAATATTCACAGATTCATAGATTCTGAGGCAGGAAGGGACCTTCTGCTGCATGCCAGAGAGTTTCTCCCAGGGAATTCGTACCAAACCCATATCTTGTGGCTGGGCTTGGACGTCTTTCTTAGAAAGAGATCCAGTCTGGAATGGCCTCAGGATCTAGATTTATTGTGGAGAAGAAACGGGTTCAGGCATGAGGTCATTAGGGTGAGGAGAAGGGGATTTATTTAAGGAGTAATGTGTTTATTAAGGCCACTGGCTAAAATAGACATTGCTTTGTGATGCACCATGAGAATGGGGGAGAGCGGCCAATCTCTGAAAGCAAATTTGTGCCTGGGTCTCGCTCAGGCAAGCGAGACCGTGCAAGCTGCACTCCAAAGTCCCTGCTGGACTCAGGGCACGTCTTCACTCGCCGTGCCGGGGATCGCTCTTCTGGCGTTCAGTTTAGTGGGTCTAAGACCGATAAATCAACCACTGAGGGCACCTCTGGCTGAGGCCGGTACTCCTGGCAGTCACGAGGAGTAAGGGAAGCTGACCGGAGCATTTGCTCCCATCGGCCTCCCTCTGTGAAGATGGCGCCAAGTTCAGCTTAAGATAAGCCAACTCCAGCTACGACTTTTACGTCGAGTTGCCTACCTTAACCCGACCTTCCAGGTCTAGTGTAGACCTGGCCTAAGATCCCCTAGATCTTGGGTTCCCTATTCCCTGATACTCTCTGAATGGGGTGAGGAGGACTGGAGAGTGGGGGGGGAACGTTGGCTGTCCCCACCATGATAACCACTTGAGGCTCTGGCCAGCTACTCCGTGGAAGGGCGAACTCTGTCAAAGGCCGCAGGGAGAGAGGATTCCTTCCCAGGCTTTGCAGTGACTTCAGGAACAGCTCGAACCGTCCTCAGTGCTCCTCGCGCTTTGCAAAGCTCCTTAGAAAACAGCTGTTTGAATAAATAGGGCTGCTGGCTCCCCAAGTAGATTGCTCCAAACTCTCCAGGCTTATCTGCTGACGGAGAGCAGGGTCCAGCACCAGGGCTTATATGGGAAGGAAAGAGGTGTCAGGGCTCAAGCCGTTTGTTTATTTTCATAACTGGCTCTGAGCTGTTGGGCCCAGAGGTGCTGGGTTCTGACATGCCGGGCCCAGAGGTGCCGGGTTCTGGACTGCCAGGCCCAGAGGTGCTGGGTTCTAATGTGCCAGGACCAGAGGTGCCGGGTTTTGGACTGCTGGGCCCAGAGGTGCCGGGTTCTGACGTGCCAGGCCCAGAGGTGCTGGGTTCTGGACTACCAGGCCCAGAGGTGCCGGGTTCTGGACTACCAGGCCCAGAGGTGCCGGGTTCTGGACTACCAGGCCCAGAGGTGCCGGGTTCTGACGTGCCAGGCCCAGAGGTGCTGGGTTTTGGACTGCCGGGCCCAGAGGTGCCGGGTTCTGACGTGCCAGGCCCAGAGGTGCCGGGTTCTGGACTACCAGACCCAGAGGTGCCCAGTTCTGACGTGCCAGGCCCAGAGGTGCTGGGTTTTGGACTGCCGGGCCCAGAGGTGCCAGGACAAATTAAGCACTGTCCAGCTCCTACTGGTGCCAGCTGAAAGGCTTTAAGGTCGCAGACTTCCTGGCTACCTCCCCTTCTCACTTTGACTGGGGGAGGTTTGTAACCCTGGCTTGACAGCCCTATTTCTGCGTAGCTGCAGGCGTCTATGGGAAGTCTCTGGGGGAGAGTAACCCTCTGCTTTCTCTTCTCTTCAGGGCTTCCGCGGATTCCCAGGAGAAAAGGTAGGTGGAGGTTTTACAGACCTGTGCCAATGGCTGGCAGCATGGGTGGGTGACCTAGCTTCCCCCTTCACCTGCGTGTCTGGTTGACACTTTGCACTGCTCTGCTTTTGTCTTGTAGGGCGAGCAGGGAGAAATGGGCCTGGACGGCATAGATGGAGAAGAAGTAAGTCACTTTAACGAGCTCTCCCGTGAGGAGCTGCTGGGGTCCGATTCCCAAACATGGCAGAAATTCTGCTAATGTCTTTGTCTTTGGCAGGGGGACAGAGGCCTCCCAGGGTCTTCCGGGGAGCGAGGAAGTCCCGGCAGACGGGTACGTTGCATTGCATTGGCTGTTCCAGCCGGGTTCCACCCGGAGCCCCCAGAGCTTGGCTGGGCTTGAGAGACGCACCACACAACTTGGGAGAGGGTGGGCTTACGTCTCCCCTCATCTTGTGCTGGAGCTGGAACGGTCTGGTCCCAAGGCAGGAGGGCAGCTTGAAGGCTGCTCTAAACTACACCAGCTCCCTGTATTCTCAAGGGGTGGAGGAACCAGGCCTAAGACTGCTGGGGCAGAGGGAAGACACAGCCATGCCTCCTTTCTCCTGCCACACTCCCCCATCCTGGCCGGCGTGCGAGCCCTCTGGGCGACGTTTCTAACTCTCTCCCTGTCTCCTGAAAGGGCAACAAAGGCGCTAAAGGAGACGAAGGTGAACGAGGTGACAGAGGACTGCGAGGTGATCCGGTAACTATCCCTTAGTCTTTGTCAGGAGTTACACCTGCTCGCTGTCCCTGCTCCACCCTGGCTTAGCCACAAGGCCGGCTCTGTATTCCTGGCGCACCCAGAGCTCCAGCGGAACAGAAACTAGACCCTCCGTCTCTTGGAGCTCCAGTGAAGTCACCACTTGCGGATCTGGTCCTGGCTGTGTTAGGGATGTACAATGAGGCCCTTGGTGGGAACCGATTGGACACCCGCTGTCTCTGCAGCTACCCCCCCTTCTAGATTACAGCCACATGTTAAAATACCGCTCCCATATACATGTCAGTCACACGCCTGTTTCCAGGTGTCTGCCAGCATGGGGCTGCCCCAATAAGATGTACAAAGAAGCAGGACAGGTGGCCTCATCAGTAAATAGGAGACACAGTCCTGTTTTGACACCCAAAGGTGCAGTCAAAACGTGAGGCTGAGACACATGAAGCAAATCAGAGCCACATAAGAAACACATGAGTAGAGCCCTGTGTGGATACAAAATTTGTATCCCTATTTGCATCTAATGTTCCCTCTAATTTTTCCATTCCTGTGTGGAATAAATTTTGTTACCTGCACCAAAGAATCTACAGATGTGCACCACTAATAGAAACACATACTGCTGGCTGTGGGAGGCTGCAGGCGCTCTGCTGATCAGATGGGCAGCACTGGAATCTGTGCTGGGTGGCCACCCAAGCACCCAGCTTACAGGGAACACTGCACACATCCATATCTGCAAAAATGATCCCTGGAGATCTGCATCCCCATTCATGGATATGGATACAAAGCGGATATCCACAGATGTGCAGGGTTCTAGATGCAAAATTTGTATCCACATCTGTGTCTGCAAAAAAGAACGGTGGATAGCCACATCTCTAGCTGCGGTGACAGATACCTGCAGCGGCAAAGTGGGTATCCGCAGATTTGCAGGGCTCTACGCAAGAGCCAGGCTATATTAAGTGTCTGATGAGTAGAGTCATCTAAACAGACCTGCATAGCTTCCCAGCTCCCAGCCACTCTGTGAAAGGCGCGATTATACTGTGCCATGCCTGCTATGTAGATTACTGGATGGGCACAAGAGAGCCCCTCTGGAGTCATGCCAGGGCAGGAGCAACATGAAGCAAGCACCTGCATCCTGATACTGATTTATGTTAACAGGCCATTTATTTACTAATTGAAAACATTGTTTCCTTATACTCCCATTCCACTCCTGCACCATGACTCCTGTGCCATGCGACTATTGTGCTATATTTCGTACCATGTGTGTTAAAAAAGGAAACATGGGTGTTGAAGTTTGATGGACTATTTTACAGCACATGATGGCTGCCTTGGTGCTTCGCTTACACCAATCTTTTTCGTTGCTTCTGCTGCTTTCAGGGTGAGACAGGCGTCGATAACACACAACGAGGACCCAGAGGTCCAAAGGGTGAAATTGGACCAATGGTAAAGTATTGAGTTTTTTTTAAAGCATGATAGAACAAATAAAACGAGAAAAGAGGATATTGCAAACAATAATTAGATGTAGAAGAGCTGGTCAGAAGGGCCTGTATTTACCACGAAAAATGGCATTTTGTTGAAATTGGATCTTTCTGTGGCATCATGTCACTTTTAGCAAAATTTGATTTAAAAACATTTGAAATGAAACCTTATTATTAGCCATTGGAATATACATCAACAAGATGAATTGTAATATAATTTACATTGTAATTTATAATATTCATTTTTTTAAATGCGAAGAGTGGAACGAAACAGTTGGATTTTACCCAAATGGAATGCTTCAATGATTTTCTTCCCCCCAAAATTGTGTTGAGCAAGAGATTAAAAAAGAATGAGAATTTACTGGAATTTTCTATAGAATGGAATTTCTGAGTTTCGACTGATTCTAAGATGTGTATCAAGGGGCTGATCGAAACCCTGCTAAAGTCAATAGAAAGATTTTCCATCAACTTCAGTGGGCTTTGGACCAGCCCCTAATATAGACAGCATACAATTTTTGGGAGCTAAACTGTGTCCTGCTTACTTGTTAACCTCAGGTGTCCCATCTTAATCTTTCATTTACCTCAGGGAGACCCTGGATCAGATGGGGCAACGGGTTCCCCTGGTGGAGTTGGAAATGCTGTAAGTACCTTAGTTACCCTGGTATTGTAGATACCACTTCCCCCCCCCACCCCCCAAGGACATGTCTGGTGCCTTGAAAAGGATCTTGAAGGATCAATTAAAAAAGTAAAAGAGTAAAAAGAGTGCAAAAGTACACTCAATGGAACCGACATGAAAAAGACATTGGTCTGTCACTTAATCAGGACAGGCCACCCCCGGCTGTCTTTTCTGTCCTTATTGAATCAAAACTCTCAAGCTGCCAACTCAGTGGGAGCTGTGGCTGAGTAGGGATTTCAGGATTTAAACAGATGTGTTGCATTTGTTTTTCATTTGTTTAGATGGCACTTAGACATGCTATTTAAACTGTGCAGTTCTTTCACAGACTTAGGCTCATGCGTTCATTAGACATGGGCCCAATCCAAAGCCACCCATCTGAACATCCCAGACTGTGGAAGAGTCGGATGATAATGTTGCAGGTTAGATCTGTCTCTGGCTTTGATAGTCAACACGCAGACAAAGGAACATTTTATCTATCAGAACCAAAAGGCATTATTTAATGTCGAAACAAAGTCAGCTTGACCTGTGTCACCCGCGAATGTCTTGGAGCTACAGCACGAACATTAGATCGTGATGGCGCTGCTGTGTGGGTATCCAGCACAGAATATGTCACGCGGCTCTCACACCAGAGGCCAGATTCGGTTTTCTTTGGAGACACCGTTCTCTGCTGTGCCAGGACGTTGCTTCCCGATAGTGTGCATAAGCAGGTGCTGAAAGGAATCAGCAGCGCACGAGCTGTGTGAATACAATTCCCTTGCTTCGCATGACATGCTGTGTTGTGATTATTGATTCACAGGGTAGTCTCGGCAGAAGAGGGCCCCCAGGACCTAAAGTAAGTGCCCAGTGTGGTGAGTGGGAGCGATAAAACCGGGCAACACAGCTTTGCATTGCGGACTGCGCGAGCGGTACCGAGTTGAAGTGCTCCAGACAAAGCTGAAAGTGACTTGCCCAGTGCCAGAAGCAGACTGGGATTTTGTTTCTGTTTTCTTCCACGTTTCCTCCAAACGTACCTCCTTCCACACACTGCTCCGCTCCCCTGTCCTGTCACCATTGTGACATTAGACCCCCGCACCGCTCTGCTCTCCCTTTCCGTCCAGTCACCAGCACGGGAAGTAGGGGTGTATCGGGTGCTGCAGCACCCACTGGTTGCACCATACCAGGTCCTGGCCTCTGGCGGCCCCTTTAGGGGCCCGCCAACTTAGCCACCCCTCCAAATCCCTCTACTTGCTGTCCCTGCGGGCTCTGCAGCCCGCCATCCCCAGGGACCAGGCCACCAGCCCTGGAGGTTCCGCTGCCACTTGTGGTCCCGCTTGTGTCCTCTCTCCTAGGACATGTGGAGTCTCCCCTGAGAAGCAGCGAGTGCCCTTAACTCCCACTGAAGTGAATGGGTGCTGGGCACCTGGCAGGCTGGGTCTTTAAATGATAACCCGCCAGTGGTGCATCGTGACTGGGTGATACTCTCTGGCTGTGTTTGACGGGAGATCGGACCAGATGAGCCAAGGGTCCCCTCTGAGCCAAGATCCATGAATCAATCGTTCTATGCTGCGTAAACCCGTCAGGTCTTACTCCAGTGCTTTCATGGCACGGCTTCCCTGAGTAAGGCCCTTCATCTCTAAGTCAGGTCACTAACAGGATGTAAATGAGTCGGCAGGAGAAACGAGCCCCTTCGTGCACGTGGTTTGCTAGCCTGGCGGGGTTAATGTTCATTGTGCCCGAGTCTCGCTGAGACGGAGCCCACTCCGCTTTGTCAGACCAGCGCAAAAGGGGCCTTCGAATGCACAGCAATCAGAGCCACTGGTTTTGCTAAAGCAGAAGACAGGCTAAGAGGAGCTGAAAGGACTCCACATGGGAGACTCTCAGCCATTTCTGTGCGGTGAGCTCAGGTTACAAGAGGATGCAAGCAGCATAGCTGGGAAGAAGGGAGGGTTGTTGGAACACACCACAAATCTCCAGCCCGTTCTAATCTGCACTGTGCTGTCTTTTAAGGGTACCAAAGGGACTCCAGGTCAGAAAGGAAACGAGGGAGAACAGGGTACGAGAGGGCCACAGGTGAGTACGTTCCACAGGCCACTCCTGAGAAGCCTACATGTGGTTTTTCCTCGCTATGCTGCCGCCGTTCCCTCGCTAGTGCCGTATGCCTCACCTTGCCCTGCGCTGTGTGAACATCTCGGAGGCCTTGCCCGTCACTGTGGGTGGATATCACAGCCAGGGGGCTCCGTGTGATCGTCTGCGGATTGTGGCTGGCCAGGACCGAGCGCCCAGGGCCAGAGACGCTCATTAAACGTACGGTGGGGGGGGGGGGCCACATCGCGAACCAGAAGAACTGGTCCCAGGGTTTAAAGTTGTCTCTTCAGTGCCCCCCCCCCCAGTCTCCTTTTAACAGTGTCATCTCAGTCCCTTGACTCTTGCAAACATTGTACCGTATTTATCTTTTCCTCACGCAGGGTCCTCCTGGCCAGCTTGGCACTCCAGGCCTCAGAGGAGAGCAAGGCATTCCCGGCCCAAGGGTAAATCTTTCTTATTCTTCTCCTTCTGAGGGACCCGGAGCAGCTTACGGGGCTTGATTTAAACACGGTCCATGGGACTCTGCGGTGGGACTTTACAAGACACCCATTCTGTGCCTCTCCTCCCTGTGCTGGGTGCCTTTTAAAAAGAATTGTACTTGCAGCTCAGGAGAAGAGTTCCCAAACTCCTGGTTTAAACATGAACATCAATTTTAAATTCATCCCATCAAATCCTGAGCAGGTTTCAAATCTTTTCTCAGGCAAACTCCCTGAAACAGGGGGGCTTGGCGAGCCAGGTGGCCTAGTGGCTGGAGTACTTGAGTTCCAATCCCCGCTTCTATGGTCAAGGTGTCTACAAATAAAGGCAGTGAGGGCGGGCAAGGAAGGGTTACTCAGGAATTAAAATGTATTTAGTCTACAGACCATTGAGATTACTAATGTCGCCCACTCAATTCCCATTAAATCAGTAGGAAGTGGGCTTTGATGGATCTCCATTTTAATAGCTACTAGGCACTCTTCACTGTCCAGCAAAATCTCGGCCTTTTTTGTAGGGGCTGACACACACACACACACACGTACGTTATTAATAAATATCTAGTTTCGATTCATTGAGCTTTATTGACACGTTGCACAATTTTGGCTCTTTTCTTTTTGCTGTAGGGAGGCGGTGGTGCTGCCGGACCACCCGGGGATCGGGGAAGGATCGGTCCCTTGGGACGAAAGGTATGTCCTGAAAAATACTGCGCCCCAAAGTCCAACATAATACTGGGAAGCTGCTGAATACGAGGTTAATCGTTTTATAAAGCATTCTGGCAGTCAGCATGTTCAAGACAAATTGTGATTTATTAGCGAGAGAGTGGAGCAAAGCAGGCCAAGCCCCTGGCTGCTTCACTGGAACCCTACTTCATCGAACTAGATGGCACATTGAGTAAAATAAAAACAGCCTTGAAAGGCAGAACATCCTGGGCCAAATCCTCAGTCACTGTAAAGCAGGGTAGCACCACTGACTGACGTCGCTGGCTTGCACCAGAAAATGATCCAACCCCTCTTTTCATCATCCTTCTCACTGGGATGCCCTCCTCAGCAATAGACCTGGCCAGGCCTTACTGCCTGTAAGGGGCGGTCCTAGCTGGATTGATGCAAAGCAGCCAATGCCCAAGAGGAGCGATACAGGCTGAAATGAATGCTCCCTTTTTTCAGGGGGAACCTGGTGATCTCGGAACGAAAGGCCAGCCCGGGTTGCCAGGGCCACGAGGCGAGACGGTAAGCATTGCTCTGGGCACGTTGAAAGGATGCTGGGCTAGCCCCTCTTCTGGTATAAATGCGGAAAATTCCATCCAGGTAGAAAATAGAGTCTTCCTGGCTTGTCTATGCTCCTTGTATCCTATATGGCGACAAGTAAAGAAGAAACATACACCATAGCTTTATTCTTGGGCAAATGTTTCTTTAAAATGGAAATCATCCTTAGGAGGAGACTTTAATTAGCTGGTAGGGTTATTATTAGGTGACTAGCCAATTAGCCCGTCAGAAGACGGGATTTTCAGGTCTCTCCTCCACGTTGGTCTTCTCTCCTGAGCCTCCGGTCTCTTGCTCCATCTCTCGCTCTCACCTCCTCCTGCTTCCCCCCTCTCTCTCAGCTCTCCTCCGCCTTCTGCCTCTTGCGCCTTCTGCCTCTCTCTCCATCTCTTTCTTTCTCTTCTCCCCCTCCTCCTGCCTCTCTCTCCGCTCCGTCTCTCCCCGCCCCACTTCCCCTCCCGCCGTGGCGCTTGGCTGAGTGCTGCGCGCTCAGCCAGGCCGCCGTGGGAGAAGGGGGCAGGGAGGTGACGTACACGGCCAGGGGGTGGGGCGGTGCATGTCACCGCCCCACCCCCTTCCCCTCCCGCCGTGGCACTCGGCTGAGTTCTGCGCTGCTCAGCTGCGCCGCGGCGGGGGAGCAAGTGGCGGCATGGGGAGCGCGGATCCCAAACGGCCGCTTGCTGCTGCTTGGTCCCCCGCTGCGGCCCAGCTGAACGGCGTAGAACTCAGCCAAGCACCATGGCGGGAGGCAAGAGCGCCCCCCAGAGGTAAGTCTGTAACACTACAGCGTTACAGACTCTCAGACATTGGGCTACTATATATATGATTTGTTTTTGCCTCTTACTATCTGTTTCTTAACACCTAAGAATTCTTCACAACGAGCAAGAACAAGAGTATAAAACAGTGCAAGAAACATCATCATTGCTACGGGTAAAATTCACCCCGTTGCCCTTACGTGATACCGATGTCTCTTTCCGGTCCATTGCACAGGGCCTAGAGGGATATCCTAGTTAGGAGTCAGCTTAATCCCTGCGATCCTCAACACAAAACATACTGCAGGCCTGAAAGTCAACTGTAAGAGTCTTCTCATAGGACCTGATGCTCCTTACGCCATGTAGGATGGGGCCGTAGGAGGGATAAAGGTTTGATAATCTAAAAGGAGGAAGACATACAAGCGCTAATCCTGAAAACACTCATCTAGGGATGTAAAGTTAAGCATGTGCCTAAGTATCGATGAGATCTAGATAGTCGTGTCCAATTCTCTTCCCACTGAAGGCAGTGACAAAATTTCCATTGGCCTCAGTGGGAGCTGGATTGGTTCTATCAGTTCCTCTAGGAATAGAATAGCTATCCCACATGTGGTTCAGAGACTTCTGTTTTCCTCTGAGCAATGTAAAATCCTCGTGCCACTGAGGTCAATAGCTAAAGTCTCTTTGACCTCAGTGAGGCCAGATTTCACCCACACTGCGTTTTTCCTGTAATGTCTTAGGTTTTACTTCTAAGTAGCCAATTCTAAAAGGGCCTGATTCAAAAGCCTCTTTCTATTGCTTCCTATGGCCTTTGGTGCTGGAGCAAATGGGTTTCTGTGACTTTTATATTGCACCAACAATCCTAGCACATGTGATACTTACTGCGCTCGTGTCTGCCGATTTTAGGGAGAAGATGGGCGAGATGGAGTCGGCAGGCCAGGAGCTAAAGGCAAAAGAGTAAGTTCCATGACCTGGCTAACGATACCACTTCAAGGACCTTAAAAACCAAGCCAATCCCCAGAGGTAACAACGAGCTCCATCCTACGTTGTATCCATACACATGCAGCCATGGGATATGGAGCTGAAAGCAATGGGGCTTCATGTAGGAACGAGGATTTGCTCTAATGCATCTGACTGATGAGTCAGAAGACGATGGCCAAAGCCTTCCTCCTTGATGCGTGTGGTGTGTTTTTGTGCTTGCCCCTGCCTACGGATGCTTGAGGATTAATGCCATAGGCTGTCATGTCAGTCTTATCTGCGATTAACAATACAACAACGATCAGATTTTTCACACCACTGACCTTTCTTCTCTCTTGGTCGGACCGATGTTATGAGCCTGCAGTTTCATTCGCGTCCTCCATGGCTTCTTTTTCTTCCTGAACTTGCTTTGGACCCATCTCCAGAAGCAAGACTGATTTGTTTAGACCTTAAATTAAAATAAACTTCTCTGTTATTACAGGGCGAAACAGGCTTCCCAGGATACCCAGGGCCAAAGGTACTGTTGAGCTTGTGTAACTTCCCTTCCTGTGCCGCAAGCATAGCACATTTCTGCTTTAAGATGGCCTGCAGCTACAACTCCTGTTTGTGCTCTTTTCTGAACAGGGTGCAGCTGGAGGTCGAGGTGGCTCTGGAGGTCCTGGCCCTAAAGGAAACAGAGGCCGCAGGGTAAGTTTTACCGTGACACCGTTTCTCATGCTGCCTTTTGTGAAAGAAAGGAGAAAAATTGGCTCAGCCTCCTGGCTTTGGGAGTTTGGCACAATAGATTTTCCTCAGCTACTGACAGATCCTTTCTACTCTCCGGGGGTTCTCCGGCTGCCAGCGGCTGGGACTGCTGGGCTCCAGCGTTGGGAGAGTGACCTGTTGGGCCCGATTTTGCTCTGCCTGATGCTGGAGCATGCTTTGCTCAGACAGGTCCATTCTGCCCAAGGGGCGGGGCCTGACCTACCACGGAGAGACTAATCCAGCCATTAGTTGGAAGAAACCATTGCTTCATGGGTGAGGAAGGAGGTTTCCTCTCCTCGTGAGCATGGATGAAGCTTTCCGGCTGGCTGCTAATGTCTGGATTTGCAATGAAAGTACATGCGGTTATGCTGGAGGTAGCACTTGTAGCCAGCCAGACAAAAATATTCCTCTGGAAGGCAGTTTTTGGTACTCGGTTCCTTTATTCTGAAAAACAATCCACTATGGGAGGTTACACCCATTTTATTTCAGACACCTATTCCTTAGCGGGACCGTACAGTACAAAGCTCATAACTCGTTAGCACCTATGTACTTCTAGTGAGGTCTATAAAACCATGGCTGATGTGGAGAAAGTGAATAAGGAAAAGTTATTGACTTGTTCCCATAACATAAGAACTAGGAGCCACCCGATGAAGTGAATAGGCAGCAAGTTTAAAACAAACAAAAGGAAGTTTTTCTTCATGCAGTGCACAGTCAACCTGTGGAACTCCTTGCCAGAGGAAGTTGTGAAGACCAGGACTTTAACAGGGTTAAAAAAAAACTAGATAAATTCATGGAGGTTAGGTCCATCAAAACTTATTAGCCAGGATTGGTAGGAATAGTGTCCCTAGACTGTATTTGTCAGAGGCTGGAAATGGATGATGGGGGAGGGATCACTTGATGATTCCCTGTTCTGTTCACTCCCTCAGGGGCACCTGGTATTGGCTACTGTCAGCAGACAGGATACTGGGCTAGATGGGCCTTTGGTTTGACCCAGTGTGGCTGTTCTTATGACTCTGCCTGGAAGAGCGTTCGGGAAATTCTCCTTGTCTATATCAAATGTGGATTGGTGATCTCTGCTCTCTTGTCTCCTAGGGGAATTCAGGAGAACCTGGGACACCCGGTCAGATAGGAGAGATTGGCTACCCAGGATCACCTGTAAGTGTTTGTTGTATTCACAGCTGGGGGCTGGTAGTAAAGGGCTGAGATGGAAAAGAGGAGACTAAGGGGGGCAATATGATAGAGGGCTATAAATTCATGACTGGTGTAGAGAAAGTGAATAAGGAAAAGTCATTTACTTGTACCCATAACATAAGAATTAGGGGTTGTCAAATGAAACTAATAAGTGCAGGTTTAAAACAAACAAAAGGAAGTACTTCTTCATTCAACACACTGTCAACCTGTGGAACTCCTTGCAGTAGGATGTTGTAAAGATCAGGACTTTAACAGAGTTCAAGAAAAAGCTAGATAAATTCATGGAGGTTAGGTCCATCAATGGCTATTAGCCAGGATGGGCAGGGAGGGTGTCTCTAGCCTGTTTGTCAGAGGCTGGGAATGGATGACAGGAGAGGGATCACTTGATGATTCCCTGTTCTGTTCCCTCCCTCTGGGGCACCTGGCACTGGCCATTGCTGGCAGACAGGATACTGGGCAAGATGGGCATTTGGTCTGACCCAGTCTGGCTGTTCTTATACTGAGAAGTTTCAATGTGCATTTCTTTGAAATCTGGCCTTTAATTGTTCCATATGGGAAACTTCCTTCTCAGCATTCAAATGGAAACCAGCTAAATCTGCTCCTGCCCCTCCCACCCCGCAACAGTATCATAAGTACCCAGGAACCTCTCCTGCAGGGCTGCAGGACGGGGAGAGGTTGGGACTGACGGGTGGCAGAGGTTGGGGTGCTACCTGTTTTCCAAGTGGCAGGAGGTCACCCATCTGCTAAATCTGTGGGGTTTGAGTTGCATCCCCTTTCCTTACCCACATGCCATTTTTTATTTCAGTGCAGATAACCTGTGACTGAGCGAGTCCCGCAGTCTGTGGGGTAGCAGCTGCTCCCCTGCGTAGCCCACACACTCACCAAAAATCCTGGACGTGCCTGTGGAGTGGCCTAATGCCCTGGCACAGGAGTGGGCCCTACGACAACAGCCTGAGCCAGGGACAGAATAGGGTGGGAGATAATCAGTTCTGCTTAATTAATTACACGTTTAATTAATTACAGGCCAAGGAAACTGGCTGGGCGTGCCTGCTAGTCATTGTTTTCCGGTTGTTGAAGTGCGTTGCCCCGAATCGGTTTTCTGTCACAAGGAAGGACTGCTGGGGGCCCGAAGAGGCAAATCCGGGGGGTGGGGACGCGGGAGAACACTTCTGTCTGCCCTGCCTCAGTCTATGCACTCCTCCGGAGCAAGGCCCAATGTAGCCTTGACACTCACGTGGGTGAAACCCCCATGCCCAGGGCCCACAGAAGGTCGGTGCAGTTCGTCATTCCCACGTAAGCCGTAGGTGGAGATCCGAGGGCACAATGACCCTCTGCACGGGGACGAATGAGCAATAAGAGCCCTGCAGGACTGTAACACCACAGAGCCTTGATTCCATGAGCTCCTCGAGCGCAAGTTGTTTGTAAAATAGGGATTGCTCCATATAACACTGCTAAGGACGGCGAGCTTCCTGGAGATGGAAAGGAAAACGGAAGAGTTTTCCTCTTTCTTCCATGTGCTCCTGGGCTGACTTTGGCATACCATCCTCTCAATATGTATTGTAACGCCATCTTTTTTTAAACCCTAACAGGGGCTTAAGGGCGACAGAGGAGAATCCAGAGATGTAAGTTGAATATTGAGCTCTCTGCTTCCATCTTGTTCTGAAACATCTTTTGTTTGATGGTGCGTTCATCTTCCTCTTTTCCTCCTTTTTAAAGCAATGTGCCCTTGTCCGGAGCATCAAAGATAAATGCCGTAAGTACCGCCGCGCTCTCTCTCTTGCGCGCTCACCTTGTGTGCTCATGGTGTTATGCAACCTGACTCCCACTAAATCACTCTCTTTTATTTATTCACAGCTTGCTGCTATGGTAAGTCACTTTCAATTGTTTCATTTCCGGGAGGGACTTTTAGACGTCTTTAATCAGGGCCAAAACCTCAACCCATCAAACACCCTCCATTGATTTCTGTGGAGGCCAGTTGCTTCATGCCAGCTGAGGTTTTAGCCCTGGCTATTTAATAATAATGTTATCGAACATTCACAGCTTGAAACTCACCTTTTCGGTAGGTCCCAAGGAGTGCCCGGTGTTCCCAACGGAGCTGGCGTTTGCCATAGACACCTCCTCCGGTGTCACTAATGACATTTTCAACCGCATGAAGCAGACAGTGCTGAGAGTGGTGAACAATCTCACCATCGCCGAGAGCAACTGCCCGCGGGGGGCCCGGGTGGCCGTCGTGACCTACAACAGCGACATCACCACCGAGTTCCGTTTCGCGGAAGCCAGGAAGAAATCCAACCTCCTGGAGCGTCTCCAGAACCTCCAAATCACCCAGACCACCAAGCAGCGCAGCCTGGAGACGGCCATGTCCTTCGTCGCCAGGAATACCTTCAAGCGGGCACGCAGCGGCTTTCTGATGAGGAAGGTGGCCGTGTTCTTCAGCAACGGCCCGACGAGGGCCTCCTCCCAGCTGAACGAGGCCGTGCTGAAGCTGTACGATGCCGGAGTCACGCCGGTGTTCCTGACTAACCGAGAGGACCGAGTTCTCATAAACGCACTGCAGGTGCGGGTCCCTCCTTCCTGCTCTTTCCTTCCACTTGGTGGGCCCCGGCTAGCTCCCGGGGAAGTCAGTGGGCACCTTTCTGTTGGCTTCTATCAGCAGCGGGTCGAATGCCCTGCTCTGAGCCACATTCTCAGGGCCAAGAACGGGCTTTGTGCACGCTTCCCCAAGCGCTGCGGGACGACCATATCTATTATTTGCGTTGGGGTAGCTCTTAGAAGCTCTACTCATGGACCATTGTGCTAGGTGCTCTCCAAGCCCAGAATAAAAAAAGACGCTTACTGTGTCAGTAAAATACGCACACGAATACACCCCCCTTTTGGTCTTGAGTGGCCTTTTGTGAACAAATCGGGTGAGCGGTCTCGCGTCCACAGAGAGCAAGAAATCCTCAGCCTCTTAGTTGAAACACAAAGGGACAAACTCTGTGCACTTAAAATCTGAGTACAGGCCAGAGCATGTGTTATTTAGTTTAGTACCCCAGCAGCACCCAAAAGCCCCCATCACCTTGCAATGTAAACAGATAACACTAAGGAAGAGGGAGGGAGAGGAGAACGGAAGTGCCACATTATTGCACCCACTGAAGGGAAATGAGGCACGGAGAGATTAAATAACTTGCCCAAGATCACATAGGAAATGTCTGCAGGTCAGAGAACTGAATCCAGCTCTCTAAGCCCCAAGCCAGTGCCTGAACTCAAGACTACCCTTACCGGAAGAAGTGTATTTGTTAAAAAGATATGACTATTGCATTATGAACCCTGTGCTTTTGTCTAACCCAGATGAACAACAGTGCAGTGGGACATGCTATTGTCCTTCCGGCTGCTGCGGCTCAGATTAATCAAACCATCAAGAGACTCCTGACATGTCACATTTGTCTGGGTAAGGCGCTGATTTCACTCCTGTTCAGTCAGGGCCTTGTCTGACTTCGGGGAGTAGCCCCATGGCAGCCAAGGGAAGCACAATCCGGAGTCAGCCTTTATGCAGTCTAAGGTGGGAAGCATCCACATGGATATGGCTTGCTGAATTGCTGGGTGAGAGAACAAACATTCATCAGAAAGGGCCTGGATCACACATTGGGACTGCTATTGAGCACAGAGATTCTCCCATGGTTGCATTCTGCAGATCATGACAATCATTTATATTCCTGTCATGGGCCGTTTCCTGTCTCAGTGGCTCAATCCCACACTTGTTAGTGCTCAAAATACAGTTGAACCTCTCTAGTCCAGAAACGTCTGTGGTCCGGCATGATGTCAGTTAGCCAATGTCTACCAGGGGTATGGCCAAGTTTCCCGCTGTCCCATAAAGTTTGCTTATGGCCACCAGTTCTGGCTCTCAGTGTTCTGAGCTGTTATTTAGCTTGAATTTACTCCTCGATGTCTTCTAAGAGCAAGCAGTGGAAGTGTTGGTGATGCTGCTAGGCAACATGGACCTCCTGTGGTCCAGCAAATTCTCTGGTTCAGAACCGGTCAGGTCCTGCGGGTGCTGGACTAGAGAGGTTCAACCTGTACTGCCGTCTCCAGCTGGTTAGAAAGGACTTGATGGACTACACAGTGTGAAGTTCATTGATGTAGTAGATGCATGTTCAAGTAACTGAAGATGCCTTGGGATGAAGTCCTCTCTGAATTGGTATCATATAGCCTACACTCATTTCCGCTCAAACCTTGGTGGTATTTTATATTACGAGGGGCTATATTCAGTATATCCAACTAAATAGAATTTGAGCCTATTACTACATAAGGTACATGACGTAACTAAGCAGTACTGTAATTGATTTAGTTGCACCTATTGAAACTAATGCTTAATTTTATGCCAACCCTGTGGATTTGCTTTAATAGCAAACGCAAATTAATTCACCGAGGATATTACACACCCAAGTATTTTATGGGAGACCATGTCTTTGGTGTGTGGGCTTAGCAGAAAATAGGTTATAATTATGTTGAGGAACCCTCCCTTTCAGGGTGTGAAAATGAAACGGGGTGTGTTTCTTTTCTAGACGTATGTGATCCCGACGAAACCTGCGGCGCTATTGTTATCCCCCAAAAGCCGTTCTTCAGGGACAGGCGGGCAGTCCCCACAGATGTAGACATTGACATGGCTTTCCTCCTGGACAGCTCTGAGAGCACCACTCCGCCGCAGTTCAGTGAGATGAAGAAGTACATATCCTACATAGTGAATCAGCTGGAGATCAGCTCCCATCCAACGTCATCCCAGCACCACGCCAGAGTGGCTGTTCTCCAACACGCTCCATACGAACACAAAAGCAAGTCAAGCGCCTTGCCAGTAAAAGTAGAGTTCTCCCTAACAGAGTACGAGTCCAAGGAGAAGATGATGGACTTCCTTCAGAACCACATGACCCAGCTGTACGGCACAAGGGATCTGGGAAGTGCAATTGAATACACGGCGGCACATGTGTTCGAAAGCGCGCCCAACCCACGGGATCTGAAAGTCCTCGTTTTGATGATGACCGGGGAAGTGAGCACACAGGAACTGGAGCACCTTCAAAGAGTTATCATCAGTGCCAAGTGTAAAGGGTACTTCTTTGTTGTGCTTGGCATCGGCAAGAAAGTGAACGTCAAGCATATCTACACCTTGGCTAGCGAGCCCAACGATGTGTTCTTCAAATTGGTTGAGAAGCCCTCGGAGCTGCACGAGGAGGTCTTGCTGCGCTTTGGGAAACTGTTACCATCCTTTATCAGCAGTGAGTATAACACCCCCGCACAGCCCTCGGGCAAGCGGAAGAATAAAATTGCTACTATTGCAGTGCAACCTGGAGATGGGGGGCGGCATGAAAGTACAGCAAACTAGCAGCTGTTGGCCTGGCTCTTTTGTTTTATCCGCTTTTAACTAGAGACGGGTGGACAGCCCACGCTGCAGGGCTGAACACCTGAGGCTGTTAGAAAAGTTGGGCTCCGGAATCAATCCCAGGTCCATACCTAAACTCTGGATTTAGGCAGCCCAGAGTGTTGGGGAACTTTGGCTCTGGATCTGAATTTTTCAGCTTAGAGTCAACCCTAACAAAGGCCTTTCAAAAATCCTTTTATTTTGTAGATGCAAATTGGTTCAAAGGAAGGGGAGTTTTGTGCTGGCTCCTTTTGGCAGTGTGAAATCTGGAGTGCTACAAAGTCTTTGGTGGCTCAGACAACCACGGAGATTTCCTAGATACTCAGGGACGCATCCCGGGCTAGTTTGTTTCATCCTGTCTTGGAGCAGGTTGACAACTGAACATGATTCCCGCTTTATCCCAGCGCGCCCCTCTGGGGATAGTTGAACAGGTCACATGAGGGATTCCTGTTCTTGGAGCTTAACGCCAGCCTCGCATTCAGGTCCCAACTGTTTTCTCAGCCCTTTGACAGTGAGCGGCAGGAAACGGAGCTCCAGGGGGCTGGCTGTGGATGGCTCCTTTAAGTGGTGCCTAGAAAACCAAATCCCCCTCGCCCTAGAAATGCCCGTCAGCAAGTAGAAAGTTCCGGGGGCAGATCCTCGGGTGGACAAATGGTCATAACTCTCCAGTGACTTCAGCTTGTGCAAGCTGAGAATCCGGCTGACTAAGAGGAGAACCGGGTGTCATGCTGGGGCCATGAGCTCTTCTTGGGACGTTAGCCAGAGGGGCAAGGAAACAAAAAGCTTTTTGCCATTATGGGAGGGGGAGGGCTACATGATTCCTCCCCTCCCCCGTCCCAGAACCGCCACACTCTACCCCTCCCCATCCCGCACGACCTAGGGGGAGAGACGTATGGCAGATGGAGGGGAAAGGAGCAGAACCCCCAGGCCCTGCCGCATCTGTGTCTGGCACAGGGTGGGGGGTGCTTCTACTTTCCCTGCTGGGAGGGGGCCTGCTAGCCCCGCTCCCCCAGCCCTGTACAGACAGAGCTCTGTGGAGAGGCTGGGACTTCTGCTGGCCGGGGCATCCTTCAGCAACCCCGCCTCTCCTACAATCCACCTAC
Organism: Pelochelys cantorii; assembly: GCA_032595735.1. Classification (NCBI taxonomy): domain Eukaryota; kingdom Metazoa; phylum Chordata; order Testudines; family Trionychidae; genus Pelochelys; species Pelochelys cantorii. Next base: position 72,673,142 of record CM064332.1, read on the forward strand.
TGCCATCCCAAAAGCCACCCACGGGGCTGGCTAACAAAGCCTTGCTCTTGGCATTTTCCCCTGCAGACTCCCCAGTGACGTCCAGCATCAGCAGGTTTGGCCCCGGGAATAAAACGGGTGTTTGGAATGCCACCGTTTGATTTCCCCCTCTACCGCCAGAAGGAAGCCTGGATCCTTTCAATGGTCCAAAAAACAGAACATGTTCAGCTGAGCCTAGATGGTGGGAACAACATGGGTTATGTTTAAATGCAGCAGGTTAGGCCTTAACGGATACGCTCGGCTAATGTATTCTTGGGATTAGTCCTGAAAGGAATCTAAAGCTTATGATCGCTATGGGAAATGCTGATGTCTTGAAATAATAAACACGCCATTTTAAGCAACCGCTTCGTTTTTTGTAGTGATCAGAAGGAGCTGGCAGCAGCACTATTATCAGATGGTTGTTAATGCACTATTACAACCTAAAGCACTATCTTTTGGCCAAAGTGAGATCAATGTGGTTTTAATTAATATGAAATAATGTTTTTAAAAAAAATATTCACTGAGCCCTGTCTGTGTCTAGGTGAAAACTCTTTTTACCTGTCTCCGGACATAAGGAAGCAATGTGATTGGTTCCATAGAGATCAGGCAACAAAGAGCTCTTCCGCATTTGGCCAAAACACATTGTAAGTAGTTTTTCTGCAGCAGATGGAGCTTTGGGAGCAAAATCCTTGACGGACAAGTACTGTCTTTGTATTCCTTTTTAATCCTGAATTCAGCTGACTTCTGGACCTTTCCACATGTCATTTAACTGTTCATGGAGTTTGTTGTCTTCAGTGTGTCTTTTTCTTTAGGTAAATTGGATCTACAAACATACTCTGTGGAGGATAAAACTCTTTCCCTCATTTGGACCAAGATTTCCATGGCTGCGTCTAGACTGGCATGATTTTGCGGAAATACTTTTAACGGAAAGTGGCCAGGATAGACGTGATTTTGCGCAAGAAAGCTCCGGCAGCCATTTTCGCCATCGGGGCTTTCTTACGCAAAAAATTCCTTCCCTGTCTACACTGGCCCTCTTGCGCAAGAACACTTGTGCAAGAGGGCTTTCCCCCGAGCGGGAGCATCAGAGTTCTTGTGCCAGAACACTGACAATCTTACATTAGATCGTCAGTGTTCTTGCACAAATTCAAGAGGCCTGTGTAGACAGCTGGCAAGTTTTTGCGCAAAAGCGGCCGCTAGACGCTCCCACTCTGTGGAGGATAAAACTCTTTCCCTCATTTGGACCAAGATTTCCAAAAGCAATCGGTGGGTTTGGGTTCTTAGCCTGACCTTCTGTAAAAGGACCTCATTTACAGACACTCAGCATGGTCGAAAAACCAAGGCCTATTTAGGGAGCGGTTCCCAAACATCTGAAAACTGAGCCCCTGCTTTAGGAAAATGGAACTGGTCACACTCCTATCCAACCCGGCCGTATGGCGTTAGACACTGACCTGTATCCATTTATGCACCTCCTGCTCCAGCTAGTCCTTTGCCCTTCCTTAGGGGACGTGCTACACACTTTGGAAAATGCTGCTTTTGAGGGCCTGAGGCTAAACACCCCGAAAGTAGGCCACCCACTCTGATTAGCCCCCTTTGAAAATCTTGGTCCCGTGTTTTTGGTCCCAGATTTTTTTTGTGCTACACTAGAAGATTGACCCGGAGTTGCTCAGGTTCTTAACTCAAATAATTTTTTGTTTTGCCTCGCTTAAATTGTTGTTTTGGGGGAGGAGGGTTCATTAGCAGGCTGCCCCAGAGAAAGAGGATTACCCCAGCCCTCTGTCACCGCTGCAGCTTGGGGCCAGGTGAGAAGCACCTCTCTATGGCCACTGCAGCTCTAGTGGGCACAGCCAGGGGAGGGGTGCATGCTCTCTGTCTGGAGCAGGCCCAGGTTCATCTGCCCCCTGAGCTCCCCAGCCAGAGTGAGGAATGCAGCGAACTGAGCACTTTCCCCTCGCTCCCTGACAAAGGAGAACATCCAGCAATGTCCCTGTATGAATGGGGGGGGGGGAAGGGAGGGAGCTTCCATCCCCCCACCCTCTCTAATGTGTGCCTAGGAGAGGTGGGCTCTTGGGACAGGGGCAGTTCTGGACCAGCTGGGGGGAGCGGAACCCAGCTGCCCTTTTCACCTGCCTGGTGATTGTCTCTTTTCTGTATGGTTTTATGAGGAGCAATCCTATTCCAGGCCCATCCCATTGTCCTGGCCCAGCCAAACCCTGAGTTATGATAAAAGAAAGCTGTCTACTGAACATGGTTGTCCTAGCTGTTACCGTTTAGGAGGAATTCTCAAACAGAGACAGACAGACAGACTCTCTCATATATAGTAGATTTACAAGGCATGTCAATGGACTCAATCTGCCAGGTTCTTTCTTCATCAAAATCCCAGGAAGGTCAATGAGAATTCCAGGCACAGAGCAAAGAAGCCTGAGCCCAAGGTATCACGTTAATTAGTTATGCATCTTTCTCTTACTTCACCTGCATCGTTGTAAATCACCAAATGATCGTGCTGTCATGGGATGTCATGTCTGGCACGAGTTGTTCCCTCATGTCGCAGTCGTGCTATAATGCACGGTCTAGATGTACCTGGTTCTGCCTCACCGTGCGGGAGCAGATGATTGCTTGTGTTTCCTTCCGGTTCTACGTGGCTACGAGTCCATGTGTGTCAAAGTGATTCAGCTTGTGTGAGGATAGGCATAATATAAAAACCGGGACAGGTACGTGTGAAAATGAGAAAAATGAATTTCTTTTTACAAGCTTATAATGTAGGATACTTACAGGGTTAACTGATTCACTGCCTATTTACCCACCCAACTTGGTACGTGCCTGCCAAGATCATACTTCAGTGCAGTGCTCAGCTGTTTGCCCGAAAGCCACCAGCTTTTTGTTCCTCTTTGGGTGCAGTCTCCAGCACTGGGAAGCCAATGGAGAGATTCCCATTGACTCCAGCAGACTTTTCTGAATCCGTCTACCTCCAGAATTCAGTAGAACACTAATAAAGATGTCAGTGCCCTGTACGTCTATCTTGGTAAATAGAAAAATATACCTAGCAGTAACAACTGGTTTTGTTTAAACAGATATGTTGCAAATAATGCGACTACAAGTGCCCGCACAACTACAACTGCAAGCACAACCACCAGTGCCCGCAGAACTACGACCGCAAGCACAACCACCAGTGCCCGCACAACTACAACCGCAAGCACAACTACAAAGGCCCGTGCAACTGCAGCTGCGAGTACCACTACAAAGGCCCACGCAACTGCAGCTGCAAACACAACTACAAAGGCCCGTGCAACTGCAACTGCAAACACAACGACCAGTGCCCGCACAACTACAACTGCAAGCAGAATGACCAGTGCCCGTACAATCACAACTCCCAGTGCAAGTACAGCTGCTACAGAAAAACCAGCCGGTATGTATAGTTCTTCCCATTTTTAGAAGATACTCTGTGGTCTAGGGAAGTGTTTCTCAACCTTTTTTTGCTCATGGTCCCCTTCTGAGCCTCATTCATCATACACCTGGCAGTTAAGTTTGGGTGGCCCCCTCAGAAACTTACTGTGCCCCCCTAATATTTCGGTTTTTTCCATGTGGCCCCCTAGAAGTAAGGCGTGGCCCCCAGGGAGCCATATGGCCCACGTTGAGAACCACTGGTCTAGGGTATGAGCAAGAAAATTCAGTGCTCACTTTTTAAAATACAGTGAAATAAAGTCAATGATTTTTCTCTTAGGGTACGTCTAGACTACATGGTGCCATCGACGGAGCCATGTAGATTAGGTTTCTAGACACAGGGAAATGAAGTGGTGATTTAAATAATCGCCGCTTCATTTACATCAAAATGGCTGTCACACTGTGCCGATCAGCTGTTTGGCGGCACAGCGCGGTAGTCTGGACACCAAACAGCTGATCGGCACAGTGTGACAGCCATTTTGATATAAATGAAGTGGCGATTATTTAAATTGCCGCTTCATTTCCCTTTTTCGAGTACACTAATCTACATGGCTCCGTCAACGGAGCCATGTAGTCTAGATGTACCCTCAGGAAGGGCTGTATTCATTGAAGGGTCGACCGGGTGAGATTCTCTACGGATGTAGAAGGGAATAATTCTATTGACTTCAACGGAGCTTTGCTGATTGACCCCAACGGGAGGTCCATATTGTCTAGCAGCATCACCAACACTTCCACTACTTACTGGGCTCTTAGAAGGCATTTGGGGTAAATTAGAGCTAAACAACAGCTCTGAACACTGAGCGCCAGGACTGGTGGCTGTAAACAAACTTTATGGAATTGAGGGAAACTTGGCCGTGCCCACGATAAGTGGACATCCAGCTAACTAACATCCTGCTGGACGACAGATGTTGCCTGGCCCGAGAGGACCGGACTAGAGAGGTTCAAACTGTATACTAAACCTAGCTATAAGTAAAGATCTTCCTTCATTCAAATGCACTGTTGAGTCCCAGTGGTTTAGATAAAATAAATACAGTTAACGACCTATACCCAGTGCAACTCGGTGCTACTGAATCCTAGGTGTAATGCCATTGGCTCAAGCTTCAGGGTCTTTAATGGCATTGCATCTAGGCTGAATCTGGCCCACAGAGGTTAAGAACACAGCTGCTGTACAAGATCCTTTGACATCTCAGTCAGCTAAATGGAAATGTCCCAGTTTGTGCAGACAGACTCGATGCTGGCCCCGTACATGAGAAAATAAAGCTTCTTCTGTGAGCAATGGTCATTTAAAAGAGCTAAACCATATGCTTGTGTCAGGGAGTTGCACAAGCCTTTGCTTTTCAGTGAAACAAGGAACAAAGATGCATGCTGAATGTTTGTAGGGAAACACATGCCTCCATGTAAATATGTGTTACACTTTCATTAGGGGTCAACTTCTTAAGGGGAGCAGCCGTCTGGTGAATCACTGGAGTTTTCAGTCAACAGTTCTAGTGGATTTACCCCACATTCTAGCATGGCTTTGTCCAGAGCTAGGCAAACTCCTCACTGTAAATAATTTGAGTCAGTCAGACCTACTCTCTGGGCATAAATTACACTTGGGTGGACGTTGGGTTAGCTGGTGTAACTCAGAAGTCTGTGGAGCTATGCCAGTTTCTGTCAGCTGTGGCCCGCTGATGGTTGCAGATTGGCTAGCGCTTTCCACTTGGTAGGAATGTCAGACAACATACTCCAGTTGGCTTCTGAGATGTTTGCATTGAATAGATCTTTGCTTAGTCACTGGTTTTATCCATGGAGTGGGATTTGGTCACTTGTCACATCAGATAACTGGGCATTCCGACTTTTCGAAAGAGGAAGAAGGAAAGCAGAAATGTTTCAGTGTTCACCGTGTGAATACTTTGGTCACAGGCCTTCACATGAGCCTAGATTCCCTGCCACCCCCAAGACTTGACTTTGTCAATTTTCTTTTGAACAAAACCCATTGCTGGTGCCTTTAAGTGTGGGAAAGCCAATTTACTTCTTTTATTCAAAGAAACATTCACAAGTACATTTTTGCAGCTCCACCCATCTCTAGTTTTGTCTCTAGAAAGACCCTGACGTGTATGTGAATGAAAAGTACTGAGGAAATGCACCATTTAGAACTGTGTTGCTTATTTTGAGGAGCTGAAGTAACACACGCCATTATGGGCATTCTTTTATTAAGTTCCCACCCTGGAATGATAAGCTGGAGACAGCAGACTAAGGTCTTGTCTACACTAGAAAACTAGGTTGGTATAATTACATGACCCAGCGGTGTGAAAAATGTGCCCCTTTGAGCAGCATAGTTAAGTTGACCTATATCCCTCTGCGGGCAGCACTAGGTTGATGGAATTCTTCTATTGACCTAGCTACCACCTTTCAGGGAGGTGGATTGTCTATGCTGACAGGAAAACTCTGCCCTTGGCATAGGTATAATCTACCACAAAGCACTGCAGTGGGGCAGCTATGCTGCTGTGGTATTTTAAATGCAGACTAACCCTAGCAGAGGGCTGGGGATGTTCTGCTGTGGTCATGGGACAATCATCCTCCATGATTGTAGCTCAGTATTCGATAATCTGTTCAGTACATCTTGATTAACCTCCCCCTCTTTCCCCTCAGCAACAGCTAATTGGACTAGAATTCCTGATGCGCCAAACCCCTCCCTGCAGCTTTTCTCTTGGCAGCCTCTGATTTGGTTTTGTGTTGCACTGCAGTTAAAGCGGAGAGTGAAATCCAGATCACTGACATCACCGAGAACAGCGCTAAACTACACTGGGTGAGCCCAGGGCCCCTGCCCCTCGACTTCTTTGACATCACCCTCACCTCAGCACACGACCACTCTCTAGTCCTGAAGCTAAACTTAACCAGCACTGAACGGGTCATTGGCGGCCTCAGAAGCGGGCAGAAATATCACGTCACAATTACGGGGTACCACAAATCCCAAGCCAAAGCAACCTTCACGGGAACATTCAGCACAAGTAAGTGTCTTTCTGGGTGCAGGGGATGAAACCAACCTCCCCCCCCCCCCGGGAAGATGCTGAAAACGTGAAATGGACAAACGACAAACACGGAGGAGTAAATTGGGGATGATTACAATGATTTGTGGCTTGCTAATGCTCAGTGTGTCTCACACTCCACCTCTCAGCAGTAGCGCAACTATAAACCGTTTGCAACAGCCGCCACAAGTTGTCGTTTCAACTCAGTTAAAGTGAGGAACATTTCAGTGGAATTCGCCCCTTCCCCCTTATTGTGTGTACAGCACAGTGGGGCCCTGATCTTTGAATCGGGCCTTCAGTATCCAGCTAGCTCAGCTTCCCCATTGTCCTAGTATAAGGTATCATTTGGGCCCAGGCCAAGGGGACTAAACAGCAGGCTAGTCCGCCACGGACCCCTGTTCAAATCCACCTGGTGGTGCCGCAGGAAAACCTCCCAGCACATTGGCCCCATTGGCGGCGACTCCTAAGGATAAGCACAGAGGCGCATCGGCAGAGGGGGGTGGGGAGCAGGGCTGGCGTGAGGCGTGTGCAGTCGGTCCCCCCGCACACGGCCCTGCCTTCCTGGCAGGTCCTACCTGAGGCACATCATGAGGTTGTGGACTGTGCATTGTGGCAGTGCCACTCCCCACCCAGAGGGGCCCTCGGGAGACGAGGAGGAGGCCATTGGGGGAGCAGCCGCCACAGTCCCGCACGGGCAGAGCCGGAGCTGCAGGTCCAGTGTGCAGCCACCAGTGGTCGAGGCCGCGACGCCCCATTTGAACTAGGCACCGCAAATAACCAGGCCAGGCCTGGTTGGGAAGATTGCCCAGGGCCCACCGGCTCCTGCTAGCGCTGGTAGAGCCTCCCCCACCATCTGCTGGAGTCAGCAGGAGGCTTCCCATTGATTTTGGGGGCTTTGTGCCCACGCTCGTCCTCGTTGCTCCCTTTGCGAGCAGCGATTCCCCTGCCAGAACGGTCAGAAGAGACGTCAGGTTGAGGAAGAGGCACTTACAGGAAGTGAATGAGGAGCCGGAAGGATTCCCCCTAGCGCCGGTGCCTGCAAACACCCCTACTTTGGAGAGCAGCCCTCCACACAGAAGCCCTGCTGCCGGATTTATGGAGAAGGCTGCGTCCTTCTGGCTGAGGGGCCGTTTTGAACCAGTCCCCTTGACCGTACACTCAGCACCAATGCTCTCAAAGCAGCCGGGTAACTGCTACCTCCTCTGGGAGCAGCAAGTCGCAGTGAGGGGCAGTGTCCATTGAGAGGGAGGAGCTGGCACTGACTGACACCGGCCCAGTATTTGGCTGAGTATTCAGTTCCCCTCCCGACCCAAACGCACATGAGAATCACCCCGTCCTGCGCAGAACCAATCAACGGCAGCTACCTTCCGGCCCCATCCCCTTCCTTCCTCCCCACCTGGTGGAAGGGGTTTGGGGCTCTGCACTGGGGGCGAGGGAACAAGACGGGTAGGGAGGAGGAGCAGGGATGCCCTGTGGAGATTGCTCTGCCCTTCACTCCAAAAGCCCTGGGAGCAGCCGAATCCAGGAGAGAGCTCATGGTAGCGCGCTTACGGGTGGGATGCTACCAGCCACTGTGGAATCCGGGCCCCTTGCAGATTCCAGGGGATCCTGGAATTTGAGAGCAGGCCCCATAGACCTTCCTAGGAATTTCCAAACTCCGGACAGCCTGAGGGAATCGCCATTAAAGATGCTTCCTCCCCACAAGCGCCCGCAGTGGGATTTTTTCCCCCAGGTCAGGTGATCCGCCCCGTGTAAGCACTGGTGAGCAACCTCTGTCTTCATTATAGACAGAATGAGGCAGCCCGCCCGTTAGCACTGTGGCTGGAGGGAGAAAAATGAGTCCCAGACATGGTTACTCTCACATGAATTACTCATTGTCTCAGCTGCAACCCAAGACCCATTTCCAGCAGTTTTATATTTATGTACCCAAACCCAGCTTCCCACACTAGCCCTTGGGCTGCAGATTTTGGTTACCAACCTTTCTTCCATCCCATCCATATTCAAAATGATCAAGTCTGTTTCCCACTGCCAAGCATTTGTCCTGGGCCAGACTGTCGATTTCTAGTAGGCAAGAAATGTAAGACGGGGGGCTGGCCAAGTTACTCAGGGAGGTGGGGTTGGGTTTCCTGTAGTTACATGTGCTGCTGTAGGGTTTTGTTCCCCCCTGGATCATTCCATTTGCTTTTGCTCTTACAGAAAGCGTGCCAGCGCCCAAGGCACCCGCAGTAGCCACTGCCAACCTGATGGTGAATACCGAGCCCTTGGAACAGCCAGAGATCGGTGAGTAGCAGTGTGCTCAGCAGTACCTGAGTGGCAGGTTCCGTAATCACCTGCGTTGTGACTCCACTAGGCCCTCCGCGGCGGGTGGGTCTGATCTAGTCATTCTGAGTGGGTGAGTGGGTTTGGATCAGACCCTCGTGTACTTGCGTGGAAACGAGTGACGTTGTGGTGGTTTGCACCAGCGGCGCATCGGCCCCTCCATTTCAGTTCCGAATGAAGTGATTCCCTCAGGCAGTGCAAAGAGCTGGGGAAGTTCTCTTCAGGATTCTGCTGGCCTAGCTCCCAGCAGGAAGTTTCACTGATCTCAGTGCGACTGCTCAGGGAGCAAGGTCCAACTCCCTGGACCCGGCCCAAAACTCATTTCAGGCAACGTGACTTTTTCCATCCATTTCAATGGCCTTTGGATGAGTCTGCATGGAAGGAAGGCTGGCCAAATCCGGCTGGCGGGTTGGCACCAGGCAACATCCCATAGCTGTTCTGTACTGTTCTCCTGCCATTCTCTCTCCCTGCTGGGAAGGTGTACATGGTGGCATGTGGGACTGAGGAGGGAATGTTCTGTCCCACAGAGGCTGAGATGAGACCCGTGAGATGTGTGGTTCATGCAGCCCCGTGGTGTAACGCTGAGCTCTACCCAAGAGTCTGTGGCCTACTGGGGGGTGGCGGGGAGGGGCACAAAAGTGAACGATTTCCCAGGGATCCAATGAAGAATGGTCATGTGACCTGCTGAGTTGATTTAGTCGGCTTCCCTCACATTGTAGGTCCTACCACCTGCCCTCCCTCCTCTTCCTTTCTTCCACCCTGGCATCAATGGGCTACTGAGATACCCCATTGATGATCCAGTGACCAGATTCTGTTCCGTGATTAACTGGGCGTTGATTGTTATCGTTTGTTATTAACGTGTCCCCGTTGTATTGATTAACTCCTCTCATGGCTCCTCCACTTTGTTTGAACTGACTATATGGATATTACTATGGCCACCCCTCGCTCTTGCTCCCCCCCTCAAAAAAAAGTGTTAAATGAGGGAGCTCCAGATGGAAAGCAGCCTGGTTCCATTGCAGTTCCCTGGAGCAGTGCTGTTTTCCAGCGGCTGAATGGCCGGCTCCCGGCCCGAACTGTCCCCCTGAAGGCTGTAACTTTTGTTGAGTTGAGACCCCGTTGCTACCTTCGCGTGGCTTTCTTTGAAAAGAGGCGCTGTGGGCGTGAGTTACAAATATAGACCAGGAGGGTGAGAGTTTCAGAACTGGCTAGGGGATGTGGGCACCAGACCCTTACTCATTTCTAATGGGAATGAGGAAGTTTAGGCCAGCCCCCGCAGTCCTTCAGAGGTCAATGTGCTTTCCCTGGATGTCTATGGGGGTGAAACATCCCTTGTTTTTTAAACCAGATTGAGTTTATTCAAGTGATTTTATGTGTGTGCACCCCTCTCCGCCCACACAGAGTGAATCTTATCTCTCCCTGCTGCGAAGGACTTGTATCGCGAGGAACGCCTGAAAAGTCTTTGCTTGCTTTCCTACTGTTAACACTGGCATGGCATGCAGTATGTCTCCCTGTCATTGCATTTAAACAGCACAGCTCAGCTGCAGCCCTTTGAGCTGGCTGGCTCCAGCTTAGAAACATTTCCTTGCTCTGTTTGGACATGTCATCGTTGCGATGGGCCGCAATACACTGAACAGTTCCGTCAAAGTCCACGTCTCTGTACCTGTGCGATCTTCCACCATTTCCATTCTCGGGGGAGAGGAGGGGGCTCGTTGGCGTTTTCTTTCCCCGTCCCTGCTGTCTTTCACCTGGAACAGTTGGGATGGACGGCACAGCTAGCCAGAGCACTCGCTTTTGTCTCCATGTTTAACCCTTTGTTTGTCTGCCTTCCGAATCAGCGCCGCAAAACCTACGGCGCACTATACGTCGTTTCTGTGTGACTCCAAACAGTGCAACACGGGAATGCCGAAGGGCTGATGTCTGGACCAAAACAGCATCAACCCACACAAATAATACACAGGGCAGCAGTGAATCGGGCACGTGTGCTTGGGGAATTGCTAGTTGCTGGGAGCGTCGTGGGGCCAGAAGAGCCCATGATCCCAGGAGCTACGGGCCAGGAGGAAACCTGCCGTGTGAGAGAAAGTTCGGGAGTTCACAAAGGGGCTTGGCTTATCCGCATGCCATCCAGGTGCCTAGGACACGAGGCAGAAGAGCGGATTGGAAATACAGAACCCGCCTGCTAGCTTGTGTGTCAGCTCTTTGACAGGGAATGGAGGCATGTGCTCCAAGGTGCTAGCACGTTACGTCACAAGGGCCAATCCTGCCGTCCTGAAATAGTCAAAACCCCCCTTGAAGGGCCGGGGATTTTTGCTTGAGCAAGAACTGCAGGATTTGGCCCTAAAATATCACTTCTGGGCTCTGAGTAACTACTCTAATCTTCACGGCAGGGCATGTTTTAAAAAATGTACTTTAGCCCCAAACGCCATGCCAAAGCAATTAGGCGTTTGAAAACACACTTCAGAGCACAATACGCTTTAGAACCCAAGACTGCTCCAGGTAAAATCCATCGCAGACGTCCTGCTCCAAGACCAACAATTGTTCTGATTGGTTTTTGTCATGAAACCCCAGCAAACAATTTGACGTAGGCTGGGAAAAGTCATACACTGTTCTGGCACGTTTGCCATGCTCTGTTCGGCCTCTGCCTCTCCAGTGCATTGATTTGGCCCTTACGGCTGAGACTCGGTAGAGGCCGGTACAAGCACAGCCCATTCCCTGCAAACCTGTTGGCAAAACGTCTAAGGCGCATGGACCAGCTGCTTAGCATGTTTGCTCTGGGAGGGGGTGGGGGTTAGTGACTAGAAACCTGGCCCACGCCACGGTCAGGCTAGGGGACTTTTTTTAAATGCTTAATTTTTTTCCCCTTTTGCTTTCTTTGCCTTTTCAGCTTTTAACCCTTTCAGAGTCATTTAACATTTGCGCATTTTGCAATGCAGATTTGACAGACCCTTGCTTGCTGGATTTTGACATGGGCACCCAGTGCAAGGAGTATCAGGTTATGTGGTTCTTTGACTACAAAAACAAGATCTGCACCCAGATTTGGTATGGTGGGTGTGGCGGTAACGCCAATAGATTTGAGACAGAAGCTGAGTGCATGAGCAGATGCGTGAAGCCATGTAAGTACTGCGCGGGGTTAACCATTTCACACTTTTATAATATTGTCAAATGCATTTTGAGATTGGCAAGACATTTTGGTTAAAAAACAACCTCTTCCCCACACTTTTCCCCCCTACAGCAGCTGAGAAAGTCATGCAGCAAATGCCCCTTGAGAAAAGAGTATTGGCAGGTAATAGCACAAATGCAGCGGATCATGCGTTTAATCTCACTGTTCTGTCACTGCTCTGGGCACTTGTGTGGCAGACTTTGCCATGGTGGGACTAAGGCAAATGTAACCAGAAAGTGTTTTGTTTTTCACTCATGCACGTGAGCTGCTGAGAGGGTCCCACCATGGGCTTTGCATGGACGTGCTGTCGACGTGCCTCATGTTGCATCCAGAATCACAGTGCTGGACACGAGTTCATTGCAAACCCTCGCTACAGCAAACCTAGGTAGTTTGTTTCATGACAAGTGTCTGGGCACCACATCGGAGAGGATTGCAATTGCAAGAAAACTCGTGTTAGCACCGTTGTGTTGCCCCCAGTAACTGTGTCCCTAACTAACGTCATCATGCTGTTGTATGCATTCATGTCTATGCAAGTAATACTGCTCTGTGCACCTTGCTTTAACTGATATCCTTAATTGAATAATATTCCCTGTTGTGCAAATGTTCCCCTTCTGTGGGAAAACCCACAAGCAAGTGCAGGGGTTGCGGGAGGGACACACACTAGAAAACTGCAGTGTTTTCCCGAAGGCAGGGGTGGGCAATAATTTTTGATGATGGGCCACGCCAAGATTTTGGTAAGTGGTCAAGGGCTGCGCTTTTCTATGGAGGAGGTGCAGGGTCTGAGATGGAGATTGGGTGCAGGGGGGCTCAAGAGAGAGAGTGTGGGGTCTGAGAGGGAGTTTGGGTGAAGGAAGGGCAGGGAATTGCAGTGCAGGGTCCAGGAGGGGTATGGGTGCAGGAGAGGATTCTGGGGAGAGGTGTAGGAGTTTGGTGCAGGGCCTGGGAGGGAGCTGTGACTTGGGGTGGAGGGTGCAGAGGGTTTGGGCGGTGACCTGGGGCAGGGAGTTGAGCAGGAGAGGGTGGGGTGACAGGTGCAGGCTTTGGCTAGGAGGCGACTCCCAGCCAGCAGCCCAGCAGAACCCTCAGGCAGGCGCCCTGCCAGCCAGCAGCCCCAAGCCGCTCCGAGTGGCTGACTGCTCAGTGTGGCTCTCTGCACTGCACACTGGCGGGGGTGAGGGGAGGCTTTGCACACTGCCACCACCCCCAGTGCAACCTCTCCCCTCTCATTGGCTCTAAAGTGGGAGCAAAATGTTGATAATGGCTCTTCAGACTAACAGACCAAGGTCTGACGATGCAAGGGCAGGAAGGTGGAGCTAGGCAAACCGAGATTGGAAATAAAGGGCACATGTGTCAGAGTGAGAGTCGTTAGCTGTTGGAATAACAAATAACGGGCTGCAGCAGATTCTGCATCAGTCCCAATTTTAAAAGCAAGACTGGCTGTTTTTCTGAAAGATCTGCTCTAGCTCAAACAGGAGTTAATTCAGGCCACACCAAACCTGATGATCACGCTGGCCCCTCCCAACCTTGGCATCAAAGGACGTTAATTCCTTGTGGGTTTCCCAGTGGAAATACGCCACAGAAACGTTTTGAGCCACAGTTTGTTGAGCAGAATGAGAGTATAGAAAAATTAGAAACAGGTGGTGTCCCACCACCAGTAAACTCTGGAGAGCAACAATGAACGCCACGGAAGCCATGGAACAGCCAAAGGAAGCCATATTACTAGCATGGAAACCTTTTCTAACTTGGATTCAGCTTGGCACATCCTCAAGTCCATTCCCGTTCAGCACAGCACAAACTCATTCTTAACTTTAATAAGGCCTGAAATCCCATTGACTTAAAGTGAAGTACGTGCGTAAGGGCTCAGCTGAATAGAGGCCTTGCTAAAACATGGCCTAAGTGAACAGATCTGCCAAATGTGTGATCTATTTCTGTGCCATATTGGTGATGCATTGATTGGGGATGTTTCCAGTGAATTTTGTTGCTTAGGCTAAAGTGGTATTTAAGGACACAAAAGGTTGTTACAAGGAGGAGGGAGAAGAATTATTCTCCTTGGCTTCTGAGGATTGGAGAAGAAACAATGGGTGTAAATTGCAGCAAGGGAGGTTTAGGTTGGACATTAGGAAAAACTTCCTAACTGTCAGGATGGTTAAACACTGGGATAAATTGCCTAGGGCGGTTGTGGAATCTCCATCACTGGAGATATTTAAGAACAAGCTAGAAAAACACCTGTCAGGGATGGTGTAGACAGTACTTAGTACTGCCATGAGTGCTGTGGACTGGACTAGACAACCTTTCAGAGTCCCTTCCAGTCCTACAATTCTGAAACTTGGCACTGTTATGCTGCAGACAGTCTGAAGCAGATTAGCAAGAAAAGCAATGAAGAGGCCCTCTTTCTGGCTGGCAGACATTTATATCCATGGCTTATGCAGGAGATTTCTTCTTTCTGTTTGCTAGTTTTAGTTGGACTTTCTTCTGCAAACTTCAGGCTGAGTCTTTGATTGAAAGAAAGTGAGGAGTCCACAAAATTCAGCAGCAGATTTTAGACACGGATATTTGTTGGTTTGGATCAGGGATTTTGGTGCAAAAAGAGGAAGAACAGCTGCAAAATTGAGGTGGATGTTGGGATTCCAAACCCAGCCCTACTTTAGGATTCTTGGGGTACAGAGTTCTGCTTCAAGACCATCTCAGTAAGTTTTCAGCGCGGGACAATCTTTAAGTTTACTATGGAATAAACAAAATTAAACAACAGCAATCAAGCCTAGCATTCTGGTCCTACATTTGTGTGGGGGCGGGATCAATCAAACCATGGCTCAGTGGCCACCTCCTCTCTTTCCCTTATGTGCTACATGGGCACAGCTCAAAGCAGGGGGTTTCAAACTCTGGGTCGCGGCTTGTAAGGGCAAGTGGCTAGCTGGCCGCGAGAGGCTTTGTTTAACAGCACCTCCTTAGGTATGGGCAATCACGGCTCCCATTAGCCGTGGATCGCCATTCCCAGCCAATGGGAGCTGCGGGAAGCAGTGCGGACAAGGACGCTGCCCCCTGGCTTAAAGCACCTTTCAGGTAATTAGGAGTTTGGAACACCGTTTGGAACACCGTGATTAGACCCAGCTTGTCTGGGTTGGTTTTTGCCTCCTGCAAGATCTGGAGACAAATCTTCCTCTTAACATGTGTGCAACCTCCCTCAGCTGACCTATCCCCCTCTCCATGCTAGTTAGATCTGCTGAAACTCACTTGGGTCCTGACACCCAGGCAACTAAGGAATCCAGCACCGGTTTTGCACACTTGAAATTCTCACGGCGGCCACGTGAGACGTTACAGTGAGTGCAAAGATGTTCTTCTTGTCCAAGCAGAACTCCAGCTGACCACAGTGGGAGCTGAGATTGCTCAGTGTCTCAGACCAGCGCTTAGCATACCGAACAATGGAGCCCTTAGTCACACTGATGTAAGCAAACTCAAAGCCTAGCCAGAGAGGCAGAAGACCCTGAAGGCAGTCTGGTGTGTGACCGGTGAATGGAAACATGTGAAGAAGGTTCTGAATAGAGCTGTTGTGATAGAACACTTTTTAAATCAGGCATATCAATGCACTTTGCTAAGGTATTGGCTCCTATTTTAGAAAGGGGGTAAATTACTTGCCCCCTAATTACATCAAGTCAGGTTAAACTAAAGTCCCGGGGTTCTCAGTCCCCTAGACTAACAACTAGTCAGCACAGTCTCCCTGTAAAGCAACTGATTTCAAAATACCCACAAATTACCATTGGCTAGGAAAATTGGGAAGCAATGAAGACTGAATATTGAAAGCAGCTAAGAAATGAACAAAAGGAAGCAAAGGCTAAATAGATCGTAGGAGGCACATGGAGACTGGTGTAAATAAGAAGCTAATTAGCCACATAACTATTCCTCAATGGGCACAAGCTGAAACGGGGGAAGAAAATGAATTGTGCAAGCAAGATAGATGATGCCCGGAATAATAGCACAAAAACAAGAGCTCCGCGCCCTCTGCTTAAGCACCAAGACTTTAACTTCGGTCATGGGCTTAAGTGCTTTCCTGAACAGGGAAGCTTTACTGAATCAAGGCCCAAAGTAGTAGAGTTATCTCCAGTGTTTCCCTAAGACTCATGGAATTTAGCTTGAGTTAGAGTCTCTCAAGATCCACAGATTGTAATCCATTGGCTGGAGGTGGGGCCGTGACAACACATGAAAGAAATTAAAAGATTTCGCTGGTATTGAAAAACAGGAGCATACAGAAGACAGAGTCAGCACCTCTGCAAATTACTGCCCAAGCCAGAACCTGAGACATGCCTAGATGATAACACGTATTAGAAACAAAACTGCGGTGTATTGTGTATAGTGGGAATTGGACCAGTTAATGAGAACGAACTGAAGCTAACCGTCAGAGAAAATAAGAGGAAACATAGCTAAGCACCAGCGTGATTAGTGCTGAAATTCATATGCTAAAGCTAATCAGAGAAGGATGGTTAGAAACACTCCCAGAGGTATATGAAAAGGGCTGGACTGGTAAGAAACTATCACTTTAATCACAGGTACCATTGTGTAACTGTGAAAGTCAATTTAGCCTAATAGGAAAACTGAAGAGATGCTGTTTTGCTTTCTGCACAGACCTAGATCTTCAAGAATATTATTCAGAGTCAGAATTAAAGCATAGAGTAACGTGAAGCATTCATGGTGAACAAGATAGACAATGATTTTGAACTTTTTATGCTCCAGAGATAGCTATGAGTAGGCTGCCCTTGGCTCTGCCCCTTCCACTCTCAGCCCCACCCCTTCCAGGAGCACAGAGCTGGCCCCCCCCCACCTTGTCCAGAGGCCCACGGAGGTTGTCAGCTCTGCCGTGAACAACCATCAGCTACCCGAGATGCAAAGAGGGAGCCTAGGCTAAGAAGACTAACCCACAGTCTAGCACTCCTACTGACACGGAAATGAAAACTCACTCACTATAAAGGCAGAAACAAAGGAGAGAGTCAAACTGGTGAAGAACAAACGCAATGAGCACAGATTAACGTTCGAAGCACAAGGGATGGTTGCTTTGCGTCTGTGCTCGCTAATAAGGCTCTGCAGCACATAATCAGAGGAGAGGCAAGCAGGCGACCACGAAAATAACCCCTATATCATGCTTGCAAAACGCAGGGCGCTCCGGAGAGTTTGAACAATAGGTACTAGAAAAAGAAACCTCTTCATCAAACATGAGGCTGAAGAGGCAAGTTTGTGTCTGTATACAAAGTGCAGCAACAAAAAGCACAAGTGCGTCCCACTAATAACATACAGAAGGATTCATCTCTACGGCGTGTGCCCATGACAATTCTGATCTTCCAGGCTAACGTATGGCCACATTGCATCTGATTGAAACCATTGTTCTCAACGGGAGGTGCTGAGTTCCTTTGACAATTAGGCTCTTCCTTCTTTCCAATACTGGTAATATTCTCCTGTATTTTTTGGTTCATGTGGTAACTGCAACCTGTTGTTGTTCCACATTATCCACACACGCAGAGCTTCCTACGCTTTCAGCTACGGTCCAACAGAAACAATCCTGAAGTTGAATTTGAAACCTGACGCATGCAAAGTTAAACAGTAGTTGACTTTTACTGTTCATCGGCTGATCCAGACTACTCATTAACTCAAAAAATGCCCCAAAGGAAGAGAGGGCGCAAGCTAGGTCGAGCCTCTGCTGCCGAGGACTAACAACTGCCAATCCATACCATGATCAGGCAGCTTTGCTTACCAGCTGGATTCCACAATGGAGCCCCAGAACTTGGAGTAGGTTGGTATTTGTAAGTGCTGGCTTTTACATTTAACCTTGGCCAATCAGAATGCAAAAAGCAAGGAGCTGGAGTCTTGTTTAAGACAACACCTTCTCCCAAAGGCCTGGAAAAGCTTTTGGCTGCAGGAATCCACCCGCAAAGCTGAATTGAAAGAGCAGTGTTGATTGTAGATTCCTGGGACTCCAGCTAGACAGTTTCCCTTCTGTAAAAATACTGTCTTTGAAATGGGAGAACAGGGAAATCCTGGCAAGGGCTAGAACAGGTGGTTTTAAAGCTTTCTCTGATCTCAGAATGACAGTTCCTTCTGTCTATGGATTATACACCACAGTTAACTGCTAACCCTATAGCACCGTTAAATAGAGCAGCCAACAAATTTCCAACCCGATTGCCATAGAGAAGACAGACAGTATGAGGTCAAACTGATCGAGCCATTGGCGTTTCGGGTAGCACAGATCTACTCAGATGTGTGTGATCATAACACAGAGTGATTCTTCATCTAGCTTACAGCATCACAGTGAGAACCCCCCACGCCCAGATCAATGAAGAGCAGATCTGATTGCATCGATGTCAGATTTTGAGTCAGAAGAATGATTGTGTGATGTAGGCACCTGTGCACAGGGGAGTGCATGGGTGTGTGTGTGTGTGTGTGTGTCTGTAATGACAATGCGATACAGTGCATGGGGATGCGATAAAAATACAGTTATCAACACATCTATGACTGCATCTGCAAGTCATTAATCTTCCTCCTGGGTTTTAGTCTAACACTCCAAACACCTGAGTAGCTTCTAAGATTTACTATTTATCTAGATCACCAAACTCTTTTCTTTCTGGAGCTCTTTTCCTGACAGGTTTTCTAATCAGAGTTCCAGGAACATAGTTCAAGGTTATTCCCCAAAACAGAACTTGGGGAGTATTAAGCCTTGCTCTTTAGGGTCTGTCTCAGCTTAAGACATCTACTTGCAAATGTATTTTCATTCCTCCTGTGTGTTAGAATGGGGCCTGGGCAGCATGAAAGCCCCAACCCTCAAAAGCAACAAATACAAAACAAAAATATTAGGCAGGCAGCCTCCTCTTCTATTATTTAAAAATAACTGGAAGGGAAACTATAAAACTAAGAAAAAAGTGTTTTTATCCTCAATGTCGATGTCAAATTGCTTTGCAAGACACTGGGGTCTTATTCCTGTGATTTTCCTTACTTGGCAGGGCAGTCCTGTTAGGTTCAATGGACATTTAGGCCTTTGCTACTTTGTTAGCATCAACTACCATTTGTAATCAGGGTGAGGACTGTCGAAAACCTTGTAGCTGTCATGCATGGAGGCGGAGATGTCTGAAAGTGACCAGTCAGTTGAATAGCTCAAATTTTTAATGCCCAACTTGCAAAATTTTCCAGGGGGCCTGATTTTGAAGGGATCTTATGCTGTAGAACCCCAAGTTCTGAGTAACCCCAGATTGTGAACCACTTTTGAAAATGCTGTTTATACATTGACTGGGACTCTGTGGAAACGTAGGCAAAATTTCACATTGGAAAGGAAGGCAAAGAGGGTTAAATTAAAAAAATAAAGTACTCTTGCTCCAATGCAAACTTAAGCAATTAAAAAGCACTTATTTCCACTGTCACATTCTGCTAATGCCTTGCAAAACTGAATGCAAATATTGTCAGCCCTGAAAGGCCTCCATTAGTTTTAGCATGTTTCCCCCCTTGCAGCTATTTATGAATTCTATAAACACATGGGGAATCATTCCCAAAGAAGCATGTTCCCCAGCTTTGGGGGGGAAATTGCCACAATTTGAAGATCAGTCTCTCCCTCCTCCCCAACTAATTGGTTTTATGTGGTGTCTTTTGTGTGTGTGCTGTTTGTGATTTTTAATCACACAACAGTTTGGGAAAATGTCAGTATGAAACAAAACAAGCAACTGGAAACACTGAGGAAGATGCTTGGGTCCTGCTGATCTGTGCTTGGCACAGGAACCCAGGGCGTGTCGAAAAGGATTGTTTGCCCAGCGTTTGTTTGCTCTGCTGTGAGGAGCAGCCCTCTTTGTGGAGGTAAAGCAGGAGGCTGATTTACACTCACTGCAACTCTTAAAGCCAGCTGGACATTATGGGCTCCAACCGTGGCCCGTGTGGCATGCCATTCTGTCAGTAAAACAATCCAGAGACGCGTGTGTGCGGGCGGATTGCACATCTCAGGACGTGGCTCCATGAGGGGAAACAGCTGGAACCTGACACACCATGTGCAGCTCCGTAGGTCTAACTGCTTTCAGGGAACTGGGCTGCCCAGCGGGCACTTTCAATTCATAAAACCAGTGGGTTCTATTCAGCCGACGGTGTGGAAGAACAGCGTCCCCCGAGAGAGCCGGTGGAGTGTCCCCAATGACTGTGGTTCCCATGGTGTGCACGGCTGTCACAGATTTTGTACATGTGAGATGAATAGGGAATGTTAGGGCAGAAATGGGTAACACAGCTGGTGAGTTCCACCGGCCGCGGTAAGCTCTTTGCACCAAAGGGTGTCCCCACATCTGTCCGGGAAAGCGAATCCAGCAGCCAGCCACTGCAGACTGACACAGCACATGATGAGGGACAGGGGCTGGCACTAAGTAGGAGGTGCCATCTATAATCGCAGCATGACCTGACATTGGGAAGCGGGCATGGTGGTAAATGCACAGTGGAGTTCTGTATCGTGCTGGCTCCAGTCTCCAATGTTTTACTAGGTTTGCCCTTGTTATTGTGAGGAAGGGCCATAGCTCAGGGTGATATTTAAGGGAGCCTCTTTTCAGATCTGTTTCCATCTATACATAGATCGTAGGGCTGGTAGGATAAAATCAGCAACAAAAAGAGTCACCTAACTCTGAAATTTACCATGCGTCATGTCATACCCATGCCAAATTCAGACATAGCAAATGCTAACGAACACCTTTCAATTAGACCCCCCCCCACACCCGTCCCCGGCTGGCGGACTCATGTGCGACATTTCCTGTGAGGCCCCACTGCCTGGTGCCAGGAAATCTGGAGGGGAAAAATGCAAATGTAAACTTGTCAGTAGGAGAGAAAATGCCGTCCTCGCGGAG
The DNA here is from genome assembly GCA_032595735.1 of Pelochelys cantorii. Lineage (NCBI taxonomy): Eukaryota > Metazoa > Chordata > Testudines > Trionychidae > Pelochelys > Pelochelys cantorii. The sequence goes on from CM064332.1 coordinate 72,693,925, forward strand.
GTCAGTGCGCAGCGGCCATGTGGGCTGTTTTGCTTTCAGCCCTTGGCGATGCTCCAGCCCCTCTCTGTCACTGGGCTGCCCCGCTGTGCCAGACCCCCATTTCTTTCCAATAGCAGACTGAGAAATGGGATGGCTTTCCCTCCCCCGCCGGAGCAGCTCCTGTGATACGGAGCAGTCTGTGCAGGGCTGAGTTCTGCATGGCCTGGAATGTAAAAAGAACTCGCAGCAGGTTTTGTCTGGGCAAGCTTGGTTGCAGTTTGCAATGCCTGGCTTCCTTCTCCCCAGGCATGTGAGAGCCGGGAGGCACAGGGGTTTCTAGTCCCCGCTGGCACCGCTGGGCCGCATGCACGGACGCTAGTCTACAGCTGGCCAATTCCATAGGCTGGTGCAGACGGGAATAGGGACATAGCCCAGCCATCCCTCAGCCCCTCCCAGGTACCTCACCTTCTTGGGGACACTTGGGAGCAGAGATTATGTTCCCCTCAAGTTTCTGGCCAGCCCCTGAGCAGTGCAGCATGGGGGAAGGGGAAGGGCTCCTCTACAGGTACTGGCCAGAATCTGGCCTAGATCTTGTGCTTCAGAGCTTCAAGCCATCACTTGCAGGGGCATGAAGGAATTTTGTCCTTCCCGGAAAGCATTACACAGCTGGCTAGATGCACCATGGGACTGGAGGGTGGAAGGGGGGGCAGGGTGGTTCTGCCTTTATCTGGAGCAGCAAGGACTTTGGAATGATGAACCAACTGGTAATTTCTAGGTAGTAACATGCAGATTCGCTTTTTTAACCCTGCATGCCACCATGTACCCATCTGTCCCGGTCTCCTAAGCATGCACCGTCCGGGAGGACATGTCTGACTCTGTCCAATTGCATCTGTGACTCCATGGATGTGCAGGCGAACACAGGGGAGGTGTCTTTGCATTTGTCAGTTGCTAAGTCTCTCTTTCTCTATTTATTTGTAGTCACCGATATCTGTAGGTTGCAGAAGGAAGAAGGAACCTGCAGGAATTTTGTGCTCAAATGGTACTATGACCCAGAGACCAAGAGCTGTGCCAGATTCTGGTATGGTGGCTGCGGTGGAAATGAAAACAGATTTAACACACAGAAAGAATGTGAAAAAGTTTGCATTCCTGGTAAGTTGAGTCCCTTCCTTCTCTATGCCTCCCCAGCTGGGTACAGAATCTGGAGAGACGCAGTCCCAGTATTGACCGCGAAGGAGCTCGGCTAAAAATACCAATTCTAATAGTGACCACAACCCTTTCTTCCAGTCAAGTCAAAGGGAGGCTTTCCATTATCTCCAGCATGCTGTGGATTAGGGGAGGGGTACACTCACTTATCCTTCTTGAAGCCTCTGCCCAGAAGGGCCCATCGGTTGCTATAGGCCCAGATTTCAAGTCTAGCCCGGTGGAAGTACTTGCTCTAAGTGAGGAGGGCACTAGAGACCAGTATATTAGCAAGCAGCCCATTTGGGATCGTGCTGGGATCACCTGCCTTCCTACAAATTGTGTGTACAGGCTGGACCTCTCTAGTCCGGCACCTGGTTCTGAACTAGAGAATTTGCCGAACCACGGGTGGTCAATATTGCCAACACTGCCACTGCCTACTGGGCTCTTAGAAGACATTGAGGGGTAAATTAGAACTAAATAGCAGCACAGAACCCTGAGGCCAGGACTGGTGGCCGTAACAAACTTTATGAGACGGCGGGAAGCTCGGCCACACCCCAAGTGGACACCTGGCTAATTAAAATCATTCTGGACCATGGATGTTTCCAGACCAGAGAGTTCTGGACTAGAGAGGTTCAGCCTGTACAAGAAGTTGATGGGCCCAGGAGGACAGCAGAGAGCTGCAGGACAACCCAGCCACCATTACGTGCGGTAGCGTGGCTCTTTAATTTAGGTCATGTGAGTCCACACAAGTGGCGTCAGTCAGACCCAAGCCAGCTGGCCCTGGATGTGTTCCACACTGCCACATGCACTTCTTTGGGGCCCGGCTGGAGACATCAGGACATGGCCCGGGTACAGTAATCAGCCGACCCTTGTGCAAATGGCCCCATGGGCCATGACCTTGAGAGCTGTGCGGTGCTCCTTGCACACGCCCCTCATCAAGGGCAGCATGTCTACACCCTGACCTGGGATTTGCATACGAGGCTTTGTGCTTCAGGAGTAATTTCCCCAGGCTGTTCTCCATGGCGCTGGGAAATAACGTTGCAAGGCGCAGCATGCTGCCCCGGGTACGGCCAGCCTGCTGCACTGGCCAATGCCTGTTGGGCAGAGTCCGGGCTCCGGAGGCTGCCAACTCCCTGCCCTCCCCAACCACCTGCCTCGGTGGGGAACATCTGCCCAGCTTGAACAGACTTAATTGGGTGCTGAATTGTTGCCTTTGGTGCTGTATATGCCGGTAACGCTGTGTTTCTTCCCTCTCCATTCACATTTCAGCTCACATTAATCCTGGGGTTGTCACGACAATAGGAACCTAAAGACAGCAAAAGATCAACACATACCTCTAAGAGAACCGGGAATCAGCCATTGCCAACCTACCCCTTTAGAAGCTAAGGGTACACTACCTTGCACTGTTCTATTTCATGCTTTCAATTCCAAGCAAACCTTGAAGAGAGTGTTTTGCTGCATGACCTATCAATATGGTGCTAAATTGTTTGTGGACTGAGTACTCCATGTGTCCGGGTTATAGTATATACCTTCCACATTATGTCATAGTTATCCACTACAGATTACTTTGTTTGAACATGTCTGCAAACTACCGTTTCCTTCCGATTCTGGCATTCTGCCTGGTTAAGGCAATGTAAAATCTAGACAATAAGGGACAAAATAATTTCACTGCAACTGTTATGTACTTGCTTGTATCATTTTCCTAACTGAGCATAACTTTAGATGGAAAGCCTATGTGTAAAGAAGTAGTTAATTCTGACAAACAGGCAGTTCAGTTTTTCATTCTGTTTTTTTCTCTTGCTGGATTCGACTTCAAACTGATTCTCTTTTATGTGTTTGTGGCATATGTGATCAATCAAACCAGTAAAGAAAAAAAGCAAGATTTCTGAATACAGATGCACTGCTGGGACCAACGACTCAGTCAAAGAATTTTTAAATCGTGGTGTAGAATGTTTTTGGCATTCCTCTAATGTTGTGTGTTTATCTTTTTTTGTTTGTCTGCAGGGCTGGGGGTTTTGTTTGTATTGTGTTTTTTTGTTTTTAGGAAATCTATACAAAAGAACTTTTAAATAAAGTCTACTGGAGGTTTTGAAAGTCTCATGATTTTGTGCTGTCTTTTACAATCCTAGATCATCTTTAATGTCAGTGGAACTACTTGTGTGAGCAACGCTAGCACACAAAGTCAGAGCTGGAGACTATTCAGGACCACCAAATTATCCAGTCTGACCTCTTGTATAGCACACACATAGGTCTTTGCAGGATCAGAGCCCCAAGCAGTGACCGAAATAAAGAAACGAGCAAAATAAAGAAACGAGGATTTTAGAGTCCAAACATTAAAAATACTTAGCTCTTTGGTAGCAATTCTCATCCCAAAGCACCTGACAGAGAGTCAGTGTCATTGTCCCCATTTTACAGATGGGGAACACTGAGGAACAAGGAGCAAGTGACTTGCCCAAGCTCATCTAGTAGATGCTGGGATTAGAACCCAGCTCTGCTGACCTGTCTGATGGCATAACTATTGGACCATGCTGCCTTGTAAAAGAGCATAACTCACTGACTTCTTGGAGGGTTCAGTGGATAGGACCCTGGCTTGCGGTTTGAGGCCAGGCCCACCGAAGCGAATGACTACGCTCCCATACAATAGGTGCAGGATCACACCCTTAGGATGGTTCCATGGTAAAAAATGCAACTGGCACAAAGCACTACAGGTAGGCTAGGGGCTGCGGGCCTGATTTCAGCAAGCAGCTGCCTCGGGCATAAGTACAACTTTGCACCCCCCCTTCTGCCCATACGTTTTGTGCACCGTCACTCCCCCGTCAATGCCAGGATTGGTGCAGAACTGCAAAACCCCCTTCCCGATGGGTAACGGGCTTCCCTTCAGGAGCGGTCAGCTGCTTCCCGCCCCAGATAGCTCAGCTCCCCAGGGCAGTGCAGTGGGGAGGGGGTGGCCAAGGTCTGCCACCCCACTTGGCTTGGTGTGATTTGCATGTCTGGGTTACTCTCAGAGAGCACCTCAGTCTGAGCACCTTCCCAGGGCCGGGCCTGCAGGTGTCCCTGGTGGTAATGCTGGGAGGAACACTCACCCACGCCCCACACATGCTCTGCGCTCCACCTATAGCATCAAACCAGAGTTGAGGAGGCATTTTACTCAATAAGAGGAAACCTTCCAGCATGGGGATGGGCCACCCAGAGAAATCTGCCCATCGGGCTTGAGGATGCCAAAAATCAGGAGTCAGGATTTGGGTTCTTGTCTGAGCTCGGACAGCAGCCGAGACCTGAGTCTGGAGCCAGGCTGCTGGTGGCCTCCTACACCAAGAGAAGTTTGGGCATGGTGTGACAGCAGCCCTGCCCACACTCCCGGCAGTGGGGAATAACACCGCCCCCTCTGCACAGACTTGTCTGCCTGGTGGCTGCCCCAGCATCCCCCTTTTCAGGAGCTGGGTCCTTTTGGATCTATGCCCCAGAAGACGGATCTTGATCTTTCTGTAATCCAAGGAGTTGGACTAGATGCTCATGATGGGCCTTCCTGGCCTTCAAAGAAGCGATGACTCTCTCTAGTAGGAGAATTCGGTCACAGCCATGGGAATCAGTCAGTATTTTGGGGTTTTTCCTCCTCCTCCAATCTGGAAAACGGCTTCCGAGACATTTTGGATGTTTCTTGTGCTGCCCGTGGCAATGGTAATATTTTAGCAGCTGTTTTTCCCAGATTTAGTCAAGAGAGCCCTAGAAAACTGATGCTGTGAAAGACAACTCCACCATCTTCACACGCTTGATCAAAGAATCCTGATGCAGAGCAGCAGGCAGATGAGTGATGGTCCCATCAGGAAGTCATATTAGGCCAACGAGTAGCATTATCTTGAGTCATACTCAGAGGACATCCATAGTCTTTGAAAGGATCCCAAAAGCCTCCTGGGTTAATCCAGGAAAAGGGAGCCAGCAAATCTCTCTAGGATGAGAACCAGCATTTGTTTCCATGGGGAAAAAAGCCAGTGTGTAATCACAGCATTAAACAGAGTGAAAAAGTGCGGCTCAAATTATGACCAGGCTACGTTGGACGTACACAGCTGCTGTTGATAGCCCTAAGAGCTGTTAGCACTACCCCTGTGATGCCAAAGAGCCACATTCACACCAGCAGCACAAAGAATTACCCGTTTGATCTCCCTGTGCTGACGAAGAGTACCCAGGCGTGGTTTTGGCTACAGGCTCTGTCAGGAGCCAAGGGCTTTAAGTTCTACCAGCAGCCCTGGGAAATGCAACTGCAAGTCAGGTGGGCAGTACCAGCACATCCCCAGTCAGGGTCCTGGCTCAGCTGTGCTGCTTCCGTCTCCAATCCCTTAGCAAACCTTCTAGACTCAAGGTGCAGGCCTGCTCTGGTTTGCCTAGTCAATGGCAGTGGAATCTGACCTTGGACTCTAAGGGCTTGTCTGGACTATGGAGAAAATTGACACTGCCACAGTTGATCTTCTGGGGTTCAAACTAGTGGGTTGTGACGGGGTGAGGCAACCCCGCCACGATCCCCACCCAGGGGGTCCGGACACGGGCGGGGGAAGCGCGGGCGTTGCACAGGCGGCGGCAAGTCAAGTGCCACCGGAGGCGCCCGGGGCGGACTCGCGCAACGCCGCGGCGCTACAGCTGGGAAGCGGGGCGGCAGGCGAGCGGCCGCCTCGAGCGCTGACGTCACCCGACGTCATCGGCGTGACGCAAGGGGGTGGGGCGCGGGCGTCGGCGGGACAGTCGTGGCGGGTTACGTCACCCGCGGAAGAAGGTGAAGGGGGGGGGATATAAAAGCAGAGGGGGAGTGGCACGGGGGGGGGAGGAAGCCAGGGCGACAGGTAGTGGGAGCTGGCATGAAGGGAGCACAGGAGGGGACTCCTCTTGAGGAGGGTTGAAGAGCATGCCAGTGGCAGAGCTGATAGTGGCCCAGGGTTGGGTCACGGAGCCCTAGAACAGGCGAATTTAGGGGAAGACCCCACCTGTTACCGCTGGGAGTTTGGCTCCCAGCGTTAGGGCCCTGGGCCGGGAGTGTGGGTGGGCCCGGACACCCCCCCACCCCCCGCCACCTGGCAACGTTTGTAGTCTCCCAGTTGGGGACGGAGACCTCATTTGACAAGCCTGCCTTATATAGAAGTCTAGGCCGGGAGAATAGCCCGGAGCAACCCAGACGAGATAAACGGGTGATAACCCAAGGATAGTCAAATAAAACAGTACACGCATAACACGGGTCATCACCAGAAGACCCACTAATTTGAACTGAGAGGGCGCGCGTGTTGGCAGTCCTGATCCTTACGAGGAGAAATGGAAGTCGATGGGCCCTCCTGCTGTGTGGACAGTGCCAAAAGGCGATTTAAGATCTGTTGACTCCACCTATGTAATTAACGTAGCTGGAGTTGCGTATCATAAGTCGACTTTCCCCTTTAGTGTAGACCTGGCCTACATGGGGAGCTAATCTTGGTCCCTTTGTGTATCTTCCTGGAATGTGCAGAAAGTCTCATACTCGCATTTTATCTGTGGGCTGCAAGAAGATTTAATATCTGTTTAGGATCCAGTATCTGGTTTTTGAGAGAGGTCTTGGAGAAGAGCAGCTGGATTATATTTTCCATTGGATACAAAATATTTTATATACTAGAAAAAACGGGTTAGAAAAAGAATGGCTTAGGTGCAAAAAAAGTAGAAAAAAGTTCCTTCAGAGCAGGCTAGATCATTGGAGAGGCCAAGTGAAATCCCTGGATCAGCTGGCATTAGAGAAAAGAACACTGCCGTGTGTTGGGCCTTAATAGGAAGAAAGAACAGAGCTAGTTTTCCAACCTGGAAGCAAGTCATTGGTGTGACTCAGTCTAATACAGAACGCGGACAGTAATCAGTAAACATCTTTTATGGGGGATTTTTAAAAAGCGCCTTTGGGGAAGGGAATGGTCCGTGATTAACATGGCAGTGTCAGCAAAGCATTGTGTTGTATTAGAGCGTTAGCACCTGGGGCAGCCAGCTGAAAACAGCCCCGCTCTGCTAGGCATTGTCCACAAACACAGCCAGTCCCTCTCTGGAGACCTTACCCAGGAAATGGACAAGACAGACACAGGTTTGAAGGGAAAATAGGGGGTGACATTTGCTCAAGTCAGGCAGCAGAGCTAGGAAGAGAGTCTATGTGTATCACGGCTCAGTCTAATCTATGCCTGAGGCATGCTGCCAGCCTTGTGAGTGACATAAGCCAAGCAGGCTGTAGGATAAACCTGTCTTCTATATTGAAGTAAATGCACTTAAAGGAAGTGTCTTTTCTTTCCATCCTTCAGTATCCAGAATGGAGAGAGGTAACTAGTGGTGTCCCACAGGCATCCGTACAGGGACCAATCCTATTCAACATACTGATAAATGATCTGGAGAAAGGGGTAAGCAGTGAGGTGGCAAAATTTGCAGATGAAACTAAAACTGCTCAAGATAGTTAAGACCAAAGGAGGCTGTGAAGAGCTTCAAAAAGATCTCACCAAAGTAGAGGCAAATGAATGGCAACAAAATGGCAAATGAATTTTAACGTGGATCAATGTAAAGTAACGTGTATTGGAAAACATAATCCCAACTATCCACGCAAAATGATGGGCACTAAATTAGCTATTTCCACTCAAAGAAGAGATCTTGGAGTCATTGTGGATAGTTCTCTGAAAACATCCAGTGTGCAGCGGCAGTCAAAAAAGCAAAGAGAATGTTAGGGATCATTAAAAAAGGGATAGCAAGACAGAGAACATCTTATTGCCTCTATATCAATCCATGGTACACCCACATCTTGAATACTGTGCGCACATGTGATCGCCTCATCTCAAAAAAAGGTATTTTAGCACTGGAAAAAGTTCAGAAATGGGCAACAAAAATGATGAGGGGTTTGGAGCAGGTGCCATATTAAGAAAGATGAAAAAGACTGGGACTTTTCAGCTTGGAAAAGAGGAGACTAAGGGCATGTCTACACTAGAAAATTATTTTAAAATAACTACATTCAAAATAATAATTCCTGCATAACTATTTTGAAATGAGCTTATTCCCTGAGAAAAGCAGGAGTACAGATTTTGAAATAACCAGCCCGTTATTTGGAAATAACGGGGTTAGTAGTGTGGATGCTCCGCTTATTATTTCAAAGTAACTCCCTAGTGTAGACAAGGGCTAAGGGGGGGCGGGGGGAAATATGAGAGAGATCTACAAAATCATGACTGGTGAGAAAGTGAATAAGGAAAAGTTATTTACCTGTTCCCATAACATAAGAACCAGGTGTCACCAAATGAAATTAACAGGCAGCAGGTTTAAAACAAACAAAAGGAAGTTTTTCTTCACACAGCGCACAGTCAACCTGTGGAACTCCTTGCCAGAGGATGTTCTGAACACCAGGAGTTTAACAGGGTTCAAAAAAGAACTAGATAAATACATGGAGGATAAGTCCATCAATACTTATGAGCCAGGATGGGCAGGAATGGTGTTCCTCACCTCTGTTTGTCAGAGGTTGGGAATGGGCAACAGGGGAGGGATCACGTGATGATTCCCTGTTCTGTTCACTCCCTCTGGGGCACCTGCTATTGGCCACTGTCGGCAGACAGGACCCTGGGCTAGATGGACCTTTGGTCTGACCCAGTATGGCCGTTCATACGTTCTTATGTTCTCTCTCCTAAGTCCTGATTGGTCTCTCCCTCAACTCCCCCTAATGTTCTTTAGTTTGCATTGCATTTATTGGCTCCTGCTTTAGCCCTGGTCTACATTAGGGAGTTACTTCAAAATAACCCCCCCTTATTTTGAAATAATAAGCAGAGCGTCCACACTACTAAGCCCGTTATTTCAAAATAATGGGCTGGTTATTTCAAAATCTGTATGTCTGCTTTCCTCGGGGAATAAGCGTATTTCAAAATAGTTATTTTGGGAGTTATTATTCCCAGTTTACCGGTAGTTATTTTGATATAATTTCCTAGTGTAGACGTGCCCCTAGTCTACTGCATTCAGACATATCAGAGACATTATGGTGGAGCAGGGATGCCATGTGGGGAATCATGTAATACAAAATGGTGCAATTAACTTCTGGTTTTAAAATAAATCTCAGAAAGCGCAGATAAAAGGAAATGAGGTGGGAGAGGCAGGGCCTGCACCAAATACAAACCTATGACAAAGAATTCACACAAGTTGCGACAGATGGGGTGGGGCGGAAAAGGGGGAGAAAGAGCAGACGAGCTACCAGGAATGGAATGATAATCGGCAATGGGGTTCAGTAATGCAAATGGCTTTCTATGCAGTGTGTTACAAATAGCGCCGCCTTCACGTGAGCAAAGTAAAAAGTTTTAAAGCTTATGCATCAGCTGTGGGACAGTCTCAGTAGAGCTGAGTGAAATTTTTCTTACAGTGCAGAGTGTGGTCACCCAGAACAATCCACAAATTCCGCTTGATTGCGGCAAGTTGTTTTGGCCAAAAAGAAAAAAAAAAGTCTATTTCAGAATGGTGAAATGGTTTGTTTTGGCATTTCCCGGATGAAATGTTTTGACTTTTTGCTTTGGAAAGACATTGCATTCTGGATTTCAACCTCAATTTTATTTGAATTAATTAAAAAAAATCCCTCAAAACCAAATCAAGAGTTTGTTTGGGGCAATGTTAAGCTTTCCCTTCAATTTGACCAATGACGGGGGGCCATAGAAGAGAAAAAGTTGGAATATGGTACCAGATATTTCTGTATGCTGCCTTGAGCACTTAAAACTCATTGCCAATATCTTAGCAAACTTCAGTGAGGATTGGACATTTATATGCCTTTCAAGAAGAGCGTTGAATAGTTTACTCTACAAACATCAGGGCTCATGGCAGCTACTAACTTGTAGAAATTAGGGAGAGACTTCTAGGAGGCAAGTTATCCAATAACTGCCTACTGCTGGATTTCTTGCACCATTTTCACAAGCAGCTGCTACTGGTCGTTGTCAGAGACAGGATCCTGGCCTAGACAGACCATCCAAGTGATCCAGCTGGCAGTCTATATTGCTTTGACACAACTTTTCCAGCATTTAAATTTACCTTCCATGGCACCATCTTTCTTTTAAGCACTGTAAAAAAGTGATGAATTAACTGGAAGAATCACATTATTTTCCATTCAAACATTTTGCGTTGTCCATGGAGGACCGAACTGTTTGTCCCATCAGTTTTCAGTAGATTCATGTTTTGGGTCTGAAATCAAACATGAGCATCATGGGACACTCCTTAACTTAGACAGTCCAGGCAGAAGAAGTTTTTGTTATCCTTCCAACAGACCACCAACCAAATGTATAGAGAGCTAAGTCTAGGGTAGTTTAATGTATGGTTCCTAGCACAGTATGGGTGTGTCTACACTGCAGGGCTTAACTCGAAATAAGCTACGCAAATTGAGCTACATCAATTGCGTGTCTTATTTTGAAATACGGAGCGTCTACACAGCACTTATATCGAAATAGATCACTCTTCCTCCAGTTTACCTTATTCCTCGTATGATGGGGATTACAGGAGTCGGAGTAAGAAGTCCTCCAGCTTGACAGTATTTTGATACTATTTCAAAATAACTGTCTGCTGTGTAGACGCGGACTAAGTTATTTCAGAATAGCGCTAGTTATTTCAAAATAGTGTTGCAGTGTAGACGTACCCTATGGGAACATCTCTCCAGAAGACAGAAAGCAAGAGTCAACATTGCAATCTGACCAAAAGCAGAGATTAGTGTGTGACCTGGCATGATTTGATAGTCAAAGCAGTACCATAACAAGAAAAAAAATGGAACTGAAGAAGTCCTTAGACAATGGACTGTATAAAAATAGTCATGCAAGCCCTGGTCCACACTAGGACTTTATTTCAAAATAATTCCCCCAAGATAGAATTTATAAGCGGAGCGTCCACACGACCACGCCCGTTATTTTGAAATAACGGGCCACGGAATTAAAAATCTGTACTCCTGCTTTTCATCAGGTGTAATGATAATTCTGAAATAGTTATTTCGAAATAGCGGTAGTGTGGACGCGCCAATGCCGCTATTTCAAAATAACTACCTCCAGAGTAATTTGAACTAATTACTCCCCAGTACTTTCTGGGGCTGTAAGTCTGAGGTAGCACATCCACATTCATTAAGCCTGTCTCGGACTAATTTTGAGACTCCTCTGTAGCATGGACATGCTAGCTCAATTTTGTTAAATCAGGAGTTAAGTCGAATTTACTAATTTTGAAATAGTTTTGTAGTGTAGACATGGCCTATGAGAAACCATAGATGTTTGCCTACCATACAACAAATGCTGTTTTATTATCCATCTCTTGTACAATAAAGTCCCAGCTCCATTTCACATTAGAAGTGAAGGGTGATAGGATATCTACAGAGTGAAATGTGTTCCCATTCTGCTACCGACTAGGGAAGCACATGGTAAGAAACAGGTCCTGCCCTGAGAGCTAACCGAACATTTTTCACAGGATAGGGTTTGAAATAAAAGTCTTGTAATTGTTCAAACACAGACATTTTTGGAATGAAAAGGGTTTTTTGGTTTAGTTTAACATAACTTTTAGTTAAAATGTAAAAAGGGGGGTAATTTGAACGAAATATTTTGAAATAATCAAGAGAAAATACTTCAGTTGATCACTAAGATCTCTTTCTCTCTTTCTTTCTTGATTTTTGCTACGGATTTCTGGTTTACAAAAATTGTCAAATTTTTGACTTTTCCTCCTGATTTGGGATGAGAAAATTTTTCAATCGCTCAGAACTTCTTCTGGGATGGGAAAGACATTTTCTGCCCAGCTCTCTGCACAAGCAAAAAGGTGTTTTCTCTTGGTTCATAGATCTGTAGAGTCTAAGGCCAGAAGGGACTATTACAATCAGGAAGTCTGATGGGCGGCTGAAAAACAGCAGGGGATATTTCACTAACCATGAGTCAACATTTCCTCTATTTTTTTTCAAATTAGAATTTCAAACTGGTGTCAACAGTTTGGATTTTGAGAGGCTTTAGCCCATCCTTACAAAAATAGGAAAAATTGAAAAAAAATATGGCAAGTGCATACAAAGAAGAAGCAGACCCTAGTGCCGAACACTCATGAGTTTATCACAAGTTTTGAAATATTTTGATGGCTTCCTTCAAGTCCCAGCTCCTGGAGGCAAGTGAAAGGCCTGGGAAAATGTCATTAGCTTGCATTAGCATTGCAAAATTCTCGCACTCCTGGATGCAGAGTAAAGCTTGGAAAGGTTACTTGAATGTTCTCTAAAGACTCAAAAACCAGGAAACAAATAAATAAATAAATAAAAGCGCTCTGATTATAATTCTTCATGAAGCACACAGTCAACCTGTGGAACTCCTTGCCAGAGGATGTTGTGAAGACCAGGACTTTAAAAGGGTTCAAAAAAGAGCTAGATAAACTCAGGGAGGACAGGTCCATCAACAGCTAATAGCCAAGAGGAGCAGGGGTGGTGTTCCTAGCCTCTGTTTGTTAGAAGCTGGGAATGGGCAACAGGGGTGGGATTGCTTGATGATTCTCTGTTCTGCTCATTCTGTCTGGGGCACCTGGCATTGGCTACTGTTGGAAGGCAGGACTGCACGCCTTTTTCGACAGAGAGGCTTTGTGGACAGATACTGTCCACAAAGTCTCTGTTGAAAAAGAGCGTCTAGACTACGATCAGTATTGTCGACAAAGCAAGCCACTTTTTCGAAAGAGAGTCTAGACGCTCTCTTTCGAAAAAGCACAGTTTGCATGCAATAGCGCCTTTTTTCGAAAGAATACTTTCGAAAAAGGCATTATTCCTCGTAAAATGAGGTTTACCGCTGTCGACAAAACTGCCACGTTCTGTCGACTTGCCTTCGACAGAATGCGGCGGTAGTGTAGACGCAGGTATAGTATTGTTGACACAAGCCAACTTTTGTGGACAAAACCCCGTCACTAGACACACCCTAGATGGACCTTTGGTCTGACCCAATATGGCTGTTCTTATGTAAAAAAAACAAAAACCCCATGATTTTTATGCTAATTTCAGGATTTTTGGTGATGATACAGAGGAAGGGGACATTTCTCCTTCATCCCAAACAGTGCGCATTTGGCTTATAAAAAAAGACTTTCTAGCTCAGACATTTTTGTTACCCAACTTCGTGTGGAAGTTGTCCTTATCAAGTCTTTACTGAATTCTACTAAGCTGCTAAATAAGGAGTGATTTCCAGACGACCATGCTTCTTAAATTCAGGACACCCAACGAGACTCATTTTCCATGTGATTCACAATGTATTTCTGCCTCTCCAATCAGACATGCTCCGTATTCCAGGTGCGACGATTCCAACACAGATCCCCACCTGTTCTTCCCAGACATCTCCCCCACCCAAGAAACGGACCATCACCCACTCCCCAGTAGGATTTCTTGCAGTCCGGGGTGCATGTTCAATATGGACTGTCCCTTCGATTGTATTGCTCTGCGTACAGAGCTGCTCTTGCTAGGGTACAGGCAAGAAAGCATTGGCAAGAGACAGAAGTCTGGCACCGTAGGGAGGGAGGTGCCGCACTCAGCCAGGTCTGCCTTGGAAGACAACCTGCTCATTTATTTGGCGTGGCCGCCTCACACATTTCAAGCCCTTAATTATAAACCCGGCTGGCGGAGGGGGAAAGGGGGCTTGTTCTGAGATTGTCATTTGTTGACTACCCCCGCCCCTCCCTGTATTGTGGCTCACGAGTTTAGACAAAGAGAAGGGCTTGATTTTCCATTGACCCAGAGACCCCTTTGCAGGGGAAGGTATTTTCCGCCTTGTTTGCACTCCCGGAGGTGTGTGCTAAAAATGTCTTCATGTAAATGCAAATCAGGACCTGGCCCCACTTGCTGCCTGAATAATGTAATCAGAGGATTCTGGTTTTAATTGGAAGCCAAGAGGCAGGGCCATCCTGAGAGCAGTTTGGGGCCTTCAATGCCTCAGACCTGGGGCCTCACCCCCCGCCCCCTGCAGGCTCTGCCCCTGCCAGGCCCGTTCCCCCTCCCCCAGGCCAGGGGATTAGCGGGGGCTTGGCGTGGGGTGGCAGTCGGGGCTGCCCCTCCTCACACGCCTCATGGTGGTGGGAGCAGAGGGGCCCGGGCAACCTGCTCTGTGCCGCCGTGCCACTGCACCTGGCTTCTCTGCGGCGGCGGGAAGCGGAGCGCCCTGGGCCTGGGGGCACTCCTCTTCCTGCTGCTGTGGAAAAGCCGAGCGCAGCCGCTGGAAGCGGACAATGGAGCAGCGCGGAGCAGCCTGCTGGGTCGCTCCGGCTCCTCTGCAGGAGAGGGAGCAACTCCTACTGCTGCCTGGCGCCGGGCCCATCCATAGGACAGTTGGGGTGGCTGCCGGGGGGTGACCCGTGGACAGGATGGCTCTGGGGAGAGATTGCACTGACCAGCGCTCCATCTCTCACCTCGGGCAGTATTTCCATCTGTCTGGGGCAGGGCGGATCTCACGGAGGGCGGGTTCGTGTGACTAGTTATTTGGGGGGGAGCGCCTACCCGCCTGACTGGTTCATTGCTGGAAAGGGCCTGTCTCCTCCCTTTTCGCTCCCAGCTCTGCAGGCTTCCCGGGCCTTTTAAGGCAGCACATCGTGTTGCTGGACCGCGCTCCCGGCCTGCATTCCGGCGCGCACACATGGAAGCGATTGTCCGTCAGCTGGGAGCGCATCTGCCAACGTGGCCGGGGACTCGGACCAAAAATAACTCGCTGCTCTCCTCAGAGGCCTTGGCAGAAGCAGCTCGGCCCTGGCTGGAACTAGGAAGTCTTCGCTTCAGCATGCAGGCAGCCAAACTGAACTCGTGGATCCATTAATTATCCCCAGCCGGTCCATGCTGCCTCATTGCGCGTCTCCAGGCTCAAGTGAAGCTGTCCCGTTTAGAGCAATGCCTTCTCCCCAGGCCTCCGAGCTGGGCTTGGATTCTCATCGGGCCTGATCCTCGCCGCTTAGCGAAGCCATCCGCTTTTAAAAGGGTTTTTTTTTTAATTCCAGCCAACGTCTGAAATCCCAGATCGCACTGCACCAGTTTAGAGGAAGGACTCTGTACACGCTTGGATCATGGAAAATTAAAAGTCTTGCTGAGCAAGTCACAAGATACGTACATCAGAGACTCAGATTTAGGTGAGTTTTTCGGTTTGGGCACATCACCCAGGGGAAATGTCACATGGTCACAGCAAGCGGATGTGTACATGAGTGGGGGGAGTCCTTCAGTCCATTGGTATGGACCCTCTGTAGGAAGATGTGGTTTGCCAAGGAAGATTTTCGGGTTGCTTCCCTGACTGTGTCCCTCGTCGGTGGACCTCCTCATCTGGTTTGGTACTGTCAGTGTCCTGTGACGTGCTCTGTGTTGTAGAATCCTAGGACACTAGAACCGGAAGGGACCTCGAGATATCATCGAGTCCAGTCCTCTGCCCTCACGGCAGGGCCAAGCACCGTCTAGATCCCTGGGCCATCTGATGGTGTCGGACAGCAGGAGCTGCCAGATCAGCCGAGCACCACATCGACTGACTCCGCACACACTGGTTCGTTGTTAAGGTTCCAAGCGCTCAGGTCTCTGATGGTCAGGGTGTGGATTTGCATCTTGAAGCCCCGGGCTCTGAGGTGTCGGCCAGAGTTTGCCACCTTCTGAGATCACTATAGGCCGGGGTCCTGTTCTCAAAGGACACCGTGACATCCACCATGATGATCTTCTGGTCCTCCATGATGGAAATGTCCGGGTGTTGCTGTCTGGCTGTTCCTGGGATGGTGGAGTTGACAGAAACCTTCACCAGAGAGAGCAGAACGGCTTTGACAAGGCGATCCGGGATGCATCGCTGCAGAGATATTAGTCTTCCCTGATTCCTAGCTCCCTGATTAGCTGTGGCTAGACTGGAAGACAGCAAAAGAAATCAACAGCTTCCCCTAAAAGGAAAATTCTCACCAATCTATCTTTTCTGTACCAGAAATAGGAAAGTCTCTCAGGGTTGTTCTTGCACGTCCCATTCTCAATGCCAGGATATAGCACTTCACACTGTTGCCCGTTAAAAACAAGCAAGCAAAACTACCCATGGCAAACCCAGGAGCAGAATGGCATAAGTCCTGTGTAAAGGTTGGTTTTGTGGCTAGGATACTGGATTGGGACTAAGTTCCTGACTCTGGCACAGACTTCCCATATGCCCTTGGGCAAGTCACTCTGACTTGTAGGCTTCACTTTCTCTGTCTGATATGGGAATAATAATTCTACTTGGCTCTTCTCTATTTAGGCTGTAAGTTCTTTGGGGCAGAGATTGTCTCTTAATGTGTCAGTAACAAGGCCTAGCACCATGGGGCACTGATCTCCTTTGAGATTCACGGTCCCGCGTGTAATGCAAAAATTGTGGTTAGAGCAGAAAAACACATCATGTTACGAGATCTACAAATGTAGCTGCGAAACCTCTGCCAAACATGAGCTCTTCCCTGGTCCCTTTCCCCTAGTCCCAGAATGGAACAGGGCCATTATGCCATAGGCAGACAAGAGTCTGTCAGCTTGTTTTCCAAGGATTTCTAAGATAGGGTGTAAACCTACCTTATACAAGTCTGGTACGGACTAAGTATTCGTGTTTTCTAAGCATCTGTAAGGAACCAGTCTGAGGACCCAGGACACAAAGCTATTCATCCCAGAGGAATTCTTCGTCTTGGCAATAATTAATACCCAATATCTTCTCTTCCAGGTCTGCTTCTGGCTTGCTTCGTGGCATATACTTCCCGCTGACTGTAACTGAATAAAAATGTAGTGCTCTCTCTTTTTTTCTTTCCGTGAAAAAACAAAGCCCTTCCAAGGAGCTGCATCAACTGTGCTCTTATTTAGCACTTCCAGCCCAGTTAAGAAGTTCTCCGATGCTCATTCAGGACATGTAATGTGTCCCTCACAGGACTATAGTGTCATATGTTCTGTGGCCTTCTTACTGCAATTGCTAAGGCTGGCCAGCACACCAGTCGCGTGCTAAGTACACTGCGCGTTGGCGGCAAACGCTGTAGCTGGGTCGGCAGCTCGGCCTTGTGGGTGTTAGCCCACACGTGATTCAAGAAGGAGAAGGCTATTTTACTAAGGTTGTCAGGAAAGAAAAAGGTTACAGCGATGCTTGGTACAACAGTCCAGCCTCTCTTCCAGCAAATCAGAGCTTGTCGGGATCCAGGCCTGGCTCAGTGTCTCACTTTGGGGCCCCTCTGTGTAGGTTCCCTGCCGAGTAGCTGTGGTTCCCGCATAAGGGTCATCTAGACCGGCACCTACCTGTAATGTCTGGCCGGCACAGCCTATTGCAGGCACGGCTCTGCCCACAGATCCTGGGTCTTCCCCGCACTACACAGCAGAGCCAGGTCACTTCCTGCTTCTCTCTCCTTACCTGGGTAGCAAAAAGGAAGTGCCGTGGAGAGGAGACTGATGGGAGTTGTAGTCCCCTACTTTGCAAATCCAGCCGATTGCACCAGACCAGCCTCTGGCTTTCTTCTTTTTCTCTTTTTTGTTGTAGTGTCAATGAATGCCACGGAGCAGGGCACAGCTGCTGACAGGGGTGGCAGTAGGAGAGGGAGCAATTGCCCCATGGCCCAGCAATTCAAAAAGGCCTGGGGCTTCTGGCCACCACTGCTACGACTGCAGCACCAATGGCAGCTCAAGCTTCAGGGCCCTTAAGTCGCTGCCAGAACATGGCTCTGAGAGCTGGGCGGGGGGCAGCGCCATGGTCTGTGTGGCACTGAGGGCTGGCTGCCCTAGCTCTGCCCATTTCTGCCTGAGGCCATGCCTCTTTCAGGGTTGTGGAGCCGAGGCCCTATACACACCTTGCCGGGGGCCCACAGAATCTGTTGCCCCCCCTGGAGCCGTGCTTCTCAAACCTTGGCAGGAGGGAGGTCTGTGACAGGGCACTGAACATGTTAGTACAATCTAAAGGGGAAAAAAAAGGTTTCCCCTACACTCATAACATTATACCCTTCAAGGTCAAGTATTCTCTGCCAATCTGGCAAAACATACTGTTGAAGCAAAGGCTTCCCTCTGTTTTGGTGGCTAACAAACAGCTTTATTGATCAATAAGGCACAGAGTGAGCCAAACGTGGTCCCAGCAGAGCCGGGCCCAGTAAGTCTGGCTAATACAATCAATCCTAGTATTTTATACCCTTAACCAAATAAGTCTGATGCCAGGGCATTCCATCAAAACAAACTTCAAAGAGAAATGGTTATCAGCACAGACAGAAAACAGGTTTTTAGGGAGTATGAGCTTCAGCTTAAAATAGTTCATTAGCACATACCAACGGCTCATCTCACTGGCGTACGTGCAGGAGCAAGAAACTGAAATGGCTTTTGTTATACAGAATGGCTTCTGGCTAAATATGAAATGGTTTCCACAATCCCCCCAAATAATTTACCCGGGGTTATCACCAATAACTTTTTCACACCTAATCGTATAGAAAATGAAAGGGGACTGTGCACACTGTGTACTTCAAAGGAGGAGTTGCCATTCTGGCATGGAAAGGTTGAGAAGCCGTGTCCCAAAGTATCAAATGGAGCTCGCATCAAAGTAATGTCGAGCGGGAGCATGCAAGGCTTACTCACACCGGTGGGAATCTCTACAAGCCAATAGCTTCAGAGTTTTGAAGGCCAGAAGGAAGCACTGCTATCCTTTAGTCTGACCTCTTGCTTAGCACGGGCCACCTAATTTCACCTAGTGGTTTGTACATCAAGCCCATCTCTTGTCATTCAGCTGGAGAAAAATGTTTTCAAAAGACACCCCATCTTGATTTAAGGACTTCAATTAATGGAAGGAATTAACGATCTTCCTAAGTAAATTATTCCAATAGTCAATGATTCACACTGTTACAAATGCATACGTTATTTCTAGCCTGAATTTATTTAACTTCAGCTTCCAGCCATGGGATCTTGTTTTATCCTTCTAGATTAATGAACCATTTACTATCAAAAAATCTCCCCATATAGGAGATATAGATTGTGAGCCAGTCACCTCTTCATTCACTGAGGATACACACTGCACAGTTATATTGGAATAAGCTATTCTGGAATAGTTATTCCAAAATAGCTTATTTCAGAATAGCACGTCTACACTACAGGGAAGCCTCAAAATTAGTCCGAGGCAGGCTTTCCTAATGTAGACGTGCTATCTCTATTTAGAGCTCCAGGAGGAATAGCTTAGCTCCTCACCAGGGCCATTCTATTTCGGAACAGCAGAACTGGAGCGTCTACACATGCCTTATTTCGAAATAGCTACTTCGGAATAGGCATTATTCCTCGTTGAATGAAGTTTACAGAAGTCGGAATAAGCCGTCCGTTATTTCAAAATTATTTCAAAATAACGGAATTGCTGTGTAGACGCTCGCATAGTTATTTCAGAATAACAGCCATTATTCCAAAATAACTTTGCTGTGTAGACACACCCTTAGTTTGTCAAAGAGAAGGTTGAGGACTTGACTACATGAACAATTTTTTCAGGGCAAGATAGGGTATAAATCTACCTTACACTAGTTTGGTATGGAGTAAGTCTCTGTGTGGATCTGGCTGACGCATTAATAGTTCATTAATGCACTTTGATCTAGGCGTCTTTGAAATGGGAGTAAATCAAAGCACATTCATGAACTGTGAAAGCAGATGAGCAGGGCCTACATGGGCAGCCAGCTCACTGCAGGGGCTGTGGATTCATGCCAGTTTCATGAGAACTAAGTGTTCTTGAAGACCATGTTTGTTAATTTTTTCATAGTCAAGCAGATTTCCCAGACCTCAGATAATTTTTGTAGTTCTTGAGGCTACAGTTATATAGAACAATTAGTAAATACAAAATGTATGATGGAGTTTTGAAGTTGCAAAGAGTTATCTAAGTAACCTTATTCATCTGGGGACTTTATTAGAATAATAGACCTTCCCTCCAGTTGTATCTGTGGTGATATCTGTGTAGCTTGCTGAAGTAAAGTAGTTTTTAATTAAGTTGTCCCCAGTAGTGAAGCTTATGAAAAGAAGGCATCAGAATAGTTTGGGTTTTATGGTTTTGTGTGCCACACACCACTCCTCCTTCATTTAGCAATTGTGTAGGAGAGCAGTTGCTTCTGGAAGCTGGAGATATGGTAGATAAACATTATGTTATGGGTGAAAAAATTACACAGGAACATTGTAGTTAAAGACCTGAAACGCAAGAAATTCAAAGATGATCTAGTCAAACCCCACAAATATGGAAATGTGAAGTGTTAAAGTATCTTAGCTAACTTTGGTTTTGGTTTGGTTTTTGCCCTTGAATCAGTCGTGCGCAATTCCACACTTAACGAAGCCACAGTTAAGTTATTACTTATGGAGCATTTTGAGACCATTAATTGAGAGAGAGAATTTGATAGAATGAATCAGCAGGGATCAACTTCATTGTTACTATTATTCAATATTTAGTATTCATCTTGTATTACAGCCCAGAAATCCTAGTGAATATTAGAGTCTCTTTGTGCCTGGCACAGTATAAACAGAGACAGACCCGATCCTCTCTCAATACAACTTACCATCTAAAACCTCCTGAGCCTTTTAAAAGAACTGCATCTCAGCTGACAATAAGCATTTCTCCAAGATCTAACTCCTATGCATTCAGACTGATAGAAACAGCAAAATCATTTGCATTAGCACCTTCAGATGACATACAGTAATGTTCTGTCACATCTTTTATTCACAAGCAGGCAGGAAATTTCAATGCCTTTCATCATAGCGTATAACTCTTCCAATCTCAGTGCAGTCCAAAAAAGGATACTGTAATGCTGTATCAGAATTTTACCAAACAAAGCAATTTCTGATTCTTAAAATCTGATTTCCAAAGTCTAAAAGTAACCTCCAACCTTTCCAAAAGTAGACAAAGTCACCAGACCTTCTCAGAGCCGAATAAGTACAAAAAATACGGAGATTCTAAGATAAACTGCTTTTCAGGTAGGATATAGCACAACATGACTCAGCCTGGAGGACTCTCTTCCTCTGGGGGCTATTCATCGACATGAATTGATTAATTTAGCCAGTTCTAATGGATCATCACCTTTACAACTAGCTCTCTTGCAGGCAGTCTCAGCAGTTAGACTGAGGATCGAAAGAGCGTGGAGACTAACAAATAGAGGTGACTTCTCCAGTTCAAAACTGAAGCAGGGTGATGCAAAGAAGTTTTCATGGTCACTGTCCAGAGAGCATCTTTTCCGTTGCTCTGCACATGCAAAACACTACAACTGACAGCAGAAGAAATGGAAAGTCTCTCTAAACAGAAGAAGCAGAAAGAGCAAGTGGAGGACTAGGAGAAAAGGAGGCAAGTGGATCCAGGAGATGGAGAGGTGGGAAATGGGGACGCAAGACACTTACACTGACAGATATTGGAAACTCTCTGAATCTTGGCAGGTTCTTGGCAATGTTTTTTAAGCACTCGACAACATCGAGAATCATTCGGTGCCACGTTCCGGTCCCTCTCTTCCTATGTGCTCAAAAATACCAAAGGGGACAGACCGGGAGAAGACATGATGCTCTGGGACTCTCAGAGGAAGACGTACCTTGTCATTGTTTTTATGGGGTTGATGAGCCATGGGGGGGATCTACAGTGTCCTTGCGGAGAAGCATCTTATAATTTCCATCAGAAAGGTCTCATCTAAGCTACCTAACCCATCCCTGAGCACCCTCCCAAGGTCATTAACTTTCCTCCTGCTTTCAAAGAACAAACTTGTACCTTTCCTAACAGAAGGCTCATGCACAATCTGCTGTGCTATGGCTTTTCCTTAGGATCTGATGTTCCTACCCCCCTTTGATGAGGTAGAAACAAAGAGAAACATTACACTTAACTGAGGCTATGTCTTCACTAGAACATTTATCAGTAAAACTTACATTGCTCGGGGGGGGAGAAGGGGAGTGAAAAAACCCAGGAGTGCCAGCTGGGTGGAGCTGTGTCGGTGGGAGGGCATATCTCAATGACGTAGCTACCACCACTCGAAGGAAGTGGTTTAATTATAAGCATAACGGGAGAGCTCTCTCCTGTTGACAAGTCTTAGAGGGGTCGCCGTGTTAGTCTGTATCCGCAAAAACTACAAGGAGTCCGGGTGGCACCTTAAAGACAACAGATTTTTTTAAAAACTCATTTAAATGAATGAGTTAATTACATTTGTGGCTGAACTGCTTCGAGGAAAATCGCATGTCTCTTGCTTTGTTTTACCCACATTCTGCCACATATTTCATGTTATAGCTGTCTCAGATGATGAACCAGCACATGTTCAGTTTAAGAGCCTGCTGCTGGTGGCTTCTGATTCACATGATGAAAACAAGCATGCGTTTGTCTGTACTGCCTTGGACTGTTATTGAGCACCTTTACCAGCATGGATGCACGACCTCTGGAATGGTGGTAGAAGCATGAAGGGATGTATGAATCCTTATTTGCCCATAAATATCTTGTGACACCAGCTACAATAGTGCCATATAAACACCCGTGCTCACTTTCTCGTGACATTGTAAATGAGAAACAAACAATGTTTTCGCCTGTAATTGTAAACAAACTTTTTTTTCTGAGCAATTGACTGAAGAAGTAGGACTAAGTGGACTTGTAGGCTGAAAAGTTTTAAATCGTTGCCTTTTTGAATGCCGTTATTTTTATGTACATAATTCTACAATTGTAAATTCTACTTTCAGATAAAAAAATTGCACTACAGGACTTGTATTAGGGAAATTGAAAAATACTATTTCTTTTGGTTTTTTTATGGTGTACATATTTGTAATCAAAACTAAACATAAAGGAAGCACTGTACAATTTGTAGTCTGTCTTGTCATTTACATCAATGTATTTAACAACGTAGAAAATAACAATATGTAAAAACAGTACTGTATTATTATTTAACAGTGTGATTAACCATGTCATTAAATCATGATTCCTTTGTTTAATCAGTTGACAGTCCTAATAAAAATAGGTGTGTAATACCCTCACGTTTCATGGAATAAGCCAATCAGTAAGTAGTGATTATGGGTAATTTATTCTATAACAGACCAGAATGGAATTCCTTATACTTTCCTTTGAAAAAAATCTAACATGACTGCTCTCCGACAACATATTTGACAGGATGGATCACTGGTATGAACAGGAACAACAGCTCCCATGTCTGTGTCAGAACTGGGAATCAATTCCATACCTCTTGAGGATCAATCCCGGACCTTAAAATACAAGACTGCCTTGGATTCAATAGGGACTGATTTTGGTCTACAAACCCCTGCATAGTGGGTCTTGTCTGTATGCACCAATGGATTGATTTTCTCCTCATGCACTCTTTATAGGCTGAGATCAGGCTTGGTGCAGTTGCTATCTACATTATAATGAGGGCTGGCGACTGTGTATTTTGTTAGGAGGGCCTGGATTTTTTAATACCCCGTTAGTCTAAAAAGAGTTGAGGTCTTTGGATCTTGGGGTATGTCTAGACTACATAGACTACATCGATGGAGCCATGTAAAATAGTTGACTCGGCATAGTCAATGAAGTGGGGATTTAAATAATTCCCACTTCATTAAAATAAAAATGGCCACCGTGCTGTGTCGACGATCAGCTGATCCGGCACAGTGTGGCAGTCTAGACACGGATCGGTCAACAAGGGAAGCCTTTGTCGACTGCTCCAGTATGCCTCGTGAAACAAGGTTTACCGGAGCAGTCGACAAAGGCTTCCCTTGTTGACCGATCCGTGTCTAGACTGCCACACTGTGCCGGATCAGCCGATCGTCGGCACAGCACAGTGGCCATTTTTATTTTAATGAAGCAGGGATTATTTAAATCCCTGCTTCACTGACTATGCCGAGTCAACTATTTTACATGGCTCCATCGATGAAGCCATGTAGTCTAGATGTACCCTTTGATATTAGTGCAAATTTGATCTACTCTTTCAAGCATTTGTGGGAGGTTCTTGGTTGGCCGGCCTTACTTTATTTGGGGATGGAGATCTCACGCTGTAATTTGACAGAGCTAGTAGAGTTTGTCAACTCCTCAGGCCAACCTTTCCAAGTCATTCAGGGACAACTGAGCTAAGGATAGCTTTGTTAGCACCACTGGGGAATTCACAGGCCACACAAGGGATAGCTACCAGACTGGACAGCCCTTGGCATATGCACATACTGATGGAATGCAGAAACTCCACTGGTGAAGCTTCTGATACTTACAGATTAGCCAAGCAAATTAATGCTAATTCTTTTATTTACTATTTATATCGTTGTAGCACTTGAGAGTCCCAGTCAGAGATCAGGACCCCACTGTGTACTGTACGAACACAGAACAAAAAAGCGGGTCCCTGCACCAAAAGACTACAACCTACACATAAGACACAGACAACTGATGGATAGACAGACAGAGAGGGGGCACGTGAAAACAATAAGACGATATTCGTTAGCATGATATGCTGATTCCTAGATTTTTCCGCCATACCCTTTTGTTTGTATTTCTTCTCTATTCAGACACACGCGGTACATTAAATGCAGCATTTCCCACACAGGTTGAAGCATCAAGCACTCGACAGTTAGGAAACTGCAATAGTTAAGGTTGCTCAGCTAGGCTGTAAATAAGTAGCATTACAGAACATTTTGTACTGCTGCTTCTCTTATAAAATGCCCCCTTTTCATTTCAACCCTACATTATTTATGTATGCCGAACAGTTTTTGGATGCAAAACGGAGCCGAGCTAACCACTGTGGCAGCCACTTTTGGAATTTGCTATCGTTTGAGCATGCCGCGTCTCAGCCTTTAGGTTGCACTAATGCTGGAGTTAGGCCTTTAATTATATCCACCCTTGGAAACCTTTATAAGAAAATTCATAGTGGATCTGAAATATTTTATTAGCTCGCATTAAGTTTATAGCCTCGGTAAATGAAGTCAGTCTGAGCATGCAGCACTGAATGTACATAGTGAATCACCTTCATTTTAAAAAGCAATCCATATGGTTGACGAAATATCATACACTATAGATTTTTATTCTTAAAGGCCAAGCTTTTCAGCAAACAGGTGTATTAAATACTCAGTCATTTTGAAAATCAGGGCACTTATCTAGGTAAGTACATATAGCTTTAGAAACCTTACCTAAGGCAGTTTGCCTTAGATGGGAAGAAAGGTCTACTCAGCTAGGACTTAAAAGATGTGGGTTCAATTCCTTCTTCTACCACAACTTCCTGGGGGGACCTTGGCCAAGTCACTGAGGTCCAGAGCCACAAAGGTAACCCAGCGCCCAACTTCTCTTGAACTCAGTGAAAGTTGGGAAGCTAAATACCTTTGTGGTTTGCGACCTAATCTGTCTGGAGCTCAGTTCCTCATTGGTACAAGGGGAAAAGAGCATGTTCCTATCTCACAAAGCTGTGGGAGGCATTATTAATGTTCTGGGACTCAGAGAGTCCCTTACTGGGGCCACGTAAGTACCGTAAAGAGAGAGAAATCTTAACTTGGAACGATGTGCTATTTGGCTAGCTCCCTCTCTTGTGTGGGTTATGTTAAATACGGAATGCGCGCATTGTATGTATTTGCTTTTCTCCCCTTTCAGAATTGATATTCTATCTCTGCAGAAATACTGCGCCTGTCGCTCGGCAGGGAGGAGCACTGACGGTTTGGCTGATGTGCCTGGACTTCTCTCCAAAAAAGCATTTAGTCCAATGAAAGTGAGTGGCAAGAATGATGGCTGAAATGTCAGAGCAGGCTACGTAAATGAGATGTTCTCGTATGGGCCAAGTGATGAAACGTTAAAAGCTGATTTTTAATACAAGTGTGGCCAAGAAAAGATAAAAGAAGGAGGAATAAAGATTATATCAAGACCACTCTGCAGTGAATGTGATGCTTAGCCATCCACTCTTATTCAACACAATCTCAGCTGTTTTCCTCCCATACTATGACCTTTTCATACACCCTGTAAACTCTGAGGCCTTGGAGTAATTGTTAAATAATCACCCCCAACATATTGCTTTCCCTTTAATCAGAGCACTCCATCTACTTAACAATCCATAATGTGAAACGGAAAAGCTGAGATTTTGCTCTCCTCATTAGATCCCTTCAATTTGTGAAGAAAGTGACAGAAAATAAAATGCAACAATTAAAAAATCCACATGAACCTGTTTCCTACTTCATCGAAATCTGGGAGTGCAGGATTTGTTTGCTTTGTAACCTGTGTGAATTGAGTGTCTGTCTGTTACAGTCAATGCATTTCTATATTTATGTGCAGAATATTATTTAACCACAAGATGTCTTATTGTCCACTGTATACTGTTCCAAAGAGGACATGCTCCTTGGCAAACAAGGGAGACAAAGTCGGAACTCAAGCTGTGTAGACACCTGCTTGTTTTTGGTTAGTAGCTGTTTTCTTTATCAAATACCTCCTGCATGGTAGGGAGGAGAGAAAAGATGTGCAAATTCAAGCCCCAGGTGTCCTGCAGCAGAGAGGAAGAAAAGTGGAGGCTAGCTATCAAGGTCCCAGCTGTGGGTAGTCGAGGCCAGAAACTGAAGTCGGAACTGGGGCTGTGCCGAACGGTCAGGTTGCGGTTACTGAGATCACTCCAGGCTGGGAAGGTGGAACAGTGGCAGGCTGGGTAATGGAAAGATGGACAGGGAGCCTGGAGCTGGGAACGTGGCAAGGTCTCAGGAACTCAGCGGGGCCTGCGTGTAGCAGCAAAAGCAGGAATCCACCTCGCCTCACAAGCAACCTCCAGGGGTTTCCCTGAGGCCTTACACAGAATGCCTGAGCCAGAGAAACGCAGAAGGTACCACCAATCAGGGACTCTGCGGGCAGGCACCAGTGAAACCTAAGCCTGCAGAACTCAGAGGTTGCTCGGCTGAGCTGTGGAACAGCAGTATGGACATGGCAGCCAGCCAGGAGACCTTAAGCTCCTGACCTGCCCATCCTCAGGGTACATCTCTCCACCCACTCTTGAGCTGGTATTGGCAGCAGCCTCTCTGTGGCACCTGCAGGGGCGGTTACTGAGGGTGGGGTTGTCCAAAGAAGTTGGAAGCCCGGCAGCAGCTACCTTGGGGATGTGTTTAAACACGGGTGCAGTTTGACTCCAAGCCCTCCCTAGGATTTCACGCTGATTCTTCTCACCCTCAGGTCACTCCAGCCCAACCTCTGAAAGGCAGGAGCATAAGGGTGGCTGTGGAGAAGCAGAGCGCGTGGCAGCATGGCCGTGGACCAGGTGGGGAGTCCAGGAATGGTATTGCCTGGCTGTTTGGAAAGCCATGGAGTTAGTACAAGGTTTCTCTGCTGAACGGTGCTATCCAGAGGCGAGGTCTTGTGCCTTCTGGGTTGGGTCTTGGGTGACTGCAAATTGGCAATGGTTCTGTATTTTCCCCCTCAAGGAGGAAGGGGACACAGCCCCTCGGGATTGTCCTGCTTTTGTATTGGACTCTGTCCCAAGAGCAAAGGGGCTGTGTCTCCCGGTTTCTGTGGGTCTTTGAATATGGCTCAGACACAGTGCAGGCAGGCCTTGGATATCCAGGAGATGCAGAAATCGCCAGGCTGCTGCAGACCAATGGTCCAATTAGTCCTGTAACTGGCCCCCGATAACGGCCAGTTTCTGCTGCTTCAGAGGAAGGTGCCAGGAACCATGTAGTGGGCAGTTATGGGAAAACCTGGGGAAAGTTTTTTCCTGCCCCCCCCCCCTTAGCTAGAAAACAGCTTGTGCCATAAAGCACTAGGGGGCCCATAGTTCTTCAAAAAATTCTAGGCTTTTTTTTTTTCGTTTAATCTTTTTAACTTGGGGTATTCTTGTCCTCTGTATTAACATCCAATCCTTTTCTGCTGAGCTCTTGGCTTCAGGGACATCTTGTAGCAGTGAGTTCCATAGGTTAATTATGCTTCATGTGTGGGAAAACCTCTTTCCACATGCATTGATTTGATATACAGAAAACCCCCGCCTTACGATGGCCCAAGTTGTGACCCCCTGCACTTGTGACCATTTTTGTAAGTGCGGAAGAAGCCGAACCCCCCCCCTCCCCGATTTATGTCCTCAGCCCGCATTTACAATGGCACACGGCGCCTAATGTAAATGTGGGGTCGATATACGATGCCCCCGACTTGTGACATTTCCCAGGAACCGATCACGTCGCAAGTCGGGGGCCGCCTGTATCTACATTAATCATTTATTATTATTACCTGAGATGTGGTATATACCCCTGGTTTTGTGGTTTAAATTCTATGGCAATTTTTATCCTCACAAATATTTTTATTCCCCGCCGGGACCCCAACAAATCCTAAAGCAAAAAAACCCCCCAAAGACTGTCCAACGGCAGAACACAACTAGCTGGAAGTGAAGTCACTCTTTTTCAAATGAGACATAGTGGGGTAAACAGTGATAGCTAATAGTTGGGACTGTGTTCCAGATGCACTGTGATTTACAAGACAGGGAGAGCAGGTCTCTTAGCTTAAGTTAAACAATGTGGGTAGATCCAAACCAGATGTCTAACCTTTATCTCAATTTCTGCAGAGACAGGCAGGGCAGACCACGGGGGAGAAGGACAGAGAAAGCGGCAGCTAATGGAAACTAAAAGATCTTCCAAAGGCAGCTTGTAAAAAAAAAAGAAATCCGAAAGCCATCTGCCAGGAAACTTTGCCTTCGCTAAGGCTGTATGTTTTGTTTTGACATTTGCTACTATAGCAACTCCTGTAAGAAAAGGGCAGGCATCCACGAGGATTTCAACGTAGTCAAGAATTAAACCCTGATCTTACAAGCTGTCTCTGGGGGAGATGTTATCATATGGTTCACTCACAGGAAGTGCTTTTGGTGGATCATCACACCCCTGGGAAGTAGTGATTTGGGGGAAGAGCAGATTGAGAAAGGCAACGCGGAGGGCCTGGGGCTGGAGGCTCAGCTGGTGTATCCTGGCGCCATCTCAGGGAGCTCAGCAGAGCTTCCGCTGATTTACACCCGCTCCACAGATGGCAGCCCAGCAGAGGCGTGCAGGGCTCAATGGACCCTGGAACAAGTCTTTACACAACTGCAATCCAGTTTGTCCACTTCGTCCTTCAAGGATAGCTCCCAGAATGGGGCACAGATCTCCAGCTGCAGCCTTGCCAGTGCCAACAGAGGCATGCAATGACCTTCCCGGGCTTTGATACGACACAGGGCTGTTCATACACCCCAGAATGATATTAGCCTTTTCTTGCAGTTGCATTACATTGTTGATGAATATCCAATGGGTGATCCACCTAACCCTCAGAGTCTTTTCTGAGATGTTACCCCCTAACCCAGCTGTTCCCCATTTGGTCATTGCACATTTGATTCTCTCTTCCTAAACGTTGTACCTTGCACTTGTCTGTGTTTGCTTTTAAATTGGTCTCCGATTCATTTTCCAATTTGTCAAGGACATTTTGAATTCTCATCCTGTCCTCTAAAGTGCTAGAGACCTGAAGGAATAGAATCTGGACATCGTATGTGAAGCAAGCAGAAGTTTATTACACACAGCGCTGGGTGGAGTGTCACATCATTTGCTTGAGCTCAGTGAACACTAGCCAAACAATAGGTTACAACTAATTATATAGGATGCTCAATGGGCAGATCAAAGTGATGGGGGTCGGGGGGTGGGAGGGGGCCGAGATCCCGGATCCCCTGGATAGGTGCTAATAAGAGTAATAATATAAGAGTAAGTTACATAGTGTTTCCATTTAAACAAAGCAACATCAGTGTTTCCAGTAAACAAGTATTTAAACAAAGCAGACATCAATTATCAATTATCAGTTAAGTGGTGATATGTCTGTCAGCTTCAAGAAGAATGTAGCACTTTAAAGACTAACAAGATGGTTTATAGGTGATGAGCTTTCGTGGGCCAGACCCACTTCCTCAGATCAATATGTGGAAGAAAATATTTTCTTCCACATATTGATCTGAGGAAGTGGGTCTGGCCCACGAAAGCTCATCACCTATAAACCATCTTGTTAGTCTTTAAAGTGCTACATAGTTCTGTCTATTGTTTCAGCTACACCAGACTAACACAGCTGCATCTCTACCAGCTTCAAGAAGGTATCTCTGCAGGATGTGGTCCATCTGGGGATTAAAGCAGAGACATTAGCACCATTGAATATGTCTTGTCCTGCCTCCCATCCTGGGTGATGGCTTTCCTTTGATGGGCTAGACTGGTGGGGAAGGGGAATAACCATGTGCTGTGTTTATGTGCCATTCCCAGAGTCTGAATTTAGATTGGGTTCTTAACAGAATAGCATAGCCTGCCTCAAATTTTCATCCTACAGACCCCTCCCAACTTGGCATTATCAGCAGATTTTAGAAACATCCTCTTCACTCCATTAGCCATGTCATTCATGAAAATATTGACGAGTTCCAAGTCAATATAGTCCCCTGTGAGATATAGCTCCTCCCAGTTTGGCAGGGACATATTGCTAAGCACTCTGAGTGTGGCCTTTCAATCAGTTTTGCATCCACTTTTTAGTAATTTAATCTCAACCACATTTCTGTTGTTTGCTTATGAGAATGTCACATGGGCCCGTGTCAAAGGCGTTACTCAAATCAGGATCTATCACAATTTCAAAATAATGGGTGGCTTATTCCGACATCCCGGTAACCCTCGCTCTACGAGGGTAAGGGGCATTTTGGAATAGTGAGTTATTTTGAAATTTGGTGCCGTGTAGACAGCACCAAATTACAAAATAAGCTATTTCAAAATACACTCAAAATAAGCTATGCAATTTGCGTAGCGCAAATTGTGTAGCTTATTTCGAGCTAAGGGTGCTGTGTAGACGCACCCTAAGTGTTTATAAAATAATTTGTTCCCATATTTTTCCAAATACTGAAGTTAAGCTGACTGGTCTAGAACACCGCAGGTCCTCCTGGCTCTCCTTTTTGAAGGAAGGTACTACATTTGTCCTTCACCAATTCTCTGGGACTTCATCTATTCCCCCATCCCCAACACAGCCTCACAGCTCCTATTGGCTGGTTTCTAGACCTTTAATCATTTTTGTTGTACTTCTCTGGACCTTTTCCAATTTCTCCACATCCTTCCTGAAATGTGGTGCCCAGAACTGGACACAATACTCCAATGGAGGCCTAATCAGCACAGAGTAGAGCAGAAGCATGACTTCTTGTGTCTTGCTTACAACACTCCTGTTAATGCAGCCCAGAATCATATTTGTTTTTGCAACAGTGTCACGCTGTTGAGCCATTTTTAACTTGTGGCCCATTACGACCCTGAGATCCCTTTCTGCAGAACTCCTTCCTAGACAGTCACTTTCCATTCTGTATGCATGAAACTGATTGTTCCCTCCTAAGTGGAGTACTTTGCATTTGTCCCTGCAGAATTTCCTCCTATTTACTTTAGACCATTTCTCCAATTTGTCCAGATCATTTTGAATTATGACCCTATCCTCCAAAGCACTAGCACCCCCTCCCAGCTTGGTATAATCTGCAAACTTTATAAACATATTCTTTATGCCATTATCTAAATCACTGATGAAGATATTGAGCAAACCCAGGCCCAGAAATGAACCCTGCAGAATCCCACTTGTTATCCCTTCCAGCATGACTGTGAACCATTGAGGATGACTCTTTGGGAACAGTTATCCAACCAGTTATCCACACACCTTATAGTACCTCCATCTAATAGTGCTTTACCTCTAGCCATACAGGATTTGCCATGTCAGACAGACCAATGACCCCCCAGCCCCATATCCTGTCTCCAACAGTGGCAGATACCAGCTGCCTTAGTGAAGGGTGTAAAAATGAGTTGCAGGCAGCTATGGGACAGTCTGCACTCAGTAGACATTTCTTTTTATCTCCTGTTATTTAGATGTTGGCGTAGGCCCGGAAGCTCCTTATGGACTTGTTGAAATGTGCTTATATTAATGGGTCCATTAAGAGTGACCATTGGCAGCTTTTCATGGAAAGTAGAAGTAAAAAAGGGTCAAATGGAATGTTCCACATTACAGAAAATAAGGACCGAGGTTGGGCTTTCAAAGATGCCTAGCAGAGCTGGGCACCCAGATCCTATGGAAATTCAGTGACAATTTGGCCTCCCAGCCTTCATTTTCAAGCGTCTACCATGTTTGAGGGCCTTCATTCTTGCGTGTCCAAACTGAGACACTCCAACTGGCAGTCCCAAGTAAGAAGGCACTTTTGAAAATGGCCCTCTGTAAGGGCACATCTACACACAGCATTATTTCTGAATAACTGACGTTATTTCAAAATAACAAAGTCCATGTCTACACAGCAAGCCATTTTTAAAATAATTTTGAGATGCTGGACTTCTTACTCCAACTCCTGTCACCCTCATTTCACGAGGAGTAAGGAAATTTGAAGGAAGAGCGTTCTTCCTTCGACTTCCTGCAATGTAGACCGTGCCAAAAGCCGAATTAAGCTATTTCAACTTCAGTTACGCATTTCACGTAGCAGCAGTGGCGTAGCTTAATTTGACTTTTACCCTGCAGTGTAGACGTGCCCTAAGTGGGCTGGCCAGATGTCTGGCCATGGTTATCAATGGAAGTAAGCCTAGCAGGACAGGAAGTGAAGCAGTCGCTCAAGTAAATCAGTAGTTTACCCTTGTGGAGAATGTCCAGTTCTCAAACATAGTGATTCATACAGCAGGGAAGTGAGATTGGGAAAGCAGTGAACAGGAAAGCATGTTGGCTGGAACATCACCCTTGAGAAGATGCAGAGACTAAAGACCATGGCCAGACAGATTTTTGAAGTGATCAAACTTCTTCCTCCATTTCCTTTCTTCCAGAAACCACGTGAATGTGACCTAATTCTGCAACAGCATCCGTTGATTTGCCGCACCCTCATTGCTCAGCATGTACTCCTTTCGATGGTGGCGCTACACATTTATATTGATGGGGGAACTCATATTTGTCTGACGGCATTATTACCTACACAACATCAGCTGGGAGGTTAACCAGAGGGCCTTTGGGTAGCAAAGTAACGCAAGAATGCACCTGTTGGATTTGCTGCGCTGTCACTGCAGCTACCTGTGGAGAGGAGAACTTATGGAAGGCCAGACTGGAGCAGCCTGCCCAGAGCAGGACACCGTATGCATTGAACCTGGCATGAACAAAACCGCCCAGTGGAGCCATCTGCCACTCAACTGGCAAGCCAAGCTTTAAATGTGAGGCCTGGCCTGGCACCTCTGCGGAGCACCTCCTTATGCAGCCTCACCGAGCACTCCCCCGGCGGGAAGAAGCAGGCCAGCTTTCTTAACTGGTCTGCAGGCTTCTCATTGGCTGTGGTCTCCTCCTGGCTCTTCTACATCCCCCAGAGCACTAAGCCTTGTTGGAAGCCTGGCCCGAGTAGGTTTTCCTGAGCAGGGGGTGTCAAAATGGGGCACCTTGAGCTAGCGTTAGAGAAGGCCAGATAGACACTTACTTTGAACATGCATTATATAGAGCATACGATCTACATGCAGATCTACTGTACCTAAAATAAGGAGATTTTTTTATTATTCCGAAACAACTGAAAACCCCAAACAGTTACAGCTACTAAACAACAACACAGAATCAAAGAATCATAGGGTTGGAAGAGATCTCAGGAGGTCACTGAGTCCAACCCCCTGCTAAAAGCAGGACCAAACCCAACTAAATCAATTCTGCAACAACAATCATACCACTCCCAAAACACAGCTCCTTAAAATCAGATCAATGAACAGTTAAGGACATACTAAATCTGACTTTGACCACACAGTAAATCAACACCGTATTCTCACCAGTCAAAGAAATTCCGATTTAATCAGAACTCAGTAATCTTAACTCTGACTAATAGTTTTTATTTCTTAATTTGTTAAACTCTTAAAAGTCTTGTTTCTTGACAGGAATATGGTACACACAGTTTATAACAGCAGCAAACTACATAATAACAATTTAGAGTGTAATTATGTTTTGATGTTGACTTGCAGTTGAAACTGGCCAATGTAAGTCATTGATATGTACCCATTTTATATTTCTTTTTCATAAGATATTTTAAATTGTTTTACATTTTGAGCTTGCTGAGCCATATGGATCAGAGTTAAGGATATGTCATTTTTGAGATAAGGAAAACAAAATCATGAAGTCAAAATTTCAAAGCGCGTTCATTATTTTGGTGATCTGTATCTGAAAACAACTTGATGAATTTTCTTCTCTTTTTGTCTTTCCTGTTAATCTGGCATTTTTCACACCAAGCACATTTTCAATGCTAAATTTATAGAGGCTTAAAATAAAATTTCAAACAGAAGGTGGTTGCAACATTAGGGGAGGTTTTGGAACCAGCTGATAAACTAAACAGTAGTAAGTCACCAGGACCAGATGGCATTCACCCAAGAGTTCTGAAGGAACACATATGTGAAATTGCAGAATGACTAACTGTGGTTTATAACCTATTCTTTAAATAAGCTTTTGTACCGAAGGACTGGAGGATAACCCATGTGATGCCAATTTTTGAAAAGAGCTCCAGAAATGATTTTGGCCAGTAAACCTGACTTCGGTACTGGGCAAACTGGTTGAAACTATAATAAAAAAATAGACTTGTCAGACACATAGATGAACATAATTTGTTGGGTAAAAGTCAGCATGGTTTCTGTAAAGGGAAATCATGCCTCACCAATCTACTGGAGTTCTTTGAGGGGGTCAACAAGCATGTGGACAAGGTGGATCCAGTGGATATAGTGTACTTAGATTTCCAGGAAGCCTTTGACAAGATCCCTCACCAAAGACTCTGAAGCAAAGTGAGCTGTCATGGGATAAGAGGAAAGGTCCTTTCGTGGATTGATAACTGGTTAAAAGACAGGAAACAAACGGTAGGAATAAATGGTCAGTTTTCAGAATGGAGAGAGGTAACTAGTGGTGTCCTCTAAGGGTCTGTACTGGGACCGATCCTATTTAACATGTTCATAACTGATCTGGAGAAAGGAATAATTAATGGCGTGACAAAATTGGCAGATGATACAAAATTACTCAAGAGAGCTAAGTCCACAGCAGACTGAAGAATTTCAAAAGGATCTCACAAAACTGGGTGAGTGAGCAATAAAATGGCAGGTGAAATTCAGTGTTGATAAATGCAAAGTCATGCATATTGGAAAACATAATCCCAGCTATACATATAAAATGATGGGGTCTAAAATAGCTGTGACCACTCGAGAGAGAGAGATCTTGGAGTCACTGTGGATAGTTCTCTGAAAACATCCACTCCATGTGCAGCGGCAGTTGAAAAATCAAAGAGAATGCTGGGAAAGGGATACATAATAAGACAGAAAATATCACATTGCCTCTGTATACATCCATTGTACATCCTCATCTTGAATATTGAGTGCAGATCATAAAATCCTAGAACACTAGAACTGGAAGGGACCTTGAGAGGTCATCAAGTCCAGTCCCCTGCCCTCATGGCAGGACCCAGTATTATCTAGACCAGATGCAGTCACCTTATTTCAAAAAAGATATAATGGAAAAGGTTCAGAAAAGAGCAACAAAACAATTCGTTTCAGAAGGGTAGCTGAGTTTGTTGTTTTTCCAGTTACAGACTAATAGTCTAGCAGCACCTTAAAGACTAACAAAACATGTAGACGGCATCATGAGCTTTCGTGGGTACAACCCATCTGAAGAAGTGGATTGTACCCACGAAAGTGCATGAAACCTCTACATCTCTACATGTTTTGTTAGTCTTTAAGGTGCTGCCAGACTATTTGTTGTTTTTTAAAGTAATTAGTGGTATGGAATCGCTGCCATATAAGGAGAGATTAATAAGACTGGAGCTTTTCAGCATGGAAAAGAGATGACTAGAGAGAGGCATGATAGAGGTCTATAACATCATGACTGGTATGGAAAAATTAAATAAGGAAGTGTTATTTACTCCTTCCCATAACACAAGAACTAGGGATCACCGAATGAAATTAATAGGCAGCAGGTTTAAAACACACACAGTTAACCTGTGGAATCCCTGCTGAGGGTGTTGTGAAGACCAGGACTTTAACAGGGTTCAAAAAAAGAGCTGGATAAATTCATGGAGGTTAGGTCCATCAATGGCTATTAGCCAGAAGGGGTAGGAATGGTGTCCCTAACCTCTGTTTGTCAGAAGCTGGGAATGGCTGATGAGTTCCTGTTCTGTTCCGTTCCTCTGAAGCACCTGGCATTGGCCACTGCTGGAAGATAGAACATTGGGACAGATGGATCTTTGGTCGGACCATGTGTGGCTGTTCTTATATTCTTATTAAATATGGTGTGTTCTAATGTTTCTTTAAAAATAGCAATCAGGCCAAATCCATTTCATTTTGCTCTAATTTATACCCTAATTTGCTTTGAACTTGCGCTTCAATTTTCTCTAATTTAATTCCAAATCATTTGGTGAGTACATTGGTACAAATGGCTTTTTTGTTGTTGTTGGTTGGTTGGTTGGTTTGTCTGGAAACTTAATCCCTCATGAATTTTCATAAAAATGATTTTGCATCAAGGTTCATGCCAAATGCCATGCTGAGACCTCTGATTTCTCTGTCCCTGCTTAGAAAGACTTCCACCATCAAGCCAGGAGCAATACAGTGTCCTGTGACTGCAGTGGCAAATTAAAGACCACAAATTAAAAAAAAAAAGTAGCATAAAAGAGAAACACACAGAGGAAATTGGCAGTACCTGAAATATGTGCACATAACACCTTTGTCAATCAGTGAATAATAAACTAGAGAACAAATCAAAGCCACAGTGGAAGTGCACCATTTGTTGAATCAACTATTTGCTCAGCAGTAGCAGGACTCTCCGTAATTGTATTATTAATTGTGTTACAGCACTGTGTGGAAGTGTAGAAGGTGCAAATACACACACAGTCCCTGCATCAGAGAGCTTACAGTTTAACCAGATAAGACAGAGGATGAGAGGTTTGTCTGCAATTCCAGACTCTGTTTGCAGTGCATCCTTTATCAGCTAGGCACCCATTGGCAGCCCCCTATCAGCTCCCCCCCACTGCAGCCTGCTGGTGGGCCCCTCAAATTAGCATCTCCTCTTTCCTCCCTGTGCCTCCTGCCCACCCTGATCAGCTGTTTGGCAGCATTTGGGAGGCTGGGGGATGGAAGAGCGAGAACACAGAACACTTGGGGGAGGGGGAGAACAGGGCAGGAAGAGGCAGGGCATGGATGGGGCTTGGGTGGAAGAGATGGAGAGGGGGCAGGGCCTGGCACAAAGCTGGGACTCAAGCCCCTTCCCCCCCCGGTACTTTTGGAAGTCAGCACCTGTGCATTGAAATACTGAAGATTTCCCAGTGATCACTCTGAGTGTTGATAGGTTCTTGCTCCAAGATCAGGCTCAGTATTATTAAAATTACTTACTGCTGGTAACCTCGCTGTGCAGAAGTACAACATTCACACAGGAACACTTCTATAGTTTCAATTAGTTTATTAATATATTTAGCAAAGTTACAAACACTCTATGGCTATGTCTTCACTCCGAGGAAGATCAGCGCTGCTGCAATCGATCTTCCTAAGTTTGATTTAGCAGGTCTAGTAAAGATCCATTAAATCAAACTCAGAGCGCGCCCCCATCTCCACATCCATACATTCAAACCATCCTTTGCAGGACAACTTGAAGTGTTACCCATTATCTTCTTCATCACCATCACCCAGCATTCTGGCTCCTTCCAAGGACATCTTTCTCCTACCCTGCAGCTTGGGGTGCAGCTTTTATAATATGTGGCACTGACGCCGCTAATCGAATGCGTGTGTAACACCAACAGACCCTGGTTGGCTGCTGGTGGAATCAAACCTGAGACCTCTGGAGCTTGGTGAATGAGCCTCTTCCACATGAGATAAAAGCCAGCTACCTGTCAGCAAAGGCTGCAGAGCAAACACATCACTTTCACCGTAAGTGGTCTTCGTGCACCAGCTGGGGCAGTGTGCCACACCTGGCAGGTGTGTGGGTTCCATGTATTTTCCCCTTTCCTTATTTGCATTTCCTTATTCTATTACTGTTGAGGTGTCTTCCTCCTATAGCAGGGCCGGGGAACCTAAGGCCTAGGGGCTGGGTGCGGCCCCGGCTTGCCTGGATCCGGTCCCTGGCTTGGACACAACACCCGAGGCCCCCCCCCCAGCACTGGAGAGCCCACGTTGGTGCAGCATGCCCTCCACGGGGCTAGGCGCACACAAAATCTACTTGCCTGGCTTCTCCGGGCTCTGGTGTGCAAGGGGGATGTGCGGAGGGTCTCTCTCCTTCTCAGTTGGGAGCCACGTCAGTGAGGGGGTTTTTTTGCTCCTCACTTATGTGGCCCCCAGCCCGAAAAAGGTTCCTGTTCCATAGGTTAGCACATTGATCTGTGCAGCTACCACTTCAGCTCACAGTCATCTCCGTCCACCCCTTGCTTAAGCGGATTTGCAGTTATTACTTCCCTGTTCCCTGAGGTGGCACTTACTGGAACATTCTACCTCCTACGATGGACCACGCTCTCCTTAGTTCCTAACATCTGACGGTAACGACGCTGTGGGTTATGGCCTACTTAACCATGCTAACTTGTGCTTTGGCTCATGTCTTATGGGATACAGGATACGGTGGGTTTCTTGCATCACAGCTGCCTATAACGAAAGCAGCTAAGTATAATGAAGGCAAGGCAGGGAATATAATCAAGGCAAGCCCACAGGCTACAGCGAGCAGGGTAGGAAATCTCAAACCTTATTAGAAACAGCCTTCAGAAGTCCCCTCAAAGGGAAGGAGACATTTTCTAGAGAGGAAGGCTAATTTTTGGTGAAGGCACTGAGCTGAAACTCAAGAAGTCTGCGGTCAGTTCCCAGCTCGGCATGGCCCCAGGCAAGTCGCAAGTAAAACAGAGTGGATAGTAATGCTTCCCTTTTATAGCTTGTCTCTTCAGATGGAGGGACAATTTCTCCGGCCTGATCTACACTACAAAGTTAGACCGAGGTAAGGCCGCTTACATTGACCTACCTCTGTAACCATCCGCATTAAAATGGTGCTCCTACCGATATGGATCTGTTAGTCTTTAAGGTGCCACAGGACTCTTTGCTTCTTAAAATAAGAAACACATTTCTTAAAGCTAACCACCTTAAAACTAAGGATTTTACTATGTCCCTAACAGCAATTCTGGCAATAAATCTGTCACTGGTTGGCTTCTAGCTGAAGAAGCCACACTGAATCATGTAAACCCTGATGCAGCACAATCAAGGAAAACCTATCATTTCGAGCAGTTATCACGGCTGAAGGGCTAAATGCTAATGTGGTTTTTTATTTTAACAAAACAATGTGTATTTTGCGATTTCAAGATACATTGGTTGGCGACTTCTGGGATTGGTTATGAGCAGATCTGGAAGGACTAGCTGATAGTTTGACATCTCACAAGCATGAGCCAAGTCCGCAACACATTCCCAAAATAATTACTCAGAATCCCCGTAGACCTTGGCTGTATTTTTTATTCCATTATTGCCGACTTGCCCCTTATGTAGTCTTTCATCCAACCCCTCTTTTTCAATTTTTTACTGGTGGTGTTGAAAACATTCTGCAGTTTTAGTTGATTGCATTAAATACAATCTCGATAATCACCAAGTCTGCTGAAATTAATTTTGCTGGCTTCTGTTACCCGTGTGTTAATTAAACACATTGGCAATGACTAGTCTTTATCCTTCCAAGCTTCATACAGCTATTGAGGACGCTACGTCATTGCCTAGGAGGCTGGAGTTGCAATGTGATCAGTTGTGGAGGTACGTCTTTTCCTTTGGTAAGTTATTTGGAAAAACATAAGCCAAATTCATCTCAGATCAAACTCCACAGTTTAGCGTGTAAAGGAAAGTAGAGTGTGTAGATTTTGGGCTTCCAAATCCAGATTCAAAATCCAGATTAAAGTGCTGCTTGAAATTTAGCTCTTTTGAAAATCAGGCTGCTTATTTAGGTGCCTAAGTATGGATTTTGCAGCCTACATTTAGGTTCCGATTTTTGAAAACCTTGTCCCCGTTGGGTAACTAAATATCAATTTGAATTCTTAATTTGATACATGCACTTTTGTTCAAAGGTTTTAATGGGTCACTGTACTCAGAAAAGTGATTCTGAGCATAGCACCGTGATTCCCACTTATCTGCTCCGTAAATTGGACCATCTCGTCAATGGAGCTGCTCTGTTCACTGGAAAAACAAGTTCTTTCTGGCTGTGCTCCACAAATAATACACTTGCGAAAGACAAGCTGTCATCTCTTTGGCCTTTTGCACCATCTGTCCCATTGCCAGCTAAGTTCCATTTCTGGACCCTTTATCATCAGTGATTATGTGAAAAGTAGAAAGAATACAGCTTGGCTGTCAGATACCCGCTCAACTTTTGCAGGGCTAGCAGTGAGAGAAATGCTGTTTCATACTATCCATGAAGCTCATTTTGTATGGAAGTCACTGCTGTTGAATAAATACGGAACATCAGAACGGCTCTTTGAACGTTGCTTTTCTGACCATAACGATACTTTAATTGGCCCAGGGGGTTATAACGGAAGCCCAGATGACTCACTGTGCCCTTTGTGATCATTTTTAGCCCTATCCCATGCCCACAGGTTACAACAAACTTGAGCAATTTCATCCCACTCTGCAAAGACATATGATTAAGGAGCATGTACTTTCACACAGAGAGGGTGGAAATTTGCAAGAACTCAGAAAGTTCATCAGAGCCACAGGGAGCTCTCCCAAATAAGCCCCAGAGAAGGAGGATTAAGCAGCTTCGGGGAAGGGATATGAGAACTTCCTGCTGATTTTGTGAAGCTTTATGGGGCATGGTGATCTCGTAACTAAAAGCATTGGTCTGGGACTTGGGAGATATGGTTCAAAACTCAGATCAGCCTCCGACTTTCTGTGCTTCAGTGCCTCATCTGCATACGAAGACAACACAGGGTACGTCTAGACTACAGGCTTTTACTGTCGACAGATCCTGTTGACAAAGAGCGTCTAGCCTACATCCAGTTCTGTCGACAAAGCAAGCCACTTTGTCGACATGAGAGTGTAGACGCAAAGGACAGTGTAGATGCAATAACGCCTTCTGTCGACAGAACTCTGTCAACAAAAGGAGTTATTCCTCGCAGAATGAGGTTTACCGCCACTGACAAAACTGCCGCGTTCTGTCGACTTTATGTCGAAAGAACTCGGCAGTAGTATAGACGCAGGTATAGTTTTGTCGACAAAAGTTCACTTTTGTCGACAAAACCCTGTAGTCTACACGCGCCCGAAGAGTCCTGTGGCACCTTGAAGACTAACAGATTTATTAGGGCACAAGCTTTCATGGGCAAAGACCCACTTTGTCAGATGAATTGGAGTGGAAATGACAGAGGCAGCATAAATACACCAGCACAGGAAAAGAAGGGAGTTACCTTTTCCAGAGGAGGACATGTGCTAATGAGGCCAATTAATCCGGGTGGATGTGGGCTACTGCCAATAGCCAAAGAGGTGTGAAAACCAAGGGAGGGAAAATGGCTTTTTCAGTGAGTTGGCCGTTCCCAGCCCCTATTCAAACGGAGATGAATGGTGTTAAGTTTGCTAACGAATGGCAGCTCTGCAGTTTCTCTCTGCAGTCTGGTTTTGAAGGGTTTTTGCGGAAGGACGGCCATTTGTACATTTCTGATGGCGTGTCCAGGGAGACTGAAGTGTTCTCCGACTAGTTTCTGTATGTTACCATCCGTGGGGCTGACAGCCACTGTAGGCTCCCAGGCAAGGTATGTGTGTAAGGCCCAAATCCACGCACCAGGGAAGGGAGGGCCATACAGCGGTTAGATCTTCTACCAGCAGGATAACTCATCGTGGTCTTTGTATCAGTATTTCCCACAGGTTGCCAGGAGCCCATGCCATGGTGAGCAGCCAGGAAGAGAGCTCGGGAATGGGGAGAGCTGGACCACCTTAAAAACAAGCGAGCGGGTAACCTCTGATGTACATCCCAGATGTGTACATCGCTCTCTTCAGACAGCCGCTTACTCCTGCTGGCATGCGGCACGCTGACGCCGTCCGATACTTGTAGGTGCCATGAGATTTCAGTCAGTGCTTTCATCCACACAAAGGCTGGAAGGGCTCTATTGCAGGACTCGCTCTGTTTAGACGTTCCTCTAATCCAGCAAGAGTGATGTACGACCTTTGGATGGAAGGAGGGAGTGTTTCTATTGCCACAAACAGACTTGCCCTGAAATACCTCACTCTGAGGAGAGGAGACCGATGGGACACGGCTGCTCTGTAAATCTCTCTGCCTAGGGATTATGCCGCATGTGCAGCCAGTCGGACACAAAGCACTTTCCGAAGGTGGCCACTGTCATTCTCCCCATTTCACAGCTGGGGAAATGGACACACAGAGAAGCAAAGTGATGTGTCCAAGGTCAGCCAGCAGGCCAGTGGCAGAAACAAGTAAATTACCCAGTATGCTGTTCTTGACGGCATATTGCCTCATTTTCATTTATATTAAGGCAGCTGGTGGGAACACCAATCACAAGGTCAGGCTCCGCTGTGCACGGCGCTGTACGTTGAACAGCACTCTTGAACAGCTGATTTTAAAAGTGCTCTAAAATCCATATGCCTGTCCAGTGAAAGCCAGGGCCAGGACAGACTCAGTCCCCAGCATTTGAAGTCATTGGAGCCAGGAGTTTTTGAGATACAGAGCCCCTGAAACACAACAGGTGCCAATATCATCTTCTGGCTTGTGTAACTATTTTTGTGCACATCTGGCATGGATCAGTCCCAGACAGACATCATTCCATTGGGTTTGGCCTTAGCTAATACAGCGGACCCTCACAAGTCGTAGAATTGCTATTTGCAATTCCACGTATTCGTGGGCCTTACCTGTCCTGGCAGGGGAGCAGGGAGGCGTCAGGGAATGGGAGCTGTGGGGAATTCACCATGGTGGCCCAGAGATGTGGGGAGCTCACCACAAACGCTGGGAGCCACAGGGAATTCACCATGGCTCCTGGCCGCTGCGGTGAGTTCTCCATGGCTCCCGGCCTTCGTGGTGAGTTCCCCGCAAACCCCAGTCCCTGAGCTTGGGAGCCACGGGGAGCTCACCTCGGGGGCCAGGAGACATGGCCCCCAGTATTTGCAAATGTCACCATTCACGGTGGTGCCAGGAACGCATTCGCTGCAAATGGCAAGGGTTTCCTGTCCCCAGAATCAACCTCAGGAAAGCAATATCTATGCAGTGCACACAGGAAGTTCGTGATCACCCCCAAAGAGTTTAAAATCCACACAAAACAGACAAAGCCATGCGGTGGGGAAGGAGCCCACAGCCCCCCAACATGTCAGTGGCAGAGACAGGACTAAATCACAGCTCTCCAGGCTCCCTGGCCGGCGGCAGGCACTGTGCAGACATGGAACAAAGTCCTTGCTCCAGAGAGCGTACAAGCCAGGAGAAGGAACGGAGAAAGGAGGCTGGGGTCGGGTGGGAGGATGTGGGGTCATTCAATCAAACCCAGTTTTGCCGGAAAGCAGGCCTTTCTGCCAGGATCTTGCCTGACTAGCTCCAGAAGGGGAGGGATTTGGGGCATGGGACCATGCGGGTGAGGGTCAAACCTGGTGCTTGGAAAGGCATTTGCTTTAAGGGAGAGACTGAAGGGAAAGTGGCCCAGGAAGACAAACATCAGCATCATGACATCTCACTTGTTTTTGCAGAAGAGCAAAGCATTAGGGACAGAGCCTCAGTGGGGCTAAATTGGCTTTGCTAGGCTGAAGGCTACAGACCGCAGCTGGTTTACACCACTCGAGGATCTGGCCCACGAAAGATGAGACCAATCCAGAGAGAAAGTTTGAACATTGAGCGGCAGCAATACAAAGGCTGGCACATGGTTTGGCTCCCCTCCCCTTGGAAGCTGCGAGGCAGGTGAGCGAATCGCTCCAAGGCTCTTCCTGTGTCTTGGTGGCTTGGCCAAAAAGCAGATGATACCGAAGCTGTGCCAGGCCCCAAGTAACGTTGCCAGTCCGTCTGGGGACCGCGCCTGGAAAATCCATCACACCAATTCCCATGGCCCCCCGTTGGCAGCACAATGGGATAGTGCCTCTAATGTGAAAAATCAAAATGCCTCCCTTGACTTCTGCAGATTTCGCACTGAGCTGACAGTCAGCTGGCTGCAAGAGACAGGAAGCAAACCAGCCAAAACCTCCCATGATTGCAAGAAGCCATTGGGGGCGGAGGGGGGCGGTTTGTCTTACCAGAAAAATGCTATTGGCAGAGGACCACTTCCAGTCACATAACACACTTCACTGGAGGCCCTGAGAGCACACAAGAGGCCTGATCCAAAGGCCACTGAAGGCAAGAAAAAGACTTGCACAGATACCAGCAGGCTTTAACAGGGGCACATGACTAATCACCACACGAATGTGGGGCTTCCAACACAACTGGGCTCTCCACGATGTGTTTAAAGCAAAGCAGGAAGCTGTGTGTTAATTGCATTGGCAAGTACAATCCAGGGAATGCCCCTGGTCGGTCCTAGTTTCCTCCCTGCGTTGCTTGGGCAGTCAGTGCTGAACAGACGAGGCAAAGGCAGGCCATTTTCAGCTCCTAAGGCCCAGATCCTCGATGGTAGGTAGGCACCCCTGGTGGGGATTAGACAGCTAAACCCCTTTGAGGTGCTCAGCCTAAATCTCTTCATTTGAGGCAAAAGCACAGAACGAAAAGCCAAGGCAGATGCTGCTGCATGATCCTAGCAGACAGGACCTTTTTAAAGTGTGCTACAAACTCCATAGTAGTGGCACATCAGACAGAGGGAAGCGTGTTGCCAAGTTTCAAGGCCCAAGCTGAAACCCTTTTGCCTCCATGGGCTGCAGTCAGACTGATCAGTGAATGGGTTTTCTCCCGAACACC
Source organism: Pelochelys cantorii (assembly GCA_032595735.1). Classification (NCBI taxonomy): domain Eukaryota; kingdom Metazoa; phylum Chordata; order Testudines; family Trionychidae; genus Pelochelys; species Pelochelys cantorii. The sequence continues at coordinate 72,738,741 of CM064332.1, forward strand.
GTGGACTGAGCTGCTCCCCTTCCTCCATCCCAGCCACGGACGTGTGTGGAAATTCGTGAGATTTTTGGGGCCAGAAGCTGCCCCGGTCTCCGGAAATCTCTGTGCGTTTCTCAGCTGTGCCTTTGCAGTGACAGCTGTTGCGCAAGCGGCCGTGCTGCCCTGTAGAAATGGCACAGGAGGAGAGGCAGGACCCAAAGAGGTTAAGAGAGTTGGCATGGAGGAAGCATTCAAAAGTTTGAAGCAGATCCAGACCACTTTGGGCTGGAAACGAGGCTGAAAATCTTGTGACTTCAGGCTCTCTCATGAGATTCCTGCTATTTCTCAGCTGTAATGTCCTGGGAAAATCTCCAGATTCCCGGCCTGGACTTTGGCATAACCAGAAAGAGGACCACCCCAAAGAGACCAGCCTGTGATTTTGCACAGAGCAGCATCAGCTTTCCACTGCATGCTGGGACAGGAAGCCAGGATTTGAGCTCGGCTGGGTAGAGACCCCCATATGGCGCAGACATGACTATTAACTACTTGTATTGGATGGTAGTGCCTAGTTCTCCCCTACGGTGCTGTACAGACCCAGAACTGAAGGACATCCCTGCCCCTGGGAGCTTCTTTCTGCAATAATGTGTTGCCACCGCTGTGCTGAGTCTCAGAGCTTGGATGCAAACAGATCCCAGCAACGTGAGACATGGAACAGCCCAGAAGAGAGACTAAGTTTCCCCCGATGTTTTGGAACTTCTGGTCCTGGTCCCCACCTCAGAACGGTTATTAACTATATTCCTGTGTCATGGAGAGACCCTCCACTGAGATCAGGGGACTTGGCACTGTACAGATATAGCCTCTGCCCCAAGGAGCCTACAATCCAAATAGACAAGACAGACACTAGCCGGGAGGGAGAGGAAGTTCCTGACCCCCACTGAGATGGAGAGAGAAGTAGGGCTTGTCTACATGGGGAAATTTACCAGCAGAATTGTACTGGAATAATTATAGCACTGCACTTACATTGGTATAACTCACTATGTGGAAATTCTTATTCTGGAATGCCATAAGAACATCAGAACAGTCAGACTGGGTCAGGCCAAAGGTCCATCTAGCCCAGTGTCCTGTCTGCTGATAGTGGCCAATGCCAGATGCCCCAGAGGGAGTTAACAGAACCAGGGAATCATCAAGTGATCCCTCTCCTGTCACCCATTTCCAGCCTCTGACAAACAGAGGCTAGGGTCACCAATCCTATCCATCCTGGCTAACAGCCATTGATGGACCTTACCTCCATGAATGTATCTAGTTTTTTTGAACCCTGTTACAGTCCTGGTCTTCACAACATCCTCTGGCAAGGAGTTCCACAGGTTAGCTGCGTGTTGTGTGAATGCCAGCATTATCCCAGCATCATAATTATACTGGTGTAGTTCTGCCCACAAATTTCCTCATGGAAGCAAGCCCTTATTGATTTGATCAGGTTCATGCGGAGAATCTCCCATAAAGCCAGGAGCTGAACATAGATCTCTTGAGCACCAGCCCAGTGCTCTCTCCAGAAGACTGTCCTTTCACGGTGCACAACAAAGGACATTTCAGTGCCACTGAAACATCACTAGAAGCAGCAGCATAATCCATGCACTGCCAAAGTCTAGTGGCCAGGGCTCAAGCATAATTTTTCGGGCCCAGTACACACATATATAACAGGGTCCCCCCTCCCACACACATAGCACAATTTGCATCCCTCAGTTAAGTGCACCCCCTCCCCATGTGCTGACCTGCTAGAGGCCCAAATGCCTCCTGGCGGGTGTGGGTAGCCAGCAAACTAGGGAACAGCCCTGAAGCTGCCCTAGTTTTTGCCTGGGGCTGTTCTAGTGCAGCCTGGCAGCTAGCCCGTGCTGTCCAGGGATACTTTGGAGTGGCCTGTTATGACAGGAAGTTATCCAACTGCAGTGGCCACAGGCAGAGGCTGCACGGAGTCTCTCTCCATTTCACAGGTTAGGAAGCATCCTCCGGGTCACCCGCAGACCGGGTGCCAGAGAGCGCGCTCACCAACACCAGCCTGCCATCGGCTCTGAGAGGGACAGGCCGATGTTTTCACAGGGGGTTGGTGAACTGGGCGCCCAGTCTGCGGGGCCTTTGGGCTGTCAGGCCTGCACGAGTGGGAGGTGGGTGTGCAGAGCACTCCGGGTCTCAGTCATTGCAAAGTTCCAGGCCACACTCCGAGATCCTGTCAGACCCGGGCATAGAGCCTTGGTCCTGGCTCCTACCCCTGTCTGGACCAGGGCATCCTCCTGCTCACACCCCTGTCCCTCTCAGAATGGAGATCCCACACGCCTGGAAAGGCACATCCGGGGCACATGCCCGCACATCTTCCCAAGGAACTAGGATGGAGCTGCGCCAGCGTTGCCAAGTGGGCAGAACACAGCGGCGGCTCACATCTGCGCGACATCCCCGAGTCCTGCGCTGCGGCATGCCGTGTGAAAACAACAGCTCCACGTTGTTTACCCGTGTGCTCTCTGTAGTGTCTGCCAGAACTCCCTAGTGTGCACGCAACAGGGATTTGATCAGCTCCAACAAAGGAGGCCACAGGAATGTTTCTTATTTGCTGGCCTTCTCTTCTCTGGCCTTTTTCTTGAATGGGTGCATTCCTGGGCATGCATATTCATACTGGGTGCAATTCACCCCGACACACCAGGCCTATACAGGACCTATAGCAAATACTTCCTGCACTTCGGAGCTGAGATTCATAGAACGACACCAATTACAATCAGCCAAGGAGCTAACCCAGTAGGGCTGGACATTTGTCCCTGAAGTTCCTTCAGCCGGTTATTTCAGCAGCTCTTACAAACTCATGTGGATGGGAGGCTTCAAAGACGACCCCAGCCTGTGGTGTAGAGAGGCTGGAAGATAAATGTGTTCACAGTTTTACATGCACGCACGATGCACACACACAGTTTTTCACTCATTTGTAAAGCTTCATTTTTCTTGGAAAACTTTCAGAACAACTTTTTCCTAAAGTTGTTTACTTTCGGTAGGAAAATTTTCTTATGAAAGAAAAAAAATCCCTGGACAATGAGGGCGGGGGAGCGGGGGGGGGGGGGGGGGAAGGGGATGACCGAAAAGAGAAGGAAGCGAGATGTTTCTTCTCATAATTTTGAAGTATTTCAAAACTTTGTTTAGCAATTTTGTAAAACAAACAAACGTTTCCACCAAAAAAAAATGTCCTGTCATTGGTGCTCCATTTTTTAAAAAATTGTTTTGACCAGGTTGAGATAAACCTAGGGTCCTGATTTACACGTCGTAAAACATCCTAGTAAAGTTCTCATGAGACCAAATGTTCTCTCTGGTGTCCTGGCTAAATCCCCATCAGGACCTACACTGCCTACGTAAAGTCCTCCAGTGCAGTTTCAATTGGATACAATCCATTTCTTTCCTTCCTCCCCTCACTGTTACGCAGCGTTGGGTGAGATGTTAATCGGGCATGCTGCTCTATCCTGGAGAGGCCCAGATGGGGAAAACAATTACTTATCTAGTTGGTCAATTGCCTTGGGATCCTTTGGCATGGAAGTCTCTTATACTTTATATATTTTTGAGCAGAAATTATAAAGGAAGAGGTCCTGCTTATGTATTTGGGGATCATCCCCATAGGAAGGGCGACCACAAAGCCCCATTCTTTACAGAATTTTGCAGCCATTTCAAAATGTACCTTGACTCCAGCTCAGAGGGCGTTCGTGCCATCCAGAGTCTGCCATCTCTTGCCTCCTGCAGGGAAAACTTCAAACAACCCTGAGGAGGCTCTAGGAAAGAGGCAAGCTGCAGACTGAAATGGAAATTGAAGACATTGGGTTGCAGTGAATCCTCCTCTGAGTCAGAATTGTGGCTTTCTGGAATGCACTAAGCATGCAGGACATCACCGTAACTGGAGATTAGGGTTTAGACCCAGAGGGGTGGCTCTCGTTCTCTGAATTCATAGAGTGGGTGGGTGTATGGGAATTAGAGACAATGGCTTTCTCTGACACCGCATGGCAACCTCGCTCCAGGAAGACCAATGAAGCCACAAGGAGAAAAGCTCCATTCGCTTTAGGCCTGCTGAAGGACTGGTCCAGAGAGGAAGGAAACAGGATTTTTGTTTGCTTACTATTTGAAGGAGGGGGAGAGAACAGAGAGGAATATTACAATATATAACAGCACCCACGTAAGCATGAAACAGAGAGGAATATTACAATATATAACAGCACCCACGTAAGCATGAAACTGAAACGCAAGAAGGAAGAGAAAGGAAACCACATCCATGGAACTGTGGGGGGCACCAACGGCTCCGGAGGCTCAATTCTTCCTTACGATTTATTTTGCAAACTTAATTGGGAGCTGTTCTGAAACATCACACTGGCTTGGTGCACTGAGTTGAACATCACCACACAGAGAAACACAGAAGTTGTGACGAAGTACCACAAAGTTTTACCAGAGTTGAAGGGACAGCAGAGTTCCCCGTTTCCAGACCTCTCTTTTGTGCGCTCGCTTGCTTGCCAGGGTTCATTGTTTCTCCACAGTAACGTTGTCCTATGTTTTATTTCCCTGGCCCTTCCTAGAAAGGAGATGGACTGTGTGTCACTGGGCAGTGGCACAGGGCCCCTTTTTGGCTACCCAGTGTTTCGCGCTTGACCCCTTTTGGATTGTCTCTCTTTCATGACATGCCCAGACTCTGATTCCTACCCCCTGCTGTATCCTTTATCTTTGTAGCATCCTAGAACAAAGTGCAGGCACAAGTCAGGAGAAGCGTTCCATGTAGTTTCCTCTACGATGGCCAGCTCCCTCTGAGCTCCCACTTTACTTCCTGTTCCTGCTAATTATATATCTTTCCTTGTTGTGCTAATGACCTCATTAGCCCAACAATCTCCACTGCCTCCCACCTGTAATCTGTTCTGTTACACAACTGCCTGAATGACCAGGGTCCTACAGGTAGCAATGGGAGTCTCACAGCCATCAAAGGACAACCGAGGAAGGACTCAGTCAGTCTCTCTACTAGGAATATCCCCAGCCAGGCAATGGACAGAGTTATCTGTAAGGGAAAGCCCTAAATCATACGGGGATATTGTTTCCAGTGCTATCGCACAGCAAGCTTGGTTGTAGAAATAGTTCCTAGCTGGACCTGGATTTTCCCGCTCATCCAAGGTGTTTGATCTGAGGTGTCAGTCCAGGCTCATTGCTGGTTTTCTTCCTGTTTTAAACAGACTCGGCTGGAGTCGCTGAACGGCTTTGGCCTGGGGCTTTGCTCCCCTTTCAGTCACAAACTAACAACGGTCAGTGGAACAGGGCTCAGCCTGAGCAGAGCAGTGAGGGTCTGATTAAAACCGGAATCCTAGAATCATAGAATACTAGGACTGGAAGGGACCTTGAGAGGTCATCGAGTCCAGTCCCCTGCCCTCATGGTAGGACCCAGTACTGTCTAGAGCATCCCTGATAGACATTTATCGAACCTACTCTTAAATATCTCCACAGATGGAGATTCCACAACCTCCCTGGGCAATTTATTCCAGTGTTTGACCACCCTGACAGTTAGGAACTTTTTCCTAATGTCCAACCTAAACCTCCTTTGCTGCAGTTTAAGCCCATTGCTTCTTGTCCTATCCTCAGAGGCCAAGATGAACAAGTTTTCTTCCTCCTCCTTATGACACCCTTTTAGATACCTGAAAACTGCTAGCATGTCCCCCCACAATCTTCTCCTTTCTAAACTAAACTAAACAAACCCAATTCTTTCAGCCTTCCTTCATAGGTCATGCTCTCTAGACCTTTAATCATTCTTGTTGCTCTTCTCTGGACCCTCTCCAATTTCTCCACATCTTTCTTGAAATGTGGCGCCCAGAACTGGACACAATACCCCAACTGAGGCCTAACCAGTGCAGAATAGAGCGGAAGAATGACTTCTCGTGTCTTGCTCACAACACACCTGTTAATGCATCCTGGAATCATGTTTGCTTTTTTTGCAACAGCATCACACTGCTGACTCATATTTAGCTTGTTCTTTCCATGTTCAGAGTGGAGCGGTGGTATGAGCCCCAGTGACAGGCTGCAGTACCCAAAGTCTATAACACCTCTAGAGGCGGAGTGAACTAGTGAACTCACATCCTCAGCTGGAGGGGTCAATAGATGAGCTCAGTGAAGTAGCACGTGCTGAGGAAAAGCTGTAAAATGTAACGATCTTATTCTCTGAGATCGGTCTCAAAGGTCGCTGTCACAAAAGAGACATCGGTGCCTCTGATTCCCATGGAGCCAGACATGTCAAATTTGCACCCTGCCTGCATCAAAATGTAGCAAGTCTAATGACCCATTCCAGCTCCCACTGAAATCAATCTCAGTGCCAACACTGACTTGAGTGAGCGCAGGCTCGAAGAGGGCGAGGCTCATCTCACCCATTCTGTGTCCTACCTGACTATGCAATATGCAAAATGGTACTGCAAAGAGTCAGGGTATGTCCCTGTAAAATGCTGCATGCTTCTTGTAAAATACTGAGTTCCCACAGCTCCCACTGACCTTCTGGGGAGTTGACCAAACTGAGACCAATGGGAGAAAGTCAACCTCAGATACGCAACTCCAGCTAGGAGAATAGCATGTACCTGAAGTCTCAGAATCTGGCAGTCAGGCAGAGATGCAACCAGGTGTCCTTAAATGTCCATCTTGGCTAATAACGATTGATGGACCTATTCTCCATGAATTTATCTACTTCATTTGTGAACTCCATTAAAGTCTTGGCCTTCACAACATCCTCTGGCAAGGAGTTCCATAGGTTGACTCTGCGCTGTGTGAAGTAATCCTTTATTTTAAACCCGCTGCCTATGAATTTCATTGGGCGATCCCTGAACATATCACATGATCAAAGTTTTGTTCCTATAAAAAGGTCACGTAGTTTTTAGCAGCACTGTGCCAAGGATATACAATTTCTGGGAAGGATGGAGATGTGCTATTCCTGTCAGCCCTTTTTGTCAGAAGAAGAAAACATCTGGACTGAAATGCCTTGGGCTTTTTTCTCATCTCCAAGGTGGGTGAGGGAGGAGAAGGAGAATTTGATCAAAACTCCACTTGTGGTGTTATCCTCGTGTGAGCAATGGTGTATTTAGTGTGCCGAGGAGAGAAAAATGCTCTTGTGCTTGTGTCAGAGAGGTCGCCATGTTAGTTTGTATCTGCACAAACAACAAGGAGTCCTGTGGCACCCTAGAGACTAACAGAGTTATTTGTGCGTAAGCTTTCATGGGCAAAAAGCCTCTTCGTCAGATGTATCTGTCCAGTGTGTTATGCTTCCTGCACGCTGTCCAAGCCAGACAACCCGTGTCTGCTACATATACGTACAAGAAGAGCTTGTTCTTTAGCCTATACTGTAGAGAGACTCACACCATTAGCTGCGTAGGTCACAGGTTCAGTTCCCTGTGGTGAGCAAGATGGTGGCTGTACGCAGATGACTTACAAACTGCTTAGCTGTGGAAGATGAAATGTGTTACAAAGCCAGTTATCTGGGAAGCCAGCTGCTAAGGATATAGTCTGAAGAAATTCCATTCAGACAAAGGATATTTTTCTTGAGCTGCGTTAAGTACTTGCAAACAATCTGTTCCACCTTGTGTTTGGTTACGACACATCTCAGTACCTTTTCCAGACCTGAAGAAGTGCTCTGTGTAGCTCCAAAGCTTGTCTCTCCCACCAAAAGAAGATGCCCCAATAACAGATTGTCTGTCAGCCTCCTTGCCCTTCTTCCTGTCATCTCATTGGGCTGCATAAGCCACTCTGCCCCTCTCTGAAATAAGGGATCTTTCGGAAAAGTCTTTATTTTCCGCAAGATCAGCGTCTAGACTGGCGCTTTTTTCCGGCAAAGCTCCGTGCGGAAAAAAAGCGGCAGCCATTTTTATGCTAATGAAGCCGGGGAGATTTAAATCCCCGCTTCATTAGCAATTGCGATACGTCTAATTTACATCCCTTTTCCGAAAAAGGGATGTAGTCTAGATGTAGCCAGAGTGTATATAAGGAATGAAGCTAATCAATTCAGGGTGTAAGTGGGGCATCACTGCATTTGGTGTAGAGATGTGGATATCCAAAGAGGGGCAATTGCCACTGTAATGCACTAGGCAGCTGAGACCTTTATTCAATCCTAAATTGATAGCGTTGAATTTTCAAATGAATTCCAGTTCAGCCGTTTCTCTTTGTAACTGGTTTTCTACAAAAGAACTAAAAAACTGGTTACGAAGGGAGACAGCTGAACTGGAATTCATTTGAAAATTCAACACTATCAATTTAGGATTGAATAAAGGTCTCAGCTGGCTAGCGCATTACAAAGGCAATTTCCTCTTCCTGGATATTCATCTCTCCACATCCAGTGCTGTGAATGACCCACTTCCATCCTGACTTGAATAGCTTCATTAACAAGTACTTCTTCCTTATATATACCCCTGCTCCTGTAACTTCCACTCCAATTCATCAGTTGAAGTGACTTTTACCTACAAAAGTTTATACCTTAATAAATCTGTTAGGGCATGTCTAAGCTAGATTCCGAAAGAGGAATGTAAATGAGCCTGATCGAAAATGCAAATGAAGCGTGGATTTACAAATTTTGTGCTTCATTTGCATAATCCCAGGAGAGCGCTTTTTCGAAAAAGGGTTTTTTGAAAGTGAAAGCACAGTCTAGATAGGGTTCTTTCGAAAAAACCCTCCTTTTTTGAAAGAACCCGTACTCCTCATTTTTTCAGGAGTACAGGTTCTTTCGAAAAAGGGGTTTTTTTTCCCCCGAAAGAACTCCGTCTAGACTGCACTTTCATGTTCGAAAAACCCTTTTTCAAAAAAGCACTCGGACGCAAATATGCAAATGAAGCATGTGATATTTAAATCCGCGTTTCATTTGCACTTTCAATTTGTTTCATTTACATTCCTCTTTCGGAAGAGTAATGTAGTCTAGACATAGCGTTAGTGTCTATGGCCTGGTCTACACTACAGCAGAAGGTCAAATTAAGAAACGCAACTCCAGCTACGTTAATTACATAGCTGGAGTTGACTTAAATTGAGTTTCCACACCATCCACACAGTGGGAGGTCGATGGGAGTAAACATTCCTATCGGCTTCCCTTACTCCTCGTGAGTAGCAGGAATACCGGCACCAACAGGAATGCCCTCTGAGATTGATTTAGCAGGTCTTCATTAGACCTGCTAAATTGAACCCTGGAAGATGGACTGTGGCCCCCACTTGCTCTGGCTCAGGGCCCCACAAACCCCTTATCTGCCTCTGCTTGGAATCACCAGGATTGCCTCTGGAGCATCTTAAAAAACTGGTGGCACAATAGCTGTACTATGGTCATTTGGCACTGAGGGTATGTCTAGACTACATGGCTCTGTCGACGGAGCCATCTAAAGTAGTTTACTCGACATAGTCAATGAAGCGGGGATTTAAATATCCCCTGCTTCATTAAAATAAAAATGGCCGCCACGCTGTGCCGACAATCAGCTGATCCGGCACAGTGTGGCAGTCTAGATGTGGATCGGGCAATAGGGAAAGCCGTTGTGGACCGATCCTTTATGCCTCATGAAACGAGGTTTACAGGATTAGTCGACAACGACTTTCCCTGTCGACCAATCCACGTATTGACTGCCGCGTTGTGCCGACAATCAGCTGAGCCGGCACAACGTAGCAGGGCAGCCATTTTTATTTTAATGAAGCGGGGGATATTTAAATCCCCTGCTTCATTGACTATGTCGGTATGTCTAATTTACATGCCTCTGTCGGCAGAGGTATGTCGTCTAGACATACCCATGGTGTCTGATGAAACTTCTGGTGTCTAGAAAATCTGTGCTTCTCCACACCTGTTGACTATATCCCAGCCCTTAGCTTAAAAACTCCTCTTCCCCCTTTTTTAATACATGCCTTTTTGGTTTGGATGCAGCCCATCCTTCCTGTATTGGTTCCCTGGCTCCCAATAAGCCTAAACCCCTCCTTTCCTACACCATCATCTTATCCATACATCAAGCCCATGCAGTTCTGCCTGTTCACCTGGAACTGGGAGCATTTCAGATCTCACCGGGAATAATGGCACCCAGAATCTCTCCTTGGCGTGAAGGCAGCCTGCCAACACAACAAGGATCCCCTGACATGGGAAGAGTGTAGCCCTCAGTCCAACTACTGCATTGCTGCCATCAGCAACAAACACCACCCAGCAGCAGGATGGCTTGAGCTTTGCTCCTAGCCCAGGGATGCGCACTGCAGTGTAGTACAGAAGCTCGATTTACGGAGACGATGCCACTGAGGCCAGTATGCCTGCTCAGCCGCAGCCTCTGGGGTTTGCTGGAAACAGAGACAACTTTAGCCCAGCGAGCACAAGCCTTTAAAAAAGAAAACCCCATTGACTGTCTAGTTACAGTGAGTCAGATACTTGGCCTGCATGAGTAAGTGTCAATCCACATCCTTCAAGGTGTTGCCCCATTTTATTTGTGCTGACAATGCAGCCAGCACTGCAATAACTAGCCAACTAGGGAACTCTGCAATACCTAGCTAGCTAGGAACTTTGTTACCTAGGTATCTAGCTAACTCTGTTAACACTTTTTATCAGCAGCTTACATTCAGTGAGCTGTCAAGCAGGGACTTCCTATCTTAATGTTTGGTGATAAGAGCTGAGACAAATCAAGTGCAGTTACGCATTTGAGGGCAGGAGACTTTCTGTTACTTCTTGGTGGAGAAAAGTAAGAGTGATCTACTAGCATTAAATGGTTTTAAATTAACTGCTTACAACTCTGACCTCCTCATGCATTTCAAAGGCATCTCATCTTGCCAATGAAAACAGTGAAAAAGGAAGGATGCTGTAAGTTAAGGCAAAATGTACTCTCAACAGTTATTGAGCAACGAGTAGTCCTGTGGTACCTTAGAGACTAACAAATATAGATATAGTATCATGAGCTTTTGTGGGCAAAACCCACTTCCTCAGATGAGCAGAACGACTGCAATCACATGAAGAAGTTCTCCAACAGTTCAGGGAGGATCTCCCTCGTGCACATGAAAAAATTCAATCCCTGTGTTAGTGTTACTGTCCAAGTGACCTAAAATATGCAGCTGCTCTGTTGGCTTCGCTATATTTGTTATGACATCTGAATATTGTATCTGTTTGTCATTAGAATTCAATTGTGAAATCAAGTGGACGTTTCTGCTAAAAAGATCAGCCATGAAATATTTAACAATGTTAACATTTAAATTGCCCTCTTTAGGTTTCAGGGTTAACCACCCTGCTAAGCAGAAAGAGGCAGCTGCCAGTTCTCGGAGCTAGTGCTTCAGGCTGGTGACAGGTTCAAGTCATCACTGCACCATTTGAAGTTGTGTCACAGAACTATGAGGGCTTTAAAACAAACAGCTGAGATTTTGGCATAGCCATTTCACATCACCGTGATCCCATTGTTAATAGAAATGGTTCTGACTAAAAGGGTGATTAAACACAAGGTTAACACAGCAATAGCTGTAGAACTGGCCTATACCTTATATCTAGTCCTACAATCTATAAGAGTCAGTTTTCAACCCTCAGAAATCAGGATTTGCTAAAAGGGATCTGAAAAAACTCTTCCCAAAGAGTCTATTTATAAATGCATAATGTAAAGTTCATTCCCCATCCTTCTCTGCAGAGGGGTGCGGAATACCAGGCACAGAGCAGCTGCTCTGTCTACAGCATCTGCAGTTGTGAGTCTGAGAGGACATGCAGGTGAGTGTGGGGTGTCACGTTCTCCTTTCTTCCTCTGCATTGCTGGAAGGAGAGAGACCATGATCTGGCCCATTGCAATCGGTGGCAATAATGGCAGAGAAAGGGGATACTCCACATGAATAAGACTCTGGACCATGGGTCCTATCTGAAATATAGGCAAGCTCACCAAGAGTCATAGTCAGTCAGTGCATATACTACATATTTGAGAGAGTTTGTGTGTCCCTTTGTTCAAGAACTCCTAAATAGTAAGAGCTTGGATCACCACATTTGGTAGGCAGCTTCTTATCATAGCTTAAAGCAAGGTCAGGGATTGGTTGTGCCATGACAATGGGATGTGCCTAGAATTTGATTGTTTCTCATAAAATGGAAAGGGGAGGGGTTGTAAGAGGGACAGTTATACTGCAGAATGACCACAGGGGCCAGCAAGGAGCCAGAGTTGGGGACCAGAACAGCTATAACCCCACTGGGCCAGCAGGAGGCAGAGGAAGAGAAAGGGAGAGAGTATGTCTGTTTGTCTCTGTGCCTGTTTGTTCCCCAGCTGGGGGACTTTCAGCCCTTTCCTTGCCTGTGCTTATGCAGCAGCAATGGAGAGGCACTTCTCACCTGGCTCCAACCCGCTGCAGTGAGAGAAGGCTGAAATCCCCCCCAACTCCAGCCCCACCCCAGAACAATGATTTAAATGAAGAAAAACAAAACTTCTTTGAGTTAAGGACCAAAGCAATGCCAAGTAAATCTTCTCGTATCGAAATAACAGACATGTCCTTGTCTTATGAGATGGTTTTCATCCTTAGTGCAATACAATATTACAAAAAACCTCTGCTTCTGTAGTATTGCACTGTCCAATAGCTTAACATCATCTCACCCAGAATGCATGGCAGGCTGACTTTTCGCCGCTTCCCAGACACCAACCTGGATGTTAACCACAGCGATGGAGATGGCCTGTAATATATGGTAAGCCCAAATGGAAGCAGGAGATGGAATTTCTGGCACATTTCTGTGCTCTTGCTTTCTGATCCAGTGCTGTAATCATTAACTTCCAGAAAGGCTTTAAAGGAAAATTGCATTTCCATTTGTTTGATAGTAGAAAACCAAAGTCTCTATCCGGGAGCCAGAGATGTTATTGAAAAGTAACAGAAGTAAGTTTTCAGCAACTTCTTTTATCAGAATTCATATGGTGACTGTTATATTCATGGCATTCACCCAGAGAGACCTACAATACTCTTTCAGGAAGGTTGCAATGAGTCAAGTTCATTTCTTGGAATTCAGAACCTCCACGCACAACAGGACTCAAAACAGAGACAGATAAACCAGGCTGTTACCTAGCACAGAGCAGTACAACTCACCCACGTTGTTGTGGGCTGACTGTCAGCACACTGTCTATTCTGGACATCAATCATGGGCTTCCTTCAATGCTGCTGAGCCTGCAAGAAAGACCAAGAACCCCCCATTGTTTTTAAAGTGTCATTTTATTAATTTTTACAGTTTTTAATACACTACATTGTCTTTCCCAGAAGCACATGTCTGGGATTTTCAGAGAGGCCTGAAAAGGGATGGATTTCTGGAGCAAGCTATCAGATGAGACTGGATTTTACAGATGTCTGACTGATTTTACCACACATTAATAGCCACTTCTACTATAGCTTTCTCACCAGAAACAAAAAGGTTTAAAGAGAAATCCAGTCCCAACAGTGTATTCCACAACTTAGGGTGTGTCTACACAGCAAAGTTATTTCGGAATAACAGCTGTTATTCCGAAATAACTATGCGAGCGTCTACACAGCCATTCCGCTGTTTTGAAATAATTTTGAAATAACAGGTGTCTTATGTAAACTTCTGTAAACTTCATTCTGTGAACAATAATGCCTGTTCCGAAATCGCTATTTTGAAATAAAGCGTGTGTAGAGGCTCCGCTGCTGCTATTTCGAAATAGCCCCTTACCAGGGCCATTCAAGTTATTCCTCCTGGAGCGCTAAATCGAGATAGCACATCTACATTAGGGAAGCCTGCCTCGGACTCATTTTGAGGCTTCCCTGTATTACAGACATGCTATTACAAAATAAGCTGTTTTGGAATAACTATTCTGGAATAGCTTATTCTGAAATAACTGTGCAGTGTAGACATACTCTAAATGACCAGACCTAGAATTGAATACTAGGTATTCTTCAGGTACTGACAAATTGAAGAGGCTTTACAGAATACCCACAGCATTTCTTAAGCAGTTCGAGTCATTGATGCAGCTGTAGGGATGAGTTAAATTTTGTATATGGCAGAAAGAAAACTAAGAAGTGTCTGTGAAAACAGTATTTGAAGAGTGTAAACATTAAGAGGGAAGAGAGAGAGAGAATCAGAGAGAAATGAGTATGGTTTGAAGGAGTTAGCACACCAATTTTAACTCCGACTCTTCTGATGAAGTTGGTTTTACCCACAAAAGTTCATGATCCTATTTATTTTTGTTAGTCTCTAATCGTAGAAAGAGGGTTGCAGAAGTCAGACTAAGCCATCTGTTATTTCAAAATTATTTTGAAATAATGGAATTGCTGTGTAGATGCTTGTATAGTCATTTTGGAATAACGGTCGTTATTCCAAAATAACTTTGCTGTGTAGACAAACCCTAAGGTGCCACAAGATTACTCACTTTTAAAAGTTACAGACTAACATGGCTACCCCCTGAGATAATTTTAATACGGATAGTGAGGAGCTTAGAAGTAGTGGCAGCGTGGCCAATCGGCTATGGAGGTAGAAATTAGCACATCTGAGATGGAAATCAAACTCAGTTAATGGTACTAAATTGGAAGGCTCCAATAAATCTCCACCCAAGAATATTAAAAGAGCTGGCACATGAAATTGCAAGTCCAACTGCAAGGATTTTTAATGAAGCTGTAAACTGTGGGATCTTTTCCTATGACTGGAGAAATGCTAATCTAGTTCCTATTTTTAAGAAAGGGAAGAAAAGTGATGTGGAAAACTATAGGCCCGTAAGCTTGACCTCAATTATATGCAAGATCTCAGAACAAATTTTGAAAGAGAAAGCAATTAAGGACATAGAGGTTAGCAGTGGATGGGATAAAATAACAGGTTTTTTTCACACCCCCTACCCCCAGAAGGTAGATCTTGCCAGACACAGCTCTTTCTTTGAGAAGATAACTTGATTTTTTAGACTAGGGAAATACCATAGATCTAATGTACTTGGAGATAAATGAGTCATTCGATACAGTGTCATATGAGAATTATTAGTTAAATTGGGGAAGATGGGGATTAATATGAGAATCAAATGGTGGACAAGCAACGGATTAAAGAGGAGACTACAACAGGTCATAGTGAATGGTGAACTGTTGGGCTGGAGGAAGGTTACTAATAGAGTTCCTCAGGATTCGGTCTTGGGACCAATTTTATTTAACATTTTTATTGATGACTTTGGCACACAAAGCAACAATGTACTAATAACATTTGCAGATGCCACAGAATTAGGAGATATTGCCAGACGAGAGGAGGCCAAAATATCATACAAGAAGATCTGGAAGACTTTGAAAACTGGAAAAGGGATGACATTTAATAGGGCCAAGTGTGTGATCATGCACTTAGAGACTAAAACCAAGATTTTTTTGCCATAAACTGGGGACGTATCAGTTGGAAGTAGGGTATGAAATCAGGTGTCAGGGTAATAGGCACCTATATAAGACAAAGCCCCAAACACTGGAACTGTCCCTAAAACATTGGGACAGCTGGTCATGCTAGTTGGACGAGACAAAGGAGGAGACAGACCTGGAGGTAGTAGTTGATCACAATCAGGGGAAGTATTTCCTGCAGAGAGAGGAAAGTTGCACCATTATAAAAGGCTTCTGGAATACCGTGTGTAGTTCTGGCCCCCCGTGTTTCCTAAAGACGAAGTCAAGCTGGAAGAAGCTCAGACAAGGACTAACAAGATGACCCGAGGAATGGAAAACCTACTTTGTGAGCGCAGACTCAAAGACCGTAGTCTCACCAAACAAAGGTTGAGGGGTGTGTGATTGCTTTCTAAAGACACAAGAACAGATGGATGTAACCCGGCCATTCACAAGTTTAGGCTTGACGTTAGAGGAAGGTTTCTAGCCACGAGCAGAGTGAAGTTCTGGCACCAACATCCCAAGGGAGCAGTGGGGGCAAAGAATATAACTATCTTTGGGACGATAAAGGGCATGGGATGCTGAGACTGGCTACACGCCATTGTAGGCAATCTGTGACTGCAAGCAGCAAATATCCCCAGCTGCCAATGATGGGACACTACCTGGGGTGGGCTCTGAGTCACTGCCGAGAAATCTTTCCCAGGTGCTTGGCTGCTGGGTCAAATTGAAATGCTCAGGCTCCAACTGATTGCCATATCTGGGGTTGGGAAGGAATTTTTCCTCAGGTCAGACTGAGAAAGACACTGGAAGGTTTTTCACTTTTTTCTGCACCATAGGGCACAGGTCACTTACAGGTTTAAACTAGTGTAAATGGAGTAATTTGGTGTAATATGAAGTTTTTAATTCAGGATATGAGGACTTCACAACTCAGCCAGAGGTCAAGGGGTCTATTACAGAAGTGGGCGAGTAAATTTCTGTGACCTGTAATGTGTATAGGGTCAGAGGAGGTGATCATGATGTTCCCTTCTGACCTTAAAGACTATGAGCCTAACATTAAGAAGGGGAAATTTAGGCTGAACATCATGAAAATAAAATAAACAGCGAACTCTATCAGACTGTTTGAAATAGTCATTGAAATGTTTTAGGCCCATCCCTTGGATGAGCCAAATGGATCTGGAAAGTCACTCGGAAAGATACTGCAAGGAAAAACCTTGCTTTGGCAGGGTGAACGGTCAGTTGACCTAGTTTTTAGGAGGTTTTTTTTCCTCTCACTTAACATTAAACACAAACACAATCCTCACACTGATGAAGACCAGGTTCTGTGTCTCTGAACAGCATCCCATTTACTGCTACATTGGTCTTTTGCTTGAATGCGTTTCAGAGATGTTCTCACTCGTTGAAATCAGGTCAGAAGTGAAAAATCTAACAGCAAGTGAAGTCATTTTTTCCACCTGTTTACTGTCCCTACCTGTATAGAGCCACATAATTACACATCCTGAACCACACTCCCCACTTTAAAATGAGACCTTATAGAACTTGGGAATCTTGTTGGGCATCTACACCTGGGAATATTCTCATTTCTCAGAGCATCTCCGTTTGTGAGGTTCTCCTCCATCAACTGCCCTCCAAAGCAAGCTCCTGAGAGTCATCTGCATGGGGAAGGATGCTGAATTGATTCTCATTGGCTGAAAACTTGACCTACCTTGGGTACTTTATATCTTTGCTGCAGGCCAGATTCTCTATGGTGTTAATCTATGCAGCTCTGAAGTCCCCCTTTGACCATGACAACATACCGAATCGTGACATTCCCGTTGGGAGGTGAAAGGAAGAGAAGTTGTGGGAGTTTCTCAAAATTGGAGTTATTTTCTATATTAAACTTGACATTGGGAATTGCACCAGCCAGTCAAATTTAAGAAATGCTGAGAGGGCTCAGCTCATGAAATACTGTGACTTTTAGTAGGTGGCCAACGTATAACAGGATTGAGTCTTTTAAGAGTTTGTTCCCATGTCAAGGAAAAAAAAAACAACCCACCCTCACATCAGAGAAAACAACATGAAGGCAACTGCTCTAGCATTTTTGGCTCATCCCTGATGACAGAGATGGTTATCTTCTATAGCAGGCGAACCCTACAGACTCAGTGACAGTTAAGGTCATGTGAACTGGCCATGGTTTATGATGTCTGAGTTTTGGAGTGTATCTGGGGGTAAACACGGCATGTACGCTAGGTCTTAAAATAACTCGTAACACTATTTAATAATGCTCCGGAGTAGGTCAGTGATTTCCTTTGTTGCAGCCTTTCCCAAGGGATTTGATTTGCCTTTTGTGGTTAGTTGTACAGTCTCCTTCTGCAACAGTAAAACACAGTTTGCCTAAAGGAAAAACCGGTAAAATAAGTAGCACACATATCCCTCGAACCCTTAGGAGATGACAAAGCTTGGCTATGAAATCCTTCCATGTAGGCATCAGGATGGATTTGGCTGTCGGATTTGGTTGTCTCATTTGTCCTCTGGGGGCCCCTCTGGCTTTGATGAGTGGGTTAGTAGCAAGATATTTGCATTAGCATGCCCGTTCCAGCGCTTTATTTGTTGATAGAACCGATTTCCTCTTTTAAACTTCCTCCTGTTGCTATTCTATCTTTGAGCAGTGCTCATATATCCTGGAGTTAGAGATCTTTAAAAAGAACTATTGTAAAACAAAATTTAGTATAAAATGTGGATGGAAAGTTAGCCGCAGGGAGCCAATGGTTTAGAAATATCTTCTCCACTAAGGAGTCATTTTCAGGCCCAGGAAAATGGCAGGTATTAGGAACATGGTTATGACGTGCGTGTGTTCATCCTGCTTCCTGTTCTTTGGAGAGTGAGAGAAAAAGTGAAGCTGCTATGCCAAGTTCCTGTTCTAACAGTAGTCACACAGGGGAGCCAACAGCCACACCGGGCCTCTGGGCAAGATGGAGGAGCAGACTTGACTCCGTGTGCTTAGAAAGGGTGGGGCCTCAGGCAGAAGGGGCAGAGCTTAGAGCAGTCAGCCCTCAGTACTGCCCAGACTGCGCTGGCTAGAGCACGCCATACAACACCCCTACCTCCCCAGGAAGCCCTAAGTGCACCCAAATCACCAAGACCTGGGATAATTACTCCTTTTGCCCCGCATCAGTGAGTCTATAGTCACAGGATCAGCTCTTGGGCTCAAACTGCTGCAATTTCTTAGAAACAGTTATTGCCCTCAAAATGTGAGCCTTTACTATTTTAAATGCAGACAAAATACTAGCTTACTCCCCAGCGGTAACCAAGCAATACGTTTTGAAAACAATTTCTTCAACCTCATGATACTCGATGTTTCAGACTTTCCTTAGCATCAAACATGTTTTACCAGCGTGACCACAATCTGTGGTATGGTACTTTAAAGGCATTTAGTCCATCAAGTTCCATTCTAATCTAGGCTTCAGCATAACCAGAGACAGAAGATATCATGAGCTACATTGAGCCAGACACAGCTGTGTGATTGAGGGTCTAAAACATGTGCCTAACTTTAAGCACATGAATAGTATAAACTTGATTTCAATAGCTCTACTCACATTCTTAGAGTTAAGCAGGTGCCTGACTACCTTGTTGAACTAGGATCTTAATCTGGCCTGTATAATCTTTATGACTAATGGTGAAGGAAAGAACCCAGTTTGATTTTCAGACTCCACTTTCAGTTTATGGGGCTAACTAGGAGAAAAATCGGTTTGCTCGTAAACAGAACAGTTTTGAAATAGAACCACTGAAAGACAATAAACCCAGAGCCCTGCACTGCCATTTTTAATCACCTTTCAGAGTAGAATTACACTTCACAGAGTAACACATTTGCACTGTTAATTGGGTTTGTTTTCCTTAAGTGCTTTATATTGGTACCACACTTAGAAAAAGCCCTGCAGAAATGTCACTTAATATCATGCCTGAGTATCACCAAGAATCTAACACAGTGCATGGGTGGTATCCCTTGCTCACACGCATGGCTGGTGACTGGGTTTTTTGGTAGAAGAAATGCTCTAGGAATTATTTTGGGGAAGTTCTTTGGCAAGTGTTATACAGAAGGTCAGACTACTAAATGATTGTATGGGTCCCTTCTGGATTCGGTGAAAAGAGGTTCTAATTCAGCAAAGCTCTTGAGTTGGGCTGATGTTCCAGTGAGGTCAATCATAAATTCCCTGGGAACTTAAAAATAAACTGAAGTATTTTGCTGGACTTGGAGGGATTTAAGCAGATGCTTATGGCTTTGGTGAATCAGGGCCATAATCAGGCCCATCTATTAATCCACCAGTACATCTAAAGAAGTGAAAAAGGTAAAGAAGTGGAGGCAAAAAGAGGAAAATTAATTTCCCAATGGGGTATCATAAACCTGCAGGCTCTAGGGCTTAACCTGAAAAGGATTTAAAAAGAGAGTCCTTTTGGGACTTTTTATGTATGTGTATCACACAAACACAGTGTTCTCAACGACAACCTTTCAGAAGGAAACAGCAGCTGCTAAGCTCCAGCTCCCTTCATTTTAACATGGACCTATTCTTTCCAGGGCTGTTGGCGGAGCAGGCAGTTTCTGAAATATGCAAAAAGGAGGAGGGGAGGAGGGATAACCCTCTGAAAGAGACAGGGAGCAACCAAGACATTGCAGCCGAAACACCAGTGTGACTCACCAACCTATAAATTTTAACGGTAACTTTCTCCCCCTCCAGATTTGAGACATGCCAAGTAGTCTGACAAGACTCACCATTTCCAGAGCAGCTTAAAGCTCTTTGAAAAGAACAGTATGTATTAGATTGGACTGGTTTTAAAAAAGTCGATACTACTTATTTTACCCAGTAGTCTTGAATTTCTGGCCCTGAACAGTCTTTCAGGAAGCTGTTTGTAAAAGTGACACACATTCTCCTTTTACTCATGCAGTACCATATTTATATGACCTTAATCATTAACCAAACCGTTTAACTAGCTTCATTACAATTATGAACTGAGTGTTAGTTGTTATCTTACCAATGTGGTTAATACCAAGGAAACTGGCAAAAACAAGACCGTAAACAATCCAGCCCTCTGAGAGCCTTTGGTAAGTGCTATTTTCCAGATCCGTGGGGATCGTTAAAGGCTACTCAACGGGTTGCTGAAAGCAGCAGTTATTATAACTTCCTCCAGTTATTACTTTTTTCTTCCCCGCTTCATCTGTGTATGTGTTTAAGTTTTAAAATGTCATATCAAACATCAAGCATTTTATGGAACATGCAGGAAAACAATCAACACAGAGAGTTGGAAAGATGCAGCATTTAGCACTTTATTCCCATTTTGGTCCCAGTTCAGAATATCATTTAGGCCAGTGGTCCCCAACCTTTTGGGGCTGCCGTGCATCCAGGGGCAGGGCGGGGCCACGCACGTGCCACGTGTCCGGGGGCGGGGCCGGCACTGCGCATGCGCCCGGGGTGCAAGAATGGCTTTGGCTGGCCCTGAGTCACTCGGCGGGCGCACATAAATGCCCCGGCGTGCGCCATGGCAGCCACAGGCACCGCGTTGGGGACCACTGATTCAGGCACATGCATAAGTCTGCCCCAAGGACTTAAGTACAGGCTTAAAGCTAAGCACTCACTGAGGTGGGGCTGTGAATATGGATAGAGGGCTCCTGGCGGTCTTGGTCAGTAGAGTGGAGTGATGGCTAACCATACAAAAGGTATGGAGGATTTCACTCTCTATTAATTAACAAGAAACCAAAATGACAGGCCATCTAACTCATTGACTCCACGCTTGTAGCTCTGGGAGGCCCACAGGTGTAGCGCTATTGGAACCGGCATTACAGGGGGCACATTAAGGAAGGGGCCATATTAGTCTAGAGTACAATGCTATGGAGGGGTAAGAGAATGGAACACCATGTAGGATTTTCCAAGCTTTTCAAAGGAACCTACAGCTGTTAAGGTGCTGAAGTCCCATCAAATTTCAAAAGGGATTTGGGTGACAATATTACCCGTAGCATCCTCTTCCACCAGGTTTGAATTTGGTGGCTGATTTGTCTACCACTGAACTGCTGTGCACCATGTGCCACATTGCACAACCAGGATGGTGATGGTAAACACCACGTTAGCAATAGTGCAAATGACTGCCCAATGGCGCAAGGCAATAGTGAATTATGCCTGCCGGGTTACATGATAGCTTCTATGACAACCTGCACAATTGCTGACATTGTGGAGGGTGCAGATATTGTTAATTAAGGAATGGGCAAAGAACTAGAGAGATTTTAAAGCTGATAACTGATTCCGTTATAAATCAGTAAAAATCCATTAATTTTGATGGAACCCCACGGGAGTAAAGCAACAATGAATGAGGACCATTAGTTTCTATTTGCTATTGAAATGTTAAAACTAACGCGTGCCAAACATTTTTAAGTAAGAAAGTAGATAGTCCCTTCCGAATACCCTGTAGGACCATTAAATGCTCAAAAGTACTTTTTGTACATTCTAGTTTTATTAAATATATATAATTCCCCCAATTCTTTAATTGATTCCAGGTTTTTTGTTCTAAACTAGTCCACACAATTCTTTGCTTGCTTTTTTAAATACCTCCTGTACTCTATTTTATATTTGTTGAAGCCACATCAAACTTTAATTAGCAGATGCAATGAAATTACTATGAAGAAAGTCTTTGCAGAGGCTGGACAAGCAGGAAAAGAAACACCTGGATAACAACATATTTGGGACGTTTTCATACAATTTTGTGGGTTTAGCTGTTTTTTGAATAATACAAAAGTAGTTTTTCCTTTTCTGAGTCTTTTCCAGAACACTTATTAATATAAATCCATTTTCAATGGTGTTATTTCATCAGAGTTGGGTAAAAGTTTTCAGCCAATATTTCTTCTTTACAGCATATGTTGGCCATTGGGCCAAAAGTGTGTCTTTAAGAGCTTCTTTTTTATGAGTGTTTTCCCCTTTAGCTGAAATACTCAAGTGAGTTTCAGCAAATCCTAGTCAGGCATAAGAGTCCAACTTTCCTGGGGGCAGTACTGGGTGTGAAGCTGACAGGTGACACACAGTGTGGAGTTTAGTAGCACTGGAAAAATTTCACTGTCCCACTTCTGATTAATTTCCATTGTAACCGTTCCACATAAGAGGTCTTTTTTTAACAAGAAAGTTTTTCTCCTAAAGATACTTGACAGCAAAGATAACTTGCTAAGTTTTATGATCAAGAATGGTGTCTGCACCCTAAAATAATGTTGCCCCTTTGACTGATAACGGGTACGCAGGCCCCGTCAGTCAGCTTTCTATATTAGAGCACAGATCAGCCATGGGAACTCAGGTGAGTTTCCTAGTATAAAACTTATTTCCATGTGCTTACATATACCAGACCTTGAGCAGAGGTAGTCACAAGCCACACTTACAAAAAGTTCAGCCAAATACCAACACATGGTTCCCTGGACGCAACTCAGACCCCAGCATCTGGCTGTGGATTTCCTTAGCTGCAAATGGGAGTGAACTATGTCCTGCCCTGCTTGCAGGGGGGATGGCTTGAGTTCGGCTCACTGCAGGACGGGGGTTCTGTCTGTCCAAACCATTGATCTGTGTTTCTAAGAGATTTATACTGAAGCCCACCATCACGGTATCTGAGTACCTGCCACATGACACTGAAAGAAACAGCCAAGTCTGGCGTGGACTTCATGGAGTCTCTGAAACGCTTCCCTTTGTGGGGGAGAAACTCTGGTGAGGATCAGGTTTGCATTTTAGATTTCATTTCTTTCCTTTTTGGAGGTTTTGCTTTGCTTCAGGGTAATCCTTTTTTTTGGCCAGTTTGATACAGACCAAACACAAGGAGGGGCATGTCGGTGTTGCAAGAGTCATTCTTCTGGCTGGAAGGCCTTTCCGAAAGACACTCCTTTCACTGCAAATGCAGTGCTGCCCCCTTCCAGCACACATCCTTACTTCATTTCCAGTCCACTTTGCCCTTTCAAGGTTTCTATGGCTGCAGTGTGCTATAATCCCAACACAAGTGGTGCTGCCAAAGCAAGAGAACTGTATAGAACGAAGTGGCAAAATCAACCTATGCTGTTACTGTACTGCCCCATTATGGATATTTTCCACATTGATTTTACATTTGAAGAAGGAATGCACTAAACCTCTGATCTAAAGTCCTCTGAAGTCGGGGGAGTCTTTGCATGGGTTCCAATGGGCTTTGGATCAGGTCCCCTACAGCGTAAAAGATGTTCTCACTCTTTCAAAATAGCAGTTAATTCATTGCTTTGGGGGTGTGCCTCTTGCTACCAGTAAACCTACTTTTTTCCACTGCCTGGGAAGCAGAGTAGGTGGTATCAGAGGTTTTGACTCACTTACACCCCATAAACAAATTGCTGAGACAGGGGTATTTCCCCCCCAGCCTTTAGTTCTTGGTCTTGCACATTTTCTGTATTCACCTCTAGACAAAGCTAGTTTGCCGCATGAAGTGGTGGAACCAGAAAGAGCCCTCAAACTGTGTGGAAACTGGCAGAGAGGCGGTGCCCACCTCGGTAGCTGCATTTCATTAGGGAAGCCTCAAATGGGTTACAGGCAGATAAACAATATCCCCAGCTTTGAGACTGCTCCAGCATCTCCCGTTAATGTTCACGGAGGCCCATGTGTAGTTTACAAGAGTTATGAGTCCGTTCCCATGGTATCGATGTTTTCTTTTTTAATTGTGGTGAAGCTCAGGCTCAAATCCATATCAAACTGAACTCGAGAGCAGTACTGATGTCCTTGGAAAGTCCCACTAATTCTGTTCTTTTTATATACGAACAGTCATTCAGTGTTGCTCCCTTTGCTCCAATGACTCATGGCTTCCTCCCCAGGCCAGGATCAACACTGCCTGTGCAGAGGTGGTGCTCCTGATTTTAAAAATATCTGAAAGTACATGCACGAGTCAGACGTGCCTGCAGTAGGAAGCAAGGGAGGGACTCGGGGAGTCCTTCACTGAATTGGACTCATTTCCAAGACTGCCGATTTTACACGATCATCAGAAATGTGACCCTGCCCTGGGAACTGGTGGATGCGGCATGTTTACCTTTTCTCTGCATGATTAGCATAGACCCCTGTAGCACTGGAAGTCCTGGGTGGTCTTTGCTATTGTCAGAGTCCAGGTGTCAGCATGATAACGCTGTCATCAGGCCCGATGGAGGCAAACAAGAGTTATGTAATGCCTGGTCCCATAATGGGGCCTGCAGGCACTATTGCAATGCAAATCATCATGCTGCTGTTGCCACTTTGCTAATGAAATTAATTACAGAGGAAAGAGCTGTTGTGCAGGTCGTGTCATTAAACGGAGAACAAACAGCCCCGAGTCTCTGCCCAACATACAGATGTAACTATCTATCACGTGCAGCTAAGCTGGCCATTGTCACATATAGAGGCCATCTCTGCAGTTTGGGAGGACTCCTGGTGAGTGAATGCTTCTGGTTGACCTCAGTGCAATTCAAGTGTGTGCTTAGAGGCCTTCTATAAATTGGTTATTAAAGGGGCTCTCCAGGCAGACAGAAAGGGTGTTAAGTATCAGAGGGGTAGACGTGTTAGTCTGGATCTGCAAAAGCGACAAGGAGTCCCGTGGCACCTTATAGACTAACAGATGTATCAGAGCATAAGCTTTTGTGGGCAAAGACCCACTTCGTCAGATGCATGTAGTGGAAATTTCCAGAGGCTGGTATAAATATGCAGGCCAGAATAAGGCTAGAGATAACAAGGTTAATTCAGTCAGGGAGGGTGAGGCCCACTTCTAGCAGCTGATCTGGAGGTGTGAACACCAAGAGAGGAGAAACTGCTTTTGTAGGTGGCTAGCCATTCACAGTCTTTGTTTAATCCTAAACTGATGGTGTCAAATTTGCAGACCCACTGTAGCTCAGCAGTTTCTCTTTGAAGTCTGGTCCTGAAGTTTTTTTGCTGCAGGATGGCGAGCTTTAAATCTGCTACTGTGTGTCCAGGGAGATTGAAGTGTTCTCCTACAGGTTTTTGTATATTGTCATTCCTAATATCTGATTTGTGCCCATTTATTCTTTTATGTAGGGACTGTCCAGTTTGGCCGATGTATATAGCAGAGGAGCATTGCTGGCACATGATGGCATATATTATATTGGTAGATGTGCAGGTGACTGAACCCGTGACAGTATGGCTGATCTGGTTAGGTCCTGTGATGGTGCCGCTGGTGTATATATGTGGGCAGAGTTGGCACCGAGGTTTGTTGCAGGGATTGGTTCCTGGGTTAGAGTTACTGTGGTGCGGTGTGTAGTTGCTGGTGAGAATATGCTTCAGGTTGGCGGGTTGTCTGTGGGCGAGGACTGTCCTGCCTCCCAAGGCCTGTGAAAGTGAGGGATCATTGTCCAGGATGGGTTGTAGATCACTGATGATGCGTTGGAGAGGTTTTAGCTGAAGACTGTAGGTGATGGCCAGTGGTGTTCTGTTGGTTTCTTCCTTGGGCTTGTCTTGTTGTAGGAGGCTTCTGGGTACATGTCTGGCTCTGTTAATCTGTTTCCTCACTTCCTCGTGCGGGTATCATAGTTTCAAGAATGCTTGGTGAAGATCTTGTAGGTGTTGGTCTCTGTCTGAGGGGCTGGAGCAAATGCGGTTGTAGCTTAGTGCTTGGCTGTAGACAATGGATCGTATGGTGTGTCTGGGATGGAAGCTGGAGGCATGAAGGTAGGCATAGCGGTTGGTAGGTTTTCGGTATAGGGTGGTGTTTACGTGACCGTCACTTCTTTGCACCGTGGTGTCCAGGAACTGGATCTCTTGTGTAGACTGGTCCAGGCTGAGGTTGGTGGCAGGGTGGAAGCTGTTGAAATAGCTACACCAGCGACACCATCTCAGGACCTAACCAGATCAGCCACACCATCACTGGTTCATTCACCTGCACATCTACCAATGCAATATATGCCATCATGTGCCAGCAATGCCCCTCTGCTATATACATCGGCCAAACTGGACAGTCTCTACGTAAAAGAATAAATGGGCACAAATCAGATATTAGGAATGGCAATATACAAAAACCTGTAGGAGAACACTTCAATCTCCCTGGACACACAGTAGCAGATTTAAAGCTCGCCATCCTGCAGCAAAAAAACTTCAGGACCAGACTTCAAAGAGAAACTGCTGAGCTACAGTGGATCTGCAAATTTGACACCATCAGTTTAGGATTAAACAAAGACTGTGAATGGCTAGCCAACCAAAAAGCAGTTTCTCCTCTCTTGCTGTTCACACCTCCAGGTCAGCTGCTAGAAGTGGGCTTCACCCTCCCTGACTGAATAACCTTGTTATCTCTAGCCTGATTCTGGCCGGCATATTTATACCTGCCTCTGGAAATTTCCACTACATGCATCTGACAAAGTGGGTGTTTGCCTACGAAAGCTTATGCTCCAATACATCTGTTAGTCTATAAAGTGCCACAGGACTCCTTGTTGCTTTTGCAGAAAAGGTGTTATCATGCATCCATATCAACACACTTTCTCCCAGCTGAAGGCAACTAACTCAGGGTTAAAGTGAAATGGCTTAGCAGAATCAAGCACATTGGTCCTCCCTTATCCATCACTGTGTAACACGACCACCAATGTGCCCAAATAGCAATCCCCCATTACATTTAGAAACATACTAGAGTAGATCCCATGGACAAACCTTGCCTAAAAAATACCCCCAAGCTAATGAAATGCAAAAGGTTGAATCTACTATCTGTTTGAGAGAGTTTGTGTTGCTGTCTGAGAGTCTGTTTGTTCAAGAACTCCTCCTAAACAGTAAGTGCTAGGACCACCAAGTTTGGCATGCAGCTTCGTCTTAGAATGTAAAGCACCCCTCCCCCCTACATTTCTGCCCTAAGCCCCTGCCCTGACTCCTGCCCTGACCCCTTTCTTAATGACCCAATGCTGCTTGGGCCCATGTGCTAATTAAATCATAAAACTATCAGAGAATTCCAATACTGCAGGCATCATAATACGAAAGCATGCACCTAAGAGGTATGTATGAGACATGGGAAGATTATCAGTATTCTTTGTGCTTCTGAAATCAGAAAGTTCTGAGCACTTGCTCTCGAGAATAAGATTTTTTCAAGTTGGATAATTAAAAATGAAGGCACCTGAAAGTCAGTTTTCAGTTTCAAAATCTTTTTCATTCAGTCTGTGTTCATGTTTCAGGACAACTAAAACTTCAGCACTCACTAAGAGCTCAAAAATATTATCATGAGACTAAATTTGTCGAGTTATACAAAACAGTGACTTGATCCAAGAGCAATAGTCTTTTAAAACAGATAGTTTAAGTTGAGGAAAGAAGAACACCTGCCAATTCCAGTATTATGATATCTGTGTGAAACGTAGTACAGTAACTTATTTATGAAGTTCTTCAAAATTGTTATATTTATTTATAAGAACAGAATCCAGACTGGTTGTTCAGAAGGTACATGTGGCTCCACATTAGCAGAGCTGTTATAATCTGCCCTAGATCTAATTTTTAGGACCCGTCTTTCCAACCTAACACTTTTGCATTTTAGACGACTCTTTGAGATGCAATCTGATATTTGTTATGTGTGTATCAAGTAACAGATGACTAACTTCAGTACTTGATCCAAATCCCAATTAAATCAATGGGAACCTTTCCACTGATTTTAATGGACTTTGGAACAGGTTCTTACTAAAATACAACTGTCCTCCTTTCTATATTTCCAGTTGTAGGCTCTGCTGTGATTCTAGCAGCTGTGTGTTTAGTGTTTACTTATCAAAGGGCACTGACAACAAAAAAAGATTGCTCTCAATAGGGTTTGTTTTAAAGGATGCCTCTAATTTGCAATAAGGGTCACTAGAAAAATAATGCATGAGTGCCAGCTCAGTTATTTATTGAAGCCCGTGATATAGAACACACGGTGCCCATGTCTCTTGGAACCCTGACATGCTTAGAATTGAACAAGGGACAATTCTTAAAAGGCACATCTACACTAGGACATTTTTTGAAATAACTAAATTCAGAATAATAACTCTCGAAATAACTATTTTGAAATGAGCTTATTCTCCAAGGAAAGCAGAAGTACAGATTTCAAAATAACCAGCCTGTTATTTCGAGATAATGGGCTTGGTAGTGTGGACACTGCGCGTACTATTTCAAAATAAGGGGGGTTATTTCGAAATAACTCCCTAGTGTGAAAGTATCTCCTGGTGCTATGAGAAATCCTATTAGAACACTGCTGAACGCCTGGCTGCATGTATAATGTGATGCATTATAAGGGAGTGGTGAAAACGAGGAGCCTTCCCAGGAAATGAGTCAGGAATAGGGGTTAGGTGGCAGCTGTCTGGACCAATACCAGATGACTACCCGGTTTGCGTATGGCGGATGGAGGTGTTCCCAACCCAGATGCGCTCCCTTGGAGACATAACTCTTCCCATGCACTACTCTCCTAGGGTACGTCTACACAGCAGCGTTATTTTGGAATAACAGTGCACATCTACGCTACAAGCCTTTATTTCGAAATAATGACGAGCTGGAGGACTTCTGACTCTGACTCCTGTAACCCTCATTTCATGAGGAGTAAGGAAGTCGAAGGGAGAGTGTTCTTCCTTCGACTTCCTGCTGTGTAGCCAGTGCCAAAAGCCGATTTAAGCTATTTTGACTTCAGCTGTGCAATTGACGTAGCAGAAGTTGCGTCGCTTAATTCAACTTTACCCTGCTGTGTAGACGTACCTTTAGGGAGCTATTTTGTTGGAGTGATTTTTGTTTGTTGAAATAGAGTAATCAGCTAGTTAACTTAGATACCTGCACATGAACACAGCAGCCTGGGAAACAAACAGGAAGAACTGGAAGTCCTGGCATAGTCAAGGAACTAGGATGTGATGGGAATCACAGCGGTGTGGTGGTGTAACTCACAGGGCTGGAGCATGGCCATGGATGGGTATAAACTGGTCAGGAAGGATAGGCGGGGGAGAAAAGATGGAAGAGTTGCACGGTAGGTTAGAGAGTAGGAGGATTACTCAGAGCTCCAGTGCGAAACCGGAGAAAAGCTTGTTGAGAGTCTTTGGGTTAAGATTAGAGGAGAGAACAAGAGCGATGTCATGATGGATGTCTTCTAGAGATCACCAGACCACAAGGATGAGGTAGGTGTGGCATTCTTCAGAAAACTAACAGAAGTTTCCAGGATGAGGTAGATGAGGCTTTCATTGGACAATTAACAGAAATCTCTAGATCACAGGCCCTGGTTCTCACGGGGGACCTTAATTACCCTGACATCTGCTGGGAGAGCAATGCAGCAGTGCATGGACAATCCAGCAAGTTTTTGGAGAGTGTTGGGGACAATTTCCTGATGCAAGTGCTGCAGGAACTACACAGGGGTCATGCCCCTCTTGACCTGCTGCTCACAAACAGGCAAGAATTGACAGGGGAAGAATCTCATGCATTGCTACAGGCTGGGGACTGACTGGCTAAGCAGCAGTTCTAGAGAAAAGAACCTGGGATTACAGTGGACGAGAAGCTGGATCGGAATCAACAGTGCGTCCTTGTTGCCAAGAAGGCTAATGGCATATCAGGTTGCAATAGGAGGAGCATTGCCTGCAGATCTAGGGTAGTGATTATTCCTTTATTCAGCACTGGTGAGGCCAGATTTGGAGTAATGCATCCAGTTTGGGGCCCTGTCACGGCGCATGCCCCCGGCATGGGGTGCGCCACCCCCCTTAAGGTCTCGTTGCCCGCTCGGGTCCCTAGATCAGGGCATACACGGCATTAACAATCCCAACATAAAGTCCATGCCCCTCTAGCAGGGTAAATATGGCTTTGGAGGCCTACCTGCCCAGAGAAGTCTCTCCGGGACCAGGGGTGGTAGGGGGACCCGGGCCCTCCCTCTCCACCAGGTCCCAGCCCAGGGCCCTTTAGGCAGGGACTATGGCTCCTGCCCGCTTGGCGGGGAATCCGGCCGATGCACGCCGAGCCGCACTGTTGGTCCTTTGCCCTGGGCTGCTTCCTACCCTGCCCTGGTTCCCACGGGGCCTATTTGCCTCCGTGTCAGTACTTGCCAAGGCTGCCGCCGGGGCTGCGGGTGCACTCCTGCCCCCCTGGGGTTGGTGGCTGTGGGCTCTGCCTCCGGGTCGGGCACGGGCAGCGATTCCGGCCTCAGCTGCTGCAGAAACACCGGCCCGGCCTGGGCTACTCCCTATCCTGCAGCCTCCTCCTTAGCTGCAGGGCTCACTCTGCTTTTATACCCAGGCTCTGCTGGGAGCATGCCCGGCAGGGCTGGAGGGGCGGGGCCTTCTCAGCCAGCTGGGCCTGGGCTACCCCCTGCCCTTCAGTGCGGGGCCTGTCTGCTCCATCACAGGCCCCCATTACAGAAAGGCTGTGGACAAGTTAGAGAGAGAGTCCAGTGGAGTGTAATGAAAATGATTAGTGGGATGGGGTGCATGACTTATGAGGAGAGGCACTGGGCTTATTTAGTCTACAGAAGAGCAGAGTGAGGGGGGATTTGATAGCAGCCTTCAACTCCCTGAAGGGGGGTTCCAAAGAGGATGGAAAGAGGCTGTTCTCAGTGGTGGTAAATGACAAAATAAAGAGCAATGGTCTCAAGTTGCAGTGGGGGAGGTCTAGATTAGATATTAAGAAAAACTATTTCCCTAGGAGGGTGGTGAAGCACTGCAATGGGTTACCTAGGGAGGTGGTGGAATCTCTATCCTTAAAAACCTCTAAGGCCAGGCTTGACAAAGCCCTGGCTGGGATGAGTTAGTTGGGGTTGGTCCTGCTTTGAGTAGGGTGTTGAACTAGATGACTTCTAACCCTAATCTTCTATGATTTACTGTATGTGACTTGGCTCCCTATAGACAAACTAGCCCCAGCTATTCAGGTCATCATAAATATCTGATCACTGACTATGTTAATACCCCTTTATTATAAATTGTAATTGCTTGGAGGAATTGCAGATTCCTTCCCCAAGCAACCAGTAAATACTTTTTGTAGTGTCCAAGGAAAAAATTTGCAAGTTTTAATTTCTCAAGACTATGAAAATTAACACCTCCTGCCAGAGAACACAGAAGTAGGACACCGAGTGGGAGAGAGGAAAGAAACGGGATGATGGTTTGATTTATATGCGGGATGAATACTATTCCCAGGAGATGGGGTTAATTTAAGAATGTTAAACAATTTGTCTGACAGACTGAAGGTAAGCGTGGTGCTCTCAATGTAATTTGCACTTGGTGCTTGGTTTTAACCTTTCATTGGATTGCCACAAGTTTTCTAGACTCAAATGGCACAGGGTCATTCTTCTGTGCAAGAAGAAAAAAAAAGGGGGGGGGTGTAAAGCCCAGGCTGATCTGATCAGTCACCGAACATTGCTGGCTGGGAAGCAGACATTGATAAAAGGGATCCAAAACATTCATCACTGTTTTCTTCTATTACATGTGCCTGATATGACTCCCCATTCCTATCCTGTCTGCATGAAACACTTTAAATAGCCATTGTGCATCTAACTGAGCTATATACAAATCACTGTTTATGGTTTACTGTCTGCTCAGCATGCTGTCGAAGCTAATGAAAAAAATCAGATCCTGACCACACAGCTTCTCTGTTGTAACAGTGTTCAAACAGTTAAATTAATTCACCTCTGTTATCTCTTACCATTAACTCATACTTGTGTTTTCTCAACATTGGTTTCCCAAGAACAGGCTAGTGGCTCAAAATAAAATGTTTCCTCTCTTTACTGTCATTTAAAGATATGTTTGTGTTTAAAATTACAAATGTTAACTGATCTGGGCAAGGACCATCTTTTGGGTTTTGGGTTGGTACCATAACTGCAAAAGAAAAAAGTAAAATAAAACCTCCAGAAGTAATTTTAATGTATCA
The DNA here is from genome assembly GCA_032595735.1 of Pelochelys cantorii. Lineage (NCBI taxonomy): Eukaryota > Metazoa > Chordata > Testudines > Trionychidae > Pelochelys > Pelochelys cantorii. The sequence goes on from CM064332.1 coordinate 72,770,828, forward strand.
GGTAAGGCTATTGTCAAGACCTAATCAACATCAGAGTCTATATTAAACATTGACAACATCTGCAGGAATCCCAAGGGAAAGGATGGTCCAGGGCAGCAAAATGTTCACTGCTCTCACCACAGGGAACATGAGTTGCCCCCCTGGACTTACTCAAGTTTTAGTTTTAGGGTTCATGAAGGCATCTTTCTGCAAAAGTGTCACTCGGACACTGAAGTGAGCCTTTATTATTCACTCTGGTGGAAAAGAATAATCAAGAAGGCGGAAAAAAGAACTTCAACAGCAACTAGGCACAAGACAAATTAACAGCAAAAAAAAAAAAAAAGTTTAAGTACAGCCAATGCATGAAGTCTGCCAAATAATCAATGGGGCCACTGGAGAATTAAGATGCTAAAGGAGCATTCAAGACACAAAAGGCCATTTCAGAGAAGCTAAAACAATGCTTTGCATTGGTCTTCATTGCAGAGGATACATCTAACACATTGTTTTTAAGTAATAAATCAGAACGGTCTCTGACTGGGCTGTCATTCAAGTAGGTTTGGGAACAAATTGGAAAATTAAACAGTAATTAAATGACCAGAACCAGATAATGTTTGTCCAAGTGTTCTGAAGGAACTGAAATATGAAATTGCAGAATTACTAACTGTGGTATATAACCTATCACTTACATCAGCCAGTATGTCAGATGACTGGAGTATAGTAGAGTAAATTCATGGAAGATAGGTCCATCAATGACTATTTGATGAGGTTGTCATGGGCACAACCTTATGCTCTGGGTGTCCCTACACCTGTGACTGCCGGAAGCTGGGATTGGATGACAGGGGATGGACCACTCAATTGCCCTGCTCTGGTCCTTCCCTTCAAAGCATCTGAAGGGGCCACTGTTGGCAGACAGGAAGATGGGCTAGATGGACCACTGTTTGACCCAGTATGGCCATTCTTCAGTGAGGCTTAATAAATACTTGTCATGTGCCGTGAGATCTTTGAGTGTCAAGTGCTATGCAAATCACATTATGAGTGCACTTCCTCATGGGCTGGAAGCCCTAGTTCTTCCTCAGTGGATAAGAAATAAAGGAAGCAACATAATATCAAACTAACCAAGCTCACTCTACCCCCGTCAGAGAACTTAACTGCTAAGGTTGCCTGAAACTTTTTATTACAAGATCCTGTTTTCAGCTGCTTATAATTTTGCCAAATGTAAGTGTTCATGCTAAAACTTCTAATGCCAGCACCTCTTTCTTTTTAAGGTATCCAGTGCATGGAATCTCTTCTGAGCATGGACTTTTTTAATTTGCGCGTGAAGCTCCTTGTACATTGTGAACACAATGTAATAATTATTGTATAGTTCCCTTAGAAGGAAACTCATGGGAAATTAGCTTAATTGGAACGTCTCTCAGGGAACTGTTTTAGTCTAATTACAGTAAAATGCCAACAACTATTGCTGATGGCATTAGCATGCATTTTCATTAATGAGCTTAGGACAGTGCCAACTCTTGAATTCTGACCTTTTGTTACAGAAGTTGCTCATTAAAGACTGAGGGAGATGAAATGCTGAAAACTTCCATTTTATTCAGTCCACTAATATTTTGTGGCAATAGTAATGGAAATGTTCTACCAGGATGATCAACGAGAAGTTTGTTATACAATAAAGGGAATCATCAAAAAGCTTGTATGCTAAGCTAAGTATTTCTGCTTCAGCTGCTAGAACCAATATGCATGTGAGTAATGCAGCTCTTAAAAAAGACTTATTAACAACATCCTGCCTCTGCAGAGCAGTCTAACCCCTAGGACAAATATTTTATCCCTAGCCAAAATGGTCATCTCACCCATCCTACTGTAAACAGGAAATTTGCCATCTGTATTTGTTTTCTCTCATCCCAGTTAACAAGCCACCTGCACTATAAACTGCCACATGAATAAAGCTTCATCTTGGGATGGGGGCTTGTTTTCTGAAAAAAAAAAGCACTTAACCCAACTGAGCAGTTGGGGGGGATTATGTGGTACAGAGGAGGTTTTAGCCCTTTACAGCAGCTGTAGGGATAATGGGGGAGGGGGGACACCCTAGCTTTATGAATGTGGTGCTAATGGGAGCACTGAATTACACATATTTACAAATGTATTAGAAAAGCCCTTCTATTGTCACAGCCTCTCCTATTTAAGGAAGCCACTTAGCACTGGGGGGGAAAAAAACCCCACTCCTCAATAAGTAACAGGTAAGCAGGCAATGCCCAGCACAGGCCAGCAGCAGAGTGAATATTTGGCCAGAGTCACTTCTTCCCTACATGTTCAGTATTGACACTGTATAGATCTGTGACTCCTCATTTTAAAGGGTGCTGGTCTGAGCAACCAGACATGCAGTTTGGCTCTCAGAGCTGGCAGTCTGTAATCAACCATGCAGAGAGAAAGCCCTTGTTGACTCTATTCACTTTGTCTCACAAAAGCAATTCATTCTGCCTTTGATAGTGAAAGCAAGGGCCTATCTTGAATCCCCTCTAGGCAATCAACCCAGCAGCCCTCCTCCAGATCCCAGCAAAAACCACACAAGGGTGCAGCTGCTCCAGCTGTATTTATATATCTCCACCACCTCCAGGGAACACAGCTGCCTGCTAGCAATTTACCTCTGAGGCAGGATCACCTAATCACCCTCCCTGGGCAGGGAGTTTCCTGAGGGGATTGCTGACAAAGTCTAATTGCCAGCAGCTGGGGGGGGGGGGGGTCTCTGAGAGAAGATTTTAACCCCCCTGACTTGCCACTCCCCATACAGACTGCTCAAGGGTTCTGGGGGAGAATACTGTGGCTTCTTTTGTATAAACACTGTACTTTTGGCCAGCAAAGCAGATAGTAGGTGCAATACTGAGGGGCTATATCTATACCGCAGGTTTTTTGCACAAGAACAGTTGTTCTTGTGCAAAAACATGCAGAGTATCTACATTGCACACACATTCTTGTGCAAGTAAATTTACAGTAAAGTGTCAGAAAACAGAGCTTCTTGTGCAAGAGTTATTCCTCTCCCCACAAGGTATAAGCCCTCTTGTGCAAGAGCTCTTCCACAAGCAGGTAGTGTGGACAGGCAACAGGATGGCTAAAATGGTCATTAGAGCTTCCTTGCACAAGAGAGTGTCCACACTGCCATGAATGCTCTTATGCAAAAGCACATGGCAGTGTGGATGCACTCTTGTGCAAGAATTTTTGCACAAGAAATCTTGCGCGAAACAATTTTTGTGCAAGAAGCCTGCAGTGTAGCTAGAGGGACATCCTAGTGAGGAGTTCATCTGCATAACCAGCACACACAGCTTATCCAACAGCCGTAGCTGCTAGCTGACCATACTTTGACCAGGATGAGAAGTACGAAGCGGCTCTGTCTAGACTAACAAGTTTTTATGCAAAAGCGGCCGCTTTTGCGCAAAAACTTGCCAGCTGTCTACACTGGCCACTTGAATTTGCACAAGAACACTGACGATCTAATGTATGATCGTCAGTGTTCTTGCGCAAATACAATGACCCTCCCACTCGGGAAAAAGCCCTCTTGCGCAAATGTTTTTGTGCAAGAGGGCCAGTGTAGACAACTCAGAATTGTTTTGCGCAAAAAAGCCCCGATGGTGAAAATGGCGATCTGGGCTTTCTTGCGCAAAACCGCGTCTAGATTGGCACGGAAGCTTTTCCGCAAAAAGTGCTTTTGCACAAAAGCATCCATGCCAATCTAGACGCTCTTTTCCGCAAATGCTTTCAAAGGAAAAACTTTTCCGTTAAAAGCATTTGCGGAAAATCATGCCAGTCTAGACACAGCCAGCGTGTATTAGTATGGGGGAAACCCTGCTGTGAAGGGGTTAGGTGAACCAGGGGCAGATCAAGCCCTCGTAGTGGGTGAAGTTGTTTCAGTTTGTGCACAAATCCACATTGGGAAAACAACAAAACCCAAACAAACAAAATATTGGGGGGCTGTGACATGATATTTAAAGAGGCAAGGGGGAGAGATTTGCTCCTTACAGTATGATCTGGCAGTAGAAGCGTGTGTGTGTGTGTGTGTGTGTGTGTGTGTGTGTGTGTGTGTGTGTGTGGGGGGAAACAGGCCATGTAACAGAAGAAGTGTGGTGGGGGAGGAGAGTGAAGCCAAGAAACAACCAAGCCAAATCACAGCACTGCTTTCTCAAGACTGGCCCAACTCTCCCTTCATCCTGATGGAGGAGTGGCCAGGCCACATCTGAGTGTGTGGCATTGTGATCTGGTGCCACACACATTAGGACTGGCTGCTCCTGCCAATACTGGCAAAATCTGCCACCCTAGGCAGCAGCCGAATGAACCAGAGTGACCCCTCCTGCCTAGAAGTGGTGGGTCAGGCCTGGAAGGCCCCCCTGCCCCTATAGCCTGTGATTTTGGGCAATGATGTACTGCTAACTTTTATACTGCCAGAGCCCTGCCCTTCCCTCCCCACGGTGGCTCCCTGCCTTTTGTCTCCCCACCTTGGGGAGGGAAGTGGTTCAGGCCCCTGGCGGGACTGGGGCACAGGGAAGGTTTTAAGAAGTGGTGTGGGGGTGGATGTGGGGGCTTTGAGGAGTGGGGTGTGTGGGGCGGGTTTTGGCAGAGCAGTGTTTCATGGAGGTGTTTATTTAGGGAGGGGAGCTGTCAGGCGGGGGGGGGGGGTTGGGGTTTGGATTTGTTCTTTGGAGGGTGAGGCCTTGACATTTATTGCAGGGGCTGGGAGGGAGCTGGAGCTTTTCCCCTTTTGGAAATGGGGTAGCAGGGAGTTGGATGGGTTTAAGCAGGGCGTGGAACGGTGCGAGTGGGGGATTTGGGGACTCTGGCAGAGGGTCGGGCGGGGGCTGTGGAAGGAAATGGGGGGGCTTAGAGCACAGGGAGCGGTGTGGTGATACCGATGGTGGCTGTGACTGTCTCCCTCACCTCTGCTCCCTCTGTCTCACTGGTTCCCTCTCTAGCCCCAGCTCCACTCAAAAGCACTGAGAACGGAACAGGCTCACTGCTGCCACACCAGGGTCGGGCTGGCTCGCTGGGCGCTGGCCACACGCAGGACAGACTGCCAGCAGCACAATGTCAGGGCCTCAGGTGGGGCTTTGCCTGTCGAGCTGGGCTGTGCCTCCACTAACCATAGGCTCAATCGAGTCTAAATGAGCCCGATTATAGAGAGAGTCATTGAATGAAAATATGGAACCCCAAGGAGCCATCTGGTTCTAGTTACAGCAGCTCATGGTGGTTTACACCACCACAGACTAGTGGCTGCCCGTTGATGCCAGTGAGTGATAACCGGCATGCAAGGCAGCACTGTAATGTGGGAGAAGGGACGCGTGTGGGTTAAGTTCATAACATTCTATATTAATTTTATGGAAGGATTGATCCAGCCCCAAGGGAAAGTTGCGGCTAGCCAAATCTACCAGATGTTCTGCACACGTGAGGCTTGTTCTCACAGAAATCCATCAGGAACCAGAGGGTGGGGAAACACAAGCAAAACACTGGCTGTTTGGGACACCCACAACATTCCCAGCATGCTTCACTCAGATGGTAAAAATAGCATTAGCCCAAGCTATAACTCAAGCGTTACCCTTAACTCTGCTCCTAGAAATCGCTAGCTTTAGCTATGTGCTGGCTTTAAGCTAAGCTAGATGGACCATTGGCACTTTGGGTTGAAGTCTAAGTGCTGCTGGGACTTCTATACATTTATTATTATTATTTTTATTATTATTAACATGAACAATTGTTTTAATTATTAGTAATTGTATCATAACATCTAGAATTACCCATGGACTGGGAGAACCCTATTGTACTAGGTGCTGTACAAATGACTAACAGAAAGCCAGCGCCTGCCCTCAAATAATTTGCACGCCAATAGTACAGTGAGGATGCAGCAGTTTGAGTTACAACTCTCTAGTGAGTAATCCAATTGCTCTGTGTACCTCCAGTGTTGCTGTGCAGCGTGATTACATTTGTCACAGTTAGGCTAGTACCAGTGGAGTAATTTCAGTGTAATTAATTGTTGCAGTGAATACACTTTACTGGGGCTGGTGTGGATTTAGATTTCTACTCACTCAGAAGCATTCCTGATCTTGAGTGCCTTAAACATAAAAAATTAATCCATATTACCTATATAAAACATCCATTTCACAGATGACCTTAAATATAGCAGTTATACTCTAAATCAGGGGTTCCCAACCTGGGGTACGTGATGCTTGTCAAGGGGGTACAGGGAATATTTGCTAAATAACTAGATTATCCTAATTGAAATATTCCAAAAGTAGTAGTGTTAGTGAAAAAAGTTGTGGATTCTAGAGTCTAGAATTTATTTCCTTTCATATTGAATAGGGGGCACGGGGACTGAAAAAGGTTGGGAACCCCTGCTCTAAATCATGTTTGAATCAGTCTTAATACTGTTTAGTTTGGCTATCGCATATGGTCTTTCTTTGGATCTCAGCTAATATTGACACAACAAATTTTCAGTCTGATATGCAAAAGCTGAGGAACTTTTTTACATGAGATTTTTCTACATCTCTTTAATCTCTTATATAATACAATTGGCAGGGAAGGCAGAAAGATGTAGTCATGGCGTCCTTACTTTCCGTGACAAGAAAACAAAGCCAGCTGATGGGAGAAATCACAGCAAGGGTGATACGTCCCATTGACTAAGAAGGAACTTGAGTGATTTATGGGCTTGTGTTGATCCCCTCTGAGAAAAAAACTAAAACATTTTTTGGCTGCTCCTTGGGCTGCAAGCTTCAAATATTAAGCCCCCATAAATTAAGCAGAAGGTGACCAAAGCATAGGATTTGACTTGGAAATGTAGTTCATGTAATCTCCATTTCCCACTTTGGAAGCTGAATCTGCCATCAAGAAAATGGACTCATCACTTTCCCCCTGCATTGCTGCCATGTGTTGTTAAAGGTCCACTCTGCTTACATGATGCATCTTCTGTGCTAGGCCTCCCTCTCTGGTAGGGTTTTGTGCAGTGCTAGTTGGGCAAGTTTAGAGAGACGATTCTTGTATTCACCCAGCTGGGGTGTCGAGGGCTCCTTAATCTCTACATTTTGGGCTACCCTTTGAGAAACACTGGTGTAATCCCAATATTGCCAACCCCAACCATTCAAAAGTCATTAGTCAAAACTCAGAAAGTCATGACATTGGCTTAAACATCATGAGGATGTAATAACAATCAATGTTCGGAGTTCTGTAATGGCCTTCTGACTTTTGAGATCATAGGGTGCACTTTTCCAGGAGGATGGGACATGTCCTTTTTTATTACATGCAAGCTAAAATTCCCATGTAATCTCAGGACTCCAGGAGCTGGGACTTTAGTTGTAAGAATCCTGTTAAAATGGCAGCATCACATTACTGGCACCAGAAGTGGCAAGGGAAGCATTTGTTGAACTCTGGGAGAGGGGCTCCTAACCTAAGAAGTTCAGTAAGTCAGACTGCTGAGGGCATGGTATGAGAAAAATGTACTTAGACTGTAACATAAATTTGCTAAAAAGTTTTATACATTTGCTATGTTAGGCACCAGTGGTGTTTTATCTTTACTTTTCTTGTAGCCATTGCTGAACTTTATGTCTCATGACTTGCACTCATTTAAAATCTCCCTTTTTGCAGTTAATAACTTATTTCTTTATTCTATCTCATCCAGTGTGTTTGAACTGAAGTGTATGGGAAATTCTATTTGGGATGGCCAGTTGTGTACATCTTATTTCTATTAAAGCAATAACAGACTTCATATAAACTTGTCTTGTCCAGGAAAGGGGTGGGAAGCACAGGACTTACAGCAGAACCTCAGAGTTATGAACACCAGAGTTACTAACTGACCAGTCAACCACACAGCTCATCTGGAACCAGAAGTACGTGATCAGGAAGCAGCAGACACAAAAAAACCACAAATATAGTACAGTACCATGTGAGCTGTAAACTACTAAGAAAGGGAAAGCAACATTTTTTTTGTCTGCATAGTAAAGTTTCAAAACTATATTCAGTCAATACTCAGCTGTAAGCCTTTGAAAGAACAATAACGTTTTGTTCAGCATGACAGACATTTCAGTATTATGGGCAACTTCCATTCACAAGATGTTTGTCGCTCTGAGGTTCTACTATATCTTTCGGGGGGAATCAGGGATGGGGGAGGCATGGTAAAGCCACATGGCAGGCATAACCAAGGCCGATAAGAGCCACGGTGTGGCTGGCTGTAGTCCCCAGAGACACAGCTGAGAGTGACTTGAATGCCAGAGGCTGGTGGTGAGCAGTCCTGGCTGGAAGTTACAGCTGTAAAGCCGTGCACTGACCAGCTCTCAGTATTGACAGGCGGGTTTGTGATGGAAAACAATTTTGAGACATCACCCCTTTGAAAGCCATGGGAAGGATCCCTGCTTCTTTCAGAGGGATTTGTATCAGCACTATGCTGTAGGCACTAGCAAGTGTGAATCAGGAGCACAATGTGTTCTCGGCCAGAGGCCTGGCAGAGAGCATACATGGTGGTCAGCAGGATTTCTGTAGCAGAACACAAACATGCCAATATTCATCCCCTTGGGCTTCTGGAACTGGGCTGGGCAGGGTATCACCCTGAATCACTAGTAAAGAGGTATTACAAATAAAAATGTTCTCCATATCCATGGACTGGCTCAGCTAATCAGGTTCAGATGGAAATGAATGGCTCCATTCATTACATTTGGATCAAATGTTTCTCTTTGTGATTCTTGGTCTTCAAATAAAATGTAAAACAAATAAGTCAAAACTGTCACATGTTTGCATTTATGCGAACGTTGTCTAATTTGGGTGCTTTGTGTGTTTCCCTTTACGATGGCAGCTGGAGAAGCGTTGTGGAGGAATGCAGGGACAAATGAACATGTCATCCATAACAACTGAACCCGTGTGGGAAGCATGTAATGGTACTTGCCTTGACTCACTCTCTGACTCACATTAGTGCATCCTTCCTCCATGCCAGCTGGGCACGGCTTTCCATGTTGCCAAAATATAACAGATCCATGTTTTTGTAGTATCAGAGCTCTAATTTTCCCTTTTAAGAACCACAAAAAAAGGCTCAAGCAATGCTTGGAAAAATCCCCCTCTGGTTTGTGGGGAGCAAAGGAACTGAAACTCTTAATACAAGCCAAGAACAAGTGTGGTTGGGGCAATGGTAATATACCGTAAATTAGCATATATAACCCGCACCCATGCATAACCCGTAGTTTTTCCTGAATGAGTAAAAAAAAGTTTTAGATAACCCACGGACATGTATAACCCATGGGTTATATACGCTACTTTAAGGTAATTGAACATACCTGCTGCCAGCAGGGGGAACATAGAGCGCAGCGCAGGCGAGCTGGCCGGCCTGCAGGAGGGGAGGTAAAAGATGGTACTTCTATTAGCTCCTCAGGGTGGAGGCTTTTCATTCAGACTCATTTTACAAGGATGTAGGTCCCTTCAGTTAAAAAGCCAATATTCGGTGTACAGTGCTGGCTTCCCCTGAACTAAGAGATTTTGGTTCATGATCGACAGTTTCATATTTTGTTCATGCTATTAAGTGCACAGTGCACAATTTCCACATCTGGTGTTAATTGCAATGCCATTTGCTGACAATGCCCCATTGCATATGATCTCAAAAGCTTCAGCAATTGAGTTTGGATAAGTCCACAGCTTTTTGATGGAATTTCTGATAGTCTGGGTTTCATCTGCTCCAGAAATGCAGCGAAATCAAAATATTCTGACACTCTTTCATTATTTCCATTTCCCATCCAAAACTGGTTGTATGGAAAAGTCCAGCTGAATTAAATAGGGATGAAACCAACTGGAGTCTATTAACATGTAACAGGGTTCTATAGAACTTACTCCCAGTTCTTGGGTCCAGGTGCAGAACCTGCAAGGAAAGGATATGGTTCTATGATATCTTTATAGCTTTTTAATTCTGGGGTTGGCAGGTTCACCCGGTTCCAATCAAAAGTCGATGCAGCCTTCAGGTTTCTTTATTTTACATCCATAACATAGGAACACAAGAACATAAGAACGGCTGTACTGGGTCAGACCAAAGGTCCATCTAGCCCAGTAGACTGTCTGCCAACAGTGGCCAGCGCCATGTGCCCCAGTGGGGGTGGACCGAAGACAATGATCAAGTGATTTGTCTCGTGCCATCCATCTCCAGCCTCTGACAAAACAGAGGCCAGGGACACCATTTCTACCCCCTGGCTAATAGCCTTTTATGGACTTAACCTCCATGAAATTATCTAGCTTCTCTTTAAACTCTGTTATAGTCCTAGCCTTCACAGCCTCCTCTGGCAAGGAGTTCCACGGGTTGACTACGCGCTGTGTGAAGAAGAACTTTCTTTTATTAGTTTTCAACCTGCTACCCATTAACTTCATTTGGTGTCCTCTAGTTCTTCTATTATGGGAACTAATAAATAACTTTTCTTTATTCACCCTCTCCACACCACTCATGTTTTTATATACCTCTATCATATCCCCCCTCAGTCTCCTCTTTTCTAAACTGAAAAGTCCCAGTCGCTTTAGCCTCTCTTCATATGGGACCCGTTCCAAACCCCTAATCATTTTAGTTGCCCTTTTCTGAACCCTTTCCAAGGCCAAAATATTTTTTTTGAGGTGAGGAGACCACATCTGTACACAGTATTCAAGATGTGGGCGTACCATAGTTTTATACAGGGGGCAGTAAGATATTCTGTGTCCTATTTTCTATCCCTTTCTTAATAATTCCTAACATCCTATTTGCCTTTTTGACCGCCACTGCACACTATGTGGAAGTTTTAAGAGAACTATCCACGATAACTCCAAGATCTCTTTCCTGATTTGTCGTAGCCAAATTAGCTCCCATCATACTGTACGTATAGTTGGGGTTATTTTTTCCAACTTCCTGTGTCTGAGGGTAGACAGAGTACAGCAGATCTGCAGCTAGGCCAGCTGGCTGTGGTGGTACTTTTCCCACCTGTATTTGATCTTCACACTGTGAGACTGATCTCATTGTCTGTCACAAACCTTATTGGCTCTTTTCAATCTCACTACAACTCTAAATGTATTTCAGTCTCTTTATCTAATCTTGTGACAATAGGGCAGTGTTACTATAAAGAGTCAGGTTCACAGCACTATGGAGATCAAATACCTGCAGTGAGGTGATGAAGTACAGTGTACAATGGGAGCTTCAGGGGGTAGCCGAGTTAATCTGTTACAGAAAAAAACAACAAATGGTCTGGTAGCACTTTATAGACTCACAAAACATGTAGATGGTATCATGAGCTTTTGTGGGCACAGCCCACTTCTTTAGATGACTGGAGTCTGGGGACTAAGGGGTTAACATACCTAACTCAGGTAGACTTGGCCATTAGGAATGTAGGTAGGAATTTCAAACTGGGACAAAGGAATTTTTGGTTTTTCCCTCTCCTTTGTCCCTGTGCAGTTTCTTTCCAGCTACTGGGGGAGTCAGACAGAATGTCTCCCTCTAAGAATAGTCTCTTCACTCTCCTGTTAAATAGTGTAAAGTTTAGATAAATCCATTAGGTTTTATTGTTTTTGGTTTGGGAAATGGGATCTGATGTCTGTGCATTTAAAATGGGTTTTGCTCTCCTTTGTAACTAAGCTCCTGGCCCATGGTGGGTTCCCCCAGCATGAGTATATTACCTTGTGACTTTTCCATCTAGTCATTATGCTTGCAACAGGAATATTGTGGTGATAATAAAAGTTCTTTCTCTTTTCTTTTTATTAACCTGGGATTGGTTAATTTTTGTGTCCTGGTTTGTACTTTAGGGGTGAGATTTCCCAAGTGATCTCTCCCCTGATTTTTCTTATCATTACTTTGGTGGTGTCAGTGGAGTTTTTATCCCAAAATTTAGGTTGTTAAGATTTTGGGGGGAAGTTTTTTACCAAAGCCTGGAAAGATAAGATTTTGGGGTACTTTTGCAGGCCCCCACTTCTGCATTTATCGTGCCAGAGTGGGGAAGGAACCATGACATGGCCATCCAATGGGGTAGATCTGCAGAAACATGCTGGTGTCATTGGAAGTGGGAAATAGTGCATCAGGAATAAAACAACAGGTTGCAGTATTGGGATCCCCACACATGTTGGGTCTGGTTCTGGTGCCACAGGGTCTCGTTCGGTATTGCCCTGCAATGTATGTGGTCGTTTACACTGGGTTTTAAGTGTTACCTTTATGATGTGGTAACTGTTTTACACCTGCTTTAACCAGTGTCACACAAAGTGCAGGAGCAATGATGAATCAACTCCCTTGACTCACCAGGAAGGGGATTGGTTCATTGCCTTTACAAATTAAAAGAATCTTAGCTGCACAATCTAACAGCTAGTGCTTAAAATCCTTGGTGAAAGCAGAATGCGAGATATGCCTATTTAGGTGCAGTTGTGTTTGCATGGATTTCAAGCATCAATCTGATGTCAAGATGAAGATGATGGTTCAGTACAGCCCTGTGGCAAATGCATTGACCCCTCTAATGTAATCTTTGACCAGCCATGTCATAATATTGGTTGGTTGCCTGAAAAAAGCATAAGGCAGTTCATCTTGTTGTGACAGACTAAGCCCAAGCGGAAAAGGTGTTTTAATTTGACACAGATGTCTCAAAGGGCACTTGAGGATTGGATATGGTTTCAATTAACTCTCTCAAAGCTGTGCTATGGAAAAACAATAGATGCTTGCATAATTCTTTGTTGTAAAAAAAAGGCTCCAATCTAGCAAAACTCAGTTTGAAGGGCGGTGCAAATTCACTACACTTTTCTGTTTCAGATCTTTCTATTTACTCTTGATCAAAACAAACATACTGGCTTTGCAGGGTTGGGAATACTATTTTCAGAGCTGAAATGAAATAAAACCTGACACATAAGGGAACACTAAGGCTACGTCTACACTGCAACACTATTTCGGGATACCAGAGTATCCCAAAATAGCTATCCCCAAAATAGTGTCTTCGCAGCAAAACCATTATTTCAGGCTTGCTATTCTGATGTCCCTGTAAACCTCATTCTACGAGGAGTAAGGGACGTTTCAGAACAGCACTTTATTTTGAAATTTGGCGCTGTGTAGATAGCGCCAAGTGATGAAATAAGCTATTTCGAAAGAGCATCGAAATAAGATATGCAATTTGTGTAGCTCAAACTGTGTATTTTATTTTGAGTTACGGTGCAGTGTAGATGCACCCTAAGATATACTGATTTCACATGGTGGTTACTTAGTACATCATTCACCTTCAAAAGTTCAGGTTAAATGCAGCATATAATATTCAGTGAAGATGACTCAAGTTTAAACTTGAGTTGACTGGTGCACTAAGGGCCAAATTTTCAAGTGATAAGTGATTGTTGGAAAAAAGGCAACCTGGCTTTAATTTTATTCAAACAGATTTGCTTGGGCTATTAAAAATATGTATTTATCTTAGTTTTCTATATCCAATGTGAATAGGATGTAAGAGATGCAACTTTGATTGTTACATTATTTTTGGGTAATACCTAAAGGTCATACGCAGGTTATGCCCCATTGGCCCGGGCACCAGATAAATATATAATAAGTGATATCCGTGCACAAAAGTGTTCACAGTGTAAAAGGCAAGACACAACAAGTAGATGAGACAAACACCCAGGCTGCGGGGATGGTGTAACGAATGTAATAGGACATGCAATGCTTAGCTGGTCGGTAGTAGCAATCCAATTACACCTTATAGTGTGTATTAAGGAAGAGGCGGGTTTTGAGGAGGGACTTGAATGAGGACAGTGGTCTGGCTTTATGGATTTTGACTGGGAGCTTCTGAGGGAAACATGGAGAAAGTGCTTGTCAGAGAAGAGAGGAAGTGGGCAATCGAGGTGGGCAGCACTGGTGGAATAAAGGTAAATTTAATGTTGTGACAGGAATTGGATATCCTGGGTAGGGCTAAACGGTGGAGGGGTTTGTGTCGGTAAGGTCCAGAAATCTGAGCTGATGCAAGAGCAGAGAGGCAGTAGTTGTAAGGTCACTGTGCAATCTGCATCTCAGTTTACACAATACAGAGGAGAACCTTTGAGACCCATGCAGCTACTAATCTCAAGAGGGAATTGGTCAAGACCTTACCCTGTGCAAATGCTCAGATGAGCTGGACTCCATGGGGAGCCAAATGGCATCTTTCAAGCCAAAGTGCCACATTACTGATAGCCAGTCACGTGAGAGACATAGTGCCAATAGCAAGGATATCTTCCAAGAGCCATCCACACTGCTCATCAAATGCCTTTTCCAGCTAAATAACAGAATCGTGCAGCAAGCAGCCAAGGAACACAAGAGGGCGGGAACCGATGGTGACAGAAAAACGGCCGGTTAACGAGGCTCAGGTCAGTGCCAGCCCATCAAACCCTTAGGAGAGAGGCTGTGTGACTATCCTGGTGAAGAATAACAAAAAATAGAGAGGTCCGAGAGAGAACAAATAGCGCGTGCTTGCTTCATCTGGCTTGAAGCAGGGAGCTCCGTGTGGACGGTCAGGGTCTATTGATGATTCCCTGATGCACTGCCCGGCCCCAGGCACAGGTTAGAGCAGCCTGGGGGTGAATTTAACCTGCATCAACTGGCTGCAGTTTCACGGGAGTACCTGGCAGCGAGGGGCCACCAGAGTGCATTCTACTCTGACTACCTGCTCCTCCCCATCCCCTGCACTGAGCAGCACCATCAGCATGGAATGGCACCAGAAAACGTGCCCTATGATTTGCAAAGAATACTCCAGGGAATATTTCTCCGTTCGCTATGAACAGGCTACCAGGGCAAATTGTCTCTGTTTATATTTTACATACTTAATCGGGATTGGAAAGAGCAGCAGCACCTCCAGCAATGAGCTCTGACGTGGCACAGGGCGAAAATCTAAACAAAGTGGTGCTTCAAATGCATGGAATATATTTGTTAAACCTCAGGGTGATACCAAAAAAAAAGTGGGTATTGACAGAGCGATAGACTGGAATTGGATGACAGAGCCCGGTTTGCGATTGAGGGATATATTTTATGTATGGTGGAGTGTATCCTTTTGTCAGTTGCAGTTAGATTGAAGGGATTTTTATAGGGTGTATGTTCCCTGATTATTTGTCATGCTACATTGAAATGCATTACATCCTGGAATAGAACCAAGTATTACTGTGGTGAAGGGCATATTGGAAGGGCTACAGTAGCCTCCCTAATCTTGCCCCTGAGAATAGTACTGTGCCAGCAGCAACATACTGGGATATTTCCATTTTAGGAGAACACCAATGTGCAGTCACTTCTCTCTTTGGCCAATGCCAGTTATTGAACGATGAGGAGGAAAACAGAGGACAGAACAGATTGCATTGTTCTTTGTGTTACTTACTTCTTTCAGCAGCTCAGAACTCTACATCGAAGCAGTGTCTGGTTACACAGAAAGGACAGCCTGCTGGAAGCAAAGGTCAAATGTCTGGGAATTTGTTAACCATGACAAAGCTGATTAAATAATATGCTTGAGCATGAGTCCAGCTACTTCTGCTGCATCAAAATCAATGTAAAAGCCACTGCTGTAGATGAATTGTTACTGTTCTAAATCCTAGAAGATTCAGACAAAATCAGGTCCCATTGTGTTAGGCGCTGTACATATAAATAGTAAGAGACAGTTCTTGCTCCAAAGAGTTTATGATCTAAATATACAGAACGCTGTTTCCAACCTTTCAGACGCTGGTTTCCAACCTTTCAGAGCCACTGTACCAGTTTCCAATTTCATCCTTAGAGTAAGTAAAGACTTAAGAGAGATTAAGTATTTACTTGGAGACTAAGCGGTACGTCTACACTGCAACACTATTTCGAAATAACTAGCACTATTCTGAAATAACTTAGTCCGCATCTACACAGCAGGCAGTTATTTTGAAATAGTGTCAAAATACTGTCAAGCTGGAGGACTTCTTAATTCAACTCCTGTAACCCTCATTGTCTGAGGAATAAGGGAAGTCGGAGGAAGACTGCTCTATTTCCAAGTAACTGCTGTGTAAATGCTCCCTTTTTGAAATAAGCTATTTCGAAATAAACTATGCAATTGACGTAGCTCAATTTGCGTCGCTTATTTCGAGTTAAGCTCTGCAGGGTAGAGGCACCCTAAGATACTATTTGCCTTTTACTTACAAAGAGGTTTAGATAGCCAATGCCTGGCTTGCCCACCATGTATTGGGAACTGCTCAGAGGAGCTTTAATAACTAATAAACCAAACCCAAATGGTCAATCCTTCACCAAACCCTTTTGGTCATGTTTGGCTTATCCCCGCACATCTACGGTTGACCAAAAGCCAGCTCTAGCGTTCAGTTTTAATTTCTGTTTTAAGCCAATTAGAGTGACATGATTATTCAGAATGAAAATAATTGCCCAGTGGAGACGTGGTTCACTGGAACTGGGAAGATCCAAGGGAGGTTTGAGGTTTTGCTGAACATCTTGGAATACTTCTGAAAGATGTTCCTTTTTCCCATGAAGCATGACTAACATGGTGGTGTGATAATCGTGGGTGAGGACTGTAAGTAAAGTAAATAGATATTTTTAATAGTGGGAATATGAAGAACCATGGAAAAATAGCTTTGTCCATTGAATGAGTCTATTCATACTCACCAAAGGGGAGAACAGACTTTCTAGGGCCAATTTTTATCTTCACATACATGTAGATTCCACAAAAGTTTCAATCATCCATGTGATTTAGCATGGCTAATAACATAAGAATGGCCATACTGGGTCAGACCAAAAGTCCATATAGCCCAGTATCCAATCTTTTGACAGTGGCCAATGCCAGGTGCCCTAGAAGGAATGAAGAGAACAGGTAATCATCAAGTTGTCCATCCCCTGTCACCCATTCACAGCTCCCCACAGACGGAGGCTAGGGATACCATTCCATGTCTAATGTCCTGTTGAAAAACAGTTTTGATGAAAAGTTTTCAAGCAGCCCTACACAGTCGCTGTAATTGCCACCAATCAGGGTTGGAGGCAGAACAGCACTTGCTTGACATAGGACAGTCTTTTCAGTAATGTCCCATAAACTTTGTCCATGTACATCCTTCTCCCTCTCCACGAGGCAGGGAAGAGTACAGAGAGAGTTACTTACAATAGTGATTTTCTAGAGCTCTTTCTTTCATCATAACCTCTAAGTGAAGGAGACTGTTCAGAATCTTAGAAGAATGACTCAGCTGACTAGTGTCTGCAGCAGTAGTTGGAGCCATATGATACCTGCCATTCATTTTCCAGAACCCTTTAAACTACCGTACAAAGCATCTGCACAGCAGACCACAGGAACTATTAGACTGTGATTCCCTGGTGCTTTGGGCATGTAGGCGTTTCATTCTTCAAGTTTCTCAGCGGTGGGTCTCAGCCTCCCACTCACCAAACACCACTGCACTAATTCAGCATTCAACACCACTGGTGCCAGAGCGAGGAGCCCGCTAAGGTCACTTGTCTCCACCGGTGGAGGGGGCGGGGGGCAATCCTGGAAGACCAGACCAGCCTCGCCACCTCATCACTAGTGGGAGCTAGCTGGAGCCAGTGGGGGGGAGTCTATGTGGCAGGACATGAAGAGGGTGAGGTAGGAATACAGCCAACAAGTCCCTGTGCTCCCTGTGCTGCCCTTACTTACAGTGGAGGCTGGTTTGGCCCTCAGCCAGCCCCAGGACTGGGAGAGGCATAAAGGGCAGCTTAGCATCACTCTTGGCTGTGCTGAGTGTGAGCTCTGTGCGTGCAAGGAGCTAAGAGCAGGCCACAAACAGCCCCACTGATAGTGATTCATTTGGAATACATAACTGTACTGTATGTTTATGATCATATGTTAATGATTTTAATGTTAAAACGGTGATTTTCTGTAAAACAAAATGGAGTTAGTGACCTGTGACCCCTGGACTCCATCTTGGGCCTTGCCCTGTCTCTCTGGAACATTCAGAGACAGTTGGAGAACCAGTTCTAACCAGATTTTCCCGCCTTGGCGAGAGTTCCGCTCACCTCAGGCTTCCCGCCAAGAAGCATAGAGTAAGGCTGGGAGTGATGTCAGTCACTGCAGTCCTCCCTAACGGCAGCAAGAGCATGCGGCTCCTTTCGAGGAGCGTCCTCGGTGCCTATGAGGAGGAAGAGACACCCCATCCATTAACCATCACTGAAATACCATCGACTCACCTGAATCACCGGACATGCTCTTCTTTCCTGGAAGACATCGAGGAGCTCATGGGTTGAAGTTCCTGATTTTGAAATCATTCCCTAAAACACTTTACCTTGGTTTACTTCATACACGGTCTCCTCTTTATTTAGGAAGGGGAAGGTGTTATAAAGCACTGAGGTAAATCATCCCCCTAGATCAGAGGAATGAGGCTCTAGTCTTCAACACGGAAAGATCAGTCAGACATCACACATCCAGGCATCTTATTATATATTTTCTCTCTTTTAAAATTCTCTGTGCTAACCTCATGATGCCAATACTCAATGCTAGTGTCATAGGGAAGGGGGTCGCTGGAGAGAACAGGAAAATGCATGGGGTATATCCTTCTATATCTACACCATAAACATTTATGAATTTCACACATATGAGCCAGCCTAGGTCCTGGAAGATTTTCTTTTGTCCCAGATACATACCACAGGCTTCCCTTTAGTTAGACATTTTCCTTTTCAAAATTAAATAATATGGGTTTAACTTACATGGGAAGATGGCTCACAGACCGCATCTTGCTTTGGAAACTCTACCCAAAAACATTTTGCAAGGCTCATAAAAATTCAGACTCCATGAGGTCGTCCCAACATCCACGCCTACTGATGAGATGCTGCAATTAGCTGCCAGAGCTGGAAATGAACCCAGACCTGAAAGCTTTAGTTTTGCTAGGGAAACTCAACTTGAATTCTCCCTCCTCTGACTCAGGTTTTGATGCTTTCAGCAAGATTTCACTGTTACGAAGCTGGTTCTTCCATCAAAATGATTATTTCTAGACTTGGGGGGAAAGGAAGTGCTGTAATTCTAGAGCAGTTCAGATAAGAGAGCACCAGGTGTGTACTGTGTCTGTATATATGTAAATAATCAATAGACAAGGTGCAAATTGACGGTACTCAAGAATATGTAGGCCAGTCCTTGGGTTTTGTAGGGTCACTTGCTGTTGTATACTTCAGATGGCTTTCTCTGTGCCTTTCTGCACATCAGCTCTGAACAACTCGCAAAGTAAACACAGATTTCCAGATTGGTGTGTCAGCTTTCAAACCCTGAACAGTGTCACAAGTTGCTGCTGACCTTGTAGAACCCAAGAATAAGAATAATAAACCCAGAATGTAAAATATGTTGTGCATAATGGACCGATTCGGAGAGATGATAGGATTGTCACGTAGCTTACATGGGAAGCACAGTCATGTGGAATAAGTATCCTGACAGACATCTAATTCCATGCATCCCAAAGACATTTACAGTCTTGTGAGGAGGTAGGGTGTACCTCCTTCAAGAAGGTGGAAAATATGCTAAAAGTGTTGTATCTTGTACAAAAGAACAAATTAAGTCAGATATTCTCCTATTCTCCCCTGGAAAAAAAAATCAAGGCCATTATAAAAATAGAAGATTCCTCAGCAACAATGATCATAGTCTGCTATAACTCTCTGTAATCTTTTTTAAAAAATCACCATCAGATACTACAGTAATTTGTCATTTAATACGTGCCCGCTTAACACGTTTTCGTGATAGCACGATTTTTTTTTTTAGGGAACGCTTTTTGAATTACACAACCGTCCCCGGAATAACACGATTTCCCCAGCTGGCCCATTGCTGGTGGCTGCGCGGGGCTTCCCCCGCCTCCCTGCAAAGTGGCAGAGGGTTCACTGCTCGCTGCGCCGTTCCCTGGCGACCCCCACTCGCCGGATGCAGTGCGGGTCCCAGCAGACCCGTCACAGGGGCATACTCCCAACCCAATCCCCCTCCCCTCTTGTCTCCTTCCCTTCCCCAGAGCCAAACACCTCCCCTCCCTGCTGTAACCCAGTCCCCTTTCTCCCCGAAACTTATGTCCCGGTCCCAACAGACACCACCGCTTGAAACGCAACCCCCACCTTTTCCATTATTTTCAATGGAAAAATTGACCCCGCGTAACACGTTTTCACTTAACACGATCATTTTCTGAAACATATCTATAGTGCTAAATGAGGAATTACTGTACTTAGTCCCCCTGACTCAGATATATACTAGACAAACACAGTGTTCAGCACTAAAAATCTCCTTTCTTTCTATCACTGTGCATCTATAAAGCAGAAGTTATTTATCATGAACCTGTATCATGCTATTTATTGCAATATAGAGGGAAAGTCTCTGCTTCAGTGCTTTGCAATGAGCAAAAATGCAATCTTAATTAGCGTGAACTTCTGTATATTGAGATTATTTTGTTTTAAAATGGCATTTTCCCCAGAAGCTCAGCTTGCATGTTTTTTTTTAAAAAGCCAGTCTCTAGCTTTTATGGCTGTGAAGAAAATCTTCAAAATGGGAAGTGGGAGTAACCAAAGCAGAGACACCTGCCTGAGTTTTCTGAGAGCCTGAAATCATAGCTCAGAGATGTGAATTGTATCTTCCTGCCAGTGGGTGCTAATTCAGATGCCATTAGTATCAACATGGGCAACTGTTTCACAGCTTTTCAAAGCAGGGACAAAAGAAGCAAAAGTTCCTTTGCTGGCATAGTTCAATCACTTCCCTTAATGACATTAGCTATGCTGACAGAAGAACTCTTTTTGCCAGCAAAACTATGTCGATACTCAAGCCTTTGCCAGCATAGCTGTGTTTGGTTGGGGGGTGAGATTTTTGTCACACTCCTAGGTGACATAGCTACGCTGGTAAAACTTTGCAATGTAGGCCAAGTCTAAAAGTACATTCAGGTTAAAAATTAATTTGCTTAGAAGTTAGGCAATGACAGGACTAAGGTTGCTTGTGCATATAATTATCTCATAGCTTTACATCACAGGCCCCTACCTCATTCCAGCTCATCTGAAGAAGTGGGTTTTGCCTGCAAAAGCTCATGATACTGTAGAAGTAAGTTTTGCCCACAAAAGTCTTTTATATATATTTGATGTCTATCTAACCTGTTCTTAAATATCTCCAGTGATGGAGATTTCACAACCTCCCTAGGCAATTTATTACACTGTTAACGCCACACCCCAACTGTTAGGAAGTTTTTCCTAAGGTCCAACCTAAACCTCCCTTGCTGCTATGCTAACATATATATTTGTTAGTCTCTAAGGTGCCACAGGACTACTCATTGTTTTTAAAGTTACAGGCTAACACAGCTACCCCTCTGAGACTTTAATATCATAATATATATTTGATGTCTATCTAATCTGCTCTTAAATATCTCCAGTGATGGAGATTTCACAAACTCTCTAGGCAATTTATTCCAACTGTTAGGAAGTTTTTCCTAATGTCCAACCTAAACCTCCCTTGCCGCTATGCTAAATAGTGACTCCCTCCACCACTATAAGGCCAAAAAAAAAGAGTAAACGTTCCCTCAGGCTGGAGTCTGGGCTCTGGCAGCCAGTACGTGGGAAGGGTCTCAGAGCCCAAACTCCAACACACATGGGAATGTCAACACTGCTATTTTCACCCCCCCATATCTGAACCCTGAATGCTGAGTCAATTGACTGAGCTCTGCGACTTCCTGCTGGGTGGTATTTTGGGGTTTGTATATGTATCCTCAGACTGATGTGCTAAGGGACAAATTCCTCTCTGGTGTAACTCCATTGATTCTTCAGATGATACACAATATAGAGCAGGCATCTAGGCTCTGGGTGAGGAAACAGAATTCCCCTGCAGTTACCCAAATGATAAAACTGCCCAGGATGGATCTGCAAGGAGGCGTAATTTGTGTGAGTTTAGATTCTTTTAGATTCATTTTACTTCACCCCTGAATTTGTCCTGGATTGTGCAGCTGACAGTTTAAATTGCCACGTTGTTCCCTGACACTAATTAATTCCTGATTAATTGATGTGAAAAATATAAACATTTCTGAGACTAGTTGAAGTTATTAATGAAAATCACCCTGCTGCTTACACATTACAAATGTTGCTCTGAATATAAACAGGAAGGGACACTGAACATTTTAATGAACTTGTTTATTTCCTCATGTGGGAAGGACTCCAGAAACTGACCGCTCACTAGAAATGGGAGCATCAGTGAAGCCTAGAGACCTATTTCTCTGGCAGTCAGTAGCCCCGAATTACTTCTTTTCAATTCAGGCATTGATTCTTGAAATCTAAGAAATTAGAGCTCCTATGTTGCAAAGGGCATTTGGCAGTTAAACAATCCATCTCCCCCTGTCTTTCAGTGAGAGGTGTTCACTTGAAATCCCACTGAAATTCTTTTCAGAAGGAAAAAGAGTACTCATAGTTCTCATATCACTTGGGTTCATGGCCCTGGTGTTTCATTAAGAGGAACCTATATTGAATCTTTTTAAAAAAATCACCAAATATTAAGTTGGAACACTGTCCTTTTCAATAAGAAGCTCTCTCTTAGGGCTTGTCTACACTACGGAGAAGATCAACCCTCCAGGGGTCGATCTTCTAGCATTCAATTTAGTGGGTCTAATGTAGACCCCCAAATTGAACGCTGAGGGCAGCCCTCGCCAGCACTGTGTACTCCTTGTTCTATGAGGAGTAAGGGAAGCCAACGGGAATGTGTGCTCCCATTGGCCTTCAGCAATGTAGACGCTGCAGTGGCTTGGTGTAAGGTAAGTCGAATCCGGCCACACATTTTGCGTAGCTGGTTGGTGTATCTTACTCTGACCTGCCTGGTCTAGTGTAGAGAGCTCACAGAATGCTGAGAATGCCCCTAAAAGAAGGTAGATGAGCCCAGCCTGAACTTTTGCTGGGATGAGACTTGGAACAGAGAAAAAGAACATTATAATCTGAATCCTTTAATGCTAACCCCCTTTCCCCTAAACTAGCCATTTATACAAAACTTCATTTGTTGTAAGGCTGGAGACTTGCTATATTTTTAATCTCAGAAACACAATTAAAAGTGACATTTTTCCTAGTTCATTTTACTTTCCCTATATTTTACATCTTTGGATAAGCCTCAAGGCCCCATGACACATAAACTGTTAGCTTTAAATCCCCACCGTCTCCTGTGCTTTCAACAGATGGTAATCTGGGATTGATATGAGGAAAGTCTGGGGGAGATTTCCTGAAAATGGAGGAACAGACGTTTGAGAGACTCTTAACATACTTTAAAATTGTATCAAATCCCATCACCGGCCAGCATATTCAAGGCCAGCCTCCATCACCCTGGATAACTTTCTTCTAAAGTTATGTGTACCCATTGATAGCACACACACATAACCTCCTCTCGTCTAATCTTCCAATATTCAGGCTGGGCAGGATTTACAATTTATATTAGCAGCCAAATCATCACAGGCACGAATCCATTGCACTGGGTTTCTATTTGGACCATGTCACACATTTGGAGACTCCTCTCCTCACTTTGTAATTAGATTGTACAGTCTTCTATATTTAGGCTAGATTCATCATGACATTAACAATTTCTGGAAGTAAGATTTAGGATGTCTTTTGGATGGCCTGTAAAAGATGCTGTACAGATGGTGCAAAGATGCTCCTATCTGCTTGAGTTAGATCACCAACTTGCAAACATTGGATGAGGCAGTTTATTCCCCTCATGTTGGCTATGATTCTGACAGACGATTCCAGTGCAAAGCCAAACTGAGTACATTATTAACCACTGCCCTTCCAGCTGTCCATGGATTGTAAAGCTCATTAAGACATTGAATAGAACCGTTTGTGCAAGAATAAATAAATGGTTAATTCGCTGCTCTTTTATTTGATGATGTCACAACCTTCTAGGGTTGACTTGACCAGCTAACATAGCGAAATACAAATACCCTCTCTACACTAGGGTTTTAAAAAGCATCCTGTAATAAGTTTTGGCCTTGTCTAGACTATCCCTGAGATACACCGGGTCAGCCCATCACCCCATGTTCTCATGCTCACACCTGCATGAGGGGCGTTTGATCAAGGTTAAAGCAAGAATCAAGGGATCATGAAACCCAGTTTTACTACCATGATTGTCTGTGTGCCCTTAAACAAGTAGTTTGTGTCCTCTTCACTAGACAATATATAAATTCCTCACCATGGCAGAGTACATTAATTTGATGGAAGTTGTTACTGAAATGCAAAATGCTATCATTATTAAAAGTACAGTGCACATTTGCAGAGATAATTTAGAAAAGGGGCATTCTAGATCAGAATGAAAGCTGGCTCCATTCTACAGCCTGCTATGGGTTATTTATGTTTCCATTACAAACATTCTTTGTTGATACTGACTCAGCACTCAGCTCTTCGCAGACTCATGGAATGTATGAGTAGATACATCAATTCATCCATTTCTGTGTTCTTTGGCCCTTTTTCAAGCAGTCTGGGGTTTTTGATGCATTTTTCTGTACTGGAACTAATTTCAAAGAGGGCCACAAACTATACAGCCCCTGATCCAAATCTCGGTTGAGATCCAAGATCACAGTTTATCTCTATCTTAATAAAGGGCTGGAGTCAAACTTCAGGAAAGCTTGGATTGGGATTTCAACCCCATTAGGAAAGATGTGTGGCTTCCCGAGCCCAGTGCAGCTCCTTAATACTTGCCTCACTAGTGAAGGGTAAATACACCTGCTTAAAAAAGGGAAAAGAGATATGAACACACTGACCAAAAGTGAGATGTTGTGAACAAAATCAATCAGGGAACCAAAGGACAGGAGGGGAAGAAATTCTTGAATAGTCTATTCACCTTTGCTAGGAGCCTGGGTAACAAAAAAGAGGAATTGGAAATGTACAGGATGATCTGGGTAATTATAGGCCTATTGACCTGATACTGTTCCTGAGCAAGATAATAGAACAGCCAATACAGGACTTACATACAAAGCTAAACCAAATTAAGCCTACTTTAATTCTGAATAACAGTGCTTCAGCGGGGTAGCCAAATTAGCCTGTAACAGGAAAAACTTGAAAAACAACAAATAGTCTGGCAGCACTTAAGACTAACAAAACATGTAGATTGTGTCATGAGCTTTCATGAGTACAACCCACTTCTTCAGATGAACGGAGCATTAAAAGTCCAGATCCAAAAATAAATAGGGGATGCGGGGGAAAGGGGGAGGAAGGGAAAAAATAGTGAATTAGAGCATTCAAGTTACAAGAAGCTGATAGAGGAGGTGCAATTTGCTCTTAAGTACCCATTGTTTAGTTGGTTGAGTCATTAGGATGTGGAAGGTAGTGTGCTAGCCAGGTGATGTCTTTATTCATACCTTTTTGATGGCTCCCAAACTTGTAAATGAAGCTAAGTTTCAACGCTTCCCTGTGTATTGGTCTTGTGGAATTGGCCTGAAACAACACAGGGACTTTGAGGGTACATCTGGACTACACCTCTCTGTCGACAGAGAGATGTAGATTAGGCACGTCAAAATTGCTAATGAAGCAGGGATTTAAATATCCCGTGCTTCATTAGCATAAACATGGTTGCCGCTTTTTTTTGAAAAGGAGCTTTTTCGAAAAAAACCCAGCAGTCTAGACGCGGATCTTTCAAACAATACAGCCTTTTTCGAAAGATCCTGTATTCCTCAAAAAATGAGGTTTACAGGATCTTTCAAAAAAGGGTGTATTTTTCGAAAGATCCATGTCTAGACTGCCGTTTTTTCCAAAAAAGCTCCTTTTTGAAAAAAAGCAGCAGCCATGTTTATGCTAATGAAGCACGGGATATTTAAATCCCTGCTTCATTAGCAATTTCAATGTGCCTAATCTACATCTCTCTATCGACAGAGAGGTGTAGTCTAAACACAGCCTGAGATCCATTAATGAGTGCCCAGGCAGATTAAAGTGTTCTCCAAATGGTTTGTGTGTGTTGCCCTTTCAGATATCTGATTTATGTCCATTAATTCTTTCCCATAGAGACTGTCCATCTGGCCAATATACATAGCAGTGGGGCATTGCTGGCATTTGATGGCATAGATCGCATTAGTGGATGTGCAGTTAAATGAGCTCCTGATGGATATTTAATGAAGTTTAACTAATCTATTGGAAATTCATACCTTTAGTTAATTCAAATTAACTTCCAAGGAGGTCCCTGTGTGAAATTGTCCCCTGAGAAAAATCTAAGGGCTTGATTCTAAAGCCCTTACTCATATTGAGTAGTATAGATATAGTCTAATTAAAACCAGAATTGTAGCACAGCTAGGCTCAAAGACCTTAGCATTTGGCCTCCTATTTGGAATGTTAAGTTTATTTTATGTAAACAGCACTGAGGCGACAACGAAGAACAGAACGAATGCCAGTAATTATAACTTGTTGGGGAGAGGTGGGCTTTCCACTAGCCAAGAGAGACACTATAGTGTTTATGATCCCAGCTCAGGAAAACGCTTCAGCGCAAGTTGAACTTCAAGCATGTGAGGAATCCCATTCCTCTTCATCAAAGAGCTTGAACGTGTGTAAGTCCCACTGGGTAAAATTTTCAAAAATCATTAAGTTATTTAGGAGCCTAAATGTAATTGATTTTCGATGGGATTTAGGCCAGATCTACACTAGAAACTTTTTCCAGACCAGCAATGTCTGTGTGATGTGATTGTTTATGACACTTCTGTGTTGGCCAAACTCTAATGTAAATGCAGATACACCAGTAAAAAGTGCTTTTGCCAATACTAAGTTACATTAGGTGCCCTAGTGCTTTACACCATTATTGAGAATGGTTAAATTCGAAGAGTTCTTGGTCATCCAATTTCTAGATGAATCCAGGATAGGTTGTAGAGGGAAGTTCATGAAGTGAGGAACTTCTGAGTCAGGGTACGTCTGCACAGCAGGGCTAAAGTCGGAATAAGCTACACAACTTCAGCCACGTCAATTATGTAGTTTAAGTCAAAATAGCTTAATTTGGCTTTTGGTGCTGTCCACACGGCAGAAAGTCGAAGGAAGAACACTCTTCCTTCGACCTCCCTTACTCCTGTGAAATGAGGGTTACCATGAATCAGAGTAAGAAGTCTTCCAGCTCGACATTATTTTGAAATAACGGCTTGTAGTGTAGACACACTATTTGTTATTTCAGAATAATGTCAGTTATTCTGAAATAATGCAGCTGTGTAGATGTACCCTTAGCCTACGTCTACACTGCACAGTTATTTCAGAATAAGCTATTCTGAAATAGTTATTCCGAAATAGCTTATTTCAAAATAGCATGTCTACACTGCAGGGAAGCCTCAAAATTAGTCTGAGGTAGGCTTCCCTAATGTAGACGTGCTATCTCGATTTAGAGCCCCAGGAGGAATAACTTAGAATGGCCCTGGTGAGGGGCTATTTCGAAATAGCAGAAGCAGAGCGTCTACACACGCCTTATTCTGACATAGCTATTTCAGAAGAGGTGTTATTCTTCGTAGAATGAGGTGTACAGAAGTTGGAATAAGCCATCTGTTATTTCGAAATTATTTTGAAATAACGGAATGGCTGTGTAGAAGCTCGCATAGTTATTTTGAAATAGCAGCCATTATTCCAAAATAACTTTGCTGTGTAGACACACCCTTAGAGTCCCAGAAGTACTGAGTCATTCTCTAGCTCTCGGGAGTAATACTGGAGTTTGAGGTTTTCCTGCTCACAGTAGAACTATGAGGTTTCTGATATGGTAGTGGCCAGGCCAAACCATGATGTAGCTGGACTGAGGCCATGTAATTTCTCCCTTCCAACCAAACTATAAAGTTCAGGCACAGCATATTGGTACATTCATTGGTAACAGACTACAGTATATCAGAGAGAAAGGGTGGGTTGGTGGTTGAGGCCCTGAATTGGAATATCACTAGACATTTCTGAAAATATAAACCTGTATCTCTCTCTATGTTTCTTAACAATTCTTCTTTAGTCCACCTTGTGTGTTTGCATTGCAAACTCTGCACGGCAGGCACTGTCTCTGAATGCGGGTATGAACAGCACCCGGCACGGTCAGGTTTCAGTTGCAGTCTGTAGGTGCTACCGTCATCCAAAGAATAAACAACAGCAGACTAACCCAGTAGAGGAAAAGGGGCGTGGCATCTAAACCAGTGCACCGGAACGATTCCATGCCCAGTCCTTCCCCCACTGGCTACATGCTCTTTGGGCCCAGTCCAAACTGCCCTGAAGTTGGTGAGAGTCATTCACTGGGGTCAGTCTCGCAGTGAGCAAATGAGGCAGGATAGAAACCACCGTTACTGTGTGTGGAAATCTTCCCCCTGACTTCTTTTGGGCTTGTGATCAAGCTCGCGGGCCACACTGCCAAAAGACATCTCTGTAGTAGTTACAAGCTTTTCAGTGGGGCTGAGGTGGAAGCCACCACTCCTGCAAGCTGCGATGTGCTTCCCTTGCCTCTGGCTGCAAGCATTCCGATCCCCTGCCTGCATGGAGCAGCTGGAGTGGTCGGAGGGTGCTGTGCGCCCAAAGAGGTGAGGCGGAGGCTATGTTGTTTTTTCCTTTGTCATGCAAATACAGATTATGCCCCCAAATGTTCAGCTGCTCATAACATCTGTGCAGCTTCCTGTGAAAAACGTCTGGAAGCCACTTAGCAGTAAAGTTTATTAAAATATTGCACACCCTTCTGCATTTTTTTTTTTTGGTGTGACCTCCACACAGTGAAGCTCCTGCACTGCAGAAATAGTTTGTTTTTTTTTCTTGGCAAATGCAAATAATTAGTGACTTCAGAGCGGAGGGAGCTGACCGGCCAGATGTTCTTGCCGGCTTATAAAAAGCAGCAAAATTTGCAACACCTGTGCTAAATCTTATGCCCAGTTCCATTAGCAAAGGCCCCAGAGGTCCAGAGGGACCCAACCACACAGTGAACATGCAACACACGTCTCTGCTTTGGTTACAGGCTGCAGCCTGACATTAAGGAATCCCGCACAGCATCCAGCTGTCTAATGTTGTCCGGGAAACAGGAATCTTTCCCAGACGTACAATGACACCATCATTTTGCCTTACAGTGAGGCTGCCACCCGATTCTTGTAAGGAGTGCAGACAGAGGCTGCTGCATGGAATTAAATGCTGCTTTGCACTTTGCACGGGTGGTATGCACAATCAATGCTTCAAATGCAGAGAGCTGCAAGTTGTCACAGATCTGGCAAATAAAAACCTAAATACAAATCAAGCCGGGCGGTTGACAAGTGGCTGCTCCCAGATGATCACTTTTTTTCAGACCTCTTGAAGCCTTCCAAGCTCCATGATTTGGATGTCGAGTCGCAATAGCATCCCAATTCAACTCAGTGCTCAAGCACATGCTTAACTTTAAACAGTTGGCTTTGATAAGACTTTAGTACTTGCTCAAAGTATAAATGCTTTGCTGACTTAGGACTTATATTATTATTAATAGTAGTAGTATTCAGAGCCCTGTGTGAACATAAAATTTGCATCTGCATCTGCAAGCTGATGATCCTTCTTTTCCAACAGGGTAGTAAGTAACTCCGGCCCCTTTGCCAGTCGGCCCTGAACTATGCCAGGCTATCTCCTTTTCTACCCCTTCAGGCTTGCCATTGGCTACACACATAATGGGGGCAGAGCTAGCAGGGACAAAAGGCTCTCCTTAACCCCTTCCATGACAGCAGGCAGTTTCTCCTCTTTGTCACAGGTACACAGTCTTATTTTAAAAGACCAGGCATGTTTTGTTAACCTATTGTATCAACCTGGCATGTTTTCAAAGGGGGGTGGTTTCAAGTTTTACCACTCTTAAAGCTTTCCCACACATTGTATTGGCTCCATTTTCATGGAACTAGGAGCCAGATGCTGGAAATTAGACACCTGGCTTGTCAATTCCAGCTGGGACCTCTCAGACCTGAAAGCAACCATTTCCAACAGAGCTAAAGGCTTTAGGAACCATCAGACTCTGATGCGTGAAAGTCTGTAATAACTGAGTTTGGGGAATGGAAAGAGAGAGAGATGTTTTAAATAGTTACAATTGTTGGGGAAATCTCGCTCCCCTGGGGTACAGAGTCTCCAGAAGGGTCCGAGGCTGGAGGTCAAAGTAGTGAGGCAGGAGAGAAATCTAGAAGGAAAACTTTATTATGCATGCATGCAGGCTGACAGCTACCAGAGTGAGAGCAGCAGCAGCCCTGAGAGACAGTTTCAGGGATCCTTTATACAGTATGTTCAGATAGTTTAGTTGTTGATTGTTTTCTTTAAGATATCAAAGTCTCAGCAGAAGTAC
The DNA here is from genome assembly GCA_032595735.1 of Pelochelys cantorii. Lineage (NCBI taxonomy): Eukaryota > Metazoa > Chordata > Testudines > Trionychidae > Pelochelys > Pelochelys cantorii. Next base: position 72,800,935 of record CM064332.1, read on the forward strand.
TCTGAGACGTTTCTGTTCACACCAGAAGTGCTAGAAATAAGTTTTACAGTACAAAGGCACATGAGAACCTGAGTGAGGAGTCTACATGGCAACCTGTGACAAAGATAAGAGTTTACATGACAATTTGTGACAGACTAGGAGTCTCCATGAACTTGAGATAGGAGGCATTGTAAGGATCTTGATTAGAGTTAAGATGATTTCTCTGTTACAGAGAGAGAGGCCTGGAAAACTTTTAACCCTTGCAGCAGTTTTCTTTTAGAGAGTTTTGATTTCCTGCACAGTCCCTCCTTAGACACAATTGGAGTTATTTGATTTTTCTCCCACACAATATTATGAAAAATAATCTGTTTCTAAAATATCAAGGAACTGTTTTATTGTATAGATTCCAACATTCCCAGTGTGTCTCATCTGCCAGGCCCAACACATTTAAATGAGTATATGTAAAATTAGTCTCCTAGGTCTATATTTAGGCACTTACCTGTCAGAGCTAATGGGCCGCCACTAGTTCCACAGGAGTCCACTTCTGACAATTATTAAATATCGCTGATTTGTCCAAGATGGACATCAATGACTTTAAATAAGGTGCCTAAATATGGAATTATGGATCTGCTTTTTAGGGACTGATCCAAAACCCAGCGAAGTTACTGGGAGTCTTTCCAATGCTTTCAATGGGCTCTGGATCAGGTTTTTTTATATCTGCAGTGCAGGGTGTGTGCTTTTGTTTACCGTTCCAGCATTGACAAACAATGTGCTGAACAAATGATATGCCAGCAGCAATACATCCAAATGCTTTTAAATGGTTGCATAAAAGCAAAACACGCCAGCTAGTTCAGGTCCTTCACACCTGTTATACCAGATACGTATATAAAGTGTGTACTTATCACACACTATTCAGGGAGCCAAGGGACCTACACCTGTTTTGATCTCAGCTCTAACACCGACCTGCTCTTTGACCTTGAGAAAGCCACTTTACCTCTATTTTCCCATTGCTAGGGCCCCACCAAATTTACGGCCATGAAAAACACATCACAGACCATGAAATCTGGTCTCCCCCTCAGGAAATCTGGTCTTCTGTTGCTTTGACCCTACACTGCACTGATGTCACAGGGGTGCCCAGCATTTCTCAAATTGGGGGTCCTGACCAAAAGATAGTTGGTGGGGGGAGGGAGAATCACAAGGTTATTTTAAAGGCATCATGGTACCGCCAGCCTGCCTTCTGCACTGCCTTCAGAGCTGGGTGGCCAGAGAGCAGTGGCTGCTAGCTGAAGGCCTAGCTCTGCAGGCAGCAGCACTGAAGTAAGGGTGGCAATACCATGCCAGGCCATCCTTCCTGCTGTGCTACTGTTAGCAGTGGCTCTGCCTTCAGAGCTGGGCTCCTACCCAGCAGCCACTGCTCTCCTGCTGCCCAGCTCTGAAAGCAGCCCAGAAGGAAGGGATGTAGTGCTGCAACCCGCCCTACGATAATCTTGCAACTCCTCCACAATTCCTTTTTGGGTTACAACATCATGACATTTCAGCTCTACCTGACGAAATACAATTTACAACTTTTAAAATCCTTTGACTGTGAAATTGAGCAAAATGCACTGTGAATTACTGTAAACCCTTTGGTACAGGGGACTGTCTGTAATTACATATTTGTACAGCCCCTAGCACAGCTGGGCCTGATCTTTGTTGGGACTTTGGGTGCTATCATAGTAATAGTGCTAGGTCCTGACATGAGGGCAGGGGGCCAGACTTGGTAACTTCTCAAGGTCCCTTCCAGTTCTAGTGTTCTATGATTCCAAGGTAGTAATGCTAAGAAGCCAGCCCTGAAATAAAGAATTGCACAATAGACCCAACTGCTGTAATAAACATATTTGGTTTCCATTAGACATTACATTACAGCCTATTATTGTGGTTATATTGTTAGGATTCTACTTCATAGGGACTTCTTACAGAACATTTTTTATTTCTAATTTCTATAATTCAATATAATTTTATATGTAATAAATCATCCCCAATTTTTCCAACAGCTGCAGTCACTGGAAAGTACACACTGTCTCAGGTCAAATATGAATAATAATTGCATGATTCCAAAGCCGGCGCTGCGTGATTCGGGGCCTGATCTACTGGACTCACGGGATTCTTCCCTTCCCATTAACTTCAATGGCTTTTAAAGCAGGCCTTGTGTTAGCACAGTGCATGCTCCTGGAATCTGTGTCCATTGTCTGCAAACAAGTGCTGTCAGCGGCACAGTGCAGTATTGCTGTGGTTTGTGCAGTGGCAGCATTCGTGCCAGTTTAACGCCATCGGCACACAGTACAAATCCGAGGCCAGAGCAGTTCAGGTGGTACAGGCCAGGGAGAGGAGGCACGTTTAGAAGGACTGTGAAGTGGGATAGAAAGGAGAGGGGGAAGAAAGAAACAGAATGATGGATCTAATAGCAGGGACTGCCATGCAGAGGCATCTCATCCCCTCAGAGGCCTGAGCATGTGAAGGGCTGTGGGGTGGCCAGCTGTGGCTTAGAGGAAGGAATAAGAGGTCAGCAAATAAGCTCAGGCTGGCCTAGTTCTTAAGGAGCTATACGGGTGGTCAGTAGAGCGAGGTTCAATTCCTTGCTCCGACACAGGCTCCCTGTGTGACTTACCCATGTCACTTAACCTTTCCCCAGCTCTGCAGCAGGATAATAATATCTCTTTCACCACTCGGGTATGTTTCAATAGTAAGCTCTTGGGGGAAGAATAGGATGAAACCTGTGCTTTGCTGAACTGCGGCCGTAATCTCCCAGATTAATTTGTTCTGCTCCTAGCCTGAGCTCTGTCAGCACACGGTGGCTGACTCGGTGGCTCTGACTCCAGGGCATCCTGGTTCTGCTTATATTCTTTAAAAGCCATTCTTGATTACAGACTCATTAATCTGAGTACCAGAGATGCAGCAAAGGAGCTGAGCCTTGAGTATTATTTCAGTACCCTCTCTGAAAGAGTCCATTTTAGCTTCCTGCAGAATAATTGCTATTTCTTCTCCATTCAAGGGGCACCCTGCAGAAGGGAAGCAAAGATTAGGGTAACAAGCTGTGGTTAGAACGATGCAAGGCAATAGGAGCAACACCCTACAGCTTTGCAACACTCACCCCGTATTCCTCCACCACCTGTGTCCCTCGCTATCATGGCCTGCAAAGAAGCATGCACTGTATCAATTCGGTATCGGTCTTCTTTAGCAATCACAGTTATACACAAATTGTTTCAGCTTTCTCCTTTTGTCCTGATAATGGCAAAACCACGTGCACAGGTCCACCTTCTGGGCAGCGTAACCAGACACCTCTCAGGGCTTATTAAAAGGCATGAAGAAAAGAGGCAAAGCTCACAGGTAGCAACCAGGGAGAGAGATGAGCAGTGTGTGTGTGTGGGAGGGGGGGAACTGTTCTGTAGCCATCTTTCCCACCTCCAGTCCCAGCTCTCTGCATCGGCCGCCCTGCACACCACAAGTCAGAGGATATGTATACCATTTATCTCCACAGAAGCCTGGTGTCGTTGTTACTTACTGCCTCAGTGCAGTAACTAATCCCACTGTTGATTTGTCTTGTGAAAATGGCATTTGTTACATTCATTTTAGTATTTCCCATTTTTCATCTTCATTCTGGCTTTCCAGCATTAACATTCCTGCAGCTCATTTCAACACTGACCTAAAAGGAGAGGGAAATACATTAATTTTGGTGTGGCCTGCTCTTCTTACCCCCCCCCCCCTCGCCAAATGTCAAATCCCTTGTCCCCCAGCTCCTCCCCCCCACACCTTTTCCGCCTCTGGATCTGGTCTATCCCGCCCACAAGCAATGCACCGTTGCTTATGCTATGTGCGCTACCCTATCCCAGTGGGCTCACTGCAATTCCCATGCTGAGCAATGCCAAAAATTGCATCTGGGCTGCTGATAGGCATTTGGTTCCCATCAGGCTTCCAAGGCAGATCCCCAAAGAGCTGTCTTCTGTGATTCAAGGTTTGACGACTGACGCCAACAGCAAACAGTAAAGGCAGACGGGAAATAAAATGCAATTGCTATTAAAAGATGCCCCTGGGGACAAGCTGGGATGGGCAGAAGGGGAGGCCTTTTCCAAGACTGCCTGGTGAAGAAAAAAAGAAAGAAATCTTGGATTCCAACTTACACGGTCTTTCATCTCGCTCCCCAGGATTCAGTAGTAGAACCCCCACAGATCCTTTTGAGAGAGCAAGATCAATGAATCTTGAACATGTATTACCTGCTTCATTTGCCTTGTGCTTTCAGCAGCCAACTTTCCAGCATAGCGTCTTTCAAGGCGTCATGGTTTTTCTGGTGATTGTGAACACGGGTTGTAAACGTAGATCTAGCTCTATATTTGAGAAGCGTGCATCTCTCTGTCTGCCTGTGAGTCAGCATAGTCAAGATCTCCGAAACGGTAAGAGCGAGGGCCACTAAATGTGATGGGCAGCTTCCTCTTCTCCTAATTTAAAGCAAGCTCAGGGTGTGGTGGTGCCAGGAAAACAGGAAAGGCCTGGAATGGGATTGTTTTCCCTAACATGGAAAGGGAGAGGGCTGATCGAAGGAAGAGCAATATGGAGAGTGGCCACTGGGGGCAGCCGCACCGCCAAGAGAATAGCCAGCTGGGGGGGCAGGGCTTACCATGTTGCCGACCACTGGACTGGGTAAGTGGTCCCCCTGCTCCAAACCCCTCCCTCCACCTTGGCCGCAACAGCAGAATGGGAGGAGGGGGGAGCCCTATTGAACTGAGAGGAGAGAGGGGCACTGGCAACCCCCACCCTGGGAGGAAGGAGGGGGAAAAGCCTGGCTGTTCCCACTGCCCTAGCAGGAGGGGAGAGGGAAAGCCCCACTGGCCCTCTCCCACCCCAGGCCTCCCTCCCCGCCTGGCCCAGCCCCTGGAGAAATGCTGGTGGGCAGGGTACGCACCCCTGACCCCCGGTCTAGGGACAAGCCAGTGGGTGAGGTACATGCTGCCCCCCACACCCTGAGCTGGCCCCCGGAGAAGCCAGAGGGTGGGGTGCATGAGGCCTCCCTGCCCTGGGGACAAGCTGTGGGGAGAAGCCAGCAGGCATCCAAACCCCCAGCCCTGAGCCTCCCCCCCCCCCGAGCTCCCCTTCTTTGAATCCCCCACCCTGACTCCCGCTCCTCTCCACTTCCTGCCCTGATCCCTCCTCAATCCCCATCCTGACACCTGCACCTCCCACCCCGCCAGCCCCCTGCCCTGAAGGACCCAGGCATGCCTGGTAAGTCTTCTAGTAGTGCTACAGAAACAGATTAGTTTTCATTTTAAGAACAGGGTTTTCTGAGACCCGTTTTTATTCATGGGCAATATGTAGCCCTTTAAAAAACACCAACTATGCAGGGTCAGTTTTCATGGCCTAAATCAGATCATCAGAACCTCTCCTAAACAGGTCTGCCCATCCCCCGTTAGTGACTCCGCACCATAGGTCATAGGAAGTACTAAAACCATAAACTTTTAGGGATGGAATCTCTGGCCGGCCCAAGGCACTTTATGCCAACAAAGTGGCTGGACTTTGGCTGTCCTTTGCCAGTGAAGAATTCCCCCTGCAGAGAGCAAGTCCTTGCTCGTGTAAAGCCAGCTCCCCCAAGTCAGGCCAAAGGGGGAAAGGATAGGGAGGACCAGCGATGCTTGGTACTGCCGTTATACATATAATCATAGAAACCTAGAACACTAGAACTGGAAGGAACCTCAAGAGGTCATTGAATCTAGTCCCCTACCCTCATGGCAGGACCAAGCACCATCTAGATCATCCCTGACAGATGTCGCTCCAGCCTGCTCTTAAATATCTCCAGTGGTGGAGATTCCACAACCTCCCTAGGCAATTTATTTCAGTGCTCAACCATCAAACCTCCATCTGCTCCACCCCCTCAGGTAGAGCAGGGATAGCTCAGTGGTTTGAGCATTGGTCTGCTAAACCTAGGCTTCTGAGCTCAATCCTTGAGGAGGCCATTTAGGGATCTGAGGCAAATCTGTCAGGGATGGTAGTTGGTCCTACCATCAGGGCAGGAGACTGGACTCAATGACCTCTTGAGGTTCCTTCCAGTTCTGTGAGCTAGGCAGGGCTCAACAAATAATGCAATCTACTTGCCTGTGGTGAGTAGATTACAACCTGGAAGAGCTGGGTTTGGGCGATCTACACATGCACAGATTGCTGGACAGCATGGCTGGTGAGCGGGGCTTGCCATGGTTTGGCGAGCCCTGGAGAGATGTGTGTGTGTGTGTGTGTATATGATAATCCTCTACTAGGAGTAGGTTCCTTAAGGGTGTAAATTAGAGCAAGCACTAAGCTGCTTTAACTACTACCAGTCCCCTCCACACAGTGCAAGTGAAGTTCAGATGCATCAGACAATTGAGCCCTTAATGGTACCAACAGGGTTAAACATAATTATATCTATAATACACACACTTCACATAGTTCTATAGAAACATAACCATGTCTTATACACAAACAAGGAGAATCTCCTCTTCTGTTTTAAATATTGCAATCGATATGTAGATAAAATGCCACTCCTATGGGGGGGGGTGTTTAAATTACAGACGCACAAGCCTTTTAAGAGCAAAATAAGCTTTGAGTCCATTCTAAAGAAGGAAAGAAGATTTAAAACTCACCATTGCCTAGAAAAGGAAGAAGGCGCCGTGTGTGTGCCTGTGTGGATGGATGAAAGACCAGCAGGCCCACACCGCTGTGCAGATGTGTTTGAGCATCAAAACAGATGGGGAAACATAATCTGCTTTTATTGCCTTCAAATCAAGTCCCCAGTTCAACAAGCTATCCCTGCGCAGCAAAAGGCTTCAACACATACTTAAATTTCATTGACTTGTACGATACTTGAAGCACAGGCTCAAGTGCTTTCCTCAGTCAAGGGCAACCTGTTTTTATCAACTGGGAAATAAAGCTGCATTGTTTTTGGTCTATGGGAAGCAGCAGTTTGGTACCTGAGGCTCACAGCTGCCAGGCTGCATGTAGCCATTACCGGTCAGGATTCAGTAGTGTTTCATGTGGGTTCTACCTAGTTTCTAGAGCTGGTCAGACAGTGAAACACTGACCGGTAACTAAAAGCTACACTGAGGGTATCTTTGGCAGCCCATGTAGGACAACTGCCCCAGTCCTGTGCCCGCACGGCAGGACCAAGCACTGTCTAGATGTTTGTCTAAACTGCTCTTAAAAATCCCTAGTGATGGAGATTTCACAAGCTCTCTAGGCAATTTATTCCAGTGCTTAACCACCCTGTTTTTCCTAATGTTCAACTTAAACCTCCCTTGCTGCAATTTAATCCTATTGCTTCTTGTCCTATCATCACAGATAAAGGAGAACAATTTTTCACCCTCCTTTTTGTAACAACCTTTTAAGTACTTGAAAGCTGATATCCTGTCCCCTTGTTTTTTTCTTTTCCAGACTAAACGAGCTCAATTCTTTCAGTCTTCCCTCATAGGTCATGTTTTCTAGACATTTAATCATTTTTGTCGCTCTTCTCTGGACCTTCTTCAATTTGTCCACATCTTTCCTGAAATGTGGCACCCAAAACTGGACACAGTATTCCAGTTGAGGCCTAATAATCACAGAGCAGAGCAGAAAAACCACTTCTCATGTTTTGCTTACAACACTCCTGCCAATATATCCCAGAATCATGGTTGCTTTTTTTGCAACAGTGTCACACTCTTGATTCATATTTAGCTTGTGGTCCACTATGACCCCCAGATTTCTTTCTGCAAGTCTCCTTCCTAGACCATCATTTCCCATTCTGTATGTATGACATGGATTGTTCCTTCCTAAGTGGAGCACTTCGCATTTGTTCTTGTTGAATTTCATCCTATTTACCTCAGACCATTTCACCAGTTTGTCCAGATCATTTTGGACATCTGGGGCAGTTTGGGGAGGGGTTGATCCGGGGCAGTACATGCAACATGGATGTAGAAGGATACAGAGGGAATTACTGTCAAATCTATTCGTTGTAGAAAGTATCTCTTGCAAACAGGGGAGCAAATTTAGTCGAGATGTAGTTCAGCTGAAGCCAGTAGAGTAACACCAGGGCTGATTTCGTCCCAGTAACTTTTAAGACTGCCCGTACAATGATTATCAACTGATTTAGAGGTTTTGGATTAAAATCAGGGTGCTAGTCCCGACTGGAGTTGGAGACCACAAAAACATTTCCACTTGGCTCTGCTTCTGAGAAATGTAGGATTTCAGATCTTTCCTTTGCTGGGCCCTGGGAGATGTCTCTGATACATTTATTGTGGAGGGAGTCTCTTTGCATTAACTTGGCCATGAAACGCAGCTCTCACCCTTCAGACATGCATTTCAGGTCAGTCTCTTGGCCCAGGGAGATATGATCCTACTTGATGGGCGGGCAAATCTCCCTTCCTGCCTGGGTTCACAAGTTCAGAGCAGGCATTTTTGCAGTTATAGAGCAAAACATACATGTTACCTTATAGCATGGGATACAAACATTACAGTGCATGAGATTAATGCATAGACAACTTACAAACATTTTAAACACTAAAAACATTCTTATAAGTCTAAGCCCCGTCTTAAACAATACAAGTGAGCTGGTCTGGCTTCCAGCTATGAATTTGTCAGTGCTCAGCTGATGCCTGCTGTCTGGGCTAGAGCTGACATCTAGTCTACCAGCCTCACAACATGCAGCTGGTTCTGGGGGATTCACGACCTTCATTCAGTCATTAATTGGCCTTACGTTTCAGGCATATGGTCTTGGGAAGCATGCCAAGTTATTTCCTGTCTTGCCGCAATGAGCTCATCGCTTGGCTCACCTCCCCATTGCTTCTCTTAGATCCACCTTCCCCCCTTCCCCCCCGAGCATAGTTGAGGTCATCATTTTTATAACACAATGTCGTGTGACCAAGGTGCAAGAAATCAGATGGTGATAAAACTCTCGCAAGCTGCTTGTATAGAACACGCAACACATATCTGTCAGGGATGGTCTAGATCTAGATGGTGCTTGGTCCTGCCTTGAGTACAGAGGACTGGACTTCCTGGCCTCTCGAGGTTCTTTCCAGTCCTGTGATTCTATGATCTCCTCAGAGGCCAACAGGAAAGGCAGAAAACCTCGAGGGAGCATTTACGCTTGGAACGCTGACTGCCACCGATGATAGTTCCAGCAAGAAGGACCCAGAAACGAATGAGAATGGAGACGGTTTCAGGGCCAGCTCCTCCACTGGTGAAAACCACCAAAGTTCCACTGAGAACATCCGAGCTGCTGTGTTTGTATCTATTGGATGAGAATCTGGTACTAAACCCCTGTGTTGAAGCCACAACTTTTAACATGTGCAAAGAACATGGGTTTGGGCCAATTACCCCTTTCCCTTTGTTTGCCACAAGACTTTCCAAAGAAAACGAAGACGCCTAACCTGTAGTCTGAGAGAGCTCTCTTTCTGTATACTGCCGCTTGCATGCCCTCTTTCTTCTTCTGTAAGCTCTTAGCACCGTAAGAAGGTTGTAACATTTATCCTACACTCCGTCATGTTCTTCTTTTATTGCATCGTGCCTCACAAAGCTTACCCACAGGGCTGTCTTCCTCTCTCCCGCTCCCCCTCCACCTTCCCCCCCCCCGATACAGTGCACAAAGTATGGACAGTGCCACTGGTTTCCTGCCAGCTGGCCAGACTGGCGTGTGTTTGAGTTCCAGGACGCAGCACCCATTTGAACCCCGGTCTCATCAAGCAGCACGCACTCCTCCAGGCTGATCCGTAGCTGTGTATGTTCAATGTTATAGGGCTTCCTTCTGAAAATGTAAATCACACGGGCTTGAGGCCCACCCAGAAACCTGGGAACTATATATACACCCCGGGGGCTCTTGGTGGCATGGGCAGCAGCTATCATAGGGAACTCTGCCCTCCGAAACAGCCTCATGTGGCCCCACCTGGGCTTCACACACAGTCCCCCTTCCGCCTGTGGTTCCCTTGTGGCCCAGAGGGTGGGGCAGGCAGGCCGGGGGCCACCACACATGCAAGACCCTGGGCTGGGGTTGCACTGCACTGCCAGTCCTCCCGGCACTAGGACTAAAGGGGAACCTCACGCAAGCGTCTGCCAAGGGTGCATTCACCCACTGCTTGAGAGCAATACCTCTTCACGCACACACGCTATGTCCAGGGGGTTAAAACAAATGTAAAGGGGCAGGGAACACAACAGAGTAAACATGGGAAGTCCAGCAAATAATACAGCAGGTACGATGGCTCCCCCTCCCTCCAAGGATGTCTTAACAAAACTCCCAGCCTCTGGCTACTTCATCCTTCATCCTTGCCTTCCTCTGCAGCTCCTCAGTCAGTTGGCTTTCCTGGACTGATGGCATCCAAGCGTCCTGGTGAATAAGTCTCCTGAGCCTAAGGGCAGAGCTAAGTCCTCTTCCCACAGCACGGCTACAAGTGTAATCAAAAGGGATGTCAAAAAATGGCTTTCACAAAAATTGGGCTTTTGTCTAAATGACAATTGTCAAGGATCGTGTCTGGGGGAAATGACAATGGTGTGGCCCAACAGCAATAACTTTTCAGTTTTGACATACTCGTAAGAATGTAGGAACGGCCACGCTGGGTCAGACCCATGGCCCTTCTAGACCAGAGACCCATCACTGACAGAGGATTCAGAGGTGATGAAGAGAACAGGGCAATTTGGAGTGCTCCGTCCCCTCTCATCCGATCCAAAGTTCTCACAGTTGGCATTTTAGGGGCACCCAGAGCATGGGGTTGCATCGCAGACTATCTTGACTTATAGCCATTGAGGGACCTAGCCGCCATGAACTTACCCAGCTCTATTTTGAACCCACTTATGCTTTTGGCCTCCACAACGTCCCAAGGCAACAAGTTCCACAGATTGACTGTGTATTGTATGAGGATGACAGTGGATAAGTGGTCAAGTGCCTTGCTGAATCATGATCTTATCAGCAGATATCCTTATAGTAGGAACCTTTACCAGTCATCAGTCAAAGAACAGCTTCCCTGGCAGACAACCAAGGCAAAGACTGTCTCCCGGGTGCCTTCCCGTCATTTTAGCTTTTGATGTCCAACACATAATCTCGGCACGGCCAACTGAGAGTCTAACAGCAGGGCTACAAAGACATCGCCAATGTTTATTCCACTCTGGCTCAAATGACCTTCCAATTTTCCGGTTCATTTTTTTTGCTTGAATTCCACTGCTTTTGAAATTTCACAGATGACATTTCTTGGCCCTTCCCTGCAATGGTACCCACAGAAATGCCATGGGCTGCTCCAAACTTTGCTAACTTGGGACCGAGTGCTTAGTCACTGCTTAGAGGAATGTGACCTCCCCATCGTGGTATCTCGTGGGCAGTGGGAGAGCCATGAAGTCTTAAAGGCCCACAGACTAATTCAGCCTTTTTAGCCAATGAATTTCTAGCTAGCAACAAGACAGGAGCACATATGTATGCTCTAGTACTACCCACTGTACTCCCACGCCATCAAGTGATCAGAGCCTCAGTGTAACTGTAACATCTTAACAAGAAGCCAATACCTGTAGCAGCACAAGGAAGAGTGTAATCTGTGAGATCATCAACACCCACTCCTGTAGCATTTTGGGTGGCTCATGCAGGTCTCCCATTCAAGTGCTGCGTAGGCCTAGATTAGCCTAGCTCCACGGAACGAGATCAGCACTGAAGGGGCACAGCTGCTACGTACTAGTTGACATGACCGCTCACCATGGTATCGTCAAGACATGACGGGAAGGTGAGGATTCACAGGTAGAGAGGCCTGAAGTGCAGGAAGAGTGAGGACTCTGAAAATAAAAATTAAACGGCAAAGAAGACACCCCAGAGTAAATGACATATGTCAGTGTAATGTTCAGGAGCTAATGTGGGGGCAACAGTGAATGGAAACAAATCCTGAGAAATCATAACCAAACCCAAGAGATTCATCTGCATGAATGAAACACATAAACTCTTTGTTCTTACGCAGCACTGCGGTGGCTTTTCATTTTGCCCTCTCTGAGCTCGGTTGATCATTTGCAAAGATTTCCCTCGTCAGAGGCAGGAAGGATGGTCTTGGGGTTAAGGCATCAAAGTGGGACTCCAAACATCTGGGTTGCATTCCTAGCTCTCTCCGTGGCCCGGCTAACTAAAATCATGCTGGACCATGGAGGTTGCCAGACCAGAGAGTGCCGGACTAGAGAGGTTCAACCTGTACTAGGTCAGTAACTGGAGTGGAAGAGCTGGGGGCACCTCTGTGTCCCAGAAATGAATGCTTCCAATGATGCAGTTCTTTAACCTTCTAAACAAGTTCTAAGCTTGTTTACACTGGAAATGATCCTTCTGGTTGCTAGGAGGTGTTTGATATCTGACACTATTTTGCAAATATGATCAGTTGACATAATTCTGAGCAGCTACCCTAGGTCACAGTAACCCACCGCCAAACTGCATTACCCAGGGATGAAAAATATGTTCAAATCAGATTTCCAGTCCCACAATTCAGACTGCTGCATGGATATTTTATGATGGTTAAGATAAGCATAATGAACACTCTCCATTTTCAGATGCTATACTTTATGCTTTTGATGTTCAGGAAAAGACGCCTTTAATAACCCAAATGTTCAACTGAGCTTTTTCTTTCAGAGCAACTATCTACTGTTGACAATGAAGCGCTGGGGTTGGAATAGGTCAAAAACTTTCTGCCAAAACATTTCTTTTTCCCGTGGAAAATAGCTTATTTGACAAAACAGACCTTTTCACTAAAAAAAGAGTCTCTTTTCCCTGACAGTGTTCAGATTCTCACAAAAAAACTGTAAACAACAACAAAGTGTTGCACAATTTTTTAAAATCCATTTTAAATTGAAAAACAAAACAGTTTTCAGCTGCCAAAATCTGAAAAAAAAATCGAAGACAAATTTCTACAAAACCTGACCATTTACTATTATGCCCACAAGACACCTCCTTCATTCAAGGCTTGATTCTGCCCCCTTACTCTTATAGAAAGTACCTTGTGCAAGAGTAGCCCTGATAACACACGTAGACTAAAGTTCCACTCAGCATGAAAGAGGTGGAGAAATTGGAGAAGGTCCAGAGAAGAGCAAGAAGAATGATGAAAGGTCTAGAGAACATGACCTATGAAGGAAGACTGAAAAAATTGGGCTTCTTTAGTTTGGAAAAGAGAAGACTGAGAGGGGACATGATAGAGGTTTTCAGGTATTTAAAAGGGTGTCACAAGGTGGAGGGAGAAAAATTGTTCTCCTTAGCCTCTGAGGATAGGACAAGAAGCAATGGGCTTAAATTGCAGCGAGGGAGGTTTAGGTTGGACATTAGGAAAAACTTCCTGTCAGGGTGGTGAAACACTGGAATAAGTTGCCCAGGGAGGTTGTGGAATCTCCATCTCTGGAGATATTTAAGAGTAGGTTAGATAAATGTCTATCAAGGATTATCTAGACAGTACTGGGTCCTGCCATGAGGGCAGGGGACTGGACTCAATGACCTCTCGAGGTCCCTGCCAGTTCTAGCGTTCTAGGATTCTATGAGCAAGGATGGCAGAATCAGACGCTGAGTGTACAGCAAGGAGAACACACAGTTAATGAAGCCTAGGTATGCAGTGAATATGCCGGACTACGGAGGGTCTCTTCTCAATACGGGTCATTCGGTTGGAAGTTAAGATAGCCAAAGTCCAGAGTCAATCTATTCTGGATTTACACCTGAGTAAAAAGCAGCATCTATTGAGCCTAATAGTGCAGGCTGGACAGTCGAGTTGAAAAATCTGTAAATACTAAGATCTGCTCTCCACTAGAAAATCAGACGGGTTTAACTAGTTCAGTCAGGGGGGTGAAAAATCCACCCCCCAAGAGGTGCAGTTAAACTGACCTAAGTTCCTGTGTAGACGGCGCTAGGAAGCAGAATTTTTCGGCTGACCTCGCTGTTGCCTCTCGGGGAGGTGAAGCGCCTGTGCCAATGAGAGAACCCCTTCCTTTGGCATTGGCCATGTCTACACGGAATCACTACCCCAGTGCAGCTGTAGCTTCTTAAGTGTAGCAAAGCCCCAAGCCAAAGACCCGAGTGCCAGATTTCCCCAGCCATCCATGTTCCTTTCCCATCACAAGAATCGCACCAAGCCTCATTCCTTATCAGGAGACTGGGTAGCAAACACTGAGCCGTTGAGTGTGAGGAGTCTCCTTTGTGTCACACCTTGGAACTGACACTGTGCCGTGGTCCAAAGCCACGCACAAGTGAGTGTACCCTGCTCGCACGTCAGTGACATAGACAGCGGGGTGAGGTTGAACTGGGCACATGACGCTGCCCTGGGGGGAATTTTAAAAGGTGAAAGAAACAAAGGAAAACCAGAAGCAAGCAAAAGGATTTTTTTTTAATCTCCCAAGAGCTATTCATCATAAGCATTAACCTACATTATTTCACGAGGCCAGTTAGAACAGGTGCACAAGCTTAGGACAATCTGCTAGTGGATTCGGGATGGATTTAGATTGGAAGCCTCATGGTGCACTCTGATCATCTACGCTGTGAAAAGGAATGCCATCGCATTGCTCCTTTTGCTTAACTAACAGCTCCTGCCAGAAGGCGTCCGGTTTTCACACCAGTTCTAACTCCCACGCATCACTTGTGGCACTCGCTATTCAAAAAGCTGATCGGTTTTGTCACGTCCTGGTCCCAGGTCCCAGGTGCAAATGCCCATTTCAGTCTTGGTCTCCCTCCCCCCGTCCCACTCCCGGGACAGTTCCCAGAAACACGTCATCTAAAAAGCCACGCCTAGGCATCGACCACTGCTTCCTACCCAGCTGCTGCTCTTTTGCATCGGTTTCTGCCATGACAAGAGCACTTAGCAATGATGCCATGGTGAAAACTGATGCCCAAGCCAACAAGCTGTACCAGGGGAGTGGTCAGAGAAGCCAGACAGGAGCCTTCCAAGTCAGATCTGTGCTAGCTCGCTGTGTTACAAACATGCCCCTGTTGCTCCCTGCCCATCCATCTCCATCAGACTCTGCTCCGCCCGCCTTCTCTCTGCTCTGCCCCGCCCATGCTCCACCCATTGGTCAGCTCCACAACCCTCACCTCTTCCATGCAGCCCCTTACAGTTTCCCTTGAGCTCATCCACTTTCCACTGTGTGGCCTACAGTGAATCAGTGACTTGTCCATGATATCCGTAACCCCTGTCCTGGGACTGTGAGCTCTTCAGGTGAAAAACTGTTCCTTTTTCAGTGTTTGGCAGGTGTCCACAGCAGTGGGCTTGTTCCTCTGATTTGGGATTGCTGGAAAAACACCAGTGGAGACCTGTGTTCTATTTCCATCTCTGGCACTGTCTGGCAGTGTGACCTTGGCCAAGTCACTTAGCCTTTCTCTGCTTCTGTTTCCCAGCCCTTTATGTGTTCATTCTATTTGGACTGCCAGCTCTTTGGGGGAAGGGAATGACTCTTATTATGTGGGCTCTTGCTGTCTGTTGAAGCCTCAAGGAGTTACCTTTGCTCGCACAAAATAAGCTATTTGTGCCCATGGTGTCACAGGGGCCATGTATAAGATTTTAAAAAAATATTAAATCTAATGTTTTATACTAAATGGAGGAATTTGCTAAGAGGCTCTCAATAACAACAACAGACAAACATCCAGATGTGCATCCCAGCATCTTCCCTGAATCTGCCAGCCAAGACTCCAGGTGCTGAATCATATTTTCCACAGCTCTTTATGTGAACTGGGGGGGGGGGGAGAAAAATCAGTCAATAATCCCCCCATCAATTCCCACTCCACGGCTCTTCCTTGAGCCTGCTGCTAGTTAGAACACATTTCACATCAAGAGTTCTCTCCATCTGCAGAACCCCGTCTGGCTGAGCTGACATGTGAGACGTTACAAAACCTCTAAACCCCAAAGACCCACTAAGCCACAAGATGCTTGCTGATTGCTGCTTCATTTCCTTTGGGGGAAGTGCATTCCCAAGGATTTTGGGTGGGGTTTTTAAAGTTCTTTTTTGTTTGTTTGCAGGCCTTTCATTAATAACCCCTATAATAACAGGTTTTATTTATTGTTTGCAAATGTTCCCTTTCACTGTCATGTCACTGTGGTGGGGCAGCCAGGCACTCTTAGTGAGTGTCTGCTGTTTGAAACAGATGTAATTAAAACAAGCCTTATGATTGAGGTTCTCCCATTTAGTTCAGGATACAAGACAGACTGTTAGACCACGTTTGTGAAGCAACAGCACTGCAGTAGCACAGTCCCACATCAGTACAGTTTGATCAGCTGCAGAAAATTACACACACACACACACACACACACAGTAAAATTACTCACAATAGGCTCTGCTCTGAAACTCTTACTCCCATGGAATGTATTTACTTTTGTTCCATGGGAGCCAATAGGAAGACTGTGCCCAAGCTATTTTCTATTGAAAACTAGACAAGACACATAAATGGCTGGGAAACAGAGGCAGACAAAGGCTAAGGGGCTTGGCCAAGGTCACACAGCAGGAGCATCAGAGACGGGAATAGAACACAGGTCTCTGCTGGTGTTTTTCCAGAGATCCAGACTCAGAGGAACAAGATTTATGTGCCTAGCCCTCCTTCCATCTTTTTCAGAGATCAAAAAAAAAAAAAAAAAAAAATCAGAGGATAATTCAGCTTTGTGTTCCTACCCCTTTTCCATACAAGGAGCTCAAAACACTTTAGAAGCATTCTCTAATGCTGTGACATAGCGTTCATTTCACAGCACGGAGAGGTTCACGCAGCTGAACTCCACTGACTGCAATATGAGTTGTGGGTACCCAGGGTCTCTAGAAATCAGCCCCTAAATCACATGCCTGGTATCTCTCTGGAGGCGGAAGAGAATCCAAGATTCTGCCAGATTCCCGGTTTCCCACTGGATAACTCTGCCTCATCTCACAAAACTCACCACCTCCATACCAAGCCAAGTGCCAGATCCCAGGCACGTCCCTTGCACATGAGTGGGTTTGGTTGTGATCCTGTCGGGTAGGAGAGGCACAGTGGGAATCGAGACACCGCAGGGCTCTTGGAAAGATCCCATCAGGGAGTCTGTTCTCATGCTTGGTTCCCAGTGGGACTTGAGAAGGAAACTGCTGTGGCCCTAGAGTCATCTAGTCAGGAAACCACCAAATAGGAAACTTTTAAAGCGAGTTTTCTCTTTCCCAGAGATTTGCAAGGAGATGGGATGACTAGTTTCTCCATAGCAGACACATGGGCTGGGCTAGACCAGAGACTATATTTACACTGGCACCTTTAACACCCACACGTTATTATTTTTTTTTACTAGCCACTAAAGAGAGTCATTGGAGCAGCCTTACTACAGAACAAGAGTGACATCTAGTGAACTCTGGAGGGCATGCCGGGGGACTGTTCTCTGGGGCTACCCCTACATGTGTTTAACCCATGCCTGGTACCAGTAACCCAGTGCAAAGCACTGGAATTTGTGGAACAGTTGTAAAAAATCATACCCGATGGAGAGGCTGATATCCAGCTGTAGCACTCACGTGCATGCATGTGTGTACACACACACACACAGAGCTGAGCTCTCTTGCATACATACACACATGCACGCACATACACACACACACACAACTGAACCCTCTTGTGCGAATACACATAGCTGAGCCCTCTTGCACACACGCGCACACACACACACGCAGAGCTTTCTTGTATACACACACACAGCTGAGCCCTCATGCATGCACGCACACACACAGAGCTGAGCTTTTTTGCATCCCACCTGATGGCAGTTTCATCTTCCACAGCACGTTGTGTTCTCAGCCACTGTGGGTCACATGCCCTTGCTTGGATTTTCCTATGCAGGGACGTGAGAATGAAGGGATCCTCTACTCACATTTTCCTCCCCAGGGGAAGGGAAGGATTTCTCCCCTGTAGTCCCAGAATCCACTGAAATCAGACCTGTGGGGATCTTGGGGGCAGCCACCATGTGCAGGAGCCACGGCATGAAGACCCAAGCTCTGTAGCTTCCGTGATGCCAGGCAGCCCTGACATGAGTAATACAAAAGCCTCCAGGGTGCAGGATAGCCCTGGATGGAGGGATTACTGCTGAGCCAGGGGGCAATAACTTGGGTGCAAATTGTCACACGGTGCATCCGGTCAGAGAGAGCATATGTTGGCCTCAGGCCCCCATTCGCACACAGCCGGTAAGAGCGGCATTGGTGGGGACCTAGTGCCATGGCTGGTGGAACCCTCAAGGAATGGGGACCGCAGAGGGGCGCCTTCCTGGTACACAGTCTCCAGCTACCTCCTGGCCACACACAGCCTCTACCTACCCCATCCCTGGCCCTTGGGATACCCCCCTGCACACAGCCCCTAGCTACTCCTTATTCTCCCCCCTCCCTGCACCCTGAGCTGTTCTCAAACATTTCGAGCTGAGCCTCCTTCCCCCCTTTGTGTCATAATTTATGGTTGTGCCTCCCCCCCCCCCCACACACACAACCAAGACAGGCTGGGTGGCCTGCTGAGGTAAATCAGGGTGGAGGTGGCATTCCCTCCCCGATCCTGCCCTTTGGAGTTGCTTGAGCCTGCCGGTCCCTGCACGGTGGACAAAGTCAAACATCCCAATTTCTACAAACTGAAAATCTCAGAAAACATCTAATTGGGCCCCCCAAATAGAAGGCACGCTGCACCTCTACCTGAGCGCCCCCCCCTCAGCTCAGACCCTCTGGACTCTGGAGTTTTTACCGTATGTTGGATGGGGAGGGGGCTACCGCGTCGTTTTGAGTGATTGCCATTGAACTCGCTTGAATTCAAGCAATATTACCAGGCGTCTCATATTCACCATAGGGAAATATGACTGCCCTACCAATGCGGCCATATTGCTTGCTGCTTATGGATGTGTAGGGCCTCGTAAGCATGCAAGAAACCACTGGAAAATCTAGCACATTATGATCCGCTATTCAAGCTGCTCTTCCAATCTCCAGAATGTACATGTCCAGGTAACTTACACACCCTGTTTTGCATGGTCGATTCATAAGAAAGGCTGAGGGAAGGGGCCAGACAGTACCGCTTCTGTTTGCATATCACCTTCCCCAGGCAGTCACAATCCTTTAGCAAACTGCTGGCCGGTCACACACAGATGGAAGCATCTCAGCTGAACCAACACAGAGCCTCCTTGGGTGACCAACGGCTTTGCTAGCAAAAAATACATGCTGGCTGCGTTAGCGTGCACTGCACCGATTTGTCCACGGCGTGAGATTCCCTCATGTGCACGTGTGGAAGCCTTTGGACCCATTGCTTTGTGATTCATCTTTGAACCCCCGGCATTAGATAACAGGCGCTGCATGGGCCATCCTCCCAATGAGGTATTAGGCAGCAACAGACACTTTGGCGTAATACTTTCAAGCAGGGCAGCCAACAGCCTCTCTGAGCCCCTGGGAAAGGAGAGGGGGGCGTCTCCATGCTCCTCAAAGGAGCAGAGCCTCAGGCAGAAAGGGCAGGGCCAGGAGCAGTCAGCACTCAACACTGAGCAAAACATGGTGCACTTGAGTTGCATGGAGTGGAACCTCTCAGCTACACCAAGATAACTAAAGAAGATGGGGAGGAGCTCTGAGCTGCAACTGCTTGAAAAACTTACTGAGGAGAGCTGCAGAATAGGTGGGGAAATGTATTTTCAGCACCACAAATAATGGAAATCCCGGGCTTCTCCAGCCACAGATGCAAACGCCCACTCTTTGCTCACCCTTACCCTTTGCCCCTCTCTTTAGCTCATCAGAAAAGGGAATTTCCAACCCGAGGGAAACTCTGACGTTTCAAACTCTGTCTTTGTTCCAGTTCAGACACAAAAGGTCCAAGTTCCTAGGGGAATGAAAATTCCAAAAAGTTTCAGTTCACTGGAATAAATGATCAAGTGGGGGAAACGTGCCTGCTTTATTGAAATGTATCAGTATAGAACTGAAACTAGAAAGCTCTGACATTTCCAATAGAATTCTTTGTTGAAATTAATGTTCCTGCAAGCATTTAGATTTCATCAAAACTTCACTTTTCTGACAGAAAACACTTGTGCTGATTTTTTTTTTACTGTCTCTCTCTCTCATACATTCTCGATCTACTGTTGCAAGAGACAGTAGGTGAAACCCTGCTCTCATTGAAGTTAATGGGAGCTGAGCCATTTCTGAAACAGAAATGGGTCCGAGTCAGAGAATCCTAGAACACTAGAACTGGAAGGGACCTCAAGCGTCATCGAGTCCAGTCCCCTGCCCTCACGGCAGGACCCAGCACCGTCTAGAACTTCCCTAGTAGTCACTGACTTCAGAGCTACATCCAAACTCCCCAAAGCTCAAACGTGGTTGAGACTCAGGGGTTTCTTTTAGGTCCATTTCTAGGGATGGATTCTCAAACGCGCTCAGCTCCCATTTAGGTAGCTGAATAAGGGTCAAGATTTTTGAAACACTCATTACACTACAGCTCCCAGCGTCACTCTTATAATAAGATATTTAAAAGGTCTGTGCTGATCTCTTTAAACTCTAATCCAAAACATTTAAACCTCAGAGTGATTTTCTCAATTAGTTGAATGATGTTTCTCAGCCCTTCCTCTGTGTGAGTATTCTTTGCCTCCTCAGATTAGACTCTTTCCAGCAATCAGTGTCAGTCCTGGTTGGGAATTTTTTCACTTTGGTGTGGGGGGGAGAGGGTCATAAAATTCCAATTTGGCAAAACCGAAATTTTTCAAAGCAAAAGGTCTGGTTTTTTACACATTTCTCATTTGTGAAAAAGATTGAACATTTCAGATTTGTCAATACATCCCATTTTTTTAAAATGAAAAAGTTCCACTTCTGAGGGCAAAACAAGTTTTTGTTTCAAAAATTTAAGTTTCTTTCAGAGTAAGTAAAAAAGTAAAATAGTCAACCTCAAAATGACATTTTTTGAAACTGTGAAAATGCCGTGTTTCGACAGCCCCCATCCAACTTGATATTTTCAGTTTGTAAAAACTGATATTTTATGACAAGAAAAGCATTTCCTACTCAGCTCTGGTCATACTATACCCACAGTCATCTCTCCTCCCTGCCTGGAGACCAGTTGGCTCTAAACAGCACAATTTTTCCAGCTCACTGGTTTTGAGGATCAAGATAACAGCTAATGAATTACTAGTTTAGTTTAGCAAAATCCCACATTTCTTTTGAAGTGAAACATTCCCCTAAGACCCACCCAAGTATCTTCCCAATAGCTCTGTCTCCAAGAAGCCATGAGGTGCTAATCATAAGATGATGCACAAACTCAAAGCCATTATTTTAATGGTAGCCATTAAGAGTTGGCATTATATCCCACACCCAAAATAAACATGCAGTGTAGGGTTCACGTCTCTGCCAAGGCCATGACTCAGATGTTCTACATCCACCGTGCTTGGGCAGAATTAGATTTCTGATCTACTCACAACACCCAGCTTAATTGCAGGCAACCTTTGCCGACATTCTCAGGAATAAGAAACTCTGAGACCATATTGACGGGAGTTAAGAGCCTGGTACGAATAGAACATTTGCCTCATCTTCTCTCACGCACCCAGGGAATAACACAGTGCTCTGAGAAGAAGGACTGTCAGATGGGTATAACACTGGATGCAGGAAATCTGGATTCTATTCCCACTTCTGCCACAAACTGCCTGGATGCTTTTAGTCAAAAAGTCTCTGAAGGGTAGTCGTGTTAGTGTGTAACTTTAAAAACAATGAGTAGTCCGGTAACACCTTACAGTACATCTACACAGCAACATTATTGCAAAATAACTAGCGTTATTTCTACACAGCAGGCAGTTATTTCGACATAATGTCGAAATACTGTCAAGCTGGAGGATTTCTTACTCCGACTCCTGTAATCCCCATCGTACGAGGAGTAAGGGAAGGCGGAGGAAGAGTGCTCTATTTTGAAAGAAGTGATGTGTAGACGCTCCCAATTTCGAAATAAGCTATTTCTAAATAAGCTGCGCAATTGACGTAGCTCAATTTGTGTAGCTTATTTCGAGTTAAGCCCTGCTGTGTAGACATACCCTTAGGGTATGTCTACACTACCACCCTAGTTCAAACTAGGGTGGTTAATGTAGGCATTCGAAGTTGCAAATGAAGCCCGGATTTAAATATCCGGGCTTCATTTGCAATGCGTGTGCGGCGCCATTTTTAAATGCCCTTAGTTCGAACTCCGTGCCCGCGGCTACACGCGGCACGGAGTAGGTAGTTAGAATTAGGATCTCTAATTCGAACTACTGGTACTCCTGTGTACCGGTAGTTCGAATTAGAGAACCTAATTCGAACTACCTACTCCGTGCCGCGTGTAGCCGCGGGCACGGAGTTCGAACTAAGGGCATTTAAAAATGGCGCCCGCCCGGCAAGATGCAAATGAAGCCCAGGATATTTAAATCCCGGGCTTCATTTGCAACTTCGAATGCCTACATTAACCACCCTAGTTCGAACTAAGGTGGTAGTGTAGAGGTACCCTTAGAGACTAACAAAAATGAATATAGTATCATGAGCTTTTGGGGGCAAAACCCACTTCTTCATCTCATCTGATGAAGTGGGTTTTGCCCACAAAAGCTCATGACACTATATATGTGTGTGTGTGAATCTCTAAGGGTACAGCTAGTCTGCGAGGATCTATTGGAAAAAGATACGCAAAATGCACTCCGCATTTTGAGTATCTTTTTCTGTTACTTTTGCTAGAGGAGGCTTTTCTGAAATTTGGCCCATCTAGACTAGGCCAAAGTTTGGAAAACCCCCCTCTTTCAGAAGCCCCCTTCTTCCTCATGAAATGAGGAATATGGGGGCTTCTAAAAGAGCACGTTTGCTCTTCCGCCAAAAAAAAAAAAGCAGAAGAGCAAACGCGTTCCCTGGACACGGCAGAGTTTTTTTGGGATATCTCCAGTATCCCAAACCCCATCCCCCCACCCCCCACAATCTAGCCATACCGTAGATGTAAGGGAAGCAGAATCTGGCCTCTATCTCTGTGTGTTCCAGTGGCCCATCTGTAAAATGGGAATAATAATGTCTTTCCTTCACCCTTTGGCTATTGAGACTGCAAGCTCATTGGGGCAGGAGCTGTTTCTCACTGGCTGCGTCTAGACTGGCATGATTTTCCGCAAATGCTTTTAGCGGAAAAGTTTTTCCGTTAAAAGCATTTGTGGAAAAGAGCGTCTAGATTGGCACGGATGCTTTTCCGCAAAAGCACTTTTTGCGGAAAAGCGTCCGTGCCACTCTAGACGCGGTTTTGCACAAGAAAGCCCTGATCCCCATTTTAGCCATCGGGGCTTTTTTGCGCAAAACAAATCTGAGCTGTCTACACTGGCCCTTTTGCGCAAAAGGACTTTTGCCCAAACGGGAGCGTCCAAGTATTTGCGCAAGAAGCACTAATTTCTTACATTAGAACATCAGTGCTTTTGCGCAAAATCAAGTGGCCAGTGTAGACAGCTGGCAAGTTTTTGCGCAAAAGCAGCCGCTTTTGCGGAAAAACTTGCCAGTCTAGACACAGCCACTATGTATATGTGCAGAGCTAGGCACGGTGGAGCCCTGACCTCAGGCAAGGTGTCTAGGCACCACTGAAACACACAAAATAACATCCAACGCTTGGTCACTGGTTGCGGGGGTCCTTGCTATCGGTCTTTGCAGACAGTTAAACCTGAGCGGAAGCCATGCTTCTGTTTCTTTAATCAATTACAACTCCCTCTCGATGAAGCTCCATGCAAGGTGCGCTCAGTGTGAGGTTTTTAAGCTTTCCGAAAATAGTGCCTTACATCTCAGCCAAGGTTAACACAGCCGGAATTTCCATGGAAAGCATTAGCTGGAGGGAGGGGACCAGGGTGGAGGACCTGCACTCGTCACAGTTATGTGGCAGAAACTCCTGCCTGATTTTGCCACCTCAGGCTGACTCACTTGATTTACAGAGGGAAGAGGTCGCCCCCATGGAGCACATACCAGGGCCCCCTTTAAATTGGGGTGGCACCACTGCCACTGCTTAGCAAGAGGGTCATCCCTGGTTCCGCTGATTTGCAAAGCTGCCTGTTCATTTGCAAATCCTCTTCCTTTTCCTGGGCATTGGGTGCCTAAACCTCCCAAGTGTTCAATGCATTGCCCAACTATCAAGGAGTTCTTGTTCTCAACACATCCTCTGAGACAAGCGGGTAAATCATATCATCCCCACTTCCCGCAGAAGGAACCACACAGAAAAGTCAAGACATTTATTAGAATGATAGAATCCCAGGGCTGGAAGAGACCTCGGGAGGTCATCGAGTCCAGCCCCCTGCCCAAAGCAGGATCAATCCCAACTCAATCATCCCATCCTCTAGGGATGGAGAACCCACAACCTCCGTTGGTAGCCCATTCCAGTACCACCCTCCTAGGGAAATAGCTTTTCCTAATAGCCCTACGTTTTTCCTTATTCTAAGCAGCAGAGCATTCAGTGGCAGAGGTGAGATTAGAACTACCCTTCCAATGCCCAGCCCTCCTGACCACATAAAGCGCCTTCCAGCACTTGAAATTATAACAATAATTCTCCCCATCATACACAGTCCCTTCAAAGAATGAGACTGGAGACATGAACATCTGCCATCCTACATTCCACACAATATGGCTACAGGAAAGGATGAGGGAGAGACACTTTTGCGGAGCACGGTGAGATCTCCAATTGATGAAAACCATTGTACCCGGGTTAGGTCATCTTCGGCATGGTTGTTGTAAAGAGATTCCCTTGTTCATTCTTCTTCACAGGTGGAGCAGGACTCAGGAATAAGAGCACGAGTGCATCTCAGTCTGCCTCTCTTCCCCGCCAGACACTGCGATCCATCCATCTGTTTTAAGAACACTGCTGCTCCTCTTGCGATCGAATCATGAAATGTGAAGCATTAACAAATTACTAGGAATCTGGGGGCCCAGGTGGATGCGCCTTATTTTCAGAAACGGCTCATCAGAGGGATAAGTAGCACGGAGGGAGAGGAGTCATTTATGTTAAGCACCAATGTGTACACAAGAACCAAACGGGCGTAACTTGGCCACCAACAAGTTTAGTCTTGAAATTAGACAAAGGTTTTTAAGCGCCGGAGGAGTGACGTTCTGAAACGGCCTTCCAAGGGGAGCAGTGGGGGCAAAAACACCTTCCTGGCTTCAAGACTGAGCCTGATAAGTTTATGGAGGGGACAGTCTGAAGAATGGTATGTCAGATGCTAGAAGCAAATCTCTCTACTGGTCAGTGACAGGGCTGCAGACGGAGACAGCTCCGAGTTACTACAAAGAATTCCTTCCAAGGTGTCTGGCTGGTGGGTCTTGCACACATACTCAGGGACTAACTAATCGCCATATTTGAGGTTGAGAGAGAATTTTCCCGTGTCAGATTGGCAGGGACCCCGGGTTCTTTCTTTGCTTTCCTCTGCACCATGGGGCCAGCTAGTTTGCAGGTTTGAACTGGTGTAACTGAAGGATACTCTGTCAGTCGGAGGTCTTTACATCACAGTTTGAGGATGCCCGTAACTCAGCCAGAGGCTGGGGGTCTGTTGCAGGAGTGAGTGGATGAGGTTCTGTGACCTGAAATATGCAGCATGTCAGACTCTATTGGTGGTTGTATTGCTGACTCCTTTTCACACAGCAAGTCCCTGAATTGGATTCTCCCCCCACTATAAATTAACAATACATTTTACATACATTATTGTATGTGAATGTTTATTATAAATGCTGGAGGTGAGGCAGGATTTGGGGATGGAGGCTGACAGCTCGCAACCGCCATGCAGGAGTCTGAGAAATCTTGGACTAGATCAGGGCTACTCAACTTTGGCAGCCCCGGGGGCCACAATGATACTCACAGCACATGCCGAGGGCCGCATCTTAAGTGTGGTTGCATAGACATGCAAATATATGCAAATAGCTTTTTTCACACTGACGGGCATGAACACGAAGATTAAGGCACAACTACACAACACACAGGCCTTATTTAAGTCAGTTCTGCTGATATTAATACAATGCAATATTTACCCGATTTCCACCCATAGGACAGCACTTTTACTGAGCAATGACAGTCCAGGAATTTAACTCCTAAAACGCATATCAACAGAAGACCGTTATGTTGACTACTTTTTTGTTTTGGCTCCCACCTGCAGGCCGTGCGTTGAGCCCTGTGTAAACCCAAACTGTACCGTGGGCCGTGGGCTGCATGTGGCCCACAGGCCACGCGTTGAGTAGCCCTGGACTAGATGATCAACCTTAAAGTCTAGGAGCATTCTTTGAGGGTTTTGGGTTCAAATCCCACTTCTGGGGCACAACGTGGAGTATGTTACACGTGCACAGAACAGAAGTTGTTTTAGTGGGTAAGAGTCTCCATCCTGAGACATACGAGAGGTCAGAAGAGATGATTTAATGGTCCCTTCTGGTCTATAAATCGATTACCATCGGACACGGTTTACATAGCACACCCTAATACTGAGACAGTTAAAATCACTAGCCATTTTTGTTCTCTTTGTCAAAACTGGTAACAGTTCTTACTAAACCATAAACTTTTATAAGGTGAAACCCAAAGATCTCTCTCTAGCTGCAGCTAATGTGTGGTCACTTTGCTACTCATGGTCGTATTGGACTGAGGAGGGCAGGCAGAAGTGGACCAAGTGGGGTGTGTCTACACAGGGCAGATTCCTAGCTGTCACCCTGCCACCCTTAATCGGGCTGAGTAACACTTCTTCCGCGAGGTGACGGCACTGCTGAGGAGCCAGGTGCTGTCCAACGTCAGGAAGGGCGGAAGAAATTGGCCCAAAGTTTGTGGACACGTTAAGGGTGGGGTTTGCCGGACTCATTAAAATCGCCCTTTTCCAGCTCATTCTCCCAAGCCGCCAGACTGCAACAGGGCCCTGTCTGTTGTAAAGTGGAAAAAGGGAAACTGTGAAAGGCCACATCAGTGATTTGGCAGAAGCTTTTTGCAGGACAGTGCAAGTCCCTTAGTGTACAGTAATTAAGACTCATTCCTCACCCGCCCCTGACTGATACTGATGAAACATCCCCAAGAACGAGCAACCTCTCCCTGCAGCTGAGGAAACACTGGGGCTAACCAGTTCTGGCCCCGATCCGAAGACTGTTGAAGAGCATCTTCTGCCAACATAGTTCCTGCCATTCATGGAGGGGAAGGGCTTAATTATGCCGGCAGAAGGGCTCTCTCCCACCAGCAAAGAGTGATTACACTGGAGATCTGCCTCTTCCTTGGTTTGGCATCCAAAGGTGGGTCTACACAGTGGACTTGTGCCACCCCAGCTATGCCGCGAGAAGCTCCATAGTGTAGACACACCTTCTGCTTCCAAACAAAGGAATAAGGGCTGGCGGGTCTGACACAGCTACATTACTTGTGCCTGAGGAATGATTCCAACAGAACAGTTGGGGCTGATCGCAAACTTCAGTCACAAAGGAACTGCCGAGGGGCTGACTCCCAGTTAACTAATGGACCTGCCCCAGAGATGCTGACCAGCCATACCAATATGTATTGTGCTGGGCATTATATGGTCAGGAGGAATCTTTCCCCAGACTCGTAATATCTTTCCTAGGGTTATTTTGCATTCAATCCTTTTTTTCGGTCCCTTGAGGTGGGTTTATCATTTCTGGCCACATTGGAAGCTGCCACTGGCTTTATAAAGCTTATATATTTCAACCATAGCCAGCCAAGACTAATTGCTCCTTTGCCTCTTAAATTCTGGATACAACTTGCTAAGTGGACCAAAAATTCCATGTGTTTTTTGAGCCAGCGCTGAGGGAGATCTAATATAAGTGGAATATTGTGGATTGTGGATGAGGCAGGAAAAAAATTAACCTTTACCACGAACAACTAACCTCCATGTTTCCAACTCTTGCAGCTCCGGGTGTTTCTCTTCAAGCCCCAGTTCCCAGGATTTGTGAGACTCTCACACTTCTTCTTTTTTTAAAAAAAAAAATGTTTCTACCCTTCAGGGTTGCAAAGTTAAACCCTGAAAATGTGAACGGTCAAGGATTTTTTAAGCCAATCCCATGATTTTTGAACCCTGGCAGTTGGTAATGCTGATTTCTGACCCATGTGGACTTGTTTCTGAGAGAAAGCATCAAGTGAAGGACCCACAGAACTACACCAGAACTCTACTTTAATATTCTTACATGTGAAACTTAAAGCAATGGTATTTGACTAAGAGCAGGTTGGACAGACATCTATCAGGAATGGTCTAGACAGTACTGGGTCCTGCCATGTGGGCAGGGGACTGGACTCGATGGCCTCTCAAGGTCCCTTCCAGTCCTAGTGTTCTATGTTTCTGTGATTGACTAAGGGTATGTCTAGACTACATGCCTCTGGCTACAGAGACATGTAGATTAGGCTACCCGGCATAGGAAAATGAAGCGGCGATTTAAATAATCGCCGCTTCATTTAAATTGAAATGGCTGCCGCGCTGAGCCGATCAGCTGTTTGTCGGCTCAGCGCGGTAGTCTGGATGCTCCGCGGTCGACATCAAAGGCATTTGTCGACCTCCCCAGTATGCCTCGTGGGATGAGGTTTACCGGGGAGGTTGACATATGCCTTTGATGTCGACCGCGGAGCGTCCAGACTACCGCACTGAGCCGACAAACAGCTGATCGGCTCAGCGCGGCAGCCATTTAAATTTAAATGAAGCGGCGATTATTTAAATCGCCACTTCATTTTCCTATGCCGGGTAGCCTAATCTACATGTCTCTGTCGCCAGAGGCATGTAGTCTAGACATACCCTACGACAAAAGACTAAGAGAGCAAATACTGTACTTCCTGCTTATTATTTGGGGGTTACTGTGCCTTTAAATATACAGTACTAAATAGGGTTGCCAGATGGTTTCGACAAAAATACTGGACACACTTGACATTACATCACAGTCTACATTCCATCTGATTTAGAAAATACCGGACAGTTCTATTTTCTCATTTATATTTTCTCAATTTGTTTCCTGAACAGAAAGCTCAAATACTGGACTGTCTGGTTTAAATCCGGACACCTGGCAACCCTAATACTAAAACATGTTTACAGCCAAGTAAATAGCAGATTTTTCAGGTCAGTGGCTGAACTAAAAACAAGTGGCTTCACATTGATCCTAGTGGCATTTTTTTCTGGTTTGTTTGTTTTTTAACAAAACACACGCATTCCCGCTGCCAAAAATATGTAGCTTGATCTGAAACAATGCCTTTGTGTTTCATGCTCAGATTTTTTCACATAAATCTAGCTAAATTTCAAAATGAAGTGTTATTTCAAAGTGAAAAGTCAAACGATTTCGCTTAGGAAATGTCAAAGCAAACTGATTTCACACACACCATTTTTTTTAAGGAATTTTTTTTTTCCCAGCCAAAACTACTCACCCAATTGCCCCAAACTAGTCAATAGTTTTGATTTGAACAGACACAGTGACACATCTGAGGGTCCTGCTTCCAGACACAAGCCATTGTACGGGGGTGTTGCCCCCCCCCCTCAAGCTCCTTTCAGGAGACACCATTCAATCAAGAGTTTCTCCAGCCCGGGTCTCTGTACTGCTGCTGCTCGTCTTGCTCCCTGCGAGTGAGAGTGACAATGAACTCATTTCGGAGTCTCAGCCAACTCATTAGGCAACCTGGGCCATTAGCGAGACGCTGCCACGGCATTTGGAAATCTGCTGTCTGGGCAAAGGGTTTCGTCACCTTCCTTTTGAAGAAGTGAGCTGGAGATGTGTCCAAAGGAATGCTCTCCACTTCTCTCCACACGGAGAACCTGGTCCCATTGCGTTGTGTGGCTGATCCACAAGTGGAACAAAAGATGCCTGCGGCGCCAAACGCGTCCCTGTGCTGGATTTACCACACTGTGGAATCAGAAGGTTTGAAGAAACGTCTGTATAGAGCTTCATTACTTGATTCGGAAAACGTTGCCATTTCTTACATGTACAGGGATGCTTACTTCTGCGGGGGCACACAAGATCCCAAGAGATCAGCGGGGTCTTTGTGAATCTCGAGAAGAGGGAAATTAGAGCAAGGCATTTCGAGGTAGCCCTGCACTCAAGGTGTCTTAAATTGGGCACCCTAAAAAGGCCCTGAGGTCCCTGCCCTGTGAAAATCAGGCTCCTTTCAGGAGTCTCAGGTTGGAGACCCAAAATCCCTGCTCATTTTTCACAATCTTGGCATGTGTGTGTGAGCACGCTTTACCGGGCATAAGAATGTTCTGGCTCTCAGAGGTTGCCACAATTTACTCATCTCAAACCAACTCCTTCATACAGCCCTCCGAGCTAGAACAGCTAGGACTGTATGTGGGTTGAGTAAGTGGTAACAGATGTTGGCACTATTCGGTAGATCTCATGTTTCATATTCCTGTATAAGTTGCTACTTCAGTACTGGTAAAACTAATAATAAGTGATATGTATATAGTGCCTCTCATCCGAAGATCCCAAAGTGCTTAATAAAGTTTACAAACCAATAATAAAACTTAGCACATATCCTGCTTTCCATCTTTTAGAGGACTATGCCAAATATCAACTAGTCCTCAAAAACACCTGAAGAATGGTAGGTCTTATAATGATTATCCTCATTTCCTAGATAAAGTGGCAAACTACTGAAATTCTTTGTGTCTGTCTAAGGCCACAGAGCAAACTTGACAGCAGTGCTTGGATTATCACTCAGTGCATGGAGTATCATGCACATCTTTTAGCCTAATTCCCATTGCAAGAGAGCACTCGGGCTCCTAAAAAAGTAATTTCAAGGTCATTCCAGTCAAACACTCCGAACAAAAATCAACCACCTTTTCCCAAGCAGCCCACAGCAAAGCTGTACAGTACGTCCCAAAGGAAAGCTAGAATCTCATATCCATCTGAAGAAGTGGGCTGTGCCCACGAAAGCTCATGATCCCATCTACATGTTTCGTTAGTCTATAAAGTGCTACCAGACCATTTGTTGTTTTCTAAGTTTATTACAGGGGAGGGTTAGATTAGCAGAATGTAGCTACCTAGATAGAATGTAAACATGCCAATATACCTAATCCTTCCTATGCCTGCAAAATGTGAAATGGGATTGTAACGATCACAAGCTGTCATCACCTCGGTTATTCCTCTCCTCTGCAAGAGGGAGCCCTTTGCTGCTGGGGCCTTGTTTCGGGGCCGACTGAGAAGATGGGGTGCTTTCTGCCGAATCACTAACGTGACTCTCTGAAGCAGCATCGGAGCTCTGCCCTACCAGAGCCCGGCGGACGTACAGCGTGGCTGGTACAGGTCAGATTAGAGTGTCACAGTGGTCCCCTCGATGAATCTATGATAGGCCATGAAGGTGCCTGTTACCAGTGAAAACCCCACTGCCATAAAACGGACCTGGCTCACACGTGCATAACTGCCAGCATTCGGTACACGCTGGCTCCCTTTGCTGTGGGCAGTCTGTGCAGAGAGGGTGAAATTGACTTCGCCTCCCTGCAGCCCAACTCATTAGGTTCTTTGCACGTGAAGTGAGGAAGCAGGGAGGTGAGATCTAACCTCTCAGCCTGAGGCCAGGACACAGGCTGGCTTCCTACGGTCACTAGGCCAGGCTGTGGGGTGCAGAAGCCCTTCCACCTTATTTGCATGCATGCTAGGGGGATGTGGATCAGTTCAAGGGCAGATCCCATCCCCTCAAGAGCAGCCTTCATGTCAGGGCTTGCTTGGTGTCGAGAGTTCAGGGCCGGCCTGTTCCAGGATGAAATCCACCAGGTAACCTACGGCAGCTGGTTTTCAAACAGCTACTCAACATACAGTTAACTGTGTCGGACAGGGTCATACGTTCAGCCTCCAAATACCGTCGCTAGAAAGTCTTGCTCCTTCCTTGCACCATGTGCGGTCTGATGCCTCTTTGGGCCTGCACTTTGCTTTGCTACTGACACCTTTGTAAAGTGATTGTAAAAGTGACTGGTGGCATTTCCCACCCACTTTGTAAATGACAACCCAAGGGACAAGGCAGTGGATATCCAGGCTCAAACTCATTGGACAGATGGGACATGGGAAGATTCCTCTAGTCTTCTCAAGTTTTTTTTTTTTTCCGTCACCTATTTCTTTTGTTGTGACTGCTGCTTTCCCCCGCCTGTACTCCTGCCTTCCACTTGGCGTGAGAGTACCATGTAAGCATTTGTCACTATCTGGTTTCTGCTCAGCATACCTTGGACAACTCAGCAGGGAGGTGTCTGGCTGGCAACTTGACCAAACAGGACCCGGGTTTCCACGCTGTTCTCAGAGGAAACCAAACAGCAGCAAATAAATAAACAAAATGAGCTGTAAAACCTTTTCTGAGGTGGGTGCTCAGGGGCTGGGAGGAGAAATCTCATCGACGGGGAGGCTTGATGCTTTTTAGCTGAAGCAAATGATGTCGACTGGAGAGAGCCAGGTTTCATAACCTATTCCAGGGAAAGTGCTCACTGGAGAAAGGGGGACAGGGAGAGGAGGCGTGTGTGTGTAAAAGAGGCTACGGCTTGTTTTTTTCATCACTAAGAAATGTAACAGCTTTTATTTCCTTTTATGACTCAGTGTTCCCAGATGGAAAGAGCACACACATCATGGGTTTGGCAACAAACCCCACTCTTAATTTCCCACCAGCCCCATCCTGAGATGAATCGAATACAACTGTTTGTTGAGCCACTTCAAGTCACTGGATTTCATTCCAACATCTTCCTCGGGCAGCGGGGGGGTGTGTGTGCAAAGCAGAGGCCAGGGAGGGGCCGGGCGTGGGACCTCTCTTTCGCTTCAATCTATCAAGCACAACACATGCTACTCAATCAAAACAAATAGGCCCCCTCGCAAGACTCTAAAGCATCAGTGTGCGGCAGGGCTGGGCTGTCACGCGCGTTGTAGAGGACAGAACGGGCAGGCGCCACGGTGGTCTGCTCCCTGCTCTGGTTGTCAGCAATCCCTCAGGCCCCGGGCTGCACACTGAGGGCTGGTTTTAAATGTGCAGCTCTCCTTCCTAAGCTAAGGATGGCGGGCAAGGCAGCAATATTCACTGCTCTGCTTCAGAGAGTGGCTGCTCCTGCCGACGTCAGCCTGGGAGCCCTCCGCCACTGGCCAGTAGCATCTGAGAATGGGCCCTGCTCAGGGACAGGAGTGAAGGCCAACAGCAGGCCCAGCGGGGAAGGGAAAATATTCCCCTAATGGGGAACGTGGACGACCTACATCCTCAGAACTATTGGCCCCAGGCAGAAGGGACTCTCTGAAGGGGACTAACCTCCCCAAACCAAATCTCTCTGGGTACGTCTACACTTGCTCCCTAGTTCGAGCTAGGGATACAAATGTAGCCGACCGAAATTGCTAATGAAGTGGGGATTTAAATATCCCACGCTTCATTAGCATAATCTCGCCCGCACGTTATTCCGCTCAACAGCTGATTCGAACCAGAAAGTGTGCTCCAGGACGCGTTAATTCGAATCAAACCCCTTGGTTCGAACTAATGTTACTCCTCCAGAAATGAGGATATGTAAATCCCCGCCTCATCAGCAATTTCGGTCGGCTACATTTGCATCCCTAGTCCGAAGTAGGGAGCAAGTGTAGACATACCCTCTGGTCCCAAGACGACAGAGGCAGGGCACGTGTAGCCGTGTGGTCCCCAGGACATGATGGACAAGCTTTCGAGGCACACAGAGCTGTTCTTCCGATGAAGCTCGGTAGCTTGTCTCGCTCACCCACAAAATAACATAGATTCCCTCACTCGCCTTCTTTCCTCAAGGGGTCTCTGACAGAACATGGTTCCTGTTTTATACCAAACTCCAGAAGGCAGATGGCGGCCAGTCCTCCCTCTCGGGGGTGTCTCTGCAGTGGATCAGGGAAGGATGGGGGGAACCCGGGTCCACGCTCTACTCCAGGCTCCAGCCCAGGGATCCTGTTGGTAGCTTTCCCTTCAGAGCTGCTACACTTCCCCGGTCCACTTCCCCATGGTCACTCCCTTCCTCTCTCAACGCCTCCTTCGCCCTTACCTCAGGGCTCCCTTCCTTGGTGGTTTTATTACCCCGCCCTTCAGCGGCACTTCCTCTCCCCCAGCTCCTCTCCCTAAGACTGACAGAGGGAGAGCTGTTAAACAGTATGGGTGGGACCTTCACTGGCGTCAGGTGTCCACATTAGCCTAAGCGTCTCAGCTGACTTCTGCAGGTTAATTGGAGCCCAGTGAGCCCATTAGCCAGGTGGAATAGCCTTTGTTCTGGTTATTCAGAGATCAGCTGATCCAGTGGCCAGCATATCTGCTTTCTACTACTGTACTGTACCCAGCCAGCCTGGGTCTGTCCCACTGCAGATTTATTTACCAAATGGGTGCCAGACATCTTAAGGAGAATCGATTCAGCAGACTCAGCCATGAAGGAGCTACACAGGGTTTGGAGCCAAAAAGAATGGGAACATTTATACAAAAGGACCGATGTATCAAACCTCAGTGCTTCTGGTGCTCTTATATGGATCTGAAATGTGCACGTTGCTTCAGCGAGACGCCAGGGGAGGGAGGGATCTGGAAGAATTTTGTATGCCTTGCCAGGATAAGCACTGGGTAGAAGATTGATTTTATCAATAATGGAAACATATAATTGACAACTGGCCTTCAGAGGACTGACTCCATCAATTGGTGAAGGGCGACTGACATTTCTTTGTCGTACAGCCTGCCCTGGAGATAAAATCCCAGAACATCAAGCCCCGAAGATCAGACATGAGTTGAGGTGGGCATACTGCCAGCCTGCGGACTGCCTATGATTAATTTGTGCCGGGCCAGTAATAACTCCATGTAGCTCCTGGATGCCTGGATTAAAACTGTACAATTGGGGCATCTGACATTACACATCCTCAGTGTGCAAGTGTGTTGTTGTTTTGTAATCTCCATTTTTGCAAAATACACATAAAGATTCCTAAGGAGCTGTTATCTTGCTTACAGCTTCTGAACAGCAAGAATTTCCATGCCATGCAGTACATGCAGGAGGCCAGCAAGCTGAAACAAAAGTAAGGAAGGAGCCAACTTTCCCACAAAACTCAAATGTAAATGCTTCTTAATTTTGAAACAGTCTGGCAAGCTATTA
Source organism: Pelochelys cantorii (assembly GCA_032595735.1). Taxonomy (NCBI): domain Eukaryota; kingdom Metazoa; phylum Chordata; order Testudines; family Trionychidae; genus Pelochelys; species Pelochelys cantorii. Next base: position 72,835,842 of record CM064332.1, read on the forward strand.
TTGTTATTTGTAAGTCATTTTAATTTACATATATATCACAAGAAAAAAACATCCTTGGGAAGTTTCTATGTCTCTCTTGATGACCCAAGAAATGAAGATTGTTCAGGTAAGTTTCCAATAAGAACCTGAAAGTTGATCCAAACAGAACCTTTAAACCTTTTTCACATTTGTCCTCTACTGCTTCCTAATGGAACAGTTTTCTATTGGAAAATGCAGATTTGATAACAATCAAAATATTTTGCAGGGACATTATCTGTTTAGTCATTTTCACAGGAAATTGTTAACATGTTTCTGAAAGATTCAAGATGTTTTCTTTGGACTTTTTTGTTATATCAATATAACAGAAATATAAAAATTATTTTTCTATTGCTTCACTTGCAAAAAAATTCTGAGTTTTCAACTGTCCCTTCTCCTCCCTCCATTTTGGGATAAAATCAAATTTCAAAATCTTGGAAACTTTCCGTGGGTTGGAAATTCTGAATTTCAACCAGCTCCACCCATTATCATGTAGATTACGGTGAAGGCAACCCAGTGTCTGAAGCAGTCAGACTCTGGGGTACTCCAATCTGCTCCTGAAGATCTTTCTACGGTTGGCTCCCCTTGACTAAGAGGGGTTGGCTGAACTCCTGACCCTGCTGAAGTCGAAAGCAGTTTTGCCATTGGCTTATTGGAGACGGGATTTCACCCTTTATCTCCAGCTCGAGCTGCAACCAGAGCTGGAGCATTTTCAAGGAGTGCTGCTGTCTAGCTGGGCCATTGACTCAGGTGTGCTCACGGATGTAGCTGGTACCTTAGGGTATGTCTACACTTGCAGCCTAATTCGAACTAAGGCTGCAGATGTAGGCATTCAGAATTGCAAATCAAGCCCAGGATTTAAATATCCCGCACTTGATTTGCATGTTCCCGGCCGGTCGCCATTTTTTGAAACTTATAAGCCCGAACTAACTGCCCGCATCTACACGCGGCAGGGAAACAGGCGTTCGAAATAAAGTCTTATTCCGAACTACCTGTTAAACCTCATTGCAGGCTTTATTTCGAATGCCCGTTTCCCTGCCGCGTGTAGACGCGGGCAGTTAGTTCGGGCTTGTAAGTTTCAAAAAAAAAAAAAAAAAAAATGGCGACCGGCCGGGAACATGCAAATCAAGCGCGGGATATTTAAATCCCGGGCTTGATTTGCAATTCCAAATGCCTACATTTGCAGCCTTAGTTCGATTTAGGCTGCAAGTATAGACATACCCTGAATTTCTGGCAGCGTTGAAGATCAGCATTAAGCCATGGAACTGACAGTAGGAGGAGACCAGCGGCTGGCCTACCCTTCTGAGGGAAACTGATCTAAGTTACACAACTACCACTCTGTGAATAATGTAGCTGAAGCTGACCTACTTACCTCGACATCTTTCCTGCAGGGTGTCAACTAGAGATGGTCTCCTGTCAACTCCCTTTGCGCTCCTTGTTGCGGTGAAGTATCAGAGTTGACGGGAGAGCCATCGGCAGTCGATTTATCGTGTCTACACTCTGTTGATCCAGCTCGCAGTGAAGACACGCCCTCGGAAGTGGCGGAGAAATCACAGCTGGAAAGTGCTGCAGTCCGTCCCACTGAGGGGCCAAGAGGCGGCTTTTTGCACAAAGCTAAGGCCTCGGCACTGTGTCCACATTCACACCCAGCGTGGCTTTTATTCAGGCTTTACTCAGGCGATGGGATGTTTGCCTGAAGAGGGAGTCAATAAATGTTGAGGGGTCCCATTGTGGCTGGATCGAGACTGGGATGGGCAATAAAAAAGCAGTGGCCCACCAGGGTTAGTCCCCAGTGGGCCCTCACCCCCATCCCACTCCTCCCATTGGCCAGGAACAGCAATTCACAGACAACAAGAACCATGATCACCAATACCTGTGGAGACGCAGGTAAACGGGGGGTGGGGGGACAACCCATCAGGGACTAACCCTGGTGGACCAGATCTGGCCGGTGGGTCGGTATTTGCCCACCCTTGATCTAGACACTCGCCTGAACATGCACCAAATCAGACCTTCAGCTTGGGAATGAATATTGTAACCTTCATAACCATTTGATTGCAGAGCACTGTGACATTATGCAACATCATGAGGCTTCATTGTGCCTTATCCCAAAACTTAAGCTATTTAAAAAAACCCAAAACAATGCAATTGGACCTAATATATTGATTAAAGACCGAAAACCAAACAATGGGGCTCAGAAAGATGCCTGGCAAACAGAGATTAGTATTTGCAATCCTTATAAGTTTGATAGACGTTTGACATACTTTTTTATCCTCTTTTAACCATACTGTTACTCAGTGTAAGCGCTTGTATTGCAGCTGCCGTAACTCAAGTACACTAGATACTAGAAAATTTTCTGAAATGTTTGTGCTGGGAAGACTTTGGACAGCTGAGCTCAGTGATCCACCGGCAATGGAGCCGTACAAAAGTTAACTGAGGGTACATCTACACAGCAACATTATTTGGAAATAACTAGCGTTCTTTTGAACTAACTTAGTCTGCATCTACACAGCAGGCAGCTATTTCGACATAATGTCGAAATGTTGTCAAGCTGGAGGACTTCTTACTCCGACTCCTGTAACCCTCATTGTACGAGGAGTAAGGGAAGTCAGGGGAAGAGTGCTTTATTTCGAAATAAGTGCTGTGTAGACGCTCCCAATTTTGAAATAAGCTACACAATTGAGGTAGCTCAATTCGTGTCGCTTATTTCGGGTTAAGCCCTGCAGTGTAGATGCACCCTGACTTGTCTTTTAATCAGAATACACCTTGGGGAGGTGGAGTTCCTCTATAGCTTCGCTAAGTCCTACAGCGTAAGTGTAGACAAGCCCTAGATTTCCCAGACCTGAAGAAGAGCTCTGTGTGAGCTTGAAAACTTCTTTAAAAGATATTGGACCCACCCACCGTGTCTTTCTTTTACCACCTTTTCATTATTAGCAAATGGATCACCACTACGGTTAACTGAGGAAAGACTCGTCCTCCTACACTGGGCAGATGACTTACATAAATCTGGAAAGGGTTAGCCATGGAAAAAGTGACCAGAGTGATTCATATGACAGATATCTGAGTACATGGCTCCCTTTTATTACTAATGCTGAAAGAAGCTGTATTGAAAAAAAACAAATGTCCAACACAGTTTTCCTTGTGCTTTATAGATTCCCATCTGCTCTTCTTGACTGACTCACTGCTAGTTCTTTTAAGTGCATATTTATAATTGTACTTAATTGCTTTTATACATCCTTGTATGGCTGTAGCCCATGCAGACATAGGTATTCGTCAGACCCTCATCCAAATCCTCAGGTGGCATGAATCAGAGGAGCTCAATTAACTCAATACAAATATGCTAATTGACACTCCCTGAAGGTCGGGTTCTTTGGCATTTTTGATCCTGCTGCTGAGATAGCAGGTGTCTGAGACCGAGCAAGTTAGTTCCACAGTGAAGGAGAAGTCAGAGATGTGGATTCTGGGTGTCTTCCATGAGTAACTTGCTTTATCCACCGCTCTATATATCAGCCCCTGAACAGAAGTACTCAAATGGCACACAGGTCACTCCCTTCTCTTGGGAATCCTAGCCCAACCCAATGCCTGGCTGCCTCAAGAATCAGCCCCCAAACCAGACCGCACACTCTCCTTCTGCTCACCACTCCTCCTTCAAGAACCCCAGCTTCTGCTCTGAACCTTGCACAGAAGCAACAACACCACAGCATATCATCCTAAATCTGAACACTTGCTCGCGTACTAAGAAAGAATCTGGAAGACCATGTGTCACTACCAGTACCGGATGACACCACACACAACAATATTACCATGACTGATTTTTTTCCTAAATATTTTTATTTCACATATATATTAAACCTATTAACATGATAACGGAAAGCAGCTACTTTTAAATGTTTTTAACATTTATCTACAAATGTTGGGGGTTGCTTCATCATACCCCTCAGCATGTATGCAACATCCCCATCTCTAAACTTGCATTTGTTTTCTGTCTTTCCGATCTTCGGACTACAGGGACTATGTACGATGCCCACTCGAATGGAGCCTCAATGTCTACTAGGACCTTTGGGTTTTGCTATATTTTAAATCTTCATTGTTACTAGCAAGAGTAATTATTTTCTTAGCGCTGGACAGAGAGTCATTCCTATGTGACCCCACAGGGGAGTAAATCCCCCACCAACCCACCCACCAGCACGGCTGAGCGCTGAGTGGAACCTTCCCAAATCTTGAACTTGGGAGTCAAGAGAAGAACAAGGGACACGTACGTGATGCTCATGAAGAAAGTGAGGAGTAGCTGGGTGGAGAGTAGGAACAGAGCTATGTCTGGGCACAAGGGAAAGCATGCCTTGAAGGCTATCGGGCTGATGAAGCATACTCCCCGCTTTCCCCCCACATTTTCAGAGTCATAATTTCTCTCAAGAATGCCTCCTGGATTGTCCCAGCTACTGGTTGCCCCATACACATGGCTGAGGGGCAAACACAATCTGTTCCTTCAGGAAGGTTGAGGAGGAGAGGAGGCTGTGAAGGCTAGGACTATAATAGAGTTTAAAGAGAAGCTAGATAATTTCATGGAGGTTAGGTCCATAAAAGGCTATTAGCCAGCGGGTAGGAATGGTGTCCTTGGCCTCTGTTTGTCAGAGGCTGGAGAGGGATGGCAGGAGACAAATCGCTTGATCATTGTCTTCGGTCCACCCTCTCTGGGGCACCTGGTGCTGGCCACTGTCGGCAGACAGGCTACTGGGCTAGATGGACCTTTGGTCTGACCCAGTACGGCCATTCTTATGTTCTTATGTTATGTTCTAATGTGCTTTACCAAATATCTCCTATAGCCCTCCAAAGGCTTTTCTGATGCCTCTGACTGAGGCTAACAGGACAGCCTATCTATCTTGACAGGCGTTTTTACTACTCAGTGCAAGTAATCGGTTGTGGGATCAAGCCTAGAGTCAACTGAAAAAGTTCTGTGTGTGTGTGTGCGCGTGCGTGTGTGTGTGTAGCTTTTTGTTAAAATGAAAGTTTTCATTAAAAAATTCTGGTTTTACTTGAACATTTTTAGGTTTTCTTGAAAAAGTCATAAACAATGAGAAGTCCTGTGGCACCTTATAGACTAACAGATTTATTGGAGCATACGCTTTCGTGGGCAAAGACCCACTTTGTCAGTCTTCAACAAAAACCCAAACATCTCATAAAAAATGTTTGTTTTCATTATAATTTCCCCTGGTGAATAAAAAATTCCTGATTAGTTTCCCTGCTTCTTCACTCAGGCTACTCTTTGGATGTGCTCCCACACAACTTCTCCAGTGCTATCATGTATAGCGCATTGAAAAAGTAGCACTATATTCATAAGCTCTATTTTTAAAACGCCTTCATTTGCATGCCAATGTGAGACGATTGCAGTGTTCCCAGTCTCCTGCGTTGGACCCAGAGGTGGCAAATGGAGTTAATAGAGCTGTTCAGTTTCACAGAGGCTGAGTTACAGCTCCTTCATACTCCCCAGGCCTGCCCTGTTGGAGGCCACGTGGCCCTTGGTTTTATGTGTTATTTCTTTATATTAAACTCCTCCACGTTTTTAAGTTTGATATCCTGCTCCAAGCACACATTGTACAATGTTATGGGCCTGCTCCAGCTTGCACTGAAGTCGAAAGGAGTCTTCTCACTGACGGACCAGGCCCTTAGGAGACAAAAAAACCTAACTGGAAAACATTAAAAAAAAAAGCCATTACTCCCGACTAGACAGTGCTAGAAAACCACAGAAACACATTGTTCTCTCTGAGCTTTCTACTTGCCTCAGAGGCCAAAGCATTTAAGAAACACTCATTTGATGCAGCAAAACATCTTCCTCTTCACCCAGACATTAGCTCAGCTGAGAGAACCTATTGGCTTTTAGCTACCACTTTATTATTATTATTTCAGCTCTTTGCTGTTACTGCACAGGGTGGCTGGGAATTCTTTTTCTGGTATTTCACAGCGAGCTAAGCATGAAGCCTTTCCCTCTGGAGTGTGTGAGATGTTTAGCTCTCTTATCTATTCTCCCCTCCCCACCACACACACACACACACACACAAAAGGCGTTGCAGAGCGGGGACCTTGTCTTTGAAAAATGTTACAAGGAATGACTAAAAATCAAGTAATAAAAACCAGACACCAATTCAATTAATTAAAGTAGCAGCTTGAGACAAAAGGGTTTCCAAGCAAATACCAAGGGACCACTCAAAACGGAAGGGAAAACTAAGCCAGCGTCCAGCATCTGATAACTTAAAACCCCTCCCATTTCCTGTGGTAAACAAATGCCCCACATATTATCTCTGTGAAGAACTCGAAGTGCTGCACGAATTCTCCTGGATCCCAGGCTGTTAGCTCAAGGGAAAGACAGAGCACCTGAGTCAGATTGGGCTGGAAAGATGGAAAAAAATCCTAACGAAAGCACAGCGGAGCCGCCTCGAAGGTCCCACATGCACCACAGCGGTCCCATGGGCAGATGCAAGCAAAGCCTGTGGCACCCAGCTCTCTGTACCGCGGCCACGTGAACGATGCTGGGTCACTAGTCAAACATCGCCCCCTGCACATCCGTTCTCACGTCTCATTTAAGGCCATTACTCACTCTGGGCTTGATTCTCACTTACACAAAGGCCTCTTGGCACTATTGTGACAGTATAAAGGAATCTTAGCCTGGACAAAACCTTAGCCTCCCTACAGAGGCACTTCACTGCATGGCTTCCAGGGGACTGCTCACACACTAGCTACTCCACAGTGTAGGAATTGCAGGATCCGCTCCTTAGGAAGCAGGAAGATGCACGACTTTGAACAGGAGCAAAGGGGGGCGTCCCAGATGGGGAGCTGCTAGCAATTTGCTAGAAGTCACCCCTACCCAACAATCTAGCACACAGACACACCCACAGAGCTCAGAACACAAAGGGATGGACCATCTGTCTCGCTCCATTTGGGGACCCAATGGGATAAATCAGTGCAGCCCAGTCACCAGGGTCAGGTTGGGCTGAAGTCAGGACACTGGGCTAAACGTACCAGGCTCGGACCCACTCTGGCAGCTCTCTGGGGTCACATTTCTCTCCAGCCGGGGAGCCACAGAGGCTGAAGCTCGGCTCCAGCTCTCCCTCCTCGCCACAGGACATGGGCTGCAAACATGCCACGCACCTCGCAGGCCTAATCGCCTCAGAGTGTAAAATAACCCACTGCCCCCACCCACTGGGGGTTCTGTTTCCACATTCTTAAAGCCTTGCCATCATGCTGGTTCAAGTACAAGAGCCTTCAACTCCCGGGGAACAATCATACAGACCGGCGGGTGTTGTGCACGGTGCTGGACGCAGTCAGCCGGGTGCGGTCTCCTTGAGCAAGGAGCAGTCTGCAAGGAGCGGCAGGTTTCAGAAGGGCACAGGAGAGTGGCGCCATGCACCAGACAACTTTCGTTGGGTTGGCAGGCTAGCGCCGACACGATACACCCAGGAGGTCATTGGGGAGTGAGGTGTCCAGGAGCAAGTGGCAGATGGTTAGCCATTTCACAGCCAGGTTTCTCGGTGGGCGGAAGTAACACATCCCCCTCAACGCGCGGGGAAGCCCAGAGAATGCGTCCAGAATAATACCACCCGCCGCTGTCTTGAGGAGGGGAAGCTGTAGATTTATTGCTGCTCTGTTGGTCAAAGAGAGGTTGTGCGAGCTAAGCTCAGCTTTCTCCCCACCTTGTTTTCCTTCAGCACAGCCAAGAGCTGAGATGCTCTGAATCCGTCACAACGAAACACAAAGCACCTCTGGTATCGGGTTTTGTAACCAATTCAGGCCAGGTTTGCTGAGTTTTGTAAGCCCAGCAGCAAAGCTGGGCCGAATTATGGCTTTTTGGGTGGAGACCATCGCAAAGTCAGTTGCTTTGCATGGTTTTCATCTGAACCCAGGCACAAGTCAGCTATTTTGTCCAGACTGGCTCTCAGACTCTAGATTTGATCCAATCTGAAAAGGCTGTATGAAAATCAAGAGGTGGAAAGTCACCCTCGGTGGAGCTGGCAGACAAGGTGCACACGAACTCCAGAGATCTGAAACCAAAACATTTCACTCACAGTTTGACCTCAAGCCCCCAGTGCACTGGGGCAATATAGCTGGCCAGTGGAAGACTCCCTCATTGTCGGGAACTGCAGAGTAGCACAGAATCATCATGGCTGCTTTTATGACCTTCTCTGATTGGCTTAGAGAGGGCAGGGGGCTTTCTTGAGCCATGGAGATCCACAACGGCCTGCATCACTCAGAATAGTTCTCAGGCCATGCCCACTGCCCGGTCTGTGAGACCAATGGTTCTCCAATAGGATACAGCGTTGCAGCACCAGAAGTAATGGCGAGGCGGGTGAGGACCGCTAGTGATTGGTTGGGGCACCAATGAATTGGGCTCGCGGCTAATCTATGCATAAGCACTCTCATTGTATTGTTCTGCCCTCCCTTCCCAATGACCTGGTGGTGTCACAACCCCCCTGACCTTGAGACTAGAATCTTAGAACTGGAAGGAACCTCGAAAGATTGAGTCTACTCCCCTGCACTCACGGCCACGCCATCTAGACCATCCCTGACAGGTGTCTCTCCAACCCACTCTTAAGTATTTCCAGTGATGGAGATTCCACAACCCACCTAGGCAATTTATCCCAGTGTGTAACCACCCTGACAGGTAGGAAGTTCCTAATGTCCAACCTAAACCTCCCTTGCTGCAGTTTAAGCCCATTGCTTCTTGTCCTATCATCTCAGGCCAAGGAGAACAATTTTTTCTCCCTCTTCCTTATAGCAACCTTTTAGATACTTGAAAGCTACTATCATGTCCCCTTTCTTTTCTAAACTAAACAAGCCCAATTCCCTTTCAATCTTCCCTCATAGGTCATGTTTTCTAGATTTTTAATAACTTTTGTTGCTCTTCTCTGGACTTTTCTAATTTGACCACATCTTTCCTGAAATGTGGGGCCCAGAACTGGACACAATACTCCAACTGAGGCCTAATTAGCACAGAGTAGAGCGGAAGAATGACTTCTCGTGTCTTGCTCGCAACACTCCTGTTAATGCCTCCCAGAATCATGGTTGCTTTTTTTTGCAACAGTGTCACCCTGTTGACTCATATTTAGCTTGTGGTCCCCTATGACCCTTAGATCTGGTTCCATGTGCCCAGAGGATGCAGAGCCAAGCAGGCAGGCTGTCCTGGGTAGGACATTTGCAAAGCCAACAGCAAGGGGGAAATAGGTCAGTCCAAATGTAGCCCCGGCAGTGCCTGCAGCCCCTGTAGTCTAGATGGTATAATCAAAGGAGCTGAAAGTGATTAGAACAAATTCAATGGAACCTGGGCACCTAATTCCCATAGGGGCTGTTCAAAATCCCGCCAGACTCCATGGAGACAGGGAGTATCTTATGTCTGGACAGTGCCTAGTACTGTGGTTGGCAGCAAGACTTCTAAGCATTATTATATGGCTATTACTTGCGACTATCCACAGTGTTTACTCAATCAGGTCTAGAAACCCTTTGCAGAAACTGTCCTCAAACTGCCTCTCTCTCTCTCTCTCTCTCTCTCATAACACAGGTAGTCACTTTTAGGAGGAGGGTGCCATCTATCTGAAGGCAGCAACATATCACTCGATTTCTGGTCCTAGGTGAATTCACCCCTAGTCGGCTGTCTCTCATTCTAGGCCTGACAGTCCATCTCCCTCTACAGGCAGCAAATACACATGAAATCACCTGAACCGGAGAGGAACAGATCCCTTGAAAGCTCACAGTCCCTGAAGAAACATTAATATTTGGGAGGGTTTTTTAAATCCTTCCTATTCTTGCCCATCATCTCCCTGCTCCCTTTCACAACGGCTATCTTACTGGATCATTCCCAGCCATCATCTGCTGCTATTCCCACCTCTACCCAGCATTTAACATGTAAGTATTAACATACCAAGCAGAGCAGCTGCAGATATTTTTTTTCCAGCACCATAAATGCCATAAAAGCTCCTTTTCAAGGTTGAGTCTGCGGAGCTAGATCGCTTTGTAAAGGCATGAGGCCATCAGGCTGGGTGACGGTCGCTGAGTGCAGGATCCTTTCACATGTGGGAACTTTACAAGTAAAAGAAGAATGCATCTGACGCCCTGCTGCTGTGGCCAGTGTTTAGACATTTATGCCTGGGCAACATGCATGACAATGGAGAGTGCAAAGCAATGGAGGATCAGGCCTAGGATGACCCAGGTGCCTGCTGCATTAACCATCATCCACACGGATGCAATGGTTTCAGAGAGGCTGGACCGAGAGTACACCAGGGTTTAGAAGCTAGGGCAGGGGTGGCCAACCCATTAAATGAAGAGAGCCGAAACAGCGGCAGAAAAAAATGCTAAGAGCAGCACCAGAAATTTTTTTTGGAGCAATTTTTGTTGAGCCAAAAAAAAAAAAAAAAAAAAGGGCGCTGCTCCTTTAAAAAAGAAGGCTCCCGGCAGTGATGCCGTATTGAATCATCGCACCAGACGGCTCCCTTGCCCCGGTGAGCACAGGGAACTGGGTGCCGGAGACCGTTCCTACGGGTGCAGGGAAAGCTTCATGAGCCATGGGGGAGGCTTCGTGAGCCGCACTTTAAAGGGGGAAAAGCCGCATACAGCTCGCAAGCTGTGGATTGGCCCTGGGCTAGTCACTGGGCTAGGTGCCGGGAGACCTGTGTTCTATTCCCTGTACTCCTCAGGGACTGATGTGTAACTGGAGACACCTCTCTCTGCAGCTCGGGGCTCTCACACTCACAGGCCCTCTATGGGAAGTGGGGTGAGGTCGCCTGCCGCAGGGAAGGGGGGTCCAACTGCTGCTGCTGCCCTGCACCAGGGCCCCTGTAATCCCTTGGGGCCACGGGTTGCAAGAGAGGGAGAGAGTGAGCCCATGGCCAGAAGGGGCAGGGTTTGGGGGATGATTTCGGACCCACACCCCAGGCCGCTAGGTCTCCTGGGTGGGAGTGCAAATATGCTCCAGCTCAGAGATGGCCTGCGGGCCGTGAGTTTGAGACCCCGGGCATAGCTACTTCTCCAGCCACCCTCGGTCGTGTCTTGTTTGATTGACCTCAGCCTGGCGGCGCCACTCGAATACAAGCAAATGTAGGATGCTCGGCCTTGTTCCCCACTGTGATCCCAGTCACAGTTATGCCAGGACGGGCGTTAATGGGCCTCAGCTCCTTGAATGCTTCCTTGAAATATGTGCTAACTATGTACACTACCCAATCTGTTCCACTGCTTGTATGTAGCTGGGAGTACAGTTCCCAGCCCCCGCGTGCTGCATAGCATACGCTCGAAAGCGTCTATCTCTTGCCAACAGAAGTTGGTCCAATAAAATATATGACTTCACGCCCCACCCCCCTTGTCTCTCTAGCATAACACAGAAGCTTCCTGGGTGGTGAATTACAGACACTTTTTAATTCCTGTCTCTTCTCACCCTTTGCTCCAATGTATGGGATCTTCCATTCTATTTTCTACTGGCACACCAACTACAAGTCTTCCCTGCAGCTCTTTTGAATCCAGAAGGCTGCTCAATACCATTGAATGCATCGGGCCAGCGTCTGCCGCTTCTACGTGCCCTGCTCCGTACCTTAGGCTGGGGTACAAAAGGAGATCTCTGCCGAGGGAGGAATGACACAGTGAAAGAGCGGCAGAATCGAACCCTGATCTGTCCGTCCGAGAGATGGGAACCGTGACAAAAATCTCACCGCCCTCCCAGGCCCCCAGCACAAAGAGAAACCAACAATTGGCCATAAAAGTTAATGAGTCCAACATTTCTCTCTCTCTCTCTCTCTCCAAGGGCAAAATGTGCCAATGAATACTGCACAGCTGGTGCCAAATCTGCCCAGGCTCATTCCTTATAAAAGAATTGGAGTTTAGTTTGGTTTTGTTTTCTAAATTGACCTAGTTGGGGCCCTAATCCTGAAACGTGCAGACCTAATTCCCAGGCTTCAATCAGAGGAGCGGGTGTTCCACATCTTTCAGGATCTGGATACTGGGTTTCATTACAAAATGAATGGTGAACACTAGGGTTTCGGTCACTGTGTGAAGAGAGGCTCCCACCTGCTCGCTTCCCCCAAACGCTGGAATTATTTATTATTTGAATGGCAGTAGTGCCTAAACCCACTCAGAGAGCAGAGCCCCATTCTATTAGGCACTGAGAAACCAGATAGAGAGAGGCCCTGCTCAAATGAGCTTACTATCTAAACAGAGAGGCTACATCTACGCTGGCAGCTTCTTGCCCAAGAACTGTTTTGCGGAAGAGTTCTTGTGCAAAAAGTCTTCCACGAGAGCGTGTCTACACTGCCATGTGCTTTTGTGCAAGAGATGTGCTTTTGCACAAGAGCATCCATGCCAGTGTAGACGGTCTCTTGCACAAGAAAGCTCTGATGGTCATTTTAACCATAGGGGCTTCTTGCGCAAGAAATTCATGTTGCCTGTCTACACTGGCCTCTTTCGCAAAAACAGTTGCACAAAAGGGCTTATTCCTGAGCGGGAGCGTCAGAGTTCTGGCGCAAGAAGCCCTGATTTCATACATTAGAACGTCAGTTTACTTGCGCAAGAACACGCGACAGGCAGCAAGTTTTTGCGCAAGAGCGGCCGCTTTTGCGCAAGATCGCGCCAGTGTAGACACAGCCTAAATGTACTTGCACAAGAACGCACATGCAGTGTAGACAGCAGGCACGTCTTTGCGCAAGAACAGCTGTTCTTGCGCAAGAAGCTGCCAGTGTAGACATAGCCAGAGGACAAAGGCTGGGAAGGGACTTAGAAACATGAAGGTGAAATGACTTGCATGAAGGTGAAATGAAGCTGGGGCTAGAAACAAAGCCACCTGCTCCCAGCGCAGTGCCTTGTCCATCAGAGCTGGCATCACTCTGGAGCCAAGAGAAGCATTTTTGTGTCCCCATGTAGCAGCACTAACTGGTTCTTGTTAATTAATTCATCTGAATGGGTGGTAATACGGCTTTCCAAGTCCAGGCTTCTCAAACCGGCCAGGCTAAATGCGGCCCCAAGCCACACCGTTCAGATCCAGCTCTCAAAGCACCAGAACAGTTCAGCTCCCAGCCAGTGGCGGTGTGGTTTTTAAATGTCATTATTTATCTATGGTTCAGGCACAGTTTGGCTCAAAGACTGTAAATTATCCCTAGCCATCAGGGTGTTCAGGCTTTGGTAATCTCTCATCCAAATGCCTCCTTTACCCACACGCAGAGCTGTATGGCAAAGAGGATTCCAACCATAAAGTTAGCTGGAGAAACCTACAATATTTACAGTAGATTTAGTTTGTCACGGCCAACCAGCAACCTCTCTGATTACGGAAGCAGTTTCACAGCTCTTATGTTTCAACTGGCTGTGAATGGATGTGATAGCAGTTACAAATCCCTTGGGTTTTAGACTTGCTGGTGATCGGATGTACATGCAACTGCACACAAAGGATTCTGCAAAGAGTGGAAGACCTCATGTGCACCCAACATAAAATTTCAAAGAAGCTCTGAAAATCAGCTGGGCTAATGATTCCAGAAGCCTGGTCATGCCATTTCCTAACGTACCCAATTCAGCCTACGAAAACATTTGGCTCATCACGAGTCTGGGGTGAACGAATAGCGGTAGAGGTGCTAAGCCCCGTTAGGAGTTGAGACGGATGGTGTCGAAGGGAACAGCGGGCTCAGACCGCTATATTTAGGCCGTTTCACGCAACTGGGCAGAACATGTGTTTGTACTTACTGGTTCCATTCCTTGGGACGCTGTCAGACCATGAAATACACTGAACTGTAACAAAAACAAATGAAATGATTTTCTAGTTTTGCTTTCAGAAGCTAGTCCCTGGAGAAAGCTTGTATGTTGTTTACTGTAAGAAGAAAAGGTTTCCAGGTCAGATACCTGGTATATGTGAACACAGCGTAACTTCGAACACAAAAGAGTGGCACAAAAAATGGAGCTGAGTGCTAGTTTGTCCATAGCACGAGAGTGATTATTACTGACATGGGGTAACCTGTCGATGCCTTTCCCCCTCAATACTGGTGTGTCCCTTCCCCACCTTCTCACCAATAAATCATGAGCTGGGAAAGGTTCCTCCCTACCCAACTGCAGGCAGCTCCACTGCTCCTTTGTTGGTACGTCTGCGCCTCCTGCCCACCTTCCTACAAAGGATTCCTGGATAATGGGCTGTTTTCTGCTGACAGGCAAATCGTCGCCTTCACGCTGCCTTCACACCCCAGATAAGCACCCATGGTACAAGTATTGTGTTTGTCTGGCTAGTAGCCTAGGTGTAGGCTCTCCTCTCCGGCTAGCCTTTGACCATTCTGCTGCGCTACTGCTCACAGAAGTTGAATGGGATTCCAAAAACACGAGGCCCCCTTCAGACTCACACATAGCACGTGGCTTGGCCCTGGCTTGCTCACTGTTAGCCGCCCTTTGACTAATGCTAAGCTGTGCTTGAGGGCTTCCTTTTACATGTTATATAACATAGACATTAGTCCAGATCACTTTCGAATTTCTTTACGCTCAAGGGAGCATTTCTGGTGCTCACACGTGGGAGAGACTGATCTGGTGCTGGCGTTCACTTCCCAGGAAGCTTTCATCGGCAGCCATTGTGGCCTTCTGCGATCCTTGCCTGTTCCAGAATTAGATATGTATCTGCTACTCAGGGCAAGTTCTCCTATATTCAGGGAGGCCTATGGCCTTGCTGGGCCCCTAGGCAAGGTGAGGGGGGCCAACTCTGCACTCCCAGAAGGGATGGAGCTGTGGGCAGAAGAGGCAAGGCTGGTACATCCACCCCTCAGGGCCACCTTCCCTCCAGCCAGCCCATAGCGCTGCTTAGGGAGCACCATGCAGCACACCAGTGCTGATTTAAAGGGCCTGGATCTACAACTGCAGCTAGGAAACCCAGGCCCTTTTGAATTGGTGGGCTATGGAGCAACTGCACCCTTCTACCCCCTGCCCCGCCCCGCCCCGCCCCACACCGAGCGATATTATATGTAATACTTAAGAGATGAACCTGACCAAACTGATAGATCAAAACACTATGACTTGGAGAAGGTTTAGGTCTGGATTTGTACATTAAAATGTGTCTCTCTCTTTCATAGCTGAGATGACCTGACATATCCCTTAATGCCTGGATTTATAGCATTAGACATGTAGGGCCAAATCAAGCCCTCATGTAAGTTCTAAAGGACGAACCTTTCCTGTTCCCACCCATCTTTTCTAGTCCCACCAACTGAAGACAATGCTTTCACCAAAGAGGTCAGAGCTGCAGGTAAATGGCTTGTGACATGGTCCATACTGTGCAGAAAAAACCATACATTTAATAGCATGTGGGATGAGGAGAAAGAAATGGAAAACAACCTCAAATGGAATTATTTTATTTTTAAATCCTGCAAGTATCTCTCTGTTCCCAGCCACATTCTTCATGGTTTCTTAATCCAAAAAGCCTCCCACTTCAGAGTTCCAGCTCTGAGATCTGCAGAGAAAATGCTTTGTTTGGAGGGACTCCAGCCCTCACATTTCCCCCTTCGATTAAACAACAAATAAAATTAGCCAATGTTATTTGTCCTCGTCTCGATGCAGAGCCGAAAACACAGGGTTAAGTGCATCTAAAGCTGTCGAGGGAGGCATTGAAGTAGCAGCAGATTACACTGTCGGAAAGAATTCATTTGTCTAAGCAGTTCACTAGTGCAGAGTTTTGTTTTGAAGAGGGAAACAAAGCTGTGCTGGACTAACATGAGCGCTGGAGACATGTAAAGTGCAGTTTGTGAAGAGATACTCAGTTCAAGAGAACACCCCTAGTGCTCCCATTCAACAGCAACTAGCCCCCGTTTTGTTCTCTCTTCATTATCCAGCCCTTAGGGACCGGCCTGTTACACTGCCAAGCTTGACTTTTCTTGCCCCACGTCTCCACCTTCTGAACCAAGGAGAATATTACCCCACCTCAATCTCTTAAAGACAGAAGAATACAGAGGTGGCTCATGGTAGCACTCAGAAAACGCTGCCCCTCTGTGCCCCGGTCAAAATTTGAATTGCTAAATGGGGTGTCCCCGCATATCCCTTCCCTGCCCTTCTGGGCATCAATTGCCTCTGGGAGAATAAGTAGCCAACAGAAAAAGAGTTTACTCAAGTTGATTCTGACTTTAGGAATGTTTGAGTGATTAAACTTATATTAACGACATTTCACTCTGTGTTGTATACTCAACTAGAAGCCTTACCTAGCATTGCTCAGAGCCGGGGCTGGGCTGGGCAGCGCTGTTTGGACAGCAGGTCCTCGAGACCACCCACGGTGGTCAGGGCAGTGCTATCAAGGCATTGTTCCTGGAATGGGATTGTTATTATGTCCAGTTCTGGGCACCACACGCCAGGAAAGAGGTGAACTGGAGAAATACCAGTAGAACGCAACAAAAGTGACTGAACATCTAGAAAACAGGACTCACAAGGGAAGACTGAAAAACCAGGGTTTGTTTGGCCTGAGGCTGAGATATGATAACCATAAGTCTGCGACAATGACCTGAAGATGATCTCTGCTTAAGCTTCAAAGCTTCTCTCTCTCTCTCTCTCTCAGCAACAAAAGTTGGCCCATTAAAAGGTATTACTTCACCTATCTTGTCTCTTTAGTATCTTGAGGCTGGCACAGCTACAATTCTACATTCAAGTATGAAGTCTGTCTCAGAGGAAGATAATAAATTGCCGTTCTTATCCTCTGAGGACAAGAACAATGGGCTTAAATCACAACCAGGGAGATTTAGGTTACACATTATGAAAAAATTCCTGTCAGGGTCATTAAGCAGTGGAATAAATTACCTAGGGAGGCTGCAGAATCTCTGTCACTGGAGGTTTCGAAAAGCAAGTTAGACGAACACCTGTCAGGAATTTTCAGATGATAGTCAGTCCTCAGAGCAGGGGACTGGACCAAGTTGAGGTCCCTTTCAATCCTTCTGTGATTTAGACTCCAACTGTCTCTGTATGAAACTAATGAAGATTACTTACTTGTAACCAAGTTTCTTCAAATTCTGCACACTCACACTCCTGGGATGCTCTGACCTGAAACACTGCAGCCGAGCAAGCAGTCGCCACTGACATGCTCACATACCTGCCTTCCTGCCCACTCCCTTCAGATAACTTTGAGCTTTCCAGGACAAGGGGATAAAATGGCCTGGTGTGCCACTCACATCAGCTCCTTACTCCTAGACCTAAAGCATTTCTGGTAAGTAGGACTCAAGAGTGTGCAAATATGCAGAGTTCACCTCAGAGAACCTCAGTTACAGGTAATTAACTTTCATTTTGCCTTCCAAAGTCCCCTGCATATTCCCACTCCTGGGATAGAACAGAAAGTAGCAGTCTCACCCGGGACGATCAGACCACAGAGTTCTAATTCAATAAGGACGGCAGAATGGCTTGGGTAACTCTTGCATCAAATCTAGATTATTTCATGATTCCTTGCTGCTGCCTTATACTTAAAGCCACAGAAGCTGCTCTCAGCCTAGTAGAATGTGTTCTAACCCCCTGGGGAATGGGACAACCCTTCCAATTCATAAACTACATTAATACAAATCCATCCTAGCTTGAAAGAGTTTGTACACAAACAGCTTTCCCCTGGTTCTCGTGCTCATCAGCAATAAACAACTGTTGGGACTGTGGTTTATTCTGGTCTAAACACCCAGAGTAGGTTACATAACTTTGTCCTCACGAGTATAGGGTATCTGACTATATTGGGTCAAAAACTGAGAGTTGTATGAGGAACTAGCTTATCTTTACGAAAAAAGAGTAAACCGTATGTTTAATTGGTTAACCAGCCTGTTGTGCCAGGTGATGCTTAACCGGGTAACAGATTACCCGTTCACATCCCTATTGGAGAGCCACACCCTTTAATTCCCTTGCCCGGAATACCCAACATTTACTGAAGGATGGGGTGACGACGAGGAATCAGTGCTCCAAAAGCTGCTGCTAGCTAGAATTTTATCTTTCAAGGCTGCACATGTCAGCGCATCTTATGAGCGGGAATGTACACAGGACACTTTCTCCATTAATCAACTGTGTAAGCATAAAGGGCTATACTAACCTTCATACAGCTTGCCCATTCAAGCATCCCAGTTCAACCGACTATCCCAAACCTCCACAGCCCATCAGATCCGAACATGCATGCTCCAAAGAAGGGACTCAAATAAGGCACTCGAGTGTAGTGTAAACAGGTTTTAATATTACTGAAATTATATTTGCATCAATATTTATAGAGATCCAAGACTTGGATGGGCTTCAAATAAATAATCTTTTGCAAGTAAATGGTTACATGTCAAAGGGGGTCTAAAAGCAACAGTGCACAGTTTAGAACCCCTTCCCCTCAGACCCGAAACTAAAGAATGTACAGTAGGTAGCACACCCTGGGAGAATGCCACTGCAAATAACAGCCACCTGCTATCTTCAAGTGACAAACCACTGAACATGTTGGCGACAACCAAATGAAAGGGAGAGACGATAAAGGCATGCGCTGGCCTTCAAGCACTACTATTTGCCGTTTCCATTTTTAAACATTAGGATCAGAGGCAAGGGATTGTAAGCTGTTTCCTTTCCAATGCTAAAGTTAATTCTGAACTCAGAGATTAACAGAGCAGTGCTACTAGCTGTATACAGCCAGGCATACAGGGTGTATACTACTTGAACTGATGTTGCAGCATATTCTATTCCATCCTCCAGATTTTTTTATTCAAAAGGAAGATCATTTTTTAAAATCCTTTCCAATGACAATAGTCGTCCATAAAACTAAAGAGGCAGGCAAAAAGCTGCTTCTGGTGAAGCCATCCTCAGCAGATCTATGATTTAGGGTGGTATTCAGAACGTTGGCATAAATTTCTAACAAGTTACAAGGCAAAATGTTGGTCTGAGTGCACCAAGAGTGGCTGCTTTTCAAAATGAAGCCTTTCAAAACCAAACGCTCTCTCACAACAAGTGAAGTGAGCATTTGCCTCCCTCGCCAAGAAAAACAACTTTCGGACGTGTATTCTCTAGGTGCCCCAGGTATATTAAAAATATTACTCTGCAGTAAAAAATCATAAGTACACCAGCCTAGAAACAGTTTGTACAGAACACTCAACACTAATCACAGGGGAAATAAGACAACTCGAAAATAGAGAAGCAATGGGTTAGAACAGTGATCAGTTATAAAAGTCTCACCAGAAGTGGAAGGAATCTTGCAAGGAAGTCACTGTAACTTAACGTTCCCTGTGTATGTTACGTATGGCTCACAACTATCTATGTATTGTACTTCCCAAGGCTTTCCTTTTACAGATGCAGGTGGAATAACTTTCCCCTCTTTATGCTGAATCTATTTGTGACTGATTTTCAGGTATGTATTCCATTGCCGGCAATGGAAGCATCAAAGCCAACCAGTACAAAGTGAGTACATTCATCTGCTTTGCTGATGGAAACCCTTCGCTTACCTTCTGTTTGCTGCTTTGCAATAGTATATGGAGATATGCCCTTTCTCACTTCGAATCATAAGAGAATAAAACTTAATGTGTAATACTGCTGTGTACCTAATGGATAAATATTATGGGAGTTAAGGATTGTTTCACCTACTGACTTTGCTTTAGCAAAACTCGTATAAAGGAACAAAATATACGCTATGTATATCTTATCAACATATTCCAGGAGGGGGAAGCTGCAACATTTAACAAACAGGAGAAAAGTAAGTTTTAGACGTAGAACTGCCAGTACACAGGGTTTCCAGATTCTGTCTTGAACACAGGATTGGGTCATTAATTTTCAAGAAAAGCCACATAATCAGTCAATCTGGCCAACTGTTGTTCATTAGGAATCGGTGGAACTGTAGCAGGTTCTACAAAGAACAGAAACACACACAGTATTAATAACATTAAGGCAGCAAACCAACGTCCAGCACCACCCATCCCTGCTCTCTTGACACTAAAGAAAAATGTGAACTAAATTTCTCAGACTGTTTACTTATCAGCTCTACACCGAATGACACTCCCACTAAAGATATAGCTAAAGAGTCTTGTGCTGTGGGGGGAGGGTGTGTGACGTGCCAAGTAACTCACTCCTATCTGCAACAAAACTTACAAACAGCTAGGATACCTGTATTGCTACTTCTAGACCACTTCACTTGTCAAGTGTTATTTGCATATATTTGAGGACTGCCACATTTCCAGCACGTCATGTATGTTTGCTACAACTGGGAAGGGAAGAACTCCTGCAGCGTCTTCACCTGCAGTAAAGGTCCTATAGGTCTGCTTGCATTCTGCCTCCCTCTACAACAAATCTACTGACCCTCAGAGCCAAATATGATAAACTTCAGAAGTTTGAGAACTTGGTGAGAGCTCAGGGCAGGCACATTCTGCAGGGCAGGGGGCCTGAGACTCTCCTTCCCACAGGGCAAAAATCCCTAGCCCCACTACTCTGACATGGGGTAGAGCTTCCTCCACCTAAGTCTGATAAGTGAAGAATGGGGTGGAATGGGGGCTCTGCGAGCCGCAGTAACTATAAAAGAGCAGCATGAGGCTCTGGAAGCAGCAACAGTGAGCACACCTGATGAGTCCCCTCTCTTTAAGGTAACGGGGGAAAAGCACTGCATGGCTGTCAAGAGAAGGCAGCCACAGTACATGTGCAAACTACAAGTATGCTGAGTTACCCAGTGGGAAAGGTGAAGTGCAAGTTAGAGGGGAGAGTGACTGGAAACGGAAGGGAGACAGAGAATGAAATGTAGGGGCACGAGAAGGAGAGCAGAGTGAGAATAAAGAAAGGGCTGTCAAGAATAATAGATAATTAGGAGAAATGAAAAAGAGTGCAGGGTGAAGAAAGGAACACAGACCACAAAGAGTCAAAATGAAGGAAAGGCAGAGAAACCATGTGTTATATAGAAGTAATTCCTTCTGAACAATCTGAGTGTAAAGGTGCACCGGGGAGCTAGTCACCTCGCCTGCATGTACAAAAGGAACCCTCAACCCCAAGTACGTGAAGCGCCCCACTTCCAGGTGCGGGAAACCAGAAGGCTATCCTTTAAAACACACGCTTGCAGAAAGGGAGAGAGACGTCACACTGGCTAGGAAAGCTACACCACCAGCACATTTAAGTTCACGTAGAGACTCTATAATGCACGAGTCAAACCATCAAATCAGATTTATCCTAAGGATACTCGGCTGTCCAATATGGAGAACAGTGCTTTAGGTGCCAGCCTTGCCAATGAAAATTATACAGTTTAATGTAGAATGAAGCCTTCAGTTTAATTTAAAAAAAATAAGACGAGAGGTGGAAGCCAAAGATCCACTTCACATTTTTCGTCTGAAGGAAAACCGAAGACACTACATTTTTTGCATGACAAAGGCTATAAAGCCAACTCCACATTTGGGACATGCCTACTTGAGAGGTAACTCTCCTTAAGACAAGCACAGCTGAGATGCTGGAGTTGGATCCTTCACAGTTTAAGAGAGGGAACTGGCAGTTCTCCGAGGGCGTTTCTATTTTGGAATCAACTCTCTACTTGGTCTCAAGTAGCCAGGGTTTTACTGGCTCCTGGGCATGCTACAGTGCTCACGCTCACCCAGCTATCTGTGGGAGGGAGGGGCTGAGGAGGCCAATGAGTGAATTGCTTCATTTGACATTTCTTGGACGGTGGGGCAGGGGTAGCTATTTGTACGTTAAGGGCACATAAGAGTTTCAGAAAGGCAAACAGTGTACATCTCTCTATTATACCTTTTAAAACAACCAAAATGAGGAAATACCTGATAAAGGAATAAATCTGTTAAAGGAAGCTTCCAGTGCACCTACAGAAAGAACGCAATGGAAATGTTAATCCGTGAAGGGAGCCATTCTGCTAAGAATTAAATTCTTACACACACAGGCAAAATTGTCTCAAACCCTATAATTCTTAGGCACAAACCTGTCACTATTTTCTTTCATAGACACGTGTATTGCACAATATACAATCTGCACATTTTAAACACCTAAGCCCAGTGAATGACAGACTGAAAATGACTGGCCTCCTGTCAATTTCATGTCTCTCATACAGCAGTCCAGGTCCACCCAAGCACTCCCTTTTACATGCTCTAGGCTGTGTGGGTTGCAGACTGTTTTGCTGTACACATCACCAGGTGGTACGGGGGGGAAAATGGAGGCTCTGCCTGTTCAAGTGTCAGGTTGATCAAGACACCCCGGATAAGCCAGATTCATTGTCTTGTCTGGAATACGTTAAGTCATTCTCTGGTTGGTGAGCAGAACTTGAGTCGTTCGGGACAGTAGTTTTCCTGCACTTGTAAAATGTGGGCGTACATTTTGGGAGCAAGATACATTCTGGCAGATCTGATCACCCCTCCTCCTTATGGTGCTGTTTAAACACTAGTATTTCAGACGTTTAGAAGAGCAGTCTCTGCCCGGAGAGGTACTGAGCAGTTCCATGGGTCCCAGTGCCCCTGCCC
The DNA here is from genome assembly GCA_032595735.1 of Pelochelys cantorii. Taxonomy (NCBI): domain Eukaryota; kingdom Metazoa; phylum Chordata; order Testudines; family Trionychidae; genus Pelochelys; species Pelochelys cantorii. The sequence continues at coordinate 72,858,242 of CM064332.1, forward strand.
CTCATAGAAAGGCCCAGCACCTGGCCTGCAGGGTTGCAGGGCTACAGCCAGGGAGGGCACATGCCAGAGCTTCTTTCTCTAGCTGCAGCCACACAACACTGCCTTCTGTTTATTGGCAACTGCTCAACAGCAGCAACTTTTCGGTGGCAACCGAGGAGCTGCTAATAAGTGGTGATTTACTTTGTGTCAGTTTTCAAGGAATCCTCCATGTGTTGGGAAACGGCGGGTTCAGACAATTCTTACATCAGCTACTTGCCCTAGATGTTTTCAGCAGGCTCAACTCCGCAAGTTCCAGCAATTTAATCACAAGGCACAGGAAAGCAGAGCCTCTAAGTCTACCAGGACAGAAATGTATTTGAAACACTGTTTCAAAATAGTAAGTTTTAAGTAATCTTATTAGATTAAAAAAATGAGGTCATCTAGCACATTCTATTGAGTCATCAGACCCAGTAGTAAGTAGGAGAAATTAAAGCACATCCTGTTTCTTTTTGTTTAAAAAGTGTAATTGCTACTGCTTCTGCCCAAGTTAAAGCCACTGATTCATTATTTCTTACATTCTGAACATGTCATGCTGTGCTCCAGCCCGTTATATAATCTTCTTCACCGTTACCTGGACTAATGCTCTTGTTCTTCGCCTCCATGAGGTTCTTATTCCAAGCAGACACCCATTTTCATGTCCCTCCTTTAGCATCATGAACCATCTTTTTCCAGGTCTTCCTCGTCATCTTTGTCCCATAATTACTAGCCCGTGTAACCCACGTCTTCCCACAGGAACCAGCCATCTCAGTCAATACTCCTTCAACTTTTCCATAATGGAGACTTTCCGCATCACGGTGTCTACCATTTCATTATGTGGCATATCAGCTCGGGTCTTACCCAAGCAGCATGAAGCAGTAGTACTTCTCTCGCCCTTGGTGGCCAGCATTCGGACCCATGCATCGCGGCTGGCCTAATCATTTTATACATTGCTCTGTAGGTTACTTGGCAGAGAACCCCCATCAATTCCCTTCATTTACCCCAAGTACCATTCAAGAAGTGTCCTAACATCTACACTTGCAGAACGGCTCTATACCGAACCGAGGTATTTCAACTGTTTCACAGACTTTAATTTTACTGGCTTCTTTGTTGTCCCTTTGAACAAAGCACAGCATGTATTGCATCTTTTGTCAGTTGATTTGTATGCCAAATACAGTCCTCCAACGTTCTAGGTCTCTTTCCAATTAGTATTTATCTTTACGGAATGTCACTGGCAAAAAGTATGCTCCATGCAACCTTTCCCCTAATCTCCTGAGTAAAGATGTCCTTGTTATACAACACAAACCCAACTTATATTAGGCATAATGTTAATTAAATCAAAGGATACAATACTAGAAATATTAAACAAGATCCAAAATGCATCATGGAATAACAGCACCACCTACCTGGCTTTTTAGGCATTACCATCCGAGTGGCGGAGTCAGCTTGCCAGCCTTGCTCTAACACACCTGAAAGTGCATTAGAATGAAACAATTACTATTATTACAATGTATGACCACAGCACTGAAAAGCCCCAGCCTTTCACCAGGACTCCATTTGCTATGCGCTGTATACCCACCCCAGACCTGGTCCCTCCCCTGAAGAGCATACAATTGAACTAGACAATACAGGCACAGTGTGAGGGACAGGGCACAACACATACTCAGTGAACAATTTGATGACAGCAAGTGTCATGTTAGATTGACTTTTTTATCCCCCATCTAGGTTTATTTAGGAGGCGATTAGCAACGGGAAAACAGATAGCCCTGTTACAGGGAAAGGAGTAAGGGAGAAAGGAAACCCTGTGTGTGTTTGACAGCAATAACAAATAATCCAAAATTCCCACCCACTGGAAAGTGTCTGAATACCCTTCTAATGTGCAATGACTTTTTTTAAAAATTATTTCTCAGAAGAGCTCACAACAAGTTTTACTGCTGGAGACATTTAGTGGAGCAAATACATGACCTTTGTAGAAGTGATAGCTCCTGGGACCTATTCAGTCCGGGATGATGCACAGATTTACTTTCTTTTTTTTCCCCCTGGAGCATTGACTTCTCACACCCCTAAGGAAAATGGAATTCCTTGGCCATTTCAAAGGAGGAAGATTTATTATGGCTCCTAATCTAGTAAGTGGTGGAACTAGAGAGTCAATACATTTCCAATCCCAAAAATTAAGCAGCTTGCTTTTACCGTTTCCCTTTTCGGTCATGTCCTTCTACAATAAACTCAATCTTATGTTTATTTTTGGATCGTCTTTCCACTTTATTTCACTGTACTTCTCTAGGCCCCCGTCCCTTAAGATGAGTTACAAGAGCAGCAGTGGAAGTGGGACCTCACTGGGAAGAGAACAGTGCAGAATGAAACCTACTCAGCAAAATGGACCCCAAGCGTTACAGACTATTAAAACAGAAATACTTTTGAGATGCTATTTAATATACATTTATTTTAATCCAGTGAAATACAGACAAGGAAATGTCACTAGGGCTTCTAATCAGTGTTCATTTCTGATTCTCATGTACAGGCAATTGTTGGAAATATTTTCATTGTAACACTGTGTTGAAATATTTAAATGAGAAGAAAAGATTTACATTAATGTAAACCCTATGAATTTTGTAAAGGTTTTCTTTTATAGAATAGACTTCCAACACAAGCTGTCAAACAGTGTTCCATTAAAAATCAGGAACATGCATAAATCTTCTATTAAAATGTCATAAAGATCAACTTTATTGCCAGTTTTCCTTCAGTTTATTTGAAACATTTTCACCGGGCATACAGTGATGAATTCCCTAAACACAGAGGCCCCCTTTTCCTGTCTGGTGTAAGGAAGGAAAAGCGTTCTTAAACCCATTTTATTTAATAATGGGAGTCTTCAGTTGGTCAGTTTAATTCTGGTCTCAGCCTCCAAACATGGGCTGTTCAAAGCCAATCCAAGAAATAAAACGGCAAGCTACCTTTCACAGCTTCTTCCACAGGAAGTCCAACAAAGGCTGCAAAATCATCTGCAATTATTGAGGTATATGCCTGAGAAACAAGCCCAAAAGCTCGTCTTCTAGTTGCATCTATTGAACGGAACAAAATTTGAAAGACACAATTTTGTAACACTCATCAATGGAGAGCCACATTTCTGAAAATCTTGTGCTGAATACTAATGGTTCACATTTACCAAGGCTATATCACCTGTCTCCCAAACCTGAGCCTTAATAGTTAATGTTTAAGCACAGAGGGCATGTGGGTACAGTCTAATTACTTTTCTCTTGACCCCAGGAACAGGCTCATTCAGCATGACGGGATCTGGATTATGTATTCTGGAAATCAGAAAATTCAGCTTCGTTTTTGGTGTAGCACCAGAAAGTGCTAAAATGCTTCCAATTTTATTGTAAGTAAAATTGAAATGTCTGCAACTAACTAGTTGCAAAATTTTAATTCTGCAAAATAATACAAATTAAATTACTAATTTAAGTATAAATATAATTATTTAATAAGGGACTGGCTGGATAAAAGACAGATTCATGTCTTCAATTTTTATGACACATGCTTTCGCCGAAGAAACACTACATCAAATTGTTTCCATATGAGCAACAAGAATGAATTGGAGTTCATGCTTTTGGGAAGGAACAGTGAAATGGCCTGCAAAAAAATGTTTTCAGAGACTCTAGTGCCCTCTTCCAGTGAAAGGCTGTTAGCACATCAGTGTTAAGCAGCATATTACTAGCCATAAAAAAACTGCATTAAGTCTCCTGAATTTTCAGAAAAGAAGAAGTAGAACCTTTGCTGATATCTGCTTATAGCAGGCAAACTTCAAGTAAGGTTCTTTAGAATCCTGCTAGCTGCAGGACTAATTTTAAAGACACACTGTCAGGCTTGTGGAAGCCAATAAGATAGGACTTATTTGGAAAGCTGTGTCATACCAGAAGCTTGAGTACCAATGTTCCAGATATGCAATTAAAAGTTGACTATAATGTGACAGCAAAAGAGGCCCGCTGCCATTCTATTTATGGTATGTCACTGTGTTTATAAGAATATTTTAAACCTAATTTTGAAACTAATGTTTTGCTGTAAATTTTTTTAACGGAGTTTCATATCTGAAATCTATCAGGTATGATCTCGGAACAATCTTTCAGGCTGGTTTTTATTCTTAACAAGTTGTGTCGAAGGGATACTTCAATGTGGTGTTATAGGCACTCGTGGATACAATCTGTATTAATTTCAATTTTTCACAGTTAGACCCAATTTTTCTTCTTATCTTAACAATATCTTAAAGTTTAAGATGTTTAAATCAGCAAGATATTTATCTAGCCCTTATGTTCCACATATTATTAAGCACACACATTGTGGTAGCATCTAAGCTGGTCACCATTGGAGTAGGTACTGAAATACTGTTCAACTCCAGTTAGAAATACTTGCTTAGTTTCTGAATCTGAAATAAACACTTTCATCTCATCCCCAAGTTGTTAACATACTTTTTCCCTTTAAACAGAATAATGTTAAACCAAGGTAATATTACTAAAAGCCAACAAACGTATTGAATATTAAAATATCTTGAACATTTTGAAGAAATTTCTTTATACCTGTAAGTTATTTGTGAAACCAATAGGTTCTCTACACTGGAAATATTCTGTTTATAATCAGATTAATATTTCATCTGAAAAACAAAACTAGGCCCAGCTCTGCAATGAGTTCTACATAAGCAGAGATTTTACTTGCACACAGAGCACTGCAAGGTCAGGGCAAACATTTGTTTTCAAATGAAATATCAGTGAGTACTATAAACATATGATAGCATATTTTGAGTGTATGAAACCAACAGGTTTCATAAATAATTTACACATTTAAAGACATTTCTTCAAAATGTTCAAGATTCAGATTTTTTCAATATTCACTGATCTACTTAAAAAACACACACATGAATTTGCCCAGTTACTGCAGAAAACACAAGTCATTTAACTCAACTTATTTCTATTTATCAAGAATTGTCAAAGTGCCTGGTTGAATGCCTTTGCCTCAAGGAATTTGTGATCTAAGCAAACTTGTTTCCACAGCAAATAAACATATGAGAAAGTCAAAACAATCTCATAGAACTCAGAGAGACTCTTGATCAAGGGGTAATGGTAGCGTACTGTCCTGTATCGCCAACAAAACAAATTCAAATTGGCAGGTCTTGACAAATCCGCATATCTACTCGCCTGTGGCGAGTAGATTTCAGCCGGTTGCCCTGTTCACCGGCAGTGCGCACATGTGTGTTGCGGGTTTGGCGCATGCGCGGTGCGGGGCTGCCGAGTGGGTTTTCGCCACTGTCGTCGAGCCCTGCGAATTGGACTTCTCTGCCCTTAAGCTGTGTTATTTTTTCAAACAAGTAATTTTAGTACCTCTCAGTGCCTCCATGATTGGTTGAATACTCTCTGACCACTGATGTGCACCGATTGTTGTGTAGATTCCTGGAAAATCTCTCTGCCAAATCCTTTGTCCTACTGACCAAATCCCACCGAGTTCAGAATTTGCCTAGAGAGACAAAGCAATCAATCAAAAAAGTCACATATGTTGCCATGACCACTCCACCACAAACTGCATTTTGTTGAAAGTACAGATTTTCCTTTCTGAATAAGTCTGCATCACAACAACAGTTAGAATGAAATGCCACAGTAAATCTTGATATTAAGATTCAGATAGTATGGTAACGCATACATCACTGATAGTGGCATTAGAGTGACAATCCAGTTCAAACAAATCTAATATTTTTACACTGACAAAGCCGCTAATGCTGCAAAGACAAGAAATACGCAGTAAACACGTTATTTGCCTATTTCATCTTTCGACACCCCTCCCCCTTACTAGGGATGGAAAATCCCGTGTAATTGGTTAACCCATTAAATTTGAAGTTGGAACGCCCTCCACTGCTGGAACAACTGCTGCCTGTGGCCCATCTCAGGCTCACTATGGACAGGGGTTTTCTCCAGACACCCGGCACAGCCCCAATCCACAGTGAGCCCTGTGGGGCTGGAGCAAACCCCTGCCCACAGCAGGTGGGGAGCTGTTCCAACCCCCACTGGTTAACCAGAACCGTTAAGCATTACCCTTTAAGGGTGATGCTTACCAGTTTACCTTTCACATCCCTACCCTTCACCTCCCAAAAAATGTAATGCAGAAGGGAGCCAGGAATATACACATCAAAATTATACCACACTTTTCTAAGGTGGTCTTTGATGATTTAGGATAACAAAGAGATAAACATGCTAACAAATATAAACAGAAAGCAATAAACAAGTTAGAAACCATCTGTGTAAATACAATGAATAAAGATCTTCTGTGTGGCCAAGAAAGTGGATCTTGCTGATTAGCCTCCAGAGCAATAACTACATAACAGAATAGTAATGGGCAGCAGTGTGGATAAAAAAAAGAGACAGACCCACCTCTTGGAAATGTCCAACAGGAATGAGAATCAATTTTGTTTCAACTAACAAAAGCACATGAGGATCATGAAAAGCACCTCCCATGAGTCTGGTCGGAGGAGAATGCAAAGGCTGCCTCCTTGTTAACACGATATGTCACAAGTGGAGACAAGGACTTTTGTTTAGTCTCAAAAGGTGGTTCTAATTCAAGCCAGGTATGACAGTAAGCCTACACTATGGATTCAGCAGTTCCGGGCTTTCAGTATTTACCTGTAATCTAGAAACCCAGATACTGAGAGTTACTAAATTATACTTTGGAATGACGTGTCAGTATGGCTCGTGGCCACATAGCTCCAATATAATTTCTGGTACTTATAAATCACTGTAACCATGAGACCCAAAATGCTCAGCTTGGTTCCTGCTATACCTGTTGACTGTTTTACTTTCAGTCCATTCGTTATACTAAGAGGAGCAAAGAGGAAGGAAAAAAAAAACATTTTTCTGAGATGTTTCTCTTAGTGCTCTCATTCATTCCTGTGTATCACAGGGAGAACAGTAATTTATAGCCTAGGTACTAAGTCAGGCAGAAACTTCTGAAATTCATGCCAGGAAGAGGACACATTCACATGTAAATACAATTATAAATAAGAACCAGTGATGTTATCAGCCTCCTCCTTCCAACAGTGACAGAAGTGTTCCCAGACGTCACTTCAACCTTTGGAAAAGTTGGCTGAGATTGTGAATCAACTCCAGCATGTATCTGCCTGACTTTTAATGTCTGGCAGTACTCAGAATAGAGCCTTTTTCTTCTTTCTGCTGGTGGCAATTTTTGTCATGAGGAACTAGATTTTCAACAACAACTACTGCTGATCTCCAATATACTTTGAGGTGGTGGCCTGAAAGGCTAACTATTTTGGAAAGGAAGTAAGCCAGAAGAGAACATTTTGCAGCAGCAGACAGATGGAGATTCCCGGGAGTAGAGGGAACAGGCTAATATGCCTTGTCAGTGCCATCTGCTGGCAAAGAAGTTGAAGAGCTCAAAACCATGAGCCTAAGCCATTCACCAACCACACATTTCAGACCAAAAGCAGAGATTTATGTTAAATGCTACATTTGGAAAAACCCTTCCATCTAAACATACAGAATGGAGCACGGTCTGAAACTGCACTGAAGGGCATACTTACAGATTTAATAGCAGGAGGAATTCTTTTCCAAAGATATCGTGCATTATTCCTAACAAACAAAACAAAGCTCAGTTAATATTTTAACAATTACGTTTGTCAAATATTTACTGCTAGAAACCTATGCAAAGACAATAGTATTAACGGTGTCTTCGGATGCAAGTGCTACACTTAATGAAGTGAACAAATCAAGCGTTTAGAAACCTAACACACTGACTTATGCTATGTATCCACAATGTCCTCAAAGCTTAAAAATCTGCTATACAATGGCTTTACATCAAGCGAGACACAAAATTAAACTATGCAAGTCATTTTCAAATAGTTGCAATAAGAGGACATACTACAAGCCAGTATGGTTCAAAGATACCATAAAGATCATATGAAGTTCATATTTTGGCCTTGAAAACGTAAGTTTTGACATTTGTCACATAGCAATAACTTAGAAAAAAATTCCCAATTTATTAAGTTTAAAAAGAAACAACAAGGTTCAAATAGGAATGTTATTGGAATCCATAAGCCCACATTTCAAGGGATCAGTGTAGATCAGATACAGGTGACGTGATGTGTGGGTAGCAAAGCCTAAATTGATAGAATGTCATGACACTGAAGTTTAATGAAAACATTCCTCTGCAATGTTGTGAACACAAACAGCACCTGTGATAACATCAAAGAGAAATAGAAGTCTGTTATCATTATCCAGCCCAGTGAAATGCAAGCAGCAAGAAATAAAACGTAAAATGCTCAACCCAAAAGATCCAAGATGATATTTGGTAATATAGATAACGATTTTTCTTATTATTAGAGTGCCCACTAAAACTTATAAGCCTGTTAACCGGAAAGTTTGTGCTGACCCTCCTCTCCTGAGAGCAGCAAGAATGCTGATATCATTTATCCACATGGTAAAGACAATGATTGAAGATATTTCTCTGACTTTCCATTGTAAGTAAAGGGAAATAATGCAATTTCTGATCTAACTCTCAGGTATCCATGGGCAGAGGCTGACTTCTTAAAATGCTAAAACTGTATATGTGACCAATGCTTTTAAAAATCTGAAAGCAGGACTATTCCTAATTGTGCTTGTGCACCCTTAGGAAAAATACAGATCAACATAATGACACTGCATATTTACACAGTGTAAGGCTGAAAAACAAAGACTTTTGGATTTTATCTATATTGTCGGCCATTTGAAAAAGCTCCCAGGATTTTCCAGTAGCATTAAGAAAGTATTAAATATGATTGAAGTGTAACCAATGTAAGAAATAGGCCCTATTTAAATAGTCTTTCAAATTTAAGATTAAGCTTGATTAAGCAACTCATCCTGTGTTAACCAGATTGAGACTTTCAGGGCCAGCTGGTTGGTAATAGAGGCAAGACAAAAAGTTACTGTTTGATGAATAGGCATCAAAACAATCAAAAATAGTAGTTAGTTTTCAGTTTCTATGAGTGCCTACCAGTTGCTTATTCAGCTTTGCAGTCTGCGGGGGAATCTCGTTTCCTCCAATTGCCTCTAATATTTAGGTAGCCAGTAGTGGTCAAAAATATTTTTTCATCCATAGTTGTCGAGAAGATTGAGACCTTTTCTTCATTATGTGGACTATGCCAGTTTTCCACAGTCATCTCCAGAATAGATCACAGTAATTCACACTACATTGAACTACGGTGGCAGATTATGTGGAATCTTCAGCTAGCGTAGCATACAGCCTCTCCCAGAAGAAGGCAAATTACAAGCTGTGCTTCCTGATCTGCACCAGCTGCCAAACTGTTTCCAAATACAATATAACGCCATAACTGAACTGGGTAACGTCTGCTTGAGGAACTAATTCTTTCCTTGCATGAGACCATAGGTAGGGTACTTGAGAAGGTAACTTCTCTGGTTTAATTGCAAAGAATATGAAAATAGGACATGTCAGCAAAGACCTGGCCACTGACTCTGGAAAACTACCAATCACGAGCCAGCACAGCCAAATAAGATGAACATTACAAGATCTGTCTGATTTCCCAGGCTTTCAAGAAGGGGCAGGTGAAAAGAGAAAAAGAATTTACTGGGAAATAGCATTTATCATCATCATCATCAAGTTGAAAAGAGAGAATTATAAGATCTACAATAGCTTCAGAGTGGTAGCCGAGTTAGTCTGTACAGGATAAACTTAAAAAACAACAAATAGTCTGGTAGCACTTTAAAGACTAACAAAACATGTAGATGGTATCACGCGCTTTCGTGGGCACAGCCCACCTCTGATACCATCTACAGTAGACTTCCGATAATCCAGAACCCTTGGGACCTAGGTGGTGCCGGATTATTGGATATGCTGGACGATCAGGAGGTACTATAAGATCTATAAAATGGTTTTTTATACATACATATACATATACATATATATATATATATATATATATATACACACACACACACACACACACACACAGAGTATATAGTGTATATAAAGTGTTTTGAACCCTTTTTATTGTAGCACAAGCACTGTCCAGCATCACACAATGCCCGTGGCAGACTGACTCAGTCCCATCCGGTTTCGCTCGGTTCAGCTGTTGCCGCTGCTGCCTTGTGACTCATTTTTTGCCAAAGCTCACTCACTAGGCTCTTGCCATTTTGATGCCGTAATATCAGGAGTTCCGTACAATTGGATGCCAGATTATTGGAGTTTTACTGTACATGTTTGTTAGTCTTTAAAGTGCTATCAGACTATTTGTTGTCTACAATGTCATTAGTTTATCTGTAAATTTGCTGTTTTTCATACATGTGCCCAGCACACTGGATAAATACACTTTTATAAACCAAATAATTAGCAACACAGTCTTTTTTAAATAGTGCTGACAATTATAGGTCAAATTCTAAGATGATACTGAAGTTTTTTAAATGTTTAGGGTGACAATAATAGCTACTTACATGTCATTGTGCAGCAGGTATAGTGCTAAAAGCTGACCATAAACTGAGGGCGTTGCAATTCCTCCAGGTGCCTTAAAAAAAAAAATCCAACTCACTTAATTTGATTACACATTTTAAACAGTTAAGAACGGAAACTGAAGACATTTTTAATCATACACCTTTGATTCCAACTGGAGAGAACCCACAATTCCAACACATCACACAAGATTAGTTGTTTTCCATAGTGGAGAATGACTGTGAACGGATGCTGTGTTTGGCTTTGTGATATTTATATAAATGACTACACAGCTACTTGATTTGTTGAGAGGGTTCTGACAAGCTGAAATGAACAGGGACTGAGAACTACTTGCAGTATTGTGCTGGAAATACAGGAGGAAAGGGGTATGTCACCTGTTTGCTCTACAGCAGCGGTTCTCAAACTTTTTGGGCTCCGGAGCCCTTTACATGCGTAAAAATTTATGTGGAGCCCAGCGGCCCACTGGTTGTGTGTGTTGTACTTAAGCGGAGCCCCAGCGGCCCGCTGGTTGTGTGTGTTGTACTTAAGCGGAGCCCCAGCGGCCCGCTGGTTGTGTGTGTTGTACCTATCAATGTTTCCCGTTTGTCAACCTCATGGAGCCCCTGGAGATGTCTCGTGGAGCCCTGGAGCACAGTTTGAGAAACACTGCTCTACAGGTCCGATGCCAGGATAACTTACAGCTACCATGTGGTTCCTCTAAAATTTATGCTGTCACCGAGCTCCAACAACTTCATAGGAACTAGGAGGAGATGGCACTGCGCTCTCTCAGGACGCAGCAGAGCAAAAGCTGGCCAGCCTCCTCTTCCACTGCTCTTATTCAGAGCATTACGTACAGAAGTGACCTTGACAAGACACTAGAGGTGAAGGGTTAGCCAGTAAGCATCGCCCTTACGGGGTGACGGGTTAACCGGGGCCTGGCAACGCCCCCCCCCCACCCCCTTCCTGCAGCAGTGGGAGCCAGTGGCAACCTCATCCCGGGGCTGGGAGCCTCCTATTGCCCCTGGCGGCCGCAGCCCCAGCACCTACCGATGACATCGGTGCTAGTTACCGGTTGCACCCCTCCTAGTTACCTCTCCCACTGAACACGGGCTTGAATTCCGCCCCGTGCTGCCCGGCCCCTCGCCCGCTGCCGCTGCCTCCAGGGCACCCGAGTGCGCGTCCGCCGCCGCGGGCCCGCCTGCCCCCACAGCCCCCCGCGGCTCAGCAGGGCCCCCCCCCATTCTGTCCGTTGACAGGATCCCAGGGGCACCGGGAGGGGGGGGGGTGCGGCGAGTCCCGCCCCCGGCCGGCCGGGTCCGCGCGTGTCGGGCAAGGCTGCCCCCGGCTCGCCGGTACCTCCAGCTCCTGCGCCTCGCACTGCTCCAGCAGCTTCCGGTAGCTGAGGGCGGCGTCCGCCATCACCGCCACTGGCATCGTCCCGCGCGGCCGGCGGCGGCCCTCAGCAGGCGGCTCCGCGCGCGCCACCCGCCACTTCCGGGCCCGGCCCGGCCGGCGACGCACTTCCGCCCACGGGCTAAAGGGGAGGGGCCGCTCTGGCCCGCCTGTCTCGTCTGCTGTGGCGGACTGGGGAGGGGAGGGGGAGTGCTGAGCGGAGCGGGGGGCGGGGCCGTGCGGGGAAGGGGCGGGGCTGGCTGCTGGGACCCCGGGGCAGGGAGCTGGCTGCCAGGCCCAGCAGAGGGGCAGAGGCCAGGGTGGGGTGCATGGGCTCCCATAGCATTTCGATGGGCTACGCCAGGGGTGGGGAGCCTCAGGCCCAGGGCTCAAAAACCTACCCGCCTGGCTCCCCTAAGCCCTGGATGTGGGGCACATCACTGGGGGGGGGCGTGTCACTGGGGGGGGCACGTCACTGGGGGGGCACATCACTGGGGGGGGGGCGTGTCACTGGGGGGGGCACGTCACTGGGGGGCACATCACGGGGGGGGGCGTGTCACTGGGGGGGGCACGTCACTGGGGGGCACATCACTGGGGGGGCGTGTCACTGGGGGGCACATCACTGGGGGGGCCGCGTCACTGGGGGGCACATCACGGGGGGGCGTGTCACTGGGGGGGCACGTCACTGGGGGGCACATCACTGGGCGGAACGTGTCACTGGGGGGGGCACATCACTGGGGGGGCATGTCACTGGGGGGCACATCACTGGGGGGCCATCACTGGGGGGGGCGCATCACTGGGGGGCTTCTTCTGCCTCCCCCTTGTGCATGGCGCGCGACCCAGAAAGGTTCCCCATCCCCGGGGCTGCTCCATTAATATTGTGCCTGCTTGTACTGGCCTCATGTTCCCCCTACATCTGTGTGCACCATGGTCACAGGACAGGCCAAACAACAGGGCTCCCGTGGCCCCTTAGCCATGAGCAAAAACCTACACAGAGGGCATCCTGAGCTGAGCACAACCCACTTCCTCAGAGGAGTGTGGCAAGAGGCCTCCACCTTGCGTGACAGGGCGTCTGCCCCGCACTGGCCTAGCAAGGGTTAAACTCAGCCTGGGGCGAGGGCTGAGGGGTGGAGCCAGCGGCTGTGGCAGTGTCAGCCAATCAGGGCCCAGCTGAGGGAGGTATAAATGAGGGCTCCTGGCACAGAGGAGAGAGAGAGATGTTTTAGCTGGGGAGTGGGCTGGTAGGTGAGGGATACAATAGAGGCTGCCTGACAAAGCTGGGCTGGGGAATCTACAGCCAGGGGAGCACCTAGGCTGTGGCCTTGCTCTCAAGGCCTGAGGCTACTAGGGCAGCAGAAGGTAGTAGGCCCACCTCCTTGCTGATGATGTGTGGCTATTTCAGGTTGCAGCTGGCTCTGGGGGTAGGGGCTAGATGGTGACTGGCAGTGGGCTGGTGAGGCAAGGTGGCATAGGGGACTGAGAGGGCCCCAGAGTGTGGGGGGCCATGTGGCAGGGCAGTACCCTGAGGGAAGGGTTCTGCAGTCTGGGAGGGATGTAGGTCCTGATACAAGATGGAGAACAAACAGGGGAGACACTAGTCAGAAAGGGGTGCTCCAGGGCTGAATTGAGGTATTTCCTCAAGTGTCCAGCAGGAGGTGCTGTGGTGGTGGTTCACACTGGGTTACACTCCCACAACCTCCCCTCTGCTTTAGGAACGTTGCTGGCTGTTCCCTTTTGCAGAGGGTGAGGGGAAAGTGAATGCAGCAAACTGCCTTGCTCTCCCGGGGGAGTGGAGGGGGCAGAAGAACCTGCCCCATGCCCCAGCTGGGGATCATGCATCCCTCCCCTGAATGTGCCCCCTGGAGCTGCAGGGGCCACGGAGAGGTGCTTCTCACCTGGCCCTGGGCTGCTGTGGTGAGAGAGGGCTGGAGTTATCCTCTTTCCCTGGGGCAGCCTGCTGTGGAACCCCTCAGCCCCAGCCCAGAGCACTGATTTAAATGAAGCCTGGACATTTTAATTTTGTTTTCCAAAACTCTCAAATTAATTGAATTGAAGACCTGAGCAATGCTGGGTAAATCTTCTAACGGGTTATATTGTGGCGTAATAAAGTTTGCTGGAGTGTTTACTCTGCCTAGTGTTAGAGCGACTTTAGGGAATGGTGAGCCGCACACACTGGTGAGTGGGCATGTTACTCGTCTTTAAAATGCTCACTCAGTGTAAAATGAGTGGTGGGAATAAGACCCACATTTTCAGACTCACAGTGGGCGCACACATCAGTGGGCAGAGACTTTGGCGCTAAGTTTTCAAAGATACTGGAGCATTCCCTGCTCCAATTGCAGTCAATAGGAGTGGCAGGCGCTTGGATGTCCATTGGGGGATGCCTAAAATCAGTGGGCACTCTTATACATTTTGGCGCAAAGCGTTTTGAAAAGGTGTCACCCACTCAGCCCTGAGCAGTGCAGTGCTCATTTGCACAGGGGCTGATGTTTCCCAGCGTGGGAAGGATCCACTCAGCATACCGCTTGCACAAGTGATCTTTTGTTCCGCTCCTGATTTTTGGAGGGGGTGAGCTTAAACACCCGTCCTGCTCATTGATTTTAAGAGGCGTTTGGTGCTAGCAGACTGTTTGCCAAGTGCAGCCTGCTCTGCTCTGTACAAAATATTACTCTAGACAGGCTGGCTTACCAGGTGCTACTGCCAAATCTCCAAAATCAGCATGTCCACAATATTTCTCACAGCATGCTTTGTGCATGTAGCTAATAGCCTTGCACGGTATTCATATCCACATGTGACCTTACAGGACCTTTTAAACTCTGCACACTAGCACGTTTCCCCAGAGCTGGTTCTTTTGGGAGACCTATCAACCACAATGCCTTATGAGCCTGACCCAAAGCTCGCTGAAGTCGAAGGGAGCCTTGTCATTGACTTCTCTGGGAGGTTTGGATCAGGTTCTGAACAATACATGTCATGGGCCAAACTCACCAAATGGGGGTAGAATTGTGCCCTCTTATGCCAGCTGTGAATAATCCCTTTCTGAATTGCAATCATAAAGGTCAGTGCACCTTCCTGAGCATCTGAAGCATATATTTACCTCTGTTGTTTGCTTTAAAATAAAGTAGGAAAAAATTGACTTGGAGCAGCAATGAAAACGCACCACAAGAGGGTAGTGGTTGCAAGGGAATTTTGAAAAGTAGATTTAAAAAAAAAAAGGGATCTGATTCTCAGCTGAGGTTGACCAGTTTTACACTAGCGTAACTCACTCTGATTAGATCTCCTCGCCTGTGAAAGAAGAATCAAGCCTACTCTGTGTCTTTATTGAAGCCTAATTTTAAATTACATTGCCTCTTCAATGCTTATAAAAAATTGTCTCTCGTGCACTGTCCTTTTTGTCAGAGTAAGCTGGGAAGTAGGGATTCGACATTGAAGGGGCTCTTTTCCAATGCATTGGCTGAATGTTGGCTCTGGTCATTCCAAATAATGAGAAAAAGACCCTGACTATTGAACTCGGTGGAAAGCTACCCATTCTCTCTGTTAAAAATGGTCCTGAGCTGCCTCGTTTGGGTCTGAACCTCCCCAGAGTTCAGGGGTATTTGGTTCTAAGATTTTGGTTCAGCTTGTTTTACAGATAGAAGAGGCCAATTGGTAACTCTGGATCCAAACTTAGACTGAGAGTCTTTGGGCCTTGGGTTCTGGGCTGGCCCATCTCCAACCTATGTGGAATTAGGTGATATTGATTATATCAGTGATTAAATGTTCATTAGTCACGGACTTCTGCTTTAAATCAGAACATGGAACACAAGTATGGAGCGAATTCTGTGACAACATTAACAAATCAGCAACGCAATCTCTCAGAAGGCCACTGATGCTGTCTCTGTAGCTGAACCACCTACCCAGGGGAAAGATCAGCAAACCACATAAACCAAAACCACACAAGCAGACTGCCGTTCCACAGCAGGGAGTTCCCAAACAGAGTTGGTCAGGGGAAGGCAGTTAAGTAAATGAGCTCACTGCTTCCCTGCCTTTCTGCAGCTCCTGGCTGTTGCAATAGCATGTCTCTGGTCATGACTCGCAGGCCGTGGGGGCAGAGCAAATTTAGGGCAGCAGGCACACCCTGTGTTACACCCAATGAGGAGATGGATGAAGTGCAGCCCAACTCTTCTCTGGCTGAGATCATGGTGGGTGGGTGAGTTGGGTTGTTTTTTTGTTTCGTGAGGGCTGACTATTCCTCACCACTAATTTCCGAGGAAGATTTTTCCATAAGGGTGGCCCTCTTGCAATATTCTTTCCATCAAGGAAGCCACCACTGCACCAGGCTGGAGCTCTCAGCCAAAGCAGACCAGCTTTGAGCACTGTCTCCTTCACATTTCTTCCCTGGCTGATTGTCAGTCGGTCAGCTGGAGAGAAACCTGCTCCCACGTGGGACATTGAGGACTGCTAGGACAACTCCGTCTCACAAAGGGCATTCCTCTGTGGTATTTGAGCCAGGTGCTCAGCTACAAGCAAAAGGTGTCATGTCAGTCACTGAATGTCTCATGTGGCTCCTCCCCCTTGGTACCTAAACTAGCTGCGGCCCCCTATAGTTCATGAAGATCACTGACCTTATTAGAGCTAGCTGCCCTGGGCGCTCATTCCTGCTAGCCAGTCAGAAAATACAGGAAATAAAGAAAAAGGTATCAAATGTTGGAACTACGGAAAAGTGAATGGAAGTTGGTAGTGCCCATGATTTGGAATAGTCTCATATTATCTCTAGATTGTAGTCAGGCTTTTGATCTTGCTCCCATGTGACCGTGACATAAGGGAAATGTGATTAAATTAAACTCCTCTGAGGTAGGTGTGCGACTGGTTGAAAAGCAGAACTCAAAACATAATTAGCCATCGTTTGCTGTCAAACCAGGAGGACATACCTAGTGGTGTCCTACAGAGGTAGGTTCTGGCTCTAGCACTATGCGATATTTTATTCAATGACCCAGATAGGAGAATGGATAGTACACTTATCAACGTTGCTGAGCACACCAAACTGAGAGGGATTGCTAGCACTTTGGAGGTCAGGATTAGAATTCAAAGGCTATGTCTACACTCGCGGCTTCTTGTGCGAGAAACACGCCAATGAGGCTAAGCGTGGAATATCGCCGAGCCTCGTTTGCATACCTAATGAGCCGCCATTTTTGCAGACGAGACTCTTGCACCAGAAGGAGCTGTCTA
This sequence comes from Pelochelys cantorii, assembly GCA_032595735.1. Classification (NCBI taxonomy): domain Eukaryota; kingdom Metazoa; phylum Chordata; order Testudines; family Trionychidae; genus Pelochelys; species Pelochelys cantorii. The sequence continues at coordinate 72,875,318 of CM064332.1, forward strand.
CACGGCCCCTTCTTGCGCAAGAAAAACCCTCTTGCGCAATGCCGCTACGTCAATTATTTCCAGGAATAACGGCATTGCGCAAGAGGGTTTTTCTTGCGCAAGAAGGGGCCGTGTAGACAGCTCCTTCTGGTGCAAGTGCCTCTTCTGCAAAAATGGGGCTCATTAGGTATGCAAATGAGGCTCGGCGATATTCCACGCTTAGCCTCATTTGCGTATTTCTCGCGCAAGAAGCCGCGAGTGTAGACAAAGCCAAAGTGACTGTGTCAAATTGGAGAATTGGTCTGAAATCAACGAGATGAAATTCAGTGAAGACTAGTGCAAATGACTATGCTTCAGAAGGAAAAGCCAAATAAATGCTCCACTACAAAATAGGGAGGTAGTGTTGCTGAAAAGGATCAGGGGGTTATAGCAGCTCACAAATTGAAAATGAATCGACAATACAATGCAGTTTCTAAAAGAGGTTATATTTCCGGGGGTGTTAGCAGCAATGTCATACATAAATCACAGAAGGTAATTAACTTGCTCTACTTGGCACTGACGGGGCCTCGGCTGGAGTACTGCGTCCAGCTCTATGTGTCACACTTTAGAAAAGATGTGGACAAATTGAAGAGAGTCCAAAGCAAAGCAACAAAAATGATCAAAGGTTTGGAAAGCCTGACCTCCAAGGAAAGGTATTAAAACTATCATTGGAGATTTTTAAGGACAGATTGGCCAAATGCTTGCCAGAGATGGTCTACACTAGGTCCTGTCTCTGTGTAGGAGGCTGGACTTGATGACTTCTTGAGATGCCTTCTAGCCCTACTTTTCTATCATTCTGATTTCCTTTAAGATGGAAATTTGTAGAGTTCATGGAAATCTGCGCTAAAGGCCATTGTTACCTCCCTAATCAACAACTATTTCCACACTTGTTTCCAGGATGATTTTATTCAGCCTTTAGGTGAGGACTGATACCAGAAAGCAGCATGTTTTAGCTGGGTCTCTTGGTGGTAGATAAAACCATGTTCTGTTAGAATGCAACGTCCTAAAATAATGATATTATAGAGGAGCCAAAATAATTTGTTTGGGAGTGTGGGACAGTGCTGGGAGCTCACAGGTGACCCAGCATTCTGGTCAAGCAGGGAACATTTACATAGCAATTAAACATCCACACCTGGCCTTGTTCAGCTAGCTTGGGCTTGTGGGCTCGTGCCTGTCTCCAAGCAATGGGACCCTGTGAGGGCATGGGTCTCAGATCTCAGGCTCCAGCCGGAGCCTAAACGTCTGTGCAACAATTTTCAGCCGTGCCACCTCCGTTCCCAGCCATGCCATGGGTCTTTTATACCAGTGCTGATGGACCCTTAGGAGTCAGTCAGCTTTCCTGGAGAAGGCTGAGTAGGGATGTTCAAGCTAACTGGGTGATCTGGCGGGGAGACTGGATGAACCGATTGGGCCATCAGTTGAAGGGTATAAGGAGGACAGACAGGAAGTACCAATGGACAGAGAGGAAGTACCAGCTAGTTGAGCCCATCTCTGTTCTTCCTCAGTGCAGTGGGGAAGGGCTAACGGAAGAGAAGCACTGTGTATAATATTGCTGCATGGGACTGTGTTGGTGCTAGTGATGGAAATGTAGACAAATGACACAAAGTTGCGTCTGACTAAACATTTCCTGTTCTACTCATATATCTGTAGCTTCAAGACTTAGTCTTCCCCTAGGCATGGTTGTCCCTGGGTTCTCCATATCTGGTTCCCTGGCTCCTTACATGCTCTCCTCTAGCCACTCAACAGGAAGAGGAAGGGTCACTGCTTCCAATGCAAAAACCCACACTCTGTTTCCATTGGCTGTCCTGGCCTCCTGTCAACTCACTTCCTGCTTCCCTAGCATTCCTGGGGACTCTCTAGGCCCCATTGTCTATGGTGTTAACCCTTACAAGAAACACAGTTAGGGCTTGATCTGAAGAGTTAACAACTACTGAGAAAAGACCTTGGCTAACTGAATGGCTGGAATGTTCAAAAAATGGTGTTAACCCCTCACCCCATTCACTACATAAGTAATACCGTTGGACAGTAGGGGCCAGATGTTCCACTTCTGTAGGCCAACCCAAGTCCACTGACTTCAGTGGAGCTTTGCTGGGTCTCAGTAGCTGAGCATCTAGGCCTATTTTTCTGGGAAAGTGCTTTTGAGAGCCTTAGTTTTTTGGGTGTATATCAAAGGCCAGAGCTTCAGCTGGTGCCAAGGGGTGTAATTCATCATGATCATTTTTGCTAACTCAGAAAAAATAGTGGGGCGGAAGAGATTGTCTTTTGTTTTGCAGACAATATAAATGTATCCGGTGTCCAGCTGTGTTCCAGAAAAGACAGTACATCCGGGAAGCCTAGACTAAGCTAGGAGTATGTGGTTTAGCAGTTACCTTGCCAAAGTCTCAACCTATTTCAGTTTAATGAGTCAGCTGGCCTTTCCTTTTTGTCCTTATGTGTCATGTGTCATAGTCAAGCACTAGCTTTTGGCTTGATCCAATGATCTGAGGAGTCTATGGACGTCTCTCCACTGACTTGTCCATGTTTTGGATCAGGCTCTTTTTTCAGTTTTAGCCCCAGGTGCAAAGTTTAAGGGAACCCAGCTGATGTTTGCAGCAACCTCTGGAAGCAAATTTCCCGCAGATTTGGGGGGTGTCTATACTGGGAGGCTTGGTTAGACTCTTCCCCAGTTTTAATGGTTGGCTTTTATGTAGGATGAAGATGAAAGTATGCCCTCTCTTTACTGAATAAATCTAATATCACAACAATGTTGGCAAAGGAAATCCTTTACATTCCACAGCTGACTTCCACCCTTAGGCAGGAAGACAGTTGTTTTTCTTTGTTTTGCTTCTATTGCATTCATGTTAGAGTCACATCATTTCTTTTTCGTGGTATATAAGCAATAAAAAATAGGCAGTGGTCCACTTTGATTGCAGTGGCTTATGTACAGCAAGCTTTGATGCAGTGGAAGGAAATAACGTATTTATACTCTTGACGCAGGAGAGTCACAAGGAATAGAAAGCAGGATGCTGAGGAGATAGGGCAGGGAGATAGGGGAGACTTAACCTTGGCTGAAAATCAACAGTCTGTTTAATTTTTATGTTAACTTCCCCATCGTTATCATTGAACTAAATCTGCTTTTCCCTCTGTAGTTGATTTTCATTCCCTTTAGAGAGACATGAAAGTGGGAAACGTCTTGTAATCAACTTTCCAGAAAATAAATTAAAATCTTGGGCAGTGTACTAGACCAGACCACCTTTTCCTCATCCCACCTAGTGGTAGTCGTTCCAAAGAACAATGGTTTGATATGATTTTGAAAACATATTGCGGTGGTAGATTCCATTTCTACTGTCACAATGAAATATAGGACACATTCGGCATAACTGAGTTTCTAAGATTCTCTGACGGAGACTGCCCGAAAGGAAGTCAGCACTTAATAGGAAGAGAATAAATATCACATGCAATATTTCCACAGCTCATCTGAAAGCACCTTGCAAGCATTATGGACCAGAGGTGAAATCTGGCCTCCATTCAAGTCAACATGAATTTTGCTGTGGACTTCCAATTGTGGGGCTTATTTTCATGAGCTTATCACCCCCTAGAGAACCCGGGAGTTTCCAAAGTGTTCAGCGGCCAAGGTGCTTAGTTCTTTTGAGAGTCTAGCTACCAATCTTGATTCCCAAATGGGGACAGCTTTTTCGAGACTCTAACTCTAAAAGCAGCAAGGAGCCACTAAAACAGTGGGTATTAAAGAACCTCCATGTGCCACCAGGTAGCACAGTGTTACCTGAGACTGCTTCCTCAAGGTCCATACCAGCAGGAGAAGCCTCACGGAAGACTTGTTATGGGTTGAGGAATCTGCACTGGGTAAGGGTCATGTGGTCCATGGTGGGAGTCAGAAGACCTGGGATAGTGGGATATTGCTGAGCCTGCCTGAGTTACCTCTGAGCCTCATGCTAGGTTCCATGCCATTCCACTAGGATTCAGCCAATCCACAGGTAAGGACCCACCCCCATGATCCCAAGACTCCTAAGTGGACTGCAGCAGGTTTAAAACAAACAAAAGGAAGTTTTTCTTCACTCAGCACACAGTCAATCTGTGGAACTCCTTGCCAGAGGATGTGGTTAGGAATAGGAGCTAGATAGCTTCATGGAGGTTGGGTCCATCAATGGCTATTAGCCAGGCTGGGTAGGAATGGTGTCCCTAGCCTCTGTTTGTCTGGAAATGGATGACAAGAGAGGGATCATGTGAGGATTACCTCTGATACCACACGTGATGATTGTGTTCCCTCCCTCTGGGTCAGCTGGTGTTGGCAGACAGGATACTGGGCTGGATGGACCTTTGGTCTGACCCAGCATGGCCGTTCGTATGTTCTTATGTCTGTTGAGGCTGCTTCTCCATCAGCACCTGGCTGGGAGTATTTCCACTGCCAGGTGTTTCAACAGACGGCATCCCTGGGTAGGCCTTGCTTCAGCTCCTGCCTGTGTCCATCTCCGTGCTAGCCAGCCCCTCCTCCAGCCCGCATCTGCTCCAGTCTAAGGGGCTGCCCAGAGTCTCTGGGTGCTCTGCCTAGATGTGTGACCTCCAGTGAGTCACTTCACCTCCACCGGCCTGTCTCCTTCCAACCTGCCTCTTGCCTTGTCTTAGACTGTAAGCTCTTCAGGGGCAGGGACTTCTCATTACTTCACGCAGCACAATGGGGTTCCAATTGTTTTTGGGAACTGTAGATGCTACCATCCACTCAATAAAAGCAATAGGACCATCTACCCAAGCAACAGGAAGGAGAAGGAGCAGCCTATGAATCCCAGAACGGAAGGTCCTTGTGCAGAAGTTTCTTTTCCAGATAGCAACATACCACTTCCTAACGGGAGTATAATGTACTACCCATGTCTCCAGGGACTCGTTTTAAAATCTGTTAATCTCCTGTACTTGCACGCATGTTATAAACACCTGTCCATCCAACAGAGCCACCCGGATGCTATGTGTAGATTTGAGTGTAACAATAAATGGGATCGGAAAGTCCGGCTTTGATCCAGAGATGGAAAGAAGCTCAGACAGCTGAATGCCAACCTCCTGGGCACTTGTGCTTTTAAACTCAGGTGGCATCAAAACAGCGGAGACTTTGTATTTGTCTCATCGTGTTATGGAATTCTCTGCCCTTGATCCACCACTTGTCTGGCCTCATAGCGAACTCAGTTTGGAGTTAACGGAGCATGTCACATTACAACGACCAGAGGTGGGCGAGTCAAATTTCATGCAGCCGGTGCCTTCTAGCTGCTGCTAGAGTTTAGTCTCAGTGACTTGGAATCTTTGGAGCAATGGCTTCTTTGTCCCTAACATCTTTTCCTGCAAACAGCTGGCTTTTCCATTCAGCTTTGTTTCGGAAAAGCAGCCCTTTGCTTTCTCGTGTGCTGTGGTATACAGAAGAGACTAATCCCTGCTAGAGACAGGGGGATGGTCCTGAGGCCACAACAGAGAAGAATCTTTTCAAAGCAACATGAGCCAGATTCTCACCTGGTATATGTGGATGCAAGCCTGTTTATTATTTATATAATGGTAGCAGCTAGGGATCACAACAGAGATGAGCTAGGAGCTGTACTGAAAGAGCAGCCCCTGCCTTACAAAATTTACGGTCCATTTCAATCAATTTCACATAGGATTTTCAAAGCTGTAAATGTCATGATCTCAGTAATTTAAAGCTGAACTTTCATGAGTTGTAATTCTAGGGATCCTGACCCAAAAAGGAGTGGGCAGTAGCAAGGTTACTATAATGGGGGTTGTGGTACTGATACTCTTGTGTCTGTGCTGCTGCTGGCAGCAGGGATGCCTCGAGAGCTACACAGCGGTAGAGCAGTGGCTGCTGGCCAGGAGCCCAGCTCTGTAGGCAGAGCCCCGGCCAGCAGCAGTGCAGAAGTAAGGCTGGCGTGGTATGCTATTGCCACTGTTACTTCTGTGCTGCTGGGCCTTCGGGCAGTAGCCGCCACCCTCTGTCCGCCCAGCTCTGAAAGCAGCAGTGCAGAAGTAATGGAGGCAATACCATACCATGCCAGCCTTACTTCTGTGCTGCTACTGGCCAGGCCACTGTCTTCAGTACTGGATGCCCGGCCAACAGCCACTGCTCTCTGCCTGCCCAGAAAGCAGGACAAAATCATTCCTGAAGCCAGATTTCTGTTCTGGTCCAGAAGGAACACGTGTCTGACAAGCAGCTTCTGTAATTCCATGGGAGCAGCGTTGCTTTTCGCTCTGGATGGTCTGGTTCCATGGAACTGGAACGATTTGCCTGGAACAGCCATGTGCGTGGAGCATGTAAAACTGGAAGAGTTGAGGGTACATTGTAGGGGGAAATCTTGTTTTGATGGGGGCATGGAAAAATAACCTAACGGGTCCTTTCCATCTCTGATTTCCATGGGCCTCGGGAGAAAGGCCTCTCCAAGAAAACATAATTTTTTAAAAACCGCTTCTGGTGTGTTGTTTCATTGTTTCCCTAAGTATTAGAATGAGGCGGGTCTGAAAAGGAAGTGAGAGGGACATAAAACAAGGGAAACTTGGGGAAAGAAATGTAACTCAGCCAAGCACACCACATGGATTAAATATCCCAGAGAGGAGTCAGATACCGCCTGTAGCTTTCTATTAATGATCTGTTATGATTGTTCAGCCTTCCCCTCCTATCTCTTGATCATTTTCTGTGTTAGGACGTAAGGAGGTCCCGTGCACACCCTTCCCAGCATCAGCAGGAACTTCACAGCCTGACTTTCCATGAAGTATTGACTCCGCCAAAGGGGAAGGATTCAAAGTTCCAGAGGAAACACCTTCCAGCATTTGGCTCCAGGTCAATTTTCTACGGAGAAGCAGGATTTAAAACCCATGAAATTGCATAACCCTTTGGGAACCTCACCTCCTCGAGCAAGGCAGAAACCACAGATGCCTTGATTCTCTTTTGCCCTGCATTTTGTGTGCTCTGTCTCACCGCTGCAAAATAGATGCAAAACTCGATCAATGTCAGCATGGCAGAGACCCTGCACAGCTGTCGATGAGGGTGGAAAGCAGAGGGCAGTGAAGAAGCAAGCCCGCTATATTTAGAACAACAAGAGGCTGATGCAACTTGGACCTTTTATAACCTCGCTGAACGTTCATCCTGGCAAATATAGGTAAACAAACACGCAGGAAGTTTTACGATTTGGTAACACAATTCAAATGCTTTCCCTTGGGTCCAGTTCATTTCCCCCCCTCGGGGCTGTCTGGGCTGTCTTCCATATATCAATGCAAAAGCTTTCCAAGTCACTGTGTACAATTTCTTTGATTAGCTTGTTTGCAATATTGCGCTTCCTATTGGAACACGCCGGGTCCCACTGATGGTGTTACATAGGCCGTGGCTGAGCTTTGGCCTTTGTCCATAAATAGGAAAATGTTCAAGAATCTCGGAAGGGCCCACGCTTCTGGTGAGGTAAGAACAACGACCCACACGTCCGCTGGCCTCAGCTGCCGTAAGGCAGGCATGAGCATGAGAGTATGCGGCAGGAGCACTCACTTCTATTCCCGCCTTACCTCGACCACAAGCCAGTCACCACCCCTCTCTCTCTCATTCCCCCTTGTCGGTTGATAGGGATAAGGGATGGAGCAAGGTCAGGTTTTTTTGTCAGAACAAGCTTTTCATTGGACTATTTTAGTCAAAAAAATGTTTTTAATTGAAAAAATAAGCAGTTTTGTTTTGGGGTCGTCCTTCGCGCTCGCCTCTCGTGGAAAAAGTGAGGCTATCCCACTTATAGACTGGCTATAGTGCTCCTTTGACAGTGGACAGCTCTCCCCAGAGGAGTTTAAGCTTCCATCGGCTTCCCTTCCTCCTCACAGAAGGAGGGGTTCCAGATGCCGGCGGGGGCTGCCCTCAGCATTCAATTTGGGGGTCTAAACTAGACCCGCTAAATCAAGCACTAGAAGATCACCCTCTGGAGGGTCAATCTTCTCCATAGTGTAGACATGTCCTAACAGTTCTCTAGAGCTATATATGAGAGAGAGAGAGAGTGAGTGTTGTTATATTGCTCATGCTGGTGAAAGAGGGAAAAATTATTTAAAAAAAAACTATGGGTCTAAATACAAAATCCAGATAGCAATTAAAACTAATATTTAGAACAAGAAACCAGAGATGGCTAATGAGGTAAAAAGGGTTAAAGACAGGTGTATTTGTTTCTGGATAAACATATCTTTTAAAACTATAAATTCTGAAATGTGGGACTAAGGTTATCCAGGTGACTTTTTCTAGAGTCTGGCTTTGTCAAGAGTGGCAAAATTGGTAATACCTAACAATAAATATACTCTTCTATAGTTTTTTTTAAAGGTATAATGCTCACTATGATTCATAACACTTCACATTCATACATCATCTCATGTGTTCAAAGTGCTGTCCAAGCAGCCTCCTCTATCATCCGCATTTTACAGATGGGGAAACTGAGGCACAGAAAAGTAAAGTGTCTTGCCCAAGGTCAGATAGTGAGTTGAGGCAGAGGTGGAGTGCCTCACTTCTGACCCTTCACTTATTCCTGGAAAAGATGTTGCCGTCCATATCAATTTGTTTCAATCAAAGAGCGCTCTGAACTTCTTAATGGTTTCTCAGTCAGCTTAATAGAAAGAAATGCCTAAAGGACTTTGGGAATACAAATTAGATTTATAGGGCGAGATGCCATTCTCAGCATTTTATTGGATGCCATCAATTTTGAACTGGTAATATGACATCATTGTGACCACTGGGGGAGAAGGAATTTTATCATTGATTACAAAATAAAATATTGTAATCAATGAAGGAACATTGGGGATTTTCCCCCTTCATGTTTAAATGCCTGAAGTACAATCATTTGGCATTCAGATAATACTCAGATTGAGTCTTGCACTCACCACAAATCAACATGATCCATAAGAATGTATGGAACGGTCAGCAGTCACGAGAATTATAGTTTGATCACATTTTAAAGATTAGTGGTTAGAGAAGAGACTTGACAGAGAGGATCCCTACATTCTAGTTTTAGTTCTGTCACTGACATGGGTTACTTAAAGTGAATTTTTTCAGATTTCTAAGGCAGATTCGGGGGCAATCTGGCTTCTATCATTCTTTGAAAACCCAACCATCTGAGTTTCTCCACTCATAAAATGGAGATAATAATTCCTCACAGTGGGTTGCGAAATTGGATATTTTTCCGGTGAGAATTGTCAAACAAAATTATTTTATATGGCTATCTTGCAAAAATAGCCATTTTTTATATTAAAACATTCTGACATGAACATATTTTGATTTTGTCTATGATTGACATTTTCATCTTGGTTTATGTTTCATGTCCAAATTAAACTAAAATGTTGATTCAAAATGAAACAATGTTGTCTTGTATGGTTTTTATGAAAAATTCCATCAAAATCAAGCTGTCTTTTGCAAAGCACATAAGAACATAAGAATGGCCTTACTGGGTTAGACCAAAGGTCCATCCAGCCCAGTACCCTGTCTGCCAACAGTGGCCAATGCTAGGTGTCCCAGAGGGAGTGAATCGAACAGGTAATGATCAAGCGATCTCTCTCTTGCCATCCATCTCCACCCTCTGACAAACAGAGGCTGGGGACACCATTTCTTACCCATCCTGGCTAATAGCCATTTATGGACTTAACCTCCATGAATTTAGCTAGTTCTCTTTTAAACCCTGTTATAGTCCTAGCCTTTACAACCTCCTCAGGCAAGGAGTTCCACAGGTTGACTATGCTCTTTGTGAAGAAGAACTTCCTTTTATTTGTTTTAAACCTGCTGCCCAGTAATTTCATTTGATGGCCCCTAGTTCTTATATTATGGGAACAAGTAAATAACTTTTCCTTATTCACTTTCTCCACACCACTCATGATGTTATATACCTCTGTCATATCCCCCCTTAGTCTCCTCTTTTCCAAGCTGAAAGTCTCTTTAATCTCTCCTCATATGGGACCCGTTCCAAACCCCTAATCATTTTAGTTGCCCTTCTCTGAACCTTTTCTAATGCCAGTTTATCATTTTTGAGATGAGGAGAGCACATCTGTACGCAGTATTCAAGATGTGGGTTTACAATGGATTTATATAAGGGCAATAAGATATTCTCCGTCTTATTCTCTAGCCCTATTTTAATGATTCCTAACATCCTGTTTGCTTTTTTGACTGCTGCTGCACACTGCGTGGATGTTTTCAGAGAACTATTCATGATGACTCCAAGATCTCTTTCCTCATTAGCTGTAGCTAAATTAGCCGCCATCATATTATATGTATAATTGTGGTTATGTTTTCCAATGTACATTACTTTACATTTATCCACATTAAATTTCATTTGCCATTTTGTTACCCAGTCACTTAGTTTGGTGAGATCTTTTTTAAGTTCTTCACAGTCTGCTTTGGTCTTAACTACCTTGAGCAGTTTAGTGTCATTTGCAAACTTTGCCACCTCACTGTTTACCCCTTTCTCCAGATCATTTATGAATAAGTTGAATAGGATTTTGATAAAACTATATTTATCCTGTAAAAAAATTGTTGAAAAACATTGACAATAATTCTTATCTACTTTAGTGTTCTGTGTAAAATTAATGTTCCTAAAAGGCTTTGAAATCTTTAGATGAAATGTGACTTCTAAGGTACAATTTTAGCTTAATTGTGATGAGGTGGACCACTCCCAGACACCCCCTGCTAGAGGCTACCGGGTCATCCCACATCCTGCCCTAGAAAGGAGCAGGAGAGAGGTTCTCCAAGCAACCTAAAGTGGCTGCAAGGAGCAGCCAATCAGAGCCCAGTAGGGCCATATAAAAGTTGCTGCAGAGCCGGAGTCAATCAGTTGCTGCCTGGAGCTGGAGGAATGAGGATGGTGCTCCAGGCGGTCTGAGGGAGCTACAGGACTGTGGGAGCAAGAAGGAGCTCCTGGCTGGCTGTTGGAACTGAGCACAAGATCTCAGATTTAGGGTAAGGATCAAGTGAATCTGACTCACTGACAAAAGTCTCCCCTCAGATTGTCTCTATCCTGCTCAGGTCTTGTTTCATGTCTACCACGGCCTTTTCTCAGACAGCAGTAAACCAAAACCAGTCAGAGATGACCTTGACCTTGGTATAGGGGAGTCTCTCATTCTTCTTTATCCTCCCGTCCAAAATGCCCATGAAACCCAGGGAGCTTCTTGTGACCTTAGTGGCTGCAGGATGTGACGCAGGTTTGATTTGTGAAGAGTGTCTTGGCTGTGTCCTGCTGTCTTCTGTGGCTAGATATTGGGAAGAGCTGGGCAGGGGAAGCAGGATCTATCTCGTGTCAGCTAGCTAGGACCAGGGGGTCAAATATTCCATAACACTGTCTAAAGATGACCACTAAGCTGCCTTGGAGAGAAGAGAACCCAATCTATGCACACAAATCAGGCAGATGACGTGCACTGGTTTTAACGTGCAAATAGTGATATTACAAAATGGAGGGTGTAAAAGCAGGTTTGAGTCGTCTGAGCAAGGCTGAGCGCGGCAAATCCGTGGGTATCTGCATCTGTGTGTGTGGATATCTGCGGCCCACTTTTGCGACTATTGATGCAGATACCAGCTTTGTACCCACACAGGGCTCTACCTATGAGAACAGACAATTGTGGCTGAGATGTACACCTAAAAAAATGCACAGCAACCAGCCATATTCTACTGAGCACATAGCTAATGTCTGAAGTCACTAATGATGTAAGTACGACCCTCTGTGGCTATTCAGATCAGGAGTCTCATGGGTTCTTTCTGGAGCTGATGTCAGGCAGACAAATTTGTCTCGTGTAGAGCCTTGACAGGTTTTGTCAGCTGTGCACTTAAAATGACTTATGTGTTTTTATTTAGTCCATGTAGCTATTTATTCCTGTAAGAAAATGCTCCTTTCGCGGCTATTTATTTCCAGGAACTGAGCTACTCCCAGAAACATACACGCTTGTAAACATGCAAGGCAGGTAATTATAACGGCGCTGACTACTTTGTGGAGTCCAGCGTGTCCCAACCATGAGTCAGGGACCTATAAAGAGACTGGAGCATCTGATACAGTAATAGTGCTCAAGTTAAAAGTTTGTTGACGGTTTTTTCTCTATTTGTCGATGGTTTTTTTCCCCCCATAAAAGTCTGTTCTGGGATGGAGCTTGGCACAGGAGGGAGGAGTCTGGGAGCAAGTTGGAGCTTTTTACGTTAAGTGCCCAAACGAAAGCATGTTTACTAGATTAATGGTTTTTCTGTGCGTGCCCTAGCACAGCATTGTTCTAGGAAGGAGGTTTTACAAGCCATTAGTCTCTGACTTGAACTAGGTCTCCTTGTAGTTATAAAATAGATCTACACTGCTCCCTTTTTTTAAAGGAGTTGAGGATCGTAGGCACCTCCTCCCAACGACCTGCAATGAAAACTGGAATCTCCTAGGTATCCAGTAAAAGCTCTGAGTTGCAGACACATTGGGAATGGGAGCTGTTCAAAATGCTGAACAAAACATTCTTTCAAAATTTTACATCTGAACATTGACCTAATAGAGCTTTGAAACATTACTAAACAGAAGAAAAAATGCTGCTGTTGCTTTATTTTTGTAGTGGTTTATTTAGCACAGTGCTGTTTTGTAGTTGTGGGGTTTTTTGTCTGATCGCGTGCTTCCGATTCTAAACGACCTGTGTAGTTGACTGGACAATCTGACTTTGAGGTACTACTGCACTTGCTATGTTAGTGCAGTTTAGATTCCAGTGTGGCAGTGATTCCATGGGGAGGTTTACTATAAAGCAGATCTTGGGCCTCATTCCAGCCTTTTTGCTCTACTCTGGTGGTGGAGTGATGATGGAATAAATAACCTCAGATACCCTGAACTGGGAGAGTCCCTTGGCTGGTGGACAGCTGGCATAGCTGAGTCTGACACCACCCCCTCGTGGCCCTCCACACGTAGGGGGCATAGCTGAGATGAAGGGGGTGTGACCAGGTAATGGATTGCCCCATCTTGCGGAGTGCCTCTTGGGGCCACAATCAGCCAATATTGTTTAGAGCAGCCTCAGATTCCTGTAAACCTACCCTGAGATCTGGGCCAACGTAGAATTGGCTGCAAGACCACAGAGCATCATGGGGCTCCCTCCTCGCCAGCCACAATCAGCGTTTACTTAGCACAGCTAAGGACTAAACCCTTATGGTTTGTGTTTCCCCACACTTCATTATTCTGCAGTGAGGTGCCTAGACCCACATCTGAATTCACACCCGGCATAGGAAAAGGTCCACTGGATCGTCTCCGAGAGCTGCACAAAATGGCTGCCATGACATCTCGCACCAAGGCTGCTGCTGGAAGTGGATGGTCAAAATGTCCAAACGTGAGCAGGATTTTTTTGTGCCACAACTTTTGACCTCAGGCCAGGTAGTCCGGGCTGATTTTCTGGTCTGGGAGGGAAAGCGAAATGCAAGCGGTGCCCCCAGGAGCTGTCCAAAACATCGAGAGCGGACTTTTACGGCATTGGACAAGGGCTCAAAGCTGCGCCAAAGCCCACTGAAGTCAATGGAAAATTTTCCGTGACTCATCAGACGCTTCTTGCTAATCTCTTTGGGACAAGGACCGTGTCTTCTTTATGGTATGTCCGCTACCTGGTACAACAGGAGCCTGACTGGCACCTTTGCACACGACTGCCATGCAGATTAATAATAAATTGGCTTGGAGGGGTTTCGGATCAGGCCCTTGTTGACAAAACATTGCAGTGTGAGGCTGTAATGTCATGGTGTCACATGGCTCTACGGCGGAGAGGGTACATTCCAGCCCCCAGCTGGGCCTGGGCTCAAGCAAGTTTTTTACATTCATACCCGATGCAGCAAGCCTGGCAATGCCAGGGTTATGAACTGCCAAGCCCATGGCACGACCCGGGCACAAATTAAGCACTGGCTGGCTGAGATACGGCTGCTCCATCCCATACAGATAATACAGCTCCAGGCTTTTGAGCTACGAACTTTTGGTGAACCTCTTCCCTTTGGCCTAGCTAATGCAAGGGCTGTCAGTCACTGGGTGAATTTATAGACCCTCGGCCACATGTGCACCCCCCTCCATGTATCTGGGAAACCCCAGCATGGGGGTAAGTCCCGGGGTACCACCAGAACCCCCCAACTTCTAGCTCCTCCCCAAGCCGTGAGTTCATGCTTCGCAGACCACAGGGGGCAGTTCTGGGGTGCAGCCAAGGGGCCTTAAAGGAGGCATGTGTTTTAGTACGGGCGGAAGGACGCTCCACTGCTCAGCTATTCCGCTGGAACAATAATCGATGGGTTTCCCGAGTAACGAGTCTTGTTTACTGTTCATCAATGCGGCGAATACTGGCCCATCGCCAAGCGAGCCGACAGACTCGCCGGGCAAAGTGGGGAGGGGGGTCTGGCTCCGCCCTCCTGGAAGGGGCGGGACCTCAGGTGGAAGGGGCGGGATTGGAGACAGCCAGCCCTCAGCACCACCCACACTGCACCACGCCTCCCCCCAGCCCTCTGCCCGGCCTGGAGCATGCTGCCATGGATTCTTGTGGTGATTTAAAAGGCCTGGAGCTCCAGCTGCTGCCATTCTACGACCGGGAGCCCCAGGCCCTGGGGCAGATCCTCCCCCACCCCCCCTTTGCTCCTGCCATCAGCTGACCTGCCCATCGCTGCTTCCTCTTTGCGGTGTTTTAACAGATTCTCGTGGTGGTTTTCAGCTGCTCTGTTCTTCCACTCAGCTTGTGGCTATGTCTACACTACAGAGTTTTCCCCGGGTACCTCTGGGTATCCCAGAAAAACTCTGCCACATCCAGGGAACGCGTCTGCTCTTCCAAAAAAATTTCAGAAGAGCAGATGCGCTTTTTTGGCATCCCTGTAAACCTCGTTTTACGAGGAAGAAGGGATCTTCCGAAAAAGGGAGGTTTTCTGACATTTGGCCCAGTGTAGACAGGCCAAATGTCAGAAAAGCCTCTTCCGAAAAAAGAATGGAAAAAGCTACGCAAATTGCTGTTCACGATGTAGTGTAGACACAGCCTTTTGTTTTGTCTTTCCCTCCTGGTACTCATGCAGCACTAAGTGATCCCTCAGCAGCTAAGGGGCTTCTCACGGCTCTCCTGCATTTAAGGTCTCCACACACCAGACTGTGCTTAATAAGAACTCCATAGCACCCTACCCAGACTCTGCCAGGGAAGCTCAGCCCTTAAAGATACAAGCTCCATGATTCCCTGTCAGTAGCAGTGCGGGTGAGCTGATGCGGTGTTGACTAGTCCTTATAAGACCCGAGTTCTAGTCCTGGCTTTGGCTGGCGATGTCACCTTGGCCAAGTCACTTCTCCAGCCTGTGCCTCCATTTCCCCATCTGTAGAATGGCAGTAAGGGGATTTAGTCTCCTTTGTAAAGAGATCTGTGGATATAAGAGCCATGTAAAATTGTGGTTGTAGCAGGGAGTTCCCCAGAGAGTGCCTCTAGCTGGGTGTGTTCTCTCCATCAAGGTCTCATGTCTTACCCCATGTGCCAACTGTTTTGCATCTAATGAGGAAAAGAGTTAGACTTCCTAATTGCAGTGAAAGATTCCTTTGCTGATGCGGCACAGTTCACAGTCCTCAGGGAATCCTGAAATCTAGAACAGCTGGGTACAATAGGAAATAATAAAAAACAATCAGGTATTCGCAGCCTGTCCAAGGCTTTTAAAATCTGGCTTAAAAAAAAATTCAAACCACAAACTCGATTCGCTCTTGCAGACCCATAGCAATGACATGTTGTATAACAGGGACATTGACGTAAATGAAATTCCTGCCCAAACGAGACTTTTACGCTGCTTGTAAAATGTTTAATGCACTATGGAAAAGACACCATTCATGCTGTCAAAGCATGCCTTGCATAGATGGAAGAGAGCTATTTTAAAAATATAAATAACCGAAATATGTAAAAAATGCCTAATTTAAACATTTCATTATTGAGTTATTTGGAGATCATTGGTTATAAAACTTCAAGGGATTAATATCTGATGCATTACAAAATAATAGAAACAGGCTCAGGATCAAAATCTCATGCCTAATGCCACTGAAATTTGTTAGGTTCAAACTCCACATTTTGCAGCTTGATCTAGTCTTGACAAAATGTGTGGGTTTTTTTTTAACCTTTTAAGTTCTAGTTAGAGGTGATTTTGAAAAATTCTATTTTTTTCTGGGACATTTCAAATAATCAAAATCAAATCTTTCAGTGTTCTGTTCGGTAAAGCAATTTTCAGTAAAAAATTGGGTTTTGAAACCCAGAAACCAACCATGCTTGCCAAAAACTCAGACAAGGGGGTGAGGTAATATCTTTGATTGGACCCACTTCTGTTGGTGGGAGAGACCCGCTTCCACATGTCATAGAGATCTTCTTCAGGTCTGGGAAAGGTAGTCCCAATGTCGCAGCAAAATGCAAGGTAGGAAAAGATTGGTTAGCACATATTGTAAGGGTCCACTAAAGGAAGGAACAACGGGTCATTAAATTTGTTGCATTAAGTGCTTTTCAGAATTCTATGTCTTTGAGGCCACGTCTTCACTATGTGGAAGATCGATGCTGCTGCGATGGATCTTCCGGGGTTTGATTTAGCAGGTCTAGTGAAGACCCACAAAATCAAACTCAGAGGGCACCCCCATCAGCGCCGGTACTACTGCTTATGAAGAGTAAGAGAAGCTGATGGGAGCGTTTGCTCTTATCGACCTCCCACTGTGTGGATGGTGTGGAAACTCTATTTAAGATATATCGACTCCCACTATGTAATTATCGTAGCTAGAATTGCATATCTTAATTTGGCCTTCCACTATAGTGTAAACCAGGCCTTCGGGTCTGACTATTGAATTTTTACCAGCTGTATTAAATGCAGCTTCTCCACTCCAGAAGATTCCAAACAGTCTTTCAATATGAATATGTGTATGGGAGGGAAACACTCTAACTGGCTTTAAAATGGAGCTTGATAAGTTTATGAATTCAATTATGCAGCAGTGTTGCCTGTGCTAGCAGGAAACTGGATTTGATGAGCCAGAAACTTCCTTCTAGCCTTAATACTTGTTTAATGGAAGGCATGCACTATGTATTTCCAATTTTCTAGTGAGTCAGGCAAATTTGAAGCTCTGAAAAAACAGGAAGTATAGATTTTTCACAAAATATTGCTCTGGCGTTGGCAGCAGTAAGGTATCAAAATCGGACCCTAAACAGGTACCAGGACATCACTGTACAACAAATGACTTAGCTGTAAGGCCATATAACCTAGGAGCTGGAGTTAGGGGCCACTCTGCGAGGTGTTGAACAAACACGTAAGAAAAGAGTCCCCCAAAAGGAGTGTCTCTCCTTAGCACTTCCAGACTGTAATACAAGACTTCATGAAAGGGCTGGAAAGAAAAGAAACAGGCAGCGAGGTTCATCGAGTTCAGGCTTCATTCCTTGGAAGAACAGACCCTTGTGTTCTGGGACAGGGGTTGCTGCGTTCTTGACAGATTATCAAATGCTTGTACGGATGCCACCAACTGCTGCTTAGTGAGGAGATGTGGTCCCACCGCCGTCGGAGGACTCGGAGCAGCAGTGACCAACGGGACTCCTGGGTTCTTTCCTTAGCTCGGCCACTTTTGTCCTGCATGATTTCAGCCAAAATATTTCAGCCCAAACCTGCAATGTCAGACGCTTCAAGTTGAGGTGCCTAAGCTATAATTTCTCGCCTTAGACCTTTTGTGCCTCGGAAGGCAGTCAGCTGGTATAGTTATAGCTCCTGCATGGGAGAGTTAATGAATGTCTGTAAACCCCCTGAGAGCTTGGAAAAAGAGGCTGGAAATGTGCAAAATAGTGTGTGGTTGTTAGCATGTGCTCTGTGCTGTTTTACATTGGTCAGGAATCCCCTAGAGGGGGAAAACAAGTTTGTTTTTTTGAGGGGGGAAGATGTTTAAATAAAACTGTTTTTTATTCTGCTTCTCCTCCTTGGGATGAATGCTCCATGCCTTCCACAACACATCACATCAACTCCTAATCCTGACAGGAACGTCTCTGCGTGCACTGACCAGAGGATGTTTGGATTCTGATGTCAGCCCGGTTTTGCTGACAGGAATCAGTGGCGTCTCCAGTGTAAACACGGAATTCTTTTTTGCCTCCAAACTGACACGCATGTTGTGAGCTGGAACCGGGGTAGCAAAACAAAGGCCTCCTTTCCCATCTTTGTGGGTGACAGAACTGTTTATGAGTGAAGATGATCATGACTGACTCTGACGGCCTTAAACCAGCTGCCTCAGGAATCTGCCAGGAACTCTGCCGAAAGCATGTTCCTCATCTTCGTGATGGAGCCCTGTGATTACTCAAAATGTGTTTGACAGGACAGTTGAGAGGCACTTTCTGGTCAGATACAAAACTAGCACCTTTCTAGTCAAGCCAAGTTGAGTCTGCAAATAAAATTCCAGTGGGGCAAGCTTAAAATGGCTCTCCCCCCCCCCCACTAGATGCTTTCCCAGATAGATCCCTCAATTTCCTTCACCCTTTCTGTTTCCTGTCTGCTATGGCCTAGAGCATGTGGATTTGACATTTGTGTCCCAGTCACGGTAGGCTCCCCAAATTTGTGCTAGTGCTTCGTACCCACGGCCAAATATTTGGCATCCCACAAATATAAAGGAAATTGTCATGCTGTGAAAGTAGTAATGAGACTTTCGAAGCAGCTTTGTTCTGCATGTAGTCATGAATTTCAGTTAGGCCAATCCGTGGTGGCTTTCACATCCTCCTCCCGACACCATACACCCAATTTTTGGCAACAGAAGCTGCATGTCCTGTGCTCCAGTTGATGGACTTGTGATGCATGTCCGTACTGGTTGCAGATGGAACACATAACCCTCAAATTGGGTCTAGAGAGACAATCAGAGGAGGAACTACTTTACAAATGTGAATGCCGCTGTAACTGTGTCCGTATAAAGTGTCCAGGAGCCATTTCTCCTGCTGGGAGAAGATGGGTTCATGGGAAGGCGGTGGAACTGCAGCATCTGCACTCCTAGAAACTAGCTGACAGCAACATGGGTCTAGTGGATCATGGGGCACCTTTGAGCTAGATGTCCATGCTTCCCCTTTATTCGGCTCTGGTGAGGCCACATCTGGAGTGTTGCATCCAGTTCTGGGCCCCCCACTACAGAAAGGACGTGGACGCATTGGAGAGGGTCCAGCGGAAGGCGACCAAAATGATGAGGGGGCTGGAGCACATGACCTACGAGGAGAGGCTGAGGGAGTTGGGTCTGTTTAGTCTGCAGAAGAGAAGAGTGAGGGGGGATTTGAGAGCAGCCTTCAACTTCCTGAAGGGAGGTTCCAAAGAGGATGGAGAGAGGCTGTTCTCAGGGGTGGCAGATGGCAGAACAAGGAGCAACGGTCTCAAGTTGGAATGGGGAAAATCTAGATTGGATATTAGGAAAAACTATTTCCCTAGGCGGGGGGTGAAGCACTGGGATGGGTTCCCTAGGGAGGTGGTGGAATCTCCATCCCTAGAGGTTTTTAAGTCTCAGCTTGACAAAGCCCTGGCTGGGTTGATTTAGTTGGGATTGGTCCTGCTTTGGGCAGGGGGCTGGACTTGATGCCCTCCTGAGGTCTCTTCCAACTCTATGATTCTACGATTCAAAGAGCCCTTAGATATGCTAGCCACCCCTCCCTGCCTCTCTGCCTAGCATTGTGAAGTCCTTTTCAAGCTTTTCCAGTGCAGGTGTTAGCAAAGGTATTTCCTTTTCCCCAAATCACCTGTGTCCCTTCTCATTGCCAGTGATGACGGTGGACTCCTTTGCCATGGTCCCAATAAGAGCAAAAAGGCCGGGACCATCCTGCTCCCTGAACCGTAGGTTCTTCTCATTGCCGTGAGCCTTGGATGACTCTGGTCTGGAACAGATTCAGAAGGCAGAGCCTGGAGGTGAAGGCCAGTCCGGAAAAAAGCTGGACATACTTCTTCTCCAGTGAGCGTCACTACAGAAGGTTTGCTTTGCTACACTGCTGCGGCCCCAAAGTTATTGAAAGCACAGTCAGGGCTGCGTTCCTCCATCACGCCACACCCCCAGGAAGCAGCAGAACATCATAACCTACGGCTTGCCGTGCGTCCGGCTGGAACGAAGAGCTGGCTCACGCAAGACTGGTGCGGTTTTTGAATGACAGCCCCTTCGCACCGTGCTACTGAAATTCTTGGCATCTCTGATTTCCTCCAGCCGCCCATAGGCTGGGTGACCCAGTCGACCTTCCTCTTCATTTGATAGCATGGAGTGAGCTAAGGACGAATGATTAACATCGGGGCCTGATCTTAATGCCTCAGAAGCCTCCTCCATCAGTTGTCTTTGGTCATACACTGGTCACCTCATCTTTCCCCAGGGAAATGATGGGGCCTAAGAGGCATTAGGTTCACTGCCTCAATGGCATTGTTACCAACCCCTGGAAGACTCATTTTAGGAAGCCCCTGCTGTGGCCCTCAAATCCCTGGCATCTGAAGGGGTCACCAGAGTAAAATCTGACACCAGGCTGGTACGACTATAACTCAGTTCCACCAAGCTGCGGTAAGTCTGAGGAAACGACTTTTCCCCTTCCCCTCTGCTGCCCTGCCAATGAAATGATTTACAGTAAATTGAGCCCAGGACAAAACTTGATCCAACTGTGTGGACAAGGAGTGTTGTCCCCTACCTTAAAGCAGGGTTTCACCATCTGCTTGGCGTGAAGTCAAATGGCAGGACTTCCCCAAGCGTACAGGACAGTTTGGACGTGCTGCCGATTTTTCATTCGTTACTTCAATGAAAAACGGGGGGAGAGGAGGGTGTCTTGCCTTGTTTTTGGACTCCCTTTGCTCACGCTGGACGAGTGTCTTATGATTCCAGCTAAATAATCCGTGGCATCGTCCTCCTTGCTTCCACATGAGACTCTTAGCCCCTGTGGCCACGTGGCCGCAGGTTATTTGCTGAGGTTGTCGTTTACGTTTTGTACTCATTATGCTGGGAGAGAGATTAATATGACGACCCTTTGTGAGTTTCCTTATCAGTTGGAAGCAGAAGGAAGTTCTGTGAAGATCTTGATTTTTTTTTTTCCAGCAGAATTGCTCTGCGTGGGCTTTGGAGTGCAGTTAAGAGTAGTTTCATAATTTGCCATTTCCTTCCTCTTAAGGGTGTGTGATTGGCTTGGTGTCCCATTTACCCACCCTAATCCCTCTCAAAGCAAGGCATTGTCTATGGAATATAGTATAACCCCCAGAGAAACCACCCATAGACACACAATCCCATCCCTCTGCTTACATCTCTGGTTTTGTTAATTTAAAAATATACCCAACGCTTCGTATAATGCAACATAGCAGCCATCTTTAAAACATGTTTGTTTAAAGCAGACAAAGGAAGTTTTTCTTCACACAACGTACTGTCAACCTGTGGAACTCCTTGCCAGGGGATGTTGTGAAGACCAGGAGATTAACAGGGTTCAAAAAAGAACTGGATAAATTCATGGAGGTTAGGTCCATCAATATTAGCCAGGATGGGCAGGGGTGGTGTCCTTAGCCTCTGTTTGTCAGAAGCTGGGAATGGGTGACAGGAGAGGGATCACTTGATGATTCCCTGTTCTATTCACTCCCTCTGGGGCACCTGGCATTGGCCACTGTCAGGAGACAGGACACTGGGCCTGGTAGATCTTTGGTCTGACCCAGCATGACCATTCTTATGTTCATGTGGGGTGGAGTCAGAATCCCTCACTGGCCAACCATCTGCCTTCTGTGGTACAACCTAAGTAATAGGCCCAGCTATTTGGCTGCATAAATGTCGGGTGCAACACCATGGACTCCAATAGAGTAACACCAGGAATGAATTTGGCCCATTACCTTTATAGCATGGAGCCCCAGAGAAATGAATGACGCAGGCATCCGATTCACTCCACTTAACCGAGTGAAAATAATGTGTGTGACTGGCAGCCGGTTGAAAATAGAACACATGGCGACATGGAGGGCAAAGCTGCACACCAAGTCCTGCCTTCCACACAAAGAGCAGAAGAAAATATGGAAGGTGAATAATTTAGTCAGCAAAAAAGATGTTGTTTGGGCTGAGCCAAAACTCTGCAAATTCAACACAAATTTGTCAAGCAGTTTTGGTCCAAAATTTTGTCACAAATTTGCCAAGCAGTTTGAGACCCAACATTTTTCGGGGGGACTATAGGATTTCGGCATTTTGCACAAACCGGCCGGAAGAGGGGGATGTGCTAGAGCAGGTTGTGGTAATAATACAATATGTATTTCTCCATGGATGAGACTTTTAAGTATCTTACCAAAGAATTGTTACTGTTTGTTGATAAATCTATTGCCCTTTGGTAACATCCATCGTAGGAAGCATTTAGACTTCCCATTCCGGTTAACCAAATTGCCTCTCCCCTCCAGGCTTTTGTTGTGTCAACATTGCTGGGCTGTAATGTTCATTTCTTTATGTTCACTAGGAGCAATGGATGAAAATTCTGGGCGAGCTGAAGTGAATGGTGAAATCCCCGCAGTTCTCACTGGGGCTGGAGCATGTCTAATGTGTTTGCTTATTGTGTGGACAGAAGAATTATACAGTTAACCATTCATTTCCTTGCTTTCAAGTGCTTAAGGCTGGGAGTAAGAGCGTATGTTGTCACTTAATTAGCAAGCGTGGGTAGGGATAAAGAATCCTTCTTCCATGTCCACTATGTCTTTCCTCCATCACATCTCTGGGTATGTCTAGACCAGTGTTTCTCAACCTTTTTTTGCTCATGGCCCCCTCATAGCCGCTGTTAGTTGGAAAGAAAGGTACATAATTTACCTAATGTTCTGTTTTTTCCGTGTGGGCCCCTAGAGGTAGGTTGTGGCCCCTGGGGAGCCATACGGCCCACGGTTGAGAACCACTGGTCTAGACTATATGCCTCTGGCGATGGAGGCATGTAAATTAGACATACCGACATAGTCAATGAAGCAGGGATTTAAATATCCCCCACTTCATTAGAATAAAAATGGCCGCCGCATTGTGCCGGCTCAGCTGTTTGTCGGCACAAAGCGGCAGTCAAGTCGGAGATCAGTCGACAAGGAAAGCCTTTGCCGACCGATCCTCTAAACTGCATTTCACGAGGCATAAGGGATCGGTTGGCAAAGGCTGTCCTTGTCGACCGATCCCCGTCTTGACTGCTGGTTTGTGCCGACAAACAGCTGAGTCGGCACAACGCTGTGGCCATTTTTATTCTAATGAAGCAGGGGATATTTAAATCCCCGCTTCATTGACTATGTCGGTATGTCTAATTTACATGCCTCTGTTGGCAGAGGCATGTAGTCTAGACATACCCCCAGTGCCTGACAAAGTATTCCTCCAGCCTCTAGCATTGTTTGCCTGTCGCATGAAAATATCTGGGATTTTGAATACATTTCTTGTGCTGAATAAGAACATAAGAACAGACAGACTGGGTCAGACTAAAGGTCCATCCAGCCCAGTGTCCTGTCTGCCAACAGTGGGCCATACCAGGTGCCCAAGAGCGAGTGAACGGAACAAGGAATCATCCAGTGATCCTTCTCCTGTCATTCATTCCCAGTCTCTGACAAACTCAGGCTAGGGACACAATTCCTGCCCATCCTGGCTAATAAGTATTGATGGATCCATAGTCCATGAACGTATCTAGCTCTTTTTGGAACCCTGTTAAACTCCTGAACTTCAAAATATCCTCTGGCAAGGAGTTCCACAGATTGACTGTGCGCTGCATTAAGAAAAACTTCCTTTTGTTTGTTTTAAACCCTCTATCTATTAATTTCATTTGGAGAACCCTAGTTCTTAAGTTATAGGAACAAGTAAATAACTTTTCCTTATTCACTTTTTCCATACCAGTCATGATTTTATAGGCCTCTATCGTATCCCCCCTTAGTCTCCTCTTTTCTAAGATGAAAAGTCCAAGTCTTTTTAATCTCTCTTCATATGGAACCCGTTCCAAATCCCTCATCAGTTTTGTTGCCCATTTCTGAACTTTTTCCAGTGCTAAGATACCTTTTTTGAGATGAGACGATCACATCTGTGCACAGTATTCAAGATGTGGGCATACCATGGTTTATACAGCGGCAATAAGATCTTCTCTGTCTTATTCACTATCCCTTTTTTAATGATTCCTAACATTCTGTTTGCTTTTTTGACTGCCACTGCGCACTGAGTGGATGTTTTCAGAAAACTATCCACAATGACTCCAAGATCTCTCTCTGGATTAATTGTAGCTACATTATTCCCCATCATATTGTATGTATAATTGGCATTATTTTTTCCAATGTGCATTACTTTACATTTATCAACATTAAAGTGGGATGAAATGTTGAAGTCTCCCAAATTTTCACAAACAGGAAAAAAAGAAGCAGCAAATCAGTTCACATCAATGGAAATACTTTGTTTTCATTTTCACCATGTTTATTATATTTATTTTTTTTACTCTAGCTGGCTTACACATCAAAAGGGAAAGTCATTTTGAATGGGCAAATTAGAATTTTCCGGTTAAACATGTTAAAACAGGAAGTTTTAACAACTTCAAAACTTTTTCCCA
Source organism: Pelochelys cantorii (assembly GCA_032595735.1). Classification (NCBI taxonomy): domain Eukaryota; kingdom Metazoa; phylum Chordata; order Testudines; family Trionychidae; genus Pelochelys; species Pelochelys cantorii. The sequence continues at coordinate 72,899,786 of CM064332.1, forward strand.
ACAATTTTTCAAGCTGAGAAATTTGCCCAAGCCCACTTATTACTTCCCACGCTGTTGGTTTTGAGGACCTGACATTCTTTGATCAACTTTTATCAACAAATTCTTAACCAGCTCCATTGAAGACAAGAGATTGAAGACAGCTCACACCATGAGTTGGGACCCAGAATCAGACCTTTGTAACCAGAATTCCTGCCTAGGGAGGTGGTGGCATCTCTGTCTCTGGGGATATTTAAGAGTAGGTTAGATAGACATCTATCAGGGATGATCTAGATGGTGCTTGGTCTGCCGTGAGGGCAGGGGACTGGACTTGATGACCTCTCGAGGTCCCTTCCAGTTCTAGTGTTCTAGGATTCTATGAATTCCACTAGTGTAGCTTTAAAGCGGTGTAAAAAAACCCAGCCTATTTAAAGTGGTGCAGTGCATTTGGAAATATCGATTAGTGCAATGGGTCCTAGTTTCAAGTCCCACCAATGCTTTGCAGTGTGACCTTGAGCCGAGTTGTTTCTCCCCTTGTGAAACAGAACAAATGACAACGGCCTTTCCCAAGATTTGTGGAGGTGAATAAGGGAAATAACGATTTAACGGAAACCCTTCAAAACTTTAGTTCAGCTGGTGCCACTCCCATTCCTTCTTCCCCAGAGTTCTGGGGCAGGCAGATGGCAGCTTGTGGCTTGCGCCCATCCCCCAAAATGAATTTAGGGAAGACTTGAATCCATTCATTTAAGCCAAACTAAATTAAAACGTCGTGTAGGAGTAAATCCCTGGCAGGGATGAATTTACCTTTCGAATGTGTCTTTTCCCTCATGCCTCCTTTTTGGCTTGACTTTAATACGGCACCAATTAAAATGCTTGAAGACAGAATGAAAGCAATTTGGAAGAGGACTATATTAGATTTTCTCTCATTAACACCGCGGGCTATTTTTTCAGCTGTTAGCAGACAGCTGCCTTGCACATGCGGTGTCAAAACACGTCCAAAACATGACACCCTTTAAGAGATCTTTTTAACTAGGTTTGCCTTGTGGTACGGACAAAGACACACAGGCAGGTCAGATCCTCTGCTAGTGTCCATCAATACTGACTTACAGATGTGCAGATTTGAACCAGGTGAATATCTGGCCCTTTGCACATTTGGAAACCAATACAGCCCCTGTTTATTTCTTCTGGCTAGGATAGTGTTATAGTCTTTCGCAAGCAGGCTGGCCTTACACACTGAGGGTTAGTGCACCATAAAAGGGGATTCCCAGACGATAAAAGAATTAATTCTAACTTGGATGTCTAACAAATTACAGCTTCCTGTTCAGAGGCACTGGTCAAATCTCGACCCCAGCACTGCAGCCAATGGATAAAGTTTGTTTCAAATGTTCGTTGTTGGCTGTCATGGTGTCATTGCAGGGAGTTTGATTTCAGCAACAGCACTAGCCCATTTTTGGCAAGCCCAGCCTGACGGCTGTGGCTTGCTGGAATTTCCCAGATCTTGACGAAACCCTGGGTGCTTTGCCTCAGCTGTGGTAAGTCTGATCTATGGGCTGTAGGGAGCAAAGCCACAAACAACAGAGAGTATTTAAGCAGACTCTGCTTCTTGGAGACGGAGGTGGCAAAGCCCCAGCCTTTGAACGAATGAGCTGTTAGCTGGCCGGCAGTAGGCAAGCCTGGGAGATGGGGCTGGGATATATGGGTGTGGTCCACACCCAAGCAAAAATCGGTTTTTATTTGGATCTTGTGGACCAGAATAAGTGGAGGAAAGAAAGAGGGAGTGAGACAGAGAAGACAGGCTTGGAGACACCTGAAAATGGGGACGGAGGGGGCAGAGAATGGTCATACAACTACGCTTTACATTATCTAGGTCCCAGTTCAGGAGAGCACTTATCCTAGAACACTAGAATTGGAAGGGACCTCAAGAGGTCATCAAGTCCAGTGCCCTGCACTCATGGCAGGACCAAGCACCAGTTAGCCATGGGTTCCCAAACTGGGGGGCATGAAGAAATTCCAGCGGGGAGGCGTGAGGCAACCCAGCCCTCCCCCTTCAATTCCCCCCCCCCCCAAGAAAGAACCCGGTCCATCCATCCGCTTGGGTGCCTGCAGCTCTGGCTGGCTGGGGCAGACTTGAAAATGGCCACCTTAAAAGAGCAATGCCTGTTATGCTTTTAAAAGGGCATTTTGTTTTTTGGCCCCTGTCAGTCCTTTTTTTTTTTTTCTCAACAAGTTTTGCTGGTATTTGGGGGGGGGGGCATGTAAGGGTTTCTCAAAAATCAAAAAGGGGGAGAGATGTTGAAAAGTTTGGGAACCACTGAGCTAGACCATCCCTGATGGATGCCCATCCAACCTGCAAATACTATCAATGATATCAAATGTGGAAGCGTAAATGGTGTCCCGATGCTTTTTTGAATCAGGGCCGTTAGGCTGTAGCGTTCAAGGGAAGGAAATCTCTACTGCCCTTTACTGCGGAACAGGAATTAAAAACAATGAGCCAGACTTCATTTGCATGTTTGTTACCCACCATCCCAAGATGAGCATTTTGGCACTTTTTTTGTTGAAAAATCATTTCAGTTTCAGGTGGCAGGGTAATGAAATGGTGTTGCCCATGTTGTGCGACTCACAGGCAACAGACCTGCCCTGAATAGGCCCTCAGGGGTCACCCTAAACTGTACCCAAGTCTTGCACTGTTGGGTAGTGGAGGTTGGTGACGGCTTAGGAGAGCTTCATCTAAGGGAGATATGCCAGATGACAGGGCTTTTTCTGTGCCATTTATCTGTCTTTGCTAATGATTCTGTGAAGAAAAACCAGTCAGTACTAGACCTCCCAGGTGCTAGGCATTGGACAGACATTTTAGGCCCATTGCAACACCTCTGGGAGTTGGAGAATCGTAGATCTGGAAGAAACCTCAGGAGGTCATCAAGTCCAGCCCCTTGCCCAAGGCAGGACCAATCCCAACTAAATCAACCCAACCAGGGCTTTGTCAAGCCAGGACTTAAAAACTTCTAGGGATGGAGATTCCACCACCTCCCTAGGGAACCCATCCCAGTGCTTCCCAACCCTCCTAGTGAAATAGTTTTTCCTAATATCCAACCTAGACCTCCCCCACTGTAACAGAGTCTCTGGGCCAAGAAGCCTGCAATTTAATGAATCAATGAGTACAGTAATGAATATTATTATCAATATCAGCCATTCTTCCAAGTTACAGCACTAAGCAACGACCATGAATAAACACACGGTTCAGATTTTGTGTATCTCGGTGGTGCAGCAAGGAGGGGGCCGGATGCAACAGCTCCCACACCAACACAGTGTTCAGGTCCATGAATAAATATTTTAAAATAGAAATGTTTAGGTTGGAGGTTTCACTGGGGTTTGTTTTGATCCCTTGCTAGAAGATAGCTCCTACCCATCAAAGCCCTCCAGCAGCTGTATCACTCACCAGAGTCATTAGGACATTAAACCTGTCTGCAGTCTGTCAGGACAGAAATAAGGTGGGTGAGGTAACGTCTTTTATTGGACCAGCTCCTGTTGGTGAGAGAGACCTCTTCTTTGGTTTGCTCTGCTGGCGCTCTCCACACCATGACCTAATTGCACAGCAATGCCACATAAATAGCTCAGCATGGGTGTGTTTTTCTTGCTGCGCGATGTTTCCAAACTCTGATTCCCTCTTCAAGGAGCAGATCTGTAAAACAGCTTGGGAAAAAACCTCCGATGAGGCAGCTGGGTTGGCTCCCCTCGCCCCATAACTAACTCCTGTTGAACGTGTGTGTGGGCATGACAAAGCTCCTTCATCCTGGAGCCACTCTAGAGAACAGCTCGCTTTAAAAGCTTTTTTATTACCCTGTCGGTTTTAGAGAGACTGGTTAGCTCACAGACACCAACACAAGCATTGGCTGGAGAACTGAAGTTTCCCAAACCATCTGGGGATTCTCCGCGCCTGGAGTTCCTCAGAGGGAATCTCAACCTACGTTCTGGAGAGGAGCGCAGCTCCGATGGTGTCCTGGGCTACATCTGTGGGCAATGGCAGCCACTATCCTGACAGTGTCGGTCAAATACCTTTGGCTGCTTAACCTGCCCTTTGTCACAACTTATCCTAAAACATCCCAGAGCCCCAGCGGGGGGGCTTATTCTGACTGTCTAAGCCTTTGAGCATCTATCCAATAGTTACAATCGACTGTATCTTTGGGAGAGTCCATCTGTCTGTTTGTTCAAGGACTTCTCCAACGCAGAGCACCAAATTTGGAACGTAGCTTCCTCTTCTCCTAACTTAAAGCAAGGTCAGGGTTTGGCTGGGCCAGGACAATGGGACGGGCCTGGAATGGGATTGCTTCTCCTCAAACCATACAGAAAAGAGACAGAATCACCAGGCAGGTGAAAGGGGCTGGCGGGGGGCAAGCTCCCCCCGTCCCGTTCAGGACTACCCCACGCCGGAGCCTCCCTCCATCCAGGTGCCCTTTAGGGAGGGGAGGCAGAAGCTTCCCCCCTCTGATTTATGCAGGAACATTGCTGGCTGATCCCCTTCGCCAGGGAGCGGAAGGAAAGTGCACGGTTCGCTGCATTCCTCACTCTGGCTGGGGAGCACAGGGGGCAGATGAACTGCCAGGGGACATGCTCCACACCCCCGAATGTGCCCCCTGGAGCTGCAGGGGCCATGGAGAGGCACTTCTCACCTGGCCCCGAGCCGCTGCGGTGAGAGAGGCCTGGAGTTATCCTCTGTCTCCAGAGCAGCCTGTTACTGAACCCCTCCTCTCCCGCCCCACCCCAGAGCAATGATGTAAATGAAGCCAGGACATTTTCATTTTATTTTCCAAAAACTTAATTAATTGAGTCAAGGGCCTGAGCAAGGCCGGGTGAATCTCCGAGTCTACTACTACTACTAAAATCGTCCAGAGAAACGTTTCCTTCTCTGCTTCCCAGCTGTCCTGTCCCACCTGCCAGCCCCAGCTGACTCTTGCTCAGAGCCCAGGAAGGGCAAAGATTCTGGCACGCTCCCGTGTCTGGTCTAAGTGCTGTTCTCTCTGGCCAGTCCTCGGCGTTAAAGACAGGTCCTCTGACAAGATTGAGCGCTTCCTCAGGTAGGTTCAGAGGGATTGGATTTTAAAGTGGTTACACTGTGACATATGGAAAGAAGAGATTTGAAGTCATGTTTCGAGGATTCTAAAATGTATCGGTGATAACGTTTCCCGCCCTCGGACGCCTGTACAGCAGGATGAGTGGTTCCTAAGGCACCAGACTCTACAGTCAGAGGGATTTTAAAAGATGTAGTGTTGCATTTTGTATAACTCTAAACCATCAAGCTTTTCAGTTGACTATGTGACATATGCAGAATACCTCATACCAGGGCACAGTGTAAAGGTTTTATTGGCATCGGCTTGGACTGGCTTGCAGAAATCAACGCTGCCACCCTGAAAACGAGTTTTTGTAACCTTGGTTTGAGCTGTCTGGGGCAGCTGTGAGCAATTCATGGCTGGGGCCGGAGAGGTTTAACTCGCGCGGCTGCCGGTCAGCGGTGCAGCGGGGGGGTTAAGGCAGATTCCTGCTTCTCTTGGCACTGCAGACCTCCCCGCAGCTCAGTTCCACCATAAGTCAGTGGGCAGGTTTACCAGGGTTTCTTGGGGACAACTGCCCCGTCTGTGTCATGCTCAGCATGTGCCAGGAGCCACACATGTTAAAAGTCCACCCAAAACCTCACAACACCGTCAGTCCAGATGGAAGACAGTTGGCCATTAGCAAGCAAGCAGCTCTGCCTTGGACCTCTGCTGCCAGCCAACCCACGAGCCTCCCGTTCCTTGTGAAATAGCCTGGCAAGAGCGGACCAAAAAAAGCATCCATGGGAAAATTCAGAGGCAGCAGCAGAAAGTTGTCAGGACTTTCATCTTTGAGGAAAAATCACGAATTTCCTTCTCCAAGCGAGCATGGCCCCGAGCCCTCTCGTTGCAGATTGCCATGATAAACAAGCCGAGGAATTTCCCGGGAAAGAGCAGCCCAGATTCGTAAAGAAAACCTTTGAAATTTGCTACATTAACCGACTCGTTTTTCTCTTTTGTTTTCTTTGTGTTGTAAAAGAATACATCTCGAGAGGAAGGGGGGGACCCAGGGCAACTCATAACCCAATTGCTCCCTCACCCCCAAATCCTCCAGAGATAGGAGTTCGCCCTTAGTCAGGAAGCAGAAATATTTACCTCAGCTGTGTCCAATAAGGGATGTGGGGTATGTGGGTCACACACATGGAGTGTTGCTCTGGGGCTGGAGAGGCTGGGCTAGGCCGAGCTGCATGGCACGCCCTTCTCCAGAGCTGGGGACGCCGAGGCAATTGCGTGCCCACCCGCTCACCTCCCCTCCCTGTGGGGAGAAGGGGTGTGGCCTCATCAGAAGGGGCGTGGCTGGAGGTGGAGCTAAGATCTTGCCTCTCCCAGCTTTGCCTGCACCCATCACCCCTGGTTTAGAGCCAGTGAAACCTCATTGCCAGCAAAGAGATGCCAAAGAGAGACAACTGCATCCTTTAATTAAAACACGACTAAATAAAACTACGGCGCAAACTGCAGCTCTGAAGCGATAACACAGTTGTCAGCTAACAGCAGTGCTGCTCACCTCCCTGCAGCCAAATTCCCGACTGCAGTGAAGAAACACGCTCTCCCCAGACACAGCACAGATGGTTTGATACGGGAAATGTAAATAAGATGTTCCCATCTGTTTAATAAACTTGCAGCGAGCTGGATTTGGCAACATTGTCCCCAGTTGCTTAAAAATAATTTCTGTTTACCTAGGCATGTAAAACAGGATCTGTTGCCCACTGAAGTCCATAGAAAGTCTCCACTGGCTTCCACGGGCCACAAAATGTCTTATGTGGCTGCCTTATGAAACAAATAATAAAGGTCTGTTCAACGACAGCGCGTTCAAACTTTCTAGTCTCTCTGCAGAAAACAAATCGGATTTTACCGGGAGGTCACCCATTTCTCAGTCTTTGCAAAAGCTTGGGAAATGGAGAGATTAGGGAGAAACTGACTTCCGAAACATTTAAGAATACATTAATAGTGGCTTTGGCTACATCTAGACTGCATGTCTAGACTGCACGTGGCAGTTTTATCGACAGCGGTAAACCTCATTTTACAAGGAATAACGCTTTTTTTCGAACATACTCTTTCAAAAAAAGGCATTATTGCATGCAAACTGTGCTTTTTCGAAAGAGAGCGTCTAGACTTTCTTTCGAAAAAGTAGCTTGCTTTGTCGACAATACTGATTGTAGTCTAGATGCTCTTTTTTGACAGATACTGTCGACAAAGCCTCTGTTGAAAAAGAGTGTCTAGACTATGATCAGTATTGTCGACAAAGCAAGCCGCTTTTTCGAAAGAGAGTCCAGATGCTCTCTTTGGAAAAAGCACAGTTTGCATGCAATAGTGCCTTTTTTCGAAAGAATATGTTCAAAAAAAGGCATTATTCCTCGTAAAATGAGGCTTACCGTTGTCGACAAAACTGCCATGTTCTGTCGACTTACTGTTGACAGAACGCGGCGGTAATGTAGACGCAGGTATAGTTTTGTCGACAAAAGCCAACTTTTGTCAACAAAACCCTGTCGTCTAGACACACCCTTTATGTCTGACAGTGGCCCTAATGAGTGAGTAGATCCCGATCCCGAAATGATCTGATGCTTTGCCGTCATTTACACTGGGGAAGAAAATGATTCATAGGATAAATATTTGGGATGAAAGATGGACAATTTCAATAAAACCAAATAGAAGCACATTGTGGGTTGGCTCCACGACCCTTTGAAATCAGCAAGAAGACTCGCATTGACTTTAATAGCAGTTGGATCCAGTCCAGCGCTACCAAACACAGGTGACACTGTTTGAAAGTCAGACTTTTGTAGACTTTAAGCCAGAAGAGACCAACTTACCCAAATGAATACAAAACCTAGGCCATCCGGTGTCACTGGATGGTTCCTGCATCTAGCCCAATAATTGTGGTTGAACTACCTCTTCAAGATAGCTAGGCTTGATTTAAAGGCTCTGAATGACAGAGAAATAAAACGTAGGTTGCCAGACTCTGACATTCTGGGGCGCCAGCCAATCTTGGGGATTGAGGAAGCAAAACACAGCCAGTATCTTGCTGAATCAGGGCTTTAAAAATGGCTGAACGATCAGTTGCAAAATAGTTTATTGGCTGAATATGGGCTTTTTTTACCATCTGTAAATCGAGCATGACTTCACTATATGTAACTGTTTGACAGGTATCTAGACCTTTGGCTTGCTCCCTTCCCCCTCCTCAGACTGGGACTGCTTTTTTTTTCTTTTGAGAAAACCAGAAAATTTTAAATGGTCTGCTAGTCTCTGAAAACCTCACTCCAAACACACAAGGTGGCCGGGTGACCCCTTCCCATAGAAACACATGTATGCTTACGGTGAACCTCTCTAGTCCGGCACCCTCAGGACCTGACCGGTTCCAAATGAGAGAATTTTCTGGACTACGGGACGTCACTGTTGTCTAGTAGCATTAACAACACTTCTGCTGCTTGCTGGGCTGTTAGAGGACATTTAGCGGTAAATTAGAGCTAAATAACAGCACAGAACATGGAGCACCAGGACTGGAGGCTGTAAACGAAGTTGGCCGCACCCATGAAAAGTGGAAATTTGGCTAATTAAAATAATTCCGGACTATGGAGGTTGCCGGACCAGAGAGTGCCGGACTAGAGAGGTTCAACCTGTACCTTCTTGTGTAGCTTGACCTGCTCACTCTTAATGGGAAACACCAATCGAATGTATGCCTTTTAAGAGAATCCAACTATGCCCCTCTTCCTCGCCCTACCCCATGATGTAGCTCTTTCTTGTGGGGTTGCCTTCAGGGAACAAGGAGGGAAAAACAACTCTGAATCACTGAATCAGTGAAGCGTAACGATCACCCTGCACAGAGGAGGGGGAGGAAATGGACCATTGGGCCTGATGAAGAATAAAGGGAAGGGAAGGGTTTGTCTCAACTAATGTGGACCAGTCCCTTCCCTGGTAAATCCAGCGGAAACTTCATCCTGGTGGCTAGCCATGCAGGGCGTCCTGAATAATCAAGGAGCTTTGCTGGAATGTGCTTATAGGGAAGCAGTGAAAGTTTCCAGGGCTGGCGCTTGGGTTTTAAATAGCCCAAGGTGGGGCTAAGAATAGAGAATGTGGGGCCTTCTGCTAACTCGTGGGGCTAGTTACCTCAGCGGCAGATGGTCAGAGTGGAAGCCAGGTGAATCTGGAAAAACCATTGGGGGTGGGGAGAGGGCCTGTTCTTTCTTGTACGCGGGAAAGTGTGACTGTGTGAGAGTCATTAGCAGTTAGTAAAACAGTCGCTGGGCCCGTCTTCTCCACAGCACCCGCCTCAGGCCTGTCGTGAGGGAAGACCTTCACCGCCCTTTCAGAGCCAGAGAACAGGCACCCAGTGCACTGCCCTTACAGAAGCCCCTGGCTTACACACAGGGGTGAGTGTCTCCATCAGTGTGCAGACTCGATGGTGGCCAGGAGTTCGCACAAAGGGCTTTTACTGACCGACATGTCCCCAGTGACAAGTCCTTTGGGAGAACCATGGTGAGTGCCACCTCTCTTCCAGCACCTCAGTGGCTCTGTGTCCTAGGTGCCAGCCCCGGTAAACTTGCAGTTTGTATAAATAAGACAGATGAAAGCCAGGAGGAAGAAAGCACTGTCTTATCTGACAGACGGGGAACTGATGCGCAGAAGGATTGCGAGGAAGATCTCAGAGGAAGTTTCTGACTGACCACCATCTCTCCTGAAGCACGAGACCATCCAACCCCGGGAGTCTGGCTTGATGTGACGCAAGTGTCACAAAAACCAAACTTCACTTGTCTAACTATGCACCATGGGAAAGCAGGCCTCAGACCAGCGTCTCCTCTGTATCGTGCACACCCGGGTAGACACGCGGGTCTGGTGAGAGAACCTAGCATGGCGTTGGTGTCTTCATTCAGAATTTCCTGGCTAAGTTCAAGCCGGCCCCCAAGTGTTATTTTAACATAGTTTCTTATATATAAATATTTATAAGCTGCCTGTTTGAAATGCCTTTTTCTCTAGAAACCTACCATGTCTTGTCGCATCTGAAGGAAAATATTTTTTTAACCTCTCCTATCTTGAGGAACCTTCGCTGGCCATGCAAAACTCTCTCTCTCCCGTCTGTCCCCCCCACCCCTGTCTCTCTGTGTGTGGAGTGGATTTATTTATTTTTGAGGGGGCTAAAAGGGAAATTATGAGGCCATCAGAGTGTCAAGGTTTAGGAGGAGGGGTTGGAAGCTTTTCAGACTTTATGCTTATTCCATGCACGCAGGGCGAGGTCCCACTCACTGAAGTCAATAGGAGCAGTTTCACAGAGCAAAATTACATCAGCTGAGTTGCACCAGGGATGGGCATTTGGCTCACAAAGGCGATAAGCCATACTGGAATACAAAGACAAAGTCAGAGACCCACAGTTTAATGTAAACCGGATTTCATGGCCAAGTTCGTAGGCAGCTTTCTGCTTTAAAATGATTGTCAAAAAGTCTGTCCGAGCTGTTACCTGTAAAATCATTTGCAGTAACAGGCAGGGCTGGTCAAAAGATTTTTGACAGGCCACTTTTGTAGGAGAAATGTGGGTTTTGATCAATTGAAAATTTTCGTTTTAATTGAAAATTAAAGTTTGGATGGAAAACCAAAAAGTGTTTGGTTTTACTTTTTGAATTCCCTCCTTTACTTTCCCAGCCCTTTCTAGTGCTAAAAAAGGGTGGTGGGAAGGAACCGTGGTGGAAGGAGATGGAAAAATTAGAACATAAAATATTTTGGGGGTTGAAAAAGAATATTCTTTCAGGTTTCTTTTAATTAAAATCATAAAAGTCTGCAAAAAAATTCAAACTAAACCAAAATTATAAGTAGAAGAATTTTTTTTGACTAGCTTGAATCACATCTGCCCAGACTGTTGTTTGGAGGCATCCAGGGTATGTTTAGACTGAATCCCTCTGTTGGCAGAGGGATGCAGATTAGGCAGGTCAACATTGCAAATGAGGCAGGGATTTAAATATCCCGTGCCTAATCTGCATAAAAATGGCTGCTGTGTTTTGCTGACTCAGCACTTTGTCGGCAAAAAGAGGCAGTCTAGAGGGGGATCTGTCGAGAAAGAAAGCCTTTTTCGACAGATTCCTTATGCCTCCTGCAAGGAGGTTTACAGGATCTGTCGAAAAAGGCTTTCTTTCTCGACAGATCCCCCTCTAGACTGCCACTCTTTGCCGACAAAATGCTGGGTCGGCAAAACGTGGCGGCCATTTTATGCAAATTAGGCACGGGTTATTTAAATCCCTGCCTCATTTGCAATGTCAACCTGCCTAATCTGCATCCCTCTGCCAACAGAGGGATGCAGTCTAGACATACCTCTATATTGTACCTATTTATGCCTGTCTGCATTTAATGACCTATTGGTGGTTAATACAATTTAATCACTGGTGTGGATGGAGTAATAACAGTCATCATGCATTTGAAGATGTCTTGAGAGAATGGGGTGCTGGAAATTGCTCTAAAACAATTTTTTTAAAGAAAATACAGATGGGGACAAATACATTGAGTCCTAAATTGAGATCACTTTTCTCATCTCCTTGAGTGCTTACTTGCTTCGGACTCTTGCTTAGCTAATGCCTTCCTCTCATTTTTGTCACCTTCCAACTTATCAAGAGCAGAATATCTACAGTCTGTGTCTTGACCATTGTACAGAACTGAGCATGTGCAGTTGGTAATCATCCTGACGTTTTTGAAACGGTCATCTTATTAAGCACCTGTAACTCAATGACTGTCTACAGTCTTTGGACTCTTCTGATCCTAAAAGATCTGCTTAGTAAATCCCAAGAGAAAGCTTTCAGTCTGCTCCTGTTCATCTCATTCATTATGCATGAACATTGGGTGACTCGTGTTGAAGTGTTCCGGGATTAGAAAGATTTTATGTTTGTTATGAATTCCTAATGACTTTGTTGCGCCATTAAACTAAGATGGCCGCCTGTCCCAAAAATGGGAGAACAAACTGGAGATGAACATATCTGGCCTCTGATTTCGACTTTTGCGGGACACACCAAGAAACCTTGGTGAAGAGCTGTTAGCGTAGTCGGTGTTCTTACAACTTAGTCACTCGTTTATAATCAACCAGATCTAGCAATCAGCGAGGAGTTGGTTGGGAAACATCCAAGCCCTCGATCATTCCGTAAGGCCTTGTCTATACTACCCTGGGGAGGGGACTAGACCCGATGACCTCTTGAGGTCCCTTCCAGTTCTAGTGTTCTAGGATCCTATGATTGATCTGAGTTACACAATTTCAGCTACATGAATAACAGAAGTCCCTAGAAATGTCCATGTGGTTGAGGCAGAGGAGGGCTTACTGTTTTAAACCACGTTCACAATTCACTTGCCCCTACTGCTGGGGATTGCATAGGAGAAGGCTCAGTCCATACGACAAGAAAGAAAGCAGATGTCCCTGTAGCTCTGTGCGAGGGGCGAAATGTCTTGGCTTCTCACCCCACGGCTCCAGGGGCTCCCCTTCCCACGGGGGAACGAGGCCCACAAACATGCAGTTGTGGGTTTGTGACAGACCTCCCCCAAACAATTCCTGTAGGCAAGAGGTGGAAAGCTCTTGAGGGAGGCAGCTTTGAAGCGTGAGAAGATGCAGGGTGAATAAAACTGATCAACAAAGAGGCATAAAATTCCCGTGGACACGTTCCCGCCAAATGACCTCGCTCTGCCTTTTCCTTCCCTGGTACTAGCGACGGCAGAAGTACAGCCACATTTTCCATCAGCACCCTTCATGGATGTTCTCTAGAGCTGTCTAGACAGCAGAGTAAGAGCTTTTTTCAAGTCACATAATCACTTTCCCATTTTCCTTTGCGCCAGCAAGCATTTTCCTAGATTAGCTAGAAGCCGGTGGTGCAGTCTGTGTTAATGGTTTAATGTTCTAACTGTGAATGAGGGATTGTTCAACCTCTCATCCATTACTGGGACCAGACACCCTCTTTTCAACACAATGGCTGCTGGTGACACGTCGGCCTGGCAGCGGAAACAATATTCATGTGGTACTGCCCATCAATGTTCCCTCTATTTTTTTCTATCCATGTGCGGAATAAATTGTGTTATGTGTGCCAAAGTAAGTGCAGATGTGCATCACCAGGAGAAACACATGCTGCCAGCCATGGGTGCTCTGCTAATGCATTGAATGTCTCTTGAGTGACTGCCCAAGCGCTCAGCTTATAGGGAACACCCTCATTTTGATGGCTACGGTTGATGTGTAAGCATTGCTTTCAGTATTTGTGAATTTAAATACTGAAAAGGAAGCTATGGGAGGTGTCAGACACTGATTGGCATAGACACTGAAATCCAAAAAGGAGCACAACTATGGCAGTTGCTGTGCAGCGTTCATTACAACACATTTTCACGCCCATTGCTCCTGCTTTGTGCTTCAATTATTATTGTTGGGGCTCTGGAAGGGAGGGGGGAAATCAGCCCTTACCAATATTGGATTTTTTTAAAACCCTTCCAAACCTACATGTACGCTACCTCTGGGTTGGAAAGTGTAGGGAATAAATCTGGACACTCTGGATGCAGGTGAAAACAAGTCAGAGGATTTATTACACACTCAGCACTGGTGGAATGACAACCAGGGGTTAATCTAGTGAACACTGGTTAAGCAATTCGATAGGTTCTAGCAGCAAGATGAAATGAGCACGTAAGCCAATAGCCTAAAAAAGATTACAAAACATCTCCGCCCATCGCCAATTAAACATCTTATCAATAATACAGATAGTTATTCCTAACAAGCTAAATAAGCCAACATAAACCAAACAGACATTTCAATGGCAACTCTGTCTATTGGAGTTATGATGCGTCTACTGTGGGAGGATACCGCCTCGCGTTGGCGTGGTTTTTGGGTCCCAGGCCCAGTATCTAGAATTAAAGGAAGGCAGTGAGCACAAATCACACTCGTTAACCTTAACAACGTTTGTTTTGGTACCAGCCAGTGTCTTATCAGAGTGAGGCCCTCTTGGAATGTGGTTACCAAGGTGACCAGGGTCACGTTAACGGCCTGTGCTGTTCAGTTCCCAGGCCTGTCTCAAATTTTAGGATTGAATAGGGGTTCTTAGTGAAATACCATGGACTTCCTCAGTTTACCCCACAAAAAGGAAGGATTCAATGCACAGCCCTTAGGCAGGTTGCCTGTGGAACTCTTACCTATTCAGGCTTTGAGTGGTGGCTGTTTTTCACCCTCATGTAAGCAAAGAGAGTTGGAATTGGAACAAAATGATAGCTCATTCTTTTACAGGTTGCACCTCTCTAGTCCAGAACTCTCTGGTCCAGAAACTTCCGTCGTTCAGAACGATTTGAGTTTGCCAGGTGTCCACTTTTCATGGGTGCGGCCAAGTTTCCCACGGTCCCATAAAGCCCCCAGTCCTGGCTCTCAGTGATCTGTGCCGTGAGTTAGAAGACCTTTAGGGGTGAATTAGAGCTAAGAGCCCAGTAAGCAGGGGAAGTGTTGGTGATGCTGCTAGACAATATTGACCTCTCGCGGTTCTGCAAATTCTCTGGTTCGGCACCGGTCTGTCCCTAAGGTTGCTGGACTAGAGAGGTTCAACTTCTATCACCTTCTCAAGTCTAAATGTAGCAAGCAAGGTCCCTATGAAAATGTTTGGTTTGAGGGTTAGGGCCCCAGGGGGTCTGATGTCTCTTCCCACTGTAGCCACGGCCTTCTTAAGTGAGGTTGGCCACGTCACTTTATCTCTGCCTCTTGGTTCCTCAGCTCTAAAGAGTGGTATTTGGCGTCCCACCATGGATGTTGCTGGATCAAAGAGTCCTGAGGAATGGCCAGTGGCTACTCCTGGATCCCCTGCCAGGCTGGCAGCAGAGTATTTTAAGTGTTGCAAAAGAACAGAGTTATGATTGAAATTTGATCCTAGATCTTCACATGTGACTGTCTGTCTGACTCACTCACTCATAACCAAACTCCAACATGGTGTCCTTTTCAGGGTTCAATTCTAATGGTCTTAGGTAACTATTTAAGGTACTTCCCCCTTAACTGGTGAGTACTGTCTTTTCTATCCAGATACATGACAGCAGTCCCTAGGAATTACACTGCTGGCTGTGTGCGCCCACTTGGTAAGGGAACAAAACAAAGTAGAGCGAGAAAGGTGGCAGTGAAAATGCAATGACAAAAAACCATGAGGAACACAACAGTTTCTTGCAAGACTCATCACAGCTCCGGGCCTTCTCCTGTGCTTTGATATTATCACAAGAATATTCTTTTTGTCTCCGGCAGGATCTCATTTTGAAAAACGAGGCAGCCAAATGAAAACCAGCGTCCTCGGCTGCGCGGCCTCTGGAGCCGAGACAAAAAGGCACTTTCATGTATTTAGGATAGTTAAATGAGGCAATGAAAGGACTTCTTCTGGCCGGATCCATTCAGTCATGGCTGGACTTTTCCCCGTTTGTTCTAGTCTTTGATCAAGTTCATACAAATTACGTGCAATCGGATGGCACGGGCCGGTAAATACACAAAGTCTGAGCAGTTAATGATGATTTGATCTATTAGTGTAAGAGGGGTTTTGCTGCAGCAAAGTTCTCTAATTAGAATACACCGTGGTTTTGTCCTACTGGTTCCACAGAAGGCTGGGATTAAATGGTACATATGATGGTTGCTGTCGTTGTGCTCATAAATTATATTGGGATCCTTGGCCATATAGTCACAAGCCTGGAATGTCTTGTCCATGTCCCTTGAGAGGATATGATTTCTTTTCCCTACCCATTGGTTCTTGGCAGTTATTACTAGTGTTAAATCCACGTGTAATGGTGTGCATGGAGAAATCCCATACTGAAAAGGAATGGGTTAAAGAGCTGCCCTGTGACCTGCAAAGCATGCACAGACTGTGGGAGGAGCTGGTGACAGAGAGGGGATTTTCTGCAAATATTTTGCATGAATGCTGCGTGCCTCAGTTTCCCCTTATGATGCACTGTCGCCTATGGGATGGAAAAACTGCTGTTTACTCTCAGGTGTGGATAGCATCTAGGGATGGCAGATCCATTCTGGCTAAATTTGCCCCCTTTCCATTGTGTGCACACCTCCCGACAAGATACAAACTGTCTGATGACACCAGGTGTCAGCTGAGGTTTGACAATGTTCCGGTAATTGGCTGGAGAGAATCATTTATTTTCGATGTCCAGACAGCTTTGTGCTTCTGGGTGCCACCTGGGGCGGGATATACAAGAGTCCGACTATTGCAAGAAAGCCAGCTAACAGTCTCCTAATTCCCCCGTTTTTGCAGCCATGAGGAGACGCAGTACAACCTGTGGGTACTTCTGTAAATTAAACCCGTTGATGCCCGAGCACCCTTCAACCTCCTGAAGGGAGGTTCCAAAGAGGCTGGAGAAAGGCTGTTCTCAGTAGTGACAGATGGCAGAACAAGGAGCAATGGTCTCAGGTTGTGGTGGGAGAGGTCCAGGTTGAATATTAGGGAAAACTATTTCACTAGGAGAGTGGTGAAGCACTGGAAAGGGTTACCTAGGGAAGTAGTGGAGTCTCTATCCCTAGAGGTGTTTAAGTCTAGGCTTGACAAAGCCCTGGCTGGGTTGATTTAGTTGGGATTGGTCCTGCCTAGAGCAGGGGGCTGGACTTGATGCCCTCCTGAGGTCTCTTCCAGTTCTATGGTTCTATGATCCCGTTGTGGATTTGGGGGCCATAATGTGCCACTGATTTTTTTTATTATTATTTTAATTGCCCACTATGGCCCATGGGGATTTGAATGTGATGGGATGAGCTGGCTTCGGGGTAGTATTTCTGGGAAATGCACATCAATCAAAAAGCAGCTAGATCCCCAATCCTGTAACATAGCACATCGGCTCCTGCGTAGAAACCCATTGGATCAGCTTGCTCAGTGCTCCTCTATGGTATAGCACGGGGCCATAAACATCATAAAGTCTCTTGCACATCCTACATGGAAGCCCTAAAGAACCCAGAGTGTCCCTGGATGTAGGTTCTGTAAACAATGCCCTGTAGCATGTAATGGGAGATTGTTCTCCAACCAGCCTGCATGCCCAGCCCTCAATAACCCTGCAGACGCCAGCCGGATCCCAGACCTCTGCATGGACATAGTCCAAACACAATGTCTCTGTTACTTGTGGTAGGAAACTTGGCCATCACCTCATAAATCAACAGCCGACTATCTTGTTCTGCAACTGGATGGTTGGATGTGAAACAATACAGTACCAGCGCCCTGAGCTCCCTCCTGTTATCTGAGTGCAGAGTTCACTTCAAAACCTTGTTTTAGCTCCTTCAAAATCATTACACTTCTAAGATAGCGAGTGCAGAACTGACGCAGCCCTTTGAAAGCAGGTTATAAATATATTCTACTTTTGACATCCAGCACAATGGGAGCTTTTAAAAAAGTTTCTAAGCATAGTATCTTGCATCTTAATTGCTTGGTCTTGCAAAAACGGATGCAGGTACATCACTTTAAGCATATGTATAGTTCCACCGATTTATTTATGTGCTAAAGTTAAGCACTCTTTGCAGTTTGGAGCAGTGTTTTCCAACTGGTGCTCCCTGGCGTTCCGCGAAGTGAAAGCAAGGGTTCCGCCCCCTCTTAAAGAGACAGAGCCGTGGCGGGGTGTTTTTTTTGTTTGGTTTTTTTTTTTTTTTTTTTTGCTCGATGAAACATGGCAGCAGAGTCCTAGGATCCTAGGAGTTCCGGGGCCAAATAAAATTGGGAAACACTGGTTTAGAGGAAATGTGGATTGTAATAGAACTTCATTTGTGTCCATACTTCTCAAATGTTTCAGGTATTTATTCCTGGCAAATGTGCCTCCAGAAACAATTTTTAACATGGGCTCTCTTTAAACAGAGAATGTTAGGGTGCATCTACACTGCACCCTAAACTCGAAATAAGATATGCAATTTGCGCTACACAAATTGTGTATCTTATTTTGAATCTATTTCAAAATAATTTGGTGTGTCTACAAAGTGCCAAATTTTGAAAGAACACACCATTTCGAGACATCCCTTAACCCTCATGGAATGAGGGTTACAGGGATATGAAAATAGCCTGCCTGTTATTTTGGAAAATATTTCAAAATAATGGGCAGCTTGTTGATACCTCCTGGATCCCGAAATAGCTGCACAGAGGCCCTGGAGGTTTTTTGCCTTCCTCTGTAGCATGGGGCATGGGTCACCTGCGGGAGGATTCTCTGCATCTTGGGGTCTTTAAATCATCATTTGAGGACTTCAATATCTGAGATATAGATGAGAGGATTATTCCAGGAGTGTGCGGGTGAGATTCTGTGGCCTGCATTGTGCAGGGGGTCAGACTAGATGATCATAGTGGTCCCTTCTGACCTTAGAGTCTACGAGTGTAGACGTGCCCTCAATGTAACATGCTGCGGAGGCCCACGCATTTCAGGGAGCAGAAAAACTACTGACAATTTGGCCTGGATTTTTCCTTATCCCTGGGCAGAAAGTAAAGTCCAGGTGGTCTCATCCCCTCTGGATTAGCAAAGAAGGAGCAAGAAAATATAAACGGAAAAGGATTTATTTTAAGTGCTTCTGAACTGATGGCAAATGGAAAAAGAAATTCTGTAAGAAATGGAAATGACGTGACGAAAGCCGACCAAATTCAGTATGATCCGTGTTGCCACAACGAATCCACGCTGCCGAACTTTAAAACTGTCCAGTCATGCTCCCTCCATTAAATTAGAGAGCCGACTGTGCTGTTAACAGACACTGCCATGAAAAAAGCCGGCAGGCGTATGCTTTTTGTTGCTTTTCATTGGAATGCTGCCCCCAAGATCCGGGAATATTTTACTTGGACTGCAGCTGGGTTAGTAACGAAAACAGATAAAACCTGACAAATGAACATACCATACGCCAAACCAAAAAAAGTGACCTTTGCTCTCCAGGCTTGCAGATGGAGCCCATGTTGATCAGAGTGGAATTCTGCTCCAGCCTTTTATCGCTGCCTCGGTTGTTCTGCACACTCCCCAGGGACGATGGTGCTATGTGAGGTGAAACGGGTAGGCCAGTGAAGGTTCTGCAGACTCTCCGTTCACATATAGGCTGGGCGCTCAGGGGGAGCCTTTTACAGCCTTCACGTGCCAAGCGGCTACATTTCTTAGAGTGTCTCCCGGATTTGTGTACTGAGTTTGCGGGGGGCAATTCTGTATATTGACAGAAGTCTTCCCCTCAGTTTTAATGAGAAATTCTGTTGAAATGGGAGCTATTTCATCCAGTGCTATCCACTTTCCAAGTATTTATGTCCTCGGCTTTGGGTTCTTCTGTCACCTCTCACGTCCATCGTAGTGATATCCGGAAGTCACCGAGCCCTCCTCCTGCTGCAGAGGGGTGGGGTTGTTCCCTGACCGAATGTTTTGCCTGAGTCGGGGCAACAGGATTGTGTTCCAGTGTTGCGGCATCTGGGGGCAGCAGTGACTCTGGAAAATCTCACGTTGGCGAGGATTTCTGAGGCGGGGTTTCTACCTCCAGAGCACAGAACGGTCAAGGTGGCTGCTTTGGCAATAAAACATTGTCACCGAGGGGCAGGGAGTCATGGGACCCAGAGCCCCCAGAGGTGACCCTCAGCCAACAGGGAGAACAGAAGGGTTATTAGTTCGCAGGGATATGGCGAAGACCAGACTTAGTAGCACAGGAACCAGAAGCAGCCAGTACCATGCATCTTGGGGAGAGGGGGCTCAGAGCCAAGGGCCCTGCCCCCCATCTCTGCACCCCACACCAGTGAGAGCCACTCACACCCCAACAACCCATCTCTGCCCCCAGCCAGCCCTGCCTCCAGAAAGCATCAGCCATTGTGTATGTGCTGGGACTGCCTCCCTCTGGGAGAGTCACACCCGGAATTCCTCTCTTTGACACAAGCAGAGTGACACCAGTCCCCCACTTTGTCACAAGCATCACATGGCTTTGTGTGAATACAAAAGGCAGTTTACTAGAAAGTACAACCGATAGCCAAACGGGTAGAGAGATGCGCAGGGGGTGATGCGCCTGTAGGGCAATCTCACGGACAGTTGGGAAATTAATTGGAAACTGTCTTGCTTCATGGAGAAAGTACAAGAAATAAGAAACATTCTCTTCCTTTTATGGGCATGCCAATCCAGTCCCTTCAAATAGCAACCAACAGGAAACGCTTTGTTGGCCACTGATATAAAAGTGGAATCTGCATTTCATTGGTGCAGTAAACAAGCAAATCAGGAGTCAAAAGAGAGGCCCATATAAGTCTTAATTTGAGTTAATTTTGGAATATTTCAGTCAGTTTATAATGAGTCTCCCTTTCACCCATCCCTTTTCCCGCCCTCGATCATGTCTTCGAAACAAAATGATTAAAGCCAGAATCAAACCAAAATCCCAGATCCAAATGTAGTGGGGATTTAGGCTCTACACTGCAGAACTCTTCTGGGATGCTGGAGGTATTTTGGAAAAGCAGACGCATTTTTTCAGCATCCCTGTAAACCTCATTCTACAAGGAAGAAGGGATGTTCCGAAAGAGGAGTTTTTTTCCTGACATTTGGCCCCGTGTAGATGGGGCCAAACCTCTTTCAGAAGAAAAGTGGGAAAAGATACGCAAATTGTGATTCGCAATTTGCGTCTCTTTTTCCGACTTTCCCCTGCAGTGTAGACACAGCCTTAGATCTTAATGCAAAGTTTGCATGTTTTGTTACTGTGGGTTTCATGCGGAGATCCCCTTCACAGGGAAATCTTTGTATTAGGGTCATCTTAAATATTTGGCCTGCTTTCTAGACAGTAAAACAAGACATCTGATTAGGATCCTCCATCTGGGCTAGGGGAGGGTTTACACAGCTTGTCCGTGGCTACTTAGAGATAGCGATGACTGACTGACTTGGATTTCTCCTGTCAAACTTGTCAAAGGGCACATTAGACATCTCAGTCTCCTGGTTCATTACTGATGCTAGGTTTGCACATGTTGGTCCTATCAGCTAATGCAAGATAAGGAGGCTCAGGATTGCAAACTCTTTGGGATAATTAAGCAGACGTGCCCCAGAAGCAGCTTTGGATGTATGTTCCCAGGTATCCCTCGGAGAATCAAGGCATCTGCTGTCTAATGGTAAGCCATGACGCTAAGGAGACTTCATTTTCCTGTATTTTTCTGGCAAATCCATTGACTGTCCTCTCTCCTCAATATGTTGAATGATTCCAGAGTCTAGTAAGAGGTGACCTCATTATGGGGCCCAGGAATATGAATTGCTGGCTGTTTTCCAGTGGGAGCCGGGGAAAGCAATGGTGCTGGAAAAATGTGGGGGGTGGGTTAACTGTGCCACGCCCCCCCCGCCCTTTATTCCATCAGTGCCCTTTCCTACCTTCAGCTGGGAAAGTCCCGGCTGGGTAGCAGGTTTACAACAAATAAACGGAAGTATTTCTTTAATTTCTGGGCTGCATTCGCAGGTGTGTTGTGAGCAAGACAGGAGAAGTCATTCTTCCGCTCTACTCTGCACTGATCAGGCCTCAACTGGAATATTGTGTCCAGTTCTGGGCCCCACATTTCAAGAAAGATGTGGAGAAATTGGAGAAGGCCCAGAGAAAAGCAACAAGAATGATTCAAGGTCAAGAAAACATGAGCAATGAGGGAAGACTGAAAGAATTGGGCTTGTTTAGTTTAGAAAAGAGAAGGCAGAGAGCAGACATGATAGCGGTCTTCAAGTATCTAAAAGGAGGAGGGAAAAATTGTTCTCCTTGGCCTCTGAGGACAGGACAAGAAGCAACGGCTTAAATTGCAACAAGGGAGGTTTAGGTTGGACATTAGGAAAAAATTCCTGTCAGGGTGGTCAAACACTGGAATAAATTGCCTAGGGAGGTTGTGGAATCTCCATCCCTGGAGATATTTAAGAGCAGGTTAGATAGACATCTATCAGGGATGATCTAGATAGTGCTTGGTCCTGCCATGAGAGCAGGGGCTGGATCTGATCATCTCTCAGGGTCCCTTCCAGTTCTACTGTTCTATGATTCTATGAAACAATGCATAGTCAACCTGGGGAACTCCTTGCCAGAGGATGTTGTGAAGACCAGGACTTTAACAGGGTTCAAAAAAGAACTGGCTAGATTCATGGAGGTTAGGTCCACCAATGGCTATTAGCCACGATAGGTAGGAATGATGTCCCTAGCCTCTGTTTCTCTGGAGGTGGGTGACAGGGGAGGGATCAGCTGAGGATTACCTGTTGTGGTCCCTCCCTCTGGGGCACCTGCCATTGGCCACTGTGGGCAAACAGGACACTGGGCTAGATGGACCTTTGGTCTGACCCAGTTTGGCTGTTCTTATGTTCTTGTGACAGTTGGGGGCCCAGCACCTGCAACAGAGCCACCAGGACTGTGGCCAGCAGTGGAGCCCTGGATGTGGCAGGGCCAGCGGCCATGACCCCTTGGAGATGGCGTCGGGGCCCCCAGCACAGGGTGCAAAATCAGAGGGGGTGCTGCAGCCCCCCTTGTGCCCCTGCTTCCTGTGCCAAGGGTGGGAAGAGCTCTCCTCTGCACACTTGGCTATCCTGGGCCATTCCACTTTCCAATGGTGCCATAAAGATGCAGGGGCAGGAAACGGGGGGAACAGGGCGTGTTAGCGGTGCACTGAGGCCAGAGTCCTCTGCTGAACCAAGCAGAACCAATGCTGTTAAATCTTTGTTGCCGTGTAGTATCGCTCCTAGCTACTGCCAGAGAGTTGAATTCTCTCCAAGGCTAGCTGAGGGTCCAATTCGCTGCTGCGCAGAAGCCAGGCGAAAAGCGTATCCATTGCATAATGCCACAACATGGTGGGTTGAAGGGATCTTTTCCTGGCTCCTTCGATGGGGCAAACATCACCCCTAAACTGGAGACCCTAGGGAAGGAGCTAGACTCACCAACCATACACTTACAAGATGGCCTGGTGTTGGACCAGCGGCTGAGAGAGACTATGAAGGAGATGTTGGGGAGGGTAGATACAATGAAAACCTCGTGCTTGGGTGGCCGCATAAAGGGTTTGAACGTCTCTGGTGCTTTTAACTCTAAAAATAGGCTAAACTGCAGGCGTCTCTCGCAATGCTGCTTGTGTTGTGACTATCCTTTTTAGCAGCCATAAATAAACAGGAGGCAGCGGGCAGACAGCAGGGCTCTGAAAACATACGCTTGGGCATGCCGGGATTGTCTTTTAAAGGGTGCCGATAAAAAAAAAATACCAATTCTGCCTTTCTGAACACTTGTTTAGCTTGGAAAGTTTGGATAGTGTCTTGGTCTGATATTTATTTATTTTTAAGTCCGCTTCATAGTGTGTTTGTCTTCCATCCAACACTGTCGTCCCTGGGTTGTTTAAGAAATGAGGGAAGATCGTTCCTTGCTCTCAGCAGCTGCTGCTTTTAAAGAAAAGCTTCCTTACAAATGTTCCAAACTCTTGTGGAACTTTGATAGCCTTGCAAAAGGCAGTCACGGGAATAGTGGCAGAACATATTCCGTGGTGAACGTACTGACCAGCCTGGTGGGAACGGGACCTTCCCTTTATTCAGCTGCACCCCCACCTTAAACCAACACCAACCCTAACACTAGTCATATGTTATCCTTATAAAATATTAGGAACATAAAATGGAAGCCATTCAGTCGAATTTTGCATTTACCTGGCATTTCCTACCAATGGGACTCTGCTATCGCTGTGTGGCACTTAATGATCTCTCCTCAGTAGACTGCAGTATATACTTCCTGAGGGCACGCCATTATTTCAGAGAAGTGACCCCACTCCAATCTGGAGAATCTGAGCACTTTCCAAAAATAGGATCTGCCATGGACAATCTGCAGAGCTCTGCAAATCCATCGATATTCACGCTAGGTCTGCGGGTCTCTGTATCCGTGGATGTGGATATCATAGAATCCTAGACCACTAGAACTGGAAGGGACCTCGAGAGGTCATTGAGTCCAGTCCCCTGCCATCATGGCTGGACCCAACACCATCTAGATCATGGGTTCCCAAACTGGGGGGCTTAAGAAATTCCGGGGGGCGGGGGCGAGGCAACCCAGCCTCCTCTCCCCCAAGAAAGAGCCTGGTTTGTCCGTCAGCTTGGCCACCTTTAAAGGGCAATGCCTGCTCTGCTCTTAAAAGGGCAATCTTTTTTTTTTTTTTTGCTCAACAAGTTTTCCTGCTATTTGGTGGAGGGCGGGGAGGGATGTGTGTGAGGGTTTCTCAAAAATCAAAAAGGGGGCATGATGCCGAAAAGTTTGGGAACCACTGGTCTAGATCATCCCTGACAGATGTCTGTCCAACCGGCTCTTAAATATCTCCAGTGATGGAGATTCCGCAACCCCCCTGGGCAATTTATTCCAGTGTTTAACCATCCTGACAGGAAGTTTTTCCTAATGTCCAACCTAAACCTCCCTTGCTGCAATTTAAGCCCATTGCTTCTTGTCCTATCCTCAGAGGCTAAGGGGAACAATTTTTCTCCCTCCTCCTTGTAACACCCTTTTAGGTTCATGTCCCCTCTCAATCTTCTCTTTTCTAAACTAAGCAATCCCAATTCTTTCAGACTTCCCTCATAGGCGTGGCTCACTTCCGCCATATCCGTGGCTCATTTCTGTGGATACGGATGCGGATATAAAATTTTGTATCCACACAGGGTTCTATTAGGGGAGTATCCATATTACCAGGGAATTCACAAGGAAATTCACAATCCATTAAAAAGTGTTACCCTGACTCCTTATTCAACAGTTGGGCCACATTCATCCCAGGTGTACCTCCGCTGATCTCAGTGCAGTTATGCCAGGGATGGAAAGAGAAGAGGACAGAGCTGCGGTCCATTTAGCTTAGTGCTCTGTCTCCAAGGGTGGTCGGTACCAGCTGCTCCAGAGGAAGGCATCAGAAGCCCTGCCATAGGTAATTATGGGACACCTTGACCCCCAGGAAAGTTTCCTGCTCGTCCTAATTAGCTGGAAATTCACTTATGCCCAAAAGCATGAGGGTTCCTCTGTATTATAAGACTTTTGTCCAGTGTTTAGTGTTTATTGTATCTCCTGGGTATTCTTGTTACCCATATAGCTGACCAATCCATTTTTAAAATCACCCTCAATAGCATCTTATAACAATGAGCTTGCCCTGTGCAAAATCGTTTTGGACAATCTTGGCTCCTGGTTTTTCTCTCAAATGTCTTCCTTGTCGTTTGTTCTAAGCACGAATTAATCTCCATGGATTGAGGTGCCGCGTGTTTATAAGTTTCGTGTGATTCAGCATCTGGGTTTGTGCTGTGTTTGGTATTTTCTTTCCTCCAATTACCTCGGTTCATAGCTTTTCCCTTCCCGTTCCAAACACACGGGAGTATACCAGGGTTAGATTCTTTAGCCATGGCCTCGGCCTATTGTTCTCACCCTTCGCTCTGAAGCCTTCCTGTCATCCATTTTTGATGCAGTATCCTTTTGTGCTCTCTGAACCCCGGCACTTTCAGTTTCATGGGATTCTTTCAGGCCCCACAATAGGTCACAGGATTCTGCTAGCGCCTTTCATTCCTCCTTTCACATGCCATTTGGTTTAAAGAAGAAGAAATACCATGTGTGAAAGCCCTAGCTTCATGAAGGTGATTGAAAATCACTTGGGCCAGACCCCAGCTGGGGTAAATTGTCATGGTCCCATTGTCACGGCTTCAGTGACTTCAAGGGCGTTTACACCAGCTAAAAATCTGCCCCCTTGTTTCTCCGGCATTATGCTAACATTTATTCGGCACCTACCCCTGCAATCGAGGCCGGTTTTGATTTTAAGCAGTCTCTCTCTAATGGGAGTCTTTATTAAACACACAGCAAGGATGATTTTCCCCCCCTTTTGCCACAGTTTGGCCGTACGCTGCAAATGTCCTTTATGATCGCTCGGCTTTAGTGAGGCCCGCTTTCAACAATACAGTAGCCTAGCTCTGATTCTGCAAAGTGTTTTCCCCACATGGATCCTCTCTGGGAAGGAGTAGGGCAATAGGTCATTTGTTGTACATTAGTAGACTGTTGCCCTTGACTTGAAAGGGACTCCACAAATACAGCAGTCCACTTTATGGGACAAATTGCAGGATCTGGGTCAGGATCTGTAACAGAGATTAGCCCAAAGGCTAAGAATTTGGAACCAAACTATCCCAGAAGTTTTGGTGGTAGTTGCTTTGGTTTTCCTTTGGAATGGGGTGAGGCTGTTTTGGACCCCCTGTGTCTGTGTTTTTGGGAAAATTTCGAGTTCAGGACCATTTTGCCTTTGCCAGCTTTGAAGAATCAAACCTGACAATATTTTCTCGATCAATAGTGTTAATACTTATTCTGACTCCTGTCAATGATGGAGCAGGCTGCTTCCAATTCTGTGTGACAGTTATACCTGCAAACATATTTCAGACGGTCACAGCAAATAGACATTGCCACTGGGGACTGCACGAGGCATCTCCCATAAGGAAACTGGGCTTGGAGAGATGTCCTTAAAAGGTGCGGTGACAGACATGAGCTGGGATTTATTTTCATTGCTTGTGGTCCTGGCAAGATTTACTTTGGAAATGCTGAGAAATTCCATGACCAGCCCTAACACAACAAGCACAAGATATATCCTTGAATAGACTTGTCCAACTATGGATAGGAGCTGTGGTTTGGGGTTTTTTATATGGTAGAGGATCATCTTGTCCAAAATTTGCCTGTAGGATCCAAATGGAATTATTCCTCAGCCAGCTGGGAAAATACTTGTTGTTTATATTGGACAGATTATATTTAAATTTCTCTCTCACTCCGTCCAGATAACTAGAAAAAACGTGGCATGCCACCCTTGTTTTGTTTATTCCTCAAGAGTTTCAGTTCTTTCCCCTTGATTTTATTTTTCTAGCCCTTTCCAATGTAGGTCTCTTTTTGTCTCTCTCACTAGGAACCAAAATGTTATGTCCAAAATTACCAAAGCTTGCCCCTTCTCCCCCACATAAAACCAAATCGGTCCTGCGTGCCAAGTCCAACTGAAGAACAGCAATATGAACCAAATTTAAATCACAGAGCCAGCCTAATTCTCTCCCCTCCCCCCACAGCCCACCAGCCCAGAAATGGGCTGTGAAGGAATCGGTGTGCTTTTTCTATTCACTACCTTCTCAATTTCGGGGGGGGGGGGGTGGAGTGAATCATAAAATAAACACACATCCTCGCCCCATTCAGAGCTGCATGTGCTTTCGGCAAACAGTTTGAAAGCATCCCAGAGTGTGGAGTATGCACGACATTAATGGAGTAGCTGAATGCTCAGCAAATTAATGAAAGTCTTCAGTCACAGTTTGAGCCCAGAGAGTGAGGGGGAAGGTTTATGAAAACTTGAACTAAAAACTTTTTAACTGAAAACTTCTTTCTATAAATTGTTCATCCCAGTAAGTGGAGAGTCTTTTTTTTTTTTAACATAAGGCAGCAGGTTTAAAACAAACAAAATGAGGTTTTTCTTCACACACTACACAGTCAACCTATGGAACTCCTTGCCAGAGGATGTTGGGAAGACCAAGACATAAGAACAAAAGAAAGGCCATACTGGGTCAGACCAATGGTTCATCCAGCCAAGTGTCCTGTCTGCCAACAGTGGCCAATACCAGATGCCCTAAAGGGAGGGAACACAACAGGTAATCCTCAGGTGATCCCTCCCCTGTCACCCACCTCCAGAGAAACAGAGCTTAGGGACACCATTCCTACCCATCCTGGCTAATAGCAATTGATGGACCTAACTTCCATGAGTCTATCTAGCTCTTTTCTGAATCCTGTTGAAGTCCTAGCCTTCATCACATCCTTTGGCAAGGAGTTCCACAAGTTGACTGTGCGCTGACTGAAGAAAAAACTTCCTTTTGTTTGTTTTAAACCTGCTGCCTATTAATTTCATCTGGTGACCCTAATTCTTATATTGTGGGAATAAGTAAATAACTTTTCCTTATTCACTTTTTCCACACCAGTCATGATTTGATAGACCTTTATCATATCCTCCCTCCCCACCCCGGTCTCCTCTTTTCTAAGCTGAAAAGTCCAAGTCTCTTTAATCTCTCTTCATAGGGGACCCGTTCCAAACCCCTCATCATTTTAGTTGCCCTTTTCTGAACCTTTTCCAATGCCAAGGTATCGTTTTTGAAATGAGGCACCCACATCTGTGTGCCATATTCGAGATGTGGGCGTGCCAGGGTTTATATTGAGGCATATTTATATTTTTGTGCCTTGTACTTCTGTTCTAGCCATCTGAGGTAAATATGGCCTGCTTCTGCATGTCCTTACTTTGCCCTTGCATGGCGCTAGACAGAGCGAATGATATCTGTTCTCTCGATTAAGAGCACAGCTTTGTTCTAGTGCAGTGAACGGGAAATAGTGCCTATCGTGAAACTGCTCTGATTTATTCATCAATAATTTCTTCTGCAAGGAGTCTTTGACCTCTGGTGTCTGGTTCCAAACCCAAACAAGTCTGAGGGCATTGTCTCATGTTCTATTTTCAGCTATCCAGTGGGCCGGATTACATTCTGGGGCTGTCATCTCAATAGGATGCCTATCGACTATCAATATAAAGGTAGCTCTTAACTCCATGGGCATTAGTTATTACTATGGGCAGTATTGGTTTTGTGCACCATAGTTTGCTCACCCACACCTTAATTCTCTCTCATCACCGTGGCCCCTAATCTGGCACGTGAGCATCTCACTGACGTTCCGTTAAGGATGCCCATATTCACCTTGACATCAGTGAGTGTACTGATATGCTTACATTTCAACCCACACAGAACTCTTTGCAGGATCAGGGCCCTAAAGAGCTCTTTTACCACAGGTCCGCCAATGTTGGCAGTTGATTCCAAGCAGCTGTTCAGAGCTGGGCTTTTGGCCCAAGCCCATTTCTGATCTTCACACACTTAATACGGTTTTACCTGTTTGTTGTCAGCCCACACGATGCTGCTTTGGAGAGAAGTGCAGGAGGATCTATGGCCAGTAATTTTAAAGAGAGATCAAATAAGCACTGAGAATTATGGATGATGGAGTGATTTTTTTTAAAATGCATTCGATATTTTTCTTCATGGAAATGTTTTTAACCTTAACTATTAGCTTATTAAGGGAAACAAGGTATTTTAACTTTGATCAACAGAATCTTTAACTGCAGCTTTGTTGTCTCTTAAATTATCTGAAAAAAGGGATAAACAGTGAAGTGAGGTGTCAAAACTGGCAGATGATACTAAACTGCTCAAGATAGCTAAGAACAAAGCAGACAGTGAAGAGCTTCAAAAAGATCTCAACAAACTAGGTGTCTGGGCAACAAAATGGCAAATGAATTTTAATACTGAAAAATGCAAAGTAATGCATGTTGGAAAACATCATCCCAACTATACATATAAAATGACAGGGACTAAATTAGTTATTACAACTCAAGAAAGAGATCTTGGAGCCATTGTGGACAGTTCTCTGAAAACACCCACGCAGTGTGCAGTGGCAGTCAAAAACCAAACAAAGTTAGGCATCATTAAAAAAGGGAAAGAGAATAAAACAGAGAATATTTTATTGCCTCGACATAAATCCATGGTACGCCCACATCTTGAATACTGCGTACAGATGTGGTTGCCTCCTCTCAAAAAAGATATATTGGCATTGGAAAAGGTTCAGAAAAGGGCAACAAAAATGATTAGGGGTTTGAAATGGGTGCCGTATGAAGAGAGGTTAAAAACACCAGGACTTTTTATCTTAGAAATGAGGAGATTAAGGGGGAGATATGATAAAAGTCTATAAAATCATGACTGGTGTGGAGAAAGTGAATAAGGAAATGTTATTTACTTGTTTCCATCACATAAGAACTAGGGGTCACCAAATGAAGTTAATAGGTAGCAGGTTTAAAACAAACAAAAGGAAGATTTTCTTCATGTAGCACACAGACAACCCGTGGAACTCCTTGCCAGAGGATGCTGTGAGGATCAGGACTTTAACAGGGTTGAAAAAAGAGCTAGATACATTCATGGAGGATAGGTCCATCAACACTTAATAGCCAGGATGGGCAGGAATGGTGTTCCTAGCCTCTGTGTGTCAGGGGCTGGAAATGGATGACAAGAGAGGAATCAGTTGGTGATTCCCTGATCTGTTCACTCCCTCTGGGGCATCTGGCATTGGCCACTGTTGGGAGACAGGATACTGGACTAGATGGATCTTTGTCTGCCCCAGTATGGCCATTCTTATGTTATATTCTTATGCTCGCTGGCCTGTAATTGCCAGGATCTCCTCAGAAGCCATTTAAACATCAGTGTTACAGTAGCTACCTTCTAGTCAGCTGGTACAGAGGCCGATTTCCCTGATAAGTTACATTCTACAATTAGTAGTTCTGTGCTCTCAGAAGTGAGTTTTTCAGAACTCTTGGGTGAACACAAAAACCTTAGGGCCTTCCTACAGGTAAGACTATGTATTATAAAGCCAGGGTTGGGGTCTATTTTGCCTGAGAACGGCCTTCCCCAGTCAGATAACACCTGAGGAAAAGGTCCCATCTTTCTCCCAGAGCTCCAGTGTTCACCAGCAAATGCTTACTAAAGCCAGCCTTTTTGGTTTTTAAATCTTCCCAGAGGATTTTTCCCGGAGGCAGCTTGCTCGGACAGAGATACAAATAAAATAGCAGGGAGGAGGGGACTGGGAAAGGCAAAGCACTCTGGTGAATTAACAGAGCTGTCTTTGGCAAACCCTCTCGTTAGTCTCCGCAGCCATAATGTCATTCTGACATTGGAATTACCTGCTACAATAGAAGCGAGAGGGACTTTCCAGGGAGGGGCTGACATTCTTGGATGTTTGGAGGCAGCCAACTTTCTCGAAATCTCGGAAGGCCTAACTATTTCATGGCTCTACGCTGAACACCCCCCCCCCAACCCAGAATGACTTAGAGCATATTGTGAAATGGTATGTCTGCATTTGGTTAGGTTGGAAACAGGCCAGGGCTGTCAGGTTCAAAGATGAATGCCTTTTGGAGAGGGAGGAACGCCCATTTGGACGGATGTGCTCTTTCCACAGCTCTTGGCTCAGTGCGGTGCGCCTGGGATGCTGCAGGCCTGCTTGATCTTAACCTTCCTTGCCTACAGCTGCTGAAGCGGCTGAATTCATTTTAATCACTCAGATTCTTTTGTTTCATGACTACAGCCATAGCAGACTCTCTCGGCATTGCCCGGCTCCTTCAGGGCAGCAGGCTGGCGGTATGGAGGTTGCAGGAGTCAGGGCAGGGCCTTACAGATGTGGGGGGGGAGCACAGGAGGGAGGTTGTGGAATCTCCATCACTGGAGATATTGAAGAGCAGGTTGGACACACACCTGTTGGGATTCTAGATGGTGCTTGGTCCTGCCGTGAGGTCAGGGGACTGGACTTGATGACCTCTCGAGGTCCCTTCCAGTTCTTGTGTTCTCTGATTCTAAGAACATGGGTTCTGTCTGCACAGACTTCCTGTCCAAGGAGCATTGCTAAAGATGGACTCTGAGACGGGAGTGAGGAGGTGTTAATAGGTAGCAGGTTTAAAACAAACAAAATATATCCAACATTTCGTATAATGGAACATAGCAGCCATGTTTAAGACATGTTTGTTTAAAACAGACAATGGAAGTTTTTCTTCACACGGCACATAGTCAACCTGTGGAACTCCTTGTCATAGGATGTTGGGAAGACCCGGACTCGAACAGGGTTCAGAAAAGAGCCATGAAAAGATAGATTCATGGTGGTTAGGTCCATCAACGGCTATTAGCCAGGATGGGCAGCAATGGTGTCCCTAGCCTCTGTTTGTCAGCAGCTGGGAATGGGTGACAGGAGAGGGATCATGTGATGATTCCCTGCTCTGTTCATTCCCTCTGTTCTTATGAGAACATCTCCTTTTCTCTTGCTCCTCTAAACCCATTTCCCGTATTCCACTGTCAGTCAGTCATGTTTTACCCCTGCCACTTCCACTGTCCTCTTTTCCATTTCCAAATCTTGTCTGAGTAAGAGCAGTACAAATGTCTCTGACTTACAAATATCCTAGTCCAACTAGGAGGAACGGACTGTTCCTCCGGCCCCCTCAGGAGTTGCACAGCATCTGTGGAAGCAATGTTTCAGGCAGCTGCCAGCTAACAAAGTGAATGTGAGCTGGGCTGTCATGCCAGATATTTGTCAGTGGATGTTCTTTGCACTGGGAGAATAAATCATTCCACCGGGAGGGTTCATTCTGTTTCGCTGGCCATGCCCTAGGCCTGCTTGGGTCCCCATAACTAGTGCACATGGGGTTTCTTCTTCCCGATATTTTCCTTATGCACACTGCAGGCCTGATCCCCCCCCCCCCCCCCCAGGCCTGATTCTTATGTAGTCAGTTACCCCTATGCAAAGTGACTGTAAACAGGTACCAAAACTGGACTAGAAGCATCGTATGGCTATCTGGCTTAGGGGGGTAAATCATAGCATCCTAGAACACTAGAACTGGAAGGGACCTCGAGAGGTCATCAAGTCCAGTCCCCTGACCTCACGGCAGGACCAAGCACCATCTAGATCATCCCTGATAGATGTCTATCTAACCTGCTCTTAAATAGCTCCAGTGATGGAGATTCCACAACCTGCCTAGGCAATTCATTACCCACCCTGACAGGGAGCTTTTCCTAATGTCCAACCTCAACCTCCCTCGCCGTAAATTATGCCCGTTGCTTCTTGTCCTATCCTCAGAGGTTTAGAAGAATTTTTGTCTTTCTCCTCCTTGTACCCTTTTATGTCCAGTTAGGCGGTGGCTGACTGCAAACTTCTCACTCTACGGCATCTGTTTTCGGAGCTGGATAATCCTTGGGGAAACAGGATTTGGGGATCTAAGTGAAGCAAAAACTTAACTGGGATGATCCAATGGAAAACCAAACCACTTTGGTAGAACATCTTTGTGACAATGCGGATTGACTCCTGGGTAGGGGCTCTCACGCGGGAAGCTCCGCTATTTGAGCTAAAGAACCAGATTTGTTATCACAGGGCCAGTGGCCAATAGATAAAGGTCTTTCCAGAGTCCTGCCACAAAGGAGCAGAGAGCGTGGGTTTTACTGACAGAGGTATTTCCCCCCAGGGCTGATTTACATTCAGAGGGAAAGAATCGAGTCAGATTCCAAATCCCACCTTTTCTTATTTCGGTGGTGGGACCTCCTGAACAGGGTGACAGTTCAAAGCAAGAGCTTGTAGTGTTAAGGGGTTTCCTGCTCTAGCTGGCAGGCTCAGGGTTCGTAGGGAGGTGTGTGAGTTGCGTCCTAGATGTATCTGCAAAGGGCCACTCACCCGAAGCAAGGTGGGTGGAGTGGAGCACATGCCGTACATGGTGCTCGTTATTTTAGACTCCAAGTGTCCTATTTTGGCCTCGCTCAAGCTGTTAGCAAATCTGAAACAACTCGCTTCTAATCTGAAGCATCTCCACACACACACTTGCCCTGCACTTCGGAGAAGGTGGGAACTAATGTTCTTACGTTGGTGCAAATTTGTATATAAACCAGGACCCACGGTTCTGACACTGGTGTAAGCCCCGATCTACAACTCTAAATTATATCATGATAACTGTCTGACGGGGGCAGGGGTTTTGCCAGTGTTGTTATACTAAGGGAAGCACCTTTAGATCAACACAACTAGGTCCACGCTTGAACACTACCCTAAAATAGCACAACTTTCTAGTGTAGGCAAGACCTAAGTTCCTTAGTTTGGAGACTCCTATTTTTTGGGTTTGGTACAGGTTCCACCTGTCTAGTCTGGCGCTCTCTCATCTGGCAATAGCTGGATGTCCGTTTAGCCTGGTTGTGAGCAAGTTTCCTGCAGTCCCATAAAGTTTGCTTACAGCCCCCAGTCCCAGCTCTCAGTGTTCTGTGCTGTTATTTAGCTTGAATTTACCCCCTAAATATCTTCTAACACAGTGTTTCTCCACCAGTGGTACGAGTACCTTTAGGGGTACTCAAGAAAAGTCTGGGTGGGGTACATCAACATAACTGAAATTTGGAAAAAATGGAATTTTTGTTTTAAGTTTTACAGCGTTTTATTATTTTTGGACTTTTTACACCCAAAAATTTCATCGCCCGCCCAGCTACGATTAAGCTGTTTAAATAAATGTGTAGCAACAGTAGAAAAAAATGTGGTGTGTCTGAAACCTGTAGGTACTGGGGGTACGTATAATTTTTTTAAAGGGGTACTTTATAAATAAAGGTTGAGAAACACTGCTCTAACAGCACAGTAAGCAGTGGAAGTGTTGGTAATGCTGCTAGATAATATTGACCTCCCATAGATTGGCAAATTCTCTGGTTCGGGTCAGGTCCCGAGGGTGCCAGACTAGAGAGGTTCAACCTGTATTTAAAACCCCACTTCATTTCAAAGTAATTCTTCACTTGCATGTGCAAAGCAACCACCTCTGCCCCTTTTAACCCCTCTTATTTCTTGCCGTCCACTCTGACTTCGCTGCCAAAATAAGCCAACCTGCCTGGCATTTCATGATGTTTCATTTCTGCCTTTCTGGTTTGCCCCTAACCACCCCCATCCAAAGCGACTGAACACAAATCAATCAGCCTTCACGCGCGCTGTTGATCAAGGGCGTTTCTGGGCTGCGGCAGTCAGGGACCACGAATTAACAACCTCTCGCCTTTAGAAACGGTGTCACCCTTTTAATCATCGCTTTGCTTCATGTCAACATATTGTGCACTGCTCACCGCTTGGGGGTGCACCTGTCGGAGCCAAGTTTTATTTTGGTGGGAACAAAAAAAATGTTACTTGACTGAAAGGGCTTAGAAATCTGCAGGAGTGGATTTGTCAAAGACCAGGCTGCCTTTTGGAGACTGGAGCCTAATTAAATTTGTCTTTGTGCGTGTGTGCATGTGTGTAAAAAGGCAGACTTATTAAAATTCAGGGAAAGGCCCACACAAAAGACATGTCTTCGGGTCCAAAGGCATGCTTAGTAATGCCGAGGGGTTTGATTCAAATTGTGCGGCACATGTCACTTTCAGAAGCTTTGCCGTATTGTTTGGGGGGAAAGGGACTCGCTGATCACTTTCTTTCCCAGTTTTCATCGCAGCAGCTGAAGCAAGCCGAGCCAAAGTGGTCGGGCATTGGAAGCAAGAGAAGAGCTATTGGCAAAGGCCCATCTGCATGACAGATTTTATCATTTGGGACCACCGAGTGATAACATAATAGTCCTAAAAGGGCACATGGGGGGTGGACCCGGAGCCTTGAAGCAAATCCAAGAGAACCACACAATTAAAACAGGGTTTGATTTCAAGAAGAAGCTGAAAATTTCACATGCTCACTTGAATCCAAAAGCTGGGGCATTAAGAAAAAGGCCAAGTAACAAAACTAAAAGGTGGCAGCTCCCTGAATGGTATAGAGAAAATAGATCAGGCACTTCGATTCTCCCTCTCCTATTTCAAAGGCAAGAAGAAAGTGACATTGAAAGGCAGTAATCTTAAAATGGGTAAAAGGAAATACCATTTTGCACAGCCCATGATTAACCTGTGGAACTCATGGTCACAGGATATCATTGGTACCAAGATCAAAAGATGGGACTCTTTTATATGGGTGTGATTATCTAGAGTTAGATGGCTTCCAAAGCAGTATTTACTGACTGGGAATAAGGAATAAACTTCATTTCCCCACTGTCCATTTGAGAATTACGTGCATCTTGGTCAGAAGCAGCTTGTGCTGGCCACTGTTAGGGAGGCCAGATATTGGAGGAGATGGACCATTGGTCTGATTTTAGCATGGCAAGTCCTATGTCCCCAGCACACTGGCAGCCCAGACGCAACAAAAAAGGTTATTGACTCTCCAAGGTGAAGTGTAACGCCAGATATTCCTATAGCCAGCAGATGGCACTCTCTGTATTAATGAACTGTCTCCGTACACAGCATTTATTGTGTCTGTATGGAAATTTTGAATCAGGTGGGATTCCAGGACTTGTGATGAATCCAAGTAGGTCCTGGTGTTTCCAGTCTCAGCTGGGCCTCCCGGCTCTTTGCCTTGATTTGGTTTGCACATGGGCTGAGATTCTAAGAGAGGTGACTTGTACATTGTGCTGGAAGGATCTTGCGAGCAAGGATAGGGATTTTGCCACTAGAGGGCTCCACAGATCATCGGTGCTCTTAAAAGTTGAAGGCTGTCGGTTACCCCCAAAGGACTGAACCAAAGGGGAAAGCCTTGTAAAATCCCGTAACTAAAGAGACATGGTTAACAATTGGCTGTTGCACCTCATTTGATAGCAATGACCCCTTGGTTGCACATCCACTGTCCCTGTCTAATGATGGTATTAAGGGCAGGTCTACACTACAGGGCGATGTACCTCCAGTACAGTGTGCACCTCCACCTCGAGGAATACCGTAGCTGGAGTTGACATACTTTAGGCTGAGTTGCTGAGGGATCCCCACCGTGGGAGGGTCAATGGGAGAAACCTTCCGATTGACTCCCCTCATCCTTCTCGTTCTGGCGGAGTCCCAGAGTCAACAAGAAAGTGATCAGTGGTTGATTTAGTGTGTCTTCACTAGACCCACTAAATCAACCCCCAGGGGATTGATAGCTGCAGTGCCAATCTCCAGGAAGAGCAGACCTGCCCTAAGAGAGAGCAGAAATAAAGTCGGTGGTTCATGTAAAATTGAGGTTTCCTGTGGGTTTTCCCTGCAGCAAGGCTGAAAGATCCCTCGCCACTGTGGCTGAGCGTCCCTGCGATTTCTCTTCTGAACTAGTAAGACTGTCAATTCTCAGAACACGAGCGCGGCAGTTTGCTGGGAATGTGCTTGTGGAAACCCAACAGAGGCGCCTGGGAAAGTTTGCGAGGGCCTCTGAGACTCACTGGCAGGCTTCTTGTTCAGAATGATGCACCATGTTTTCAAAAACAATGTTATTGATGTCAGCGGCCGTCCTGATGGGGCTGGGCGTTCCCATTAGCGGTTGCCACTTGTCGTCGGTGGGAAGCTCTTCGGGACGGGGGCTGCCGTTTTGGGGCACCTCAGCAGATGTTCATTTTGCACTGCTCCTGGGGCTTTGTGCTCCCTTTGCCTCAAATCTGCTGTGTAGCCTGTTCTGCACTCGACCCGTCATGCTGCTCACATCTGTAACGCAGCTCGCCGCACATCTCCCCAGTCAGGCAATCGTCTGTGCTTTAGTGATCCACCCTGACGGGGAGTGTCCTTAAACACAAGCTCCAATAGAACAGACTGTTCCAGTAAAGACACTCCCAACAATTTCATCACCTTGCAATGCTGATGTTCCTGCCTGGCTTTTATTCAGGAGTGTGAATTAACCTGGGAGCGGTTACCGGAGGTCTCACAGCAGCGTTTAGCTCCCTGGCACTCAGCCATGTGAACACCGACGGCCACATTTTCTGCTGCGGTAAAATGGGAGAGCTAAGCTGACTTTCTGCAAGCTGTGCCGGCGAACGCAAGCAGAGAATTTGGCCCTGAGACCCGGAAAGGGAGCTGATAAGACCCACAATCTGGGTGAGCCTCCAGAGAGTTGCGGAGATGAACCAATCGCAGAGCCTGACCGGGAGCGGTGGATCCTTTCCCCGGACAAATCAGTGGCGGAGAAATCACGTCTTGACTGCCAGCCCTGTTCCCTGAAAAGCCTGCTGCAGGACACGAGACAGGCAAGCTGAAACACGAGCTCTTAGCAGACGCCGGCGTGGGCGAGTGGAGACTCAACCCCGGACCGGCTGTTCGGTCGTGCTAAGGAAACGTCTCACCTCCTCCTCCCCAGCCGCCAATGTGACACCCACCACCTTGGACACAGCTCAGTATAGTTGCCATGGACAGGAATGCCCCAGGAAGCAGGAGGTGACCAGGAACCTTTCTCCCGCGCTCCTCGTGCTGTCCTGATGCCCAGGAGATGCCCCTGGCATACAGGGGGGAGAACGACCGCACGTGCGCTGCCTGCGAGCTGGAAACGCGACACAATCCTCCCCCCCGTCCCTGTACTCTCCCTGGAGCAGGGCAGCCCCGCTAGGCCGTGCCTAACGCATGCGATTGACTCCCAGTGGCGGGGACTCTCCAAAGAACGAGGTTCCTCTGAAAAAAATCCCACCCGCAGATGTTGCTTAGTAGCAGCGATAGGCCCCAGTTTAACGAAGGCCAAATTCCCTGCACAAGAACGCCTGGGGGGCAGCCACTGAGCGCTGGTGGGCCAAGGCGAGTATTTTGAGTATTTCTCCATCGCCGCGGGAAGAGGGCTGCAGTCGCCGTGGGAGCCAGCAGGAGGCGCCTCGTTAGTCTACGGCGTGGGGTCTCCCACCTTCATAAGCAGGAGAGCACGTTTTGAATTGAAGTGCAATCCAGGATCTACCTCATCCCCAAACACCCTGGCCCCGCCTCCTCCCCGCCCCTTCTCCGAGGCCCCGCCCCTACTCACTCCATCCTCCCTCCCTCCCCCATCCTCGCTCACTTTTATGAGGCGGGGGCAGAGGGCTGGGGTGTGGGGGAGGGGGATGCCGGCTCTGGTCTTGGGTCAAGGGATCTGGCGTGCGGGAGGGGCTCTGAGCTGAGCCTGGGGCAGGGAGCTGAGGTGCAGGAGGGGATTCAGGGTGCAGGCTCTGCGAGGGAGTTTGGGTGCAGGGGGACTCAGGGCTAGGGCCGGAGTTTGGGGTGCAGGAGGGGTTGGGGGCTGGGGTTCAGAATGCAGGCTCTAGTTGGGTGCCACTTGCCTCAGATGGCTGCTGGGTGGGGGTACAGGGGGGCTAAGGCAGGCTCACCCCTACCCTGGGCCCACCCCACTCCCAAAAGCACCAGCAAACTCCCTCCATCCCTGCCTCCCCTACTCCATGGAGGTGAGGTACAGGGTGGAGGGAGGGGCACCTTGACATCAGCACCCCCCCCCTTTTACTCCCTGTGCCCTGCACAGCAAGCAGGAGACTCCCAGGGGTGGGGGGCACCTCCAAGGCAGAGGGCAGAGCAGCACAGCAGCGCTGAGAGGGGCAGATGAAGGGCCAGCACTTAACAGCCTCCCGGCCAAACCCCTCACGATCGCCTGTCACAGGTTCCAAGATCTACCAGGAGATCCCGATCGACTGGTTGGTGACCACTGTGGCTTGGGATAGGAGAGATCCGCCCCCGGCCACCCCCGAAGAGCTGATCCTCCCTGGCCTGGCGGAAGTCTCATCCTCTCGGGGTGACTCAGGCCCTGCGGCAAGCAGACAGCCGAGCCCTGCCACTGCACCGCGGTGAGGCTGCTTTGCCAGTCTGTACCGACGGGAGAGAGCGCCTCCCTCGACATAACTAAACCACCCCCGTGGGCGGCGGTAGCTACAGCCGTGAGAGAAACAACACTGCGCATACTTCCGCTTATGCCAACAAAACACAGGCACCTCGGGGGGGGGAGGGTTCACCCCGCGTGACATAAGTTTTGGCACCAATTGCAGTTGGGTAGGCATGGTCTAAATTAGTTGTAGTTAAAATTAACTGACCCCCCACCCCCTTCGCCGGTTAACAAACACTGGGCTAACCTAAGGTGCTCCCCCGGGGATGTAATCACTGTCTGTCTGTCTTCGGAGCCCCTCAGGAATGGGGACAGACAGACACACACACACTGGGCTGGATAGCTGGCGTACGCCCACCCGGCACTCGTGGATGTCTGACAGCACTCAGGCAGCTCCCTGAGTTGGTGGGAGGGGAAGACATGAGGTTGGGGGGCTGAGGTGAGAAGCGGGGAGCACAGTGCTGGAGGGGGGCAGAAAGACTGTGAGGAGGGGGCTGGGCGGGCGGAGGGGGCACTCAGCCGTGAGGGGGGCCGGAAGCGCTGAACATCTGCAGAACAGGCCGCAGCATCCGGCCCCAGGCCCCCTCCAGGCCCGAGCGGGGCTTGAAACCTGTGAAATACAACGGGGCTGCTTGGTGTGATTGAGGGTGCCCGGAGACACAAGGCGGTGTGTCTGCCCTCCAGCCGAGGGGGTGATTTACCGTGTGGGGAGGTACACCCGGGCTCGGCTGTGCTCGGTCGCGGCGGTTCCCAGCTGGAGGTGCCGCCGGGCACACACAGGCAGGCCGGGGAAGGTGCGAGAGAAACAACGTGTGAGAACTGCCCCCCGCCCCTCCCCTCGTGGGTTAATCGGCGTCCCTGCCGGGTGGCAGCCTGGGCTGTCACTCGCCAGGGTGGGGCCCTTTCCGATGCTGCGCGTGGGCGCCTCATCCCCCAAAGAGAGTCCTGTGAGGTGGGCGCAGGAGAGCGTGAAGGCGTGGGGGGAAGTCACCTCCTGCTTGTCGGTCAGCCTCATTCCCTGCCACCAAGCAGGGCTCAGCCTCCTTCTCTTCCGCCCTCCCTGTCTGGGAACCATGGATCATCTCTCTGCCTCCTGCAGCCACCAGCTGGGGGTGTGGGGAAGAACCGCTGGAGCCCCCCCAGCCTGGAAGGGGAGCAGACCCCCTGGGTTGGGAGGAGGGCAGAACCCCAGGAAAAGCAGAAATGAGGTGGGAGGGCACCGCGCTATTTCCACCCCCTTCTGGTGTTCTTGTTCCCCTTCCTTTCCGGCCCCATCACGGCCTCGCATAGTTACCACACCCGCCCCAGGGGGGCAGTGGAATTGCGGCAGTGGGTGGCCGGGCGCTACGTAGGTCTCACCTTTGCCCGCCAAGGTGACGAGTCACGGTGGTTCTGCTGTCCCTCAGCGCAGAGCCTGCAACGTCTGCTCCCCCACCCCGCCGTGCCTCACCAGTGGGGGAGGTTAATTGGAGAGGGCCATAAAAAATGGAGGGAACCGTGTGTCGGGTTTGACTTTACGTCCTGATTGGGGGCAAAAATAAGTTGAGAAATGTCGGCATTTCCCATAGGATAGAAAGTCTTCCCCCCCACCCCCAGAAACTAAAGACAGAACTATGCAGCACGTTAAAGACTAACAAGATGGTTTATTAGGTGATGAGCTCTCGTGGGCTAGCCCCACTTCCTCTAGCCCACGAAAGCTCATCCCCTAATAAACCATCTTGTTAGTCTTTAACGTGCTGCATAGCCCTGCCTTTTGTTTCAGCTACACCAGACTAACACGGCTACATCTCTATTACTTCCCCCCCCACCCCCGCTGTCGTTACGCTCATGGAGGTGGGCAGCAGCTGACGTACCGGGGGGACCTTTTTTTGAAGGCCTTGGAGGGGAAAAATATCAGTGCTAGGAACTTGAACGGGGCGCAGCAGACGTGTTGATCCTTCCTGTGCTGCCGGTATCTCATGGCTGAGATTTTCACAAGGTCTTACCGGACCTTTAAAAATCCCAGTGTCTAGTTCTGCCCTAGGTCTCTGTGCTGATCCTTCAGTTCATGCGGAGTATTTAGCGGCTCACCTCTTGCCAGGATGAGAAAGAAACAGGAGCACGGACAGTTAAACCAGGAAACAAGGAGGTCTGTGGCGGCTTTAATGATTCCTTTGCAAGGCATGCATCCTTAGTATTGGAAGTGCGCATGTCTCCATTTATAATGTAACAAACCACTGCAGGTTTTTTTTAATCCCAGATGAATAGTTGGCCCCTATGCATAAGTGCATGAAAAAAAACCAGTGGAGAAGCAAGCAGACCCACAAGACGGCTGCATCTGGTTCCCAGGTGTAAGCTCGCGTCCACGGAAAGCCTTCCGACAAGGACAAGCTACACAATATGGTTCCAGGCGAGTTTTAAAATGTAACAGCATCAGCCTTTGATTTGTTTCTTTCTCAGCCATGCACCAGTGTACGCACCATATGCAAAACATTACGGCACCGCCGTTCTGTTTTGGAACAACGGCACGATTGCTTTGTGCACTCACGAGAAAGATGGTAAACGGTCAGGATGAAACTCCCCCGCCAGGCAGCTAAACCCCGAACAGCCCCTGACTTCCAGGCCCGAGGCTCACAATCCAAAGTTCAGATCCCAGTTGAAAAACTCCTTTAATAAACAGAAGAGCCGTTTTTTACTGTTGAATCTGTGTTAATTAAAACACAGGGCGGTGCTGATTCATGTCCTTCCCAGAAGCCTTTGCACAAC
The DNA here is from genome assembly GCA_032595735.1 of Pelochelys cantorii. Taxonomy (NCBI): domain Eukaryota; kingdom Metazoa; phylum Chordata; order Testudines; family Trionychidae; genus Pelochelys; species Pelochelys cantorii. The sequence continues at coordinate 72,941,648 of CM064332.1, forward strand.
TGAACAGCAGACAAGAGGACAAACACTTTTCATCTTGCCAAATCCACCAGTCTTCTTCATCGACGGCAGCATTAGAAAAGCTGGTGCCATTATTTTTAGTTTGAAATCCAGCCTGCCGCACTCTCTATACAAGGACATGGTCGGATAAGTCTTCAATTACTACTAGGAACACCGACCCTGGCTTCTAAACATATTTCTTTTATCTCTAACCTATTGCTTTTCACTTACTTGTAACTTTCATGGTTGTTTGGGGTGTTGTTTTTTTTCACCCACGCCAGCTTTTTAACTCACTCTAATACAATCAGGAAATCCATAAGAGCCAAGCAATTTAGTTTTCCCATCCATTTTCTTAGCTTGCCCTATCTTTCTTAGATCATAAGCTCTTTTTCGCTTAACTCTTTAGGGCAGAAATCAGGGTGTGCCTTTCCCAGCACAAGAGGGCCCCGAATTGGACTGAGCAGTATCACAACTGAAATAAATACTCCAGACAGGGCTATTTCGGTGAAGTGACATAAGATTTTTCAAGAGCCTGATTTGAGATAATGTAACGGGGCCAGATTTACACCAAGCGCCAAGCCCTACTCTCTGGGGGCAAAGTTACAACTTACAGAAGTATGACTTTTTTTCTTTCTTTGGGTCACAATTTAACTAACAATAAGAAAACATTTCTGTGACTAGTAACAACAACTGAAACCAGGGCTGAATCAATGGGACTCACGCTCTTCTTATGTACGTTTGCCAATCTCTGAGCAATACACTCAAGAATTAGATGCGTGTAATGCCAACTGGTAGGAAAAGACAGGTTAGCTGGAGGTTGCAGCCTGCTTGCTTTGGGTTGGTAAGGACACGTTCATCTTTGTCCACTTTTGCCTGGTGGTAAATTTGACCCAGCTGGAAGCTGCGTGGATTAGCTTATGCCAAACTCACAACTGTCTCTAGATCATCTCACCTAAAGAAGTGGGTTTTTAAAAAACTTTTTAAAAGGTTTAATTTATTTCCTCTTTTTGCTGCTACCCACATTTCTAAAGATCTAAGTTTTGCAAGAGAGAAAGGTGCTTGGTGAGAATCCAGCATGAAAACCATTTTCTTATTTACTGATGGACGACAACCAGAACTGCAAATCCCAACTCTTCTAATGGGTTTAGATTTAAATCTTTGCCTCAGAATCTTTTCCTACTGTTCCACTTGCAAGTTGCTCTAAATCCAGATAATATTTTCCAGCTCCAGTTTAAAATGTGGTTGAAGTCTCAAGAGAACAACAGATCTCATTACATTTCCACCATGAGAGATAGCACAAATTCCATTATGAGCTAAAAGCCTGCGAATACCACTCTTACTAAACTCTGGCACAGTTGTATCTAAATAACATGTGAGCCTGATACAACCTTGAATCCACACCCTCGCTGAAACCTAACCTGTAGAGCCCTGTGCGGATACAAAATTTGTATCCAGATCTGCATCCGGATCCACAGAAATGAGCCGCGGATGCAAGTATGCCTGGATATAAAGCAGCTAGTTGCAGATTTGAAGGGCGGCATCCAAACGTCACCTCACCCTTCTGTATCTTCTTTTCATGGCTATATCAAGCACCGTGTTTCTGGGTTATTTTGAAAGAGGGATCATTTCTGTGAACATAAAAACATAAGAACGGCCACACTGGGTCAGACCAAAGGTCCATCCAGCCTAGTATCCTGTCTGCCAACAGTGGCCAATGCCAGGTGCCCCAGAGGGAGTGAACAGAACAGGTAATGATCAAGCGATCTCTCTCCTGCCATCCGTCTCCACCCTCTGACAAACAGAGGCTAGGGACACCATTCCTTACCCATACCGGCTAATAGCCACTGATGGACTTAACCTCCATGAATTTATCTAGTTCTCTTTTAAACCCTGTTATAGTCCTAGCCTTCACAACCTCCTCAGGCAAGGAGTTCCACAGGTTGACTGTGCTCTGTGACAATACATTTTCTTTTATTTCCTGTTCTCTTGCAAACCATCACAAGAAATTAAAATGACCAGCAATTCTGGTAAGTATCAAAATAATTCCTTCTGGCAAATGGAGTCCTTCTAGTACTCTTTTCTGAATTCAACCCAAACTTTTTTTCCCCTTAAGGAAGATGTAGCCCCATTAATGCTCATATAACTGTTCCAAATCCTGTCATATGAATGTCACAATCATTTTGATAAGACGCTGAGTTAAGCCAATCTGGCTACTCATCCCTTCAATTCATCTAGAAAACTTAGATCAGGTCAGGAAAAAATATTCCCACTGAAAAATCTCAGGGGGGAAAAATCAACATTTTTAGATTTTGTCAAATAAAATTGCAGCTTTGGGCTTGTTTTACTAGAAAAACTTGAAAAGCAAATTTTTTTTTTTCAGATTCAAGCCAACAGATCTCAGTCTGGGTGGTTTGTTTTGTTTTGTTTGAGAAAACCTCCTCCCCCCAAAATTTCCATGAAAACTGGCATTTTGGTTAAAATAGCCTGTGAACATCCCATTGATTTCAATAGCAGTTAGATGCCTAGACCAGTGCTTTGGAAACTCCCACTAGGTACCTCTCTGTTGTGTAGACACCTAAACACTTTAAAGAGCTGGCCCTTACTTGCCAAATGTCATGATAATCACCCCTTGTCTGTAGTGGTTTTTCATCAGTGGCGCTCAAAGTGCTTTACAAAATGGGATAATGTCATTGCCTTCATTTTACGTGTGGGGAAAATGAGGCACAGAGCACTGACAAGACTTGGCCAAGGTCACCCGCGGATTGGCAGCAGAGCCAGGAATAAAACCCAGGCCTTCTTATCCCCAGTCTGTTGTGCTATCAGTTAGGCAATACTGCCTTACGAGAAAGGAATTTGGGTGCCCGAGTTCCTTTGGAAAGCCCAGCCATAGGCGGCGAGTGTTAAAACTAGAGCAAAGTGCTTTTCTCCTCTATGTCTTGCTCTTTTCATGAGTATGGGAAAACTCTACATCTATTCATTTTTTCCATGTGGCACCAAACTCTGCCCTCATGTAACGACACGCTTTTCTGGTGAGGTCCATACGTACATCTATAGACCAAACTCAGTATATTTATGATTTTGGAGGGGGGGGAATCTGACTTTAATGGGGAGAAATTATCCCCATTCCCTTCAACATTTTTGCTGTGAACGGATGGCCCTCGCAAGAATATGTTCAACATTACGATTGGTGATTTCTTTATCATGTATAAAGGTGACTGTGTGCGGCACGTTCCCTTATAAGCGTACAAATCCGTCTGACCAGCAGATGAAAAGTGCAGAAGGTTAAATGACTGAAATGTGCTTGGATCAGTTCCCTCGTATCTGCAGTGTTCTCTGAGTTGAGCCAAATTGACAGAGTATGTGAAATATGGGAATCGATTTGCAAGTGCCTTTTGCTGTAAAGAAGCACTGAGGAAAGTTTTGGAAGAGAGAGACTGCTTTTGAGTGATGAAAACTGCTCTCCACTTAATAAAAGAAAAATCCTAACTTGATACCTGTGGAATCTTGGAAGGCAGAACTCTTGGCTTATCTTGGAATAAATGCTCAGCGGGGCAACGTTTTCTTTCAGTGATCGCTTGATCAGGTGACGAAAGACACGAATTAGACACAAGAGTAGTTAAACGCCAATCTGTTATCCATTTCCTACTGCTCCCAAATACGCCCTGTGGGCAGATCTCAGTTCTGGCGCTCAGAATGGCTGGATTGATTATCGTTGACAAATGCCACTTTTCTGGTCACTCGGTTTCTGACACAACACAAAATCAGGAACAGTAAATGGGATGGCCGCTGTGCAGTTTTGCAAAGGATGGAGCTTGTGCCAAACTGAATAATTTACTTCCTATATTAGATTAAGTGAAGGGTTGGAAAACTGGGCTTAGATGGATGAACTAGAAATAGCAGCGATTTATTATTTGCGTGTATAGTACTGTAATATACATGCTGCATACATCATAGATATTGTAATTCAACCTACACTTTCATGGATATACTAGTCACTTTTATTTTCCATATCTGAAAGTCTCTTTGCACTAATATGGATAAAACTCAGATAAATTGGGTACTTATCCGATGTCACTTTTTGAGATCTGCCAATTGCTAACACATACAACATGGGACCTAACCCGAGGCTGGGGTCGGTGTCTGCCCCTGGGTCCCCCTCCTGATGAGAATGGGGGAAATAAATGTACAAGCAGGAAAAGGTCCTGGGAATGGATTCAGCTGGGGAACACTCACTGTACATTTAAATTAAATTGACAAAAGGTCAAGGGAGCATTATTTAGTGAGTCTATTAGTGATGTGTTTATAAAGCCAGAGAGGTTTTTACACCCATTCACCAGGCAGACATTTAAATATCAAACCTATTTATCAGCTGTTTGCCTGTTTAGGGAGAGCTATAAAATGTGTTAAAGCTTTTCTCACATTACCAGTATCTCCTTTCAGGAGGCTAGGGCTAGAATTTAAGCTGTTCATCATTAACTAAGCAAACACTGATAACAAGGTAATGAAACAGAGTAAAGGCTAGGAACTTGGACTCTGAGATTTTCTGATTTACTTTGCTTTAAAAATGTTCAGGCCCCGAGCAGCGCTAGACTTGAAAATATCGGGTGAGCTTCTGAGTTGTGGACCCTTTCTTCTTCAGGGGAAGTGCTTATTTCACAAGTGCTCCAGGAATCTCAGCCCTGTGGGGATGACAGAGCCAAACATGCCTAACAGAGAGGTGTCAGGTCACAGGGTCCATATCAAGCTAATAAACGTGCTCAGGTCTGTGTGGTTTGATAAGTGTTTCATGGTCAATGAAATGAGAGAGCAGAATAAGATTAAGCCAATATTGGGGTGAAATTGTGCCCAGCGCTTCAGAATTAATACAGAAATCGTCTCTTTATCTCACCCCATTTGTGGTACAGGTTCAACCTCTCTCGTCCGGCACTCTCCGGTCCAGCAACATCCATGGTCCAGCACGATTTTAGTTCGCTGGACATCCATTCATCATGGGTGTGGCCAAGTTTCCTGTGGTCCCATAAAGTTTGTTCACAGCCCCCAGTTCTGGCTCTCAGTGTCCTGTGCTGTTATTTAGCTCTAATTTACTCCTAAATGTCTTCCCAGAGTCCAGTAAACAGTGGCAGTGTTGGCAATGCTGCTAGACAAAACTGATCTCCTGTAGTCCAGCAAATTCTCTGGTTCAGCGCTGGTCAGGTCCCAAGGCTGCCGGACTAGAGCTGTGCAATGGCACCTTTAACGGCTTTAGCATCCTGCTCTGTGATGCAGAAGCAGTTTGGGCTGAATTAAAACTATCTGCATCAAGCACCATTGGTCCAGAGCACTAACTGAACAACATGTGGGACTGGGAATACGTAGAAATTAAAGAAAATAACCGGGATGAAGCAACTAACTGCTCCACCTGAGCTGACAGTCTCTGGAAATGTGGAGGAAATTATTCCAGAGTGCTCTGCATGTGCGGGCAAACGGTGCCAGTGGAAAGGAAGACAATCTGGGGTTACCTTATAGGTCGTAGCAGCAGGTTCGGCGACACTTGACGTGTTAAACTGTCCTCGGGGAGAAGAGGGTAACTCTAGATGATGGTGAACATAAGAATGGCCAGAGTGGGTCAGACCAAAGGTCCATCTAGCCCAGTGTCCTGTCTGCCGACAGTGGCCAATGCTGGCTGCCCCAGATGGTCTGACCAGCACAGGTAATCATCAAGTGATCCCTCCCCTGTCATCCATTTCCAGCCTCTGACAAACAGAGGTTAGGGACACCATTTCTACCCAGCCTGGCTATTAAGTATTGATGGATCTGTCCTCCATGACTTTATCTAGTTCTTTTTTGAGCCCTGTTAAAGTCCTGGTCTTCCCAACATCCTCTGGCAAGGAGTTCCACCGGTTAACTGTGCATAAAGAAACACTTCCTTTTGTTCATTTTAAACTTGCTCCCTGTTAATTTCATTTGATGACCCTTAGTTCTTATGTGATGGGAACAAGTCAATAACTTTTTCTTATTCACTTTCTTGGTATTAAATAATACCTAGCTCTTATCTAGAACTTTTCATCCACACCTTGTACCTGGCCTGTTCGGTGATCTTGGGCAAGCCACTTCTGTGCCCCGTGCCTCAGTTTCTCCATCAGTTCAACGGATTGCGGAGCTCCTTTGAAAACACTACAAGATTTAAAAATGAAAAGTACCAGCTAAAAGCTAGGTATTTCTTATTTACACCAACATCCCCTTTCTTTGCTTCCATAACATCTGCAGCAGTGAAAAGTATTTACAAAGCTTGTGGCTATCTCACAAAAGAATTTCCCATTATTCCTTTTAAATAGGTCCCCCCCCCCCGTTCACTATCACTGGGTGTGTTTGTAAAGTCTCCGAACAGGTCAGCAGGAATGGCAGAGTGACCTTCTCTGTGCCATTCACTGTATCACGTACTTCGATCATGTCACCTCCGAGTCATTTCCTCTCTAAATGAAACAGCCCTAATCCTTTTAATCTCTCCTGCGGAAATCTTCCCAGACGCCTCATCATTTTAGCTGCCCTTTTTTGGCCCTCTTCCATGTCTTCTCTGGCCATTAAAAGAAGGGCTGCACAGAAGCACGTAGACTGTATTCAAGGTGAGGACGTTGCATCAATTTATGGCATGGCGTTATAATATGGTGAGATTGTTTTCCAACCCGTGCCTGAAAGAGAGGAGCATCTTTGTTTCTTTTGACCTCTGCTGTGCAATTTGCCCACACTCCCACCCCGGGTGTCGAACCATTTTTAACTCCTTAAAGGGCCTGGTGTAAGCTAGGTTTGCCTTACCCAGAAAGAGGTCTTTTAATACTCTTCTGCCAGCCTGCATTCTTAATAGGTATTGTAACAGATTGTGCGACACTGGCCAGGGAACATATATTTAAACCAGAGAAGCAGGAGCTGGATTTAAAAATATACAAAAGTTCTAGTCTCGGTGTCAAAGCAGAGAGCGCGTCGAATAGAAAAGGTCCCATACATAATCACACTGCCTGGCTCTCCCCTACTCCCTGAAATCAACAAGCGTTTTGCTGGTCATTACAGTGAGGTCGGGTTTCACCTCTAGTACTTGCAAACTTTACTGTGATCTTCTCTCATTGGGTCCTTGAGCCCTGGGGCTTCCTTTCAAAATAACCCCCTTCGGTCGAATTAATAAGCGGAGCATCCACACAACCAAGCCTATTATTTTCAAATAACAGGCCGCTTAATTAGAAATCTCTACTCCTGCTTTTCTCAAGTCATAATGCTGATTTCGAAATAGTTATTTTGCAGTAGCGGTCATATGGACGCGCCAGTGCCGCTATTTTGAAATAACTGCTCCCCAGAGTAATTCGAAGTAATTAATGCCCAGTGCTTCCTGGGGCTCTAAGTCAAGGTAGCGTGTCCACGTGGACGGAGCCCACCTCGGACTCATTTCGAGGCTTCCCCATAATGATGACATGCTAGTTTGATTTTGTTATTTTGGGAGTTATTCAATCGAATTTAGTAATTTAGTTTCCTAGTGTAGATGTGCCCTGAGTTACCAGTAGGGCCCAGTCTTTGCAGCAGCAAACTGGAACGAAATTCTGCGGGGAGATTCCTCAGTTCTGTGAAATCTGGGTACCCCAGACTAGAAATTCTGCAGCTGCTTCAGCTGCATTTTGAAACATTACGGTTTTCAATGAAGTTAGTCCTTTTTAGATTTAATTTAGTAAGAAAACGGTCTTTGACGTAGACGCCTGAGCAAGTCACATACGTAATTTGGTAATGTACATTCTGAAGAAAGCAAGCAAAGTGAATGGCAGATTGAATCCAAGACAACACAGGATCCAAATATTCACAGAATCATAGAATCCTAGGGTTGGAAAAGACCTCAGGAGGTGATCAAGTCCAACCCCCAAATATTCAAATATTCTTCTTGAAATTCTAATCTCACGTCCATTCAGGCACGAACTCAGGAACAGATGCAACAGAAGAGACAAGTTAACACACCACGTGTCGGTACAGCATGCCAGGGCTTTCCGTGGTGGATAAAACAATAGCCCTGCTGACTCAGACTGCTTACATACAAGTGGAAATTGCAGTGACAGAGAGACACCAAGAAAACAGACACCACACCCTTCGGCATGGGTAAGAATGGCAGTCCATTGACTGATGGCTGGAATTCTCTCACATCTGTGCCAGTGTATTACTTGGTATACAGGGATTTACCCCACACTAGATGTATATTGAGATTTTGTTTTCATGGTTTTTTGAAATGACGTATATCGTTAACTGCCGTGCTTGCTGATTGGCTGAAGAAATGAAGCAATGATGTATTGCCATTTACCCTTTCAACGGGATGTTGTGAATCTTAATCAATTGCTGGTAAAACACATTGAGCACTGGGCAAATAACAGCAATCCCTTAATGTTCCCCCCATTTATCTCTAGACCAGAAATCCGTGCAATAATCAATCCGTGGGTGATCCATGGATTTGTTTAGTGGCATTATGAAATTTACTCTGATTATTAATGGTTCCTAACATTCTGTTAGTTTTTTGATGGCCACTGCACATTGAGCAGATGTTTTTAGAGAACTGTCCATAGTGACTTCAAGATCTCTCTCTTGAGTGGTAACAGCTTATTTAGAACCAATTATTTTGTAAGTACAGTTGGGATTACGTTTTCAAATGGACATTACTTGGCACCATTACATTTTATCTGCCATTTTGTTGTTCAGTTTTGGGAAGTCCCTTTGTCACTCTTCACAACCAACTTTGGACTTAACTACCTTGAATCATTTTGAATCCTCTGCAGACTTTGCCACCTTATCGTTTACCCCTTTCCCCAGAAACAACAAGGAGTCCAATGACACCTTAAAAACTAACCATTTTATTATGGCATAATAACTCACTTCATCAGATGCATGAAGTGAAAGGAAAAGAAACAGGTAGTAGGGATACAGAGATGGGAGTGCTACATCCCAGCCGATTCAGAGAGGATGTGCATACGACGGAGAGAAAACCGAAAGCAGAAAATTACTTGCGATGAGAGAACCATTCCCAGTTCCTATGAAGACCCATTTCTGATGATGTCAAATTTTCCTATGAATTCCAGCTCCGCAGTTTCACCTGGTTTTGACGTGCTTTTGCTTGAGGATGGCAACTTTCAAATCTGTAACTGTGTGTCCAGGAAGGTTAAACTGTTCTCCCACTGGTTTTTGCATCTTACCTTGATGTCTGATGTGGGTCCGTGAATTCCGTTATGTCCCTTCACTGTCCTTAATCGCCACCTCTAAGTAGCATTGAAGGAATTAGCCTGGTCTCATGTTTTCACTTCAATTGGTACACTGCATCTCAGTTCTCCCAAGTCTGTATATGGCGTCTTTAAGACCACCCAGCTGGATCAGAGAAACATTCATAGATGGATAAAAACAACAATTGTGTCTTAGAGGCTAAATCCCATGCCAAAAGATTAGCACGGAGCAAACAATTTCCTAAGAAGCTTTCTGCTCAAACCAGGTTCATAGAGTTCATGACCAGCAGAATGTCCTATTTGCATGTAAAACATATGAATAAAAGTGGAGGGGGGAATTATCGGTATTGTGATTTCCATTAAATCTTGGCTTTTTTCTCCTTCATAAAGAGGGATTGTGGTTAAAACCAGTGATCCTTGCATGATGTGAGTCAAACAGCAGAGAGACTAATTTATCGAAGTGCTTCTGGCAGGAGACCAGAAAGGAGCCAGAAGGCCAGAGACTTTACAATGAATTTAAATTTTTATTTTCTCTCCCTTCCACATCCCAGCTGCAATGCAAATTTCCACTGGACCTTCTTAACTCAGTACCTCATTGATGTCAATGGCCGTTCCATGCCTACTGTACACATGGCGTGTGCAGGGAAGACCCGTGGCGTGCGTAGGACACCCACACTGTGGATTAGACAGGAGAGTTTTCATCAGTGGGGTGAAGAATGGAAGAGTTTCACATTTGTCTTTTTCCCCAAAGACTTCACTGGACCGTCAGGGATGCACTGATAGCAGTGGAATTTCAAAACCGTTTGCGTGACAGAAGTTGCCACCACACGATCCCACTGCCACGCTTGGTATGGGTGCTACATTTGCTTCCTCTACTCTTCAGAAGGACTATGCTCCAGCTTCCATTGAAGACCACAGAGTGACTGCCCCAGGTTTTGCTGGAGGCTGGATCAGACACAGAACCAACCCTGGCAGCACCAGGTAACGCTGCGGGTTGCTATTACAAGAGAAATCTGCTCTTTCATGGGGGAAGGTAAGTCCGCTCCCAGATAAATGGGTTGATTGACTCCATTTGCAGTTCCTTGCAAAACGCGTTCAAGAGACCGAATGCATCGTCTAGAGAAGAAAAGAGTACTGTACAAAAAGGAGACATGCATAGCTTCCTTCCAAGATGCAGTTCTTATTTTGCAGCCTGTTCACCTTACGCAGGTGTGCTTCACTCATACACCTGCAAAACCACTTAGATTTATCACAGACCCATGCTGTTAGAAAGGAGCATCTCGCAAGTCTCTTCTAATTCAACCCCCATGACCAGGTGCTGGATTCATGGCTATTTGCAAGTATCAAGGCACTTTAGCTATCACCCATGATCTAACCCACTGACTTTAATTTCTTGCCCCGTGCCTTTCCTTTTCTCCTTTTTGGATGCCCCCTTCTAAGCCAGCTGGGCAGGGTTAGCCCAGCCGAGGCTAAATTGGACTCCCCAGTAGCTAAGACTCATCATTCAGGGATCTAGGCTTTGCCGTGTTTTGTGTTTTCTCATGCCAACGTTGACTGCAGCGGTACAGAGTGCTGTGTGACACTTGACGCGAATGAACGGAACTGTGGGAAATCCAGAACACAGACTCTGCCCGTAACTTCCCAACACATATAGAATGTGTGTTACATTAATACCATGTGCAAAATGCCTATCACTGTGATGGATACTATATCTGGCGTACGTGTGGGCTACCACAGGCCTGTAACTCATTTAAATTAACAAGGGGGGGCTTATAGGTTTGTAGATGCAGGGGCAGTAAAGCTGCCCCAAACAGCCTTTGCATTTATGTGCTGCATTAGAGTCTCTTTCTTTTAAATCACACCCATTGTTCATTCCCTGTGCTTTTTTTGTGACTGTACTGCCCAGTACAGAATACCGGCACCTCCAGTCAGAGCTTACCTGGAAAGAATGGAGCATACCAGCACCTCTGTACACAAATGTCCGACAGTCAGCTGGGCCGAATGTCTTAAAGGGGTCGCATCTCTTAAAAGGGCAATGCCGGCCCCACCCCGGCTTTTTTTTTCCAACAACTTTCTCCTGGAGTACCAGCACCTTTTTTTTTTTTTTTTTTTTACAAAAAAAAAAGCACTGTTCATTCCCCACTAACAAGGCTGTAAGACAGCATGCTCGGGAGGGAGATGCACAGGACCGGTTCAGAAGGTCCTGAATTCTAGTCCGAAGTCTGCCGCTAGTCTCCCTTAGGCAGATCTCTTCCCTCTTCTGTCTCATTTTCCCCACCTCCCCATCTATGAAATGGGTATAACTGATCTGAGCCCCCTGCCTTGCAGCAGCACTGAGAGGGCTAGTTAGTGTCTGTAGCAGGGCTGGACAAGATGTGGCCCTGGGGCCAGATCCGGCCCACCTAACACTTTGATCCAGACTGCAGACTGCATCTGGCCGCTTTCTGTTTATACCCTGCTGCCCATGCCAGCAAATTTCCAGGCAGCTGGAACCTATTTAAATGGCTTCTGGTCATGGCATTACCCCCTTTAAATCGCAGCAACCCCAGGCAATGCAGTACGGCAGAGCCAGGAGCCCTTTGCTGTGTCTTTAATTCAAAGCCTCCAGCCCCAGACAACTCTGGGGGGAGGCTAGTCCCCAGCCCCGCCCCTTCCACCCCAGACCCCGCCCCTTATTCCCCAGGCTCCTCTCCCCACTCCCTCCCCATCCCTTCTGGGGAGGGTGTGGAGCTGGCCTGTGACCCGTACCAAAATTCATTAAGTAGCCCCTCTGTGAAAATTATTGCCCACTCCTGGTTTGTAGAGTGCTCTGAACATGAGGGGACGTGTAATCAGTGAATAAGGCACAAGTCCAGGACTTGGGCGCCCCACTTTCTCGTCCTGGTGACGCCAATGGCTGGGGGGGCCATTTGGACAGTAAAGTCTTCCACGCTCTTGCTGCGTGTATGTCCAGCACCTAGCGCAAGGGGCCCTGATTCCTGACTGGGAGCCACTGGAATCGCAGCGACAATTTAAGGATTATTACGGAGGTGTTCGTTAGTCCAGCCTTTTTTCTCTTTGATAAATGACGGCCGCTGCTCTGTGAGTCTATAGTTGTTATGATGTTGATAGGATCACCGTTCAGTATTAAAAAGGCCCACTGGTGAATATCCCAGACTTGGCGGCCGTACATATAAGACTCGGGAATTCTTACAAACCACAGCATCAGCTTACACATGCCTCTGCCAGATGCACTAAGCCAGCACTTCTATTTTCATTGGGAGGGAGGAAGAAAACCACTTCCCTTTCCCCATCGCCGGCCAGTTTAATTCACTGTGCAGACAGCGAGCATTTCTATAGGCCGAGCTAATGTAAGGTGCCATCTTAAACAGAGTTAGGGTACGCCTACGCTGCCCCCGTTATTTCAAAATATTTTTTGAAATAACGGATGCGCTATTTCACCATCCCTGTAAATCTTGTTGCACAAGGGTTAAGGGATGGCTGGAAACAGTGCTTTATTTTGAAATTTGGCGCTGCGCAGACACGCCAAATTTCAAAATACGCTAGCTCAACATTCAATCGAAAGAAGATACCCAATTTGTGTAGTGCAAATTGCGTATCTTATTTCGAGATTAGGGTGCGTGTAGATGCACCCTTAGTTAAGTCAGTGTGAAAGCCTCTTAAACCAAAATAAGCCTTGTTTAAACTGAGACAAATTAAGGTGATTAGAACACATCTACAGCAAATGGATGAAAGCCACTCAAAACCAAAATCAGACTCCACGGGGAAAGCATTGACTTTTTGCTCCTTCCCTCTTTTCTACCAACGAATGGCCACTTAGCCGGTAATGCTCTTTTCACCTTGCAAATCTGGGAGCAGACAAATTCTACTCATTCCAAAAAACAGACCCGTAGTTTTAGCTGGAGGATCCTGTCTCCTGGCTTTTGTGATGCAAGTATGTTATTTACCACTGAACTTTGATCCGCTGGCACGTGCCAGGACTTAATAGAGCTGCTCTGCCATAGACATTTGACTTTGTCTGGATTCTGCATTTGGCGTTTGCAGAGTGTGCCATGCAGCAACCCTATGTGTGCAGGTTCGGAGGCCGAAAAGCCGCTTTTTTCCTGGAAGCTGTGGGGGGAAGAGCCTTTCTGGAATGTAGAGGCGTGTCTGTTCTCTCACTCTTTATAAACACATCAAGGAGAATTCTGTTCCCATCCATGTCGAACCGGTCAATTTCAGGGGGTGCTACTCCAGAGTTATACCAAAGTAAGTGAGAAGGGGGGGGGGATTCGATTGAACAACCAATCACTGGATCACAAGTAAAAGATCAGAGCACAGAGACATCCCAGGATTTAGACCATGTGCAATAAACAGACTTGCTTAAATACCCACAAAAGCAAAAATGGACTCCCAGGGGAAGGCCCTTAGGTTCTAAGAAGAGGTTCTTCTACCATGATTTTGCAGAGCTGCGCCATTAAGCCACTTTAATGTCGTTAATTTTCTTTATTATACAACATGGGCTTTTCCACCCCCACGGACAAAGTTACCCTCTCCCTGAGAAGTCCCTGCTGCCTTTCCCCTCTTCCTCTTGCTTTTCCACAAATTCACACGGCTTCTCGCCTCTTTCCAGGCAGGAGCATTGCAGATTAGCTGCAGACGACCGAAACAGCACTTATGCCTACATAGCCTCATAACCTGCAAGGAGGACTAGGAGAGCCCTTAAAATTTATAGTGAACGTGTGCAATTTTAAACAGAGGTTTCAATAGCCCATTCAGTTTACAGCCACTTGGCTCAGATGCACTTTACGATGTAGAATGCAAGGCGAAAGAATAACATGGAACTCTGTGGGACCGATCCATTCATGCACATGAGTAACTTGACAAAATACCCAATGAGTACTTGCACTGAAGTTAAAGGGGCCACTTGTGTGAATCAAATTCGTTGCCCATATAGATCACTACAGTTTCAAGGCCTTACTCGGGACACTGCTTTAAAAATGTGGCTCTGTTCTCTGTAATGTTTGCTGCTACCGCCTGTGGACCTGTTAACAATTTCCTGATTTCCTGTTTCCTGGAGCTAGTGAAGGATTCAATCTTTTTGATGACTATCCAAGGAACCCCTAAAACCTTGTGCAAATCAATACCAAAGATGGAGGGGGGAGTTGTGTTCAGTTCTTCCTGTCAGACACTCGAAACTAGTCTGGAATGGCTAGTTAATTCCAACAGGGCCATTTTAACGCAACAAAACCATTTCAATTTCCAGATGCTTTTCTTCTCAACGACGGAGAGACTCGGTCTTAAAGAAAATCAAAGCAAGTTTGGAGGGAGGTAAGTAGATACTCTTTTCTTTAAAAATGTTAGAAAGAGCCGTAAAATGGAGCCTATGCCTGCTTTCAGTAAGAAGCCAATGAGCTTTTAAAAAAGAGAGCAGAACATCAGTATATTACAACATAGACATAATATGCACACAGTGAAATCTGCAGGGTGGCTAAAAAGTAGACTGTACCTCCCCTCATGAGAGGAGATTTCAGTTTGGGATGAACTATTACTATATATTTCGGAAATGTGTGTCTGTCTGTCCATCCATCTGTGAATCTGTTTGTTCTAGAACTCCTAAACGGTAAGAGCTAGGACCACTAAATGTGATAGGCAGCTTCCTCTTGTCATAACTTAAAGCAAGGTCAGGGATTGATTGTGCCAGGACAACGGGATGTGCCTGGAATTTGACTGTTTCTCAGCCAATGGAAAGGGAGGGGTTTGGTAGGAGGGACAGTTATACTGCAGAATGACCACAGGGAGGCAGTAAGGAGCCAGAGATGGGGACCAGGACAGCTATCACTCCACTGGGCCAGCAGGAAATGGGGTGGAGAAAGGGACAGCTATCTTTGAGTTTGTTTGTATGCCTGTCTGTGTGTCTGTCTGTCCTGCAGCCAGGGGGACATGTACCCCTCCCCTGGTGGTGCCTGGTGGAGCTGCATTGGCCATGGAAAGGCTCCTCTCACCTGGCCCCATGCTGCTGTGGTGAGAGAGGGCTGGGGTAGTCCTCTCTCCCCAGGACAGCTGCCTACTGAACCCTCCTCCCCTGCCCCAGCCCAGAGCAATGATTTAAATGATGAAAAACAAAACTTGAGTTAAGGACCCAAGCAACGCTGGGTAAATCTTCTAGTTATTGTACAAATACAAAAAAGTTGGCTGACGTCATTTTTCCATTGTGACTACAGTTATTTACCAATTGCACAATCAGTAGCTATTCATTATTTATATTCCACTAGTACCTACAGGTACCAATAGGGAATAGGGCCCCATGATGCTAGACGCTGACTTTAAACACAGAAAGATGCAGTTCCTTAAGAATGTGCAATCTAAGTAGACAAAGGGCAGGAGAAAAGAAATAGTATCCCCATTTGATAGATGGGAAACTGAGGCATAGAGAGATTAAATGACTTGCCCAAGGCCACACAGGAAGTCTGTGGCAGGGGTCGGGACAGAGTCTGTTTTAATCACGAGATCTCCCTTTTTCAAAGCTCTTTCCAAGTACATTTGTGCATTCTGATTCCGGTGCAATGCAGACTACTCAGTACTTGGCTCACGTTGCTTAGGATCCTGCCTGTGGAGCGAGAAACCCAAATTTTATACACCCTTTTTAAGCACCTTTGCCATGAGGTGGTCATTTCTACTGTCGGAGAGCAGTCCCCACGTTCCAATTGGTGGCCTAACCATTTTTTCTCTATGTTACATACTCCGGGCGGTTGGTCCCAGAGCACGGCCGCCAGAAATGGCTGTCCGACCTCTTCCCAGCTGTGGCTTCTTTCTGCATTACTGAGCCATGAGGAATTGTCCTCAAAGCATGCCTTACACTCACCATGCCACTGGGACTGTTTGTGATTCTCGGTGGGCTCATGGACCAATGAATTCCACCAAGTAAACCGTACAACGTCTGCAGTGTAAAAGCCTTTATTAGCCCTGGAGAACACAGAGCTACATTCAAACTACTTTTCCTGCATTGTGCACACCCTCACTCTCTCATCCCATAAGTTATTCATTTAGCACATATTTTCCACCAGATATTATCCCATGCGCTGCTCCTGGGGTTTGAATGAAACGAAAAGCACAAGTACCTGGCCCAGTTCCGTTATGTAGCTGTAAATCTCCTTTATTTATTTACTTACGGTAGCTCTCTGTTATTCCATCCCTATTCTGCCATTCCAATGCTGGGCAAACAGTCGAGAAAAAAGGAAAATGCAGCCATGGGGCTGGGTTCCTCTCGGATGGATGGGGATCAGATTTTCAAAAGCCCCAAATCTTTTCCGTTTTTCGGCACCCAAAATGTTGTTTTGTTTCAATGAAAGGAACAATTGTAAGAAAAAAAATTCATCAAACAGTTTTGCAAACTAAAAAAAAAAGCCAACAAACCCCTTTCCTGACCAGCCCAGGCTGAAGTATAGTTTGTCATCACACAAGTGATCAAAGGGAACAGCAGTAAGACAATGTGCTGTAAAGTTTCTAGGCCTAAACCCAACTTCCCTCTTGAGAGAAATAAGAATCAGAGCTAAATGCCTGGGGGAGGCACATTCTTTTTAATAGTGCATGTGATGAATCAACAGAGCAAACTGCCTGGGGAAACGGTGGATTCTCCATCTTTTGCTGTCTTCAAATGACGCCTGAATGCCATTCTCGAAGGTGTGATTCAGTCAAAACCAGCAGAGCCAACAGCCGCCATGGGACCCTGGGCCAGGAGAGCAGGGGCGGCTCCACGCTCCCTGAAGAGGCGGGGCTGAAGGCAGGAGAGGCGGGGCTGAGGGCAGCTGGCTCTCTGGTAGTGATTTAAAGGGCCCCGGGACTCTGGCTGCCTCAGCTGAATCGCTGGGCCCCGGGAAAATTGCCCCCTCTTCCCCATCGGCAGGTCTGGTCAAAGCACAAGTTATTGTGCTCAGTGCAGGGTAATTGATGAAAATCTCTGGCCTGTTGTGTGCAGGCGGCCAGACCAGATGATCTATGGTCCCTTCTGGCCTTAATAGCCATGAAAAAAAATTACAAGAGTCCCGGATAAAAAGAAGAGAAGGTGGGAAAAAAGAAGAGACCGTTCTTTTCACACGATAAAGTGTTTATGGCACTGTTCCCAGGACTTAAGGCACAACAGACATTTTTTAGGAATAACGCTCTGAATTACCAAACCATTCAAGTTCATATATGACATCCGACTTCAGTAGACTTTGAATTTTAAAAGTCCAACATTTTACCTTAACAAATGGGAACGTCTTTTCCCAAAACAAACCAACCAATCAACCAACCAGAACTCTGCCTAAACTCTGTTAACATTTGACCTTATAATCATGCGAGTTAGCACGATGGTAATATATGGCTAAACGTTCTAGCGTTGACAGGACAGAAACATTAATTTCCTGTCCTCTGTAAAGTTTACAACCATGTTTCTCAACACGAAGAAGTCAAATGTCAGCATGGCCATGGTTAATATGGGCTGGGATGTCCCTTTTCATCACAACAAACAGCCGCTCGTAGCTGTCAGCGCGAAAGTGCTGGTTTATTTATCAGGCAGGGCTTTGGCGAAAGGCTGAGGAAGTAACCACAAGCGCCGTGGGAGTGTGTTGTGTTTCAGAGGGATGGAGAATTGTTCCCATTGAAATGAATGGGGTTGTGTGTACACACTTTATGCCTGGCTACAAAACAAAACACACCTTATTCTTTGTAGCCGGCAGCCTGCACTATAGTCCCCTTGAATGGAGATATTTAAGAATGTGCATGGAGCCAAAACTTGCTGTCTGTCTGAGCAGATGCACCATAAATACTAAAAGTTCCAAGCCTTTGGTGCCGTTTCTGGCAATGGACCAAGACTCATCACTAATTTAACTCCCATAAGGACAAGGGCACGAGGTCAGTTATGACTGTGGATCTGCTAATTGGGATGACCTGATTTGGGGATCCGAGTGTTGTTTCATGCGCTGCTGCTGGGTGACCATGGGCAAGTCATTCAGCAACCCCATGCCTCAGTTTCCCCATCTGTAAAAAATGAAAATACTGAACATTTAAGAAACGCTCTAGAGGGCCAGTTAAATATCTGCATTTGATATGTATTAGAACAGTGTTTCTCAACCTTTTTTTAAATAAAGTATCCATTTAAAAAAAAATTATAAGTACCCCCAGTTTCTTCAGTTTTCAGACACACAAGATTTTTTTTCTACCGTTGCAACACATTTGTTTAAAACAACTTCATCATAGGCGGGCAGGCGATGAAATTTTTGGGTGTAAAAAAGTACAGAAATAATAAAGCATTGTAAAACTTCAAACAAAAATTCCATTTTCTCCAAATTTCAGTTGTGTCGATGTACCCCCCACCAGACTTCTATTAAGTACCCCTAAGGGTACTCGTACCACTGGTTGAGAAACACTGTATTAGAACAAGCTTCTAGTTCCAAGAGAAACTCACATTCCTCAAAGCCGCCTCCAAGACAGAGGGCAGAAGGAGGAGCAATGGTCTCAAGTTGCAGTGGGGAAGGTCTAGGTTGGATACTAGGAAAAACTATTTCCCTAGGAGAGGGGTGAAGCACCGGGATGGGTTACCTAGGGAGGTGGTGGACTCTCCATCCCTAGAGGTTTTTAAGTCTTGGCTTGACAAAGTCCTGGCTGGGATGATTTAGTCGGGCTTGGTCCTGCTTTGGGCAGGGGGCTGGACTTGATGCCCTCCTGAAGTCTCTTCCAACTCTATGATTCTGCCAAAAACACTGAGTCTTGTCCAAGATCCTCACTGAGGACTAAGGAGGGGCTTGTGGTTAAAGGACTGGAACAGTGGCAATACAGATTCACTTTAGCTCCTTGCTCTGCCACGGACCTTCTGTGTGATTTCAGTCTCTCATGGTGTTTCCGCTCCGCGTCAGTAAAATGGGAACAATAATACCGCTCCTTTCTTTGTCTTCTAGTTAGATGGATGCTCTTTGGAGTAGAGAGCATTTGGACAGGGCCAGTTCAATTGGGGGCTGTAATGGGGTGGCACTCACCTCCCACGAGTGCCCCGGTCTGGCTGAGTGCGTGTACCTGCAGTCTCCCCTTTGAAGCTGAAAGCCTCTTCGGCAACTCAGCCCTCAGGCCGAATCGTAGCCCCTTCCGGGATACACACTTTCCAGGGGTCCCTCTCGGTGCTCTCAGTTAGTGTCCATTTTGGTCTGTTCCTCACGCTGCAAGAGAGTGGTGCTTCCAGGGCTTCCCCTCCTGGAGACAGCTTTCTTGCCCCCATCTCAGACTCTTAATAGCGCTCCACATGGAGCTCTCCATGGTGCTGTTGCTCCCTCAGCCAGCCAGTCACCCCTGGTCTTCACTCCTCCAGGTCTGCACTGCAACTGACTGCTGCTCTGCTTTGCAGCTCCTTTTATAGGTCTTCCTGGCCCCTGATTGGCTGGTTCCTTCACAGCCACTCTAGCCTGCCAGGAGGACTTCTCAATGGCACTTTTTTGGGGCAGGGTATGGCAGGGCCACAAGCCTCCAGCAGGGGGCTTCAGGGCCTGGTCCACCCCATGATAGGGACTCTAGCCATTGGCTTCATATAGTGAAAACATGTCCTTGCCTTTGAACTATGCTCTATACTTTATTGGTGGGGGTCAAATTTAAAGTTGTCCCCGAGAAGCACCACGTCTTTTAGCTTATTTGTAAACTTCTGTGTACACCCCTGGTGCTCTCTAATCCTATTTCATTACTGTTTATATAATATTAATTCCTTTGCTATACCTCTCTCTGGCACCAGATTTTTTTTTTCTTTGTAATGTTTGTACATGTTCTCTCCTATCGTTCTGAAAGTCTGTGCCTGGAGTGAACTTTTCAACAGCCATTGTGAGTGGAAGGAGGCAATAACTTTAAAAGTTCTTGCTGTAGTTAAGAGGCCACTCAGGGCATGTCTACACAGCAAAGTTATTTCGCAATAACCGCTGTTAAGAACATAACATAAGAACATAAGAATGGCCGTACTGGGTCAGACCAAAGGTCCATCTAGCCCAGTATCCTGTCTGCCGACAGTGGCCAGCACCAGGTGCCCCAGAGAGGGTGGACCGAAGACAATGATCAAGCGATTTGGCTCCTGCCATCCCTCTCCAGCCTCTGACAAACAGAGGCCAAGGACACCATTTTATCCCCTGGCTAATAGCCTTTTATGGACCTAACTTCCATGAAACTATCTAGCTTCTCTTTAAACTCTATTATAGTCCTAGCCTTCACAGCCTCCTCTGGCAAGGAGTTCCACAGGTTGACTATGCGCTGTGTGAAGAAGAACTTTCTTTTATTAGTTTTAAACCTGCTGCCCATTAATTTCATTTGGTGTCCTCTAGTTCTTCTATTTAGGGAACTAATAAATAACTTCTCTTTATCGGCCCTCTCCACACCACTCATGATTTTATATACCTCTATCATATCCCCCCTCAGTCTCCTCTTTTCTAAACTGAAAAGTCCCAGTCTCTTTAGCCTCTCCTCATATGGGACCCGTTCCAAACCCCTAATCATTTTAGTTGCCCTTTTCTGAACCCTTTCCACGGCCAAAATATCTTTTTTGAGGTGAGGAGACCACATCTGTACACAGTATTCAAGATGTGGGCGTACCATAGTTTTATACAGGGGCAGTAAGATATTCTGGGTCTTATTTTCATCCCTTTCTTAATAATTCCTAGCATCCTATTTGCCTTTTTGACTGCTGCTGCACACTGTGTGGAAGTTTTCAGAGAACTGTCCACGATAACTCCAAGATCTCTTTCCTGATTTGTCGTAGCCAAATTAGCCCCCATCATACTGTACGTATAGTTGGGGTTATTTTTCCCGATGTGCATTACTTTACACTTATCCACATGAAATTTCATTTGCTATTTTGTTGCCCAATCACTCAGTTTGGTGAGTTCTTCTTGGAGTCCCTCGCAGTCTGCTTCCGTCTTGACTATCCTAAACAGTTTGGTATCATCTGCAAACTTTACCACCTCACTGCTTACCCCTTTCTCCAGATCATTTATGAATAAGTTGAACAGGATTGGTCCTAGGACTGACCCTTGGGGGACACCACTAGTTACCCCTCTCCATTCTGAAAATTTACCATTTATTCCTACCCTTTGTTTCCTGTCTTTTAACCAGTTCTCAATCCAAGAAAGGACCTTCCCTCTTATCCCATGGCCATGTAATTTACACAAGAGCCTTTGGTGAGGGACCTTGTCAAAGGCTTTCTGAAAATCTAAGTATACTATATCTACTGGATCCTCCTTGTCCACATGTTTGTTAACCCCTTCAAAGAACTCTAATAGATTAGTAAGACAGGATTTCCCTTTACAGAAACCATGTTGACTTTTGTCCAACAAATTATGTTCTTCTACATGCTTCACAATTTTATTCTTTACTATTGTTTCGACTAATTTGCCCGGTACTGAAGTTAGACTTACCGGTCTGTAATTTCGAAATAACTTTACTAGCATCTACACAAGCCAACCGCTATTTTGAAATTAATTCAAAATAGCGGCAGGCTTATTTCAAAATTGGTAAACCTCATTCCATGAGGAATAACGCCAATTTCGAAATTGCTATTTTGAAATAAGCGCTGTGTAGATGCTTATTTCGAAATAGGGGGCCTCCAGCCCTTCCTAGGGTGCCCCACTGGCCACATGGTAACTTCTGACCTGATGCCCTGCCAGAACCAGTTCCGGCTGGCCTTAAATTCGATTTAGTGTCCAATCAGTGTGGATGCGCTATTTCGAAATAGCAAAACGCTATTTCGAAATGCATTTTGTCTGTAGACGCGTTATTTCAAAATAAGCTATTTCAAAATAGCTATTTCGAAATTAGATATTTCGAAATAACGCTGTAGTGTAGACTTACCCTCAGACAATAACAAGTTTATTTCATAGTTTATATCTGGGGGGAATCTTGATTTGTAACCACCGGTAGCTGGAACAGAACCTGGACCTTAGTGGAAGCACCTCGAGATGTGGCAGTGCCTCCACTAAGCTCCACAGGTCCCAGGTTCGAATCTGCTTGATGGTAGTTACACGTTGTTTCCCCATGGCTTTGTGGAAGCATATTGACTAGATCATCAGGTTTTAATAGAAACCACACTGCCTCCTCTGTGTTACCTGTGAAACTTAGTGAAGTTGGTACAGAGGGACTGACCGTGCTGGCATAGGATTAGGGCTAAATTGATGGTGCCCTTGCTTCTCTTACAGTCTGTCTGCAGAAGTGTGAGACATCCAAGCGGGCGTTGGTCTGTCTACCCTGAATGGCACGAGCAGCAACATCTTAGCAGCACACATGGCTTGGGACCCTGACTTCCAAGAGCTACGGTTCCTTAACTTCGCTTGCTCAATTGGTGGCTGCCGCCACAGCTGTGACCCCAGTGCCGCTGTGCCTTCTGGGCCGATTCGGGGCTGCGTATGCACAGCTCTCCCTGGCAACTCGGCACCCAGAGGGCAGAGGCAATCCCTGACCCTTGGCATGGAGTTAATAAAGAAGCTTTGCACTAAGGCATCTTGTAAGGGGGTTGGTGTGCTCCATCTGGGCCATGCAGCAGACCCTTTTTGGGGGGGACAGGAGCCGCTGACCCACAGAAAAATCAGTCGGGGGCCGTACATGAGTGAGAAGCAAAAAAAAAAAATCCCTCACTGACATGGCCCCCGACTGAGAAGGAGAAAGACCCTCCCACCAGAGCCTAGTGCAACCCAGGCTAGTACTTTTGGGTGCTCCAGCCCCATGGGGAGACGAATAAAAAGGCAGAGAAAGGCTCCCCAAAGCTGGCAGGAGCCCGGAGCCTCAGGGGCTGGATCCAGGCCCCTCGGCCTTAGATTCCCCACCCTTACTTTGTGGATTCGCACAGGAAGGTTTTGACACCATCAATCTGAATTTCAAGCCAGGCCCCCAGGGGAAAAGGTGGAACGTTAGTCTCTTCGCTCATGCTGGAGCAGAGACTGCTGTGGGCTCAAGTTCCTGCTTATGGAATTACAATCAGTGTGACAGAGAATTAGAGAAAATGGGTTGAAATTGGAAATTACCATAACTCCCCCCATTTTAGCTGATTTCAGGGGCCGAGCGTTCACAAAAGCTCCCAGTGTCTGGATGTCTCTGCCTTGTTTTGCGTCGCGATCGAAGACGCGGACACGCCACACACCCCCAGACGTTAATCTGAATTATGCCACACACCAGATGTGCTCCCTGGTGCACAAACAACATTCTTGTTTTTCATTTCAAAGTCGCTGCTGCTGCATCAGATCAAGCCCTATTAATAAACACAGCGCTGGCTGACAGGCCATAATGAGTTAAGACACGATCATATATCATCGAGGGTCACGGTGGTAACTCTAATCAAGTCAGGAAGCACAATACCGCTGCTCTATCCAGGAGCAGACTTGATGGGGAATTAGGGATATTGACTTGACAATACAAAGCATTCTTTAAGGGTGAGATCCCCTCCCAGAGCAGAGAAGCCAGCATGAAGCCTGTGCTCCACTCAAGACCTCAAAATTAAGAGGTACACAGGAATGGGAGTGAAATTAATTGGTGCCCAGCAAGGAATTTTCCCTTTGGGACAGATTCCCAGCATGTATAAAACAGCACGGCTTTATTCATTGAGTCTAACCCCAGAAGGAACCATCGTCTGGCCTCTTGTGTAATACAAGCCGTGGATTCCACCCGCAGATTCCTGCATCAAGTCCAATAACTTGTGGTTTGGTTCAACCACATCTTCTAGAGACAGATGTTGGATCTTGATTCAGAGAAAGGCAGACCCGTGTCCATATGGGGCTCACTTTGCATAGAAAGCCATCGGTATTTTTATTCTTTGATTTGCGGTATACCCGGTACCCACACCGTGTAGTCTGAGTGTGCACCAATAATGCAACCAGAGCCACAAATCCTGATTCAAGCCAAGTTTTTGGGAACTGAGGCCTGGACTACAGTAGGGCCTTAGTCCAAAATTAGCCCCCCCAGGCTGATTTTCTAAGTGATGCATCCACACTACCAAGCCCATTATTTCGAAATAAAGGACCGTGGAATTCAAACTCTGTAGTCCTGCTTTCCATGAGGAATAACGCTATTCCCAAACTTGTAGGTCTGAAATAACGTTAGTGTGGATGCTCCAGTGCCGCTAATTTGACCTAACTGGTCTCCGGGAGGCAGGCTCTGCGAATGTGGACGCGCTGCTTCAGACTACATTTGATTCTTCCTCACAGTGAGGACACAGAACTTCACATCTGTAAAACTGAGTGCCCAGAAGTTGAATGTAGTAAATTCGAAATAATCTCCTAGTGTAGATATGGCCGGAAGTGCTACGGGTCTCAAGAGAAAACCCCAACACTGCGGAGGTACTTGGACATCTAACACTTATAGCGCACCAGTATGTGTCGGGCACACGGGTCAGTTGTGAGACATAGGCCCATCAGGCAGTGGAAGTCACCTTTGATTTCCGTGGGAGCAGCATGGAGCAATGAGCGCACTTTTGACCATCCCAGCCTGCGTTTCCAATCCCGGTCAAATCTCACGAAGGCGTTATTTTTTTTTAAATCAGCAACCATCTCTTCTGCCCTTGCTTCCTCTCCATCAAACTCTATTTCCCCCACAATGCCGCTAGCTTGATCATTCACAAATGTTCTGCTGCTCATGAAAATATTTCAGCTGCTTTGGAGAAAAGAGTCAAAACCTATATCAGGCATGTGCTTTGCGTGACATTTTGTGGGAAGCTGGTTTCTGGAATCGTTTAGCATTCCATTTCCTTTATAGGAAAGATGAAGAACAATATAGGCTCCGTCTTTTGGTTAAGTGAACATTAGGGAAGTGCTCTCAGATCGGCACAGTCTGCATTTCTCCTGCGAATCCCTTGATAATCAATCCATTACCCTGCCTAGAGTGACACAGGAGGGTCGTCTCAATTTGGCCCTCGTGTATTGTGTTGGCTAAGCCATCGAAAACCAGCATAGGATTGCTGTGTAGCAATGTGTTGGTGGGGTGACTTTGGCCAGGCAAACAGGGCTGTCGCTGTGTAGCTGTCCTAGAAGCTGGGAGGGATCCTATATTAAAAGGGACCCTGCACTGTGGGAAGCGGGGAGAGGACCAGCACAATTTCTGAGCTCTCACTGGCTGGAAGTAGCCAACGGGAGCTGAGAAATTGTGCTGGGAGCAGAAGCAGCATGCAAAAATCTCCCCTCTCCTGGACACATGGAACAGCCAGCTGCTTTGAGCAGTCTGGGGCTGCTGGCAGGCAGGGAAGCCTGACCAGAGTCCTGCTGGGCTGCTGGCCGGGAGTTGCTTAGGCCCCACCCCCTCCCACATCCCTCATAGACCCCCACTTCCTCCCCCAGGCCAGAATCCTCTCCTGCACCCATACCCCCTCCCGGACTCTGCACCCCATGCTCCTACCCCAGATCACAACCCCCCCCCCCCTTCACCCAAACTCCCTCTCAGACCCCACACCCTCTCCTGTACCCCCGCCCCTCCCAAGCTCCCATCTGCATCCAGCCTCCATCCCAGACCCTGCACCCCCTTGTGGCCCTTGGCCACTTACCAAAATCTTGGCGAGACCCACCCCCCAAACGCAAGAAGCAGGTGCTTGTAAGACAAACTCATATGGCCTAGGTGTGTTTCAAATAGCTCTTCATTTTCAGGCCGGCTGCTACAGGCAGGATATAAAAACCCGATTGCTTCACCAACATCATAAGTGGGTGCAGCAGCAGGAAACCCCCTTCTCAAGCCAGTGGCTTGCTTATAAACAGCCTTGCCTAGAGAAATACACGCCTTCATGCTTTTTAATGGGCAGGCCAGGAAAATCAGCTGGGAGCTGGTTTTTCAAGAAACATCCAATTATCCCTTAAAAGCATTTTAATTTGCAGCCGTTTTTTGTGCGTCCATACCTGGCATCTAATTTATGGGGTAATGTTTCTTTAAGATGGCCATTAACGGGCCCAAGCAACAATTTAAGGTTAAGAAGGGGAGGCATTACAGACAGATTAGTTTTATCAGATGACCCGCAGCAGAGGTTATATTAAAAAATGCCTTAATTAAAATAGGTCAGAACAGTCAAAACGCTCAACCTCCAGTTCTGTTCACTAATTGGAAGGCAGATGCATGCCGGAGGAGATGGGCGATTTTTATCAGCATCATAACATCACATGTGGAGATGTAGCTTTGTCAGCAGTTCTCCTGATCCTCTGCCTGAGGAAGGAGCATACGTCAGTCAGGATTTCATGCTTTTCTTCTGTGTTTGAATCCACGTCTGGTTGTGCTCAAAAAATTAACAGGGCATTAAAAGGAGCCTCTACCCTTCCACACTTATCCAAATCGGTGTCCCACGTTTGCTCAGTTGTTATGACCCATGCAAAAAAAAATGTTGAGGCCCCAAAGCCAATACTTTGTCCTTAACTTGATCCAGTGTGTGAGGGAGGAGTGAACCAACCTCTAAGAGGCCAGTTCAGTTGTCTGCCGCGTTTCTGTAGGGTCTGGATAGCTTTGTGTTCCGATCCGTCTTCCAAGGTCTCCTCCGATTTACAGGCCCCCGTCCAGCACGGCACTCAACCACCAGCTTAACTTTCAGTGAGTGGAGAAGAATTCCCCTGACTTGGAAAGCGCAGATGTTCTCTCCGCGCGATGCTGTGGCCAGAAGAGCGAATGCGGTTCTGCAACGATTAAACAGGGGACTCCGAAGTTGGAGTAGAGAGATGATGTTACTTCTGCATTCAGCACGGGGGTGACTGCGGCTGGAATGCCACGGCTCGTTCTGGGGCTCACGTTTCAAGAAACAAAACAGTGATAAAACTGAAGAAGGTTCAGCAAAGAGCCACGAGTCAAGGCTTAGAAAACAGGCCTCGTGGTGACGGAATCCAGGCCCTCGACTGGGTTCATTTTAACGATGAGAAGGGTAAGAGGTGACTTGATTACTGTGCAGCAGCATCTGCATGGGAGTAATGATTTAACACTGGGCTCTGGCAGAGAAAGAGCTAACGCGACACAGTGGCTGGACATGGTAGCCGGACAAATTCGGCATGGAAACAAAGTACAAATTCAGGACAGTGAGAGTAATGAACCGTTGAAACAACCCGAGCGGCCGATGGGTGGGCCAAGGAGGCAGCCACCTTGGGGCCTGGTGATTTAAAAAAGACTGGAGTATCTGGCCACTGCTGCTGCTGCTACCTCAGAGCCCCAGGCTTGTCAAGTCGCTGCCAGAACCCTCACATCGCCATCGGTTTGCCCTAGCCCCTCCCCTTCCTCCTGAGGCTCCGCCCCTTCCAGGAGCACAGAGCTGGCTCCCCATAGGGCCCAGCGAGGGCTCTCCTCAGCTTCTCAAGAGTGCCTGTCCCTCACCGACCATTCCACTGGAGGTTTTCTAGATGATACGCAGTCTAGGATTGCCCTAGGGGAGGCCTGTGTGGTGCAGGGGGGCAGAGTAGCTGAGCACCACGGTCCCTGCTGGTGAGGGAATTTGTTAGTGAAGCATCGTTTAGCGCTAGAGCCCCCGGAAGCTTTGCTTTTCCGGTGTCCAGTTCAGGAGCTCCCTGTGCTGAGGTAACTTAATGCTTGTCAGAGTTGGTATTTTCCTCGGGCATCTCTCCTCCCATGGTTGCCCGTCAGCAAACTGGGTGCCTGGTACCATACCTCTCCGCAGGCCCATAGAACTGCCACGCCAGTCTCCTGGCGGTATTTGCTGCCTCTCCCCAAGGAGTAAGGGTGTGCTGGCTGCACATTTTTACCCCTGCTAAGGAGCCTTCTGAAATGCTTGGCTCCCAGCGTCAGCTCCCAGAGCCACATGTGCCCTCTTTGGACCCCCCCCCCCCACCAATTCCAAAAAAGATCAAGCTTTGGGTGGCGTAAAGTGATCCTTTAAAAACAAAGAGGAGACATTGCCTAGTGGCTAGTGCACCAGCCTGGGGGCCAGGCTTACTTCCTTGCTATGCCACGGATTTCCAGTGCGAGTGTAGGCAAGTCACATAGGGATAGGTTTGTAAAAGGTATTTAGGAGCTCAAAGAGGCAGACAGACCCTAAGTGGGGTTCCTACTGGATCCTAACAATCCAGGGCAGGTATCAAGACAGAAAATATCTTATTGCCTCTGTATAAATCCATGGTACACCCACATTTTGAATACGGCGCACAGATGTGGCTGCCTTATCTCGAAAAAGATATCTTGGCATTGGAAAAGGTTCAGAAAAGGGCAACAAAAAGGATTAGGAGTTTGGAACGGGTCCCATATAAAGAGAGATTAAAAAGATTGGGACTTTTCAGCTTAGAAAAAAGGAGACTAGGGGGGATATGATAGCAGTATATATAATCATGACTGGTGTGGAGAAAATGAATAAGGAAAAGTTATTTACTTGTTCCCAAAACACAAGAAGTAGGGGTCACCAAATGAAATGAATAGGCAGCAGATTTAAAACAAATCAAAGGAAGTATTTCTTCATGAAGTGCACAGTCAACTTGTGGAACTCCTTGCCAGGAGATGTTGTGAAGACCAGGACTGTAAGGGTGCGTCTACACAGCACCATAACTCAAAATAAGATACTCAATTTGAGCTATGCAAATTGCATCTCTTATTTCGATGCTATTTCAAAATAGCTTATTTCGTCCTTTGGCGCTGTCTACACAGCACCATTGCGAAATAAAGCGCTATTCCTAAATGTCCTTATTCCCTGTAGAATGAGGTTTCCGGGGACGTCGGAATAGCAAGTCCAAGAAAACAGGCTTGCAGTGAAGACACGGGATAGCTCTTTCGGGATACTCCGGTATCCCGAAATAGCGTTGCAGTGTAGACGTATCCTAACAGGGCTCAAAAAAGAACTGGATAGATTCATGGAGGTTAGGTCCGTCAATGGCTATTAGCCAGGATGGGTAGGAATGGTGTCCCTGGCCTCTGTTTGTCAGAGGCTGGGAATGGATGACAGAAGAAGGAATCATCCAGCGATTCCCTGTTCTATTTACCCCCTTAGGGGCATCTGGCATTGGCCACTGTGGGCAGACAGGACACTGGGCCAGATGGACCTTTGGTCTGACCTAGTCTAGCCATTCTTATGTTCTCAAGATTTGACATGGATTCTTGCTCCTGTGCAGAGGAACCTGGCTTTCCCAACTCAGGGGAAACTCTTAGCTGTATGGACCTCCATTCCTCTCACTGGGAACTGTACAGGGAAAAGGAGAAGCACAAGGAGCAGTGTGTGGAGTTGGAGAAACCTAACCCCAGTGGGCTTTGGGGAGGGGTGGGGAGAGATTAAGCAATCAGAAAAAGAACCACAGGTACAGAATGTCGATCAGTTTTCCAGCCTGAACAGTAACAGCTGTGGTCTGGTTTTTATGTTAAAGGGCTGGGCAGGGAAAGCCATGCACATGTACCCATGAAGTAGCTTATAAAAAAAATCCTCTGTCATTTTCTATTAAGGTTGGTTGTAAGTCTTTGCAAATGCAAACTTGCCTACGCTATTTGTGTATCTTCCTGCAAAATGAAGAGCTTAGCGGGCAATCCCCTTTGAAAACCAAATTAGGAATCGGATAGAGCAGTGGTTCTCAACTTGTTTCAGTCGACGGACCACCAGGCCAATCAAAAAATTTTCGTGGACCACCTCCTTTTTGAGACATGATAAAAAAGAGCAGACGACGAACATTTTGGTTTGAAAGTTATTTCTTACTAACAGATTTTTGGTGCCTGCCCATGCCATGTGACTTTGGACAATGTGCCTGTGGACCACCAAAAAAGTCACCATGGACCACCAGTGGTCCATGGACCACCAGTTGAGAACCACAGGGATAGAGGGAGCTACAGACTGGAGGAGGACTTGTGTGACTCAGCCCAGGGTCTTTTCTTGCCAAATGGTTCACCCGGGGGTTTTGTTCCGCTGTAGGTAGGGCAGTTGTGGTGTTTGGTGCAGCAGAAACTTGTCACAAATGTGATTGATTTGTCTTAGCTCCACTGTACTCCATCCCCCATTTCTTTATTAGAGCAACAGTCCTGCCTTCATGGTTTGTAACGTAATGGGAACGTAGCTCTTCCCGAAGAAGCTTCTGGTCTCCAGCTCTCCTTGGTGCCTAGAGTTGCAGTCACTCCCCAGAGACTGAAAGAGGAAGCGGGATGATCCCTTGGCACAGATGTTTAAGTCCATGTTAGCATGCATGGGGTGCCCGTGTCGTTCTTTAATCTCCCAGGTTGCTTTGCCCAGGGGATTCCCCATTCTAACCAAGAAGCCTGGCATTGAAAAGCCAAAGACGAAGTGGCAGCTCTTCCCCAATACCATCCTATGGTGAATGGGCAGGTGCTACACTTTTCTGGACATCCCAGCCATTCACTTAATTAAATTGCCTGTAAGAGTTAACTTCATAGACGGTGTGTCCTAGAGAGTCCCCAGGAATGCTAGACAAGCAGGAAGTGAGTTGGCAGGAAGCCAGGATAGCCAATGAAAACAGAGTGTGGGGTTTTGAACTGGAAGCAAAGAACTTCCTGTGCCAGTCTTTGTGTGACCAGAGCAGAGCCGGGAGACATGAATTAAGCCAGAGAGCAGAGCATGGAATATCCAGCGACATCCATGCCTAGGGAAGGACTAAACTTTGGAACAACAGAGATGTGAGTAGAACAGGGGATGTTTAGTCAGACGGGATCGGGTTATTTTCTCTATGTTTGGGTTTGACGGACTTCTCTGTGCTAGGCCTATATACTATAACGTTTATCTTGAATCCCAGGGATGCAATTCTCTATGCTTTCATCTTTCTTTCTTTTTTTCTTTTCATTTGCCCTGTAACACCTACCAATCCAGGAATGTTTTGCCAAGTGTGTCGTCTTAGTTTTGTTAATAAAAATCGCCAAGATCTGATTCCTGTGTCCTAGCAGGTAAGAGGTTCTGGGTGGCTAAGACTACAGGATCAGCTATTAAGAAACTGACAGGGTTTTTTAAAGCTCTCGCCAGAGGGTGGGTTAAAGAGTTTAAGGGAACTTACAGGAAGAAATTCCCAAATGTGTCTTCCTGGGTTTTCAAAGGGGGTTCTGTATTTGGGTGGGAGCAGCAATATTAACCAAAGGCCAGGAAATCTGTGACCTGGGGGAGTTTTTAAACAGAAGTCTTTAGTGGCAGGGTATTTGAAAGTCTCCTGCAGGCCCCCACCTCCTGCTCTCGACGTGCCAGAGTGGAGACCAGCCTTGATACATCCCTTTCATGCTGGAGTGTGATCCAGACAGTGGCTCTGTCCCAGCCGGGCCTGGCAGCCAAGGTCATTGCTAAACAAATACCCAGGCCTTTACACGAGGGACATCAGTCCACACAGTTAGGGAGGTCAGAGATCTTGCCCCTTGCTGAGAGAGCTCTATGCCAGCGAAAGTCTAGTCTGGCCATAGCTCAGAGTGAGCCAAGAGACCATCTGTGAGAACTCCCCTGCCCCTGAAATGGGGCATTATGGTGTCACACTGCACAGAGAAGGGGTCTTCCAACAACGAGTCACAACCCAGTTCTGGGGGGTGGGGCTCGTTCTGCAGGGGGATGCGGTGAGCTGTGGGGGTGCTAAGGCAGTTCCCTGCTTGTCCTGGCCCTGCAGACTGTACTGCGCCCCAGAGGTGGCCAGCGGCTGTCCTGGCTCCTAGGTTGGGGGGTGGGGAGAGCACACAGCACTCCATGCACTACCCCTGCTCTGAGAACTAGCTCCACACTCCCATTGGCAGGGAACATGCTGCCAGCTGCTTCTGGGGGGGCAGCATGGTCTGCGGTGCCAGGAGAGGCAGGAGGCTGCCTTAGCCCTACCCGCTGCACCGCTGACCTGGGCCGCTGGAGGTCGGCCCCTCCTGCCCCCCGAAAGCTGAAGCCCCATCCTGCCCCCCAAAGCTCCATCTCCTGCCCCACCCCAGCACCCGCACTCTAGTCACATTATGTCGGGTCATGGGCAGCAACCATTTTCTTCAACTGAGTCACGAGAAAAGACGTTTGAAAGCCGCGGGCATACAGGATGAAATGCTCTGCTGGCTGACGGTGTATTGCATATGCTCTAAGGGGATGATTCTTCCTATTTGCTAAGTAGCCCCTTGTGCTGCAGGTAGGGCTGATGATGATGAGGGACTAGAAATGTAAATAAGGCAGCAGACTCTAACCCCTCATGAGGTAAGGCCCCCAAATGAACTAATCCCCTGCTCTGAGTTCTCTAAAGCAGGGACTTGCCTTCTTGGTTGTGTCTGTCGGGGCTCTCTGGCACTGCTCTAACATATACATACCCTAGGAGAATGAAATGCTTCCCCGATCCCGACTTTCTGCTGCAGACCTGCTCGGCGCTCATGTCCGTTTCCACGCCAGTCCCACATGTAACTGCCCACGCAACAAGCTCAGAACACACCCCTGGCCGAGATGTTATTTCCTGACGTCCACGCAAGCAGTCACGAAAGGCTACACTTGCGGAGAGCCGGTCAAGTCCATAGCCCCGTGCAGCCAGGGCATGGTGGAATGAAAGCCCTTCGGGAAGTTTCAAAGAAAAAAAAATATGTAGAGGCAAATCTTTTAAAATGCCATTTGTGCAGGCGCTCCGTTCATTTGCCCCGTACAGGGGGGCAGGCAAAGACATTCCTCAGCTAGATTTATTACGGGACAGGAACCCTCTTGGCAAGTCTCTGTTTCCAAGCTGCCTGTCTTCACCCAGGGTATGTCTACACTGCAGAGTTTTTTCAGAAAAACAGCCATTTTTTAAAAAAAAGTCACTTACGTCCACACGGCAATCACATTCTTTTGGAAAACAAAATCGAAAGAACAGAGGGGTTTTTCCAACATCGGTAGGAGGAAGAAGCCTTTTTCTGAACGAGCTCTTTCGGAAAAAGGCGTGTGTGGATGAGGAAGAGGGAGTTCTTTCGGAAGAAGAGGAAAGAGGAAAAACCACAGGTGCCCTGGTGGCCATTCCACCCATAGTAATCACCGCTGAAATGCAAGAGAACGTCCATTCAGTCTGGACGCTATCTGTCAAAAAAGCAGATCGCTTTTTTGATGCCCTTTTGCAGTGTGGACGCTCTCTTTCGGGAGAAGTTTTTTCTGAAGATGTCTTCCGGAAAAGCTTCTTCCGAAAGAAGTCTGTGGTCTAGACATGGCCCCATTGTGTAAATCCACACCTACGGCCACAAGGCAAAAGCATCAAGGTATGAGAGGAATTACAGACCGAAAGGCCAACTTCTGCTCTAGCATCCACTCTGGGTGACCTTGGTTCGTTTGCGTATCTGGGCAGATTCCATCGCTTGGGACGTCGGTTTCATTCAGGGCACGTCCAACACAGATCAGCCTGGGGGTCAGAGTGCCCACAGGTGTACATCCATGTGGCACCGTTGGAGACAATGGAGCGATGACAGGCTGGGAGCTGAGTCTCATTGGCTTAAGGTCTGACGGGGATGAGCCACGTGGAACACAGAGAAGCTACGTATGGTCTTACCCCTGATCGCCTTTAACAGATGGGCGCAATGCAAAAGGCTAGAAGGCAACTCTAGCAGTAACGGCAGAAGGGAAGGAGCTGTACTAAATGCAGAGAAATCCCTCCCTTCCCTGACTTTTGTTTGAGTGAAAGCTGATATTCTGCAGCACTTACCGAAACTACATCAGAGATGGCTGTGGGGGAATGTCTTCCACGGAAATGTTTGATTGGGAGGTGATAATACAGCTGCTAAAAAGGTGTCATCTGGAAATGCTGTTTAGAGCCTCGTAGAATTTCCATTCTCCGATGCAGAGCAGCCTCTTGGACAAGGAAAACATCATGGGAGTTCCCACCCAAAGTGCCTCATGGGAGATGTAGTCCAGCCAGGGTTCCCCGCCCATTCTGGAGAATGGAGACATGCGTTAAATCAAACTACAAGTCCCATGAGGCCTAGCCGCAGCCTCTCCAACTTGACGGATTTTCTGTTTTCAGCCAAAGTATTTTTTGGTCGTAAAAATCAAGGTCCCTTTTTGCAGAAACCAGGCCCGGTTTTGGTTTTGATGGGAAAACATGTGAGCAGCCTTGCCCCTACACGAAGCCAATTCAACCCCAGAGCACCGTAGCTTGAGTAATTGGATACACAGAGCAGAAGTACAGCTGAGGTACATGTGGAGCCTGATACACACTTGCAAATTTTCTGGTCAGAAAAGCAAAATAAAACATGTATGTCACAGCTGTGGTGGGTCTCTGCAGAGGGCAAAGGCTAAATTCCACTTGCTGCTGTGTGTTTGTATCGGCTGTATCTCACCTCAGTGAAGGGAAAACTGAAAGAGTTCAGCTAAATCCCCCGAATTAGATTTGGAAAAATTAGAAGAGCCACCCAAAGTATCAGAATCTCTTGGTTCCTACCTACAGTGCAGAACATTTCAGAGACACTGCCGTTGGGAACATTGTCTGTCTCTCTCCATCGTGCGGGGACACCAAAGGGGTGTGCCAGGTGTGAGA
Source organism: Pelochelys cantorii (assembly GCA_032595735.1). Classification (NCBI taxonomy): domain Eukaryota; kingdom Metazoa; phylum Chordata; order Testudines; family Trionychidae; genus Pelochelys; species Pelochelys cantorii. The sequence continues at coordinate 72,976,203 of CM064332.1, forward strand.
AGCTGAACAGACCCGAAAGGAAGAATCGCTTCTTTTGCTGCAGTGCGTAATTTCCATGTTGGCTCCCGGTTAGGTGAATGAGGACAGCCAGGGAAATATCCTGTGGGTCAGTCAAGCCGTCTACAGCGGCATGGGCCTCCAGGTATTGGGAGGAAGTACCCCGCGCCCAGGGAGACAACACCGCTACCACTCTGTGTGCTGTGGCCACAGACGTGACTCCTCCCCACCAAGGAACAATGCCGGGGGAGGAAATGGCTTCCCGTCCCTTTGGGAAACACGCCAAGAAGTTGGCGTCTTACAAAGTGAAGGAAGTGGCGCATGAGATTGCTCTCCGGCTTCCCTGCCTCTGGAACCAGGTTCCGTCCTCATCCTTCGGACAAGGATGGGGTGTGTGGTGTAGAGAGCCCTTCACTTTCCTCCATCTGCAAGGATCACACCTGCCTTTCCATTCGAGCCGGTCAAAGGGCCTCCAGGTTCTCACAGCAAGTCTGGGAGGTGGAAGTCCATGCCGCAGTCTGCTGCAGGGTTTCGCCGTTGCTACTCCTGCGTCCACTTGGTCCCACCAGGACGTGTCTTCAGTGGACAGAGGGCGAACGTCCTGCTCGTACTTCCACTGTATGGCCTCATGCGCGTTGGACAGCCGCTAAGTCAGGGGAGAACCTGGCTTTGTAGCTACTGCTGCCATAGTCTAGTGCAGTGGGTCTCAGCCTGCGTCCTGCAGGCGGCTTGGTCCCAAATGACCTTCTCAAGGCCACATGGGTAGTACATGTATCCTGTGGGTGAGGCCCACATGACAGAGAACTGCATATGCAGCCCACCCTGGTGAGTAAAGAAGTTGAAAACCACTAGTCTAGTCCCCGTGTTTTCCTTTAATCCTTCTCCCAGTTTTCTCCCCTCTCCACCCTCCAGACATCACACCAGTTATTTAAACAGTGGCAAACCCGCATGTGGACACTCATGTGGGTTCCCAACTCTTTTACGGTCGCTCCACTTGCTTAGGTTGGTTTACAGGCACCAGCTAAACAGCCGTAACTAGAGTGTCCATGTGCAGTTGGCCCATGTTGAATAAATCAACGTAGAAAATAAACTGGGGCAACTTTGATGAGTTTGTGCTGGTGGGATGAGCTTTGGTGGGATTCCAGTTTCAACTAGTTGTAACTATCCTGTGGTTTGGCACCAACTGGCTATGTCGTCCCTGAACTAGCTTCAACTTCTGAACTTAGAGGAGGTCTGAGGCGAAACAGAGCCAAGCTGCCCGCGCTGGAGAAGTTAATATTTCCCCCTCGTATCACAGGGAGTTTGTTTGACTGCTGCTTCAAATGAGGCACCTCTGTGTGTGCTTCTACTGAAGAGGTCCCACCTCATGGAGAGGGCCCAGCTGCCTCACAACCTGTGAAGACAGAAATCACAGTTCTAAGACAGAGCAGAGTGACACTCCGGTGTGGCTGCCCCCGCTCATGGTATCGCGTCAGCTTCTGGCTGCGTGGCAGGAATTCCGGGGTCGGGACGGTGAACTTTATGATTAGTGCAGCACAAGGGGGGAGCTATTTATATTTTAAGAGCCAAGCAGCTCTCAAAATGTGCCTGAGACCGAAGGCCTAGCCTAAACAGAGCCGGTGGGGGAATGGGTCACAGATCTCCTGATTTCCAGTGTCACCTGGAACACAGGCCTCACACATGAGCAACTTCACTGGTCCACGCTGCCAGCGAGCACAAGGAAAAATGACCTACTTCCCAACTGATGTAACATCCATGTGGCTCTGTTGAAGTCAGAGCTGCAGCCGTGTACGCCAGCTGAGGAACTAGGCCTCGAGGGTCCCACTGTTACTAACACTTTCTTAGTGTTCTGGGAGGTCCTCCAAGACAATCTGAATCTTCACCAGGAGTCTTTCTCCTGTTCAGGTTGAACATTCAGATGAATCCCTTTGCTAAAGGATTCAATTCCTTCATCGGGAGTGAGAGCAGACGGCTCTTTGCAGTCTCTGCCCAGGATGAACAGTGTGGTTTTCGGAGGAGAGGCAATGCAGAGGAATAGTTAAACCAAGCCTTGGTTTTCTCTTTGCAGTCTGCTTTTGAGTACTGCAGAAGATTGTCTGCAATTCTTCCCCATATCCCTTGGATAAAATCCAAATGCCTGCCAGTATCGCCTCGTGGTGGAAATTAAAGCCACACACCACAGCGGGAACTGTGGCTAGCCTCCATGTGTGAGTTGTTCGCTTCCTTTTGAACACATAGGGCCCAATTCTCAGCTGGTGTAAGCCAGCATACCGTCCTCCCCCTAAGTCTAATGGACTTTTAAAAAGAGACCTGGAGCCTGCTTAGCCGCATGGGAGGGAAGGAGAGATTTCTGTTTCTCACCCTAATGCTCTGGGCTGTTGGGAAGGGTCTTATGACCCGCATAACTTTTAGCGGCCTTTCTAAATTGCTACCTCTGAAGCTTAGTTCTGTGGTTGAATTCACATCGGGATCTGACACCTGGATCGGAACCCTCAAGGCAAATCTAGGCTGCAGTCGGAAGAGCGGTTTTTCCTCTTGATACTTCTGGGTGTCAGTGCGGTGAGAGTAAGAGTGAACTGAACACCCTAGGAGACAGCAAGGAAGCCCAGTGCAACAGATGCCTGACCACACAGAAGCTCTCGCCAGCCTGAGAACAGTGTATTGAACAAGGGATTTTCATCGTGGAAAACCTGGACTCCGACGAATCAGCCTGGCACATACATCCACTTCCCCATTGTATGTTTTTTTCAGTGATTTTGACATGCAATCATTTCCACACAGTCTGCGCCACTTAATGGCAAGGCATTTAATCAGGACAGCCTCTTTACCGGGATGTCTCCCTGGGAAGAGATTTAGACAAATGATCGCAAGTGGTAATTTCAACAGCTTCCTCTGGGTAGAGTTAGCCTAGCATCTTCATTTTAAATAGTCTCCTGAATGCGGATACTGGTCGTTTGTAGGGGAGACTTTGAGCACACCATAGGATGTTGGGGAGCAGGGGGTCGTGCTGATGGGAAAATGCTCTTAGCTGGGATGTACTATCTTAGCTCCAGCCCTTCCAGGTGAGATTTCAGCACTGATATGGAGGACATCTTGGACTAACAGAGCATGGAAAGAGTCACCTACCTGGGGAAAGTACCCAAATTACCGGTACATTTTGTGGCTCACAGTTACAATGACTATTGGAATTTTCTCATGGCAGTAGTGAGCGGAGGTGTCAATTAACAGGGCCACAAAAGCCATCGGAAGAATGTTAATTGCCAAGTCAAACACTCCAGAGTTAGAAAATGCCAGCATTAAGGTTGTCTGCGAACATGACTTCATCTCTTGTGCATATGTGCTATGGGACAGGCTTGAGTTACGTGATCACACCCTGGTTTTCCCATGGGACCTCGGGATCACTTACAGCTAGGACAGGAGGAAAGCAAAGTCTCCTAATGTCAGATGGGAGGTTTGCTTCTCCACTGCTTGGGCAGCGTGCCGGGGGCAGCCACTACTAACACCTCTATAACAGCCAGCTCTGGTTCCCTGTGTCTTTCCCGTTGTCCAGTTTTGCCAGCTCTTCTGATTTGTGTTAACCTTGAGTTTTTCTTAAAGCTCCAGATCCTGGAGACCTGAGAATAATTTAAAATTTAAAAATTAAAATTAAAATTTTAAATTTAATTTATAAAAAGCTCTCCCCCATTTTTAACCACATAGATTGAAAACCAATATGATGATCAGGGGAGGGAGCTGGATATTTGCAGCCTTGGGCCTGGTGTTACTAAAAGCCCTTGAGCCGTGTATGAGGTAGGAGTCGAAGATTATGACCAAACTGACCTATCTAATCAGCTAGGGAGCATTAGAACAGTGACATTTTTCTTCCTCTTCTAACCTGTTTTGGGAGTGAGGAAAGGCAAAGAGTAGCTACTTGGCAAGTTACATTCACATCCCTGGTGCCCCTGCAGCCTGCCCTATACAGGAGCATGGCTCCCACCCCAGTTATGGCACAGCTTCCATACCCCCCAGCCAGGCTGCCAACGGGAGGGGGCAAAGAGGGGAAATTGCCCCAGAACCCGGCGAAACAAAATGGCCCAGAGCTCCCAGTTGTTGCTACCGTGGCTCCGGGCACTCTGAGGGCTGGGGTGCAGCCAGCGTCACACACCTGACAGCGCTGAGGGCTGGCTAGTTCTGGCCCAACCCTACCACCCAAGCCCTGCCCCTTCCTGGGTACAGAGCTGGGGACCTCCACACTTTGCCCAGGGGCCTGTGGTAGCTCTCGGCCCCTCTGCCTCCAGCAATGCATCTCTGAAAGGTAAGGGAACAATTTTGCTCCGGCAGTAGATTGTGCGAGTACACCTCGTGTGAAACCCACTGTGACACTTTGTCACCATCTATTGGCCGTCCTATGTATAGCCTCCACTATTGTCATACAGCCGTCCTTAAGGTCAAACATTAGAACAGGCTGGCCAAACTTATTGACCCTCTGAGGGTACCACAGTCTTCAGAAATTTGAGAGCTGGCCTTCACAACATCCTCTGGCAAGGAGTTCCACAGGTTGACTGTGCACTGCATGAAGAAAAACATCCTTTTGTTTGTTTTAAACCTGCTGCTTATTCATTTCATTTGGTGACTCCTAGTTCTTATATTGTGGGAATAAGTAAATAACTTTTCCTTATTCACTTTCTCCACACCAGTCATGATTTTATAGAGCCTTCAGCACGGATAGAAAAAAAGAAGATAGTCCAATTCCCAGACTCCCAAGTATCCATTTCCTAAATGAGTTAAAAAAAAACCTCTTTAAGTCCAGACTAGGCAGCTAAAATATCAGCCACGTGTCTGATTTACAGTACTAGGTTTGAGGTTTGGGCAACACTTCAAGAGCTTCCCATAGGAATTTATCCAAATCCTTCTCACTCCTGATGCAGAGTAATCTGGAAGAGCTTTTTTGTGCTGCTGTCTCAGATAAGACAGGGGCTATTGTAAAAACACCTGCAGCCAATCAGACTCCGAGCCAGGCGGGCGTAGGCATGTGCCCATGTAAACAGCCAAATGTGTATCCTGGTTTATTTTATTTTTTAAGGAAAACAAATAATGGCAATTTAACATTCAAACAGAATAAGTAACTGAGCTGGTTAAAAAAAGACCCAGTAAATTGGTTTTTATGACTTTTTCAAAGTTTGCGGAAAGAGTTAGACATGTCAACCTGTGCTAATACGTACACAGGGACTGTTCGTGGACAGGGCCACGGGAGAGTAAGGAACAGACACGTGGCTGTGGCTTTGGCATTTGGGGTCATTTCGTTACAACAGCAGCTGTGTTGGTAACCTGCAAAGGAATGCGTGTCTGAATTTGCAGAGAGTCTGAAACTATCCCTGAGATGTTAACTGCCCCATTCATCAAACTGGAGTGCTAACTCTCACCACTGCTTTGAGCTTCCCTGCCCAACCCTACTGCAGCAAGGGATTATGGGGCAGGAGCCTGACTGCTGCTTTGAGGAGACGGAAGATCTGGGCTGTCTCCGTACTCCACATGTTTTGGTGCCGTGCTGACACCTTCTGCAGCAGTGTGACCCTCCTTGTGTGTTTAGCAGAGGGAAACCTCTCCAGTACGCCGAATAGTTCCCGCAGCGTTTGGAAGGTTTTCCGCAGAAGAGGGCCACCTACCCAGAGCCACCTACCCAGTTTTATCCAGGATGAAGTCAGAATTTAAAAAAAAAATCTCCTAAGCAGCATCTTGGGGACAGGGGAGCTAGAATAGGTTTGTCGGGTGACGCTTATCTCTAGCCAACCCTAGTAGAATTCTGGCTCCTCATTTTGGACCAGCTGGGAAAGCAGCAGAGCTGTTCATAAATGTGCACGCTGCCAGGCAGGAACAGGTCAGGACATGGACAGTGAAGACCCACAGCCTTTCGGTGATGACATGGATAGTTGCATGACAGCTGCAGTAGGCCCGGTGGGCGCAAACCCAAGCGAGAAGGGGATGAATACCCAACCGGCTGAGGAGAAGCAACGGGAGGTAATTACTTCAACACGCTGGATCAGGTTTCCTAATGCAAATAAAATATACATGGGGGAGGGGGGGAGGAATGAGTGAGGTTAGTTTCAGATTGGAAACACTTGTAACTTACAAAGAGTCGATTGAACCATTATCACTGACCACAGAAAGACGGGCTCTCGTTCAATTCAAGGCTCATAAAAGATGGATAAACTTTCAGATGATTTACCCAATCCCCATTTTGGGCTTAAAAAGAGAGAGAACGAGACCTAGCCCAGGGCTCATGGGTTCTCGCTAGCAGGCAAAGCTGTCCCAAAACAACCTCATGGGCTGGAACACATTAAGGGTATTTATTTTCTTGAGGATATCCACGATTTTCCATCCCTTTGACACTGAATGGGCTAAGGTATTTTGTAACACAGACATCCCCCACACCCCAAAAGCAAGGGCTATGAAGATTACATCATGGTGCGTGTGCATCAGAGGTCAAAGAAATCCACAGAGTTCAACAGCATCCTGTTATAATCAACCATGACCCTTATAATCAAACGGCCCATGCGCTATAAACACATGCACAGGCCGTTCAAGTCCTGCGTGTGGCTTGCCCGTGATGAAAGGAATTGCAGCCAGATTGTAGTATGCGCTTTGTAGTAGGTAGTTATGTCAGCACTGTGTGTGTCAGCGCATGGGGAGCCGGATGTACACTGCAGTGGGTTAGAATAGCTACTCCGGCTAGCGGGCTCCGAAGGAAGTTCTATCCAGCCCGGCTTAGCAAAGGCGTTTCAGAGCAGCCAGACCCACCGCCGGGGGCTGTAGAGTTGTTCTTTGTACCGGTCGTTACCAGGATAACCATTGGTAATTATCTCAAGGGTGTAGGGTGGGAGAGGCAAAGTGAGGCTGTTTCGATCCCAGCGCGTTGGGAGGAGATGGCTCCGTTTTGCTTTCGTCTGCAGGTTTGGATCAAAATGCAGAGGGTGCAAAGATTAGTTATTGCGGTGCATTAGGGGGTGACAGATCTTGTAGAAACCAAACCCCGCCTGGAACAAATGTTCCAGTCACACTGGCAGGTGACTCTGTTCTCAGTAGGGATGTAAAATCCTGGTTAATCGGTTGAAGCAGTTAACCAGTTAAACAGGATCCCACTCCCGCCCCGTGCGTTGGGCTGTGGCCGCCAGCTGCTGTTTCACACCCACCCTGGCTTCTGCTCCCAGCCCCCCAACACAGGCAGGGCAGCTCCCAATCTCTGCAGGGCTGGAGAAGCCCTCTGCCCACAGTGGGTCGCGGGTGGGAGGGCTGCTCCTAAGTACCAGTTAATAGGGTGATGTTTACCAGGTAACTGGTTAACTGGTTACCTGTTCATATAACTAGTTCTCAACTCGTTTATCGACTGCAGAGTTACCTGGTATAGTAGTAAGGGCTTAGCTTGGGTCTTGGAAGATCAGGGGGCCAATTCCTGACTCTGCCACAGACTTCCTGTATGACCTTGGGCAAGACACTTAGTCATGCGTCCGTTCTCTGTCAAAAAGCTGGAGATCAGCACACCCCTACCTCCCAGGCTGTTGTGAGATTACCTATATTAAACAATTGTGGGTGCCAATAGGGGCCATCTGGATATGGCACATTTGATGTCCAGAGGCGTGGAGAATCAGACACAACATCTCAGAGACAGATCAGAGGACAGAATAGCAGCAGGTTGCTTTCCTTGCTTCTCTGCAGTGGCCAATGCACTTTGGGTTTCAGATTTGTCTTTAAAAGTCTCAGTCTCAACTCTTCAGTGGATTCTGAGGCCATTCTCTGCCACGGCCGGGCGATGACTTCTCCTAACATCCCGTATTAGCTGCTGTGATGCCAGCCGTTGGATAGGTTAGAAAAATCACGCCTGCAGGACAGGCTTAAGGAAGGTCAGCGTGACTCCTGGGAAGGCAGGAACTAGCCCGTTGTGGAACCCGACAAGGGGCACACTTTGGATGAATGTAAGAAAGGGATAGTTTTGTCTCGGAATCTGCCAGTCGATTTGATATACTCAACTCATAAGAGAAGTGCTTTCATGGAGCTGGCAAAAAATAACAACCCTGAACTTTCTAGCAACAGGCTAATTGAATGTGTCATCAGCTCAGAAAGCTGGCCTGGAGGGAGCACTCTCTGTTGTTACGTTCCTTTTGGTCTATGGCAAGCCACGGAGGAGAGACACAATGTGATATCACTACGTCAGTCGCAGGAGGTGCACAGGGAGCCCATAGAGATACCTGGCCCTGGAGCCAAATAATAAACAGGATTATTTATTTTATGAGCTATTTCAAGGGAGTCCAGCATAGCTGATGATTGTGTTACTCCCCAATCTAACTCCAGAAAAGACAGTGATTTCATTCATTCCTGTGGCGAAAAGAGAAGAAAAAGACAAATCGCAGCTCTTTTCCAAGATACAGAGCACTGGAAGCCGGTGTGTTATTTTAAACCCAGATGGGAAACTGGAGTTTCCATAGGGCTGAAAGTTTCTATAGTTCAACAATTGTGTTTGTCTTGAATTGCAACATCCATGATGCAATGCAGCAGTTCAGCCAGAGAGGAGGCTGCAGTGCATCCTGGGAGATGTAGTCCAGGCAGGCAGTGCAGCAGAGAGAAGAGACTTGTGGGACAAGTCATCCAAATTACAACTCCCATGAGGCCCCGTGGCAGCTCAGGGAGTTACAGATGAATATAAAAGTTAGTCAAAGCAAACACTGTGCTTCAGTCCCACAAACCCAGATGTTTCGGTCTGGGATAGCCTCAAACAAAATCAATTTTGATTTGATCTTCCAGCTGGGAAAACTGAAAAATCTTTTCCGTGGAAAAGGTCAATGTTGTGGAAAGCTGCATTTTCTGTCAGAAACATTCACAGAAAATTCCCGACCAGCTCAAGCTGGTTTTAGTCCAGTAACGAAGGGTCCAGTCCAAACCTTATGAAAGCCAATGGAAAGATTCCTACAGAGTCCCGTTGAGCACAGGCACAGATGCCGTGAGACAAATATTCTTTCAGGGCCTGATCCTGCTTCCAGTGAAGTCAACAGGAGTTTTCCCATTGCCTTCAAGAGGCGCTGGATCTGAGCACCATTGGCCATCTGCAGATTTGGAGTCCGGCCCCGACTGCCATCTCTCACGGGACAAAGTGGAGGAAATGCTGCAAGTGCAAACGCATCACAAAGCCCCAGCCTGGGAAAAAGCTCTGCAGCAAGAGAACCATTTGGCCTAGCAATATGCAAATGGAATGCATCGGCATATTTTTCAGTGGAAGTCACAAGAACATATGAACATAACAACAGCCATAATGGGTCAGACCAAAGGTCCATTTAGCCCAGTATCCTGTCTTCCAACAGTGGCCAATGCCAGATGCCCCAGAGGGAGTTAACATAACAAGGAATCATCACTTGATCCCTCTCCTGTCATCCATTTCCAGCCTCTGACAAACAGAGGACAGGGACACCATTCCTAACCATCCTGGCTAATAGCCATTGATGGACCTAACCTCCATGAATATATCTAGCTCTTTTTGGAACCCTGTCAAAGTCCTGGTCTTCCCAACATCCTTTGGCAAGGAGTTCCACAGGTTGACTGTGCGTTGCATGAAGAAAAAACTTCCTTTTGTTTGTTTTAAACCTACTCCCTATTAATTTCCTTTGGTGAAAGCCCTCAGTCAGTAAGTAAAACAGGCATTCTCTGACCCACAATCAAACTCATGTCACCCAGGTGCAATCTGACAATTGTATCTTTCGTTGTGTCACAGCGCATGCATTCCTTCGCCTTCCGAACTGGAGCAAGCTAGTGAACAGCGGAGTAGGTGACCCGACACCCAGCTAAGAAAGGAACCCCGGTGGACAAATCTGTGACAGCCTAGACAATGAGTGAGTTTAGTACCAAGCCTAACACCTTCAAGAAGCCTCATTCACTAAGGACAGGTGCTCCCCGTGGTCTAAAAATATTTTAAGGGGAATCACATTGTGCACCCAGACACTGAAGCATCCAGAACCACTGCACTTTTTTGAAAATTTAAGCCTGTGCATGTTAAAGTAACGCTCACCTGGGCAGAGCAAAACCGATTGCTACTGAATTAAAAGATACCTTAGACCAGTGTCTCTTAAACTTTTTAAAATGGAGGAACACCAAACAATAACTTTTTTTTATGAGGAACACCAAGGATTTTTTGTTGAGGAAAAACAAAAGAGGCCGGGGAAGTTATTGAGCAAAAGAAAAGAAAAAAAAGTCGCCTGCTCCTTTAAGGGCAGCCATTTTGAACTCTGTTCTCCTCGGCACACCTCCGACTGCCTCGTGGCACACCGGTGTGCTGCAGAACACAGTTTAAGAAACACTGCCTTAGACCTAATCCCAGAATAAGACACAGAGGGACATGGTCATTTGGATACATGGTCCAAAGACTTATGCATAAATATTTGACAGGCAACGCACCACGCAACACAAAAATCCCACTCACTGGGTAGCTGCCTGCTGTGAGAACCCAGACGGCAACAGAAATCAGAACCACCCATGTGGGGCACGTTTCTCTTTCGGCTCCCTGACAACCTGCAAAGCCAAACCATAGGACTACGCTGGGATCTGTCAGGAGACATTTCAAGGTGCAGCGGCAGAAATGAATCCCGACTGGATGAAGTCATCCTTAATGTTTCCAGAGTGGCTCGCAGGAGGAGAGCCGCCCTCCCTCGCTCGGGAACTCTCCGTGGAGAACAAATCACGGCTTGGGAATGGAATCCGAAGGGAGCCCTAGAGGTCTTCTGAACATGCTGCGGAGCAAATTACTCCTGCCCACCTTGGGCCTTTCCTTTCTGGAAACCCGGGTTCAGATTCTGCTTCCGGTCACAAGCTTTCAGGGAGTGTTTGGAGAGCGTCCACCGCCCACCAGGCCGTCTCTGCTGGACAAAAGGGATGCAGAGATGCTGAAACGCAGAGCGAGGGAGAGGCAGGGAGGGAAGCCTGAGTCGAGCCCGGCGGTAAGCACCCTGCAGTCAGACCTTCGCCCTCAGAAGTGGTGCCCCAAAACCGGACCGCCCAGCATTCCCTCCGCACCAGTAGGGGCTGCTGCCCAGAGGATGCTGGGAAACGGAGTTCTTTATTTATCCGCACACTGCATGTAGCGGGGAGGGGAGGGGCAGCAACTGCCGCTTCCCGCCAATATGCCTCCCTCTTCTGGGCCGGCGCCCACGTTACAGAGATTGTTCCACTCGGGCGGCGTTTAGTCGCAGCGCACTCCAAGCAAACCTAGGGACCACGGGTGGCAGGTGAGCCCATGGCTAGGGGAGGCAAGCCGCCAGCCCCGCCCCCTCCAACCGAGGCCCCACCCCTTTGCCCACCAGAGCCCAGCCCCCACACTGTGGCTGCTGCTGGCCCATGCCTAGCCGTCGCCTACAGTGTGGGGGCTGGCCCTTGCCCCTGTGCCAGGGTAGCACCCCCCCATCCCGGGATAGCCCAGCCCCAGCCTCCCCCCATCCTGGAGCTCCAGAGAGCCGGCAGGCGGTAGAGCCATGGCCTTTCTCCCTTCCTAGAGCACTGGAGAGGAAAGCCAGTAGGCCCAGGGCAGCCCCTACCTCCCTGGGCCGAGCCCCCTCACCAGGAAGCCCCCAGCACCCAGACGACAGGCGGCGTGGCCCCCCAGCCTGCCTGCCCCAGCCTCTGGCACCACAGCAGGCTGGAGATGGGACCTGGGGAACTCGGCTGGAGCCCAGGCAGGGGCAGGGGAGGCAGTTTGGAAAGGCAATGCCTTCCCCTGCCTATGATACCCGCCGCCCATGCCTGAGACCATCCTGCTCCATGGAAATCCCACAGCACCTGCCCAGGGCCACCGCAACGGGGGACAGCTGAAGGGGGGAAGCAGGCCAAGAGCCGTGTGTCCAGGGTCCTTTTCACATATGGGTTTGGGGGACACCCTCGGGCACAGGGTTGGGGCACGATTTGGCAACCGCAACTCACAGGGGTTGGGTCTATTGAACCCTGGGTGGTCTAACAAGGGTTTGAAGGATCAGGCTTTTAATGGAGGGGTGGGGGAAGCAAATTTAAAGCGAGACCCGCTGCCCAGACATCTTCTCTCAGTTCTTTTTGCTTGGGTTTCGACCAGCTATATCCCATGGGATGAACCCTAATAATAAGCAATGATGTAGCAACAAGGGACTCGGCCCCTGGCAGTGAACGTGAATGCTTTGAATACCACATCACTGGGCGAGTCTATAAAACTGCCTCTTCCCCAAATACAGTAAGGCCAGATTACCCTGCCCACCAGCTCAGCAGGCTGGCGAGTTGTCAGCCCTCCCCTGCTTTTGTCCGACATTCATCTCCTCCCTCGGGGACTCCTTTATGGCCTGCCGATCTGGCCACGCACATCCCACTGTGCGTAGATCTACGTGGAAATGCATCACGCTCTTTGTCCCGGTCACCCGTCACACATGCGCACAAGGGATTCCAGTCCATGAGGATGTGTGTTACACTCAGCATGATTCACAGAAGAAAGTCCGTTCTTTGCACGGGGCCTTCACTGCCAGAATTGGAACGGACGCTAAGTTGCAAAAGTCTAAAGGCAAGCAAAAAAAAAAGGTCAGTGTCCCCACTCTTGCAATACTTGGTGTCTTTCTTAAAGCCCCAGCTCCCGTAACAGCACAGGAACATGAGAATCTCAGCTATCGAATCTCCAGCCTGACAGTTGGGCTACATCTAGACTACAAGCAGATTTTTTCAAAAAAGCGGGCTGTTTTTTCGAAAGAGAGTCTAGACACTCTCTGTCGAAAATGCACAGTTTGCATTCAATAGAGCCTTTTTCGAAAGAGTACTTTTGAAACAAGGCGTTATTCCTCATAAAATGAGGTTGACCACGATCGAAAAAACTGCCACGTTCTTTCGATTTACTTTCGAAAGAACGTGGCTGCAGTCTAGACGCAGGTGAATTTTTTTCGAAAAAAGGCTACTTTTTTCAAAAAAACCCTGTAGTCTAGACACACCCTTGCAGAAAAAGCCATGCTTGCAGACGGTATGACACCTAGCGGGCCCGAAAACAAGAAGACAGAAAATAAAATAAATAAAACCTCATGGCTTTTAGCCAGACTCATGATTTGAATATTTGGGATCACTAATATTGGTCATTTAATAAAAGGAGACCACTCTCCGTTTTTCCTCCCCAAATCTTAGTCTTACACTTCTGCGTAAGCAATGCTGCACTGTCATTGTGCTAATTAATAAGGAACACTAGAAAGGGCTCGTCACTTATTTTTCATAAAGATGAATCCCAGATTCCCATTTAAAAGCGATCAGTCAAGCAGTATATGTCACCTTTCACAAGAAGAGCTCTGGGCTGTTATATTAGAAAGCATCTTGCTATGATCGGTGAGATCAATTTGATGCTAAGGCTGAAGACACATAAACCAAGCTCTGGAAAAATCATAAGAGTGTACGAAGAGACGCCAAAGATCTCCATACTGGTGATGCATGACTAGAAGAACAGCAATAGAAAAAGACTGATAATAGGAGAGATAAATCATACTGTTCTTGCCATAATTTACAGGGGTAGAAAGGCAGGAGTATGGGAAGTTAAATAACCTGCCACATTTACAGTGCTGCATCCAATTTCTTTAGGGGCTGGGCTAGTTGTTATACAAAGGGTTATGTTTAAGAACACCCTACTTTTAGTAGCAAACGTTTCCATTTTTCAAGAGCGATGGAAACAGGTGACAGGAGGGCTCAGAATCGGTAACAAGCTAGGAAGGCTTTTGCCGTTAGATAGTTTGTTCAAATCTGGCCCAGGTTACATAGTGTCTGGCTTCTGGATATTCCCTCAGTGCTGTTTTTACTCCTAGAATGTTACTATTGGATGTGCTGGCCTTTTAAAGCCCAACATTTCATAATGACTTAAAGCCGGCATGATACTATATCAAACACGGGACCCTACTGTAGGAGTGGTTTTCACAAATACACTTTGCTTGCATATTTAGGGCCTCATCCGGCAAACACGTACACACGTGCTTTGAGTTTGTAGCACCAGGGCTGCAAAATTCTCTCTCGACATATTCCGTTTACCCCAACCACTCCTGGGCCACCTGTTTCTTCTCTAACACATGTATCTTCTTCCATGTAAAATAAAATAGAGGAAATATATTCCCCAAGCCAGCAAACTTTCTGCTGCCATCAAAGGGAGCGTTATCCAGGAAAGAATTACACACTTAGACATAAAGATTAAATCATACTTCTTGAGCTGGACATTTTTCTCATACAGATTTTCAGTAGAAACAAAAGACAGGACTATGCAGCACTTTAAAGACTAACAAGATGGTTTATTAGGTGATGAGCTTTCGTGAGCCAGACTCACTTCCTCAGATCAAATTGTGGAAGAAAATTGGCACGACCATACATACCAAAGGGATACAATCAAAAAAAGTGAACACATATAAAATAGACAAATCAGATTTTAGAATGGAGGAGGGTTGAGGGGGGGAGGTTAATGTCTATGAGATAATGATATTAGAGGTGATAATTGGGGAAGCTATCTTTGTAATGGGTAAGATAATTAGCATCTTTGTTAAGGCCCATTCGTAAAGTGTCAAATTTAAGCATGAATGACAGTTCTGAGGCTTCTCTTTGAAGTCAGTAGAATATTGTCCTCCCGTATGCACAAGTTCTTCCTGGCTGGGCCCTTCACAGATCCATCTAAGTCTCCTGTTGGCTTATCACAGTGCCTGGGGTCTATATCTGGACCTTCAGAACCACTTGAAGTACCTTCTCTCTCTCTCATACTGGCGTTTCCACACCACCTAGCATAAGGAGGTCCAGATCTCTGTTGGAGCCGGTAGGCCCTTTTGTCATACATATTAAAAAAAAAACATCGGATAGAAGAGTTTTAGATATTGGCCCAGACCACTTAGTGCAGATCCAGAGCCTAACTCCCCGAAATTTGCAGCGTGCTCATATCTGGTCTTGGGTTTGGACTTCCCTCCAGTGGTTCCATCCCACAAAAGAACCAACCAATAGCCAAAAGACTGCACTCTCAGGATGCTGAAGGGTTGGTTTTGTTAGCCACTTGTATAGACATGATTTTTCTCCCCTAAAAGGTATGCTCTAGTTCAGATAGAAATTCATTCCCGGCAGCCCTGTGGCCTCTGAGAGCTGGCTAGATGAGCAGTGCTTATAATCGATGAACTTGAGAAATCCAACAGTATAGAAATGAGGAAGAAGATACAATGGCTGACAAAGTTGTGATGGAAACGTCACTTCCCCCACTCCAGACTCTCCAGCCCCTGCTCTTAAAGCCCTTACCCAGTGCATTTTCTTGTTGTTGAAACCTTCAGAGCTCTTTAGAAGTCTAGATACGTGAGAGAAGTAGTACCCAAATGTCCATCAAGGGGAAAACAAAGCGAGAAAAGAAGGTGGAAACAGTGACTTGTAGCCCACCATCGGTGGGCCCTTGAATAAAAGCACTGTGCTTGACTCAGCTGTGACTCCAAACAAAACCGGAGTCAGACAGCTATTTGTCAAGTGTAAAAATGCACAAAAGTTGTGAGAACACGGCCCTTCTGTATAAATGTGTCACAGACTTTCTGTAGGGCTGAGCCGAGCCTCCCCCCAAGGGATTGTTGTACCATGAGTGCACCATTGTCAGAGACATCTGGTCGGTTCTCTTTCTGAAAGAATTTTCTGGCGCAAGGAGAATGACACGACCCGTTCTATGTATTATGCACAGAGTAGGCGGCCTTTATATCCACAGGATTTCCAGTACGGCTCTCTTATTCTCTCGTCGTAGCTTCGAGGACAGATTGGATAAACACGGTAGCGCTAAGTGTTTTTGTCCAGATTTAATAATACTTCAATATCCCCCAACATTCAGCCAGAGCTGTCAGGCACCCCACTGAATTTGTAGCTTGAGTGTCATTAAGACAATCATTTCTCTTTGAAAGAGTGTTTGTATTTTCACGGCACAAACACATGCCGCCACGTCTGGGGAAGAGGTCACAGACTGGTGTCAGAGACTTGCTTATAAGCCGCTTCCCCAGATGAAGTGCAGCACAGCTAACAAAAGCGGTCGGGTGACCTGCTTGATAGGCAACATTGCAAAGACTGAAAGACTGGGCATCCGGAGAAGTCAGTTAACCGTTTCAGGACTGAATTTTGTGGCTCCCACGTGCAGAAGGGGTTTTTTAACAGAGCCCCTCGTGAGGGAATCAGAGTTTGGAAATGGTGTTTGCAAGGTGCAGTTGCAGTTTGGGAATATTTTCTCTCTTCGGTCTTTATGTGGTCATTGGAACATTTCACGCCCTGATGGATTTCTTCACACGAAACCCCCTCGGAGCACAGAAATACCACTCACCCCAACGGACAGATGAGCAACTGAGCACTGACTAGTGGAGAAGCAGGGTCTTAAACCCATCGCTCTGGCCAGGGCACAAGCCACTGGATGATCCAGACATCTAAGTCAGCTTAAAATGAGGGTTTAGATCCGTGGTTCCCAAAGTGTGGTCTGCAGACCACTAGTGGGTCCTTGACCGTCCACGCCAGCTCCACGGCCCTCCCCCTTTTCTGAGGTTGGCTTCCCACTGCAGGAGGAAGACCTGAGCTTCGCAGGCTGGATCCAGCTTGTGGGGGGAGGAAGCAACTCCACATGTTCCCCACTCGCCTAGGTAGGGAAACAGCAGGGCAGGAAACCACTCACCTGGAGACTTTCCCCATAGCTCCCATTGGTAGAATCCTGGCCAATCCCCCACCCCCAGCCTGCTCCTGCACCCACCCTCCCACTCAGCCATGCCTGCACCCACCCTCCCACCCAGCCCCTCCCACCCCCAGCCTGCTCCTGCACCCACCCTCCCATCCAGCCCCCCACCCAGCCTGCTCCTGCACCCACCCTCCCACTCAGCATGCCTGCACCCACCCTCCCACCCAGCCCCTCCCACCCCCAGCCTGCTCCTGCACCCATCCTCCGACCCAGCCCCTCCCACCCCAGCCTGCTCCTGCACCCACCCTCTCACCCAGCCCCTCCCACCTCAGCCCGCTCCTGCACCCAACCTCCCACCCCAATCCTCCCACCCCAGCCGGCTCCTGCACCCAACCTGCCCTCCCCCACTCTCAGCCCACTCCTGCACCCATTTTGTCATCATGGGTGGCTGGCTGGTGGTCCGCAGAAAGGTTTGCGTTGAGCAGGGAGGGCCGCAGGCCAAAAAGTTTGAGAACTGCTCATTTACGGGCAGGAGCTTAACATTTACAGCGAGGGGCTTAAAATAAGTCTCATGCAGGAAGGTAGCCTGTTGCCAGGATCAAGCAGCATTTGTTACAACAAAGGTTTTGCCCAGTAAAACTTGCCAAGAGGCCCCTGAAAACATCCCCTGCCTCCTGGCTCCCTGTGCTCTCCAGGGTAGGGGAGCTGTCCTGCGTGGCCATTAAAAATGGCATCTTCAAGATGGTGTCAGCCAGCAGGAGCCTGATGTGGCCAAAAAGCCTCTAAACGTGTTTCTTAAAGGGGCAGTCCTTTTTTTTTTTTCTCAACAACCCCTTCCCCCCCCCCCATCTCTTTGCTCTATATTCATAACGATTTTGGCTCTTTGTCTGTAACGCATTGGCCACCTCGACCTAGTCTTTGCTCGGCTGTCAGTGCAGTGAGCTCCACTGTGGAAGCCCTGGCAGCTATTTAATGGGAATCCCTGGGAGTGGAGGAATGGGGGAGGGGATGCCATCAGCTGAGTAAGCAAAGAAAACAGCAGGAGCAAAAAATACCAAGAATATTTTTTAAAATTGCACAGAAGACAACATTAATAGAGGAAAAATAGATAAAGGGATAAAATTGACCCATTTTTCAGCCAAAAAAAAAGCCCATTATTCTTGTGGGGGTTTTTAAACAAAATTGGACCTTTTCCAGAATTTCCAGTGAGGAGCTCCGTTTTTTGGTAAAAAGTGATGTCATTCTATTTCATTAATGCAATCCCCACCCTCATGTAATAGGTCTGTCCTCTCCGGGTTTCCAGCTCTGATGAGGTATCAGATTGCATTATTCTCTTGGCGGTCCTATGAAGCATAGGGTATATGGGAAGCTACTCAAGCTGTACGTCAGTTATCTTTTTGTATTTTTTCTTTTCTGTTCCTTTAAGAAAGAGTAATTAAGAAAAAAAATCACAATCCTTCCTCACCCCCAATGAAGATTTTTACCAAACAAAAAAAAAGTTGAAACCAGAAAATTTTGCTCCACCTAAATTGGTTTGGATCAAAAAGATATTTTGACTTTAACAAATCTTACAAAACATTTTTCAAGCTGTTCTACTGCTCTACCCATGTGCCAGGAGATGGCCCAGGCGGTTGAGTGTAAAGAACAGTCTATCCAGTAATACACAGATCTGTTCTGGGAATTACTCTGGGGATGTTTTCTGGACTCGTTATACAGGTCAGACTAGATTATCACAGTAATTCCTTCTGGCCTGGAATCTATGAAAATAGCAAAGCAGAAAGACCTCAAGAGAGGGTGCAAACTGCGGGGGAAAGGGAAATGAAAGAAAATGATTGTAATCCCCAGTGCTCCAGGGGCTGTTCTGAGCAGGGAGGGAAAGTGATTTAGCCACTAATCAGTGCTCGAAAGCCTCTGCTCTGAAGAGGACCATGTGCCACACTGAAGTTGGCAAAGCAAGGTGGGTGAGGTAACATCTTTTATTGGGCCGACTTCTGTTGGTGAAAGAGACTGGCTTTGGAGCCACACAGAGTCTTCAGGCCGGGGGAAGTAGTCACAGGTAAATCCAACCTGATTGTTTCTCATAAGTAGTTGACACATATTCTAAGGGACCATTCAAGGTACAGAGGCCCATTAACACCTCTGCAGTCACAGGACAAAAAAGGGTGTTAGTGGGTAACAGATGCAGAGAGATCGCTTTGTGAAAAATGTTCACCCCCAGCTGATAGGGTGGCTTTGTCTTTTATCATTTTCCCACCTGTGTTCAGATGTGCTCTCCTCATCTCAAAAAAGATATACTGGCATTAGAGAAGGGTCAGAAAAAGGTAACTAAAATGATGAGGGGTTTGGAACGGGTCCCCTATGAGGAAAGATTAAAGAGACTGGGACTTTTCAGCTTGGAAAAGAGGAGACTAAGGGGGGATATGATAGAAGTCTATAAAATCATGAGTGGTGTGGAGAAAGTGAATAAGGAAAAGTTATTTACTTGTTCCCGTAATATAAGAACTAGGGGCCACCAAATGAAACTAATGGGCAGCAGGTTTAAAACAAATAAAAAGAAGTTCTTCTTTACACAGTGCACAGTCAACCTGTGGAACTCCTTGCCTGAGGAGGTTGTGAAAGCTAGGACTATAACAGGGTTTAAAAGAGAACTAGATAAATTCATGGAGGTTAAGTCCATCAGCGGCTATTAGCCAGGCTGGGTAAGGAATGGTGTCCCATTCTCTGTTTGTCAGAGGGTGGAGATGGATGTCAGGAGAAAGATTGCTTAATCATCATTACCTGTTCTGTTCACTCCCTCTGGGGCACCTGGCACTGGCCACTGTTGGCAGACAGGGTACTGGGCTGGATGGACCTTTGGTCTGACCCAGTATGGCCGTTCTTATGTTCTTAAGTTCTTATGTGTTCATTCAAGCAATCATAGAATCATAGGGTTGGAAGAGACCTCAGGAGGCCAACAGTGTCTGGTTTCACCCATGTGTTTGTTATAGGCGCACTTAGTGCGTGGGACGAGGTGCACCACAGCTGGAGGATGGGCATGTGCAGGATTCCTGGATCTTGCAAGGTGTCTTGTGGGGGGTGTTTATCTTTGCGGATACGTCTGCAAGGGTTTTACATCTTCTCTGGCAGGTTGTGGTGCCATTTTGAGATGGTGCGTGTTGGTCTGTGAGGAGCTGGCCTCTAATGATGAATGTTGAGAGGTTGGGGAGCTGTTTGAAGGCCAGAAGTGGGGGTTTAGGAAAGATTATGAGGGGTAGTTATATGGCGATACCCTGTACAGGTTTGGGGCTGTAGGTGACATCTAGGGGTGTGTGGTTGGACGGGAGTTTATTTCTGTATTGAAGCAGGTTCTCTCAGGATATCTGGGTGGCCCGTTCTATAATCTACTTCTCTTGTGGAGTGTCCTTCCTTAGGGAAGGCAGTTTCGAGCATGTAAAGGTAT
This sequence comes from Pelochelys cantorii, assembly GCA_032595735.1. NCBI lineage: Eukaryota > Metazoa > Chordata > Testudines > Trionychidae > Pelochelys > Pelochelys cantorii. Next base: position 72,996,284 of record CM064332.1, read on the forward strand.
ATATCCTGGGCTTTCACCTGGGAGCATATTCTGGGGTATCTACAGCCAAGCACTCAGAGGACAGATTGTATTTTGGGTAGTTACTGGATCTATGAAAGTAGATATGGTGATCAGTAGGGGTTTCATATCGACTCGATTTAATCATGGTTTTCTACATAACTGTGCATTTTTGGTGGTTGTCAGCATAACTTTAATACATATTTGTCATAACTCAGCGATAGATGTAGGTTTCGTATTTAGAAGGTACACACGATACATTTTTAAACAGTGATTTCTTTTGAAAACTTTTCAGATTAGTTTTACAGCTATCTCCAAAAAAAAAGGAATGATTGTTTGGTTATTTCATTTACCGGAAGGTAATTGAAGTAGATATCTAGGAAGACATTGGGAGGTGAAGTAGCTCCAATTCAACGGGTTAATCATTAATATTTGGAGGATTTTCTTGCCATGCTGTATTAAGAGGAGACAGACATTTAAATTGTTTTATTTAACTAAAACAACAACTTTGTGTATTCTGGATTTTTTTTCTTTTTCCTGTTAATAAGCACGTTAGCTCTGGAGTTTGAGAACTGCAAAACAAAATATCTCTGATGGTGTATTCTAGACTGAGCACTGAGTTTCATTGGGTAGGTAGAAAGATTAACCTAAATAATCTATACAGACCCCTCTGGAACCCTATACGATTGGCTCCCTAATCTATGAACTATTGGAACTCATTTACAAAACTTTTCTTAAACGTTTCCTGACTTGGAATTAGAATGTATAATCCCTATTCCGTGATGAGATATTTTTGAGCTATGATGTATCTTAATGAAAGCTAGCTTTACATAGGGTTTTTTTTTTCCTCAAAAAGTATTTTATCAGAAAAATCCGATTTAAATAAAACAATCGGATTTTTTAAGCCATTGATTTTTATCCCTCTGGTGAACACAGACCAGCCTGTGTTCCCATTCCAGAGTCTTTTATGCTGGTTTGCTAGTTGCCGAATCCTTCGAACAGGGAAAGCGCAGTCTTCAATACCAGCATAGTCGGACTGTGGGAGCAATGAGGTCCATTTGCTGAGACTGTGTGAGAGTGATAAATTGCGCTCTGGGTAAAGCTGCTGCCAAGTTCTTAACTGCAAGCAGAAAAACATTTGTGCATCACTGCAGTTTTAGCAGAGCCATTTAGAGTCTAGTTCTCTGTGTTTTATTTGTGAACCCTTTCCTGCATGCCAAGGGGGTGGAGGTGTCCTGGACTTTGTAGATAGTGACAGATAACCCGGGTGGTTTAATGTTAACAGCAAGAATGATCCGTTCCATGTCAGGTCTCTTTAGCCAGCAAGGAAGCACCCTGTGACCTCTGGAATATGGAAAGGAACAGAGGAGGGGGTTGAATTTCTTGCCAAGTGTTGAATAAGTCTGTAGCTGCCTAAGACTCCACTGTCATACCCCACGGTGGAAGCCGTCTGGCCACAGGGAAGAGCGAAGGTAGAGTCTCCTGCAAGGTATCCTGGGAGAACTGGAGGGCGTGGGACGGGTAGAGAGCAGGACACATGTGCAGGCCAGATAGCTCAGGCAGGCAGATGTTGGCCAGTGGAGCTCCTAGAAGCCGCGAGCAGAGGGAGTCTGTGGAAAGCCGATTGGCCACTAGCTCTGCCAGGGTCCCCGCTCTCTTCAAACCTGGGGCCATGCGCCAGCCACCAGCCTGGTTTCAGGTTCTTGAGACTCTTGACCTTCTCTGGGGGCCCTTTGCTGGTGTGAGGTTGAAGCCACCATGGGAATGGAGATGTCTGTTCGCCGCTGCCAAGTTACTGGTGGGATCTTTCAGAACTACTCACGGGAAACAGGTGCCCCATCCCCCTAGACACACACATGCGTCGATTCAGGTCTCTTAGGGAAAACTAGCATGGACATCTCACCCCCCCCCCCCGCCCCGGGATGTCTTTCCCTGCTACCAGGTCCCCCAGCGACAGGAAGGCCGCATTCATGCTGACAGGATCCCCCTTGTGAGAGATGTAAATGCCTCATCGGGGAGATATTGGTGCCTGCATTCAAGAGCACAGACTTCAGACGGGACATCCACCGTGTCCTGAGGACACCGTGCCACGAAGAGACCCTCTCACAGCCAATAACTCCCACCCTACAAAGCTCAAGCCACCTGGTATGCCCAGAGCAGGGTTTAGAGGGCTCCTGGCGGGGTGGAAAGTCCAGCTGACCAGAAACGACAACCCCAGTTCACTGCAATGTTGGAAGCTTCAAACGTTGTGTTTGTTCCACCTTGGAATGAAACCAGCAACTTTCCAGAACGTTCCGGAAACAGAGCAGTGTCAACGTGGGCCCATTTCTGGACCAGAACCTGAGCCTCTCTGCACAGGAAGGTGGGCATGTGCAGATATGGCTGGTTCAGCCCCAGGAGAGGGGAGACCCAGGTTCAAGCCCTGACTCTGTCTGACAGAATTTGTTCCTCTCACATCACAGACTTGCAGCTGGGTCTCACGCACCCCAGCCCAGAGCTCTAACTAAAGTGAACTCTGCGCTGTTTCCTAGGACAAGGGTCTGGGAAATGTCACAGTGGTTGCTAGGGCCACATCCTTTTAATCATATTCGGTAGGAAATTGGCCCCCGCGTGATGAACTAAAGTTACAGTTTCCCTCGACAGAGCTAGTGACTAAGAATGCACTAAAAAACCCCCCTGCAAAGTGAAGTTGGCTTGCTCTCATGACTGTGAATGGTAGCCGAGACTACGATTCACCTCAGGCACGGCTCCTGCTTCCAACCCCTATGGCTCACAGGTGGATCGTCAGCTACACGTGTGCCAAAATGGCCTCACCTTTGGGGCCTCATGGAGCACACACAGAAAGCCAAGAGCCTTTGCGCCTGTGGACCCATCAGACAGCATTTTGTGGAAGACAGAACCGTCTCTACCCATCCGCATGGGGCACCCGAAAATCTGGGGCACCGCTGGGTCTTAATGTCCACCCACCTGTCTCTTCCTGTCCCTGCTCTGTGTCTGCTTCCTCCGGAGAGGATCTAGTTGAATTAAAAGTGAAAAAGCCTCCCAGAGCTATTGGCAGAACAGTGCGAAAGAGCCATTCAAGTGGCAATGAAGCCGTTTACCAGGCATTTGCCAACCCCAGGTACAGCCTGTCCGTTTCTGCATTTACTGTGCTTATCTATAGCACCTTAGTTTAAAATTTGCTTTAAAAAATATTTCTTTTGGGTGGCTGAAAATTATAAAACCACCTCTCTAAAAAACTGTCATCCTCCCCCGCCCAGGTCTGCCTCGAGGCACCAGTTAAATAGGACCACGTAAGGCCCCATAAATCCCAAGAACAGCCCTGGCTGGAGGTGACCACTGGAAATAACATGCAGGGCATTATGGGTAACAAACCGGTCGCTTGGTCAATACTCTCCTCTTTCCCTTTCGGTTCTAAAGTCTGCACGTCGGAGAGCTACAATGAGCCCTTTCACATCGACGTGAGCGTTGTGGGGGTCTGCTCTTGAATAAAGAAAGGTCTGAGCAACGTGCAGGCCAAATGGAAAAATGCACCCACACCGGTTTCACGCACGACCTCGCCACAATCCCAAACAGCGGCAATCCCAAACTTCCTCCCCCTCTGGGCACGCTGCGCGTTTTCCACCAGGTTTCTTTTCCCAGGCTGGGTAATGGGACCTGGCAGATCTCATGAGTAAACCCAGGTAGGGTGGGGAGAGACTGAACAAAATCAACGCACACGGGAGGGATTCCTGGAAACAGCTCACTGAGCCATTTTCTATTTCAGGTCCCTTTAATCATGCACAGGCGCTGGGTTCTGCTCAGGGAGCAGTGACAGGATGGCTGCCACCTTTCAAGGGAGCAAGGAAACACTGAAGGACGGGGAAAGAAAGACGGGTTCACGAATAAATAACACATTCGTGTACTGAACTGTGACTTATTTCACAGGCGTCTTGAAAGGAGCGCTCCATGCTTCTGAAATGAGTCGGTAACGGAGCGCGATGCTCTTGGTACCGAGCAAATGCAAACCGATTGGCTGGCATCCAGAACCTCTGAACATCAGGCCATAAATCTCCAGCAAAACATGCCCCTCACTGAGGGTACAGGCTACACCAGTGTTTCTCAACCTTTTGTATAAAGTACCCCTTTTTCAAAAAAAAAAATTACAAGTATCCCCAGTACCTACAGTTTTCAGACACACACAACTTTTTTCTACCATTGCAACATGTTTGTTTAAACAACTTAATCCTAGCCGGCCGGGCGATGAAATTTTTGGGTGTAAAAAGTACAAAGATAATAAAGCGCTATAACACTTAAAACAAAAATTCAGTTTTCTCCAAATTTCAGTTGCGTTGCTGCACCCCCTGACTTTGCTTGAGTACCCCTGAGGGTACTCGTTTCTCACTGGCTGAGAAACACTGGTCTACACTGCACGTTTATTTCAAAATAAGCAATACCGGAATAGTTATTCCAAAATGGCTTATTTCGAAATAGCACATCTACCCTGCAGGGAAGCCTCAAAATGAGTCCGAGGCAGGTTCCCCTAATGTAGACGTGCTATCTCGATTTGTTGCCCCAGGAGGCACTGGGGAGGAATAACTTAGAATGGCCCTTGGGAGGGGCTATTTTGAAATAGCAGCAGTGAACCATCTACACACACCTTATTTCAAAATAGCTATTTCAGAAGAGGTGTTATTCCTCGCAGAATGAGGTTTACCGATTTCAGACTATGCCCTCCATTATTTCGAAATTCTTTCGAAATAACGGAACAGCTGTGTCGACGCTCGCGTTGTTATTGAGAAATAATGCTAGTTATCTGGAAATAACAGTGCAGTGTAGACGCACCTAAGTGTTCTGCCCCAGAAAAATAGAATACTACTAATAAAATCTGAGCATCGAATAGTTCTAACGACTTCCGCTTTTGGAGTCCATCCACTCTACGTGCTCCTAAGGCCCCATCTCGCGACTGATCCTGGACTTTGGCCGGATCCAAGCAGATGGGGAAGTTGGAGTTGTGGTTCAGGACTGTGACTCACAAGACCTAGGTTCACTCCCTAGTGTTCCAACTGACATAGCAGCCCATGTCTCTTCCATGCTGTCTCTCTCGTGCCATCCTTTGTCCGGCCTGGCGATTTACACTGGAAGCTTTTCGGGGCAGGGACTGCTTGTGCTTTGTATTTATACAGCAGCCTGACAATGGAGCTCTGATCGCAGCAATACTTGGGATAAAATAAGGGGCTACTCCCGCAGATGTCATTTTTCATCCTCCCCCTTTCCTGCAAAAATCCAAGGGGCTTTTGAAAACCACTCAGTGGACCGGTTGCTAATTCTCCACTATGTAAGTGATGGCAAACTCCCAGGGTAGGGTTTCAGCTATAAAGGCTGTAGGAGCAGCCCACACATATTAAGGTGGAGGGGAAGAGCATGTGTAGGGACCGTGGAAGTCTCGGGGCAAGGAAATTCCTGTTAATTGTGAAACCTTTGATTGTAAGATGGTCCAGATGGCCTGCCATATGGTGCTGATTAGAAAATTAAACACCATTAATAAAAGCAGGGTTTCTGCAGCATTGTTATAGCACTAGCTCAGAAATATTTCCTAATAACTTGGCCCTGGTCGACACTAAGGTTTTATTTCAAAATAACCCCCCTTCGGTCGAATTAATAAGCAGGGCGTCCACATGACCAGGTCTGTTATTTTGAAATAACAGGCCTCTTCTTTCGAAATCGGTACGCCTGCTTTCCTCGAGGAATAACGCGAATGTCGAAATAATTCTTTCGAAATAGCGGGGGTGGGGATGCGCCGGTGCTGCTATTTTGAAATAACGACTCCTTGGAGTCATTCAAATTAACTCCCCAGTGCTTCCTGGGGCTTTACGTTCGAGGTAGCACGTCCACATGAACGGAGCCTGCCTCGGACTGATTTCAAGGCTTCCCTATAGTGTGGATGTGCTAGTTGGATTTTGTAAAATCGGGAGTTAATAAATCGAATTTAGTTATTTCAAAGTAGTTTCCTAGGGTAGATAAGACCTTACGGATCTACATTATAGTTACATGTTTTGTTAGTTTTTAAAGTGCTACCGGACTATTTGTTGGGGTTTTTTAAGTTTATCCAGTGTACACACTAACTCAGCTACCCCCTGAAGATTATAGTTAGTTTGGTGAGCTATTCTTCTGCATCTGACGAAGCGGGTCTTTGCCCACGAAAGCTTATGCTCCAATACATCTGTTAGTCTCTAAGGTGCCACAGGACTCCTTGTCGCTTTTGCAGATCCAGACTAACACGGCTACCCCTCTGATACTATTCGTCCCTAGTTCCCTGTCTTTTCTAACCAGCCTGGGCCAAATGCTGGGCTGATTTAGACCCTGCAATTAGAGGCATGGAAGAGTTTTCAGACAAAGAGAGATTGAAACGCATTTGACTACTTTGTATAAGGAAAGATCCTTACTAAGAGGGATTATTCCAAAGGGATACAAAAGAATGCATGCAAAAAACAAGGTTGTTCCTATTTACTATCTCACACACAAGATTAAGGAGATAATCTACTGAAATTTAAATGCAACAAGCGTGGGAGAGGAAATATTTTGACAAATGCACCACTAACCTGTGGAACTCCTTGCCACATGATGGCCTTGAGACCAAATGCTTGACAGGATTTTCAAAAGGACTCCACCCCTCCCTGAAGTGACTGTATTTCACCAGTTGGAGGTGTGGTTGTTTGAACTAGTAAAGGCTCCAGTTCAGAAAGAACTGGAGGGAGGTGAAAATGCCAAATGGCAAGCGTAGTAGGCTAGGAATGAGGACACCAGGCTATTATTGTTGGCTCTACTGAGTGACCTTTGACAAGTCATTTCTTAAGAACAAAGGAACGGCCAGACTGGGTCAGACCAAAGGTCCATCTAGCCCAGTGTCCTGTCTGCTGACAGTGACCAATGCCAGCTGCCCCAGAGGGAGTGAACAGAACGGGGAATCAACAAGTGATCCCTCTCCTGTCACCTATTTCCAGCCCCTGACAAAGAGGCTAGGGACACCATGCCTACCTATCCTGACTGATAAGAATTGATGGATCTAACCTCCATGAATCTATCTAGCTCTTTTTTTTTTTTTTTCAATCTCTGTGCCTAAGTTTCTCCATTTACAGACTGGGAATCATGACACTGTTCTCCTTTGTAAAGGGCTATTGAGAGCTACAGCCGAAAAAGAGCGGGGGATTATTATCATTCTTCGGATGGCGCCATTGTCTGTAAGAGGTGTCACCGATTGAAAGGCTTACATCTATGCATCTGTGCCATTTGCTGACTTGCAGGCCCAGTTTCTAAGGCGTTTTCTGGATGAAAAGCACTCAACAAACTCACGTCAATCCAGGTCAACTGTACTTCCTCCGGGGTTCTTTCCATTAATATTTGTCCTAGATAGACAATGCTGTTTGGCTTCAAGCGATTAGCAACCACAAACACACAGCGCTTGTGGCCTGCTTCGCAAATAAATGCATTTTAACTTCCCGGATAGGGAACAGGTTTGAAACCAAAGGGAGTTTTTCTTCACATAGCACACAGTTAACCCATGGAATTCCTTGCCACAGGAAGTTGTGAAGACCAGGACTTTCACAGGGGTCAAAAAAGAACTAGGTAAGCTGCTGATGACCCTGATCTCCAGTTGGCTTGTGTCCACCACAAGACTGGTGGCTTGTGTGCACCATGGCTTGCTCCCAGACAATTGCCTTGACCCTGTGGAATTGGCTCAGGGCGGGAGTCATGCTTGTTTATTAAGGATTGAGCCCCAAAAGGGTAGGATTTGCATCCACTTGGAGGGTTGCCAAAAAGATTCTTCTGGTGCTGTGCTGTTATCATCGGCACACATACATTATCACGTCATAACGTGGAGCTAAAACTGGCAAAGACGCTTGTCTAGTTACAAGCCTTTCTCGTGCAGATTACTCAGTTATTTAGAGCAAATGAATAATAAACTGAAAATCAATAGGTATTGTGCTACCATGCTTTGCATAAATAGAGGGCCTTGTTTTGAACTGCGTTCAGAATTTATCACTATCCATCCCGCCCCATCCTGTCTTTCTTATCATGCCCAGCCAGAGCTGGCAGTTACGCGCCAGGGGCCCAACCTGCAGGCCATGTACACTGGAGTCGTCCTTTGGTTTAGCCTTGAATTTCTTTGCTTTCAGGGTCCATTTAGACTGAAAAACACCTTTGGCTTCTACCAAAGTGCCTCCTTACACAGATCGCTCATTGACTCGTATCCCAAACCACGAGTTTCGTTTGCTTCCTTTTTATTTGCCTTTTTATAGGCAGCAGAGGGGCTTCGGATAGGAGCAGGAGCTAGAAATGGGAGCAGAAGAGGCAAAACCAGAGGCTGAGGCAAAGGAAAACAGAGACCGAGGGGACGGAATCTATTGCCATTAAAGACACGCCTCTCCAGAGGGTGCAGCTGAACCAGGATTCCAGAGTTCCTCTGTTGTTAGCACATAATTGCGACAGCCATTGGCAAAGTGTGTAACTTAGCCTGTAGGGGAAGCAGCCACTAGACAGATAACAGCCTTCTACTGCTACCAGGTCCTCCGTTACCTCCAGAGAAGAGCAACAAAAATGATCAAAGGTCTAGAAGACAGGACCTATGAGAGAAGACTGAAAGAACTGGGTTGGTTTAGTTTGGAAAAGAGAAGACTGAGAGGGGACATGATAACAGCTTTCAAGTCTCTAAAAAGGTGTCAAAAGGAGGAGGGAGAAAAATTGTTCTCCTTGGCCTCTGCTGATAGGATGAGAAGCAATGGGCTTAAATTGCAGCAAAGGAGGTTTAAGCTGGACATTAGGGTGGTTAGACACTGGAATAAATTGCCCAGGGAGCTTAAATATCTCCGGTGATGGAGATTCCACCAGAGCAGATTAAATAGGCATCTATCAGGGATGATCTAGGTGGTGCTTGGTCCTGCCGTGAGGGCAGGAGACTGGACTCGATGACCTCTCGAGGTCCTTCCAGTTCTAGTGTTCTAGGATTCTAACAGAGGAAGCCATTCATGTCTTTCTGTAACCAGCTGAGGAATGACACCCTACATATGCACACCAGGAGCCAAGATCTACAGTCCTGGCTCAGTCAACTTCCACTGAAGATGGTTTGGGTCTTGTGTGTGTGAGGATTAGACTCTGTTTGGCCAGGAGTTTAATTTTACAGGGCAGCGGGTTTCTACACATGGCAGGTTTACCACACTCAGGAGAAAAGAGTTGAAGGTGATGTTTAAAAAAAATGGACACCAGCCATCAATACAACAGAAATCAGGGATTATGTTCATTGTAGAAATTAGCCTTTACAGTATAGCCTATCTGGAAACTACCAACTGTTAGCTAACATAAGGAATGCATTCTTTTAGGGTACATCTACATTGCAAGTCTATCTCGGGATACCAGAGGTATCCCAAAATAGCTACCTCACGTCCGAGGAACACACCCATTATTTTGAAATATTTTCAAAATATTTTCGAAATAATGGACATGCTATTTCACCATCCCTGTAAACCTCATTGCACGAGGGTTAAGGGATGACTCAAAATAGCGCTTAATTTTGAAATTTGGTGCTGTGTAAATGCGCCAAATTTCAAAATAGCCTATTTCGAAATAAAATCAAAATAAGATACGCAATGTGCATAGCGCACATTGCGTATCTTATTTCGAGTTTAGAGTGCAGTGTAGACTCACCCTTAGATTCCTAGATATCTCTGAGACTCTGGACCTAATTTCCATTGAAATAAATTTCAGTGAGAGTTTGGGCAACTTTGAGGAGTTGAATTTTACAGCCTAAGCCAGAATTTCCCACTGTCTCTAAAGGGGTTTGCATCAAGCCCTTTTCACAGCAATATCCCTCAGAATTCGAGAATCTGTGTAACAATAAGGTTATTCGTTATTATTTTACTCTCATCATGCAGCTACGTGCAATGCACAGAGGAGGAGGAGCGCGTGTTAGCAGGAAAAACATGGAGCTCTTGTTTCAAGATAACAAACGGCTTATTCCAAAGATTAATCACGGCGTCGCCTGTGTGTTTGCCCAGAGAAGCACAGAACCGACTCTTTACAAACAGGTAACAGTCTGACCCAGCAGCAGTGGCCGTGGATACAATTGCAAGAGAAAGGTTCCCATTGTTTTAGGGCACCGTGGCGAGACTTCTTCCAGGCTGATTTTATTCCCAGAGTTAAGGTTTTCACTGTTAATCAGGAAATGAAACTCTCGGAGCCCAGACAGAGACTGCCGTGAATGGCAGAACTTTCGAGTGATGGCTGAAGTTACGCAGGCGAGAGTAACCAAGAATATTACCTCTGTCTAACCTAAGTCGGAAGCCAGCCAGGCTCACGCAGTGACCCAAAATTCAATCTCCTGCAGTCCTGGCCAACGAACTCAGGGTGGGGCTGCAGGCTTAACCCAATTAATCCTCCCCCTCTCTGTGCCATGCACACCCACAACAGCTGAAAAATGGGGTAACGTTTAATAACTGACTGAGTGCCCTTGACTTAGTACAAAGTATGGCATGGAAGGGCTCTAGATGCTGAGGTGGTACAAATAAAAACCAGTCATAAGGGAAATCTGTGTGCTTGTCATTCCCTTGTTTTCAACTCATTGCCTGGTGCACAACAACAGGATAGACAAGCTAATTAGGCAGGTGGGTAGTAACTGGGCAGATAAAGTCCATGGCCTATTTCCCCCCTGACTTATTGGTGTAAATCAAGTCAGTGGAGTTACTCAGGAGTCAGTGGAGTTATTCGGAAGTCAATGGAGTTACTCAGGAGTTGGTGGAGTTACTCGGGAGTCAGTAGAGTTACTCAGAAGTCCATGGAGTTACTCAGGAGTCAGTGGAGTTATTTGGAAGTCAATGGAGTTACTCAGGAGTTGGTGGAGTTACTCGGGAGTCAGTAGAGTTACTCAGAAGTCCATGGAGTTACTCAGGAGTCAGTGGAGTTATTTGGGAGTCAATGGAGTTACTCAGGAGTCAGTGGAGTTACTCAGAAGTCAATGGAGTTACTCAGAAGTCCATGGAGTTACTCAGGAGTCAGTGGAGTTATTTGGAAGTCAATGGAGTTACTCAGGAGTTGGTGGAGTTACTCGGGAGTCAGTAGAGTTACTCAGAAGTCCATGGAGTTACTCAGGAGTCAGTGGAGTTATTTGGGAGTCAATGGAGTTACTCAGGAGTCAGTGGAGTTACTCGGAAGTCAATGGAGTTACTCAGGAGTCAGTGGAGTTACTCATTTTGTAGCTTATTTCAAAATTGGGAGCATCTATACAGCACTTATTTCAAAACAGAGCACCCTTCCTCTGACTTCCCTTACTCCTCGTACAATGAGGGTTACAGGAGTCAGAGTAAGAAGTCCTCCAGCTTGACCGTATTTTGATACTATTTCGAAATAACTGCCTGCTGTGTAGACGCGGACTATGTTATTTCGGAATAGCGCTAGTTATTTCAAAATAGTGTCGCTGTGCAGACATACCCTAGGTGTGTGGGTTACCCTCGCAGAATCAACATTTCCACAGGACTGCTTTCCCCACGGTGCAGAACTTTGTGACCCCGAAATGTCACATTTCACCAGGCTAGAGAAGAGGGATTGAAGGAGAAGAAATTTATCTGGTTGAATAGACCTCTTTTGTGGACAGCAGCGAAGGCAAATGAAATCCTATCCAGCACAGCAGGTTGGCTGGCCCGCATAGACAATCTCCAGCTGCCTCTCCCCTGGACGGTGAACGAACAGGATAACCGAGCAGCATTGCCCGTCTTATTCCGGTCACATTCGCAGAGCAGGACAGAGGAGGTAGCAGAGAACGAACTGGCCTGGGGGAGCAGAGACCAGGAGTCTAGTCCCAGCTCTGATCTGGTGCAAGCTGCTTTCCTTTTGCACCTCTTCTGGGTAGAGTGGACGCTAGCAGGGTTTGTCTCTCAGGGTTTCCAGGGACAGTGTCTAGCCCGATGGGGCCCACCTGGATCTGGGCCTCTGGGGGCTCCTGCAATACAAATAACAATCGAATCTCTCAGGCGGGCTCCCCCACTTTCCATGTCACAGCCCAGGCCCATTCCTTTGACCTTGCCGCCTCTAACAAGCACAGAGCAATGTCGAGAGCAGCGGTTTCAACCTTTTTCTCTCATGACCCAGTTGAAGGGAATTGTTGAGGCCGTGACCCAACGTAATGGGGCTGGAATGTGGGCTGCAGGGCAGGGCTGAGGAGGAGGGCTTTGGGGTGTAGGAGGGACTGCAAAAGCCAGCCAGATCCGGCCCCTGGCTTGCCTGGAGCCCAAAACCAAGGCTCAAGGCTTGTCCCCAGAATTGGGGAGCCAGTGATTGCAGCCCCCTAGCCCCCAGCCTGCTCCTGCACCTCCGAGACTCACCAACCTCCCACACCCCAAACCCACTTCCCCTCAGCCCCCTCTCCTACACTGAACCCCTCTGTTTTGGCCCTACCCCAGAGCCCACAAAATCTACTAGCACAGACCCCCCTGGGCTCTGTTGTGTGAGGGGATTGTGGGGAGTGTCTTTCTCCTTCTCAGTTGGGGGCTACGTCAGTGAGGTCTTTATGATTTGGGGTTTGCTTCTCACTGCCGAGGGGCCCGACCGATTTTTCTGTGAGTCAGCAGCCCCCGACCCAAATTAGGTTCCCCTCCCCTGTCGTCGGTAGTCCAGAAATGCTGACGTGGAAAACAATCGCATCCAGCCTCTGTGATCCTTTCGCAGAATTTGCAGCTTTGTTTGTTTGTTTGTGGTTCCTAGGATTTCCCTTTTCTCTTTGTGTCGCTCGCTTCTGTGCATTCTGAGACCTTTCCATTTGAAATTCAGAACACTTGTCAGTCCCATCAATCCTTCCCCGCGGAATACAGCTGATGGTCGGATGGGTTAAAAACCAAACCAACAAAACCCAGCGCCGATCGAGCACCCTGTTCCGTGCCATCAATACGACGTCCCGAGGAGGCAAAACAGAAAGATCGACGTTTTCATACTTCGCCGCAGTGGAACTAAATTGATTAAGGTCATTTCCCAGGGAGGTTCGAAATCCTCTGTGGCGACTTTTTAAAAGAAAAAAGAAAAAAAACCCTCCCCCCGCAAAAGAAAAAGTCACTGCTGCAAAAGCATTAAATCTGCTTGGATAACTCGGAATCTGTGTTGGCAAGGCAACATATCACAGCTTGAACAGGAATATATCAGTGGCCCGGCTGTGCCTGAAAGAGACTTGGGTTTCAATGTCTCATGCTGAATTTGTTTCTTTATGGCCTTGCGTGGTAACATATTTCATGCTGAGCCTTTGGCTGCTGCAATCGATAGGGCGACCTTACTGAAAAGTCCCCTGCCCTGTGCTGTGGTCAGGATTGTGCTGCGAAAGGGTAATTTAATTCTTTGGCTTTATTCTGAAAATAGTACAGTACAGCACGTTGGTGTTCCTGCTTTCCTAGCTTGAAAAGCAATGGTCAAAAAGCACCGGTCAGTTCTGAACTACTGGATTACAAGGCTCTAAGGACCAGACTCTCAGCAGGAGTAGCTGAGTTGAGCGGTGTGGATTACACACTTTGCAAAAGCACCAAACTGATCTATACCGCCAAACAGCCTGACCCGGGGCTTTGTTTTCATATTTCCGTGTACCTATTAGCTAAGGTGATGGCCCCAAAAGGCCTGATGCAGGGGTCCTTACGCAGGTTGAAAAGCATCTTCGAATAGGCCCAATGTTAGCGTAAGGGTTATGCAATAGAAGACCATCACGGCCTGGCCTGTGGTCAGGAATCTCCCAAGTTATCTTTCGGTAACGGCACAATGAGCTGGACAAGGCTGGAATGTGCGGGCACTCGGTCTGAACGACCCTCATCATTAAAATCCCTCGCCAAAGAAATGAAGGTGCCTCGTTAAACAAGGAGTCGGTAGCAATGAGGCAGGAGAGAATAACCACTGCACAAGACGAGGGTTGTCGTGGGTGTATCTTTGTGGTTGTTGTGAACGCTACAGCCAAGGTGGGACATCTGCTTCCATCCTGCCCAGAGACAAAGGCTATGTCTATACTCGCGGCTTCTTGGGCCAGAAATATGCAAATGAGGCAAAGTGTGGAATATTGCCGAGCCTCATTTGCATACCTAATGAGCCTCCATTTTTGCAGACGAGGCTCTTGTGCCAGAAGGAGCTGTCTACACTGCTCCTTCTTGTGCAACAAAAACCGTCTTGTGCAATGCCGTTCTTCCCGAAACGTGTTAGCGCTGGGGGTCTGGAATGGGAACCTTGCTTGTTCCTTACCGCCCCCACCCCTGCAATCCCCGCCCCGCCCCCCACCAGGCCTCAGGGATGTCACAGCGGCTCCCTGCAGATGCAGGGCCCAGCCGCAAGGTTCCAAGCTGAACCCGCCGCTACGGCAGCCCAGCAAGCAGCTCGTTAAGACGGACTGGGCGTGACCTGTGGTTGTGGTCCCAGGCACGCAGCTCGCTGAGGACCTGGAAATGGGTTTGGTGCCCTGCGACTTACCTTGTTGGCTGCCCAGCAGCGAGCAGGCCTCCGCCCTCAGCTGGGCCTGCAGCCGCGTGGGCATGGCCACCGGGCCTGTCACAGAAAGCTGTGACACGGCGCCCAAGGTGAGCCCTGGCACGCACCCCCTCCCCCAAACACAGCCGGCCCAAAGCAGAGGGGTTTTGCCCAGCCTTTCGCTGGAGCCAGGCTTCCATTCCTCCCACCACGCGCTGGGACAGATACGGTCAGGCACCATCTTGGGGCGGGGGCTGTCTGACCACGGGTGGTTCTCAGTATCTTCCTGTTCATCCAGCCCCCAGCACAAGATGCAGCACTTGGGGGGGGGGGGGCTGTGAGGTAAATTGGGATTAGAAACCAACCCCCCCTAGATTTCATGCCTCTATACCAGGGGTGGGGGACCTACGGAGGGAATGGATCCAGCCCCAGCTTGCCTGGATTCGTCCCCTGACGCTCAGGACTCCCCTCCCCACAGTGTTGGGGAACTGGCACTCCAGGGCTGCAGCCTGCCCTCCTGCCCACACCCAGCACCCCCACTCCACTCCGCCCTGCCTCCAGCCCAGCCCTACCCCCATGCCCCCGCCAGCTCCTGCACCCTCCCAACCCCAACTCCCAACCCTCTCCTGCACCCTCCCTCCTACCCAGACCCCACACCCCAAGCCCACCTCCCGGCAGCCCCCTTCTACACACTGAACTCATTTTTGGCGCCACCCCAGAGCATGCTGCACCCACAAAATCTGCCAGCCTGGGCCCTCCTACCCTCCAGTGTGCGAGGGGAATGTGTTGTTCTGGGGGTTGGGGTTTTTTTTCTTCAGCTCCCGACTGATTTTTCTGTGGGTCAGCAGCCCTCAACCCCAAAAAAGTTCTCCGCCCACCTGCTCTATACAGGTACGCCTACCCCACAGAAGACACTTTTAAAGCAGATCACATTCTTCCCACATGAAGTCATCTGAGAATAGTTAATACCTCACCACTGAGTTCTGAATTACTTGGTTTGATTTCACCAGCACTGCTCAGGGGAAGTTTACACCCCCCCCGCCGCCCCTTCACACAGCTGTTTTCTGACATGTGAATGCTGCAGGGAAGGAATGAACCTTGCTCTCTGCTCTGCCTCATCATGCCTAATAATTTTCTGACATCCATCTCTGCGAAGGAAGATGGTCTCAGACTCGCTTATCTGTGCCTTCTGAAAAATCGGCGCCAGCAATTCTGAACTTCCACACCGTTCTCCCCTGAATTCACGCTCCGTAGAAATGCTACACCTTGAAAAAACGAACCGCTTGGGTAATCCAACTGTAATTTGATTCAGTTTTGATCCTAGGCCCTGTTTGCTCATCAACAGAGGACAGTGTAAGCTCAGGGGTACATTTAAACACGTCGATAAAGCTGTAGGTGGACACTCTTATGCCAGTATAAAGCTGCCTTTTTCCAGTTTTACTTACATATTTTTGGAAGCGGTTTAATCTAAACTGTTAAAAGCCATTCTTATGTGGGAGTACAAGTGTGACCTCCCCCCGGGAAGTGATATATTGGTTTAACTATACTGCTGTAACAGGAAACTTTCCCAAGTAGGCAAGTCCTTGCCTAAGAGACTCTAGTGAGCTCAGACTTTATTGCCTGGTTTCTCTTTTGTTTTTCTCTTGCAAAGGGAAATTAAGGGCCATGCTCTCGCAACAAAGTTTTACCAGATTCAAAATTGTGACCAGATCCGTCATCATTGCCAGGACAGAGGCATTGTGGGATTGCTCCTGGAGGACTGTTCAAACCAATAACAGTCATCCAGCATCCACTCTGGCCTGGTACTGATGAAAGAAAGGCAGGCGAGGAGGTCTGTGCTGTGGGGAGGTGGGGTTTAGTCTGACTGACAGAAAATCACTGGGCTGGAGGACTCGCTTTGGAGTGCGGCTGTATGGAAGGAGGAACCAAAACTAGGTTAACAATGGAAGCTCAGCCGCAACCTTGACTGAGAAATAATGGTCAGAGCTCCAGAATTAGTGAAAGAGGCAGGCAAAACAATGAAAGGATTCCTTTGCTGGGTAACATACAATCACGGAAATAACCATTTCCTGCTCCGACTGGGTTAAAGAAACCTTGTGACACCACAAGCTTCAGTAGCTCTCCTTGTCTGGCTGAATTTGGCCCAGTGGTTGGAAGAATTTGTGGTTGCAAGTACCTACATTGGAAGCTGCTTGGGACACCTTTCGGTTCGGTGTTTGTACAGCCCCAAGCATGATGGGGTTCTAGCCCATGTGTAGGGCTCTTTAGGTGCTACAGTGACACAAATTAATAAAGCAAGGGAATAAAATGAGTTAAAATACGCTGAAGGACGCTTGCATACCACACTGAGAAGTTTTCAAGTCCCTAAAAGGGTGTTACAAGGAGGAGGGTGAAAAATTGTTCTCCTTGGCCTCTGAGGAGAGGACGAGAAGCAATGGGCTTAAATTGCAGCAAGAGAGGTATAGGTTGGACATTAGGAAAAACTTCCCAACTGTCAGGGTGGGTAAACACTGGACTAAATTGCCTAGGGAGGCTGTGGAATTTCCATCACTGGAGATATTTAAGAGCAGGTTAGATAGACATCTGTCAGGGATGGTCTAGTTTAGACGGTGCTTGGTCCTGCCATGAGGGCAGGGGACTGGACTTGATGACCTCTCGAGGACCCTTCCCGTTCTAGGATTCCATGATATCTGGGAACTGCAGAGCAATGACATAAGAAAAAACTAAGTCTAGTTTATGTTACATTCCTCCAAGTTTTGCTGTGCATGTGGATTTATGCTCCGGGTCCTGTTTTTCCCAGCAGCCTTTAGCTTAAGCATACTGCAGACTCATCTTCTGAATATATGACTCAAAAGCTCCTCCCGTCCACACCATTGTTTCCCCCCCTTCAATTTAAATCCTATTTGACATTCCTCTTTAAATTGTTTCTGTTTGCCATTAACATGCCAGCGACAGGTCTGTTCTTGCATCAAAGGAAGTAAAAGGGCTAGTCTGAAAAAAGACGTTACATTACTGTTGGGTATTTTTCAAGAGCTTTATTTAAAAAAAATAACTTACAAATCGAGAGGACTCTTGGAAAGATGGTTTTCATTTTGTGCACACGGATACTGCTTGGTGAAACAGGCATTAACCTGACTTATGTTACTGTTCATTTTAACATGATGCCAAACTAGACCACAGTACATACAGCTTATTTCCATACCGATTGGTATAAACCACAACATAAAGGTTTGTAAATAAAGTGTGCCGGCCAAAGTAGACACACAAACATACGAGTACACAATCTCCATACAGCTAATAATGCTATCCTTTGTCATTCATTGTGACAATAATTGGACTATCTACCATTCAGACTATAGCACTCTGGGTACAATTGTCAGCAATAGACTCCAAATACATGATAAAAAATATATTTAAACTTTCAAATACATTTGTATAAGGAACACCAACAGCCAAAAAATAAAGTCTTGGGTTTTTAAATACAACACACTATATATATCTATTATATATATATATATATATATATTACACATATACAATGAAACCAAGAGAGGATCTCCATTACACATGTGGGGGAAAAAAGCCTATCTTGAAGATATGTAATATCCAGGGCACACCAATGGCTTTGTTTACTACAAATTTGCGTCCATTTGCATAGAATTTACACCCTGGTCTCAGTCCAGAAAGTCGCATTAGCTAGCCATAGATAAAACAAAACAATGAAATAAATGCATGGTTTTAGTAACCACTTCTCATTTTGCTCCACACTCCAACACTTAAATGCTGGTTCTTTATTTCTCTTCCAAACTGTGAATTCGTGTCTCATCACAGACATGCTCCCATCACATCAAAGGCCCAAGAGTAGTCTTTATGGAGCGGTGATCATTTGGCATTTTGCTCCAGAGCAGAATACTCAGCTTCCGAAACTCTGGAAGCATCAATCAGTTTAGTGAGGCCTGTTTTGGCCGAATACTTGAAAATAAAGGCTTTCATGAGCTCGTATCTGTAATTTCGGTTGATGAAGCTGTAGAGGATGGGGTTGACACAGCAATGGATGAGGGAGAAACACTGGGTGACATGAAGAGCCGCATAGAGAAAGCTCTCCATTTGACAACTGAAGGGTATAAAATGAAGGATCGAGAAGATGTCAAGCAAGACAACTGCATGGTAGGGCAGCCAGCAGACAAGGAACACAATGACGTAAAAGAAAATGATCTTGCCGTTGCTCTTCCTTTCTTGGTCACTAGAGGCAGAGATGGTCCTTGCAAGGAGAAAATAAAAAAGAGCAATGATGGGGAAAGGAATGGCAAAGCCCAGCACAACTGAGATGAGCTCCATGCCAACCAGCCACTCTTTGAAGCTCTCCTCGGGATAGAGAGGTCGGCAGTAAGTTTCATTGTTCGAAGAGACGGTCTTCAGGTAATAGGTGTCCGGGAGAGAGACACAGAAGGCAAGAAGCCACACAAAGATGCAGATGCAGCGTCGGATGATCTTCTTCTTGCAGTTGCTGGAGTTGGTGAAGTAGGCGACCGAGAGGTAGCGGTCCACGCTCATGCATGCCAGGAAGAAGATGCTCCCGTACAAATTGATGGAAAATATGAGGTGAGTGATCTTGCATGTGATTTCTCCCATGTGCCATTGGTTATGCTGGATAAGGGAGACCACCCAAACCGGAAGGGTGATGACAACACACAGGTCAGCAATGGCAAGATTGAAGATGTAGAGGTGGGTTTCATAACCGGTCGTTTTGGCCTGGAGATTGACCCAGACAACCACCAAGTTGGCCACCAGCCCTATCACAAAGATAAAGATGTAGAAAATTGAGAGGGTGTACAGTAAGACACTTTTGTTAAGTGTGCTAGGGCATGAGAGGGTGTCCACAATGATGCAGTCCCCATTGTTGCATGTCCAGTTGCTGTCAGAGAAATTTCCCACGTCCAGAAGATCCAGGATGGAAGTCAAGTCAATTGCACTCATGGCTGGTCAACTTGGAATCCAAAGACACCGTAACCTAAAACCAAAATAAGAATAAGAAGAAAATATCTTGGTTAGCAAGAGTTAAAAGTTCTCTGCTCCCAGCTTAGTATCAAAGCACCCATGCTATCGCTCTGCGAATATTTTGCCCATTGGATGCGTGGTTTAAATTGTATATGTCTTCTTAAAGTACTTGCAGTTAAAAAGAAGAGGTGAGCAAACCGGGGTGGAGGAACACAAACCAAACTCATCTGGGCTGCAGAAGAGAAACAACCCAGGCTTTTTATTAGTCTGTGTATGAAATCCTCAGGTTGGCCATAGTCCCTGGATGTGAAATCCACAATGCGCACCGTGGCCAAATCAATGTCACGCGGCTCACTTGGTCTTCCACCACATAGAAGACGATGCTATTGCTCTTAGGTCTTTAAGCCATTTGATCTACCCTCCCTCTAGCACAGCAGAATTGATCAGGCCAGTCGAGTACTGTAAAACGTTTCCCATCAGCTCTATTCAGCATCACACCCAGGACAGATACAGATACATCGAACAGACCTACAACTTTTCTACTCTCTCCTCCCAATTTCAAAATTTCAAGCCCAGTTCCTGGCCTCCCTTCAGTTACATACAATGAAGCATCCCTCTGTGTTTAACAATTACGATGGCGGACCGGAGCCTTGCTGCTGTGTAACTTAGAGCTGCACGACTCGTTTTTCGTTTTTAGAAGAAGTCTGTGATTTAAGAACATGCCCTCTCCCCGGCTGCTAATGTTCAGCCTCTCTCACCAGCAAGCACTTTCTATTTCTTTCTTTCATTATTACTCTTGCTTTGACCGGTCCACCATCTGTGGAGAGTAAATAAACAGGTGAGCCCCTTGTTACATGTATCCTAGCAGACCTGAGGGACCAAGAGAGCATCACACACAGTTTCCTACAGAATCCACGCCAGACTGCAGAAGACACCTCCATGCACTGGGAGTGGCTAAAACCCACACCAGCCCTGTAGAAGGTCCAATACCACCCACCACAGCAAATCAGCCTCTTAGCCCTTGTCTATGGGAGAGCAGCCAACTTGGCTGATGATATCAGGGACTGAACCAGGGATCTCAGAAGCTAAAAGTAGGAGTCTCTACAGCAGGGGCTAATGGGCCAGGCATGGTAGGTGGGGACGATAACAGATTCACGTCCGTTGTGGATCAGGCCGAGACACTGATCTGTGTGGTGCAGCCTCACAACACTTAGATTGAATCCCCAGTTTCAGCCAGGCCCCGTTTGTTGCACCAATCCAGACCATGAGTGTCATCAGGAGAAGCCATGATGTGCACCAGTACACCTAATGCTGTTACGAGGCGGTGTAAATCCACCTGCCACTCTCCTGTTCTCCACTTGGGCCTTGTGCTGGTGTAGCAATGGCGGAAACTGGGGCTAACTCCAAGCATAGACAAGACCTTTGGGAGACTGAGTTAGCGCTGCTGGAGGTGTCTGGCACTCTCCCGGGACGGCATCAACGTGCAGGCAGGAAGTGAGACGTGAATAGGGATTTAATGAGATGCCCCATGTCGTCTGTAGCCCTATTGGCTAGACTGGACCTCGACCATCTTTGTGCGCATGTGGGAGCAGAAGACTTGAAGACAAGTTCCTTGGAAGGCTTATGCTGGTGGTTGTAGAGTCTTGCTCTGAGTTCTGGTTTCTATTTGGGGCTCTTAAAACGAAACCAGTCCCGTTCACTGCCAGGAGTGTGAAGCCAAGACGAGGAGCAGCCGCTGGGCCGGGGATCAGCCAAAAGGAATGCAGCGTTCAGGGCAACCAACATCCAATTCTCCTCCCGCTCCCTGTGGCTTCACCCCAGTGCACCGCCCCCGGGTCTACCACTCGATGGGAGTGCAAAACCTGCATGGGTGAGAGGGAGCCCGGAGTCCTGGTTTGGGGGCCTCAGAGAGGGCCAGGGTAAATGCCAGCACAAGTGGAGAATCAGGCCTCCTGGCTGCAGGGCAGTTAGGTCTGAGGAGACCCCAAAGGCCTCAGAGCATGCTCTGAAATCACAGCCCCGCGCTGTCCCGGGACAGCAGAGCTTCCTCAAGCCACAGGGATGCCGGCCTGACAGGAGGGAAAGGTAGAACCCACGGTGGGGGGGGGTCATACAGACGCCATCCTAGTGCCCTGGAGAAAGCACAGGCCCGTCGACGAGGGGAGCAGCAAACGAGGCAATTGTCCAGTGGCCCGGCAATTCAAAAGGGCTCAGGCGGCCTGGTGGTTGCCACAGTAGCTCCGCCGAAAAGCGTCCCTGGATGGAGCGACACTTTTGATAGGCCCCAGGCAGGTTCTGGGGCAGGGTTAGTCAGCCCGGAACCCGCATGGGGCATGGCAAAAACGGCATGGGGCCTATCAGCCAACAGAGGTGGCTGCGGCTTTCCCCAGAGCAGGCAGGCTGGGTCCAGGGAGGAGAAGGGATGAGGCTGGGCGGAAAGGGGGCGCGGGAGGGGCAGGACACTTGGGGTTTCTCCAGGTGAGGGGGCTTGTGCCCCCAATCGAGGAAGAGGGGCAGGGGGCCCATTGATTTCTGCCTGGGGTCCCAAGTTGCTGCTAGTGGGCAAATATACCTCTATGGGAGGGTATGTAATGCTGCCCCTCCAGGGCAGGGCAGTAATTAACTGCCCCAATCCGGCCACTTATCTGCCCCAATCCAATGTGGCAAGGAGAGTTGTTCTGCTAGGCCCCTCTTCGGATCTTGCTCTTCTGTTGGCCCAGCCTGCCCCCGGGGCCGGCTTTACAGAAAGGAGGGGCAGGACGCCAGCGGTCAGCCGGCCAAGGACATTCCTCGCTCTTCACCTCACCTCACGGTTTTCGATTGCATTTCCCTTTCCTCTTCCCCTCCCGCTCCAGCTCTGACATTCAGACATCTAGCGTCGCTGCCAGGTCCGCGGTTTGTTTTTGTTTTTTTTAAAGAGCACACACCCAGTCAATCCCATTAACGGAAAAGGGCGTCACAACAACCCATGCCCTCTGCTTTTCGCCGCTGCCTTTGGAACGGCGTCCATTTGATTTAATCAACTGTCACACTGACAAGCCAAAGAAGAAGGTACACAGCAGCCTGCCTTTGCAAACAGCCCCAATCTCCCTATCCCCCTACTGAAGCTTTTCGGACACAAGGATCGCCTCAGTAAGGTTTGTAGGGCTAGCTACATCGCAAGCACTCACACAGAAATTCAGCGAGGAATCCTGTAGCCCCTGAGGCTAGGTCTACACTATAGGTTTTTTTCGGAAAAAGCTACACAAGTTGCACTTTGCAATTTGCGTAGCTTTTTCCGATCGCTTTTCCGGAAGAGGCTGTTCTGCCATTTAGCCCAGTCTAGACGGGGCCAAAAGGCAGAAAAGGCTCCTCTATCAGCGGAGCCCTTATCCCTCGTAGAATGAGGGATACAGGGCTCCCCAAAAGAGCGTGTTTGCACTTCTGCAAAAAAAAAGCGGAAGAGAGAACGCGTTCCTTGGATGTGGCGGAGTTTTTCCGGGATACTGCAGTGTAGACATAACCTAAGAGACTAACAAATAGAGACAGAGAGAGAGAGAATCACACGCTTTCATGGGCAAAACCCACTTCCTCAGACGGGCTGGAAGCTGGAGTGGAAGTGCCCGAACCCGGAGTTTATAACAGACAAGAGAACGTTCGGCTGCTCAAAGCATGATTCTGCTGGCGACTGAAATTGCAAGGAGCACATGAGGAGAGCCTGGCTGTGCAGGGAGGTCGTTGCTTGCATTCCAAGTGCAGTTCAAGGCCACGTCTACACTAGGAATTAGTCAATTCGACTTGACTCCCGATTTAACAAAATCGAACACGTGTATCCACACCACGGGGAAGCCTCGAAATGAGCCCGAGGCAGGCTCCGTTCCTGTGGACGCATCATTCGTTCGAATGACTCTGGGGAGGAGTTATTTCAGAATAGCGGTCCTGGCGCGTCCACCCCGCCACTATTTCGAACGAACTACTTGGGAATGAGCGTTACGCCCGCCGAAAAGCAGGCGTACCGATTTCGAATTCTGCAGCCCGTTATTTTGAAAGAACGGTTGTCGTCCTGTGGATGCCCCGCTTATCAATTAGACCATGGAGGGGTTATTTCGACTGCGAGTCCTAGTGTAGCCCAGAGGCAGGCTCCAAGGCACACAACGAGTCCTGCAAAGGCTCCGCGTCAGGGGAGTCGTGAACAAGACGCCTTGGCCCATTCTGCCTTGGCTGGCCCACGAGTCGTATCTGAGGAGCGCGGTTCCTTCCAGGTTCCCCCTCCGTTTTGAACATGTGCCAAGCTGCCGTGTTAAATACAAGCCCAGAGAGAAAGCTCCTCTCACCTATGCAGGAAGGAGGATTTCATCTCCCAGACTCACAGTGGTCTACAGCAGGGGTGGAGAAACTAAGGCCCGGGGGCGGGATGCAGCCTCCAGCTTGCCTGGATCCGGCCCCCAAGGCTTGGGCTCCCTCCTCACCAGCACTGGGGAAGCCTGTGCTAACACACCAGCCTTCCTGCCACCTCCCCGCAGGACCAGGGTTGCCAGCTGTCCAGTTTTCGCCCGGACTGTCCGTTATTTGCATCCCCCATCTGGTAAAAAAAAAAAAAACCCCAGAAAATCCCGGACATGTGAAATGTCTGGTATTTCCCGTTTTCCTTGGATGGAATCCCGGCAGGGACAATTTTCCCCTGCCGCATCTGGCGGGGATGGGGGAGTGAGGCGTGCGGGGCCATTTAAAGGTGCAGCGCCCCCCCCCCCCCCCAACAACTTTGGTCTCCCCCCTCCTTTTTTTTTTCCAACAGAATTTTTTCCCAGTGTTTTTTTTTTTGGAGGGGTGGGGGGGGGTGTTTGGTATTTTTTGTTAAACCATCTGACAACCCTGTGCAGGGCTGGAACACACAAAATCTACCAGCCTAGCCGCCCCAAGGCTCTAGTGTGTGAGGGGAATTGCTGGGGGAGAGTCTTTTTCCTTCTCAGTCCGGGGCCACGTCAGTGAGGGCTTGGTTTGGGGGTGGTGGTTTTGCTTCTCACATGTGTGCGGCCCCCGACTGATTTTTCTGTGCATCAGCAGCCCCCACTCCAAAAAAGGTCCCCCCCCCTATAGAAAAAGGAAGACCTCTCTGCTGTGGAAATCATCTTGCTCCGATCTCCCGACAGTCCTGCAAAGACAAGAGTGAGCACACCCCCACCCCAGAGAGGCGGTCAGACCTGCAACTGGGGCTGGGGCGGGTTG
Organism: Pelochelys cantorii; assembly: GCA_032595735.1. Taxonomy (NCBI): domain Eukaryota; kingdom Metazoa; phylum Chordata; order Testudines; family Trionychidae; genus Pelochelys; species Pelochelys cantorii. Next base: position 73,020,938 of record CM064332.1, read on the forward strand.
TTAGGCCTCAGGGGAACTTCCCCCTTCCAAAGGCATCAGCTCCCACACAGTGTTACCTGTAAGTCAAAAGTGTGGGTGGCCACCCAGGAGAAAGTCCCAACCTACCCAGCTGATTAGCAGAGCACCCACAGCCTGGGTTTCTACTGGTAGTGCACATCTGCAAATGCCTTGGTGCACCAAACAAAATTTATTCTGCACATGTGTAGGGAAAAAAAAGGGGGGGGGGAACACTGCTGCCATAGATGTTTTGACTCCTGTGGGGTAACAGCTGCACCAGAGATGCCTGCAGAAGTCAATCAGTCAGATCCACCCCAGAAATCAATAGAGTGACTTTGATTTACACCTTCTGGGTGTCTGGCCCAGCCAGGGGGAAGGATACTTCAATAGTTAGGCAGTAGCCTTGTTTCAACACTCCTGTCCTGCCCCAGACTTTCCGTGTGTCTTGGGCAAGTCTCCCCAGGCCTCAGTTTCCCAGGGGACAATAAGTCTGCCTTGGCTCCTTGGGGTGTATTGAGGATAAATACACTACAGACACTGAGCTGCTGTTGTGGGAGGCAGAGAAATACCCCAGACAGGAGTTTGTTCACATTTTCCTATGTTCTGAGTCCTGACGTCAGCTGGATTTCCAGCCATTCTCAGAACGGGCCACCAGGGTTTTATAATAACCCCTGTTATTGGAGCAAAGGACAAGGAGCGAGAGAGCTCACGCCAACCTCTTGATTTACTCTGACATGCAAGTCGGAGGCACAAGCCGGGAATTTCCCAGCACTTTGCTGTTCGGGCACCTCGGGAGAGGCCAGGCGCTGCTGGAATAAATTAATCATGCCAACCCCATCTGCCTCGGAGACTGCTGAGGAATTCTCCTGTCAAAACCATCCACCTGCAGGCTGTGTGATTAGGAGCCAGCTTCCAAAGAGGAGCCAAACCCCCTCTTTGGAGTTATACTGTCGAGATCAGGGGAGTTACAGCTGCCATGCATTTGGTCTAAGGACACTAGAAGAGAATACTGGCTTAAAGGTACATGCCCCAGGGTGTCCTATGTGGAAAAATCGGCCTCGCAAGTACAGGTTGGACCTCTCTAATCCAGCATTCTCTGGTCCGGCAACCTCCGTGGTCTGGCATGATTTTAGTTAGCCAGAGGTCCACTTATCATGGGTGTGGCCAAGTTTCCTGCAGTCCCATAGAGTTGGTTTACAGCCACCAGTCCTGGCTCTCAGTGTTCTGTGTTGCTAGTTAGCTCCAATTTACCCCTGAATGTCTTCTAAGAGCCCAATAAGCAGTGGAAGTGTTATTAATGCTGCTAGACAATATTGACCTCCTGTGATTTGGCAAATTCTCTGGTTCGGCACCGGTCAGATCCCGAGGGGGCTGGACTAGAGAGGTTCAACCTGTAACAGGTGTATAGGCTCTCTCATCATCAACGAAAGGGCTGTGAATGGTACTAAGTCTGCTTAGGAAATAAAGTCACCAACCATATCTTAGCCAGGGGACATCTTGGGGAGAGGATTAAAAAAAAGCAGGTTGTTTTCCGCTCGCCAGCGTTCCAAGTCAAAATGTTGCCTTTGCATTCGCCAGCTGGCAATACTTCCCCCGTTCAAAAATATTTACCTTGGGGGTCACTTTTACCCCTTTTGTAAAGCTACCGCCCCTCCCCCCCGGCCCCTGCACACTCAGGTGTGGATGCTTAACAGGGTGCTAATGCAGCTTGGAAGGGAGAGACGTTAGGGAAGGAACTGCTGACTTCACAAACAAACGGCGATCCACCTTAACTAGCAAGGTGAGGACATCCTCCTCATGCCGCCAGGAAGCCTCTAGTGTTACTTGCAAGCGAATGGAATCCCAGACAACCCAACACAAGGTGCGGAGCTAGGTCATCGGGGTCATAGGAAACATTCAGCGCAGCGACTCCCTGGCGGGACGTAGGCCAACATGGGAGCATAATCTCCCCTGAAAGCAGGGAGCTTAAGATTTGAGGACTCTATGGCCACCTGCCAGCGCTGAGCCTAGAGCAGCCACAATGCTGTCTTGGCCACTCATTTAATGAAGGACTCTTGTGATCGTAATTGCATGCAAATGTGCGCTGTCCTATACATCTAGGGAAGCTTAGCAGGCTACTGAGAAAGAAAGAGTGTGTGTGTGTGTGTGTGTGTATATATACACACCCCTCCTGTACACCCCTCCTGTTAGTGATAAAAGAGCCCCATCCAGAAAGCTGATATGACCCATTGTGCTCAAATCCCCAGGGGGGAGGAGCTGCTGGAATGCCCCCCCCCCCAGCTATATTCAGAGATTGCACCATGCCAAGGCCAGTCGGTCAATAGTCTGAGACTGGCTGTGTAACCAGAGCTCAGATTCTCCCTGATTAGTTTCCAGGGGAGGAGGGGGGTTGAAAACCCCCCAGCAGACCCAGGCAGGGAGACTGACTGATTACAGCCATTGGCCCTTTCTGAGTCCAGCTCTCGTTTTAGACAGACTGTTCCTTGTATCAGGCTTCCACGCCGCTCTGATTGAAATGAGCGAGATGGGCTCAGGAGAAGCAGCATCCTGAGCCAGCAATAGCCACCGGACCCCACCAGGGAGGCATTCTGAGGTTTCTCCAAGCTAGCTCCGGCCTGCAACTCCACAGCCGTTCCTCCTCGCTGTGGGTCGGCCAGCCAATTCCGCCCTGCTTCCCAGCCCACCCGGACTTTCCTGGGGGCGGATAAGAAGGATCTGCCAGGGAAAAGTGGTTAGGCATGGTAGGTACCTTTTGCTGCCCCACCTGATATCTCCTGGCAGATTGCCCTGTTATTTGGGCAGCGAGCGACCCAAATCCTCAGCCATTGCTGCCCACATGCAAAATAACTGTGTTAACCTACTTATGGCTTTTCCAGTGGTTAGGGCCCCATCCTGGGATCCCTTACTGCATCCACAGGACTACTCAGTCGCCAGGGGGAGGTGTTTGCAGGGCCAAGCCTTTCCCCTGGCAGGTATCGGGGCCAGCAGCCTCTACAGCAGGGTTTCCCAACCTCTTGATCGGGACCCAAATATGGGTCGCCATTACATTTCAAAAGGGTCGCCAAGTGTCTCCCCAGGTGGCTCTGCCCTCCCTCCTCCCCCCGTTTTTGAACTGCCTTGGGTCACCAAGTCTTCCTGAATTGTCAAAATGGGTTCCCATCTGGAAAAGGTTGGGAACCGCTGGTCTACAGTGTGTCTCTGGGGACAAGCACGCGGTCAATGCTTACGGCACCACCACGCTGTTACAAGTCACACCGATGGAAATCCAAATGGGAGCCATGAATGCCAATGGGGCTGCTCTGGATTTACACCGGTGGACAAATGACAGCAGAGCTGGCCTCATACGTCAGTGGGGCAGCAAGACTGTTACCTCTTCAAGCCTAGGGAAAGGGGATTTCTTCACTGCTAAGCGTTTGCAGTGCTCAGTCCATACACCTGACCTTAGAGTACCTCTCAAGCATGTGTCCCTTCCCAGAGAGAGGCTGGGGCACCAAAAAGCATCCTAGATCTAGTTATACTGCTCACTTTGCCAGGTAGCCACCTAAAAGCCTCTTTTCATATTCTCTTCCGACTAACTCCAGCAACGCCCTCATTCTCGCTCCAGAGGAAACCAGTGTGCCTTTATGTATGCCCTACACAGTGGTACACAAAGCCACTGTTCAGCATGGAGAGGCTTTTCAAATCCAGAAAGCCCATGGCCCCCCATTAGGAGATATTTATAGACCCTCTGAGAATTGGTGCTAATGGGGCTGCCCTCTTTGCACGCTGTGAAATATGTCTCGGGACAAGTCGTCCATCTTTGGGTATGCTCACGCGGGGAAATTGTTTTTCATTCCACGGGCTCCCTCACACCCAGGGTGGGAGTTTGCAACGTCATTGTTTTTAAATGCTGCACCCCCTCTGTGATGGATTGATTACTCAAACAGTTCACCCCAGAAAGGGACGAGGCAAGCCACGCCTGCTTTAAGAGCCTGGGGAATGCTTTCCCCTGGAAACATGCCTTAAGGAGAAGGAGGAATTGCTAAAAAGCTGTTTTCCCTCTTACAGGCCTGATCCTGCCCCCATGCAGCTGGGGGAAAGTTTTGCAGGATGACTTCCCAGGGAGGGGAATCAGGCCCCCTGCTGGTGAAAAGTGGCAAAGGGGTGTCCAGCCAGACTCTCTCTGCTGGGCAGACAAATAAAATGCCAAATACCCCCTTGCTCAAGCCAGAAAGGCACCCTGCTGCAGCAGAGAAAGCATGAAAAGTGGCCCCTTTGCGACCCCTCAAGCTTTGCAGCCTGCCAGCTGCAGGGAATGTCACCAAACGCCTCCCGGGGCCCATAAAAGCTGGAAGGAGGCGCTGGCCCCGTTTTAAACCTCATTATGCCACTTTTAACAACAGGCTGGAGTAACTTTACAGCTCCTCATTACCCCAGAAGTCCCAGGGCGACTTGATGGCCCCCCATTGAAAAGGCTCCACCGCCCAGCCCAGCCTAAGGACAACGCTCCACAAACTTCCCTGGCCACTAACAAAAAGACATAGATGGTCTCCTGAGCTTTTGTGGGCAAACCCACAAAAGTTGGTGACACTACTTGTATATTTTTGTTAGTCTCTCAGGTGCTGCAGGACTACTGCTTGGTTGTTTTTTAAAGTTACAGACTAACGGGGCCACCCCCTCTGGGACTTTTCAACTTTCCTCGCCCTCCCCAATGCTCCGCCTATTCAAGCCAGGTTGTCAGGGCATCTGCACTTCCAGGAGAGGTCAGGGGAGAGGGGAAGAAACAAAGATCCCATGAAACTAGCCCACGCCAAAGCAGACTCTGTGTAACTTGGAGATTTGCAGCGTCCTCAGCCAAGCTGGTAACAGCGCCGCAAAGCCCTGGATTGGATGGCAGGGCAGAGGGGGACCACCAGTTAGTCCCCCCAGAATATCACCCACAAGCTACCCGAGGAGAAGCGTCGCTGCTGATTTCCCGAGCAGGGGCTCAACCGGGCCACCCCCTCCCTCCACGCGTGTCAGGAGGGGCTGTCTGCCAGGCTAGCTCAGAGCCTGGGGGGGGGGGGGAGCAAGGCACCGGAGCACGCGTGGGGCTCTCTCTAACCCAAGATCCAAAGCGGAATCGCCTCCCGTGCACAACAAAGAAAGTTGGGAGGTTCCTGGGCGCTGGGTTTGCCTACCGCAAGGAGCGTCCCCCCCCCCAGCCCCTCGTGTGCAGCCTCCGCCACACTCGGGTTAAACCCGGTCTCTCCGGCCCCCAGCCTTTGGGGCTTTCCCACGCCGCGCAGACACGCGTGGGAACGCGGCGCGCCACATTCCCACGCCCCCTCCCGCAGCGCGGCGCACGAATCGGTTCCGTACCTACTTGGCCGGGCTTTTCCCCCCTCCTGCTGCCCCAGATCGCGGAGCCGTTTGCCAGCGACTGAGCGCTCCGGCCGGCTGACTCGCTGTTATATACACGGCGGCCAAGCGCCTCTAGATGGCAGCTGCGCAAGCCGGTTCCTGCCCAAACTCCGTGGGGCGGGGAGGTGGGGAGTCGGTTGTTTCCTGGGCAGTTCTGCACAGTCCCCGCCCGGGGAAAGCCGAGCACAGGCAGGCTCCCTCTGAGCGGCGAACAGCTCCGAAGCCCGTCTCCTTCCCTCCTCGGATATTTATCTTGCCTTGGGTGGCTACCGACCCGTGATCCCTTTCACAAACAGGCCCAGACACGAGGTGTGTTTCCTCCCTCCCCCGATGACTTTGAGGATTTCGAGACGTTGGCGTTAAGATCAAAGCCCCCTCTCTTGGTTGGTTTTACAAGTGTTTGCCTGCAGGGATGATCCCCACTTTTGCAAAGGACACACCATCATAGTACAGTTTCAATACAGCCTGACACCCCACTTCACGCAAGGGCCTTAAACACCAGAAAGACACGTGAAGCCCAAACTCTCATTTCTAATTCTAACTTGTAAGGCTTCAGTGTTCTTTCCCCAGCTGATCTTCCATAAGGGCTTGTGTGGGTTGCTGGGAGTTTGGGTTTCCTGTCCAGAAAATGATTTTTTTCACCTATTATCCCAAGAGACTTCATTTTTTAAACATTACCTTTCCATTTATACGAAGCAACACGTCTACACAGCAGCATTATTTCAGAATAACTGACGTTATTCCAAAATAAAGAGCACGTCTACACTACACACCTTTATTTCAAAATAAGGTCTAGCTGAAGGACTTCTTACTCCGATTCATGGTAACCCTTATTGTACCAGGAATAAGCGAAGTCGAAAGAAGAGTCTTCCTTTGGCTTCCTGCTGTGTTGACAGCGCCACAAGCCGATTTAAGCTATTTCAACTTCAGCTACCCAACTGATGTAGCTCAAGTTGCGTAGCTTAATTCGACTTTAGCCCTGCTGTGTAGACATACCGCAAGGGACTAGAGCAGAAATTTCAAGTGCATAAATATTCCAAGTGTTTTTTGGTGCCTCAGTTTTTGGATGCCCAATTAGAGACAGCTGATTTTCTGGAAGTATTCGGCGCTCATCTGCTGAAACACCAGCCTCTTTGCACTATCCCAAATTGGGCAACCAAAATAATTAGTCACTTAAAATGGAGACCAGGGAATCTATCTAATTTAGCATTTAAAAAAATCAGCTCCTGGATCCGTTCAGACAAGAAGATTGTGGGGTTTTTAGAACATGAAAGGTCAAAGCAGTCTTTCCTGAGAGAACTCTCTGTGGGGCTTTTCTAAGAGAAACTGCCATCCGATTCTATTTTGGCTCCTAAAAAAAAAAGCACCTACTCCCCAAAAAAGTTATTTTTATACATCCAGTAAAATAAACAGCAGTGGTTGCGAGATTCGTGCATTATGTGACTAGAAAGCCTCCAACCAGGCGCTAGAACAAATTGTGTAGTGGGGGAGCTGAGAATCACTGAACCAAACCGTAAAACCTTGTATATAATGGGAATACATTCAAACCAGGGGTGCCTATCGCCCTTAGTTCCCACATTTATGCCTCCAACATAAGACAGTTGCACTGGGGAGAGAAAAAGTTTGTCAGGAAAAAAAAATTAAAAGCGTCGTCTTGACACAAGAAAATTGTGACCAGATTATGCAATAGGAGGTGGTCAACTCACACTCGTTCTCTGGCCCCCCACTGCAGGAAAAGATCATCCAAAGGTAAGATGGCAAAGAATAAGACTTGCCAAGTTAGAGCCATCTTCCTCTCTGTTACTAATACGAACCATTATGGAAATATCCCATTAGGCACCAAAGGCTGCATCTTGCCAGGGAAGGATAAAAAAGACATTTGTATAGATTCAGTTCTGCAGTTCAGCTGAAACCACCGTGACACGGCTTGGAGTTTTTCCTTCCTCCGGGTAAATGCAAGAACTAGACTGTAATCTACCTCCCAAGAAAACAGTAATTCCCTGGAACGAACCTATGAATTCTGCAATGAGTACGCATAATTGCTGACACTTGAAAACAGCATGAAGTGATCTGACACAACCCCGTGTATTCCTAACATATGCACAGCAAAATTATGTATTTGGATTCCTCTTTTTCCCCACCAATGCACCACCTGCAGCTGGGGAAAGGAAAGTGAAAAGTTCAAAATCTCAGGGCCAAATTTTCCTCTGTTACTCCAGGGTACGTCTACACTGTGGAGTTTTTATGGATAAAACAGCTCTTTTTCCGAAATAACTTCACTTACGTCCACACTGCAATCACATTCTTTCGAAAGAAAATCGAAAGAACAGAGGGGTTTTTCTGACATTGGTAAACCTCTTCCTACGAGGAAGAAGCCTTTTTCCAAAAGAGCTCTTTCGGAAAAGGGCATATGTGGACAGGGAAGAGGGAGTTCTTTCAGAAGAAGAGGAATGAGGAAAATGCACAGATGCTCTGGTGGCCAGTCTGTCCATAGTAATCACAGCTTAAATGCGAGATAGCGTCCATTCAGTGCAGACACTATCTTTCAAAAAAGCAGATCGTTTTTTCGATGTGCTTTTGGAGTGTGGACGCTCTCTTTCGGAAGAAGTTTCTTCCGAAGATCTCTTCCGGAAAAGCTTCTTCCAAAAGCTGCCTGCAATCTAAACATAGCCCTGGTGACACTGTACCGGAGTCCTTGTTTAGTGCAGCTCAACAAGTTTAAACATATTCAATGAGTATGTTTTTTTAAAATGCTGGCACAAACAGGTTTTAGCATCTTTAAATCCTGAGGCAAGAATGTGCATTTGAAGGTGTTTCCCCCTGTCTGCATTAGTGCTTAGGAACGGTAGCTGAAATCTGTTGGTAACGTTCTTTAACCAGAATCCAGTTTGCTGATCGAGAAAAAGACCGGAGGAAACTCTAAACTTCGAAGAGATTCTTTGGGAACCAGCAGCTATTCCTTCAAAACACACCAAGTGAGGAAGGGACGCTGTTCACTTATGTCATGCCAGAAAGGGCTTTTAAGAAGACTGCCCTAAACAAAAGTCCATGGGAAAAGCAAGCTTGTTTACTGTTTTATATACAGGGCCTCTGGCTAAAAACATCCCTGTTGCTACTGGGACACCTTCATTCTGCTTAAAAAGCATTTCTGTTTTAACTGGGCTTTTTACTGCCTCTTCCTTTCCCAGCAATCAGGACTCCATAGGGCCACACTGGACTCTCAGCAAGTGGGGGAGTGACTCCAGATTTATACCTGCAGGAGAGAAACATTTGCCCTCCCCACCCCCACGCCGGCCTGATTATTCCCTCCCCTTCAGTATGTTTCGGGTGGAGGTGGCGTGGGGCAGTGGTAAGAAATACTGGACCCGCGGTGCCATTGACAGGGCTGCCAACTTTCGAACTGCAGAAAACCGAACCCTTGGACCCAGACCGGAGCCCCCCTCCTGCACCTCAAGCCCCTCATCTCCAGCCCTACCCCGGAACCCACATCCCCAGCCAGAGCCCTGAGTCCCACGCCTACCCCGCCCCTTCTCTGAGGCCCCGCCCCTTCACTCCATCCCCCCCTTCCCTCTGTCACTCCCTCTCCCCAGCCTCGCTCGCTCACTCATTTGCTCCAGGCTGGAGCGGTGGGGCAGAGGTGCAGGAGGGGTGAAGGCTCCATTCTGGGGTTGCAGGCCCTGAGGTGAGGCCAGGGATGAGGGGTTCGGGGTTCAGGAGGGCTATGGCAGGGGGTTGGGGTGCAGGAGGAGGAGAGGGCTCCAGTGGGGGTGTGGAGTGGGGCTGAGGGGTTTGGAGTGTGGGCAGGGACACCAGGCTGAGGCACGGAAGAAGGTCCGGGGTGTAGGCTCCGGGCTGTGCTGACCTCAGGCAGCTCCCAGGAAGTGACACCACGTCCCTCTGGCTTCTAGGCAGAGGGTGGTCAGGTGGCTCTGCACACTGCCCCCACCTGGAGGTCCCGGCCCGGCAGCTCCCATTGGCCAAGGTTCCCAGCCACTAGGAACTGCAAAGCCGGCTCTCGGGACCGGGGGCACCTGTAGCCAGGGGCAGCGTGTGGTCATCCCTCCAGCTAGCAGCCGGGGGCCATGCTGCTGCTTCCTGGGACACCACCACCCCGCACTTTGGATGGCCCGGCGAGCGGTGCCGAGGGGAGCTGCTGGGATCCCTTTTTGAGCAGGCGGGCCGGTCGAAAACTGACCCCCTGGCGACCCTAGGCATTGGCCCCGTCTCCCCGTCCTAAGGAAGCCACATCGCAGGGCCCCATGGCTCAGGAGGGGGTGACGCTGGGGGATAGGTGGCACCCACAGGCCTTCGGCCCTGCTGTGGCAAGTTTGGGGGACAGGGATTGTCAAGTGCTGAGCGGCCACACAGCAGCGGAGGGCGCCTGGCCGCCATGAGGCTGTATGGTGTGGAGGCATCAGTTTTCCGGGCAGATCTCCTGGGCTTCTGCGGGTGCCCCACAGTTCCTGACGCACTCCTCAGCCCATGGATTACACCCACCGGGGAGGATGCAGGAGGGAGGGTGATGAAATTTGCTTCCCTCCTTGGGCCATTGCTGGAGAGGGCAGGGTGGGGCCTGCTCATCTCCATGGCGCCTGTGCAGCAAAGCACATCGGCGCCTGCTTATCTCTCAGCACGTCTTTAAGCAACAGGCTTGAACTGCAGCAAGGGAGGTTTAGGTTGGACATTAGGAAAAACTTCCTGCCTGTCAGGGGGGTGAAACACTGGAATAAGTTGCCCAGGGAAGTTGTGGAGTTTCTATCCCTGGAGATATCTAAGAGCAGGTTAGATAGACACCTGTCAAGGATGGTCTAGACCAGCGGCTGTCTTCCTGGGGGGGGTCGCAGCGCTGGGCTGGCTGACATTTTGTTTTCCTGGAGTGGCAGGGGAGTAGACCGGCGCTTTAAATTAAAGGGGCCGCAACAAAATGTTCCCGGTGCCTTTTTTTTTTTTTTCCTCAACAAAAATTTTCCCGGCCCTGGGGGTCACGAATGAAAAAAGGTTGAGCACCACGGGTCTAGACAGTGCTGGTCCTGCCATGAGGGCAAGGGACCGGGCTTGGTGACCTCCTGACGTCCCTTCCGTTTCTAATACTGTCTGATTCTGTGATTTTGTGGCTGTTGACTTCAGCCTGCGATGAAGCGCTTTGCAGACGAGGGCTGGGATGAGTCACCTGTGTAAAACCACGCACATGCTTACGTGCCTGGCCGAATGCGGGGGGAGGAAAAAACCTGACACAACAAATGGCCTGGCAGGAAAGGAAGCTGTAACCACTCCACAGTGAACACAGAGTTCCCTTACCCAGAGTGCCAGGAACCAGACAGAGTCACGGTTGGATTTCCCCTTCAGGGTTCTTGCCTTTCGAAGAATCTGAAGAATCCCCAGCAATGGACTGGCTGCTTCTCAGCTCATTGGCAGCCTTCCACAGCCCTGCCGGCCAGTCCTTGCTGTGGCTAATTGCCCCCCCCCCCCAATCCCTCAGGCTATCATTTCCAGGGCCTGCCTTCCTTAGGCCGAGCGGGCGAGTGTATCCCTTATGAAAGCCAGATTGCACTTGGCACTCATGGCTGAAATGCTTGGCGGAAAACTTTACAACACCAGGCCTTTAAATCACTCTGTGCCGCGGCAGGCAGAGGCACCGCGCTGTCAGGGCCCAAACGCAGCGGGGAAAGGGGGGGAGGCGCTGGGCTGGCAACCGGCCACCAGCCTGGAGGCCACCTCTACTTTGCCTCCAAATTCCATTTGCCACTACTCAGAGACTTGTAGGCCACGCTGCCTCTGGGGGCGGGTGGGTGGTTGGGCAGCCACTGGCTCCAGCAGCACGTGAAAGAGGCCGGCAGCTGCAGGTAGCCCGGGGGGGGGAGGGACCCTGAAGTGACGGCAGCGTTCCCCCCCCCCCAGCTCCCATGTTCCTTCCTCTCAAGCATGTGAAATGTGAGTGACCCCCAGTTAACAAAACCGCCGTCTCCAGGCCATTATTTTAACACGGAGCTCGTGGTGAGCAGGCTCACTAACTGCAGCAGGGGCGACACGTGAGAGGAAAGGGTCACGTGCCTCTCCCCAAATGCCACAGTGGGAGGAGGGACGAGGGGCCAACAGCCAGCAGGCCTCAGAGCTTCTCCTCTTCCAGCCACGCTGCCCGGCCGTGGCCCTCACCCAGGCTGCATCCAGCCCCATTGCCGGGGACACTGCTGGCTGCCCGGGGTAGCTCAGCAGGGCAGGTCACGTGGGATGGGGAAGGGCCGGGATGGGGGGAACGTGTGGGCCTGGGATAGAGGTGGGGCAGGGAGGAGTCGCATGGGGTTGAGGAAGTCACATGGCCTCCTTTGGATGGTGCCCCCGTTGTGTCCCTTCCCACCTCGGCCCACCAGTGAATGGTAAGAGCCGATAATCCCGACCGGGCCATTTGGTTTCACTCACTTGAGGCTTGACTGGCCTCTGAGAGGGGCACTTCTATCCCGCCATTCTCAAGCCACCATCCTCATCGCTGTGGAAACCCATTCAGAGTGCAGGGCTCCATGGTGCCAGGCCCTGTACGTGAACGAGACTAAGGGTACATCTGAACTACATGGCTCCGTCGACAGAGCCACGTAGATTAGTGTACTCGAAAAAGGTAAATGAAGCGGCGATTTAAATAATCGCCACTTCATTTACATCAAAATGGCTGTTTGGAGGCACAGCACAGTAGTCTGGACGCTCTGTAGTTGACAAGGGAAACCCTTGTCGACCGCCCCGGTAAACCTCATTCCACGAAGCCCTTGTCGACCACGGCGTGTCCAGACTACCGCACTGTGCCACCAAACAGCTGATCGGCACAGCGCGGCAGCCATTTTGATGTAAGTGAAGCGGCAATTATTTAAATCACCTCTTCATTTCCCTATGTCTAGAAACCTCATCTACATGGCTCCGTCGACGGAGCCATGTAGTCTAGACATACCCTAAGAGACAATCCCCGGCCCATAGAGTGAACAATCCAACGAGAATGGGCCAAGGGAGCATTACCCCTCTTTTCCTCAACCAGGGAGGAACCATCGCAAGGTAGGAACTGAGCTGGCGTATTTTGAGTGCTAGGTCAATGGCTTTACTACACGGCCTCCGAGCCAGCAATGACCTGACCCCTTCCCACCCACTTTCCGATTGTCTTAGAAACAAAGGCTTGGAACGTTGCTTTCTTTTTAAGCTTCCCTTTTTAATGGGCCAGTCCACAGGCACTCCATCCCAGCCCCGCTTAATCAACTACAAAAATGTCATTTGGCAGCCACAACTGCTGGAAAGATTTTTGGTGTGATCAAAAGTCTATCACTGGAGGGGAGGGGCTGTCCTGAGAGCTCAACAATAGTTAAAAGGGAGAGGGAAATATCTGTAATTTGCCCAGCAGGAGAGTTGGCATGCAGCCGAAACAGGACTGATCAGTGTGTCTGAGAGTGAGATAGCATCATACAGCCAGTGTCGTAACACAGTAAATTGGCCAACCCTTTTACTGTGCTCTAAAGCGGGAACACATGTACAACACCACTGGGCCTCTCGCAGACAAGAAAACAAAACAACCACCTTTGCGAGCAGGAAGACACAAAGTCAGGTTGTAAACTCTGCATACTTGAGTCCATGCTCTGATTGGAGCAGACGTGCAGCATGAATGTAACCTACTCAGATCTTCAAAATGAGAGTCAGTGCCAAACAAAAATCAATATTAATTTTCCTCCCTCTTATACACCAGCTAGATTTCTGTTCGCTCCCTGGCAGGGACATTATTATGTAATTGTGATGATGAATTGAAGAACTGTACAAATAATCAGAGTATTTTTTTTTTAAATCACTACTTAAAGAGCTATTTCTGTGAAATTCTTTGAAGATGGAAATTAAAAAAGAGTAAATTAGCTGGGCTAATAATGGCAGTGGGGCTTTTCTGCTTCACTTGATTCTGCAACAGAAATACTCATCTGAAACCTGTATCAGCAACCAGCAAACATCAGGAAATGCAAAGTCAGTGCATTTATATAGAGACTTTTAGGACGTGCTTGATGGCTCCCTGAAAATGTGACACACATTCCTGTTCCTTTTCAGGCTTTGTCCCCCAAAATCCCTACTTCTCCCATCACCCATGCTGCTTCACAGACAGTGGCAATTCTAGCAAAGACCATCCAGCGACCTTTTGGTCTAACCCCTGCTCTGAGCATCTCTGTTATTATTATCGTCATGTTTGTACCATGGCAGCACAGAGGCCAGGTCTACACTAAAGAGGAAGGTCGAATCAAGATACGCAACTCCAGCTCCATTAATTACATAGCTGGAGTCGATGGACTTTGATTCGAGTTTCTCCATCGTCCCCACAGCAGGAGGTGTCCCTTACTCCTCACAGGAGCAGGAGTGCTGGTCATAGGTGAGGGCACCCTCTGAATTTGATTTAGCGGGTCTTAACTAGACCCGCTAAAATGAATTCTGAAAGCTCGATCGCGACCGTGTCAAGTTTCCATTTAGCGAAGACGTGGCCTTAGAGAGGGAACTCCCCTGCACCCCCCCCCCCCATGCTTGGTACTGCATGTTCTGAGAAATAATCCCTGCCCTAAAGAGACTGTACTGTAAGTAGACAAGAGGTGGTAACACAAGGCACAGAGGTTGCAGGGCAGAGCTGGGATTAGAACTCACGGAGGTAGATGTTGGTGGTCATTGACTGGTGCTACAAGATTTGACACCAGCTGAGGCTCTGTCCAGAGCTCTCCTGTGGCCAGCCCCACCGCCCTGTGCCCTTAACTAAACTGCCGCATTGGACAGCAAAAAGGCTGGCAATCACCTGCACCTCGTCTACGCTGGATGTGTTACTACCAGTGGAGTAACACGAGGGAGAAGCAAATCTAATGGCGATAAGGCCATTTCTCTTCCCGCTCCTGCTGCCACAGCCACCGCTGGAGCAGACCTGGATCCAATCAGGTTTATCCCAGGGGATGCACAGTCTGTTGTGCCCTTATTCTATTTATCTGGAGCTACTCATGACACCTTGCGTGAAAACGGGATCTTTGGATCAGGCCTCCTCTGTAATCTGGGGACGATGACATCAACCTCTTTTTTAAAGCTCTAAGACTGGCAGATGAAAAGAGCCGGGGATTATTACAGCATCACCACATCAGAGAGATTAATATCTAGATCCAGCTGCCTCCCAGGACACTTTCAATCAGTCACATAAGGAATTGCAACTCTGCCCCTTTTTAGCAAGTTTTCAGACAGCCTCACACCAGATGTAGCACGCATTCCGACTTGCTGCAGTAGGCCAAGAAAGAAGGGGAAGACAGAGAAATTGACATTGTTTTCAGCGCAAAGAGACCTTTAGAGAAAAATCAATATCCCTGTAATTAAGAATATTTCCTATGTAGCTAATAATTATCAACGACGGCTCTCTCCGTCACAGTCCATTTCCACGGCTGCCTTCCTCCACTAAATAAAGATGACACCTGTGTGTGTTATTTGTTGCTTTGTAATCTACTGTCACAGAAATTATTGCAATTTGTTGGAAAAGATACAAGAGTGGGACCACATGGCAGATAAAATTGGAGTCCGAGGAAGAAATTGTGCCTTCAGCAATTAACTGCAAGCAGCAATGAAATCTTCAGCTATATTGATTTTGATATAAACACTATTTTTAATTTTTTTCCCCTTCCATGCAGAATTGTCACTGTGGGACTAATGGCATTAAGCAATCTGGTACATTTTTAGCAGCTAGGATCGTGGATTCTGACAGAATTCTGCCGACAGAAAGTGGAGGTGCAACTTTCCTTTCGGAAAGGAAGTGTAAATTGAGGTCAAATGTGGGGGAAAGGGAAAAAGGAGGGGAAAGTGATGCAAGTTGGTAAATACCTAGAAAAAGAGATGGTTGCATGAATCACAAGGCAAGGGGACACATCAGAGAATATGATCCTTTTTCACAGAGGTATTAATTCAACAGTGGCATAGAATATTGTTCTCCATGGAAGAAAAAGACACTGTTTCAAAATAGGCTATTTAAACAGTCCCCAAGGAGGGAAAGCAACTATACCCTTGGTAGGGAAAACTGACATAATTATAATTAAGTGCTTTCAGAAACAGGGCCTAATTCTCAGCCACTGTAAATCGACACAGCTCCACAGAAGTCAACGGAGCGAATATATTTACAGTAGCTGAGAATCAGGTTCATAATCCCCCATGTATCTGAGAGGGTTTGTCTGTGAGTGAGCAAATCCATCTGTCTGTCTGTTTGTTCAAGAACTCCTCCTCAACGGAAAGAGGTAGGACCACCAAACAAAGGTAACAAATGCAAACACTAAGGCTACGTCTACACTACGAGATTTCTCGGCCAAAAATATGCTAATGAGGGACTCATTTCCATGAGTCATTATCTCATTTGCATATTTTCTGCCAATCCGTTTTTGCAGGATCTTGCGGAAAAAGGGGGTTTTGCGCAAAAAGAAAACATCCACACTGCTTGTTTTTGCACAAAAACCCCAGCGCAAAAACGGATCGGCAGAAAATATGCAAATGATATCACGACTCATGCAAATAAGTCCCTCATTAGCATATTTTTTGCCGAGAAAACTCATAGTGTAGACGTAGCCTAAGGGTTCATACAGCAATATTAAGTCAGACCCTTTCCATATCTTGTTTGCTGACGTTATATACGTAAAGTTATGTAAAGCTGTACATTTCACAAGGAAAAATAGCAGTAGAAAAAAACCTGCATGAGCCAGATTGTAAGCTTATGTAAATTCTCAGAGCTCCAAAGCTAAAACAGTCTTGTGGCACATAAACCGGATTCTCAGTTGGGGTAAACTATGTTAGTTATTGCTGCAGTAACCTTATCATTAGAATTACTTGACTCTGACATGCTAACTGGACAGCCTTTAATCATTTTGTGCTTTTTATGGCATTTAATAAAAAAAAACCACACCCAGCCTTCTTACGCCAAGAAGATGGCTGCCTTCTTTTTAGAAGCATTGCCCTCCTGGATACATTCCGGAAGCTAAAAATTGGTGTGCTGTCTGTGTCCTGACTCTGTGAGGCAGTATTGATTCCTTACGAAGCAACGTCACTCCAGCTTGTGTGAGCCAGGCAGAATTCCCCACTTTTCCATCTCTTTTTTAAAAAGAGCACACCGATAAAGATTTAGTTAGTTTCTTTGAGCTCCTACATAGCGTCCCACAAAGCTGCACACTAGACCTCAGTCTAATATCTTCTACATAAATACCCATGGAGAAGCTATCCGCTACTTCTCTCTGGGCAGCAAATGCAAGGAATGCAACTGATTATTTCATTGTCTGGGGAGAAGTCACCGGGAAGTTCAGGAACCTGTCCTTGAGTTTGCCCAAGTGAAGGTCCTGCTACAAAAGCAAAGGAACCACTCTGCTGCCTTCCTCAATTCAACAAGGAGTCCGTCATCACTGAACTGAACTCGGGAGCTCGTTATATGGGTCACTCCGTCTTCAAACTCGCTATCCTGGGGGGGACTCTTCGGGGACTGTGATTTAGCTCCGCTGTGGGTCGGGGGGAGTTGACTCAACCGTAAAACAAATCCAGGCCATCTCAGCTGACAAGCCACTGACTACTGTTTGCACTACAATAAAGGAAGGGATCCTGCTTAGTTAAACCCAGTGTGAACGTAAATCCAAGGAGAAGGGGAAACAATCATGTTCATTCACTACCTGACAAAGAGCACATTCTTCCCTTGCAAAAGAACTCTGAGCAGTAGGATTCTTACCAGGGAACATGCTCAGTGTGCCAGGTGGTAAAAGCATCGAGGTCCCATTTAATCATGCTGATGTTTTACACAGGCTGGCAATACGAGGGATGGGCTTGCATGCGTATGTGAAGGCTTTTTGTTACAGGCACTGGATGGAGTTTCTTCGTTTGCATACCAGGCAGCCTTCATGAGAGGTATTTGAGTCAACACAGTGCCCTTGTAGCCGAGAAGGCTAATGGCACATTGGGGTGCATTAGTAGGAGCATTGCCAGCAAATCTAGAGAAGTAATTTTCCCCTTTATTCGGCACTGGGGAGGCCACATCTGGAGTACTGTGTCCAATTCTGGTTAACTGTCTAAACGACAGAATTTTTATCGGTTACACGGTTAATATTTTTATAGATTTTTTACATCCCTAAGTACAATGCTTGACCCTGAAATGTACCACAGTAGAGTTGAACATTAAGTCAGGATTTTACTTGTTAAACAACAACGAAAAAGGTGGAAACGTCAAAGTAACACCTCCGAGACTCTTGGAATCTTGCAAGTGAGAAAATATTTACAAGGGCTGCAGTACTGAAACTCAGCATTTCACAGGTCTGCCTATTTGACACTGTGGGTAACTTCACTCCTGAAGCAAGCGAAAGTGTAGCTCATTAGGGTTCTCTTACTACCAATGGGAAAAAACTGGGCGAGAATTAACACATTAAATTGCAATTAATGGAGCTATGCGGTTCCTGCTTCCTTCCAGATGTACATTATGTACATTGATCACGAATATTCACAGCCAGCAGTGCAATTTAATACAAGCTTTTCAGCAAAGAAATTCACAGACCAAATCTCTCCTCTGGGAATGGAGGGAGACAACTAGCGTCCTCCCGACAACCTCGCCAGAGGCTCAGCGGGGCATTATCTATGCTGAGGGAAGGGATGCGACATCAACGCTTGGGGCAAAGCTTTCCTTTCAAGCCCATTCGAGAACACGGGTCCATTAGAACTGAACTCTGTACGTCATGCTTGGCTCACATGCGATCGCCAGCTCAGAGCTGACCTGTGGTCTGTCTAGATTAGGATCTGGTTTCTCACACTATCTAGTTCCAGCTGCTTTCCAGAAAGGTGCAAACATTCCTGCAGGAAGCAATTATGGGATAACTTGCCTCCAGGGCATGTTTTTTCCCAAACTCTCTTGAGCTAGAGGGTGGCCTATCCCCTGAAGTATGAGAGTTTACATTCCCTGCAAAACTCTGATTCATCATCATCATTTGAAAAGTCTTATTCCCTGTGCAAATCCCATCTTTCAAAACCCCACTGAGATCTTGGCCTTATTGATCTCCTGTATTTCAAAGACCTTTCCTCTTAGCAGGCCTAGGTGAACATGGGGTTGCTTCACTACCCATCCTGGCTAACAGCCATGGATGGACCTATCCTTCATCAATGGAGCCAGTTCTTTTCAAGCCCAGTTATTCTTCTGGTTTTCATGACATTCCCAACACATTCCACAGGTTGGCTGGACATTGTGCTGAGTTCTTCCTTCTGTTGGTTTGAAACCTGCTGCCTGTTCATTTCCCTGGGTGATCCCGGGTTCTTGTGCTGTGGGAAGGAGTAAGCAACACTTTCTTATTCACTTTTTCAATGCCGTTCACAATTGTATAGACCTCTTTCACATCCCCCCTTAGTTGTCTCTTTGCTAAGATGAATGATTCCAGTCTTTTTAATCTCTTCTGACAAGAAAGTTTTCCCATATCCATAAGCATTTGTATTGCCTTTCTCTGTCATTTTTCCATGTGTAATATGTCTTTTTTTTTTCAGATGGAGTGACCACAATAGCAAGCAATATTCAAGGTGTGGGTGTACCATGGTTTTCTATACTGGCTTTATGGAAATACTCAATAGAGAGGTTGTATTGTCTTTGAACCCTATTGTGTCCTGTTCTGGTGTCCACTGTCCAAGAAGGATGTTGATAAACTGGAGAGGATTTGGGATTAAAGGATTGGGACAATACCTTTTGGATCTACTTCTTTAGCTTAAAGAGTTCAAGGGGTGACTTGAGCTCTAAGTAACTGTATGGGGAACAGAAATCTGATAATAGAGGGCTCTCCAGCCTAGCAGACAGAGCTATAATAAGATCCAACTACTAGATCAGGGCTACTCAACTTTGGAAGCCCCGGTGGCCTCAATGATACTCACAGCACGTGCCAAGGGCCACAACTTCAGTGTGGTTGCATATACATGTAAATATATGCAAATTGCTTCTTTCACACTGACGGGCATGAATACAAAGCACTTCCCACAATGCTCCGGCGCTCTCAGCACCTCCTCCCTGGGGGCTAGAAATGCTGACACTCTGTACCCAACTGTTCCAGCCAGCCCATCCCCTTGCATCTTTCAATGCTCACCTTGTCTGGGAGATGCCTCGCCGTTGTGGAGCGTGTTCCCAGTGGAGGCCACGTTCAAAGGATCCCACCTACGGGCCGCGTGTTGAGCCCTGTGTAAACCCAAACCACACCGCGGGCCACAAACAAACAGGCTGTGTGTTGAGTAGCCCTGGACTAGACAAACACAGACAAGCTAGACAAACACAGACTAAACATAAGACTAAACTGTATTTTTAACGGTGAAGGTAATTCACCATTGGAACAATTGGCCAAGGTTTGTGGTGGATTCTCCATCCCAGGATATTTTTTCAGTCAGGACTGCAGGTTTTTCTAAAAGATCTGCTCTAGCTCAAATGGGAAATGAATTCAGGGAAGTCGTATGGCTTGAGTTATTCGGGAGGTCAGGCTAGAGGATCTCGGGGGTGGAGGGGGCGGGGGAGTTGGCTTTATAATCTCTGAATAAAGCCATCCCTACCACACATTTATACTCCTCTGCCTAGGAGGAATGCAAAGAAAAACACAAGCATGCACACACCTACTTTTTGTGTTCCCTAGTTTAATTACCAGAGGATAGAAGCGATATAAAAACAACCCTAGTTAGAAGAAGGTTGTCACAGGTATCTACTGCTCTCTCAAGTTCACTGAAACTCCCAGGAAGTCCCAGACTCCAGAGTCATCAGGGTGGAGCCCCTGTACCTCCATACTGGTTAAAAGTCTACTTCCCACCCCCTATACACATACGCACGCAGCCACATTGCACCAGCAAAGACAGAATGCATTAGGACCTCGCCTGCCATCAGCTCTCCAAACCCACCATCAGACGTGTGGTTTCCTTATTCAGCAGGAGGACCAAACTGGCCCAGCACCTTTGGATATTCTCCGTGGGACTGAAGGGCAGGAACAGTGTTGCAGAGAGTGGCTGATTCTTCTCACGGTCCTGCCTCTTTGTGCTCTAGCTGATACAAGGCCTCCTGAGAAGTACCCATGGAGGGTCTAATACAAGGCAAACATATCACATGGCTGGTATCTTCTCCCCATAACTTTGCCTTGATCTGATGCTCTTTGCTCATAAAAGCAAAGGAAGCATTCAGTTCTCTGGCCAAATGCTCAAGCATGGTTTGTATGAGTAGGTTAGAAAGCCCTGAAATGTGGGTGCACAGCATTGTTGGCATTAATTACAGTGGTGTAAACGGTATACACCCACGGAGAGTTCCCAATACCATCTGGGGTGATTTATTGCGTGTCTACCTAAAAATCAAGGGACACCAAAGCAGCTAGCTCTAGCAGTGGGATATAAAGCAAGGCCGGTTGTTACTTCTGCTGCGATTCCTAAACCGTCGTTGTTCCCCATTTGGGTCTTTTATCACACAATTAAGGGCCAGATGGATGAGTTCAAGAGCAAAAATCAAATCCAAGTGGATGGAAAGAGATCCATTGCATCATTATAGGACCAGTGATGAGGCCTGCCCCATAACTATTATTAACTCTTGCCAAACAAATGGTGGCAACGCTTTCTTAATGAGTTTTTTACATTTTCTAGGGAGGCAACTTTATTCTTCAAGGCCTGTGACCCAAACTATTTGCTGGCACAGATCTGTGTTTAGTTTGCAGTGACAGTTCTGCACAGACTAGCCATGGCTGGATACGCATCTGGAGCCAATGACCAGTCAGTTTCGTTACATCTTGTTATATCAATAAAGCCCATGCTGGGATGTCAAAAATGAAACCGGAGGGAATTTCGGGCAGTCAGTGAGACAAGACTCATAATTGTTCTTGAGAGTGTGAGCTGTATGCTTCCACGGAGTCCAGGTACCACTTACAGTGGTTGTGCTGTATCTCAAAAATCAGCTAAATTGTCGATAATGCATTTTGATTTACTGCGAGTTCAGGACCGGTCAATGTGCCAGGAACAATTCCTACATGAAGAAGATTAACGTTCCTCCATGGCCAATATTTACTTTATGCCATGAGCAATCTAACCTCTGCCAGTTTGACTTGACCTAATAAGAGCAGACGATGGCATGTTGATGGTATTTCAATCCTTCAAGGTCTGTTTTGTCAAAAGACCACCATGCCACGCGTGGCTACAAAAAATTGTTGGCATTGAACATGTGCATCTGAAAGGGAAATTAATGGGAAACCCCAATACCTGGCAAGAGAAAACTATCACTGACTGAGCCGCAATTGCTGGGCCTTCTCATTCAGGAAAAAGGCGTGCCGCCATGTTATTTCACTTCAGTCGTTGCTTTATTGTGCAACATCAGCATCGACTGCTCCCTATTTCCTGCTAGGGAAGGCAGCCAGACAATGCAGTTATGTGGACTTCATAGGCCACCATGGTTCACACTGTATGCTAGGGATCACGAACAGAACTGGGAAGGAAGGGGGGACTCTTACAAGAACAGATCAGAAAATGGGACAGCGCCTCTTTCCTTAACTTATGGACTCTCTACACAGGAATTTTGCATAGTAGGATCACATAAGGTCTTTCCAGTCAGTTTCCAGTCAGTTTCACGGATAAGTTAGTCAGGGCGAAAGGTTGGTACAGGCAGGAGAGCTCAGCTAGGCATTTTAAAAGAGGAAATGGCACTAACAAGAAGTAAAATCATAGAACCAATGAATCATAAAACAGAAGAGCTGGAAGGGACCTCGAGAGGTCATCGAGTCCAGTCCCCTGCCATCACGGCAGGACCAAGCACTGTCTAGACCACCCGAAAAATGTCTATCTAACCTGCTCTTAAATATCCCCAGTGATGGAGATTCCACAACCACCCTAGGCAATTTATTCTAGTGTTTAACCACCCTGACAGGCAGGAAGTTTTTCCTGATGTCCAACCTAAACCTCCCTTGCTGAAAAAATCCCTTGCTAAAAATCTCTGACATGAACGGAATGCTTTTGGTAGATCCTACCTTATAGAATCCTAGAACACTAGAACTGGAAGGGACCTTGAGATGTCATTGAGTCCAGTCCCCTGCCCTCATGGCAAGACCAAGCACCATCTAGATCATCCCTGACAGATGTACCCGTGGTAGAAAAGCCATCTTCCTTGGTCAGTCACCAGGATCCAAGCAGAAAGGAAGCACTCGCCTTGTGGAAGAAGCTGGTCTCTCTCTTTTCTTCTTGAGGGCACTGTGCGCTCGATGGCCCATCATGTGCAGCCTCCCCCTGATTGGAGGGGATGAGCACACACAGAGGATACAAATCTGTCTCAGGAATATGAGCTCGTACACGTCTCGTCTATCTACTTGGTTAGCCATTGGGTGGCAAGGGGATTGTACCACACAGCATCAGAGCCATGGCTCCAGGCTGGTAAGGTCCCACACCACAAAACCATTACCCCTCCCAATCTTCACCCACATTAACTCTACGTTGCCCAGATAGGTGGATGGGAACACCCGTCTCCTCACTGCTAGCCTGTTCCCCTCTTTCCTGCAAGAGTTTCAGCTCAGCCGTGCGGGTGTCGATGACATCTTTAGGGACCCACACACCTGGACATTTACAAATGTTTTATTGCACCATTAAAACGTGAGATGCAGTAAATTACGAACTGTCCTGAGTGATTGTACGTTCCCACGATGCACTTAAGGTATTTATGAGAATAATTTACGACTGTATTAACAAATCCCTTGTACCTTTAAAGAATTACTACCACTACAGAGGAATAAAGGCAAATGTAAATCAGTGCGAGGGGGCTGGTTCAGAGCTGCCGACACTTCGGGTTTAGGAGTGGGTTGTGATCGTCGGATAAAGCTGTGTGGTGCACACCTTTCCACACGAATGCATTCTTTTGTTCTGCCAGCTTTCTGTTGTCACCTCAGATATGGAAAGCAGCCTACAAAGGGAGCGAGAGACGTACACAGAAACCAGAGCCTGAGAACGTGTACAGGCTACCACGCTTGCTCCTCGACGGCTATGGAAGGAAAGGAGGATTTGAAAAGATAACCTTCCAGCTTCTAAAAAAACAGGAGCCCTGTGGCATAAGCTTTCGTGGGCTGGAGCCCACTTCGTCAGATGCATGGAGTAGCAACCATTGAGGCAGGTTTATATATGGAAGGAAAGGAATTGCTTATCAAGTGTAGGACCAGTGTTAACGAGTGGGTGTGGTTCACTCCCAGCAACAGATGGAGTGGTGTGAATACCAAGGGACGGGAAATTGGGGTTTGCTGTGTCAGTGGCCGGAGCCCTAGACTCGTTAAATCGCCACAGAGCACCATGTAGCTCAGAGGGCTGGGGGCGGAAACACACTGAGCTCAGGTGGCTGGGTGTCCTGGCCCCGCCCCTTCCACCTGAGGCCCCTCCCCTTCCAGGAGTGCAGAACCAGGGCCCACACATACCTGGCCCAGGGGCCCACGGAGGCTGTCAGTTCCCCTGCCTGCTGATGGATTTTTGTGGATATACAGCTGCACGAGTTACGTGTCTGGCCAGGTCAATCAGGGACATCCTTAGGATTTATGGGGCCCGAAACCGGACTATTAAATGGTTGCCCCTATGCCCAATGGTTCGTTCACAGGTTGAGTGTCTGCTAATAGTTCTGGCAGGCTTTTCCATGTTTAAGGTAACTAGATCCCCTCTGGAGGAAGCAGAGCCACAGAACTGAGATATAAAGAGGTGGGTGGGCACACATTAAGGCCATTAAGGAGGGGCTCAGGCTACGAGGTGTGGGGGGGGATGCAGGAGATATGGTCATGAGGGTCTCAGGGCAGAGGACTGGGTGTGTATGCATAGGGAGGTGGGGAGGAAGGGGGACGAACCAAACCCTGACCTTTCTTTAAGTTGTGACATGAGGAAGCTGCCTACCAAATTTGGTCATCCTCACTCTTACTATTTTGGAGGAATTCTTGAACAGACAGACACACAGACCATTGGACAAACTCTCTCAAATATAGAGCAGGTAACAACCTTTGTTTGCACTTGAAGGCATCACTGTGATCATGCAGCCTGATTGTCCAGAGCTCCCCATCCGTAGAAATTAACTCCTATTTGAACCAGTTTCTACCACACTTGGCGCAAGGGAAGAGAATTGCTAAATGTTAACCTCCAACAGCAGGTAGGATGTGCGCTCTTCTAGCAGTTCAGGCTCGGTCTGTAACGGCTGGTCTCCCATCATGGGGGCAAAATGAAGCAAGATAAGCTTTGTGTGAAATGTATGGTTTCCCTGCCTGCCTGTAGACCGGCTGGGTCAGCCACTGGAGGAGGAGGAGAGACGTCAGTGAAGCCCCGCTCTGCAGCATGTGGGTTGCATGTCAGCTCGACAAGAGAGGTGGGATACCAGAAGAATGCCTTTTAATGAGGCCGTGTGCCTCTCGTCTTTCCAGCTTGCTCCATTTCGGAATGCCGTCACCCATGTGGTACCCAGCTGAATGCTCTGAACGCTCTGTGGTAGGCCCAAAAATGCAGTCATCAAAAGAGAGAGCTGGGCTCCAGCTGACACATCCGCTCCACGGAGACATACGTTAGAGCCTGGCGAGGCGTGCTGTCTGAATCCAGATACCTTCATTTAACGGCTGGTGGGGTCACTTCTTTAGCTAGCTTTCAAAAACATTCTTGTTAAATAAACACATAGAAATGGCCAATCGGACTGCAGCAAATGAAACACTTATCCCCCTCTTCTCCCATGGGGCCTGAGGCTTGCCACATTGCCAAAGTCGTGCAATGGGATCGCACCGTCTTGTACAGTTTGGTGCATAAATCTGATCTGCAACTAGAAAGCAAACGTTTCCTAGTTTAGTCTAGGGGGAAATCATGATGAGCCCATGTGGGCTTTGGGGGCAGAGGATATTATATTTCTCGGTGTGGTTTATAATTGGTAGTCATGTAGACAAGCGAGTGGAGTCCTTGTTCGCAGATGCGAAGATGTACCTTTCCTCTTTGGAAAGGTCTATACTTATGCATTGGAGATCAATCTTTTGGCATTCGATTTAGCAGCTCTAGTTAAGACTCACTCAATCGAACACTGAGGGTGCGTCCACTCCGCACCAGTACACCTCAGAGTTGCGAGGGAAGAGTGTTTGCTCCCGTTAACTTCCCACTGTGAAGACGGCGCCAAGCTCGACTTAACTCCCAGTAGGTTATTTACGGAGCTGGAGTTGCATACCATAAGCTAACCTTCCGGGTGTAGTGTAGACCTGGCTTTTGACTCATTCTACTATCTCTTCTCTACTTCACTGAAACCCGTGCATCTTACAAAGCAATGGCAAAACTCCCAAAGACTTCAACGAGGCAGAATTTCACTCATATCCACCTCCTTCAAGACTCTGTATACATCTGCTCTCTTCTCTTCTTCTTCTTTGTTAAGTTTTGCATTGCTTCCATCCTGTTCACTCCTCCGCTACCCATCATTGCCTGCATGTTTGAGACAAAGGCAAACATGTGCTTTGATATCTTGTCTATGCATCCATTTGTATGTGATTGGATGTTCCCAAGCTCATCCATAAGCCTCCTACCTTCTCCACTAAGTATTGCTTTAAAATCCACCTCTTCCCTGTAGCTTGTAAATTACTCGGGTTGATGTGGATGGAAAATCCCTTTTGTTGCCCCATTCCCTGGCAAAATTCTATGTATCTAGGCTGCTGAAAGGAAGGACCGTTGCTTCTTGGATGCCCACAAAGTGTCTTGAACATGACGGGTGCTACCATAAGCAAATACATTATAGTAAAATAATATCACCGTCATCATCATCCCCACCCCCAACAGATGGGGCAGCTACATCCCTTGTAATTCTTTTTATGGTAACTCTTTGTAATATTTTCCTCCATCAGATCTTCAGCTTTCGCCTTTTCTATGGGATGTTTTATTCCCTACTCCTCAGTAGGTGCTGGAGAGGGGGACAGCAGTTCACACCTGGAAGGAGGTGGTCTCCGTTATTTGCAAGGGAAGAAAATGAAACCAGATTGCATTGATTTCACCAGGTCCATATTCTCCCAGTGATTCATGCTGCAAGTGTTGGACTGGTAATGGACTTTATCACCGGAAAACTGGTCACAGCAACTGATCAACATCACAAAGATCAAAACTGTAGTGCTGGGAGCTACCAGTATTCCTGGGCAACGGGAAGATGGAGATATCCACCCGAGCCCAGTCTGGACTGGATTCTGCAAGGTTCTGAGCACTCTAACCCTAATCCAGCAAAGCCCATAAACAAGTGCTTAGCTTTAAGTGCAAGCCTAGTCCCATTAAAGTCAAAGATGGGTTTCAGTGCTTTGCGGGATCAGGGCCAGCATGTGGCAGGATCAAGCTCTTAGCGACTATTCATCCTGGAAACACTGAAACTGAAGAAGAGCTTGCAAAAGTGTGTAACCGACCCAACTGAAGACAATTCTCTGGACTCCAGAAACATTTCTTGGTAATTATTTATTGAAATATAGGCAATATGTGGACCCTCCCAGAAAGAAAGAAAGAAAGAATAAAGGAAAGGAAAGGAAAGGAAAGGAAGCTGGAGTTGGAGTTTCATTTTATAGCCTAGATCCACAGTTACTTTTTTTAAAAAAGCTGTACTAAAGAATTAAGTGTTGGAAAGCAAATTGGAAGCACAAAACCACATTTCTGCCTTTGATGGGGATGTGCTTAATTTTAACTTTAACATCTGACTTCTTTGAAGCAGCCAAAGGCATCAGGAATGTAAATTAATGAGAAGGACATGGGAAGGTTTCGAGCAAAAACAAACAATTGAGAGCTGGGGCTCTTAGCTTTAGAAGTCTAATAAATGACATGCCTCTCTTAATATTAATACATGAAAATGCACCGGATTGCAAAAACTGCTCCCATGCTATTCATTACTTCCTCCAGATACATGAAAATGATGCTGTACTCAATCTTCATGAAGTACTAAAGCAAGAAAGGTCAGCGAAACCCCCTTACCCATGTGGATACCAGATTTAAATGTACCGTCAACATGCTAATGGCTTCCCCCAGAAAGCAGTGTTCGTTCAGTACCCTAATAAGCAGTCCCAGGGTTTGCCACATTATTTTGTCTGATCGAACATGGCACTTCAACGTAGCAGGGGAAAAAGCATAACAAGATCCAGCTGGAAGCCAAAGCGACACAAATTCAGGCTCAAAATAAGGCGCCCATTTTTAACAGTGAGGGTGATTAACCACTGAAACAGTTTACCTACCTTTATAGTGGATTCTCCATCATATGGCCATCTTTCTGAAGGACAGGCTAAATGGAAGTTATGGACCAGATGGAAAAATCCCTAGGTGAGGTTCTATGACCTGGATTATGCAGGAGGTGGGGGAGCCATGCAGGGCCCCTGGGCAAAGTAAGGGGCCAGCTCAGTGCTCCCAGAAGGGGTGGGGCCTCATGCAGAAGAGGCGGGGCCTCATGCAGAAGGGGCAGGGCTGCCTCAGCACTGTCCAGATAGTGCCACCCCCCTGCCTATCCCTTAGGATCATCCAGAACACACCACACGCTGCACCAGTGGCAATTTAAAGGGCCCAGGGTTCTGGGTACCACCAAGCCCTTTAGAATCACTGGGCCTCGGGGCAGGTGCCCCTTTGACCCGTCTCCCTCCCCGTTGGTGGACCTCAGTAGGCCTAGATCATCAGAAAGGTGCCTTCTGGTCTGAACATCTATGAATCAAGGCATATTCGGTGCAACTTGTGCCTGTATGTTTTACCGGCACACGCTTCACGTCATTTAAGAGCCTCCAAACACTCAGCGGCACTTGTTTAACAAAGCCAGTAGGAAAAAATCAGCACTTGAATTAAACCACGGCAGCTCCATGTAGACAAGGCCTCCGAGTGGCGGACCGGCAGAGCATGGCTAAGCCCAGATGCTTAGCTGATGTAAACGGGTGTGACAACACTGATGTCAAATGAGCTACAGCAGTGTAGAATGGCTGAGAATCCAGCCTCGTATTATGGCTGCTTTCAGCTGAAGTCGTTTTAATCTGATCCTAAAAAATGCTTATATTGGACAGTTCACACCTGGACTGCAAATAAGCCGAATACTTCAAGCATCATTAATGTCTGGGACTATCTCTAAAGAAGTCATTCGAACTTAAGATAGCTCTCATATATAAGATTAAGGTTAAGGAGAAGTGCTTATTGCCGTCAAGTTCTCAAATGCTGTAGATAATAATAAGAGGAGAGCACTCAGTGGGTATGTCTACACTACAGCGTTATTTCGAAATATCTAATTTTGAAATAGTTATTTCCAGGGCTTGACAAACAATACAATCTACTCACCTGTGGCGAGTAGATTTCAGCCACGCGCCCCATTCATTTGCGGCACACGCATGCGCATTGCGGCTCTTGTGCATGCGCAGTACGGGGCTGGCGAGTGGTTGTCGCCGCAGTTCATCAAGCCCTGGTTATTTCAAAATATCTTATTTCGAAATAACGCATCTACACACAAAATGCATTTCGAAATAGCTTTTTGCTATTTCGAAATAGCGCATCCACACTGATTGGATGCTGAATCGCATTTAAGGCCAGCCGGAACCGGTTCCGGCAGGGCATCAGGTCAGAAGTTACCTTGTGGCCAGGGCGGCCAGCAGGGCACCCTGGGAAGAGCTGGAGGCCCCCTATTTCGAAATAAGCGTCTACACAGTGCTTATTTTGAAATAGCAATTTTGAAATTGGCGCTATTCCTTGTGGAATGAGGTTTACCAATTTCGAAATAAGCCCTCTGCTATTTCAAATTAATTTCAAAATAGCAGCTGGCTTGTGTAGACACTAGGAACGTTATTTCGAAATAACAGCCGTTATTTCGAAATAGCTTTGCTGTGTAGTAACTGCCAAAGATCTGATAAACTTAAAAAAACAACAAATGGTCTGGTAGCACTTTATAGACTAACAAAACATGTAGATGGTATCATGAGCTTTCATGGGCATAGCCCACTTCTTCAGATAACCAGAGTTTTCTGATACTTACCTAAAGCTTTGGTGCCAAGACGGAGTGCAGCAAGGGATGGGAATTCGCACTTCTGCTTAAGTCTACATAGTAACAAATCTAACAATGGGAATCGTTACAGACTGAACTGGATTTAAAAAACCGTCCCCTCTGAAAACTTCTTGCATCCATTTAAAATTACTGGAGCCTTGTAGAACCTACCACAACAGAAGTTGTTCTCGTCACTCAGAGCATGCTGCCAGCCCGTTCATTGACATGACTTTGTGCCTTTCCATTTGCTCCTTTACTTGCTGAAAACTGATCACTTCCTTGCCCAAATTTAGTGATCCAATTTGGGAAAAATCAGTCCTTGTCAGATTTCACTCAGCTAAATTCCAGTTGCACCCTATGAAGCTTTCTTATTCCAGCGAGGCACATTAGGGATGCTTGAGCTAGGAAGGAAATGAACACTTCCTAGAACAAGAAAAGGGGCCAGGGAAGGGGGGTTCATGAATCCAGTCAACAGCTAGCAACAGCTGGTTACAAATATAAGGTCATTTTAACCAATGCAGGACTGCGGGCTTGGTGTTGTGTTTCACTCAAAGTAGGATCTCTGTGTCTAAGGAAAGCAAAATATGTCCTGATCCTGCACACAATTCAACGTGCGAGTAAGTTTCTGCAGGTAAGTCCTCCCATTGACCATGCATACATCAAGTCACTCATGCGCGTAGGTGTTTGCAGAACTGATGTTCTAGTTGGTGTCAGGCTGTTCTGTTAGTGCTTCCCTAGAAAGAGGATGAGCTTTGATATTAAAAGGTTCTGCAAACTTTCTATTGATCCCTGAGGACCAAATCCAGCTCCACAGGACCTGAACTGTGCCTTGTATCAGAGAAGTCCAAGAGTGGTAATGAACCTAGCATTAGGAACCTACGTATGATCAGAACAGACCGGCATGACAAAATCTATCCAATCCAGGATTGGTCATGCCCATTTTGAAGGTGGATTCTTAAGATAAATTGAAGAAGTCAAGTGAGAAAATGGGCGAGAGTTAGTCCTGGTGTAAACTGGTGCTAGTTCAATGCAGATTGATTTGGTCTGTCCAGTGGTTGAATTTGATCCAGTGTTTCTCTTCCTGTCTTCCAAAAGGGTGATATTTGGGTTTATCATTTGAGATTATAATACAATGTAACACACAGCTGGTCAGAAAATGGCAAATATCGGCACAAAGATTTCAAAGCAAATTTTTTTAAAATTGATTTTTAAAAATTTTTCATGGGCATTTTCTTTGCTTTGCTTTGCTTTTCTTTTCTTTTCAATAAAACAGAACTGAAAACTGAGTAGTCCTGTGGCACCTTAGATACTAACAAAAATATATAGATAGTATCATCAGTTTTCGTGGGCAAAACCCACTTCCTCAGATGAGATGATCTTGACTAACATGGCTACCCCCTCTGAGAACTGAAAACTGTTAGGTCTGATTCTTCAATCATTAGGAAAGAATTTTGGAACTAAGATTTTTGCCAAAAAAAAATTTCCTAAAACAAGATGATTTTTCATTGCTCGCATGGTTACAAATACATAAATAATAATAATGAGTTCTGTACTACTATGTGGTTCAGTTTTACCAGTCTTATGAAAATAGTTGGAAGTGAAAAAATAAGTCATTTTCATTTTTTCATAGAAAATGGCCTCTTGTTCTTTTACCCAGTGGTTTCAGAGTGCTTCACAATGGTGGATGGAATGCTGATGTGTCCATTTTACATCTTGGTAAACTGAGCCGCTGAGTGGTTCATCTGATTTGCCTCTGCAGGGCAGGGATACCAGGCATAGCCTATGTTTCTATGGCAGGTTTACACTCATAGGGAATGTCAAAACAAGATGCGCCACTCCAGCTATGTTAATTACGTAGCTGGAGTCGACATACCTGTTTCGCGTTTACTACCATCTCCACAGCATGACGCTCCCAGCGGCTTCCTTTACTTCTTGGGCTAGCAGGAATACTGGCAGCCAGGGGTGGGCACCCTCTGAGTTCATTTTAGCACGTCTTAACTAGACTCACTAAATCAAACTCCGGAAGATCAATCGCAGCAGCATCGATCTTCCATGTAATGAAGACATGGCCTATGAGTTATTATATACCAAATTAACCTACCCAGTAGAAATCATGGCTTACTGACATTTACAGCACCTATGTGTATGGGTGGTACTACATCATAAATGTTTAATAGACATCATTTAATTATTTTGTCATTAGTAGCATTATTTAATTTTGTAATTAGAATTGTTATTAACAGCTTCTCCCCGCAGTACATGCAGCAACAATGAGTTGGAGTGTGCACTTGTGGGCAACTACCACAGAATACACAGAGCTACACGACTGAAACACAGAGACCAATAAAAAAAGGGCTCTTGAGCAGCAGCGATGCACTTTCATGCATGACAATGGCTGATCCAGCACCTCTTGCCCTCTAGAGAGGAAATCTGCTCGCCAGTCTCCCTGGCTCTATTGACATACCAACATGAACAAGGAATCGGGTGAGGGAATTTCTTTTCCTGATACGACATCCTCTGTCCACCCCAAGTGGAACAGAAGGGGGCCCTCTGAAACTAAGGAAATGTCTAGAAATTTATGCCGAGTTCTCCACATTTATTTTAGAATTTGTCTTTCAGGCCCAATCCTGCTGCTGCTCTGGGACCACTGATATATTTTGCCAAGTATCTTTTATTAAAAACGGTACCCCAAATAGTTCCACGGAGCTCAATTATTATATTAACCCACAAGAAAAAAATGACATTCGGCTAGCGTCAATGGTCTGACTCAAATCCACAAGAGTCGGGAAATTCAGAATTAAGGCTGAAACTCCATCCTCACTTAACAAATTGGATCAAATTCAACCCTGATGTGAGCCCATTGTACACAGCAGTTTGCTCCAGGGATGAACTGGACTCCTTCATGGCCAGGAATTGCAGCGCAAGATCACCCTTTTGTTTGAACCCTGCAACAATTAACCTCATTAAAGTGGAGTAAAGAATAGAGTTTCAAACTTATCTTGGAATTTCCTGGCTTGGTGAGTTTTTGTGAGACCTTAACATTATATTCATGTAGTTTTTTGAGGTTTAATTTCCTAAACTTTTTTTAACAACTGTCTTTTAAAAAAAAAATTAAAAGGAAAAGAAAAACAATTCCATGGACTTTCAATGAAATGAGGAGACTCAGGCCAATGGAGGACGAGTGTCCTTTGGCTTATTTGCCTTGGCCCTTCTTTGGCATAGAGAGAAGACCTCAGATTGAAAAATAACAGTACTGGAAGTTTTAGGAGACTAAAAGAGAAGCCAACAGCGGGGTTTGCAGTTTTACTGGGGCAACTCTGTGATAATGAAAATCTATCCTTCATGCCACAGAAAGGCAACTCTTTATGGCAGCAGGCTGCAGTGAGGAATTCAAGAGCATCCATGTGGGCTCAGAACTGCCTGCTGATTTGCAAAGCCCATACCTGCGGTGGCTTCAAAAGGTGCTATTAAGACAAAGTCCTAACGCTTTTCCGCTGTTCCAATGAGCCGGGCAGCAGGTCTCGGCACCTCCATGTGGAATGTGGAAGTTAGCTTCAAGTGAGTACTCCACCGGTGAATTTGATGGACATGTGGAGGCGTCGCCCTCACACACCAGAAATGCAGACTTGAGACAGGACGGGAGGCTGGCCAATGGAGCACTCACATTGCACATCTGCATAGCCCCAGATCAGGACAGGATGCGAATTATCCGTAAGCTGCAATGAGGGTAGCTTTGCCCTAGTTCCGACCACCATACTGGGCCTGGCACACCATTACATTGGCTCTGCCTGCTTTTTTCAGATCCTTCCAGCCCATCTGCTTCACATCAGTAGCAATAAAACATGGCTCCCCCTCTGCTGAGCAGGCCGGTGGGACCACCCCCCCATTCCCTTCTGCAGAGGGACAGTGTGTGTCTGCGCGGGCCGAATGCCGCCGGGCTATAACTTAAACACGTCAGAGCTAATCAGCCTCATTACACGCGCGATAGAATCTGCAGAACTGAGCCGGCCCCAGCACTGCACAAATGGACACTTGGTGATGGAGGGGGGAGGGCCACTGCTTCAGAATTATGACTGTTCTAGATGGATTCCAGCTGGTAGGAAACATTAAGATGCTATCGTGGGTCAGTGTTTATACGGATTATTTTCCTTCTTCCATGGCCTCACCTGTATGTCATCAGTGCCCATATTTTACCTCTGGAAGGAACTGAGGGTGCGTCTACACTGTACCATTATTTCGAGATAACTAGCGTTATTTCAAAATAGTGTGAGCGTTGACACAGCCATTCCGTTATTTCGAAAGAATTTCGAAATAACAGACGGCTTATTCTGAAATCTGTAAACCTCATTCTACGAGGAATAATGCCTATTCCAAAATAGCTATTTTGAAATAAAGCATGTGTAGACGCTCCATTGGTGCTATGTCGAGATAGCCCCGCACCAGGGCCATTCTAAGGTATTCCTCCCCAGTGCCTCCTGGGGCTCTAAATCGAGATAGCACGTCTACATTAGGGGAGCTTGCCTCAGACTAATTTTGAGGCTTCCCTGCAGTGTAGACATGTTATTTTGGAATAACTATTCTGGAATAGCTTATTTCAAAATAGCCGTGCAGTGTAGACGTACCCTGAGATAAGACACAGAAAAAGCCAGATTGTAGCCTCCTCTCTGGCTGTGATGTGTTGGACTGGGAAACCACCTTAGCCAACTACCCTAGAACTCCCCACCAGGGTTAGAACCACCTGAAGAAAATGTGGGCTCGGTAGCTTCAAGCCAGCCTTGGAGGGTCAAATCCAGAAGGTGGCGGTAGCGATGGCCAGCAAAGGTTCCACGGTGTTTATTAGCACATCTCACCGGCTGGGAGAGCAGATTCTTACTTTGTTTCAGAGAACAGTGAGAGGGCACGGTGACCTTTGCCAGAGCTTTGCAGCACAACGCATGCTGAGCAGAAGGTGCAGAGATGAACGGGTGGCGCTAAATGCCTGGAAACAACCAAGCTGCTGCTTGGTCCCTGCTCTGGCGACAGTGGAGCATGTTCACCTTCAGTTTTGAGCCACCTTTGGTTTTCGGCCATTTAATCCTAGAATCCTAGAACGCTAGAACTGGAAGGGATCTCGAGAGGTCATCAAGTCCCATCCCCTGTCCTCCTGGAGGAAGTCACAAGCCACCTTTTCACTGTAAGAGAGGAGGATGCCGTGGTCTGCCCACGCTGTATGACTCACCTTCCTTTTGCGCACATGCTTGAAAAGGAGTTCAGGGAACAGCATCTGGAGGAGGAGTGTTGGGTGAGTTAGTAAACATAGGAACACTGTCTTTATGGTATAACTCTCTGTTAGTCACGGCTCCGCCGCTTCTTGCGGGACCCCTACACGGCCTGAACTTTCCCATGTTCTAAATTAGCCACCGGTGCGTCAGCAGTGCCCAGCAGTTTAGAAAAGATAGGAGCTCAGGGGTGGCACACCTCACCCATGGCTGCCCAATGTGGCACAAGACCGGCCTTGCTTTGTTAGCACCAGTGGGAGGCAAAAAGTCCACTCCCCACTCCAAAACCTATGGACTGTGGGGGCACAGTCCCTCTCAGCCAGGAAGTACAGGTCTGGCTAGGACACAGGATGGGGACATGACACTTCCACAGAGGAAACTTGTTAATAAGCTGGTGGAGACCATCTCTCCATGAATATGTCATTTTGGGGTTAGAATTGCAATTCCTTTTCCCACAGGAGCCAAGAAGAGGAGGCCAATGCCAAACTTACCAAACATGCCCCCTTTAAGAAGGTTTCCAAACCAAGTTCCTTCGTGTTCTAGGAGGGAGGCTTTCTCCTTTTCCATCAGGCATCAGGCTGGTGGGAGAGGATGCTTCACCCAGTTCATAAGGCCCTTCTTACTTCAGAGCAATCAGACCTGGTCAGAAAACAAAGTCTGTAGGGCCTAGTTCAGGCTACTGGCATGGAACCTGCAGCCTGTAGCAACCGGCCTAGTCTCTTTCCCAGCCCATCCTTTATATAGCCCAGCCCAGTGTAGGACAGGACTCATTGCTTGTGCCCAAACTATCCCTTAAGGTGGTAGTACCCCCTCTCATCGTGCCTAACCTCTGCATTACCTTTCCCCTCACAGAGAGGGTTGCCAATCCACCAAGTTTGTCCTGGAGTCTCCAGGAGTTAAAGATTAATCCTTAATGAGAGATTATGTCGTGTGATGAAACCTGCAGGAACACATCCAGCTCAAACTGGCAACCCTGCTAACAGCTAGTCTGGGAGTCGTCCCAAGGAAAGAAATGTTAGACTCTCCGCTGCAATGGCAATAATAGTCCACAGGGTGCGTGTGATGAATGAGCAGGCCAGGCATCATTTACACTGACATTTCAAAGTAATGCTGAGATGCTTCTTTGCCCAAATCCAGTTCAACCAAATTTCTGTGAGCACCGACTGTACAGCACATGGAAAATTCACTCCCTAGTGCCCAGGTTTCTACAGATAATGCGTGCACAGCCAGAAAGAAAGAAAGAAAGAAAGCTGGAGTCTCATTTTATAGCCTGACACACAGCTACATTTTTTTAATGCTGTACTAAAGAATTAAGTGTTGGAAAGCAATTTGGAAGCACAAAACCACATTTCTGCCTTTGATGGAGATGTGCTTAGTTTTAACTTTAACCTCTGACGTAGAAAAGAAAGAAAGAAAGAAAGAATTAGGAAATGCATCTTCCTCTGCAACCTGTACCATCTGCTTTGTACATTTGCTCTGCCCGTTTCAAGGCTCCATTACAATTCCAGAATAGTGCAACGAGGCCATCTTGTCAAGAATGATCAGGCCTGTGAATTTTTTTACGGACACAACGCTGGACACAATGGGGCTGATGCTCAAAGTGAGAAATCAGGCCCAACACTGCTATGAGACTAGAATCCAAATCCTGCACCAAGAAACAGCCCTCCCCCCATGCTTTCCGTCAGCTCTCCTTCCCTCTCCGCTTCCAAATCTCTCCCTCTTTGTCTGCCCTGGCAGGCGCTCCTCAAGAGCCTCCCCCAAACAGCTACCGCATCCCTTGCACTCCGTTCATTGATTTACATAACCCCAAAGCCCAATCAGGAGTCCAATGCAGGCAAACGAGTTAACATTCAACAGTGTCAATCAACAGCTGTTCGCAACATTCTACAGGGACGGAGCGAAAAGCACAAAGAAGCACTTAGGAGGGACGGAGGTGGGGAGGCGGATGTGGAACAAAGAGAATCCATTCACAACATAATGGGCACTACAGAAGCAAGAAACAGAAAAGACCAGGTCGTACGTCTCCCCTCTTGCCAATAGCGGATCATTCGGTACCATCTATCAGCAACACAACTAAATAAAGTGGTTCGGTCCCGCAGTGAATAGCGGAGCAGTGACAGCTGTCGGGACAGGGCATGAGTGGCTTGGCCTAGGATGTAGCGTTGGGAGAAGGCGGATGGTCCCCATGCCGGGAACCAGGCTGGGTTGGCATGGCAAGAGATCAGAATCAAGAGACAAACCTAAGGGCAGGACCCAGGCCACAGTTACCAGGAGTCAGCCCTATTCAGGAGATCAGAAGGCAGGACCCGACAAACATCAGCCCAGCCATCCATGGCAGGCAGGGGAAGCCCAGTTGTACAGCTTTGCCCAGTCAGGGGCCTTGGCACTCTCCCAGTCAGAGCATAGGGGCAGGGCTTGTGCCCGAGCTGGGCTTCATGGACTCTTCCAAATTACACTGCCTCTTTAGGAAGCAATATGGAGTCCTCTGTTATTACCCATCAGGTTCCACAGCCCAGTCCCCACCTTCTACCTGGCTTGAATGCAGGAGGCATGTGACCCAAAGCCTGGTCTGTACACATGGTTGTATGGGTGTGATTGAAAGGAGTGATTTTTGGACCCCTTTCGTTAAGCTGGTGTAACTTAGTGGTTGGGTGGTGATCAGTTTAAACCCAATTTATACCTATTTAACTTGCCTCAGTAAACTTATGGGCACAAGTCAAACCACCAGAACCTGTTTTAAGCTGGTATAAGAGAGTCCACACATAAAAATTGCGCTTGCTTAACTAAACAAATTTAAATTCAACCAGCACAACAGCTGTGTGGGGGCAGCCCCTAAGAAATACAATCCTGAGTGAACTTTAACAATAAACATATACAGACAGTATCACGGATTTTACTCTTAAGGTCCTAACTAAACATAAATCTGTGATCAAAATGTGTAACTGCTCTATGAAGATCCCACATCAGAGCGGACATTTGACGGGTGTACTTTCACCGTCTTCCCACAACACTGACATGTCATTGGGGTGTCACAGTACACTGCAGAGGTGAATTGACTTTTAAGGCACTCTATGTATAGCATGCATCGGTGCTGGGAGTCCAGGTCAACCTGTGGACCTCCTTGCCAGAGGATGTTATAAAGGCCAGGACTTTACCAGGGTTCAAAAAAGAGCTGGATAAATTCATGAAGGCTAGGTCCATCAATACTTATTAGCCAGGATGGGTAGGAATTGTGTCCTTTGCCTGTGTTTGTCAGATGCTGGAAATGGATGACAGGGGAGGGATCACTTGATCTTTACCTGTTCTGTTCACTCCCTCTGGGGCATCTGGTTTTGGTCATTGTCGGGAGACAGGACATTGGGCTAGATGGTCCTTTGGTCTGACCCAGTATGGCCGTTCTTATGTTCTTAGAACCACATCCCCTGGCTTGAAGTGGTTTCCATTTATATACAGGGCTCACAGTTTGGTTCCATGGCTTCCAGCAGCCCCACTAGAAAAATTGTTCCAGGACTTGGAGAATACATAATTTTCCAAGGGGGTTGGGATGCTTCAGTACAAAACCACCTCTCAACATGTAAATTCTTGCTGTTCTTTATTTCATGTTATTGCACAGGCGATCCATAAGGGATATGATGGACGTTCCATTGCTTGAGTCTTTTAGAATCAGTTTGGACAAAGTAACTTATATTGTGAGGAACTATCCGGGACTGGCCAGGTGATGAAGAAGATGAATTAACACAAAGCCAAGAACATCCCTGGTGCAGTTGCAATGATGTGAAAAACTTGCTCGTGTTTACTCTCTTTTACACCCGTGGGAGTTACAAGGGCCGTATCTAAGAGATCAGAACTTTGCAAAATGTGTCCATCTGCATGTATCACACCTT
This sequence comes from Pelochelys cantorii, assembly GCA_032595735.1. Lineage (NCBI taxonomy): Eukaryota > Metazoa > Chordata > Testudines > Trionychidae > Pelochelys > Pelochelys cantorii. The sequence goes on from CM064332.1 coordinate 73,059,421, forward strand.
TTGGAAATAACATTTTCTGTTTTTCTCAGCCGCAGGCTGTGTCCCGGAAAAAAAATGCAACTGGTGGCTTCATTCATAAAGTTGGCTGCAACTTTGCCTAGTAAATATAGCCATTGGTTTTATTTCTCACAGTTTACTGCCCTGCAGCCAGAATGCATTGTTTTGTATAACTATTGTGAGAACAAGGGAAGAAAAAAAATAGGTTTCACTTCCCCTCCCATCACCCTAAATCAAAGATAAAGAAAATTGGACGGATGTTAGATTCTCAAGGGTTTTATCAAATTATCCATGATCAGTCAGTCCGCATTGCAGGTTTCTGAGTCTGAATTTTATCAATGGTTTATGAGAAGCAGGTCCCTTCTAAAGGACAGCAGGTGTTAAAACAATGAACCTCCTTGGCATCTGTGCTCCAAAAGCTGTCGGGGTGTTTACAAGAAACAGGATAATCAGAAAAACATCCTGCCACTGGCACATAGAAACTCTAGCCCCTTGTTATTCTTTTTTTTTTTCTCACACTGGACAGTTTTATTTATGGAACATAAAGTTGAACCAGGAGGAAGAAAGAAATTCGTACTCCCTTCCGCATGGAAGTGACGCACTTGCAAAGTAAAGAGAGGCATTTCACCCGGCCGCTAGTTTGTATTGTTCTTCCAACTCTAGTTAAGTGGTTAACCCTTTCACTTGTTAGTTTACATGTTTAACAAGTCAGGCAGAGGGCTTTTTCATTACCGCCATCCAAATGAATCTCACTGCCTGTAAGTTGGAGAAGGTCCAGAGAAGAGCAACAAAAATGATGAATGGTCTAGAGAACATGAGCTATGAGGCAAGGCTGAAGGAATTGGGATTGATTAGTCTGGAAGAGAGAAGACTGAGAGGGGGCATGATAGCAGCTTTCAAGTACCTAAAAGATGAGCCTAACCAGGCTCACCTGGCTGAAGGAGCCCTGCCCCCACAACCCTGCTCAGACTACAGCCCAGGTATAAAAGCCGGGAGGGAGGCTCAGTCTGGGCTGGCTGCTGAGGAGGAAGGACAGACTGTTTGTGTGCCTGTGAGTGAGCTGCCTGAGGGGCCAGACCGGGAGGCTGACCAGCCAGGGAGGCTTCCAGCCCAAAGGAGGAGCAGCAGACAGATGCCGCAGCACAGGCCAGCCAACAGAGCCCAGACATGGAAAGGCCTGGCTTGGAGGACACAGGTGGGGAAGATGCCAGCAATCCGGGACAGGGTAGGAAGTAGTGCAGAGCAGGGAACTGGAGTCCCTGAGACGCTTAGTGTGTTTTAGGTGGACTCCCTGTTGAGTTAGTGGTGGGATATGCCCACCACTGACAGGGCCCTGGGCTGGGACCTGGTGGAGAGGGAGGGCCTGGGTCCCCCTACCCCACCTCCTTATCCCCCAAGGGGATGCTACACCTGGACTTCTCATTTGGCCACTAGGCCACACTGCTCTGATAGGGTATGTCTACACTGCCACCCTAGTTCGAACCAGGGTGGCTAATGTAGTCATTTGAAGTTGCAAATGAAGCCCGGGATTTAAATATCCTGGGCTTCATTTGCATCTTGCCGGGCGGGTGCCATTTTTAAATGCCCTTAGTCTGAACTCCATGCCTGCGGCTACACATGGCATGGAGTAGGTAGTTCGAATTAGGATCTCTAATTTGAACTACAGTACACCTTAGAGATCCTAATTCGAACTACCTACTCCGTGCCGTGTGTAGCTGTGGGCACGGAGTTTGAACTAAGGGCATTTAAAAATGGCACCCGCCTGGCAAGATGCAAATGAAGCCCGGGATATTTAAATCCCGGGCTTCATTTGCAACTTCGAATGACTACATTAGCCACCCTAGTTTGAACTAGGGTGGCAGTGTAGACATACCCATACAGAGGTGTTGCTAGAGACTCTGGCCGCCAGGCCGTACTGCCCTGGGGAAGGGGGCGTTGCTAGTGACTCTGGCCGCTAGGCTGCACTGCCCCAGGAAAGAGGGACTCCAGGGTATAGCTGTATCTGGGTTGCAGAAGGTGCGGGGTGTGGTGCCAGGAGGTCCAGGGGCTTAACAGTGCTTCCTGGGCAAAGGACAAGGGAACTACCCCAAGACAAGGTGTTACGAGGAGGTAACATAACATAAGAACATAAGAATGGCCGTACTGGGTCAGACCAAAGGTCCGTCTAGCCCAGTATCCTGTCTGCCGACAGTGGCCAGCACCAGGTGCCCCAGAGAGGGTGGACCGAAAACAATGATCAAGCGATTTGTCTCCTGCCATCCCTCTCCAGTCTCTGACAAACAGAGGCCAAGGACACCATTTTATCCCCTGGCTAATAGCCTTTTATGGACCTAACCTCCATGAAATTATCTAGCTTCTCTTTAAACTCTATTACAGTCCTAGCCTTCACAGCCTCCTCTGGCAAGGAGTTCCACAGGCTGACTACACGCTGTGTGAAAAAGAACTTTCTTTTATTAGTTTTAAACCTGCTACCATTAATTTCAGGTGGGAGAAAAATTGTTCTCCTTGGCCTCTCATGATAGGACAAGAAGCAATGGGCTTAAACTGCAGCAAGGGAGGTTTAGGTTGGACATTCGGAAAAACTTCCTGCCTGTCAGGTTGATTAAACACTGGAATAAATTGCCTAGGGGGGTTGGAATCTCCATCACTGGAGATATTTAAGAGCAGGTTAGATAGACATCTATCCGGGATGATCTAGATGATGCTTGGTCCTGCCATTAGGGCAGGGGACTGGACTTGATGACCTCTCAAGGGCCATTCACACAATGTGAATAGTCAGACCCGGAGGCCCCACATTGTTTCAGAACCCCCCGCCCCCTCAGTTCTAACCAGTAGGCAGCACTGGCTCTTAGTAATTATTGCTGTAGTCAGGGAATAATACATAAAACATGAACTCTTGTTGAATCTAGCTCCGCTACAGTTTGTTCATCAATGCAGTATCTAAACTGGACTCTGTCTGCACCAAACAGAGTATGGCATATCCATCTCCAAAGTTTCCTGCCATCTAGTAAGGACTGTGGATTGTTCATACCTCTTAGTCCCATTCATGCCTCTTCTCATCCTCCCTGTGGTGACGCATTTGTGTTGAGTACAATGGGAGCGGCACACACACGTCTAAGGATAGAATACGGTTATTTGTGTCCAAGGCCTCGCAGGGCATTTGAACCACTGCAAAAACTAGCAGAATATGTTGCCCAGAGTTCCCAAATTTGGATTTCACCTAATATAACTCACAGCATGCACACTTCAAATTAGCAACCTCTCCCTCTTACTGGCAGCAAGGCTTCTGTGAAGCTGCTTGTACTACAGTGCTAATGTGAAATATATTGGACCAAGTACAACCCTCAGTCGCACCAGTGCAATGGAGACAAACAGTTACACTAGGCAGAATTTAGATCACTGAATCTTGTTTCAACTAACTTTTACATATCCCAACATAATGTAAATAACTTTTGTGAGCAGCTATAGAAAGTATTGTCCTTTCTGGCCTGCTTTCTCTACCTTTAACCATCTCTATCCCCCCTCAAAAAAAGTGGGAGTGATATTTGCAAAAATGAAGAAAATTATTCATGTGGGTTAGTAACCCAAAGAGAGCAGGACTTCAAAACAATTATTCCATGGAGCACGATTGGAAAACGTGATATATATGTTGAAATTTCAAATGATATTTTAAGCTGATAATAAATTAAACTATAAAGGGCTATGGAGCTGAAATGGCAATCTGGTACGATCACTTCTGAAAGTGCACTCTTGGATTTCTTTTTTTTGGGATTGAAGCATTCATAGAATCCTAGGGTTGGAAGAGACCTCAGGAGGTCTTCAAGTCCAACCCCCTTGAGAAAGTAGGACCAACCCCAACTCAATCATACCAGCCAGGATGGGACTTTAAAACTTCTAGGGTTGGCGGTTCCACCACCTCACTGGGTAACCCATTCCAGTGCTTCACTTTACATTCCGCATGCATACACAAGCATGCACGCCTCTCTTTTCTTCTCTCATTGGTTATGGTACGTGCAAGATCTGATATTGTCCACATTAAATACGTGTGATGCTGTTGCAAAAAAGCAAACATCATTCTGGGCTGCATTAACAGGTGTGTTGTGAGCAAGACACAAGAAGTCATTCTTCTGCTCTACTCTGCACTGGTTAGGCCTCAGTTGGGGTATTGTGTCCAGTTCTGGGCACCACATTTCAGGAAAAATGTGGAGAAATTGGAGAGGGTCCAGAGAAGAGCAACAAGAATGATTCAAGGTCTAGAAAACATGACCTATGGGGGAAGACTGAAAGAATTGGGTTTGTTTAGTTTGGAAAAGAGAAGACTGAGAGGGGACATGACAGCAGCTTTCAAGTACCTAAAAGGGGGTTACAAGGAGGAGGGAGAAAAATTGTTCTCCTTGGCTTCTGCTGATAGGACAAGAAGCAATGGGCTTAATCTGCAGGAAGGGAGGTGGAGATTGGACATTAGGAAAAACTTCCTCACTGTCAGGGTGGTTAAACACTGAAATAAATTGCCCAGGGAGCTTAAATATCTCCAGTGATGGAGATTCCACCAAAGCAGGTTAGATAGGCATCTATCAGGGATGATCTACATGGTGCTTGATCCTGCCGTGAGGGCAGGGGACTGGACTCGATGACCTCTTGAGATCCCTTCTGGTTCTAGTGTTCTAGGATTCTAGCTCAAGCAATGAAATGTGGAAATTTACTTCACTAGACGCTTGCGGCATTTGTTATCGAAGTGTGAAACCAGAACCAGAAACACTTGCCAGGATTGCGGTTCTGGGTCAGATTTTGCCACATTTTACTCAAATGGAGTTGTACCTCACTCCATGAGGAGTCTCTCTATAATTAACATGACGAGTAAGGTAATTCTCAAATAAGAGGACAAGTGGCAGCATCTGTCCCTCTGTACTCATAATTAGCATGATCACTTAAAAAAGGGACATAATACTGCTGTATGGTGACTCTATTTAGGCAAGGAGATGGATATGGTTTCTATTCATCTGAAAAGGATTGAAACAGGGCGGATTCTGAAAGTGCTACTTCATGGATTGTACAAAATAAATCTTTTGCACTGCCCATATTGCACTAACACTATTTAATTTCTACTTTTCTGATATTTCTTTATTCACTAGAATATAGAAGGGACCTGTATCCTCCTAATTGATTAAACCCTGATACTATGTTTGTGTTGGTTTATTACAAATACGCTGGTTCAAGCCAAATGTGAAAACCAGTTTTCTGAAACCTCAGCTAACAAATTACTTGGATAATAGCCAAAATCCTGGAATCAATCCCTAATTCTATTTCTTTCTCATCAAAACCATCTGGTCTATGTTAATCACAATCCGTATTGACTGTAGGATTTCGGACTCTTTCGGAACAGTGTCCTAGATGATTAAATAGATGAATGCTGATAAGTAATAGTCAATACTGTATAAAAATCAATAGACCTGTCACTTGCAGCTGTTCCTAATGATAGGGAACAGACATTATAAATACAATGAACTGCATCTTTTAGACACTTTAATTTTATTGAGCAAATTATTTCCTAAGCTATCATTTGGGGGTTTCTTTTTTTTTTTAACAAAAGGTAGTAGCATGTGCCATGGTATTTAATATCTGGCTGAGATTTAAAACTCACATTCCTTATGAAGTGTGACATTTTATACTTGAAACCACAGGAAGAGTTTCCCACATTTAAGTGCAGAGGAAAATTCTTCAAATTAAATTTGAACTTTATACCTTTTATCTCTCATCCAATCCTCCTCCATGTGCTGGGTCTGATGAACATGCTGGTACTGTATCAAAGTCAAATAGATCTGGCTACTGTCAGATCCCCTTGCACTTAGCCTTGAACTAAGCATCAATCCTACTGTAGATCACGGGAGTTCAGGTTAGCCAGCAGCCACTCCTCCTCATGGACAGCTAGCTTGAGGACTAAATAAACTGGTCACTACATGTTGAACCTCTCTAATCTGGCACCCTCGGGACCTGACCGGTGCCAAACCAGAGAATTTGCCGTGCCGCAGGAGGTCAATATTGTCTAACAGCACACTACACCGAGAGCCAGGACTGGTGGCTGTAAACAAACTTTATGGGATCGCGGGAAACTTAGCCATACCATAAGTGGACACCTGGCTAACTACAGTCATGCCAGACCACAGAGGTTCCTGGACCAGAGTGTACTGGACTAGAGAGGTTCAACCTGTACAGCTGCTTTGGCAGCACTATTGCATACAGAGTCAAGGAACTAGACACCTGAACTCAAAGCCAGTTGATACTGCTTAGACTTTAGTCCTCCAATGAACCCTTGCTCAGAGCTCATCCACTGATGCCAGTAGGGACCTATATAAGTGGTGGGGAAACGCGGCTGTCACATCCTCAGTTGCTGATTGAGATGCTTAAAAATGAGTGAGACTCAGTATGAATACTTGTAGCATTTTTTAAATTAAGGGAAGGAAAATGTCTCAAAACTCTAAGCAGACTTCCTGACCACTCTGAAATGCATCCATTATGAGTATACTTCAGTCGGAATGAAGCTGGAAAAAGCATATATGAAATCACCTTTTGTTTTATACTGAAAAGGGGTTTCATTTTCCATGAAAACCACCAAAACCACTTGTCTTAATATTTATTCTGGCATTGATGCAGAAAAAAAATTAGATACAAACAAAAAAGTTCCCTTGAAATATCTTCCTTCCCTATATTTCTAGGCTGTGTCTACATTGGTGCCATCTTGCGCCAAAGCGGCTGCTTTTGTGCAAAAACATGCTGCCTGTCTACACTAGCGGGGAGTTCTTGCACAAGAACACTGATGTTCTAATATGTGAAATCAGGGCTTCTTGTGCAAGAACTATGATGCTCCCGCTCAGGAATAAGCCCTCTTGTGCAAGAAAGCCCAAGAAATGGCCATCGGAGCTTTCTTGTGCAAGAGAGCGTCTACACTGGCACGGATGCTCTTGCGCAAAAGCACATCTCTTGCGCAAAGATACATGCCAGCGTAGACGCTCTCTTGCGCAAATACTTTAACGCAAGAACTCTTGCGTTAAAGAGTATTTGCGCAAGATCATGCCAATGTAGACACAGCCCTATAGTTTAGAAATTACACCAGTCCCATGACTTTAGAAAGTTGCCTTGTCCAGTATATCATGCCATACCCACCTACCACCCACGTCACACACATATGTTCCTCCAATAGACAAAGAATGCCCTCAGGGTATCTCATTTCTCCCACTCCCATACACACACACACACACACACACACACACACACACACACACACCCCTTAGAAAAACTCCCCCAACGCTCTCTGACTCCTCACACACAGCTCCCATGTCTCTCACACACACACCACTCCTTTCCTTTCTCTCACACCCCACCTTGCTCTCTCTCACACACGCACACACACGCACACACACCCCTACCTTTTACGGATCACACTAATCTCCTCTCAGCTCGCCCCAGCTGCCTGCCCCAGCAGCAAACTCCAGGCTTCACCAAAGGGCAAGGCTCTTTTGCAAAGGCTACCTGAGTGTATATGAACTGCAGCCCAACATCCCCACCTCCCCCCCATATCATGCACCTCACGCCTCACCTCTGGAGTGATGACTGAACTGGTATGCTGGGCCGAGGTGCAGAAGTAACAGGGCCTGGCAGCCTCCTACTATGCCAGCTCTAGCCAGATACGTGAGTCTGCAAAAGGATTGCCAGCCATCCCATATGACAGGGGACGCCCCTGATTTAAATCCTAACTGAGTACGGGACACCTTTTATCCTCTATTTCAACTCATTGGAAGGGTTTTCCTCACGCAAAGCCACTTTCATGGTGAGCTTTCCTTGCAGGGATCCGGTTCTGCGGGATCAGACAATGCGGTGATGCAGAAGTTCCTGCCCCGATGTTCCCGGACTATGGGGCCAGCGCAAGGAGGTGTGAAGGCTGAAGCGAGAAGGGGGTTGTGTCCAGCTGGGAATGGGAAAGAGACTTTATGCAGGGCGACTCAGCTCCCCTCCCCCCAGCCAGCAGTTACGCTCCTCGGCTGGGACGTTGCCCCCAAAAGTATTCACCCCACTGCCAAACAGAGCCCCTCCCTAGCCCATCAGCTCTGCCTGGGAGGTGCTCAGGGGCTGGACTCAGCAAGAGGACCCCGTCCATCCGCGGGTCAGTATTCATAAGTGCCTCTAGCCAGGCCCCTCCGGCCCCCAACAGCTAAGACTGCCTGATTGCTGCAGGGAGGGGAGTGTTTCTTCCACTGCGGCCGGCCCGCTGGTCCTGGGCACCCCACGCCTGGCCCCCGTGGGCACGGGTACCCTGCCCCACAGGCGTGCTAGGAAAACAGCCCCGTGGTTTCGGACTACAATGTTCCTGGCAGGCCTAGCCTGCAGCACCAGGGCAAACACGGCACAGGCGGAGGCAGCAGGCCCGTTGGCTTCCATAGCAACGGGGGGGGGCAGTGCTGGGAGGCTTGGTGTCCAGTTGCTAAGGGAAGGAAGGGAGGCTGACAACCGCCGTAACTAGGTGTGCGGGGCACAACAAGCAGCCTCCAGCAGGCCTGGGCCACGCCAGTCCCACATGCAAGGGGCTATGGTGTGATGACAGGCCTCTGCCGCAGCCTCAGGCTGGCCCCATGGAGGGGCCCAAAATCAGAGTGCTCTGGGGTCTCCCCAGCGGCTTCTGAGGCGGGTCCCTAGAGAGAGGGCGTGGCGCCAGCTTTTTTATTTTGTGTCTGGGGAGAGGAAACCCCTTCCACCCCCACCCACCCCCCCATTCACCCTGCTCCAGCAATAAATCCAGCAGCGGGGTTTTGGAGTGCGAAGACAAGAGGAAAAGCCCCAAAAGCATGTCGCATTTGTAAGTAAACATCCCGTCTGGCCATCCGGGGAGCGTGCCGGGGACGGGTTGCTTGGAAAGGCAGGTCAAGGCATGATCGAAGTTCAGTGCTGGGGACAGCTCAGGGTGGGAGGAGGTGTGTGTGTGTAAATATTGCATCTCCTGCGATGCATGCATCCAGGAAAATGTTGGTGTCCCTTTCCAGGTTTCCTCTGTGGTTACTTTGCAGCATTGCCGATACAAGGAGCTAAGGCCAACGTTGCCCCGTCGCTGTATTGGAATGCTTGTCGACTTGCAAATCAGACTTAGGTTTATTATAGGAGTTACTTTTAACAATGCTACGTTTAAAAAAAGACCTGAGAGGAATTAGAGAGAGAAAAAAAAGCCGTTTTCCTCCCAGTTTGTTTACTTTCCTCACTTCGTGTCTAGTCAGCTTCACTGTTTGTCGTCTATAATTAGTCACTTTCTTTTGCCTGTTTCTGCCCCTTATCCACCAGCAAGAGAGAGGAGAAAAATCATTTTTAAAAATATAAACAAAAAAGGAGAATGAAAACAGACTTGTTTGCAAGCTGGCACACCTCCTTTTATTGTGTGTCGTCCTGTAAAAGCACTCCTGGCAGTATGTTTCATATTACCAGCTGAATTTTCAAGAGTGACTAGTGATTTCAGATGCCTGTTTTTAGCTGCCCAACTTGAAGGGGCCTGATTTACAGGGGTGCCTACCCTGGAAGCTGGGGGTTGGCAGTCCAAGGAGAGGTAGTTGTGTTAGCTCCCCTGGAAGCTAGCATGCTAATAACACAGCAGTGGTTCTCAAACTGTGGATCAAAATCCCAACCTGGGCCACAACCCTGTTTTAATGGGGTTGCCGGGGACCGTGTTAGACTTGTTGGGCCCCGGGACTGAAGCTGGGAATGGCTTTGGCTTTGGTCCCCAATTTGGTCTTGGGACGGTTCAGGCTTCAGTCCTGCATCTTGGGGCTGTGTAGCAATTTGTGTTGTCAGAATTTTTGCTGTGTTAACGTGACGTCTGAGAACTGCTGTAACAGTGCATAGCCATGACAGCACAAGCTGCAGGAGGGGCTAGCGCCCATCATACTGTTTAACATCAGTGACAGGCACACTCAGGACAGATAGGCCCTCCTGCCTGTGTTGCCACAGCTACCTTTTGTTTTTAGCTCCCTACCTCTCATTAAGAACATCCAAACTGTAGCTTTTAAAATAATTAACAGCTATAGCAAAGAACTATGCCTGAACCCTTTTAGGATGTAATCTAAAGGCTCATCTTCACTGCAGTTATTTTGAATTATAACACAGCAAACGCACCCGTCAGCTTCCCTTACTCCTTGTGAGGAGCGGGGGTACTGACACCGACTGGGATGCCCTCTGAGTTTGATTTAGCAGGTCTTCACTAGACCCGCTAAATCAAACCCCAGAAGATTGACCGCAATAGCATCGATCTTTCACATAGTGTAGACACAGCCCGAAGGGAATGCTTTACCTGCGACTCTTATCTTCCATTTAAAAAAAAAATATGTTTCTAGTCCTAGTGGCGGCGGAGAAATTGTGATTCCTGAATGCTCCAAAAACAAATAGAAGACCCCAAAATGTATCATCTTTTAAAGCTCATAATTTGAATGTCAATCTTATCATATTTAATTACTTGGGCTTGGCGATACTGACACATTCGTATTAATGTATGATCACTTGGTACACTTTATAAACAGTTTGGTGACTTCTTTCTGTAGCGTTTTCCAGGGCTGTGGGTGAAGTCAGGAGAATCATTGGATGTGAGCATGCCTTATTTTGCCCTAGGTTTAGCTGTCTGGCCCAGCACATCTGAACTGATTCTCAGTGGCTTAGTGTGGGATGCTTCTATACGGCAGTGGAAATGGATTGAATGTAACAGAGCTCTATAGTGTAAATCATGTTTAAGTTAAAACCTTTCGAAAGGCACTTAACCTTGGTACTAGTGTTGTGGAAAGGCCTTAAATGTTGAAGAACCAGCATAAGCAAGTGTGGAGAATGTGGGTAGACCAATGTGCTGAGAAGCACTGGTTGGACTAAGGCAGGGGTGGACAGTAACTTTTGATGGGAGGCTACTCCAAGAATTTGGTAAGTGGTCAAGGGCTGCACTCTTCCCTGATATTAATGGAGGAGATGCAGGGTGTGGGATGGGGGTTGGATGCAGAAGGGATCTTGGGGTAAGGGAATAGGGTGCAGGAGGGGATGTGGGATCTGGGAGGGAGTTTGGGTGGAAGGGGTTGTGCAGGGTCTAGGAGGGGTATGGGTGAAGTGGAGGAAGGGTGTAGGAGGGGAGTACAGGGTCTGGCAGGGGGTTGAAACCTGGGGCAGGAGGGGGTGCAGGAATTTGGGTTGTGGCCAGGGGTAAGAGATTGAGATGTAAGATCTAGGAGGGATGCAGGAGGGGGGTGCAGGGTCTGTGAAGGAGTACGGGTGCAGGAGCAGGGGTGCAAAAAGTTTGGATTATGTGGGGTAGGGATGCAGGAAGGAAGGGGGGAAAGGGAGGGGTTGAGGTGCTTACGTGGGCAGCTCCCAGCCAGCAGCCCAGCAGGTTCCTGCCTTCCGTGCCCCCATACATGCCCAGTACAGCTGGAGGGGCCATGTTTGCTGCTCTGAATGCTGTGAGCCTGGAGGAGGAAGCATTCTAACATCTATACTCTAAAATCCCTAGCATGATCGGATAATAGTTTTACCTTGCATTTTCATCATGCTCTCTGCTTCGATTTTGTAGTTGCCATATGTAAGCTAGGACCATATGTATGTTAAGACTCAGCGAGGAACCTGAGGTGTCTTGACTTAGTGAGATGACAGGGTCCCGGCTAAAGAAGCATTTTGGCTAACTGCGGGGTTGGATTGTTTTATAAACACTTGAGCACTCGTAGCAAATGACTTTTTTTCAAGGAGGATCAAGTATCTCCTATCAGCTAAAGTATTGACATAGTGGAGTTCATTCTGTTATCATGGAAACAGTCTTAGACTACATGAAGGAGGGCAATAAAAGCTATCCTGTATCATCATTAGACCTACAGAATTTGGAACACTTGGTAGGCTACATTTCGGAGCGAGTGACTGGGCTAAAGGCCTTGGTCTTCTGCTTTGAAAAACTAAAACCATTGGCAGGGAAATGTATAGCTATAGTTCTGTGAGAAAACAGGTCATAGTCTCATCAGTGTAGCAAGGGGTTAGAGTGGTGTGGGAGTCTACATATTGATCGCTACGGGTGAATAGGGTCTGCTGGCCTCCTGCAGACATCGAGATCTGCGCAGAGTGCCTGTCCTGCATCTGCTCTCTTCCTCTCTCCTCCCCAGCAATGGCAGTGCAGCCAGCAGTATAGCTGGACACTGCTTCCCCCTCCACTGGGGGAGAAGCTGTGTGCAGGGGAGCTAACGCTGTCATAAATCCCATCCCCGCATAGAGCACGGAGCGAAGGCACCTTGGAGCTGGCGCAGTCAGTAGAGAACAGCTGCTCCCTAACTCTGGACTCTTTCTGGCTAGCCATACCCCATCCATCCATTCAACATGCATAACGCACAACAGGCTCTTGGGTAGGGAACGTAAGAACGGCCAGACTGGGTCAGACCAAAGGTCCATCCAGCCCAGTACCCTGTCTGCCCACAGTGGCCAGTGCCAGGTGCCCCAGAGGGAGTGAACCGAACAGGTAATGATCAAGCGATCTCTCTCCTGCCATCCGTCTCTACCCTCTGACAAACAGAGGCTAGGGACACAATTCCTTACCCATCGTGGCTAATAGCCATTAATGGACTTAACCTCCATGAATTTATCTAGTTCTCTTTTAAACCCTGTTATAGTCCTAGCCTTCACAACCTCCTCAGGCAAGGAGTTCCACAGGTTGACTATGCACTTTGTGAATGAGTAGCTACTTCTGGCTATGTGATGGGGATGCAATACTACTGTCATACTGCAGAGCTGTCTTTACATGCATCTCCAGCCAGAGACCACACAGGAATGTTCTTCTGATTTTGCCAGGGAAAGCATGCATTTGCTCCCCTCCTTGCCTCAAAGCAAAGGGCATCACATTGTCTTCAAGCTGCAGTGGTTAGAAAAAAAGGCTGTAAAATTCAGAGCATGGTAATCTCTTCCCCGCCTAAATTACTTGAGTTTCTCTCCTTGCTGTGGTACTAAAATGCACCAGCACAATACCCTCCTTTGACCAAAGAAGTGTCTTTTCAATTCGGCCTAGTGAGTTTGAGCAAGAGCAGGTGCAGGGTTACAGCTGGTGTTTAGTGAAGCAGGCTTCCTTGCCTTTGCTGTGGTTTCCCATTCCGTTTGTGCCATACAGTCTTTTATCCTGCAGTCACGCTCTGTCATACGACTGCAGAATGAAAGCGGAGAAGGCAGAAGTGCCAGGCTGTTTGTGTTCACAACACCCCTGCCAGCATGCTGGGTTTACTTTTTCCAGTAACTAGTGTCCATCAAGCTTTTTCCTCCTTTATTCTGTCCCTTTGCTACTGCATCTGCAGAAAATCATTGACTGGCTAGAAATAGTGAAGTCATGTCGTTTCCCAGTATGCGCCCTCATCCAGAGGCAGCTTGAGGAAAATATTAAAACCAACCTTAATTTTAGGGATGTAGGGAGCAGATTTAACCCAAAATTTTGTCCAAAACTGGAAGTGCAAGTTTTAAACAGAATAGGTTTGGATAACGTTTTGGGAAGCAAGCTAACCTTTTATTCTTGTGGGCCTTGGGAACGACTATTTCTTTCTGGCATAGCCCAAGAAAGAGATTGGTGTCCTGAAGGTATTTCCAAGCCGTTTACTACCGGTTCATGTGCCCTGTAAGGACATGCAAAGCAAGGTGAGAGCACTTGAAGGGGGGTGTCTTTCTCCCTTTGCCATGAGGTAGAAATCTGCCAATGGGGAGCCACCCTTCTATCCGTGTATCCCAATCAACAGAAGGCCACTGCACAGAGTTTCACCCGACAAAGGAGTAAAACAGCCCGGCTGTTGCCCATTTACACTCCTCTCTGCCAGCCAAAATACTTTCTGTGACGTCTGCTGCACCATAGCTCCTCTGTCCTCATCACCCCCACAGAGTGGGTTGCAGCTTCCATTAGATCACAGGGTGGCCCAAAAGTATTTTGATCTCCCCCTGCCAGCTCTGCAGCAGAAATTATCTCAGCTGCTGGTTCACAAAAATTAGATGGCATAAGTCACAAAGGCCCCGATCCTGCAAACAGTCAATGGATCGACTCGGAGGCTTAATGTTAATTCTGTAACACTTTGGCACAAAAGGAACCAGATTAATTTCAGGTCTGTGGAAAACAGCCCATAAGTTAATTTTTTTTTTCAAATTGAAGAAGAAATGTCTGGCACAAATGTATTGCCAGGCCTCCGAGGACACCGGACAGCGTTTTAAAGAATTTCGCTGTCAGTGTGACCAGAAAAAAAATGTACTTTTAAGCCTCACTTTGAATGCGTAGGTCAAATTTAATTCTGAGTAGTAAGTGTGACGTTTAACCTAGAAGAAACCCGACAATGGCACAAACGCTGGGTGATGAATGAAGTATTCTTGATTGACTGCTCCTAGCTGGACTTTTGTTTACTCTCTCCAGGAGCACAGAGCACTGAAGGGACATACTGATCAGAAAGGCAGGACTCTCCTTTACCCGAGGGCCATCAGAGCTGCCAGGATGTTCTTAGGGTCTCTGGAATTAAATGAGAATATATGTTTTTCTCACCCCATTACTCAGTGTTGCGTATTTTTCCTTGTAATATTCTTTGCCTCTCAGCTGCTATGGCAATCAGCAGTACTGCCTGAACTGTGGGTGTATATATACAAATATACACACTGTACTGGCAGAAGTTACAGGCAGCGGAAGTATGAAAATTACACTCAGTTGCATGAGTTCCCTCACACTTAATATAGCATGGGTTAGCCCTCCAAACAGTCATCCTGCCTGCATCTCCTCATCTCTTGAATCACCCTTTCAAAATCTGAATGCAGTCGTTTACACTTTTGACAGTGAACTGCAATTGCTGCTACTTCTGCCTGCCAATGCCTATCGCCACAGAAGAAGCATGTTAGATGCTCCAGACACAATTTTAGACTCTCATACTGAAAACACTCATGCACATATTTAAAATTACTTCAGGCTGAACCTCTCTAGTCCTGCACCCTCGGAATCTGTCCTGTTCCGAACCAGAGAATTTTCTGGACCACGGAATGTCAATGTTGTCTAGCAGCATCACCAACACTTCCACTGCTTATTGGGCTGTTAGAAGACATTTAGGGATAAATTATTGCTAAATAACAGCTAAGAACACTGAGACCTAGGACTGGTGGCTGTACACAAACTTTATAGGACCGCGGGAAACTTGGTCACACCTATGAAAAGTGGACATACAGCTGACCAGAATCATTCTGGATGACAGATGTTTCCAGATCAGAGTGTTCTGGACTAGAGAGATTCATCCTGTACCACTTGTAGCCCTATTGAATTCAGTTGAACTGCCTGTGATAGTAACGTGAAGCATATCATGAGTATTAGAAGGGTCGGGGTCATAATTATGATTTCCAACCTAAGAACATAAGCATGGCCATACTGGGGCAGACCAAAGGTCCATCTAGCCCACTGTCCTGTCTACTGACAGTGGCCAATACCAGATGCCCCAAAGGGAGGGGACACAACAGGTAATCCTCACGTGATCCCTCCCCTGTCACCCACCTCCAGAGAAACAGAGGCTAGGGCCACCATTCCTACCCATCCTGGCTAATAACCATTGATGGACCTAACCTCCATGAATCTATCTAGCTCTTTTCTGAATCCTGTTGAAGTCCTAGCCTTCACCACTGTGACATAGTGGGGGTACCTTGCCGGTTGCTATGCTGGGCAGTGGGTTGTCAGTGACCTCCACTGGCTGCTGTCTGCAGCATGGCCCAGCAGGGCAGGGGATGAGTCATTATGCAAGGGGGCTTCGAAACTCGTCAGACAGGTATCTCCCATGGAGCGGAACAATGGAAAGGAAGGGGGGCGAGGCCAGACCTGGCCGGGGGCAGGGCTGGAAGGGAGTGGGTTTTAGTTTGGCTGTCTGGGATCATGGAGGAGACAGCCTAAGGCCCAGAGGGGCTGGAATTTAGGGGCCCAGCATCCCCCATCTCAAGGAGGGCTGAGGCAACCTAGGCCCGGTTCCTGTAACCAGATGACATCTGTGCTGTGCTGTATCCTGGAGAAGCAATAAACTCCCTCTATTCTACTGGCTGCTGGAGTCTGTCCATGCCATTACGGGGGTGCAGGAGTCGGGGGACCCCGACGCGCCGCCACAACCACATCCTCTGGCAAGGAGTTCCACAGGTTGACTGTGTGCTAAGTAACCTAGTGGGTTAAATCCACTCCTGATATTTATTTCTGATAAACCCACTTCACACACAAGTCCATATGACCCTAATGAGTGACCATTGCCTCATCACAAGGAAAAAGGAGCCAGTCCTCCTTTTTTGAGGGCAGTTCCTAGTGGTACCTTACAACTAGCAGAGATTTCCCTTCCAGATTAAAAGAGAAGATAGCAGTCAGGATTTTGACTTGCTCTTGCCATTGTGGCTGGAAGCCATTTTTGTTGACAGGTCCCTCTTCCTCACTCCCCTCCTATGGGCCTGAGCTGTGGCCAGGTCCTCCCCACAGAGATTGCTAGTGCACAGGGATCATTAGCCACTCTGACAGAGGGGCAGAGATTGTAGAAACTAAGGCAGACCGCAGTGAGTGTGCTCCGTTTGTGTCCCTAGTAACTCAGGAGGGGGCTGTGCCTCCCCTGACCCACTGTTGCTCCCAGGGTTGCCCTTCTGCTGCAGTAGCCCAGCCAGGGCTACACATTCAGGCACAGATAAGCCCTAACGTTACTGTATGTACGGACCAGCAAGGCTTTAAGCCACTGAATAGTTATGTGAGAATGCGCACAGAGATAATCAGACCTGGCAACATCAGGCCATGTGTGTGACTGTCTCATAGCCCATATTAGTTTGCTAAAACTAACAAGCAAACAGCACTTCCACCGCCATTGCCTAAACAACTAGCCACTCTGGTTACGGTCAGCTGGGTCGCTATCTCAAGCACTGGGGGCTAGCTAGTGTATGCTGACTTAAACCATCTGAGGATCTGCTCCTGGTTTTTCTGGTGTCACTTTTCCCCCTCCTTTTTCTCTTCCATAGGGTGCGTCTACACTGCACCCTAAACTCGAAATAAGGTACACAATTTGCGCTACACAAATTGTGTATCTTATTTTGATTTTATTTCGAAATAGGCTATTTCGAAATTTGACGTGTCTACACAGCACCAAATTTCAAAATAAAGCATTGTTTCGAACCATCCCTTGTTCCTCGTGCAATGAGGTTTACAGGGATGGCGAAATAGTGCATCTGTTATTTCAAAAAATATTTCAAAATAACAGGCGCATTCCTTGGATGCAGGGTAGCTATTTTGGAATACCTGTGGTATCCTGAAATAACCGTGCAGTATAGATGTACCCTTAATGTCTTATATTTCCCCCCGCCCCTTTCCCTTTCTTTATTTGCATTGCATGTTAATGCTGCAAAAACAAACAGGTCATGATCTCCACAAACATGAAGCCAATCCCTAACGACATGCTCGCAGCAATGTAGCATGATCTTACGCTTCTCTGATAGTTAATGCTTTCCAGTTTATACCGTTATTTCCAGGGTGTACTTACCTTATGTTAACATGTTTTAATTTAAAAAATATTCAAAAATGTAAAAAGAAACTGTGGCGACTAGCTGGGGGAGTGGGAAAACACTTGGCGATCTAGAGAAAGAGGTTATTGCACATTAGAGTGGACAGATATGGGCAGCTTTGGTTGCACTGATGCCTATTGTCAGCTGGGAAACAACCCACATTTGAAATGTTGCCGTCCGGGGAAACCCACTGTTCATAAATCAAGCCTGTAGTTGGGGTACAGCCTATAGGGTCAGGTATCCTCAAAGATTTACAACATCCCCCCTCCCCTGCAAAATTGATTCTGGATGCACACAGCTAGGAAAGTACAATAGCGTATTGTGTTAGTCTCTGCTGGCGTACGCCACGGGTCTCTCTGGTTTCCATTCATCAGAATCCCCAATTCTAAGGAAATGTACAAAACCCCCATTGAGTGATTGGCTGAGCTGTCAGGTGATAGCTAATGGTGCTCTTGTTTCTGCTACTCTTTCCTACTCTGGTGAGTTTATTTTGTTTACTCTTGCACGTGGGTTAATTGCTGCAATCTACTGAGTCAGTCGGTGCAATGGGATGTAAATGAAATTGGAAGAACGGGGGACAGATCTGGGTGGGCTGTCAATATACTAAGAAGAGCTGGGCCAGCTGCATCCTGCTGAAGCTGAAAAGTATAGTGCACCCTTTAAAAAAATGAAAGCATGTCAATTCAATAGCAGATTCGGATTGTTAATATTTTGTGCTGAGCATTCTCGTGAGTCACAACATTCCCATCAATATCCTGGGGAAATAAACAAATACAGAGTGCTCAAGCCACTCTGTCCAAGGTGAGACACCGTATTGCAATATTATCCCAACACCCCCATAGCCTCATTACAGCTGCAAATAGATCATTTGGTATTATAAAATGCATGGATGGGAACAAGATGATTGGCTTACACTTCTGGATGACAATCACATAGGCTACGTCTACACTGCAGAGTTTGTTTTGCGCAAATTGTTTGTTACAATTGTTTTTGCGCAAAAACTCAGAGTGTCCACACCTCAAGTGCGTTTTTGCACAAGAAAATTTACAGTGAATCAACAGAATAGAGGGGTTTTTGCGGCATAGGTATTCCTCTTTCTACGAGGAATAACTCCTTTTTGCGCAAGAGTTATTGTGCAAAAAGGTGTGTGTGGACGGGCAACAGGGGGTTTTGGTGCAAAAACAGCCTATCGAAAGAAGCACAGGTGCCCTGGTGGCCATTCGGTGCCTAGCAATCAGAGCTTTCTTGCGAGAGAGCATCCATGCAGTCTGGATGCTCTCCTGCGCAAAAGCGCATTGCTCTTCCGATGCGCTTTTGCAGTGTGGACGCGCTCTTGCACAAGAAGTTTTTGTGGAAGATCTCTTTTGCAAAAAGCTTCTTGCGCAAGAAGCCTGCAGTGTAGACGTAGCCATAGGCTGCAGCTGCTTTGCCTCTTTATGACAACAGAAAATGAATACATAACTGCATTTTCAGTCCCAGTCAGAGCAGCAAGAGAATGGCTCCAAATGGCTCTATCAAATGTAACAGACATCATTCAGTTGTCTCTCAATTATGCGAATGTGTGTGTGCATAATCCTTCTGCCAGTGACAGCAACTAGGGCCAGGTGCAATACAGCTAAAGGTTCTGTTCTAAGCTAAACAGGTACATGGCTCTAAGCCCTGTCAGAGCAGGCCTCTGATTTCTGGCTCTGGCAAATAAAAAATAAAGCTTCACTAGTCACCCTCACAGGAAGATTTTTCCCCACTCACAAGCACTCAGAAGTCGCTCAGAAATATGGAACATGAGAATCTTTAATCTGGGGAGAAAGGCAAACACAACTATAAGAAACATGAAGCAAACCAATGATAAATGTTTGCATTTCAGAAACTGAACAACCCAAATTAATACACCAAGGCTATGTCTACACTGCAGGCTTTTTTACGGCTGTTCTTGCGCAACAACTTGCAGAGCATCTAGACTGCATGCATGTTCTTGCACAAGTAAATTTACAGTAAAGTGTTGGAATAAAGGGCTTCTTGCACAAGAGTTATTCCTCTCCCCATGAGGAATAAGCCCTCTTGTGCAAGAGCTCTTGCGCAAGAAGGCAGTGTGGACGGTTAACAGGGGTTTCTTGCGCAAGAAACCCCTATGGCTAAAATGGCTATCAGAGCATTCTTGCGCAAGAGAGCATCCACACTGCCATGGACGCTCATGTGCAAAAGCACATGGCAGTGTGGACGCACTCTTGCACAAGAATCTTTGTGCAAGAACTCTTGCGCAAAACAGTTCTTGCACAAGAAGCCTGCAGTATAGATATAGCCCAAATGTTTGGTCATCTTCCAGTCTGGCTTATGGAGCTGCAGAAACCTCTATCACCACAAACTCTACCCACCAAAAAACCCACTCACAGACTGAGTTAGTTTTAGTGGTAACCAAAGGATATCCAGGGGCAGCTTTCCTCTCCTTGGCAGCTCTAGACCTCACAGAAATATTCAGCCCGATGCAATGCCAATGAGGAGGAACCTTGTCCGGTCTGGTGATCCCAGCTGAGTGGCCAGGGATACTGGGAAGTCAGCTGACTTAATACCACTGGTCTGGTCAGGATTTCCTGTAGCACCAACTCTACTCTCCTACTATCAGTGAGGCCTGTCCAGAGCCAACAACACTTCTCAATCATGACTGATCCAGACAGACCTCTCTATGGAACTCTTCTCTGAGGTTAAGAAACTTCCACAGGAGCAGCACAAGACCCTCAGATAAAATTCCTGTTCTCTGGATCAAAGTTCTTTACCACAAAACCTTGTCTCTTTGCTGAGGCCCAGCTTTGCGATCCAACCAAAGTCAGTTTCTCGTTCAATCAGGGTGAATTCTCACCCATGGCATATCTTGCACAGTTCTATGTCCTTTCACGAGCACAGGACTGGCAACCACCTATTATCACCTGTGTGCATGAAAACAAACAATTTCAACCAAAACAACAAAAAAAATCAATCAGTGGAATTATGGGTAAATAACGTTACAACTCATGCAAATGAAGTTTGCCAGAGCTGGGTTTTCTACCCGTGTCCAACAGAAGAATCAGAGAGCTCCCTCTCTCTAGATTTTCTAGCTAAGGTACTTGCTGTAGTTTTTGAATGAAGTAAAACAGTATTTTCAGTTTTAGATATAAACCTTCCCAGAATTCTGACAGAGTCATGTCTGGTTTTTAGTTGCTGCTTCCTCTTACCTTATAGATTTCAATCTTGTTATTTATTTGTATTACAGTAACTCAGAGGCCCCATTCGCCTAAGTGATATACCATTCACACAGAGAGAGGCAGCATCTCCCCGGAGGAAAACACAGTGTAAAGAGACATATTGGGAACTGAAACATGGAGAACTTAAGTGACAGAAAGTCTATGACAGAGCTAGCAACTGATGTATATACACTGAGTCCCAGCCCAAGGTCTTAACCACAAGATGATACATTCTGTCATCTGTGGTCCTTTCTCGTATTATTTTCCTATCTTACTAGCTGTCAGACATCAGCATCTGAGAGACTGATGATGAACAGTGAAAGCAGAGTTTCAACCTTTTGCGAATGGCAGTTCCTTTCATAGTTCAGGATTTCCAACACGGCTCTGAGACTTAATAGTCTCCATAGAATAGCTCTTTAACCAGGGGCCCTTTCCTGTTTTCCAATTTCCATCTTACAATAGCAAGTTCCAGTATACTCTGTGTTGGCACTCTTTAAAAATAACAGCTAGCACTGATGTAGGGAGGTGAGAATCATTATGCCCATTTTAGAGATGGGGAAACCAAGGCATGGTGAGGGGAAGTAACTTGCCCATGGTCACCCAGCAGACCAGTGGCAGAGCTGGGACATTGAACTCAGGACCCTATCTGCTATGCCACACTACCTCCCTTGATCCTTCACAATCATGGCTGTTGCATCTGTGTTGAAAAAGCTGGATTGAAAGAAAAGCCTCCTATTATTGTGTCAGCCTGTGGCAATACCAGCAATTCCCAGCAGAACTGATAATTTCCAGATGCAGGTGATATAAATTCCATGTCCACCATGTCATCACCACTACTATAACCTTTAAACTCTTTTTTGATGGTGCTGCAATCCAGCTTCTGACAAGAGAATAAAAAAGAGAGCCTATTTTATTTTTTTTTAATTGCATTGAATCGAGAAGGCAGGGTTGTGATGCTTGAAGTATGTTCCTTCGGTTCTGGTCTCACAGTGATGTTAGTGGGGTCTCACATAGGCATAGAGGTCTGCCCAGAGAGAGCTCATTGCTAGACTGAAGCTATGATTCCAACTATATTTTGTGATGAACTCCAATGATTTCTAATTTTTTTATGTTATGAAAGCATAAATGTAAAATACCTATTTCTAAAACTGCTTTACTAGGGACAATAACAAAATAGCTAATTAACTCTACTGAAATATGTAATCTCTGCTTTAAAATATGGTTTAGCTAAGTTTTATTAATAATTTTTTGGATGAAAATGCAATCTCTGCTTTAAAATATGGTTTAGCTAAGTTTTATTAATAATTTTTTGGATGAAAATGCATGTCAGTTCTTGCACTGGTGAGACATCCACACTTCCAGAGTTCTGGAGACACTCAGGAACTGTGCCTCCAATGGTATACTAATCGATACTCATATGTGCAGCTAAAATATTCTTTTCTCTTTTCAACTAGCACTTATAATAAGATGTGGGCAGAAGCCCAAGAATCCCTCAACAGCCTGCTTCAGAGGGAGATAGAAGATAAGCCTCCAAAGCCACAGAAGGATCGTGTAACAGTGTTCCAGACGCTAGCCACCTTCTACATCAAATATGTGCAAATTTTCCGTAACTTGGAGACTGCTTACGACCAAATCGTTCACCCGCAAAAACGGTTAGTGATTCGGCAAGTACTGGAGGGCGTGATGGGCCGTATCCTGGAGCTGAAGAATGAAATGGTGGTGCTGGAGAACTCGGAGTTTCATTATTTTGATGACATCCTGCAAGATCTTAAGCTATCCCCGGTAGGTACTGATGTACATAAACTGTGTTCCTTAGCACTTGAGGCTTCCATCACACTGCCTAATTTAGACTTAAGAAAGCAGAGAAACGAAAGGGATCTCCCAGTGTCTTTAGCTAGAAATTGGTGCTACTTTTGTCATCATCCAGTGCCTTTTCATCTCATTGCTTGTGCACCATGCTCTTGCCCACATCTGAAGTGACAGCCACGGTTCTGCAGAGACTAAAAGATTTGCTCAAGCAAATTGACTTTTATTTCTGCCATTTCTTTAATAAAATCTTTATTAATGGCGCCATTATGTTCCAAGACAACTATCAGTATATTTTCATGTTTGCAGTGTTTGCATAGCAGCCATGTTAATCCCCAGATATTAGAGGGGTAACATCTTTTATTGGACCAACTTCTGTTGATGAAAAAGTTAGGCCTTGTCTTCACTCTGCAGAAGATCAACGCTGCTGTGATCAATCTTCCGGAGTTTGATTTAGCGAATCTAGTTAAGACTGGTTAAAACAAACTCAGAGGGTGCCCACGCCAGTGGCCGGTACTCCTGCTCTTGTGAGGAGTAAGGGAAACCAATGGGAGTGTTTGCTCCTGTTGGCTTACCACTGTGGGGACAGTGCCAAGCTCATCTTAAGATAAGCCAACTCCAGCTACATATTCTACATAACTGGAGTTGCGAATCTTAAGCCAAGCTTCCAGGTCTAGTGTAGACTTGGCCTCGGTCTTTCAAACTTTCACAAAGCTCTTCTGCCTTTGTGTGTAACCTTAAAACTGTCTCTACACTAAAAGTAGTTGATCCAGTAAAAGGTATTATCTCACTCACCTTGTCTCTTTAATGCATTTTCATTAAATTTGTACTTGCCATTAAGAACTGCTCGTGATCGCATACTTTTGGAAGAATTGTCTCTACTCATAAGCAAGTTTCTAGCCATCAGATGTGTTACTCAGCAGTTCCTTGCCTTATACTTATTCAGAGATCTTTGGGGATTCTTCTTTCTCTGCATGGTACAAGTGAGTAAAGACAGACTTTTTGCGTAGATATTTCCATTTGTTCTGGATTATGAGAGGTGGTTAAATATCACAGGGATATCCACCTTAGAAGTATTGAAGAGGCTATATAATTAATCTGATATTAACTCCTTGTAATAAAAACAAGGTAATACAACTGATTTGTTTTTCAGTGTATTGATTAAAGAATGTGGGAGTTAATCATGAGTGTATTACGTTCAGTGGAAGTCACTATCTGTACATTTTTAAACACTAGCAAGCCCGAAACTGTTCAAAATAGTTGATAAAAATGAATTGCACCGTTTTAAAAATTGCTGTGGAAACCCGTATGTAACTGGGTTCTCATGATTGTGAAACTGGGTTAATATGTTGTTGTTGAATTAGACCTTGAGCAATTGCCAAATAGTAGCACAGCAGTTGTTACATAGGTCAAGTCACACAACATTCCTAGAAATTCTTGAAGCTTTAGACCAATTTAAATAGTCTCCAAAAGGAAAGGCGTTAAGGCAATAAGCAACAGCTCTAACCATGTCCCCTGAATATTTCTCTCCTGTAGGAACACATAGAGATCCCTATTCCAAGGTATTTTCTTAAGGAGAAGCTGAAGGTGCTGAGAGAGAGGGAGAAAATCCTGGCTCAGATTTTAATTAATGCTGGATTACAAGATATTGAACTGGTTAGTATGCCATGGGTACCATAATTATCCAGACATCGGCCTATCCTTTGACTTTGTCACTGAACATGTTAGAGACATCCGAGTGAAGCAGATACATTTTCTCCACACCAGTCCATCATGAAACATTGATGTGAGAAATATTTGCGTATTATATATTTAATCAAGTGCATCACCGGGTGAATCACAACAGGAGAGAAACACAATGTACATTTTGTTCCACCCCCAGGGAGAAATGTCTTCAGTCTGAGCAATATTAACAATGTAACTCTGCAAAATAATTTGGCTTCATTTTAGGCTGGGAAAGTAATCGAAGAGCAGCATTTTGGCCTCAGTTCATCAAGCTACTTAAGCACATGGCTATATTTTATTGCACAAATAGTCCCACTTATATCAACTTAGGTAGGTACTTCAGTAGTGTTTGTGTCAGGTCCATAACAAGAAAAGAAACCACAGTTAACGCTGCATAACTATTAGTATTCTAACCTCCCATTTTCAATTGTTTATCACATTCTGAAAAATTCCTGTGATCTTTTCTGTGCAGCTGCCATAGCTAGGAGAGGAAAACTGAAATTTAGCACCGAGATAATCCTTAGAGAGGGGAACTATCTTTGAACAGTCTGGTGAATTTCATAATGAGCTAACAAAAACTTTCATATGCAGATCCTTTGTCTCAGTCCCTGTACACCTTAAAGTGTGTTTGCTCTTCCCACCTCCTCTGCCCAAAGCAACCTATTAAGGATGAACCTATCTGATGTGGAGCCAGATTACATGTGAGTGAAGACTTTTCACTTCATGTACTCTAGAGGAACTAACGGGCAGTTCTCTCTTGACATGTTACCACCGCGAGAGGCACGTAAAGCTGAACAATTCATCTTTATTAGCACAGTTTGTATAGTTTGTGCTGTGCTCTACTTCAAATTAATTCTGTCCATCGATTTCCTATGCTCAAATACTACCACTATGACTACTACTGAGTATTCTTGACTTCTGTGTGCATCATATATAGGAAATTCTGGCTGTCTGCTAACAGGCTATTGTATTCTTATATGCATGCAATAAAAACTGTTACAGAATGTGCATTAAAAATTCAATAGTTTAGCAGGGGACTTTTACAGATGTCATTATTGTGTATTCATAGATTATGTATATTTTCCTTGTAGGGAAAACCAGTTTTAAAATTTAGTGCAGTGAGCTCAACTCATTATTTCTATACAAAACTGTAACCAATTTTGGATGTCAGTAACAGGTGAGGGGGAAAATTCCGCCTGTCTGAGAGGGGAACTCTAGGCTTCAGGGGCATATTCTGAAGCTCTTATCGTCAGATGTTAGGAGGAAAATAAGGGGAAGTCAATATACGGCTTGAGAAGTCTATTAGTTTAATAGAATTTAAACATACTGATATTTAGGCTTATTTCTCAAAACAAAATACAATTTGTAAGTTACTTGTTACATAATCTACAGTAAGAACGATTCTTACTTACTATCTTTATGTCAACAGAAACTCCTTGCACCCCCTCAAATCTACCTTACCGAAGGGTATGTTGGTTATAGAAGATCCTGGCACAAATTAATTAAGATTCTGGTACAATTATCAAAATGCCAAAACTGTCAAAACTACATTTAGGTGATCCTTAGGTATAGCTTTCATCTCTCTGCCTTGGATTGCTTTTGTCTTAGTGAAATGTATCCAGGTTATCATGAGCTATTCAATTTGCCAACTAAAGTAGAATTAACCAAAGGCACATCTGAATTTTCAAAGGGATTCAAGAAAATAACTTTTAAGAGCTACATGTTCTGCTAGCAGGCCCATTTATCTCTGCTTTTCTCTATACCACAGAAAAAATACGTAAAGCCCTTGCCTCTCGAAGAAGTCATTAGAGTAATCCAGATTTCAGAGAGGGCCCGCCAGGGTCGCTTAAGGGCTTCATTCATGAAGCAAATCTACCTGGAAGAGAAGAGAGAGAGACAGGCCAGACTCCAGGGAGGAAAAGGTCCAGATTTGGAGGCTGCTGCACTTCGTATTCAAAAGGCGAGTCTTATTTCTGTCAGTAAAATGCAGGCGGAACCGACAACGTGTTTTGCTCACATGAGCAGCATGAACAGAAATGAAGCTCACGAGACAGAACATTCTGACTTGGCATCAGCCTGATTGGGTTGGAACCCCAGCCCGGGGCCATTCCAAACAAGAGTGGCCAAAGCACTAGAAATGAAAGTGAAATGAACGGTCCTGCAGTGGCAGGGGGATTCTGGGGCCCAAGCTGAGCCATACCCTATGATCCAAGTGTATCGTAGGTGATTTATATGTCTGAGGAGTAAAACCTGCTGCTCTCCCAGGGCAAAAGAGTTTGTCCCTAAGCAGAAAGAAACAACCCTGCAAAAACAGTGTAGTCAGCATGGAGTTGAAAGACAGCCCACTGCTCCACATAGAAGATACTCACCTGTGTGTTTGCAGGGTCCCAGAGCTCAGTGACAGTAGGATGGGCCCTAGTTCTAAACCCGCTTCCAACGGTTATGCTTTTCACATGTGCGGGGAGGTGGGGGAAGAGCAGGCTTGAGAATTTGTTTAAAATAATACCGCAGATGGCAACCTGTTCAGCAGTAATTGCTTCAATTGTATAGTCTGTTTTTCCTTCCTCTATTTGTTTTTTCCTGTGCCTGCTGCAGTAAAGGAAGCTGTAACAAGGCCCATTTATCTCATTAGAGTCGTGTTTACAATTCAGGTTTGGCGCGGATTTACCCAGTGGAAGAAAACAGTGAAAATGAGAGAGGAGGAAATGATATTTCTGGGGATGGTAAGTTTTGCTTGGCAGAGAATATAAACTGTGTTCAAGATTGTGGTCCCTTTTCCCTGAGGGTTTTTTGTAATTGAACAAGAGGGGAAACAAAAAATTCATTTGCTAACACTCTCCGTGTATGCTATAGAGGTCTTTGAGACCAAAGAGCTCAACTGAAATGACCGATGGTGCGGCAGTCGGGCAATCGGTCTTCTAGTATAAACTCTCATGATGTACATTAGTGCCATATCTCCTGCAGATGTGAGATGAGACAGACTGTGCTCCAGGATTTAGCGAATGTGATCCAGGCACGGCAGAGCATGGTACTCATGTCAGCCAGTCGTCTGTTAACAACGCCTCAGCGCTCAAGTGCCTTATCCCTGAAGCAGAGCTGAACCTGTCAAGTCTTCTCCTCACACTTTTGCAGGGCCACTCCCATTGTGTGTGGGGCTGGGGACCAGAAAGAAGCTGCCAAATATATATCTCCCCAAGGCTCATGTGGGAGGGAAGAGGCAAAACAGAACCCCAGAGCACCTGGCATGGCAAGTCAAAAAAGCAAAACAGACGTACAGAGTGAACTTTTAGACCAGGAGGGGTGGAGAATGTGAAATATCTGGGGGAGTTTCTCCATCACCCATAATCAGGGACGGGAAACCATCTCCTCCCTGCAAGAATAGGAAGGTGGATGTTTCCCCTAGTCTCTTCAGGCCTAGCTTATAGAGCTTCTCCCAGCAGCTAGCAGCAGCTGACTCTCTACGAGTCTGGTCTGTGGAAAAGCCAGAGAAGGCAATGGCAGGAATACAGCCATTCCCTTCATTTCCCGGAAATGTAAAAAACGTCCATATTGCAAATTTCACCGAATCATAAATGACTAGGGCTGGCAGAGACCTCAGGAGGTCATCGAGTCCAACTCCCTGCTCAAAGCAGGACCAACCCCGACTCAATCAATCCAGTCAGGGCTTGGTTAAGCCTGGGAGTAACCCCCTGTAAGCATGGGGGTTCCACCCCCTCCCTACATAACCCGTTCCACTGCTTCAACACCCTCCTCATAAAATATTTTTTTCCTAAAATCTGATCTACACTTCTCCCACTATAATTTGAGACAATTGCTTCTTGTTCTGTCATCTGCCACCACTGAGAACAGCTGAGCTCCATCCTTTTTAGAACCCCCCCCTCAGGTTCGTTTTCTAACACTGCCATCCAATCTCCCCTCACTCTTCTCTTCCAAATGCTAAATGAGCCCAGTTCCCTCAGCCTTCCCTCATAAATCATCCACCCCAATCCCCTAGTCATTTGCATTGCCCTCCGCTGGGCTCTCTCTGATTTGTCCACATTCCTTCTGTAGTGTGGGGCCCAACACTGGATATAGATGCAGCCTCACCAGTGCCAAATTAAAGGGAATAATCACTTCCCACGATTGGCTGGCAATGCTCCTCCTAAAGTAGCCCACTTTGCTGTTAGCCTTCTTGGCAACAAGGGCACACGGTTGATTCCTATCCGGCATCTCATCCACTACAATCCCCAAGTTCTTTTCTGCCGGACTGCTGCTTAGCCAGTCGGTCCCCAGCATGTAGCAGTGCTTGGGATTCTTCCATCCCAAGTGCAGGACTCTGCACTTGTCCTTGTTGAACCTCATCAGATTTCTTTTGGCCCAGTCCTCCAATTTGTCTAGGTCACTCTGGATCCTATCCCTGCACTCCAGCGTATCTACCTCTCCCCCTAGCTTAGTGTCATCTGCGAACCTGCTGAAGGTGCAATCCACCCCTCATCCAGGTCATTAATGAAGATGTTGAACAGAATCGTCCCCAGGACCAACCCAGATGGCGCTCTGCTTGATACGCACTGTCAACTAGACATTGAGCCATTGACCACTACCCACCAAGCCCGACAAGCTAGCCAACTTTCTGTCCACCTTTTAGTTCATTCATCTAAGTCAGAGGTGTTTAACTTGCTGGCAAGAATCTTATGGGAGCCCATATCAAGGGCTTTTCTAAAGCTAAGTTGTATCACATCCACTGCTTTCCCCATATTCACAGAGCCAATTGTGTCATTACAGAAGGCAATTAGATTGATCTATTCTTGGAAGCAGCAACTTGGAGTAAATTGTAGTGCTCCCTGCAGCTAGCTGTGAGGGGGATAGAGTCTCCCCATACTTTTCCAACTGTCCTCTGTTGTCTCAGATGCATTAGTCCTGGCTGTCACCATTCTGTAGTATTTATTTTATATGACACAGTATAGGTGCCACATCCTTCTCCAGGTCCCCTTGTTTACTACAACAATGCACTTGTTGCTGCTGTATTCAAATAACAGCCTTTAACAATAGTGCCTTACAGTAATATTCATTCTCATTGTGTATGTGGTACTCTGGCGATCGATCTTCCAGGATTTGATTTAGCGGGTCTAGTAAATGCTGAGGGTGCCTCCCCTTGGTGCAGGTACTCCTCGCTATCATGAGGAATAAGGAAAGTCGATGGGAGCGTTTCTTCTGTTGACCTAGCCTAGGGAGCTGGCATCCCTAGCCTCTATTTGTCAGAAGCTGGGAATGAGCGACAGGGGTGGGCTCACTTGATGATTCCCTGTTCTGTTCATTCCCTCTGGGGGCACCTGGCATTGGCCACTGTCGGAAGACAGGATACTGAGCTAGATGGATCCTTGCTCTGACCCAGTATGGCCGTTCTTATAACCTCCCACTATGGAGAGGGTGCCAAGCTTGGTTTAAGATAGGTTGACTCCAGTTGCAGTATTTACATAGCTAGAGTTGCATACCTTAAGCCAACCTTTCCTCTGCCGTGTAGACCTGCTTAGAGAGGAATCTAGTCTCTAGAAGATGATCAGGTGTAATTGGATATACAGCTACATCCTCTTTTCACGGTGGCCTACACACTGAGAATGGGTGTGAGGACAGCAATGTATTGTATCCTATGGGGAAATGCTTGCCCCTAAGGGGGCAAGACAGCTTAAAACCTGATACAACATCCAGTTTCTTCACTTTCTGACCAGTTTTTAGGCACAACAGAGTTGAAGTTTGCAACTCTGTGCTCAGTAGAGCCATTAATTGGTATCAAATATCTAATTGAGGGTTATGGGGGAAATAAAAGGTACTTTGTCTTCCAATGTTTTAATATATTGGATTGGTGTTTTTCTTGCATTTTTAATGCTATATTCCTCGCTATGGCCTCAAGGGAAACAAGTGGCAAAAGGCAACTATTCACATTGATGGATCAGCGGGGAGCTCCAAAGGTCAAGCCCGTTTGATGTATGAGCATGCCAGCTCTCTAAAAAATTATCCCAGGTCATTATGTGTAAACATCTCGAATTTGCTTTTCTAATACTTTAAGATTTAGATAAATTAGAAGACATGGCCATCCATTACTTTAAGCTCATCACAAACAAGACTTGTACTGCAAGAAATTTGAAGTAATCGTTTAGAGTGAAATTATAAGTATAAGTATAAAGTAGCATAATTTACATGGGACTTTGAGGAAGGCATTGAAAAGCTTTAAATGATTAATAATGACTTTTGCGGACATTCAGCGATATGATCCTAATAAGAATATACACAAATAAGATGGTCCCAGAGTCAGTCTATCTGCTTCTGAATTAACGGTGCTCATGCATTTCTCTGTCAGCGCTTATTTCTCCTTTTTGACAGAAACACTTTCTGTCGGTTTCCTGGAGCTGGCATTTATTTCTTATTTTATTTGATGACAGAGTAAACGTCCTTAGTCTAGAAAGAGAGAGAGATTTTTTGGGCTGTAGTACAAAGTCTTGAGGTTCTTGTTATTATTTATTAGAGCTTTATTACAGAAAAAGCATGATTCCCTCAGCACATTTTTCCAAATCTCAGATAAATCTTGATCTGAAAAACCTGCTCCATTTTTTGAAAAGGCAAAGTCTGACCAGGAACACATATATCTTTATAACTGTCTCTTGACATGCTTCCTGGTCTTCCTCATATTCCTGCTCTACTGCTAATTCAGCCGTCGACATTCCAGTTAAAGTTTCACCCACTCCGCATTGCCCTGAAAATGTGCAGAAACCTTTATTTTACTCCTCCAGCCATGTTAAACTTATAGGCCAGCCGTGTGCCACATTTCTGATTTTCTTTAAAGCTACTATCTAGCTTCTCTTGTTTACCTGTAACTCAAGAATAGCGTAGTGCTCAGACTTCAGACATGGGGGGCCAGATTCACCAGTGTGCCGTAGTTGGTTTGTGTTGGTACAGTGATCCAAAGCAGCCGTGAACCTAGCTTAGCTGGCTGGGTAACCTGTGTGTATGGCTGTTTTGTTTCACCGAAGTGGTGGAAAGCATCCGGAGCACACTTCTTTTGCTAACACAGGTGTGCCTTCCACTGAAATCAATGGGCGCGGTGCTCAGAATAGAGCCTGATCCTGTAAAGTCATCGACAGTTGAGGGTCTACATCTGTGGAGATCCTCACTACCTAGTAGGACTGGTCCTCCAAAGGAGGACAGATTGGGGTCCCACTGCACTTAATAATCTTGAGACACAGGCTAGCTTAAGGGGGGAAACCTGTTAACATGGAAAGTTATTAAAGATGCTTTGCAAATTGGCTGATTCTACACAAGTCTGGTCCATGGGAAGAGAGGAGAAGTCAGAGAAGAGAGGGCAGGAAGGAAAGCCAAAGTAGGTCACACCCTGAAAACCCAACAAACTTCCATGCTGCAAATTTGATCTGTTCTCGGAGCAGCAATTGGTGCTGAGTGGCCGATGCATCTTGTCGGTAGAGAATATAAGTGAGGAGTCGCTTGGATGGGCACCCAGGGACTATTTGAAACCAGCATTGATGTGTGGGTTTCACTATGGATTGCACAAGATGCCAGGCTCAATCCCGCAGGCTGCTAAGCCCACTGGTCCCAAAATTCTTTGATGCGTTTTTAGCTTTATGCACAAGGAGCCGGCCCCGTTGAAGTTCAGCTCTTCACATGCTGAAGTGATTTACAGACCGAGGCCTTATTTGTTGGGACTGTGCTTATTGATATGTGCTGTTGTGCACTGCTAGACAACTTGGACACTGTGCTTTTCCACAATGATTTATGCTCCGACCCCAAGGGAGTCTAAGACGAAACATAGGCTAATACACAATTTTGCATAGCGTTTTAGAGGAGTTTTTCCCTCCTTTCATGTGGATTTTCAAATGAAAGACATTGTGTACTCTTAAATAACTGTGTTCTCCCTCCTTACCTTTTCTAAACATACCCTAATTTAGGCATGTTGGCTTCGGTCAGGGTTGTATTTCTCTCTGTGGGTCTGGGTTTGCCAGACTTTTTTTATTCTTTGAATTCCTAATAAATATATTTCAGCCACTCCAAAAAAATCAGTGTTCCCCAGAATAGCCTTCTGAGTAAACATTAGAGGCTGTAGCTAAATAAATAATTAGATTGGATATAACAAGCTGCAAACTCTATAAATAAGTGGAGCATAAAATAATTCTTTGGCTCCTGAAGTGAATAAATAGGATAGCTGAAGGGTGCCCAAAAGTCTGTTTTTATTAAACATGAATCTTAAATGCTATTTTGGTTTAATTTATAACCCATGTTATGTTTGAGCAGCCCTCACAAAGGGGGGTTTGTATTACGTCCCCATAGGTAGATGTTTGTAAAATCTGAACAGTGTTATCCTACATTTAATGTGATTTTATGGGTTTAGTGTCAAACTTGTAAGATGCTGGAAAGCAACACAGAGTCATCTCCATTATTTTCTGCTGTTGCACCTTTTTTTTAATGAAATTATGCTGATATTTAAACAATTGGCTTTTAAAATCAAAAACATGCATTAGCATATTAGCAAAATAAGTTTGGCAGTGTCCCCAGGATTAATATCTGAAATAAATACCACCAGGACTGTACAAAATAACACCATTATGAATATTGTTTTAAAAAAATTCCATGCCAAATTTAATGTTCCTTTTATCTTTTTAATAAGTACTGGAAGTTTCATAATGACATAAAACTGAGCCATTTTCAGTATTTGCCTGACCAAGCCTCCTACCACAAATAAATACCATTGTTTGAATGCATGTGACAATGACTTTAATTGGCAAAGCTATTGGAGTGGATCGTATAGTGGGAAGCTTTAATGAATGCAATACATTTCACTTTCTGATTCCATTTTGTACCTAATTTGGGGCTTCAGTCATATAAATTCATATGGTGCGTCGAGGCTACCACTATTTTGCACTGTATTAAAATGGAAGATCTATGAACAAATACTTAGTAAAATAAGAGACTGGTTTAAAACCTGTTCTTCATTCTTCAGAACAAAATATTGAGAAATACAGAAAAACTCTAAATAACAAATGACACAGTAAGCTTGTTAAAAAAATGTCCAGACAACCAATGTTTAAAATTCAGTAGCATAACTGGCTTGAGAAAAGGCTAGACCTCTAGAAAGCTGAACCTTTGCCCGGACTAATACACAATTCTACATGTAGTCTCCTCAACTTCAGTGGAATTGTTCATATGAATAAAGGTGTGTTTAATCAGACTCTGAATAAATATATATTCTGCTGAGAAATATATCTTCTGCTACGATGTGTATTATAAGACACATAGAATCATAGAGCACTAGACCTGGAAGGGACCTCAAGAGGTCATTGAGTCCTGTCCCCTGCCCTCATGGCAGGACCCAGTACCATAGACCATCCCTGATAGATGTCTATCTAACCTGCTCTTAAATATCCCCAGTGATGGAGATTCTACAACCGCCCTAGGCAATTTATTCCAGTGTTTAACCACCCTGACAGTTAGGAGGTTTTTCCTAATGTCCAACATAGAAGACATGAAACAGACTTACTAGTTTAATGGATTTTTGTTGTACACGTCTCTGTTTAAAGATTAACATTTTGGCAAAAATTATCCAAAAGACAATCCATACAGCAAAAATCCCACAAAAATGTGTGATTTGGATTTGAGGTCTGCAAAAAAGAGTCTAAGATACTCTCTCCTGCAAAAAATACCTGATAATAAAAACATAGTTAATTTACCTTTCAGGCACCATAGTCCTAAAATATGAAATAACATAAAACATATTTATTTACTGAAATGAAGGCCATTTCCCCCCTTAAATGTAATCTTAATGGAACCATTGAAGAGCAGTTAGTTCCACAGCATGGGACATCCTATATGCAGAACTGTAGCCGCAAGCATGTTCAGCCCGCCTGCACACCTCTAAGTGCTTTATAATGAACAATAAAGCAGGCTGGGGTGGAAAGAGCTGTTGAGCTGACTAAGCATAAAGAGGGAGACTTTTCCACCTTGAAAAGGTTGGTCTGCACATGTGAGTTCTCAAGCAAAAAACAGAACACAGGGGAAGCTTTCATCGCGTTGGCTTACCTTGAAAATCGTAGGGAACTTCTACTGCCAAGTTTTTTTCTTTTCGCAAAAGCTAAATTCTTTTTTAGACACCACAAAGAACACAACAGCAAGCAGTTCTCTCAGTGTACTTGTGACTGATGAGTGGGAAAAACATTCTTTCAGACAAATGTCCACTTTCCCTTATTAATTTAAACAAGGATTTTAAAAGACAAAGCCCATCAAACATTAGATAAGCATTTTAAGTTAATGGGCCATGCAGTCCTATTTTCCCACAAACTCAGGAAGCGCCGAATTATGGCCTATTTTTACAACAACATCAATTATTAATATGTATACTTTTGCTGACAGAGGACCTCGCTAAAAATGTGAGTTTCGTTATCCAGTTCTGGGTCATTAACTATGGAAAGCTTGTAAATATAATGGTTTATTCACATGGGAAGCCTTCATTAAGATGCATTATTCTATAGCTGATGTGGCTATCGTGCATTATTGAGTTCACTGTCTCCATCTAATATTTGTAATTTGTTTTTAAATGAGTTGCTGTTTATAAGGCGAGTGAGCAAATTTGAATTTTGCATGGCCAGAGAAATTTCTTTAAGAAGGAAAAATGCTTCTGCCCCAAGGAAAAGCTATTTATTAGCATCTCTGACTGCAGACTGCCTCCCTAGGAGGCTAAAGCAGCCACATAAAACGCATTCAGAGAAACAACATAAAAAAGAAATTGGCTTTTGTTTTTAACACGTGCAGTAAGTATACACGTGATAGGTCTGAAAACTTTAAGGATTCTGGAAACTGTCCAGGGAATATTGATCTGTTTGGTAGTATTCAAAGATTGTTATCTGGATGCTGTAATAGCTGGGGTTCTTCGGAGCTATGTTGTCATGGGGGGCAACCACCGGGAAGGAAGGACAGCCTTGTAGCATTTACTTTCCCCTGCATCCTTGGACACTCAAGATGGGTAGATCATGCCGCATGTCTCCTTTATAGTCCCCTGAACATATGTCCTTTATAGTCCTCTTGAAAGATGCATGCAAAGAAAACTCATCTTCAAGGTCAGAGAGGCCTTGAAGAGAAGAGTGAGGGGGGATTTGATAGCAGCCTTCAACTTCCTGAAGAGAGGTTCCAAAGAGGATGGAGAGGGGCTGTTCTCAGTAGTGACGGATGGCAGAACAAGGAGCAATGGTCTCAAGTTACAGTGAGGGAGGTCTAAGTTGGATATTAGGAAAAACTATTTCCCTATGAGGGTGGGGAAGCACTGGAATGGGTTACCTAGGGAGGTGGTGGAATCTCCATCCCTAGAGGTTTTTAAGTCTCAGCTTGACAAAACCCTAGCTGGGTTGATTTAGTTGGGATTGGTCCTGCTTTGGTCAGCGGGCTGGACTTGATGACCTCCTGAGGTCTCTTCCGGCCCTAGGATTCTATGATTCTAGGCCTTTAGGGTGGGATTTAGGAACCATCTGTAGGCCCCAATGTTTGAAAATAGGTTTAGTGATACTATCTCGAACAGGTGACATTTAAGGTGACATAAAAAACGAAATTTTCTGGACTCCAGAAAACTGAGCTCCAGTGACGTATGGTCTTACTGGCTTTGTTCCTTTGTAAAGCAAGAGGACAGAAAAATAATTCTCTCATTCACAACTGTACCATTCTTGGCAACGTTCAACTCATTTTTCCTTACATTTACTTTCAATTTGAGAAGGCTGGAGGTCCTATTTAAAGATTTTGTTTTAAAGATTACAGTTTTTGTAGCTAATGTTAAAAAAAAAACCAACAAACTTAGATTACACAAGGAAACAGCGCTTAGCGTGTTCAGTCATTTTCCTTTCTCAGTTGTCCGGATCGTTCACAAAGCAAGAGTAGAAGAAAAGCGTCTTATTAAGAAAGTAGGGAAATACGATTGTGAATGCACAAAAATTAGTTATTGAATTCAGGAATCAGGGTGGTATAAAAACTACAGCGGGTATGGTTATAAAAAATGCACTCATGTTAAGTTGACACTGGTTTTTTTTAATTGATCCAAGTGAATCACAGCCTAACAAGAAAATTCATAGCCTAACAAGAAAATTAAGGCTGAATATGGAGGAGAGGCATTAAGACTTAAGAACATAAGCATGGCCATACTGGGTCAGACCAAAGGTCCATCTATCCCAGTATCCTGTCTGCCGATGCCCCAGAGGGAGGGAACACAACAGGTAATCAACACGAAATCCCTCTTCTGTCATCCATCTCCAGACAAACAGAGGCTAGGGACACCATTCCTACCCATCCTGGCTATCAGCCATTGATGGACCTAACCTCCGTGAATCTATCTAGCTCTTTTTTGAACCCTGTTAAAGTCCTAGTCTTCACCGCATCCTCTGGCAAGGAGTACCACGGGTTGACTGTGAGCTTTTTTTTTTTTCATCTCTTCATCTTTTATTATACCCTATCAACTAGCTTCTTTTCTTGATTGTTTATATCCTTCACATATCTGTAAACTTAATTAGTGATTAGTACTTGGGCACCAGGATTAAATGAATACTTTATATAGATCACTGTTCTACAGCCAAAATGCTTCTGAAATAAATGTAGTCAAACTTTACTAATTCTGGGTCACTGAGAACGAAAATGATGCTTAAAATTGTTGATTGGCTCTAGTTTTCAAGATATGCTATTGGGTCAGTATATACGACCCTTGACTTGGGAATGGCGGAGGATAAGTGAGTTATAAAGGGAAGGGAATCTCAATTTAAACCAGAAATGACTAAAATACATCTTTGACTGGATCTATGAATAAATCTATGACTGGGTTTGGACAGTACTTGCTTTTTAGGCAAAACAATGAATGATGCAATCTGAAGCTGGTATTGTGTCATACATGATATGAATTGCATCATGTTATTCCTAAAAGTCATGGATGATGCAATCATAACGAAGCTTACATCACTCTGCTGAACAAATTGCCCTATATCAGCTCTAGAAATCATACAGTGTCGTGCTCTCTTATTTGTCAGTGTTTGATTTTGCAAAGGGACACATTTCTGTTTAGCCAAAGTGAGCAGAGATGCCTCGTACTTGTGTGAACAGTGCAGATAACTTCTGCTATGTTTGTGGTGAAGTGACTTTTGCATCACAAAAGCGCAGTATAACCACTATGGTTAAGAAAGCCTATCACCTTTATTTTGGCTGCAAAATTGGAGATCGGGACAAGAGGTGGGCCCCACACATATGCTGCAACACTTGTGCAACAAATCTTCGCCAGTGGTTGAACAAGAAAAGGAAATCTATGCCTTTTGCAGTGCCAATGATTTGGAGAGAGCCAACAGATCATACCAGCAATTGTTACTTCTGCATGGTGCCTCCAGTTGGGAAAGGTGTGTCAAAGAAGAAAAAGTGGACTGTGCATTATCCAAATATTCCATCAGCTATACGCCCAGTACCCCACGGAGAAGGACTGCCGGTTCCTGATGCACCAGAATCATTCTCACTTGAGTCAGACGAGGAAGAGGAAGAGGATGAAACTTCTGGTCCTGAACCATCAATGTCACAGGACCCACATTTTCTCCCATCCTCCTCCTCTGAACCACACCTCATAACACAAGGTGAACTGAATGACTAAACTATGTACATAATAGTTTTTTGCCTTTTGTTTCATAATAAATTTTATTTATATAACCCTTTTGCTGATTTTTAAAGTGTTACATAAACAGGACAGGTGGAATATTATCATGTAAAGCAACCATAAACACATGAAAAGACCTAGGTTTACAATTTATATTTAAAACTCTACTATCTACACAATATACATAGACGTAAAATGTAAAAACTTAAATATCTTGGAAACAGTAGCCAATCAGTTGTTTTAATTGTCATATTTGAATTCAGCACATCAAAATACATAATAAATAGCACATTTTATCTCTGAAGCAGACGACTTCTAAAAAATTGTAGACCAGTGTTATGTGTCAGTTTTACTTATTGCTTAGCTACAGTGTATATAACAAGCTCTTTTTGACCCTTTCCTTATGTGGCGATCCTTTTCCCTGCCCATCATCGACCTCAGCTGGTATATTGCTCTGGCTAAATATCCTTTGTGGTCCTGCTACTAGTTTTCATATTTAAGCCAGTCTGAATTCATTTTGAAAAATCCAGCGACACATTATTGGGCCTACTTCCCCCCTCCTTGTTTTTGTCAGTAGAATTCCACTGATTTCAGCAGGAGTGACACAGTCGTGAGGCAGGTCTAAGGTACGTATGTAACATTGTACAAAAAGCCAAATATGCATTACATGATTTGTAAATTGCAACTCATTTTCTTTAAGAACAGGAACCAGCTTATATTTCTTACATATGTAAAAAGATACTAGTTAAAATCTTTGCAATAAATAAAAATACCAATATTATTTAATGAGGCTTGCTGAATGTAGAAGGGAAGGTTTTGACTTCTATGGGAATACAGTACTGAGAATTAACCCAAAGCGATATCGGGTACCGAATATATAGAGCTGCACCCCCAAAACACACTGCTTTTCTGGTTTTCTTGTCTGTATTTGCTCATTGCCTGGTTTTGTCCATTTCATTTATGAATCATTTTGTGGTACATCACCTGAGTATGGTCCAGATGCAAAGAAAATAGTTAACTGCTATCCTGAATCAGGGCCTAAGATGACCACACCTCTAATATAGCATCAAACCCATTTTATATATTCTGAAACTGACATTTACTTGGTATTAGTTGGATATATTTTCTGTCTGACATTGCTTAGTATTCATTGAACAAAATTAAACAGAAGCTGCCCAGTCATTTGCTACAGGCCTCCCTCTCTTTTCTTTTCTTTTCTTTTCTTGTAAATATTCTCTGAGACTGGGACTTTCAGTAAAGTGATATAGAATGATAGAGCAGATAGAATGTCGAGCCTAATCCGAAAGCTCCTGTAAGATTCCCATTCTTTTCAGGTTACATTGAGAGAGACCCTGTGAGGTTTTTACCTTCCTCTGGAGAGTGGGATATGGGTTACCTGCTTGTTTGAACTAGAGTAAATGGGGGATTCTCTGTGACTTATGTCTTTAAATCATGATTTGAGGACATCAGTAACTCAGCCAGAGCTTATGAAACTATTGCAGGAGTTAGTGAATGAGGGTCCGTGACCTATGACAGAAGTCAGATTATATGATCACAATGGTCCCTTCTGACCCTAAAATCTGTGAGTCAATGGGCTTTGAAAAAAGTTTGGAGTGGTGGG
This sequence comes from Pelochelys cantorii, assembly GCA_032595735.1. Lineage (NCBI taxonomy): Eukaryota > Metazoa > Chordata > Testudines > Trionychidae > Pelochelys > Pelochelys cantorii. The sequence goes on from CM064332.1 coordinate 73,098,977, forward strand.
GGTTTGGATACAGTTACAAATCATGTTGGGGAAAGAGTAGGATTTACATTTACTCAGCGTGAGATAGTCACAGATTGAGTTGTCCATATGTTCTATCACTCTGCGTGAGGCAGTCACCTTATTTTAGGAAAATACAATAGCTTGCATTCCTAGAAATGACCTACCCTTCTTTTCCACCCCACTCCACCCATTTTCCATTTATTCTTCTCTTCAGCCTTGGTATACATTGTGCTAAATACTTCAAAATATGTGATAAACTAAGAATTTTTTTAGATTAAGATCAGTTTAACTAAATCCATGCATCAGTTTTAAATCTATATTTTTTACCCTCTGAGTTGGAAAATACCTGCTGACAAAGTCGAAACATATTTTACATTTATAAATGATCACAAAATGGAAAATACAGCCTAGTAAAGTTCTAGCTCAACCCCCCAGTTGATGTTTTTCATACTACTTTGATTGCACAAATGAAAGATTTTAATTTGTATCTATTCTAAAAGACATACATAAAATCAATCAGCTTATATCCCCAACAAATACCAAGCTTATTTATTTATTTTTGTAATACTTTATTCTGACTTCTAAGCACTTAGACTTCTGGACAGGCTTATCTAATCATGGGAAATTTGGGGAGCTCCTTTTTTATTTACAGTGTTTGGATTTTTATTTATCTGATGTTTTACTCAAGGGAAGTGCATTTCCGAAAGGAGTTTTACCAGCTGCCACAGAATACCAGGAAACAACTGGCCAAACAGCGCATATAAAAAATTATAACTGAACAAATTAAAAACAATGCTGTCTAATTAAAAAGAGCCACCGGGAAATCCAAACATTTGAGAATTCAATTAAAAAAACCTCTGGCACCCTTCTGACATGGATAAAGTTGGCATTGGCTGCACAGCGGTCTCCTCACCTGTCTCATTGAGATCCCACGATCCCACGCTGGAAGAATTGTTTTTGTCCATAGCAATTTTGTTAATTAAGGTTGAAACACTAACAATAGACCATTGTGTGCATCCAGGCACTTTTTATGAGCGGGGGTGGGTTCCTCCTTTTTAAAAATTTTCACACATACAACCAGGCTTAAAGAACTTGAGTATCACCCCAACATTCCAAAATACTCTGAGTTTCTTTACTTTGGACCTTTTCTTTTGAACCTCACTCTCCCTTTTCATTTTCAGAACCCACCTCCTCAGTTCCAGAGGGTTAGTGCTTCAGTAGCACGTGCCCAGAATGTGGAAGCCAAGCGGTGTGAGATCCAGGGGAAGCATGAGACCGCATACCAGAAAGCTCTGGTATCCATCAAGACCCATCTGAGAGAAATGGAAGGTCCCGACATCAAGGAAAGTCTGCAGGAGCAGATCCGCCAGTGGTTCATTGAGTGCCGGTGAGACGAAAGGAAATACTTGCACTGTAGAAATTGCATTTGCCTCGGAGGACCTGAGTCTGAAGTAAAGTGCTACTCAGAATAATGCTCACAAACTGGGCTACTTTGTGGGTTAGCAGTGGTTCCCTTTCCTAGGTCAATGGGAGGCCACTCTGCTTCACTACATCTAGGGTTGCCAAGTGTCCGGTTTTTGCCCGGACACTTCGGTATTTGGGTCCCCCATCCGGTAAAAAAACCCAGAAAATACTGGACATGTGAAATGTCTGGTTTTTCCTGTTTCCCTCTGATGGGAGTCCGGCGGGGACAATTTTCCCCTGCCGCATTTGGCGGGGGCAGGGGAGTGAGGAGTGCGGGGCCATTTAAAGACACAGCGCCTATTCTTTTTTTTTTTTGCTTAACAACTTTGGTCTCTCCCTTTTTTTTTTCCCCATCAGAATTTTTCCCCGGTGTTTTTTTTGGGGGGGGGGGGTGTCAGTATTTTTTGTTAAACCATCTGGCAACCCTAACTACATCACTGGGTTAGGGAATTAGCAGAGCAACACACAGCCTGTGGCTCTAGCTGAGAGTCCAGGCAGAATGGTAGTCAGTTGGGGTCTCTCGCTTCCGATCAGGGCAGAGGCCTGGCTCCGCCCACCAGGGCTCACAGACTGGCCCCTCCCCCTCTAATTCAGTTGGAGGCTACTCCACCTCATTACAACTACTCACAGAGGAAGGTCTACTCGGGTAAGTAAGGATCACCGAATCACTCAGAGAGATTAAAAATCAGAATACTTTTAAACTCCACTTTAATTTGTGTCCTAACTTTGTGTTTACATCTGAACACTTACAAACTCTGAGGTAATGCTTCCTATATAATGTATAGAGTTTGAAAGGAATTGTCAAGCCTCCCTTCAGACAAAGGAACATGGATTTGCCATAGTGGTTTAAAGAACTCATACTTAGGTCCCTTTTCCTGCCACTAGCGGCATCTAATAACAAGTGTGAAAATCCCACATGGGCCTAGTCCTCCAAAAATGTAAGCCCATATATAATTTTACTGTGTGTATTCATTTAGTATACAAGTAAAGTTAAGCATCTACGTTGTGTGCAAGGTCAGACCACTGATGCCTATGGCTTTCCGAGCAAGTTCACCTTTGGCAAGTATTCTTTAGTTGATGAAATTCTAGATGTTCAGCTTTAGCATAGGATTATTGTTGTGAAGTAGCATAATAAGGAGATACCGACTGTTTGCAAAATACTTCTAATCTCCAGCACCAATCTGTGAGATCTGTTAACTGAAAGAAAATTGAGAGTCAGGCAGCAAATCCAGGAATTTATCAGTCGAGTTTCAGCTGCTTTACACATCTGTTCATGATTACTGTGTGTGTTATCATTTTGACTATTTGCCCAATTTACATGATAGATGATAGTTTGACTTGAGGAGCTGTGTCATCTACATTCATGGTTCAGGTTGGTTGTACCTCGCTATAATGTGCCTCCATGTGCTACTCGTAAGAACAGCCAGACTGGGTCAGACCAAAGGTCCATCTAGCCCAGTGTCCTGTCTGACGACAGTGGCCAATGCCACGTGCCCCAGAGGGAGTGAACAGAACAGGGAATCATCAAGTGATCCCTCTCCTGTCACCCATTTCCAGTCTCTGACAAAAAAGAGGCTAGGAACACCATTCCTACCACCCTGGTTCATAAGTATTGATAGACGGAACCTCCATGAATTTATCTAGTTCTTTTTTGAACCCTGTTAAAGTCCTGGTCTTCACAACTCAACTCACAACTCAACTGTCACACGTATATTGCCATCCTCAGTGAGTCTTGATGTGTTTCTAAGGTACACATTCATAAATCCTGCTCTGTTTGTGTTTGCACACTCCATGACTTACTTTAGTGTCTGTTTGGTGTATATCTACAAGTAGGCGTATGAATGGTCGACAACCTGGAAGTTGTAGACAACCGGTGCCAGTGATCCCTGAGTTTCAGTGTTGAGCAATTCTTCCACCCTTACAACAAATAGCACCTTTCAGAACAAGGGGGCTGCTGGTGGATCCCTCACTGAGAGCAAGAATTCCAGAATCTGACCAAAAGAATGTGCAAGAGTGAAGGCAGCGGATTTCAACTCTTGGTCATGACCTCAATGTGAAAGTGTCATGGCCATCTGAGCCTCGCCATCCAGGGCTGAAGCCAAAGTCCCAATGCCCTGGACTGAAGGAACAGAGGTCATGTTAAAACATGGACTCCATGACCTCCGTGACACGCTCATAGTGTTACTGATTAGCCAGTTGAATGCAAAGTGTGAAGAGCTTTGGGGGAAGCGGGTTCTGTAAAACTTCCATTGAAGAGTTTGCCTATTAATCACACAGTGAATCTTCAGTTGGTGAATTGGATGCATTTTGAAACTGTCCTGTTGCAGCTGAAAACAAATTCATTACAACCTGAGAAGAAAACTAGTCATAGGTACGACTCTGCTTATTTCCAGTTTGGATTTTCATTTCCTGAAGACCGAAATGGGGAACACAGACAGCAGTGTGTCACCTGCAATGAACTGCTACCATATGAAGGCCTAAAACCATCAAAGTTATATAGGCATTTGGAGACAAAGCACTCAATCTATAAAGACGAGCCTCTTGATTTGTTTAAACAAAAAAAGATTTGGAAATGTCATAAAAACAATTTTACTTTCTGCACTTAATAGTTGGGTGAGTCAACTGCAAAAAACTTAAAACAATCCTTCTCTCCAATGATGCAATACAGAGAAGAATTTGCAATATCTTAGAAGATATCAAACTGCAAACAACTGATCATCTTTCAGTAAGCAACTGTTTTATTTTACAATTAAATGAAGCCGCAAATGTGTCTGGCTGTACTATGTTGGTGGTTTAAGTGAGGCATGTATGGGAAAGTGATTTCCAAGAACAGTACTTATGTAGTGTGCATTTGCCTGTTTCTGCTACAGCTGGTGATATATTTGTTCCACTAGGTAATTACTTAGAGTCAATGGGATTGAGCTGGTTACAACTGATGCTTCAATGACAGAAACATTCAGGAACTGTTCCAAGAATCCATTTAAAAGCATTCATTACAACATGGCACCACTGTTAAGCTGCTCATGCCTCCCTATGCAGGAAAAACGTAGTACCTGAGCGCCAGTGGCCTCTTAAAGATCTCAAAATTGTGAATTACATCAAACAAAAGGCCAAGAATTCATGAGGCTTGCAAGATTTCTGTCAGAAAACGGGCAGTGCGCATGTACATCTGCATTACCATGCTGAGGTTCATGGGCTGTCCTGTGGTAAAGCGTTATCTCATGTATGCAAACTTAAAAGTGAGTTGGCAGCTTTTCTTGAAGAAAAAAAAAAGTTTCACCTGGTAGAGCACTTCAGTAATGACACGTGGCTTGCTCCACTTGCACATCTGGGAGAACATGAGATTCTGTGATTGTTTTCCAGACAAGCAATTGAAGGGCGAAGAATGGCTACAGGATTCATTTGGAGTTGTGTTGGAAAGCATGAGTCTAAACTGTGGAGCAAGAATCTCAGCTGGTCGAGTTGTCTTGCAAACACACTCCACAGAAAAAATATACTGAAATGAGCCTTCCCAGTTTTTGCTGCAGTGCTTCTGGAGAAAATCTTCCTCTTGCTTGCCGTGTGCTTAGAGTCATGCTGCCTTTCAGTACAAGTATGTGTGAAACTAGATTCTCTTGTGTGTAACTGGATTCTCTGCCTTGACTCACCAGAAGAACAAAGCTTCAGAGGGGGTAGCTGAGTTAGTCTTTAAAGTGCTACCAGACTAGTTGTTGTTTTTTCAGTTTTTCCTGTTACAGACTAAGGCTATGTCTAGACTACAAGCCCTTTTCGAAGAGAGAAAGAGAGTGAGCCACTTTTTCGAAAGAGAGCACCCAGGCAGTTTGGATGCTCTCTTTCGAAAAAGCACTGTTTTCATTCAACACCTTTTTTCGAAAGAGCACTTTCAAAAAAAGTCATTCTTCCTCGTAAAATGAGGTTTTCCGCAGTCGAAAAAACTGCCACGTTCTTTCGATTTAATTTTGAAAGAACGCGGTGGCAGTCTAGACATAGGGGATGGGTTTTATTTTTCCCCAAAAAAAGGCCACTTTTTCTGAAAAAACCCTATAGTCTAGACACACCCTCACAAAACATGTAGATGGTATCATGAAGAAGAATAAGAATAAAAGAAGAATAAAAACAGGGATGGATTGGATGTGGAACACAATCTTCATAGTGTGCTGACTAAATTACACCAAACCTTGATAAACTCATCAAAGAGAAGCGAATTCAGATTTCTCATAAAGTGGAACCCAGGAATTAGTATACTGTTATTAATGTGTTCCTTTTGATGTTGATTTCGGCTTTTAATTGACTGTTCAGCTGCTTTAACTAAATACCAGTAGTAGTAATAGTAAGAATTTTGGGGCCAACATACTCGTGGGTTTTCTACTTCAGCTATTTACTGGATCAGGACTGGCCATCAACGGGTCCTAGTCCAAAAAGAATTGAGACTCAGTACTCTAAAGGACATATAAAGCTTTCTTATTATAGCAGCTACTATTAATTTTTTGAACCAAAGACTGTATCTCATTTGTGCATGTATGTTTGCCTGCTTTAACCTTGTAAATAATTCTCATTTCTTTTTCCTAGTTAATAAACCTTTAGTTAGTTTATTATAGGATTGGGTACAAGCATTTGGTGAGAGACCTAGGGTGCACTTGTCTATAGGGTAAGCGATGGTCCTTTGAGACTGGGAGTAACCTGAATATATAATTTTAGGTGTAAACGACCATCTACCACTAAGTCCCATTTCCTGTGGGGGAAGGTAGACCGGAGTACCCAAGGGGATGATCTGTGACTCCATGTTAAGACTGTTCTAGTGCTTGAGGAGTTCACACTTGATACTTGGTTGATGAAAACTAAGTATAGAGCACAAAATTAATTGGGGGTTTGTGCCCTGTTTCTTGACAGTCTGCCCTGAGACTGGCACTCACAATCATGAACCACTCCAGATAGCTTGATAGTGACATAAATCCCCCCCTTTTTGCTCTGCATATGAGGCTTCCATGTAACTTACCAAAACAAGCTTCCCACAGGCACATTCATTTTCATCTGACTAGGTAAGAATTGAATCTGCAGACGTCTACACATGGAAGGGATGTGTAACATGGAGAGCTAAACTGTCAGCATGATGCATGAGGACCCCACTTATTTCTGTGTCCCATTATCTGCCTGCCTCTCTGAACAGAGGCTGAAAAATTGAAGTGCCAAGATTTACATTTCTTATTTCATGCCAAGATATATTTTAGAAATTAAAAAACACCCTAAACTTCAATATTGTCCTTTCAACTTATATATTGTTCTGTAACTAGAACTTTTGATTGATTTTATGACCTTCCATTGTCTAATAACTGAAGGTTTACAAAGACCCTTTTCTTTGTCATGAATTATGCTACATACACTAACAAAAATAAAACCCAGGAGTATTTGTTCCTCCCATACCTTATGATCAAATGGAAACGGGTGCGACAGCAAATACAATTAACAGGTGTTGTCTTTCAAGACAGCTGTTATCGGATTAGAAAAACAATGGGCAGATATTGAATTTCCCTACTTGTAAAAGGCAGGGCTGCTATAAATATTTACCCCCTTTCTTTACAGGAAAGACTGGGCATAACATCAATCACTCTTTAATCCAAGAGCATTTTTATGGGGATAGAGGTCTAAAAAACCTTCCCAAGAGAGTCAATTGAATGAAAAGGTCTATTTTTTGTAGCACTGGAGTCTTACAGGAGAATTCTACATTTTTTTAATAACTTCTTCCCTTTTATGATCCTGGTTATAGCTCAACCATGTATCATTCTGCTTACCTATCTGCATGTTTATTTGCCTGAATCAGTACCTCTCTGCCTGGGGAATCATTTACTTGAAAATCTCCAAGCTTCTATTTTGTCTTGCTCCTGTGCACCCCCCTGGAAAAGAGGGGTCATTGTTAAAAGCTTAAAACCATTTAAAGAAATACAGCCACTCACAGTAGAAAAACGCAGTGAGCACAATGGTCTCTTATTTCTCACAAGCGCCCCTCACAAGTGTGGAACAAGGACGCAGACATTCCAACCTTAACAGCATCTGTAATTAAATACCTTCCCGTTGAACCAGGTGTCAGCCCCTCAACTCCCGAGGAAGCCCCCATACATCACGTTGACAATGCAGAGGTTTATGTTGTTGGAGAAATTCAAAGTTACATAACTAGGGCTTTGGCCTTATTCAAGAGGTAGGAGGCATTTTTTCTGCAAATTGAGTTATGGGGTGGGGGTCACCATGAACCAACTGCCACTCTTTGCTGGCCATTGAAAACTTGCAAAAGAGCAGGGAGCACAGAACTAGAGTGAAAACTGGTGTTTCTTGTAAGTTTTTTTTTTAATTGCTGGTTTAAACCTATAACCACAGCCCTGAACACAGTGGCAGCCCATGATTGTAACCACCTTGTTGCATGAGAGAACTGCAAACCCAAGCTACAATCAGCACTAAGCCCTCAAAAGACATGAAAGAGCGTCTGTGTTTCGGGAATAAAAAAAGTACCACCGTTGTCTGATTTCCCGGACTAATGAATTCAGCTGCATTTTGGAAAGACGTCGCGATGACAAATCAAGGTTTTTATGACTTGAGATCGCCGCTGGAGTTGCGGGGACGCGCCTAATATACAGGATCCGCTAGAATGTATCTTATGCCCTCTAGCTGTAACAAATGATTTTGTGAATTTCTGGAGGATTTATATGTCTCTGCTCAGTGCTCCAGGGAACGTTTAATCAATGGCATTGCTGACCTAATAACAGGGGATCTAAGGAATAGCAACTTTTATGTACATGTTATGTGCTATTCCCACCGACTTGGGGATTGCTTTTCTGGAGGAAGGAGGCGGCAAAGGATAAATGTGCTCTCATAATAGGCTTATACTTTACTGATTAGCTTTGAAAAAGCCTCCTGCTCGGCCTGCTGACTTGAGTCCTGTCAAAAGGAACCATCTGAGCGTCGCTGTGAGTGACTGAGACTCCTTCTAAAGCAGGGGGTTCCTGTGCTTTATTGATTCATGGTCAGCATTCCTGACTGCCAGCCCAGCCTTTGATCAAGGGGGAAGTCGAAAAGAAATCGGAGGCGATCACGTTATATTTTCCTTTTTCACAAGACTGTTTTGTTGGGCTGAGATTAATGCCAATGGGCTTGTTCACAGGACGCCATGGGAAGCCGAGAGGGAGGGAGAGGAACAAGGCGGGAGGAAGATGAATGGAGGAAGAGTTTTTTTCATACTGAAAGTCAACAGACACGGGAAGGCATTTATTTGTGTAAGGCTGGGGCGGCCATATTACATTTCACCGTCTGTGCTCATTACTCTTTCGAAAGGTAATTTTCCTGCTTGGGAAAGGTGCAGCATGACAGCTCCAGCAACTGATGGTCTGCCCATGGGGCGGACATGGCTTTGAGCCGTAGGAATGCACAAAAGGCAGAAAACAGCTCAGAGCAAAATAGCTGCTCCGGTTTTTACTACAGAAAGCCTCATTTGAAAAGCCGTTTGACAACAGGTTGCCACCTGGAGGTCGGCTAGTTCATTACAGTCCCCTCTCCTTACAACAGTCCGGTCACTACTGCCCATTCCCGCTCCCACGTTCTTTGATGGGAACTTTCCCTAGCTTGCTTTTCCGGTAGCTGGTACCATCCCACACGGCACCAAACATTCAGAGCCAGGCTCTAGAACACGGGTGGCCAACCCACAGTTCGCGAGCCGCATGCGGCTCTTCACCCCTGAAAGTGCGAACCCCCCCCATGTGCCCCTACAAACAGCCCCCCGCTCCCTGTGCTCACTGGATGCAGGGGAGCTGTCCAGCATGGCAAAATGGCGTTGGCAAGATGGCGGTGGCCAACAAGCGCCTAACCCATGGTTTTTAAAGGGGCAGTGTCCTTTTTTTTTTTTTTTTGCTCAAAAATTCTGGTGCGGCTCTTTGCATTTTTTCCGCCGCTGTTTCGGTTCTCTTCGTTTAATGGGTTGGCCACCCCTGCTCTAGAAGAAGCCATTGCCATTTCCCCTGAGAACCATTCAATCACTATCAGTAACGAGGACACAGCTCCCTTAGTCCTGTCTGTCAATTGGCCAAGACACAAAGCTTGCTGTCAGGGCAACCTGGGATGACGCATCAAGACAAATGCAACAGCAATGCACAGATGGTTATGGCTCCCTGGTCATGATCTGTCATGCATATAGCAGAAGCGAGGGCCTTCCATTTGAGCCACCGGACCCATTTTAAGAGAAGGTGGAAATGTCCTCACTGAGTGTAGAAGTGCCTCTAATTTTTTCCTTGTAGGAAGGCTGGTCCAAGAGTAAAGGTCGGGGAAGAAGTCCTCACAAGCCAATGAACAGTGTGTTTTTGGAGTAATAGAGATTCACAGCAGAAGATGCCACCAGCTCTCTGAACCAGGCACAGTGTTTGCAACTACTTCAGCCACCCAGAGAGTTAGAAGATACCCCTGGAAGCCTGCAGTCAGCGGCGGCCCGAGGCGGGCTGCGGCAGCTGGCACCCCAGGCGGAACGCGCGATCGGTGCCCCCGCCTGCACGGCCGTCAATGGCCGTGACGTCATCATTGGGTGCCCTGGGCGCCCCATTGAAGACGGCGCCCTGAGCGACTGCCGAGTCGGCCTATGCTCCCGGGCCGCCCCTGCCTGCAGTTCACCTCCTTGGTGGGTTAATACTCCTCCCCAAAGCAAAAGGAGACTTTCTCCACAGAAGAGAAGCCAAAACGAATAGCTCAACTTCCACTGTCGCATTCCTTTGAATAGAGGAAAAGTTAACACTATGATAAACATGAACATTGGTTTTGTGGGGCAAAAAAACGGAGCAAAATGAAAATGACCCAGGCAGATGATGCTGAAGAGCAACATGTGAAGAGGCCAAATCTGTTGTAGCCATGATTCTGCAGGCCAATGGTGGGCAAACCATGACCCATGGGCCGCACGTGGCCCATGGAGGTTCTATGCGTGGCCCACGACAGATTTTGTTTGCTGTTGCCCACGCATAGGGTTGCCAGATTCTGCTGGTTTTCATCCATGTAGGTTGTTTTTTCCTACCAGTACTATAAAAGTGATGTGCCTGTAAAGCAAGAGCATGTAAAGTGAGGTGCGTACTGTCTGCACACAGCATTGACTGTGAGAACCGTGCGCGCTCTCTGCAGCCAATCACAGCACGGCTACAGTTGGGTCGGAACACGCTGCACATTCTAGGCACGCAAGCGCAGTTAGTAAAACGACCCTATCCCAGGAGATTGTTTTGGCTACGACAATCTTGCGGCCCACAGAGATGAAGAAGGGCCATTTGTGTGGCCTACTCACTGGTCTAGGTTGCCACTCATGGCTACAAGCCATTCTCCATTGGTCAGAGGCAACACTCTGAATTGGTTAGCAATTTAAACAATGACAAATGTAGTTGTCTTTTGTGATTGCTTGGACACCCCTCTCCACTCTGGCCAGTTTAAAAGTGTGAACCCCTCTATTTCCAAAAGGAGTGTCATGTGTAATTAGGTCCATGTGTAGCTAGCTTGCTTTATAGAGTGTCACTGGATTTACTGGGGGCAGGGGACATTTTGGAAGCTTCTGTTCAGTGGCAAAAGTTGCCTACTTCAGTGCATTCTGGAAATTTACGAGCGCGCTGATATTAATGGAGGAGGCTTGATGGCTTTGGGGGGGGGGGGCGGATCAGCCGGAAGCCCTGTGGTTCATATATTTTTCATACTTGGTGAAACACAGATAAATCTTTGTGGCATGAGTCTGAAACAGACCAGTTGAACCCCAGTGTCAGGCCTCCAGAGAAAAACTGATAATCTCACTAGCTCTGCTTTCTAAATCATTACCGACTGTGCAGCATGTCACTTCCCATTCACACAAGGCTTCTGCGTTTACACTTCAAATTAAAATGACTGCTAGGTTCTATCAAGTGATTTAAAACATATGCAAAGGACTCTGCTGCTATTCTTTAATTTCTTCTTTTGTTTATTTCAAGACGTTGAAGTAATCAAGGAGCATAAAATATGTCTTAGGTGCAAATCCAGATGCCTAAGAACTTCCAGTATAACAAATGGCCTGTAGGAAAACAACTCCAACAGTGTGCATCACTCTGCAATTTATAGACACATAACCGTTTGCTTGTAGAATAGATCATATCAAGTTTGAACCACTCACCAATTATTCACCTACATTTTGAAAGCTGAAGAAGTGGGCTGTGCCCACAAAAGCTCATGATGCCATCTACATGTTTTGTTAGTCTATAAAGTGCTACCAGACCATTCATTGTTTTTTAAGTTTATCCTGTACAGATTAACTCGGCTACCCCCTGAAGCTTTATTCCCCCTACTTCATTCAAAACAGACATTTAAATATCTTGAGTCACAAAGTTATTTGTGATCTTCCCTGTTTCAACCTTTATCCCAGCAATACCTTCAATGCACATAAGGGTATTCCCACTTACGTCAGCAGAATTTCTCATAGAGTAAGGTGCTACTCACCGTAAAGATATCAGAATCAGGCCTAGAGCATGCAGAAGTGCACTTGCATGTCTGTAAAGCACCTAAAAGACAGGCTGCCACTTCAAAGAGCTGACAGTCCAAGATCACACCCAAAGAACAGACAACTCAGTGGAGAGAGAAAAAAATGTCTCATGCTGCATACCTTTGTTGTGTCTATTTTAGGGTCTGATCTTGCAGGGTAGTTTCAGTTGGAGTTGAGAACTCAGCAGCTTGCAGGAAGTGCTCCAACTCTTGGTCCCCTAGACTACAAGCTTCTCTGGGAACTCACAAGTCCTCCAGGAGATGTCAACAATTCGGCAGGAAACACTGCGCAAGGGAACTAATTCTTCCTCATCTCAGTTCGCAACAGCAAAGTGAAGGAGAGGGAATTGAGGCATAACGGGGAGGTAGGAATGAGGGGTTGGGGGCTTGTCAGCTAGTGGAGAGGGAGAAAGGATTAGGGATGTGTCTTGTCTATACAATACAGTTTCTAAAGCACATTAGTGCTACGCATGAACTGATCAGTGTGAACCCAGATGGTATGCATTAAAAGTTGCCTAGTATGTATTAGTGTAACACTGCTACATTAGCGCACATTAATACGCTTTAGAAACCACCCTCTGGATTCTGTGCTTCTGCACCATGTAGACAAGCCATTAAAAGTGATTTGGAGTACAAGAAAAAGGAGACGGCACTGGAGGCGTGGAGGGTGATGTTATTTTTAAGTATATTTAATTCCCTTCCCGCTTTCTGAAAATCTGTTGCTCTTTTGGATTATCTGGAGACATTTCAGAACGCATCCGTGTAAGATGTCACTGATGTCTCCTTAAGGAGGTTGAGAGCTGAGGAGGACTGAAATGGATGGTAACGGTGAGGTAAGTAGGAATGGGTGGAGAGCAGAGATGGTTTATCTGAAGGAGCAAGAGGGAGAGATAGAGAATACATTAATGAGAAACAAGAACATTATTTCTTAAACTATGACCTATCATTCTCAGAATTAAATGTTCTGAAAACCAAGCCATGGAGATAATAGGCTCTTGGGAGGAGAGATGGTGCTCTTACTTTATAGTCTGTGGAATGAAAAGATTGGAGAAGCCCAGGCAAGAAGGTGAAAGAAGTGTGGTAAAGATTAATAAGAGAACCTGAGTGAGGAATTAAAAGAAACATCCAGTGAGGAGAAAGAGGCAAGCCTGAAAAGAGGGGTGAAAGATGAATATGTCAGGGGGGAGTGCATATTTTTAAAATACAGGCAGAAAAAATAGGCAAACGGTGGTAAAACAAAGACTGTTTGGACTCGACCTGCTGATGTAGGTGCAGACATGAATTCTATTCAGGTGCCCAACACACTGGTCATCTGAAGAAGTGGGCTGTGGCCACAAAAGCTCATGGTATCATCTACATGTTTTGTTCGTCTATAAAGTGCTACTAGACCATTTGTTGTTTTTTTCTGTACAGACTAATTTGGCTACCCCCTGAAGTTTCTCAAGGCACAGTTAGCTATAAAAGTGGATTCGTCTGAAGCCTGTATTCAAGCTGAATCCAAGTTTACAGGGAAGGTTGAGGATTGTATTTCTATGGGCGGCACAGCAGTCTGGTGAAATTGGAGTCTCATCTACTCCTTTCAGAATCAGTTTGGAGCAGTCAAATCCCACCAAGCAGCTTGTTTTTATTATTTAGGTTAGAGTCCATGGCTTTTGAGTCTCACTGTATTTCAGTGCAGTGCACACACAACTGAAAATCTAATTATTTGTAATTATTTAGTTTAAAACACCCAGCCATTACTTACATAAACCAGCCATGTTTTGGCTGTGGTGACAATCATTGCTAGGATTTACCCAGAGGAAATGTTAAAAGTTAGTGTTTTAACATAAAGCAGAGCGATTGACAATGAGACTTTGTGAGCTACTAGTTCTTGTTGGCCTCTGTTTGCTCCTATGAGGAGCATTAAGTCCCGTCTAATAGCATCTTTACAAAGTATGAAAAGTAATTTCAGGGAAGTAAGAAGATTTGAAATGTAAAAGTTCCATAAAGTCTGAAAACACATTTACGTAGGATAAGAAAACTGCATCACTGACTAAAATCTGTTACCGTACTTCTCTGTCTCCTGCTTTGAAGAGTCATGCTCACAAAATAATCCTTTGGTGGCTTGAAAAGGGAATCTGCTTCCTTATTTTGTATTCCTGATCACAACATGCAGTCAGTTGCTTTATTGGAGGCTTTTCAGAAAGTGTCTAATCCAGCATCCTCTGGGAATGTCCGCCACAATCCGTCCTGGGAGGAGAAGTGAGGAGGGTCCACACTGCAGGAGTCAGTCCCTAAAACATCCTGATTCCTCTGCAGGAGCAAATGCCATTGCAGGAACTCTGCCACCTTTTACATTGCATATGTGTTCACCGTCTCACCAGCTCTGCCCTGCGGGCGGGGACTGGGCCATCCCTCAACTTGCACCTCAGGAGTCCAGCATCGCTGCCAAGTTGAGACCTGCACAGAGCGTGAGGTTTGAAACTGGGAGTGGTCTCAGTGCTGGGGATACACTACAATGGTGGGCTGCCAGGACTTTATTTACCTGCATGCTCACAGATACGGCCGCGGCTGCAGATCGCGATTCCTGGCCAATGGGAGCTGTAGGAACTGGTGTCACAATCCGCGCTGCTTCCTGCAGCTCCCATTGGCCGGGAACAGCGATCCGCAGCTAATGGGAACTACAAGCAGCCGTACTTGTGGATGCTCAAGTAAATAAAGCACCGGTGGCCCACCAGGGGCTAACTCTGGTGAAGCACCCTATGTTAGAGTATCCACACTATCAGCCAGTCTAAGAATATATAGCAGTATACCCCACATGCGTCAAAGTGATGGAAATCTGGCACTCCATTTTCCTTTCACTCACAGGAAGAGAGTAGGCTAATGAACCTGGCATGCCAGAACTGTTATGTGTTTTTGGACTGCAAAGATGACTGAGTTTTTCAATTAGCAACGGTGATACATTGGTTCGCTTAGTACTACACTGGGACCGGCTTTTAATTTAACTCATTTGAAATATTTCTCCCTCTCTTTTTTTCACACTTTAGAAATCACAGGAAGCAAAACAGAGGTTTCTGACAATTTATATTGCTAAAGGGCACGTTCGTCATTTGCAAAATTAAATGCTCAGTATTTTGCAATTAGCGCTGACCAACAGTCTCTAAACTTCTCCGATCAACTGTTTCTACAGCCTCTCTTTAAGAACGATCAATATCAGTCTTGGGGGGTTTTCCCCTTTTCTATATTCTGTTTAATCTGATTATGATTTATTCATATAGGGCCCCAAAAACCAATTGGAATGAACACTGAAATTCAGCCACTGTGTCTGTTTTCATATGCATGAAATTGTCTCAGATTTATGACCCAATAGTTCATTTAAAAACTGAAGACCACAGAGTGAGCTGGATATCTGCAAGCAAAGTGGATGAGAATGTTAGTAATAGTAAAATATGGGGCATCATACCTTGATGGACTGTTTAAAAATTAACAACAATACACTGTTCTTTTGCACGCTGGTGTTTTTAAATAGCTATAATTCTCATTCCTCATTCAAATTTTTTTTGCATGTCACGAGTATTTCTAAGGGAAGTGCCTTCTCAACCATAAATATAGTATCATTTGCACAACACTATGATAGTGGCCTAAAAATGTAGCAATAAACCATTCACCAAAGGTGTAGTGCGGTTCTTGACAAATATTGTCAGTTTGTAGCCTTTTAAAAACGTTTAGGAACAGATCGTGTGTACATGAGGGGTGAGAGGCATAGTGAGCTACACGAGACAGCTGTAACTGGGTTGTTGATGTGAGGAACACAAGCCCTCATCTTGTTTTAATGGCAAGGAGACAGAAGATGATGTGTGTTAAAGATACATCAATGTAGGATGGGGGATCTATCAACATATGCATCATCTGTGGTTTTGTCTGTGGCCTATCTAAGGAGACCTTCCCACACAGAATAACTTTCAAACAATGTTAACAGTTAAAAATCAAATCAAGACACCTCATTTTAGAGTGCCTTTTGGTGATATTATGTTGCCTACAGCAAAACCACAATGGGCTTGACTCTACCTTTACTTACACTGGTATTCTCACAATAATTCAAATGAATTAAACTATCAGCATAAATCTGATCTCACATTATTTATCTCAGACATCTGGAAATGTTTTAAAGAAGATCCCTCTATTTATGGTCATTCTTACAGTAAAATGAATGTAAGTTGTTTCATGGACACAGGCATTTTCATGTGACAAATATATCAATGCCATAGGAAAAAATTTGTCGGCCCCCATGTACTCTATACTCACCCTACCCATCAGCATCATTTTTCTTAGGTGAAGAGTAAGGTAAAAGGTCATTAATTATGAAACTAAGAGTTTGTCTTCACTACAGGCCAAATTGGTGCTGCAACAATGGATGCAACAGGCATCGATTTAACAGGTCTGGTGAAGACACAATAAGTCAACAGGAGAACGTTTTCCTGTCCACTTCATTAATCCACCTCAAGAAGAAGTGGAAGCTATGTTGGCAGGAGACCATCTCTCGTCAACATAGCACAGAGTAGACTCCATATTAAGTTGAAGTAAGTTACATTAACTTCAGTTACGTAACTGATGTAATTTAAGTAGCATAACTAAGATCTTCTTACATTAGAAGAAGTGTAGACAACGCCTAACCTGACTCGAGATCTTTGTATGACAACGTATATTCATGCAATAATTATTTAAGAACTACTAATGCTACACACGCATCATTTATAGTGGTATTAGAGCTATCCAAAAGCAGAATTACTGTCCCAAAGAAAATTCCAAGATTTCAAAATTTTGTTTTTTCCCAAATTGGGACAAAAAGTCAAAATCTTGGAATTTTTGATGAAACAAAATAGTCCAAAAAGTTTTGTTTTGAGCAAGTAAAAATGTTTCATTTCATTTGGACTTTTATCAAACAACTAACAAAATGAAAATAGGAAAGTTAAAAAGGAATGTTTCAACACTACTAAAACATGTTAATAATTCCCCATAATACATGTCAACAAAATTGATACA
Source organism: Pelochelys cantorii (assembly GCA_032595735.1). Classification (NCBI taxonomy): domain Eukaryota; kingdom Metazoa; phylum Chordata; order Testudines; family Trionychidae; genus Pelochelys; species Pelochelys cantorii. The sequence continues at coordinate 73,115,972 of CM064332.1, forward strand.
TTCCCATGAATTTTTAATCAGCTTCCTCCCCCCTGCTCCCCACTCCCCTCTCCCCCCCGACCCGTTTTGTATTGAAAACAGTTCCTCTGGAAATATTTTGACCATCTCTGATGCAACCAATTTTGCCTTGACTGGGATTCAGGAAGACTTAAGTAATGGGGCCATAAAATATTTCACTAAAGCAATGAACCCATGAAATACTTTGAGTACTTTTTGGTGCAGGTTTCTGTTGAATGATTCTGATACTTTTTGATCGAGAAAGAAGTTAAACATATGCAGAAACATTTTATAGCAAGTAAAGGGTCACAGAACTAAGAGAGCTAACGGAGTCAATATGTGACTATTGTCTTTAAGATCTATATGAATGGGTCTCTCAGTCTGCACTATTCACCCATAAAGAACGTAATCCCTCCAAGTCGAAGTGGAGGTCAGTGGTGGGACATTGCAGACAGACACTCTACAACTTCCTGTTTCTACTTGGCTTGTAGACTTTTTTGGAAAGAGGTGCATTTAGTTGCCAGAGCTGACAACACCGTACGTTCTTGAAGCATAAGTGACTACTCATGCTTCTCGCCAAGAACCTTTAAATCTATGTACTCTTTATACCTCATTCCACTAAAATCCCCCAAAAGACTCAGTGATGCTAGTGGGGGAGGTTATTTCTTTGACCATTGTTCAAAAATTGCATATTTTATTTTCATAGGATGCATCTACATTGCACCTGTAGCTCGAAATAAGCTACGCAATTTGAACTACACAACTTGCATAGTTTATCGCAAGTGTATTTCAAAATAAACCACTATTCCAAAACGTCCCTTAATCCTCATGGAATGAGGTTTACAGGGACATCATAATAGCGAGCCCCTTATTTTGAAAGCTATTTCAAAATAACGGGCTTGTTTAAAAAATGCAAAATAGCTATTTTGGGATACCAGAGGTATCCCAAAATAGCACCACTGGCTAGGTGCACCCTTACGGACTCTTGTGTTAAAGTACTATCTCCTACCTTTCTTGGCAACTGTATAAAAATTGTTCTTGCAGCTTCCAGTCTGGGTTGAAGTAATCTTGCTTAAGACTTGCCATAATTGTTTCATTCCCTGTCTTGAGTTTAGCAGCAACACAGAAATGTCGCTGGTCTATATAATTGAGCAGGTCTGGCTGATAGGTCTGATTTGAGGGTAAAAGGGTTTTTTAAGTCAGGAAGCACAGGGGTATTTGACCTGCAACTGCATGGAGCCAGTGTCTGCACTTTTGACCTCAACCTGAAGAGAACTGAAAGGCAAAAGTAAATCAGTTCAAATGAGAGTTTAAGGAGAATTTTGAGCTCCAACATACATGTTGCTTCAATGCAGGAGAGTCCATCAGACAGGTTCTGAAAGGAGCTATTCCATTTCAGTAAGACTTACTCCTCACACAGGCCAAAGGACGTATGGCTGCCAGAAGCTGTCCTGTAGAAAGGACAAAGGCAATTTCCAGTAGTAAACAGTTTGGATTTAACTGAAAATAACCTTGGGATGCAGTCCAATCATGTGAGAAAAGATAAACAGCATCTCTGTTCCTGGGTGGTCCCACTAACCAATGGGACCATGACCAAGCTATCAAGATCTGGCCCATCAGGATCAGACCAATTTAGAACAGAAGAGGCTGAAGTTAGTAAAAGGAGTTCCCAAGCAAATTTCAAAGCAGGAAAGTAACAGCATCGATGGACCACATATGATCTATGGTTTTGGTTTTTTGAGTGTATGTACGTGTATTTTAGTAGTAGATATCCTATTGTCATCAACAACAGTGCCCCTGGACTAGGCTTTATTGTGGGTCTTAGAGAGGCCACCAAATAGAGGTCTTCTGCCTCACAGGGATTCTTGCAAGGGAGTCCTCAGAAACACCATTTCCCACAACCCCAAGTGCCTCACCATCAAGGCACTTACCACTTGGCTGACAATGAAACCACCGGAAACGACAGCGGGATCATCTCTCTTGCTCTCTTCCCGCTACCCCTCGCCCCAAAACAAAGGAGGAGGAGGCTGTCCTGCTGGCACAGAGCAGCGCGGGAGTCCAGAGTGAGGAGTTTTCATTCTCTCAAGAATCGAGCAAAGGTTACGACGAATGGAGGCAGAAAACCATGCACTGTGGAGAACCTTGAAATGTGCCTGGTGGCATCACTGATTAGCTAACAGGAGCAAGACTGGGTCAGAGACAACCTTCTCATGCAGCAACTGCGCATTCTATTTCTATTCTCTTGTTGGTGACGTTTATCTCCTTTTCTCTGGTTCTGTCCAAATTTGCCATGGGGGTTGGGCTTTTTAGCCCTTGAAAAGGATTTATGTCATCTGGCCTGTTTAAGGCATTACAGGGGACAGGAAATCATATTGTTTCCCAGTTCTGATGTAATTAGGGGCCCAGAGAGCTCCTAGCAGGGGAGGAGAACAAGACCACCATGCAGGTATTGTCAGGAGGTTGCCTGGAAAGGGATGCAATGGGTCTTCTTATTGTGATGTCCTATCATCCTCATTTCTGGTCTTCCATGGCCAGAAGGAACAGAGATGGACTGGAGCCAGACCTACCCTTCCATGGAAAGTGGTGGGAGAGAATCAATATTTCACTGCAAGATTTGGATACATGGATATGTCTTCGTGTAAAGCTGGAGGAGATGTTCCTGCACTAGCTCTGATCAGGCTAGCCCACTAAGTACATGCCTAGAGTCTGGGATGGGTGCGTATTCGGGGTAGCCAGCCCATCCTACCACTGCAGCTACCTTGCATTTTTAGTGCACTAGCTCAATCTGAGCTGGAATTTGAGCTCAATTCCAGTCTTTGAATTTGGAATTTATGCCCCCAGCTCAAAGCATAAGCATATCCTAAACTAAAGGAGAAATGTTATGTATCAACGAAAGTCCAGCTTGCTAGCTGGCAGAATACTCCATTTCTGGGATGGAGGAAAGCAACCCAAAGGGATTAGTGAAATAAGCGGGATCAAGAAAAATTCCTTAAGTTTTTCTTGCAAGAACTATCTTCTTGAGCACTTCTAGGAAGGTTGCATCTAATAAAATAATGTTTGTTAATCACCACACAGTCCATTTGTGTCTGTAGCCCCCTCCCTTGTGACAGCGCATTATCTTTTTAGTCCTGTTATGCAGCCTGATAACACTTCATTTTACATTTCTTAAAGCATCCCATTAACATACCACAGTAAGTACAGGCCCAGTGCTCCTGAGGCATACATGAACAGTCCCATTGAAATCAGCTGAACTGCTCACATGCATAACATTTATTCATGTCAGCATTTGGAAGATCGGGACATAACACCATAAATGGTGGTGCATTTCACATCACACTTCCTGTCCTGTATCACTAGAGACGCAAGTGCTGTATGAAAATTAAGCCTTATATATGGTTAAGTGACATTTTCGGTGTGTGAAAAAGAAGAAAATGCAGGAAAATGCTTTAGTTAAGAAAACTAAAATCAACAGTAGCATATAAACTGTTTCACCGACGCCAGAGCAGGTGGGATTTCAGAAACTGGCAGGCATGATAACAAATAGGGTTTTGTTCCTTTAATGGGTTTTTATTTGTATTTTGTTCTTTATTTGCTGGAGTCTGCACTGCTGAACTTCTGCTTGGAGTGCACTGCAATTATTCATGCCCTTTCTTTTGTACAAATCCCACATGCTCTCTTACCCTGAAAAGAATTAAATATTCTTTTCCTGCAAAAGAACAGGGTGGGTTTTTAAAAAATTTTCTGACAGGGCCTTTTATGCATTTAGAGAGAGAAGTCCTGGCCAAGACAAAAGAACAACACATTTAAAACCATGCCAGAATCAGAAGAGAAGCTATTGAGTCTATTACTACAGGTTGAATTTCTCTCGTCAGGCACTCTCTGGCCTGGCAACATCTGTGGGCTGGCAGGATTTTAATAAGCTGGATGTCCACTTATCATGGGTGTGGCCAAGTTTCCCATGGTCCCATAAAGTTTGTTTCCAGCCACCAGTCCTGGCTCGCAATGTTCTGTGCTCTTATCTCTAAAGGTCTTCTAAGAAGCCAGTAAGCAGTGGAAGTATTAGTGATGTTGCGAGACAATATTAGCCTCCCATGATTTGGCAAAGTCTCTGGCGTGGCACCGGTCACATCCTGTGGGCGCTGGACTATAGAGGTTCAACTTGTAAGAAAATGTTTAGGTTAACATTATTTCAAACTCTGAAACCCTTATTAATTAGAAACAGAGGAACAGCCACACTGGGTCAGACCAAAGGTCCATCTAGCCCAGTTTCCTGTCTGCTGACAGTGGGCATACCAAGTGCCCCAGAGGGAGTGAACACAACAGGGAACCATCACGTGATCCATCCCCTGTCACCCATTCCCAGTTTCTGACAGACAGAGGCTGGGGACAACATCCTTACCCAGAGCAGGTATTTTGGGGGCCCTCTTAGGGTTATTTGCAACCCATGTCAGCATTTAAGTGGTAAAATAAGTCAATTTTGTGAACAGCAATTTCATCAGGCAGAACAGATTTAAATCCAAGTTCATGAAGCTAGTTAAGGACCACAAAAGCACGGAGGACAATAAGGATACTGCATGTAAAATAGCTTGATACACACTTAAATTGACTGGCCTATAAGGTAGGTTCAACAACCATGTTTGACATCCATATGAGGCCTTTGCTATAACCATCTTTGAACAATACAGAATAGAGAGGAAAATATTAAAGTGAGGTCTAAACTGTAGTGCTCACGAAAGGGAGTGACTCACGTCATTGACTTGAACTCAGCAGAGCAAAAGCGTCTACTGTGCATCTTCCTGCTTCCTCACCCATGCCTGGTAGGGATTTGTTGCAGTCCGAATTGAGACACACTGACATTTCGCTCGGGGGCCTATCCTGAATGCACACTGCTCTGTGCCAAGTCCCATTGTAATGACAAAGAACCATTCCAACCTGGTTAAAAACAAACACATATTTCTTTTTGTGCTCCACGACAAAACTGAAACCAGTGGTAAAATCCTGGCCTTCCTGAAGTCACTTCCATGGACATAACTAGATGTCCACACTTGGTGTCCATAGATGAAAACGCTAATGTCCTTGGCCTGTGAAGATCATTCCTTTGCACTTTCAGTCGGTCAGATCTAAGTAGTGAGAGGAATCATTTTTGCCAAGGGAAGAGTAACACCACAGTGAAGCAGGCAGATGAGCACAAATATACAAAGAGGGCTCTGAAATGAAATGAATAGGTAGCAGGTTTAAAACAAATAAAAGTAAGTTTTTCTTCATGCAGCGCACAGTCAATCTGTGGAACTCCTTGCCAGAGGATGTTATGAAGACCAGAACTTTAATAGGGTTCAACAAAGAACTACATACATTCATGGACGTTAGGTCCATCAATGGCTATTAGCCGGGATGGTGACCCTAACCTCTGTTTGTCAGAGGCTGGAAATGGATGACAGGAGAGGGATCATGTGATGATTACCTGTTCTGTTCACTCCCTCTGGGGCATCTAGCATTGGCCACTGTTGGAAGACAGGATACTGGGCTAGATGGACCTTTGGTATGACCCAGTATGGCCGTTCTTATATTCTTATATCTATAGTAGTGATGGATGAATCTCACAAGGTCTTTTTTCCAGTTCCATAATCCAAAGAGATCCTCTCTTTCCCATCTCGTCCTTGCTTTAACTTTTTCACTGTGCTATTTTAATTCAATTGTTAATTAACAATTCCTAATGATTACACTTACAGTGTGTGTGCCTCTAAGTCTGTTCACTGAAGTAAGGATTGGCAAATACACTATGCTCCTGCTGGCAGCATTTCACCGCTTTCCAGAATGGCAATGACACAGCACCACACCCTGCTGTTTTATTTTCCAAGATTGTGTTTCTGCTGCAAAAGACAGTGCACTTCTCAGGGACTGTGGAGAAAAGGCAAAGTTCCTTTGGCCTGACTCACTAGTTTGAGGGAAGATATTTACCCGACAGTGGTCTGTAGAATGCATCAGTTTGAGCAGAAGCAGAGTATTTATGAAAAACCCTAATCATGTACTTGATGATGCACAGACAAAGGCCCACCAACAGTTACCCCTTTTAGGAGATATCTTATGACAGATGCACAAGCTCTGGGAGAAGCTATAGGAAAGCCATCTGGAGCCAAAGCATGTGGATACCTTGCAGGCACATTTGTAAGAACAGTACTGAGGACAGGAGCAGACTTCCTCCGAACAGACATTGTGTTTGATAGGCATTACGAGGATTCTGTGAAGGCTGGGACAACACAAAAATCCTAAAGGGGTACAAGACCCAGCCAAAGAGTGATGGGAGTCAAATATGTGCATCTCCCAAGAAACTGGATGAATTTCATCAAGGTTCCAGAAAATAAGGAGGCCCTTGAAACATTTGTATATATGCAACTAATGACACAAACACCGTACAACCAAATCATCACTCGAGCTAGCGGCTTTCAGGATGAGGATGAAATAGAGTACTCAACAGAAACGGTTGAAACCAATAAAGTGTGTACTCATCAGGAAGAAGCGGACACAAGAATGATTTTACACTCTCCACAGTGGCAGTGTGGTTGTTGCAGTCAGGGATGCAGGGTTTTTGGAGGCAGACGGCAAGGATGGTTGGTATAACAAACTGACATGTAGGTGTAGGCCAGTGCAACTTGTTTGTACAGGAGCATGCAAATGTAGAAAACTGGAACAAGGTTGTGTCAATGTATGTGACAGTTCACCAGGGCAGTACAATCAAATAAATAACTATGGGATAATATGTAATTCAGTCTGACACTATATACCAAAGTTTCTTGAAATAGTAAACATGTTAATGCACACAAAATAAGCACACATGTTACTGATGTACTGAGGGCTCAGTCAAGACATATTTTCACTTGTTTTAAAAGCAGGTGTACTGTGTACTGTGCTTTCACATGGTGTACTGTGTTTCTGATAGTTAAAGCAACTTGAATGCTTTTGTTTCAAGGGGCAAATGTTCATGAAGATCCAGCCAAAGCATGTTAATCCTCGACAAAACCCCCTAGTTTACACTAGGCGAGAAGTTCAAATTAATTAAGATACGCATCTCCAGCTCCTCGGAGGAGCAGGACTACTGGCATCCACAGGAGTGCCCTCTCAGTTCGAATTAGTATCTCTTCACTCGACGCACTAATTCAAACCCCAGAAGATCAAATGCGGCTGCTTCAGTCTTAGCTGTAGTGTAGACATGGCCAAAGGAAGTAAAAATTTATGCTCCAGCAATTTCTGTTACTTTGTTTTTGAAGCCTTTACACACAACATACAGATTGGTGGCAATCGTATTTGGATTCAGCACACCCTAAAAAGAACAGTTACAAACTTTCCACAAAAAATGCCCCTCACAATGAATTTTTTGCAAACCTGACTATTGATTGCTCAAGAAGCAGAAATTTTGTCTCTCATGAAAAGCATCCATTTTATCCATGAAATATTAACTAAAGTAAAACAAATGCCAAATTAAAACATTTTGTAATACGTGTTTATAGTAAAGTACTTAAAGGAGTTGAGCTCAGGCTGATTCTTCACATTTAGTTCACATTGTCATTTTTTTCCCCTTCAAGCAGCATTAATAATAAGGCAGTTAAGCGCGTTAGTGTCAAATGCCCTGGCTTTTGTCAGCTTTAAATCAAACTCTTAACATTATTTAAACATAGAAGCTGTATCTAATACAATATTAAACTATTTCATGGAGTCAAGAATTTGAACGAGTCCTTACTTACCTTAGTGATAAAACATGTGTGTAAAATCAAATGTAGCCTAACATTAAACAGAACCAAAAGAAAAGCATGGGTCGTGAGTTCTAAGGCCCATTTTTCAAGTGGCCTCTAAAAACTGTTTGTAGTATAAGTGAACAAGTCCTTTTTCATGTTTATATTGATTAATTGCAAATGCAGGGATCCAGTTTTTCAATCTGAGTCTATTTATTCATGTGCAAAAAGAAAGTGTTCAGCATGTAAGCCAAAGTACCTGCAATTAAAGTGGACATCGTTTTACTTCTTATGTTTATAGCAGTAGTAATTAATAACTCTAATTACAGAAGGTTAGCCTTGTTAGTCTGTAACTTTAAAAACAACATTCTGTCTCACCTTAGAGACTAATGAAGATATAGGATTTTGTCAGTCTCTAAGGCTATGCCTACACAGCAGCGTTATTTTGGAATAACTGACATCATTCCGAAATCACAAAGAGCGCATCCGCACAGCAAGCCATGATTTCGAAATAATGGCGAGCTGGAGGACTTCTTACTGCAACTCCTGTAACCCTCATTTCACGAGGAGTGAGGGAAGTCGAAGGAAGAGTGTTCTTCCTTCCACTTCCTGCTGTGTAGACAGCGCCAAAAGCCGAGCTAAGCAATTTCGACTTCAGCTACGTAATTGACGTTGCTGAAGTTGCATAGCTTAATTCGACTTTTGCCTTGCTGTGTAGACGTGCCCTAAGTTGCCACAGGACTACTCATTGTTCTTAACTCTAACCACTGACAAGGTACCATGCAAACATAACAAAAAGACAATGAATTTGCTAAATGAATAGACACCTTAGAAGGTGATGCTCTTCCCTCAGTCTTGAATATGATGCAATGGGATGACTCACCAAAATAAATACATTGGTGTTATCAGATTAATAATAGGATTGACGGGAATAGTATTAATTGATTTTTTTTCTTTTGTTTTGTATGCAGGCATATTACAGGCAAGTTTCCTGACTACCCTAATAAAGAGGAGGGAGGTTCAACTGCTATTTTTTCTCAAAAAACTCCAGAACAGGTATTATAATGCTTCTCCCTACTCAAAAAGTGATAAAATGACGAGAGATTGAAGCTCAAAAAACCAAGTGTTTACACCTATCCCAGTGAGTTTTTATAGCAATGGTTTCCATTGGTCTAAAAATTTTTGGCTTGAATTTGTTATTGGGATGAGAATGGCTGTGCACTCTAAGTAAGCAAATGTAGTGTTTTCATTATTCCTGTGTCTTTATAAGCAGAGATTCATTCACATGTAGCACACACAGCTACTAAGACGAAGAAGTGTTTTAGAAGAATTACACCAGGTTAATCTCAATTAATTTTTTAAAATTAATTCAGTTGAACTGATGCAAATCCTCAATGTAGATACATTTCATCCCATTTAAATCTGGTTTAAAGCTGTTTAGTTTGCATCAGTAAAATACCAAATTATCTAAACCATTTTAAGAAAGGATAAAACTGGTATGTCTCTACTACAGTAGGTGTCTGCACTAGTCTAACTAGATTGATTTCAAAATATTTAGTTAAACCAGATAAATGTTTCTAATATACACCAGTCTTAGGTTGCTTCAATTTACTGCCACTGGCCAATAAAAAGGTTTAAGTTAAAGTGAGGGAAGAGGCTTAGTTTATTCTACACCTTTTTGCAAACCCTTTTCTGGCCCCTCCGGCTAATAAAAGCAAGTTTGTCATCTCTCTCCTTGGCCATCAAGGTGTCACAAGGAGAATGCGATAAAGCTCAGCTACCACAGCAAAGGCAGAGGTTAACACTCGGAGCCATTTCCTCCTCCAAAAGTGAACTCAGCTAGACTATGAATCTGTTGGCGAAATAACCCTTGGGAACGCCTGTCCATGACAGTAGAATTTGACCCAGCAAGCGAACCAGACTGGCTGGGCTACTAGTGGGCTCAGGAAAAAAAAATACAATTTGATGTCTAGTTATTAAAATAAAGTCTCTCCATTCCTCAAGATGATTGTCTTTAGTAACTGCATTCAATTGATTATTTTATTTAATGAAATTATAATGAATCATTAGTTAACGGTTTTCAGAAAAGCCAACAGAAGAGCCAAGGATAGGTCAGTGGTAAATATTTCTGCTTTTCACAAGTGTCAGTAGTGACTTGCCTAGTCAGTTATTCTGCTCAGAATAAGGAAAATCATGAGCAGTGGGTGTCTGTACCTCGCCAAAACAGCAGTTTGACATACGCTAGCTAGCTCACGGTTCACCAGGGTCCGCCTGCCAGTCTCTCTTATCTAAACGTCCTGGTTGCTCGGTCCCAGACAGAATAAGGAAAAACAGTCTGTGAAGTTTTTCAGGTTTTAAAGTAGAAACACATGCTGAAGTCAAGAGGGCTTTGTAGGCTGTTCTAAGCAGTGGGGAGCTGCCCAGCAGGCATTGCTTATTATTAGGGATGGCTTCAGGGTAATTAAACCTGCCCTGCCAACAAAAAGAACAAACAATATTCAAAAAGAAAATATGAAGGGAAATGGGACCAAGCAACACTGATGTGCAGTAAATGGAGTACGTTTCCCCCCCAGCTTTTAATTCCTATCTTCATTCATTTTGCTATGTTTCTTGGGCATCTGCTTCTTCACTACATTATAAATGTAGGCGTTCTAAAACCTGAAACAACAGTCGGAGAGATTGTTTTACTATCTGCTTTCTCCCTGCACTAAAGGAAACAATCTAGACAGTGCTTGGTCCTGCTGTGAGGGCAGGGGACTGGACTTGATGACACCTTGAGGTCCCTTCCAGTTCTAGTGTTCTATGATTGATCTATGAGTGATTGAATACAGACGTAAAATACACTGATTTCTGCTGGCAGCATTATCATAATTATCAGATTCAACTTAATCACTACCTTCATTCTTCTCCTTAAAGCCCAATAACAGTGATCAAAATATGGCCCATGTTCTCTCAAATATTCAGAATATATTTGCCCTACAGAAAGGGCACTGAACTATATGAATGAATTCACTACCTGGCTGTCAGATATACAAGTTATGGATTTTGTGTTTGTCTGTTTCAACACACTGTTGAAGCTTGAGCTGTTCTTGTTCAATTGTGGCACTGTGAATAGGTCAATGGGAGTTACCTCCTGAGAATAGGGGGGTTACTTTCAAGCTGAAAACCTCCATGAAAAACAAAGACGGGATTTTATTTAAAAGTGAATATTTGACAAGCCTTGAGTAAAGACACTTCAGGGAAAATAAAATAAAAATGAATCATTTCACAAACCATTGCTACATTAGTACACATTCAATATTTCTTTGTCTTTTGATAACTGCAATCTTATTTGACTTTATAACATAGCCTGGTATTTCTGCACAAACTATACCTTCATCCTTAGAAGGTAATTTTGTGTATATATTTAACTAGCAGACAAATAAATCATGAAGTGTGCCAACAGTGGCCCAGTAAGAACTTTTCTGGCTATTTATTTCGTGAAAACTATCTGATTTCCTTGTTGAAAACAGGCTTTTGTCCCTTAAGGAAATAATTAAGATTTTGGTGAAAGTAAATATAATCTCAGTGCATCTATTTCAGATTTTTATCTCCTATGTCTTTTATATCCTTCTAGGAAGGCAAGTTTTGCCTTTCTCTTTATACTACTCCCAACAAAATGACAATTTGTTTCTGCAGTCAATCCCTTTTTAATAACTGACTCTTTGTTAGAAGTAACCCCTTCGAGTTGCTATCTAGAAATCACGTCCGCCCTCCAATCCCAGCATTCAGAAGCTTAAGAAATAAAAGAACCTGCTTCCTGGGTTTTGGTTGCAAATTCGAGTTGTGTTAAGAACAGAAAGTCCATTCTGAAATACTGTAATTTCAGCTTTATAACGTGCTGGCAGTAATAGGAGGGGGTCCGGATTATGTGCTCTCTGCTGTGCAAACACATGTACATCATTCTGACTGGGGGTTTTTTTGCAATACCACAATACAGATGATCATCACCATTATTATTATTAGTCAGCCCCATGAAACTAAAATAGCTCATCTATTCAGACAGTCGGTTTGTACACGTACAAATAGCAATGCTTTAGCTACCCCCATTATGCCTATGAAAGACTCAGTTTGGAGAGTTAACTTAGATTTTGCCAAGGTGTCTTGAACCACATTATTTTTGTAGGTGTTAATATAATCAAATATTGAAACAGTCACGGACGCGCCATACAGAACGTTCTGTTCGCTTGCTAATTAATACTTCGAATGGGCAGGCCGAAAATGTGACAGACAGATTCTGATTCACAATAGAACAATGTCTTCCCATCACCAGCTCTGCAAATGCATGTAAGCCTGACCTCCGACATGAGGTCCAGGCGGCAAACACAGACAGAAAATTGTTCCGAATTGCATCGGCCCAGATTTTCCAAATATCCCCCTGATTACGAGTGCCCAGCGTAAGAAACGTGCTGATCATGAAAACCGCAGGCGCTGCAGCTGCTCAGAACCGTAGCACCTCAGGACCCCAATATCTCAAGTTTGCCTCCTCCCCAGAAAACACTTGAAACTCTGGATGCCTTGTTTTCTGTGAGGCTAAGACCTAAGTGAGGTGCACTTGTGAGTTAAACCAGATGTGAACAGTGTCTGCACAACTAACGATTACTGTGGTAACCTGCCATTGATCACCAAGTGTGGCAACCCCTCCCCACACAGACTTTGCAAATTCCAGGGCAACCCACCAAATCCTACTCAACATCTTGGGTCTATCCCTGCCAGGTACAAATCCCGGTGGCTGCTTTTAAAGGTTTAAAAGCTTAGGGTTTGTTTGTAAATGCACACCGGAGTGTAAACAGTGTTCAAACGTGCCTTGCCAAGAGCAAACAAAGTTAAACGTAGCTCAGGGAATTCATCCCTCAAACGGAGTGACTCCAAAGTGCTAACTACAAGTAGTATGATGGGATTTTGAGGCTTCCAGTTCTGCCATACTTCATGGAGATATGACTATCCTAAGTATCATGAATAACAGACACATGACAGGCCCGCCTTAACAGAAATATTCCGCATATCAAAGGATCTGTAATGTAGGTTATTTAGGCACAAGAAGCATTTAACAAGGTCTGTATGGTGCACACAACAGAACACAGGAGAAAGGATGGATGGTCCAGCGGCAGGCACTCACCTGGGAGTCAGGCAATCCAGGGTCAATCCATGCGCTATCACAGGCCTCCTGGATAAATGTGGACAAGCCCCTGAGGTGAAATTCACAAGGGGGCAGCTGGCAGTGGTTACTACTCGCACCAGGCATCAGTGTAGTCCTGTATCTAGATGAGTGGCTAGTTTAGGTCCATTCATGGCCAGGATTAGAAGAGTCACTCTTGGGCACCTGGCATTGGCCACTGTCGGGGGATAGGAAACTGGGTTAGCTGGACCTTTGGTCTGATCCAGTGTGGCCATTCTGATATTCTTATGTTCACTCACTCCGTGCAGAGTCCCTAGGTCTCAGAGGAAAGCGAGAGATGATTATCCTGGGAGAAGAATAAGAATCTTGGTTGAGGTTTTTTAAAAGCCGAACAGGGGATTTAGCCACACAATTAACGGTGCAGGAATAAAGTTGGACCAACAAGACAGAAGAACAGTACAAGTGAATACTATTGCAGCAGGCTGATGAATACAGAAAGTCTGTTCAAGCTCTTTCAATATTACAGTATTCACATTTATTAAAACCTATCTCTATCTTTAATCATAGTTTGGAGAGACTTTACTTTTTAAATCATGCCAGTGGAAGTCAGAAGTGCTGCCCACAATTAAAATCTTTGGTAACTTTCATGCAGAGTTACAGAAATTCCCACTAAACTGACCAGTTCCAGAGTTGCTTCTCAATGTTACAGTTATCCTTTAGGTTCCTAGGAAACTATTTCAAAATTAGTAAATTCGACTTAACTCCCAATTTAACAAAATCGAACTAGTGTGTCCACACTACGGGGAAGCCTTGAAATTAGTCCGAGGCAGGCTTCGTTAATGTGCACGTGCTACCTCGGACATAGAGCCCCAGGAGGCACTGGGGAGTAATTAGCTTGAATTACTCTGGGGAGTCGTTATTTCAAAATAACGCACCGGTGCATCCACACTACCACTATTTCGAAAGAACTATTTCGGCATGAGCGTTACTCCTGATGAAAAGCAGGAGTATCAATTTCTAATTCCACAGCCCATTATTTCGAAATAATGGGTTTGGTCGTGTGGACGCTCCGCTTATAAATTCAACCTTGGGGGGTTATTTCGAAATAAAGTCCTAGTGTAGACCAGGGCTTACTTACTATTCAGAGTCGGGGTCAGAGGTCGAGGTAGTAGTCTGGACTTTTGGCATCATACTACCATTTCAATTAGGAAGATGTTTTGAGGACCCTCTGTTGGTTTGGGATATAAGAGCGTACCTGGAACAATAAAAGCCCATTTTGAGCTCCAGTCACTCTATTAATCTAGCCAGAAAAATGAAATGCTTCATTGCTTATCAACGCTAGACATGACTGAATGGAGTTGGGGTTTAAATTACCATATTTAATTAAATGTAAGATACTGAAATGCTTGGGGAAATCCACTAATGAGATTCCACTGACTGTAATGCACAGCCATGTCTATTTTCCTCCTTCTCTTTCCACTGTGAGGTCTTTATGGCATCTTTAAAAGGCATCCTTCAGAAAATATAGATGACTGTTAGAGGCGATGTTTGTTTTAGTCTCAGAAATATTTGGTCTTCTTAGTTTTATCTTTCCTGTCTTGTCAGCATTTTAAAAATGCATTTTTTGCACCTCAGTATCAGTGTCACAGAGCTTGTATTTCATCATTACCAGTGGATAACTGACATGAGAATTAAATCTCCAACCGTGCTTATACGTACTGTTTTAACCTTCTCTACAGTTTGGTTGCGAGGGCGAACTCTGGGGTGGGGGTGTAGGAGGATGTTTCTGACTGGGAGGTTCAGAAGGGAGCTCTTGGATGGGGGTTGGAGTGTGGGGGGGGGGTTGAAGGCTCTGGCTGGGGGAGCAGACTCTGGGGTAGGCCTGGAAATGAGGGATTTGGGGTGCAGGAGGGTGTTCCAGGCTGGGGCTGAGTAGTTTGGAGTGCAGGAGGAGGATAAAGTCTAAGGCAGGGGAGCAGGGTGAGGTCTCCAGCTAGGGATGCAAGATGGTGCGCCAAGCCGGGACTGAGGGGTTCACAGGGTGGCAAGCGGGATCAGGACTGAGTGGGACCGGGAGGAGGTCAGGGGGCCAGGCCCCAGGCAGCACTTACTTCAAGCCGCTCCTAGATGCAGCCGGCATATCTCCCCTCTGACTCCTTTCTCCACAGCTTTGTGTCTTCTGCAAATTTGACCATTCCTATGTCCTGGTCATTAATAAAAATGTTAAATAGCACCCAAGTCAGAACAGATCCCTGTGAGACCCACCTACAATATTCCATTCACAGCTCCCCTTTACTTGTGGTTGCCCGTTCTTTAGCCTATCCCACTCCTATTGTGTGCATAAGGCTGTTGCAACATGTGGCTTTGCAAGCCCTTAGTTAATTGTGGGGGAAGAGGTTCTATCGAACTGTAGCAAGTCAAGTTTTCAACACCTGTCTGAAGCCAAAAAGTAGCTGCAGCTGACAGAAGTCTAGGATTGCACATTGCAAAATGCCTCGTAAGACACGTTGGAACAACATATTTTTGGAAAGTGCTGCAGTGCTAGTTTTCAGCACGCTGCAGAAGAGTTGTAACAGCCAGAATAGCAAGTCATGAACTCCACCAATTTACACTGGACACTATTCAGATGGAGAAAAGAAGCAAGCCTGAGGCAAGGCCCCAAATGATTCCTGGTTTCCCTTTTTCTCCTGAGAGTTCAGACAGGGGGGTGAAGGGAGCATGGAGGGTACTCAGAGCCAGTGGGAGGGTGGGGGAAAGGAATTGTTAAAACAGAAAAAAGGGGGAAAAATAGAGAGACGGAGAATCATAGAAAGAATAACATAGGAGACGAACCGATGCACATAAAACATATGCATGTGTATGGGGAATAAAGGGAGGCAAGGGGGACAGAGAATAGCATAAAGAAACAAAGAATTAAGACCCAACACCTTTACAACTAGTAAAATACAATGAGCCAAGTCCTTAGCTGTCAAAAATTGGCTCTATTGATTTTAACAAAGCTATACCAGTTGGCAATCTGGATCTCTGAGTTTATGTTTCTATATAGTGTCTGGCTTCAGACCAATTCCATTTCCAAGAGGGTCCAGTGTTCGGCCAGATACTGAAACAAGACTTCCAATACATCCCTAAAGGGAAAGTTCCCAAAATCCATCTGCTCTGGAAACACCGGGCCAAATTCTGAGGGGAGTCCAAAATTAGAAGGGCTCTAAGGTTCTGCATCTTTTTCTTGCCACTGGGCCCACTGATATGCAATAACTCTGGGAGGAATTCAGGATGTTGCTGCAGTCTATAACACCCCAAATGGTGTGGGACCTAGCTACCTCAGAAATCACCCCTCTTCCACAGTATATTGCCCCAGGTGATATGAAGAGAGATTTTCAGGTTGGAGCTCCCTCCGTGTGAAAGGGGGCTCCCGACAGGGGGTTCTCGGTGAGGGGTTCTGTGCTTTGGAACATGCTCACCAAACCCCCTGGGTCTGCCAAAACCTAGATGTGTTACCCTTCTGGGCATGCTACAAAGCCCATTTTAAGAGCAGGTTAGATAGGCATCTATCAGAGATGGTCGAGACGGTACTAGGTCCTGCCATGAGGGCAGGGGACTGGACTTGATGACCTCTCGTGGTCCCTTCCAGTTCTAGAGTTCTATGATTCTATGATCTTTTACCTCTCTTCTCTAAAGCTGCTGGAAAGGGACCGGGATTGCAGTGGACACACTAACAGGAAATCATTTGCTGATTTTTGTGGTTTTAATCATTGAGATAGTGATCCAGAGGACAGACTGAGAGCTTGCAATTACATTTTGGCCATGTAAAATAAATAACATCACTCAGTTTATACTCATTTGCATGTCTTAAAGTCTCAGAGGGATAGCTGTGTTAGTCTGTAGTCCTATAGCACGTCAGTCCTGGTCCACTCCAGGGAATGATTTTGTAGTAACCCCCCTTATTTTGAATTAGTAAGTGGAGCGTCCACACAACCCAGCCTGTTATTTTGAAATAACAGGCTGGTTACTTCAAAATCTGTACTCCTGCTTTCTTCGGGGAATGCGCTTATTTCGAAATACTATTTCAAGAGTTATTATTTTGAAATAATTTCCTAGTGTAGACATGCCCTTATAGAGACTAACAAAAATATATGTATAGTATCATGAGCTTTCTTGGGCAAAACCCACTTCCTCAGATGGGTTTTGCCCATGTAAGCTCATGATACATATATTTTTGTTAGTCTCGAAGAGTACGTCTACACTATAGGACAAAGTTGAATTAAGATACACAACTCCAACTATGTTAATTGTGTAGCTAAAGTCAAAGTAGCTTAATGCAAGTTTTAGCACTGTCTACACCAGGAAGTCAAAGGAAGAACACTCTCCCTTCGACGTTCCTTACTTCTCATGAAAGCAGAGTTACCGACATCGACCGGAGCACCCCTCTCACTTCAAATTAGCTGTCTTCACTAGACCCGCTAATTCGAACCCTGGAAGACCGACGGCGGTAGCTTCGATCTTTCTCTGTAGTGTAGACATTCCCTATGGTGCTATAAGACTATTTGTTTTTTATACTCACTAACAGCCACTTAGCAATGGGTAACTTTTTTGAAAATAGGGATCAAATCATGAAAAAAGCACAAGGAAGTGAAACTGAAGGAGGAAGAGAAATATCAAATCATGACCTGTTCCGAAGGTGAACATTTATTTCACGTTGGCAAAAACATCCATTATCCTATGCCTGTACTTTAGTATTCCTTATATTTAAAGCTTCAAGATGATGGTATATGTTGCTTTGACTCTCTCCTAGGTCCTAGCTGAGCTAGCTGCGAAAGAAGAAGAAGCAGCCCTAAAGAAAACATCCAAAGAGAAGGGGAAGAAAGAGAAAGGGAAAAAGAAAAAGAAAAAGAAAGGGAAAGAAAAGGGGAAAGGAAAAGAAAAACCAGGAAGCAAGGATACCGTAAGGCATTTTAAAATGTGAATTTGGTTAGTAGTTGGTTAACACATTGAAAGCTTCAGGCCTGTTGCAATCCATGTGGGATCATTCATTCAGGGTTTCAGAGTGTAGACAAAATGACTTGCCACCAGTAATTCAGCCCACTTATAGGAGAGCTGGAAGCGGACACGGTCCTCACACATCTTACTTCATCGAGTTTGGTGGCAACGGAGACTTCATTAAGGCTTCAAAAACCAGAGCTGTGGCCTGGGAGGGTGTGTGCCTATACCTGTGGCAAGGGCTGGAGGAGGTCTGAGTCTTGCAAGCTGACTCAGCTACCGTGGGCCAGCTGCAAGATTTTAATATCAGGGCAGTGTTCCCTCTAATCTTTTTCATGTGTGTGTGGATTTTTCCCATCCATGTGCAGAATAATTTTATGTGTACCAAGGTATGTGGAAATGTGTACCACCAACAGAAATACAAAACCTAGCTGTGGGTGCTCTGATAATCCACTGGATGGCATTTAAATCTCTCCTGAGCAGCTGCACAAGTGCACAGTTTACAGGGAACTTCTTGCATTACAAATTAAGCACAGAGTAGACATTTGGGCTTGGGCCAGATCCCAGACGCTAGGATCCTGGGAAGTGAGATGGGTCCCGGAGCTCAGGCTACAATCTATCTATGCTGCAGTTAAACATCCCCTTAGTCCAAGTCTCATGCACCCGGATCAGTTGGCATGGGCCAGTCCTGGGTGTCTAAATGCAGTGTAGACAGACCCTTACTGTGCAGATGGCAGAATGCTGGCTATCACCCTGCCCAAACATAATCCCTTTGGAGCACAGATTACATTGGCAAAGTTAGCCACCGCTACCCTTTCACTCAAGAGGCGGAAAGACCAGCATTCTGGTGGCCTTTATGTAGCCACACAGTGAAACAGGCAAACTCTCTCCCGGGAGCCATGGTTTTGCCAATCCTAGATTTCAAACTAATTTTTAAGCACAGTGAACCATCTGCTAACCATTTCTCTTATCATGTGAACCAATGCTTTGTTAGTGTGTAGAGACTAGCCAGGTTTTTTCAATTCACTTGTATATGCACAGGCGGGACTACCTGCCCTTTCCTGGAGTTTCAAGGGGTAGCCGAGTTAGTTAGTCTGTTATAGAAAAAACAACAAATGGTCTGGTAGCACTTTATAGACTAACGAAACATGTAGATGGTATCATGAGCTTTCGTGGGCACAGCAAAGTGGGCTACCAGACCATTTGTTGTTTTTCCCTTTCCTGGTTACTCTTTGAGGCCAGTTTGCAGTCATGTCTAGTAAAAAAAAAAATAATTTAAAATATTATAATAATAATCCAAATTGTTAAGTATTTATTAAATAACTTAAAACCTTCATCTGTAAACGTTCAGGTGAAAATGTAGCCATGGATATAAAGAGGTACAGTAAAACTCCGATAGTCCGGCATCCAATTGTACGGCACTCCCGATAAGTCCGGCATCAAAATGGCAAGAGCCTAGTGAGTGAGCTTCGGCAAAAAACGAGTCACAAGGCAGCAGTGGCAGCAGCTGAACCTAGTGAAACCGGACGGGACCGTGCTTGTCCTACAATAAAAAGGGTTAAAAACACCTTATATACAGTATATACTGTGTGTGTGTATATATATATATATATATATATATAAAACCATCTTATAGTACCTCCTGATAGTCCTGCACATCCGATAATCGGGCACCACCTAGGTCCCAAAGGTTCCAGATTATTGGAAGTCTACTGTAATTACAATTGATAATCCATGCTAAAGAAAGTAAAAACAGAGTTAAAATATGGAGAAATGTGTATAATATAAATATAATAGGATACTCTGAATGGAGCTCTGGATCACTGTTTGTCACCGAACACAACCATCAAGTTGACAGTGGTGGACAACACGAGTCTACATAAATTTTCCTTAAAATTCTTTCTTCTCTCAATCCCAATGAGCCTTAATAATTCATCATTATGTTGGCCCTATTTGCCTCGAGCCCCTGTTAAGAGGCCAAAAAGGTGGACATTTCTACTCCCAGGTAATTCTTTAATAGCCTCCACCAAATTGGAGTAATAGGACCCTAAAATATGAACTCTTTTCACCTCAAATCGTTCATTGGCCAAATTTATGTTTTTGCTAACAAAACTGCTAGAATGCTATCCTCCCTGAAGGCTTTGAAAGGCTCAGATTCTTTTGCTCCAAGGTAAGTCTTCAATTGGCTTTTTTCAATAGTAGATTCATGGAAGAATACACTGGACAAATGATATGCCAACCAAAAGTTTGAGATGGATTTTAGCTGCATTGTCTTAATTTTAAACATACAATGCAATTGGAATTTTTGGCTTTTGCACCAACAGAAACTTTTGTTGCTTGTGAGCTTTCTAGAGTAAACAACATTCACGATTTCATTTTTTTTTTTTTTGTAGATACCATTAACCTTTAAGTGATCATTATCACTGAGTAGCCCAGACATTCCCTCACTGTAAACTCTTTTAAAGAGAAGTTATACTTTTAGTTCTAACTGGGGGACACTCATGTAACATGAACACTGGGGTTTCTAAGGCAACATCCCCCAAGCTGGCTAAAACCATAGTAACATCTGGCCACAAGACTAAACTAAGTGTAATAAAGAAGTGTCAATCTTTCTAATTTAGAGGTTATCAGATCCTGACCCGTAACTTGGGAGCATCCATTCACAACATATTGTAGGTAGCTGTCTTCGTACTCTGAAAAGTCCCAACATATCTTATTCAAATAAATGCAGGCCAAAAGTCACAGTGATGTGGTCCAATGAGGCCTTGTTCCTAACTTCAGTTTTTTTAAGAAAACAATATTGTGATGCCAGGAGATTTAAATATTCCTTAAGTCTGATAATGATCTTTAGAAATATGCATTTGAAAGCAAAACAACTTCATTTCTTCCCTGCTAAGTGCTGATGTGATTTCCCATTGGGCACTAAGAAAAAAAATAACAAAAACCTAGCACAGAATAATCCCTCTTCAGAAACATCTTATTTTTGTGACTTTTCAAGACAGATGTTGAATCATTTGGAACTATTTAACATGATTATATACTGGGTATTGGCCTGCTCAGGAGACAGGAATATGGCAGTGGTCTCTCTAGAAATTTCATCCAGCCATATTGATCTGAAAGCACCAGTCTGCCTCAAGGAGATCCACAGTCAAAATCTCTTCCCTGTGACCAGGAATCTGTAGCCAAACAGGCCAGTGGAAATCAATTCAGATTCTTCACAGCCTTGCAGTGTGGAGTGCCCCATGAAGCTGCGTCTGTGGAGAGATTCAAGCACAGACGTAGTGTTCAGCCAGTCGTTACTCCCTATTGGAGGCTGGATTGAAACTGGAGTTATCGGATCAAGGTGCCCCACCACAGTTAACACAACACTGACTCAGCTTTTCTATCATCTGAGGTAGAAAAAGTATCAAGGAAAGAATTCCTTTGTTTCAAATACAGCATGAAAAACACTTACTACTAATGTAGAATGTAGGCCTATATTCGTTGTAGCTGTCCTCTCTATAATGAATTCTTTTGAAAAACATCTATTTAATTATGCTGTATATCAGTGTTTCCCAAATGGTGTTCCGCAGAACCCCATGCCTCCACGAAGTGAAAATAAGGGTTCTGCGAGAAAATTCCATTACAATCACATTTTATGATTTTTTAAAAAATAATAATTAATATTTAAGCATTTATGAATTTTATTGAATTTTCATTGTGTTTGCCACAATAAATGTCTCTGTGTAATGCCAGCTTAGCCAGAGTGGGGACAATGATGTCACTACTCAGCGCCACATGCACAGTCAGTCAGTGGTGCGATCGCCTGTTATATACCACCGTAAATCCCCGTACTCACGCTCAGGGAGCGTGGATCACATGGGTGGCTGAATACAAATAGACTAGCGCCGCGTCAGACAAAGTATTATTAGACTGTTATTAGGGGTTCCACAAAATTCTTTCGAGTTTAAAAGGGTTCCGTGACCAAATAACATTGGGAAACACTGCTGTATATTAACAGTTGAAATGTATTGGCATAGAAATATTCTTTACTTCAAAGTATAAAACCAGTGAAGCTAGCCATCACAATAACTGCTTTGCTTATTCCGAAGGATACAAGAAATAATTAAGATATGTGCACAATGATGTTCAGTGGCTAAATAAATTAATGGGAAGCAATTGAGTTTTGAGGCTTCGTAACAATTTTTGTGTCATTAACAAAATATAAATGTATGTCTGTTAGAAATGCAACTTCTAATCAGCTGAAGGCCATTCATTCTAGTGACTAAAATTCCTTCGTGCCGTCTTTCTTCTTTTTCCCCAAAATCACCTCCATGCCATCTCCCAGGCTGCTCCCTGTACCTACAACATCCTTTCTGATCCTTCACATTGCGCTTCTCTTTTCAAAACCCAGCTTTTTGCACAAACAATAATCCTCTAATTGCATAAAAACAACCCTTATTTCATGACAACAAAGTGCTTAGCACATTGAGGCTACAACATGCAGAAGAAATTAATACTAATACTAATAGAAAGGTAGACAGATTCCCATGCTCAAAGGTTCTTTCTGTACTTCAAAAGTAAGTGAGTTTAACAACTTTTAAATTCAACTGGGTTGGAAACATGAACTACCACAGTCTCTGTGCATGAAGTCAAACCATCCAGCTTGAAAAAAATGTTTTCGTTCAGGTCTCATCCAACAATTTTCACCAAATACATTTTTGGCCATCCCTTGTAAATTAAAACTACACTTGATCCCATTTTTCATTATGTTGTGACCTTGCCTGTTTTATGGCTGTCTCTTTGGCGATTAATACAATGATAGTCTATATTTTCTTCACACAGGAAGAAGGGGAGGGCTGGAAAATGGCTCCGAGTAATTTCCTTCCCATAATGGAGGAAGGAAACAACCAATATAAAGGTCAGTACGGGAAGATAATAATCTTAGCTGGAGCATTCTAATGAAGCTTAAATTGGATGCCATCAAAATAAAGTATAGAACATCATAGGCGTGTAAGCTTTAGACAATGTAAAATTTGAAAAGAGATTTCCCCTGCACCTGTAATTTATTTTTGACCTTTATGGCTCCGATCATACTGTCCTCAGAAAAATCATGTGTGCTTATAGATAGTATTGACTGGCCACTAGATGGAAAGCACTATGTCACAGCTGAGGTTACAAACACATTCCTTAAATGTCTTACCCTCTTTGCCCTCTTGTTCATTGACCAGGCTGTTGATACGCACTCCTCCACACTCGAGTGGGTCCACATCTTCTCAATGAAAATATTGGTTGTAGAAAGGTATCCTTTCAAAATGGAGATTTTTTTCCCCCAAACAACAGGGAACTTGAACGTTTCCGCTTCCTGCACAGATTTTTTGCGACTTTTTTAAAAGTCAAAACCATTCTTCAGACAGACATAGAATCTTTTCCTTCACAGAAAACCAGCTTTGGGGAAATGAAAAAAAATCAGCAACATTTTTGATAAAAAGAGTTTGAAATTTGCCAGTATTTTTCCAAATGTTTTAGCCAACTCTGTTCTACTGCCTTCTCCACACTTGTCCCCTTTGCCTGTCTTTCTGATCCAAAGCTTGGCAACACCCATTAGTACTCAGAGGAGAGGAGCTAGGAAGGATAGGACCTGAAGTCTACACAAAACAGCAATGAAACAGCCTCGTGGCGCAAGCCTCATGACCTCACGTCACGTAGCTTGGGGCCAGCTGCAGGTTTGTCGCTGCTGTGCAGACTTACCCCAAGAATTCCCCACCAAGAAGATCAAAAGTTTCTTGGGGTAAGAGCCTGAATAGGGATAAAGGTTTATGAGCCACAGTGTAAGCCTCAAAGGTGCAAACAAGCTGCAAGTCTCTGACCTTGGAACCGCTGAGGTAAAGGTGTTGAGTTTTGCTGTTGCTATTTCCGTGCGTTACCTTCCTCACGCAAAAGGTAGGTTTTAAAGTCTTCTCTTCTTAACACTCTGTAGTGTTACTGACTTGCTCAGTTCCTCCTCTGAAGTCCTTTGTCACATTGAGTTGCCTTGGGTCAGCCATGAGGAAAACACATTTCCAACTCATTTCCAGCCTGACACCAGCAGAGTCCTGCCCAGCCTCTACCTTGTGAGCAAGAGGAATTTCTCTTGGAAATGAGAAACCACAGAATGTGGCTTCATGGGAAGAATCAAAGGAGGGCTCGGAGCCCTTGAATGCGCACACACAGCTCCCACGAAATCAACAGGAGAGACACAGATGTGAGAACGGGAGAAATTTCTCCTCAACGTGCAAGGAGCAAGTTTTGTGCCTGCTGCTCAGCAGGGCTGGGGCCACTTTGGGTCGTGTCCTTGCACAGGCACAAAATGCAAGCAGAGGGCATAAGTAATGTGTCCTCCAACAACCAGGGAACTCCTTCTGGGGCAACCCAGCTCCGTGCTGCCCCAATCACTACCTTTCAATCCCTCCAAAATGGTGTCTATCGAATGTCTATAGCTGTGTTGAAAAAACTGCTCCGCTACCAGTGTAAAAGGAAGGAATACCACAATGGCATGTTCCCCTCACGTACCTGTCTTAGTGGCATGGGCATCGTTAGAGGGCTGAGAGAGGAGTTAACTAAGTGTAACTATTTAGGTTAATATGCATGGCTGGGTTCAGAGTACCAACTCTGGGATATGGATGGGACGAGGGGAGACCTCCCAAATCTCACAGCTAGCCCTTTCCAAAAAATGTCCATTTGTTATTACTTCTGCTTGCGAGCTGAGAGGGGGCAAGTTAATTGGCAAGAGTGTAACTGAAAACAGATGTGTACACGTTGCCATAAATTGTATGTGTAGCCAAGGTATGTTCCTTCTTAAATCTTCCCTAGCAGGATACACTTGTAGGGGCTCCAAATATGTTGGGTTAGAGCCTTGATAAATGATATGACACCAGACTCGCTGATGGGGGGAGAGGCAAAGGCGGCTACTGCCCCGGGGCCCAGCAATTCAAAAGGGCCCGGGGATCCCGGACACTGCTGCAGCAGGCCCTTTAAGTAGCTGCCAGAGCACCGCACGATATGTTCTGGGCAACACTGAGGGATGCCTGGGGAAGCCACACCCCAGCCCCACCCCTTCCACCTGAGGCCCCACCCCTTCCAGGAGCATGGAACAGGCCCCCACTTGCCTTGCCCAGGAGCCCAGCCAGGCTGTCGGCCCCGCTGTATGACACACTGTGACTACACTATGCACTGAAAATGCCTCCAGGAGCACTGAGAGACACTGCTAGAGTCCCCTTGGGGGTAAAGTGAAGGGACAGCCTGGGGTTCGGATGTAACCAATGCGCTTAACCACTGCATGTAGCACAAGCAGAAATCCTTAGAGAGGGAACAATAACTCCGACGAGATTCAAAGGCTCCTTTCGGGTATGTCCAAGATTAACATTTTCACAGAAAAGTAGCCAGAGGTGACCAGCTTGGCCTCTCTTTGCCACGTGTGGATTGCGAGTATTTGAACCCATGAAGATGTTTATGATCAGGCACATTTCATTGCTTTTCAATAAGTTACTAATTTCTGCAAACGGCACATCCCCCATCTCTTTCACAACTAACCTTCACGTCCACTTGTCAGGGATGGTGTAGATAACATTTAGTCCTGCCGTGAGGGCAGGGGACTGGACTAGATGACCTCTCAAGGTCCCTTCCAGATCCGATTGTATGATTCAGTACAATTTACCACATAGGTATAGCCTTCTACATAGGAATGCATAACGCACTCTCCCGTCACTTAGCGTGTTCAGCAATTGTCATTTAAATCACCATTCGCCAAACATGTACTGCTCGCGTGTGAAGCATGGGTTTGCAAAATCTCAAGAACCAGATCAGAAGCCGTTCCTCCCCGAAACATCTGAGGCACGTCTCACTTTTCACATTTTAAACACACTATTGCTTCCGCAGTCGAGCTACTCAGAAAAGGTTGCCATTTTTTAATATTGGATTTGTTTCCCACTCTCCCCGTCCTTGGAAGTGCTTACCTATTGTTTCTAGGAATTTTAAGGAAATGTTTACAGCGAACAAGCCAGGAACATTCCCATCCAATCCGTAAGCGTTATGCTGAGTGACCAAAAGCAGATTCTTACAATGAAAACGTTTGGAGAACCGTAACTGTAAGCGATGGCATCTACTTAAAATGCATTTTACACACACACCACAGATTACAAGTATCTGTGTAATCCCCTTGTGCTGTAGTAAGAGGAAAGCAACTTCTTCCAGAACACTGGGAATGTACTGCTTGCTCAACTTCTCGCTGTAGCACAAGTCATGATCTGTTCTTGTGCCGTTTTACCTACTAAAAGTACTTATGTGGATCACCAAGCATCTCATATTCTTAATGTGTTTATCCTTGTAGGTCAGGGCTATTGCCTTTATTTTGCAGAGAACAGACGGGCTAAATGACTTGCCTAGGGTCACATCAGATGGGGTCTTCTATAGCCCAGCCTAGCCCTCTAACCACTAGGCCATGCTGCCTGTGCATGAGAGTGTTGTAACACTGTGGGGTGACATGACTTCATGTTTATCTTTTGCTGGAAGATCTCCAAGCAGTGAGCAAGTTCACTGTACAGGCTGATGCTGACAGCCAGGTTAGCCCCATGCTGAGCCTAACAGCCATGTAGAGATATAGATAAAGAATGTTATAGAGAAATCTATATCCATTTCAAAAAGCGGCGATTCAATTGCATTTCACTAAAACACACACACATTCCCATAGTTCACCGACCCTGTATGTAATTGAACACCATGCACTTTTGACCATACAAAGAAAACATAATGGCCTTAACCCTCAAACCTTGCTTTCAAAATACCTTAGAAATGTTTTTGACCTAGAAAAAAACATAGCGTCTCACACCTACACGTGACTGATCTATCTTCTGAAATTAGTGACCTCTGACCTAGTCACTAAGGGTACATCTACACAGCAGCGCTATTTCGGAATAACTACCGTTATTCCAAAATAACAAAGAGCGCGACTACACTGCAAGCCATTATTTCAAAATAATGTCGAGCTGGAAGACTTCTTACTCCAACTCCTGTAACCCTCATTTCATGAGGAGTAAGGGATGTCGGAGGAAGAGTGCTCTTCCTTCGACTTCCTACTATGTGGACAGCGCCAAAAGCCGAATTAAGCTATTTCGACTTCAGCTACACAGTTGACATAACTGAAGTTGAGTAACTTATTTTGAGTTTTGTCTTTCTGTGTAGACGTGCCCTAATTTAATCCTCAGGGTACATCTAGACTGGGGAGGGTGGTTCAGGATACCTCTGGTATCCCGAAAAAACTCTGCCACGTCCAGGGAACAGGTATGCTCTTCCGCTTTTTTTTTTTTTTTTTTTTTTGCAGGAAAGCAGACACGCTCTTTCAGAAGCCCTGTCTTCCTCATTCCACGAGGAAGACAGGATCTTCTGAAAGAGGAGTTTTTTCCAAAATTTGGCCCAGTGTAGACAGGCCAAATTTTGGAAAAGCCTCTTCCGACAAAAGTATCAGAAAAAGGTAAGCAAATTGCACTTTGCAATTTGCGTACCTTTTTCCAAAAAAACATCGTAGTGTAGACATAGCACCAGTGAGCCAGTTGCCAGGTAATATCAATAAAGCCTAGTGGCTAAGGGTGAGTCTACACTGCAGGGCTTAACTCGAAATAAGCTATGCAAATTGAGCTATGTCAATTGCGTAGCTTATTTCAAAATAGGGAGTGTCTATACAGCACTTATTTCAAATAAAGCACTCTTCCCCCGACTTCCCTTACTCCTCGTACAATGAGGGTTACAGGAGTCGGAGTAAGAAGTTCTCCAGCTTGATAGTAGTTTGACGCTACTTCAAAATAACTGCCTGTGGTGTAGATGCAGACTAAGTTATTTTGGAATAGCACTAGTTATTTTGAAAGAGTGTTGCAGTGTAGACGTACCCTAAGGTGCAGGAAGGAGGCTATCTCTGATTTGTCTGTTGGGCCTATTACCTACTAATCCATGTACAGAATGACAAACAATTATGAAAAATGAAATAAAAAATGTGGCTTGGTCTATGAAAAATAAATATCTAAAGCTTAATGTTCCTGTGAAACCATTGCACTTACAACCTGTTGACCCAGCCCGGAAAAGGTTTAAAAATTCACCTTTCTTCTATGTAATATCCCCTTTCCCCAAGGCTGAAATTCAAACTAGGGTAACCCTAGAGGAAGTGCCTTCTGACTGGGGTAAGTCAACCTTTCCCGTTGAAATATGATGTGGCATCAATCATGCTGTTTGACAGGCCTGGAGTCATTTAAAGAAATTGATGTTGATACCTTTGTATTCCTTCCCTCGTTACCAAAAAATCCACTGTCCTCCTTAATCTTTACCTTTTTTAGCTATAACATTAAGACTTTTCACCTGCAAAAACTATTCCCTAGGTATAAAACCACACAAGCTTGGCACATAATCGGCATTCAAGAGAATTCTCAGAAGGGAGAGATAGCAGCCTGCCTTATATTAATGAGACTAACCCTTGCATGGTCTCCTGGGGAGTGCTAGGAATATCTTTCTCAGTTAATAGAGTCTTAGATGCTGCAGAGGTTAGTGAAAAGAGGAAGGCCATGAAAACCAGCTTCATAAAGGAGTCTGTGTTTTAAGGCGGAAAAGTGACATTTTAAATCATCTGGAACCAGAATGAATGCATACTTCTGGGGATTAGCTGTCCTTACACAGATGCTATCGGATTTGGAATGTAGGGGAGCTCAAGGTATGGTGCAGTCCTTTGAAAATGATTTGAATCTATCAAAAGAGGAGATAAGGAGGTCCCCTTGTTAAATGTGTGCCCTTTGTTTATACCACCACATTCAAATAAAGGGCTGTCCAAATTTCAGTGTACTTTTCTGGAAAACAAAAGGCCGTTTTCATTAACATTAAAAATATTTGCCAAGTACAATCATTCAGTACAGACAGGGCTGGATTAAGGGGTGGGTGAGCTGGGCAGCTGCCTGGGGCACCAACCCATCAGCTGTAAGGGGTGTGTGGCGTCCCTTATAGCTGCCATCAGGCGCCATGCACCCGGCTCCCGCAGCGCCGGCCCCCCTCCATCCCCGTGGCGCTGGCCAGCAGCACCCTCCCCGCCACGGCCGCGGGTTCCTGCATGGCCTGGCGCACGTGCCAGCAGCGACAGCCTGGCCGGACTGGGCCGCGCTTGCGCCATGTGCCCCGGAAGCGGGTCCCCGGCTGCGCGCCAGCGGCTGCAGCCAGGCCACGCATGTTCCGTGCGCCCCAGGGGCAGGCCTGCGCACCCTAGGGGAGCGGGCCCGCTCCCCATGGTCGGGCCCGCGCATGCGCCGTGCGCCTGGGGGCGGCACCGCGCACCCGTGCCCGGGGCGCCAAAATGCCTTGGGCCGGCCCTGAGTACAGATAGTCCCCGACTTACAAACGAGTTACATACCAAACACTTGGTCGTAACTCGATCTGTTCGTAAGTCGGACTCCATTCATTTAAATGTGACCGCACTGTTTGTAAGCGCAGATCGCGCGTTCGTAACTCGGGGACCGGCTGTAATGTGTGCTTAATGGGAGGTTGGTCATAAGTACAAACGGTCGTAAGTTGATGCGTTCGTAACTCGGGGACCATGTGTACTTTATCATAAACAGAAATTGCACTTCTCCCTTTCCCCCCCTCAGACGTGGTTGTCTGCTTACTGCTTGCGCTTGGCCCACACAACAGTTAAGTGCTGTCATATCGATTGGACTATGTGACTCGTTTTTAGAATCCCTCTGCTGCCTCTCCCTGGTTTCTTGCGTAAAGTTTTAAATTCTTGTCCTCCCCTTCAACATTCTGCTGCACCCATGTTCCCCTTTGCTCCACCAGCGAGCCCCCCTCCGTCTTCATGCCACCTTCTGTGCTGCTCCTCATGTGCAATGGCTTCCCAAGCCAGCGGCCAGGCCCGCACCGCATCTTTGT
Source organism: Pelochelys cantorii (assembly GCA_032595735.1). Classification (NCBI taxonomy): domain Eukaryota; kingdom Metazoa; phylum Chordata; order Testudines; family Trionychidae; genus Pelochelys; species Pelochelys cantorii. The sequence continues at coordinate 73,145,744 of CM064332.1, forward strand.
TCCCCAGACTCACTTCCGCTATGAGGCACAAACGTTATCCCCCAGCTCTCAGATGCTCTCCCCATCTCATTCCCTCGCATCAAATCCAGTGCCGTGTTCTGTAAGTGGCCACGGGTGTATGAGGCTGATGAGACATTGCTGTTTTAAATTAAACCTGTGCCTCGGGTCCCCGAGCTGGTATTATCCTTTCTGGGTCAGTCTTTCAGACTCTATGTGCCTTCAGGGGGAGCGATTTTTGGGACTGCCCCATGGCTCCAGTTTAAAACTTGAGACGGTACGCAAGAGGAAGTCAGTGGAGGGATTCCAAAGAACAGTGGCATGGTCTAACACTGTGGCACTTGCAACCTGAAGGAGTAGTGGTATAAACACATGCAGTGATGCTCTAGGGATTAGAACTTGCGACCTGTAAGTGACCATCTCAATAGCCATACTATGCCCCTGAACTCCAATACCAAACTATAGTCCAAGGCAAAGAAAGCCAGCTTGGCCTTTCACAGAGCCTAGCAATAGTGCTCGGATTTTGCTTGGCGTCTCTAGGATCTGCTACTTACAAACAATTAATAAGAATTTCAACCACCCCATTTTTTTTTTATGGCATCTAGGAAAACCCATATCTTCTGTAACTTTTTGCCCCCTTTCTTTGCTTTGGGATACCAGATGTTTGGCAGAACAGAGATGAGCAGTGGAATTTTCCCCAGGAGTATGACCCAGAACTGATCAAAGAGGAGAAGCGGAAAGAAGTGGAGGAGGAGATCAGACTGCAGGTGGGCTTACAACAAGAGCAGGGCATCTGTAAGAATGGCTCTTGCCCACCTGGGCTTCTCTCTAGTTGTAAGGACTAGCCTTGACACCTAGACCTTGCCTCCAGTCAGAGCTCCCCAGTCCATTTTTTTCCTTCAGTGTTTGGCTGAGTATTTGTCTGCAGAGTGATTGAAAGGGTGTGGCTGCTGCAAGAAACTCTGGAAACCCATGAAAAAATCAACCACGTGTCTGTCTGAACAGGTGGATGAGCTGATGCGACAGGAATTGAAGAATCTGAAACTGGCAGTGGACAGAGAGAAGGACAAAAACCAGAAAAAGGGGAAAAAGGGGAAAAAAGGTGGAAAGAAGGTGAGTGCAGCAAAGGAGGGGAAGCCGGCGTACGCTGCCATGCCCTGCCCCTCAAGTCCAAGGGAGATATCCTTCCCCCCCATGAGGGGTTCTAACGAATCTCCTTCAGCGGGTGTGTGGTGAATCATCAGTCACAAGAGTTCAAAACCATCGCGCAGGTAAGCTGATTTCTTAGGCAGTTTTGTCTGATTTGCTTTCCTGGACATGTTTTTAGCTGGCCGTGTGGATGAACCCTTACGCTTTGCTGTGATTTTATGTGTTAGGGAGAGGCAAACCATGCTGAGGGACTTTCAGAGGGGTGTCCGCGTTAGTCTCCAAGGTGCTGCAGGACTATTTGTTATTAAATTTTTCCAGCTACAGACTAACAAAACATGTAGATGGCACAGCCCACTTCCTCAGATGAAACATTCTGAGGGGAACAACCCCCCAGTACTGCCCTGATTTTCAAGAGCACTCTGAACCCACAGCTCCAGCTGAAGCCAGCGGAGGGTGCTCCGTCTGCACCTTTGAAAATCACTCTCTCTTCTGACACGGCTTGATTCAGATGAATACGATGGGTTAATATGATGTAATTAAGGCATGGGACTGGGAGCTAGTCAGTTTTCTGTGGAGCATGTACCCAGTGCACTAGCAGGTCCCTTTAAGTTGTCTCCAAATGGACACCCACAACCCAACACAACTGCTACTTGCTTTTGAAACTCTTGGTCTAATCATTCAAGTATCTGAACTGACACCCAAGTGGGTGCATGTTATTTCAACGCATTCCACTCACTACTGAAGAGTTTAATGCAATTAAACCACATTTATTTAACAAAAGGAAATAAGTGAGCGGCATTGATTAGTATATTAGACCCACTGACTCATGGCGAATACAGCAGTGCCGGAGTGCTTCAAAAAAAGGGGCGCTGGAATGTAGGGCCGTGGGAAGCTCCAGGAGGGAGCCCCGAGGAACAGGGAGAGGTAGGAGGAAGATGGGGCCATGGTAGAGCTGGGAGAGGTTGAGTGGAGAAGGGGATGGATTCCCTGCAGTTGTCCTGTCCCACGTTTCCTTGCTGTGCCTGACTTCTACTCCCCTTGGGAAGTATTAAAACAGATCCCAGGTTATATAAAAAGTCCCAGAACAGCATTCTGAAGTCTGCTGGCACAGCCTGAGTATTTACCTCAAGTTTTGCAGCATTACCACATGCAGAGAACTTCACGCTCGAATGCTCCTTTGAATTGCGCGTGCACATTTATTTTACCCGCGGATTTAAATCCCGAATAACAGTAGACCCACAGTCATTCAGCATTTATAGAGGGAGCAGCATTTCAGTTACAAGCACTAAGGGCAAAAAGCAAACCCAAATCTTTGCTGTTTCAGCGTCACTCTTGCAATTGCAGTCTTTCTAGGGAGAGCGTAGTCCTTCTCGAGAGTTAAAATACTCTTTGCACCTGACAAAAAAAATCAGGGCAATTTAAGATAGTGTGTTTGAGGTATCTTTGAAAACGAATAGATGAATACTACATGCCCGTGTAAATGTAAAGCGAAGGAAGGCAATGCACAAAAAATGCAAGTGCCGTTACAGTGACTCTGCACGGAAAATGGATATTTGTATCGGCCCATGGCAGTTAAGACACCTCAGTTCCCATTGTGCACACAATCTCCCCCCGTTCATCCACAGCCAGTCACTGGAGTGAGGCTCATGGACCTTAGGCTGCATTTTTGAGAATCTGAATGTCTGGAATGGGCACAATGGGGAATGGGAGCAGCCAGGAAGCAGCTTGCCAAGTCGCTGCTGAAGAATACTGAGTTATTCTGTAGCAACTCTTCTGTCTGATCAAGGGCCAGTGTTGGCAGACCCAGCTAGTCCTTCCCCTAGAGGAGCCAGGGCCTCTGCACCAGGTGATATGAACCGGGGAATGTTTGTAGATTTCACGGTGCCAGGGAAGACTAAGCGATGCCAGATGTAAAACAAATGTTTCAAGGGGGTTAACCTGCCTTGCACACAGCATTCCCAAGACAACTCCTGTAGAGACCAATGCTTGTTTCTACATCCAGTGAGCAGTGGGAAGTTGGCAGTGAGTACAATATCTGTCAAGCTGAAGACTGTGAAGCAGAGTTCGTGGTCTTTTGTGGGGCATGCTCCGTTTTTGTCAGGCCACATTTCTTGAGACTCCCGACTGCAGCTTTTTGAAAGAATTTTTTTCTGTTTGCTTTACAACTCTTATTCACAACAGGCTGGAAGGTTTTAGTGCTACTCCTCTTTGGCCCCTGAGAGCAGAGACACTAGGACCAGTGTGCAGGCCAAAAGCGCCATTGTAGTTTCTATAGCGTCGTGCTAAAATAAGTAATCACAGATTTTAAAAAATGCCGAGAATGAGAACAAGAAAATCTCTCCGCTCCAGATGTACATCTTTCCCAGAAGTCCCCTTTTTGAGGCAGCTCACCTCGATACACACTGAGAGGTGTAAGCACCCTTGAGAATGAACACTTGGAAGGCTGTTCCTCACTGTAACACTGTATAGGTGCATATATTTTCATTTATGTATTTATTTTTCACTGCAGCAAAGTTGCCCTTAAACATGGATTTTAAAAGTTTGATTCTTTCAGACAACCCATTTGAGTGAGGGGGAATTTGAAAACCCTTTTCAGGTAGCTGAAGGCTGCTCTCAAAGAGGATGGAGCCAGGCTGTTCTCAGGGGTGGCAGATGACAGAAAAAGAAGCAATAGTTGTACATTAGGAAAAACTATATCACTGGGGAAGTGGTGAAATCTCCATTCTTATTGTAAATATTTGTCACAAATTAATTGATCAATAACCTGGAAAAATTAGCAAGAAACTACTGTAAATGTTGAAGCTAGACAAGGACTCAGATTGCATAGGGATGTGTTACTTGTAGCATACTTCAAATATAAGGGTACGTCTAGACTACAGATACTGTCGACAAAGCTTCTGTCGACAAAGAGTGTCTCGACTACAGCCAGTTCTGTCGACAAAGCAAGCCGCTTTGTCAACAGAGAGTCTAGACGCTCTCTTTTAAAAAAGCACAGTGTGGATGCAATAGCGCCTTTTGTCGACAGAACTCAGTCGACAAAAGGCGTAATTCCTCGTAGAATGAGGTTTACCGTCGACAAAACTGCTGCGTTCTATCGACTTACTGTCAACAGAACTCGGCGGTAGTGCAGACGCAGGCATAGTTTTGTTGACAAAAGTCCACTTTTGTTGACAAAACCCCGTAGTCTAGATATACCCTAAGAGTTTCACAACTAATCTCTGACCTAACACACTGGGTGGCAGCCCACCATACTAGCATTAGCCAGACAGACTGGAGAGATATCTACAGGCTTGTCTACACTGCACCAGCTGCGTCTACAGCACTTTGGGGTGCAGTTGTGTAGTCCAGACTGCAGGGCAGTGTAGCCACTGCCGTGGGACACTCAGTGCTTAGGTACAGTGCTGTGAAGCCACACTGCAGTTGCACAAGGCCATTGTAGTAATGCTTGACATCTGGAGAGGAGATATATTTGCTGCCGGGATTCATTTCAGAATCTGCTTCTGAGCTGCACTCAGAATCCTGCTACAAACTGATTCTGGGTGTGTTTACACCTGACCTGCTCACACCCCAGTGAGTGATCGCTCATTAAAGAGACAAGACCTTACGTGCCCTCCCCCCCCCACTTAGGCGTGAAGATAAGGCACCATTAGATCAGCCTGAACCAAATGCAGATTTATTATGCAATAAAGGATATGCAAGTGGAAAATAGCCAGCAATAAATGGGACACCTACAAAGTGGTTAGGGGATGGAACAGACGGACACATTTAAAAGTAAAATGGGTTTTCATAACTGATTAGCCTGCTTGTATTGAATAGACAGGTAAAGCAGCTGTCAGCAAGATATATTTTGTAGGAAAGCCACAGTCTAATTTCCTCTTGTGCTTGCCAAATTTCCCAGAAACACTGATGTGAATTAGGAAAACACATTTTCCATATGACAAATACTCTTCTTTTTTTCAAGCCTTTGAGTTGGTTTACTGTTGAAAATGCTCTGAAGAAGCTACCCATTGGCCAATAAATTCACCATATGTTTGGAGTCTTTCTAAAGAACAAAATCATCTTTTCTTCCCAGTAATTCCCCAGGGGGTTATAATTTCTTCCAACTTCCTAAAAAAATATAAAGAAACAATGCTAGAGAAGCACTGGCAATAACCAGTATCTCTGCAGACTCCCAGTTGCTATTGTAGTGTGATGCATACTCTTCTGATGACATCACCAACGATGTTTGTGTAATCTACAGAGCATGTTCCTTGACTTATCGAACAACACACACTGCTAGGCGTTAGCTACAGCAAGAAGGCTGTGCTATAGAGAGCTCTGAATATTTGGACATGTTTGTATTATTCCAATGCAGGTCCATTAAAAAGGTTAGCTTTCTCCAAATGTCTCTTAGCTACATAGTTCTGACTTTGTCCAGATTATTTACCCTGCGGTATGAACACTAACAGGTGATTTGAGCAGTAGATTATCTAATGTACAATCTGGTCTTCGGAGAGTACGAACTGATTCATGTCTACTCATTGCTGATTTAGTTCAGGAACAATAGTATTTTCCAGATAGCAAGACAGGTTTGTTTGTTTTTTAAATGGTGCCGCCTCTGGAGCGCTGCAGAAGGGTTTATGAATAATTCAATAGAAGAATAAATAAATGCACAAGTAGGAGGCTAGATAGTATCATCTTCTCAAGGGTGGTGGAAGCAAATCGTTTAAGCTCATGCCTGTGTAACTGCCACTGGGCAGATTTGAACCTGGGATCTCTGAAGCTGAGTATAGGAGCCTCTACCCTCTGAGCTAAAAGCCAACTGCCTTCCCAGCCCATGCTGTAGAGATCTCTTGGTCTTAACTGTTGCTGTGGTCTGGGCACCACTGCATGGGACAGTGAACCACACTAGGTGTGTGGGTTACACCTGCCTTTAAGTGTGTGGAGCAGTCCCATGGACCTCAACACGACTAATCCCAGTAGCTCATGCTTAAGCGCTTTGCTGGACTAGGCCTAGAGCACCAAGATCTACCATCTCTGGGTGTGGCACACACGAATGAACCAACTACTGTCCTAATTAACTGTTGGGTTGAAATGTGTAAATACGTTTGTGACTTCTCATGGCGATGGAGAGAACCAGCGTATGTGATTCCCATCCTTGTGTTGATTTGGTTCCCGCGAGGGCTTTGCAACAGGTGAAGCAGCCATGTACACCAATGTAGTCTTCGCATACCGCTTCCGTTACGGTGGTGAAAATCCCCAGAGAAGACCTGCGCCAGCCATCCTGGCCACAGACTATTTCTTCCCAAATACTGCAGTATTTAGGGGTTTTGAAGTTGTATCAGAAAGTTTTGTATCAGTTCCAATAGTACTGAGATATACCAGTCAGCTATAGCCCTGCTGCTTATGCCATTAATTATTGTCTGCATTTATGGTCCCCAGAAAAAGAAAAAAGGAAAGAAAAGTGGAAAGAAGAAAAAGGAGAAGGATTTGACTCCTGACAGGTAAAGAATGCACCTGGTCCCCCCGAGAGTCACATAATGACAAAATTGTGTATCCTTTAAATGTGCCACACTGCCAAACCATTTTTTTTTATTTGTTTAATCACAAAAGGACAATGTCAGAACTGGTAGCTTTACATTTCAACCCACCGGTGTCATGGGCCCTATACGCCTGAAGAACCCTCCAATAAATAAAACCATTTTCATACTAGCTATAAATATCCCCAAAAGCCTAGAAAAGAAAACAAACCCATCATGACTTTGCCAAATGTTCATGGTAGTCTCTTTGAAACATTTCAAAGTAAAACTCATTTCTTCATTGTCGGGAAAGTCTACCTGCCCTCATAATGGATAGCTTGGTGGCGCTACTCATTACAACACAAATGCAGCTTTGAGGCATACGTTGTACAAAAATGACCCGTACTCTGTGTGTTTTCCTTTTATTATATTGTTTTCAATAGCTTGTACAAGCCAACGCCCTGATCCTGTAAATACTTAGGCATGTACTTCAACAGCCAGGCTTCACTGACATCAGTGGGACTACTCACAGTGCATAAACACAGCATGAGTGTATGTCTTTTCAGGGTCTTAGGTTCAGCTCTTCACTGAAAACCCTTTTACTTTTATTCCTCCTGCCCTTCGTCCCACCTACAGAGGCAGGAATACCTGGCAGTCTCAGTGGTCTATCAGATTTTCCATCCAAATTAACATCTCTGAGAAGAGTGGGCTGTAGCTAGCTCTAATAAAAACCACACTAAACCACCCTTTGTATCTCCTGTAAAACATACATGGCATAAATCAGTTTTATTTCTCGTCTGACTCACGTAAGTTCTTGAGGGCACCTTACAATGTGTTAAATATTTCTGTTCCAAGGACAGAGTTTCTTCTGCTTGAAGCGTTCAAGGAAATTCTGTGTTTTCACACCTGCATTCAGCATTTACACCATACATCTCCTAATAATCTGCCCCTTTTTCATTTTGCATAATTCAAACCTGTGCTGAGTTACCACAACAGTCAGCCACTTACCTGGGAGCAGCATGGAACAGGGACAGGTGGATCTCCTATGGCAGCAGGGCCCAAGAGCACTGTAGAGACAAATATGCCCAGGACCTGGTGAAAAGAAGCATCTTACATTGTGATCCAATCCTATTCACTTGGATAGGATTTAGCATAGGTTTGGCCCTTTGTGCACTGCTATCAATCCAGAACAATGATGTCTTATTCTGGGTTCAAATGCAACATTTCCTTGCCAGAGGATGTGGTGAAGACTAGAACTTTAACAGGGTTCAAAAAAGAGCTAGATCAATTCATAGAGGTTAGGTCCATCAATGGCTATTAGCCAGGATGGGTAGGAATGGTGTCCCTAGCCTCTGTTTGTCCAGAGGTGGGTAACAGGGGAGGGATCACATGAGGATTATCTGTTGTGTTCACTCCCTCTGGGGCACCTGGCACTGGCCATTGTTGGCAGACAGGATGCTGGGCTAGACAGACCTTTGGTCTGACCCAGTCTGGTCATTCTTATGTAAAATCTCTCAAGCCAAATATGTAAGTGTTGAAGAACAATTTCATGGACATGTAGGGAAGAAGACCTCTCATACCATATAGCTGCTCCAGGGTCTATCAATTAAATGCATATGCACTGTAAAATAATTATAAATACTTACTTTATGCATACAAATATCAACATACACTTGTTCAGCTGTAAAGCCAGCACCTCTGGGTGTCAGCAGCATCAGTGATTGAATCTGGAACATCTGGATCTTAACGCCTGAAGCTCTACTGCCTGAAATAAAACACCCAGTGCCAGGGCAAAATTTGTCATGGGGGATCGGGCTGAAATGTGGTCATGGCCCCTTTAATTGCCGCATGTCCCGAGCGGACTTCCATCGGGCTCTGTTGGCAGCCCCTTGAAAATGGCAACCATGGGCGACCACCTGGCTCGCCCACCCTTAAGACCGGCTATGCCCAGCGCCCTTAGCCAATATTGTAGCAGACACCATCAACCTCTATTTGACCTACCTCAGGGGGGACAAAGTGTCACACCACATAGGCATGGCTTACTCAGGAAATATGTAATTATTATTATACTATGCTATTGACTATTATGGACAAGAGTCTGAAGTAAACAGGATGAAATTCAAACAAGGCAAATGCAAAGTACTCCACTTAGGAAGAAACAAATCAGTTGGGCCCATGCAAAATGGGAAATGACTGTCTAGGAAGGAGTACTGTGGACAGCGATCTAAGGGTCAGAGTGGACCACAAGCTAAATATGAGGCAACAGTGTGACTCGGTTGCAAAAAAATAGCCCACAATCATTCTGGGATGTATTAATAGGAGTGTTATGAGCAAGACACGAGCAGTAATTCTTCCACTCTGCACTGATTAGACATCAACTGGAATATTGTGTCCAGTTCAGGGCACCACATTTCAAGAAAGATGTGGACAAACTGGAGAAGGTCCAGAGAAGAGCAACAAAAATGATGAAAGGTTTAGAAAACATGAGCGATGAGGGAAGGTTGAAGGAATTGGGCTTGTTTAGTTTGGGAAGAAGAAGACTGAGAGGGGACATGAGAGCAGTTTTCAAGTACCTAAAAGGAGAAGGGAGAAAAATTGGCCTCTCATGATAGGTCAAGAAGCAGTGGGCTTAAATTGCAACAAGGGAGGTTTAGGTTGGACATGAGGAAAAACTTCCTACCTGTCAGGATGGTAAAACACTGGAATAAATTGCCTAGGGAGCTTGTGGAATCTCCATCACTGGAGATTTTTAAGAGCAGGTTAGACAAGAGTTTAGAAGGATACCAAAAAAAAAATTGGACAGTTACATAGATAATGATAAATTCACATTTACATTAGATCAAAATCCCAGGGTATAAATCATCATGTGTTAGGGCAAAGAGGATCCAGTAATTGACTGGAGATAGGAAAAAACTTTCCTCGGCGATCAGGTTACTCCATAATTGTGCACTGCATCATTTTCCCAACCTTTCTCTACAATTGGCTCTGGCCTCCATCAGGGAGGAAACAGAACTAGGTGGATCCAGTATAATAAATCATGTGGCGTATGGTCTTAAAGGGTGGACGTTGGTTTATTGAAAACAGAATAATTTCCAGGAAGGTTAATGAATTACTTACTGCAGAAGCATAATATAATGTGCTGTTATTAGGATTTAAAAATAATGATTCAGTAATCGATATTAACGAATGCAAATGACTAGAGTCAGTGATCTTCATTGCCTGTAAACAAATATACATGACGTTATATGAAATCATGTGAGATACAAGGAAATAAAAGTGTCGGATTAATACTTAATTGGAAGGGGAGCAAATAATAGCTGAGACGGAAAAGCCACTAATGATTAAATATTGACAGAGAACATCATTTTTACCTTCCAGTAAAAAATTACACATATTAAAGCTAAGGATGTGTAAAGGGTTCTATTTAGTTTTGTTAACTGAAAGACTGGGCCGTTTTTGCAGAGTTCTCGAATTTTCTGAAATAATGTCTCTTGTGTGTAGGACCATTGATTCTCTGTACAAGGAACTAGTAGAAGAAGGATTACTAATAAAGCCCAAGACAGTGAAACTCTCTGATTACGTTGGTAATGTATACATTTTTAAATGTCTTGCACCTCAGAGCTAATGTAGCTCTTGAATATACTATAACACTTAATCCACAGTGCACTCTGGTCACAGCAGTTTGGCTGCTTATTAAAGACCAGTGAAAAGAGATTGGATGAATGAGCAAAAACTCAAGTCAGAATAAATTCAACCCTTTTTGCAAGATTTGAATTGGGGATTTGTTTTCTGCAGTTTGAAACGTGCTTCCATGCCACTTCTTTTCATTCCTTCTCTTTCTGGCACCTGGCAAAATTCAGGAATGGCATTCTCAAAGCTGCACAATGGCTTTACACACTCCCTCAGGTATGTCTACACACAACTTTTATTTCGGGAGAAGGATGAAAATAACGCTGAGCATTTGCATACTTCCTCCAGTTTTTTTTCAGAAGACGCTCTTCTGGTATTTACCCATGTCTACACACGGCCAAATTCCAAAATAAGCCCCTATTTCGAAAGACCCCTGTAAACCTCATTGTAGGTGGAATAAGGGGTCTTTCGAAATAGGGGTTTATTTTGAAATTCGGCCACCTGTAGATGCAGGTAAATACCGGAAGAGCGCCTTCCGAAAAAAACCCCAGAGGAAGTATGCAAATGCACAGCACTATTTACATCCTTCTCCCGAAATAAAAATTGTGTATAGACATACGAGATTGCTTTGGGACATTCACTAAAACCGAACAAGCTGCAATACATCAGCGGGAAAACCACTCACGTAAAGGATAAGAATTAAAGTGCTTCTCAGAACCAGCATGCCCGGAGCATCTGGCCAGTAATATGTTCTGTATTTAAGCTGGAAAAACCGGAGTCTTTGGTATCAGCTGTAAGTGCCATGCTTGTATAAACTACTACAAGCCCTATTTATTGCCAGCAGAGTCCTTGCCCACTCTAGAGAAGGCTAAATTAGCTGGCACTGCTATTCTGTTCATTGCACTCTCATTAAAGAGCATCAAGCACTATGAGTAGTAATTGTCATGACTATTGGACTGGCCCAGCTGCTACCAGCTGTCCTTCCCAAGGTCATTTATGCCTGACAGATGTTTCAGCCACAGATACGCTGAACGATCATGTGGGCCAATCGGACAGGTTAGTGGCTGGTAACATGGTAGAATGGTGTAAAAATCCATTTACGATTTAAAACAACCTCCTTGGCACCAAAGCCTCCAGTGCCCCAACTGGAGGGACAGTTTGGGGGCACTGCTGACTCTGCGCCATCTTTGTACTCCCTTGAGCCTGAAGCTGTCAGGGGTCTGCGTTGCTCCCGTCATAGCTTAGCATGGCCTCGGGGCTGCTCTAAGGTATGTAAAAGCAGCACTGTGCTCCCAGGACCCATGGCACTGGCTGGGGAAATCACTGGAGTACAGAGTGCTCTGGCCAGGGGCTCACACCCAGCATGTCCCCACACGGCCCCTGCTCCGGGAGGGAGGGAGGCGGCGAGCTGGCAAAGACAGCTCTGCCCCAGTGGAGGATTCGCTCATGTTCAGGCAGTTCTCAGCTCTCCGCTTTGGGCCAATTTAAGTCCCACTTGGACTGCCAGAGTGATGCAAACGGTGCTTAGCCTGGCCAGGAAGGGGGGGCCGACAACATTTGGCTTGATATTAAGTCAAAAGCAACGCTGAAAGTTCCAAGGTTCAAGTCCTGGCCCACAGAGAAATAAATGCGTGCTCTTCAGTGCTCAGTCCTGAAGTCCTAGAAAGGTCACTTGCAGGACGTCTACAATGCACGGCTATTTTGGGATACTGAAGGTACCCCAAAATAGCTACCCTGCATCTACACAAGCCGCCCATTATTTCAGAATATTTTTCGAAATAACGAGAGCACTATTTCGCCATCCCGGTAAACCTCATTGCACACAGGATAAGGGATGGCTTGACATAGTGCATTATTTCAAAATTTGGCACTGTGAAGACACACCAAATTTCAAACTAAGCTATTTCGAAATCGATTCAAACTAAGATACGCAATTTGCATAGCACAAATTGCGCATCTTATTTCGAGTTTCGGGTGCTGTGTAGACACACCCGAGCTCTCGCACAGGTCTTGGGGAGAAGACAAAGGGTGGAAGTGAGCAAGAAGCCACTTCATGAGTAAAGCTACTGAAACCTCCGTCCCTCTGACACACTGACATTGCTGAACTAATTTTCTTGGTGACCTTATCGAAATTAGTCAGAGACTATCCATCATGATTTATGGTCAGTTGCAATTAAACCCTTTGATGCCTTCTAATTAAATCTCCGAAGATTAATATCTAGCCAGTTCTTTTGATTTGTCCTTAAATAAAAGATAAAACCTGAAATGAATTTTACCCTCAAAGCGGGCGGGAAGGCTATGTCAGTGCCTGTCCACCTCCCTTGCCCAAACTATGACTATACTGTATCTCTCAACTGTCTCTCCTTTTAAAGCTAATTCAACATCTAGCCCAGATTAGCTGGATGGTCTGTCTTCCTCTTTGTACATTATCATCAAAATACAAAATAGCCTTAGCTGCAGAGCATGTTATTTATGATAAAGAAATTAATCCTTCTTGAATGCCTTTTTCCTGCACTATTAGTGTAGGTCTGACTGGAACTGGAGGTGAAATTTTTAGCTCACAGCATAGTCTTAGGTTACGTCTAGCATGCAGCGCTTTTTCGGGATACCAGAGGTATCCCGGAAAAGCAATGCTGCGTCCAAGGAACATGTCCGCTTTTCCAGAAAAAATTTCGGAAAAGTGGACGCGTTCTTTCACCATCTCTGTAAACCTCATTTTACGAGGAAGAAGGGATGGCTCAAAAGAGCAGGTTTTTCTGAAATTTGGCACCGTGTAGACGTGCCAAATTTCGGAAAAGCCTCTTTCGAAAGAAGAGCGGAAAAAGATACACAATTGCGGTTCACAATTTGTGTACCTTTTTCCAACTTTTCTTTGTTGTCAAGATGTAGCCTTAGCGTCAGGAGTACAATCCCGTATTTCACTCGTTTTTAGATTAAAAAAGGTGAATTGCAATGCAGAAAACAAACACTGAACCAAACAGAGCCTGCAATGCCACATTCCCCCTAAGGGGTCTTGGGTGTTACAGAGGCTGTTAAACACTATCTACTCCCTTTTTAAAATCCCCAAATCCATCTTGGTTCATTGGCGATTCCAAACATATGACATCTCAACTCCCTACATTTTTGCTATTGATGTGATTTATGGGGTCAGGAATGATTCTTCTCAGAGCCACAAAGTTTCTTTAAAAGGCTATTTAAAATTTCTCTACTGAATACTCTCCACAACCTGCTTAGCGGGTAGAGCCAGCGAAGGAATGTGTGCTTAACTTCGTTTTCCTTTTAGGCCTGTTACATTCCCTTATTTAAGTCCCTTTCCTGTGACAGAGCTGGGTTTGCGCAGAGCGTGCTAAATTTGTAGTCCACGGTCATTTTTTTCATTATTCAAATTATGCATTTGATAACAATACAGTGTCACATTTATTAAACCCTTGCTTCCTCCCTGCAGGCGAGTACAGCTATCTGGGGACCACACTTCGTCAGGTAGATATAGAGCCAATGCCCTCTCTCACAGATGTCAGACAGCTAATCGCACTGTATGGAATATTGCCATTAGGTAAGAGCACAGAAAAAATTACTGAAGGGCAGAAGACGATGGTTTGCTTCCTGTCAGCAACATACATTTTTACTGGCTTTGACAGTGCTTGATGGATCGTAGTGTAAAGCATTTTGCAGTATAATTGTTTTTCAATTAAGGATTCTGAGTGAAGGGCATTCATTTTAATAGTGTATCAAAGAGCAAGCACATGCAATTGTCAGGCATTGCATTTCTTTGCCATCTTGGCTTGCATTTTAACACTTTGTGAATGGCAGCACGGAAAGGAAATCACATGGGAAAGATAATAGCTAAAACAAGCATCAGTGATTAAAATCAATCAAGTTAAGGGAAGGGCTAAGGTTGCAATTTACCTTTTACAAGCTGGCTAATGTTATGGGGAACTAAACAAGGTAAGCATTTAAGGAATTCGTCTGAGGAGATTTCAGATAGCGGGGAGAGAGCACTTTCAAATGTCGTCCGTTTAAATGCCAGCCGCTATTAATATGAAACAAGACTTTCTTTGGGATTTTTTTAAATAGACTGCCTGCCCAAATATTTTACTCACGGCTGACTGGATGACTATAGGCCCACCTTGGGGAATACAGGCACTTACTGCACAAAGGGGTTTTCCATGGGGTATTTATAATTTTCTTTTGTAATGTTTGCACTTTTGGCAGATCTCTGTCAGTGGACAGGCAAGTCCTCGGCCAGTCAGCTCATTTCGAGGCCACCTCATTCTCGGCCACACAGTCCGCTTGTTCCACCTCAGGCCAGGTTGGCCCTGGCTCTTGTTGTAGTGTTGGGACAGAGGGGAGTAAGAAGGTCCTTCCCAAGGCTTGGAAAACAGGGAGCGAGAGCTTCCCCTCAAAGGCTTTGTCCTTCAATAGGTTGCATTAGTTAACTTGACTCCTCCAGGATGAGTTCTAACTATACATTACATGGGACTTTGCAGTCAGTGTAGACAGATGCCTTCATGTTTCAGACCTTGTCAGCTGCTCATTGGTTAACGCTACAAGAACCACAGGTTTAACCACACAAGCTGATACCAAGATAAACATGACGGCCCCGTCTCAGCTCCAAGCTCATGTTTTAACCGAATTTTCCAGAGCAATCAAGCCCAAAGACTGTTCCTGCCAGGAGGTGCCCATAAATCTCCTCCCATTGTTCGGAGAGAGACCGAGAGAGAAGAAAATGCCCTCAACTAGTAAAACACATAAAGACTATATCTGCAATAGCAGTTTGAGAAATGTCTGTGTGTAGAAAAAAAAATTGCCTGAAGCCAAAAACATCTCAGGAATGATTTCACCTTTGGGTGGTATTTTATGAATGACATTTTATTTAACTGGCCTCAGAACTGCGTGGGGGGTGTTGAAAGGAGACTTTCTAATGGAAGGTACATTTCTTTAGAGGTTGGTAAGGTCACTACATGGTGGATGGTGCTGGAATAAAGGCTTATGTTGGCATTCATCTTAACACTTTGTTGATTATCATGTATTTGGCTACTTTAAGTCATTAACACATTGATGGGTGGGGATTTTTTTTTTTTCATTTTTAATAGCACTGGCAGTTAAACAGTTGTCTCTCCTGCGCTGGTTGCAGGTGTCGGAGTTTCTCTTGCTCTCAGTACCTGGATCAGACGCTTTCCAGAACTGGCAAAGCTCTCTCAGGGCATGTCTACACTAGGACGTTATTTCAAAATAACATTTCAAAATAATAACTCCCGAAATATCTCTTTTGAAATAGCACGTCCACACTACAGGGAAGCCTTAATGTCCAAGGCAAGCTCTCTTAATGTGGGCACGCTACCTTGCCTTAGAGCCCCAGGAAGCATGGGGGAGTAATTACTCTGAATGACTCTGGGGAGTTGTTATTTCAAAATAGCAGCAGCGGAGCATCCCACACTCCCGCTATTTCAAAATAACTATTTTGAAATGAGTGTTATTCCTCATGGAAAGCAGGGGTTATTATTTCAGAACAACCAGCCTCGTTATTTCAAAGTAATGGGCTTGGTAGTGAGGACGCTCTTCTCGTTATTTCGAAATAAGGGGAGTTATTTCGAAATAACTCCCTAGTGTCAGGATTCGGTGTGCTCCCACCTTCTGGACTGGCAGGCAGAAGGTTGGCAAACCCTCAGCAAATAATGAGAGGCAAAGCTCTTCACATTAGTTTGGAGCGGTAATCACTCCTCTTTTTTATGCAACAAGGAAAAGTCTCTGATTTCACTGGGCCACCAAAAGAGGCAATTTGTACGTTTGCTTTCAAGTTTACTGCCTAGATTCTACTATCTTACAGCATCCCTCCAATTAACAAATATTTCTGTGGCTTTGTCCACCAAAGCACAGATGCTGGGACCTGCCTCCTCACCAGCATTTCCCAGCTCTCTGCGGTGCCTTTCTCCAGTCCCGCCTGCACTCCGCGCAACAGGAAATGCAGAGGAAGGCAGCCTCTGTCCCACTGCACCTTGCACTGCTGGGCTCTCAACGAGGGAAGGACTCTCACCTGCACCTCTCGCAGCAGCACTTTCCCATCAGAGCATTAAGCCCTTTTCCCGTCTGACTGAGGAACTGGCCAGTCAGTCAGTGGAGTAAAGCCATGGCTAAAACAATGTCCAGAAGTGCAGCAGAAACTGGCCCCTTGGGTGAGCTCACTTCCCAGGACAGAGATTCTCCTCAAAAAAGTGTCTGGGGGCAGGCCCGGCCAAAGAGGTTGCGGGGCCCAAGGTAGCGTGGCTGAGCCACACGGCCGCATGGATCCCAGTCAGGGCAGCGAGTAAGCGGCCAGGAGGGCAGAGCCGGGAGCTGGGTAGCGTGGGGCCCTGAATACAAGGGGCCCTGAATACAAGGGGCCCAAGGCAACCGCCTCACTCACCTTGCTCTAAGGCCGGGCCTGTCTGGGGTGGCAACCGACAATGTGGAAGAGTCAGAGGTTCTTGGCCCTTCCTTTTCTGACCTCAGGCTCCCTCTTTTCATTCAGGCCTCTGTCCCTTTGGTAGCTTTCCACAGGAGGCCACAATGCAAAACCCAGTCTGGGCCATCGCAGCCAGAGCCACACAAAGGCATGTGTCATTGCCCCTCACTGGCTAAATTTTGTTCTGTGGCTCTGTTGAGACAGTGCAGGCACCCTGCCCACTGGGCTTTCCAAGGCAGGGCTGTGACAAGACTCACTGATCCAACTATCAGGGTAGAGCAGGCAAGCGCGTGTCTCTCCACGCTGAAGAGTTTCAACTGGAAAAAGCAAAGGTGAGAGCTGTAGCGAGCAACACCCACCGCCAACACCCACCGCAACCCCGCTCCTTGACACTGTCATCGCTTCGCTCCGTCAGATATATTCCACTCTTACAACCGCGGAGTCAGACTCTCTCCCACGCTTACTAGAAGCGGAAATACAATCAGGAGAAAATCCTCGAAAGCCAGGCTTGTGAGGGGCGAAAGAAAGACTGATGATATCTGGTTTTAAATTACTAATGAATCTTGATCGGGAAAATATTCCAGTGACTTTGTTTTCTGATGGAAGCTGGAAAGTGTCATTTTTGGCATGGGTAAGGGGTTCTGCTATTTTAACATAGACAGGAATTTCCTCCCTTGGTCCAATTATAAAGTGGGGGAACAGCTCTGTTCATCTCCCCTTTTAAATTAGACCACAGGTAAGCCTACAACCAGACATCTGCCTGACAGCCAACAGGGAGAATTAACAGTTTCGGTGTAATTGAAGGCAGATGTGTACTGTACACAGTGTCACGCTTGTAACTATGTTTCTCCTTTTCATTTCAATGCTCCTTAGCCTGTTACAACCTGGATCCAGTATTAAGGATAGTAAAACCTACGCCCTGGACCTGAGAAGAATTTTGCTGAAAGTTGCAATTAAAATAAGCTCACAGTGCTATTGGTTTTCCTGCCACGCACAAAAGCTAACATATTCTACAGCTGTAAAGTGAATTCTACATCGCTTGCTCTATGTTAGTGAGATGAAGAGTTCACATTATGAAATATTTATCAGGAAGAAAAAAGGAAGAATCATTCACCATTACATTTATGGCAGCCTTTAACGAAAGCAATAATGGGGCCTTATTACTTTTTATAGGTTCTCAAGCCGTGCATGAGAAGGCTCCTTTGGTGAAAACTCTATTGCTAGCTGGCCCCACCGGAGTAGGAAAGAAAATGCTGGTGCATGCCCTCTGCACGGAAACAGGAGCCAATCTCTTCAATTTGTCTGCTTCTAACATTGCTGGGAAATACCCGGGCAAGAGTGGTCTACAAATGATGCTCCACATGGTGTTCAAGGTAGGAGATCTACCGGTTCCTTCTGGCCTTTCAATCCATGAATCACTAAGAGGTAAGAGTATACAGTGCCCTTGAAATGTCCACATTTCACCCCACTTCCCCTTGTGGAGGATAAATCACCGTATGCCCGTTTGCTCAACTTCAAAGAGTAGGCCTTCAAAAAGCCAGTTGCTCTAGGTTTGAAATAAAGCCAAGAACCAGAGTTGGAGTACACCAAAAAAAAAAAAGGCAAAACTGTCATAGGTCAAAACGAGACTCGGCCCAGATTTGAAGCTCCCTCATGGCTTTCAAATTTCCTCAGAATAATTTGCTGACAACCAACCAGTTCACCACTGTGGAGGATTTAATGCCGCAAAGGAAATCACTTGACGTAACAAGGTTTTTCCATGTCACCTCTTGAATGAGCTTTGAGTTACCTTCAGTATTCTGTGCTGCGTTTCTGTTTACTTCACTCAGGATTATGTTTTTAAGATGCAAAGCATAGTCAAATAATGCTGGCTAATGGGGGGCACACATTTCTTGCCCCAGAGTTACTACAAATGGCTCCCCACTACCCTGCTGTCTGGTTAGATGTAAAACAATGAGCAGTCCTGTGGGACTAACAAAAATATATACAAGATCATGAGCTTTCGTGGGCACAACCCACTTCCTCAGATGAAATGGAACAGAAAGCTTCCGTTCTAAATTTTGCAAGCAACAGCGGCTGCTGCCCTGATCACGCTGCCAGAGAAGGCATTTGTATAGCTACCAAGCCTTGTTTTGCGTTAGCCAAACAAAATAAAAATCGTCTACTTCTAATTGTGAGTAAATTACAGGAAACAGGGCAATAGCTATTTCTCATGTTATTATATGGTCCATGTAACCATTAGATTTACTAAATATGGATTTATGGTGCCTTATGATGAAGGTGAAGTAACCTAGAACTCTGGATTACCAATAACTCCCACAAACGAAGGAGTTTTGGTAACTAAATTAAACTCTAGAGAGCATGAAATGAACCATTAGGAAACTTTCTATCCATAACTGAACTGTTGGGTGATGGCAGGCATTTCACAGGAGACATCCTAAACAAGAGAGCCACGTAGGAAAAAAATGAGACTTTAATTTGTTTCAGATGCAAAAATCCAAGCCCTCTTTGGTCTAATTATTTTTGGGAGGGCTCTATTACAAGATACAAACCAGCTCTGACCAAAAAGGGACTCGTGTTATTAAAAACTGTCACTTGGAATATAATTTAAAGGAAATGACCTAATTTGCCTTAGTGGGAAAACACTGAAATTTCACTCTGTCTTTCCAGAAAAACATATGAGTGATTAATATTCAACAGCAACATTACTGAGGAAGTTGTGCGTGTCAAAGAATGAGCATGTGTGTTCTCACAGGGAAGTATAAAGTATGGTGATCTGTTTCAGAGGCCATGTCTAGACTGCGGTGAAGATCAACGCTGCGGCGGCCGATCTTCTGGCATTCGATTTAGTGGGTCTAGTGAAGACCTGCTATATTGAACACTGAGGGCACCCCTATTGGCACGAGGAGTAAGAGAAGTAGATGGGAGTTTTTCTTCGGCCAACCTCCATCTGTGAGGATGATACTGAGGCTTGGCTTAAGTTACATCAACTCCAGCTTCATTTTTTACGTAGCTGCAATTTCATGCCTGAAGCCAACCTTCGGCTGTAGTGTAGACCTGGCCAGAGTAAAGAGAAAGGGTCTCCATCTGATATTCAATGGTATCCCAGTAGTGCCTGAAATTAATCTAATTCTTCATGTCAAGGGTGAGGGAGCCTTCCCTAAAGTGAAAAGCCTAACCCCCTGAGACCGTTTTCCTTCCCCCAAAGGTCCACCCTCACCCTTCCTGCTCCCCCACAGGTCCTGTCCCAGCCAGGTTAGATGTGCCAGTGAGGCTGGAGAGCCCGCTCCTCCACTCCGAGTGGGGGGCCCAAAAGCAGCCCCCTGCCCATGCCCCATCCCCAAGCCCCTATCCTGGCACAGGTGGAGGGACGCAGGCTCCCCACAGAATGCCTGCATGGCCCTCCAACCCGGCTCTGGCCAGGAGGGGCCTCAGAGCCGCAGCCCAGCCCAAGCGGCTGTGGGGGAACTGCGGCTCACTCTCCATCTGCCCATGCTGCAGGCACCTGCCAAGAGAAGCCCTCAGCTCATGCCCCTGCCTCTCAGGCCTCCCACCCAGGGCAGCTGGAGGGTCTGCATGCCCCACAGCTGCCTGCATGTCTCTTCCCATGGCTGGGCTCTTGCTATGACCTCCCCACCCCCGCAGCTGGAGCTGAGTCAGGAACAAAGCTTCCACACCTCCACCTGCCCTGGGCCAAGCCGGAAGCCCAAGGTGCAGGGGACACAGGCCAAAGGCTGCTCTCAGTCCCCGCATCCCCTGTACTGTAGCCATGCGCATGGACCCACCAACTGCCCAGGCTCCCTCCCCAGCTGGGCTCCACACAAGCTTCATGGGAAGAGAAGAGGCCTTGGGTGGGGGGAGGGGATGAGAAGAGGACACTGGGCAGCCAGGGTCTACTCCAGCAATAGCGGCTGGCCATGCCCGCTTGACTCCCCTGCACAGAACCCAGCACACAGTGGAGTACTTTGCATATAAGCATTTTCCATACATCGCGCCCCACTTAAGTCACTGGAGCTCTGCCAGCGGAGTTGGGCCCCAGTTGCGTCCACGGACGGTTTTTAAACACACGCGCATGTCGTCAGCAAGCGGCTCTGAACACCCCGTTTTCCAGGGCAGAAATAATCATCTGATTTCGCTGACAAAATAAAAGGTCAGCGGAGGCAACTTAGAAACGGATGCAGGAAAGAGCCAGGGGGAAAACTATAAGTCATCACTGTACGAAACGGCGGGGAGTTTGGAAGCCACAACTCTGAGGCAAAGAATACAACAACTGGCATTGCAACAGCATTGCAGAGCAAGCGGCCAGGAGGAAATACAGGGTGGAGGTGTGTGGGGTAGGCGTGTTTTCATAAGCAACTCAGTTCAAGCACAAATCCAGTAGAGTGAACAGTGCACACAATAGTTCTGCTTCTATTGAAACATTGAGAGTAAAAAAAAAGCCCGGTAAGCTAAATATTTCACTGCTGTGAAATATTCCCCAACTAGACTGAAACACTGATTAGACTTTTATTCCATCAGTCAGATGGGGTCATCTCTTTTGCCTGGTGTAATGAAGCCTGCCGAAAAGGAAAACCTGTGAAAAGGTTATAGTCAGGAAAGAATGAATCTTGTCAAAAATCAAACAGACTACATATATGATATCACTTCCAAGGAAGGGAGCAGATTTAGCGTGTTTTATCTCCTAAAGCTAACATATAATAAAAGTCAATCTCTTAGAGGGTTTTATTATTACACATTCTCTCTAGCAAGCCAAAATATATCATCTATAAAACGAGTATTTGTTAAAGGAACTCACTTTTATGTTTTCCACATTCTCATTAAAGTCTTGTTCTAGTCAACCTCACACATTTGGGACCGTCTGGAGTATAACCGAAATAACAGTTCTAAGACAAAACGGGGACAACAGAACCATGGAGCCGCAGAACCACAGTGGTTAATCACCCCTTACACCCAATAAAATCCCCTTACCAGTTACTTTCTGTTCTGGTCTAACCAGGGCCGGCTTGAGCCATTCCTGCACCCCGGGCAGCGGGCACGCAACGCATGCGCGGCTCCACCCCCGGGCGCACGGCACATGCACAGCCCCACCCCCCGGTGTGCTGCGCACCTTACCGCTGCAATCGGGTGCGTGGCACCTGATGGCAGCTCTAAGGGGCACTGTGCGGCCCCCAGCCCTGGGCGCGCGGCGCCTGATTGCAGCTCGAAGGGGCGCCATGCGGCCGGGCGTGCAACACCCCTTACAGCTGCCATTCCACCCCCCATAGGTTGGTGCCCCGGACAGCTGCCCGGCTAGCTCCCCCCCCTTAATCTGGCCCTGGGTCTAACTCAGAAATGCAAGAGAGCCTCGTCCTGATTGGGCACGTGCAAGGGAACTTGCCATGAAAAACGCCCAGTCAGATCTGCAGATTGTACGGATCTTTGACTAACGGAGATGGTCAGAAAGAGCAAGAGTTACAGCAAAAGAATCTTTTTGTCATAAATGTACATCGGATTTGTAGCTGAAACTACAGTGAAGATCCATTTTTATCAAATGCTGTGGCCAACCTACTTCAGGATTAGAAGGGTTAAGGAGCCATCTGCTGGTGACTTTGTCAAATTGTTGAATGCAGCAATGCTAATAACATTTCAATTATAAATTAATTATGTGCAGTGCATTTAATTATCCATGGATTCAAACTGCCCAGGGATAATTCAACTAAAGCACTTTCGGGGGGCGTACAGTCTGCTCCATATCGGCCAATAATTTAAATTAGATACCAATGGATTATGGGTGTCTGATTTTTTTTTAATTAGCACAAAAGCAGTGTGCTGGATCGTGTCACATTAGCATAGATGTGGAATTCTGCTGCTCCATGCTCCGCGCCTCCCATCATTCACAGTTCATTGCTGTGAATTAGAAAGCAGAGCTCATTAAAGCACCTGTTTTATTCACAAGCAGGTAGAAAGTAGGTTCGCTCACCACCATGGTTTCAGTTAGCTTCAACAATGGGGGAAAATAGGAGAGAAAAAGAGGAACGGGAGTGCCAAAAGGAGGCAAAAGGTCACATAGACTAAAGTGGGCCCATAGTCTCGTTAGCAGAGCAAAGCCGTGCCACAGGTGCAAGTTCCAAATGGAGCATTGGAGCCATGCGAGGAGGGAAGACACATGCCTCACACCTCCAACGACCCCGCTGCAGAACGAATATTGAGCCGATCTGGTGGGAGACTTCTTTGCTAGCGGGAAAGGCCCTTGTGGGACCCCAGAGAACATCCCCAAAACCACAAGGCTGGGTAAGGTGTAAGCATGCGTGTCCACGCCCATGGGACCACAGCTAGCACGGGAAGTTCTGAAGAACTCAGCTGTCGAGCCACTTTCTGCCCACCGCTGCTCTATACCCAAGGGTGCATGGAAAGAGCAGTCCATGAGTGCCTCTGTAGTTTGAAGCCCAAGCTATCCCTGAAGTCCCCAGAAGGTACTAGGTGACTTGCATAGAGCTTGCTGAGGGTTTGGGGATCTCTGGCTAAAAAGTGGTGTATCGTACAACCATCATGTGAGGAGGGAGAGCAAAGATCATCTAGTACCCCCATAATAGTGCATGCAGAGCTCCTGCACTTCTCTGAGTAGATTACCTACGTAGACTGCATGACCTTTTTAAGGAGCTTTGGCTTTCTCAATACTAACAACTTAGACTTCAGCCAACATTTTTCTTCCCAAGCTTGACCAAGTGCAGAGTTTTTCCCTGTGTGACCTCTGCCCCAGGTCTTGATTTTCACAGTTCCTGAGAGAACCTGACCCCTCTTATACCTGGCTGGGAGTTAGCTAAATCTACCTGTTAGTATGATGCAGCAATCTCTGCAGATCTCAAACTCCCCATAACACGATGACTCAGCCGAAGAGCTCTGCATTCCCAAATCTGCCATTCGCCTACAGTGCAATAAAGATACAAGTCTGCCATTCTGCTACAAAATGATAAAGACCAAAGAGTGCTTTGTAAATGTATCCCAGCAGTAGGGGTGCCAGTTCCAGAGGGCCCAAAATATGGAAAATGGAGAAGCCAGATTTAAGACCACATGTCCCTATTGCTGTATAATTTTATACTGTTAGCCGTTTATGCAAGTTATTTACTCCCTATGCTATGTGATCACTCTTTACACTTCGTCTCTCTAATTATACATGTAGGTAAATAGATAACCAGTACCTGCCTATCAGTGCACACGACGTTTTGGCGGCATTTACATGTAGTCATTTATCACTCCAGTCTCTTTATCTGAAATAAATCTTCAATATTCTAACTCAACATTTTAGCTCATGCCTTCCAAATGAGTGAAGATTTCCATTTCCTTACTTAAAAGAGTGCTGTTCAAGACAAAAACTGAGGGCTATCACTTGACATTTTCCAGAATTGACGGATTATTTCCACTGAAGAATTCATAGAACACTAGAATTGGAAGGGACCTCAAGAGGTTATCGAGTCCAGTCCCCTGCCCTCATGGCAGGATTGCACGTCTACAATTGCATCCCTTCCTCTTGGAACCATCAGCAGCAAATAAGGGCCAACACATGTTTAGAAATCCACTTGAAACTATTTGTCAGTGCTGCTGGAATGCCCAACCCTAAGCTAACAGTGCTTTCAAAAGAACGGTTATTGCTACGGTTGACTGCAAAATAGTTCCATGTCCAAAAAAAATTCCAAACTTTTGAAAATTGTTTTGTTCCAATGCAGAATGAAAATGAGACCTTTCAAAAACAAGAGACAGAAAAGGGGAGTGGTGCTGTCGGGATGCAGGAAAGCCCTGCCCTGCCTACTTTGGAAGAGGAACTTGAACCAGGGTCGCTCACCACCCAGGGACTTTACATCCTGGAATGGCCATTAATCATACATTAGCATGATGCATACAAGCTTCTGTTGTTTACACCCTCCTTCACATCAGCTGACTAAGTGGTATGGAACAAGACAGGAGCATGGCAGAAAAACGAATCCTAGTTACAATTCACTCATACAGCCGGCGCATCTGTCACTGAGCAATCCAACGGAGCCAGGGCAGCAACAACTGCAATGTGATTAATACTTGGCAGCAGGATTCCTAAACCACGAGGGTTGCTATAGCAATCGGGAGTGTCGTTACGAAAAAGCCTGTAGCATTGCTGCCACCCTGCTGTGAGCCAGAGGTGTAGTACGTCCAAGTTTTGATGTAGGGAACACATGAATAGGCGCACCAAAACTTATATATTTTAGCTCTTAGCCTAGCTGCCACTTGTGCAATGCCTTGTGAATGCCGACCTTTCTCCTGAGCCTCTCTGGCTGAAATCTATTGTGTCACACTGGGGTACCGACCTTCCGTGGCACAAATAAAACATAGAGCCCCTCACCTTAACATGCCAAGAGTTTGGTATCCAGTTTATGCCATTAACATGAGATTGGCCATGCTGAGTCCATTACATCGGATTCTGAAATAAAAGGGGCATGGTCTGCCAAAAAAAAGGGGTTCACCAATAAAGCCAAGGGCAAATGCAAGCACTCAGCACTTTGAGAGTGGGGGGAAGTGCCAAAATGTGCATGTTGATCCAGATGTTCTCTCTGACAAGAGATGGTCTTTTTTTGGCTTCCTGCCCATCACAGGCTACTCTACCCCACCACTTATCCCTGGATTGCCCTCCGGAGACGAGGCTACTGTGTGCCACAGGCAAAGCCTAGGAAGGAGCAAGGAGACCGATGTCCAAGGTGCCTGCAAAGACAGGGAATTATTTGGGGAGATTTAGCCACCGTAATAGGAAGTGCCTGCCTGCAGGTTTGAAATGTCAGCCATTCTAAGTCACTTCAGTGTATTTCCTCTCTTTCCCCCTAGGTGGCTAAGCATCTCCAGCCTTCTGTCATCTGGATTGGAGACACAGAGAAAACATTCCACAAAAGAGTGCCCAAGTCTGAGAAGGAGGTGAGGTGCACCCGTCTGACTTCCAAACCGACCCTCATTTGGCCCCAGCCCAAAGGGACAGGGGCCTTTCCCAGAGTAAAGTGTAGCACTGCGGTCAGACCTGCTGACGCTCGCTCGGCAATAGCTTGGCTCACTTTTATGTGTTGCAAGCACGTCTTGAAAGTAGCACTGTAGATCAATGAGGAGGTAGACTGTAAAGAAATAAAAAGTGATGGAATGGAGAAGACGGAGTCTGCCTGGGCAAAAATCACACTAGGGAAGAAAACTATCAGATCGTCCCCTGGGATAGTGCTTGGGGCGTGCTATAGACCACCGGGATCCAATCTGGATATGGACAGAGACCTCTTGAATGTTTTTAATGAAGTACATACTCATGGAAACTGCGTAATCATGGGAGACTTCAACTTTCCAGATATAGACTGGAGAACAAGTGCTAGTAATAATAATAGGGCTCAGATTTTCTTAGATGTGATAGCTGATGAATTCCTTCATCAAGTAGTTGCAGAACCAACAAGGGGGGATGCCATATTAGATTTGGTTTTGTGAGTAGTGAGGACCTTATAGATGAAATGGGTGTAGGGGACAACCTTGGCTCGAGCGATCATGAGCTAATTCAGTTCAAATTAAAACGGAAGGATAAACAAAAATAAATCTGAGACTAGGGTTTTTGATTTCAAAAGGGCTAACTTTAATAAATTAAGGAAATTAGTTAGGGAAGTGGATTGGATGAAAGAATTTATGGATCTAAAGGCAGAGGAGGCCTGGGATTATTTTAAGTTAAAGTTGCAGAAGCTATCAGAAGCCTGTATCCCAAGAAAGGGGAAAAAATTTATAGGCAGGTGTTTTAGACCAAGCTGGATGAGCAAGCGTCTCAGAGAGGTGATTAAGAAAAAGCAGAAAGCATATAAGGAGTGGAAGATGGGAGGGATCAGCAAAGAAAGCTACCTTATTGAGATTAGAGCATGTAGGGACAAACTGAGAAAGGCCAAAAGTCATGTAGAATTGGACCTTGCAAAGGGAATTAAAACCAATAGTAAAAGGTTTTATAGCCATACAAATAGGAAAAAAACAAAAGAAGAAGAAGTGGGACCGCTAATCACTGAGGATGGAGTGGAGGTTAAGGATAATCTTGGCATGGCCCAATATCTAAACAAATACTTTGCTTCAGTCTTTAATGAGGCTAATGAGGAGCTTAGGGATAATGGCAACATAACAAATGGGAATAAGGATATGGAAGTGGATATTACCAAATCCGAGGTAAAAGCCAAACTCGAACAGCTTAATGGGAGTAAATCGGGGGGGCCCAGATAATCTTCATCCAAGAATATTAAAGGAACTGGCACATGAAATTGCAAGTCCATTAGCAAAAATTTTTGATGAATTTCTAAACTCAGGGGTTGTACCATTTGATTGGAGAATTGCTAATATAGTTCCTATTTTTAAGAAAGGGAAAAAAAGTGACCCGGGTAACTACAGGCCTGTTAGTTTGACATCTGTAGTATGCAAGGTCTTGGAAAAAATTTTGAAGGAGAAAGTAGTTAGGGACATTGAGGTTAATGGCAATTGGGACAACTTACAACATGGTTTTACAAAAGGTAGATCGTGCCAAACCAACCTGATCTCCTTTGAGAAAGTAACAGATTTTTTAGATAAAGGAAATGCAGTGGATCTAATCTACCTTGATTTTAGTAAGGCATTTGATACAGTACCACATGAGGAATTATTGGTTAAATTAGAAAAGATGGGGATCAATATGAAAATTGAGAGGTGGAGAAGCAACTGGTTAAAGGGGAGACTACAGCAGGTCATACTGAAAGGTGAACTGTCAGGTTGGAGGAAGGTTACTAGCGGAGTTCCTCAGGGATCAGTTTTGGGACCAATCTTATTTAATCTTTTTATTACTGACCTTGGCACCAAAAGTGGGAGTGTCCTAATAAAGTTTGTGGATGACACAAAGTTGGGAGGTATTGCCAATTCAGAAAAGGATCAGGATATCATGCAGGAAGATCTGGATGACCTTGTAAATTGGAGTGATAGCAATAGGATGAAATTTAATAGTGAGAAGTGTGAGGTTATGCATTTAGGGATTAATAACAAGAATTTTAGTTATAAGCTGGGGACACATCAGTTGGAAGTAACGGAGGAGGAGATGGACCTCTGAGTCCTGGTTGATCACAGGATGACTATGAGCCGCCATTGTGACATGGCTGTGAAAAAGGCTAATACGGTCTTGGGATGCATTAGGCGAAGTATTTCCCGTAGAGATAAGGAGGTGTTAGTGCCGTTATACAAGGCATTGGTGAGACCCCATTTGGAATAGTGTGTGCAGTTCTGGTCTCCCATGTTTAAGAAGGATGAATTCAAACTGGAACAGGTACAAAGAAGGGCCACTAGGATGATCTGAGGAATGGAAAACGTGTCTTATGAAAGGAGACTCAGGGAGCTTGGCTTGTTTACCTTAACCAAAAGAAGGCTGAGGGGAGACATGATCATTCTCTTTAAATATATTAGAGGGATAAATACCAGGGAGGGAGAGGAATTATTTAAGCTCAATATCAATGTGGACACAAGAACAAATGGATATAAGCTGGCTAGTAGGAAGTTTAGACTTGAAATTAGACGAAGGTTTCTAACCATTAGAGGAGTGAAGTTCTGGAACAGCCTTCCAAGGGAAGTAGTGGGGGCAAAAGACCTATCTGGCTTTAAGATTAAGCTAGATGGGTTTATGAAGGGGACGGTTTGATGAGATAACATGATCTTGGCAACTAATTGACCTTTCACTATCAGTAGTTAATAGACCAATGGAGGGATGATAGGAGTTACAATAAAGAACTTTTCCTTGGTGTCTGGCTGGTGAGTCTTGCCCACATGCTCAGGGTTCAGCTGATCGCCATATTTGGGGTCGGGAAGGAATATTCCTCCAGGGTAGATTGGCAGAGGCCCTGGAGGTTTTTCGCCTTCCTCTGTAGCATGGGGACAGATCACTTGCTGGAGGATTCTCTGCATCTTGGGGTCCTTAAACCATTTGAGGACTTCAATATCTGAGATATAGGCGAGAGGATTATTCCAGGAGTGGGTGGGTGAGATTCTGTGGCCTGCATTGTGCAGGGGGTCAGACTAGATGATCATAATGGTCCCTTCTGACCTTAAAGTCTATGAGTAAAGTCTATGACCTTTCACTAGCTCTTGAAGAAGTTGCATCTCCCTGTACACCTAAGCTGGCCTTATTTAAAAGTAATCTGCCCAGTGCTCATGAGTGCTGGTGTTTCAGAAAGTGAAATCGCAATGAAAGAAATACACAAAACATAGGGGAGACCTAAAAAAATATGAAGGAAAAAACTCAGAATTCAGACAAGCTTAAATAATTCAGCTTTCTTCATATTAGCAATCTGAGCAAGCTGGGATGAATAAAAAAGGAACAAAGATCAAACTGCACTGTAAAACCCAAAAGTACAGGTCGAACAGTTACATCTACAGATTTTTTATTTACTCACTGGGATTCCAGTTTTAATAACTTTCTTTCCTTACCCTAATCAGCAATGTCCCACAGGAAAAGAAAAGTAAAAACATGCAGAAACTCACTGCGCTTCATATAGAGCAATTGGCACACAGCAAACAGTCACATGTGAAAAACTCATTCCCTTCACAAAGCCTTCAGGACCTCAACCACAACTGAGTCTTTTGACTCGGTGTCAAACTGAACCATTTTTTAAAAGGTAGTTTGTATTTTTTTTGGGGGGGGGGGGATATTGCAATACTAATGCCCCACTAACAGCCTTAGATCAGCCTGACCCTTCAGAAGCTGTTTAGCTTGCTTATTTTATGACTTGTGTACGTGGTGACGGTTGCCCTCTGGTGGCTGACACACCATACTGAAAGCAAATAATTCCCTACTTCTCAAATCTGGCCGCATCCACTATTGTAAGGAAGACTGTGGGACAAACACCACCTCGAGTGTTCATTGTTTTTGTTGAGTGGCTTCATTAGCAGTAGTCTGTGTGCCCCGGAGGGCAGAATTCTATCCAGATATTACTTCCCAAAGGCAGTGCTAGGGACAGTTGTATGACTTGCACTCAGATCTGCACATGGATGGAAATAGATAGTCTGCAGGGCTGAGCTCACTTGTCTAGTCCCACTGGTGCACAAGCAGCACCAGCTGTGTCCAACATGCTGAACCAGCTACGCTCCTCCTATTCGCATGAACACGCAGTCTGAGCAAGCTTCGGTAAGAGAGCCCCCAACAGTAATGACAGCACAGGGAAAGAGGAATCAAGGAAAACAGGGGACAGAAAGCAGTAAAGCAGCAGGAGGCGGTCAGCTCAGTTCTGCCTTTGGATACAAACACACTCACTGAGAGCCAGTTGTTCCCGATTTTGGCACAAAGGGCTTAGACTCTGATCACAGAAACTTTATATTTTGTGGAAGGGCCACTATAAAACTAGCCTCTTTTGCTTCCTCTTTTCAGTGTCAGTCCTTTCCTGCCTTCCCCTAATGGACAGCCAGACAGTGAGGTTTGAAATCTGTTAGGATGACCACTACGGGTGCTGGGCAAGCAATTTAGTGCCTGTCTTTCTTCAGGAACGTGGGGCACCTGCAGAATACACCCCACTTTGGATGTGGAAGGCAGCTGAAACCCTGGGTTCCCGATCCAAGGGCCTTTCTTGCGACAGACACTTTTTTTTTAAGTGAACGGGAGTATTATTCACTTTCAGTATAGATCCCTACAATGCACTGGACATGCGTCATTTTCAAATGCAAAACAGGAGCGGGAGCCACACTAATGCCAAACTGGCTTTCTAGGCTTCGCGCTGGAATGGTACGCCATCAGCACTCTTTGTAACCGACGCTGACTTCCTGGAAAGCCAGAAAGCTACTACCTCTAACAAAAAATTAACTTAACGTCTGAATTAAGACTTACCGCAAGGCCTATAGGAAAGAGAAGAGGAGAAATTTTTGTTGTTGTTAATTACCTGACGATTCCTGTTGTCAAGATACCCTTCCCACTAGGAGGAATGTACTAGCGGCCTATAAACCAAGATCTCTAACCTGCCTTCCCCGAACGGACAGCCAGACAGTGAGGTTTTAAATCTGTTAGGGTGACCTCTGCCATTCATTTCAGTGTGGTGCTGATTTCAGAGCCAAAGTAGGGCCATTTAGTAATGATCATTCTCTTGCATAGCAGTTTTCATCTTCAAAACACTTCACTCACATTAGGGACACTTTCCACCCTCCTTACAAGATAGGCAAGTAAAAATCCAAATGGTTCTATTAGTGGCAAAGCTCTTTAAATATTGGGCAGTTGTTCAGGCAGTGTGAATTGGCTACAAACCCTTTTTAACACAACTACATTTGGCCAGTCCACACCGGTAGCTCAAACCTTTATTTTAAGAAGTGCTTTCAGTGACAGTCTGTCTCGTATGAACTGGGTCAGAGCAGTGAAATCTCTCCCCGAAAGCCATCTAATTAATCAGTGACTCAGCTGGGATAAAGAACTCAGATTGTGGTTTGAAGTCCCTTTTTCAGACCACTAAGCTGTGTTGCCTACTAACACTCCAGTTCTAATATTATTAATCATTCTAAGAACTAGACTCTTGGTGTGACGTTGAAGAACAGCTTAGAAAAAAGAGAGAATATTAACTAATTAAACTAGGAGAAAATGGTATTTCCTCTGCCCCGTGATTGTTTGGAGTTTTCTTTCATTTCTTTATTTTTTCTCCTTTGTGCCCTTTAACCCAAACAATAAACACGTCCCTCCTTTCAGCAGTAGCTGGTACGAGGAGATGAATCATTTTGCTTGGCCAGGGCACTCACAAGGCAGGGTATGGTCCATCCTTGAAACTCAGCTACTTCAAAGCACATACCTCCATGGGGGCACTATGGACGGCTGAATCCAGAGCTAAGCGGAGGTCTCCCATGTTGCTGCCTGACGTCAAAACAAGGAAACCCAGTGTAAAATTTTCAAAAGGGACTTAGGAGCCTAAGACCCAGTGACTTTCCATGAGATTTAGGCTCCTAAATGCCCTTTGGGGGCTTAAATGCCTTTAAATATGTGGCCCTCGGTGTCTTTTGAAAATGGAACTTTGGCTCTCAAATCTCTGAGGCCCTTTTCACATTTTTGCCTCAATCCACTGCTTTGCAGAGCTGATTCTTTTTAATCTGCATTCAGTTTATGAATTTTAAAGGTACCGTAACACCACCGCAACGAATCAACTCTGAAGGGCTCTGCTAATGAATTAGAGATATAATAGCTATAATAAAACTGGACTGTGAACTAAGTCTACACAGCCAAGTATTGAGGCTTATGGACTTGGAGCCTTGCTAAGCTAAAGCCATGGCAGGATGTAAGGAGCCTACTTATTGGAAACCCAGCTGCTTGTTTGTAATTCTAGATCTCCAAGAGCAACCATTACAGATCCAAGCAGTTTCCTTGGTATTGAAATTAGCCAAGAACACACCACTCCAGCTGATATTAAAGGGATTTTTTTTAAATAAATAAAAGTGCCTGCCTTCCTTCCGCGCTGCTTTTCCATTAGTCAAGGTCCGCAGCTGAAACAGAGAAACACTGCCAGTCAAAAATCACAAATTCAGCATAGAAATTAAGTGCTGACTCGACTTGCAAGAGCCAGACTTGACCAGGAGGCAAAAGGCTTATCTTAGTCCCACTTATGCTGAGTTTCTCTGCTCTTTACACTGAGGCTACGTCTATACTGCGCATTGTTGCGCAATAAGATATGCAAATGAGGCGTGGGGGTGAATATCACCACGCCTCATTTGCATACCTAATAAGCTGCCATTTTGCAGCATGGGCTTTTGCGCAAGGAGGAGCAGTCTGCACTGCTCCTCCTTGCGCAAAAAACCCCTCTTGTGCAGAGCCGTTCTTCCTGAAAATAAGTGGCAGAACGGCTCTGCGCAAGAGGGGGTTTTTTGCACGAGGAGGAGCAGTGCAGACAGCTCCTTCTTGCGCAAAAGCCCATGCCGCAAAAATGACGGCTTATTAGGTATGCAAATGAGGCACAGCGATATTCATCCCCGTGCCGCATTTGCATATCGTATTGCGCAACAATGCGCAGTGTAGACGTAGCCTAAGTGTAAATGTAAATGCACCGCTGACCAGAGAACCATTCAGCCTTCTTCACCTAGAGCAGAGGAATGTCATTTTACTTGCTTAGCCCTACCGGCTCGGTGCTAACATTTCACTTCTCTCCCGTATCTCTGCTCCTGAAGATGGAACCCAAACGTCTGAAAAAGAATCTCCCCAAGATCCTGAAGAGTGTGACTGCCGAGGACAGAGTCCTGATCGTGGGCACTACCCGGCGGCCCTTTGACGCTGACCTCCGACCTTTCTGCAGAGTTTACCAAAAAATCATTCTAATTCCCAGGCCAGACTATGCGTCGAGATTTGGCAAGTATATTAAATCCACGTGGCAGTTGCTCTTTAACGAGATCAACTGTTTATATGAACACATGCTAAAGGAATAACATGCCACTGGAGGGATGCCTTTTTCCAACTATTTTCAGAACATGAAAACCAGGACTATAACAAGGCTCAACAAAGAACTAGATAAATTCATGGAGGTGAGGTCCGTCAATGGCTATTAGCCAGGATGGGTAAGGAATGGTGTCCCTAGCCTCTGTTTGTCAGAGGGTGAAGATGGATGGCAGGAAAGAGATCGCTTGATCATTACCTGTTCGGTTCACTCCCTCTGGGGCACCTGGTATTGGCCACTGTCGGCAGACAGGACACTGGGCTAGATGGACCTTTGGTCTGATGTGGTGGTAGGGTCATTCTTATGTTCTTATGATTTAAACTGAACTCAGATACAGTGTGCATTTATAACGAGAAGTCCTGTGGCACTTTATAGACTAACAGATTTATTGGAGCATAAGCTTTCGTGGGCAAAGGTCCTCTTCATCAGTGTGCATTTAGGTACCCGAGATTTTCAGTTAAGACATTATAAGACAATTTTTTGTTAAAAATCAGTGTCATAAAAAAAGTTTTATTCTCCTGTGGCTGTACTTCATATTAGGTACTGAGATGTAAGATATATTGAATCTGGACTCAGACTATTATTTTGGGCTCTCTAAGGGTGTGTCTACACAGCAAAGTTATTTCAGAATAACGTCTGTTATTCTGAAATAACTATGTGAGCGTCTACCCAGCCATTCCGTTATTTTGAAATAATTTCAAAATAACAGACAGCTTATTCCAACTTCTGTACACCTCATTCTACAAAGAATAACACTTATTCTGAAATAGAATGCTACTTCTGCTATTTCAAAATAGCCCCTCATGAAGGCCAATCTAAGTTATTCCTCCTGGGGTTCTAAATCGAGATAGCACGTCTACATTAGGGACGCCTGCCTTGGACTCATTTTGAGGCTTCCCTGCAGGGTAGATGTGCTATTTTGAAATAAGATATTTTGGAATAACTATTCCAGAATAGCTTATTCTGAAATGACTGTGCAGTGTAGAGGTAGCCTTAATGACAAGAAGCCTTTTTTTACAGGAAGTAAGGTCTGAATGGCTGCTATTTCTAACTGGGGTCCACATTTTAAAGAACATAATTTACGTCCTGTTCATACTCTTCCATCTTTGGAAGACTGTGTTTTATCAATTACCCCCAAAAATGTTTGGGGTTTACTGATCAACTTTAAGATTCCAAAGCAAACTTGACAGATGCCAGAAAAGTCACAATGGCGATTTCAGCCCTCCATCCATCTCAAGCTTTTCCCCGCTCTCCCTCTGGCCAGAGAGACACCCAAAACAAAGTCACATCTTTAACAGTGTTTTTCCTGGAGTTTTGGTTCCTTAAAACCTTACCAGTTGCTTGTTATTTACCTATTCAGCGTCAGCCATTGTGGCTATCGATTCTGTGGGCACGCACATAGTTTACAACCACAAACCAGAACCACACATGTCCAACGCACATTTTTTTAAAACCTCCCTAAAAGACTTGCCCGTCTCCATAGCCATTTGCTCCTCGACATTCGCTCCTGAGTCCCCCTGGCTGTTGGTAAAACCACCCCTCTTCCTCTGATATCTTGTCACAGCTCAGAGCAGCTGAGGCACCTAAATTGATAGCTGTCTGATTGAACTGGGAAGGGCCTGGTAACAGAGCATGCTCAGTTATGTGGCTTCACCTTTTGAAATCACTTCCCCAGTGGGTTCAGAAGAGCCCACTTTCAAAGCCTGGAAAGCTATTTTGATTCATTTCAAATTACATACACCAGGGTACTTAAAAGGCCAATCAGCCCCCCTCACACTCCTGAAACGGTCTGGGCAGACGTGCTGTGCTGAACGAGAGTTCTAAAACTAAGGATCTTTCCTCTTCTTTGAGGCTATCCTGCCCTGTGATCCAGGAGTGTTCGCCCAATCACCTCCACTGATCCCAACTGCTAAGACAACAGACTTTCTTCACGCTCTTTTATCCCTTGGGGGTGGAAGTCCCAGGCAGAAAACAAAATTAAAACAAACCACTTCAACCCCAACTGTACCACCATTCGTCATTTCGGGACACCCATTGCCAACATGATTGTGCCCCAAACAAAGGACTCAGGATGGCACCATAGCTTTACCATCTTACCCAGCACAGCTCTGCGAAGTCCCCCATTGTACCACCATTCACGAGCTTGCCCACGCCAGCTTGGCACAAGAAACAGCAAGTTTTTAACTGTGGTAAGGGGCTGGTCTGTGGCAACTGTCCCATATGTCGTCACTTCCCTAGACAGGACCTAGACCAGATCGTCACAGTAGGACAACCATGGTGCAGCCCTGACAAGCTGATATCAGACAAGGCTCTTCTTAAGTTAGAAGAGGGGGGATGTGGCTAGGATGTGGAGAACCAAGCTGGAAGAAAGTTAAAGTAGTTCAAATAGCTGCTGCACACTTACCCACTGTGATAGGGGTTTTACTCCATAAAAGGCTATTAGCCAGGGGATAAAATGGTGTCCTTGGCCTCTGTTTGTCAGAGGCTGGAGAGGGATGGCAGGAGACAAATCGCTTGATCATTGTCTTCGGTCCACCCTCTCTGGGGCACCTGGTGCTGGCCACTGTCGGCAGACAGGATGCTGGGCTAGATGGACCTTTGGTCTGACCCAGTACGGCCATTCTTATGTTCTTATGTACTCATTCATTTAGAATCCAAAGGAGAGTTACAACCCTTAATCCTGAAACATGCAAGGAAAAGCAGTCACCGCCTAAATTCTAGGGTGGATAAAATTGGAGCCTTAATTATTTGACACTGGCCCTTTAAAATGACCACACACATTTTCACCTACGTTTATTCCTAAGTTTCTTAGATCCGGACTTCTAACACTCCAGTCATCTGAAGAAGTGGGTGCTACTAGCCTATTTGTTGTTTTTTTAGTTTATTCGTGAGATCAGACTTACAAACTGTAGGAAATCTTGCAACATGCTCGAGCACTTTCCTGCCTCCAAGCGCCCTTAATTCCCCATTAACTCCCACACATGAAGAAGTTACCATTTTTCACAGCCGGTCCCCCCGTTTCAGAGCTCACATGGAATTTTGATAGCTGATTTCTAACAGCCTTAAAACACCACACGTTCACAACTACAGCTGCTCACACTGCACACGTGCACTATAACCCGTCCACTTTTCTATCACACACAAGCTTTGGTTTATAGCCCGTATGGGAGCAGCAAACACACAATAGCTGTCATTACATCTGGAGATCTCATATTAGCCATGATGTGTATCAGTTTCACTTCGTATCCATGATCCTCACCTGAGGTACAAGCTGTGTTGCACAACACAGGGAAACACAATAAGTGTTCTGTGCTGCATGTACCAACTTCCCTATCATGAATCGGTGATTCAGCCAATAGTTATGGAGACTAGGTATAAATCAAGGTGAAGAGCACAGTTTTCTAGAATGAAAAGGAAGTCAGTGGTTATGAGTCCAAGTCCATAATAGCTCCATTACAATAGAAGGGGAGGTGAAGCAACTTTTTCTCTTACATGGTCTCATAATTGTAACTTTCCCCATGCATATGATTATGCCATGTACTGTCTTCAAACACAGACCCTGGATTTGACACATACTACACTACTACAACTACAATCTTCAGCACGCAATTTTTCTAAGTCATTATTTTCATTTGTTTCACTTTTCAGACAAAGGACATATTTTCAAAATATTTTCTAGGGGTATATGTAAGTCCTGGCTTGACAAGGCCCTGGCTGGGATGACTTAGTTGGAGTTGGTCCTGTTTTTAGCAGGGGGCTGGACTTGATGACCTCCTGAGGTCTCTTCCACCTCTAGGTTTCTATTATTCTAAGAATCTATGAAATCTATCAGTGTATAGGAAACAGCATGACTTTGGGATATATGCAATATTTTCCTGGCACCCACAAAGCACTAGGCCCTTTCTACAATATGAAAAATATGGTCCCTGTCCTCCAGAGGCTGCACACTAAAAGATAAAGGCATGAGAGTAGTGCATCACAGATTTTACAGAAGAGCCTCAAGCCCGCAAAGACACGGATGTGTTATTTAAGATATGTGCCCAAGTCTTTGGAGGATCAGGACCTTGACATCTAAAGCACAGCAATGAGCCCTGGTACCTCTCATGGACAGTAGTGGAATTTGCACGCTTAGCACCTATTCAAAGCATGCTATAGATGTAGGTGACTAACTTTAACCACCCAGGTTTAAAAATCTGACCATGTTATGTGTATGCCTAGATAGATGCACACACAGATATATAAACAGTAGATTAAAATATGCTTATTTAAATTGTGTATTTCCCCTGTATATACAGAGTGCATATAGGCTACGTCTAGACTGCAAGCCTCTTTCAAAAGAGGCTTTTTCGAAAGATATTTTCAAAAAAGCCTCTTTTGAAAAAGAGTGTCTAGACTACAATCAGTAGTTTTGAAAAAGCAAGCCACTTTTTTGAAAGAGAGCACCCAGGCAGTCTGGATGCTCTCGTTCAAAAAAGCACAGTTTGCATTACATAGCGCCTTTTTTCAAAAGAGCACTTTCGAAAAAAGGCATTATTCCTTGTAAAACAAGGTTTTCCACGGTCGAAAAAACTGCCGCGTTCTTTCGATTTACTTTCGAAAGAACACGGCAGCAGTCTAGATGCAGGGGAAGTTTTTTCGAAAAAAGGCCACTTTTTTCAAAAACACCCTGTAGTCTAGACACACCCTAGATAGATAGATAGATAGATGTGGTGTATGGAGAGAGAGAGAGAAGAGAGAGAGAGAGAGAGAGAGAGAGAGAGAGATGTGGTATATGGAGATTAGATAGATAGATAGATAGATAGATTCAAATCTTTTGGTTTTGTTGATTGCACTGATGTTCTAGATTTCCATTTTCCTTCCCAGAAAGCACTTTCAGTTCAAAGCAATTAGCCAGATCCCTCTTTTCCCGCTCCTTCACACATGTTTTTGGGTTTCTCTTCCCTCTGCTGCGGGATGAACAGTCTTATGGAAACACATCATCCAGCAGAATGGCGGGGCAGTCACCAAATCATTGAACATCAGCTGCCTGGCAAAGGTTTCCGACGGGTTCACCCAGGGCCACATTGTCTATGCCGTGCAAACCATCCTCAGTGAGCGACGCCTCCGGCAGATGAATCACAAGCCACTGACAGCCGCTGAGTTCCTGAGCTCCCTTGCCAGGCAGGATCCAGTGTACAAAGAGGAAGAAGAAACGTACAAGGTGAAATTAACCCCATGTTCACAGGGCCCCTTTGGCTCTCCCTTTCGGCGTTCTCACTCCCCTCCCACGGGTGTGTCCTCTAATTCCAACACAGACACGGCCTGTCCAGGTGCATCTGACACTGTGTCTGCACCGGATTGGGATTGGCGCTCAGTGTCTCTCTGGATTAGAGTCGCTGTGTCTCCTCATTGCTCGTGCTGTCCTCACCAGTGTACGGCCTGTTTTTGTGCCATGGCACAGGGCGGATGATTACCAAATGGCCTTCCTGGGACCATTCAGAGATGAGTCTCAGCTGGTCCTAAGAATTCCATCACCGACACAGAATTTCTTCAGAAAAGTCAAGGCTTCAAGGGGCCACCCCTCAAAAGTTTGTCCCCAGCCCACCAACAGCCCCTCCCTGCCAAGTACAGGCCAGGCAATGTATTCACATCCACCTCGGTTTGGGTTAGGGATGCAAAAATCCCATTGAAAATGTTAACCGGTTCACCTCTATGTTAAACCAGTTAACCAGCCTGCCCATGGTGCGGCACAGCGGGCCCAGCCCCTCACCCACGGTGGCTGCTCCAGCCTGACTGGGCTGGAGCGGCTCCCGCCTGCGGCACGGCGTGGTGGGCCCGGCCGGGCTAGAGGAGCCACCCGGGCCGGGCACCGGTTAACTGGTTACCCCAGTATGCTTAGTGGGTAACCAGCCAACTGGTTATCCCTTTACATCCCTAGTTAGGGTGAGACACTGTATAATGCCAGGGCAGCAGAGATAGTCAGAAAGTGAGGCTTGAAGAGCAGGTGTCCATTTGGTCAGAATGGCTAGAGTGTGGAGCACATTATTATAGCTACTCCACCACTGGCTGCCCATGTCGCTACTGAGGCGTTTTGTTTACCTATTGAAAGCGTTTAATCCACAAGACACTCCAAGCCCCACCAGGGTGAATGGAGGTGCTGCAGGTGTAAGTGTGGCGGCAGAGAGAGATGGGAGCTGACCTAAGTAGGATTCTGAGGTGAGAGTTAGAAGTCAAGCCATCGGTCCTTTGAGTGGGAAAAAGCCAAATCCAGTCCAGGCAGAACGGACCATGACATTGTTAACACAGACACAGACCCTTCAGGTCTGGGGAAAGGTTATTTCATGCGCACAACTGATTTTCAAAGATTAAACGATCAGCCATTTTTTATTATTTTAATATATCTCAGAGAACTCGTACTGACACGCCAGTCCAAGAGCTTCGCAAGTTTGCCAAGCAACCCAAACAAACCCATTTACAAGACACAAATATGCACGTGAAACCAATACACGGCTTTTTCAAAATTATTTGTTTCGCTTTCCCACTGAAATTAAAATCAGCGCAACACATTTGGAGGACTACTGGAAAAAGTATGCGCTTGTATACTGCCAAGTTTCAGATCAGAGGCAATTTTGCAAGACCTACATACCTTGGAAATAGAGTTGATCATAGAAGTTCTACCATTCCCATAACCATAGCAACACAAATGACACACCATTAAGGATTCATGTTAATGAGGGACTCTGCAAGCAGATGATTGCTGCACTTCTTGTTATAAGAGTGTACTCAAGAGTTCTAAGGATCTTGTTTCAGCTTCTCTGCAAGCCAACCAGAGTTGTAAGGTTTTTGACAGGAACACTCCATCGTAAATGCAAAAGTTACTTAAATGTTCTTTCATGCTTTTTTTTCCTCCCCTTCCTTTTTTTCCTGGGGAGGCGCCGAACAGGCCTGTTGAATCGCTACTCCATCTAGTCAAACCCCCTGCTTTGAACAGATGATCTCCTGAACACTCTTCCAACTCTAATCTGATTTGCTTCTCCAGGTTTGGTATGCCAAGACACCCCTGGGGAAAGCTCGAGCCCGAGAACTGATGGAAGGTGAGGAAGTCGAACAAAGGAAAGGAAAAGGAAAAGGAAAAGGAAAGGAGAAAGGGAAAAAGAAGGAAGGAAAGAAAGGGAAAAAGAAGAAGAAGTAATTTATTTCCTTGAGAAGGTCTCACCTGGCAATACATCCCAGGAAGCTTCTTGATTTATCCCTCTGAAGAGGGAAGCATATATCTGTGTGTTCCATGAAATCACAGTTGCCAACAGGACGAGACACCAGTGTGACATTTCATTCCCAAGAGATGACAAGCTAATGACCACTGACTTTCTCAAGTTTCTAAAAGCTTTTAAAAGTTACTTAGGACTTATACCATTCATGTCGTAGGCAAAACTCCTTACTGATTTTAATGAGGAATTTTGCTTAAACCCTGATGTTGTGTTAAGAGCCTTTAATTATTTTTATTTTAATAACTTAGATGCTTTATGACTTAGATGTTTATAAAACTAACTGCTTTCTGTACCTGTATGTCTAGTGTATTATAATTCTAAATAAACCTATTACAAAGGCTCTGTTCAATTTTTGTCTGACCATGGGCTGTTACCACACATGCCACTGTGGTCTCCCACAGTTAGTTACAGAGTCACCATGCACAAACATTCACCCACACACAAATGTGGTAGAAAACACAAAAAGCATCATACCCCGGGGAAATTCACTTTGGGTTTTTTTATTTCAAAGAGCGTTGGTGAACACTGGCTCATGGTATTTGACTAGCTCAAACCACAGTGCTGCAGTATTCAGTTGCTAACACTTGCAAAGAAAAAAGTCTTCTTGCAAAGGTTGGAACTTTAAGAAGCCATGGAAATGCCTCTATTAGTGTTTAGAATTGCAAGATGGTTTCAACAAAAATACCGGACACACTTGACATTACATCACAATCTACATTACATCTGATTTAGAAAATACTGGACATTTCTATTTTCTCATTTCTATTTTCTCAATTTGTTTCCCAAACAGAAAGCTCAAATACTGGACAGTCTGGTTCAAAACTAGATACCTGGCAACCCTATTGGTGCTAGATTGTAGGCTGCATTTGACCTGGCCTGCACAAAGTTTTTCAAAAATATGCACAGTATATAGCACGGGCCCTCGCCCTGCAAAGACATTATACGCATGAGCAAGTCCATTGATTTCAACAGAACCAATCCATTGTCTTCAGAGAGACGTCTCATTTGTATGACATCGTGACAGGCACTCAAGTCTCTGCAGGACTGGGGTCGTGCTTTGCGTACATGGAAGCTTGCAACAAGAAAACATGCGTAAGTCTAAAAAAGCTTATGTGAGAAACTAACTGCATAAAGGAGGGTTTGGGGGATTGTATCCCTGAGCACACAGGGAAGAACTAGTTGATTCTGGTTTAACGAACCCTCTGTTTCCTTCCACAGTGATGGGGGTACAGGCCCATTGAGTCACTGCTACATCTAGTACATCTGCTTAGAGCAGGGGGTTGGACTAGATGACCTCCTGAGCTCTCTTCCAATCCTCGTCTTCTATGAATCTGCAGCTGACGATGCTTCAGAAATAGGCCTCATTTGGCCCTAACCACTACAGTCCCTGAGTAGCTCCCATCATTCATGTATTCTTAACCTGATTACTTACCCCATGAGGAAATATCCCCAGGTTTACTAGTGGGCATTGAGATATGGGGAGGATTGAAGGACCTACCCAAGTTCCCACAAGAATTCTGTGGCTGAGCTGAAATAGAACCCATGTTTTCTGAGGCTCAGTTCACCACCCAGTACACTGACCCATCTGTCCTACGCTCAATAGAAATGAAATAATTCCAAGTAGGAATCTGTCCGAGCCTGGCAATTTTCAGAGCCAAAACCAAGCTCTGTCTTTGCTCAGGCTTCTTTTTTCCCACCCCATCTGGAGCAGTTGGAAGACCGTTGGTAATTAGTCCCCTGGCTGCTAGTGTCTTGACACGTAGTGAACAATGCGATTTTATGAGCATGACCAGTGTCCTTTATTTAATCACTTGCCCAGAACAACTGCAACATTTGGTGTCATTTTTTTACCAACACTCCGCTGCAGCCTGTTGATAGTTTTACCAAGTTGGGCCTCCTGATTTTAACACACGCCAAATAAAAAAATCTCCACCTATCCTTCCTGAAGAGGTCCCAGCGCAAAAAAAAAAATTACATTGCTAATTAATGTAGCCACTCTCTGTAGTTACAACTAATTGGAACAAATTTTGCCCTCAGCTCCACCAACTTCTCGCAACAGTCTAGTTATGTTCAACTTCAGCAGCGTAACACAATCCCTTGCTGATTTCTCCATTTTATGACTCCCGACGGAATCCCCGTGCAAACGTGTGCCGCTGTTCCGCTGCGAGAATTGTTCATTCTGTGCCATGCAGGAAGCTCAGCAGCAAAGCAGAGGAATGGAGCTGTCATGCTCATTTATAGATGTGAGTGATCTACAGAGATATCGGTTAAATTATTTAAGTGTCCCATTATTATTAAATTGCTGGGCATTCATTGTAAGAACAGTCATGATACAGTAACTAATTTGGTATTAATGCGACTGTCAGAGTTTCATTGCAGTTATTCTGTAATTCATCATGGGATAATTTACCAATAAATTAATTGGCTTAATTGCTTGCTACAAACCCAAGAGAACTACATATGATGTGACTTTTTTCAATGTTCCTATTTCCTTCCTATTTCTTCTTTAGCGGTCAGTCTCGTCAGGTGAAAAATGTGCTCGGAAGTTTTCTAAGTACCTCGGTGCCACCATAAGTAGGGAACCAAATTGAACTGTTCTACTCCAATGGGCAAAAATACCTGGGCTGGCCCTTCCTGTTGTCACAGTGTTTTAAACATAGCTTTGTGCAATTTCAGTGTGTTGAATATTCCAGGCTAATAACAAATAGGGATGTGGATGAGTAACCAGGCAACCGGTTACCCGGTAAGCATCACCTTTAACAGCTGATGCTTACTGGGTAACAGTTAACCATTCGGAGCAGCCCTCCGCCCCCGTTTAATCAGTTAACTGGTTAAAGGTTAATGTTTAACCAGTTAATTAATTGAACAGGATTTTGCATTCCTAGTAACAACCCACTAATTTTCACATAGTCTAGTGTTTAGATCCAAGGTCCCATCGTCAGAATCCTTGAGTTGTGTGCTTGGCACCTGACTAATTGTAGGACTCTGGCTGTAATTTTCAAAGGAGCCCATTTATCTGAGTTCCCAGATGCAGATTCTTAGATGTTTACACTGTGCACCAAAAACTGAGCTTTCCAAAACTCCTGGACTGTAGGACCTATGTATCTGTGCTTCAACTTCTCTGGGTGTGAAATAGTTCTACTTCCAATCAATCTCACT
This sequence comes from Pelochelys cantorii, assembly GCA_032595735.1. Lineage (NCBI taxonomy): Eukaryota > Metazoa > Chordata > Testudines > Trionychidae > Pelochelys > Pelochelys cantorii. The sequence goes on from CM064332.1 coordinate 73,189,266, forward strand.
GGGGGGTTGGGAGTCTTGGCTAGTGTCTGTACAGCATTTCAGAGATCGTGGACTAAAAGCTGCCAGTAGAAATTACAAACTATGTTAGATTTGTTTCTGTTACAATCAGGCAATGTGTTTCTATTTGCGCTGAGGCACTTACAAACGGAATTACACGCCCTTTCCTAATATGCCTAAAATGACACATCATTTACTAGCTGTATTTGGAAAAAGGATAGATAAGAAGCGGAAAGTACTGTGCCATTGCACTGAAAGTTTTAGGCAACTAATGTCAACTAACATAAAACAAATGTTGCCTTAAAGCATAAAATATAGTCTCAGATAACAAATGCATAAGCTCTTTCTCTTGGCTGGTAAATTCATGGTTTGCATTTTAGAAACAAAATTTCTATAAAGGATTACAATTAGATAATTGATTAGATTAGATAATTAGATTACAATACGAGAATAGTACATGAAATCAATTTCACAGAGCCGGGAAGGCAAAAGATATATATTATTATCTCCAGAGCTACAAATAAGTCATTTATATCCACTCATTAATTTCCATCCAACGTTTATTAATCGAGAAGAAAATATTGGCGGGGAATTAAAACATTGAAAAGGTGACTTCTGAACCTAAGTCTAACAGAAGCCCCAATAAGGCTTCTTACTGTTTGGAAGACAAATTGATTGTTTGTAAATACTCTCAGATATGGAAAGTATTTCTTGAGCTATTAAATGTCTGAAGAAAAAATGCCAGTTTTTCATTTGCCTTATTTGTGCACAGGTTGTACTGGTTTAACTTGACTGGCACTTTGCTGTTGCACTGAAATTTTGGACAACTGAGATTGATTCCAAGAAAAAAAAAGGTATTGTTAAAATAATATAAACTGAGCACTTCCTGCCAGAAAAATCTCTATGTTATTAATGCTTAGTTGAACCAGCAATTTTTAGATGAACAGTTACAATCTCATTGTCAATCCCAGCATCCCCGCCATACCTTTTGTGTGGGCTCAATTATACCTATAAAACTTATTTCCCTAGGAAAAATAGCTACACTAGAATAAGCCCATTTATATCAGTCTAACTGCCGGTAAAACAAATCACACCACTAACCAAAATAGTTGTAGGTTGAACCTCTCTAGTCCTGCAACCTGGGGACCTGACCGGTGCCAAACCAGAGAATCTACCCAACTATGGGAAGTCAATATTGTGTAGCAGCATTACCCACACTTCCACGGCTTACTGGGCTCTTAGAAGACATTTAGGGGTAAATTAGAGCTAAAGAATAGGACAGAACACCGAGAGCTAGGACTGGTCACTGTAAACAAACTTTATGGGACTGCGGGAAACTTGGCCAGACCCACAATAAGTGGACATCCCAGCTAACACAAATCATGCCGGACCATGGAGGTTGCCGGACTAGAGAGGTTCAACCTGTAGCATCACCATCTGGGTAGACCAGGCCTTAACACACAAACCAAGAAAGGCTGTGTAACTCCTTGAGGGTCAAGTGTAATATGCATGCAGTCTGATTGGCTTTTACGTGGTGCCACTCTTTGACAAAGAACATGAGGAGCTATGCAAGCACTGCTCTGTTGAATGGACATCAGCAGGCAAAGACCAGAGGAGGGAGTTATGGAATTCCTGCTGTCGAGTGTCTGAGCATGGCAAACGTTGTCAAAGCACTTCAATGTCCTGTGGCAAGAATTGCTCCCAAAGGTTGACATGGGAGTTCTCGATCAACCCGTCCCTAAGCATAGATGTAGGCTATGGTTGTGTGTGTCAAGCAATGACTATCACAGTGCAAGAAACAGAAATCACTCATAAAAAAAGGTGCCTTAGGAAAGGAATCAATACAAATACGCCACCAACGAAAGCCGTTTGGGTATGTTGTTCTTGAACTGCCCTCAACAGTGCGCCCTCAACACCTTGTCATGGAGTTCTTAAAAGCACTCGCTGCTAGTCTAGCTTTGCTTCCATTGAAGCTGGTACAGGTTGAACCTCTCTTGTCCGGCACCCTCCGGACCCCACCGGTTCCGAAACAGAATTTTCCAGATCATGGGAGGTCAATATTATCGAGCAGCATTACCAACACTGCTACTGCTTGCTGGGCTCTTAGAAGACATTTAGGGGTAAATTAGAGCTAAAGAACAGCACAGAACTTTGAGAACCAGGACTGGTGGCTGTAAACAAAGGTTATGGGAGCACAGAAAACTTGGCCACATCCATGAAAAGTGGACGTCCAGCTAACTAAAATCATGCCGGACCACGCATGTTTCCAAACCAGACTGTTGTGGACTAGAGAGGTTCAACCTGTAATAAAGCGCCCACTGAATTAAATGAGAGAACAGTGAGGCCTACGTGCTAGAGAGAAGTCCACCCCTGATGCCCACAGAGTACGGTGACGGGTGCTTCACTGAAGTAATCTAATGTGAGATGGGGAGGAGGAAACTGAGAATGTATGGGAAGGGGTCAGTGGGGCAAATATTGGGAAGGAAATTAGCTGGGGCCAACTGTTCATGGACTTTCCAGTTCTGCAAACATCCTCAGAACCTATTAAACCCACACATGGGTTCCAGCTTCACATGGAAGTTTTGCACGGTCCTACCACTGCGTATTTTAGGCTAGAAGCCGAATTGCTCTTTTGAGGAAGAACTGCTTTTGGAAGCAAAGTCAGCGCTAGCCCCACGAACCAGCATTTGGCATTAGACACAGCTTGCAGGATTTCATTCAGCCTTTGAGTTGAGCCCAGAAGAAATCCCTACCACACATGCAAACAGCCTTTCCAGCAGATCCTATTGGCAAAGAAGGGACATGGACATTCCAAGCCCTGGTCTAATCCAAGTACAAGACGTTTATTAAAAACCAGAGAAGGCTAAAAGCACTATGAAGTCATGTTTCTACAATGTATGCCTGGGGTATTATTAGAGAGCTGGTGTATGTCAAGCTCTCAGGTTCTGTCGTTAGAGCCAAAGCCCTTTAATCAGACAACGCAGCTCCTGTTCTATCCAGAGCCAACATTCGCCTTTGATCCTTGCCCATTTCAAATGAAATATTTTTTCTTGGTACTCTTCACTGACCAATGTGGAGATAATGCAGCTGGGATGGCAGCTGCTCTCCAGAAAGAGCTGACTCCTTTCAGATGTGCGTTTTACAGCGAGCCCTTTCGTGTTCGATAGTAAGATTCCGATCGTTTTCTGCTCCCTTGCAAAACTCCCTTCTCTAACGGAGCAATACAAATATATTGCATTGTCGCCAGGCAGAAGAAAAACAGTGCTCTGAAGAAGAGGTGAGATGCACAAAAACGCTTGTGTTTTCGAACCAGGGCTCTGCTCTGGGCAGAAACTGAATTGTCCATTACGAATGGACTGTCCGGGGTTCTCCCAAAAGCAGCAATAAGCCAGGCTGCTCTCGCGTGTGCGTTAGGGCCAGAGAGGGAAATTCACCCCAAGGGCAAAGTACTCACCAGTCCCTGCACATGGCTGATGCCTCGCTGTGAGACTGAAATGAGATTTAGGGGTGCAGATATGCTCCCCTGTAAATGTGCCTCTGTGAGCCCCTCTCTCATTTCTTCCAATGTACTTACATCAGGAGCTGAGAAATTTCCAATGTTGGGCCTGATCCTGCAAGCTCTTAGCATGCCGAACTCTCACTCAACACAAGGGAGGAGGAAGTGCACTTCAGTGGTTAGGGCTCTAGCCTAGGACTTGGTACACCAAGTTTCAAGTTCCTGCTCTGCAAAAGATTCTTTGTGTGACCTTGGTCAAGTCACCTAGTCCGGATCCAGAAAGATGTTTAGCTGCCTGTGTGGATAGAAATGAGGTAGTGCACTAAAAATTGCAGCATGGATGTTGTGGCATCAGGGGAGGCTTGGGCTAGGCCCCTGGCCCTGCGCTAGCAGGGGCTAACTTTGCACAGCATCCACCCCCTACTCTCAGCAAACTAGCTCGGCTCAAGCAAGCACAAGCCTGTCTCGGCTGGGCTGGGAAGCTCGTGCCCAGTGGCAGCATAGACAGCGTCTTTGTTTCTCTTTGCCCCCATTCAGCCCCTGGAAAATACAGGTAACAACACTTCCCTGCTGCTGTGAGCACAGTGGCCCGAGAGCTCCCTGCATTGTGCTTGCAGGATCGATCCCTCGGCAAGCAACGTGAAATGACCAATAGCTACTGAAGGAATTTTGTGCCTCTTCAGAGATGGCCGAGGGGAGAGAAAGTTCCTGTCCCCCCAAAGACACTTCATCCACGTGGGCAGTGCTTGTGAGCCCTCCTTTTACCCAGCCTGGGCGGTGGTTTCTAATGGAAGAATGTTGCATTCAATCTCAGCCTGCTTGCAAAATCTGGACTCCACGGATCTGAAACAAGCACCAGTGTAGGCCCTGGGGTATCTGCTCAGGGGAGGCCTGGACTTGGGAGACCGACCTTCCTGAAAATGAAAGCACCGGACGACAGCTCAGGACTTCTGTATTGCTCATAGGCAGTCTGCTCATAGGCACGTCCCTCCCCACTGACTATTTTCGCTCCCACCCCTCGATTGATTGGAAAGCAACCTCAGCAGGACATGGCCTGTCTTTTCCCCAGGGCAGCTACAGCACAAAGGGACCCAGATCAGAGCGGGGTCCTCTAGCCACCGCCACTGTAAACAAATCGAATATCAACCTCATGCCTCCCGCCCCGCTCCAGGCCCCCACCAGCCTCCCATTCATGCACAGCCGGTTGCAGCGGATTGTCTAAGTGGCCATTAAAAAATAGACCCTGTTTCTCCCCAGCAAAAACAAAATCCGGTAATACAAAGTGAAACTGACGGTTCTATTAACTCCCATCCTGCCTCAGCAAGTTTCTAAAGTGTGGAAATGTTATAATTGACTTTGCGGCTAGTAGCAAAATGTCACTTTTTCTTAATACCTCATAAGTCAGTGAGATGTTTCAAAGGCCTCTAATGCGACTCCCACAACAGGACTCACAAATTAGCACATTTTTAGCTTTTCATTAGACACCGTACAAAAGCCGGCTGATATTAGGGCTTCTCTTCACGGTATTGAAAGTAGTGGCACTTTGGAACTTCTGGTAGCAAATTATAATGCACTCTGCGAGGGCCCATTGTAAATCAGCACTTCAAAAATGTCACGGACTCGCGCCGCTTTCAGCACTGAAAATATCGGAGTCTATTTGAAAAAGCCTTGTGGAGTCTCTCTCGCTCTAGCCTTGCAAATCATCACAGCCCGATGTGGGGCTTCCTTTTATTTGCTCGCGGGCATCCAGCCAGTTTTTGGAGGACAAAAAGGAGGATTGTTTCTTGCTGGGATGAAACAAATCCCGAAGATAACAAGCTGGATAAAAAAACCCCAAATCATTTCGGGCTCTGTTCTCTGCCACCTTTGTCTTCCGCGCGCCTGGCAGGGCTGCAGCCAGGGGGCTGACCTGCCTACGCTCCTGAGGAGATGTGGCCAGATCGGACATTCTAGCCCTGTCCCGTTACTCCCAGTCGGGCTACACACAGCCCACAGTGCGGACACCAGGCAGAGGAAGCCAGGCACGGGTTGCCTCACCACTGCCGCAGAGCCATCAAAGGCCCAAGTGTACAGGGGCTTGTCTGATTTCCCGCTCTCCTTCTAACAAAAGGGACGGACGAGGCTCAGCGCTGAAAAGCCCGGGCCCCAGGAGGACCGCTTTCCGCTGCCAAAGTGGGGTGGCGGCGCCTGCCAACCCAGCGGCTGCTCGCTCCCTTCGGCCTGCCCGCCTTGCGTGAGAGGACTCGGCCTGTCCTCCAGTGGGCCCTGCGGCATTGTGACCCCTAGGCCGGATTCCTACGGCCGTGGGAAATGGCTGGGTTTGTAGAGGCCGGAAAGAGCCTTCCCGGCCCACAGCACAGCCTTCGCCAGTGCCTCTCTCCGCTGAGAGCGGGGGGGGGGGGGGCTTTTTTGGGTTGGGGGCCACTGACCCACAGAAAAATCAGTCGGGGACCGCACAAGTGAGAAGCAAAAAAACCCCACAAACCTTCACTGATTTGACCCCTGACTGAGGAGGAAGACCCTCTCCACATTTCCCTCACACACCAGAGCCTCAGGGGGCCCAGGCTAGTAGGTTTTGTACGCTCTCGCCCCACAGGGGGACAGTGTGAGGGGCTGGAGCACTAGCACAGGCTCCCCAATGCTGGGGGGGAACCCCTAGCCTCAGGGGCCAGATCCAGGCAAACCGGGGGCAGCATCCAGCCCCCAGGCCTTAGGTTCCCCGCTCCGGCTTGCAGGCAGCTGTCTCCAGCTAATGGCCAATAAACAGTCTCTGATACTGAGGCAATAAGGGGGAATGTAGTCGATAAGATTAACCGATAAGCCAACGCTTTTCGGTTAATCGTGCAGTGGACCACATGTTGACATCCCTACCTCACCGAGAACCGTTTTGTGGCCAGAGCCTGCTCAATTCAATCTCTCAAGGATCCAGCCTTGCCGAGCACAGCTGATACCCAGAGACAGGTTTTGGTGATGAAATTCTAGCTGTGCACAACTGGGAGCTAATTAGAAAGAAAAGAAAAGAAAAGAAAAGAAAAGAAAAGAAAAGAAAAGAAAAGAAAAGAAAAGAAAAGAAAAGAAAAGAAAAGAAAAGAAAAGAAAGCCCAGCCAGCCAGTCTGAAGGTGTCTGGGAACACTCATCCAAAGCCATCCTCTGCCACTGATCTGCTGTGTGGCTTCAGGCAAGGCACCATCTCTGCCTCAGTTTCCCAATCTAGACAACAGAGGTAATGCTTATCTCTGCCAGCAGAGGACTGAGCACGCTCGCAGCATGTCAGTCGCTATGACCATTTCCCTGCCCCTTACTCCATGAGTAATCCCATTTACACTCAGCATGCATAAACTCAGGCCTCCCGCCTCCTGATATCAGTGGCCGAGACACGTTTGCTGGTTTGTCTCCCTCGTTCGTTTCCCCCATCCCAGGAAGAGGCGGGTATGATTTTTTTTTCCAAGGCAGGATTCCACAGCATGAGCCACTGTCACATGCTCCAGCGAGCAGTTTCATCACTTGGAGCTATTAGACTTTCCACCCCCGGCCTCGCTGTTTCCATCCGCTTCGCCTCCCGTGATCGGATGACAGCCGCCGCATTCTCTGCAAATTGTGTTGCCCGCTGGCTGTCTCGCAGGGTTCCAGTTGGACAGGTGAGAGCTCCTTGAAAGAGAGAGAAGCCTTGAAATGCGGCCATGCCAAGGAGACAGGCTCCGAAGGGCATTAACACGCCACACTGGTGCCTGGGGAAAGGGGGGGTGTTTTCAGGCCGAGTGGTGCGGCGAGGTCTTTACCAAATCCCCTGTCTCTGCGGAGCAGGGTAAGACAGAACCTGCCTGGATTTGGAGCTGCAAAGCCAAACCTGTCCTCTGCGACCAGTGCTGAAAGAGTGGAAAACGCAGCCTGGCCAGAGTTTGTGCTCGCCCCAGTACTTGGCTCCCGGGAGTATGGGAGGGAGGGAGGAAAAGCGCGCAAATGGAAGGGGATGTGCGACTTCTGGGGAAGGGCAGCTGCTCTGCCCTCTCTTTCCCTCTGGGGCTCCAAGACTTCTTGTCTCCCGTTTCTCTGAAAAGCAGAGGAGTCCGGCTGGGTTGCCCCATGTGCCCTGCAGGGATGGACGGGGAAGGGCCCTGAACTGTGGAGACCCCGCCTGTGTGCCCCCCTCCCTGAAAATGCCCCAAAGTCCCAGGTCTGGATGCAGCAGAAGCCCTTGCAGATCGCCCTGTTCCTGGTGGCTTCCCAGGGGCGCATGGTCTGAGGGCCAAGGCAGGAAGTCCTGCCCCAGAATCAGGCTAGCTAAAAGCAAGCGGGAATGCTGATCAGAACCCAGCTCTCCTTAGCGCTCGGCACTGCAGAATTACCCGCCCAAGGGTGCTGCCCGCAGAAAGACTCTTTACAATCCATCAACAGGCCCGACAAGATGAGACCTTCCTGTTTCCAGCGCTGTGTTCCTACCCCCAAGCCTGTGCCAGCCAGCCAGAGAACAGGCAGCCTGCATTTAATATCTCCTGCAACTGCGCCTTTAAACCACCAGGGTGGAGCCCAAAGGAGCTGCAGGCCTGCCAACGGGGAAAGGGAATAATTGCCCCTGGGATCCAGTGATTCAAAGGGACCCAGGTCTCTGGCTAACACACTATGCTTGAAATCCACTAGCCATTCCTAGCCAAGAATCCTGGGATGCAAACAGTTTCTACCAGTTAGAAATCATGTGATGCTAACACCTGTTAAGCAAGGCTAACTTGGTGTCCTTTTCTCCCCCTGAAAATACAGGGCTGGCCTACAGGCACGCACACGAATACACCCGCACACAGAGATACAGGTGTGAAGCGGACATAATGACTTACCACCGTACTGACCGGCCGATCCTCCTTGTTTCCCACCTCGAAGCGATGGGCGGGTGAACCCCAGAAGAAACCTGCCCGTCACGTCTTGCATGCCTCACGCAAGGTTATGAAAAAAAGTCTTGTGTCAAGTAAGTTCTGGGGTGCGTGGGCCCTCTTTAAGCAGAGAATGTTAGGGTGCATTTACACAGCACCCTAAACTGAAAATAATAAGCAAATTGCATATCTTATTTCGAATCTATTTCTAAATAGCTTATTTTGAAATTTGGCACGTCTGATTTTCCGATGGCTCCAAATGTTGAACTAAAGCACTATTGCAAGACATCTCTTAAATCTCATGGAACAAGGGTTATCGGGATGCTGAAATAGCGCACCTGTTATTTTGAAAAATATTTCAAAATAACAGGCCGCTTTTTAAGACACGGGGTAGCTATTTCGGGATACCAGAGGTATCCTGAAATAGCCGTGCAGTGTAGACGTACCCCTGGAGAGTATCAAGGGTTCATACTAATCTATAACCACCACACAAAGCATCGGAAAGAGAGAGGGGGAGAGAAGAAGGTAGGGTCACTCAGCCCTCCGAGGGACATGGACATGCGCCTGGGGAAGTCGGTTCTTTTGGAAGGACTTGTTTCGCGGCTGATTACTCACCCTCAACTTAGTCAGCCATGAAAGGGTTCCCGTGTTCGGGTTCGCCTCCTTGCCCGGTGAGATCTCACCTCCGTCTGAGATGCTGTTTGCTGGTTTTCAGGAGCCATGGGAGGCCAGATTTAAAATCATCCCCACTAGGGGCAGTCGAGTGGCTTTTCCGCATACATCCTTAACTCCTTCAGGCCCAGCTCCCTCGCTCTTTTGACACTAGCAGCGACATTGATGCCGTTCATGCGCCTCGCTGCCATGGCTGCAGCTAGCGGAAGCACGGGCGTTGAAGCTGCTTCAGTAGAAGAGAGGCTGGCAGGACAATCCGTCTGACCGTGACCGACCTTCAGAACTCACTTCCTCCCCCGGCCTGTAACATTGTGTTAGTCTGTAGCTTCGAAAACAACGAGCAGTTCCATGGCACCTTAGAGACTCACAAAAATGTATAGGGTCATGAGCTTTCCTGGGCACAACCCACTTCCTCAGATGATGAGCTGGAGAGGAATAACAGAAACCCAGGTATTTTATAACAGAAAAGAGTACCTCTCCATTGTAGGACCGGTGCTAATGAGGCTAATTGAGTGGGCTGGACGTGTCCCATACGTCGCTTGTGATGTAACAAGGAGGTGTTTAATCCGGGGAGACTGGCTTTTTAATGCGACATCTAGTTAATGTCTTTGTTCAAGCCGAGGGAAACAGTGTCATGTTTGCAGATAAATCTCAATTCTGCGCTCTCTCTCTGTAGCTGGCTGGTGAAGTTCCTTTGTAGAAGGATGGCTACTTGTAAATCCATGACACAGTGCCCAGGTCAGTTCAAATGTTCCCCTCCAGGTTTCTGTGAGTTACCATTCCTGCTGTCTGACTTGTGTCCATTTATCCTTTGCCGCAGAGACTGTCCAGTTTGGCCAATATACACGGCCGAGGGGTATTGCTGGCCCTTGATGGCATAGAACACATTAGAAGATGTGTGGTTGTCTGGGCAGAGAGGTTGGCACCCAGGAGACAACTATCTCCAGAGCATCCAAGCAGCCAGCTGTTGGGTGTCTGGGGTGGGGAAGGTATGAGACTTTGGGGCTTGTGTGTCGGGTTGATTGATCTCCCTTGTGTTTATGTTACCCCCTCTCTGAGTTGATCTGGGGGAACTGACAGCTGTTTCCTTGCGTGTATTTTTAAAACATTGTCAGTGCAGCTGGCTCTGAATGAGTAAATGCTCCCAGAGGCTGGGTTCTGAGCCTGACTCACGCTGGGCAGGACCTTTCTTTGTACGGTGCAGATGAAACCAAAGGGACTATTCTCAGGGTAAGGGACTGCTCCGCCTGAATCAGCGTGGCAGACTTAGACCCTACATGTGCTGCACCAGCCCCGGCGTGGGAGTAAAGTCGACTCTTCCATCGCCCCACCCCCAACGTGACTACTCCAATCCCCTCCTACTACTTCCTTGTCTCCTGTGGCTCCCAACGACAAATCTCATCCAGGAGATCCTGAAGGTGGGACCAGGTCTTCTAGGTTCCCCGAAGGACAAAAACATACCTACGAACCCCCTAGTCTACATTTGACTGCTGTGGAAGCGGCTTAAATGCTCCATGTTGGACCTAAGTGAGATCCACACATGGACAGGTACATGGACCAGCATGAAAATGGCTGGTTTTGTATTTCCTCTCCATCCTCATACGTCCAATCACGAGAGAGAGAGACATACCAACACATGCATATAGCGTCATTCCCACCATATGTCCCACCCTGTCCGTCTGTGTCCATCTGTCCTTTCCACGCGGGGCAGATCCACAGGGCATTCCCCACCGCCCATCGCCCTGACAACCCCGGAGAAGTTGGGAGGTGACCCCAGCCCAGTGCGGGGAATCAGCTGGCACGGGATAGAGCCTGTGTGGGGTGGGGCAGGTGTTCAGGGTGGGGCAGGTGTAGAATGAGATCGCATTGGTAAGCCACACTTTTGGTTGTTTATTTAAGCCAAATGAAGAGACATTTTAAGTCCTGCCCCCCAGGCTCCGTTGTTTACATTTTTTCCAGGACTGCCTGACGATGAATGTTTTGCGCAGTGAGGCAGCCGCACGGCGCCCTTCTAAGCAAACGCGGACTTTGCATGCGCAGTTAGAAAATCAAAGCCCCAAAAGCAGGATGAGACATTAAAAGGGAAACAGCAGCTTTAGCAGCAGCATGTAAAATCATCCTGTTTCTACACATGCTGCTACATCCACACCCAAAACAAAGGGGTAGTTTCTCACTTGCAAAGCCAAACCCACCCCCGGCCCTTCCCACTTGGTCTCAGAGGAAAATCTCATAGGACAGAACCCGAATATTCCACGCAGGGGGAAATGAAACATGGTACAATACATTTTTCCAACCTGTATTTTGTTCAATTTGTCAGGGCTAACCCAAGGCTCTTCCGAAAGGCGCCGTGAGAGTTTTAATTACAAGAGGTCAAGCCCTTAATTATCCCTCACATCCAAAAGATGTGAGTTAGAATCTCTCTCGCTCCTACAGCCATCCCCGGCGCTGATGTGCATTCCAGCACAATGCGTTCCGATTTCTTTCTCTGGACCTCGTCTCTCATCTCTACCATCGGAAACGCTCTCTAATAGAAGACAAAGCCTCTGGCGCTTTTTGAAATCCAGAATCCTCACTGGGAAAGGGGGGACTTCTGCCCCCACCCTCGACTGTTCCTGAACTCTGTCCCCTTCAGCACCACCTACAGCTTTGCCCAGAACAGATCCAATCATTAAGACTCAGCTGAAACTCCGCCAAGCAACAAAAGGTGCAAACTGGTAGAAACCTCAGATAATAAGTAGGCTCACTCAGAAGACAATGTGACTTGCTATTCACACCAGCATGTACACATGGCAAACATTTTATCTTCCAAGGGAGATATTAACAGGGAATATTGGAAACTTTTTCCATTGGGACATTGATTCTTTATTCTGTGAAAAAGTTAAAGGCATTCTGTGAGCTATTTAAATCGGCTTCCAGCCAAGATGATAGCCAAAGCGCAGTCGCTCAATGTAGCCAGCAACTACTTACTCCCTTCTGCAAAGGGAGAGTAATTAAAACAATGGTTCCTCTGCCTGCCTGGATCTGTAGCAAGCATAGGCAAGCAGGAGGGATAGAAGATGAGATTGAGAGCAATCGTCTTTCTTTTATGCAAAGTAAGAAGCAAAGCGGATGTCAATTACTCTTGAATCATAACCAAACTGATTTAAAAGAAGCCATAAAAAGACAATCAGGTATATCTTTCTTTAACAGACCAGGCTATTGTAAAAGCTAGATTGTATTTACTTGACAAGTGGATTCTTCATAAAATCACAGAATCATAGAACTAAGAGGGACCTCAAGAGGACATCAAGTCCAGCCTTCTGCCCTCACGGCGGGACCAAACACCGTCTAGACCATCCTTGATAGATGTTTATCTAACCTGCTCTTAAATATCTGCAGTGATGGAGATTCCACAACCCCCCTAGACAATTTATTCCAGTGTTTAACCACCCTGACAGGTAGGAAGTTTTTCCTCGTGTCCAACCTAAACCTCTCTTGCTGCCATTTAAGCCCATCGCTTCTTGTCCTATCATCAGATGTTAAGGAGAATAATTTTTCTCCCTCCTCTTTGTAACACCCTTTTAGGTATTTGAAAGCTGTTATCATGTCTCCTCTCAGTCGTCTCTTTTCCAAACTAAACAAGCCCAGTTCTTTCAGTCTTCCCTCATAGGTCATGTTCTCTAGACCTTTCATCATTTTTGTTGCTCTTCTCTGGACCTTCTCCAATTTCTGCACATCTTTCTTGAAATGGGGTGCCCAGAACTAGACACAATCCTCCAACTGAGGCCTAATCAGTGCAGAGTCGAGCAGAAGAATCCTGGAAGTGAAATCAAATGGCTTAACTCTGCTCTGTGCTAAACCCATGTAACTAACTTCAGGTGGATAAACTTAAAAAACAACAAATAGTCCTACAGCATCTTAGAGACTAACAAAACATGTGGATGGTCTCATGAGCTGTCGTGGGCACAGCCCACTTCCACCTACATGTTTTGTTAGTCTCTGAGGTGCTGCCAGACTATTCGTTGTTTTTTCCGTTTTTCCAGTTTCAGACTAACACGGCTACCCCTCTGAGACGTTTGAACTTCGGGTGGTTTACACAGATGTTACAGCCGAATTTGGTTCCTTACTGTCTTCCTTTAAAGACACTTCAGCTATAGTCCAGTTCTTGAGCTGGAGTACTCAGTAGAAATGAGTGAATAATTGATTTTTTTTCAGTTCCATCACTACACCAAAAAAAACTGTCTCCGTTGTTTCAGGTCAACCCAAAATGGAACTATTTGGAGGTTTTTTCATAGAATGAAAAACTGAAAATCTTTTGTTTTGGGTACATCTATGCCGGCCCTGCGGTTTGCCCCCACAGAATACCGCTGAGCCATTTTGGGGTGCCTTCACCACCCTCCGCTAAATTCAACCACTCATTATTAGCGGCTGCTTGAATTGTCCACCTCCCTCCACGCAGCTTGTGCTAGCGCACATGGCTCTTGTCAGGTGTTCATCAAGACTCCATGACCATCAAGTCTACCTGGGGAACTGTGACAGATACAACCAGCTTGCTACATTCCCCATGGACTGATGCCCCGGGAAACGACACCCTGGGCCAAGGCGAAGGATTGCTTGTGTTCAGGGGAAGAATGCTCCTACTGGAGATCCAGGTGTGACACCATGGGGTACGGCCTCTTTACCATGCGGGGGTCCTCAGTGCCACCAGAGGGCACACGTAATGCCCAGTGGCCGAGGCAGGGGAGGGGGTAATCCAGAGCAGTGGTCACGTATGTGGAGTACCCAGGAGGTCAACTGATATCAGAGGTGATGTCCGATGTTCTCACAGGGGTCAGTAGCAAAAAGATCCAACCGAGAGGCCAAGTCAGATGGGTTGAGGTCCGATGAGGGTTAACTGAGGCAGCAAGGCAAGGTGATTGAGGCAGGAATCATTGGCCAACAGCCTGTTCTTCAGACACCTTTCTCCTTCCCCGGGGTCTTTATATAGCCCAGTGACTTCCATAACTTCAGGAGGCCCTCAGCTGCCTGGGCCTCCTTGTTGGCTTGCTCGTACACCCAGGCTCAACAGTGTTACTCTCTGACTCAGCCAGTGTTACCTCAGCGATGCGCCAGCCTGGCCTGGTTTCCTTGCCACGTGATGGGGCAGCACTGCAGTCACAAATCGCCTGAGTCGGCCGGAAACTGCAATTTTCAGCAAATAATTTGCTTCCCAAAAACTTGCATCCAGCGCTAGTCGTCAGGCCGATTGTTAGGTCTGAGATATGAAAAAAAAAATCTACTGGCTTCTCACAGATTCACTCCCGGAGAAATCTAGACGTCATGGGCCATTTTTCACAAAGGCAAATGCACCGAGTAAGCATAATTACCACCATGCAACACTGTCAAGTTACCAATTACCATCTGGTTTCCAATCCACTTCCATCGCATTTTCTAGAGTCTCCCACCCTCTGGTATCCCTTAGTCACCAGTAACAATCCGCTGTTGACGTTCATCCTGCATGCTCCCAAGATCATGCGTCCAATAAACTGGGTTCCAGCCCACGAAAGCTTATGCCCAGATAAATTTGTTAATCTTTAAGGTGCCACAAGACTCCTCATTCCCCCCCCCCCGCCCAATATCATGGATAAACATTCCTGAGCTGTTATTTTATATTCACCACTCAATACAATTACCTGAGTTTATTAGGAAAATTGTAAACTGGATTTTTTTTAATCTTATTCTTAAATGGTTTGTGAAAGGCGGTAGAAACAAATACCAGACAGGCAGCATTTCTAAGGTGAACAATTTGGTAATTATCAGGTACAGAGGCTGCTTCCCCCTTGACAAATAGTTCACTAGTAGAAACAAAAGTTCAGCGGCAAAATGCCGAGAGCTGACAAAATGATCTATGGAACCAGGTGTGGTGCCCCGCCCAAGGAATCTAGCACATTGCTCCCCAGAGTTCAGCACCCTGTAATTTAGAATGTGTCATCGCCCAGATACATTTTAGTTCAAATTCAGAAGCTGGTGCTCACGAGGAATAACCCCGTTCTTTGCATTATTCCTCGCGGTCCCAAAGATGCGGGGAATGAAGGCAGGGAAACTCAAGAGGATCCCAAGAAACCAGATGGTTCCCTCATTGAGATGTGCTCAAAAAATGGTGTGTCCACAATTACATAGGCAGAGTCCCCACTATCTAATGCCGACAAGTGACGTTCAAATGTATCCATGGATGAGGAATAAATCAATCCCCTAGAAAAGCACACATGTCAAAAGGCTGGGCACGTTTATTGGCCTGCATCCCGGAAGGTAAGCAACTACCTGCATGACTTCCCGACAGCAGGGACCTGGAGAATGGCCCCATAAATATGCTATTTTGGGTGGGTTTGTCCCACAATTGATGGTCACTTTCTTCCATGAAAAAGGGTGCACCTCACAATTCCCTCTCTCGTACCCAAATTCCTGCAATCGTCTTCCCATTAGCCTGGATCTAGATTGTTATCAATGCCTTGGACCCCTGCACAAATGTCACCGGCATCTTCACCTCTACAGACTGGATTTTCCTGGTGTCAAAGTGCCAGAGCTCACCTCTCTGAGAAAGCTTTAGAGCAGCCTTTTCCTGCAGGGTGTCCTAAATTGGGCAGCTGAAGGCCTTTTGAATGATGCCCAAACATGGCAGATGGGCTATTTATTTGCTCCAAAGCCTTCCAGCCTCTCCCTCCCTGTCTCTTCACTTCAGCCTCACTCCACCTGCCCTTCGCACTCTCTTCCTTCCGTCCTCTTTCTTCCTCCTCTCCCCACCCTGCAGCATCCTCTCGCCCTCTTTGCCTCTCAGGCCACGTCTACACTAGGGCATCATTTTGAATTTACTAAGTTCAACTTCTGGGCACCCCGTTTTACAAACGCGAACTAGCGTGTCCTCACTACAGGGAAGCCTCAAAATTAGTCCAAGGCAGGCTCCTTTATTGTGGATGCACTACCTTAGACTCAGAGCCCCAAGAAGCAGTCTAGGCAGCTGCGGGAGGCCTCCTGCAGAACGACGAGTTTAAATTAGCGGCACTGGAGTGTTCATACTAACGTTATTTCGGAGTAACCTCATGTTACTCCTCATGGAAAGCAGGACTACAGAGTTTGAATTCCACAGCTGCTTACTCCGGGAGAATGGTGCTTAGTCCTGTCATGAGGGCTTGATACTGTGGACGCTTAGAAAAATCGACCTGGGAGTGGTAATTTCATACCAAGGTCCTAGCGGAGACTACTCTCAGATTAAGAAAGACGGCCCAAAAACAGCACTGGCTTCTCCGTTTATAGAATCACCGACTCATAGAACATGAGAACTGGAAGGGACGTCAAGAGGTCATTGAGTCCAGTCCCCTGCCCTCACGGCAGGACCAAGCACCGTCTAGATCATCCCTGACAGGTGTCTGTCCAACCTGCTCTTAAATATCTCCAGTGATGGAGATTCCACAACCTCCCTAGGCAACTCATTCCAGTGTTTTACCACCCTGACAGTTAGGAAGTTTTTCCTAATGTCCAACCTAAACCTTTCTTATTTCAATTTGAGCCCATTGCTTCTTGTCCTATCCTCAGAGGCCAAGGAGAACAATTTTTCCCCCTCCTCCTTGTGACACCCTTTTAGGTACTTGAAAACTGCTATAATCTCTCCTCTCAGCCTTTTCTTTTCTAAACTAAACAAGCCCAATTCTTTCAGTCTTCCCTCATTGTTCATGTTCTCTAGACCTTTCATCATTCTTGTTGTTCTTCTCTGGAGCTTCTCCAATTTCTCCACCTCTTTCTTGAAATGTGGTGCCCAGAACTGGACACAATACTCCAACTATGGTCTAATCAGCGCAGAGTAGAGCAGAAGAATGACTTCTTGTGTCCTGCTCACAACCAGGAGTGGCCCGAGACGAGCTGCCAGCAACTGGCGACCTAGGCGAAATGCGTGATCGTCGTGGGATTGGCGCCCCCACCTCCAAAGCCCTCAAAGGCAGTTTATCTTGGTGCCCTAGGCGACCACCTAGGTTGCCTGTATTGATGGGCTGCCACTGCTCACAACACTCCTGTTAATGCATCCCAGAATCATGTTTGCTTTTCTTGCAACAGCGTCGCACTGTTGACTAATATTTAGCTTGTGGTCCACTATGCCCCTTAGTACTCCTTCCTAGACAGTCGCTTCCCATTCTGTATGTGTGAAATGGATTGTTCCTTCCTAAGTGGAGTACTTAGATGGCAACCACTTCAGGGCAGGAATTGTTGGCTATTCTATAATTGTCCAGTGCCTAGCACTGTAGGGCCCAGTCCTGCTGGGTCCCTAGCCACTCCCACAAGAAGCATAAATAAAGAATGAGACCTGAGATCTCACAGCATCCAAGATTGCTACCCCTCGTTCCTATCAGCCCTTAAACTTACTGAGACATTCTGGGACAGGACCCTCTACACTCTGAAGATAAGAACGGCCACACTGGGGCTCAGATCTGGATTTCTGGCTTCTTTCTTCTTCCTGTTCACAGCCTGCACAAGTAAGTGGGGTTCTGCTGTGTTAAGGGGCGGCTGATGTGGGGGAACCTCCTGGATGGGTGGGCATGAGGCAGGATGTCCATTACTACATAGATCTCAGCACAAAGGGGGGGGGGTTACATCTGATCTGAGTCTGCCATCCCAGAGACCACTTCAGTCATGGGGCAAAAGCAGCTGCTACCACCATGGGTGGGGGAAGATTCTTGACTACATCTCCCAGTGGCCAGTCCCCATGCCACCTAGATTTTAGCCTGGGGACACAATTTAACCACGAGGACTGCAGAATTTCTAACCAGCTCATCTCACTAATGAAAACACCTGTCGGGCCACCCAAGCATTTCTTGATTCTGCCCTGATGCATATACACAAGATCTTTCCTTAAATGCAGATCAAGCCCTCTGAAGTGGAATGCACTGTGTTCTCGGTAGCCTTCTTTTTGAGCACATCCTTCATTTGGTTGTCTTTCTTCAGATGGTTATCATCTTTTCCGCAGACAAAGGCGAGAAATTGTAAATGAAAACAAAGTTTGGACGAAATGTACACCAATCTGCTGAGGCTGGCCCCCTGTGGACTTGAATTGATCTCTTAAGTGAGAGGAATATCAAAAGGATTCTCTCCTGCCGAGCAGAAGTTTCGAAACTCTAATCTCAACAAACTTTTTAAGCATTTCATAGAGAGCTTTTTTGGGTTTGGGGAGTGGGTTGGGGTTTTTTTCCCCTGTGTGACAGTTCTGAATGCAACAGCTTTTCCTCGGGAAGTCCTCTGGGAGGACCTGTCATGGTTTTTCCCCTGCCACACTTATTGTACACACACCAAGTTAAAAAGTCCCCTCTACCTTGTGAACGATAGTTTATTGTGTGCGGCTCTTTTCAGTGGCTCCCTTATATCTGGCTCCTTCTCCCCTTGTAAATCCCAACGGGTGTAATACGAGCCGAGCACGGCCTTTTTATAGCAAAAGCACACACGCGTCTCATTTACCACCAGCTGACTTTGGACGCTGTATTAAAAATAATAGAACGTGCTTTCCCAAGGACAAAGAATTGAAAATGTCCGGCGCTGACTGTATTCCTGATCACCCCGCCAGCTCCAGCTTGGTGAAGAGATTAAAGTCTGCCCTGGAAGTCGGGGATGAGAACACAGTGCTGGATTTGATCTGTACGGAGCTTAAGCATGTGAACGCCACCATAGAACTATCAAATGATGACTGGATGAAGGAGCCAGATGCCCCGCTGCACCCTTTAGTGCTAGTAGGTAACGGCAACATTTTTTTTAAATGGCAAAAACAGATCCTTAAATTATCATGAGTGTTTTAATTCTGTAATGAACCAGCATTCATGAGAGGGAAGATACTGACCAATGAAATGTTGTTTACCTGAAAATTAGATATAGTCCAAGGGCTATTCATGACACGGAAGATCGCCACTGCCGCAATCGATCTCTCGAAGTTTGATTTAGTGAGTCTAGTTAAGACTTGCTAAATCAAACTGTGGGGGCGCCCCGCCGGCAGCCAGTACTCCTGCTCTTGCAAGGAGTAAGGGAAGCCAATGAGAGTGTTTGCTCCTGTCGGTCTCCTGCTGTGAGGATGCCCCCAAGCTTGGCTTAAGATAAGCCAACTCCAGCTACGTATTTTACGTAGCCGGAGCTGTGTACCTCTAGCAGAGTTGCTGGGTCTAGTGCAGACCTGGCCTAACAGGCATGGGTTTTCTATGTTATGAGTTTGCAAGTTAGGCTCGCTCCAAACTTGATGATTATCACACTCGTTTCTCCTCTTTCCTGTATTCCAGCCTGTGCTCAGTGCTGGCCGCGTTTAAAACAATTGAATACATTATTCTAGCAGACAGGCCTCCGTAAGTGCAGCAATCAGGTCAGGATCAAAGATCAATTTGCTCTCCGCGGTAAAGAGCGTTTCTCAACCCCTACCTTGCATTAGAACAATTTCTAGGCAGGCGACGTTCATAAATTGAACTCTGTTGGCGTCTGCCTTTCTCTATAAATTAGGGTTTAGACGAAAGCCTGTCTAACAGAGCTAAGCACTCCATCCCCTCCCTAACTGGACTAATCACAGGAATCTTTCCTATCCTAGCACTAAGGCCTCTAATTGCCAGGTTACTGAGGTGTACTGGCTTCTCTGTCTGCCTGGTGTGCCAACGGGTCACTGTCACCTCCCAAGCACTCACTCGAGGCTGTGTGTGGCACTGCTGGGGCCTGCCTCAGTTTCCCCTGTGACAAAATAAGAATTAGGTCCCTTTAACTGCCCTGTCCAGGAGAACCCCAGCTTTCTTGGCTAACTTCAGTACAGCTCTGTCTAATGGACCATTCTGAAAGGAGCACTTACCCAGTGGTTTGAAGACGCTTGGCTCTCAGCCCAGGCAAAACTCAAAAGTCCCAAAACAAATCTCTTTAGGAAATGCTGCAGGGAGCGAGGCCAGGATGCGTCTCCCTCGGTAGCTTGGCAGCTTCTTGGGCACTTCATCTCAGCTTCCTCTAGCAGCTGCTGCTGCTACTGTAAGCCCCAGGCTTCTCGGCTGCCAGGGTAGGTCCTGAGTCTCTCTTGGAGAGTCCGAGTCTTCCTCTGGCCTCCCTACCTGGACACTTTCGCAGTCCTGTCTGTTGGTTCAGTCTCCGGCTCCGGCTCGCCTGGTGCCTTCCGTAGCATCCCCGCCTTAGCTTGCAGCTTCCCTTTTATAGCCAGCTAAGTCCTAGCCACTTCCCCTTTACCCAGGGTGGACAGGCTTTTTGGTTTCTAGGCCTCTGGCCTTAAAGGAGCAAGCCACGATCATGCCATTTTTCAGTGGCTGTGTCTAGACCGCAGAGCTTTTCCAGGTATCCAAGGAACGCATCTGCTTTTTCGGAACAGTTTCTGGAAAAGCGGACCTGTTCTTTCGGCATCCCTGTATTCCCCTTGGTGAGAGGAAGAAGGAATGTTCTGAAAAAGGCATTTTTTCCCAAATATGGCCCCATGTAGACAGGCCAAATTTCGGAAAAGCCTCTTTCGGAAAAAAAGCAGAAAAGGATATGCAAATTGCGGTTCGCATATGCACATTGTTCTTGAGACTGATTCTCTTCTGTCTTCTGTCTTGTGATTTGGGAGCATTTTGGCACACTCTGGCAGTCTAGACCAGTGGTCCCCAACCTTCTGGGGCTGCTGCGTGCCTGGGGCAGGGGCCGCGCATGCGCCGGGGCCTGGGGCGCAAGAATGGCTCGGGCCAGCCCTGGTCACTAAGCAGGCACACATAAATGCCCCAGCGGGCGCCATGGTGCCCACGGGCACCGCATTGGGGACCACTGCTCTCGACATAGCCAGAGTGTGCCAAAATGCTCCCAAATCACAAGATAGAAGACAGAAGAGAATCAGTCTCAAGAACAATGTGCTTATGTAAGCCACACACGTAGACGCAGACTTGAGCCAGGCAAATAATTCATAATGAAGGATTTATTGGACAAACTTTGCCTTTTTCTCCATTGCAGTTGTCTCACATTAATTTATTATTCAGCATCATTTCCTAATAATGTTGGTGGTACGTTCTTAGTCCGTACAGCGTGAGGAGACAGTCAACTGCAAGAACTCAGTGTGTAATTACAGGTTGAACCTCTCTAGTCCGGCACGCTCGGGACCTGACTGATTCCAAACCAGAGTATTTGCTGGACCGTGGGAGGTCAATATTGACTAGCAGCATTACCAACACTTCCACTGCTCGCTGTGCTTTTAGAAGACATTTAGGGGTAAATTCGAGCTAAATAACAGCACAGAACCCTGAGCGCCGGGACTGGCGGCTGTAAACAAACTCTATGGGACTGTAGGAAACTTGGCCACACCCATGATAAGCGGACACCCAGCGAACTAAAATCATGCTGGATCGCGGATGTCACCAGATCAAAGAGTGCCGGACTAGAGAGGTTCAACCTGTCTGAACTGTTGTAACAGGACATCTAAGTCACATGAGTAATTTCCACAGGTAAATAAGCCGCACAGTAATTATAAACATATCCTCTCTCTTGCAATAAAGCAAACTGTCTCTGGGAATGAGAAAAGGGCCTTCGGGGGAAAGATACCATGCTTTGTAACAAGATAAATGCATCCTCCCTCTGTGTGCTCACCGCCTAAGAATGCAGTGCTGACAGAAGAATGGTCTCTTCCTCCTTCCCCGGGGTGAGCTGTCTAGGACAGAGCAGTTTGAGAGGAAAACGAAGCGGGGAAGCAGACCCTAGAAAGTGCATCCTTACCGGTCTGGTTCGAGCAGACGTGATTCTCTGAAAGAGCAAGGGAAAGCGAAGCCTCGGTCAACCCACTTTTAGCAAAGCATGCTG
The DNA here is from genome assembly GCA_032595735.1 of Pelochelys cantorii. Classification (NCBI taxonomy): domain Eukaryota; kingdom Metazoa; phylum Chordata; order Testudines; family Trionychidae; genus Pelochelys; species Pelochelys cantorii. The sequence continues at coordinate 73,211,080 of CM064332.1, forward strand.
GGGAGAGAAGTCTCGGAGCCTATCAAATGCGGGTTCTTCTACCGCAATTTTCATGCTGGTAACAATAGCTCAGGATGGACTTCCCTGGTCCGGTGCCCTCGGGATCTGACCGGTCGTGGATGAGGGATTTTGCTGGAGCAGGGGAGGTCATTTCTGGCCCCCCTGCCCTGGGCCACCTGCCGGCCTCCTTGCTGGCTCCCTTCCCCCCGTCCCTGCTGCCAGCACCACTGTCCTGGCACCACCAGGCTTCCTAGCCCCACTGGGCAGCCCCACAGTGGCGCTCCGGGCTCCTGGTCCCACTGGTCAGCCCCGCAGCCATGCAACGGGCTCCCTGCCCCACTGGTCAGCCCCACAGCCATGCAACAGGCACCCTGCCCCACTGGTCAGCCCCGCAGCCATGCAACAGGCACCCTGCCCCACTGGTCAGTCCTGTGGCCATGCAACTGGCTCTCTGCCCCACTGGTCAGCCCCACAGCCACGCAACAGGCACCCTGCCCCACTGGTCAGCTCCACAGCCATGCAATGGGCTCCCTGCCCTGCTGGGCAACCCCACAGCTGCACTCTGGGCTCCAGCAGCCCAAGACCCTGCCCAGCCCTCCATCAGGACTCCCTGGTCTGACAACATCCACGGTCCTGCTGGACCAGGGATGTTGCCGGAGCAGAGAGTCCCAGTGTAGAGAGGTTCAGCCTGTACTAACGGATGAAGTCCATGTCTGATAAGAACGCTAGCACATACACTCTGGGGAGATTCTTCTGCTTGAAGCATTTTCATTGTATGGCAATAAGGCTCAGATTTATGACTTCATGGCCCACGTGATGAATATTTTCCAGTATTCGCTCCATTTCTTGTTTCCACAAAAACTCCTGCTGCTCTTGCACCTGCTTAATACTTCCATGGACCTCAAGCATCAGAGCTAAGATAAGGAGTCTAAAAACCCCAACATGTCTATGTAAAAATCTCCTGATTGCTAAGCCGATCCTGCGATTGAGAGTCCTCGGGAGGGACAAAATTGGAGGCTCTCATTTGAAGCCTCTACGATGTTGTAAACTAACGAAGCTGTGATGAGGTGGCTTAAGGGTAATAAATTAGTAAACATGGTCTCAATTTACTCTTTTTAGTGTTGCATATGGTGGTCTTTCACATGACAATAATGAGTTTTCCTAATAACGTGAAATCAGCTCAGACACTTTGAGTCATTATTAATAGACACACTTGATCTGAAGACGTAAAATTGCTTAATGTTTTGTTAAATGAGGTGTACTCTACAAATATTCATATTCAGAAAGCAGGATAAGATACTACAGCATATTAAAGATTAATGATTGTAAATTCCATTGCTAATGGAGCAGGCACGTTTGGGTACGATACCTTTATGGGCCCTATCCTGCAAATACAACCATGAGTTATCTTAATGGATTTACTCTGATCTGTAGCAGAGTTACTTGCATAATTATTGTCAAGATCAGACCCTAACAAGAAACCCTGTTTGCTAGTCTGCAAAATAATAAAGTGAAATTTAAGTCAAGGACTTTCTCTTGGGGTATGTCTAGACTGCATCCCTCTGTCGGCAGAGGGATGCAGATTAGGCAGGTCGACATTGCAAATGAAGTGGGGATTTAAATATCCCGTGCTTAATTTGCATAAAAATGGCAGCCGTTTTTGCCGACTCAGCACTTTGTCGGCAAAAAGTGGCACTCTAGAGGGGGATCTGTCGAGAAAGAAAGCCTTTTTCGACAGATCCTGTAAACCACCTTGCAGGAGGCATAAGGGATCTGTCGAAAAAGGCTTTCTTTCTTGACAGATCCCCCTCTAGACTGCCGCTTTTTGCTGACAAAGTGCTGAGTCGGCAAAATGCGGCAGCCATTTTTATGCAAATTAGGCACGGGATATTTAAATCTCTGCCTCATTTGCAATGTTGACCTGCCTAATCTGCATCCCTCTACTGACAGAGGGATGCAGTCTACACATACCCTTGAGGACTAAAAGGAAGAATGACAAAAACATTGAAACTAGGAAGATTTTGGGACAAATCATGGTGCGGTAAGGAAGCATTTTATTCATAACTAGTGCCATTGGTTTCAAAGGAACGAGACAGAACTAATTTATTTCAATTGGGCAACATGTTTTACTCATTTTTTTTAATGGAAAAGGGCGTTTGGGAGGGCCCCGTCATGTTTGCCAAATTCATGTTGAATTCAAAGAGTAGGTTCAGTTGGGGGAAAAAAATCAAAGAGTCAAAATGTTTCTTTTTCACATTTTTGTTTTGGTGTCAATTTTTGCTTTGAAATGGCATTTAATTGGTCAATTTTGATCAATTAAAAAAAACCACACATACACAGAAAAAAGATGAAAAACACCCAAAATGGCCAAATCCAAATGGAAACCTTGAATAATGTTTTGGTCCATTCAAAATAAAAAATTTTAATTTGATCAAAAAGAATTGTTTCAGTTGAATCAAACCAGTGTTTTGGGGATTTTTCAGCTTAGCCTGCAAATATTAAAAATGCATTATTCACTCAGCTCTGCCCATCCTCATCAACTAATCAGAAACTGATCTCCTGTGAACATCCGTTCCTGCTCTCCATACTAATACACTGATGCAGAAAAGAGCATCAAAATCATAATATTTAAAGGCAACCAAAAGAACACAGCTTTATCCAGGGTCGTGGAGCGATCCTGCATCTCATTAATGTAATTCCTGACCAAATCATAACAAAAATGAATTTTCCCATGCCAAAAGAGCAAAAGATCTGTGTCACTCTTGAGTATTTATTTTTTGTTAAGAAAAACAACACAAGAAGAACAAAGTCCCAGGTGTGTCTAGACTACAAGGATTTTTTCAAAAAAAGTGGCCTTTTTTCGAAAAATCTTTACCTGCGTCTAGACTGCTGCCGCGTTCTTTCAAAAGTAAATCAAAAGAATGTGGCAGTTTTTTTGACCGTGGAAAACCTCGTTTTACAAGGAAGAACGCCTTTTTTCGAAAGTGCTCTTTTGAAAAAAGGCGCTATGTAATGGAAACTGTGCTTTTTTGAAAGAGAGCATCCAGACTGCCTGGGTGCTCTCTTTCGAAAAAGTGGCTTGCTTTTTCGAAAGTACTGATTGTAGTCTAGACATTCTTTTTCAAAAGAGGCATGTAGTCTAGACATAGCCCATGTTGCAGGCAGGAAGAGAATCTTGTACTTTTAACGATGAAGTTCATGGCATGTCTACAGCGACATTCCCGATAAGCTGAGGAGAGATTCAGGTGCTACCCAGCTGATTAGCAGAGCACCCACACCCACCAGCATGTGTTTCTACTAGTGGTGCACATCTGCATGCACCTTGGTGCACATAAAAAATTATTCTGCACATTGGTCTATATCTCATTTAAGTTCCACTGAGCATGTATTGGTGGTGGTCTACTGGGGAAGGAGTGTGGCCTAGCATGCAGGGTGCTGAACTGAAATACTTAGAAGACACTGTTCTGCGCCTGGCATCTGTAGAACAGCATAATTACCTGATGTGAAACCCAATCGCCGCTAATGGCTCTTTTGTGCTCAGAAGCATACGAGAGTGGATAGCACTGGAAATATGAATCATCATCTCAAAAAAAAAAAAAGCAGACTCCCAGATAAACCACTGTCGTTTTACACAGACTCTGGAAGACTACAAGGGTGTGTCTAGACAACAGGGTTTTTTCGAAAAAAGTAGCCTTTTTTCAAAAAAATTTCACCTGAGTCTAGGCTGCAGCCCCATTCTTTTGAAAGTAAATCAAAAGAACATGGCAGTTTTTTCGATCGCAGCCAACCTCATTTTACAAGGAATAACGCCTTTTTTTCGAAAGTACTCTTTCAAAAAAAGGAGCTATTGCATGCAAACTGTGCTTTTCCAAAAGAGAGCATCTAGACTCTCTTTCAAAAAAGCGGCTCACTTTTTCGAAAAATCTGCTTGTAGTCTAGACACTCTCTTTCAAAAGAGGCTTTTTCGAACATATCTTTCAGAAAAGCCTCTTTCGAAAGAGGCTTGTAGTCTGGACGTACTGCAAGTGATGTCAATTCATACAGCCAGGAAAAAATAGAAGTTAAAGGCCTGTGGGGGTGGGGGCATTTCTTTTAGTATGGGAACATTTTCCTCCCAGACTATGCCGGTCTCTTTCTCTGCCAACCCGCTGTCTGGAATTCAAAGTGGGCATTTAATCACAGAGGTGCTGACACAAACCCGCACTGTGAACATTTGACCTTCGCTACCACCTTGTGATTACATACATACATATGTATGTATATAGAACTAAGCATATGACCATCGCTGTATCAAGTAACCATTATCATCTGACCTGCCTGGAGTTATAAATACCACAACAATAGAGCCCTCGATTACAATTGGACAATGGTACCAGGACAATGGAAATAACTAGCTATAAAAGACCATCGCTCCTCGCAGCGAGGTCTTGCACGAAAATAAGCTGCCATGGATGAGCTGCCAGGACCCGTCACGGAGAAGCTTCAGATCCTGCCCAGAGTGGAATCAGAGAACCCACTAATGGCTCACGCTCCGGCAGAGAAGTACTACACAGCCCTAGTCACGGGAGACCTGCGAAACCTCCAGGTCCTGACTGATAGATACTACGAAGACGTCAATGTGATTTTTGAGATCAGCCAAGACGAGCTGGAATGGCAGGTGAAAAGCCAGGCGTCCTATGGACTGTCAGGTACTCTCGCGGCTTCAAAAGCCAGCGGGCACTGACTAACACCAACCGAGGGCAAGGTGCCCTGCGTGCAGAGGCAATTTGTGACCCTCTGGTTTTTAAGGCGCTTGCTAATAGGTTGCAGGGGGGTCTGATTTCTTCCGAGACAGATGATACCGTCTGCTCAGTGGATGCAGCCCGTGTGCTAAATGTTTGCAGTCTCACACTGTTTGCAAGTGCTCTAGAGAGGGCCTAGTGCTGCAAAGTCTAACAACTCTAGGCTAAAATGCTTGGTGATTTAGGAGCCGGAAGGGTTTTTAAGAGAGCACTTGGGGAGGGGCAGTTGGACCATAGTAGCCATGGTGCTTTGCACCAAATAGAGTCCCAGATTGTATTGCTCACAAGCAGCTTTGCAGGTGGGGCAGGGGAAAAAGGGGCGCAGAGCCAATCCGCAGCAGGGGGCGCTCGGCAGAGGGTACCTGGGGTGTCTGAGGTCACATTGATATCGGGCACACAAAGGGCAGAGCAACCGGCACATTTCTGAGGGCTGGCTTCACCCAGGAATGCGGAGGCCGGGAAGCCAGTCACCTGAAAGGAATGCACACATATCGTCCTTTGCAAATCCCAACTCCAGCCCTGCCAGGGCAGTTGTCCTGGGCAGGGCCACTGTGGTGTTACATTCCCACTTGGCTCCGTTGCTTCAGGCCCAGTGTGTATCCAGCCAGCACCGGCTGCCCCCCTGGATGAACAGAAAGCTACCCAGGGGCCAGCTACCGCTTCCAACAGGTTCCAAATCAGTATTAGATGCAGGTGGGTAATTAATGAGCTGTCTTTGAAAACTTCTCAGCGGGGGCTCTGGGAAAGAAGTTAAGTTGGTGAATAAGGGACCCTCTGCAACTCATTACAGGCACAATATCGATTCTTCCATCATTATAAGACGGTATTCCTGCCATGTGAAATCCGGCCCATTGATGTGCATTCACTAGGGAATTTTCTTTTCCCCGATAGCCACCGCTGCTCGGAGTGGCTAATAACCTTCCACGGGCCTTTTTGAAAGCCCCCCGTTCTCAGAGCACAGAAAAAATGTACAGCTTACCGCTCGGTTTTATTCAGCAAAAGGGCAATGGCTCCACACACAGAGAACTAAAAAGGTAGAGGAGAAATAAACCAGAATCATGTTGAATGAGGAGCCAGGAATCCTTCTCCCAGAGCAATGTGCATAAAAGAGCTGTGAACGCTCAGGCATTTTCCGCAGGCCAAAACTTTCTCAACTTCCTTTTCCTGGGCACTGTGAGCCAGGCAAGGGAGAGAACCGGTGAGTGCCATGCCTCTTTGTTTTGCTTTGTATTTTAATTGCTCAGGTCAAGTCAACCCCAACACAGTTGGGTCGACAAGAGCCGTCTTACGCTGGCTATGTCTACGCTTCTGGGTTTTTTCCAGAAAAAGGTACGCAAATTGCAATTTGCGTACCTTTTGCCAATTCTTTTTTCAGAAGAGGCTTTTCCGACACTTGGCCCATCTACACAGGGCCAAATGTGGCAAAAACCTCCTCTTTCGGAAGAGCCCTTATTCCTCATATAGGGCTCATCTACAGTACGCAGAAGATTCGAAACAGGATATGCAAATTCCGTGGGAATTTGCATATCTTCTTCCGATCTCACTTTCAAAAGCGAAAGGTTTACACAGCTTTTTGAAAAAGGGGGGGTGCCAAAAAAAACGTATCTTGACTACCTTCACTTTCGAAAGCTCCGCTCCTCTTTCGAATCTTCTGCGTAGTCTAGGTGAGCGCAAAATGAGGCATACAGGGCTTCCGAAAGAGCGCATCTGCTCTCCCGAAAAAAATTTCGGAAGAGCGGACACGTTCCCTGGACGCGGCAGAGTGTAGACACAGGCCTCATTGTGAAAGGGCCCTCACTTAAATTTGGCTCCTATTACTGCAATTTCCTTGTCTATGCTGATCTCTTTACACCACCTCCCCGAGTGGCGCAGAGTCACTGTCTACGTACGCAGGTGGACACGGCCTCATTCTAGACATAAGAGTTGCTTACGTCAACTTTGGCTGCCTTTCGGGAGTCACACCACAGCGTCCAGCACGGTCAGTACTATTGATAAGAATGCTCTGGGGAGAAAGCAGGAGCTAAGTGTGAACACACAAGCGATTTTATAACTGCGGCGGCTGCATGCTGCCATAAGTTAGGGTGATAAAATTTTGTAGTGAGATGTGGCCTTTCTACAGCTGAAAAATATAATAGTTACAGGAAAGCAGTTTTTAAGTACCTAAAAAGGTGTCACAAGGAGGAGGGAGAAAAAATTGTTCTCCTTGGCCTCTGAGGATAGGACAAGACGCAATGGGCTTAAATTGCAGCAAGAGAGGTTAGGTTGGACATTAGGAAATACTTCCCACCTGTCAGGGTGGTTAAACACTGGAATGAGTTGTCCAGGGAGATTGTGGAATCTCCATCACTGGAGATATTTAAGAGCAGGTTGGACAGACACCTGTCAGGGATGGTCTAGATCAGGGTTTCCCAACTATGGGTCGCCATTACATTTCAATAGGGTCTCCAGATGGCTCTTAAGGAGCCATTCACACATTTTTTTTGAATTGCCCTGGGTCACCAAGTCTTCCTGAATTCTCAAAATGGGTTCCCATCTGGAAAAGGTTGGGAACTGCTGGTCGAGATGGTGCCTGGTCCTGCCGGGAGGGCAGGGGACTGGACTTGATGACCTCTCGAGGTCCTTTCCTGTTTTATGACACTGTATAAAATAACCAGCCACTCCACCTTGAATGAGCCCTTAGTTTAGCGTAAGTAGTTAGCACATATTTCATCCGTTCAAACCTGTATTTAGTGCAGAGAACCTGTCCCAGACATGAGGACGAGCTCTAAATAGCTCAAAAACTGGTCCGCTCACCAACAGAAGTTAGTCCAATAAAAGGTATCACCTCCCCCCCACCTTCTCTGTCTGGTGCAGAAGGGAAAGTCTCTGATATCTGTGTCTGTTACTGACCCTACTGTAATGACCACAGGAAGGGAGGCACGGCTAACATTTTGCAGATTGGAAATGGAGACACTTAAAAATTAAGGGACATGCCCAAAGCCACACAGGAAGCCTGTGGCAAAACTTGGCTCTCAGGAACCCTTGCCCTGTGCCCTTCCCACCAGTCCATCCTTCTCATGTTCTTCTCTCTCTGCCCGCCAGGCCTGTGGTCCCTAGAGTACAAGAGGGAACTGACCACCCCACTGTGCATCACTGCCAGACATGGCCACGCTGCCTGCCTCCGTCACCTGCTGTTCTGGCGGGCAGACCCCAACATGGCTCCGGGAGGCCGGAGCGCCCTGCACGAGGCCTGTGAGGGGGGCCACACGGACTGCGCGGAGCTCCTGCTGGAGCACAAAGCCAACCCCAACCTCCTGAGCGACGACGGCTTGTCCCCACTGCACCTGTGCACCAACCAGAACACGCTGGGGTAAGAAGGGGCTGGGCCAGGCAGCCTGCACCCTCCCGCCACCTCCTCCCCTGTTATTAACCACCAGCGTTCCCTGTAAGCTGAGCGCTTGGGCGGCCGCCCAGGAAATTCAGGGGCCAACCAGCTGATCAGCAGAGTGCCCTTAGTCGGCAGCGCGTGTTTCTATTGGTGGTGCACATTCCTCGGTGCACATAACAAAAATTATTCCACACATGGCTGGCAAAAAACAGCAGGGACGTTGAGCACCACCCCCTTTCAACTACAGCATCATTTAGCCTCTGCCAGGCTGTCAATTCTTCTCTCCATGGGCCTGGTCCAGTGGCCCTAGGAGCCTACACAAAGACTCCTCTAGCCCCGATGGCCGCTTCGAGGCATCCTGCCCCAAGCAACGTGCCATTCCCTGAGTTGCAAAGTAACAACGCACAGAGGTGCAGGGCAATTCGGGTTAGGAGAAGGCAGATAAAATCGACTGCTCCTTACACGCCAGCTGGACACCCCGGGTCTAGTCAGCACCTTCTTTCCTGATTCTCTTAATAACGGGAATTCGGTTTTACTATGTGATAGCCCCCAGGGCCTCTCCACATGCCCGCCCCCCACCCCCCGTAATGCTCAGTTCGGTTTAGGAACAGGCTATACTATTGAGCACAGGTCTAGTTCTGCATAGGGGCCACAACCAAATATTGTAATTTGGTGTTGTAGGGCTTAGAGGGGTGGCCGTGTTAGTCTGTAACTTTAAAAACCACGAGGAGTCCTGCGGCATCTATCACCTGGTCGACACGAGGGCATTATTTCAAAATAACACGTCCCCCCGCCCAGGTCAAATTAATAAGCGGCGCATCCACACAACCAAGCCCTTTCTTTCGAAATAACAGGCCGCTTATTTTGAAATTGGTACTCCCGCTTCCCTGGGGGAATAACACCAATTCTGGAATTGTTCTTTTGAAAGAGCGGTGGGGTGGACACTCTACAGCCACTCTTTTGAAATAACGACTCCCCGGCATCATTCCAAGTAATGACTCTGCAGGACTTCCTGGGGCGCTAAGCCGGAAGTAGCGCGTCCGCGTGAACGGAGCCTGCCTCGGACTGATTTCAAGGCTTCCCCGGGATGTGTTCGAGTTTGTAAAATCGGGAGTTATTAAGTCGAATTTAGGGATTGCGACATAGTGCCCTAGTGTAGACATGCCCTTAAAGACTCACCAAATGTGTGTGTGTATATATAGGATCATGAACTTTCCTGGGTAAAAGCCACTTCCTTGGGTGCGTGAAGGCAGTGACTGTGGAAAGCAACCTCCCACACCCACACCCACACCCAATGGGGTACGTCCGGCCAAGGAACATGCTAATAATTCAGTGCATTCTCCGGGTGGTCTCAGCAAGCAGAGCCCGTAAAGGTCCTGGAAGGCTTTCAAGCAGCCGTCTGCTGGAATCTCTACCTCAGGCGTGTGGGAGTGGGAATACTGTAAACCTTCTTGCAGGAGTGAACTCCCTTAGCTATGGAGTGGCCCCATGCATGGAAGGAGATATCCATTTTGCCCTTTCTATCGTGCAACAAAAACTCTACTAATTCTAGCCCGATCAAGGAACATCTGAAACCTCAGGAAGAATCCACGTGCCCTGGGTTGGTGCAGAATAGATTAAGACATTCAAAAAAAAATCCCATTCGTCTCGGCTGTGATCTAAGCCACGTTTCAGCTCAGTCTGACTTGACATGTCTGGATCATTAAAACTTGGAAAGCATTTTTTTTTAGAAAGCTGAGCTGCCTTGATATCTTGGCAACGTGGCTTTGCAAGTGTAGCGAACTTCATTACCTGCCCGTTTCAATGAAGGGCTACCCTGGTTTCAAACCCATCCCTTTTCGACCGGCAGAGACACAACACAAAACGAGGTTGTGGTTCTTGGATAACCAAGGTGTCGAACAAGCGTGTGAGGAAGACCCCGCAGAAAAGAAGGCAGCCGCTCAGGGAAGGTAGTTTGCAAGCCGAAATCTCGCAAGCATCTCATCAAAACGGGTATCTTTACAAAGCACCAAAAGGGATTCAACCACAATCCATAGGTGGATCAAAGAACAACTTGATGGGGCCACTTGATGATGTCTTGCGTGAAAACGACTTTCCAAGAGGATAGCTGGACGGATATTGTGTTGTGATACTGAGCTGCAATCGCCAAGAAAGGGCCGGTGTTTTCCCCCCGTGCATCTCTATCAGAACAGAATTAGTCCTGACATTTCCCTTTTTAATATTTTCTCTCTTAAAACCAAAAGTTTGGTCCACAAGCGCATGAGTGAAAATAATGGCTAACTCCAGCCTTCCGATCGTAACTATTTATTTGCCCACATGCCAGATTCACTCTCCCAGTCATAAAGATGCTGGGGAGGAGGGGGAGAGTTTTACTTCCTGGCACAACACGGAAGTCTCCTGCCTAGCTCCGGTAGTTGCTCTCCAAGCTGAGCTGTTGGCCGTGGTTTTTCAGGAGCGGGGAGGCAGAAAGGAAATGGCATTGGAACAGCACGCCTGCAATCCAAGTTCCAGACAGAGGCAATGTAGAACCAGCTGAGTTGTAAGCCCTTGAATATTGGGGCTTTATCATGGAAATGGTGGCAAGCCCTCAACTAAAGCAGCGCCACCCGGGGCCTCTAATTCTACCTTGAAGGATCAAAAATTATTAGACAGGTTTTGAGGTTTCGCCCACAGCTTTTCAATTGCAAAGACTTTTGCTAAAGTTAGACGCTGCCGGGGTCACGCTTTGGCTAACATAAACATTCTGTCTGATTAAGAGACTCTACTTTCCCTGATTTTGAGTAGTAGGATTTTACGTCGTCCTTAATTTTTCACTGACAGCAGAGAGCGGGTCACTGACCTACATACAGAGCTATTTTATTTTGCTCCCTCTTGCTAACAATGGCCAGAACACCGATGTGTCGGGTTCCTCTGTATTCCCGTATAGTCGGCAATTCACCATGGGGGCAGGACTTAAAACCTTTGAGCCTCTGAGTGACTGGGATAAAAAAAAAATTATCTGGGCTTCCTTCCAGCCATTTGAGCTTCAGAATCCATGAGAATTCAACCAAAAAAAAAAGGGATATCAGAGCTTTAATCTAGGAGCTTTTTGAAGAGATTTTTTAAAAAGTTCCAGTAAAGTTCACTCTTGCCTTCTTCGCTTTAGGAGCCAGGCATGCCAACTTCGCCCTATTTAGTAGAGAGTTCCTCTCCTTGACCTCCTTTTTTCAGCCGAGATAATTAACATGGTGGGGTAAGCCAAATCTCTAAATTTACTGCACTCTGTCTTTTTTTATTCCCCTTTTGCTAAAGGTGGGATGATTAAAAAGAGGAGAATTGAGTTGATTTTTTTTCTCTTTCAAAGAGACTCAAATTGAGGGGGAGAAAAGGGCCTTTGCTTCTAAACGTCGTCTGCAGCGCCGGGAGGAAATAAACACAGGAGCCTAGAAAGAGTCAGGTGCGCGTAAGAGGGCCGAGGCAGGACTACCAGGGTCGATGGGACATTTCTGTCAGGTCTGGAGACCCCGTTGCATGAAATGACAAGATCCACTGGTTTCCATGAGCAACATGAGCGTTCGCGCTGGGCGGGCGGGCGGGCCCGCGTGTGAGCTTGGGGTCTTCCAGTCACACACCTCCTGCTTTCCACATGAAAAGAGATTCTGCCGTGCCAATGCCACGCTCCACCCCATTGCTTCTGGAGCAGCACTAGGGACTGGAGGCCAGCAATGGGAGAGGGCGGAGCTGGGGTCTGGGCACTCTCCGTTCTAGCTTTCCTCCTGGCTTTCTGAGTGGTACTGATGCTCTGGGACTCCATCCCACGGCCAACTGCAGCTGAAGGTTGGTGCCATCACAACCAGCCACATCGCCTGTCACGGTGGCTTTTAGAGACCCCCCATAGTTGGAAAAGGCTGTAGCCTTCCAAGCCCCACAACACCCCCTCCACTTCCTTCCCAGCAGCAGGGACAATACCAGGAGGATCCAGGAGAAAGCCACTGTTGCGTGCGTCCGTGCCAAGCACAAACAGACGCATCCGGTGATACAGTCTAGAGAAGCAGGGTGAGCAAACCATTGAATCGCAGAGTTGTTATCAACAGGTGTCCACCAATAAGGGGCGGATACGCCTCTCCTCTCTCAGGGAGCTTACAACATTTACCCTCGTTTTCCCCCCCTCGATGTTTCCATAGCTCTTACATTAGTCAGCTGGACTGGCTGATAGTCACTTTTGGCTAATTTTATTTACATAACTTTTCTTTAATGGCAAGATGTAGCAGGAACCCCTGGAAAAATAGGGTGCTGAACTCTGATATGTGCAAGGGATGTTATCCAACATAGTTCAGAGTTACACATTGGTTGACTGGAATAAATTGCCTAGGGAGGTTGTGGAATCTCCATCACTGGAGATATTGAAGAGCAGGTTGGACAGACACCTGTCAGGAATGATCTAGAACAGTGTTTCTCAACCAGTGGTACGAGTACCCTTAGGGGTACTTGAGAGAAGTCTGGGGGGGGGTAGGTCAACACAACTGAAATTTGGAGAAAACTGAATTTTTGTTTTAAGTTTTACAACGCTTTATTATTTTTGTACTTTTTACACCGAAACATTTCATCGCCCACCCAGCTACGATTAAATTGTTTAAACAAATGTGTTGCAATGGTAGAAAAAAAATTGTGTGTCTGAAAACTGTAGGTACAGGGGGTACTTTTGTTTTTAAAGGGATACTTTATTAAAAAATAAAGGTTGAGAAACACAGATCTAGACAGTGCTTGGTCCTGCTGTGAGGGCAGGGGACTGGACTTGATGATCTCTTGAGGTCCCTTCAAGTTCTAGTATTTTACGATTCTATGACCAGGAGTAGAAGGGAAAAAAATTACTCTTACCAATACAGCTGGTCGAAAAAACCATTTTTTCCCCTAAAAAGAATTGTAAGCAAAACATTTGTCATTCAAAATTTTGATTCTCTGATGCCTATTTTTGGAAATGGCTTGTATGTATTATTTTAGGTTTTAAAATAATCAGATTTTGATTTATTTGCCCTTTCTTTTTCCCCACAGAATGAATGACATCATGGAGTCTTTCCCCTTTTCCCTTAAGGTTTTTTCCCCCCATCCTTTTCCCTCTTTCACTTTTCCAAAGTCGGAGAAGCTGTAAAACGTTAGTGTGGAGAAAGAGGGTGTGGGGAGAGGAAGAGTATGTTGAGGGAAAGAAAACTTGGACTTTTTCATGTTATTGCAGCTCGTCAAAAAGTGGGGGAGAGGAAAATTCTAAAATTCAAATATATTTTCATTTTTTAAAAACCTAAACCAAAATTTCAAACAGAAACAAAATGAAAATTCTTCTTCCGTCCAATTAGTGAGACAAGGAGGGTGAAGTAATAGCTTTTATTGCACCAACGTCTGTTGGAAAGAGACACAAGACAGTGAACGGACACCTCACCTCTTCCTCGATTGAGCATAGGTGGGCTTTCTCACCAACGGAAGTTGGTCCAATAAAAGATTTTACTCACCCTCCTTGTGCCGTTAATATCCCGAGACCAGCCTGGCTACATAGACGGTACATATTGCATCAAATGACGTTTTCCCATAAAAATCTTCCTTTTGATTTCAGCCCCATTTTTACAGTGGAAGGTATTTTCCGTGAAAAAATGTTGGCCAACTCTACTTCCCGGCAAGTCCCAAGTCAGACTGTTTCATGTGTGGACCACGCAAGGGCTTGGGCTTAGAGTACAATATAGACACGCCCAAAGTAAGGCCCCTGTTGTGGAGAAGGCAGCTATGCCACCTGGCAAACTACCTAGAAGGACGTGCAAGGCAGTGCCAGGATGGCAGTGACCTTTGGGAGGTAAGAGTTTAAGAACATAAATTAAAAAATAGGCTAGAAACATTGCTTGGTTTTTAGTTTTTGTGCCTCCACACCAAATATTAGGGGCACATACATGTGTCATAAGGGCTACTGTAGACTCAAGTTAACCCCCCGACCAGCATCCAGGTGTTTAAAATAGATGGAAACAGGAAAGGGCATTCTCATGGTGTTCCCTCAATGCATTCTGGGAGAATACGCCCAGTGTGAGTTCAGTGTACAGCTGTGGGGCGGGGTTCTGCTCTCTTAGGGTGTATCTACACTGCACCGTTATTTCGAGATAGCTAGTGTTACTTCAGAATAACAAAGCAAGCGTCAACACAGCCATTCTGATATTTCGAAAAAATTTCAAAATAACAGACGGCTCATTCCGAAATCTGTAAACCTCATTCTACGAGGAACAGCTATTATTTCGAATAGCTATTTCGAAATAAGGCGTCTGTAGATGCTCCACTGCTGCTATTTCACAATAGCCCCTTACCAGGGCCATCTTAAGTTATTCCTCCACAGTGCCTCCTGGGGCTCTAAATCGACATAGCACATCTCCATTAGGGAAGCCTGCCTCGGACTCATTTTGAGGCTTCCCTGCAGTGTAGACGTGCTAGTTCGAAATAAACTATTTCGGAATAACTATTCTGGAACAGCTTATTTCGAAATAAGCGTGCAGTGTAGTCGTACCGTTAGAGCAGAAGGAGGCGTGGGTACCCCGTGGAAAACTTTGATGCACAGGGGTTAGTTTTCACGCAGGTAGTTCTGGGAGACGGTTTCTTCCTCTCTTTTTTTTGTAAGGCTTCAGACACTTGCACAAAAAGGGCAGAGAGTCCAGAGAAGTCCATCAATCCCAGCTACCTGCATCCTAATCCAGTCGTTTCCATGGCAGGCAGCTAGTGTCACAAAGGAGCACATTTGCTGAACTTTGAGTGAGTGAATTGTCCTGCTGACCTTAGTGGGAGGAATGGCCTTGCGGTCAAGGTATTGATCTCGGCCTGACTGTGCTACAAACACTCTATTTCCTTTGTCTTCTCTATTTAGATTGTAAACTCCTAAGCAGAGACTCTCTTACTCTCAGCGTACACCGTGTTTATCACAAAGGGGCCCTAATTTTGGTGGGGTCCTCGACCATAATACAAGTACAGTACAACCTTGGTGTAATGAACCCACCAAGATCCAAGCCATTTTTCATTATAACCAGGGGTTCATTACAGTTAAAGAACAATCAAAGCAAACAATAAACTGCTGCAGTAAGTTAATGAAGTTGCCTTGGACAAAGGCATTCGCTAAATTAATTAAATATCGTAAGGTTAAGATTTTGTCCTGGATATTTTTAGTACAAATCACGGAGAGGCAATAAACAAAACTTCACAGAAGTCTGTGGTCTGTCCGTGGAAAGGTAGAGACAGTCCAGGGCAGGACTCAGGGGTCGGTTTCTGCACACTCCACAAACCGTCTGCAGGCTTCCATGAACTTTTTTCATTGCCCACAACCTGTCTGTGACTTCTACGAAAAATATTGGTGAGAAAATCTGAACCTTACACATGTGCCCCATCCTTTTTTTTATATATAGTCCAGAAAGTTGGGATCCAGGGACCGAGTTTATTATAGTCAAGGTTCATTATTAGGAAAGCCGTTTTAGCTAGAGCAGGCTGTAGTAATATTACACACTACCTTATGTGCTAGCAGCAGCAGCAGATGGATTTTAAGGGTGACCTGGAAAGGAGAAATTAATCATGTTTACTTTTGCCACTGACCAGGTTGCAGGGAGCTATTTCCCACAAGTATAACCTAACTTTTTTCCATTATTCCCCACAGATTTGTTAAGTCAGCCAGCTGTTTCCGTGTTCATTGTAGATGGCCCAGAATATATCATTCTGGGATGTCACCCCAATCCAAACACACCACGCTAGCGCTGAGCCAACCCACAGAGTCACTAAGTCACTATGGTTGTAATTCCGAGCGTGGGCACTGTGCACAGCTCCTACCATTAAGGCTGCCAAACGATTTGGATGAAGAAAACAAGCAACAGCTGTGAAACTGACCACGTACTCATCCATTTCATTCCGCTGTCACAGATGCTCCTCAGACAACAGTCCAGCCTCGCCGCAGACAAGCAGCAGAACAAGTTTTCCAAAGCAAGTCTAAGGCAGGAGGGGGACCTAGTCCAAAATTTTGGAGTGCCCCCCTATCAAAAACTATTGCCTACTGCCTGCCTGACTGTATCCAAGCACACGCCTCTCTTGGACCACTATGGCAGCAAACAGCACCCTCCTGGCTATTCCTAGCGCCTCCTGTGTCAGGGGGAAGGAGTGATCCCTACCTAGCTTGCCCACACAGGGTTGGGCATCATTTGGCCTCCCAAGCATCAGTAACAGGGCAGCCTTAGAGTAAAGCAAGAGATCCAACGGAAGAGCAAGGCAGTGAAATTCTTCTCCTGCCACATCACGTCTGTAGCCAAAAGAGGTCCCGGGAGCTTGCGATGAGGAAACAGGGAACTGTGAGTAGGATCAGAGAGGCCCCAGTACAGCCGCTGCGGGACACACAGTTCAAGAAGGAGGTTGAGCAATTGGAGAGGGGCAGAGAAGAGGCTGGAGAATGATGAAAGGGTTAGAAAACATGGCAGAAAAGATGAGTGATGCACTCCGAGGAACTCGGTCTATTTAGCTTTTCAGTGAGACGATTAAGAAGCGACTTGATGACAGCCTACGAACACATACGGGGGGACAAATACTTCAATCTAGCGAGAAAGGATAACACGATAAATGGCTGGCCGTGGCAGCGAGACAGAGTCAGACCGAAAAGGAGGCATACGTTTTTATCGGTGAGAGCACTGGATCTTTGGAGCGACTTTCCAAGACAAAACAAGGAGCGGTCCTGGGGCCCTGTGACGGGGTGAGTCTCCCTCACACTAGACCGGAAGGGATTAACTCAAGGGTAGGGGAGGCCACACCCCCTGGAGCTCATTGGGCATGCTCCAGCTGCTCCGTGATAAAAGAGGGCTACACAGTGCAGTCGGGACGGACCACCAGAGGGGAAGGAGCTTGGGTAGGAGCTCCTGAGCAGCTACCGCCGCAGCTGCAGCCTCAGCGACAGCCCCGGCTCGGGGGGACGGCTATGAGGCCCCGACGCGCCGAGCCAGGCCCCGCGACCGGGACCACGCCCAGGCCCGGTAGGAAGGAGCCAGGGTGGGGGACTGACCCCGGGAGCGGGGGGGGAACCCGGCCGAGCAGGCAGCGTGCACTATTGCCGCCAACAGGGCCCTGGGCTGGGACCCGGTGGAGAGGGAGGGCCCCCTACGGCCCCCACCCCATGGCAACCCGGCCCCCAAGCCCGTCGGGAGGCCGACCTGTGAGCCAGGCCCGCCAGGGCCTCCGTCCCCTGAGGGAGGGGAGCTGGGTCTGTGCCTAGGCCCGAGGGGCCGTATTTACCCTAATGGGGTGGACTAGATTTGTGCCTAGGCCCGAGGGGCCGTATTTACCCTAATGGGGTGGACTAGATTTGTGCCTAGGCCCGAGGGGCCGTATTTACCCTAACGGGGTGGACTAAATTTGTGCCTAGGCCCGAGGGGCCGTATTTACCCTAACGGGGTGGACTAGATTTGTGCCAAGGCCAGGGAGGCCGTATTTACCCTAATGGGGTGGACTAGATTTGTGACTAGGCCCGAGGGGCCATATTTACCCTAATGGGGTGGACTAAATTTGTGCCTAGGCCCGAGGGGCCGTATTTACCCTAACGGGGTGGACTAGATTTGTGCCTAGGCCAGGGAGGCCGTATTTACCCTAATGGGGTGGACTAGATTTGTGCCTAGGCCCGAGGGGCCGTATTTACCCTAATGGGGTGGACTAGATTTGTGCCTAGGCCCGAGGGGCCGTATTTACCCTAATGGGGTGGACTAGATTTGTGCCTAGGCCCGAGGGGCCGTATTTACCCTAATGGGGTGGACTAGATTTGTGCCTAGGCCCGAGGGGCCGTATTTACCCTAATGGGGTGGACTAGATTTGTGCCTAGGCCGGGGAGGCCATATTTACCCTAATGGGGTGGACTAGATTTGTGCCTAGGCCCGAGGGGCCATATTTACCCTAATGGGGTGGACTAGATTTGTGCCTAGGCCCGAGGGGCCGTATTTACCCTAACGGGGTGGACTAGATTTGTGCCTAGGCCCGAGGGGCCGTATTTACCCTAACGGGGTGGACTAGATTTGTGCCTAGGCCCGAGGGGCCGTATTTACCCTAATGGGGTGGACTAGATTTGTGCCTAGGCCCGAGGGGCCGTATTTACCCTAATGGGGTGGACTAGATTTGTGCCTAGGCCCGAGGGGCCGTATTTACCCTAATGGGGTGGACTAGATTTGTGCCTAGGCCCGAGGGGCCGTATTTACCCTAATGGGGTGGACTAGATTTGTGCCTAGGCCGGGGAGGCCATATTTACCCTAATGGGGTGGACTAGATTTGTGCCTAGGCCCGAGGGGCCATATTTACCCTAATGGGGTGGACTAGATTTGTGCCTAGGCCCGAGGGGCCGTATTTACCCTAATGGGGTGGACTAGATTTGTGCCTAGGCCCGAGGGGCCGTATTTACCCTAATGGGGTGGACTAGATTTGTGCCTAGGCCCGAGGGGCCGTATTTACCCTAATGGGGTGGACTAGATTTGTGCCTAGGCCCGAGGGGCCGTATTTACCCTAATGGGGTGGACTAGATTTGTGCCTAGGCCCGAGGGGCCGTATTTACCCTAATGGGGTGGACTAGATTTGTGCCTAGGCCGGAGGAGCCGTATTTACCCTAATGGGGTGGACTAGATTTGTGCCTAGGCCGGAGGGGCCGTATTTACCCTAATGGGGTGGACTAGATTTGTGCCTAGGCCGGAGGGGCCGTATTTACTCTAATGGGGTGGACTAGATTTGTGACTAGGCCCGAGGGGACGTATTTACCCTGATAGGGGTGGACTAGATTTGTGACTAGGTCCGAGCGGCTGTATTTACCCAAATAGGGGTCGAAGTAAGACGTCCTCCAGCTTGACAGTATTTTGACACTATTTCAAAATAACTGCCGGCTGTGTAGACGCGGACTAAGTTAGTTCGGAATAGCACTAGTTATTTCAAAATAGTGTTGCAGTGTAGACATACCCTAAGTTGCCACAGGACTCCTCCTTGTTTTTGCAGCTAAGGACGCACACAGCGACCCCTCTGAGATGTTCCAAGGGTCACTGTTGATTCTCCATCACCGGCCATTTTCAGACCAAGAGTGATACCTTTTCTAGAAAAGCTGGCCTAGAAATGATCCTGGGAACATTCTCTGGCCTGTGTCACACAGAAGGTCAGACTAGATAATTGTGTGGTCCCTTGGAATTGATGCACTCATATGACAACTGGTCACCTCCAACCACCATAATATCCAAGACTTGATTTCCTCTTTTTGAATGGGACAAGCAGGCACTCCAATCAGGTGACCCAACCATGCAGACACATCCCTCTTGCAAGAGTCCACGTATAGAAACCTGGTCAGCCAAGCTCTATAACGTGGTGTGGTGTTTTTACACCATTTGCTCAACTATCGCCTCAGACTTACACATTTGTTTGCAAATATACCCACATCAAAGGCATGTGTGTGAGTGGGAGGGGCGGGGGGGGGACAGAACATGATTCACCTGAGTCTCTGGGAGCCAGCTCACTGCCCAGCAGAATTTTCAGCTAGCTGCTCTGTCCCACACAATGCGTTCACCAGCACCACCCCACACCTCAGAACCAGCCAACTGACTTTGTGAAGCCTATGAAGAACTGGTATTTTAGTCGGTGAGTTTGCACAAACAGGCGAGTTTGTACTTATGTCAGCACGGAATTTCTCCCTTAGAGAGTCAGCGGGAAAACTAAACTCATCCCCCACAAACTCAGGAACGGATTTAAGCAGCACAGAACCGTCCCCCATCTTAAGCTCCCAGTCCCCTACTCTGGAGTGAAAAAGCCTCAAGCTGAGAGCTGCAACGGACCTGTATGCTCTGCGGGCCAGGCCCGGAGGCTGGTGCCTAGCACAGTAACCGGCGGGTTACCCGCCTTCCCTGGAGAGAAGACACGCATCCTCAGCCCCTCCGCAGTTGGATTCGCCCCTGCTGTGCGATAGCCACCATCGTGACTACTCGTGGCAATTGGAGCAGGGCCTTTCCGAGCTAAATATGGGAGTCTCTAGAGCTTGATTTACACCAGCTGGGGCTCTAGCTCCTATATCCACTTTCTATGGAAATATAAAACCGATGAATGAAAGAAAAATGAGAGAGGAGAAGAGCCTGGGGGAGCTACGGGACATGTTCCCTGAAGGATCTCCAATCACATTTGGCATCTGGTAGTCTTTCACACGGTTGCAAGCAATGTTCCCTGTCAGCTGTGTGCTTGTGTAGCCATTCAGGAGAGATTCAAATGCTGCCCAAAGGATTTGCAGAGCACCCTCAGTAGATTTTTTGTTTCTACTGGTGGTGCGCAGCTGCATGCGCGGCGGTACACATACAAAATTTATTCTGCGCCTGGATGGAAAAGAGGGAACATTATGAGTCCGATTGTTTTAGGCACAGAAGCCAAACAGGCGACGCATAAGGAGAACTGGGGGGGAGAAAAACTGCTTGAAGCCTGCATGAATCAGTCTAGACCTGAGCAAGGGTCATTTCAGGTAAGTGTCAGCCCTGAACATCACTATACTCTGCAGAAGCACACTTGAGCAAAAACATAGGTGCCCAGTACGTATAAGAAGGTTTAGACAGGTTTTTACTGGCCAGGCCACAAAGGAGAATAAATATCTCCCCAGAACCAAATCCATCAGAAGTAGGCAGTATTTGCGAGGTAGGCATGGCTCTACAGCGGAGTCCGGGACTGCCCCATCAGTCTCTGTTTTGAAACCCACATCCCAGAAGAATATTTTCAAGGTCTTGCCTTACTGCTTATGAGTCTCCCCTCCTCCCGGCTGCCCTCCCTGTTTTTACCTCATCTCAGCCCTCATCTCAGCCTGGCCAGTTACCCGGCCAGTGATGCCAGGTGCCGCAGAATGTGACGTGGTTTTGCCACCCTGTCACCGTGCCAACGGTGACGTCAGCTTCCCGTAGGAAAAGCAGCCGTCATTTTGATTTGTGCAGACTGGCTGATCACATTCACTTACGTGCCCTAAGCAGCCATTGCTGTGGACTGTTTCTCTTTAACCTCCCCCCCCCACCCCGTGTGTCAGAAGGCGTTCTGTGTTGTACATACAACATTGCAAACAAGTGTGTGTGTGGGGGGGGGGTCCTTTTAATGCCCAAGGCTTCATGACAGCCTCCTCCGGCCTCAGATCGCTCTTTTGCAGATTACCAGGATGACTTGTGTGACAGAAGTGGTTTTGTTTAGATTCAAACTTTTGGATTAGCGGGTGCTGCCACGTGGGAGAATCCCCAAAGCCGGGTCGCAAGCCGTCCTGTGCACCAATCGCCACGCCCGTTCCTTTCCGTGGGCTTGGACCAAGGGGGAGGAAGTAGTGTCCTCTCGCAGGGCACGCAAGGGGTGAAATCGTGCAGTCCTTACTCGGGCCACGCTCCCGAATTGGTAGGATTTCTGGCTGGATGAGGAAAGGTTGCCAAGCGTGGCCAAGGAAAAAGACACCCCGAAAAGGCCATTCTCACTGGGTAATTGCCATGTGGGCCCCGATTCTCTTCCAGCCCCAAGTTTTGACCTCGCAATGCAAACATCTGCTCTCCCAGTCACGCCAGGTGCATCTGGCGAAGGGGGTTTTACCCACGGAAGATGTTGCCCAAATAAATCTGGTCGTCTCTAAGACCGCAGGACTCTGCGTTGTTTTTCCTTGTTTCCTTGTTGTTTGGGTCCCATCAATGGCAGAGTCAGAGAAGAGCGGAGAAAGCCGTTTCCATGCCACACGCAGCCGAGTACAGCACCTCTCCCTCCGTGGCTCTCACAGAAGCCCACGTTCACGCATTACGTAGCTATTGCTTTTTTATTCCCTTTCAAGTTATTCGAGCTCAATACCCACCCTTGACCACCGGCAGGGTCCAGACGGTGGGTTTGACGTTTTCATTCCCTGGTTCGCTTTCAGCCACTGTCTATACAAAGAACCTTGCCTTTCCCCGCTGCCTCCCACCCCCGCCTACCTCCAGGCCCTCAGGCCTGCAAGTCAGACAAGCCTTGGATCGCAGGGGTAGCCTGCATCACACTCCAGGGATGTTAGCCCTGCCGGGAGATGAAACGACTGCAGACACACCCGCGGGTTGATTGTCTCCCCCGTCCTTGCGATGGTTGACTGGGGCCAAAAAGGACCGCCCTCTCCCCGTGCCTGGAAAGTAGGCGTGGGTGGCTGGGTGGACCACCGTCTCCAAAGCTGGGGAGATTGGCTCCCCTCTAGCAGCAGCCATGGCGCACGGGGTGCACTCACCTGGCGCCCGGCTTGGCAAGATTTGCAGATGCGGAGGATGATGCAAATAACACCCCCAATAGGTCTATGCAGTGACTAGGCATGACCTCATGTCCATAATCCTCTCTGTCTCCCTCTTCTAGTTTCGCCTTCTCTCCCTCATGTCTCAGTTTCCTGCCTTACCCGGGGCAACAAGACCTCGCCCCCCCCCCCAGCTCCGGCAGGGCGGGAGATCCCCCCTTTCCTCCAGTGGAGTGTTTTCTGGGGAGGGGAACTCTGCTCCCCCCCCCCAGCCTGAGCTTCCTGTCGGCCCCCTTCTCTGATCTGCAAGGGCCCCACAGCTGTGGGGTAGCTCTGCCAGGGAGACCCCAGGTCCTCCTTCGTGACAGTCCCCTCCCCCCCGTGGAGTCATGGGTTAGCCCCCCTCCCCTTTACAGGGAGAACCACCCTGCACTGCCCCATGGCAGGGGTGTGAGGTCACACGCGTCCAGCGCTGAGGTGCGGGGTATCGGGGAGAAACAGGAGAGGGACGCTAGGAAGCCAGCTCTGAGCTCATTTCCGGCTCCCGAGAGGCTCCCTGAAAAGCCCAGCAGAGCAGGCTGGAAACGGGGAGCCTTCTGAGGAGACTTAGCAGGCCCGGTGATGCCCAGCCTTTAACCACCCCGGCGTGAAGGCGCTGGCTGCCGGTGCGTTCGCCTGAGGGTCGCGGAGCCCCTGCCGGGCTGTCCGCCGGGCGCGGGGAACTCTCCCGGCCGTGCTGGTCCTGAGCAGGCTCACTTGTAGGGGAAGCCCCTTCCAGACGCAGCGATGTGGGGCTCCCGAACTTGAGGGGAATGGTCCCAGAGCCCCACCCTGACCAGAAAGGTCCCTTTCACGCCGCCTGCTGGTTCGACCACAGCACCTACCGCCTTGTAACACCTCCACTGTCCCCCACCACATCAAGCAGTCCCTCCTTCCCCCACAGCGCTCTGTCTCAGACCGCCTCTCGTGTCCCACCCCAGGAGGCCTCGCTCCTTCTTCCCATTCCACCGCCAGCTCCTCCACCCCTCGCTCCACCTGCAGGCGGCCCACCGGGCAGCAGTTTGCTCCAGCACACGCCAAAAAACCTCACTTCTTCTGCACCGGCCAGCAGTAGCGGGCTCAGAGGGCGTTTGAGAAAAGCACCCGCCCCATTTCTCCCCCTCCCCGCCCCATCTGCCCCACAACTCAGACAGAGGCTGGCAATCATTCCATGCATTGCTCCAAAAGCAAACGCCATTCCTGAGACATTGGGGGCCGGTTTTCAATGAGGGCTGCACGTCTGTTTTGGCTGACCCCATCCAGGTGAAATGCCTCAGCTTCCATGCCTTCAATCGAGTGTCCCCTCATTCCAAGAGTGCCTAAGTGAATTAGGAGCACACGTCCCACAGACACCGTCGGCAGCCCTCCAAGAGCTTACGGGCTGGGAGGTCTGTTATCTCTGGTGTGAGGGATAATCTGTGTGCTCTCGCTAATGCAACACAGCAAAGGTAGCCCAACAGCCAAGACAAAGCTCTGGGCTGCCTTTTTGCCCTCAGTAAAGGGCTGTGTCACTTCATTGCAGATGTGCCAAGCTCCTGGTGAAGTACGGCGCGATGGTCGAGCTGCCGAGCAAAGCGAGCCAGGAGACCCCGCTTCACGCAGCAGCGAGGCATGGCCTCTACGAGCACACGCTCCTGTACTTGAGGTACGGCGCGAGCGTGGACAGGAAGAACAGCCAGGACGAAACGCCGCTCAGCCTGGCTTGCGGGCAGGCCCAGGCACCGGCAGAGCAAGGCGACTACCTGCGGGTGTGCCGGCTGCTGGTTATGTACGGCGCCGACGTGAACGCCGCCGATGAAGAGGAGAAGAGCCCGCTCCACAAGGCCTGCAAGAACGCCGACCTCGGCTTGGTCCAGTTTCTGCTGCAGAATAAAGCTGACGTGAATGCCATCGATTACAACGGAGCCTCCCCCATGTCCTGCGTCCTACAGGCCGCAGCCTTCAAGCAGCAACGGAGGCCGCATCTCACAGTGCAGACGCTGCTGAACCATGGCTCCCAAAAAATCTGGCCTATGGCCTTTGGGAAGGTACCGTCTCACAGGCTGGCTAGAGGCAGAGTCAGTCCACCAGCTTAGGCACTGGAGAGGCTGTTCCAAGGGACCAGTGAAGGGTGACAGGCAGGTTTGGTCCAGGTCAGGCCAGTAATTGCTGCCGGCAATTAGCATTCCCGGGCTGTGCGTGAAAAGCATGAGGTAGCATCAGGCAAGTTGCTCTAGCAGATAGGGGCTGGAGGAATACTGCCTACTTTAAAAACAGCAAATCGTCTAGCAGGTGTGGTTGCCTCATCTCCAAAAAGATCTCTTGGCATTGGAAAAGGTCCAGAAAAGGGCAAGAAAAACTATGAGGGGTTTGGAACAGGTGTCATATGAAGAGAGATTAAAAACACTGGGACTTTTCAGCTTAGAAAAGAGAAGACTAACATGGGATATGATATGATTATGAGAGATATGGAGAAAGCGAATAAGGAAAAGTTATTGACTTGTTCCCATAACATAAGAACTAGGAGTCACCAAATGAAATTAATAAGTAACAAGTTTAAAACAAACAAAAGGACATTTTTCTTCATGCAGTGCACAGTCAACCTGTGGAACTCCTTGCCAGAGGAGGTTGTGAAGGCCAGGACTTTGACAGGGTTTAAAAAAGAACTAGATAACTTCATGGCGGTTAGGTCCATCAGTACTTATGAGCCAGGATATGTAGGGATGGTGTCCCTCACCTCTGTTTGTCAGAGGCTGGAAATGGGCAACAGGGGAGGAATCACCTGATGATTGCCTGTTCTATTCATTCCTTCTGGGGCACCAGGTATTGGTCACTGTCGGCAGACAGGACACTGGGCTGGATGGACCTTTGGTCTGACCCCGTCTGGCTGTTCTGATGTTCACATCACAGCCATGGCCTCCTTGCTGGCCACCTCCTTGCCTGAGCACCAAATTCACTTGCCGTTTTCTTTAAAGAAGGGAGGAAGACAGCTCTTGCGGAAGGACGCCGCCGCCATGCGGCTGGCTGCTGAGGGAAAGCTGAGCAGGTCTGTGAAATGGAGGCCCAGGAACAACAAGCTAATAGCGCTCCACTCAGTGGGTAACATTTGTGAAAGCCACCCAAGTGACTTAGGCTCTGAAGTCCCGTTTTCAGAAGTGACTTAGGAACCTGCCCCCCGTGGCCAGTGAATGGAGCGCGGGAATCCTTCGGAAGCTCCCTGGATTTGCGAGGAGAGGAGGGTCCCAGCGTCACTTTGGAAAATGGGATTGAAGAGCCCGAGTCAGCATAAAGTTCCCCAGTGCGACAACCGCCGCTGTCGGCTTCCGCTGGGTGCAGGGAGCATTGCTTGAGGCAGGGGGACATTGATCTCCTCCGCGGCTCGCTGGCTCAACACAGCACGGGACCCTCACCTGGGAGTCCCTGCCGACATGTATTCAATTAATCTCCGTGCTGAGGCCGGACTGTTTCCGTGGGGGAGCTCCACAAGATAGTAAGCTGTGCTGTGCATCCCGCCTCGCGCCCGCAGGCTGCTTTGGGCTCACCCGCGCAGAGGCAGCTGGCTCTAAGCACTGCCAGGCCACAGCCGCGTGGGAGCGTCCCGCTAGCAGACTCTGAGCCGGTGAGCAAATTCATCAGATCAATCTCTCAGCCTGCAGCAGAACATCAGTGTCTTCCACAAAACATTAAACCAACAAGCCATGTCCGGCTGCTCCTTTCTGGGACGTTCCCTCCAAGCTGGGGGCCTGGTACAGGTGCCTACCTGCTCCCAGTAAGCAGCTAAAGCTCTGCGCCCATTTTGCTGCTTGTTGGCCTTAGACCTAAGAACCAGGGGACCTGCAACTATGACCTCAACCCTGGGAGGCAGCTAATTAGTTCCACCGGGGACCTGAAGGGCCATCGCATTCGCAGACATAAACAAACCGTTCTGAGTCTGGGAAGGAGGCCAGGTGAGGCTGTGCTATTTATCCATCCGTATGAAAACCTGTGATGTTGCTCCCCGGGGTAATGTCACTGAAGTCAGCACAGTGACACTAAGGACAACGGTGTGCGGTGCAATTTTTTTTACCTGCCCAGCTCAGCACCAAGTCACACAGAGGTGAATCACGCTCCGTATATGTTTTTTGCCTTTTCGTTTGTGGCCCGGCCTTGCAAAGAGCTGCGTGCCTCTAGGGACAGGGCCTTAGAATCACACAAGATGTTGCATAAAAGGTCAGTGCTGGCTTTAAATCACATGCCTGGGCACAGTGCTGGGCACATGAGGGCTCCTTGGGGACAGAGGGTGAACTTTTCAAAAAGTCAGGGGCTCCCCTCTGGGTAAGTTCATTACAGACAGTTTGCACACTTGTTTCAGTGACCACAGAGATTTCTATCCTAGGCTATGTCTACACTTCAGTTTTTTTGCGGAAGAGGATATGCAAATGGAATGTTCATCTGCATATCTTCTTCCAATTCTTTTTGCAGACGAGGTTTTGCCGCTAAAAAGCCCCGTGTAGACGGGAAGGAAAAAAACCTTTTTCGCAAGATCCTGTAAACCTCAATTTTTGAGGAATAAGGGATCTTGCAAAAAAGGGGGCTTTTTAGCGGCAAAACCTCTTCCGCAAAAAGAATCGGAAGAAGATATGCAGATAAGCATGCAATTTGTATATCCTCTTCCACAAAAAAAATGCAGTGTAGACATAACCCTACTGAGACAGTGCCATTGGCCCTAGTCACAGAAGTCATTTGGGCACTTGTTAAAATGTTACCCAGGGTGCTTTGCTTTGGAAAAGGGCGGCTTGTTGATGTCCCGGGAAAGTGCCCAAATTCAAGCTGGCTTGAGTGGGGGCGAATCTTTCACTGCTAATTTGCTACCTGGAGTAATGAACATGAAAATGTGAATGAAATGTTTAAGGAGGATGAGTGTGTGAAGTCTCTAAGGGTATGTCTACACATCAAAGTTATTTCGGGATACCTCTGGTACCCCACGTCTTCACAAGCCACCCACTATTTCAAAATATTTTTCAAAATAACGGGCACGTTATTTCGGCATCCTGGTAACCCTCGTTCCACAAGGGTTAAGGGATGTCTCGAAATAGCACTTTATTTCGAAATTTGGTGCTGTGTAGACAGCACCAAATTTCAAAATAGCCTATTTCGAAATAAACCCAAAATAAGCTACGCAATTTGTGTAGCACAAATTGTGCATCTTATTTTGAGTTTACAATGCAGTGTAGACATAGCCTAAGGAAGAGTTCTTGTGCAAAAGTTTTGCGGAAGAGTTCTTGTGCAAACGTTCTTGCACAAGAGTGCGTCCACACTGCCATGTGCTTTTGCACAAGAGCGTCCACGGCAGTGCGGACTCTCGCTTGTGCAAGAAATCCATGTTGCCTGTCCACACTGCCTTCTTGCGCAAGAGCTCTTGTGCAAAAAGGCTTATTCCTCATGGGGAGAGGAATAACTCTTCCACAAGAAGCCCTCTTTTCTGACGCTGTACTGTAAATTTACTTGCGCAAGAACGCACATGCAATGTAGACGCTCTGCAAGTTTTTGCGCAAGAACAGCTATTCTTGCGCAAGAAGCCTGCAGTGTAGACGTAGCCTAAGAGTGTAAGGGGGAAAGGATTAGGATAGGCTGAAACTAGCTTTGCTGTGGAGGCTAATACTAGAGATTCCCCGGCCTGCCTGCCTGCCTGCCTGTCTGTCAGTCACAGAACCATGGCCTATCAGTTTGCAATTTTGACCCTCACAGTAGTCTTGCTGTAGCTTGGCTTTGCATTGATTATACTTCAAACCATAAAGAGAGTATGACCCCAGCTTAACATGCACCATGTGTAAACACAATTGTGGTACCTCCAACGAAAATAACACCACAATAAAAGCAAGCCTTCCCCAGGCTTTTTGCATATGAAGGCGATTTAGGGACTTGCTCCAGAGCAGAATTTCTTTGACTATTCTTTGGCCCCGCCCCGACGACTGTCATTGATGGACCCTCTGACCCTTTCATCTAGCGACATGCGGAAAAGGGAAACCTCCAGTCAACCACACTGGGGTTTTGGAAGAGCCTCAGATCTGGGGATGGTCCAGGACCCCTCTGTGAAATCCCCTCATCTCCTCCCCTCTGGGTTTGTTCTAGGTGCTGAGGTCTTGTGCATCTGTGCCCGAGATCATCGAAATCCTCTTCAACTCCTACTCTCAAGTGCCCATCTCTGAGCAGTGGCTGGAGGCTATTCCGGAGGAGATATTTCAGGTAGGAAAGCGGTGGGCTGGTGTCTTAGATATGCCCCTAGCCCTGGTGTGGCCAACCCGCGGCTCGCAAGTCGCATGCGGCTTTTCCGCCCCCCAGTCAGTGCGGCTCACGAAGCTGCCTGCGCGCCCCCTGAACATGGCCTACGCCTTCCGGCTCCCCTGTGCTCACTGGAGCAGAGGAGCTGTCCGGATCAAAAGGCGGATCCAATACGGTGGCCGCGGCTGGGAGCCTGCTGAGGCCAAAAAGCTTCCAAAAACCTTCTTAAAGGGCCAGTCCTTTTTTTTTGCTCTACAACCTTTTGCCCCAGGTCTTCGTGCTGGATCTTTGGATCTTGGCTCTTCATCTGGAATGGGTGAATGCCCTAGCCAATGGCATCATTTGGCCTCCCAAGACACAGGCAGATATCTCACAGTGCCCGGGCCGCACTACCACAAGACTATGAGCCGTATAACTTCCGTCCTGCCCCACTCCCACCATCCGAAAGGCTGCCTCTTACACCTCTCTTGTGCAGATGTGAATAACCAGACCAGGAGCAAGGCCCACAAAAGCTCAGGATCTCGCTCCAAAACTGAAAATAGCCGAAAGGCACCAGGACAAGTACCGTGTCCAGCCGATGGTGCAAAGGGAAAGGAGGAAGTCCTAAAACGAATGTGACAGATTGCTAAAACTGACCTTAACAAGCATTTTTACTCTAGGAACGTGCTTTATACAGCAGACCTCATTTTCATCATTGCAGCTGGATGTCGGATTGACGCCATCCATTCAAAACGTGCTACTCCTGATTTACCCCCCTATGAGGGCACAGTACTGCATGATGGGGTAATCCACCATGCATTTGTGCCATCACTTCCCTGCAGGGCTGCGCTGATGACAAAAAGAAATGTGTTGTGATGATCAACGCAAATCCAGCCATGCGAAGCTATAAGCAAAAAGGACCAACTGCCAGCACCTAGACTCCTTAACCTGTAAACAGGTTTCTGTAATGATGCTACCCTACCTTAATTGAACCATGCCATTGATTTTCAGCCTGAAAAGTCTCTGTTTTGTCTAGCCAAAGCTGAATTCAGGGTTTACTCTCTCTTGCTTTACAGATGCACCTGCCCTTTTATGAATCCTTTTTCATGCTCTCCTGCACCCCTCGGAGTCTGCAACATTTGTGCCGTTGCACCATTCGGAAAAAGTTTGGCAGCAAATGCCACTACCTGATCCCCTTATTACCCGTGCCCAAACCCCTCCAGAACTACCTGCTATTGGAACCCGAAGGAATACTGCTTTGAAGCGCTGTCCTTCCATTCTAACCACTCCTCAGCACTCTTGCCAATAGCTTTTGCCTTTAAAGTTAAGAATCTGTCATGTCCATTACAAATGTTTTCAGGGATTTACACTGCAATTTTCAAAGTTGCTTTCAGTTGAAATATTGTATAGAATTTTTTAAGCACATTACATATTAAGGTTACACTGATCAATTGTCTAGATTGAAGGGGTTAACAAATGAGTAATAGCAGTTATAAGCCTATTACAGACATGAGTAGCATGTGTTATAAAATCTTAATTGAAGTCAATGAGATGACACACATGCATAACAGCCTAGTGATCAATGGCTCCGTGTCAGGTTGGCGGTCGGTTTCTAGCGGAGTGCCCCAAGGATCTGTTCTAGGACCGGTTTTGTTCAATAACTTTATTAATGACCTGGATGAGGGGCTGGATTGCACCCTCAGCAAGTTTGCAGATGACACTAAGCTGGGGGAGAGGTAGATATGTTGGAGGGCAGTGATAGGGTCCAGAGTGACCTGGACAGTTTAGAGGACTGGGCCACAAGAAATCTGATGAGGTTTAACAAGGACAAGTGTAGAGTCCTGCACTTGGGACAGAAGAATCCCAAGCATTGTTACAGGCTGGGGACCAACTGGCTAAGTAGTAGTTCTGCAGAAAAGGACCTGGGGGTTACAGTGGATGAGAAGCTGGATATGAGTCAACAGTGTGCCCTTGTAGCCAAAAAGGCTAATGGCATATTAGGGTGCATTAGGAGAAGCATTGCCAGCAGATCCAGAGAAGTGATTATTCCCCTTCATTCGGCTCTGGGGAGGCCACGTCTGGAATATTGTGTCCAGTTCTGGGCCCCCCACTACAGAAAGGATGTGGACGCATTGGAGAGGGTCCAGCGGAGGGCAACCAAAATGATTAGGGGGCTGGAGCACATGACCTCTGAGGAGAGGCTAAGGGATTTGGGTTTGTTTAGTCTGCAAAAGAGAAGAGTGAGGGGGGATTTGAGAGCAGCCTGCAACTTCCTGAAGGGAGGTTCCAAAGAGGAAGGAGAGAGGCTGTTCTCAGTAGTGACGGATGGCAGAACAAGGAGCAATGGTCTTAAGTTACAGTAGCGGAGGTCCAGGTTGGATATTAGGAAAAACTATTTCACTAGGCGGGTGGGGAAGCACTGGGATGGGTTCCCTAGGGAGGGGGTGGACTCTCCAACCCTAGAGGTTTTTAAGTCTTGGCTTGACAAAGCCCTGGCTGGGTTGATTTAGTTGAGACTGGTCCTGCCTTGGGCAGGGGGCTGGACTTGATGACCTCCTGAGGTCTCTTCCAGCTCTAGGATTCTATGATTCTATAATATTAAAGGTGTATAAGCATCAACAGGATCTAACCCGTGAGTAGTCCTAATGATTTCAGTGGGGTTACTCCCCGAGTTAAGAAAGCCAAATTTGACCCTAGATAGAATCACTCTTCTAACCTGTGGCAGAATGCTGGAACTGATAAGAACACCCTATCAAATAGAAAGGTTTGGCAGAATTTGATTTTTATTTATTTATCATTTTGACGGATGTCAATATTTATTTTAAGCACCCTTTTATCCATGGCAATTTACATGGTTAACCGAATTATGGATTTTAAGCATTTGTTAACAATTCAAATTTTCAAAGTTGCAGGAAATTATGGGGAAGGCAGACAATTAGCTAATGACAGTGGCTTTTAAAATTCAAAGTGCCCAAAGCTTTATAAACCACTAAAGCACAAACTGCCAACGTCACATGTCAATATATAAAGCCTTAAATTAGGATCTCATCCCTGGTTTTACTCTTCATTCACTAGTCTATTCAATAAGCCTAGATCAAAACTTTGCGGGCTTTTTTGTCTCTAATAAGTCCTCAAGCAACATTCATCTTACTTTGCCTATCTGTAAATTTTGATTATTATCAATGGAAATATTTTGCTATCAGCTTGTGTGTGTGTGTGGTGAAATCAGCGTTTATTGACATTGGCCAATCAAAATCTAATTCTTCCAAGCCTCAACAGAGACAACCCCCTATTCGCATTTTAACTGTCCTTTAAAGAACAAAGCTGGCTACTCTACATGCACACAGGAAGATTTTCTTTGATTCATACATTTAAAAGGCTCCATCCAACCTCTGGCAGCTTGCAGCATCTCCAAAGATGTTTTCAGGAGTTTTTAGCTCTGCTCTGAGCATGTCATGATGCACTGAAGCTAGTCACATGTTGGGTTAGGTAGCTGGGGCTACCATGTTCTACGCACGAGAGAACAGAATGGCCACAGAAATTAGGCCCAGATTTTGTGAAATATCTAACCACATGCCTGTCTGTAAGTACCCCAATCGTCCCCACAATTTATAAGTGTCCATGACTTCAGGAGGAATCGCCCAAACCGCTGCCCATCATCCCCATACTATTGGCACGCCTGCCACGTAAAATCTATAGCAATACCGAACTCTTTGGGGAACTACATTGAGTCTCCAGGAACTTGTTAAAGGTAAAAAATCCAACTGGTGGACAGTGTTTGTTTTTGATGTGTAAGATTTCCTTCCGCTTTTTTAAAGGCTGATTATTTGGTTTTGGGGGGAGGGTATTTTGGGCTGGGTTTATCTGGAGGCACGGAGAGGTTAGGTATAAAGGGTGTCTGCTCTCCATTCCACTGTATCAAGCCAGCAACGATAGGTCGAGTTTTCATCCCCGTCTTATTTTCCATATTCAACCCACACAGCTGCATATAGAAAAAGCCATTTTGACTGCAGCATTTCATGCATCCTATTGGCCCTTTTTTACGGTCACATATATTAGCATGGCAACTTCTCAGAGGGGCGTCCTCAATACAACCATACAGAGCTAAGCGCAGTGTTCAAAACATAATTCAGAATGAAAGCCCAGGACACAGCAGTAAATTGGCAGCCCAGCGTATAAGCCAATAGAACATATAATGGGAAGGTAACCTGGCCTTCAAATATAAGAAACATGATCTTCAAAATTTGTGCTTAGCAAGGAAAAAAGGAGGCTGACGTGGCCTGTAACTTATTCTGGTTTATTTCAAGCCCCCTGTTTTATCATCAAACTCCCCCTGTCCTGGTTGACCAGCGCATCCAGAAGCTCCCGCCCCCGTCTCTTTAAATAGCTCTTCCCGGGTCATCAGTGCCAGGTAGAGAACGGGAAACCTGTGTTAGCTTCAGATCTACGGGAATCATCAGCCAGAGCAAAGCAGCAATGAAGAGGTGCCACACAGCTTTCTAAATCAGTGAGTTTCAAAGGAAGGACTGTGGCCCAGTACCAGGGCACCAGCAGGGGTGCTAGGCAGACTTCCTCCCTGTCCTGCCCTGCAAATCCTTCTGTGCCCCATAAGCAGCCAGAAGCTGGTCCTGGTCCTAGGGGGGGCTGGACGGGGCTCCCTGCGCTGCCTCCACCCTGGACACTGGCCCGTGGGCGACAGCTGCACACAGAGACACTTGCGCGCCTCTGCCTAGAAAGCAGACCTGCTGCTGGCCACTTCCGGGGCACAGTGCTGCCCGCAGAGCCAGGACAGGCGGGAAGCTGCCTTAGCAACCCTCCTTGCACCGCCACCCGAGAAAAGCCCAGACCCAAACCCTGAGCACCAGCCCCCGCCCCCAGCCCTGAGCCTCTCCAAAGCCAGAGGCCCCCCCACCCCCACTGCAAACATCTCATCTCCATCCCACCCCAGACCTACCCGATAGCCCTCACTCTTTTCAAAGGATAGAATCCTAGACCGCTAGAACTGGAAGGGGCCTCGGGAGGTCATCAAGTCCAGTCCCCTGGCCTCATGGCAGGACCAAGCACCACCTAGATCATCCCTGACAGGTGTCTGTCCAACCTGCTCTTAAATATCTCCAGTGATGGCGATTCCACAACCTCCCTGGACAATTTATCCCAGTGTTTAACCACCCTGACAGGCAGGAAGTTTTTTCTGATGTCCAACCTAAACCTCCCTTGCTGCAATTTAAGCCCATTGCTTCTTGTCCTGTCCTCAGAGGCCAAGCAGAACAATTCTTCTCCCTCCTCGTTGTAACACCCTTTTAGGTCCTTGAAAACTGCTCTCCTATTATGGTGGGTCGCGGACATCAACAATTTTCTTCAACTACGTGACAAGGAAAAAAAGTCTGAACCCCCCCCCCTGTTCTAAACCCAGTGAAATTGCTGGTTGCTACGGTTTAAAGGGATCTTCCCTACAGCCTCCAGGTGGCGCCATGTGCACAACAGTCGGATTATTAGCCTTGCTAGTGGTAGTTCCCTACTTTCCATCCGAATTAAGGAGTTCCCTGTGGGGAGTGGATGGTTCTCTGTTGGAGGTGGACAGCAGTCTTGGGGTGCGTCTACACTGCACCTGTAGCTCAAAATCACCTACGTAATTGCACAGCTTTCTACAAGTTCATTTCGAAATAACATTTCAAAATTGGGCACTGTCTACACAGCGCCCAATTTCAAAATAGAGCACTGTTCCAAAACGTCCCTTACTCCTCGTGGAATGAGGTTTACGGGGATGTCGGAATAGAGAGTCCATTGTTTCGAAATAGCGGGCTTGCTCAAAAGACACAGAATAGCTATTTTGGGATACCGGAAGTATCCCAAAATAGCGCCACAGTGTAGACATGTCCTTGGTTAGCTGTACTAGAATACAGCACTGTACTACCCAGCCCAATCAAAGAGAAATTCAGTCATTCAAATATTGATTATTGGATCGTGCTAGCGCCTTCTCTGTACGAATCACGAACATTGTATGGGTTATGGCTTTGTCCACAAATGCAGTTCTCAGCTGCCTCTTTTTATCATGATGCTCTAATGACAGCATCCTTCTGCACCGGGCAGAATTATACACTTCCCCCTGGGGTGTAAGTACATAGGCGTTGGTTGTTTTTTTCAGGAGTCATCTTTAAGAATGGGCATTTCAGAACTACCGCAGTCCTAACAGTCTTTGCTTAAGCACGCCACTAAAAAGCAAAGGAGACGATTTCTTTTGTAACGTAATTTGTAAGCAATAAACGTGATTGAAAATGCAGGCTCCGCTGGTGCCTATGCTAAATGCAGTGGGTTTTTAACGCTCTGGGTAATTACTCATGGGGGAGGCATTTTCTATCCATATTTCGTACCCATCTCTGAGCAAAGTTAGCAAGTTTCCTAAGAAAATTCTGAAATGCACATTGCAGGATTTTCCTACCAGCTCCTGGTTTTGATGCAGATGCTATGGGAAAGGATCATTTTTTTCATCAGCCAAAGACAGGAGGTCACATTAACTTATAATACAGAGACACATAAAAATGCGATTATGCCTGCTAAACAGAACACAGTAGGCTGCTAGTTAACACAATGAGATTTCTAGGAAGTGATGCATAAATTCTTCAAAAATGACACATTTTCCACGTTTCATTCCAATTAAATTACTGAGGCAGCTAACCCAGCAATGAGCACACAATGCAGTTGGGTAAAATGAGGGTTTTTCTGGTGGTGGGGTTTTGTGTGGTGTTTTTTTCTTCTCTCTGATGCGTGTGTATTTTATGAAAGGCGGCGAATGTGCAGCGGCTACTATAGATGAAATGTCAGTGACCTCAGCGAGTTGTGTGTCCAGTTTGTGCCTTGTGACAATAAAAAAACGAAAATACTCCACCCTGAGCTTTGGCGAACAATATACCAAGTTGGGCTGAGTAAATAGCAAGGATGAGGGAGGGAGAAAGGGTTTTACAGACACGAAGCACATTTCAGGAGTTAGATGCTTCCAGGAAACTTTACAAATGTTTTTTAAATGTGTGTGTGTGTGTAAACTGGACAGGAAGAGCTCCCTTTTAGAGGAGGTGTGTGTGTGTGTGTGTGTAAACTGGACAGGAAGATCTCCCTTTTAGGTTTGTGTGTGTGTGTGTGTGTGTGTGTGTGTGTGTGTGTGTGTGTAAACTGGACAGGAAGATCTCCCTTTTAGGTTTGTGTGTGTGTGTATAAACTGGACAGAAAGACTTCCCTTTTAGAGGGTGGGTGTGTGTGTGTGTGTGTGTGTGTGTGTGTGTGTGTGCATAAACTGGACAGAAAGACTTCCCTTTTAGAGGGTGTGTGTGTGTGTGTGTGAACTGCACAGGAAGATCTCCCTTTTAGGTTTGTGTGTGTGTGTTTGTGTGTGTAAGTAAACTGGACAGAAAGACCTCCCTTTTAGGGTGTGTGTGTGTGTGTGTGTGTGTGTGTGTGTGTGTAAACTGGACAGAAAGACCTCCCTTTTGGGGGGGCGGGGGGTGTGTGTGTGTACCCTGGACAGCTATTGTTAGCCCTTCGACCTTAGGGCTGCCACTTCTGAGCAGGGCCCCGATCCAGCCCACACACACACACATTACATAACCCTGCAAGACAATGGCAAAACACTCATTGGAGCCCCGGGGTTCAGGATCGGGTCCTCAATTTGAGGGGGCTATGGTGTGAGGACTCACAAAATTATCTGGGGCCGGGTGGGTAAAACCCTTTCCCTCCCCCCCAAAAATAAACCCCCCGGCCATGGTAATGAAATAGCATCTGATTTTCAAAGCAAAGCAGCCCTCCCCAAGCTGCACTGAGGCGGGCGACCCACAAAGCAATACAAATCAGAAATGAGATTTCGGAGTCCTAATGAACCTGATTGCCTGCACATTTATAATCCCCCATGGCTTTAAATGAAATCAGATCTAATCAGGAGCTATGGGGAAAGGGAGTGTTTACAGGCAGAGACTGGGAAGTGCTGCAGTATTAGCGAAGATGCTGCTCCTTCTATTGATGTCTAAAATGATGGATAATGTGAGAATGGCAAATATACTATTTGTCTAATGGCTCTGCAATTAAATTCCCCTGTAAATGACCCATGCCTCATTTCATCCTAATCTATGGAATTTTGATTGAATTCGTCAGCTCTAATTGAAAAATACTGCACTTTAATGTTTGCATTGCAGTTTCAAGACCATGGTGATTTTAATGAGACAGTGTCCCTCTGACCTGGGACTGTTTTCGGTTTTTATTCGGGATTTTAAACCAGCAGCTGCTTCCGCTCTGTTTCATGCAGGCGTGGATGCAGATGCGGTTTTGCACAGGTCGATCTAGAAGCAGGGAGAAAGAATTTTGCAGACCACAGTTTTATTCACCTCGGCTTTACTTTTCCTGCTTCCCAAGAGTGGACTGAAATATATTTCCAAACCAACTGAATGAATTAAACTAGGAACGTAAACCCAGATTATTCAAACCGTCTCTCATGTTTCTGCCACCCTCTGATCTTTTTAAAAAATATATTTTTTTTCATTACGATCAGATCCCTTTTCTGGTAGCGAGTAGGAATTAAATAACCAAGCAAGGGGCGACAGTAGCTAGGAGTCATGTAACGCAGGAAACCGACCACCCTCCCCAAAAGACATAACACGGAGCGCAGCGTTCACAGATAGGCTTTCTATGCAAATAGGGAAAGCAATCCGGGAGAAATTAGCTAGTTGTTGAAGCATAGTCTCGAGATTGAAATGAGGTTGTTTTTTTTTTTCTTTTAAAGAAGAAACATGCGAACGAGCTAATTGGATTAAGCATCGA
The DNA here is from genome assembly GCA_032595735.1 of Pelochelys cantorii. Classification (NCBI taxonomy): domain Eukaryota; kingdom Metazoa; phylum Chordata; order Testudines; family Trionychidae; genus Pelochelys; species Pelochelys cantorii. Next base: position 73,248,515 of record CM064332.1, read on the forward strand.
ATGTTTCCCCTTTTCCTGAAAAACAAGAAGAAAGAAATCTCAATCTAAGAGGCTGACAAGCAGTTTGATGGGGGAACTGGGGGTTAGCTGCCCCCCTGGTTTGTACCCTCCCCTCCCCACTATACACATTGCTCCAGCGCCCCTGATGGGGAGGATGGAAAGAGCTCACTTTTCAACACTACTTATAGAGGGTAAGTTTGATTTGTAACACCGGTGGAGAGATTGTGCAAGGATCCCGCTTTTTTTGGGGGGGGGGGTGTCAGGTTCTGCTGGGAGATCTCCCAAAAACATGTCTGCATCCTGCAATCTTCCCTCAGGCAACATTCCTAATGAACTCCTAAGGATACGAGCTGCCTCCCTTCCTGGTTTTAAAGTCCTCCATGATCACATGTAAACTGCCCAGCATTCAACATTGCCCTGGCACGTGATCTTATCCGCTCTCCCCCCCCCCCCCGAAAATTGATTTAATTGCAGGTCGTTTGCATATTAGTGTGAGGAGCTCTAAAATGCATGTTCTGTGTAATTACAATCTCCCAGCTGAAGGCAGGGCTTGTTTTAAATGAGTGCCTTGTTAGGGCCTTTTTAAAGTCCTTGTGCTTTATAATTTGTTAATTCATTTTTGCAGTATTTGGGGGGGGGGGGGTTAACTCTGCCTAATGCCAGGAATTAACCCTACTGATTTTTTTTTTAAAAAGCTGCTGTTACATAAATCCAAAAAATGCACAGCTCTGCCCCAGGGTGTAACAACAGAGGGGGTGTTTACCCCACAAGCATAGAACAAAGCCTTCCGGATGGTCCCCGAAGGCTTCAGTCCTGCAGGGCTGAGTCAGCAAAGCTGCTGAATCTGATCCAAAACTCATCAAATCTAACGTGAGTCTTTCCGTGGGCTTTGGATCACACCCAGAGTTTGGAAGAAAGACTTGCTGAGGATGGATCCCCATGCAAGTTAGAGTCATGGAGCTGGAAAAGACCTCAGGAGGTCATCAAGTCCAGCCCCCTGCCCAAAGCAGGACCAATCCAGCACACATCTTCCCATAGCATAGCCCTGCTCTTCATACAGCAAAAAGGTGAGTCTCCCAGTATGGAGGAGTTGGCCCTTCGAGTGCTGCAGATTGCAAGCATGTTCCTGCACGAGCGAGGCCTTGTAGGGTCCCTCGAGCCCCTTGCTTGCACCCGGTGCCAGGGCCTGGTTTGCAGGGGTCTTTTGAACCACTAGCTCATCTAATCTCGCAAAGAGATTGCCCAGTGGAGCTTACAGAGCCTCTTCGCCCTCTTTCCTCCCCACCCTGCCTGTGCCGTAGAGGCAGCTGTGAGTTGGAAAGGAGGTGGGCTGGAGTTCAGCCCAATCGGCTCTCCATGCTGGCTATGCACAGCCGGCACACTGCCAGCCCCTGCGTGAAGCGTCACTCCGTCCCCACGGACATGGAATAACAGCCCGCGTGGGCCTTCCGCGGTGCCCTGCGCTCGGGGGCCGCGCTGCCTCTGGGCAGCTGGATGCGAAAAGAGAAAGAGTCCAGTTCGCCTCTCACATCCGTGCAATTCCCAGTGCGGGGACTCCACATGTATTCTCATGTTAGCACGGGGCACGCAGTTAAAGATCCAAGTGCAGTATAATTCCAGGCTTGGCAGTGCCCTCCGTCTTGTAGCACTGAGTTTTGTCTAATTTAAAGAGGACGCGTGCCACTTCCCTTTCGCTTTTAGTGCTCGTGTCTTGCAAGTTGCCTTTCATGGAACTCTAGAACATGAAGGGACCTCGAGAGGTCATCAAGTCCAGTCCCCTGCCCTCACGGCAGGACCAAGCACCATCTAGACCATCCCTGACAGGTGTCTGTCTAATGTGCTCTTAAATATCTCCAGGGATGGAGATTCCACAACCTCCCTAGGCAATTTATTCCAGTGTTTAACCACCCTGACAGGCAGGAAGTTTTTCCTCATGTCCAACCTAAACCTCCCTTCCTACAATTTAAGCCCGTTGCCTCTTGTCCTGTCCTCAAAGATCAAGAAAAATACTTCTCCCTCTTCCTTGTGACACCCTTTTAGATACTTGAAAACTGCTATCCTGTCCCCTCTCGGTCTTCTCTTCTAAACTAAACAAGCCCAATTCTTTCGGTCTTCTCTCATAGCTCATGTTCTCTAGACCTTTCATCATTTTTGTTGTTCTTCTCTGGACCTTCTCCAATTTCTCCACCTCTTTCTTGAAATGTGGTGCCCAGAACTGGACACAATACTCCAGCTGAGAGCAGAGCAGAAGAATGACTTCTCCTGTCTTGCTCCTGTTCATGCAGCCCAGAATCATGTTTGCTTTTTTTTTTTTTTTTTTGCAACAGTGTCACACTGTTGACTCATGTTTAGCTTGTGGTCCACTCTGACCCCTAGGTCCTTTTCTGCAGGACTCCTTCCTAGACAGTCACTTCCCGTTCCGTCTGTGTGAAACCGATTGTTCCTTCCTAATTTCTATACATTTTCCTCCAGCACTATTTCCAACTTTCCCCTCGCCACCTTTTGGGGAAAAAATGGCTACAATCTTAATCAACCAGGAACTAATAGGGAGACGCTCATCTCTGGCCCCCTCACAATAAATCCTTCTCTTGCTCCCCATCTGAAAGGTTACAGCAGTGCAAATCCGACATGAACCGGTAGCCCCCGTGATTCTCAAAGCAGATGAGAGTCGCTCACCGGACAGGAAGTCCATCATCGGAATGGGTTATTATTTATTACTGATGTGCCCAGATTAGGGTTGCCAGGTGTCCGGTTTTGAACCAGACAATCCAGTATTTGAGCTTTCTGTTCAGGAAACAACTTGAGAAAATAGAAATGTCCGGTATTTTCTAAATAAGATGTCATGTAGATTGTCACATGTGTCCAGTATTTTTGTTGAAACCATCTGGCAACCCTGTCTTGGTTACTTACGGCAACCTGCTCTCTTTCCTGTTATTTTCTTCCTGCCTTTTCAGGGTCCTCTCAAATTAAACCTCCCCTTCTAAACTGTGCCCTACTGAAATGGATTTTTTTTTCCTTTTTACATTGCATTTGCTTTCATGGAGGGTGACTTGAGCAAATGTTTCCTAAGTGACTTAGGAGCCTGGGTCCCATGGAAACTCAATGGGACATCCGCTCTTAAGTCATTGAGGGGCTTTTGGAAATGTTACCCTCTGCTGTTATTTACGCCCCACTCACAGGAATTGACAAAGGTGCCTGGGTAGTTTGATCCTCCCGTGGCAGGCAACCCCAGTGCTGTGCGTATGGCATTGCAATCACTTCCTTGGGAAGGCGCTTGGAAGTTCTAGGTCCGTTATCACTTGACGGCAGCTGCAAAAACAGGCACCAGATTGTATCTGAAGAAGAGACTTTCCCCCGAGAACGACCTTCCATGGCTGAGGGCCAGCTCACCTCTTGGGTGGCTTAGTCCCATGCTACGACCCCATCCAAAGCCCAGTTATGTGAACGGGAGAGTCCTAAGTCCGTGGGAGTACTTGGCGGGAGCCCTGAGAGAATTCTGGAGGAAGGACTTGCAGAGTTTGCACCCAAGCATTTCTCCGGCTCCTGTTTCACACGATGGAGAGGCAAGGGGACAGGATAGCCGTGAACCAGGAGCTCCACCAGGCCCCAGAACTCAACGGGAAGGAACAGAGCCCCACACCCCTCACTGCAACCTTGCAGAGAAGCCATGGGGTGGGGCCATCCATGTACATTAACGCTGGCTGCCGTGGTGCGGCAGGAATGCCCGTGTGGCCGAGGTGGGGGATCATGCCAGGGCAAGCAGCCGATCTCCCGGCCTCTCTGTGAAGATCCGTTCACCCGGAATGTGAGCTCAGGGTGACGTGATCATCCCAAGGGAAAACAGCCTTTGGAAAGACAGGCTGCTTCCTCCTCTCCACAAGGAGGCGGGACTTCCTGTCTCACAGAGGAGAAAGCACCATGGGCTATCCCTTATATGGATCCGCCGTCAGATAGAGGCAGCAAGGGGAGGAGAAGAGGAAGCAGCACCATGTGGAACCCGGGATCAGCGGGGGACTTCCCACTGGCCCTGGGCTCCATGCGGCGTTCCAGCTTTGAAATGCACAAGATCTCCCCCGCTGGGGCTCTCGTGCATTTCAAAGGCGGAACACGGAAGTGCCTGTCGACTAGTCAATGGAATTCCATCGACTACTCGACTAGCACATGAATGGCGGCTTCACATCCCCACTCCAGCCCAGATGCTGCAGCACCTGTGCGCCCTGAGAAAGGGACACGGAGCTGCGCTCCTCAGGCCAGCATGGCTCTCTGAGGCACTCCCCTGCCACACGCACCTTCATCTCCTCTTTTCCAAGCTGAAAAGTCCCAGTCTCTTTAATCTCTTCTCATATGGGATCCGTTCCAAACCCCTCATCATTTTAGTTGCCCTTCTCTGAATCTTTTCAGATAACTTTGGAGAATGCCACCCTCTCCTCCCCACCATCTGACTCCTAAACACCAGCCTTTTCCTGGGGGTGGAGAAGACATAGCTGGAAATTAAGGCTGGTCTACAAGGCACTACAGTTGCCACCCAGTTCTGCTTCACTCCTTGCTCCCCCCCCCATCTGGCACAGTCCCCCCCTAAATCAACAGAGCCCTGCCACATGCTCAGGAAGAAGGAAGATCCCTCCCCCCCCCATTCCTCCTGTTTAGAGGTCTGCCCGCTCTCTCTTGCTCCCTGGTGTCCTCGATGCGACATGGAATGGGAAGAGCCATGTGGTGCCGGCGTCCCATTCTACCACACCTGCCCCACGCCCGCAGCAGCCAGAAATCCCTGCGGCTCCCATAGGGGAAGCCCAACCGCCTCCTCCAAACTCACATGCCCCTCTGACAGGTGGGCTCCTTGGCGGGCAGGCTCTGAAGGGGCCAGGCGACCAGACCGCCCCAGAAGCCGGAGAGCTGGCGCACCGGGCCAGAGGCTGACACGTGACCAGGTCTGCGTAGACCCCGACGGGCCAACAAGCCAACGCCATTTCCTGGGAGCTTTTATAGTTGGTGATGGAGCCATCGGTGCTGCTTTCCTGCTCTTCGCAGCATGCTGCAGTCCCCGTCCAGGAGCCTGCCATGAGAAGGAAGGACACACTGGGCCAGATCCAGGGCTGCAGACAGAGTCATGCAGGGAGAAGAGACAAAACAGGTGGCTTAATGAAATTTTGGCACTGCTCCTGGGCTTCAGCAGGAGCCAAAGGGCTGCTCCAGCTTCTAGCACCCTCCTCAGGCTTCACCACTGCCAGGGATCCTTCCTGATGCCTGGAGAGACACTCCAGCACACCCCTGCACTGGGCCTGACAAGCCACCTGCCCCAGTGAGGGGACTGGCTTCGCTTTTCCTCTGCAGCATGCAGAGCCAGAGGGGAGAGCCGAACTGACACCGATCCTTTGGATTCACCGGAACAGCTCTGTGACGGACGCGCCTTCCGCAAGCGGGGCCTGAAAACTGGGCCTGAACTTGGGCACCTCTGTTAGCAGCCGGGTTTCCCAGAGTGCCGTGTGCCCTGGGGTGCCAAGGGGCGACACAGGGTGGGAGCCAGGAGTGAGGGTGGCAACCGGTTTATGAGATGATGATGCCTCTTCTAATGCAAATGGCCCATACGCTCCTCCTTGTTGTCAAGAGGTCTTGGCAGGGCTGGGTCATCAAACACGCACGCAAAATGCGCATGGGGAGAATCATGCAAGTCGCAAGAGAAAACAGTTGAGGGAACCAGCAGCGGGCGCGGCTAGCAGACACCGAGGAGATCAAAAAGTTACCGCCCTGGCCTCGGGGTAGTGGCCTAGCCCTGAGGCATTGCACATCTGGGAGCGTCGGTACTGTGGGGCCAGAGTGTACGGAAGTGAGTAGTGAATGGAAACTTTCCCGAGCCTCTGGAAGTCCTGCCTCCGACGAGCGAGGCTCTTTGGTGCAGATATTTTGAGGCAGGGAGATGTTGCTCCACTTTGGAAGTGGTGTGATTCGGCCGGCTTTCGAATAGAACGTTCTCGTGTCAGCACAGCGGTGCCGGGAAAATTCTTCTACTCTGACTACGCCTTTTGCTCTCCCCCATGTAGACAAACCCTTCACCGCGCTGTGTCTCACCTCCCCGTCTGAGAAACGGGACATGGACGTGTCCTCTCCCCGCACCTTGGGATCTGTCTTGCTTCGGTTGTAAACGGAGAGCCCCTTAGTCGAGATTGTAACAGTAGAGTCCACGTTGACCTGGCTGGAACAGGGACAGCTTCTTGCTGTGTCTGTGCAACACAATGGGACCGCTAGGAGCTACCGTTCACCATGTGACACTGAGGAAACTGCAGGAATCTGGTGGTCCTCCCGCCACTGTTGGATAAGCCAGGGCCAGCCAGCCCCAATTGCTGAGCCAGGAAAGGCCAGGCCCCATAGGGAATTATTCCATAAGTATAAAAATAGTTCTCATGAGAGCACTGCAAAGTCTCTCATTGTCGTTGAGCTCCCGCTAATCGCCATGGAGCGAAATGGGTTTGGACAAGGTGATTCTGCCATCCCACCCTTGCAAGGAGCAGTACTTGTCCTTTACGTTGTGGTTCCAGGGGCAGCAGCAACAGTCCCTGTCCCCAACTCCTCCAGCATCCCTGGGAAAGGGGCCGTGGTTTGAGTGTGCTATGGGCGGTGTCATTTCCCAGAGCACCCTCCCAAGGAACAGCTCATGTGGCAGGTGCACAGAACGTGCAGGCAGACGGCTTGCAATCAGCTGCGCTTTAGAGCTGGCAAGCCAGGGGAGCATACGGCCCAGATCCTTGGGCATGAGGAGGGCCCCATCATGACGGGTGTGTGGCCAGACCGAAGACAATCCAACCTTCGCCCGGAAAAGAAATCCTACCACCTGATGAAACTGCCCACCTCGGCCCCACTGCATAGTGCTAGCCACCCAGAAATCAATGGACATTCAGGGCCGTTGGGCCTCCGTTTGTTTGCGCTGGTTTTGCTTCCCTTCCCCCTCCATCTGTCTTGACTATGTGGATGGCAAAGTCTCTGGGACTAGGACAGTCGGTGTCCAAGGATGCTAGTGTAAGGGTTTGCACAGCGCCTGCCCTGAGCTCTCCGGAAGCCCCTCGGGGAGGCCACCTCACAGATGCAACAACAAGAGGGGGTGGGGAAGGAACGAAAGCACAGCTCCCCCCAGGAAACTGGAATCCCTTTGCTGACATGTTGCCGGTCCTGAGGGGGTTCTCCAGCTGAGCTCTGGCCTGCTTTATAAACCTCTACCCGACCGGTGCCTGAGCATGGACTCTGCCTCCGAGGAGACTGCAGCAATCTCGGAACTCTTTACCAGAGCTGGATTAAGATGGGCTGAGGCCCTAAACTAGGTCAAGTGTAAAAGGCCCCCCAAAAATACTGCATTATTATAGAATCCTAGAACACTAGAACTGGAAGGGTCCTCAAGAGATCATCAAGTCCAGTCCCCTGTCCTCATGGAAGGACTAAGCACCATCTAGCTCATCCCTGACAGGTGTCTGTCCAACCTGCTCTTAAATATCTCCAGAGATGGAGATTCCACAACCCCCCTAGGCAACTCATTCCAGTGTTTCACCACCCTGAAAGTTAGGAAGTTTTTCCTAATGTCCAACCTAAACCTCCCTTGCTGCAGTTTAAGCCCATTGCTTCTTGTCCTATCCTCAGAGGCCAAGAACAATTTTTTTCCCTCCTCCTTGTGTCACCCTTTTAGATACTTGAAAACAGCTATCATGTCCTCTGTCAGTCTTCTCCTTTCCAAACTAAACAAGCCTGATTCTTTCAGTCTTCCCTCAGAGCTCATAGTTTCTAGAGCTTTCATCATTTTTGTTGCTCTTCTCTGGACCATCTCCAATTTCTCCGCCTCTTTCTTGAAATGTGGTGCCCGGAACTGCACACAATACTCCAATTGAGGCCTAATCAGCACAGAGCAGAGCGGAAGAATGACTTCTCGTATCTTGCTCACCACACTCCTGTTAATGCCGCCCAGAATCATGTTTGCTTTTTCTGCAACAGAGTCACACTGTTGACTCATATTTAGCTTGTGGTCCACTCTTGACCCCTTTCTGCAGGACTCCTTCCTAGACAGTAGCTTCTCATTCCGTATATGTGAGACAGATTGTTCCTTCCTAAGTGGAGTGCTTTGCATTTGTCCTTATTAAACTTCATCTTGTTTACCTCAGACCATTTCTCCAGTTTCTCCAGATCATTTTGAATTTTGACCCAGTCCTCCAAAGTACTTGCAACCCCTCCCAGCTTGGTATGAACTGCAAAATTAATAAGCGTCCTCTCTATGCCAACCCTCTGTTGTAACAGAAAGGAGACTGAAATTAGCAATCATGTAGTAAGTTTTATATTTGCATTTATACCAGTACATAGGCGAGGGTGCAACTTTGTATGCAGAGGCCTCTCATAATAAGAGGCCTAAACTGTCGCATACGGTGCGTGCGCATAAATCCGGCACGGCTCTTAAGCTGCATTTTGTTTGGAAAAAATCCCACGAAGCATTGCACACGTGCTAGTTATCCCTCTTTCCTGACCCGGCTGCTTCGCTCCCATCCTTCAGCCCCCATTTACTGTCATTTTGCTCACCTTTCTCCTCCCTTCACCCCGTCCTTTTCAGCTGAGTGCCAAACATCTGCCTTGATTTTCCTTTCATTTCCCCAGAAAATATTTGATCCAATTATTTATAAATGACTGCCATGTAATTAAGACCTGCCTGGGCATAGGGGCCAATTTTTTTTTTTTAATTCCTTTTGAGCAACAGCTCAGCCACATTGGCATGTTTCATGTTTCTTTACTGGAGAGTCTTTTCGAGGCCCTGTGACCCAACCAGGCCAGATGTGTTTATTAAGCTGCCTCAGCATTTGGTCTTAGGAGATCAACTGGCTAGTGAGGAATATTAACAGGAGGCGAGGGTTGCTAAAGAACCAGCAGCCCTGAAAGGCAGCCAAGGGGAGTTACAAATCCATAAACACAAGCACACAATGGAGGGCTTCAAGCCCCCTTCTCCTGTCCCCACCCTTTGTTTACAGGTACCAGGGATTAGCATAGCTGTGATCCCTCACACAATACTGTGTGGAAGGCAGCTACAAAAACCAGGCTACTGTTCTAAGCGCCTTTGAAGTTCACAAGGCGATCAAGGGCTTTGTTTAACAGAGTGAGGGCAGCAAAACAAATCTCCAGGGTGAGGAGATAAGGACTCACCTGGCCACTACATTTCCCAGGGCTTCCTGCCTGCTACAGACTCTTGTCACACACCAGTTCCTCTGCCTGCTTCAGTCCAGATGTCAGGGTCCTGAGAGCAGCCCAATTGATTTCCGTAGCCTCCAAAGGGGAGCATGATCCAGCTGACTCTCTGGCCAATCTCCTGGGGGATCAGGGTTTTCCTGCTCTCTGGATGTCCCAGCCCTAATTTGTCAGGTGTTCAGTCTCCCCTTTTTTGGGTCCTTTCCTGAGCAAGTGTGGTCTGACATTTCCCAGCGCAAGAAAAACCGGGTCGCCTCCATCCCCCTTCTGGCTTACAGGAAAGTTTCCTGCGGGCCATGGGGAGGGCGGTGGGTGTGGAATGAAACTGCCGAGGAGCAAACCTCTGCCCCCCTCAACTTGGAGGCAGCTGGCCTCTAGCCGCTGGAAAAAGGGGACTGCACCTTTCGTTTGTTTGTTCATTCCAGGGGGGAAGGGGATTTTTCCTCGGTCCTCGGATCATGAGACTCGGGGGGGGGGGTGTTAAATCAAAAAGCGTTGCGCAGAACAGTGCAGAAGCAGGGAGGAAATTAGAAGGGGAGAAAAAGGTAAAAGGGGGGGGGGGGGAGAAGCCAGGTTATTCATTACCCCAGTGGTCATTCCGCAATCGGTGCCTGCCAACTCCACCCCAGCCATTAGTGAAATACGGAGGCAGAAATAGTGGCTTTGGCAGACGCAGGCATCTTTGTCTACTCGTACCGAGGCAAAGGAGCGCCGCCCAGCAGAACGCAGAAGGAAACAAAAGCTTTTAAACGCATCGTGAGCGGATCCTAGCGCTATGTCAGTGTTTTTTAAAAATAGAGACATCCTCATTAAAATGCGGTCATCGTATAATTTAAAAAAAAACAACAAAACAACAGCACGTGTAAATCCACCACGTCCTAACCCCCCCCCACCCCCCAGAATGCGTCGTTCTGGGGCAGAAAAGGGAAGAAAAAAAGTCCTCTGGCTGGATGCAAAGTTGCAAATTCTTTCCAGCCCAACTTTGGAACCAAACACCAGGATCCAGCCGCTAATTTTCCGGGATAAAAGCTGCCAAGGAAATAACGTTTCTTTGCCCAGCCCCTCCACCAGGGATGTTTGAAACAGAAAGCGGGGTGGGAGGGGGGGGAATTTGCTGCCTACATTTCTAAATTGCACCGTGGCAGAAGAGACTCGCAGTCAAACTTTATGCGCGTTGTATTTTGTAAAGCACTTGATCTTTGCTTGGGAAACTCTATTAATTGAATGGGTTTGCCTTTTTGCCAGGTCCCTTTATCATTATTTATGGGCTTTAAATTGTTTAAAGTCCCCTTGACGTTCAATTTACAAGTTGGGGGAGGGGTGGGGGTTTTTTTTTCTGTTCTGCCTTTTGTCCTCGAGAAAGACTTCGCGCTGGAAGCGCTTTGAATCGCCAAACATGAGAGGTTTGCCGGTGAAAAGGGAGCAGGGTAGATCGCTTTTAATTCCACCGTGTTAGTTGAATGGCTCTTTTACATAATTGCAGGCGCTGTTTCAAAGCCAAGCCAGAGGCTGACTTCACTTAGAACCGCATGGAGTCTATTTTGGGCTTTCAGATTAAAAAAAAAAAAGGGGGGGGTGGGGGGAGGAAGCATGAATAAAATCGTTTAAAAAAAAAAAGAGCAGGCTTCAATGCTTTGCCACTTGCAAATTGGTGTGTCTGATGGGGGAATGTTACACAAGAACTCCTTTGTGAGCCCATCTCGGACACTCCGAGGGAATCTCCGAGGTTAGCTGCAGCCCGACGCAAGAATGCGCGGGCAAGCCTGGCGCTGGAAAGGAACGGTGCGCATCCATTCTCCCGGGCAAATGGCAGTGCCATAGACGCGCAGTGCCACGCGGCGAGCAAAAGAGAGCGCCTAAAGCTGCCCATGTGCCGGGTTTCACTGGGTTATTTCCTCTCGCCTCCCTGCCACAGCAGCAAACGACGCCTCTTCCCCCGAAGACTACAGGCATACACATTAAAAGTTCCCTCGCCCTGCTTGAGCGGAGCCACACACCGAGCAGGACACGCTGCCAACACCTGCCATTTGCATGCCCGCTTTAAAAAATATGCGCACGCTGAAATCTAAACAGCATCTAGCGGTGCCCGCTTCCCGGCTGCCTATGAATGTGGGCGAATCATGGACTCTCCCCGGCCTAAAATTAGTGTCGGGAGTGTTTTCATTACCTAGAGGGCTGGAAACTTGCTTTGCCAACCGAGCTAAACGCGCGCCTAGCTGGGGAAGCGACAGTGGCTTTCCTGGAATGATTTTTGCTCTTCCTTCGCTGACCGAAGTTGCAAAGAAATATATGCAAATTGACTTGCAGGCAGTGCCCGAGATGAATAGCTGCGGCCTTCTGCTAATGATGATAGATAGATAGATAAGATTTTAAAAACAATAGTTTTGCAGCACCTCAGAGACCAACAAAAATTTAGACGGTCTCATGAGCCTTCCTGGACACAATCCGCTTCTTCAGATGAATGGAGTTATGAAAGATCCAGTTTTCAGATAAATAGCACAGAGGGGAAGATGGGGGAAAAGAGGAGGAAAAGTAAGAAGAAAAGAGGAAAGAAATTGTCAAGTAGAGAACGTCCATGCTAAATAGCACAGATAGATAGATAGATAGATGGGGTGTGTGGGGATAGATAGATAGATAGATATAGATAGATAGGATGTATGGGGATAAATAGAGAGATATTATTAATCTATACAAGGAGCAGTCTAAAACTGTAAAGGATTTTATTATCTGCAGTCCTCAAGCCTTCAACGCATTGCAGATAGTTTGAGATGTCTGGAATCGATCGTGTTAATCGCCACCAAACTCCAGGATACTTTGCTGGCACGCACAGCTGCTGCTTCTTCTTCTTCTTTTTTTCCCCTTCTTTTTTTTTCCTGAGCAGTTCAACATTCAATGAGAAAACTGCGCTTTAGGAAGAGCACCCCGGTAAATAAATCCTCCCCCGTGACGCGACCGTGCCAGAGTCTCTGGTGCAACCAGCCCTCGGCAGTGGCTAGATTCAACAGCCCCGGGGAGATGCAAATCATATGCCAGCAAATTACTCCTCCTGCGGAGGTACTTCTGGAGCTGTAACACCGCCGGGTGGGCGCCCTGTAAAACGTGACAATGTCCCCGAGACATCGAAAGGGTCCCCGGGACACTGGACCGTAGCACTAGAAAGTCCGGTGTCAAAGGGAATATTGTGTCTGGACTGATTGATTGGAAAATATCTGCTCGCCTGGCGGTGTCAGAAGCAACTGATGGGCGAGCACACGGGAGGAGAACCCAGGCAGCTTGGGAGATGAAGGGGCTGCTGCCCGACAGCCAGCGAGCGCCTTGCGGGGTTAGCCAGCGTCCTGCGGGCATCAGCGTTCGCGTGTGGATTGTGACCCAGGTGACAGCAGTCGATTCTGAAGTAGTTTTTCATGGGAAATGTACGTCTTGACGGCTGCCCAGAGAGTCATGCCCCCTGTTTCGACACCTGCAACGAACTGAGGCAAATATACACTGTGGCTCCCCCGGCATACTTACCAGATGTCTTTAAAATGTGCCGGGGGGTAGGGGTAGGGGTGTCCCCCCCCCCCGGATAAAGTGCAGTGAGGTCTTCAGTCTGGTGTGATGCTAAAGAGATTTCCTCCCAACTGGCTGTCAGAACTATCCTGGGATTAAGATATCCCCCCACAGCGCCCTAGAGTTGGGAGCTTGGCGACAGAGGAAAAGACAGACAAATTTCCCTGGAGTGGGATCGATACATTCATACGTATCGATTTGCCTTTATCTTCCAATTAAAAGCACATGTAAAGAGACTCCCGCACTGGGGTCACCGCACCCAGCTCCCGGATCGCTAGCTGGGGTAGGTAGTGTTTCAAAAGCATGACACCCCCACACACATACACACGATCTCCCCCCCCCACACACACACACACACACAAATATATGTTTGTCCTAGTGCAGCTGAACAGCAACAACAACAAAAAAGGCAACCCGGTAGGGATCTGGCCGGCTGATCCGTGCGGCTCGCACACCGGTGAGATTCGTGTTTCTCAGCCCTTAGGTTCCCCCTTGGAATCTTGTACATTTTAATCTTTGAGACAGAGAGAGAAACTTTTGATGGCCTTTTAATGACAGAAAATCCGCCCGGTGAAAGACACTTGCTCGTAGGGGCCCCCGCTCATGATTAAATCTTCGTTTCCCTACTAACTAATGGGCTTGCTTCTCTCTCTTGTTTTCGGGAAAAGATCCCCCTAATTAGAGCCTCCTTTTAAGGGCGGGGGGACTTTTCTTTGCGCAAACATCGTAAAGCGACCATCAGGCCGGAGCTGTAGACTCCAGGCGACCATTTCAAGACCCCCGCACCCCGCCAGTTCTCCCTGAGGCCCGAGCACATCAGGGAACCCCTCGCCCTGCTCCGATGACGGGTCCCCCTGAGGTCACTGCGGGAGGGTGAGGACGGGCAGGAAAGCGCCCAGCTGTGCAGGAGGGTTGCTTAGCAAACCGAAGTAGAGAAGAAGGCGAAAGGGGGGCGCACCAGGGACCGGCCAAGCCCCCCCCCCCGTTGGTGAGCCGGGCAGAGGATTCAGCCGGCCCCCTCCAGAAAGGAGCCACTTTGCCGGGGCTCCCCCCACCCCCGCTTCGCGCAGCGGAGACGCGCCGCTGGCCCGGCAGCGGGGCGCTGCTTGTGAATGGGGAAGGCCCCTATGGGACGTGTGAATGGCCGGTCCTCGCGCCCTCCGCAGCGCTGACCCCGCCCCGCCCCTTCGGCTGCCCGCTCGGGCGGGGAAGGGGAGGGGGCGGGGCGGGCCGGCGGCGGCCAATGGGGCGCCAGGCGGGCGGCCACGTGAGGCGGGGCAAGGTTCGGAAGCTGGCAAAATGTGAATGAGAGCGGCGAGCGCGATTTAAAGGGGCTGGCGGCGCCCGGCGAGGTCCCCGCGCGCTCCCATTCACGGCACCCGGCCCGCGCGGCGGCGGCGGCAGCGCCCAGCGGGGCCCGTGCAGCGTGGGTGCCCCCGATGCCTGCCTGCAGCACCGGCCGGGCCCCCCTGGCCTGACTCCGGCCTCGCTGCCCCAGCCCGGGACGGGGCACCCCGGCTCCTGGATCCGCCCGGCTCTGGCTCTGCGCTGGGGCACCGGCCTGCTCCTGCTCCCCGCGGCGCTCGGTGCCTGCTGCCTTCCTGCTCCGCCGTCTGCCTGGCCCGGCGGCTCTATGAGCGCAGCTTTCCAGCCCTCCCTCATGATGATGCAGCGCCCCTTGGGAAGCAGCACGGCCTTCAGCATAGACTCGCTCATAGGCAGCCCCCCCCAGCCCAGCCCGGGCCACTTCGTCTACACCGGCTACCCCATGTTTATGCCCTACCGGCCCGTGGTCCTGCCCCCGCCGCCGCCGCCCCCGCCTGCCTCGCTGCAGCCGGCCCTGCCGCCCGCCCACCCCCACCACCAGATCCCCAGCCTGCCCACCGGCTTCTGCTCCAGCCTGGCCCAAGGGATGGCTCTCACCTCCACGCTCATGGCCACGCTGCCCGGCGGCTTCTCCGCCTCCCCGCAGCACCAGGAAGCCCGGAAGTTTGCGCCCCCGGCTCTCCAGGGCAACTTCGACAAAGGCGACGGGATCCCGCCGGAGCACGACGAGGGGAAAGCCTTCCTGGGCAAGGAGAGCTCCCTGCTGGCCTTCGCCGCCGCGGAAGTCGTGCCGGCTTCCCTGGGTGAGTGGCCTTCTCCCCCCCCCCCCCCCCACCCCTTCCCCGCTAACGGGCGCAGAGTTAGAGCAAGTTTCTCCTTTCGGGGAGAGCGGGGGGAGGCGATCGGCAGAGGCTGCGTGTCCATCAAAAAAAAAAAAACCCTTTGAAAGAGGGGATCTCCTGCTATTTCTGCTAGGAAATGACACCCACCCCCCCCCCAAGACTGGGGAGCGGGCGGTGACGAGTCCCCCCAATTATTTCCGAAGGCATGCACTCGAGCCGGGTTGAGGAGCTGGGCCACTGCACCGCGCAACCTTCTCACACCGCAAACTTAAAATCCCTGCCCCATGGTATGGCATCCTTCTATCTGCAACCGCCTCGGCTGTCGGGATAGTGCCACGGCTGGGTTTTGGGAAAGATCGCACGCAGGAAAGAGTCTAATCTCTGCCCGATTTAAACCTCGCCTCCCCCAGGGCAAGATGCATTTCCCAAAGAGAAGGAATCTCGGGTTAAAAACACCGTCTCTTCCCATTGTTCATAGTGCTACCCACAGCAGCGAAGTTTTAAATACGTCCCAGGCAAATTAAGTTTCCCTTTCTCTATTGCTGAGAAGTAAAAGATCCGTTCCCTGTCCCCCTCATTGATACAAAAATATTAGCAATTAAAAAAATGCATAGCTGCGTGCAGAGATGTGTCCGCGATCTTGTAACAGAAGGTAACTTTTCATAAATCGGTTTGACGTGAGGCTGGGGAGGGGGGGGGGGGGTGCTGATCCGACAGCCCTATAAAGAGGAGAAAATGTCAGGCAGTGCCGAAACGGGCAGTGCGAAAACCAGCCGATTGGAAACAGCTCTCTGTCCCGAAATGTCACCGTGTATCCGCCGGATCCGGTGTCTCTTTCCTCCCGTGGAAACCCCGCTTGCTTGCCTCAAACTCGGCTGGATCGTCCTCCCCTCGCTACAGCCCGCGGTGTAAAGACCGAGGAGGGTTTATTGCAGCAGAAGGTGGCATGGAAAATGGGGCTCCCCCGTTCCCGTGCGGAGTGTAACGAAATGCCTGTGGTTTGCTTACAGGGGGGGCTGCCCGGGGTCCAGCCAAGGAAGATGCCAAAGCGGAGGACGACTCGAAAGGCAAGGAGGAGAGTTTCTCCATGGACAGCGATCTAGATTATAGCTCCGACGACAATCTCCCCAGCCAAGCGGCCCACAAAGAAGAGGACTCTGGCAACGTGCTGGAAGAAAACACCCAGAGCACCAATAACTCCAGCACCACCACGTCCACGGGCAAAAACCGCAGGAGGAGAACGGCCTTTACCAGCGAGCAGCTGCTGGAGCTGGAAAAGGAATTTCATTGCAAAAAGTACCTGTCTCTGACCGAGAGGTCCCAGATCGCTCACGCCCTCAAACTCAGCGAGGTCCAGGTGAAAATCTGGTTCCAGAACAGACGAGCCAAGTGGAAAAGGGTGAAAGCCGGCAACGCCAACTCCAAGACAGGAGAACCGTCCAGGAACCCCAAAATCGTGGTCCCCATCCCAGTCCACGTCAGCAGATTTGCCATCAGAAGTCAGCACCAGCAGCTGGAACAAGCCAGACCCTGATGCATTTCTGCTCCCCCCCCCCCCTTTCCCCGCCATCCAAAAAGTTTTGATCACTTGGGTTTAAAACAAACACGGGCAAACTTCAGTCTGAATCCAACCTATCAAGCCAAGCAAGAATCTTCGCGCAAGAGGCTCAAAACTGTGTTTTTGTTTTGGAGGCGGAATACCAAACCCTTGAAGAGACAGAATAAATATTTATTATACTGTCCTACTTTGTATATAAAGTGTGGGATCTCAGCTGCAGTGTTTTGACTCTTATGGGACCAAGTAACCCGTAACATGAATTCTTACATTCCAGAAGAAAACCAACAGCGACA
Source organism: Pelochelys cantorii (assembly GCA_032595735.1). Lineage (NCBI taxonomy): Eukaryota > Metazoa > Chordata > Testudines > Trionychidae > Pelochelys > Pelochelys cantorii. Next base: position 73,265,287 of record CM064332.1, read on the forward strand.
ACCATTTAAAAAAAAACTGCAATGCCTATTAACCATCTTTGGGGTTTTGTTTCTTATCATTTTGAAAGGTAAAAATGAAACAGAACTAAGAGGTTTGTTTTTCCCTTTTTTTTGGGTTGGCTGAGTGGCAGACAGTGGGGTGAATTATTTTAATATATATATATTTTTTGCCTGGCTTTCTGTCGATTTGGGTGGCATATTCTCCTAAGCCATGTTTGGCGAGCGCTCCTCTTTGTTGTGTTTTAATTTATTTCAATGTAGCCTCTTCCTGATAAGTTATGACATTTTAAAAAGAAACTCAGTCTTGTGAATAAACAAAAAAGCAGAAAACGAAAAAGCAAAACCTGACCGGCTTCTGTACAGAATTTCTTGTGCGACAGAGCGTTCCCCCCCTCCAAGGACTATATAGATGTAGCTATGGGTTCTTAAAGGCGAGGTTTATCGGCAAGGGAAATGTTTTAGCAAAATACCTACAGTTTAATAACTCTGGGGGAAGGGAGAACTTGCTAGCAAGCTGCTGCTAGGGAAGCGAATTTCTCTCTCATCAACTGTAAACAAACGTCGTCTGGAAAGGGGTGTTCTGGCATGGAGGTCACGGCAGTTATGCCTGTGATTTTAGGGTCCTTGAATTGAAAAGGATCAGACAGGCCTCTCCTCCCCCAGGCCTGTAAATAGCCTAAGACACACGCACCGCCACTAAACTATGCGGAGCTTTCGGTGCGGAGAAGTCTGTCCATGAATTATGCGGGGTCGACTTCTGGCAGGGGGATAAATCACACGCTCCTCGGGAGCTGCTACCGCTACCCACTCATCGTGTGCAGGGCTACTGGGGAAAGGGGGTATCCCACCAGGAGAGAGATCTGGGCAGTTTACGCGGGCAGTGTGTGGCTGACGGAGGATTGCTTTCTTGCCCTGCCGCACCGGATCCGAGGAAGACTGCCCTTGTTAATTTCCGCCAAGGCAGTATCTACTCGCTGCCTACCATCTCTCCGAGTAGGAGGAAGAGAAACTGACAACCCCCCCCCCACCCCAAAAGTTGTCAGAAATGTGGACGGTCTTCAGTGCTATTTAAAAAGCAAAACTCCCCTGTCCTCCAAGTTGTCTGTCATGCCACACTCAGGGGTAGGTGCACAATGCAATCATCTGTCATGGCATGAGGATATTCCGCTAAAAATTCCGCCAAGCAAACCCCATGGGATTGGGGGAATTTTTCTTTTCCATGTGCTCCTAGGATTAGGAGAGCAGCAAGGGATGTTTAGGTTGGACATTTGGAAAAACTTCCTACCTGTCAGGGTGGTTAAACACTGGGATAAATTGCCTAGGGAGATTGTGGAATCTCCGGCACTGGAGATATTTAAGAGCAGGTTAGACAGACAGCTGTCGGGGATGGTCTACATGGTGCTTGGTCCTGCCATGGGGGCAGGGGACTGGACTCAGTGACCTTTCCAGTTCTAGTATTCTACGATTCCCCACCCAAAGCTTGTTTGCTACCAAAAACAAATCTGATGGTTAACCATCACTGAAACTACTTACTACCTTGCCACTGAAGCGACTGGACAAAAAATATGATCTCGATCGCTGCCCTCTAACGCATCTCCCGCGGGCATCAGAGACAGAGGGGAGCTACGCATAGAAAGGCCGGAATTAGAAACAAAAAACCGTTTGGCTAAATCAAATGTAAACCAAACAAAAAACCCCCCAGCAAGCTCCTAACGGGCTGCGAACGCGCATAATTAAGGCGAGCTGCAAGGAGCAATTTGCTATGCAGAGATTTTCCAACGAGGTTTCCCGTGGAAGCTTCAGTGAGTAAATCAAATGGTGCAGAAGGTCAATACCAATATTGACATAATTTATATCAGTCGCACTTCATCGTGTTGGGTTGGTTGTTTTTAATGCGGGGGGTTTAAATCGCGTGAGAACGGTCTGGACATGGAGCTTTGTCACCAGCGTGCGTAGGGGCCCCTAAAAATATCCCACCGGCGTAACCTGATCAGCATCGATCCCCCCCATGCACGCCGGGCTCTATTATAGATAACGACTCTGAGGCACGGCCCCGCTGGATTAAAACGGAAAGCTCAGGAGGGCGTCAGCGGCCGCTCGCTTGCTCTTGAATCGGGGTCCCTGATTCAAGGCCTAATATTTCGGCCACAGGAGGGACAGGCTGGTCCTTTGAGAACGATTCTACCGACGCGGAGGCTTTCGAAGGAATCCCGCCTGGTAGAAACGGAGCCGAGTCGCAGCGAAGGGCTGTAGGGGGGCCTCCCCCTGGCTTGGGGCTGGGGGGGCGCTAAGGGAATCAAGCGCAGAAGGGAAGTAATTGCTAGCAGGCACCTGCACTCGGGGGGGGGGGGCTGGTGTGCGGTGGCATTTTTGCGCGTGGGGACGGGCTGTACGTGCAACCCAGGTGCAGCCCCTCCACCCTAACTTCCCCGCACGCCCAGCTCAAGCAGACACACCCGGGAAAGCCTGGGGAAATGTACTGAGGAGCCGCCCCGGGGCAGGCCCCCGATGGGCTGGCGAACCACGCCAGACGCCCCCTCTTCTGCATAGGCTGGGGGTGGGGGGGCTCTCGCTTGTCCCTTCCTAGGAAGACCCCGAAAATCGCCGCTTCGGGCCCTGACAAAGTTTCCCAGGCGGGAAGGAATGCGGGACGGGCGCTTCGGGATAGGGTCAGCCCCGGGGACGTGTATTTCAAGAACAGCTGTTCTCAACCCCTTCTTCCGCCGAGGAGGGGCTGGGGGGAGGCCAGGCCCACGCGACAGGGCAGGCGATACAAGCAAGCAGCTGCCAACCGCTTAGCAAAGTTACTTACTAATCAAGCCCCCCCCCCCACACACACAAAGTGGGAAAGCACTGGCCAGGGCCAGGAAGAAAAGAAGATAAACAAGCGAGGGGGGTTGATAGCTGTCATCATCACCCCCATCATGGCTTTCATTTGGCTGCCTAATGAGTCAGATCACAGGCAGAGAGAAAAATTGTCAATCGCCCAGGCTCTAATGAATTTTTTTGCAAATTGTAATCAAGCCAGGCCGTCTCAGCTCGCTGATTAATGAGCCCCAGGAGGCTTGGCCGGCACCTCAGCTTTTTATTCCATCCCGTCCTCCCCGCACTAAATTAACAGCAACTTGTCTGAGCTTCAAATTAACTCCCAATGATTAATTCTGATGGGGGGGCCTGAAGAATAGCTCGTCTTAATAGGCGCTGGCCTGGGATGCTGTTTGAAATTAATACACTTCCCCTTTGGCTGCCTGCTTTAATCCACGGCTGCGCTTTGACATCACTATATTTGTTGTTACAATAAATTCCACTCGCAGCTGCGGATCACATCACGACAAGGGGGGGGGGGTGTAGAGGCCCGGGGCCGCGTCGCACCGAGCCCAAAAGTTGGAGTTTTCTCCGCCGCCTTCGCGGCTGATTGGACAGTGTTATCAAGATTAGAGTATTTTTCTCCCCCAAAAGTCAGCGTATCGCTAATTTTGATGCCAGAAAAAAAATCTAATTTCTTGGTACGGTGCTATTTTATCAGGTCAGATGAAATTCATTTTGAAGACGCGGCTGGTATTTATACACTGCTCTCTTTAGGAAAATCGGGAAGGGGGGATTATTTTGGTAGAACATATTCTCCCCCACCACTGCCACACACACGTGACCCACCTAAAAAAACCCTACAACAAGAGGCCACGCTAGCTGGGCGTAACTGACCGGGTTTAAACTTGGCAACTTTCTTTGCAGGGCGGTTAGGAAAACCTGGGAAAAGCGAAGCGAGGTTTTGAGAGGCGTCCTTCCCAAAGGAAAGGCACTACCAGGTGCCCATTGATCAGGAAGTGGGTCTGGTAAATTTGGGTTTTACACTCTTCCCCCCCTCACCCCTCAACTCTCGATATTTTAGTCCTCAGATTTGAATTTTTTTATATATAATTAACACGACCTCCCATCCCTCCTTGGTAGCGATCTTTTACGTTCCCCCGCTGGCAGCGTTTCCCCCTGGTGTTTTGATAGCTTTGATGATCGTGATTACACGTTGTATTATTGTAAACGCATCGTGCTATTCCCTGTCTTGCCTGCAATTTACCACGACACATATGTCTCTGGGGTAAACACATCTGTTTTAAGGAGCCGAGACACCTCCCCGTCCCCCCTCCTTTGAAGGGTCAGACCGCTCTTCCATCTTGTTTCTGTTTGTATTGACTTAATTGGTTTAATTATTTCAGCTGTGATTGGCAATACTCAGCATTGTACCTTTTTAACTGCCCCAGGGGATCTGCCAGTGATCTCTGTCAGAAGGGCAAAGCTTACTTCGCGAGCCTGCAATTTACAAAAGTCCCTTTGTGCCGAAGAAGGTAGATACAAGTGGGACTCTTGGCTTTCCATGGGGGTTTGTTCTCCCCCGCACCCCAGCCACGGTGGTGTGGGAGGGGAGATTTGTGCTTTCGCAATTAATTTATTATGATCGGTCTCCGATTGTCTCCTGAGACGGGGGAGGGCAGAAGGAGGGGAGGGGGACTTTCGCTGCGTAAGGCACGGGGTTGGACATTTGGAAGAGGCCGTTTGCAAAATAATCGTGTCGGTAAACCCAGTGGCCGGACCTAAAGGGGAACGCAGCCCGGCCAGAAAACAATGGCACGTAAGAGCCACAACAGAAATAACGCCGAGCCAAACTGGGGGGACTTAATCTCTTTTCCCGAGAAAGGGGGAGGGGGGGAAGAGAAGAGATAAATTTGGAAATATGAAATCAGGCGTTTGAACTCAGCCTGTTTTAAATACGGTGTGATTAAAACATAAATTATAACAATTACTTTAATATCGATTTTTAAAACCACCTGAAAATATCCCCCAAATCCTCCTAAGCGAGGACTATTTCGAGAGAAAGTTTATGGCTCTCCAGGCAGACCGAATAATTGGGTCAAACAGCATGTCCGGGAAGGAAGATGCCATTGCAGTTCAGAGGACAACCTGGTCTGCTTGGGTAGAGACCCGGATAACACCGATCTGCCCGCAGGATCTTGGACCAAGCCACGTTTCTATACTGGGAGGGAGCAAACCTAAGCAGCGAAATCAATCTTCATAAGCCGGCCCTTCTGGTGTAAACAAGAGACATATGAGCCGGGTAGCTGAACATGAATGCAAATCACACTGTCACCGTAATAAAGCACCTGAAACACTGACACACAAAAGCAACACCATATGCATGGAGACAACCTGGATGAATTATACATTGCATCATAAAAACGGATGGCCCATTTCCACCCCTCCGCAGCGCGCACACCTCGGGAGGGGGGGGGGGGGGAAACAGGGACATGCCCCCCTCTTGCTAAAAATCACGGGGCCTTTTCCTGGTGATAATCCCCACCCCCAACTGACCGAGACACTCCCCCTGGCACATTCCAGGGAGAAGCAGCATCAGGGATGTGCCACACCCACCCTGGGGCGGGCCTCCACTTCCAAGTTGGCGCACAACTTTCTGATCGTCCTCGCTTCCCCCCCCCCCGGTACTTTAGACAGGCGGGCAGACAGACACTTTTGCCCCCAGGCTAGCCTGCTTCCCGAAGTTGCGCCCAACTTCCAAAAGTTGCGCCCAACTTCCAAAAGTTGCGCCCAACTTCCAAAAGTTGCGCCCAACTTCCAAAAGTTGCGCCCAGCCTCCACGCCAGGAGACGAACAGAAGCCCCGGGGGGGACCGTCCGCCAGCGCCCCCTGCAGGCCGCGTGGACAGGCCAGCCAGCGGGTGTGGAGGGGCGAGGCGCCGGGGCCGCTGGCTGGGCGGGGCGGAGCAGGGCCCCTGGCTGGGGGAAGCCATCTGCCCGGGGGCGCTGTCCTCAGAATCTGCAACTGGGGCCAGCAAGCCACGCAGGGCGAGCCCCGACGCTCCCCGGGGGAGGGGGGGGGGAGGAGAAGGGCTGGGAGAAAGTGACAGGGAATCACCCCCCCCCCCCGAAAAGTCGCCACCAAAAAACCTCAATCTGCTGCACAACTAAGGGGACAATAAACTGGGAAGCCCGTTTGGTTTTAGCTCTTTTGAAGGTTGTGCTGAGTGTAGCCCCCAGCCCTGAGTTACAGGGGGCTTTGTTGGAGGCTGGGAAACTCAGGTACCACTCTCATGCTGGGGAAGGAGAAGTGCTGAAAATATATTCTGGTCGCTTAGACCAGGGCTTACTCAACTTTGGAAGCCCCGGGGGCCACAATGATACAGCAGATGCTGAGGGCCACAACTTCAGTGCAGTTGCATGTACATGCAAATAGCATCTATGCAAATAACTTCCTTCACACTGATGGGCATGAATATAAAGATTATGGCAAGACCGCACAACATGGAGGCCCTGTTTAAGTCAGTTCTGCCAATATTAATAAAAGACCATATTTACCCGATTTCTACCCATATGACAGACAGCACTTTTAACAAGCAATGAGTCCAGGAACGTAACCACTAAGACGCATAGCAACAGAAGACCATTCTACTGGCAATTTTTTTTTTTGTTTTGGCTCCCATGCGCAGGCCGCATGTTGAGCCCCACGTAAACCCAAACCGCACCACAGGCTGCAAACGGACCGCCAGCCCTGGCCTAGAACAATCACCTCACCCACACTAGAAATATTTTCTCCTAGCGGCAACCACAAGGGTGTGGATGGAAGGAAGAAAGAAAGAAAGCAAAAAAATGAAGTGTGTGTGTACACCCACCACCAAATTTAGGAGGCACATACTTTTCTTTTGATCTAGCCTTTCAATAGGTTTCCCTCTGATCTTCCTTAAGTACGTTATTCTCTAGTTTCAGAGGGGGAGCCCTGTTAGTCTTTAACTGAACACACGCAAGACTATTTGTTGTTGGAGTGTATACGTGACTCTCTGTTCTCTCTGGCTTGCTCTCCCCATCAACAGTCCATGTACTCCTGGTGCCCGTTGCGAAGACCCACAACCCTGCCCTCCCCCCACCCCAGAAAACGCCTGGGCTCTGACAAGTGTCGCCCAGCCCTGGGGAAGGAGGCAGGGCCATGCAAAAGCAATGTGGCATTAGAGAGCCGAGTCTGCATGGCCGGCGGTTGCTCTTTTTCCCTGCTGAGCCTGGGCCATAGAGAGAACTCTAATCTATTTATTTCAAGCCACTTCATCCACTCTCCTGCTTTTGTCCCGGCCCCAGCCCCCGGCTTTGTGGTGTGACCGCTGATCTTTTAAAAGCCCCTTCCCCTCTAGTTTGGGGTCTCCGTGGCTGCCTGAATGACAATAGATAAAACAGGATTACACTGGCCTGATCCTATTAAACTCTGCCAATCGCTCTACGGTGAACTCCCGCCAGCATGCTCAGCAAACTTACTTAACTTTTCTCTGGCGGTTTCCCCTCGCGCAGACACACTCAGGGGCCAGCCCAAGCCACAGCTGGCCAAGGCTTATTTTCCAGTGGCATCCCACATGGTGTTCTGACTCCACAGAGCCACGTGTGTCTTAATTCTCTCTCCCCTCCGCCTCGCACATTCCACTTACTTTACAGCACCGAGGAAGGTGCTGGTGGTTACCCTGCTCCACAGATTCCAGAGGGGGTACCCATGGTAGCAGCGTATTGAATCAGGCCAAGAAAAAGCACGAGCTCCATGCACAGAGACCTGAATTTGTCCAGTGATCCTAAAATTCACAGAGGTTTGCACATTTCTGGAGGTTCACAAGATCAAAGGCTCAACCCCCCTCCCCCAAAAAAAACATGGCTCCCAGAACCCATGGAGGTGCAGCGTCATCCCCAAAAACGTTGCCATTTTTATCTTTAATCTGGGAGCAATGAAGGGCAGAGATTAAGGTCTTAATACCACTCTCATCAAAGTGAGGGACAAAACTCCCATGGATTTAAATGGATACAGGTTCTGCCCGGAGCTTATGCCATCATAAAATGTGTTAGTCTTTAAGATGCCACTGGACTCCTTGTTGTTTTTGCTGAAACAGACTCACCCGGCTACCTCTGAAAGGAATAGTTATTGTTTCTGTCACAAGAGCAAACCAGCTCAACACTATATTGTGCTAGGTTTGCACATTGCAAATTCGGAGTGGTTGGAATTCTCTTACTGTCTTGGCCGACAGGACAGTGTAGGGGAAAGAGCACAGGATCAGAGAACTGAGGCTGAGAAGGGCTAAGTGCCTTCACCAAGGTCACACAGTGGCAGAGCGGAGAAGGAAACTCGTGAAATCGATGGAAAGGCTGCCATTGCCTTGGCAGCAGTCCTCTTTGTCGACAGGCAATATTGGAAGTAAAAAGTGTATTTGCATCAAATAAGCATCTGTTTAGTGATATTTCTTGAGCTTTGGCGAATCAGACAAAACTCCCTGAGTCCCATTGTCCATTACCACTGGAAGCTTCACGGGTTAGGGAATACGCTAAAAAACTCGGGGGGAAATATGGGAAATCGAGTTAGTGAAATCAATGGGGGTTTGGCACCTAAACACCTTAAGGGATCTGGGCCCAAAAGGCCTTAGCCTTGTCCATGGGCAGTGATGACAGTTTTGCCACTGATTTTCCTGGGCGCAGTTTCAACTCTCAAGCAGGGCAATTAAGATACCTGAACAGGCCCACGGAGGGCTCCCATACACTCCCTAGAACTAGCGAGGAAACTGACTGAAGGATGTAAATACACATTGCAAAGTGTCGGCCATTCCAAAGCAAGACAAAGGCGAGAAAAAACAAACAACAGAAAACATTGCTGTTTCCTCCATGCAGATGTGAAACATACATTACGAACAAGTGGTTACAATGAGTCCAGAGAGGCAAACAAGGCTCATCCGAAGTCACCTCAGTGACGTTATTAAGAACCTCCTCCAAAATCTACGGAAGGGGCTTTTCCTTTAATTATTTTTTAAAGCCGAACAATGAAATAATGTACAGTGGCAAAAAAACAAGCCTTTTCAGGGACAGCATCGCGAACTTAGATCCTCCAAACAGGCACAATTAAAAAGGAAGCCAACCAGGGATATCAGAGTGATGAGGTAATTATGCAAATTAAATAAGTGTTTCTCCACGGGCCGATTCAGTGCCTCACCAAAAGGAGAAGCTGAAGGGTTTGGCATCAGTGACATGAGACAAAACAGAATTCCTCCCCATTGTTTGACTTTGAAACACTAGAACGTGGAGGTCACAGATCCTCCCAGGGGCCAATTCCCACAGTTCTTACACAGGCACCATTCCCAACTGAGTCAAGATGAATGTCAATGGGAGTTCTGCCTGTGAACGCTGGGTAAGCAGGGACACAAAACACAATAGTACAATCCAGTCAAACAAGAACGCCTGAAAAAAAAAATCTTCACAGCAAAATGGGCTGGTTCCTCCTATAGGAAAGGGAACTGATACAGTCCAGAAAAGCCCTGTTTATCTGAACCCCTTTAAGCCACACTTCTCTCATGAAAATCTAAGTACAGTCCCAGAATGTGCATCTCTTCACAATAACCCACTCACTCCAAATGCTATACAGCCCAATGTCTTGGGATTCTAAGCAAACAGAGTTTTACTGTATATGTAACAGACCAAATATTCCTGGTGGCTCAACAGAAATAAAATCCTAGCTAAACATAGAGGGAACATTACCAACAACTGGCAAAGGTAACTTAGTGGAGCCAGCAAAAATGGCTTCCCAGACTCATGTAGCGCACCCTCACCTTAGTTTCAAAAGTTCAGAGTGTCAAAGGGATTTAGGTGCATAACTTCCATTGAAATCAACAGCATTCCCTTTGAGGATCTGGGCCTGAATATACAATATAAAAGAACTTGGAAAACCACTGGCAGTTGGATAGCTCTTCATGGCTCACACACACTTATGCTTTCTTTGTGAACATCATTCTATTCTTAGTTTCGTAATATCTGTCAATAAGCCCATTGCATTCCACCATCAGACTAATGATCTTTTTAAATACACCTCAGTATTTAAGCAGATGCCCTGCCCCTAGGGCTAAAATTGCTACATTTCTCCCTTCTCTCTCTCTCTCTCTCTCCCCCCCTCCCTCCCTCCCAATTATGCTCATATTTCAACATTTCCAAAGCTGTGATAAGTTGCCACAAAAGAAGAATAGTAGTAAGTCTCTCTAGGAGAAATGGTTAATTTGGGATTTATAAAGGACTTTCCGTAATGAATAATAGTTGAGCTGGATCTATCTTCCTGACTCATTTTGCAAAGCAACATTTGTAAGGTAAGGTGATCCCAATTACTTCCTCTAATAACTCTCAATTCAGAAGGAGGTTTCACAGTTTTGCTGAGGAAACCCGGGGAAACCAGGTAATACCAAACCCATCTCTGTATCAACAGAGAACTGCTTTAATGGGTATTGGAACACACTAGCCACATAATGAATGGTGGCTACTGTTATGAAACTGTTTTTGTTTTCTGTGCACTGTGGCTTTAAATCTCCAAGGTCTGCTCTGGCCACAGAGACTGGCAACCTATTTTGGAGGAGATCAATGCAGATTGTCAAAGATAAGGCATGCACACACTGTGCTTTCACCTGTGGGCACTTCACGTTCCAGATTATCTGGTGGTCCCTCCAAACTTTGCCCTCTATGACTTTTGTTTCTCCTTGCCATGGTCTTTCCTTAAGCTAAAGTTAAATTAACCACACACCAGACGGGTACAGTTGCGGGGTCCGCGCATGCAAACACAAAACTACAAGGCAACACTGGTAATTTTCATATTCCACAAGCATTTCTTCTACAGCACTCACCCCCTTATCACTCACAAGCCTTGCAGCCTTTATGCCAAGTTTGCCCCCTTGTGGGTGAATTTTCTCTTTCACGAATCGTGGCTTATCCGAGCATGATAACATCTTCCGTAAACACATTCTAGCCTACACCTCGGGATTCATGTATTCCACATACTAAGCAATTCTGCCTCTCTGGTACAACTTCCGTTCCCATCGTAACGCACCTGTATTTGCTTCCAGCGTCCCTGCTTGTTGTGGGGGTAGCTCTTCCCTTACAAAGTAGCTGCAGCCTTTGGGTGCTCCATTGGGTGGTGGCACTGGGTGGTTGAGGAGGTTGGAGATGGGAGACAAAGATTTTCCACAGGGGAGTCACCCACGGGAAGGCAGCCCGAGGATGCATTTGCCACGTGTCGACTATGCCGCAGCCTGTGGGAAAGAAATTGGTGTTCTCACTGCACATCCTGGAGACTGATTGACCACAGGGCCGGGACTCAAGAGAACTGGGGTATGTGCCCAGCTTGGGCAAGTCACATTGTGGCTTTGCATGCGTTTCCTCTCCTGCCTTTTGTCTATTGACACTCCAGATTCTTGGGGGAAGGGACTGGCTCATACCACAGGTAGGTGCCGCAGCTAAAACAGCGGTGCTAAGGCAGCCGCAGCTATAAGCGGCCCTCCATCTCCCTGGGCCCCAAGATTGTGGTAGCCAAGATGGCTGCCCGGGATAGGGTCGTTTTGCTAACGGCACTGGTGCACGGTGGCGGAGCTCCAGTTGCGCCCCTTGGGTCCCACGCCTCCTGGCAGATTTTTAGCACGCCTCAGAGGCTCACAGGGACCCTCCCACGGCCTCTCGTCTCCCCCAGACACGGGGGTCCCCGCATAATGAGCCATTCTCAGCGCAGGCAAGTTGCTGGCTTCGGGAGGGGGGACACTTCCGTGGTCCTAGGCTCCCCTTTTCTTCCCCCAGTGGCGGCTCACCAGGCATGGGGAGGCCTAGGGGGGAACCAGTCCCTCCTACTTACTCTGGGTTCTGGCCCCAGCTAGGAGCTGCTAGTAGGGCACTTGCCCTTATCCCCACAGAATAGCAGCCTCCCCCCCAGCCCCTTCTCCTGGCAGAAACCTCCCCCCACTTGTCACCTTCAGCTCCCTTCCACACTGCATGGCCTCCTCTGAGTCCGTCCCTTTTCTCCTTCCCCCCTTACCTGAGGGGAGGCCTTTCAGAGTGGCCCCACAAGCTGCAGGTGTCCCATTAGCCTGCTGCTGCAGGCCGGCTCTTAATGAGTCCCAGGTGCCTGCCTGCCTGGCTTAATTGCTGGGCAGCACTCTCCAGCCGCCTATGCTGGGAAGAGGAATCCACTCAGCCATGGGTGCTGTTTGGGGGGGGTTGCAGCCCATGTTCCCTGTGAGCAGTGCCCTTTAGCAGGGAGCTCAGACGACTAGCAGGGCAAGGGGTTTGCTGAGCAGTTTCTGGAGCTGCTGCTCCCAACAGAGGCACTCAGAGAGCAGGTAAGGAGGGGAGATGAAAGCGGCTGGGGGGAGAGTTGTGGGGTAGAGGAAGGAGGGGGTACTTGGCTGTGGGGAGTCAGAGGGGAGGGGAGTTTGGGGAGCCCTGTCTGGGCCAGAGGTAGAAACCCAGAACTCTCCTTAAGACTCCTGGGCTGGGTTGGGGGGAGGGAAGCTGACTGCATGGGGTAGGTGGGGGGGAAGGGGGTGGCTGGGTGCTGGTATTGGGGTGAAGTGGAGCTGTGTGTCTTGGACTGAGGTGAGGGAGGGGTGAGCTCATGCTGGGGCCTGATGCCCAACTAGACTGCTCCTGCCTGGAAGCCTGAGAAGCAGGGTTTTATCCCAGACCCCAGCTGGGCTGGGGGGGGGAAGCAGATTGTATGAGGGTAGGTGGGGGAAGTGGGATGCTGGCATCTATGCAGTGGGGGGTGTTTGGGGTGGCCTGACTTACTTGCTGCAGTCCTTGCTGGCTGGGTTGGGGGGGGGGGGGCGGGAAAGCAGGCTGCATGGGGTGTTTGTGTGCCAGGACATTTGCATAATTACATTTCAAACAAAGTTTAAACATATTAATGGCTTAAGGTAAGAAAGAGAAGGATTCTTGTAACAGTTTGGTTTTTTTTGGAGTGTTGCAGCTAGCTAAAACTCCGATCTTCATGATTTTGTTTTTAAATCCTGTGTTACTAATGGATACATGGTGTGTTGTAGTGCATTAAGGCCAGATCTTTACTATGTGGAAAAGCTCTGGCTCTTATGAGTTAGAAGTAGCAAGGAGTAGGTGAGATGCTCCTTGTTTCGTGGGATTCAACTGTATTTGCAAGCTCTTTGAAACACGCATCTGTCTCCAAACCCTGAAGCCGCAGTGCTGATTTGGGCTTCTCCTCGGAGGCACGCAAAGTAAACGTTTCAAACCAGGAGAACTTTTATCTGTTTTTATAGGTCTCTGTTTCACTTGTTGTTGTATAGCATGGTGCCTAACCATTCCCCGGAGCAACTGAATGAGCCTGAGTGAATATCTTTTATCCTCCTTTCCAGTGTCAGTAAATAGTGTGTTAGGGTTTGCAAGGAGGCGCTTATGGGTGGATAATATGCATTTTGGTGCGTTTACTAGCTTGAGTTGCTAGAAGGGAGGCTGATACATGTACTCCAAGGGAAGTGTGGATTTCTTTTTTTATTTGATTTTGTATTAAATATCATAAGCATTGCTTCTTGTGAACTATCCCTCGCTTTAATGTATCTTCTTCCACACCTATGGCTTGTTGGAAAAATGTATTTGTATGATCCACGTGCTACCTCAATATTGGTGGTGCCCATAAGAAATTTCAAGCTGCCCTAGGATAGAAAATGTCAGAGGGAATCCTGGTTGCAAACCTTTTCCAGCACCAACCCCCCCCCCCCCAACTGTTACCTCCTATGGTTTTCTAGATGCCAAAACTCACAACTGTCCTCTTACCAGCTGCCAAAACACTCAGCCTTCCTCTGACAAGTTCTGTATTGCAAGTCTCTGATTTCAGGGCCAAAAGGCTGTCACCCTAAGATTTCCAGGGTATGTCTACACTACAAAGTTAATTCAAATGAACAGCCGTTAGTTTGAATTAACTTTAATAGCGGCTACACATGCAAACCGCTATTTCAAATTTAAATCGAACTAGGTAAACCTCATTCTACGAGGAGTAACACCTAGTTCGAATTAAGGGCTGTGTAGCCACATAATTCAAACTAGCTGGAGGCTAGCCCTTCCCAGGTTGCCCTGGTGGCCACTCTGGGTCAAACCAGGAAAACTCTTCTGCCCCCCTCCCGGCCTCAGAGCCCTTAAAGGGGCACGGTCTGGCTACGGTGCCTGTGCCAGTTGCAAGCCTGCCAGCACCCAGCCAGCAGACCCTGCACCTGGCATGGCATGAGCCAGCCACCTGCTGCCACCCAGCCCTCCACCTCTTCCCAGGGCCAGGCTGGCGGCTCACAGGAGCCTGCCTGGGGCCGCAAGAGGCGGGCGCCCGCCTGGTCTAGTGCAGAGATCGTGGACCTCATCGAGGTTTGGGGGGAGGCCTCCAATGTCCACGATCTCGGCACTAGGCACAGGAATGTGGCCGTCTACAGCCGCATGGCTGCCAGCCTGGCCACCAGAGGCCACATGTGGACCCAGGAGCAGGTTTGCATGAAAATCAAGTTGGTCCAGTGAGACCCACCCCCCCCCCCCGACCCTGAGCTTAGAACATAAGAACGGCCGTACTATGTCAGACCAAAGGTCCATCTAGCCCAGTAGCCTGTCTGCCGACAGCGGCCAACACCAGGTACCCCAGAGGGGATGGACCAAAGACAATGACCAAGCGATTTGTCTCGTGCCATCTATCTCCAGCCTTCCACAAACAAAGGCCAGGGACACCATTCCTACCCCCTGGCTAATAGCACTCCATGGACCCAACCTCCATGAATTTATCTAACTTCTCTTTAAACTGTTACAGTTCTAGCCTTCACAGCCTCCTGTGGCAAGGAGTTCCACAGGTTGACTATGTGCTGGGTGAAGAAGAACTTTCTCTTATTAGTTTTAAATCTGCTACCCATTACTCTCATTTGGTGTCCTCTAGCCCTTATAATATGGGAACTAATGAATAACTTTTCTTTATTCACCCTCTCCACACCACTCATGATTTTATAGACCTCTATCATATCCCCCCTCAGTCTCCTCTTTTCCAAACTGAAAAGTCCCAGTCTCTTTAGCCTCTCTTCATATGGGACCTGTTCCAAACCCCTCATCATTTTAGTTGCCCTTTTCTGAATCCTTTCCAAGGCCAAAAATATCTTTTTTGAGGTGAGGAGACCACATCTGTACACAGTACTCAAGATGTGGGTGTACCATAGTTTTATATTTCCCCTCCTCCTTCCCCTTGCTTCCCCCTTCCAGCTCCCTCCTCCCAGGTTTCCACCTCCCCTCTCCCACCCTCTCTCTTCCCCTCTCCCACCTCCTTTTCCCAGTTTCCCCAGAGGTTAATTCCCCCCCCCCCCCCCCTGTTTTGTTAAATAAAGAGTTTCTATTTTTGAACACACATGTCCTTTATTTTTTACATCAGGAAGGGGGGCTAGGGAAGGGTGAGGGAGGAATGGGGCACGAGCCCCCGATGGGGAGGACTGGGGTGGCTCTGCGGGCTCCTCAGGGTGGAAGCTCTCCTGCAGGGCCTCCTGGATCCTGACAGCCCCCCGAATGAACCCCCCCGGATGGCAGCCTGCGGCAAATGCAACCGGGCTCATGGCCGAGTGCTGTGATGTGCCGAGTGTGGGCACTCAGGGCACTCCAAGACAGGACTGCTTTGCTGTCCCTCATCGAGGTAGACAAGCAAGCGGGGAACCCTGAGAACTGTCTGTCTGGGGTGGGGGTCGGGTCCCTTTAAGCACAGCCCTCGGCTAGCCTGAGGCAGCAGCTCCACGCTCTCAGTCCTAACCTGATGCCCTGCCGGCACTGGTTCCAGCCAGCCTGAACTTCGGTTCAGGGTCCACTCAATGTGGACATGCTAGTTCGAATTAGCAAAAGGCTAATTTGATTTAGTTTTTGTGTATGGATGCGTTAATTTGAATTTGCTTAATTCGAATTAACTAATTTGAATTAAGTTAATTCGAATTAATGTTGTAGTGTAGACATACCCTTCGGTAGTGCCAATAGGGTTGCTAGGTGTCCGGGTTTTGCCCCAACTGTCCGTTGTTTGGGTCCCCCGTCATCTTGGACATGTGAAATGTCTGGTACTTCCTGTTTCCCTCGGATGGAAGCCTGGCAGAGACAATTTTCCCCTGCTGCATCTGGTGGGGGCAGGGGAGTGAGGAGCGCGGGGCCATTTAAAGGCACAGCGCTCTTTTTTTTTTTTTTTTTCCTCAACTTCTGTCTCCCCCACCCCACCCCTCTTTTTTTTCTCAACAGAATTTTTTCCTGGGTGTGTGTGTGGGAGGGTTTTTTTGTGGGGAGGAGGGGGGAAACGTTGGTATTTTTTGTTAAACCATCTGGCAACCCTTAGTGCCAAATAATCTCACCATCCGTACCAAGGGATAGGGTACAAATTGCAATGTCTTTTAGCAGGGGATGGTGCAGTTAAGAGAAAAAGGGCCACTTAAGTGTAGGACCCTTGCCACATAATGTGGATTCCATGTGCCGCTAAGGAGAGACAGCCCCATTAATATGCATGCACCCATTGCAACAACAGCCCCATGCCCCAGATAATTTTGCACATCATCCAGTAAATGAATACAGCAGCCTACTAGGCTGGTGCCCAGTGCCCGAGCAGGCAGGTAGTTGCACATGCACATCTCTGGGTGCACAAGTGAGTGTGTGTGCAGCTCCCCTATTTGCACGTGAGCAAGGCTAGAGAAGCACGCCTCCGCAAAAGGCTGCCTGTGTGTGGGGAGTTGCACAGAGCTTGGCAAACTCAAAGCCCAGAGTCTGTTTTTAAAAAAAAAAAAAGGCAGAATCACCCTGATTAAACATACACACCTCGGCCCACAGGGGAGTTCCCCTCTTCTGTACACAGAGGGGACATCTTGCAAAAAGCTCTGGGACCCAATGGGCTCCCAAAGCACCATGATCCTAGGGTCTCCGGTTCCGACAGGTCTCGAGATGTCTGATAACGCACAGAGCTTGTGTGTAACATTCGGTCACCTGGCAGGACAATGGGCAAACACTCTGGTTTTTTGTTCTGGTCTCTCCGTGCTTAAGGGGTTTGCTTCCCTCTGCCTGTCTCTCTTCCCTTCTAATGGCCTCTTTTTTTCCTATTCTTTCTCCCTACGAACCTTTCCCTTCCACCTGTGGATTTGTATCGCACCGAGGTACCCACATGGCTTCCTCCTTTCTCCCTAATGAGGTGTTCTCATCACACCCAGATGCTGCCCCGCCTTCCCTGGGGTCTCACCAGTGTTTCTTTCAGACTCCCCTCTCATGCGTCACCAGAGTATCTGAGCCCCCTACCAGCATTAATGGCAGAGGCTCAGAGTTCCTCCGTGGGACAGGAAATCGAAATCCCCATTGGAAAGAGGGGGAACCCAAGTGCACAAAGGGGGCATGTCTGCAGTAGGTATTTAACCAAGGTCGTGTATGTACGCTATGGCTGAGCTAAGACCTGAGTCCAGATCTCCTGAATCCCAGCCCAGTGCCCCTAAGCACAAGGCCAGCCTGCCTTTCTGCATGTAGGGCTTCTCCTTCTGGGGTCTCTTTCTTTAGCATTTCCTCCCTGAGATTTCTGTTCTCCCTCCCCCCCTCTGTCCCCACCCTCTCCCCCCATCACTTCTCCTTCTTCACAGTCTCTCTCTTTCCTGCAGCCTCTCCTTCGTGGGTGTCTATTGTCTCCCTCCCCTGCTCTCCAGTCAGATGCTGGGAATGCACCCAGTGTGCTGGTATCCACGAGCCTTCCCTCCGAAATGTATCCCTCCCAGATCACCAGAACCATCTTACTGCTCACTCTCCTCCTTGTGCTTCTCTGTGTTCCCAACAGCCCTCTGCACCTCTGCCATCTGCCCCTCCACCCCCCGTGCCGGATTTATGCAGAAGCTAAGTAAGCTACAGTTTGGGTCCTCTGATTGAGGCCTCTAAACTTAAAAAAAACCCAAAAAACTAGTTTTTGGTTGCATCCTTGCCTATGCACTGGTATATATGCAAATAGAAAGCTTTATTATTGCTTTTTGCATTGTCCTTTCTGTTAGAA
Source organism: Pelochelys cantorii (assembly GCA_032595735.1). Lineage (NCBI taxonomy): Eukaryota > Metazoa > Chordata > Testudines > Trionychidae > Pelochelys > Pelochelys cantorii. Next base: position 73,283,122 of record CM064332.1, read on the forward strand.
TACTTTGTTTTTGTTTAATGTTCTGGGGCCTCTAAATTTGACAGTTTAGGGCTTCAATGGGTTTTAATCCCTGTCTCTCCCCCAATGTATCATCCCTTGTCCCAACTACCCCGTGTATTCTCCTCCATCATGTTTCTCCTTCCTGCCTTCATTTTCCTGGTGCTGTGTGGAAGTTGGGGTGGGGGGGCTGGAATGTTGCATACCCTTCTGGGGTGCAGCACTTCAAAGGGGCGTTGAGAGAGGAGAGCGCGTGCAGGGGAAAAAAAGCCATAAAATGCCTCAAGGGCCAGAGGAAATGCTGGACAGCGAGCGGGAGGTGACTTGCTTACGGTGCCTCGGGTCCTTCACAGGTGGAAAATACCAGGCCCCAAAGGCATAGAGGAATGGTGCCTTTGCATACGCTGTAGCTATATCTACACTCGCGGCTTCTTGCGATATCGGCGATATTCCACGCTTAGCCTCATTTGCATATTTCTGGCACAAGAAGCCACAAGTGTAGATATAGCCTGTGTGTGGGGGGCACAATTTAGAGGGGAGGTCATGTGATTGCCTCGTGTCCCCTGCCCTGCCCCCAGCCAGATGCTAACTGCATGGATGGAGGGGCTCTGGCCTTTTCCCATGGTGCTGGCTCCCCCGTTGGGTCTCTCCCTTAGCTGCCAGGCCTGAGTGGGAGGTGGGATAGCTGCTCCTGATGGCTGCTCTGGGCTGCCTGCAAGAAGCAGGCTGGGGAGGATGTTGACAATGGCCTGCTCCCTACTGGGGGCTGGCTTCTAGGCCCCGGGGCTGAGCATCCCGAGGGCAAAGGGAGGGCTTGGCTGGCTGGGCCCCTGTGCTCTGAAGCCAAGCCCTATTGGGGGGCCACCCCACCACAGCCTGGCTGTCTTGCAGCAGCTGGCGTGGGAAGAGGCTCTGATCCCATCTCTTCTTCTCCTTCCCCCCCCCACCCCCCCCAGACTGGCTGCGAGGGAGGCCACTGATGATGGAGGGGATTGTATTCACTCTGTTTGCTTTCCGTTGCCTGTGATTTCTGCTGTCCTGTGGTGCCTCAGTTTCCCTGGCACTGCACCAATACCTAGATGGTGATGGGAATTGCAGTGTGACAGTCCCCTCTGTGAAGTGCTCCACTTAGGCAGGAACAATCCTTCACACATGCAGAATGGGAAGCGACTGTCTGGGGAGCAGTCCTGCAGAAAGGGAGTGAGGGGGGCATAGTGGATCAGAAGCTAAATGAGTCAACAGCGTAACACTTGCAAAAAAAGCAAATGTGATTCTGGGCTGCATTAACACAAGTGTGAACATAAGAATAGCTGTACTGGGTCAGACCAAAGGTCCATCTAGCCCAGTAGCCTGTCTGCCGACAGTGGCCAGCACCAGGTGCCCCAGAGAGGGTGGACCGAAGGCAATGATCAAGCGATTTGTCTCCTGCCATTCCTCTCCAGCCTCTGACAAACAGAGGCCAGGGACACCATTTCTATCCCCTGGCTAATAGCCTTTTATGGACCTAACCTCCATGAAATGATCTAGCTTCTCTTTAAACTCTGTTATAGGCCTAGCCTTCACAGCCTCCTCTGGCAAGGAGTTCCACAGGCTGACTATGTGCTGTGTGAAGAAGAACTTCCTTTTATTAGTGTTAAACCTGCTACCCATTACTTTCATTTGGTGTCCTCTAGTTCTTCTATTATGGAAACTAATAAATAACTTTTCTTTATTCACCTTCTACACCACTCATGATTTTATATACCTCTATTATAACTCCCCTCAGTCTCCTCTTTTCTAAACTGAAAAGTCCTAGTCGCTTTAGCCTCTCTTCATATGGGACCCGTTCCAAACCCCTAATCATTTTAGTTGCCCTTTTCTGAACCCTTTCCAAGCCAAAATATCTTTTTTTGAGGTGAGACCACATCTGTACACAGTACTCAAGATGTGGGCGTACCATAGTTTTATACAGGGGCAGTAAGATATTTTGTGTCTTGTTTTCTATCCCTTTCTTAATTCTTAACATCCTATTTGACTTTATGACCGCCGCTGCACACTGTGTGGAAGTTTTCAGAGAACTGTCCACAATAACTCCAAGATCTCTTTCCTGATTTGTCGTAGCTAAATTAGCCCCCCAACTATACGTATAGTTTGGGTTATTTTTTCCAATGTGCATTACTTTACACTTATCCACATTAAATTTCATTTGCCATTTTGTTGCCCAATCACTCAGTTTGGTGAGATCTCTTTGAGTGTGGTGAGCAAAATAGGAGAAGTCATTCTTCCGCTCTACTCTGTGCTGATTAGGCCTCAATCGGAGAATTGTGTCCAGGTCTGGGCTCCAGATTTCAAGGAAGAGGAGGAGAAGGTCCAGAGAAGAGCAACAAAAATGAAGTGTCTAAAAACACAACCTCTGGGGAAAAACTGAAAGAATTGTTTAGTTTAGAAAAGAGAAGACTGGGAGGGGACAGGATAGCAGTTTTCATTAATCTAAAAGGTGCCACGAGGGGGGGGGGGGGGAGGAATTGTTCTCCTTGGCCTCTGAGGACAGGACAAGAAGCAATGGGCTTAAATTGCAGCAAGGGAGGTTTGGGTTGGACATTAGGAAAAATTCTCTGTCCGGGTGGTTAAACACTGGAATAAATTGCCCAGGGAGGTTGTGGAATCTCCATCTCTGGAGATATTTAAGAGCAGGTTAGACGATCACGATCAGTGGTTCCCAAACTTTTTGACATCACGCCCCCTTTTTGATTTTTGAGAAACCCTCATGCCCCCCCAGCAGCAAAACTTGAGCCCCCTCCCCCCCCCCAAAAAAGGGACTGACCGGGGCCGAAAAACAAAAGTAGCAGCAAAACTTGGGGGGAAGGAGGGGGCGGCAGGGGAGCTGCGTTGCCTTGCGCCCCCTGGAATTTCTACATGCCCCCCTGGGGGGCATGCCCCCCGGTTTGGGAACCCATGATCTAGATGGTACTTGGTCCTGCCATGAGGGCAGGGGACTGGACTTGAAGGGACCTCGAGAAGTCATCCAGTTCTAGTGGTCTAGAATTGAGTCTCCCTCATCTACATAATGGCTGATGCTTTCTGTAACATGAACCTGGGGGTGAGGGTGGGGGTGGTGTAACAAGGTACATAAGAATGGCCAGAGTGGGTCAGACCAAAGGTCTATCTTGCCCAGTATCCTGTCTGCTGATAGCGGCCAATGCCAGATGCCTCAGAGGGAGGGAACACAACAGGGAATGCTCATGTGATCCCTCCCCTGTCACCCACTTCCAGAGAGACAGAGGCCAGGGACACCATTCCCACCCATCCTGGCTAACAGCCATTGATGGACCCAACCTCCATGAATCTATCTAGGTCTTTTTTTGAAGAGCTAGGACCTGCTAAAGTCCCAGCCTTCACCACATCCTCCGGCAAGGAGTTCCACAGGTTGACTGTGCACCGAGTAAAGAAAAACTTCCTTCGGTTTGTTTCAAACGTGCTGCCTATTCACTTCATTTGGCAACCCCTAGTTCTTGTATTGTGGGAATAAGTAAATAACTTTTCTCTATTCACTTTTTGCACACCAGTCATGATTTGATAGACCTCTATCCTATCCTCTCTTAGCCTCCTCTTTTCTAACCTGAAAAGTCCAAGTCGTCTTAATCTCTCTTCACATGGGACCCTGTCATGACCATGAGGGTTAGCCAGCAGCCTGGTGACTAAGGGGTTAACTATGTCCCTTACCTAAGCCAGGTAGAGTCAGTCAATAGAAATGTAGGTAGGAATTTCAAAGCAGGACAAAGGAATTTTTGGGTTTTTCCTTCCTTTGTCCCTAGGCAGTTTTCTCTCCAGCTACTGAGGGGGACAGACATGTCTCCCTCTCCAAAAAAGACTCTTCACTATCTGTCAGTAGGGTAAAGTTTAGATAAATGGGATCTGATGTCTGTGCATTTAAAAAAAATGTTTTTTTTCTCTCCTTTGTAATTAAGCTCTTGGCCCATGGCGGGTTCCCCCCATGAGTATATTAATTTGTGACTTTTCCATCTAGTCATTACGCTTGTAACAGGAATATTGTGGTGATAATAAAAGTTCTTTCTCTTTTCTTTTTATTAACCTGGGATTGGTTAATTTGTGTGTCCTGGTTTTTAATTTAAGGGTGAAATTTCCCAAGTGATCTCTTCCCTGTTTTTTCTTATCATTACTTGGGTGGTGGCAGCGGAGTTTTTAATCCCCAAAATCTAGGTTTTTAGGGGGAAGTTTTATAACAAAGCCTAGAAAGATAAGGTTTGGGGGTATTTTTGCAGGCCCCCACTTCTCCATTTATCGTGTCAGAGTGGGGAAGAAGCCTTGACAGACCCATTCCAAACTGCTAATCATTTTTGTTGCCCTTTTCTGAACCTTTTCCAATGCCAATGTCTTTTTTGAGATGAGGTGACCACCTCGGTATGTAGTATTCAAGATGTGAGTGTACCATGGTTTTATATAGAGGCAATAAGAGAGTCTCTGTCTTATTCTCTATCCCTTTTTTAATGACTCCTAACATTGTTTGCTTTTTTGCCTGCCGCTGCACATGGAGTGGATGTTTTCAGAGAACTGTCCACAATGACTCCAAGATCTCTCTCTTGAGTAGTTGTAGCTAAATTAGTCCCCATCATATTGTACGGATAGTTGGGATGATTTTTTCCAATGTGCATTAAATTTGTCATTTTGTTGCCCAATTGCTTAGCTTGGTGAGATCTTTTTGAAGCTCTTCAGTCTGCTTTGGTCTTAACTATCTTGAGCAGTTGGGTATCATCTGCAAATTTTACCACCTCCCTGTTTACCCCTTTCTCTAGATCGGGCATGTCAAACTCAAAGCCTACTGAGGGCCGCACAAACAAAAACTAATAGCTTTCAGGGCCACCACAGAAACGTACTTCTATTGGAAAGTCGTAATATATTATTGTAGATTATGTTTTAGGTACACTTTATAATTTTTCAGGTCTTGTTTTAATACAATACAATAATTTGATGTGTAGAATTATTTGCCCATATAAAAATTTTAATTTAAATATAAATTTAAGGTACTCTTTAATTTTTTATATGATACGTAACTTGTTGAAATAAAAACAAATATAGACCGTGGTTAATCAAATAGAACAGGCTTTTGTGAAAATTTCAGATACTTTGTAAGTTTCCGATTTTGCATAAACATATAATATTCATGCAGTTGCAATGCAATTGCAAAAAAAGTGACATTTATTGATATTAAATTAATATACATTTTGTGATTGTATTTGGGAATAAATAAACAAACAAAATATTAATATCATCCCCCTCCTGTGCCTCAGAGCAAGGCACTCCCATACCCCTGTTCTAACCCAATCCCCCTCCACTCCCCCAGAGCCCCCTCACTCTAACTCAATACCTCCCTCCTCCCCCAGAGCCAGGCATCCCCCCCCCCAACCTAATACCTCCTCCCTCACCCGGAGCCAGGCACTCCCCAGCCCCCCCAACCTAATGCCTGGGTCCCGGAGCTGCTGCCGCCGCCGCCACGCATTTCTCCCTCCGGTGCTGGAGTGGCGTGAGCACAGTGACCAGCTCTGAGCAGTTTCTTGCTGCCTGTGCAGAGTGGCCTGGCCATTCGTGAGCAGTCACTGTGGCCCCATGTGCAGAGCAGCCTGCAGGCTGCACTTTATTCTTTTATAAAAATGTAGTGGTGGGCCGCCAAAAACTTCGATCGGGCCACATGTGGCCCGCCAGAGGCCTGTTTGACATGCCTGCCCTAGATCCTTTATGAATAAGTTGAATAAAATGGGTCCCAGGACAGACCCTGGGGGGAACCCACTAGTAACCTCGCTCTACTTGGAACACTGACCATTTATTCCTACCCTTCGTCTCCTGGCTTTTTAGCCAGTTACCAATCCACGAAAAGGACCTTCCCTTTTATCCCATTACAGCTCACTTTGCTTAAGAGACTTACGTGAGGGATCTTACCAAAGGCTTTCTGGAAATCTAAGTACACTATAACCACTGGATCCCTCTTGTCCAATGTTTGTTGACCCCCTCGAACTCTAGAGAAAGTGATTATAGAAAAATTATTTACCTTTTCCCATAATACAAGAACTAGGGGACACCAAATGGAATTGATGGGTAGTAGGTTCAAAACTAATAAAAGGAAATTTTTCTTCACACAGCGCACAGTCAACCTGTGGAACTCCTTGCCCGAGGAGGCTGTGAAGGCCAGGACTCTATTAGGGTTTAAAAAAGAGCTTGATAAATTTTTGCAGGTTAGGTCCATAAATGGCTATTAGCCAGGGATAAAGTATGGTGCCCTAGCCTTCATAACAAGGGCAGGAGATGGATGGCAGGAGATAAATCACTTGATCGTTGTCTTCTGTTCTCCTTCTCTGGGGCACCTGGCATTGGCCACCGTCAGCAGATGGGATGCTGGGCTCGATGGACCTTTGGTCTGACCCAGTATGGCCGTTCTTATGTTAAAGCATGGTTTCTGTAAAGGGAAATCCTGCTGAGTTCCCCCCCAATAAATTGTGTTTATCTACGTGTCTGACAGTTTTGTTCTTTGATGCCTTTTGCCTGGGAAGCTGGACCAAGGCCAGAGGTGGGGCTGGCTGCAGGGCTGGGGCAGGCTTCAGACTGTGAGTGAGTCTCGGCCGGCATGGGGTGCGTGTAGGAAGAGCCATGGCCCTGCTCTGGGGCTCCCTCCCCTAGACGGATTGTACTGGCTGCGTCTGGTGTCTGTGCTGACTTGTCTGTTCTGCGCTGTGTCCCTGTGGCCTAATAATCCATCTGTTCACCTGCCGGCCGAGAGTCCCGTCTCTCCTCAGTGAGACTCCCCCCACCTCAGTGACAGCCACTAGCCTGCCCTATACGTCCCCTCGCCAAAGGGTTCTCTAACCTAGCCGACCAGGGCAAGACCAGAACCAAAAATGAGAAATAAGGCATCCAAGAATTAACAAACTACCAAGGGATGTGGGGGCGTCTCCTCGGCCTTCCAGGAGGGTGTACAGTAGCAGTCAGAATGTTTGCTTTAGTTGAACACAAGGGATTGGGGCTCAAACCCCAGGGTAAACAGGGTGACAGGTAATGGCTTGGTCTCACCCCCAATAATGAGCCAGCAAGGTTCATTACTGTGTCTTCACCAGGAGATACAACTCTGCCATGCTCCTCCTTTGATTTAAGTTAGCTGATTACTTTACAGCTTTAGCAAGAGATTGAGGGGTGAGTGCAATAATTGGCTGGCCCCTGTTTTTACTACTTTACGATAGATAAAGCAGGCCTGAAAAATCTCTCCTTCCCTTTCGTATTTCCATTAGAAACGTAGGCCCTGTTTGGGGCTGCAGGATTCTGGTGCCTGGAGGTTTAGTGAAGACAGGACCTCACACGAGCTAAAATAATAAACACTGGCACAACTGAGAAGGGATTTGTTAGGCAGAGTGTTTAACAAAGACACCCTTTCTCCAACATGTTAACTAGCCATTGATGTAGAATTGAACAAAAACAATTTTAAAGATTCAAATGACCTACCTTTTAAAGGCACATTGCTAATGCTTTCATTGTCATCCCGAGACAGGTATTGGATGAGTATAACCAGGGATCAGAAATGCCACCTTCTTTCCTTTTTTGAAAGGGGGAAAACCCTCTTACTTCTCATGTCATCTTTATCCAAGATAAACTGAAATGGGTACATGACCAAGGAAGGAAAACCCCCCTGTGTTGTAGGTGACCATTAAGAATGTTGACAAGAAGGTGATGGAAATTAGGAAAGAAGGGTATTTCATTGAAGTGTCTTCATAACAAAGCTACACAGTAATTTCATCAGGTTTAAGTATTGTGCACACAGAGCAAAAAAAGCCCCTTTCTGACTAGATGACTTCTACTTTGAGTCAGAAAAACCACTGCCAAAGAAAGAACAAATACAAAGTCTCCACCCAAGCGATCACAGCAACTCAGCCATGCTTCTGAACTGAGAAACATTGTGGCAACTTCCTCAGGCTGCTTCCGCAGCTGGCAGAGACACCTCACCACATCGGAAGGGGCAGTACACAGAAAACAGAATATCATCGCCTTTTGGTTCCCTAATGAAGGTTACACATCATGTGCGTGACCATTCACATTCAGCTGGGCATCCGAGCCATTACAGCAGGCCTTGGCTTGTTCAGATTCTCCCACTGGTGGGAGAAGTCATAACACACGTATGTCGGGGGGCTTTTGAATTCTGTTTTGTGAGACTGAGCCTTGCTTGGCAGCCTGCGAAGTTTCAGCACCTATTCAACTTGACCACAGAGGCATTAGGATTTTACCAGGCCTTTCCCACCTGTGGGGGTTACTGTTTGCCACTGGAAGACTGCTTGTGTTTTGCAGCTACACTCCAGCCCCACACTCTATAAAATCTAAGGGCAGAGGCTTCCCAATGACTTGTTTGCCACCCCTGTTCAAGGCACTGCATGGCTGAATGGGCAAATCCTGTTTTTATTTGTTCACTTGGCACAAAACCTCAACTTTGTGACGATTAGCTGGTCAGGCCAATTTGTGGGATGCCAGCAGCCAACAAATAAATTGGAACCAGCTCCCGAGTTGAATGGCTTGCTAATTAAGTTCAGTTACAGGGAAATCTGCAGTCAATCAGCTGGCTGCTACCAGTTGGAACGGAGCATTGTTGGCAGCACGTTGGTGTTAGGCTCGCGTTCTGTTTGAGGGTGGGGTTCATGCTGTGGGCAGGCAGGAACAGGGCCCTGAAGTTCTCTTCATCTGCCACTACTCCCAGGAGATCGTCCATCTTGGGGATCATTAAAGAAAGGAGAAAGTACAGAGCCTAAAAGATTTGGCAACACACCCACTTTCCACTGTGATCGCTTGGGTGGAGACTTTTTATTGGTTCTTTCTTTGGAAGTGGTTTTTCTGACTTGAAATAAGTCTGAGCAATCGAGGGTGAATACCACACATCGGGAAGGGAAACACAGCACTTTATTTTGGGGGGGTCCCATTTAATTTTTTCACCCCTCCACGGGCTGCTCAGTTTTCTCCGCCTGAGTCCAAATTGGACCCTCCTCTCCATCACCCAATTGAAAGCTTCTAGGACCCGACGCCGTCTCTGACACAGTCTTGATGGATGACGTAGTGACAGCCTAGTGTGGAAGAGCAATAAGTAAGATTTTTTTTTTTTTTTTTTTTTTTTTTTTTTTTTTTGGTCTGGATTCATCACATGCTGCATTCGTAGTGTCTGCGTGGTGCAGTCTCTGTAGACGAAACATGACGACTTTGCTATACCCATGTACAACAGAGCAGAGCAAAGACTTGTGGTGATCAGATGGGAGAACGGTGAAGTGTTATAATTGAGATGCAATTATAGAACACAGCTTATACAAGAGTCCTAAGAATCCCATGACGACCCCTTATCTCCATGTTGATACTTTCTCGGGTCTACTCGATGGCAGGGAACATGTTGGCGCAGCTGCGAGGTCTGGGGGAAGGGGCTTGTCCTGGCCCACAGCCTTAACTTGCAAGGTGCTGAGTACCACCAAGTCGCAGCGCTGTCCATGAAATTGGAGGGCATTCAGCACCTTACAGGAAAGCATGGAATACTCATCCTGGAAGGAACCTTGACGGATCACGGAGTCCAGTCCCCTGCCCTCACGGCAGGACCAAGCACCATCGAGATCGGGGTGGGCAGGAGGCTGCCAGCAGGGCAGATCCGGCCTGCCAAGCCACCGGATCCAGCCCCTGGCCGCCTCACTGGGACCCTTAATCCCAGCGCAGCGATGACCGCTTTAAACGTGGCTGCTCTATTCTGGGAGGGAAGCTTTGTGCTCTGCCCTGCCCCTCAGCAAAATCTCTCAGCTCCCATTAGCCAGTTTCTGACCAATAGCAGCCGAGAGATTTTGCTGGTGATGGGCAGGCAATGAAGCCTCCTTCCCTGCCCCTGCCCGGAGCAGAGCCACATGGAGCAGCTTGTGACTGCAGCCTTCAGGTTCTTGCAGGGCTGCTGGCTGGGAGCTGCCTAGGTAAGCACCTCCCAGCCAGAGCCTGCCTCTGCCACCCCCACTCTCTCTTCCATCTCCCTCCCAGACCCTGCCCCTCTCCCAGGCCAGAATCCTTTCCTGCACCCAGACCCCCTCTGAGACCCTGAACCCCATTCCCCTGCCCCAAGCCATCACCCAACCCCCCTGCACCCTCTTCTCCCAGGTCACAACTCTCTCCCAGACCCTGCACCCCCTCTTAGAGCCCCTCCCTCAGGCCAGAATCCTCTACTGCATCCCTACCCCCTGCTGGACTCTGCCCTCCAAGCCTCTGCCCCAGATCACACCCCTCCCTCACCCAAACTCCCCTTCAGACTCCACACCCCCTCCTGCACCCCAGTCTCCTACCCCAACCCCCAGACTCCAACTCCCCTCGTTAGAAATGCGGCCCTTGAGCATTTGCCCAAATCTTGGAGTGGCCCCCCCCCCCCATGAAAAATGATTGCCCACTCCTGATCTAGATCATCCCTGTCCGGTGTCTGTCCAACCTGCTCTTAAGTGTCCCCAGTGATGGAGATTCCACAACCTCCCTGGGCAATTTATTCCAGTGTTTAACCACCCTGACAGGTGGGAAGCTTTTCCTCATGTCCAACCTAAACCTCCCTTGCTGCAGTTTAAGCCAGTTGCTGCCAGATATTAGGACAAGCAGCATCTCCAAAAATGAAGCCCCAAGGACTCCAAAGAATGATGCTCTGTCTCATGCTTCAATACCAAAGAAACAAAGGGAGGAAAAAAACCCAGTGTCGGAGAGAGTCGGTTGAATGTGTCGTCCTACCAGAGCTTGCCAGTTACAAGCCCTGCTGTGGGATGCTCTGCCTGGGTGAAACCGATTTAGTGTCAGTTGCTGTTCAGCCCTCGATTAATGTGTCACAAACCTGAGACTGGGTAATGAGGCTGAAGCCATGACAGCTGGAAATGGTAACTGAGCTGCCAGGTCTGATAGCGCCCGAGTATACAGTGATTCCTCCTTTAACACGATAGATGCATTTCTAAAAATGTGTTTACTCAGCAAAAACATGCTATGCAGGGTCGATTTTTCCCATTAAAAATAACGGAAAAGGTGGGGGTTGCATTGCAGGTGGTGGTGGCAAAGTCAATTTTTTTTTTGGTGCTGGGTTGTCAACATCAACATTAGATGATGTTGATCAGTGTTTCTTAAACCGAGGAACACCAAACATTTTTTTTTTTTTTTTTTTTTTTTTTTAAGGAACACCAAGGATTTTTTGTTGAGCCAAAAAAAAAGGGGGGGGAGGGGAAGTTATTGAGCAAAAAAGGGCTGCCTGCCCCTTTAATGGCAGCCATTTTGAACTCTGTTCTGTGCCATGGAACACAGTTTAAGAAACACTGGTGTAGATGGAACAGGGCTATCTTGTTCACCAGCTGATGGGGGTTTTTTTTAGGCTGAACACGAAAACTTTCGATAGAGAGCTGCTTTGCTGCTTTTTCTTTTTCATTGTGAAGTTGCTTGTAGCAAGATACGGCGCTTTCTAAGCTTTTCGCTACTTTTGAGCGCTGTTCATGATCATTCTCAAAAAATGTTCATGCCATCGCTTAAACACAAGTTGCCACGGTTCATTAAAACACAAAGATAAACATGTGAGTGAGCGGAGGAGCGCTGTGACCACATGTATTCATCTGCTCATGCGTATTCACCAGTGTATACCGCCGCGCGCTGTAGTCCACCACTTGATTATTTTTGTTGTTTCGGGGACAGTTGTGTTCGAAAAATGTTCCCTAAAAAAAAATCGTGCTAATTGTGAAAACGTGTTAGTTGGGCACATGTTAAATGAGTAATTACTATCTGCTCGCCCCCCCTCAAGGTGAGGACTGAGTGGATTGATAGAAAAGGTTTGGACTGCACCCAGCCTGTCGGAGGCACATGGGAGAAGACTGCTCAGGAAGTACTGCCTCCAGCGATGGCCTTTCAGACAAGCAGCATGTTTTAAACCGACGGGCCCGCTCCGACCAGCAAAGCTCTTCTGGGGTGCTGTCAACAAATCTCAGTCATTGTGAGGACGCTCCTTTTTAGTAGCTTATTAATCCACGTGCCTCTTTCCCTTCCTCGCAATGGAGGAATGTGAAACCTCAGCAGCAATTAGCAACTTTTTTTTTTTTGGAGGAGACTTTGCATTCAGTGCCAGCAGAAAATTAATTACAGAGATGCTGCACTGTGCCCAGCAGCCAGTGTTGCAAAGCCAGATTCCTTTATCATTCCTGCTTACTGGGACGGCATCGCCTTCTCCGCGGTAGCTGTTGTAGTTTCTCTCTCCTTCGTGGCAAATGAGGTTTCCTGGCATCCAAACCAACAGATCTTGAAAACGAGGTGAGCTGGAGATCGGTCAATATCATATGCAAATAAATAAGTGCTAATTGTAGGCAGTGTCACTGTGTGTCAAGTGCAGTTATTGCGACCACATTTATTGGCCAATTAAGAGCTTTACTGGACTACAGATGAGATAAATTACAGCTTAGTGGCTTCGCCCATCATGTCAGAGGGAATGTGGTTTGTGGTTTTTACAATGCAGTTAGTGGTTTCATCACAAGTAAATGTATTTTCTTAATAAATTCCACAGCCCTTTCCTAGTAACTCATCAAAACTTGGGCTTTCTGGCACACCACTCCAGCTGTGAGTGGTAGAAATTGTAACACAGAAGCACTATGGATTACAGATACTGCACCCGCTGGAAATCATGCTGTCTGCAACCCATTCAGAAGAATCTCGGGACCTGGAAGTAGGAGGAGGGGGTTGGGAAAGGAAGGGTTCTAAAGGAAACTTTCTAAAGCAAGGACATCTGAGCAAAAGATCTTAACATGCCTCCGATTTCTGTTTGTATTTGCCCTCTCTGGGCACAATAGCAAACTTCCAGCCAACTTCCGTAACAGAACTGGAATCTGCAGATTTTTTTTTTTTTCTGGGCCCAGCTCTGCTGCTGCTTTATCTGTGCTACTTTGGCCCCGTGACCATCTCTCTGTCTTAATCTATTTGTAAAATAGGGCTAGAAAGGTCATGTGAAATACAATGCAACAGCAATATATATGCACAATGCTGAAATTGCATGTGAATGCTAATGAAATATGGCACACAGGCAGTGGTGTTTTCATGATGACGCCGTGTAACCCACACACCTAGGGTGGTTCGCTGTCCCATGAAGTGGCACCAAGACCAAGAGACCTCTGCTGCCTGGGCTGAGAGCCAGCTGGCTTTATAGCTCAAGCTGTAGAGGCTCCTATACCAGGGGTGGGCAATCATTTTTGGCCAGGGGCCACTTCAAAATTTTTTGAAGTGGCCCCAGGCCACCCTGGAAGGGGCGGAGCCAGGATGCTTCCCCATTCCCAGATGGTGATTGGTCTAGAGGTGGGGGAGCCCCTTTGCACTACTCCCCCCCCCCCCCCGCCCCACACTAGGCACCCATACCCTTGGCAGGGCAGGAAGAGGCTTCACATGTTTTTTCCCCCCCCCCCATCCCCAGGCCAATCAGGGCTTGGGGGCGGGGGAGCGCGCACACAGCCTCCTCCTGCCCTCCCCTACCAGGAGCATGCGGCACTTCCATGCTCCTCACAGGGCGGGAGGAGGCTTCGCATGCTCCCCTGCCCCCAGGCCAATCAGGGCTTGGGGGAGCGGCACAAAGCGTCCTTCGCCCTGCCCCCACCCTGCGCGAGCGTACAGCACTTTGAAGTGCCGCGTGCCCCTCACAGGGCAGGGGGGAGGGCGGAGGAGCGCGTGATGTCTTCTCCCACCTGCGAGCAGCACACGGCACTTCAAAGCACCGCATGCTTCTGGCAGGGCAGGAGGAAGCTTCACATGCTTCTCTGCCCCCAAGCCCTAATTGGCCTGGGGGCGGGGGAGCAGCAGGGCCTCTGTGGGCTGGATCCATCCACTTGACTGGCAGGATCCAGCTGGCGAAGGCCCTTTTGCCCACCCCTGTGGTATACTAAGCTCCAGAGGTCCCAGGTTCAAATCCGCCTGGTGGCAGTTACATCTGCACTAGTCTATTTGTAATTGGCCCTTTAAAATAGCCTTTGTAGTGAAGGATTCTGGGATTCTTTTAGCCTCTTCCCCCCCCCCCCCTCATTTAGGCTCTGAGCAGGTTTCTCAGCAAGGTGGCATGAAGCTAATCTTTTCTGTAGGAGCAGAGTAGGTCAACCTTTGTAAATAGAACCCTGCAAATCTGTGGATATCCACTTGATATCTGTGGGTATTTGCACCTGCAGACGTGGAGATCTGTGGATTGTTTCTGTGGATGCAGATACCAGATTTGTATCCATGCAGGGCTCTATTTAAGGCTCCTTCCCTCAGAGCGAGTGAGAGTGTGAGCCAGCACGACCGTGAAAGGAATGGCACCTTGATTTTATGAACTCACCACTGTCCTGTTCTAAGAACAATTTTTCCCAAGAGGGAAAAGAATCTGCTAATGAAAGTGATGTCAAAGGAGAAAGAGTCACTGGCTTTTCCCATTCCAAGGCCTTCAATGAATCGGGTGTCGCTTTGAAGGACAAGAAAGCAATGCAGTGCACCATCCTGCCACGGAAGCACCATGTCTACTATAAGGCCACATCTATACTTAGCCACGGATCGACGTGCTGTGGCCACTACCAGGTGATTCAGTGAAAGATGCAAGAAAGCCTTCAGGCTGGGAAAAGGGATAATCTCTTCCCCCTCCCTTGTGTACAGACAGAAATGGTTCGGTGTAAGCCTAAAATCTTTTTAAAGTCTTGATTGCTATAATTCTGAATATTCTTCATGTCCATATAAATGTTCAGTCTCTCTTTGACTCTTGCAAAGAGTTTGGCTTCATTAACATCATGAGACAATGAGTTCCACAGCTTATCTATGTGCTGCATATGAGTGTATTTCTGCTTCACCGTTTTGAATATGATGGCTTTCACTTTCATGGCACGTCTGCTTACTCTTGTTGTGACTTTGGGAGACTGACCAAACTGTACAGTTTAAGGCGTGATCATGTAGTCTGACCTTTTGTGTATCACAGGCCACTAACACAACTCAGCATGCACGCACACTGTCCAACAACTGAAATTAGACTAATGGATGTCAACCCACGGGAGACACGGCTACTAAGAGCCATCTTTTTATACCTGTCGTGATTTGGAATAATTGTATCTTCCCCTTTTTTGGTCCCTTTCAAGTAAACGGTTCCAATCTTTTCAGTCTTTGACAGAAGAGCTTTTCTACGGCCTTGTTCCTTTCCTGGCTCGGCTCTGGGCCCCCCTCTTTTTCTGCAGAATATCTTTAAGATGGCATAACTGGTAAGGAAGTATTCCAGATAAAAACCAGGACCCTTTCTTGGGTTGATCATTCAGTTATTGCCCAGTGTGTTGCCTTCCAATGTGCTAGTTTAAATTCAATATTGATTAATATAATCTTGTATGGTGTTGGCCCCTCTACCTACCTTGATTAGATCCCCAGTCATCCAGTGACTTGACTAAACAAATGCAAGTTTTGCTGCCTCCTTGCCCTCCTGTGGTGCAGAGTATTAATTAAAACCAGATGGGTATTGGTAATAAACCTTGTGGGGTGTCCGCTTTTAACTTTGTCATCATGATGAAAACACCACTTATTACTACTCTTAGGCTACAGCTACACTGTAGCCTTCTTCCGGAAAAGCTTATGCAAATGAAGCGCTGCATGGAATATTGCTGCACTTCATTTGCATAATTAATTAGCAGCCGCTTGTGTGCAAGAGGCTTTTGTGCAAAAAGGAGCTGTGTAGACAGCTCCTTTTTGCGCAAAACCCCCTCTTGCGCAAGAGCCGTTCTTCCTGAAAAAATGCGGACGAACAGCTCTTGCGCAAGAGGGGGTTTTGCGCACAAGCGGCTGCTAATTAATTATGCAAATGGAGCATGGCAACATTCCATGCAGCGCTTCATTTGCATAAGCTTTTCCGGAAGAAGGCTACAGTGTAGCTGTAGCCTCAGACTTTTTATGCCTACCTCTGTAACTTTCACTGCATGCATCTGATGAAGTGGGGTTTACCCACAAAAGCTTATGCCCAAATAAATCTTAGTCTTTAAGGTGCCACCGGACTCATTTGTGTTTACTCAAACCGTTTTTGAGCCAGGCCTACTTAGCGTCAATAGCTGTTGAGGCACCTTGTCAAAGGACTTTTATAAACATAAATTTTGTCAACCAGTTGTCTGTGCTGCTTTAGATGATCGCTTGGTTTGTTTGAGGGGGGGGGAAAAAAAAAAAACAGATCATGAACAGACCCAATCACATCATGATCTTCCAGCCTTTTGTTAAAATTATTTTTTTTAAATGTGGAGAAATTAGAGAAGGTTCAGAGAAGAGCAACAAAAATGATGAAAGGTCTAGAGAACATGAGCTGTGAGGGAGGCTGAAGGAACTTGGCAGCTATGTCTACACTGGCATGATTTTCCGCAAGAACTCTTTTGCGGAAGAGTTCTTGTGCAAAAACTCTTCCAGAAGAGAGCGTCTACACTGGCACATGCTTTTGCGCAAGAGCATCCATGCCAGTGTAGATGCGCTCTTGCTCAAGAAAGCTCTGATGGCTGTTTTTAACCAATTTCTTGCGCAAGAAATTCATGTTGCCTGTCTACACTGGCCTCTTGCACAAGAACAGTTGCACAAGAGGGCTTATTTCTGAGCGGGAGCGTTGGCCTTCTTGCACAAGAAGCACTGATTTCATACATTAGAACGTCTGTTCTTGCGCAAGAACTCGGGGCCACTGTAGACAGGCAGCAAGTTTTTGTGCGAAAGCAGCCACAGCCGGCTTGTTTGGAAAAGACGACAGAGGGGACATGAGTGGTTTTCAGGTATCTAAAAGGGTGTCACGGGCAGGGAAGGATTGTTCACCTTGGCCTCTGACAGAACAAAGTAATGGGCTTCAACCTCAACCTCCCTTGCTGCAGTTTAACATTAGGAAAAACTTCCTGTTGGGGTGGTGAAACACTGGAATAAATTGCCCAGGGGAGGTTGTGGAATCCCCATCACTGGAGATATTTAAAAGCAGGTTAGACAGACACCTGTCAGGGATGGTCTAGACAGTGCTTGGTCCTGCCATGAGGGCAGGGGACTGGACTTGATGACCTCTCGTTTGCCAGGTGCAGCTGTAACATCTAACTCCCTGGATCACTTTTTTTAAAGAAAGGAGTGCAGGGGTCACCAACCAGTAGATTTTGGAGCCTCTGACAGGGGATCCTGACTAGTTTGGTCAGGAAGCTATCAAGAGCTGGCACTTCTGTTGCTCTTCCACCCAGTGTCCTGCTGCTCCTGCCTTGCAGCTGCCCCTCTGGGAGCCTCCTACTTGCTGTGCAGATTGTGGGAGGAGAGGGGCACTGATGTCAGGGGTCCCTTCTTCTCTCACCCCCCCCCCCCCAGTCCTGTACCCTATCTCCACTCAGAAGGGGATGGAGGGAGCTTGGCAATGTAAATCTGTCAGTGTGTGTGTGTCTCTCTCTCACACACACACTGTCCTGCACTCTCCTCCTGCCCCAACACATTTTTTTTGGGGGGGGGGGGTTGTTACTTTCACTGCTTGCAAAGTGGGTTAGGTGTGGGTTTTGACTGCTCTGTGCAATTCATCATTTTCATTTCTCTCTCACTTTAAGTGGCGTGTTCTAAAATGCCGAACCTGCCGTGGCTGGAGTCATTACCCTGTGGTAATTGCTGCTCCTGGATGTGGCTGGCATGTCTTGGCAGCGCGAGAGAGGCAGAGCAGGGGCTTTCTACATGCTGCCCTTGCCTGTAGGCACCACTCCTGCACCTCTCATTGAACTGCATGGCCAGTAGAAGCTGTAGGCTTGGTACCTGTAGCAGAGGGGCAGCTCATGGCACCATGCAGTCATTGCTGTATATGCCAGCTGCTTTCAGGAGCTGTGCAGGGTCAGGGCAGGAATAAGCTGCCTTAATCTCACTGCTTCACCATGTGGAAGCTGTCTCAGTTAAATGGTGCCCAGCCAGAGCCTGCTTCCTGAACCTGTCCCAGCCCTGACCCTGCCCCAGATGTAAGTCCCCTGACCCAAACTCCTTCCCTTCTGGTCCCCAATCCCCCACCCAGGCCTAAGCCCAGAGCCCCTCCCACACTCCAAACCCCTTGGCCCAAGATCAGAGTCTGCACCCCCAGCCTGCTGAAGCTAGTGAGGAGGGGCTGGAGTGAGCAGGGGGAGGCCTTGGAGAAGGGGCAGGAAGGAAGCCGGGCCAGGGGATTCGGGTTTGAGGTAGATCTCACATTGCACTTAAACTGACAAAGTGATCGTGTGGTTAAAGGCTGGAGACTGCCCATGTTTCTATGTCTACTTCAGCCATTTGCTGTTCTTCAGGGAGAGCAGCTGTCTCACAGACTGTGTATCATTTCCAGTCATTTTGTTTGTAAGCTCCTGCAGGACTGTGGGCCATACACCTCTCTAGGCTGGTGGTTTTATTCTTTAATTTAGCAAATTGCTCCATCACCAGCTCTGCTGAGATCTCAGGTCTCTATTAGCACCTCACCTCCCCCCCCCCCCCCCCCCCAAAAAAAAGTGATAACCATCTCAGGTCATTCATAACAGGTTGGGGTGGAAGGGCCTTACAGAGGTCATTGCCTCCTGGGGAGGACTGAGTATACCTGTACCAGCCCTCACCTGAGTAATCATCTCCCACCATCCTCCATGCTAAAGATTCAGGCAAAGAACCAAAGCCATGAGAGTTGTTTTTTTTCCTCTTTATTAGAAAGAGACCTATACAGTATGGCAGTCCCTCTCTGTTACTTTACATTTTTTTTAAAACTCAAAATACTGTACAGCTGACACACATCTCAAGGTGGAGGGAAAACATAATACAAACTGGCATATTTAATCAAAACAAGATCATTGAAATAAGCCAAGTGAAATGTCTGTCCATTGTTTTAATTACAGTACAAACAATATAAATAAAGCATCATCGTGCCATTGTAAAACAAACTTGCTGAATGAGGTAATATAAAAAACAGAAGAGACTTTTTTTTCTTAATTTCCACACTGCTTTGTCATCATTTATACATTACTATTTACAGGGAAAAAACCCCAAACGCACTATAAAGTCTGCTGTGTGCTAGGCAGTTCGTGCCTCTACCCAAGAAATATTTCTCAGGCCTCATCATTTACTTTCTCCCTCCCCTAAACCCCACTTTAAGAAACATGCCAACATGACAGTGCAGGGAAACTAGAGGGTCTGACAGCTGAATGGGACAGAACAGCTACACAGTTTAAAACTCTAAGGTTTGCATTCAGGCAAGACACAAAATTGAACCACCACAAATCAGTGGTCGAAGCGTCTTTCAAAACAAAGGGATTTCATAAGCCTGGCTGGCGTGCCAAATTCTGATCTCAGACGCAAAACTCCCTGTGACTTCAGCAAGTCTGGACTTTGGTCCTTTGTCACTGATCCTGCAACCCTTACTTAGCAAAGTACCTCCCACTGGCACCAATGGGAACGTGGCCAGCATCAAGGCTGCAGGATTGGGCTCACAGCACACATTAAACCTAGATGAGAAACTACAAAGAGCTAGTAAATCTCTCCTACGCAGCACCACGCCCTAACAAGTGTATAAAAAGAGAAGCCATCCCCTCTCACTTTGTGTAACCATTAAAAGCCATCTTGAAGCTTCCTTTAGCTTAAAAAAAAAGTTGCCGGGACCAATTTGCATTCTGTGCTCAAGAACCCTCCTATTGCCGCAGAGGAGAGAGCTGTGCTTCAGAGGACATGATAATCAGACTTTAGCCGTGGAGTGGCAGAATGACCATGAGTAGTGATCACTGAAAGCAAGCATGTGAAGCACCATCTAATTTTCTTTAGACTGCTCCCCTGCCCCATTATGCAGTGCCTTCACATACCCTAGACTCAATGTTTACAATCTCTTCAGAAACTAATAGACTGCCACAAGTTAGTTAACGAACATGTGCAGGTAGGGTTCTTTGAAACATCTTCCTCAGCATATTCTTCAACTATCCTACACCCATATAATGTAAGTGGCAGTAAGACTTCAAATGTCATGTATTGAAACAGCTGCAGAAGTTTTTAATTCAGACGGTCAGAATTGAATCCAGTCAGTTAGCTGAATTTCTCAGCACTTTCCTCCCTCATTATACATCTCAAAAATGGGCAAGTCCTTCTGTCCTGCTCAACTTTTGCCTAGACCAGAGTAGTTAACACCCTGCGAGCTGACTGTGCCATTTTGAATCACCGTACAGTTGGCACGAGGGTTGAGTGTGGGGTTGGTGGATAAACACACTGTGGGCACCTTCATGTTTGACGGTGTTGTCTGAGTGAGCTGAATCCATGCTCAGAACCAGCTGCCTTCTTCGCCATCATCTGAACAAAGAGTCCCATCCATTCAATAGGCACCCAAAAGTACCTCCGTCTGTCCATACAGCGTATATGCTGTTCACTGAGGAGCCACAGGTCTGTGCGTGCCCTTTTTGCTTGCAAACACCTGCACAGTTATGTCAACCTAACTGGAAACCCGGCATTCACTGCAGATTTGCATATATGTACACACCGTGTGTGTGTGTGTAAATATATATATAAAAATAACCATATAGCATGTGTTACAGCTATGCTAACATATGTACACACAGAGTGCAAAATATTTGTGTCACATTTAGGAGTATCCATCTATCGCCTTTATCTTGCAACTGCCAATTTCTCTTACTCTGCCCAGTAACAATCCAACTCGACTGGGTCTCAGATTCCAAACCACTAAGCTGCCTGCCAAACAACCATCAAAACAATGAACTTGCCACACCTTCCTCTCACCCTAACGGTGGAATTAGCCTTGAGAATTACACTGGCCTTACGTACAGATTGGGCAATATTAAGCCCTCCACCAGCAGTGGGTTTCAAGTCCCAGATCTTCTGGTCCATCAGGACCAGGAAAGTCTTTTATGCTACTGGAGAGAAGCAGGGATTGACTGAATGTTCTAATCAGAGCATCTGTTCACAGCTGGGACAGGACAGGAGTGCTCAGACTTTAAAGCTGCAATATTCTCACTCTTATACAAAGTTTTATTTAATTTTAAGAGGTTTCTAAAATGTATTTGTTTTCCCCGTCCTCCACCTGTACAGCCAGACTTGATAGCTTAGTGTTAAAGGTGGAAGGGCACAAGAAAAATTGTACCACTGATATTTGTAGAAACGGGAAGTCCTTGATCAGTTTGTTTGTAAAGTATGTGGTGTTCGTAAGATACCCTGATGGTGTAATCACTCTTGGTCAATAGTAGAGTCATTCCAAATTCAAACAAATAACACCCCTCGCCGCCACCTCCCTCACATCGTAATCCCACATAGGCACTAAGCTGAAAATGATCCTCTGGAGCACTAGCAAAACCTCAGCCATTAGCACTTGGAGCAGTGGGCATTCAATACAAACACACAGACTCGTGGCCGAGAGAGGAGAGGGAAGACTGAAGTTGAGTCTTAGTGAATCTCACCATTGTCACGTAGCTAGGCCAGACACGTCTGACAAATAAGGAAACCCAACACGTTAAAACCTTGAAAGATGTGTGTTTTGTTCTGCCCATTAAACAGAAGTCCCTAAAATGCTCAGAGGACAACTACAGGGAAGGAATTCCTTCATGGACTGGCATCACCTGAAATAAAACAACAAAAAGCCATGATTTCCAAAAAAGTAACCAGTGACTTTGGGTGTCCAGTCTGAGGGCCTTATAGTCGGTTAGTGCTGATCACCAAACCCTCAAATTCTGTTTAGGCACCCCAAATTACTAATTGTCACTTATCTCCTTTGGTTAAAATATGACTTAGACTCAGTCAAAGATTAGTGTCCATGAGATGGGAGCGCTAAAGATTAAACAAAAAAACCTGGCTCATGATAACCAAACAGAACATGGTCATACAACAAATCTACATGCCTATGGCTTTTTCAAAGCTGCTCTGTAATCCGAGTCTTTTCCAGCAGGGAGATCCCTTCAAACTAAAACAACTCAACCAATCTTCTTGTAGCTCAATGTATGAGAGGTAAACCCTGATCTTAAAAACACAATTTCAAACTTGAGATTTATTAGTGTTATTTTACTCTTTCTTCTAAAAGAATTGTGACCTGGAGTGCTTTTACAATGGAGCATGCAGATCAAACGTCAAAGATTACCTTTCTAAATGATACATCTACAAAAACGGAGTAAGTTAAAATAAATCAGGGGTCTGAGACTAATGAAGCCAAGGTCAGAGATCTCACACACTAATGACAGTAATAGCGCACTGTGGGAAAATAAAGGTGCTTTATCATAAAACATTAACAGGGGAATTATCAGCATTTTCCCAAGCAAGAACTAGCTGCCCAAAATTTGGTCCCCTGCATTTGGTTTCTCAAAGTCGAGTAGCAACAGCTTGAACAAACACTTGTTCCCTCTTGGGGTGCAAACATGACTCCCCAGGACAGTGGTGAAGGAATCCACTTCAGAACTAGCTTGTGAAATCTGTGCCCATCATAGCTACTGCTCCATTAGACCCACACCTTACTTCATTTTTTTCCTGATCACTTTACAAATATAAAAAACTAACTTAGCAACACACTGGACCCTCAATGCAGACCCAATGAATAATGGTACATTATAGTGCTAGATACACTCCCACAAATAAACAGCATGAATGTTGATACAGCTGTTATACACTGTCCCTCAGTAGCACTGCCTAAAAATCTTCCTTTCCCAA
Organism: Pelochelys cantorii; assembly: GCA_032595735.1. Classification (NCBI taxonomy): domain Eukaryota; kingdom Metazoa; phylum Chordata; order Testudines; family Trionychidae; genus Pelochelys; species Pelochelys cantorii. The sequence goes on from CM064332.1 coordinate 73,305,757, forward strand.
TGACTCCACTTTCTCAATGGTGCCTGAACCAAAATGCGCCAACACTTTCAGGATACATTTTATTTATTTGTCTGCCCCCACTCAGTAATACAGTTGGAATCTATTAAACAAACAGAAAGAAGCCCTGACCAAGCCCCTTTGAAGGACCGACCTCTATGTCTACATGATGAAGCCCAGCCTGCCGAACTCTGGGAACCCCAAACATTGATGGTCCGGCTCCTCTCTGGTTTGACAGCAATTAGATTAAAATAAAGAGAATGGAAACGACAACGCTAACAGCAAAGACGGCTTTGATTTTAGTGTCTTAGTACTTGCAGATAAACTGCAGAGCAGATAGGAAGGAAGGTAAGTGGAGCAAGAAAAGGGCTGAATGGTTGACCTCATGGAACTCAAACAGATTGAGCTCCCCAGCATGTTTCGTTTGGGATTTCTTACTGCCTGGTTTTCAAGTTGTTCCCAGCATGCTAACATTCTGGTAAGTGGGTTCTAGAATATCAAGAAGAGGGGCTAAAACCTGAAGTGGGGAGGCTGAGAGCAGACTCATGGTAGAAAATGACTGAAGTCGTACTGTATTCCTTTGTGATTCAGTGTCCTGCTGGGTTCAGGCTCCCGCTCTACAAAATGCTACCATAGTCCCTATAAGTGCTTAGTGTCACCAAATCCCAGCTTCTAAAGCTAATCAACATCAGACTAGCTTGGCTGGATATCTGGGAGATGTCTAACATTTGTTAAGCATCAGAGCTGGGCACCTTGTACCCTAGTGTGTGAAGGAGATCAAAAGGGGTCTATCTTACAAAGGACAACACTAGACTTTTCTTAGTTTTCAACTTAGGAGACAGACTGGAACACCAAGTGAGACGATCTCTGTTGTTCAAGTACAGTGCATATTAATTACACTGTACCAGGCAGCTAGTCACAAGCAGGGCCTGTATTTATACTGGCCTGATCGTGTGTCAATGCCTCTCAGGGTATGACCTGACTTATGGACCATTATGCTCAAGTAGAGTCTTACGACTTTCCAGACATTTCTGACCAACTCTTCTTGAACACGTACACGAGGGAGACAAATGTACCTGAATCTGCTTGTGCTTACACAATGGGAGGGGAGGGAGAATGATAGGTATGATATAAGCTAGCACAAAAAACATAGGGCAGTCAGGGCCTAAACCACATCTAGTGCATGTTACATTGTCTCTTCCCAGTCATTCAAAAAACATAGGGCAGTCAGGGCCTAAACCACATCTAGTGCATGTTACATTGTCTCTTCCCAGTCATTCAAAGAGAATGCCACCAAGTGGATGGGTTGTATATTTCCGTGCAGACATCCCTTGACTTTTGGGCTGTGCAGCTAGACAGAGGTAAGCTAGCTCGTATTCTACAAAAGCACTGGTCCATGCTTCTATTATCATTCCTTACTAATCTGTCTACGATGGTTGTTTCAATTAACACATCTTTGTGTTACTGCTTTATCTAATAGAACATGTGAATAATCTGTCTGGATGAACCATCCTCCCTAGGATGTAGAAAAGTTTTTTACACAACCTCTGAATGTTCTCTTCTACCAGAGAAGGCTATGATGGACTTCTACAATGTCAGAAACTTGTTACCATGTAGCCTATGTCCCCTTATTTCTCAGTGCCCTTTTGCATTTCATGCTAGGAAGACTGATTTAAAGAGATCATTGAAAGGTGAATGGAAAAGCATTTTAAACTTGGAAGAATCCCAGCTGTGAAAGAGAACAAGTGCTACAGGCATAAAAATGGCAATTTGTTTTAACACAAAGTATTTTAAGCGGAGGGGAGCTGGTTAGCATCTTCTGGAAATCAGACTCCATTCCTATGTCACCTGCCTGGCAAGAGACTTGAGATCTGGTTGTGTGTCCCCTGCCTCAGCTGATGAAATCACCAACACCGAGAAGCAAAATGCCAAGTGTGCCGTTCCACGTTCAGTTGTAGACGTAAGGGAAGTCATCCGAAGTTGGAGGAAGACTCCTGGCAGGATCTAAGCCCAGGTAGCAGTGCGTAAGTGAAGAAAGCACCATTGCGCAATCTGCTTAAAAATCAAAACAAACCGAAACACACAGCTTTGTCATTTTGCATGCACGATGCTACTGGTGGAACAAACACAAAGCTGCTTCCGTTCAGCTTTGAATGGCTCAATTGCCACAAAGTATAAACCCAGAATTACAAAGGACCAGGAAAACCCATCATTGTCCAGCCTTCTCTCACCTGATCATGTGTGGACTATGGCTTTCGGGCCAAACCTGCCACTCTTGGATTGTTTGCACATCCGTGAGATGTTAATTTAAAAAAAAAATGTTGTCCACATTATTTATTATTCCTCTTCTCACTCTGACCTGAATAGACAATTGGAGCTCCAAGATGGTCAGAAATTAATGAAAAAACACGAGGATCAGGTAGATTTGCACCTGCCCAACTTCATACACTTCTGCCACCTGAGTCAGATCAGATTTCAACTTTCTCTGAAATATACCCTTCTCCCACCTTCACATTACCATATGCCACTTAAAAATCACTTCTGTTTTTGGCAGAAACCTTGCCAGCTGATTCTCTGTGCCACAATTTCAGTTTTTAGATGGCTTCTGAAACCAGCATGCTTCCAAAATATCAAAACAAGTATTGAAATTGGTAGATGAATGAACAGCCCAAACTCCTTCCACAGATCATTGTTGCTCTACAAAGCAGCAAGTTTGGAGTCAAAGGAGCCGGATCATGGTCACCACAGAGACCGATGTTAATTTAGCTATTAGACAGATCTGATTTCCCCTTCTGCCTCCAGGCTGTGTTTTGGTCTGTGAAAGCATCATAGCGTCTAATGCAAAATATGTTTATGCCACTGAGACATCCTCCTTTCCTCCTGTGAACCTTTTTTTGTATGCCAAATATGCCATCAGCTCATTCCGATACGTTCTTCTGAAGGTTTGCATCAGACAAATGGAAACACAGTTCACTGCCGAGAACATTTTCAATGTGCAATTATCTGTAAACCTCAGATCCTAACTACTTGCACATTATTCAGCTCCTATCCATTACGGCTTATAAATTAACAGAGGTGTCATTTGTCTGTACAAAAATCAATGCATATTTATGAACTTGTTTATTCAAATAGATTTTACATACATATAATCTAAAGACACAATACAAAATCTGTATAATTTAGGCAATGCATCACAGGAGTGACCAAAATCTCAACACATTTACTTGGCAAAATGACATATTTCTTGTGACTGGAAAAAAAAAAAAGTAGCTTTTAATGCATTTATTTTACTAAATGTACTTGAAATGTTTTTCCTTAGCAGTATTCGCTATTTCTTTGTGTTTCATAGTTATTCTTATTTATTTTTTCCATTTTGTTTTTACACCAAGGAGACTGCAGTCAAATAACACTCAGCAACTGATTTCCTCTCTTTGGACTGAAAAATTAAACAGATACTAAATTATGACAGTGAATTTAGAAAGGAGGGCTCCAAGGGCTTGAAAGAACATGTCTGAGATAATATGATGCTTCTAAGAATATTGCAATCACATCCAAGCAATCACCGAAGCGTGCCATGTAACTACCTCCTCAGCTAATATGCTTTTTTCTCCATGATGACTAATCATGTTCTATTAAACAGCGGTAATGCTGGAAGAACTCAACTATACAAGTGTAATGAAGCCAGTATTCTCCCTGGACAGATTAGCTACAACTGATTTGACACATACCATCATAGGAGCTTCAAACCTGACAAACTCTGTGCTTGCTTCTGATTTATGCCGTCAAGCTCTTCGGAGAAGAGAATGAAATCCAAGTGTTCCGTGTGGTAGAGGTGAAATGTACTGATGTGCTTAACTGTCAGTTAAGGAAAGTTACCGTTTCGTCTTTCTTCTCCTCTTCCTCCTTTCTTCTCCCCACAGGCCCCCTTTTCAACACTTGTGGAGCCTTTGTCTAAAGACAACCCGTAAAATGGTCCCATGTCATGTGCTATAATTAGAGACCTCCCAAATCAGACCTCCCAAATCTCACCCCCCTCCCTTTTTCAAGACCGTGTCTTAGAAAAAGTACATTCTGTGGTCCCCTTTCCTCCTCCTCGCCCCCTCACACGGTCCAGAGGTGATTTTTCTGGAGAGGACAGAGATTGAGGGGAAAAGTGAGACAGGGAGGTATCAGACTCACAGGTCAGGGCTGTGAAGAAAATGGAGCACTAGGTGGTGGCAGGCAGCCGGTACTCAGGTCAGTGACTAAAGGAGAGAGTTCCTCAGATGATGGTAGGCATTCTTCCACTGCTGTTGTTCCTGTTGTTGTTCTTCCTGGACAAATTGGGAGTAGCCATCAGGACAAAGCGTTCATCGGGGCAGCCATATTGCAGCAGAACATCAATGCATTCCTGGCTCGTGGCCTGCCTGGCGTAGGCTAGCGCCGTGTTCCCCTGGGCATCGCGGGCCATCATGTCCACGCCATACTGTGGAAAAAACAGATGCCATGTGAGACCCTGCTGCTAACTCAGTGTAGGAACGGAGGGAATGAAAACAGCCTAGTTAGGGCTGAGTTTAAAGGCTGGGGCACCCTGGATGGATGGAGAGAGCAGTTTGTAAATCCGAATGTGACAAATATGCATCCTACACATCCAGCTTTCTCCTGCAAGTCCCTCCTCTGCTGCCTGTCTCACACACAATCTCTCACCTCTGCATTTCATCTTAATTTTCCACACTGTGCGCACCCATCTCTCTCCCCCCATCTCCCAGGCCTCACTTGACTTTCTACATTTAAACAGGGGTGAAGACCGACCCATCTGGCAAGAGTTCTCCAAGCAGGGCTAACTGCCATCATTGCAAGCCAGGACTACGACCATTGAGACTAAGGAAAAAAAGGGAGATACTTGAGCACCCCACTGAAGTATGCTCAGATCAATCTTTTGAAAGGCCACACTGAAATAACATCTGTCAACGCCTCCGCCCTCACACCACAAGGCAGGTTACTCACCCATATTAAGAGCTGAACTAACACAACATTTCCCTTCCTACATGCCAAGTGAAGGGCTGTACGCCCATCCCCATCGCCGCAAGTCTCATTCACTTCTTCCCGTGTGCCGTGGGCCAGGAGCAGGATGACCATTCGCAAGTCCTCCTCGGCTGTAGCTCGTAGCAGATGCTGGCCCAAAGACACTTCCAGCCACTGCAGCGGGGCAAGGAAGAGCTTTTGTTCATACTTGGCACGTATCCAGCGCTCTTTTTCTTCCCTAGAGAAGCAAAAAAGAAACATACCATTCAAAACCTGGTCCCCCTGCCTGTGTGAGATGCTCTATATTCACTTTTTGAGAGAAACAATCCAAAAGCCACAGCCAGGTGGAGGGCTTAATTAGCAAGAAAACACTTTTTTCTTGTAAATGTTAGTAGACAAGCTTCTCTCAAATATTTCCTTTGCACCTTATACATGTGACACAATGCATGCCTCCCACATGTCTCACCTGGTTGTACCTGGCAGAAAGCTGTTACATACCCAATTCACATACTAATCCTTCACCACTAGAAAGACAGGCTCCTCATGGAACAAGGCTGGTGCCATGCAGTTTGGCACAGGTCAGCGAAACTTGCCAACTCTACTCAAGAGGCCAAAGACTGGAGCTGACCAATGGGACTCCAGGCCAGGACTGGTAAAGCTAGACAGGGGTAGGGTGCATGTAATTTGCTTGCACTGGGCCTAGGTATAGCCAGTGGCAGTGTTGTTTTCTCCAAAAGTCACTGCCACGAATAAAGTGACTTGCATCTAAAGAAAGAAAAATTAACCAAAGGGACTGTCTAGCTTGTAGGGTGTTTTTTCATTCTTTAAAATTCAGCCACTGAACAGCATCACCCCACTTTGTTTCTCCATGGGACAGAGGTTTGGGAGTATGTGGTTATTTTTGTTTTTTTTAAGGGAAAGCTCAGTACTTTTGAAGCATTTCCTCTCACCGAATTAAGTATCAAAAGCAGCCGACATGCAGTTGTATGGTTGGGATAATACCACATTTTACAAGTGACGCTCCAATTTCTATTAACCATTTCAAAACCCACTAATGTGCATTGAGGGACCTGGTTGCTCACTAGGAAACTTTGTATTTATAGGTTCCCACTGCCCAATACTTCAGGTATCTACATGGTAATCTGTCTATCCTGTGACAACCACATACAGAACCTGGAAAGAACTCCTTATTGGTGACTCCCCCCCCCCCCCCAGATACAGAAAGAAAAGCTCTGTTTACACCTTTCAGCAGTGTTTACGCTACTCCCGGTAATCTTGTGTCAGGTTAGCCTTAATCTGTTTTTAAATACTTATGTAAACAGGCAGTTCTAACAGTAAATCTGGATTAGTTTTGCATCATTTCCTGGTACATGTGGAGTGACCTTACGTTGACCTCTCCGGATGCTTTCATGCAAAGCTCCCCAAAACACGCACAACTGACAATTTGATCTATAACCAGTCATTTCTCCCCATAAAGAAAATTAAAAGTTTTCAATTTATTCAAAAAATTAAGCTTGGACAAACCTTCCAATGGCCACTACACTCTGAATAACATTGAAACCATCCTAGGTGCTGATGCTTCAAAGTACAATTTTAAAATATTCAAATCTGAGGAAAACACTTCTGAAGAATGTTGAAGTTGGGACACAAACAAATGTTGCCCGGAAGGTTATTACTCCACTTATCTGTGCTGTGGTGTACAAATAAAATCAAATCTTCCAAGTGACAATAGTATAGCTCCAGCCACCTAAAAGGTCATGAATTTTGTCAAGTTTTCACGTGATGCTTTTTTCCCATTTTATGCACTCTTAGGACATGTCTACACACAGCAGGCCTAAAGCTGAACTAAGCTACACAACTTCAGCTACGTCAATTGCGTAGCTTAAGTTGAAATAGCTTATTTTGGCTTTTGGCGCAGTCTACACAGCAGGACATCCGAGGTAGAGCACTCTTGGTCCGACTTCCCTTACTCCTCGTAACATGGGGGTTACAGAAGTCGGAGTAAGAAGTCTTCCAGCTCGTCATTATTTCAACATCATGTTGAAATAACTGCTTGTAGTGTAGATGTGAACTACGTCAGTTACTCCGAAATAACAGCGCTGTGTAGATGTATTCATACAAAATAACCACAGATGTTTGTAAAACTTTTACGTATACCTGTCTTGTATATCTCCATGCTAACGGAGTTAGCAGGCTAAGTGCTTAGGTAAGCCTCATTTAAGTTAAAATTTTCATATTTGTTAAAAATAATGTGCAGAATATTTTATAAATATATAATTAACCCATATGAAATACGCAGGAAACCTCAGTGAAGTGCACTTAACAGCATGATTGTGGGACCACTGTTGACGTCAAGGGACAGCCAATTTCTCTCTCTTGGAATCACACCTCCAAAAGGGGGAAGAGGGAACCAAAACTTTTCAAAAGATGCTTCTACCCATCTGCTCCACAACAAACTTTAAAATCTTAAATGTAAGGCGTGAAAGGGCACCGGGGACCATCAGCAACAGCAACTTCCAACAATAGGTGGACGCAGGTCCAACCCCAGTCGTGGCATCAGCGGAGGGAACTAGGACTAGAGCAAAAGTTCAGGGAAACAAGCTGTTTCACACAAATGTTCTATTCTACTCACAAGCCAGGCAAAAGAGATTTCTGTTAGTAAAGATGAGGTTAACTTGAGTCAGAGCTCTGAGAGCTGATGCCTCAGTGTGTGTGTAGAAGCAGCAACAAAGTGCAAGGATCAGCTGGAACTTTTCAGATCCTTAGGTTGCCAAACTTTTACAAATTCATGAGAATATATTTTATGTTTACACTATGTAAGTTTATTTTTCCTCCAGAGCATTTACATATGCTCCAATTTTTATAGAGAAACATCAACTCTTCTAAAAATGTGTATCTTACACAAGGGGAAAAAAAGCCATGTGAGTGATGCAAAAGCTTACCAGATAAAGAGATCTTCTCGTTTTTAGGCAGGCTGGGGAAACCAGGAGTGAACCATGAAGCTCTAGACTGGGACCCCATCATCAGCCTGTCTTGAAAAGGGTAAGGAAGGGCAGCGCACAAACTTGTACTTATGGGTGATCGATCCATTAATAGGGCTGTCTGTGGCCACCAGTCCCTCCTTAAAGATTTCTACTGCTACGCACCCTGGTCATTCAAACCACTGTCTGTCTTTCTCTGAATGCTGGGATCAGATTGTTGTACAACCATTGTACATCTGCTGCAGATCTGGGCAAAGGCAGGAGTTACTGGCAATCCAAGTGATTCAGGAAATGGTACAATTTACTTTACATGCAAGAGTTAGTCAGAATTTTATACTAGACTCTGCCCCAATGTCGTGTCATTGACTCGCTCCGTGACCTTGAGCAGGTTACTTAATTTACTTCACTTCAATCTCATGTGTAAAATGGGCATAATACTCAGGTACCTCCAACATACTGAACCTTAATTAATCAGGGCCAGATTCTGCCACCTTTGCTCACAAATCAGTGGGACTGGGTGTAGAGTAAGCTACAATTCAGTATGTGTAAGCAAGGCAGGATCTTTTCCTTACACTTTGTAAAGCACTTGACTGGAAGGTACTTCAAGATCAATAACTGTTTCTAGCTCTCCAGACTATTCAAAAATGCTTTCAGACACCATAGTTATTGGGGAATAGAGTGGCTAGCGAACGTCAGCCTGTTATCCATCTAGACAGACAAAAGCTATCGAAGTTCATGCCTAATGAATAACACGGAAACGTTCACCTAAATACCACATGATGTTAATGACTGGCCTGGAATTCCACTTGCAGGTTCTAGCGGGAAGCCGGGGAAGAACCATCGACACAACACACACAAAAAAAGGCTTTAAATGCTTAGGGAACCTTGGGGCAGCTCATTTCTGATGGCAAATGAGAATCAATGTTGAAAATGGGGCACGAGTGAGACATTCCATTTAGGAATTCCCATCGGAAACTCTCTCTGATGAGCTGATCATGAAGAGTCTGGAGCTGGCAGCATGTTCTCCAAGCTCCCCTGGGTTGGTCTGTTCAAACTTCAGAATTCTTACTCATCCGAGTGAAAAGCCAGACAGCTTAAAAAATAAGTTTCCCAAACAGTCTCTCCTGCTGTATTTCCCCCAGTCTGATGTGAGGGATTTACATTTACAAGTTGTCAGGATTTTCCTCTCAGAGTATTTTGGCTACACGCTCTCTGCTCACCCAAGGAATTATGACACTAAGACAGAAACACTGTCACTGTTTCTCTGATGTCACAATTTCATTTCTGGGATCCACAGCTTGTCTTGGTTGAGCTTACATTCCCCCAAAGGAAGGCCAGTCCAAGAGCAGAGTTGTCAGCAGTAGATCACTTAACCTCGTTCCAATCCCCCGGAGGACCACTGTTCACCTCCCCCGTTAGCTAATGAGCTAAAAAATGACTGATTGGAACGGTCAGCAATAAGCAGAAAGAAGAGGCACAGTACTTCATTTCAGCCTGTGCTGACATACCTTTACATAAATCAGCGGCATAAAGTGAGAGGAAATGAGAGAGAGCGCAACTCATCAGGAGACAGACACTGAACCAATCCCTAAAAATAAAAGAGATGTGCAACTGAACATCTGCTAGTGAATATTTTTCTTCTTTTCACCTGTAGCAATGTTAACCCCTTTGCTGGGTAACCTCGCTTGTACTCAGCACCCCTGATGTAGCTCTCGCTTGTCAAATCCCAGATAAAATTAGCCTGCTTGTTCACTGTGACTTCCAAAATTCATGAACATGCTTTTCTCTGGATCAGAGCGCAGGCCCCAGCCAGTTCATGGGAGATGTTACAACATGATGTGTCTGGATCTTCTCTAGCTTGCCTGACCCAGAAGAATGCATGTGCTGCCTCTCCCAGAATGCACTGCTTGAGAAGGACACAGCTGTTCTTCAGTGACCTTGCTGGTTCCAAATACAGCCCATTTGTACAGCACTTTTTTTTTTTAAACACACATGCATGGGGTGGATTAATAATGAGCTACAAACTAGTGGATACACAAACAAGAAGTAGTACAGTAAATTGGATAAGCTGGTGTTCTACCTTTTCCCTTTAGTACATAACAAACCATTTGAACCTAGTTTAAGGATTATCTGTATCCATGGTGTCCAATCAGTTCCGATGTTGGCTACTGCTATAGCCAACCAGCCACACTCAACCGGCCAAATAGCCACGTGTTTAGTGGCTAGGGTGCTGGACACCACGGATCTATAGAAAGGTCCTATACAGCCGAATAATCATTATCAGGTTGCCTTCTCTGTGACAAGGAAGTGATGTCTTGACCCAAAAGCATGCCAGTTTTCTTTCTTTAGTCTGCATCTCCATCCTCACTCAACTCTAAACCACTCTACTGTGAATAATGAAAACTGTGCCATGTTTCTGATACTGTATATGAGCCAAAGTTTATGAGAAATAGAACAAAACTCAACCCTCCGTTTATTCTGATCTAATTAGGTGCTTGCTTCTCAAGATAACGTCCAATTATTTAAATTACCCTGCCAGCCACATCAGATCACTATTATGGAAACATAAACACCAGGGATTGGAAGGGAGGGGGGCAGAGAAGGTAGGATGAGAGGGCAGAAACAGCAAAATTGTGTTGCTTCATGAAACCGTGTTGTGCACTTGCAAGTTAGAGCAGAAAATGCTCATTTGAGAGTTCAAGTCTGACTCACTCCTACTGCATCATCTGGCTCTCTCTTTTCAATCAGGAATGCAAGTTTATATACCCGACACAGATCCAGGTAAAAGCTTAATATTGCTGGCGTCATTTCTACTCGCCCTCCATACCATTCACTTCTACCCCCACCCTCATTTCCCTTCCTCAAACGTGCTAAGTAGAGAACTCGGAAAGCTAGATGAGGAAATAACACGCCCTTCAAAAGCAGAAATAACATTCATATGTGAATTTACAATTCATTGCTTAGTCACCACAGTACGGGAGAGAAAAGCCTTGAGAACTCACCAACCCAGGCACAAAGTCTACTTGCTCAGTCTCGTTAATCTGATAAGAAAAAAATTATATCCTAGTCACCCCAAGTAAGCAGATGAATGGAATGTTGCAAGGTTGTAACAGAAATACTGCAAAGCTGGTTAGTGCATCACCTATTTCATGTACCAGCCAAAATACAGAGCGAGTCTGCGGACTGCACATTTTACAAAGTATTTGTATTCCCTTGCCAAGATCAATGTGCCCGTACAAAACTACTTAAACAAAAACCCTCCATTGTCAAAGATAATGCTTTAACGGAGAACTCACAGCTCTCACTATCTTTTTTTGTATTTGATAACTCAAACCTCAGTACAGCGTGCCTGCCTCATGTTTTTTGCCATTTATGGCTGTATATTTCAGGCAACTAGTTTACTAATGTTTTAACTTCTTGTAACCTGGCTATCTCAGCATGAGTACTGCCAGCCTGTCAGAGGTTGACAAGGTTAATAGGCTGGCTCCAAGAAAGTGAAGTAACCCCCCACCCCACACCTTCAACAATCCATAAAACTAGTTTTGCATGCGGCTCCTGTAATATTGCAGGAGGCATCTTTAACTTAGCGATTCAGCATGTAGGGAGTATGCATCATACAAACAAAGCTGCAACCCCATCATAAACTATACTGGCATTCGATTATGCTGCCAATTTTTAAAGAAGAAAACTATTCATGACATTACATTTCCGTATTCAAGAAAAGATGCCCTGGTTTTGCAATGCAGTGTTTTGGGAGGGAAAAGCAATGGAACAAAGACATTTGGTTGGAAGGGTGAGGAAGTAGGAGGCATTTACAATTTTTTAAAAATTGAGAGTGGAAAGGAGGGGGAAGAAGAATGGGCTAGCAGCAAGGAATTTCCAAAGTGTCTTCCTGCCTCTAGCAAAGCAGGAACTGGGAGGAGAGGCATGGAAGAGGAGCTAGGAACAATATGCAGAGAAAACAGAGGGGCTTCCTCTCTCTGCAGGAGAAGACCCCACTCTATTGCAAAGTAAGTGCTTAGCAGCCGACTGCTTCCTCACATGCATGCCTTCTCTCCCAGGCTGCGTTGCTAAGGGGGAAGGCGCACAGGACCACTCGGGATGCAGGCCCCTGGCTAACAAGGGGGCTGCAGACAGCAAACAAAGACCGGTGGATATTTATTCCTTAATTGCCAAAAGCCTTTAAGAAACTGGCCACTGTAAATCCCACCTGCCGAGAAAGGGAGGCAAAGGACACGGCTTTATGTGCACCAGAGCAAAGAGGAAATAAATATCCCTGTGGCTCTTGATCAATATCCTGAGTATTTTGCCAAGCTGCAGGGTGTTTTATGAACTTTCAGGACAGCGAAGGATAATTAATGAAATAAAGTCAACCTATTAAGCTTATTACATCTTACAAATTACAGTGAGACACACCGGGCTGATGAAATAGGGCCATACAGAAAAGCCGTGGCCAGGACGACATCCAAACGTATTGCAGCAGTAAGCAGACAAGCCTACAACACTTGGCCAGGGAGTTCAGGGCCACTCAGTGCCAGGAATCTTGTGGAGAAAGGCGTTTATTCTCTGCGGGGGGCAGAGATGCTATCTGGATGAGGATGGGGTTCTATTGCCCTCTGACCAGCAGCGGTGCTTACTCGAAAGAGGTGTAAAATTCATAATGCCATGTTATGAAATTACTCCAAATTCAAATTAATTTAATGAGTATGAATACAGGTCCTGTTTCTTATAAATAATTTCCCCTGCGCCCCCAAACAAAGGGGGCTTCACACCAAAAGGATGCAGCACACACCTTTTATGATGCGTGACAGAGCCTCTGCCCGGCCCTGGCCCTCACAACGAGAGGGCGGGGGCTGTGGAGTCAGCAGCTTCAGTATAGAGCAGCCAATTAGGGCCCAGCTGAGGGCTGTATAAATAGGGCCTTCTGGGGTGAAGGAGAAAACACTCTTGCTCCAGCTGTGGAGCAGGAGGGCCTGGCTGCCAGGGAAGCTACCGAGGGTCTCTGAGGCAGGCAGAGCTGGGGAGCGCTGGCCAGGCAACTCCCAGGCTGAGGCCTTGCTCTCAAGGCCTGGGGGTACCGGGCTGAAGGGGGGCAGCAGCACACTTTCCAATGAAGAGTGGCCATTTTAGACAGCAGTTTGCCCCTGAGGTAGGGGCTAGCTGACAACTAGCAGCAGGGTTACTGAGGCAAGGTGGGTATAGGGGGCTGGGTTCCCTGGGAGACGGTGACCCCACAGGAAAGGGCACTGTGGGCTGGGAGGGACCTGGGGCCCGAACCAGTGTAGAGGACAGGTAACTGAGGGTGAGACACTGGCTAGCCATTTTGGAGGCTGAAGAGCTAATTCCCAGAGTGACCAGCAGGAGGCGCTGCGACGGTGAGCCTAACACGTTACACGAGGGTTTGGAAATTTCACCTGACATTTAACAAAACAAAGTAACATTAATGAGAGATTAAGTAGCCTACAAGTAAAAAAGTGTTTCTATCCGTAACTCCACTGCTCTCCTTAGTACTGTAGTTGTACTGTTATAGACTTGCATTCCAAAGTTCAGGACTTCCTAATAGCAGTGATTTCTTATACAAGCATTCCGACTTGAATCAGTCTATCAAATTAATCACTTATTGAAAGCTACTTATAATTGAATAATCATCCTGTAGAGTTTATAAAGACACCAGGCCCCTCTCCACCCACTTTTATCTATTCTGTTTCTTACATTCCTCCACCACATGGGTCTTTCAAATAGCTGCATTTCATGTATTTTCAAGCTCTGTCTTTCAGTGATGCCATGAAATAACTGGAGCTTCCCCTCAGGTGCTAGACACCTGCTGGGGTTATTACTGTATAGCATTAATTACTAGCCTGGCCAGGACAGCAAGTCTTACTGACATGAAGTGAATTGGATAAATATACTGTAATTGTAGACTGCTATGCCATATAAATCAGCGGTAAATTTTATGTTTTCATTGCAGCACACCCCACTAAACCTAATAATTTTTAAGGCATGTCTGATAAAATACATCACATCTGAGCATTACTCTGTATGTGGTTAAATAAAAGTTGCGCAACATAGTACAGGGAATACTGCAGATATTGAGGAAAGCTTTAAGTTATCAAAGACAAAAGACATGGTTGTAAATGTCAACTATAAACCCTACAAGTATGTTAAGTCTTTTCCTGTTTCAAATCTAACCATATTTTCTCTGACACGCTCTTCATAAACGGGGTGAAGAAAAATAAAAAAGTAGAGCAGACTTGATAGAAAGCAGGATGCTTTCCAGAGCTTGCATCTTCTTGCTGAAGCCAAAACAATTAGGGCACGTCTACTCAGCAGGCCTAAACCCAAAATAAGCTACACTAATTGTGTAGCTTAAGTCGAAATAGCCTTTTTCGACTTTTGGCGCTGTCTGCACAGCAGTTATTTCCAAATAAAAGCGCTCCTCCCCCAACATCCCTTACTCCTCATCCAGCGAGGGTTACAGGTATTGGAGTAAGAAGCCCGTTATTTCAAATTTATTTCAAAATAATGGGCTTGCTGTGTAGACGCGCGCTACATTATTTTGGAATAACGCCAGTTATTCCGAAATAACGCTGCGGTATACACATAGCCTTAGTAATTTTCAGACAGTACTGCCAATAGCTGCAAAGAAAGGAAAAATAATATTGTGAACTGCAAGATTTGTCCATGCACCGCTTGGAAAAACTTATAATAAAAGGAAACAAAGCACGGGGGCAGGAAGCAAGGGGGGGGGGGGGCATGTGGGACCTCTAGTAGGCCATGGAATCATTCACTCATTTGAATTGAAATGAACAAAAGTTATCTTCCAACAGCTGTTTGAAGGCACACAGACATTGAAAAGAGTTCCTGGAAGACAGCTGTCCCCACCCACAACACATTCCTGAGCCCAGCCACTCCCTCTTCCCACTATATTTGTTTTTCTTGCAGGCAGTGTCAGCATTAGGAGGCAATGGATGTAGTCAAGGGGGACAGAGTACATTATGTCATCTCTCAGAGACGATCCCCCTAAGAACAGGGCTGAGGCATGCTCTCACAGCAGCATGGGGAGAGTTACATTGAAACTATGCAACAGCCCATACAGATAGAGCATTTCCATTCCAGGCTTGCCCATCGGACAATTTTTAAGCATAAATACTATAAATTACATAAGAAAAAGAAGGTCAAACAGTTATCTTACAAGGGCTACACAAATTATAAATCCTGTAGTACATGCTCAGGTGATTCCAGTAATCTACTATGTAGTTTAGAAACTAACCATCTGTGTGTCCGTCCTCTGTGAGTCCATTTGTTCAAGAACTCCTCCTAAACAGTAAGAGCTAGGACCACAAAAATGAGATGCCGCTTCCTTTTACTGTAACTTAAATCAGGGTAGAGGTTTGGTTGCACCACGACAATGAGATGCGCCCAGAATTTGATTATTTCTCATCCAAAGGAAAGGGAGGAGTCGGGCAGAAGGGACAGTTATGCTGCAGAATGACCACAGGGGGGCAGCAAGGGGCCAGAGATGGGGACCAGGACAGCTATAACCCCACTGGATCAGCAGTGGGTGGGGCTGGAGAAAGGGACAGCCATCTACTATATATTACAGAGAGTTTGTCTTGTCTATCTTTCTGTCCCCCAAGTCAGGGGACATGCATCCTGCCCCCGGATGTGTCTGTTGCAGCTGAAGTGGCCAGAGAGAGGCACTTCTCACCTGGCCCCAAGCTGCTACAGTGAGAGAGGGCTAGGGTTGTCCTCTTTCCCCCCGGGCAGCCTGCTACTAAACCCTCCTCCCCACCTCCACCCTAGAGCAATGATTTAAATGAAGAAAAACAAGACTTATTTGAGTTAAGGACCCGAGCAATGCTGGGCAAATCTTCTAGTGTGTAAATAAAGAGACTATTAAATGAAACAATACGCCCATTGCATTTCATCATACATGTATAATCTGGTCTATCTAGACATCTATTACATATGTAAAGAAATGTCCATTGTGTCTTTTCTTAAATATGGACTGATTGGAAAGTTCCGTTTAAAATGTGTTATATGTCACTATAAGGCATGTCTAGACTACGTTTTATTTTCGAAAGAAGATATGCAAAATTCGGCGGGAATTTGCATATCTTCCAATTGCTGTTTCAAAAGCGAGCCTTTCAAAAGTGAAAGTAGCCTGGATGTGGGTTTTTTGGGGAAAAACTCCTTTTTCGAAAAAAACACGTAAACCTCCTTTTTTAAGGAAGAGCGGTTTTTCAAAAAAGGCTTCTCCCCCCAAAATGCATCCTGACTACTTTCACTTTTGAAAGACCCGCGTTCGAAAAAGCGATCGGAAGATATGCGGAATTTGCATATCCTCTTCCGAAAATAAAACGTAGTCTAGACGTGCCCTTAACGTTGGAGCATTCCATTAATTTGCCAGTTGCTAAGTGTCTCTCTCCCCCATATGGAGAGACAATTACAGATTCAGAGAAGTGGAAGAATTTTTTTCAAGTTCAATTCAAGCGGTTGCAAAAAAGCATTTTCTCTGGTTTTGTTTAAAAAAAAACACCCCAGCATATCAATTTCTAGTCTTCTGCTGAATTTGTCACTCCAAAGGTAAGCCAAAACCTGCAGACTTGCTTTGAAAGGAACTTTCAATTCAAAAGGAACATGACAACATTTTGTGCAAAGGTAGTTTTTCATCGTATTTATCTATGAAAAAGAGTGACCATTCGAATCTAACGTATACCAAAATCCACTTTGCTTCTGCTTTCATGTTCATATCAATGCAGTGGTTTTGTACAGTATTTAAGCAGTCGAAAAAATGTGTGACACAAATATGTCAATGCATAAATCTCAATAAATCGGTGCCAGGTGAGAAGCAGACCGAGGTAGCCAAGTGAGCTTCTCATAGACTCAGTGTAATGTGGCATATAACAGGGATGTACATCAGCAATGTACTTTACAGCACTTCTTTCTGTGATGCGACTATCACACTGTATTAAGGATACCATAACAGTCGCTGATGTGATCTGCTTTGGAACATATCGCATCATAAACAGATGAAAGAAAAGAAATGGGGCTTTTCCTTTGCTCG
This sequence comes from Pelochelys cantorii, assembly GCA_032595735.1. Taxonomy (NCBI): domain Eukaryota; kingdom Metazoa; phylum Chordata; order Testudines; family Trionychidae; genus Pelochelys; species Pelochelys cantorii. The sequence continues at coordinate 73,322,806 of CM064332.1, forward strand.
TAATACTGTAAAGTAGATAAGTATCGTAGCGCCGAGTGCGCCAATGCTTTCCAAATAACGAAAGGGAAAAATCCAGGCTCCACCCAAGAACTAATAAACTTTTGAGACTGACATAGTTAAAAAAAAAAGTCTCCAATAAGGATTTGCCTACAACCAAATGGACTGCACAAGAGTGGTTGAGTTGAACTGGAGAGACGTATAGAATCTGTGTACAAGTTTTGTTTGAAGATTTGAACACAGCGGAAGATGTTCACCTTGTGTACATGCGGGCACTTACAATGAAAGTTTAAAATCACTGGACAAACCAAAACACTTGTAACTTTTAATTTCTAAAACAACCTATTATATAACTATTTGGGCTACAAAAGCAAAACAAAACCTTTACTGTGTTAACTACTAGGCTATGTCTAGACTACAGGGTTTTTTCGAAAAAAGTGGCCTTTTTTCGAAAAAAACTTCATTTGCGTCTAGACTGCTGCCGCGTTCTTTCGAAATTAAATCAAAAGAACGTGGCGGTTTTTTCAACAGCAGTAAACCTCATTTTATGAGGAAGAACACCTTTTTTCGAAAGAGCTCTTTTGAAAAAAGGCATTCTTGAACACAAACAGGGCTTTTTCGAAAGAGCGCATCCAGATTGCCTGGGTGCTCTTTTGGAAAAGCGGATCGCTTTTTCAAAAAAAGTGGTGGCTGTCTGGATGATCTCTTTCAAAAGAAGCTTTTTTGAAAGATTATTTCGAAAAAGTTTCTTTCGAAAGAAGCGTGTAGTCTAGACGTACCCTCAGAGACACAAGGGGATGAGAGAATATCGTTTAATGGACCAGCTTCTGAGCGCGCCAAGTTTTCGAGCTACACGGAGCTCTTCTTCAGCTCTGGGAAAAGGACCCCCAGTATCTCAGCAAAATGCATGGGGGAAGAGATTGTTTAATACACGTAGTTAGCACATACTGTAAGGGATTATTCAAGATAGAGTGCCCCATTACGACCTCTGCAGTCTTAGGACATAAGGGGGGGTGGGTGGGTGGGTAGTGGGTTACAGACTGTTGTAATGAGCCATATATTCAGTGTCTTTGTTCAGCCAGTGATTTTTAGTGTCCAGCAGAGTAATGAATTTGAGCTCGCAGGCCCCTCTTTTGAAAGCAGACTCCCTTTGAGGCTGAGGACTGATAGGTCAAGACCTGGCGTGATCGCTTTGTGAAGAGTGTGCCCCCACAGGTGATAGCGTGTGTTGGTCTTTTATCATTTTCCTGTGCGAGTTCATTCAAGAGTCACGACTGTCTGGTTTCAGTCACATAGCTATTGGGGCATTCTGTGCCCTGGATGTGGTACACTACATGTTGCAGAATGGGCCACGCTACCTTGAATGGCCACTAATAATATGTGCCAGCTACTTGTGCTACACACTCTGTTCCACCTCATGTTTTGCTGTGGTGCGGGTAGTATCTCTCTCGGACCTGAGGAAGAGATCCGTGTGGCTCAGAGGCGTGTGTCTCACCAACAGAAATTGATTCAATAAAAGGAATTACCTCACGCACCTTGTCTCTCTAATATCCGGGGTCTGACACAGCTATAATTACAGCGTGCGCCGCTCCCCATCTAACAACATTACAGCTGGAAAAAAATTAGCAGTGAAACCATCACTGCAGATACATTTGTTACACCTCCACAGAAAATAAACACACGCTTTGGGACTAAAAAAGGATTATATTGGCTCATACACGTGAAATTATAGCTAAGCAAAACACTTCAGTAATAAAACTCCGGACTTGATCACAGATTATGCAGAAAAATGCATCCAGAGCAAAAAATAAAAAAAAAACCTTCTGATATTGTCAATGTCAGAAGCAAAGAACAAGCTTCTCTCTCAGACACTGTAGTCTCTTCTCTCTCCCCGCCCCCCCAAAATATCACTGTCTATCACATCATCTTTCATCTTTACTTCTTCAGCCACTCTGGGCCTCTCTTCCCTGCATCATAAGTTCTAGAGCTAAACCTGATAGAAATCTGGCAGTGCCTTAAAGTTTCAAATGTCATTTCACTGACGACCACATCATTTTGGAATAAAGGTCTATCTACTGGCGTGGTAGGTCAGCTGAAGGAATGCCTTCTTTTCAACACCAGATCATGTTTCCCCTGTAGCTTAAGAGCTAAATTAGAAGCTAATGGAGTTCAGATGCTCAGGACTTTGAAAAATCAGGCCAGAGGTAACATTTAAAATTGGTATTAGCAAAGTGTATCATCAGACATTTTCTGAAAGTTACAACATCTCAAGAACTTCCTCTAGAAACAAACATCAAACAATGGCATAAAAAAACATGGAATCTCAGGTTCTTAGCAACATAGAACCTGTGAATTATTGAATGGCAGAGAGGTAAATAGAAGGCCGTGGGTAAATGCCTATCTAGCTCTCTCTGCTCAATACTCCTATTTCATGCACTGGTTCCAGACAGTGACATGCAAATAAAATTCAGCCGAGTTCCAGTGAAGAACATTTACACTAAGGGCACGTCTAGACTATGGGTTTTTTCCCCCGAAAGGAGATTTCTTCTGGTCGCATTTTTAAAAGCGGGTCTTTCAAAAGTGAAAAGTCAGGACGCGTTTTTTTCTGAAAAAACACACCCTTTTTCAAAAAACCGCGTAAACCTCCTTTTTTTTAGGAAGAGCGGTTTTTTCGAAAAAGGGTTTTTTTTCCCTGAAAAAAAAACCTCACATCGAGACTACTTTCACTTTTGAAAGACCTGCTTTCGAAAATGCGACCGGAAGAAGATATGCAAATTTGGCACGAATTTGCATATCTCCTTTTGGAAAAATATGTAGTCTAGATATGCCCTAAATTAACAGCTGCTGACATGCTTGTATGCATCACAGGAAGGGGAATGAAAGGGGCTTCATTCTGAATTAGTTACCTGGGATTTCAGGTGGGTGACTCCCATTTACTTTGAGGGGAATAATACACCTAAACAAACCTGCACAAGTCTTTGAGAATGCTCCCCTAGCTGCCTCATAAGCCATCTCCACAGTGAGACTGAGTTTTGCAGGCTCTCTGCTGCTCTTCTGGTCCAACATTAATGGAAAATTGCCAGGAGCACAGCCTGTGGTCAATACCGCCTTCAGCCCATTATGCAGCAAAACTGGGACAGTCTTGGGGCATTTCAATGTAATCACAGCACCAGGAAGAAGGCGAGGAGGGAGATGAGATTGTGATGTTGGGGGAAGAGCGAGAGAGAGAAAAGATCTGCTAATTTAAAAAAGTTAGAATAGTTCCTTGGCCAAAATTTTTGGATGTCCAATTGAAGACACTGGATTTTCAGCAGCCAGGACCTTCTGAAAGCAGGTCTCTCGTAGCTGATTGAAGTTGGGCACACAAAGCTTTTAGTCATGCCTGGAAATGCTTAAGCTTTTATCATTTACAGCAAGAGGCTCAGAACCTGCAACTGTGAAATATGAAAAAACTCTCATCACGTGTAAGCAAAAGAAAATTTGCAAAGATGATGTACACCAACTGTAAGGACAAGAAGCTCCTATTGTAGAGAGACTCTATGGAAATATCTGATATGCACCACAACAGAGGTTATTCAGTTCCATGTGCTAAAGCAGTATTTGCTTAAAAGACCTTTTTGCTGCTGTTGTTGCTGCCGCTTTCCTGCATAGCCTCTTCGGGGCACATTTGGAAATTATTTAAAAGCGATAAAATGTCTCTAATCTGTTACCAATTAGAAGAAACATGTGAATATTATTTTCTAATTTGTGACTTAAGTGTGTCTCTCAAAACCAGAGTGAAGTAATTGAAATAATTATGTCTGCTCCTGAATATTTCTATTATGCTCTTGAAATCAGAGGGTGGGTATGTCTTCTTTTGCTTGATGTGCCCCAGGGCCGAATGTATCAATAAGTACATCAAAGTCCTGAACATGAACTGCCACAAAATTGTAATTTCTACAAAGTACATACATTGGTGCATGGCAGCTACAACCCAAGGGCTGCCAATCTGATTAGTTAGTGTCTAATGGTCTTTGTGCAAAACTTGGAGGGGGGAGGGAAGTAGTAAGAACGGAAAGAAAGTTTAACAGTAAACACTTAGCCTTCCATACTATTCAATAAGTCTGTTAGCAAAACGACTGTTTTCAAAGGACTGCTGATGTACAAGCTATAACCCCGTGAATTATAACAGCAGCAAAGAAGATTTTTTTTAAAACTCAGAGGCAGTGTGACTTGAGTGACTAACTCCTGAAAATTGGTAATTTCCTGGTGGTTAGCAGTCGAGGGCCTACCAATGAGAAAGCAGAACATGCTAATAAATTTATAGTGCGTTATATGCCAATTAGATCTCTTCAGCCATTCAAGAGGCAGTGCCACCAATCAGGTTATCATTCCATAAATGTACTCGTTAGAGCTGATCTCATCCTGCATTTAGATTTCCAAAGCATAATTCCCATTAGTCTTAACTCAGAAATGTATTAGTGAAACAACAAACTGGGTTATTTTTCCCCTCTAAGGGCCCACTCCCTGTACACAGTTCTTTTTCTTATGTACAATCATGTCTGTACTTCAAATGGTAAATAATAATTCTGAATACCACATTAATTCCGCACAGAACTAGATTTATTACAGACTTCATACTTGGGAGTTTCACCGCCATTCACAAGCGATCCGTGAATCTCTTGGTTATATTACATCCTTAGAGTAATATACATGGTGCATGATTAAATATATCAATACAGTGACTCATTAGATCCATCATCTCTCACTTTTTTCCCCCCCACTATGACACCCAAAAGCGCCAGATATCCAGTAATGGCTTAGCTTGGCATCAGCAAGGGGAAAAAAAGACATGTATAGAAAGAAAAAAACATACACCAGGTCTTTGGTTTCAGCTGTTTCAATACGTTTTCTACTCTGGCCACTGCTTACGATACCTCTTTTTGGAAAGTATTTTGGATTACATAAATCATTTCCTTTCCTCCATCTCTGTTGAAAGACACAGTAAGGATTCTGGTTTTTAACTCGGACTCAATGCAACATAAGTCAGCATTCTAATGTCCAAAACCAAGCCAGATTCATCAGTCTACCAGGTGCACTGCATTGACATGGATCAAGATGGTAATAAATACGGGCTGTACCAGGCATCTTCAACTATTAATTTGGAGCGCATTTCCTTCACACCGCCTTCTTTTTTTTCAGCAGTCTTTGAGATTTGACTTTGACAAGGGTGTCATGTAAACATGCCGTTATCTCACTATGTGGGCCGTTCTCTGTTTCATTTCAAAGCTACTTGGCATTTGTGCTAGCAATTGATCAAATCGGATCTGATTGTACTAAATGTTACATGATTTGCTTTAGTCAGCTGCCTCAGTACGTGTAGCAGTGAGTTCCGGCACATGCTAGCAGCACCATTAGCAGACAAAAACCTATCACTGTTATTGCATCTCATTAGTTCTCGTAGCCATGACAAGTGGAGGCTCAAAGTAAAGTCTGTGAAACTTCAGGAGCCTGCTTGACTGACCTGCTACCAAGGAGAGTGATGAGCAAATACAAACTCTTTCTACCATCTTCCTCTCTAACTTGCAGTAATATGAAAAAGCTGCAAGATAATGGCAGAACCCACAAAGGGCACTCATCTCTCAGAACAGACAGAACGGAGTTAATTATTTTTTTGGTGGCCATGCTGAAACATCTGAAAAAAAGGTTGGTTCCTGCCAAAGCAAAAAACTCCGTTTTCTTCTTTTTTATATTTGCTGTAACAAAAATGAATTTGAGAAATGAAATTGTGAAGCAATGCTTCTTTTTAAACAAAATACCAAAATGATTAATTTAGAAAATGGTGAAACAATTCAGATCTTTGCAATTTTTTCTCCCTTGTTTTCTATTTGGTTGAAACTATTTGCCAAATTTGATTTGACTTTTTTAGTAGTTTCAGTTGCTTTCCCCCCCCCCCAATAAATTTGTTATTTACTGAAAAAATATGTCCCAGTTCTACTTATATGGGTACTACTATATAATTATAGAATTTATATCAAGCAAAATGGAGTGCACTTTAGCAGGGACTGCATGGCTTAATGGTTTAGTGATGGATGCACTTTTCACTGGTTCAGGCTGATACTGAATTTAAGTCATTGTTGTGGGTGCAATCTACTGTTTGCGTCTCAATTATTCTCTAGAATCCATGTTGTCATGAAAAAAACAAAAACAAACAAGCTGGTGATGAAGGACTGAAAACATGGGGAGTGTGTATCAATTCAGTGTTATCATCTTTAGCAGACAAGCTAAACCAATAGCTACGTGAGGCACAAACTGTCCCATTCTTTGTTTACTCTGAAACCCACAGATGACCGTTTAAATGTTATTATCTAATCCACTGATAACTTTAGAAGAATCATCACATTCAGGTGCTTATCCCACAATTCCAGGCTACCTTCCCCAATGTCACCTGCTGACAAAACCTCCAGGTGTCTCCTACCAACTTCCCCAACGTTTATAACGCCAATACTAAGTTCTGTGAGTATTGAAAAAAATTTAAAGTGTGTGGACAGCATGAAACATGTTCAATTTATTGTCAAGGTAAATAACACTGGGGCAATTTTGCTGAATATACTCATCATTTCTGAATTTGAACCTCATTTTAAAGTTTAAATAAAGCTGCAGCAGATGTCATTCTGCCATGCCAGAGGGCTAGCTCCAGGTTGCTGCATTGTACAACAAGCTCTGGTTATAACATCTCATATGTTCTGTGGCTTGTAGGAAATGAGCTAGTAGTTTTAGTCCCATTCCTAGGGGAAAAAGATGACATTAAAATAACCCTAACGTGACATCCATATGATCCTTGTTTGCAGTCAAAGACCATGAGCTGGCTCGCCCGGGAGGCCATATTAGTCTCCTTTGCCTATGCTAGAAAGTCGAAATGAGGATCTGAAACTCATTGGCAGGCAATGTGAAGACGCCCACGTTTCTCACAACCTATGTGGTGGCTATTCTATAGATCGAGAACTTCTGGTCCCTTTCATGAAGACAAACTCTGAACATTACAATTCACTGAAATAAATTACCAACTGGAAGGAAGAAACGGACTCTCTTTCCTGCTCTCTTGGTTTGGGTGGCTGGGTGCACTAAATTTCAGTCTTGCTAAGATTTTATTTTACTTGCTACAGAAAAGCTACCCCTGCCCTCGCCCCCTTTAACTCTTGCAGAGCCTTTCCATATGAAGGGTGTCACCAAATGCCTCAGCCTTGGGCTGTCACCTGCATTTTATTTCTACTTAACCTCTTAAATAACTTTGGAATGCACTTTGTCCCCTGATGGGCACCGTAATGAGATCCAACTGTCAATCACAGCTCCATCAGCGTGGACAGACTTTCACTTCCTGAAACAATTTATTGGATTCCCAGAAGCAAATGGGCCTTCTTCCTTTTCAGCTCTGTTTTTAGGGGAGCTATTCAGAGGGAGTGGGTATCCCTTCTGTTCCTGCTGAGCTGCCTTTGTTTCCTCCGTTTACTCATGAAAACAGTTTCCTGAGTTTACCCACCTCTTCTGTCCCGGGTAGGCTGAGTGTTTGCCAACACTTTCTCCCCCCCACCCCTACTGCTCAGTTCACCAGCGCTATACAAAACTATACAAAACCCACCAGCTGTTTCCAGCTCCTGGCTCAGGGAGAAAGTAAATGTTACTTTACTGTTAACCCCTTCCCAACATAAAGTTACTTCCAGAACAGGAACATGAGCGGGTAGTGGTTTAATTTCACACAGAGAATTATGAAAAACTGACAGAAGTATGATTCTCATTTTTAATGTACCGAGGCTCCACACAATTTTAGTTTGATGGTTGCTTTTCTTTTCCTTATCCTCTCCTGGATAAATTCAAATTGCAGCTCAAAGATAATCTTACCAATAAAGGATAAAACCACACGATGTGAAACATCATCTCTCTATTTCACTGAATGTGTGCAGTTTTTATGGGGTTTGTTTGCGATCTGTGAAACTGTTTTGATGAGATAATAAAAACTTATTTTATTTAAAAATATTCCAATTTTGCCCCAAAGGATTTTAAATGGTTAGTTAATCTTTCTGCTTCAAGAACAACACACTGAGTAAACAGGAGGGCTCAAGATGATATAAAACAATATTTTTTTCTTTTACCACTGGTCCTGCAGAATCAAATACGCTTCACAACTGCCGTTCAGCATTAGCAGTATGCCCTTTTAGTATAAATCAGTTTAACTTTTAGCCTGGGAAAAAAATTTGAAACAAGAGGATAGTTATCGCTAGCCTTCCGTGATTCTCAAGTCAATAGTAAATTGGGGGACTCGTTAGTGCCATAGAGATCCAATCAGGATGAAATTATGCAGTCATGTAAGAAATAATATCTATTAGGCTAATTTAATCAACGAATACTTTACAGATGAATTAGAATGCAGAATCCAATTATTTCAAACATTTGGACTGTCAGCCACTGTGTTTTAAGCAGAAGGGGACGGAGGGGAGGTTTAGGGAACCTTTTAAAAAGGCGCTGAATGAGGTGCACTTATAACAGGAGAGCTTATAACAACAGAAAACTGACAACTACAATCAGTACCTTCCGCTGATCACACAGATCGCGCCCAGGCGGGCCTAATCTAACCATTTTGGGCAGCCGCTGCAGTGCATTTCTCCCGTATATTGGCCCAGACAGCTTGATTTGCTGTCTCAGCGACTGATAATTACTGTCTCAAATCTTTATAATTTCTCCTTGCCCCTCTCCCTTTTTTAAAAGTCTTAAATTCTTTTGCTGTGGTATTTCTCCTTTGGCTTGCTTTAAAGGTAATATGCATGTGAGAAGGGTGTCTGGTTTGAAGGGACATAGTGGTTTGCAATGCCAGCTAGAGGGAAGTGATGTACTCCTAAGGAAGGAAAGGAGGAATTATTTCAGAAGAAAACCTGAGTCAAATTGGGTCTTGCCACACAGTTTGGTCCACATCACCCGGGACGGCATGAAGCCCTATTCACAATTGTTATAGGGCTGTATACACACAATCCATACTCGAGGTCCAATATCTGTAACTCAAACAGAATAATATACGTTTTGCCCATACTTTACAGGAAAAGCATGTTTTCTTTACCCAAAGACATTCTTTTCCCTACCATTTTCTTTTCTCTGAGATGAGACATTTGAGTCCTTAATCAGAAATAAGATCCATTATGGTAAATCTGGTGTAATATTCGGTCTCCAACAGTGGCTGTCTGGCAACATGTGTTACAGATGAAAGTGCAAGAAACCTTACAGGATAGGATGTGGGAGAATCTATTCCCTTAAACAGCAGTTCTCCAACTTCTTGGCCCATGCCCCATCCCGCTCAATACAAACCTTTCCGGGGACCACCTGCCAACCACCCATGATGACAAAATGGGTGTAGGACTGGGCTGAAGGTGCAGGGTTTGGGCATGAGGTGGTGCTTACCTGGCTCCTGCCCCCTGCTGCTCCCATTGGCTGGGATTCCAGCCAATGGGAGCAGCGGGAAAAGCCTCCAGGTGAAAGGCTTCCTGCTCTGTCTTTTTCCCAGCCAGGGAAAGTGGGCGCGGCAGCACACAGAGCTGCATTCTGTCCCCATGAGACAGATCCGGCCTGTGAGGCTCGGAGCTCGTGCGGAGGGATGCGGGGCTGAACTGCCGGTGCAGACTCCCTGCTGCAGGGGGAGGCCAAGCTCTGACCACATGGCCCACCTGTGAGACAGTGGTCTGCGGACCACATTGAGAATCGCTGCCCTAAAACAATCCTCTTATAACCCTTAATAGTTAGAGATTGGTGTAAGCCCCAAAAGAAGATTTGCTCAAATTCCTTCTAAAACTGAATTCTGGGCTATTGAAAAAAGTCACAGACCTGTCTCCCAACAGCGCTCATGTCAGGAAGGACCATCCACTGCATTAACCACAAAAAAAGTTCTTCCATGGCTAATCAACTAGTAACTACACTCAAGAGAAGTGATGAATAAATGTTGCCAATGCCTCACTACAAATATGGGTAGTAAAGCTGACTTTTTTTGGAGAAAACATTTAATTAGTGGACAAGCTTCTCTTGAAAGCCTATGTCCTCTGGTCTAACACTCGTGGGAAATGCTGAAATGCTAGAAAAGAGGAAAAAGAAATACGCTCAGAAAAAAAACTAGAAAACTGGATGTTGAAACAGTCTGGAAAACTCTGGGAAGTGGAAAGCTTATCTTGTGGTACTCTCTTTCCAAAGGATTTTCAAGTGAAAACTGAAAGTTGAAGTTGCTCTCTGTGAAGGTACTGCTGGAGGGTACTGCTGAACTTACATATTTCTTCTCCTGGGCCACTCACTTTTTTAGCCAATGACAGACACACAGATGCTGTGAAAACCTTTTGTTCTTGTTGCAGGGTGGGTGCTACTTGTTCCTTGGTATGGGTCAGTATGGCAACTGTCGAGTTGTCCAGCTGGACTGCTGAATACTGGTTTGCTTGGACATCTGAGCAATTAGCAGATTCACTTACAGAATGACAGTTGATCATTTCAGTCTTTAATGCCCTTCTATACAAATTGTATGAATTCACATGATGAATTAGCACAGGATGTGGGAGGGGCACCTTTCTGCGATCTGTGGAATAGCCTATGCTCATTACTTTGGGAAGCTGAAGAAAAGAATTAAGTAAACTGTTTTGATTGATAAGAAGCAGAAGGCTATTTTATGCAGCGGCTCAGTGGAAGCCTTGAGGAATGCCTTAAGGACTATCGTGAGTATTCACTAAAGGCATTTAGTAGCACGGGAAAGACTGAAGATATTTATTGCTCAATAAAAATGAAGGAGCTGTGTGGGTGAACTGGGGTGGGGCGATTTATTTATTTAGCGTGTGCAGAGTCATCCAGCCAAGCGATGGCATGTTCAGTGGTGTGTTGCACTTTTTCGAGACTAGTGGCTCCCAACCTTTTCGAGCATATGGATCCCTTTTCAATCTAGTAACATTTTGCGGACCCCCCCAAACAACAGAGCTGTTTTCAAACGTTCCGTTACTTGATAATCATGTGATGTATTCATGTAACATGATCATGGAACTAAATATTTAATATATATTTATAATTACACAATATATGAATATTTATTAATTAAAATACATGTTTTTATACACTGTACATATTTATACACTGTAGATATTTTGGCCTTGGAAAGGGTTCAGAAAAGGGCAACTAAAATGATTAGGGGTTTGGAACGGGTCCCATATGAGGAGAGGTTAAAGAGACTGGGACTTTTCAGTTTAGAAAAGAGGAGACTGAGGAGGGATATGATAGAGGTATATAAAATCATGAGTGGTGTGGAGAGGGCCGATAAAGAGAAGTTATTTATTAGTTCCCTAAATAGAAGAACTAGAGGACACCGAATGAAATTAATGGGTAGCAGGTTTAAAACTAATAAAAGAAAGTTCTTCTTCACACAGCGTGTAGTTAGCCTGTGGAACTCCTTGCTAGAGGAGGCTGTGAAGGCTAGGACTATAATAGAGTTTAAAGAGAAGCTAGATAATTTCATGGAGGTTAGGTCCATAAAAGGCTATTAGCCAGGGGATAAAATGGTGTCCTTGGCCTCTGTTTGTCAGAGGCTGGAGAGGGATGGCAGGAGACAAATCGCTTGACCATTGTCTTCAGTGCACCCTCTCTGGGGCACCTGGTGCTGGCCACTGTCGGCAGACAGCATACTGGGCGAGATGGACCTTTGGTCTGACCCAGTACGGCCATTCTTATGCTCTTATGTACATTTAATTTCTATTTTAAACTTTCTGCACACCCCCACAGTACCATCGCAGACCACCAGGGTTCCGCAGAGCCCCTACAGTACCATCGCAGACCACCAGGGGTCTGCAGATCCCCTACAGTATCATCGCGGATCCCCTACAGTACCACAGCAGACCACCACTGAATCTAGTCAGCCGGCATTCATCGACAACATGTGTCGGCTGTGCTGCAGCTGCACAAAGGGCTGTCACAAAGGCCCCAGTGATACAAGGCTGGCTGCACAGCGACCTTGTCCAGTCCAGAATTTGTTTAACAAGCATCAGTGGTGATGGGGCAGGTCCAAACCAGGAAGTCACATTGTGGGGTTGGTGACAAGGGACTGGTTGGGGATTGTAACAGATGCCCATTCCTCTTGCCAGATTGTCTCCACCCTGATATCCAGGCGTGGCGGATGGAATGACTGGATTCTGTTGGTGAGACTGAGTGTAAGGTTGACACTGGTCATATTTGCACAGATAAAACTTTCAGGCTCTGCTGTAGAATACGTAAGATGTTGGCTATCTGCTTTTCTGACCCCACTGAGAGAAATTCATTCCAGAATAAATTCTTTGCAGCAGATGTTCTTCTAGATGACATCAGCATTTCTTCTACTTTAATCTCTGTTTCCAAATTCTATCATTTCCATTTTAGCATTAATCCTGATGCCTACAGAAACTTACTGAAAAAGACCCCCGTGAAATTTAGACCAGTTCTGAGAATCAGATCTCCTGGGCTAACAGAAGGACTATTAAAATGACTAATTCTATTCTAATTCATGAGCCACTGGGGCAAAGGGGAGGTTGGGTCACCAATTTCTCCTGTGTGAGGAGAAATTCAGGAGACACAAAATTACGGTCTTAGATTTAGAGATTTTTTCCAGTGGAAATGTGCATCTAAACTTTGCTCTCTGCTGAGGGGGCGTTAATCACTGAATTTCCTAATGATCTATTGCCACTTGCAGTAGTTCAAATTCTCTTCTTCCTGGTGGACTGCTTGGAGACTGTGCCAGTCCATGTTTATTGTTGCACTTTTTTTTTTTTTTAAAACATGAACAGATGTGACGGATAAAATCCATCTACTCAGCCAAAGAAAAATATTGTTTCCGGGTCTGTCCTTTGCACCTCCTGGCATGTTGTTCACTTGTCTAATGTGAACTAGACATTGTCTAGAGGTTTTGGATCATCAGTGAGAATCAAGCTCTAATGTTCTCATGGCTTGTCCTTCTAAAAGCAGAATTTTCTGGGCATAAACCTTGCAAGGCTGATGAAAGAGTTCACGATATATTTTTTGAGTTAGTAATTATTGTCTGCTGGAGTTTGCTGAAAGTCACCACACACACAGTCATTCATTCTTACTTCATAGCGAGGAAGACCTGAATGTGTAGAATTTTCTGTGCGGTATTAGGCTGCTTTGGGATATGTTGATTACAAAACCTATTCCACCCAGGGGCTAAGTGGTGACTTGGGTGTTTGTTATTAATATTTGGGGGAGGGGTTCTAGGCTTGGTAAGAAAATGGGATATGTGCAGTCTCCATGACTTCAATTGAGACATGACTATTAACTGCATCTTTGAGAAAAGTCTGGAACCTGGGAGATTTCTGGTACAAAGTTCTTACGTGAGTGTGTATATGGGCTTCAGTGAAGTAAGGCAGTCACCAGGGCAAGCGCTGATGTTGTTGAAGTGAGCTTTTCTCAGGAATGTCACCGTCTTTCTAGAAACAGAACGTCCACACAATTACTCTTCTATTGACACTGGCTCAATTACACTCATTCATTTGATGGAGACAACTGATCTCTTTTATCCTAATTTTTTTTTCTTGGTGTGTCTGATAGGTTTTTTGGGAAGGCTGTAAATGGCAGAAAGTATTTTGGAGTGCTTTCTAGTAGTTCTATAGCAAATGATTCATCAGACAATGACCTGGAGTACAGTCCGGCTGTTCTAGAAGGAAGAGGGGAAAACTGCCAACCAGTTCAACGGCGACCTATATAGGGTGCAGACTAGAAATACCAATCAGTTACTGTGGTGGGCTGGACTTCAGATTCAAACTTTGTTAAAACTCTTTGCCAGTTTATTTGCTGTGGCTACTACTGAGCACTGCAATTAGATTTACCTATTTTTGGAGTTTCTAGCAAACTTGCTCCAAAAGTCGAGGCTGATACAACGTTACACTAAATTAAGGGAACACTGTGGATTTCCTGTCATCCCAAAGGGACAGAAAACTCACACAGAAGCTGAGGTGTTTCATAATATTGTTCTCAAAGCCTGGCCACTATGGAGTTTTAGAGATTGAGCTGAAAGTTCAAAGCAACCTCAGGATACAAGACAAAAGCTGGTGGAAAGAGATGTAGCTGGTGTTATCCTAATACATCATCCCAAAGGAGGGAACTAGGATTTATTTATTTTTAGTGGCCTTTGAGCGTGTTACTTTGAAGCTTATCAGACCAGGGTATCACATAATGGCTTTTTCTGTTTACATTCAGCACCGTGATTCTTAATTTGAATACAAAGTGATTAATACAAATTAGTTTGCATAACATTATGTAAAAAACAAACACCCCCCCCCCTGCCCGGTTTTGCTGATTATTTTCACCTCAGAAAACGACACCACAGTCCTACTGGGTTATTACCATGGTTGTTTTCACTGAAAAGACAAACCTTCAATTATATTTCTTTTAACTGTGAAAACCTGCTTTCCCTTTCTGAAATAGGAAATGTAAGATGCACTAGTTGTAATCAGATCAGCTCCCAAAACTAGTTTGGCAGAGAGTTTTTTAGCATTCAGGTTCTAATTTTTTGGGGTGGGGGCTAGAGCGTCCTACATTAGGGAATACTGAGGATGCAGCCTTTGAACAACCGGTGGGACTGCAGGCAGTTACCACATCACGCATGTCTCTCAAATACAAGGTTTTAAAACATCTTAAAATACTGCATGCGATAAAGCCCCCTCCTTTTCTTAGCCATGCCAGTGAACTAAGCCAGAAGTCACAGCAATCATGTTGTTTTCTCCCAGATCATCATCTGGGAATAGCCTTTCCTTCTAGAGGGGGTACAATAATGTGTCAACCCCCTCTAATCCTGCCTGGATGCTTAGAAAAAGCTATCACTCCCTTAGAGATCAAGTGGGCAGCAGCCCCTTAACAGGAACTGGTCTATGAGCTACCGCCACATGCCTAATTAATGACCCTGCCGGTCGCAGCTGGAAGAGCTGAGCTGGGGGTGATTAATTAAATTAGCTGGCAGAGGAAATTACAGTGGAAAAGCCAAAGTTTGATTGCTCCATAATTAACCGCAGTGCAAATAATATCTGCATCTATAACTTCCAGCTATGAGATCAGAAGCCAATTGAATTTGGCACTGATTGAAGCTGTAAATATCCCGTGGTGAAAAATGATAGGTTTGTTCTGAAGGGAAAACTTACAGAAATGGACATCTAGCGGATGCAAGAGGGGGAGAGGGCACACACAAGAGGAAAACAGCATTAAAATTAGACCTTTATTTCAGTGGTATCTCTCCTTGCCATACCTTTCAGCTGCCGGCTTGCTTTTTGTACATCACAGCATTTGTCTGAATGCTCAAGGATACAGTACAAGGCAAACAGAAAATCTGAAGAACGTATTGTTACTCTATTTCTAAAATTCCTAATCCTAGAATCAAGAGTCTGGATCCTTCACTTCCTCTCCTTGCTAGTACAGGATTGTTCCCTACTGTATGTTTACTTGTGATGGGGTGTCCATCATTTCTCAGGGAAAGCTACTCCAGCCTAAATCTAGTTGCTAGGAACATTTTCTTGATAATCAGCCTCAATACTTCCTCTCATCCCCTTATTGCCAGGTATACTTCTTTTTATTGTGCCAATTCATTCTTTGCTGCTGCGTACATCCTTCAAATATTACCCAACGGTTCTGTCCCCACAATAATCGCTTAGCCAAGATATACACAGTTAACTCTTAATATTTCTTCATGAGTCATTCAATGCAGTCTTAATTTTTCTGTTGTCTGTTAATGACATGTCTAAAATGGAATAAAACCTAAGCTTGGTTTCTCCTTAAAGTACCTTCCCCGACAAGGCACACGCCTATATTTTGATCCCAAGGTCAGAACACACATTGTGGCCCCCAATTCCTTCACTGCTCTATTTAGATTTCTATCCCTCACCCATCCTTGTGGCAGCTTTGGCTTCAAGATAATTGATGCTGGGAAGGTCTGATGCCAAAATTATTTAGACCCACCAAATGGAACTGGAATATTTACTTATTTGAAATAGCAAAGGTTCCAATTTATAAATTGTTCTACCCATCTCTTTCCTTGCGTAACGAAATCATAGATTCTGAACAATATACATGATCTTCGCTTGTTTTATAAGTGTCGATTCATTTTCATGACTTAGTAGAGCTAACAGCGTATGAAGAAGCAGATCAGGCCAAGGACACGTAGACCACATGTGATGAAAACCCAATGGCAAGAGGAATTAGTGGCCAGAAAATTACACTATGGATTTCCAATCTTGTGAAGGTTGGTCTCAAGCAGTGAATATAAACTTTCAGGTTTCTCTGGTGTCAAAATCTACCAGCAAGATGTTTTGAACCCTAAAAGTCCCTTTATGTGGCAAGTGAGACCCAGCTAGGCACATTCTGTCTGAAGGTCCCATTCTTGTACTATCGTAGAGATGGACAGCACACTGAATTGGCTGGACACTACACTGATGCGCTGAGTGGTAGAGTGTCAAATTTAGAATTCGAAAATATGAAGTGGAAATTAAAGATGCAATCGTAGGATTTTAACATAATCCTCGAAATGGAGATTTTTAGGGACAAAGAAAACATCTTAACGAAACATCATATAGAATAGACCTACTTAAGAACCAGCCATATGTGCTGGAACTTCCTGACAAGGATGAGAGCCTGCATCCTCCATTGTTAATGTGGTGGAGGGAAGAGTTTTTTGGAGAGAAGAAGGGGGGTTGAGAAATGATCTAATTGTGACAGATGACCATCTCATCACAGACACACAATAAATATAACCAAAGTGGTTCTACTCCTAAGACAAAATGTAATTGTATATAATTGGTGACTACCAAGACAAAGAAAAAGATAGTACTTTCAGGTCATAAGAAGAAAGGCTATAGTACAAAAAGGTGGGTTCTTATTTTTTTTTTTCCAAATCTGGGACCAACAGCTTAAGAAAGATGCCTTCATTTAGCTTATCAGTAAAAATATCTTCCACCAACCATCATACAGATATGCTTTGTTTCACTCAAGACGTGGATTCACACAACAATGTATTTACTGGGTCAAAAAATCAGCTGAAACTTTAATTAGCTAAAATTAATAGCAAAGAACACAGCAACATTATTTCAAAATAACTTAGTCCACGTCTACACAGCAGGCAGTTATTTCAACATAATGTCGAAAAGTTGTCAAGCTGGAGGACTTCTTACTCCAACTCCTGTAACCCTCATTGGACGAGGAGTAAGGGAAGTCGGAGGAAGAGTGCTCTATTTTGAAATAAGTGCTGTGTAGATGCTCCCAATTTTGAAATAAACTACGGAATTGACGTAAGCGACGCAATTTCGAGTTAAGCCCTGCTGTGTAAATACACCCACAGAAAACCAGAATAAGCCTCACATTAATTAAAAGTTTGCTAACCAATATATACCATATGAATGTCATGATGGTGTCTGCCTGTAGGATGGGCACAACAGGATTTAGAACTTATTTTCTTAGATTAAAATCAACAGTTTTGTGAGTGTGTACATATATAATATAAATATATAATTCTTTCAAATTTAGTGGATATCTTTCAGATTTTGTTGATACTTTTACGTTCCTTGTGATCATAAAATGTAATCAATAAGATATGACAAATGGAATGGGACTTTTTGTATGTAAAAAAAATCAATACTGCTTCTTTACCGACACATAGAGGGACATTCACGAGCTTATCTGATTTGGCTCATGTGCTGTCCTAAGAAAGGGTAATTAAACTGGAATATTTTCATACAATTATGTACGTTACAAAATATAAAACATGCTGCTTCACAGTTTAATTTATTTACACACTCTCAGTAATTGAAAACCTCCCTCTTAAACGTAGCTGCTACAAAGATGGAAGCAAACCACGTACCTAACTGCCACTGAAAATCAAAAGGAGCTGGACATGCAACTCTCCTTGGTACTTTTGAGACCCTCCCTCTAAATTCAGACAGCACTCTTCCTCTGTGCCGCTTAAGGCACCTTATCAACAATTATATATTAAATCTTGCAATATTGGTGTGAAGAACTTACAAATTATGACGACTTTTAAACAGAGTAATTAATAATGTAGAATGGACATTTAATGGTCTTGAAAAGGAACTTGAAAAAGCACAGCTTATTTAGCCTCCAAAAGGCTCAACTCTTAAATCATTCAGAAATCAAAAAGCTGTACGCCAGACACACAGCAGTAGTGTCCAAATGGTGATCTGTAGAGGATGCCACATACTTCACTAAGAGTTGTTTCAAACGGAGCTGCCTGAGATGTTAGAGGGAGAAATTCCACAGCATAATTAAGAAACATGTTTTTTTTCTTGTTCCCCTTCCCATTTCTAAATTCTCGGCTGACTTTAATTAAATTTGCCCTTGAGCAGTGAGCCTAGCGAGGGTGGAGAACTCTGCGAAGTAAAAAGCTAGCTAGCCAGACAGGGAGAATGTCCAGAGCTCTTGTCCAGTTCCTATCTGAAACAGAAAGAGATACTCTTTTCCTTGATCTTGTTCTATGACCTTTAAAATAAGCTTAATATTTTTTTACAGTGTATGTTAATGGGGAAAAAAAGCCACGGCAGTTGGGATCATGTCTACAAAGTAGTAGCTCCATGGGATTTTTGATTTATGCTATTTAAAGAAATACAAAAGAAAGGATACTACCAAATAACAGTCCAACGGATTCAGGAGGTACAATACACTGGCCCAGATTTTCACAAGTGACTGGTAAAGTTGATTGGGTGTCCAACAGGGGCTTGATTCTCAGGGGGTGCCTGGTATTTTGGGCACGCAGAATCACTCATCGCTTTGACAGGCTTTGTTCAAACTCTAGACATCTGTCTGTTGTCAGAAGCTTCAGTGGTGAGCTAAGTGCACAACAGTAGCCTAAGTCAAGGCTTTGTAAGAGTTAAAATGAAAAATCTAGAGTTGTAGAACATCTAATGATAAAATTCTTTAAACTGGTTGATATCTCCTTTTGGGTTTCCTTACAAATCTAAAACTCAAGCTAGGTTTAATGAGACAGTGAATCTTTAAGCCAATCAAAGCCAAGTTTTGAGGGAACATTTATTTAATAGGACAAAAATGCTTGGAGTCAGTATTTAGAACTGATGGTATAATCTAAATCAGTGTTTCTCAACCAGTGGTATGAGTACCCTTGGGGTACTCGAGAGACATCTGGGGGGTACATCAACACAACTGAAATTTGGAGAAAACTGAATTTGTGTTTTAAATTTTACAGCGTTTTATTATTTTTGTACTTTTTACACGCAAAAATTTCATCGCCCACCCGGCTACGATTAAGTTGTTTAAACAAATGTTTTGCAACGGAAGAAAAAAATTTGGTGAGAGAGAAAACTGTAAATACTGGGGGTATTTAACACTGATCTAAATAATGGGCACAGCAGAATTTCATTTCATTGCATCTCCAAATCCTACTGAATGCTTTACTTACCTTCCTATAGCTAATCAACTTTAAAAGCTGACATAGTAGTGGCCATATAATGTATTTGTGGCGGTACCTTTCCCAGAGCTGAAGAGGAGCTTGGTGTGGTTCGAAAGCTGGTTTCCCTCAGCAATTGAAGATAATCCAATAAAAGAGAGCATCTCACCCACCTTGTCTCTATGACAGGGATCTTATTTTTCTGGTAACTTCTCTTTGCAAGGGCTCATCTCTGGGTCTTTTATCACACTGTGTGATACACACGCAGGCAACATCTGCATCATACATTATAAGAAACGGCTGTCTAGAAAGGAGTACTGAGGAAAGGAATCCGAGGGACACAGTGGATCATAAGTTAAACATGAGTTAACCCTGTTGCAAAAAGCCACCCAACACAATACTGGGATTTATTACTAGTAATGTTGTAAGCCAGATAGGAAGTAATTCTTCCGCTCTATTCCATGCTGATTAGGCCTCAACAGAAATACTGTGTTTAATTCTGGGTACCACACTTCAGGAAAGATGTGGACAAATTGGAGAAAAACCAGAAGAGAGCCACAAAAATGATGGAAGGTCTAGAAAACACGACTTATGTGGGACGATTGGAAAAAAAAAAAAAAAGGGTTGGTTAGGCTAGAAAAGAGAAGACTACGAGGGGACATAATTTTCAAGTACATGAAAGGTTGTTACAAGGAGGAAGGAGAAAAATTGTTCTAATTAATCTCTGAGGATAGGATAAGAATCAATGGGCAGTTTAGGTTGGATATTAAGAAAAACTTCCTGTCAGGATAGCTAAACACTGGAATAAATTGCTTAGGAAGGTTGTGGAATCTCTGTCATTAGAGATTTTAAGGAGCAGGCTAGACAAACTCCTGTCAGGGATAGTCTAGATAACTTAATCCCACTATGAGTGCAGGGAAGTGGACTAAAAGATCTCTTGAGGTTCCTTCTAGTCACGTGATTCTAAGATTATGTGTTACAAATTTACAGAGTTTTAAACCTGCAAGACGACAACATTTGGAATGACAACTCAGACAAAAGTTTTGGTCCAGTGACAAGCCAGCACCATCTTTTCATTGCAATCTGCTGCCCTTTTCACTTAGTTATTTCTCACTGAAGTCTCATCTTCCCAGTCTCTTGCCATAGGATCCCAGCTACCCGCAGAGCCAGAAGCAAAGCTCAGTCTTAAACAAAGAAAAACAGGAAAAAAAATCACGAGAGAGAGAAAGTTGGTCACAGTTACTATCATGGAGCCCTGCAGATGCTGTACCTGTGACCAAAGCAGATGCATGCTGTTGCTGCTACTTCTACGCCCTGTGTCACTGTGGTACTGACCAGGAAAGCAGTGAGTTATCGTCTGCAAGAAGTGATATTACCATTGCCACGACTAACTCTGTCTTGTAGGTATCTTCCTATTTTTGGTATGAGACAAGCACACACAAAGCTGCTTACTGTCTTGAATTACTACTGAGTGCAACACAACCCGATGAAGAACAATCTTCAACAACAACAATTCTTGGCCCTCGAAACACAAAATGCTGAGGAACAAATTTAAGGACTAAAGAATGTCTAGCTACAGTCATGTATAAGAGCAATCAGTATGGATGTATCTACACTGCACCCACAGGTCAAAATAAGATGCACAAATTGTGTATCTTATTTTGAAATAAACTGCTATTCCAAAACGTCCCTTAACCCTCATGGAACGAGAGTTACAGGGACGTTGGAATAGCAAGCCCATTATTTTGAAATCTATTTGGCTGGTTCAAAAGACGCGGAATAGCTATTTCAGGATGTATCCCGAAATAGTGCTGCAGTCTAGATTTACTCTCCACTACCTGACTCCAGCCAGTGTATTACAGAGGCCGTGCCAACACAAAGTTGCATAGATTTAACTAAAATTGATTTAAAAACAGATTTAGTTAGTTAGCAGTGTAAATCTGTTATGTGGACACACAAACCAACGTAGCTGAAGTCAATTCATTACTCAACTAAGCTAACAATATAAAACACCATGGTTCCGTGCCAGATTAACAAATGATTTTAGCTCCTTCAGGTAAACGGATGCAACTTTATTATTTAAACAAGTGCTGAGATACAGAAAGAAGATACTGCAATCTTCAGTGAAGGGCAATGAAATGTAGCGGCTTCAGCACTGAGTATAGGGAAGGAAATGAATACATTTTTCTCAGAGTGTTCTGGTGAGCTGTATCCACTCTTAAAAAACCTGACCATTGCTGAATAGCTAAAAAGCCCAAACCCTCTATCAACTACCTGTCTTTGATACATAAAGTTGTATGTTCAACAACAATCCACTTCAGTGTCAAAATGCAACCAATCTCAAACATCACACTTGGGCTGTGAGTCTTTCTAAACTGATGTTTGGTACTAAGGCTTGTCTACAGAGCATGTTCATGCATGGCAAGCCACAGCATAACTTGAGACCACATCAGCTTGCTGTGCAGTAAGTCACTGTGTAGAAAAGCCGTTGGCATGTTCTTTTTCTGATCACTGATCAAGGTTTTTCCTCTTGTTGCAAGCGTAAGTCTACCAAAGGTCTCCAAGTTAGTACTGACAGTGCTGGTCACTCGAACTCTTTTTCTTTTGAGAACTCATAATAAAATAACTTGGGTATTAAAGGTTGAGCTGGCAGAAATCCCTACACTTAAGGATGCCTAACATTTTACACTGTAAATGCCCATTTTCAGTTGCCTTTAACTTTGTCAGGCATTAACTGGTCAAGCGGATGTTTTTCCATGCGCGCTTCATACTGCAGGCTGATGTTTTAACATTTCAACCAAAACGATGAAGCTGTTCATAAGAACGAAAATACGGATACATCGCTATTTTTGTCAATGTAAACATTTTCCTCCAACTGTTCCTTTGAAGAGTTCTAGCATCTTTTTGTTTTGCTTTGCAGGATCTTTCTAGCATCTTTATGCTATGCTTTGCAGGAGCTAGAAATTTGGGAAGTAAATGATCCTGGAACCTGAAAGGGACCTTTGCTGTCCCTCCCCGATTTGACATAGTCAAAACCTTCTGAAAGCCATCATTTTTCACATGTTCAGTAGAACTTTTTATTGCTAAAATTTCAGAGGATTTTATCTGTATTGAGCATGTTACAGCCCCATGGAGCTTCTTTGTACACTGGAACCTCTCTAGTCCAGAACTCGCTAGTCCAGAAACATCCATGGTCTGGAAGATTTTTGTTAGCTGAATGTCCACGTATCATGGGTGTGGCCAAGTTTCTCTCAGTCCCATAAAGTCTATTTACAGCCACCAGTCTTGGCTCTCAGTGTTCGATACTGTTAGTTAGCTCTAATTTACCCCTAAATGTCCTCCACAGCCCAGTAAGCAGTGGCAGTGTTGTAGTGCTTCTAGCTAAACGATACTGATCTCCTGTGGTCCGGCAAATTCTCTGATTTGGCACCGGTCAGGTCCCGAGGGTGCTGGATTAGAGAGGTTCAATCTATATCATCTGCACTAAGCTTACTCCTAGGTCCAATGTCTTAAACCTAAAATTCCGTGGCTCACTTTGGATTACTGGATTCTAAAAATTACTGGTTGGAGAGATGAATAATATTGGAAGGCCATTATGATTTTTTTTAGCGTGAAAGTCTCATTAGCTAATCATCTGAACCGTCGCAATATCTGTGTCTTACCGTTCACTAAAGCTTGTCTACACAAACATTTAGTTTGAGGAAAATGGGGTTGTGACTCTCCCAGCATCTATCACAGACTTACCGTCCATGTGAACTCTTGGGATGCCCATTAACAGTTTGCTAATGTGCATTTGCTCCTATTTCAGAGAGGACGAGATCAAGGTGCACTAAGAAGTGAAGAGGGAGTCGCTGTTGCTTTAACACAACTGTTGTGTGTTCACAACAGTA
Source organism: Pelochelys cantorii (assembly GCA_032595735.1). NCBI lineage: Eukaryota > Metazoa > Chordata > Testudines > Trionychidae > Pelochelys > Pelochelys cantorii. The sequence goes on from CM064332.1 coordinate 73,346,119, forward strand.
CACGGGTTCAGAATTCTGGGAGCTGAAACTGTACGTTATTGGGAGCTTCTGTGCAGATTTCAAAGACTAAGCCCAAGCTAGAGCATATTGTGCACATCTAGCCAGGAGGTAAAGGGACCCATGACCCTTGAAAGCTGGATGCTTGAGAGGAACCGTTTTCTGACCAGTTATAGGAGGTGAGACACGTTATGTGACAACCTCGCCAGCTGTGAACTCTGGTCCAAATATAGACCAACTAGGAGTCAGGCCACAAATCAGAACTGCAGCCTAAGGCAGGGTATATGGTTGCAGGCACCTCTTTTACTTCTGAAAATCACCTCGTGCCTCCTTTCAGGCTGGATCATAGATAGTTAATTTACAACCAGGTTTTCACCGCTGCCAAGGGTGAGTAATGTTATAGAACTGGATTTGCTGAAGAGGAGATGGGGAGCAGAGCATCATTAGCTAACTGGTGACACTGCAGCAGGCCTGCCGATGGGGATGGGGGAGGGACCCCCCAGCGCCTGGCGATTCTAAAGGACTTGGGGTTCCCAGCCACTGCTCCTATTGCGGCAGCAGTGGAGGCCGGAGTCCTGAGCCCCTCTAACTCTCCCCTAAAGCGCTGTGCAGCTTGGAGGGCTGCCTGGGAAGTGGAAGGTGGTATATGGTACAGTTCACTCTGGGTAGCTCTCTCTGGACATAGGGTTGCCAGGTGTCTGGTACTGACCCGGACAGTCTGGCATTTTCGCCCCCTGTCCGGTAAAAAAATTCAGAAAACACCGGACACCTAAAATGTCAAGTATTTTCTGTTTTTTTTCCCCTGCCAGGAGGCAAAAAATACCGGACACCTAGGCAACCCTATGACACACTCAACAACTGGGCCCAGCCCCCGCACCCCCCGGGTCCCCGTCCCTGGACCCCTGCTTACCTGGTTCCACAGGGAAGCTGCTTTCTGGCTTGACCAAGAAAACAAGATGGCTGCCGGAAAAAAAGCCTAAAGACCGGAAGCAAGGGGAAGCAATGCCTTCCCTGGGTCTTAGTGCTCAACCTCTCCCCTCTTCCTATCCCTGTTCTGACTCTGCATGCACTTGAAGGGGCCATGCTGTCTTAATGCTGGGGGTTTTTTCTTTTGCATAATAACTCCTGGGGTCTTTTTTCCCCCCCCCATCAACAGAATTTTTTCGACAGTGTTTTTTGGGGGTAGGGGTGTTCGGTATTTTTGGTTAAACCATCTGGCAACCCTATCTGGACAGTGCTGAGGGTTGGCTGTCCCCAGCCGCGCCCCATCCACCTGAGGCCCTGCCCCTCCTGGGAGCGCAGAGCCAGGCCCCCGCACCTTGCCCAGGGGCCTGGCAAGATTGTCAGCCTCCCTGCACTGCAGTGTGGAAACCTCTCAGCCTCCCCTGGCCGCTGTATTAGAATATCACACAAGAGGAGCGTCTTGTGAGTTGCAGGCCTCCTCAAGATGGAAGATGAGCAAGAATAATTTATTGTTGCTGAATTATTCTCAGTAGGTGCATTTTCTGAGACTCACTGAGAAGTGACACTAGTTTTATCTGAAAGCACTGCCCCCCAACATGTCAGAACTGGTTCATTCCTACAGAGTGGTATGGACCGATAAGCTTTTGGTTTACAAGCAGTGACAGATTAATACTTCTTATTTACAAGTATATCTTTTAAAAATTCAGTACCCCTGCACTTCTAATGTATGCATAATAGACGGAACACCGACAATGAAGTATCTGCACCCTAATGCACAGCTCAAGTCAAGTCTAACATTCTCAGAGCAGGGTCCTTCAGTCATGAGAGCGGGAGCTCCAACTCACGGTTTGATTCAGAGTCTCCTGGCTAATAGCACTCGCTAAAATATCTTAAGTAAAACCTTAAGTCCCCTAACAGCTGTTGGGTCTACAGAAGCACAGCTGTCTAAACTTTATTGGCAGTAAATGTCATCCTTGCACACAAACAGCGTGCCTGGAAAACCCAAAGGCACCTCTTGGTCCGTGAGTGCTATCACATATAATCACGCTCCCCAACGAGATGTGAAAACTGAAATGGAAAACGTCAACAAACTCCGGCCGCAGTGCGGACTGGGGCATGCCCGCTGACAAGCGTGCCGCAATGACAGAAATGTACTTTGAGTTGCAATTAGTAGCACTGTCATTTTGGGGCGCTCCTGCCAATTAATTAATCCTGTCAAATGGAAAAAAACAGCAGCGTTCACATGATAATTTATATAGGGAGAGACGAGCCTAGCAATGTTGCTGCTCCAGCAACAGAATTCCCTTGGAGCACTTAAACCAAATAAAATAGAATGTAAAGTAACAGCAGAGGGTTGGGGGGAAGAAAGTTAAACTGTCCTTGTTATAATTGTTAACTCTGATCGCTCAAGTAGAAGCCGGGCTGATTAAAACTCCAAACGAGCCCCTAGCTCGGTTAAATCTCAGAGTCCGGAATGATAGAATCAGAGGAGTTTATTCATACCATTAAGCCCCAGAGAACTTAATTGAAAGAAGAGCATAGCCCGGACCTTGACAAGCGGGAGGTCACAGTAATTGCTGCCGGACATATTTAACATTAAGATAATCAGGCCATTAATTACCCTTTGGATCATTAAATCAGCCAGTTGCAAAATGAAATTTCTGCCTCTATTACTCACTTGAGAGACCACAGGGGTGGCTTTTAATTTATCAGTGAGCTTGAGATACAAAGGACCAGGCTTGGGGAGGGAGGAAAGGGGGAAGTAGGGGGCTTGCTTCAGCAGAGGCAGGAATATCAATCCGCCATGCTTGGTGATCGTGGCAAATTAACTAGGTAAGATAACCCTGGCTTCTAAAGGCAGAAGCTGGGGGTATGTAAATAGATGAGGGCAGACGGGGAGATCAGAGCCTGCACACCACTTAGCAGGATAATAAAGGAAATCATCCTTGATTATCAGTGCTAATTTGGACACTGCCGGTAGCTTGTTATGCGTGTTCTGAGTAGCATTTAATTAATTCAATTGCTTGTTAATGAGGGAAGTGACATGTGGGGAGCAGATGCCACCCAACTGCAGATGGGCTCTGGTCAGCTCATCACAATAAAGACTCCCCCCTCCCCCCCCACCTTCCTCCCAGAAAATGGGAAAGGTGTCAAGCATGAAACAAAATTCAAAAGGGACAAAACACTGACCTCATCAGGCCAGAAACTGTTAAGAAATAATAAGATCTGACAATTTTGGATATATGGGTACTAATGCTCCCTGAGGCTGCATTTGCAATGGGGCATCCTTATGCCAGAAACTTGAGATCAGCGTGGCTTTCCTGTGATCTGAGGAACCAACTGAACAAAACAAAGGCAGGCTGATTTGGGCGCTCTTTACAAATTCAGACTCAGCAATAGGGCTCCGACTTCCCTCAATCCTGACAGATTTGCCCTTTATCAATATTCACCCTGTGTATAAATAGGAATGAACTAATATTCTAAGCCATCTGAAGAAGTGGGCTATGCCCATGAAAGCTCATGATACCATCTACATGTTTTGTTAGTCTATAAAGCACTACCAGACTATTTGTTGTTTTCTAAGAAAAAAGGGAGGACAAACTTATTTAACCTATAAATCAGCTTCTGGTTAACCCCATGGAGCTGTCAGTATCAGGGAGCCAACACATCTCCTGCAGTGGCCATTATCTTGGTATGGCAAGGAAATAGTTTAGACTTTAGGTTGGAGTTTGGAAAATAAATCCACTAAATTATATCTGCACAATGTTTTCTCTAACTCTGCTCATTTGAGAGTGGGGAATCAAACTAGATTTCACATTTTGATGTAATGGGCAATTTCAGAAACTCTCACCTTCTAATTCCAAAGTTTTCAGACTGAATTAAGAACCTTCCCATGTTTCCTTTGAGCTTTGCCAAACAGAAAAAAACCCTCATGATGTAAACAGACATCCTGAGTGGAACTCCAAGAGAATGGATGCTATGGGCAGCAACACATGGTGCTAACTTTAAAGCTGCACTGTATTTCTAGAATGCTTGTCAGAAAAGAAGAAGCATGTACCGCATAGAGGCTAAAGTTAGCTATATTTTTCCCCACCATCGCAAAGAACTTCAGCTAGGACCAGACTGGACTAAAGAAAAGGCTCTGAATTTTAAAGCAAAAATTCCTTGTCAATCTTATAGCAGCTGAATGTGAAAAGTGGGTGGCAGAGTCCAACATGTTTGTACCCACGTTCAGAAGTGCGCACTACGCTGAACACCACCAAACTCTCTAAGGCGGCTTATCGCTGCATCAGGAGAGCTGAGACATTTCAGCTGGCACAAAGGTAGCTAACAAGTGAGTCATCACTCACTGTGCACACCTCAATTCTGGGGTAAATTTTAAGTGGAAGGTGAATGGATCCTGAGCATAAGTGAAAATCCCCAACAAGGCAACTCAAAAGCTGGGCACTCAAAACATGAGATACCAGTTACTGAGCATTTCTGAAAATGCTGGTCTCCATGAAAATAAGTGCACCGAGAGGATGACTGCCATGTATACCGCTTCTCTGGTAACAGCAGGAGTGCTTCCTTCTAGACAGTGCCAAAAAAAATCCACAGGCCTATAGTCATATGCGCAAGAATGCTGTTTGCAGAAAGTTCACCCTGATACTCTGCTGTAACTTCAAAACACTGACCGTGTCACATACAAAAATCACGTGCAAGATGTTCCAATGCTGATTCGAAAGGCTGCCTTGCATTACTTGCCTCCAACAATACCTTCACAGCCCTTTGTGAAGTTGGTTCTGCCCACCTACCCCACTGCCGCCATCCTATCCACAAACTACTTCAGTATCACACCATCCCAAATCAATTTTTTAAGTGTGTGCTTAAACAGTATCAATAGCAATTAGAGAGGAAAATCCTGATTTCATCCTCAGATCCAGTTAATTGTTACAACATTGATCTACTCCTAATTTGACTTCTCACTCCAAATTAAACCCACATTACTGAGGGAGGGCACCTCCCCCCCCCCGACAAAATAAATTTAATATTGAATACACTTAAAAAATGGAAGTTGTGCAGGATCTATTCCAGAAAGATTTTTTTTTTCCTTCCTGGGAGTAATTAAAAGATGCTTTTCTTGACTAATGATCCCCCTGTTTAGAAATGGGAAGTCGATACTCCTTCAGCAGCACTCTGCTTCAATTTGTCACAATGCTCCAGAAGTTTGAACGACATTTCTCAGGGCTGCTGATAATTGCTGGAACGAATTACAAGCTTTCTAAAGCTGGCCTAATCAGGGGCCCAATGGACAACAATCAGAGGCCAGCTGTTCACATTTTCTTTCTAGTTTCACAAATTCTACCGTACTGTTTTTTCCTGCTTAACCAAGTTCTCATGTTTATTAGCAACTCACAAGTCTTTCTTTCCCCAACATTTTAACACAGCTGTTCTCAACCCAAACTTTAGCTTGTACAGACTCTGGCTGCTTATTTGCTGAGGAGGGTTTCTTTTTAGAAGCACATTACACCTGTTTTCCATCATCTGCACTGGCTTCCAATTTGCTTGTTGGTGCAAACCAAGGTGGTGGATTTGACATACAGCCTCTAAATGGTCTGGAGTCTCTCTCATCTCACAGACTGTCTCTGACCTCTCATGATACTGTAGATGTTAAGATCAGCTGAGGTATTCCAGCGAACAGCCCCCCGGTATAAAAACGTCCTGCTATTGGCGGTATTTAATCAGGAGTCCTCAGTGTCGGAACTCATATACAGCCGGTCCACAACTTACGAACGGGTTACGTACCAAACACCTGGTCGTAACTCGATCTGTTCATAAGTCGGATTACATTCACTAACGTACGGCTGCGCTGTTCGTAAGTGCGGATTTCGTCTGTAACTCGGGTTCCAGATGTATAGGAGATTGATCATAAATATGAATGGTCATAAGTCGATGCGTTCGTAACTCGGGGACCGGCTGTATCCCAGTCTGATGGAGTGTCTATTTCCAAAATGATCTTAAAACATAAGAGAAAATCTGCCTGGTTTCTGAGTCTTCCTCAAAGGGAGGTTTGAATGGATTGAGAAGGAAGAATTTCAGTTAGGAGGGTTTGGGTTTGATATTGGTTCATCTCAGTTTAGCATTTGTATCTAAACACATTTACATGCAGCAAGAGCCAGGGCTAGCAATGCTTAAACAAGCCCTATACAATGAAATGTTTGGGAGATCACTGTCTTGCCCATTACCACTTTCTGGGAAATGGCTTTTCACATATTCTTTGTTTTACTATTGACCTGCCCACAATCCTGCTGAAAAGGACCAGCCCCTCTCACCCCTCCCCATACTCTTTCCACAGAGGAGAAATACACGGGACTCCATTTATAGCCAATGATGCTTCTTAACATGGTGGAACTACGACTGAAGGATGTCCAGCATTTTCAGCTTCTCCTGGTCTAGGGTAGAAGAGACTGGCGAGAATGTCTTTACTACAGTACTTCCTAAAGCTTTTACCTCAGTGCTGCCTTGAGCATCCTTGAGTGACTGACTCTGGCCCACAGAGTACCTAACTCGCCCCCTCACTTACCCCACGGCAGCAGGCAGCCACTGGTAGCTTCACTCCAAGCAAACTGCCCAATGAAACGTTGAAACCCATGCAACTGATCTTAAAACTAACCCTTCCTTGTGCCATTTCTTCTGTAAGCGATATTATTTTGGGAACCATGTCATGTCTGTTACACACGCGCACAAAATTTGGGTTTAGTTTCTCTTAGTTAGGGATTTTTTGGGGGGAGGAGGAATAATCTCATAGACTTTAAGGTCAGCAGAGACTACTGTCAAAGTGAGAAGACAGGGCGGCTGTGGCTGTGGGGAGCTAAGAAAGCTTTCGCTGGGGCTACAGAGGTTTAAACAAGAGACTTTTAGCAGTGGGGAGGGAAGAGAAGGGTGTCCAACTCCTCCATACTCTCTACAGGTTCTTGAGCTGCCCTCATCACCCCAGTGTCAAAGCACCTTCCAGAAGGACATTAAGTGATATGAGTGATACTGCATACATCTCTGACATCTGTCTGTTCTCTCATCTGGGAGAGACGGGAGTGTGGTAGAAGGTTTTCTTTTTAGTTACAAATATTTATACATCTCCGCACACATGGAGTGCTATCTGTTTCTGTTCCAGCAGGGTTTCTCAAGCTTAATTGCATTGTGACCCCCTTCTGACAACAAAAATTACTACGTGACCCTAGGAGGGATGCTAAGGTCTGAGCCCGCCCAAGTCCAGATGGGAAGTCCAAGGGCTGAAGCTGATGGGCTTGGGCCCCAAACTCCAGCAAGTCTAATGCCAGTCCTGGCAATCCCATTAAAATGGGGTCCCAATCTACTGTGGGGCCCCAACCCACAGCTTAAGGACTGTTATTTTAGAGAAAGCTAAAGGCAAAAGAAGTGTGCCTCTCAGTCGGAGCAGAAGGCGGTGATGAGGTTTGTAATCATCCTTCATTTGCCACCTGATTTTATGGGCTATCAATGGATAATATGCGTTACAGACTTGCCAATTCATCTGATCAGAAGATAGTAAGGTTCCTGTCCCACAATCAGGCTACGCAGCATTCAGGGGCATGTGGGATGCATGACACGGAAATAGGGTTGCCAGGTGTCCGGTTTTGAACCGGACAGTCCGGTATTTGAGCTTTCTGTTTGGGGAAACAAATTGAGAAAATAGAAATGAGAAAATATAAATATTTGATATTTTCTAAATCAGATGTAATGTAGATTGTGATGTAATGTCAAGTGTGTCCAGTATTTTTGTTGAAACCATCTGGCAACCCCACACGGAAACTCACACTGAGAACAATATGCAGCCTTAAGCCCTTTGTTGAGATAAATGGAGTAGCAATCAAATAATAAGCAACTAATCAATCAACTACAAAAGCAATAACATTGTTCTAGCAGCACATGGGGTACTATACACTATAAAGGGTCCTCCATTAATATCCTCACACCCTTCCTTGATAACCTGCTGAGAAGAGACAAAGAACCAGCCTTGCCTCCGGCATGCCACATGAGTTGGATGGGCCAGGTTCAAGTCTTCAGTGAGAGGAGAGGGACTGAAAGAAGCTGGAGCGATGAGCTTTAGAAAGGCAACAGAAGCTAACTTAGAGTTTACATGAAACTAGCAATTATGAACTAACAAAGATGAATCATCCATGAGTGAGGCTGAACTACCCGGCATGGTAGACTGCCCCTCTAATAGGGCCTGAGCTCTCCGCGCCCTTCTACCATGTCCAAACTTAACTTCCTCACCCACAGACACGTTAGGGCACACTTACTCGTCAGGGTGCCACGCTTGTAGTTACCACCACGTCATTAATGTTAAAGTGAACAGTAGCTCAGCCTCGCCTCTTATTTCTGTCCTAACTGGTTGTTTCCATGTTCTTTGTGGTGGACCTGTTAAGTCTGAAGGCCATGGACTTGGGGGGGGGGGGCCTTACCTACGAACTTGCTCTAACAAGTCCATTTATTTGCGTTTAAGTTCTCAAACATAGATGCTGTATGTTTTAGCTCACTCGCCTATCTAGGGGAAAGGTCTTGATCAGATGTTAACTTGCCCTAGCTTAACATACAGATTCCTTGCCTGCAGACTCCTTGCACTGCAGCCAAAATATTCTAATACAAACTGATATACCCATTATAATAACAAATAAGCCTGTAATATAACAAATAATTAAACTCTGCTGCCAGCCTCCAGGCTCTCCCAGGGGCTGCCAGCCTCCCGGCCTGCTGGCTCTGACTGCGCTTCCAATCCCTGCTGTGCTCCCATCCACAGCCCTGACTGTGCCACCAGCCCCGACTGCTGATGTAGTGCCAGCCCCGACCGTGTTCCTGGCCACAGTCCTGGCCCTGGCTGCCAGCCCCAGTTGCAGTCCCAGCTCTGGCTGCCAACTGTGCTCCTGGCCCTGGCCGCCGGGGCTCTCCGGTCCAATAACATTCATGGTCCCATGGACTGTTTCTATTGGGGTCCCATAATGTTCTTGGCCCAATGCTATTCAGTATCTTCATCAAATATCTGGAAGCAAATATGAAGTGTGTTTAGATGACGAAAACTGATCCAATACTCAACTATGGGGACAGGTCAGATCTACAGACTGGCCTGCAGAGCTTGGTCAAGTAGACTCATTTGACCATAGGCTTTAATACACTCACATACACAGTCATAAAATGTATGTCGCACTCACAAGGAGGGAGAAAGTTCTTCTTGAATTCAGGGACACCTGGAAGTTCTTAGAGGCTCAGAGCAGATAATCAAATGAACATGAACAAGCTCCCACCCTAGTACTGCAGCTACTGGACCATGGATGTTGCTGGACCAGAGAGGTTCCACCTGTATAAACAAGGAAGAAGGCTAGCCCTATAGGCGGCACACCGCTGTGTGAATTAGTTCCACAGCCCTGTCTTGAGAACAAATAAGCTTTACAATTATGTAGCAGGTTCCATTGTGCTAGAGCAGTGAAGTTGTCAGCCACGGTCCTCATCCCCTATCTCTCCCCAGCCAATTTAGACCCACCTGTTTTCTAAAGGCAACCCAAGACACCTTACCAGGAAGGGTGGAGGGGAAGAGGACACTACTTATTCCTATGCTTATTCCCAGTCTTATTTTCTCTTCCTGCATTTCCTTGCATGTCTGTAGTAGGGATGTTAAAATGCGATTAATTTACTAATCGAGTTGTCGATAGATTTTTTTATCGACGACTCGATTAGTCGATAAGGGTAGGCCGTTCCAGTGCGCAGTCTGGCTTGTGCCGGTTCATAGCATAACCTCCCCAGCTGCCGTTCTGCATTCTGTAGCACAGGGAAGCCAGCGCAAGGAGACGCTGAGTCAGTCCCTGCTCCGCGGGCCTGTTATGACTCAGCATACAACCCTCTCCCCTCCCAGCTGCCGCCCCAGCACAGGGAAGTCTCTTATTAAAAGACCATTGGGACAGGGACTGATCCAGCGTCTCCGCACGCCGGCAAGAAAGAGGGACCGGGGGGGGGGGGTGTCAGTGGGCGAGGTGAGTGGAGAGGGAAATGCAAGAAATGAAGCAGATCAAGCAGGTCTGTGGGAGAGAAAGGGAATGAGTGGGATGGGGGAGTGGAAGTGCAGGAGAGGCCTTGACACACGAGTGACCACGTTGGGGCGGAGGACGAATGGGTAAATGCATGAGGACGAGGAAGCAGGGAGGTGCTAGTGATTCTGATCCCCTCTCCCTGGTGGAGTTTCTATGGCTCACCCGGATGGAAAGCCACCAAGCTGTGAGGATACGAGTTGCTGGCTCTTGTGAGACCAGCCAGCAGATCTCAGATTCTGGACAGTTGTGCGAAGGACCACTAAGCCTTCCTCTGCAGAGGGCAGCTCATGCAACACTTCTGCTGAGATTCAGAGCAGACTTCCGTCCCTTCTCCCCCCAGACTGCAGGTGGGAATGTGAGTTGTTTCTCCTTCTGCTTTCACTCTCCAAGCCACATGATAAAGTCACCTAGCCGCTATAGTAACATCCAGTTCTCCATCTATATTTCTGTTCACCCCTCCAACACCAGAACCTATCACAGCACTTTTTCCTCAAGACTCCATGTCCATCGTAGAGTATCCACCCGTTGGCTTTCTTTTGTGAAACATAAAATTCTAGTGCCTATCTTACAGCTAAATGGTGGGGAGTAAAACTTCAAGTATGATCATGATTATTTTATGCCAGATGAATCCAATGAAATGTCCCAGAACAGGACATTCAAAATTGGACGATTTTAAGCTGTTTCTTGTGGAAAAGTTATTAAATATTTTATTAAAGTCCATCAAAAATTAAATTGTTCCATGATGAGTTGTTCCAAATTTTGAGAAAAGAAATCATTCATTCATTATAGCGCGTAAGCGAGGGAAGTTAGTTTTGCTTTAAGTTAAAATTTCAGCACACTCTTAACTATGCTGTTGCTACCAACACCTACATTACATATATTTAAACACACTCAGAGCCTGAAATGAGCATGTATAAATGTGCATATTACTGGGTTCAAAAGAATTTACTTTTTTTAAAAGGGTAATAAAGTTACTGACAAATACAAAAGATGTTGGAAAACAACATCATGTACAAAATACATACATGAAGGAATTGTGTTAATGCAGTGACAGTTTAAAATAAGTTCTAAATATGGAGTAGGAGAAAAAATGAAAGCATCTAACCAGGTCCTAATACAAACAGTTAGAGAACTAAATTAGTTGACTTCAACACTAGTGTTTTCCTTCCACAGAGATCTTTTTTATGGCATAGGTTTACCAAGAACTTCTTTAATTTACTATATCCAGTCTTGCAGTAATCTTTAAAAATATTGTGAATTGAAATAGAGTGTAGCCTATCTTTAATATTCAGAATCGACAAATCTTTCCAATGCTTCATTATTGAAGAGCGGTAGTCAAAACAACAAAACAGTGTTTTCAGTCTACAGTTTTTACATAATGCTGATGAATTAATAACTATTTTACATTAGATCTAGTTTAATTTGTGAAATTCTTAATTTATTTGACATATGTGCATATGAACTTCATGGGTATATCTGAGAGTGCACATATTTAAATGGACAGTTATGTGTATAAACAGCATGATTAATACACTGCCTTCATTCTCTAAGATGAACCAAAGGTGGCACCACAAATTCATTTTTCAGTGCTAACTAAATAATGCAGTAAGATATGGTTGACTTTACTACAGTCAACAGAACAAATCTATTTATCTTCTGCAGTAGGAGGCCCAGGTATAGATTTTATGTCCTTTCAGTAAATATGGTATTGGAGAGAATAACTCCAGAAACGAAGCATATGCATTTTACAAAAAGTACACATGCCCTTGTGTTTTATTCTCTGATATCCTGGACACAAACACTGAGAGCAAGTGATAACCCTCCATCATAATATCTGATACCTGGGGACTAAATGGCGCTCAGATGCAGTCAGCTCCACATGCTGGCCCCCTGAAGTGTGGCACCACGACAAATGCAACACACACGCACCTGCTGAAGGTAACTTAAAAGCCTGGACTAGTTGGGCAAGATAGTCCAGGCTCCTCCTCTTGTCCGAAATCTGCTCTACTGAGACTGCCAGTGGTCACATTGTTTTCCCAAAGCCGGTATTGCTTAATCGTTCGGTGTGAATATCAGCTCCTCCATTAGCACCCAACATGGTTAACTTGTTTTCCTAACTCAATGCAACTTTTTTCTAAGACATTTGCCACTGAGAACATGGATGCAATGCAAAACCAACTTCTGTTTTCTAACCAACCATCATGAGAGGATCTCTGACCTAGCATTTGTAGATAAAATGTTGTATTAATTATGAAAAAACACACACTTACCCATTATATTGACTCCTTTACATACACTGCATAAGGCAATTAGGCAGTCTTATTCTGAACAGGTCTCTCAAAACAATCATAATGTATAGCCCCAAGAATTCAGTTATGGGTACAAGACAACATCAGTTTGCTGGGCCAGCTCATGATTATTAAAGGCACATTGCTAGTTACAGTAACGCATTCAGAGGGTGAGATTTATTGATTCATCAAAAGATAAACACACAATACAGTCTAATGAAGATGAAGGAACAAAACTTCGGGAGTCTTATATATTTCCCATTGTATCCAAGACTTCTAAACTCTGAGACAACCTTGGCAAGTACAAAAGTTACCAAGCTCACTCAATTTTTGGCACTTTTTTGTGAGACTAAGTTCGGCATGTGTCAGGTTAGCATACACACCTAGCAGTTCTAAAAAAGGGTGCCTGAAATTTGGCTCCTTGAAGTCCATATGTAGTAAAAAGCGCTGAGACCCAGCAGACGCCGCTTGAAAATCAGAACACAGATTTAGATGCGTAAATACCTATTTGTGTGTCTAGATTTAGATACTCATTTTTAAACGCTTACTCATGGTTTTGACATATGGATGCTTGTATGCGTTTGTTCAAAGGGAATAACACAGCCTACCTTGTGGAGTCCAAAGAGGGTTTCATATGTCCTTGGCTACTCTCCTCCCAGACGCTGTTTGCTAACTCGTTCCCGATGGATGACATCACCTTGATGAGTTCTATAGGCCAGTCATCCAGGTCAAGTGACCGGACACGTGACAAGTGTGTGCCAAGGTTCCGGTGAATTCCTGAGCATTCGATACACATGAGGGCTCCCAGATTCAGACTAGCCCAATCAGGGTCTACAGGAAGACAGATACAAGCAATCAAAACAAAAACTTCTTGTGACACATTCTAACCCCCTCTCAGGCCTCTTGGTCTCACAGCATTGTTAGGAAGCCTGACAGGAAGTGGAGGCAAAAGTTTGGTTTCTAGGGCTACATCTAGACTGCAGCCTTTGTCGGCAGAGACAATGCAAATGAAGCGCTCATTAGCATTTCTCGTGCTCTCATTTGCATAGTCTTTTCTGATCCATTTTGAGGAAGAGATTTTTGCGCAAGAAAACTGCAGTGTAGATAGGGCAAAAACCCCTTTTGTGCAAAAACCTCTTCCGCAAAATGGATCGGAAGAGACTATGCAAATGAGAGTGCAAGAAATGCTAACGAGCGCTTCATTTGCATTATCTCTGCCAGCAAAGGCTGCAGTGTAGACGTTTAGCCCTCTCAATGGGCCATTCCTCCCATAGTCTCTAAATGAGCTGACAAAAAATGATGGTGACGTGCAAATCTCCAACAGATTAAAGGAAAATGTGATTCTGAAGAGAAAAGAAGCAAGAGGGAAAATAAAATCAGAGTAGCAGGTAGCTCAGGATGAGGTGTTAGAAAAAGCCCCTCCTTAGGTAGCTGGAACCACTTGTAGCCAATTACTACAAAAGGAAAAGCAACTTGATATTATATTGTTGTTGCAAACTATATCAACTCCCTTAATAACCAAATACATCATCACATATATACGATGTTTCCATCTAACACGCTCTGAGGTATATTTTCATCTCTAAGATCAGAGAGAAAAATACTAAGATGAAAACATGCCACTTTGAACACTCCTGGTTTTAGTGTACTACAGGTTGGCCCTCCCTGGTCCGGCACCCTAGGGACCTGATCAGTCCTGAAGGAGGGAGTTTGCTAGACAAGGGGAGGGGCCACCAGCTGGACCATAAATGTTGCCGGACCAGAGTTCCAAGACCAATGCCAATGAGGTTCAACCTGTAGCAGGAATGTTTCTATGGGGGGGGGAGGGGGAAAATCACACTCCCTCATGACAATATTATGACAAACCTGCCAAAAGCCAGGAAATACAAAGTTATTTCCCAAGATGTTTCATTTGTCTCATCATACTATGCTATTTAAACGTAAGTTGTCTGAATCCCTCTTGAACATTCATTTTATCAGATGCAATTAAACACTTCCAAAGAAGGATTTTTTGCAGGTGCTTTTCTGGTGTCAGAGCTTGTCTACCTTTCTTTTCCCGGGAAATAGTATGGAGATCTGAAGTGCTAGTATGGCTATCACAATATCAAGCAGGAAAAACCTGGTTCAAAGGGCAGAATATTTTTATTCAAACGGTGTAAAATTTAACACTGGTCAGAAAATAGGATTCCTTCACCCATGCAGAAAATTATTACTGAAATTAAAATTTCCTGCAACAGAAACTGAATTTTTTTTCTGCATTTAAAAGCTGCCAAAAATGGAAAATATTTCCTGGTTTTCAGCCAAGGAAAAAAAAAAGGGTTTTGGATAAAAATTAAAATATTTTCAAGGAAAGGAGACATTTTCCATAAACATTTGATTAATTGAAAATCCACTTTTACATTGAAAAAAAGCAGATGGAAATGTTTTGAATAGCCCTAAAAAGAATATTCTAAAAATGTAACTCAAACGGAAGAGCAGAACTATTTACTAAAGGTTCATTGTCATGCCTAGCCCCTGACTAAGTGTTGAGGAAGCGCTGTATGACCCTTAGATTTCACAATGTAGTATACTGACACAGTAGTATTTTGAACAAACAAAATCCATATTCAGGCAGTTTTACCGCACTCATAGAAATGGGTCATTTTTGTACACATATTTTATGTATTTCACTTGAGCTATATCAGTCGCTGAGTAAATCTCAAGGGTGATAACCATAATAATGACAAGAAAGATACTTTAATAAACAATTCTTTTACTCTATGATAGAATATATCCTAAAGCCACAATCCCATTTGTTTATCATACGTATTCTTCTTTGCTGGATTACTGGCCTATGTAAAATTTACATCCACGATCTGTGCAGAGCAGCCCAGAGTTCTAGTACTCAATGTCCAAGCCAACAAGGACAACACTACAGAACCCGCAGCACGCTCAGCTCCTAGGGTACGGAGCAACTAACATTGCTCTCAACCCACCTTCAACAATGTATGAATTTCTGATAGATTTCAATGGAAGTAACATCAAACTTGCCTTAACTGCAAGGGCATGTTGGCATGAACTGGGCCCTCTGAAGGGGCAATAGATCTTAGTGGAGTCTACTCACCTTTTTAACCAGTAAAAAATGGTTGGATGTGAAACACTTTTCTAAAGTAACAGGACATTTCAATGTTCTCTTTATAGGCTGGCCTTCTCTCTTCTACGTGCCTGGTAGTCTTTTGCTCCCCCTCCCCCTCCAAACCATGTGAGGAAGAAACATGTGGACGGGATAGGGCTGTGGTGGGTTATTGAGACCACTATTGTTCATTATATGGACAGCGAATTAAGTGTCTGAAAACTTTTGCATTTTTTTGTATGAATTATTTTAAGGCTAGGGAGGATGCTAAAATGATTTAAGAAGATGACTACAGAGGCAAATTTATAAAACAATGGATCTATAAAATATCAGTTCAGATAAAAGCACAAAAAAGCAACAAATGACTAAATTATCATTTGTAGTCCTTGTACAGTTAAAACAAATGAATATGATTTTCAAATATAAAAAATAAGAATTGTCAAGTACCCTTTCATCCTATTTTTCCAGCCTGCACCTTGTATGCTAAATTTTAGCCCTGAGCTAATTTTTATAGCCAACTTACAAACCCCTAAATGTAGGGATGTAAAATCCCATTTAATCAGTTAACCAGTTACACATGACATTTAACTGGTTAATTGCTTTACCAGCCCCCTACCCGCAGTGTGGCTGCTCTAACCCGGCCGGGCCCAATGCACTGCAGGCTGCTCTGACCAGGCTGGGTTGAGCCCACTGTGGGCAGGGACTGTTCGGTTCGGGCCAGGTGGGCCCACCACACCATGCTGCACAGTGGGTGGGGGTAGGGATGTTTTTTTTTAAATTCGGAATTTGTTTTAAATATACGGACTAAGTTAGCAAAGAATTGCCGATTTTAATTTCAGAGGTGCTATTTTCATTTCTCTTTGTAATCCCTGCTTCTAGGTAAGGATGTAGCTAGTGATAACTGGTTACCAGCAAGCATCACCTGTTAATATTGGTTACATCCCTATCTAGAAGTAGGGTTAATAAAGTAGCGTGTGCGTTTCTTTAAAGAACGGCAAGAACAGCACCTCTGAAATTAAACCCGTCAATTCTTTGAAAACTGTTAGTCCATATATTTAAAACAAATTCAGAATAAAAAAAAACAGAGAAAGAAATACAAAATCAGTTTGTAGCATTCCACTTCTAGCAAAGGTTTTATTTTGCTTTGCAATATGAAAAAAGCAGAAAGCTCAGGTGAAGCTTCACAGCTAGGGCACAAGATTTTTTTCCCTTATTGGAGGAGAAAAGTAGCAACTTATGTTGAAAAGACATAAGAAACAAAACCATTTTTATCCCAACTTCCAAGGCAGAGTATATGATCTCATGTTTACTGTGACAGATGAAATACTGGTGAAAAGTTGGGTTGATTATAACACATCCAGTATTAATAAGAAATTAATGTGAAATAAACCTGACTAATCAACCTTCATAACGAACACCAAGCTTGCAAAGGGATATGGAATACAATACCAAGAGGGCAAGAACCAGAACAGTGTTCACATAACCCTGACCAAAGAGAACGTGCAAGCTTTAGAAAGCCCAGGATAACAATTTTTCTATAGAAATAGTTGTACTCACCTTGTGCCTCACAGTCCACACAGTGAGAATTGCCTCTGATGTTTCTTATTGACTGAAGGGCCATGGCCTCATTCTGACTTGTCAGTCGGGACTGTGTACATTTAAAGAAACACATACACAATAAGAACTCAATGAAAAGGTTTAGACAACACAATTGTCAGCTGCATGAAAAGCAAAAAAAAAAAAAAAAAAAAAAAAAGTTCAGCTCAGGGTTGAATGAACATGATCAGGGAATTTGACATCTTTAGTTTGCTTCTCAAAGAGTTGTTCCTTTGGCATCTTTAAGTACAGCAGCTCAGGGTCTGATGAGCACAGCTCCCCATTTTCATCCAGAGCTCAAACGGGTATTGAGGCTCCCTGCATAGAACACAGGAAGTCTGTGCACTCTGAACGACAGCGGGATTGGGCAGAGGAAAGCGGAGCACAAATATGAAGCACACCATTCACGATCACATGGAAGGTGCTTTTTGGAGATAAAATTATAAGATCCTATTTATAAAACCCATTTGTATTGGTATGGATCTCTGTGCACATGGAGGGTCTACAAAATTAACTGAAAGCCTTTTAACATCAAAAGGTCAGATTTATGAAGGTGGCGAGACAATTGCCCATGGAGAGGTAGCTCAGCCTGCATAGTAACTAAATCCTGCAGTCTGTCCTAGGCAAAGAGCAATCACTGCACCAAATCATTGCCACTAATTTAAAGGCGAGCTGAATCAGGTCTCATATATGGCTATTAGCCAGGATGGGCAGGGACGGTGTCCCTAGCTTCTGTTTGTAAGGTGACAGGGGAGGGATCACCTGGTGGTCTGTTCATTCCCTCAGGGTCCCTGGCATTGGCCACTGTTGGAAGACAAGACACTGGGCTAGATGGACTTTTCGTCTGACCATTGTGGTCATTCTGAAGTAGTTTCAGATAAATACTACTGCTCTGTCAATAGGACATTGAGTCCTGAGACAATCTAATTAATTTCACTTATGCCTTCCAAGTGCTTCTCGAGCCCTGGGTTCCAGAGGTGAATGGTAGAAGCGTCTCCTAGAAACCTTTACACAAAACTTCCCCCATACAAATGCAGGTTGAGCCTCTCTGGTCTGGCACTCTCTGGTCCGGCAACATCCCATACAGTTTGTTTACAGCCACCAGTCCAGGCTCTAAATGGTCTGTGCTGTTAGTTAGCTCCAATTTACCCCTCAATGTCCCCTAAGAGCCCAGCAAGCAGGGGCAGTGTTAGTAATGCTGCTGGACAATACTGACCTCCTGTGGTCTGGAAAATTCTTTGGTTTGGCCCCAGTCAGGTCCTGAGGGTGCTGGACTAGAGAGGTTCAACCCATTTAACTTTTAAGTGGTTTCTTTTTTAAAAAGACTCTTGCCTTTATATAACCAAAATGTAATTCTCTCTTCAGTTCATGTGTGTTCAATATTCAAACCAGCATTCTTTACCTCCTATTACATTAACATTGTGCACCAGTCTGATTTCCAGTGTCATCTTGTTGTAATGTATGTCCTGCAGTACGACACTCAATGAAGACAGGCCAAAGAGAAATAAATGGGCAGTGATTTCTCTCTGCCTCAGTTATAAAAAGTCAATATTTAAAAAAAAAGGGCAGTAAATTACATTGTGATGTTAATTACTCTGGTCTGGTTTACCCTGATTATAGAGGTAATAAAAGAAAGCAGTCATTTCAAAATATAGGCCCCCTTCTTGAACACAGCCTAAATCATTACAGAAGTTTCTTTGCATGGATTGCAAAAGCATCTACAGGTCTGTGAAAAGAATCTCTCCACTCACCTCCTGTTTTCTAGTTATGAAAATGTTTGAAAAATCAAGAGGCTCAAGAATGGCCAATTGCCAGCTCTCTAGAGAAAGAGACTCTTTGGGTCGGAGAAGTATCACTGTACAATACATTGTTTTGCAAAGGAAGTGGAAGAAATTGCTCTGCCAAATATGAATGTGATGGGGGGAACCCTATTCCTTTGGGCACTTGACCAAGCTTTTGCTTCCTGAAGGGTTACCCCTGAGACTGGCTTAATCGCAAAACTGCAAAGAATTACATTTAATTAAAGAGAAGAAAAACTACACTGTAGCTTCACAACCGTTTCTGGACACAGGAAAGATCACGACTTCTGAAATGTGCACCACCTCATACACCGGTCTGCTCCTACTCACAGGGAGAGCAGTGCACATTGCTATTAAGTGAGCCAAGCATTTAATGGGACATTGCCATACAGAAGCCCAGTGGAGACTTAGCTTGTACACAAGCTGTTCTTTTCACAGCCCTTAAAGGCTTTCCTATAAACGCCCCCAGGACAAAATACAATTTGTATTCTTCGAGCTCATGGTTCAACCATAAGATTCATATTCTATGTCTGACATTATGAGAGCTGGAAAAGGCAACCCCACACCCCCGTTTTAATTATTTAAAAATGAAATCAGAGTGTGTACCAGGATAAAATATGTCTCACATTGAATACACATATGCATTGCTTAATTTTCCTTAGTTGCATCCAAAGAGTACATGGCTCTTGCTGAATCATAGAATCATAGAGCACTAGAACTGGAAGGGACCTCGAGAGGTCATCAAGTCCAGTCCCCTGCCCTCACGGCAGGACCAAGCACCATCCCTGATAGATGTCTGTCTAAACTGCTCTTAAATATCTCCAGTGATGGAGATTCTACCCCCACCCCTACCCCTACCCCGGAGGCAATTTATTCCATTGTTTAAGCACCCTGACAGGTAGGAAGTTTTTCCTACTGTCCAACCTAAATCTCCCTTGCTGCAGTTTAAGCCCATTGCTTCTTGTCCTGTCATCAGATGCCACGGACAACAATTTTTCTTCCTCCTCCTTGGAACACTCTGGATATATTTACTTTTCACAATAGCCTAAGATCCTGAATTCTCTTTAATGATCAGTGGCTTTTGCTCAATTTCAGGGTCATGTTGTGCACCTTACCTTATTCTTACTGCTCTCACATGATTGTAAACTGGCCAGGATCTGACTCTCTATGGCTTGTACCCACGCATCTCTTTCTTCATATGTGGTAGCTTCAAAGTGCCAGGTTTGGCCAGTGAGGGAAACGATGATAAACTCAAAGTTTTCTTCTTGTTCTGAAAAACAGCAGCGGGATGAAGAGTTTACATTTAATGAAACCAGCAATCAGTTCTAAAAACCGTCTTGACAGAATCTCGATGGTGTGACAGACAAATGTAGGTTTGGACAGTTGATTCTAACGCAAACACGTCCCTACTCTATGCTTTGCCAGAAAATGCCTCAAAGACTTTGCAACTTTTTATTGGTTGTTTCTTGACTACAGAAATGTATTTCATGTGGATGAAGTATGAACTATGTTAGGGAGCGACGCAAATTTTAGGTTTTTTTAAAAAACAGCCTATATCCCACCTACTCTTAGAGATAGCTATTAACCAATGTTTAAGTGAAGTCTGCCTGTTGTAAAATCTGCTGAAGCACTTAACAAAATAACGTAATAAGATGAGTATTCTACTGCATATCATTTTCTTAATTCAAATCCTCTGGTATAAATTTTTCTCTCATGTATTTGTTATATGCATGTATCGTATACGCGTGTGCACGCGCACACACACAGCTGATAACGGTTGTATCTTTTCCCCACAGCTCAAATAAACTGCAATACAAGATTAATGTTAATTCAATACTTTCTTCTCAGCAGTGTAGGGAAACTAAAGGAGCAGTGAAAATGATCTGAGGAGCTAAAAGAAAAGGTCACTGGAATATCCAAGAATAACATGAGCATAAGAAAAACACTTCCGCGCCAGAGGAACACAGTGTAGGAAACTTCAGGTTGAACTTCTCTAGTCCAGAAGCTTTGGTATCTGACCCGTGCCAAACCAGAGAATTTGCCAAACCACAGGAGGTCAATATTGTCTTAGCAGCATCACCAACACTTCCACTGCTTATTGGGCTCTTAGAAGACATTTAGGGCTAAATAACAGCATAGAACACTGAGAGCCAGGACTTATGGCTGTGAACGAACTTTATGGGGCTGCAGGAAACTTGGCCACACCCATGAAAAGTGGACATCCGGCTAACTCAAATCATGCTGGACCATGGATGTTGCCAGACCAGAGTGTGCCGGATCAGAGAGGTTCAACCTTTATCAGCAAAATCTCAGGGATGAACACACAGATTCCAAACACACTTGGGATACTTCAAACCAAATAAAAAAATTCAATGGAGCTGAAAAAAGCTTAAGGAAGCATGGAACGACTAGAATAAAACAGTACAATGTAACAGTGAACATAAAGTATAATGGGTTTGCTTTAGAGAGAGAGTTAATGTTCATTTGTTGACTAATAACATACATTTACAGGCAAGAAACTGTTGCATTATTTTGTAATTCAGACAAGTCAAAAAACTAGTCCATTTAAATATAACTCTAGTGTTCATTGGACGTCATTCTTTCAGTTTCTGGGACAACAGTTTCCCGCCCCAATGAACTCAAACTCCAGTCTTTAGGTTGAAGTGTTTACTGGTGTAATTTGGTGGAGCACCACTAACTTCATTAGAGCTTAGATATTTTGCCTCTAAATTGAAGATGCCCAAGGATCAGTTTAAGTTAAACAACCTGTCCAGGAAGACATCCATCAAAGGCAGGACAAAAGGTTCCATCTGGTGGAGATAAGCCCTGTGATTGCAGGGAGCAGAGAATCCAAACATTATTTTGTGGTGAATCAGGACACCTGAAGTTGGCCTTTTAAATCAAAACATAAGAGGGGTAAAACTGGCCCAGAAAAGGCTCATGAAAGCTGTGGTTGTTTGGCAGGCTCATTTTTGTAACCAGCTGCGGCTTTTAGAAGTACTCCCCTGGGGCTGGCCCGCACTTTGTATTATATATTGCAATTATTGAGCGTGATGGCACACCGGTGAATTACAAGCAGCCCTAACTTTGTAATTGATTGGTTTGGCATCAAAATATTGTGAATTACAACTTTTAAACGCATGATTAAAAAGAAAAAGCAATGCAGCCCCTCCTAGCCGCGCAAAACAATGATAGCCTGTTTAGCCAAGAGGAAAAGCACAAGGGATCACTATTTTACTCTAGCATGTGCATCACATAATGTACTACCCGTTCTCCCCTACATCCTAAAACAGTGTTGTGGAAAACCACCATTCAGGAACCCCAGGACCACGTGACACCATGCTCTTCTTGTTATGTGAGCGCCAGGAAAATAAAGTACTCTAAGGCACAGTCAGCTCTTGAGCAGAGACTCAGCCAGCACGAGCAGACCCTGCAGCAGTGGACTAATAACGTTTTTAGAGTGCTTTCTATTGTTTGGTCTTTGAACATTTTTTCCCTCTTTAGTTTGAGGTGGCTTATTCCAGTCCCTCCTCCATACCTAGCTCCTCCTGCCTCCATGCACCAGCTCTTCTTTAATTAACTCTTCTTACAGAATCTTCCCACTTTTAAAAAGTTAACTAACATGGTGCTAGGAAATCACTCGATTATGCACACTGCTTTCTTATTAAATTCCTTTGCTTCTCACCTTTTTCTGCCTTACTTATTTTGATAGTAAGCATTTGGGGGCAGGGATGGTCTCTTACTCTATGGTTATGTCTTCATTACCAAACAAATGAGTTTTTTACAGCAAGATAACTAATGTGTATGAGCCATCCTACCGTAAAACCCTAGTGCTGACAAGGCATCTGGAGTTTTTAACCACAAGGTAGCTAGGTGAGGTCAACATCCTGTCTCATCTATAATTGACTCACAACTTCACATACCGTATGTGCCCAAGGGTTCAATAGCAGCACCGCTAAAGCACATTACTTATTTGGCTGTACAAACACATTTTTTCCAGCAGTGAAGACACATCCTATATTTGTACAGGTTCTAACACAACTGGCTCTACCATCATAACAAATAATGAATTTACATTAATACTGGAAGGAAGACTTCATAATCTACACATGTGGCACCATATAACTTCAATGGGAATTTGCCCAAGGAACGAGTAAGAACGGAAAATGAGCATAAGAATTGGCCCAGAGAACTGTAAGGGACAAGATCCTTAGTTTAAGCCCTGGATCTGATAAACATCTGGGTATGTAAGTAACTTGACTAATCCAGAGTAGTCTTATTGACATCAGCAGGACTACTCAAAAGAGTAAGGTTATGCATGAATGAAAGCATGTGAAGAATCTGAAATTCAGACATGTTTAACAGTAGCTCTCATCAGGGTTTATTTATTTAAACTTTCAGTAAGAAGATCCAATTTGGCAGCCTCCTAGCTGGACATGTATTTAATTACTCCTAAACCAAAATAAGATGAATAATGACAAACTATACAGCCAGACTCATGTTACATAAAATACTATAGTTAAACCAAAAAGAAATCAGCATTTACTTCTCACAGGTCTTAGTAGCATCAAAATCCACTTGTGATTATGTCATCCACACTGCTTTAATTACCAGATTGTTGTTCACGTATACAAGGCATAATCTCTAACAAAAACAAAAGTTACATTAACAAAATAAAATGACCTTACAAGCCCAAATGTGGGGAAAGAGGGCCAGAACAAAGAACATAGAAGGGAAGGACCTAGAATTTGTTTTAGCAGCCTCCAGTACTGAGGAGAGTTTGAGTCTTTATCATCATTACTATTTTTAATTGTCTGTTAGTGACTAGTAGAATTTTCCTCCACACTTTCAAGTATTCAAGAAGGATTTCTATAGGGCCCAGTGGTCCTAACTCTGCCACTTAAGAAAAACCTCCTGTAAATTCTATAAATAGGCTCCCCTTTATTTGTGCGAGAGAAATATTTCTGCTCCGATGTGCTGCATGAGAAGTAACAGCAAATGGCAACATTTTAGTATAGCCCCTTTCAAGGTGAAAAATGAATGATTTGACCAATCCCCAGAGATTGTTGCTTTACATCAGCAATAATGGAAATGTAAATCTGACCTAGGAAATTCACAAGCCCAACAATTGCAACCAACAGACACGGAAATGCTGCCTCTGAGCATTTCCAAGGTAATCACTCCATTGTATTGGCACAGAGCAACTCCTCTGCTAAGTATAGAGAAGGCCCTATGGAGACCCAAGAAATATCCATAGAAAAACAAAACCCAAGGAGCATAATGCTACAGAGAGGAGACCCCTCCATACATTAGAAAATACTGATTTTTGAACACATATAATTTTGTAAGAGCTGTGTGAACTATAATCCTAGTTGTAATTCAACTGCAGTTTATAATATGGATCTGTTCATGGCTTTCTGACTCAAATGAACATTAAAAAAGTATGATTAAATTCTCCTACCTTTTCACTGGTTATAGCCTAGCTCATACTATGGCTAGAGCAGCTAACTTCATAAATGGGAATAAGGGATTTGGGATTAGGGATAAATTCAACCTGTTTATACCCAGTAAAATTTGGCATCGACACTTGATTATGTTTTGGCATTTCATCTGATTTTCTGACAAAGCCAACTGTTCTCTTCATCACTAATTACTCCTCCTCCTCCTTCCCCGGTCCCAGTATGCTATCATAGTCAGCTTTGAACATCCATAGTCAATAGCAGGAATTTAAAATGGCAGGAGTTTACAGGCAGAATTTAGTCTTCACACCTTAGCAGTCACCCATCCTATTGATCTGCATTAAAGCAATAGTTTTCAAACTGTGCGCAGTGGGATTCGGGGTTTGGTTTTTCTCCTCCCCTCACATGGTGGGGTTTGGGCCGGCTCAGGCTTTGCTCCCCACTCCTGGGGGGAATTTTTATTGTCAGAAGGGGGTCACGATGCAGTGAAGTTTGAGAACACCTGCATTAAAGACTTCACAACAATTCCTTTTCTATCCTAAGCAGGCATTCTTGGCATCCAAAGCCTTTGTGTTATTGAACACAAAGTATCCCCTTTTAGACAACCAGAAGTTAGAAACTCATTTGGGCCAATGAGATTTCCCATCAACATGCATCTCAACTGCCAGTTTTGCTTTTCAGGAATGTGTTAATCAAATTATACAGTTTTTCTTGTTTATAGAAATAGTGACTAAATCTGTTATAGACAAAACAATCTATTAAGAACATTGCATGATGTTTTACAAAAACGCCTTTTGAGAGGTCTTATTTTTACATACAGACTATCAGGCACAGAGGAGATAGATAACATACATGATCAGAGGGTTATTACATATACTCCCTGTCATGCCCACCCATGCCTTTTGAAAGCTGGCTTATGAATATGCATAAGTCATACTGAAACAGCAGATTTCAAACACAAAAAAGGAAGTATTTCTTCAAATAATGCATAGTCAACCTGTGGAACTCCTTGCCAGAGGGTGTTGTGAAGACCTGGACTTTAACAGGGCTCAAAAAAGAACTAGATAAGTTCACGGAGGAGAGGTCCATCAATGGCTACTAGCCAGGATGAGTAGAAATGGTGTCCCTAGCCTCTGTTTGTTAGAAGCTGGGAATGATTATCTGTTCTGTTCATTCCCTCTGGGGCACCAGGCATTGGCCACTGTTGGAAGACAGGATTCTGGGCTAGATGGACCTTTTCTCTGATCTAGTATGGCTGTCCTACGTTCTTACGTAACTCAAAGATGCTTTATGTAAAACAAGTCGGCTGCATCTAAAAGCATTTGCGGAAAAGAGCTTTTGCACAAAAGCATCCGTGGCCAATCTAGACGCGATTTTGCCATTGGGGCTTTTTTGCGCAGAACGGTTCTCAGTTGTCTACACTAGCCCTCTTGCGCAAAAGCATTTGCGCAAGAGGGCTTTTTCCCCGAGCGGGAGAGTCATTGTATTTGCGCAAGAACACTGACGATCATACATGAGATCATCAGTGTTCTTGCACAAATTCAAGCGGCCAGTGTAGGCAGCTGGCAAGTTTTTGCGCAAAAGCGGCCGCTTTTGCGCAAAAACTTGCCAGTCTAGACGCAACTGTCATGTAACAGCAATTCTACAGTTACAATCTGCTGAATCTGTATATCCTATTTTTGTGCATGTATCACTCTTCCATGTGAAGTTAGAAATATGTTTACAGTTCTAAAATGGCCATGAATGACTAGTGAACCAATGACTAGTGAATGGTCATGTTCGTACTAGAAGCCTAAACCATGGTTGGTCCTAGAAAGACATGTGACCATGCCATCTGGTACTGGAATCCATCCTGAACTTGGTATTTTTCCATGGGGATGGGACGTGCCGAACAAAGGTTTCCCACCTTGGGGGAAAGTCTATTTAAGCAATAGGAAGCAGTCAGCTTTTGTCTTCAGATGGCCTTTGAAACTTCCTGGCACACCCTACCAGGATACTAAGAACTCTGAAGAAGTTGTAGACCCAAGTGGCAGTAAAAATCAACTCTAATTTGAAGCTTTTACCTGTGATAAGAGCAGCTGTTAAGGGTAAGAATTTGCATGTACCAAGTTTCTTATTGGATTAGAACTAGCTAAGCATTTTTTCATTTCAATTTAGTTAGTAACTTTGATCTGACTGTTTTTACTTGCAACCACTTACATCCTACTTTTTGTATTTAATAAAAACACTTTTGTTTACTGTCAAGCTCAAATAATTATTACCTGGGTGCGGGAGGAGGGGGGAGAGAGAAGGAACCGCCACCGTGCATAACTCTCTTTCATTGATAAAGAGGGCTGACCTTATAAGCTTTCTCTGTATGAAACTTTTACATGGGGTAAGATGGATTTATTTGTGGTTTTGGTCCCTGCTGGGCCCCTATAGCTGAGCCCTCCAAGAACTGACCTGGTTCATGGCCGGAGGAGACCAGAGGATCTAGCTCAGCAGGACACAGCGGAGAGTCCCAGAGAGTTGGAAGGCAGGCATCAGTGGCATCATCAGCACACCAGGTGCCAACCCTAAGGGGACTTTGGTGATTCACCCCATCATATTCCCATCCTGGTAAAAGGGGCTATATAATTCTTTTGGGTTGGGCTACAATGCTGTTTTGGTCTGAAAACTTGCCAAAAAATTCACCGCTACTGGCTGAGAGAGGCGGTCCATTAAGGAAGTGGAAGCCTGTATTTTTTTTCTAATGGTCTCCACTTTTGAATTTGTTCCCCACCTTAAAGGGGGAAGCTAAAAACAGGCGATCCGAAATAACTGTACCAGCTGAAGAGTGGTCTTATAGTAATACAGCATATTATGTGTTATTGAGATTACACAAGGCAACGTCTAGAAAGCAAATGCAGGCACTGCTGGGCAGTGTATGTTTAATATATTTAAATACTTCGCACACACAATAATCCATGTAACAAAATAAAACAAAATTGTTTGGGGTTTTTTTACCCAGCAATATTATATGCTGAGCTGATTAAATCTCTCTGAGCCTAATCACAAAATGTTATTAAACAGTTTTCCATGTTTAACAGTTATTCATAGAAAGGACCACTATAATAGTATTTTAGCACCATCAACCTGTCGAAATCAACCTGCCCAATTACTCCAAACTACATTAATAACACCGGATATTACACTAATTGTGTCCAGTTTCTATGCAGACGAGGTCCCACGGGGCTAATTTTGCATCCTCAGGGGCAAGCAACTCAGCCATCAAACTGATTTCATAAGGAATCCCTCCTCATTACACAAGTCCAGGCTGTCAAACATTTTTTTTTAAAAAGGTTAATGGGCCAATCAGTCATCAATTATTTCCTGGAAGCCCAGCCAACAAAGGGTTAAAGTGCTACCAAACAGCTGAGATTGTTTTACATTTGGAAGAGGTTACCAACAGAGATGTCCGATGAGAAGACCTTTTTTTAGACGTGGAAATAGGAGCGGGGAAAGGCAAAAAGCTGGAGGGAGACACACATGTATGGATTTCACTGCATCAGAATTAGAGTGTAACACATCACTGGTGATACTTTTTCAAAGAACCAATGAGAACTGAATATCCGACAAGATACGTATTAAAAAAACCTGCTGAGCTCTTTTAAAATTCAGTGCAACAGCTGCCCCGTTTCAAGTCACCCCTTACACTGGAGATCTGGCTATTACGATTTTCCTGAACCATCACCTTGGATTTTTAATTTTGCTTAATTCACCCTGAGTTATACGTCCTTATTAGTTACTTTCCTTGTGACAACAGGAATGTTACTGCATCAACAACCCACCTACCCTAGGAAAGAGAGAAACATTCCTAATATACCAAGTATAATGCATGTGAAAACAAACATTGGTACACCACATAAATGGATAATGCATCCCATGAAGCCAGTGAATTGAGGCTTACAATGGGTTACAAGACATTATTTCAGGTTACGTCAGTGGATGGATTCCTCAACACTCTCCGTTTTTGGGGTAAGTTTTATTCTTTGTCAAGAGCATGCTCTGATATTCCTTCTGTGTGAGTTTATCTATGCGAAGGGAGAAAGCATCCCAATGGAAAACGGACAACGGCAACAGGCCCACAAAGAATGCCATTAAGTGTCTTACCACATCTATATTCATAAGTTATATTAGACCTGGCCACGGCAGAGGGCTGACTCAACTCACTTTCTATTCATAAGGGCTTCACCTCTTCCCAGAAAACTTTCCAAATGTTAGTCAGCTTTTTATCTCAAAGAGAAATTCTGAAATTGTGTGTAGCTTAATTTGTGTTTGTCAGTGTCACTTCCAGCGCAGTCTAAGCTAAATGACATGAGTGACATCAAACACATGCTGAACTATGCATCTATTGGGGGTGGTTTGCTTCATAGTAGCTCCTAAAGGCCTCACCTCTCAGACCAGCGTAACATCGAATTAGGCATCATGCAAACAGATAGAAACAGTTCCTGCTTTGAAATACTTACAATCTAACTGGACAACTGAAGACGGAGGGGCAGGGGTAGAGGAATTGTGTAGACGCATGGTGGGAGTAAGGGACATGTTATGGTCACGTGTGAATTCGGGGGAAGAAACAGGAAGTGAAAACAGTCTCTCAAGTTCCCGCTCAGTACCTTAATCATAAAACTAATCTTCTCATCACTGGATACCGGTATTATATTTTTGGGATTCTGGGAAGCCCAGGGCTCAGCAACCTTTCCGAAGTGGCGGGCCAAGATTTAACCCTCCTGCCCTGGGCTGTGTCGCTCTCCCAGGAGGGGGCGCTTTCCACCGCGTACCCTGCTTGGTCTCCTGCCCTGGGCTCTGCGCCGGCTTTCCCTGTGGGAAGGAAGCAGCAGCACACGTACGCTTCCCCACAAGCCGAATCCGGCGCAGAGCCTCAGGGCTTCCCCCAACTCCCCGCAGGAAGCTGGCGCTGACTCCAATCTTGCGGGGGGCACGATGCTGGATCGCCAGCACGGGTTCCTCATCGCGGGTGGGGGAGGAGGGCAAGAGGGAACCCATTCATTGCTCAAAATCATCTTACGTACCACTCATGCTGTACATCGCCGACCCCTGCGGTAGCCATTAACACAAACACATCAAGCTGGCTGCTTACTTTGTAATTAACAACACTGCACATTTAAGAACATAAGAATGGCCATACTGGGTCAGACCAAAGGTCCATCTAGCCCAGTATCCTGTCTGCCAACAGTGGCCAGCACCAGGTGCCCCAGAGAGGGTGGACCGAAGACAATGATCAAGCGATTTGTCTCCTGCCATCCATCTCCAGCCTTTGACAAACAGAGGCCAGGGGCACCATTCCTTACCCCCTGGCTAATAGCCTTTTATGGACCTAACCTCCACGAATTTATCTAGCTCTTTTTAAAACTCCGTTATAATCCTAGCCTTCACAGCCTCCTCTGGCAAGGAGTTCCACAGGTTGGCTGTGTGCTATGTGAAGAACTTTCTTTTATTAGTTTTAAACCTGCTACCGGATGAGTCCACAGACTCTGCAACAAGGGACCATGTACTTTTCCTTTAAATAGAGCCACAACAAGTGATGTGTAAGACTAAATATATCGGTATTTTTTAATGATCCAACGACACTTTCACCAGTTGGGACTGATGCTAGAAACTCATTCTATTACACATGCCTGAAATAACACTGCAAGTTTAGGTTTTAGAACAATGTGGTATCAGATTGATTTAACCCCCCCGCAAATTCCTAGCAACCCACACTTCTGAATCAGTCATTTGAAAAACCTTAAGGTTACAGCAAAAACAGTATTAATAGGCTGTAGATATATACGCCCTACCCATGTAGTTGTGAAAGCAGCATAACACCAAAGGTATTTGTTTTCATTTGTTTAGGTACTTGATAATCTTCGCTATCATTACCATTTGTCACTCAGTGTAATTTATCTTCATATCTTGGAAGATGGTAAGTATGTTTATTAGCAGCCCCAATTAAGGAAATATATTTGTGCCATGTCCCACTGGGCATGACTATGCTAATACTTCTCTCCCCTCTCCAAATCCAGTGGTCTAAATCTAATTAGTTTTGAAACTGAACCCTATCAGGACAATGTGGCTGTGCCATTAGTCACCCACAGGTATTCAGGGCCACGGCTCTTGGGAAAGACTGTGATCTATTGGATGAATGATACCACCACCCTGAGGTGACAAACTGGAGACCAGAAACTTGCATTTGGCTCCAGGCAGCGGCTTATTTTGTTGTGGGCTTTCGGTTTTTGTAGGGCACGTGGGTTTGAAGGAAACCATGAAATCATCTTCAGTCAGTTCATGCAGGATGCTACGTCACTACTGGCCGGAGAGTCTCCCTCATCCTTTTAAACCAATTCTCTATTTCAGTTGGCAGGTCTATTGCTTCCATTCAGGGAAAAGTAGTTAAAAAAAAAAATCTCCCTAATACAGGGGCCTGGCTCGGGGGCCCTGGAAGGAACAAGGCCTCATTCTGAAGGATGGGGCTGCGGAACAGCCTCTGCCGCCAGCCATTCAGCGCTGTCTGGCGCACCCCAGCCGGGGCTCTGGTGGCAATTTACAAGGTCCAGGGCAGTGGCCAGGAGCTCACTGGCCCTTTTAAATCACTGCGCCCCAGGGCAGCTGCCCTCTTTCCCCCTCCTTCCCACTAGTGGCCCTGAGGGGGGCGGAGATGCGGGGGCGAGAAGGGGCAGTGATGTTAAAGCACTGCCGTGGCACAATTTTAATGTTGGCTGTGTATGAGCCAGTACTAGCAGCCACTTCTTACCAGCACTGGGCCCACTTTCGCCTCCATTTGCATTGTAAAGTGTCCATATAATTCAAACGCAAAGACCTTTCTTAACACTCAAATACATTTAAATACGACAGCCAGAGCACCAAGGCAGCAAAGCCCTTGTTGCAGCTGAAATGGCACTTCTGTATTACTGCTTTAGAGTGATTGTTTCATAAAGAACGGTTCAGGCATCAGAGTTAATGAACAATGTTGTCCATAGTCACAGGATTAGACATTTTTAGCAACTTTTTAAATACAGTAGACTTCCGATAATCCGGCACCTTTGGGACCTAGGTGGTGCTGGATTATCAGATATGCCGGAGTATCAGGAGGTACTGCATACTCCCAACCCAATCCTCCTCCCCCCCCCAACCTTATGCTCGGGTCCCCGGAGCCGCTGGTACAGCTCCACGTCTCCCTCCAGGCACTGGGGCACGTGCGCTGAGCGGCCAGCTTTTCAATTGGCTGGCCGGGATGCCGTGAGTAACCCAATACCCCTCCCCTTCCCCGGAGCCAAATACCTCCCCTGCTGTCACCCACGTGAGAGCGGCTGACCTGAGTGGTTCCGGGTTCCGTCCCGGTTCCGTCAGGAGCGCTTGCCATTTTGATGCCGGACTATCGGGAGTGCCAGACAATTGGGTGCCAGACTATAGGAGTTCTACTGTACTTGGTACCGGAGATACAACTTGGGTTTAACACGGGAAACGTGTCATGCCTACAGGCCTGAAGACTAGAAGAAATGTGGTTTTGATATAATTATGGATGATTATCTACTGAACAAGCACAGCATTTTATTATTATTATTATTATTATTATTATAAGAATGTTACACCAGTGCACTACGCTCCAAATACAAAGATCACATTTGTATTCAAATGGCATAACTACGATAACTGAAGTTACAATGGTGAGAGGAGTCAGGTGCCTTTTATAAACCAAGTTTTTATATTACATACCCTTCCCATGGAACATTCTGGATCTTTCACCAGTGACCACTGCTTTGCCTGTAGTAAGAATCCAACTTCTCACTTCTCTATGGTAGAATACCACCAGGAAGCTCATGTTTGCAGCAAATCGTAATAATAACCTTGCAAACCTAGAACTAAGTCCATGAATGAATGTCGAATGGGAATCTCATTAAATTGCTGGCAATAGGGAGGGGCAATTCCTCGAAGACAGATGACCTTATTGGTCTAAATAATCTTGTTCTTTTCTGATTATAGAAGTTAGGGAAATTTAGTCCCTTTTATTATTTGGTATGGTACCTGTGCCCAATTTTGCCTTCAGTTACAGCCACAGAACTCCCAGTGAAATCAGCATGCTGAGTGATGTCTCAGTGATGATGGACTTTGGGCTCTGGGGTGTAAGGCTGTTGAACTGCCGAGATTCTACTGGTCACTTTTGGCATATATTATCTATGAAAGATTAATGACTTTACGGGTACCACACTAGGGAATGAAACCTCTAACTCTAGCTTCTGTTACCTCACTGTCTCTGTGGGACTTCTCTGCATGCCAAAAAAACCTAAAACCCAATGGTGTAAAGCAATGGTTTTCACCTATGGCCCGTGAACCCCTAGGGGTCACAGACTAAGTCTAAAATTTCCAAAGGGGTTCACACCTATATTTGAAATTTTTAGGGAGCTGCAAATGAAAAATGGTTGAAAATCACTGGTCTAGAGCCATACTGTCATAGACTAGGATATTGACAAGATGACAGTTAAGAAATTCTGAATCTGGTCAGTTTGTTGATGTAAGAGCTCCACCAGATGTAATTTTTGTGCTCAAACATATACCTATGGACATGACCTATGAGGGAAGATTGAAAAAAATTGGGTTTATTTAGTTTGGAAAAGAGAAAACAGATGGGGCGTGATAATAGCTGTCAAGTACGTAACAGGTTGTTACAAGGAGGAGGGAGAAAAATTGTTGTTTTCTCTGAGGACAGGACAAGAAGCAATAGGCTTAAATTGCAGCAGCAGTGGTTTACGTTAGATATTAGGAAAAACTTCCTGTCAGGTTAGTTAAATATTGGAATAAACTGCCCAGGGAAATTGTGGAATCTCCATCACTGGAGAGTTTGAAGAGCAGGTTAGGCAAACACATATTAGAGGTGGTCTAGATAATACCTAGTCCTTCCCTGAGTGGAAGCCGACTGGATTAGGTGACTTGTTGAGGTCCCTCCCAGTCCTATGATTCTATAAACAGCAACGTGGACTAGCTGCTTCACTACATACTTAAGGATTACACAGCTCATGCTACCATGACTTCACTGCTGTTGTTCACTGCTATTCAAGCTAGCTAGATCAAAGCTAACATAAGTCTGTCTATATTTGCTGCAGGCCGATCAGTGATTGCAGTGTAGACATACATACCATTAGTCTGGGAACGTGGTGGGACCCATGGTGTGGAGAACACACAGAGCTCCATTGCTTATGGAAGCTGTAGCCACCAAGGTTTGGGTGTGCCGATGGTAAAGGTTTAAACGCAACTGAACAGGCATAATCTAAAGAATCTGCTATTCTAAGATTGACATTTCCTATCGCCATTCCCATTTCTGAAAGCAGTTCTCTTAATATGATTATCCTAGCTGTATCACTTTTGTATCTAAAGTCATGAATATGGACCATGTATTGGAATTTCAAATGTGTTTGCTCCTAAGATAACACCCACAAGGTAATGTACATCCAGTCTGGGCAGGGCATTGTGAACGAACACACGGATCGCCCATGAAATCACACTTAGCTTGCACAATAGACCCTGAAAGCAGCCTGTCCCCCCACCCCTGATTGGTCTTCCCAGGGACGTTTTCAACCAAAATATGGGTAATGACAGTTTCTATGGCGCATCAGAGCATGCAAGGGCACGTGACTAGCTCAATATGAGCCTGGACTCCTTGTGCCTGTAATTTTCCAGAAGCTAAGACAGAGCAGTACCTCCACATGGGAGAAGGTATAAAAACCCTCTAGACGCATCTACATTTTGCCTCTTTCCTGCTCTGATCTCTGGACTATGGAATTAAACCGAGAGGAGCGTTCTACTGATGGACTAAGTACCTTCCAATCTTTTGGAAGTGACCAGACACCTTCCAAGTCAGTCATTTATAACATCACGGCTTCAAGCCCGACACAAGAACTTTGCAATGACTGTGTGCATTTGTTTTCCTTGACCGTTATAACTCTCTCCTCTCATTTCTCTTACAAACAAAACTTTAGATATTGGATTCTAAAGGATCGGCAACAGCAGGATTATTGGATAAAATTGGAGTTATATATTGAACTGGTTATGCAGCTCATCTCTTAGGATTGGAAGAACCCTTTGTTTGATGAAATTTGTTTTAAATAACCACTCATTCAGTCTAATGTCTGGATGGGTACACAAGGGTTGGGATACCCAAGGAGACTATTTCTGACTCCTTAGTAACCAGTGTGGTGAGATAGAAGTTTATTTTCGTTATTGGCTTAGTATAGCTACTGGAGGAATAACCTCCAGGTGTTTTTTTTTTTGGGGGGGGGGGGGGGAGAGCGAGGGTATTCTCAGCTGTGACCCACTGAGGCAAGGTGACAGACTCTCATTATGTATACTCCTGAAGAAGTGGGTTGTGCCCACGAAAGCTCATGATGCCATCTACATATTTTGTTAGTCTTTAAGGTGCTGCTAGCCTATTCATTGTTTTTTACTTTTTTTTTTTTTGTAAACTCCCCAGTTCTGCAGCAGTGCCATCCAGTATCCACAGACTGTGTAGTAGCTCAAAGATGCATGATTATTACTCATGATTTTCCTGGACACACACTTTCCCATGTGGTGAGTACTTTCGAGAAACACCACCCTCTTCCCCTTGCCTATTTAGTTTAGATAGGGAAGTCTCATTGGGGCTGCTAGTCACGAGTCTTAGGAGTTCAACTTTACAGTTACTTTCTCACAATGGGCACATCCCAGCATACCTCTCC
The DNA here is from genome assembly GCA_032595735.1 of Pelochelys cantorii. NCBI lineage: Eukaryota > Metazoa > Chordata > Testudines > Trionychidae > Pelochelys > Pelochelys cantorii. The sequence continues at coordinate 73,381,137 of CM064332.1, forward strand.
TATTAACACATTCATATCAGTAGGTTAAATGGTTGAAGAGACTCCCCCCCCCCATATGAATCCCCCTTCTGTGAAATATATGCAATTATTTCTGTTTATTGTATCGTTAAAAGCTTAGTAAAAATAGAACAATGAAACCCCTGGTCCTCAGGAGTCACCCTACAAGAGCAAACATGCCTGCATGTCTGATCTGGGGAGGGGGAGTACCAAACAAGTCTACAAGAGATTAACAGTGGGGAAAAAATAAGAAGCATTTTGTTGCAAATGACAGAAAAGCATCTCAGAAGTTCCCTTTTAAATAGCAAAACGCTTATTTATTCATCTTAAGCAACTTGTAGTTATTTCTCTCCAATTCAGTTCCCATTTTGCGCTTAAGTGCTTTAAAAGGTAACATGGTAAGGGCCACAATGGATAAGCTTTGTTGTCATCACTTAAAAGGTGAGAATTTGATGTTTACAACGAAGAATGAAACAAGATTATACTAAAAAATGTTTCCTTAACAAGCTGCAGTAAAACCACACTTCTGTTTTCCAGACACATTTTATCTGTCATTGAGAGCAAGGCATCCAAGAGCAATATGGTAGTAATTGTGCAAAAAAAGGATGGTGATATAAATCACCAAAGGTTAATGATCAGGATGTGAACGGAGGGACTTGTTTACAGAAATAGCATGCAATTTAAAATTTACAAGAGATTTAATGCCACTACTTGGCAATCGCTAAAATCAACAGCCCAGAAAACAGTGACATTAAGAAAAATATTACGGTTATAATCATTCCAAAATAAGTCAATTAGTGTTAGGGCATGCGCTTGCGATTACTTGACCCATTTGGTTCGCACTTAAGTGAAAAAAGATTTCCCCCCTATTATACCAAGATTACAGAGATGTGACCTATTTGCATTCCATATTTCATACACCAAGCCCTCTTACTCGCTGTCTGAGATGGTGGTTGAAGGTTTTTCTCCTTGCCCGGCTTCCAAGTAATTCTGACCTCTGACATTTGCAATAATAAAAAAAATAAGACAGTTTATAATTGTGTTGTTCAAATGAAGGTGGGGGAAAAATTCAATCTGCTATTATACAAAAGGCATGACGGCTGTCTTCAGTGAAAAAGCAATGTAAGTCAATTTGTGAACTTTGGCACCAGGCGACCTTTAGAAATACAACAATATACAGAATTTACAAGCAAGAGTAGCACATGCAAATGACCTGGCTCTGTCTCGCCTTTGGATTAGAGCTGCAAAGAGCATTATGGAGAATGCTTTCACAAAACAAATTAAGACTGTTACTTAAATGTCACGGCACACTATTGTATTTGGCTACAGATCATTACACCTGATACTAACACTTTTAAAAACTGTAATAACTTGGGAAATATTACATTGAGTGGCCACATGTATAAAGGGGGAAAAAAATAAATAAATAAAAGAAAATGGGTTCCCGAAGTAATTTAAACATCACCACTCCACGACTAGAGAGAAAGGTCAGAATTTAAGTAAGCTGAAAGGAACATGAATGGCAAAATAAAACGCACAAACAAAAAAGATGAAAAGACCATGGGAATGACTCTGCAAACAAAAGATGAAAGCACGCATGCTTTGGGCAAATTTGATTTCCATTCCTGCATTTGGAAAGTGAGAGGAAAGGGGAACAAGTCTGGAAAGGCAGGTAAAAAGGGGAAAGAGGGTATGGTGATCAGCTAAAATGTGCTGTTTTAATTTATTACCTTCAGTGTTGGTGCTGCTGCTGCTGTATATATTTCGCAGGCTACCAACACGGTTTAGTTTCCATGCTTTGCGTTTGGCTGCATCCAGAGAGCAGAAGGGGAAGAGAAAAAAAAAGAGAAAATAATAAAAAATAAAGAAAAGAAAGAATATGAAAAAGGGGAGAAAAGAAATGTCAAAGTAGCATGTGAAGCAAAATACCAACACAAGCCTGTTATATGTGAAGCAGCTACACAGACACGGAAAAGACACACACAGAACTACCACCAACATGCAAGGCCTTGCTCTCTTTTTTCCACTGACACAGACACTTTCAAGACTTTACAACATGACAAGACTTCTCAATAGTATTTGACTCTAAAGTAGCAATGAACAGTAGACTACAAAAGTACATCTTGTGTACATGATGCACTATTAGAGACAAAACAACAACTGAGGTACAGTTCACAGCAAAAATGACCAAACAAAGGATTTCCCCTTTTGCTGAGAGGGCGCACCAGATGCCTGTAAATCTAAAACCTTTAACTCCAGGTGACGACGCAATCCATTGAAATAATCTAAACCACCATAAACATTATTTTTAGTGTTATGCTTAACTGTTCTACTTCATTATTATTATAAATGTCAAGTAGATACAGTTACTATGCACATCTTGGTTTTTTTCAGAGGCAGGTTACTGGCAAAGTATAAATTAGTGTTTGGAAGGTAAACTGTATATTTTCTTTACTACAAAGATGCCATCATTGCTTTATTGGAATCATACCAAACTTTTAAATCTCTCTCAGTTTCAAGCTCCCATTCTGGGCATTAATAGGCAGAATTGTACAAAAAGCACTTGCATCCTCTGCTTATTACATGAAATTAATTCTCACGGTCTTTTAGCAGAATCTATTTATTTCTTCCCCAAAACTAATCCAAAGCATGAAAAACACACAACTAACAATACATTTCACAGCGGCAGGAACTGTATCTATCTTTTCAACACACCACCCGGCACAAAAAACACACTGTTGGCTTTTAACCACCACTGCGCATTGGTCAATCTTATCTGCTATTTATCTTCCAAACTTCTACGTCAGGGCCAATAAAAGGGCAAACTTCTCCAACTTTCTTGGAAAACAGGACTCAGATGTGACTTGTGGGACCACTTCTCGGGAGGAGGTGATAAAGCAAAGATTCATGGCTGCACCACTTAGACCCTGTGGTTGTCAGGTCAGTGTATGCATGCTACATGGAGAAGAAACTTCGCAATACTAATAGTGATAAAGGCAAACCTCCATCAGCTGTCAGCAGTATTAGAGCTCATACTTCAAGCCAGAGAGAAGAGAATGAAACAGTGCCAAACACTTCAGCAGACCTTGCATTCCACCCGAGTCCCTTCCCTTACTCCAACCTGGGTCTAAAGGCTGTCAAATACTGCACGCTTAATTGTACTGGTGCACAGCAGAGCACACTTTGGAACTGGCGAGTCTACAATTTCGGTCAGCGTGGGATCTGTTGGTAACAAATCTATCACAGGAAAAACTTAACACACAACAAATAGTTTAGTCTTTAAAGTGCTACTAACACAACATGTAGATGGTATCATGAGGTTTTGTGGGCAAAGCTCATGATCCCATCTACATGTTGTGTTAGTCTTTAAAGTGCTACTAAACTATTTGTCGTTGTTTAAGTTTTTCCTGTTACAGGCTAACTCGGCTACCCCTCTAAATCTGTCATAGTTAGGTGAATATATTGTTTCTCCCACTGCTGCCCTGTACGCCCCCTTCAACCTTTGAGATAATATGCACTCAACAAATAAAATATGCAGAATCTGGAAAAGGGGCTTTCTTGTTTTCTTTTCTAGCTGTGTATTTTATAATGCCAAGGAGCGCTGCAACCAAAAGATTGTTTCTATGGAAAAGAAACATTACAATTAACTCATTCAAATGTTTAACCAAAAACTGTATCTTGGCTTGTAGGACTAAGAATGGTAAAATACTCGCTCTTCCATAATGGCCAAGTAGCTTAATCAGAAGATTTAGCACGTAACCTGCTTTGTACTGTAGGTGATGGGAATCCAGTTCAGTGCTGAATGGAGAAACCCTGCCCTACCACCTGTACTAGAAAGTCACCTATTTGGAGCAATTGCCCACGTACAGCACTGAGAATGATAACTACCATCTGCATGCAACCTGTAACGCTATTATAAAATGGTAATTCACTGTAACTGAAGAGCAGGACTGAAACACCCCGGAATGTTAACAACCTATGCATTCTTTGAAGGCAGTGCCATTCTGTTTTTAATATTATCCACTGTTAAGAGGGGAAAAAAAACGGAAAACTGGACCGTTGGCTGCTGTCACCCATCCCCTTTACTTTAAAAATATATATGACTGAAATGAAAATCTACAATATTATCCAGGAGACCAACTGATTCAGTCAGATTTAGCTATACATTTAAGTTGGTCAAGTCTAAAAGCCTTTATATCTACTGTTTCCTTTAATATTACAAACCTTTAGTTCTAAGAAAAATGTAGCTAGCTGCAGCAGGAAGTACCTAAAGAGGCTCAATCGCCCTGCTGAAAATTTACTTTTCCTGAAAAAATTTACATATAAATAGGCAAAGTCTAGACTTAGCACCCCTCTGAAAGGTAAGGCTGCCTCCACTATATAAAGCTACTTTCCAAGGCTGCTTTATGTCTTTCATTTTTCATACACTAATCGCACATTAGAGAATGGATGTATAAGCAGGAAGTGAACTTGCATCCTGATTTTCTATTAACCTATTGATGAAATAATCAATTTTAAATGTGTTAAATGTCATGCCTCTTTCTTCCTTTAAACAAATGGACATTAGTTGGGTGAAGCTGAGGTCCCAATACATCCTTGTGTGTCTTGAAGCATTAATTGGACTCCAGTTGACTTTTTGTGGCGCTTCAGATAATATAATACTGTTACCGTCGCCAGGCATTGGACGATGATTCCAAATGCAGCCTGCATGATTCTGGACTGATATGTGTAAGAACACCCAGGCCCACCTTAGACAGCCTACCCTGGCTGACTTCACAATTACACACTGAGAATAAATGTTTGCAACTTATAAACAAGGCCTTAAAAGGCACTGCAGGTAGCTATGTCACTGATGGACATCCCAGGACACTGAGCCCATCTAGACTGGACTCTCTAATTCAAAAGCCAGATCAATGCAAAACGATTAATATCTCCAACCTCTGATGTGCACTGCTTATTACCTCCCCTAATTAGCTTTCAATATAAAGAATCTAAAACAAATATTTATTTTGTTTTTAATGGTACCTCAGCTTCATATTTTGAAAGACTCTTCAGAAAGTTTGATTTGTTAAAGTCTTTTTCTCTAGACCGTGCCTCCATTTAAAATATTAGCCTTCTTTTGTAGCCTACTAATTTAGCAAGAAATGCAGGTTTTAATGCTTCAGCTTGCCCTGATAGATCTAGTTTTCTATCTACATTGTTGAAATAGCATAACCTGCATTATTAATGTAGTATTTTAAAGGGCTTCCACAAAGCCTTTTATTAAAGTCTTTCAACTCGTTTTGAATTTGATTTCAGTGCATATCCAAAACAAACCTAACCCCCCCAACACTCCAAAGTGAGCACACAGCTAGATTACAAATATAATTTTGATCTCATCTGAACTAATTAACGTCTAAAATTTAGAGTGCTGAGATTAAATTCCTATCCCTTCATTCCGAAAATTGATTTATGCTTTTTTGACTCTCAATCTGGACGGGTACAATAAGTCATTAGATGTAGCCTGGCAATCCAGAGCTTTGTTATTAACTACAGAGTACTATCTTGCATGACAATGCTACCATGCTACCTTGTGAAACAATAGCATAGATTATTATATTCTACTTCAGCACAAATCATGGCCTAGCAATTGCTATTATAATTATCACGGCGAGAGATTAGACAATGATAAGACAGGAAGACTTAGAAGCATGTTTCCTAAGATGAAGGGGTCAAAAACATTTATTGAAATCTTGCAAACCAGACACTCTTGATGAAATCATTCCTTTCTATGATTTGATTTATTGCTTTGATGTGGCACAAACTTATCTGACTACGTAGGTCAAATATACTGTTTAAATCTAGAAGCATGACTGAGCCATAAGGAGGGAAGACCGATGAGTTTTCATAAACTGTCATTTGTCTACAGATGTTTTCATGTCCAAAAGAGGTAGTGAGTGGTTCCTTTACTGCGTTTAGGCCTTTTTTAAAACTCTTCAATATTTCCTTAGTTAAATTCAGCAACCGTTGTGACCTATATCCTACGTGAACAACAGTTCCCGAGGAAAAAGATAAAGACCATTAAAATGCCCCGTTGTAGCACGCCACGTGGCCATGTACTTCATGCAAACGCATCAGCCTTCCCTCTTTATGGATCGTGCAATGTTCTATCCTTCGTCTAATGCTCAAGTTAAGAACCTCTTGTTCTCTTTCCCCCATATGTCTGCTGCAACTCTCAAGGCTTAGCAGTGCCCTCAGCACACGGGTAATTTCCACATTGCAGCCAGTAGCATAACGTATGACTGGGATAGACCCACACCTGCTAACTGATGGCTAGTGCACTAAAACAAGAGCCTATGTCTGCCTGCAGGGGCAGCAGCAGGGGCTCGGATACATACTTGGGGTTGCGTGAGATTGTACTTGGGGCACTGGTATTTTTGATGCACAAGCTTGATTCAAAAGCAATTGTATCTACCCAAACTGAAAACCACATACTCCTGGCTGTAGTGTAGATGTAAGTTCCAGTATTCTACTAATTGTCCGCTAATTTTCCGCGTACCTAACTTGAGAAAGGTGGGGCGAGATGCACACAAGTACGGCGTACACATCTGCCACCAGCGTCAATGGGACCTGTAGATACTCAGCCTTTCTACCCATTTAGCAGAATAGTGTGGAGAACGTGAACAAGAGTGGGAGTCAGGAAGGCCTGAGTTCTAATCCTAACTCTGCAACTGATTCACTGTGTGGCCACAGGTAAGTCACATTTTTGTCTCAGTTTTCCCACCTGTAAAATGGGAATAACTCTCACCCAGGAGACTTGGAAGCAATAATTAGTTAATATCCACACAGAACTTTGTACATGAAGTGCTATACAAATACAAAGTCCAGGGGATTTCTCAAGTTTGGTTATAATCACCGTGCCCCCTCTGCCCCAATTTTGTAAAGACTAACCTTTTGACCCATCTCTTTCTGCATCAGGTTCCTCTCCGTGAAATGTGGATAATAATTCTCTGCTATTTCACCAGTGTGTTACAAAGATAAATTCTTAAGTATCTATGAGGCAAAGGCAACCTTAAATCTGCCATTCACTAACTTTCAAGTGCTGGAGTTTGCAAACTGAACAGGTGTATTTTGTATGTAGCATGCATGTCTATATTTTAAATTACACATGCATACACTTAAATATTAGATATGCATACACTTAAATATTAGATACAGGGACTGTGTGTCTAAAAGAGACAAATGCTGCTTTTGCCAGGATATGGAGTAATTGGGAATAATTTAAACTTAATTACTCACAATTACTGCCCATCTTTGTATTTGTTTAGTCAACAGCTTTACATCTGTGACCATCCCCAGGCAGACAGGATTTTTGTGTGTTTTCTCTTACCTAGGGATCCTGGGTATTTTGCTTCTGTGAATCTATTTGCCCTGTGTTTATTCTCATCTAAATACAGGAAATATGTTTAACCACTAGTACTATTACTGTATGATGCCAAAACCACTGCACCACCTGGGAGCTTGTACAATTCATTTAGTACCTGGAACCCTCCCTAATGGAGTCTAAGAAAATAATCTCCTGCAAGTCTTATTTAAAAAACTCATTAAAACTCATTGGGTTTTTTGGGGGGGAGGAAGGGGCAGAGAAATAAAAACACACTTCAGTTCTTAGGAGTGTTCTAATATCTATAGTTGGATTCTAAAATCTCTCTTCCATCATTGTACCAAGAAACTACAGACTTGTTAATGTCACCTCTGGTCTCCATCTGACAGAGCTCTTTGTTGATTAGATAAATAGTCCTCAGATAGCTGATTAAAAAATGATGCAGCCGGTAGGTTGTGTGCCCAAGCCTTGTCAGCCATGTTGGATGTTAAAGTGTGCATGAATTACATCCCTGGAGTGTGCTGAACAGTGCTGATTAAATGAGGCACGCCAGAGCCCTCAGCATCAATTATCAGAAATAATAGGATCTTTTCACCTACACAGGAGGAAGGGGGATGGGGATATAGTCGGTGTGCCACTCATTTCTGAGAATCTCTCCTCATCACTAGCACAAAATAAATAACCCTGTCCAGTCATGTACAGAAGTTTTCTTTTTTATGGAACAAGAGGAAATTGTAAGAGAACCTTTCTAGAGAACACATACCAGCCTCATTTCTGTATTTTTAATATCTATGCTAGGCTTACACGAATACCACCTCTGCAGAAAGGCCGGCCTGCATGGCAGAAGGGTGTTTCAGGGTGACCCATGCTCCTGGACAATCTGCATAAAGCTAACACACCACAGCAGGGATTGGATTCTCCTCTTGCACTTTTTAGTGTGCTCTGTCACTTCATTGTGAAGCTGCAGATCGGGGATCTCTTTTAAGCCGGTCATCTGAACGCTCATCTGCTCAACAAGCCTGTGTAAATGTTCTGTTCTTTCATAATAGGAGTAGAATTGTTTCATAAGATGCAACCCAGAAGAACTCCCTACTTCAACTGCAAAGGGGCTTGACACTGCGGTCTTTTCCTAGAAGATTCCATACAGGGAAGTAATAATGTTGAAACAACCATTAAAAGGCCTTTGAAAGGACTGAAAAGACTAAGACCAAGCAAGTACAACACAGGACAATACATTCAGAAAGTAAAATACTCCGGCTGAACTGAGTTTCTGACCCTGAGTAACATTACAATACCTGTAAATTCTACTAAAAAAAATGACCTGCTTTAAACATATTGAAAACAGTGCAAATATCTTGTAACACAAAGAATTATTGCCATTTTTCTGCGTTTTCCAGGAAATTATCAGAGTTGCGCATTTTGCAGTTTATGCTAAAGTAGATTTCCACAGTAAAATTGATTTAAAACACTTGCAAGAGATTTGAAAGCTTCAAAAGACTTCTATTTAGTGGGGTAATATGGATTCTAAGTGACATCCCACCTTGAGGCAAGAGCTAAAAATAAAACCAAAAGCAAAGACAACAGGTACTTCATTAATCAAAAACCCAAACTTGCAGGGTGTTGCACTCACTTGCAAATCTGGTTCTGACTATTTTTGGAAGGCTGGTGATTGAGAAGGTAAATTGATAGGAATACTTGAATTCTGGATTTGAGATTCGCCTACTTTCAAATTTCATATCTGACAACAAAATGGAAATTGACCAGCCGTGCTCCATTTTAAAATCATGAAACAATCCAAGGATACTAACTGTATTCATATTTTAATTAAATGTGGTTTGCAGCTTTTTCGTCTTTGCATATTTCAGAGAGAGGAAAAAATGAAAATTGGAAGTTCATCTTGACCACTTAACACAAATTTAAAGTGTTCTATTTATGCATTTACAAAATCGTTAATCTCAAGCTAATATTAATAAAGAATGCTGTTTTATATAAACAATGATTAATTCTTTCCATCTGAGTAAGGTTTTTTCTCACTGAAACGTCTGCAGAAGGTAAAGCTTTGGCACAACTATCCAGTATGTTAGCAACGTACTATAAATGTTCAAGATTCACAAAGACAGAAATAGATGTTAATTGGAAACATTTTTATTTTTTCTTAGCTTTTTTGTTTCCTGCAGCTGAAAATTACAGGCCTTTTATACACACACACAAATCTTTTTCAGTCACCTAGAAAAATTGTCTTTTAATAAAAGCTTTAATTTGTGCTATCATATTTCAAAGGCAAGGAACAGCTAAAGCAGCTAATCAAAGGTATAATTATTTAATGACTAGTACTCATTCTATCTAACAGGGACATAATTGCTTGGCTGTGATCACTAGACCACCAGCTTCTTTACTGGAAAACAAGTACTTTGCCTATAGCATTTGATTGACCAATTTTTAAGCTTAGTTTCGACAACTGGGTTGGCTTCACAAGGCTAACTGAGTTATTATGAGATTAGATAATCAGTTTCTAACTTCACCTCCATTTTGCATATATTTTAGCTAGAGAAAATTCGTGGGGAAAAAAAAAAACACATACCATCAAGGGCATACGACCCAAAATGGCCTTAAAGGAGAGAAACACAAAGTATGAAACATAGGTGAACACATTTGCAATAAACCGATTTTATTTCTTCTGTTTAGACTCAGTATTGATTCATAACGAAGAGAAAATGCTACCGCGCGTACACCACAAAGACCAACTACTTTTATGGCATGATGGATTTATTCTTGGCTTGGGCCATCAGTTTCATCTAGAGAGAGGGAGCCTGCAATCTCACCCGTTATAGGCTGATAAACAAGGAGCATTTAAAGCCATTACCCAAAGATGCATTGTTCTGTACTTTCTCGTTGAACGAAACACAGCCAACGTTTTGTTGACAGTGCAAGCAATTACTGTTGAGAAAACAGTTGCGAAATAGCAAAAATATGTTTCTGCTCAAAGGAGTTTTGTGCTCAAAGCAGGGAACCCAAATTTTCTGCCACTTTTTAATGATCTCCCCCCTCCCCCAAAATAGAATAGGTGTCAATATGAAAAAAAAATTGTTTCATTGGGCTGCTATGATGCAAACAAAGCTGTGAAATTTAGAGACAGGTCCAGGTCACCTATTCTGACATGGCATGAAAGTAACATGCTGTGCAAAGACTGACAAATATTTGTGTACAGTGAGAGTTAGGAACAAGGTCTCTGAACTGATCTATAGTTTTCCTGTAGATTCTCTGCTAGAGCCCAACTCCTGTGTCATGGTAGCTACAAGAAATAAGGCAATGCTTAATGTGGTCACAGAGGACCCATTCAGGCAGGCAGTAGAAGAGAGAGGAATACATGTAAGAAAAAGTTGTAGTTAGAAGGTTATTTAATCTCACTTCAGCCCTGTTTTGGAGTCTAACGTAAAAATTAAGTGGTGGGAAAGACAGCCTTGCGTTGGCCCTGTTTGTAGCAGAGAGCTTCACTCTAAAAACATAAAGGGTTTGATGGCTCCTATTAGTCAAGTTTATTGCAAAATCTACCATTCAATACAGCATCATTAGTATGTTCTCTCTAGGTGCCAGGCTGGAGTTCTTTCGCACAGACTGAGGTGCACTGGAAGAACTTTGTGAGAAAGCATGCACAAAACTAGTCTGGACTATTCTTTATGGAAAACCACACCCATATTTTGTCATGACATACTACCAGCTTCCACTGGCTCTGTATTAACCGTTTCTGAAGATCATTTTTCTTGTTTGTCAAGTGAACATAAAAATACCTGTCCCTCACTTGAAAAGTGCTTTCAGCTCTGAGGATGAGAAGCACTGTATAAGAACTGCTATTGAACATCTAAGAACAGGGATGCTTCACATAAAAATTCTCAATAGGAAAGATCTATTTTGGCAAGGCCTTTTCATCTTACAAACTTACTGGGATTTGTAACAACTACTTCCCTGTGTGAGAGAGATAGTATGTAGTCAACAACAAGTGTAAGGTAGGTGTGAATTGTTATGGATGCTTATGTGGCAATGATCAGAAAAGTAGAAAGTCTAATCACAGCATGTTATTGTGCACTTTTATAAATTATAATCTGTTTCTAGGATACATGAGGTCAAGCTGCTAGCTATTCAGGTAGCTAGGACAGAAGATAAACTTGGGGAATGAAACATAGGAGTAAAGCTGAAGTTTATGTTAACCCACTTGAAAAAGGTAATACATGTAAATTCGTCTCACTCAGGAAAATCACTGGTTTCATGGTGCATTTGTCTAGAAGTTCTTCCTCAAGGTGACCAGTGAAGAGGGAGACACACTGGGGAGTGATTGTAGCACTTAGCAATAGACATGTAACTAGACAACCTTGTAATAAACCATAAATCCAGTGTCTAGGATCTGTAACCCACTAACCCTCCCTTTTAGTCCTGTGATTGCAGAGGCCACCTCACCTTGAATGGTCTCTTACAATGTGTGTTAACTGCTCATGCTAAACAATCTAGTCCCCCCGTTGCTAAGTGACGTATGTTACAATGACCTAAGAGCTGGGGTGAACAGTTCTATGTCAGCATCACTGGCTACACCAGAACAGCTGTGCCACTGTAGCAATTTAGTGTAGATCAACCTTAAGTTCTTCTCTCAGACCTCTGTGTAGTGGGTCCAATTCAAGATATTGGCTGCCTTGTTTCTCAAATATCCTGGAACCAATATGGAGACAAGGCCATTGCAAATAACAACATCCAGTGGCGATCCAGTGACATGGTTCTTACTGGTAAGTGTCTAAAAACCCAAATTGCTCCATGGGGAGGAAAACCGGGAATTTGGTTGCTCCTTTGTAACCACTGGGATTTTTCCAAGGTTACAGACTCAGCATAAAATCGATTTGACTTTGTGGTTTCCATTAATGATGCCTGTCATTTTAAATTCTGTGCATGTATTATTTAGGGTTTATTTTGGAGAGGACGCCTCAGCTTTACTTAGTGTTGGTTCTCAAGACCTTGCTGGTGACATATCTACAAGAAGCTATGATGAAATCAGGTAAGTGTGAGGTATTACACAATTCCCAAGCACACACAGAACTCTGAGTAATGTGTGAGATGCAGCATTTTCTCTCCACTCAGTATTTTCAACATTAACATAACACTAGTAGTGTTAGACCTTGGTTTATACAGAAGATAACTGGAATGGCTGAAAAAAATCTCCAAGAACACCAGCTTTCAACATGTTAAAAAAAGGGAAATTACAAGGCCAATTTTATATGCACATATTTTTGACATATCTTGTCAGAACATTTACATGAAATGGGATGTTTGTAACTGAATTCAAAATAGCCATTTGACAAAGCACAACCACCACAAAATTAAGAGTCTCAAGTCTAGGGTTGACTGTCTTTAATCTGTCAAAATGCATTAAGTAATTGACCAGCAAGTCCAACTGCCTTTCAACTGTATATTAAAACTTCCTCTTACATCAGATGCTAGTGTCAACCAGTTCTCTTACTAGCCAGAAACCTGAGTTGTTAACTACTAAACAGCTAAATGACAATGGCTGTTACTAATCGCTTATTGAATAATGAAACTGACACAACTGATAAAAGGTTTCAATCCTGGAAAAAATGATTGATAGTATTTCACTCTCCCGGCACTGTTATTTGTATGACAAATGGTTGGACAGACACCAGTTAATCTCTGCACACCTCCAACTCTGATGTGGCTGCTTCTACTGGAGCGTCCAAATAATCAAGAACAGCTAACAATACAGCTATGATGTTGTGAGGGGTTGAATACTGGTATTTTATCAAGGCTGATCCTCAAATCAATTTACGCAATGGATTTTTTTTGGTTATGGGGGAGGGAGAGCATGGAAAGGAAGAGTATCATAAAAACGATAAGCTGCAGCTTGCAGCTAGGTATCTAGGCCTCCTGTATCGGAGAAATGAAATCATCAATACAACTAAGGCATTAATGATTTCAGAAAGCTCCGTATAGTTTATAGATTTCCTTGATGGCAAAATCTGAACTGCAGCATCACACAGACCTGTCAAGGCTGTTTGTTATGTTGTAGTGTAATATTACATTTCCTGCTGCGTGCAGCAAATCCCATTTTCTCTCTGGTGGAGGAGAGGGATATGGCTTCTTTTGAAGGTGTTACAGTGTGTGTGGGGGCTTTTTTGAAAAATGAATAAAACGTTATATTTACTAGCAGCACACCAATAGAAACTTTATCAGGTTGGTACTATAGCCTCATTCTATCTCCTGCCAGAGAGTCAAATGTATTCCAATCACTTTTCCTTCTTTTGAAGAACTAGCAAACACTCAGACAGTTATGATGTTTTTTCTCTTATTAGAAGCACACTTAAGAACATAAGATCTGATGCACTTGGCCAGGCTACAGGTCACTAAGCCCAGTAACCCAGCTTTCAATAATGGCCAATGCTAGATGACTTGGAGGGAATGAACGGAACAGGGCAATCATCATCATGGCCCCTATCTTTACTGTCATCCAGTCCTAGCTTTTGGCAGTCATAGGCTTAGAGACACCTGGTTCATGGGGTCGCATCCCTGACATCCTGGCCAACAGCCACTGATGTAACCTATCCCCCATTTAACTGCCCAGTTCTTTTTGAACCCAGTCTGGGCTTCACGACAAACATGGCAAGGAGTTCCACAGGTTGACTGCACACTGTGTGAAGAAGTACTGCCTTTCATTTGTTTTAAACCTGCTGCCTGTTAAGAACCAAGGGTCTCCCAATTAAATTGTGTCGTGATAGGCTAAGAGGATGTTACTTACCTACAACTGAAGCTTCTTCCAGATGCATGGCCCCTATCTGTATTCTACCATGGGTTACGCATGTGCGCTGTCAGTGGATGACAGTTACTGATTTACAATTACTTTTGTGATCTATTGGCTAACCAATTTGTATCCCATTTAACATGGGCTATGTTGATTTTGTTTAGAGCAGCGGTTCCCAACCTTTTCCAGATGGGGACCCATTTTGACAATTCACGAAGACTTGGTGACTTGAGGCAATTCAAAAATGGGGGGAGGGAGGGAGGGCAGGGCCACCTGGGGAGACACTTGGTGACCCTTTTGAAATGTAATGGCGACCCATATTTGGCTCCCATCCCATAGGTTGGGAAACCCTGGTTTAGAGTTTAAATTTTTACCAGGATGACACATGAGCAAGACACGAGAAGTCATTCTTCCACTCTACTCTACACTGATCAGGCCTCAATTGGAATATTGTGTCTAGTTCTGGGCACTACATTTCAAGAAAGAATGTGGAGAAGATCCAGAGAATGAATAAAGGTTTAGAAAACATGAGCTATGAGGGAAGACAAAGAATTGGGCTTGTTTCGTTTGGAAAGGAGAAGACAGAGGGGACATGATAGCGGTTTTCAAGTATCTAAAAAGGTGTCACAAGGAGAAGGGAGAAAAATTGTTCTCCTTGGCCTCTGAGCACAGGACAAGAAGCAACGGGCTTAAATTGCAGCAAGGGAGGTTTAGGTTGGACCCTGAGCTTGAGGAGCTAGCAAGGGAGTGTAAAGAGGTCCCAAAGGGTGGCCTGCTAATGAAGCAATATTATCAATTTGTGTTACGTGAGGTTTTAGATGACTTACAGAAGACTGACTACAACAGAGATTCTTTTGAAGAGGACCTGCATAAAATGTTAATAAAATGATATTGAGACACACGTGGAAGCAAGATTCTCTGAGAACACCAGTATTCTCTGTAAGCTGAGCACTTGGGCGGCCACTCAGAAAGATTCAAATGTTGCCCAGCTGATAGAGTGCCCACGGCTGGTAGCAAGTGTTTCTACTGGTGGTGCACATGCCTTAGAGCACATAAAGTCTTTCCTTGCATGTGTTTCTCAAAGGTTACGACCTATAAAGCCTTAAATAGTTTGGGACCGGGGTACTTCAAGGATCGTCTCCTTCCTTTGTCTCCTCCTTTCTACATCTATCAGGGATGGTCTAGACTGTGCTCGGTCCTGCCATGAGGGCAGGGGATTGGACTCGATGACCTTTCAAGGTCCCTTCCAGTTCTAGTGTTATATGATTAGGAACAACTTCCTGTCTGTCAGGATGGTTAAACACTGGAATAAATTGCCTAGGGAGGTTGTGGAATCTCCATCTCTAGAGATATTTAAAAGCAGGTTAGACAGACATCTATCAGGGATGGTCTAGACGGTGCCTGGTCCTGTGGTGAGGGCAGGGGACTGGACTCAATGACCTCTCGAGGTCCCTTCCAGTTCTAGTGTTCTATGATTCTATGGGCTAATGACTCAGAGAAGCCTAAGTATATTTTGCCAATAATTATTTTTATCATCTATATTTGTAATTTGATTAACACACATTTGTTTTATGACATTTTTCATATTAACTGGCATTAATTATTCCACCATCTTTAATTCTTCAATGATTGTGTCCAATCTCAGACTTTGCATAATTTTATCCAAGATCCATGTCAGCCTAACTGGACTATAAATTTCTAAGGCATTCCATTTACCCTTTTGAAAAAGTGGCACAGCATTGTTTTTCCAGTTTTCTGGAACCTTCAGAGTGTTCCAAGATTTGTTAAAAACAGAATCAATATTCATGGCTCTCAGAATCCCTCAGCCAATTATTTCAATACTCTTGAGTAAGAGATCTGAAAAGTCTGTATATTAAACAATAATTCACTTTAATAGATGTTTACTACCTTTCCTAGTTATGGTAGAAAGTATTTCCTGTAAGAGATTGATACATCATTCTGCTTCTTTCTGAATACAGAACACAAATATGAATAAAATACTTCCGACTTTTTTGTATCATGATAATTTCACCATTAGTATATATTATTAGATCTACACCATTGTTAGGATTCCATTATCTAGTGGTTTTTTCCAAATAATTCCTTTTTATTGTCCTTAACCTGATCTGCCTCAGATTTTTTACCGATACTTTCAGTACTTTCTCAATTGCCTACACTTCCTAACTGCTGATTTACAGTCAATGCTGTCACCTTCCCCATTTTTTAAATTATTATTATATATATGATTTGCTTCTCACTTCCCTTCTTAGCACTGTTGTTTTAATCTAAGAAGCCTGCTTGCCAGAGTGCAGAATTGTGGGTTATTTGAACAGCCAATAAAGAATTCCTAGAAAATTCCCAATTACCGTTTGCATTATGTTCAAAGCATTTCTTCCCACACAAGTTTACTCATGCTTGTTTTCATCTTTTTAAAGGTCTGAGTGCATAATACTTCACTGAATGAGGCAATCTTAGCTTTAAGTACATGTTTAAGTGCTTAGATAAAATAAGGCCTTACCTGATAATTCACAAATTCATTCCTTTACAATGGCTCTGGCATTGCTAGGAACCAGGGAGATTCTAGTGTATTCTAGCCCCTCAAATGGCTATTTTGACGTCAAGTGTAGTGTTTTCTCATACTGAGTCAATAAGGATTTGGACAGGGGTACTAAACAACAGTAGTACATAAAAACCCAAAGACCTGTAGTAGTACAAGATCAATGTCAAAAGATATTAAAATCAAATATCTATTAAAAATACACTTAAACTGGGAAACGTCTATTATATTTTATAAATGTGCCAACCTCTGTGTGTTGGTGGATGACTGATTACTTGTTGGGGGGCTGAGAGCAACAAGAGGTTGTTAAAGGAATCAAGCAGGAAAGGAAAAAGCAATAAAAAATACCAAGTGCTATCACAAAGAACACTAAGGCTCCTTACAGGAACAATGGGGGGAGCTAGTAATTGGAGAACGCCTCTGTCTGGTTCTCTCCCGGCTGACAGAGTGCACTCGAAGATCAATGGGGATAGTAAAACCTTCAACCTGCAGACAGCCAGGGGGGAGAAAGCCTCACCTGCTCACCCACCTACCATGCAGACTCCGAGACAGAGAGCATCATGCAAACAGCAGAGTTGGCTCCTCCCACTAAGAGACGGAAAAAGCTGGACCTACCTGAGTAGGCCACAGAGAGGTTAAGTTGTTTTCTTACCTTTGTTTTAACCCACAGACTCTTTTAGCAAATAGATGTGACTTGCAAGGGAACATCTTGAAAAGCAACTGCAACCTTGTGATACAGGAGGGAAATGAACAGCAGAGCCAAACACGCCTTTGGATTGGTGGGGGAAACCCAGTTGGGAAGCTAGGCAGAGGCGCTGAGATCCAGCCTAAGAGTGTGTACAGGTGAACCCCACACTTACAACCTAATTGGTTCCTGGGGAACCGTCGTAAGTGGAACCCTTATTTCCCATAGGCGCAATGATATAAATGGGGGTTCCATTCCTCGTCTGCTTTGCCTCCTGGGAGTTGTAGTCCCCAGCTGTGCCGGGTGGAAGCGGCATGGCGTGAGCTGTTCCCATAGCCAGCTGGGGCTGTTCCAGAGGAAGAAAAGGACCCGTGCTGAAGAGCTGGCTGAGCAGCCGTAGCCAGCTGGGGCTGTGCTGGGTTGAAGCGGTGCCGTATGAGCGGCTCCCGTAGCTGGCCTGGGGCAGGCGGGCTTGAGAGGCTGGGCCTGAGCAGGGCGATCGTAAATGCCGGGGTGGGGGGGTCGTAAGTTGGACGGTCGTAAGTCGGGGGTCACCTGGATATGCTGAACATTCCATATCATAGCCTGGATAGCGCACACGCTGCACGCCTCCCAGCACGGCAGTGCAGCCGACGAGGCCCTGCTCGCGTGAGGAAAGATGCCTTGCATCTGAAAAGTGCGTACCCAGCAGAGTGCTCTTGGGTCCACCCCCCCCCCCATTTACACTCCTTCATCTAACGGCCCAGAAGCCTTTCCCCACTGCAGGGGAGGGATCCCACAAGGGAGAGGCAGTGGGCAATAGCTCTGGTGGCTCCTTGCTCCTGGAGACTTTCCTCGCTGCACAGAATGACTCTGCCAAGAGGTAGGCCGCAGGGAAAGACTCCAGCTGCTCCCTGAGGTAGGAAACGGCTTGAGCCTTTCCCTGCCCAAATGAAAGACTCCAGCAGTGGGGGAATGGCTCTGGCGGGAGGAGGCAGCAGAGAACGGCATCAGGAGCTCCCCACTGCGGGCGTCTTTCCCTGCTGCCCTGCTCTGCCAAAGCCTTGAGTGGCCCCCACAATCATGAGCAATATCAGCAGATTGGAACCCGGACCCGGCAAACCACGTTGCCACTGGTTTCACACATCAAAACAGGCCTTAAAAATTCCAGCCTGAAGATGGGACAAAACTATTACCGCTATTCTTGGGGGAATTCGGTGCCATTGCTCAATATAGGAACCTCGCCAATTTTTTCCTCCCTGCAGAAAATCGATTAAGCCAGGGAGGTGCTCACATGACACCTTCCACCCAGCAGGAGCTGCTGTGGTGCCAGAAGAGCAGGCAGCCAGCTCAGGCTCCATACTCAAGTAAAGAAAGGGCTCTCTCAGATCTTCTAATACACCCTAAATGTAGCTGAAGTCCTTATAGGCACTAAGTATTCTGCATTACTGAATCTTTGCTTCTCCCACTTTTGTATTAGGAAATCCCAACGAACCCCCATAAGCACAAATAATCTAGTAACTCACATGGATTTTGGCTTGGTGAGATGAAGTTGACTAATGCACAGGAATCCACACAATACGTGTTTACTATTTTGGGATTTTAGCTTGGAGGGGAGGGAAAAAAAAAATCAAGTCAAGTATCCACCTCAAAAAATATTAGCTGAACTCTCCTCTAGTAATTATTTTGGAACATAACGTGTACATAACTGTTGAAGTGCAGTGTAATTCATCAAACATAAACCTGCTACAATAACCACAGCAAGGTTTGTCCTAGTACAGTTAAACCCCTTGTATGTGCCCTCCCCTAGGAAGCAGAAAAATTCAGTTTCTCTAGCAGATGGTTTTTTGAACATAACTGTTGGGAACCTGGAGGCTACTTAGCAGTGTTTTTTGTTTATCCACACCAGGCGAGTTCTTAGGGCAGATTTCAGTCTGAAACATTTTATTTTTGCTGCAACTTCTCTAAGATTCTACTTCGATGATGTGCACATAAAATCAGTTTTCCACTCAATCCTGAACACTAGAAAGTCAGTGTCATAGTCTCATTGATTTTCATTTACTAATATTAAAAGTCAAAATAAGTGAAACTGAGACATGGGAAAAACACGTTTCACACGTGATTTGCAACTGCATCTATAGGTTTTTATATTTTATGCAAGAAAATGACACTTTAATTGGGGCATGGTGGAGTAAGTCCAGAGACCCCCTGCTGGAGACCCCATGGCCATGGATCATACTAACCACGGAACAGAGCAGTGAGAAGTCCTCCAGGCAGAGGAATGGCAGAGGAGCAGCCAAGAGGGGCTACTGGATCAACCAATAAAGGAGCCAGAAGGGCAAGATAAAAGGCAAGCAGCATAGCAGAGTCTTCTGTTCCTGTGTGGAGCTCAATGGAGTACTGAATGTCTGGCTGGTTGGACAGACTAACAGCAGGACTTTGGACAGCTCACTGCAGAGAGCTCAGGAGACCAAACTGAACCCAGCAAAGGCTGCCAAAGACCAGGTGCCTGGGGGTCTGGACACAAGAGCAGCAGGACCATCAAAAGGTCCATGCAGGCAGGCTTTAGCCTGAACACAGAACCTTGCCACACCAAACGAGGGTACTGAGATGGGCCCTGCTGGTCTGGTTTCAAACTAAGCCAAAAGAGGACTGCTTAAAAGCACAGCAGCTGAGGGTACCGAGATGGGCCCAGGCAGGTATCTGAAGGCAGTACCTCTGGGAAGAAGCCTAAGAGCTATGACCCTATACCAGGGCAATAATAAAAACTTGAGACTGTATATCCCAGAAAGGGGGGAGGAGAACAGTGTGTGCAGCTTAGCCAGAGAGCTGAATTGCTGAAGATCCGCTGAGAAAACCATTGGGGTGGGAAGAAACACTTTTGCCACCCCCCCACCAGAACAAAAACAGGCTCACACACAACTAAGCAGAGGGGACTGCCCAAGCAAGGTGGTGCCCCCCAACTGAATATTGTAGGCATATTTGACCACAGAAAGGAAGCACGCATGAGAGGTGGATGACAACCTCATTACAGTAATATTCTGGTATTTGTCAGATTCTAATAAGATAACACTGCTCAAGTCTGTCTTAATGTAATTTGCAGAAATATACTTTTATCTATCCTAGAACAGTTTTGAATAAATTTTCATTGTAATAACATAACATTTGACAACATAAGATTGTAATAACATCACATTTTAAGCATGTGTTAAATTCTAGCCATTCCCAATAAAGACTCTTGTTCATTAATCTCGCCATTATGTACAAGATCTCTCTCAGTGCACCTCTATATTCAATTAACAATATAGAGAATCAAGTACTTTCACTCCTGTTGTAAGTAGAATCATAATGCAAATACAGAGTCAGTAATGATATCTGTACAATAGGTATATACACACTGGGAAATGGGGCAGAGAGAAACAGACTCTCTGTACGGTAGAGAGTGGAAGGTAAGAGATTTTGGGCTTACCTTCTTCCAACCGCATTTGGTACAAGGATTCTGAAAAGACCAAAAGAGAATACTGAACACAGATCTCATTAATGGAGATGATGGGCCAGAAAGGCAAATTTCAGAGGTTCACTGAAGTAGCTGGGTTCTTGCTTATTTAGGCATACGTACAGTAGATTAAGTATCAGCACCTTGAATTTCATCTAGTCGCTTAATGTCAACTTCTGCCATGTGCAGATACATAGATTCCCAGGCCAGAAGGGATAACTGTGATCATCTACAGGGCTGGCCTTAACATGAGGCGAACTGAGGCAGCCGCCTCAGGTGCCAGACTGTGGGGGGGGAGGGGGCGCCACTAGGACCCAGAGTATAGAAAATAGTGTCTGCTGCTGGTGCAGATGTGTTCTCTCTGCTCTAGATGCACAGAGAATTTTTGAACAAGTCATTTTAAGTTGTTAGTTCTCCTTTATTGGGGTAGGTAGCAGAGCAGAACCATGAGAGGAGTGGAACAGGAAGAAGGCAGAATTGAGAACTTTCAAAGTTTTGGCCCAAGTGAGGGGACATGGGGGCGTCATTTGAGCTTCCTGCCTTATCTGCCAAAATGTTGTGGGCAGGCCCTGATCATCTACTCAGCTTTCCTGTATAACAAAGGCCCTGGAAAATAATTCCTAGAACAGACCTTTTTAGGAAAAAAAAAAAATCCAGTATTGATTTTAAAATTGTTAGTGATGGAGAATCACCCAGGGATCTAGTGAAATTGTTCCAACAGTTAACACTCTTAGGGTATGCCTACACTACATGGCTCTGTCGACGGAGCCACGTAGATGAGCTTTGTAGACATAGCAAAATGAAGCAGTGATTTAAATAATCGCCGCTTCATTTACATCACAATGGCTGCCGTGCTGTGCCAATCAGCTGTTTGGCGGCACAGCGTAGTAGTCTGGACGCTCGGCAGTTGACATCAAAAGCCTTTGTCGACCACCCCGTTATGCCTCGTGGGATGAGATTTACCGGGGCGGTCGACAAAGGCTTTTGATGTTGACCGCCGAGCGTCCAGACTACTGTGCTGTGCCGCCGAACAGCTGATTGGCACAGCGCGGCAGCCATTGTGATGTAAATGAAGCGGCGATTATTTAAATCACCGCTTAATTTTGCTATGTCTGCAAAGCTCATCTACGTGGCTCCGTCGACGGAGCCATGTAGTGTAGGCATCCCCTTACTGCTAAAAAGTGATGAGGCACCAAGACCATTGCCCCCTTCTCCTCTCCTCTGGTCTTGCCACACAGCCAGGTTCACGAGACAGGCTGGCACCTTCTGCAAGGAGGTGAGCGTGCCCAGTAGCCCCTCCTACCAAGTGCACTGGGGTTTGGCAGCCGTTTTGGACAGCAGATGCATGTGGATGAACTAAGTGAGACTGACAAAGAAGAAAAAACATCTGGCCTGCCAAAGACAGCACCAGGTGTCTCAGGGCACGGATGTCTGGCAGTCTAGGAAGATCAGTCAAGGATGACTTTAAGAATACAGGCAAATGGGAAGAAGATGGGAACTTGCTTTGGAATGGGGGAATAAGAACAAACCATGAAATTCCTCAATACGACGCTGCTTCCCCTTTAGCACTATTCTGAGTCAAGTCCAAACAGAACTTTATCCAAGTTCCTTCTCTGACTACTAGCTGATACAACAGAGAAACCACTTTTTAGGGCAGAGACAAGGAGATAGAACCAAATGTCTCAGAGGTACTGAGAGATGACACCATCCTCCATGGACTACACCATTACAGCCCATAGACAGGACCACTTATGAATCTGGGTTATCATTTATGAGCCATCCATATCTGTGCTTTCCTATCTGGACAGTTGGTTTCCTTGACAAACTAAAATCAGTGAGTTACAGAACAGGTTGCAAAAGGAAAATAAACATGTCCCTATTTCCCTCACACAATATCTGTCTGGCTGATTAATTTAGAAGTGTTAAAAACACCCAGCCCTACCATATAAAGGTATACTTTCTCAGTTAAATACGACAGTGAGAAGTGAGGTTCTGAGTTAAAGCTGGTGGTCAAGTCACAGGAAGTAAATCTGCATTTCTTTTATAATCCAAATGTATTTGATGGATTCTGAACAACAGAGAAGACTGTGAGAATTAACAGAAAAAAAATCACTGCAGTAGCGAACCTACCAATATTTTGCGGTCATAAGATTCACCCAAAGAAGCAAGCTTAGTCAGTTAATAATGCTTGGAAAGTATAGACTGACTTCTGGGTGAGAACTCCACCCTGAACTCTGTTCCTTACACTGGATACACCTTTCCGTCCATTCCGCCGCAATCTTATAGTAAGCTCCCATGAAGCACGTCTCACCAGACATTTGAATTGGTTTTTGAGAAACAAGTTATTTATAACCGACCAGTCGGCCTACTCATTGCTAGCCAGCCAAGCAAAAAGTAATATGCGTGTGACAATGACAATATTAAAACCCTATGTAATGGGATAGCTTCCAACTAATTTCACTGCAGGTTAAGTAAACCGTGAACTGAACTTTTATATATAAACCTATACCTAAAAAAAAATCATTGTTAAACCATAAAAAAGTTGGTTGGAAAACAGATGGCAGACTTCTACATAGTTATCGTTGGTGGCATTTGCACCATTATACTTTCAGAAATCAAGGCACCACCAAGGAGAGCCTGAGCTTGCCAATTTATGTCTAAAATAAAACACTTGGATTTGTGTTCCAGCCCAATAATGTATTGAGAAGGGGTTACATGACATATGCCAGACACTGTGCACAAACACAGGAAGGAGGTGGTAATGGGGGAGTGGTTTTGGGGGCAGAGCTGCAAATTCGAAGTTAATTTAAGCATAACCGAGTCACAAAGCTGAGCTGAATGACTTCTGGTTCCTGCGAGCTGCAGTCATTCCAATGCTGCCCAGAAGAAGACTGACAGGATTAGAGGAAGTAGGGTTAGAAGGGAAGCACACCTTTTGAGCTTGCTAATGAGGAAGATGAAGGTGTGGCTGGTGAAGCACTTCTCTGTCCAAAATGTTTCCCACCCCCTGGCTTTTTTTGATGCTGGAACGACTGCCTTTTCTGGAAGTCGGAGGATGCTGGGTAAGGTCGACAGTGTCACAAGGAAGAGGACATGGATGTCATTCACTTCTACACTGGCACAGAAATCTCCTAGTGCCTTTCATTCTCCTCCTCCCGCCCCCCCAATCTTGAGGCCGAACACACCCTCCTGGCCGAATGGGAGATTTTCTATATGGACCTGAGCCTCATAGAAACCTCTGATGCCACCATATGAGCCGGCGTATCTAAAACATCATACGACAGAGATAGGACAATGAACAATTTCTGCTCCACAGTTGCATTTTTTTCTTTGTCTGATTAAAGGAAGCACCCTTTCCCAAATAGCAAACCTGTGCTAAGTTGACAGTTAGTACCTGTCCATGGAGATGCTCAAAGTACAGAGAAGTTGACTTTCCTCCCCTAAAATTCCATCTTTTCAGAGCCTGTTACACTGCAAGGTCTGACGAGCCTTAGAATCTCTCACTCTTTCACCTTTCGTATCCACTGCCAGTGGTTTGGGAAACGAGCTCCTGCCAATTCCATCCGATGACGAAGGATTTTCACATCCACTTTAGGGAACATGGAAAACGATGCATGTTGCTTAAATCCATCTTTCTTTCAGGGTGCTTGAAAATCTGATTAGCAATGACCAAAAATCCTGGGTCCCTATATCCAGAATAAGAACCTAATTGACTTGCTAGAATATAATGGATTTTTGTCAAATCCCCCCAAAAATTATTTGATTGGGAGAGAAGGTGACTAACACCTAGAGCTGGCCATGCAAAGTAAGCAAGTGAGGTGGCTGGACACTGCCAGGTCTCCATAACCTGTGCTTTTAGGTGTCACAAAAGGGTGTTGATTTGGTTCCAGTGGACCTTGTTTTTCAGAAGGTTGCTGACTCCAAGACACCAGGGTATGCATCCCACATGTTGGAATATGCAGAGGCCACTTAGAAGGAGAGGTCTTATTTTTCTTTCAAGCACAGCTTTTGGGAAAAGATTTCTCTTTCAAAGAAAAAGGAACTATGAACCATTCTGGCCTGCATAGGAGCAATAAAATTAGGTTAAAAAACAAAACCAAAGCTTAGCGTGCAAAGGCATCAGGTGCACCTCAAATCACTAGAAGAAGATTGAAGGGCTCTGTTTTAAAAAGCTTGAAGAAAGGAAGCTACTTCGATGACCTTGCTTAGACTTGGCTCTGAATTGCTCTCTAAACAGGAAGTTAAGTCACAATTGGCCTTGAAAAAGAATAGTGGAAATCCACAGAAGTCAAAGAGGTTTGTAAGGGCTAAGGTTGGTCGATCTATGTACAATTTTACAATGCACTCTATAAGAACGACAAAAGTCTGACGCACAATATGCAGTGCTGTGCTTCAAAAGGGAGGTTTGTTTTAAAACTTGAGTTCTGAGCTTTTGTTCACAATGTGTCAGTTTCAGGAGCCGAGCAGATTCTGATGTTCCATCTATTTTAGTGGTGCAGTCCCATGATAGAGGGCTTTAAGAAGCATACAACCCTTCATTTACTTGCATCATTTTCACTTCGCGGTTGTGGGGCTTTTTTATTTCACAGCTACATTCTTTAAGCTGTTGAAAGCTGGAACTGAATTAGACTCAAGAACTGAGATAGAAAATGTCGGTGCTTTCCAGATTAATGAGATCCCACATTCGCACTGATCATCATTCCCGAATGGCAAATTCAGAGGATGGGCAAAATCACTGCAGATTTGATACAATGATGCAAAAACATCTGTCTAGTCCCTGTCTCCCTACCTCTCTCTCTCTCTCTCTCTCTCTCACACACACACACACACACACACACACTTTGTAGAGAGTAAATGTCCACACTGCCAGAGGATTTATTTCTTCCTCTGTTCCGGCATATATTTGTTTCTTTATTTCCTAATCCACTGATCATATTTTTTAGGATATTCAGATATAAAATGCCAGCTTTTCAGTGTTGGAAACTTAATACTCCAGAACAGAAAATGGCGCACACAGATTAAATATTTGAAGTGTGATAATCAAGCCTCGATATAAAATGATCAGTGATCTTCTGATTTTAGGAGTCATCTGTATCAGAGGTATTTTTACTTGTGATAAATTAACAAAAGTCATACAATTCTACTATATAAGCATCTAAGCCAAGAACAAGGATAAAATGGTGTCGTTGGCCTCTGTTTGTCAGAGGCTGGAGAGGGATGGCAGGAGACAAATCGCTTGATCATCGTCTTTGGTCCACCCTCTCTGGGGCACCTGGTGCTGGCCACTGTTGGCAGACAGGATACTGGGCTAGATGGACCTTTGGTCTGACCCAGTACAGCCATTCTTATGTTCTAACAAAACATAGCAAACAGACAATATTTGCCCTTGATTTTCAAAAAATATACAAAATTACCCTGAGATTAGAGTTTGTTCACTTTAAATGATCAAGTAAACTGTGTTACATGTATGGCTAACCCAAATACCTACTAACACAGACACTACCACACATTCGCTTGCAGTTTCAACGTTCAACTGGACTAATTTGGAAAAACCTGAAAATTGAGACGCTGTAATTTAACATGCGCTCAACATGTGTGCTCAGCAGCAACTGAAATGAAATATCTCAAATATTATCAAATGTTACATCATTAAATATAAATTAGACGGAAACAGTGGAAAGCTAAAAATTGACTAGGAGTTCAGATGCTCTAAATGGCTAATATGTCCATTTTTCACCTGAAGCCCTCTCCAATGCAGTTTTGCTATTAAGCAAAACCCAAAGAAAGGTAATCAATTCCAACTAAAAAGCACTTATCCCGGAATGACTGTGCGTAAGGCACTTCAAACCCCTGGCTGGCTGCCAAAACCCAGACAACAGCTATCAATGTTTCTGACTATCACAGGAGCACAAGGGGCCATGCATAATTGACTAGAAGATGGGCTAAAACTGTGCCCAATCAGTGTGTGATCAAAAACGCGTGGAATATTCAGCGCCACTTGATTACATGGAGGCACGTCCTTTCACTCTCCTCATGAAATCTCTTCAAGGTCCAGAGTACTGTAATAAGATCATTACTGTCAAGCGGTACGAATCGCAGGCAATGAGTCTTGGGATAGGAAGTCATACTTCACAAGCTCCTCTGGTCTTTTTTTTTTTTGTATTTTACTGCGTGTTGAGGCAGCAAGGCGACGAGGTGACAGATAATGATCACATCACTGTGTGGCAACTAGAAAGGCACTTTTAAGAAACAGCAGAGAGAAATCAGCTTAAGAGAAACTCAAACAATTTTTCTTTGATTTTTTCCTTAAAAATTAAATAGAATTAAACTGTGTGCTGTATTCTCTTTTCATGAACTCTGATATAATGTCAGCGAATTTAATCATTTGATGGATTTTCATATTACAGCAAAGCCTATTACCTCACGCACAAATGGCCAATGTTCTTTATTTCTCACTTACAAAAGAAGCCTTTATTAATTATTTTTTGGAGTGGGGGTAAATGGCACGGCCTGCTGAAGTTTTCTTTTTACCTACTTTTATGGAGATACACCGTGCATTTAATGCCTGGTGTCTATTCTAAGCAATCCAGATCTAGGAAAGAACAGGATGCAGCGGTGGAAAAGGAAGACAAGTAGATTAATGAACAGATTACCAAGCAAATATGCAGCAGGGAAGCCAAACCCACACACAGCTATGGGATGAAAGGTAGACTGCACATAGATAGAAAGTGTACTGTGGGTTGCATTTGACAACCAATTTAAGGGAAGTCGTTGATTAAAACTTAGAACAACAATGTAGTTTTGAAGTGACTGAACGACCATGAGTTTGACATCAACAACAGTGATGTGGTTTTTTTTTTTTACAAGGTTGTCTTGTGACGGTCTCCCTGTAACGACAACATCAATAGCACAAGAGCTTCAAAACTGGAATTGCTCGTGGGCTGCATTTCTCCAATAGGGAGGCTGGTCTGTCTAAAGAAGCACCTATTGCTTCCCAGAGAGGCACAAGTCAGAACAAGGCACATATGGGGGAAAAAAAAACCCCAAACAAGCACAAAATATTGTTTTTCCTGTTTATTTTTACTTCAGGTAGAGACAACATAGAACTTTCTCTCGAACAGTGAGCGTGGAGAAATCCATTGTTTTCCTACCTCCTGAGCCCACCTTTTAAAAACATAATTAGCTATAGATATAATAGGACATTGGATGCTACCCTATCACAAAGCTTATTTATTAATGTGACACAATTACAGAAATGCATCATACTCAGACTCTCCCCTTCTTAGGGCAAGAGGCGCTTAGCATCTGCCGCCTTCTAAAATGTGTCAAACTCCCCCAAAATCACAGCGTACGTTCTAGGCACTCTCAGCGTATTGGAACCACATAATAATACATGCATAGGGGTATAATGTACAGTCATCCAGCTTCGTGCACCATGCTGAATGTGACACTTGTGGCCCATAAAAGGCTGGTGCATCAGCCTCAGTACACCCACGTTTATCACACCCTAGACTCTCCACAAACTGATTCACACGAGCAGATGGGGTAGAGGAACACTGAATGGATGCAGAAAATTTAAGTGCTCAATAAAGAATTATTCATGTGGAGGCATCAGAACAACAAAGATGGGGGAATAAAAAAAGAGATACCAATGGGAAAGGGAAGAAACTCTACTTGTCTGACCAAGGGAAAGAGATTTTGATTTTGAAGGCCCAATAAATCTGAGTAAATTGCCCACACCTCTATCTTCAGTTGATACTCCTGGAATCATATGTGGACCAAGCAAATGTAAGACAGAAGTTAGGAACATACCAGTAACTGGTCTCTCCAGAATGCCTCTTCAACAAATCAACAACATGAGTTTCAGATGAACTCTAGAGGTGGCAAGAGACTGGTCTGCATCAATATTTATTCTTGGTTAATAACTTATTTGGATACAGACTCATCTTCTTCAATTTAGGATCTGATCTGCCTTCAAAAAGAAATCACAAACCAACTCAATGGAAAGAAGAGTGGAAAAGGACAGTCAACTCCTTGGATCTGAAGGCTACTACTGAATTTTGAAGCCAAGGAGAGAGAGATGCTCAAAGCAACCCCACTCAAACACCCTACTGGAAGGAAACCTGGCTGGAATTGCTGAAACCTGAAGACATCAACCTACCGGGCAAACCAAGTCACACTCCAAAGACTGTAAATGCCCTCAGGATGGTACTAAACTAGATATTGGAGCGGAGGGCCCTGTCAATACTGAGAACATATTTGCTACACAGATTTTTGAATCTGATCTCCTTGAAAACATCTTCATGGTCACCACCCTAGAATCTAGGTGACTCCTCTGTAAAAGGGAGGTCTGCTCACAAGACATGCTTGGAACGATTTTAAACATAGATGATAGAACTACTGAAGTGTTCTGGTATCTGGTACCCAGAACAGACATATCCAATTACTGTCTCAGATGGATCTATAGACATTTGATCAAACGTTGTTTTGGTACTAACTGAGCACACTAGGTTTTTTTTCAGAAGGACCACCTTCAGGTAATGCTCTCGCCAGCTCCTAGCCCAAAAGCAAGTTGAATAGTGCTGCTCACAAAAGCATCAAACACACATGAACTTTAGAGCAGGGATATACTTATTTATTAAGCTCTATATTATTATTATTATCATCATCTTACTATATAGTTTAGAAACGTGCATCTGACTGTCTGAGAGTCCATTTATTTAACAACTCCTCCTAAGTGGTAAGAGCTAGGACCACCAAATTTGGAATGCAGCTTCCTCTTATCATAACTTAAAGCAAGGCCAGGGATTGGTTGTGCCATGACAATGGGATGTACCTGGAATTTGATGGTTTCTCATGAAATGAAAAGGGAGGGATCTGGTAGGAGGGAGTTATACCGTAGAATGACCACAGAGGGGCAGCAAGGGGTCAGCGATGGGAACTGGAAGAGCTATAACCCCACTTGACCAGTAGGGGGCAGGTATGGAAAAAGGGAGAAAGGGAAAGCTATCCACTATATATTTCAGTGAGTTCGTGTCTGTCTATCTGTCCCCCACCACGGTTCTCACCTGGCCCCAAGCTGCTGCGGTGAGAGAGGGCTGGGGTTGTTCTCTCTCCCTGGGGCAGCCTGCTACTGAACTTACTAGCCCAATTCCAAACAATGATTTAAATGAAGAAAAACAAAACTTCTAGTACCGAAGCAAGGCTGGGTCAGTCTGAAAAATATAGAGAAGATCATCATTATAAAATAATTGTGAGTATAATTTTTGTAGAATCAAAAGACCACCCTGCTGGTTTAGTTACTTTTACATTCAACAGGACTTCTCCATAGTCCGTTAGGTAGGGAATTACCTTCTCCTGAATGGGTCACAGCAGACAAAATAATAAATAGGAATAGAAGTTGCGGGATATTTTGGGGGGCTAAGATGAAGATTTACTTATTTACATGCTGGTCACTTTTCTTCCATACTTCAGATTCCATTATCTTATGTGCCTCCTATTTAAGGAATCTTTTGAACATACTATAAAATATGTGCTTTATAAATCCAGTGTATAATTTTTTTTTTTTTACCTTTCCCACCTAATTCTGTAGGATTTCGACATAATGGTATCAAACTAGTCTCTGGTGTCCAGAAAGACAAAACAGGGCACATTGGCAACATACTGTCCATCTTCCTGAAAAAAGGCAAGAAATCAAATACAAAGACTGCAAGTACTTTTCATGGACTTTGAACAAATGTGTTGCATCATATTAGGCAAACAACTATCTAAGAGAATATAAAGGTAATAAATCACTACCTAGCCAGCCATCCCTGGAGAACAAAATAAATAAATTTAAAAAAATCTCTGTTACAGAGTCACAGAAATGCAGGGCTGGAAGGGACCTTGAGAAATCCAGAAACCCCCGTGCTAAGATAGGACCTAGACAATTCCTGACATGAGTTTGTCCAACTTTTTTTAAAAAACATCCACTAATGGGGATTCTACAACCTCCCTTCGAATCCTAGCACAGAATTTAAGAACCCTTAGTTAAGAAGTTTTTCTCAACATCTACCCTAAATTAAGCTCATTACTTCTTGTCCTACTTTCTGTGGAAATGAAGAACAATTAAACCCCGTCATCTTTAGAACACCCCTAAGAATCTTCAAATATATCTATCACCCGAAAATATTAACCTTTTTTCAGAAATGCATCACATTAGTGATTTATATAATTTGTTATCCACTCTGACCCCAGATCCTTCAGAGCTGTACTACCATCTAGCCAGTTCATTTCCCATTTTGAAGTTGTGAATGTGATTTTTTTTCCTTCCAAAGGAAGTTGTCTTTACAGAAGTTCATCTTGCTGATTTCAGACCAGTTCTCCAATTTGTCAAGATCCTTTTGAATTCTAACCCTGTCCTCCAAAGTGCTTGCAAGCCCTCCCCCAATTTGGTGTCATCCACAAATTTTATAAGCATACATCATCCCAGTCATAAGTGAAAACATTGACTAGTATTGGACCCAGGACAGAATTCTGTGGGACCATTCCCAGTGTGACAGCAAGCCATTTCAATGACTTTGCATACACTTCTTACCAGTTCTGTACTCACCTTATAGCTCTTCCCTAGTTTGCTCACAAAAATGGCATGTGGCACTGTGTCAAAAGGCTTAGGGCTCGTCTACACTAGCAGCCCACAACCGGTGCAGCTGCTCCAATACAGATGCACCGCAGTAGCGTGTCTGATGAAGATGATCTATGCCGAGATGGCTGAACTTACCGACCTGCTGAGCCTCGTACGATAATCTTCACAAGTTTGAGAGCTGGGTTGCACCTGCCAGGCAGGGCTCAAGCATCAGCCCTGTGGTGTGTGTTTTTCGGGGCTCACAACATCAGCCCTGCTCCTGCTGAAGCCCAGAACCAAAGCAGGTGCCTCCTCCAGGGCTGAAGCCCCTAACCCCCTACCATGTAGCCGAACCGAAGCCCCGAACTGCCCCTGCTCCAGTCAGGTAGGTTGAGGATGGGGTGTGTGCGGTCAGGTTTGCAAGACTCATTTGAACTGCAGAAGCCGTGGTTTGGCCACTCCTGCTCTCTGCTTCCATTGGCACAATTACTCCACAATTGTGAGAGGCAGAAGCATTGTCGGGGAGAGCCTTTCCTGCCAAAACAACGCCAGCGTGGACAGTGCTTAGCTTGCTGTAACTAGCATTGTTTTGGAGGTGGCTTTTTCACATCCCTGAGCAACGTAAGTTATAGCGACACGAGTGGTAGCACAGACCTGCCCTTACTACCGCCAAGATACATCAAGCCTACGGCTTTCCTCCTCACCTAGACTCTGTGAAAGGAGGAAATCAGGTTTGTTGAGCATGATCTGTTCTTGACAAATCCAGGCCAGCTCTTCTTTCTAACCCTGTTTTCCTCTAGGTGCTTACAAACTGATAGTTTAATAAAGTTGTAATTGTAACTCACTGGGATACTGCTTACAATGAATCATTAAACCAATTAGGCAAATGTATGAATCAGAAGTATAAATGTATACACTGGAAAAACACTCATCCATTACTGACACTAAAACAAAGCTTTTTAACACATACCACTCTGTAGGAACGAACAAATTCTGACGTGCTAGACTCCAATGCTTTCAGATGAAACTATTGTCACTTCTAAATAGTTCTCATGAAATGCACCTACTGAGAATAATTGAGCAAAAAAAAAAAAGTTATAATTGCTCATCTTTCACCTTCGGGAGGCCGCAACTCACAAGACAAAACTAAGCAAGCTACTTTATTCTTGTCAGCATCTAATCCAGTAAAACATTAGTGCCTAGATACCACTGTGATTGGTGCATGTCTGATAATAAGATAGTCCAAGCACATGCTGATGCCCAGTTCAGACAGCTATCATGCTTCACACTACACATTTATATGTTCATTTAATACAATTCACATTTAATAAAGAGGGAAGGCTCCATAAAGCCAAACTATAGATTACACAACAGACGCAGTTAATGTATATACATAGCATGACTCAAAGAGCAAGGTTCTAGTCAGCTGGCATCTGCCCACAAAAGAAGCCACTGTGTGACATCAGAGGCAAGTCTGTATTAAGTAGACTGCAGCGTATGATCAGTTCCCAGCAATGTTAGCAGCTTGCAATCTGCACTGACTACCTGTGTGGGGTTCTGTGTAGATGAAGGCATTCATTTTTGACCTATGAAAACCTAATTAGTTTGAGAGCTGCGTACATTGAAGGCTGCTTCTTTCCCATGCCCCACTGCCACAGCTGGTTTGCACAAGGATAAAACAGAGGAAGTTGTTGGCAGGACACCACCTCAACTTTGCAGCTAGATCCCTTGCTTCGTCAAAGATCAGTTCATTTTCAGCTCATACTGGAAGATCCATCTTTTTGGGGGAAGGGTACTGCAGATTTTGTGGGTACCAGGAAATGTCAGGAGACGGAACATCTCCTAGCAGGTCTCTGCATCAGGCTGAACAAAACAAATGATGTAAAATGGATCTATACAAAGAATGGATGGACTGCAAAATTCTAGATTTATCCAGATTATAAAAGTGATGAACAGCATAAGTTCCATGTTTATACAACTTGTAACTTTTAAGTTACTGCAGAGGCTGCAGTAAATGCTGGAATGTGAAAACAGTATTCAATGAGCCCTTCCTTTCTGTGGATAGCAAAGTTTATGTTGTCACCCCAGTCCAGCCACATGTAATCTTATTCTTCACAAGGGGAGCTGATTTTAAAATTGTGCAGCTAATCTAACGATAATAAATAGTTAGCCACGGCTGTACACTGAAACACTGCATCTTCTCCACCTGTGCTGGAAGTTCAGTGTACAAACAGAGGTTTACCTGGGACAAGATCCATAATTACCATGAATATACACACCATGTGTTCTTTTCCTGCCCAAGAAACTGGCAAGGAATACTGTGATTTCCAAGAGAAGGCAGGAAAAGGTGCATTATGAGAAATACACTGATCCCTCTTCAATAGTAAACTTAAAGTATATTTTCAATTCCCATTTGAAATGCTTTCCCCTTTCTCTTCCCCAGACTCCCATCTTGTGAATACGCAGCATCAAATTATTTCCTGATCAAGGCTATTTGCCTTTGACTGACAGAATAGTTTTAAGTGTACTGTAGTGCCCGATGCGCAAGGTGTCATTTATCTATAGAGAGTACTTTTATGTCAGCTTTTACTCAGCAAGAAAGTTTTTACTGCTCAAAACACAGTATCACAGCAGCACTAGGGAACCTACCCCATTCGGAATGCATCAGGTGCTGTACACCAAACTGTTGCATAGTTCCTAATATGCCAAGGGGATACTGGGATCACTTCTCTCAGACAGACAAGTGATTTTTTTTATTCTGCATCTTTTGGAGCTATCCAGGAATGAAAGCATTTGCAATCACCACCAATTCATCCTGGGACTCACCCTTCCCAGAAGTCTCTTTTCTGCCGACCGCCAATGTAACACTTTTCCCTCCAACCAGGGAGGCGGAACGTGCAGCCTCTTCTGACCCTGAAGTTAACTTTTAAAGACCAGAAGGAACCTTTCAACTGATATGGTCCACAATGAAGTAGGTTAAGACAATAGATGAGCTTCACCTCCCTTGTCTTTCACTCCTCAGCATCAACATTACGGCCTTTCAGCAGCAAAGCTTTCATGTCAGATAGGCTCTGACAACTAAGACTGAAGGTTTCCCAACGAGTGACCTTTGCCCCTTGGTTAAAAGTGAATCTCCGCAGATTCCGTCTAGATTTTATTAATTTTTGCCCTCCTGTTTCACAGGTGAGCAGTGATAGTCCAGTGGCTGCCTGGTAGAAGACATAACACTGCAGTCATTGATGAGCACTTGAATTATAGCTAGCACTAAACCCCAAATAGTTGGAAAACTTTGGAGACAGTTGCAGTACTCTTAAAGGTACATGCACATTCAATATCATAGATTACAATTATAGTCAAATGCTGTTTATGCTGCCTAAATGTCTATGCAGGCATTGGACGGAATCTAGACTTAAACCCTTTGTTACTAACAATTTTTTTGTTCAGATGCATAAGGAAAGCCCCATTTTTATCTCATAAGACATCATACTTTCTGCACAACTGCAGAGCAAAACCTCTGGCCCAGAAAAGAATGATAAATGTTCTTAGACAACCTGTTTGACAATGAAACAAACCCCGTGAAATCTGTATAGTATCGGGTAAAACACACAAAAGACCAGATTTCATGGGGCGGAGACTAGATTTCATGGTCCATGACACTTTTTTCATAGCTGTGAATTTGATAGGGCCGTAGGGCTGGGGATATTCATGCCAACGGCAAAGTTATATGGTGCCATTTCAAGTTAGAGATGCACAGTTTAGTGAAATGCATAGTGGTAGAAGTGTAACAGGTTCTTCTCTGGTGTGGCTCCCTCTGATGGCAAGTTTCTGATAGGGCCTGTAGTCTCCTTGAAGGGGGGTTTGGATGACCACGTTGGTACCACAGAAGTCCAAGTGGCCTCATGCTACACACTCAGACAGTATTATCAGCATGGACATCATCTATAAGGGACTTTTCAAAGCAGATCTCTCTCTGGTATCCATTATCTCACCCAGTACCACCAGTTTAGATTCATGGTCACCAGAGTTGCACGTCTCTCCAACACTGCCAGATTCTTTACCAATTTGAGAGCTAGACAGGGTTCCCCTTCTGAACACTGAGGATAATCTGGGGTGTCGGGAGAAACAATCATCTTCTCCATCTGTTCCTTCTCAGCTTCCTTACTTGCAAGAGGAAGCCTGGGAGGAGCAAGACGCCAGAGCGGATAAGGAGACTGCTCCAGTAACCAACATTTCCTCATCTTCCCCAAGTGAGGTTGTGATGCCTCCTCCACCTTCCCTGGCTGCCGATCTCAGGTAGTTCCTGGATCTAGCGAAATGGGTTGCAGACTCTCTTAGCTCTCTTTCCATGGAGCTGCAGTATCTCACTGTAAACTTTTGAACATTCTGCAAATGTCACCTTCTATGTAAGAGGTTCTGCCCATAAACAAGCCCCTTCTACAGCCTGCTAAAGCGATTTGGCAAAGCCCAGAAAAGGTACCACCCTTGTTTAAAAGAGCTGGAAAAAACCCAGCAGACAAAGGTTCCTTGATCAGCAAATACCTGGAGTTCAGAGATGCATTCGCACAAGTTCCTCTTGCGTGTCAGTGGGGAGACAGAGGAGAGGTCAACCCATGCCTCAGCTGCCACTGCCGTGCTGTTACTCCGCGTTGCTGCCTGCTGACACCACTGCGCCATTCTTTACTCTGCCACTGGTCACTCCGCTGCGGCGCCATTGTCACAGGCCTCCTTGGGAAGAGGCCATGCCACCAGGCACAGTATTTGTCCCCACCCACTCCCCTGGGCACCCCTAAACTATGCTTAGTAGGTGCAGTCCCCGGAATGCCAAGTACAGATCTGCGGCCCTTTACTCACCCAAGGGTAACAGTACTTGATTACCCCGGAACCCGATTTGCAATCCGGTATCAGTGATTGTTTGTAAAGCCCTGTGTGGGTATCGTACCCACATCTGATACAGCGTTGCCCAAGTTGGGGGTCCCCACTCAAAAAGGAATTGCCGGGGGGAAGGAGGAGGGTGTTGCAAGGTTCTTTTAGAGGAACTATGGTACTGACACAAGGCCCATCCGTTTACAAAAATAAGAGACTTTTTCAGCCATGTCTCTGCAGCTGCGCCTCCTAGCCAGTGAATTTAAAATGACTGATATTTAACTACTAGCTGGAGTTACCGGTGTTGCTCAGGAAACCAGAGGAACAAAATGTAGAAAAACAGTAGTCCATTATCTTTTTTTGAATGGTAGAAAAGTTGCACTGATTTCTATAGGCATTAAAATATAGGTCTGCATCATCCCCGGGGGGAATGGGGGGGTGACCCCGGGTGGAGGGGAGGTTACACGTGGAAGGGGGGCCCGGGGCTGCAGGGCGCCGCAGGGGGCAGGGCGGGTGCCCGAGCCATTGTGCGCATGGGGGTCGGGGGGGAAAGAGGGTCGCTTATGTAACCTCGCGGGTAGGAGGGGGACGGCGCTAGGGGCCAGAGGCGGCGGGCACGGGACCTAGGGTCGGCGGGGCGGCCCCTGCAGCGCAGCGTGGCGTGTTACCTTTTGATTTTTACAGCTTGTGCTCAGGCCCGATCGGGTCCAAAAGTACCTTAAAACCTTCTCCTGGATGAAAGGTTATCCCATGCAAAGTTTGGTTGCGGTAGCTCTTATAGTGTCCAAGTTATTAGCGCACAAACTTACAAACATTCTCCTTTATATATTAGATATGGAAACAGTCTCTCTCAACTGGTAGGAAATGACTGCAAGACATAACTTTTTATTGTCTAGAAAATGATGATTTACCTATACAAATCACAGTAATAGTCCAGATGGGGCTAATCTGGAAGACCTTTACATTTTAAATGTTAATAATGGCACTCAACTTTAGGCACTGTTACTTTCAGCAACATCATCCAGACATGAACTTGACCTCTAAGAGATCAGAGCCCAAAGGTTAGCGATTCTTTCCCTAGCGAGCCGTTTTCCCTTTGTATAGCAACAGGTCAAGCCTCTTTCTTGTGAAAAGGGACTTTTTTGTGCTGCAGAGATTTCTGAGCCGGACATCGTGCCGTCCCCTGACAATGGTACCGGTCACATTCTGCTGAGGAGTGGGGGGCTCCTCCCCCCCATTAGGAATTAATCAGAATACCGCTCTTTCCTCTCCACTGTTAACCAAAAATCTTTAGACTCTGCATTTGGAATTTTAACCCTTCCATGTCAGAAACTGGGGTTTTCTGAGGCTAGCGGCTAGTGCAGGAGAATGAGCTTGAATAGTCAATCATTAAGTACCACTGCACCGAGTATAAAGATGCT
Organism: Pelochelys cantorii; assembly: GCA_032595735.1. NCBI lineage: Eukaryota > Metazoa > Chordata > Testudines > Trionychidae > Pelochelys > Pelochelys cantorii. The sequence continues at coordinate 73,418,894 of CM064332.1, forward strand.
GAATTGTGAAGATAGACAAGGTGGGTGACAAATATCTGTTACTCGACCAATTTCTGTTGATCCAACAAAAGATACTGCCTCGCCCACCTTGTGTCTCATACTGTGTTCACTATGTATTACCTCACATTCAGCAACACACATATACCAACTCTGCAAATGCACATGGTGTAGGAAGGTATGACAACTTTCAGCCATACACTTTCCCCTTCTTTCAAGTGAAGAACTCCTTCTCCAACCACACCCACCTAATACTGCTTCTGTTAGAAAACCACAGGGGAAGAGGAACTCAGCACCATTTGCATTGAGCTGATTCACATACAATTTCCTTGTATGCCTCATTGTAGGGGTTGGTTTGTTTAGTTTAAAGCTATTCTAGCTATAACAGACTTATTCATCCTGTGCATCTCCTGGCGAATGTATTAACTTTATAGTAATCATATAACTCCCTATAGCAGGGAATGCCTGCATGTTCCATCGTCTACAGAGCTAAGCACACTTAGCATATAAATAATAGCATTACTGAACGAATATGGTAAGAGAAACACCTGGGGCCAGTGGGACATGGAAAGAAACATTTAGAATAAGAAATATTTCATATAACAGTTGCATTTGTTTTCTAAACTCCTCCTTCTCATGTATATGTGAATAAATAGCAGTAGTTTTAGTATGTGTCATCACTGTATTGTACAGTATTAGGTATCTAGATCTAGTTTGAGGGGGGCATTTCCCTATTCCCCCTTCCTCTGTGAACCATTTTGGTTTGAGTATGTGTGTGGGGAAAAGGGGGGGGGAGAGATAAGTGTTGAAATACATGGGTTAATACATACTGCAAAGACAAAAACTGACGTTCTTACCAATTGACTGGGGTTAGAGTTAGGCTATGAGGGGGCTTCATGTCACAGTATCAAATAAAAGCTCTAAAGTAGTATATAAAGGACCTCACTCTCTGCTTGGGAAACAGAAGTTATGAAGAAGGGGGATGAATGAACACCAAGGGTGAATTTGTGGAGGAAATATACTGAAATTGAAGTTCTAATTACTGATTAATAACCAATCCCCCCCCCACACATTTCCTTTCATATATCCCCACTGGTGGCAATTAAACCAGAACCAAATGTATCCCAGGAGGAGGCAATTTCTAACACACTTATGTATAAGTTGGACATCATCAAATTTTACAGGCAACAAGTCCAAGTATCTTAGGTCAGTTCCCCATTGAAGGTTTTAAGTGCATCTCTATGAAGGTGGGGGAAGACTAAGCAAAAGGACCCCAGCCACCCTTTAGAATACTAGATAGGAAAAATGTCTAGATAAATACTGGGAAAAATCAGACCTTTGCCGAGGCTATTGAATCTGGGAAGATATTCAGGCCTGAAGAGGATACATTCTTAAGCTAGCAGAAATGTGCATGATGCATCAACTGACTCTGAGGCACAATAAAATGGTGACCACTGTTGACGACTGAGTAATTGAGCAGGTTGTTCCAAATCAACAAAGTTGTCCAAAGTTGTAGAACAGGACAGTTCTACAAAGATAAGCAAAATGAGACGTCATTTACCAGTCAATAGTTCAAGAGGACCAATCCTCCTCCTTTTTCATCTACTTCTGACTGGCATAGGGGCTGAGCAAAAGAGTATCACAGATTATCTTACGTTTACATGTAGTCTGGCTTGCCTTTCAACATGCGAAAGACCCACAGAGTGCCACGAGGGTAGGTGTTTGGATGAAGGGTAGAGAGGACTACCTCTGACTCATGAGGAGGGTGCTAAGGGACAAGTTTATGCTTTTGCTCTGAAGACGGGTAAATGTGTCAGGTCCTAGATAGCTGAAAGTGCTCAGTGCCAAAGCCATAAAGCGTGCCCACCTGAAAGCAGGACTAGATAGCGTACGTGGAAGTGTCAGGAACAGACAAAACGTGTTCATGCTTCACGGGAGAGGCATGTAAAAGCTGGTGTCTGCGCTAGGTGCTATTTTTATGAGCTGCTGTCAAAGATACTGTAGCATCTTCTAATGCTGGACAATCACTTCCTGTCCTTCCAAATGTGCCTTAAGGCTTCAAAAGGTTGCAGGCTAGGAAGTTAAGGTACCTTCCTTCCATGGGACATTTTGAGGTAGTTCTCTTGCATAATCATGAGGGTAAATCAGACACCCCTTTTGTGTATAAGTGAAACATGTTCCCAGGCCAGACTTGCCTTCAGCCATCATGAATCCCACAAACTGAGAGCAAAACCCAAGCTCCCCAGTTTCCTAACTCAGAAAACAATTATGACTAAGATCTGAAAAACAAGAACAGAAAAAAAACAAACTCAAAATGTGGAGCCGATGTAAATCACCTTCCCCACCTCACACTTGTTGAGGGGCCAGACATGCTAGCTGTGTGGATAGGAAATGGACAGGGAATGCGGATGAAGAAGTCATTTACTCCTTTACAACACTGATCTTCCTCACCGACGCACATGTCTCAGGTGGTTCTTGGAACTCTGGGGACCTGTGGAGATGATATTTAACCTTTTGTCCTTCCTTGGAGAAATTTAGTTTGCGATTTTCAAATGCCTTTGGCACTGGCTAAACTCAACTTCATGGAAGGCAATGGTAAAACTCCTATTAACCTCGATAGGAACTAACTTTGAGCACATTTGAAAAATCCCACCCTTAACCTTCTTCTGGGCATGCAAATAGGGTTGCCAGATGGTTTAACCAAAAATACCGAACCCCCCCGCCCCTCCCAAAAAAAAAACCCGGGAAAAAATTATGTTCGGGGGGCGGGGGGGGGAAGGAGGGGAGACCAAAGTTGTTGGGGGAAAAAAAGGACCCCGAGAGTTATTAAGCAAAAATAAATAAATAAATAAAATAAAATAAAAACCAGCATGGCCCCTTTAAGTGCATGCAGAGTCAGAATAGGGATAAGAAGAGGGAGAGGTTGAGCACTAAGACCCAGGGAAGGCATTGCTTCCCCTTGCTTCAGGTCTTTAGGCTTTTTGCAGGCGGCCATATTGTTTTCTTGGTTGAGCCAGAAGGCAGCTTCCCTGCGGAACCAGGGGGTCCGGGGGGGAGGGGGGCCTGGGCCCAGTTGCTGAGTGTGTCGTAGGGTTGCCCAAGTGTCCAGTATTTTCGCCTCCTGGCAGGGAACTCCCCCCCTGAAAATACCTGACATTTTAGGTGTCCGGTATTTTCTGATTTTTTTTTTTTTAACCAGACAGGAGGCGAAAATACCGGACTGTTCAGGTCAATACCAGACACCTGGCAGCCCTACATGCAAATAATGCGTAAAGTGGAGCAGAAAAAGAAGTCAAGTAAAAAATGAAAATTTAAAATGAAATTTGGCTTTCCACGGCCAGAAACAAGGGGGAATCCAACAGTAAAGATGACACAACTTGGAGAGAAAGCAGCACAAGTTGTTATGGACAAAGTCCAGGTTTTCAACAAAGAATTCACATTTGCAGTTATGGAAATAAAAATAATCCAGAGGTGACAGAAATTAAAATGGAAAACACGAATGACTATGTGGTATTTCACATGTCCCTGCCCAGGTGTATACTATTATCCTAACTCTACTGGAATGTCTCCGCAGATGCCGGCAACTGTCATCCCTTTTCTGGAACTTGCCCCCTCGTTCTTTGATATTGATTCAATTTTACCCTTTAACAGTTTTCTTCACACTCTTCTTCCACCTTGTTATTCCATTCTTGCCCTTTTGACACTCCAGTTCTATGCTTTCCCACTACCCTGGTTCTTTTTTTTCCTGGCGCACAATCAGCTGAATTGTAAAATGTTTCTATTCTTTTCTACAGCTGTAAGTATATTTTTATATCATATCTAGCATGCATGTATTTTCTCTCTCTCTCGCTCTTCATGTATATGTATATATACAGAGAGAGATGCATTGGAAATGTTAAGATAAACGAAGGGAACATAACAGCTCATTTGGCTTTTTCCGTCTAGTTCTTACAAACAATAGCAGGCATCAAAAGCATTGATCTCTGGCTCTGGAACATGGGGTATACTCAATGATCAAGGATAATGTAGGATTTAAGCTGTGCTTATTGGATATGTTTACATTTTAATACAATACACTTGCTACTGTATACATGTCAACTTACTTTTGGCCTTATAAAAAGGCCCAAACCTCATCTGTGCTACCCAGAATGCCAGACACACCTGCACATGACTAACTAACAGGTTGGGTACATTTCTAAAAAGCAAACACCATTTGATGAAATAAGATTTTAAGATCACAGAAACTTGTCTCTTATGATGTTTCTTTTGCTATTCAGCTTTTCATGAAAAGGTTAGATTGCTGGATTTCTCTTTACATGTGTTTCTGTTCACCTTTAAAGATAAAATCTAGCAATCAAGTTAAAGTTGTATCCAACAATGGAGATTCAAGATAGCACTTGGAAGTTTTCAGGACAATGGAAGACCGTTGGGAATCTAGATTTCCTCACAGCATAGTAAGCTTACCTTCAGCAGCGCCTGAGACCCCATCAGCTTTAAAATTGCTAGTGCTTTTCTTCCTACGATGTTTCTTTCTGTTGGCATGAGGGGAGGGAGGAGGATCCAGCTTGGGACTTGTAGTACTGGATATACTTGGACTTGAACACACAGAATCTCCCAAACCAGTATCTGCAATTTGACACAAAGCAGACAAAAAGTGAAAAACAGTATGAACAATGCGTCATTTTAAAGAAATGCCTGAAAAATCCTGTCAAAATAAGAATGCTAAAAGAGATTAATGTTCTGTACTGCCTAGTAGTTATTTATATTAGGGCATATTCAGATTCTTTTTAATTTTTCCAAAGATGACAGGAAAAGTCAATACTTTTTGCAAAAAAGTTTTCACTACAGGTTGAACCTCTCCAATCCGGCACACTCTGGTCTGGCAACACCTGTGGTCCGGAATGATTTTAGTTAGTTGAATTATCCTCTTATGGGCATGGCCAAGTTTCCCGAGGTCCCATAAATTTTGTTTAGAGCCACTAGTCCTGGCTCTCAGTATTCTGTTATTTAGCTGTAATTTATCCCTAAGTGCCTTCTAACATTCTAGTAAGTAATGGAAGTGTTGGTAATGCTGCTAGACAATACTGACTTCCCGTGGTCTGGTAAATTCTCTGGTTCGGCATGGTCAAGTCCTGGGGGTGCCAGACTGGAGAGGTTAACCTGTAGCAAACTGGTGAGGGACTGATCCAGCTCTCACTAAATCCATGGAAATGTTTCCACTGACTTTAATGGACATTCCAATGGGACATAAAGGTGGAAGATTAGTTTAATAGTTCCAGGTATTCTCTTCACCAAAGAGAACTTAACTGCTACCCAAAACACTCAGTTCACACAAGGAAATTAAAAAATATATGGGAAAAGGTGTCACTACATGCTTCCACTGATCACTGTTTATTTGTTTTTAACAATGTTAATCAGAGAAAGATAAAAATGGTGCGGATGGCCAAAAATAGAACCATTTCTTTGTTAATGTGAATAATTATTAAAAATCTAAATTTGATTAAATTAAATTGATTAAAATATCAATTCTCTCACATCCACGATGATGGGGTATTTGGTTTGTGTATACTTACAGATGCATTACAAAGGTAACATTTTTCACACTGCTTTCCCACTATTATTGTTTTCTAGGATAATACACAAAGTTTTCTGAGCAATAATGAAAGCAAACAGTTTTTCTCTCTATTAAATAAATCATTAGATGCAGGGGGGCAAGGTGATATATTTTATTGGACCACATTTTGTCAAAACAGAAATCAATCCAATAAAAATGTATGACCTCACTTGTTCTGTCTGTCCTATCCCAGGACAACACATCTACAACAATACAAACAGAAATCAAGTCCTCCCTTTTGTACTCAGCCAATCCAAGGTAAGATTACTAAAACATAGCAGCTATGCCATCTCTCATACCTTCCTGAATACATTCCTATTCCTGCAGGTCTATTCTGTAGCCCATACTTAGGTTCTGAGGGGTAATGATGTGAAACAGAATGATTCATCTAAAACGTCCTATTATTCTTAACACACATGTGCTGTTGGTGGCTTATTTTGTAGCATACAAAGCTCTGCGGGCCCAGTTTCTCGACAGGAGTTGGCAAATACAGAGAAAGGGGAAAGACCCTCCAATTTGCTAGTTTTGCAAGTCAGTGCAAACATGGCAACAATATAATGTAAACATTACATCATCATGACCACACATTTTATTCATTAGAAAACCCTAATTAGCACAACACTGTTTCAAGCCAAAAAAGCACTAGAATCTCACCAGTCACAAATGGTAGGAATCTGTAATACCACCCAGCTTTGTCCTACCGTCAAAGTGATGCCATTTTGGATTTTTAACTGACATGACACTTGCATAGGCAACCTGTATTTTGGTATTTCTTAACTTCTGAATAATTGCTTTGTAGCTTTAATCTTCTTTTAACCTGTTTTTATAATGGAATATATAAATATGCCAGCAGAAGAAATAATCCTTTACAGTAATATCCTAGTGATTGAAATGGATTGTAAAATTCCTCTCTTGAACAGAGCAAAATGATATAATCTGTGATTCATTATCACTGGGCCATAGTCTCATGGCACAAACTTGCAATTGGATCTGTTAACGAGGACTTTTCTGTCACGTGCAGTTCCACTGAAGTCCAAATTAATCTCTTTAATAAAAGTATGGGACACTGCATTAGAAGACCCATTAAAGAACGGAGGCCCTCTGATTGAATGGAGCAACACAATCAACAACCAGCTGATGTGAGCTCTACAAGGAAAAAAAGGCAGGCTATATATGTGTTATACCTAATGTATGAAACTCATATGTTCTATTATTTTGTTAGTTCGTTGACAAACAGGAAATTGAAAAAAATATATTGGAAATTAGTCAAACACTAAAATACTAATTTCCTTCTTGTAAACTTCATAAAGAATCTAAAATAAAGAAGGCCAAATATGACCCCCAAAGAATTTTTGAAAGTTCAAATTTAAAAAATTGCTAGCTCCCTCCCATCTGCACATCCTCCTTCAAAAATAAAACAGGAATATCATTTAACCACAGTTTTAATTATATGATGGGATCCCGTGTTGAAAGAAATACTTCCACTATACTGCTCCTCTAAAATTGTAGGTCTTTTTTTTAACTGAGGAGGTACCCCTTACGAGTCCTTCATCCAGTGTCTGATCAAGGGCAAATATGACTTCAGTTTAATAGCAATTCATGTGTTGGTGAAGAAGAGAGTGCTATATATGTACAATTATTTTGTTTACTCAGTATAGCATCCCACACATTTTAAAAATACTCTAAAAGATTAAAGAAAATTGAACTGCAATTTCTCAGTGTTCAAGAACAAAGATGAATTCTTTTCTACTCAATGTTTAAAACTGCTTACACCTGATTTGAGACACACAACGTGGGTGAGGCAATATCTTTTACTGGATCAGCTTCAGTGGGTAAAAAGGACCCATTTTTGGGCTCCACAGAGCTTTGTGCAGCTCTAAAGCTTGTCTCTTTCACCAACAGAAGTTGGGCCAATAAAAGATGTTACCTCACCCACGTCTCTCTCATAAATCAATAACCAACACAGGCGTAACACTGCATACTGCTCATTTAATACTTTCATGCAAATATCAAATTTGTTTCTTAATGTTTAAATACGATTAAGAAGCACCTTGTAAGAAAACATCTGATTTAATTATTGAATAAATGGTTATTTATTAATTGGATGCCTAGTTTGAAAATACTCAAGAGCTGTGGGTGGCAAATTACACAGGCACATTTCAGGTTTTAAAAAAAAAGTTATTGTCAAATCTTCATTAGCCCTTTTCCCCTATCTGAAGGACTATTTTTAAATGAGGCACTTTATTAGGTAACCTGAAAGAGAAGCATGGGGTATATATTTACTGTATAGTAGATCTAAGTTTTTGTAAAAAGAGGTGCTTGAAGCAGGACACAACTTAAAAAATCTTGACTTCTCCAAGGGTGAAGAAATAAGAGAAATGTTGGATTAGAATAAGCTGCTACTCTCCTCTATTGGGGAAGGGGCTGTTTTGTCTTTTACTCTCCATTCGATACCGAGAGCAAGGTGCAGCAAAAATTACATGGATGAAAAAGATGAGAAAGGTATGGATACGAGACCAACTTAGTGAAACAGACAGATCATGACTTGTTTTGTACGTTTTCCTGTTTAAGGCCAGGAAGGATTCTTACTTAGGACACTGTAAAAACGGGACATTGCCAAAAAAAGAAGAGACTCCTATGTTTAAATGACACGACTACTCATAGCACAAATGTGGCTGTTAACATTATCTAGTGCCTGGGTGGGTGCACTCATAGAATCATAGAACACTAGAACTGGAAGGGGCCGAGAGGTCATCGAGTCCAGTCCCCTGCCCTCATGGCAGGGGCCAGTACTGTCTAGATCATCCCTGATAGAAGTCTATCTAACCTGCTCTTAAATATCTCCAGAGATGGCGGTACACTAATGATAAGGTGAGGAATAATTGTTCATTTTCCCTTGCTTGCTGAATCAAAGATCTGCTAAAAACATCACATTGTTGAGACTGCTGAACCTACATACTGGAGAGTATGTTAAGTCTCCAAGGCCTATTCATATTTCACAACATGCCCTTCTGGGAATGCAAGGATGACTCTCTGGGGGACAAGGAAAGGCCTAATAATGCTCCAGAGCATCACTGTTCATTCCAAAACTAGGTATCTAGTTCTGACTGCAAAGACAAATGTTCAAAAAGGTGACCTGGTAAGAGATTCACAAATTTCCAGGCTGAGTTTGCAGAGAGCCTGAACCAATAGCTTTGAGGCATGAACTGCCATATTCCTCTTGGTGGATAGTGGCTCAGATGCCAGTGACATTTTACAGGTTGACCTTTAACATGTTAATACAACAATACAGTGATATAAAATGGTAAATGAAGGATTAGACTGTGTATTCAAATATTTTTGAACCATCTTGGCTGGCTCTTTGTAAATGAGGACTGACTCCCTCCCTCCTCCCAAATTTAGCCTGGTCCAAAACAAATTCTGATTGACAATCTAACTCTTCCCTGTAATACTCGAAAAGGACTATTTCACTCCACACTTTTTTTAAAATGCAATTCTATATACTTGCTTTGCCTTAGTTTAATATCTGGAAGACAGGTGAATTACAGAGAAGGAATTTGTTATGATGTAAAGATTATTTTGTCCCGAAATACACATAACCTAACATCTCTCGCATACGACACCCGGGGAATTAGCCTCATGTGGTAAATCCTTAAAATCCAACAATCCTTTTCAGATAACAACCTACCATCCGTGAGCCAAACAGCTCTGAAGTGAAGAGCCTAAGGTATTTCCTCCTCCTCAAGCAGAAAACAAACGTGGATCCTTGGTAAATGGATGTTGAGCTTACATTGTTAGTGTATTAAAGCCCTATATTCTGGTTTCAGAGACCACCTTTTGAAGATGAAAGTTATTTAACATTCTACTGGTTTAAAATATGAGCAATCAACTTGTACTAGGCTTGCATGCGATGCTTTCCCATAGCCCACTACTTCTCTTGCCTGACAAGGTATCCTTCAAATTGAAAAGAGGGCTCCTGAAAACCCAGCTTCGGAAAACTGTAAATGAGTTCAAGCTTCAGCCCACTGCATACAATTTCGTACTCCTGACTGAATACAAATAATGCATTTTATTTGGTATCAATTACCACGGGCGAGAACAGACGGCCACTGCCGGTGCTCTTAAATCTGAAAAAAGGGAAAGAAAAAGGCACGCCAAATTAAAAAAAAAGCAAGCGCCTCATTACTCCACATCTAAACCAGCTTTGACAGAGGCACTAGAACTCATAAGACGCGTTTCACTGAGTTGGGATGGGCTGTTTTGCAGCCATCCTGTACATTCAATGTCAGCCATTAGTTCTTCCCAATCGGGCATCAATGTTCAACGCACACCCAAAAAAATATATAATACTAGTAATAATAATAACAATCTGCAGCCTCTCCGAGCTTCAATACTTGAAGTATGAGTCAAAGAAGCAGTTTCACTTTTCACTCGGGAAGCTGACAAGCATGACTAGAGGGGGAATAAAATAACATTCAGTTCGCATAAATATCAAGCAGGCTGCTTGAGACTGATGGGCCAGGAATGTATTCTTAGCCATCATTCTGGCAGACAGGCCCAAGGACACTCATAACTTATTTTACAATCATTTAGTTTCAGCTCAAGTGGAAAACGTGACAACTTATCTCTACTGACAAGATGCCATATCGAACCTTACAATTAACTCGCCCACGATTATCTGCCCAGCCCATCATTAGCGCCGCACTTTTTGATGGACTGCACAGGCAGCTTTGCCTGATGATGGTCATCATTTTCAGGAATGTCTCTCTATATTAAACAACAGGAAGGGCAAAATCCAGTCTTGTCCACATGGCTAGAGAACCTGGCATGCTGGCCAGGGCATCCTTTGCTCTGGCACGTCTATGGCAGATCTGTAAATGGCACGAGAGGTAAACTGGTACGCTGCTGACCACAACATACACTAGTCAGCTGTAGATGGATATGCCCCATACCCATGCTCCTTTAGAAAATTTGATACATGGGCTGGTGCAGCTGTTAGCCGTAATCAAGCAGTAGTTTGAGATTTGAGACAAAGAGGCTCCTTACAGGTTCCTCACCATAATCTATCCATGAAGCAGAAGGCAGGATCTATACTGTACTACAGATGTGCGTCTTGGAATCTTCCTTGAACAATGATACACAACTTCCATTTCTAGCTCTACACAATCATGAAATAATAGGAACATTATATCAAAGACAAAGATAGAATCATCTCCCTATATGGCGCACAATAAAGGCTTCTAGCCCCCTTAAGTCCTAAGGTACTGAACTGTCTTCTACAAGTGTCACAGTTATTTTAGGACATTTTTATAATTTTTATGGCTGCCCCCTCAGTACTGTACAATTGATACTCGGGAGCCAAAGTCCCTGACTTACCAGGCAGAGGGAAAAAATAGTCCCAATGATTTTTATACACGTTCTTACACTTTTCTATAAACAATGACATATGTTTGAACTAGCTTAAGTTAGACACAAATAGTATGGCTCACTTGTTATGAAGAATAAGATCAAACCCAAACTCAGGTGGGTACCACCTTTATTGTACTCATACTTCAAACCTTACAGGCTTACACTGTGTGTGTACAGTCAACCACAACAGACACAGACACACACACATTTAAGTAACTATTAATTACCTCATATGAGAAAAAAATTAGGTGGAAGGGGTGAAGTGTACTGCTCACCCAAAAGCACTGAACAAAGGACACCAAAAATCAACCAATCCTCTACAGCTTATACTCATTTAAGCATTTGCATAGGGGACATCTGTGGATACCACATAGGACTTTGGCTGTTGAGTTGCACTCCCAGGTTATCTGCCGTTCTTAGGGATTTCTGAGACCCTCTCCAAGTAGAGTTGTGAAACAGAAAATTAAAAGTAAGTCCTCTGTATTACTTTTTGATGTATTCTATTATTCAGAACGGTGTGCGCTGCAGAATCAGGAGGAAAAAAAAAAAGACATTTCAATTTTCACCAGCCAAGGACAATACAAGAGCCCTCCTATGGGATTTGTGGAGGGTGAGGAGGTTAGTTCAAAGCCATCCCCCGCCTATTGTCCTCTGGTGCAGGTGTTTGAAGCACAGTGAAATTGACTTGAATCCCAAGCTCTGAAGTGCCTGCATAAAGCACTTTAAGGATTGGAATGTTAGTCATTTTTACAGTGCTGCTAGCAGCACACACAGAGTGGGGCCGCAGAAGATGCTACTGCAGGAATGAGGGAGGGGGAAGAAAATTAGAAATTATTAGGCGTGGGGGGAGGAGTGCAACCACAGGGAGACAGGCGACATGGGATGGACAAGAGAGTCTCAACACAAAGGATGAGCTGAGAGATAAAACGGGAGAATGGAGTTTCTTACTTGGACCATAGTTCCCATTCACACAATCTTGTCTCTGCCATGTAACAATTTAAAATGGAAACAAGGATACACTGACCTTTGCTACCCATTTATCTTTTGATTTATTTTATATTTTTGTCAAATCACCTATTTACAAAACCTGAAGAAGAAAAAAAACTCAACAGGTGATGCTATTCTCCACAGACCAAAGTCTGGCTTGATCTGGTTTACATTTTCCTTGCATCTTCTTGTTAAAATTTTCCAACAGGCTTTCAAAGTGAAATTAGACTTTCTGTCAAACCTAGCTCCCCAATGCGGTCTTATTCCCAGGAGGCAGGAGATTGATTAATTTGGTTTTTGATTTTCCAAAGTGGCAAGAAGTCAGATCTCACAAAAGCAGAAACTGTGAATGGGATCAATTAAAGAGCAGAAACGGCAACACAATTAACGCCACAAGGTTCAAGAGAAAAAGAAAGGACCGATGACGAAAACAACAGCAACAGCTTTGACTACAGCAGGAACCTTCACCATGAACCAAGGAAGGCAGAATCCAAAGAGAGCATTTCAGAACTTTTACTATGCTATTAGTGTGGAAGACCAAAGACATCTCTAGCTGTTGGACAGAATAATAATAAAAAAAAGCTAGACACTTTCATCTACTGTGTGTGTTTTAAATAAAGAGGTGAAAACAGCAACCCTTTTATTGAAAGAGGGAAGAACTAGACTAAAACCATCTATAGTTATATTTCAGACCCATTTTCCTGAGCTGTGGTTTTCTGACTGAAATCCAACTCTCTATACCGTCCCTTTACAGTGATCACCATCAAGCTCTTTATAGTCCCATTTTGCTTCAAACTTGAGTTAAAGGGATGCGGCAATGATACAAAGATTGTGCTCAAAGCAGATGCTGAAGTCAGGCAGAGATGTATGGGTGTTAGGACTTGAAGAAGGAACCTGAAAAAAGGTCCTTTGGTAAAAATCATGATAGCCATTTCGCTGTCTTTTTGTGGGGTGGAGCAGGGGGATTACAGGAGGAGAAGGAGACAAAAAAATAAGGTGAAAATATTTTTAAGAAGGGTGGAGGTCAAGCCTGTAATGGAATTAGGAACTCGGCAGCTGGGCTTTGTTTAGCTGAATGTGGTTCCACATTCAAGCTGTGCAGAGTTTAAATTAACCTGCTGCACTTGAAGAAATTAGAAGAGAGCTCTGAGCTTGATGGAGATGAAAGAGCCTCAGGAGTATTCTCTTTCCATTGCATCTCCCATTTTTCCTGTCTCATGCCTAGAGCCTATAAATCACAAAGCTATCCTGTCATGTGCGGAATGCCCCACTGAATGCCCAAGTTACTGACTGCCTTTCCGTCCTCTCATGGCAATTCCAATTAAATAAGAAAAACAAGGATTTCTCTTTGACAACACAAATCTCCCTACTTTTGTGGCTGTAGCTTTTGAGATATTCTTGCATGTCTATGGCAAAAGACACAGAATTGAGTTTAGAACACGAGGATTATTTACATACGGAAGTATAGTGTTACTTTATTTGCAAATCTGTGGGAGGAGAAGTCTTTTAATTAAAGTACATGCATTACAATGACTGTCTTCAGTGATTTTTGTGGAGGATGACCCTCATGCAAACTATTTTATGTGTAGGGAACACTAAGCCACTTCTATGTAAGATCTCACTTCCAATTGGCCTGTGATTTCTGAGACTCTGAAAGGATTAATGAAAATAAACAATGAAATGCGCATTTTTTTTCCTCTTGGTAGATTAGTCTCCTTCTCAAAAGATAAATTTTTACAGCACTGGTATAAGACCACTCGGCTCCTGGAAATCTGAGCGTTGGCAGGAGATGATGGAGATTAAAGACTACAGCAGCTAAATTGGTTTAAAAACTCCTTTCCTTGGCAACAGGAAACACATCCATCCCTGCTAACTTACTCTACTGTATCAAGCTATTGCAACAAGCATGAGCAGTGAAGATCAGCCATGTTCTGGAGAGCCTGTGGTACTTAACATCACAGAGATGAATAAGGACAGAATTCCAACCCTTCACTCTGAATTACTACCACACAGATGATTTAGTTCAGATCCTTAATGTCACATAAATCATCTCTAAGAGTTGAGTTTGGAGACTTGTCTTATTCTATATCCCATTCAAGCATTTTTGTGGTTGCCTTGTTTGCCATTCCGCGTTGAATGCTCCACATGGTGAAATCAAGCATGACAAGTGATTTGGGTAGATGAGGAAAATGAGCAAGTAGTGTGATTTTCTAAGGAGAGGTAAGTCTCAGATGTTCTGAGGATATGCCCACACTGCATATTAGACACCCACAGCTGGTCCATGCCAGCTGACTTGCATAAGAAGGGCTCAGGCGATGGGGCTATTTAATTGTGGTATTGAACCTAAGGTCTAGGACCTCCCACCTTGCAATTAAAAAGCCCATTAGCCTGAGCCCCACAAGTATAAGTCAAATGGCATGGACCTACTGCAGGTTAATTACAATGCAGACATACCCAACAACCATAGCTTCCCAAGATATATTCCATGGTCCTCACACAGACCATTAAGGGATAACTCAGATTCCTCTTCTATGATATTTTGATTGGTCCATGTCAGATCTGTTGTGAATTTGTCCAGCGCTCTTCATGAGTCCATCACAGAGTGTTGCCTGGAACATTTGTTGTGTGGATGAAAGACACTATAGGCATAGTTTGCTCTGGCCACCAACTATATACAGAACGAAGAGATGGGAAGTTATACAAATGACGACTAATGGTAGGGATTCATTAATTTAAGTAACTATTGTTCCTCATGCTCTTAGGCAGAACCAAAACATCCAGTCCTGCTAATATATAAATCATGAGGTAATATACAGTGTTTCAGCTGAGCATCTGAGTGGGCGCTGGCACCAGTTTTTGAGTTGTTGTGGAACACTGCCCCGAGGTATCGATGCGCACACTATGTCTGCTCAGGAGGACGAATACACATCTCTCCTGAATGTAACTGACTGGATTTCATCTGAGTGGTCCAAGAGAGAGGCCCCACAGGACTGACCTTTCTTACTCTGCTCTCTGAGAGTCTTGTTTGATACTTTATGTCCAGGCCACTTCTGGGGCTGGGTGGTCCATCCCCTCTGCATTTCATTGGGCTTGACTCCCCCTCATTTAAAACCACATCATCATCTTATACCAAAAGATCCCCCATTAATTTATGGGCGATCTGCAGGACTGGATCACAGATGGAAGGGATGCATCTAGGACATTGCTTGGTGTTGGAACATCTTTAAGTGTATAAGATTACATGGCCATGACCAAAAGACCTGTCCCATCCGTGGCCCACAGCTCTGTAGGCAGTGTGTTCCTTCAAGAGATTATTCTGACAAACTTGCTATGTGTGTTATGGGTAACCTAGATCATTTCCAGGTTCTTTGTCTCTGAGAAGGGTGGGCTCACAATGGGCTGCTTCTGTTTAACCTTGTTGGGGTGTCTTCTGCATTCCTTGAGATCTGCCACTTGCAGATTTGACCTTTGCCCATGGTCCGCATGTGCAGGAACTGATGGAATTGCAAAGCAATTCCTGACAAACATTATTAACCCTTTGCGTAGTGAGACAATACTGATCAGCCTCAAGTATGTAGAGTTCAGTCTCCTCCTCAAGAAATTGTCTTGTGCTGGTATAAATGCCAACACGGCCAACTCATAAGCCACTCCTTTTAAGGGAAGATGATTGAAAAAGGAGCAGCTAATTCAATTCTAGATGTGCATGGCATCAGAGAGCTCTTGGAGGCTGGTTGAATCTGCTGTCTTCTGTACTATTGATTTCCCACAATACGTTAAACAAAACAAACTTCATGTTATTTTCTTTAAAGACAATTCTAGAACATCAGTTACCTCTAAACCCTGCAAAAATTTTTGTTTTGCCTTCCTTTAATGGTGTAAGTATCTGAATGCAGGGAAAAAATTCTGAGTGGAAACCTTAAGTTACTAAAGTTGCATGCAAAACTCATTTTGGAAGTGGGTTTTACCCACAAAAGCTCATGATTCTATATATTTTGGTTAGTCTCTATGGTGCCACGGGATCACTCACTGGTTTTTTAAAAGACAGTGTTTATAATGGCCACATTGGCATACTCCTAACGAAAAGCAAGTCTTGTGGGGTCTCTCTTGTAATACAACAATTGCTGTCACCCCAAGCACTTTAATAACAGCAACACTCATTCAAATCAGTTGAAAATATTCCTGCACGCCTTATTAAATCATTCGTTAGTAAAATACTATCCTTACATGACAAGATGGGCAAATAAAGCAGAAAGAGATGAAGTCACTTTCTCTAGGTCACACGGGAAATCAAAGAGTTGGAACAGACCCCAAGTATCTTGACTCCAGAGCTATTCCTTAACCACATGATTATCCTACCCTCCATATAACCTATGGATAAGCTCCAGCATCACAAAATGCATTGGTGATTAAGAAGAGGTTAGGACAATCTTAATTGTCAGCCCACAGGATCTTAACATGAGAAACCCTTGATGCCAGTGTTTCAAAATCAAGAAGCATTTACCATTAACATGTTACAATTAAAGCTGAGCAACTGCTATATAACAAACAGGCAGCTAATTGCCTCATGCTAGGTAGAAAAAGGTTAAGATCCTTCTGGTAATGTATGTCAAGAACATAAGCGTCAGAAAAGAAAGGAAATACGGGAAGAGACACCAGCTGTACTCTTTGCAAACTAGAAAACAAACACAGCTTCTGTGCCAATGTACAAGCTCCAAAACAGCTGAGCAGGGATGGATTCAAACAACATTACACTTTTAATTAGAGACAATTAATTGATTCAAATTAGCTGCACTTTGTATTTTACTTTTCATTTATAGTATCTTGCTTTTAGAAGAAAGATGTTGAGTTTTACTGATATGACATCCTTGTTCGCTTTCTATAAACGTCAGATGCTGTATGAGTGCACAGAATTGTCACTGGCAAGCCGGGGTAGATTTTTTTTTTTTTGAATTGCATCAGGTATTTATTCTACCCTTGCAGAAATTACCAGCTCTTTTGAGTGTTTGAATTGAAAAATGTGCTAGCCCTGAACTCCCAGCCCTCAGGAGTTCCCTCCTTGCTCTCACGAAAGCCCTGCACCAGGAAAAACAGATGCACAGTATCTCTGCTGAGAGATGCTGAAATTGGATATTTTATCTCTTGCGCCAGCCCGGATTGTGGGTAGCACACCATGATTGCGGAGTTAAGTGATGGTATCAATTGCAACAAATGAAGGGTCCAGCAACTTGAAAAGAGATGCTCTTCCATCTGCAGGAAGTCCCAATCTCTGTGCTTCCCCTGTGCCCTAACAATCACAAGGTTGTGAAGGAGCAGTGTATCAGATTTAGCACACAGGTCTCTTTCCTTCCTTGAACTGTATACAATATGAAGAAGCTTTGAAGTGTTGGATTCCATAGGTAAGGTATACATAGTGACCTTCCACCTAAAGCTCTGTGATCTAGACTGGAAAGAAACTAAGCCTGCAAAGAGGCATGTCTGATAAAACAACTAGTCTCTGGAACGAAACTTCATTAAGTTTGGGAGTAAAGAAATGCATCAAATATATTTGTATCATACTTAGAAACTAACAAAAGAAAGTGTTGCATTATATTATATTATTAGGATGCTAATCCGGCCTACCATCTAAAACATACCTATAACTATCAATATGCAAAACTAGGGCCATTAAAATATGGACAACGTCTTATACTTTATAATATTAAGATTAGGAATTTACATACCATCAGAAATAAAATCCTTTTGCTCCCTGATTTTGTGAGATTAAACTTAAACTTTAGATAAAATTTGATATTTCATTTTGTTGTATTTATTTCAAACACAACAGCTGATGAAAAATTCAAACCTACTGGGCTGGAGAGCTTATTCATTCCACTGGCAAATATGAAGGCAAGGTCATTGAACCAAAATTGCTGAATTTATGGAGTTGATAAACTCCACTTAAATCACCAGCAGAGTTTAAAAGCCCCACGTTTTCTTCTTATGATAATGATTTGCTCAGCAGGGGGATATGAAATTTTGGCCTTTAGCTTATACAATCCATGACTACTACAAATACCTTCTTATTTAAAAAAACCTATGTAACATCAGTATTCTACGAAGGAGTTCCCCATACTTATTTTCTTCTGATTAATGATTTATAAAGAGAAATTCCTTTAGACTGCATTTTTATATCCTCAGGGGAAAAAACCAAACAGTCCTATAATATTTAGCCGCTATTGCCAAAAGACTGGTCTTTTCTACTGTTGATGAATTTAAACATCACAATGAAACATCTGCTACTGTACATATAACAGAGGGAAATCTAGAACATAGTTGATGTTTATTCTTAAGAGGGTGGGGAAAAAAACCACCATAGCTGAAGCTACAGCTCAGACTAGGTGGTGGCTGACCTGACAGTGGCATTGTAATAAAACCATATTACAAATTACGGCCATATCTTTAAAAGATTAAAATGATACAATAAAAAAAAATAAAACCATCTTTTAAAATGTTCTCCTGTTGATAAAAGAATACATTAATGGTAAGATGGTAAGTAGCTCTATCACCTTCAATACTGAGCTTTAACTTTTGACAAATACTAATACAGAAACTGAAAACTGAAGATATTTTATAATCTTCTAAGTGCCGTATCTGTCAAACGCCAAGTGTCTGAGCTACAAAGAACAATCTTGTAGTTGAAGTCAGACAAGCAGACAGCTGCTTTTACAGAACTTGAAGTTAAAAGTGCTCTCTCTTTCTAGGGATATCAGTGCCAGATTTCCACTTTCCTTACTTTATAAGTACTAAGTTTTGGTGGTGTTTAAATTGCATGCACAGTATACTGCAGCACTAACCTTTTACCTGAAAGGTCAGAATCCTATGATCTCTCTGGGATAGAAACTTGAAGGCCTGGTACAGAGAACATTCACTTTTCTGACTAAGTCTTGGCAAGCAATATTCTCCATAATAAAAGGAGTAATTTTTCTGAGGAATGGAGGGAAAAACAAATTTAATTATGTGCAGAACACCGACCAATTTACTGCGCAGATCTAGATAATCAAGTCAAATTAAATCAGTATTAATTAACAATCCATAGGAAAAACAAACAGGATACTTTTCTAGCCAGATGGCATATGCCACACCCAATTCCATCATTTCTATTTAAATCTTAAAGCTAAAATAAAGGCAAAAATCTACATTAAATCAACAAATGAAAAGCTTTAAATCTCTAGTTGCAACATTGATTGGCCACATTGTAAATAACTGTTAAACATTCAGCGGCCTACCCAGGAAACAAAATTTGTACATATGCTCAAGATGGCCAAAAGAAAGCTACTGCAACATATTCACATTTCCTGCCTGTTTTGTTTTCAAACGTACAGCCTGAAAAATGGATTGTTTAATGTAATTGTCTAGAGTGCTTTAGAGGACAAAAGGGGAAGGTATGTTTCGGTAGCACTGTGAAACTGTAAAGAGCGGTGTGGTGCAATTCTATATTTAAAACTGTAGCACTATGTAAAGTTACAGAAAAAGTCTAGTTTCAGCACTGTGCAGCGGAACAGCCAAACGCCACAGGGGAGAAGAGACCCACAAATCCCAGACGTTATTTTTGAAATGCCAAATGCCCCAACACCGAGTCAAACGTTTCCACATTCAGGTTAGTCTAGACTCAGTTCAGACACGTGTCAGCTCACTCCAAGTCATGGAGATCTTGGAATCACAGAATCCGGGACTTCCAGAGACCTCTGTGACACTGGGGCACTGCAGTGGCCCAGCCGCAATGGGCAGCGGCAGAACCTCCCGGGCTCCCAGCCCTGCAGGGGATCCCCTCCCAACTCCCAGGGCAGCAGAGGGACCTACCAGCTGCTGGTGGTGATTGTGCATTGTGTATACTTCGCCAAAGAATCAATGCACACAAAACAGATATTAGACAGGATCACAAAGAAAAAACAGTTTCTTGCCATTTCAACCAGAAAGGGCATTGTCTCAACGACTTGCTTACCTGCATCCTGCTTCAAAGACCTTTTAACACCAGACTTGAAAGAGAATCTTCTGAACTGTCATTCATGCTTAAATTTGACACTTTACACCTGGGTCTTAACAAGGACGCTAATTACCTTACCCATTACAAAGATAGCTTCCCCAGTTATCACCTCTAATATCATTAGCTCACAGACATTTACCTCCTCCCCTTATCCCCATTCTGTTCTGAAATTTGATTTGTCCTTTTCATGTGTGTTCATTTTTTTGATTGTATCCTTTGGTATATATGATCGTGCCAATTTTCTTCCACAATTTGATCTGAGGAAGTGCGTCTGGCCCACGAAAGCTCATCATAATAAACCATCTTGTTAGTCTTTAAAGTGCTACATAGTCCTGTTTTTTGTTTCAGCTAGACCAGACTAACACGGCTACATCTCTGTTACTAAGGTTAGGAGGGACTGCCAGGGTCCTCTAGTCTAACCCCCTGCCAAGACGTGGGATTTGTTGTGTTTTAGCCATCCAAGACAGATGACTCTTCAGACTCCTTTTGGAAACCTCCACTGAAGGAGCTTCCACAACCTCCCTAGGCGCCTGTTCCATTCTCCTGCTGTTCTTATGACTGGGAAGTTTTTCCTGAGATTTAATCTAAATCTGCTAAATTGTAGTTTGAGCCCCCTGCCAGCAGCCACCGCTCTCTGGCCACTCTGCCCTGAAGGCAGCAGTGCAGAAATAAGGAAGGCAACGTACAGTATTGCCACCCATACTTCTACATTGCTGCTGGTAGGGCAACAGAGCTGGGTGCGTGGCAAACAGCCACTACCCTACAGCCACTCAACTCTGAAGGCAGTGCAGAAGTAAGGGTGGCAATATCACCACACTCCCTAAAATAACTTAATGACCCTTCCTGCAACTCCCTTTTGGGTCAGGATCCCCACTTTGACAAACGCTGGTCTCCCCCATGAAATCTGCTCTACTTACCAGGTTAGCCAGTCTATGTTCAAAGATGCTCTTCCCAATATCTGATCAATGGAGCCCCATACGCCACAGTAATCCTCTTTCCTGGAACATCAACTCATTGTCAAAAGCCAAAACAGTCCATCCAATACCATCTGCACAGACATGCATTTACTTTCAGGATTCGATGGACCCAGTCTGGGCATATATGGACATGCCAATTTTCTTCCACAATTTGATCTGAGGAAGGGGGCCTGGCCCACGAAAGCTCATCACCTAATAAACCATCTTGTTAGTCTTTAAAGTGCTGCATAGTCCTGTATTTTGTTTCCTTTGTATGTGTGAACTTGCTTTGATTCTAAGTAACCTTCAGTGTGAACCAGTCCTGTTTCTTCACCCTCAAGCAGTTCTACATGTTGTTTTTGGACTTCTTTTATGGGTTTCTGCAAGGCTCTATCATGTGGCCGCTTCAGTTTAACACGTATGAGATTTTCTTGCCTTTTGGAAAACGTATTCAGGCATCCAGAAAGAGCTGATTTTCAGAATGTGCTGAGCACTCTCTCACTAGTCAATATGGAAAATGTAGCCTCTAGTCCATGGTGATCTTAGTGGAGGGATTTTGATTGTGGAATTTCCCCCCCTGGACACTAACTTTCTGCAGGGAGTACAAACTGAACCTCTCTAATTGGGCAACATCCATGGTCCAGCATGATTTTAGTTATCATGGGTGTGACCAAGTTTCTCGCGGTCCCATAAAGTTTGTTTACAGCCCCCAGAACTGGTGCTCAGTGTTATGGGCTGTGAGTTAGCTCTAATTTACCTCTGAATGTCTTCTAAGAGTCCAGTAAGCAGTGGCAGTGTTGGTAATGCGGCTAGACAATACTGATCTCCCATGGGTCAACAAATTCTCTGGCTCAGCACTGGTCAGGTCCCAGCGGTGCTGGACTAGAGATTTAACCTCTGCTTTGCCTTGCAGTAAGAAGGGAATGTGTGTGTATAGATTCTTACTTCGCATACTGTTTCTTTCCTTTTTGTTTAAGATGAATAATTAAAAAATTTTAAATCTGTCTATGCAGTGATGTAAAGTGAATTTTGTTAAAGTTAAATTAAATTAATTAAGTTAAATTTTAATTGCACAGAACTCTACTTAACACCATCTCATTTCTCTAAAGAGAAAGAAAATTAACTTTAGGATTTATATTGTTGGAAAACCAAGAAAGATTTCTTTCAGATGGAATGATAAATACTCCACAGCAATAAAACTAGCCACCACTCATCTGCTATTAGATGAGCAGAAGGAGAAAATCTTTCTTAAGAAGTGTCATATACAAGTATACTTCTTTCATTAAGGCCTTAAACAAGACACAGCACTTTTAAGCAAGAGTTAAGCATTTTGTTTAAATCATTCTTTATATCAGGATTAGCTACTTCTTACAGTAGATAAAAAGCAAAATAAGGTAGAGGAAAGACATGGGCACTCAGCTAGGTCACAGCCCAACCTTAAATCTCTGGCTTTGTTGTTTTTGTTACCACAGCACAATATTGCAACGACGATTTGAAAACGTATGAACAAAATACCATTTGCAGCCTCATCTGGTGGGATTGACCAAAGCTCGTCTTGTGGATGCTACTACATGGATTGATTGAGTCATGACAGGTCCCTTCAAATGTCAAAGCTGTTACTGTGATGCAACAGTGACAGCTACACACTGATAGGCTATTAGAAAGGGTTCTTCTGCACACAGGCTTGCTTTATGTTCCACCCTTACAGAAGGTGTTCTGCCAGTGTGGACGATATTAAGATTTGAAAGAGCAATCCCAGCATTATTTTAGAGGGTTTTGTATTTATACCAACTCTTATAGAGAATATACTGAATCTTGTATGCCTCACTTAACAGATAAGTGAGAAGGGAATTAATTTCGGAAAGCTTTGTGAATGCATTACAAATACAACAGTCTACCTTACCAGAGAACTTTGTTAGTAGCTTGGGATTATAAGTGAGTCTTTAAAACTAGAATCTGTCCAATTCACCTTCAAAATTGGATTTTGACCCCACTGCTAGAAGAAACTTCTGGAGTGCGCACACAAAGCCAAACCTTTCTCTTCAAACGTACTGCAGATCAGTGGCGCCTGTAACTCACTCATTGTATGAGACAATGTGATTGCCATCAGAAAAGTAACCGGGAAAGGTTTTCAAGACTCAAAATACCACTTCTATCCCTGGCACAGCAGGATCTTAATTTGAGGTTGATAAACCCTGATAACACCAAACTGCTGGAGACTGAAGAGAAACCAGGTATTGTGCTTTGCACAAGTTACTGACGTGATGGCACCGTAAACACAATAAATCATTTTTTCAGAGATCAATTATATGCAGATGGCATTCATTAAGATTACACGCAACAATATGGTAATCATTTATACTAGCAAAGTACAGCATGCTTCATAAATGCAGAGGATGCCTGCCTTGAAGCACGTGAAATCATCTAGTTTGAGGCAGTAGAAGTTATGCAAGAGTAAGGTATTAGCATTATCATAACGATTTTTTACATATAAAACATTTGTTAAGCTTGAAACAAAAAGAGCATCTAATATACTATTTTGGGGACACATTCCAACAAATCAAACCTTGCATTCTAACTTCTCAGAAGAGAGGATGAATGAACTTCTGAGAAGAGAGAATGCACTGCATATCCTGGGATGGAAAAGAACGTTCAGTATTTTGTTAACGAGGTCTAGAGAACTTAGCTTCCTGATCTTAGAAGAATGGCTATGGTCACCTTTTTATCAAAAGCGATGGTCCTATTAAGATCATGGAATTACTCTGTTAAGATCTATAAATTGTATGCAATAGAGAACAGATGTGATCAGTATTCCCCAGTGATTGTATCAAGTGCTAGTAATAGCAACTGGTATTTTCCTCTGGAAGACTGAATTTCCCATGCAAGCTTGAGATACTTCATAATTTGAGCCACAGCTAATGACTGACGAAGACAACACATGCCCGGCAAAATACAGATATTTCATATAGGAAAAAATGGAAGTACGACAACATGAACAAATGAAGTCTAAACACTAACAAGAGAAAACTATAATGAAACTTTTCCCTGTTTAATGGATTAACCAGTTAAACATAACGGTTAACCGATTATCCGGGATTTTACATCTCTACTTGCTATGTCAAGAAAAAATCGAAACGATAGTTTGATGAACAGAGAATATTTACTCCACTAAAACCATGTGTGAAGCGCACAAAGGATCTTCTCTTAAAGTAAAGTTTAACAACTAAGCAAGTTAGGAATAGCTCTCCAGAGACCATATGACCCTCCTATCCCCCAGGAATGGGAAGCCACAGATTACACCTTACAAGAAAATTATCCATCAAAAAAACAATTAATCAAAGAAAAAAAATCACACGCTTCCAATCAGATTCAAGAAAACCCATCAGCCATTAGTTGTTGCAGAGGTAATTGTTCTAAATCTATCAATAAAGCTAAGCTGCTCCTTCATTGACTGCAAACAGCAATTTCTTTCACAGAGGATTATAAGTTGATGTTCATGGTCTTACTTCTGCCATTAGGGTGATAAACAGTTTAAAGCTACATCAGGACCTGACATGTAGATCAATTCTAGGTCCATAAAGAATCTATACAAGAGGTTCCCAGACAGGGATTTACTGCCCCAGTTTTTATTCTCTCGCTGCTAAAATTACTTCTGTCAAACAAGAGTAAGAAAAAATGTATAAAAATTAATTTTTCATGTAGTCCTGGAAGAGTCTTTTTCAATTCAGAAACTTAAAGCTGAACACGCTACCGCATTTAAAATTATGTTGAGCAGCATGTGGTATTTAGCTAAATAGCGATCCAAACCTGTGATTTGCTCACTATCAAGCAGACAGCAATTTGAAACATTGAACTAAGCCGTCTAGCTTTTCTCTAAGGGCAGTCACAGGCTTCATGTTACCGGTGCCAAATTATATTAGACATTTAATTTTAAACCTCAGGTACTTAAATGTAAAACCTTACAACAGTAATAGTCATAAAGCAGTGGGGCATTCCATTTCAGAGAATGGATTTTTCTATTTTTTCCCCTTTAATTTAACCAGCACCTCCTGTTTTGTGGCTCTGCCCACTACAAAGTAATTTATCTAATTAGGAGATGTTCACAGCTGCTTAAAAGACAGAAGCCCCAGGAAACCAAAGGTCTGGAGAAGAAGACTTTGAAAAGTTCTGCGGAGCCACACAAAGTATTAATTTAATGTGAAAAAAGGTGCAGAGAAAAATTGAATCCCAATATGTTATTTTGTCTACAATAAAACCACGTGATAATAAGCAGGCATATTCGCCAGTACATTGGCATTTGAATTCCAAAAGATGCTTCGCTTCTCCCTATCCCTGCTGCTTTCACAGCACTATCTTTTTATGATTCTAAAATTCAAAACCTTTTATTGGGGCAAAAAAGATGAAATTAAAAAGGATTTTTCATGTGTCAACTGCCAGTATAAAGGATAAAGTTCTACAAGCTAAATGAAAGAGGATACACCGATGGAGATGAATTGTGTTTAAGTTTTTGAAGTAGTTTCATCAATCACAATAGTTATTATTTATGTTGTCATTTGTTTGTCTAAGACTGTCCATTAGCATCGACCTAGTGAGAAGTTCTCCCAGTACTTTCAAAGTGTAAAAGTAAAGCAGGACATGTCGCAAACACCACTTTTCTGCCATTATTTATGTCTCAGTAAGTGTCGCACAGCTGACCATAGCTGTTGTCTCTTATGATCCAGGAGTAATTACATATGATGGCCAAGTTATAAAACAGAACTAAATGTCCTTAATGTAAAGGAGCATAAAATGTAGCCGGGTGTAGGTGAAAGGGAAGGCCTCTCTTTCATACCAGCATAGATAACACACTCACGAGTACTGTAGGGCTTGCCAACATAAAACCCCAAAAGTTAAGATCAGCAGATGCAGCCAAGGCAGCAACAGCTGAGAGTGTACACACACCACAAAATGCGTCCTGAGATCCTTACAATCACTGCTATTTTAAGGAATAGCCTTCAAAGCTGCAGTTCCTTTTTCTCTAATTCTCTTTCACGGTCACTTCATTCAGTCTTGTCCACGGGTGTTCCCAGACACCCAGAGCACAGAGGATCAAGTGTAAAACAAATTTTGCACTTGATAGGGCTTTACTAACATTAATGGAATCCTCAACTCTCCGTGTGAGGTAAGTAGCCTAGACCCACTTTACAGACGGGACTATTAAGGCAGAAAGTGACTTGACTAAGGTCACCAAATGATGTGATTATGTGAATAATTTATTCCAATTATTTCTAAAATTGGAATAAAGCACTTCCTTGCTCTCAATCCCCACTGAACCACAGCACCTTTCATGCTATTCAGACATTCCCTCTTGAGGCCAAAGCCCACAAAGTATGTGTGGTAGAGGAACAAGCTCAACTATAGTTTGTTGCAAATTTGTAGGGAACATTTAGCAGCTCAGGCAACACCTTTGATGCAACATCAAGTTGGTCTGGGATCTTTTCAGAAATCAAGATATCAATGACAGCTGATTTGCTTGCCCTACAGTCTACCCTTAGGGGGCTGTATGAAAATAATCAATATTCACTGTGATTTTGTTGGACAAACCACTGACAAACTTGCCACCCTTGTGACTAGTCAGCATTTTCAAGCCTCTCTTCACAATACAGATGACTAGAAAAGGCTTTTTTAAAGAGGAAACAGCCTTGACATTTACAAATTCCTCCAGTCCAGGTTATGGAGACAGGATTCACGCATCCCAAAGGTGGGCTCTGCCTAAGATAACCAATGCAATTACTACAATAAAAATATAATAATGAATAGTTCAAAATTTAAGACCAGGAACAAAGGGAATAAGAGGGGATGAGAACTAGTTGCCTCCTTTCACAGATGCAGTGAAGATGTCTCGGACGCTATGCACACAGAAAGCAACTCTAGCTTTGCTTTGCTTTTTGGGCCTATGTGCAACTTCTAGCTTGGGGTAGTTGACAGCACAAGGCATCTCCTTCCTGGTGCAGTTATGTTTGCTGCCTCCACAGCACAGCTAGCCTCTGCATCTCACAAGAAGAGACGTTCTTTCCCGTTTCTTATCCTTTTTCTGTTTAAATGGCTGCAGCTTTGCTTAGGACAATGTATATAGCCGTGGATATCCATGGCCCATTTTTGTGGCTACAGATGCAGATACAAATTCTGGATCCATGTAGGGCTCTAGCAATGTACCCAGAGGAGTGACATCAATCCTTACGGAAGACTCTAGCACAAAACCTCAGCTTGTCTCTTACCACTGCTGATGCCAGAGTTTGCAATGACTGTCGCCTCGCTCCATTGGTCAGCACTGGAAACTGAGTAGGAACGCTGATGCATACCATCGGGGCGACTGTTGAAGGAGACCAGACTGATCCCGCTTGCCATCTGAGATACAGACGTGCTAGTAGTCACATTTCCTAGAAACAACCAAAAACCATGTTACTGTACAAGAGAATGCTGATTTACACCAAGGAGAATAAATCTGATATTGCCAGAGAGACCGTGCCAATTTCATTCACGTGGAGAACAACCACTGCACTGAATGCAGGGTTCCCTAAACTTTCAGAAGCTGAGCTCCCCTTGTCTTTTTCTAGAAAATAAAAATATTTGCAAACTCGCCAGGGCATCCCTGATATATGCTGCTTAAAGTCTACACATCTTAGTTTAAACATCCTCTGGATTGCCCTAGTTAGTCCTCCAGACATGCCTAGCCAGTGTGTGCCTCACACTTTGGGAAGTGTTGGCTCAGTGCATAAGAGACATGTTAAAATAACCCCAATCCTTAAAAATAAGCAGCAAGCAGACCACCCACTGTACCCTAACAAATACAAAACTTTCTATTTTCATTGCCCTTTCTGTTAGAATACACATTTTTTGGTAATGCTCTGGGGCCTCTTCACCTTGACATAGCTTAGGATCAGAGCTGGATTAAGACCTGTGGAGATTTTAAGAGTTTTCATATTTAAAAGCTTTGG
Source organism: Pelochelys cantorii (assembly GCA_032595735.1). Lineage (NCBI taxonomy): Eukaryota > Metazoa > Chordata > Testudines > Trionychidae > Pelochelys > Pelochelys cantorii. The sequence goes on from CM064332.1 coordinate 73,446,857, forward strand.
ACAAATAATTATTTGACTCACTTCAGGTCAAACCCATAACTCACTCTCTTTGGAGAAGCAAAACAGCAGAAATAGACTGTCATTTAGGTTTAGAGAACAGCTACCCACTTTGCCAGTAGATGGGGTGAATCTGCTAATGTTGAAATATCTGACACTCCTCAGTTGTCCTTTGTGATCTCTTCTACAGAGCAAACTCTAGCACAGGTGAGCCAGTAGCCCAGCTGAAAACAGTCTCAAACTCACAGATGGCATACTGATCAGGGTGTGGATCAAGAGAAAAGGTTGCTGCTCATCTGGTCCCACTATGGCATCAAAGTCTCAGCAACTGACTCATCTGCTTTAATGTTCCAGGAAGGCTTATTATTCCCTCACCTGGTGGCTGACTAAGGGTATGTCTACACTACATGGCTACCTTTGTAGACATAGGAAAATGAAGCAGCGATTTAAATAATCGCCGCTTCATTTAAATTAAAATGGCTGCCGCACTGTGCCGATCAGCTGTTTGTCGGCACAGCGCTGTAGTCTGGACACTCCGCAGTCGACATCAAAGGCATTTGTCGACCTCCCCGGTAAGCCTCATCCCACTTCATTTTCCTATGTCTACAAAGATAATCTACATGGCTCCGTCGACGGAGCCATGTAGTGTAGACATACCCTTAGATTCTGAGCATGGCACTCCAACGTTTTCTGTCCTTAGGCCACAGCTAGGAGATGTGTGGCCTTATGCATCTCAAAGAATAGAGTATGATCACACTACAGATATTTACTATCTAAGGATTGAACAGCCTACTTGCCTGTGGAAGTGCATGCTATTATCATACCTCTGTTAGCTGAATTTGTGATCTTAGATGTTGCACATTAGAAATGTTCTTATTGTTTGCTTTTGGAATCAGGTAAATTCTGTGATGGTTTACCTGACCAACTGAGAAGCAGCTGGATGAATATGTTAGGGCTTTGAACTTTTTCTTTTATCTGAAAACAAAACAATACTACTTGCACTTCCTTGATCTCAAAAACCACTTTTATATCCCATTAAACTCTAAACTTCTCAACTATGCTTACCTTATTAAAGTCCTCTCACAACAAAATGACACCCTCTTCCCTATCCACATATCATTTTGGGTTCCCTTACTTTTAAGTTTGGTCTCTGGAGGAGTGTAAAGATGCTTACATGTATTTCATTTTAAATTTTACTTGGTTTAGGCCTTGTTTACCAAATTTATAGCTTTTTTCCTAAGCTTTTTCTCAAATTTCTACATTAGTCTTAAATTCCCAATTGGCTTTATTGAGCAAATCCACCTATTCAGGGTGACAGAGTGATCCCACATTTCTGTTCACTGTGGCATCTATTTTAGCACCTTTAGAATACAATAGATAAATGGCTTTGGCAATACTTTATTTTTCAGAAGTGGAATTAAGTTTCCTATTGAGAAACTCCTCGAAAGGCATCTCCAACATATTATAAATGGCACCCAACATACCAGACTGAACAGTGATGCTATGTACCTCTCACTCCATGCCAAGTAAAAGGAGAAGAGTTATTTTTGATGAATTCCTATGAGAGAATCTTCATAGCAAAAACTTGACCTCTTCTCATTCTAATCACTCAGCAGAATCATATACTAATTGTGTCAGTTCAAATTCACGGGAAATTTTAGAAAGTTGGGAACAAATATGGTAGGACCCGGGAAGTTAGTCCTTAGTGACCCATAATGCAACCCAGCTGAGCTTTGTTTTGTGTCCAATGATACAATTTATCAACTTTCTGATTGATCTTGCAACCAAATAGCTACTTAATCCATTGCAGGCATTTGTACAATATTCAATCTTGTTTGAGGTCACTACATTTTTTTTAAATAAACCAAACTCCATAAAAGTCCCAATGTGGTCACTGACCTATCAAAAAGACTGATCTACCTAAAAATGAATTAGAGATAGGTTTCTCCAACATACTCTGAACAGACACTGGACCAATCCTGTGAGTGACAACCTTATTTATTTGAACTTAAATACATTTTCAATCTATGGCCAGGTTTATGCTAGGGGAGAAAAACCAATCTAAGATATGCAACTCCAGCTATGTGAATAGCGTAGCGAGAGCTGATGTACCTTAAATTGAATTTCCGCTGCCTCCCCACTGCGGGAGGTCAAAGAGAGAAATTATCCTGTCAACTTCCCTTATTCCTTGGGACCTAGTGGAGTACTCGAGTCGACTGGAGCATGATCAGCAGTCGATTTAGCGGGTCCTGATTAGACCTGCTAAATCAAACTCTGAGAGATTCATCTCCATCAGTATCTACCTCCTGGCAAGTGGAAACAAGCCCTATGGTTAATTTTTCACTTTTCCTTTAGGTTAAATGCCTGGACACATCTATCCAGACGTGTTAAGTTAACAACAATGATATTATACTCGCATCCAAATGGAGCCTTGTTAATCCCAACTGCTATTCTTATGGACTTGTTCTGCCACACAAAGCTTCAGGAAACACTCCTACTCATTTTTCTCCTCCAGGAGGCAAACTCCTCTTCCCACCTCCAAGAAGCAATATTTCTTTAATTTTACATGTCAGGATACAGTGCCAGTGGCAAAGAATCATAGCAGTCTCTTAGCAGACAAGACAGCCAGCTCAAAATATGAACCCAACAATGTTCACTGAGAAGTAGATTCTGCACATTATGGTAAGATACATATTATGAAGTGGTTCTTATAAAGCTTTCATATCTAAAGACCTTAGAAGCTGTACTTGCTGTACTTTTACATGTGCCTCCCTCTCTGTCTCTCTCAATATAGCAACATTAACATGAAATACACGGTCAACTACATAGTCCATTCTGTGTTCTGAAAAAGTGCTTCTTCAAATACATCATATATGCATCAGCTGGTTGCTTAAGTTGATTAGCGGGGGGCAGTTAAATTACTATGCTAATCCGTGTATTCTCAGCACTATTTCCTTGATATGGATATGTGTATATGCTTACTGGGAAGCCTTGATTAGTTCAAGCTTCAATATGTCAAAGGCTCCAGTTTCTTTCCAAAGAATAATTTTAGCTGTACTCACAACCCTAAAGTGTAGGAGCTGATTTGAAAAGGTACTTACCTCTACCATATGCTATTTTTCTTTAAACAATTTGCATTTCAAAGTGAACATGGCATTTATATTTGAATGAATATCAGTATGTTGCCAGAACTGGGCTCAAATGAGCAAAAAAGATGCTGGCTTCCTATTGAACAAAAAATGTTTTCATCTACCAAAGCAGCATCAAAAGAAGAATTCCTCTTTCTAGCTCTAGGCAGCTTTAGAACACTTAAAACCATCTTTTCTGATATTATAAAATATCCTGTTATGATACAAGTTAGTCGATCATTCAGTTACACTGTCACAAACACGCTTTTCAAAGACAAATCACAATTAAGATTCTAGGCACAGCCCCAGTTTTAGACAATTTTTAAAAAAAATCACCTTTCAACAGAGAGATTTTTAATATGAAGCACTGGTGCATGCATGAGGAATGAAATATATGCGTTATTTACTCATCAAGCCAGTGTGGACAGCATCAAATTGCAAAGAGAGTTCAAAAGGGTTACTTTCCCATATAATAGGCCCCATGTAGATGGATGAAAATAGGGTAGCATTGTTCCCATCGGTGCCTGTGTGAACAACTCATCAACAAAAAATAAACATCTGGATTGTGGAGAGAAAAGACCCCCATTCACATGGAAAACACCGCCCCATCAACACGATCTTCACAAATGTGTCACAAAATCACTAGATCCTACAGAACTCAGGTGTATTATTTTTTAAAAGTATCACTAATGAAGATTTATCCAAACTTACACTGTCATGCAAGCCATTCAACGCCTATTTGGTACCACCTATTCAATTATCACAAGAGCCAATGAAAATTGTATGTTATGAAATTTTTCAGTAAAGATTATTAAATATAGAGTGAGGAGAATAAAAACATTTTTATTCTGAAGCAGCAGTTTGCTCTGCAGGGGTCGGTAGTTTGTTTGCGCAATTTTAGGATCTACTGCAATACTAATGGTGAGTGCTTCTGTAACTCCTGCCTTTGTCCAATGCATGTCATCTTAGCCAACAGAAAACAACACAGAAAGTGTTCTCGAGAACCATCGCTGGGCAGCACAGGTCATTTTAATGGACACATCGCTTCCAACTAAGCCTTCACCATCTGTTCCACCCCCTAATTACAAACGCAAAAAGAATATAATTCACAACTGTACCATAAAAAAGTGAGCTACAGATCATTTAAATGCATGCAAGAGGCCTTGGTTCATGGCACCATGTGCCTTTGTGATTTCTCCCCACCCTCAAGGCGAACAACCAAGCTGTAAGAGGTTTGATTCTGGGCGCCCCCACCGCACTATCTGCAAAGTAAGAGGTGATATGATTATGCACACCATGATACATTTTAGCAAGGAACTCTGTGTATGAGATCAGGAGAGAAATTACATTAGAACACAAGAAGGCAGGGCACAGGGTGAACCCTAGCGCATTGCTCTGCCTTTACTACATTCAGGGTTTATTTGTGCTATGCTCTTCACGATCACTACGAGTTTCTCTTCCAAAAGGAAATAAACCTCTCAAGGCCAGAGGGCTCAGCTCTCCAGCTGTTAACACTAATGAAAAATACATTAGAGCAGAGGGTCAGGAAATCCTGACTCCTGGTAGCAGAGGGTTAATTGTACCAAATCATCTTGGGTGAATTTATGTGGCAAGATACTGCATATTCCTGAAATGCCCTCTAATTCATTAAACAGCACTGTCAAACAGATTACACCAGCACTTGGCCTGCTGTTATAAAATCATGGCCAAAAAGCATCTGTACTTGGGAGTTATTCTGGGGACGAGGATGTAGAAGAGGAGAGGGGAAAGATACTACTTTTGTGAGAAGTTCTGTACGCTCCCCTTTCTTTTAGCAGTACATCATCCCAGGGAATCCAGGTAGGCAGAAATCACCTGTGGCGGGCCACCTTTTCTGGGGAGCAAGTCATCTTCCAGTACCCTCACAGTTGCCTTGCACTCTCTTCAGTGCCTACCACATACATGTGCTGATGGACCTTCCCTAGAGCCCTTGGAAAATGCCCCACAGGAATGTGACAATGCGTCACCTAGGAACCCCTCACGACTCTTTCAAAGAAGATAAAAGGTGCTCCCTTCCCTTCCCCTGCTGGCCCAAGGGCAGACTGTGTGCCCAGTGCTGAAACCAAGATGCACCACTGTTTCTTGCTAACTGGACAGCATCCCACCAAACCCATTGAGAATGAATCAGCAAGAGTGGAAAAGGAAAAAAAAAAAAAGGTGCACGTAGTACAGGGAGCATTGCTAGTTGGATACCATAAGCAGCAAAAACAGGGACCAGAGCCAGATGGCTACTGGCGGAGATTCTGAATGGAGAAAAGCAAAAGAGTAGGTTTTCTTTACCTGTCTCCTTGCTGTGAATTCCAGCAAGCAGGATTTTACTCAACCTTACTAAGTTTACTAAGGGCCTTACATAGGGCCTAAATAACCCCCAATCCCTCCATCAAAATTCCTCACACTCATTTTCAATAATCTGTCCAAAAGCTTTGTTTGATATGGTTGTCTACTGCCATTTTCCAAAGCGAACTTCTTTGTGCAATTTCAGGACACTTTTCTTTCCTAGTCAGCAATCACACCACTACAGTAATGAAGACCCGGAGTCCTACTACCTCAGACTGGTCTCACCGGTAGCCACAAGCTAGGTGGAGTCAAGTTTAATGAACGGATGGAAGGACGCCAAGAAAATACGTGGGTGGTGCAGATGGGAAATTAATGATTCAATAGGAGGGCATGCTTTTCTTTCAATCCCAAATATGAGGAGGGAAATTACATTTTCACATGTGCCATCTTTGGGATGCAAACTCAACAAACTTGTCCGACTGATTTTCTTCAAGATCCCAAGGCACTTTTTCCAAAGTAAGGGTATTTCTAGCTAAACCGTCCTGACCAAATTCTAATTTGTTTGTATTATCTTCCCTGTTTCTAGAGGACAATCCATTCATTTTCAGAGCAAGTGCTGTTTAATATTACTGTGTGCTGTAACACCCCTGAGTTGGCTATGCGGCATTCATTGCAGAGTTATTTTTGTATATTTAAATATTTGGCCCCAAATCATGCCAACAATTATACACATGCTTAACGTTCTGCATGGGATAGCCTCACTGAGTTCAATAATGCAACACCAGTAAACACAAAGAGAATACAACTCCCATGTATGACGCTAAAGACATGTGGAAGTATCTGCCAACTTGGAGCTGTAGTTTGTAAAGTGCTTTGGGATCTTTGTGAAGACTTATGGATTACCTGTGCATTAAATAAATCATCTCTAAATGGGATACAATAAAAATATGATTACGAAATAGGACAAACTAACTGTATACTTTCTATATCCATAAAATAGACTTCCCCAAGTTCTCACCCATTGGGGGCCAAAAAAAACCCCTCAATTAGTGTACAGAGTAGACTGTCATTATTAAAATATTTCTAGACCATTTTAAACTAAAACAAAGAAACTTTCTCTCTCAAAGACAATAGCTACGATTTGGATGTTACTTTTTTTATAGCTATTACCACTGTAACAGCAGCTTAGCAAATGCATGTCTGCAGTGTGAGCAGTTTTGATAAACAGCCTCTGCGGGCCACACAACGGGGATAATGTATCCTTAAGTACTGCCAATGAGCTGCCATTCTGCACAGCCAATTACTTCTGTGCGTCTGTCACTCAAAGGAAAAATGACTGAGCCCATTAGATCAAACCTTTGTCACTGTTCCTAATGCACTCTTAGGCCTCATTAATCTGAGGGAGCAGCAACACAGCCGCCGGTGCCTCATTGCCTCCCCCACAACAGGACCACGTGAATCCTCTCATCTCTCCCCCAAGTGCACCACGTTAATCAAGCTCTCCTTATTACCCCAGTCCCTGTCACGGCGGAGAGCGCTCTCTCTCTTAAATGCTCTCATTATGGCCCATCTTTAGAGCCGGCTGAGTGGAAAAAAAGAGAGCAAGAGAGAAAGAGAAGGGGAAAAAGCAAGTCCGATCACATTAATATTCATGACAATAATTAGTATTCTAGGTCACTGAATATTCATGCTATTAGTTTGGTTTTTTATGGGTTTGCTGGATGTCCTGATTGCTGGAGTGTGGAGGAAAACAGCATGGTTAGGACTTTAGATGTCAACGGCTCTTCAATACTCCAAACACATTTGTGCATTTTTTCTCCTTTTGATAAATCAGCTTCAACCCCCTTGATGGCTTTAATATTTTAAAATCATTGGGGGGAAAAAAGAGCTAGCAGTTTTGCAACGGTCTGAACAGCCAACTAGTTAGTACTACAATATGTAATAGTCAAAACTTGACAAGATCACATCAGTGAGTCCGTACAAATTTGTGATTTTATCCAGGCTATAGTGCAAGAGTACAGTGAGGCATACAAATCAGTCCGTCTGGAACAAATGCCCTCCGATCAGTAAATGATCTCATCAAATCTACACCTACATTAAGGTCCAGGAAGGTTCAGAATGTATTTCTAATGTTTGTCTTGCTAATTGTTATTACGCTTCGGCCCTATTTGTGAACTGAAAGAAGGAATCCCAAAGTAAACAGAGAACTTCCTGACCCAATCAAACCTCCCGCACACTTAAAATCTAAGTGAGGAATTTTTAAATCAATGCCAAAGTGTTGCATGCTGATTTAAAACCATACCCCAAAAACATTTACTCATGCAGCCCTGACTTTTCCTCCCTTTTCTAGGAGGCACAGAATACCAAGAGCAAGAGTATGTTTATTTCTCTCCAGTACCAGTGAGGGGCAAACAGTGTCATGAAGGAACTGCAAAAATGACCTTGAAGGATCACCTTCTCCTGGGATGAAAGGGTAATTTCCAAGGTATTTGTTACTTGGCCTTTTTGTGTGTGCGCAAAGTGACAAAAGTGACAATTTTTTTTTATTTGTAGGATGCCTGCATTTTGTTGGCTTATCAGCTATGGAATTAGCAACAGAAATAAAATGATTCATCTGCAAGTCTTTTGTAGAAACCCAATAAAAGTAAAATAGACTTTGGTGATTAATGGTAAAATTTGAACCAAGTGCCTCACAAGCCACTGAGTTTACAGTCTACAGCATAATCACATCATGTGCACAAGTGAAAAAGGAGAGAAAAAAGAGTTCACATTAACTGTATATTGCTGTGTAGAGGAAAAAAATCAGTCACACCACTCTTACTAATCTAGCATATTGTAAGTGTTACATACTGTGTATTAGTTATTTTAGACAAAAATTAGGTGTTGCTTTAGAAAATATTCTTTCCTGCTCCTTTTTCACCTCCTCTCCATACAGCCAACACTATTCAAAATATGTTTTTAAACTGAAAATATTCACTGTTAGAATACCCTAGCACTACAGGCTACATACTTGCATTACTGATCATTTATATCCAGAACAGATTCAATAATTTAGGGAGTGAGCCGCAGAATATTTACTACCTGGCCACTGCTTACTGGCTTCGGTGCCAGTGCTTGATCATAAAAGCGAAATCCACACAATACCACCAATTTCAAAAAGTTAACCAAAGTCAATTAAAAGACTCATTGACTTCTTTGTATCAGGCCAAAAATTATACCTAAGAGATAAATGACTGTATCCATGTATTCATTCGGTTTTATTTTACGCTTCCTCTCCCCCCCGCCCCACACCTTTTCATGAGCCCCACAATGAACTTTAGAGACTATTGCCACTGATCTTCAGGTTTACTGTAACAAAATATTTCTGGAAACTACAATGCTCAGAAAAAGAAGGCTGTAGATTTCATTTCAGTTTAAAAGGAAATAACTTTTAGTTGTAAGGGAAAACTACCACTATTAGAACCCAATGGTACCATATTAGATATTTAAAAAGTATATTAGTCTAACTTAAAAATAAATTCTGTACTTAACATTTTTTAAATAATGTCTGGAAGGCAGTTCATTACAACTTAATCTGATTCTAAGCACTTCAGCGTAAAATAAGATTACTTAATGGCCACTGCATAGCTTTGATAGATGATCAAGATTATTAACAGATATGAAACTCACATTTATGAGAACAGCATCTTTACACTTCTGCAACACGGCCAAAGTGTCAAACATTGTTAGAAGATAATAGTGTTTAACAAACTTAACGACAGCTGTGCAGCTAACGAACATTTCTGAATGCTTCAGCGTTATTAAAATAGCATAGAATGGTGAATATATAGTCTTCAGTAGCTAATAGTGTTAATCATTCAGCAATGTATTGGTACAGTAAACTTTTCTAGGGATGTGGACTTTCTACATAAGTGACTAAATATGGTGCAGTTTGGTTTTGTTTGTAAGAAAATATGAGGGAAAAAATCATCAGACACACAGATCACCAATTCATGTCTACGTCGGGTCAGTAGTAATTGAAAACTGGAATTGGGCCTGCTCCATTTAGAGTCACTGAGAATTGTGCTAGCAAGGAAGAGAGCTGGTCAGCAGATGATGTAGCAGGTAGACACATCTAATAATATTCCCCAGAACTGGCCCTTTTCCAGCAGTATCTCTGGATGCAACAGGAGCTGAAGGGGTCCGGAAATTACCCCCTCTAGAAGCAGACCTGCATCAAGACTGAGGCACACTGACTGGGCAAGCATGTTGATGCTTGTCTATTTTGTGTCCATCACAAAATTTAAAATAGAATTTCACTTCCCTTTTAAAGTTAAATAAATAAAACACTGTGTTCACTTCTGCTATATCCCACAGCTTGGATTTGAGGATCCATAACACCAATACAACCTTTTAAAAGGGTGATCTGAAGGAAATGAGCCTTGCTAATGCTAAGTGAAGTGAGAACGTGTTCTATCTCCCTCTCTCGTCAACCTAGCGTGCAAGTAGCCTAGCCCGTGGGTAAGTCTGTGCAAACCCAATTCCCGAATTAAAATCTGCCGTTTGGATTGTAGGCATTGCAAACAAACTAGCTTTGCAACTTGGAAAACTATGTACTGCCTGAACCTCTAAAGGGATCTTCCCATAAATGGCATTTCACAACAAACAAACAAACAAACAAACACCACCACCAACCAAAAAACCAATGCTCCTTTCCCTACTTCTTGCCGTAGGGCTTGTCTATACAGTGCATTAGACCACTCTAGAGGAATGTAAAATCCAGGGCATGCTAGAATGTTATGTACTAACTGGACTGAGAGGTTCCTGCTGGTGTACATAAAGTTCCCTAGAGTGCATTAACATGGTATTGTTTGCATTGGGACTATATTAATGTGTGCTAGAGAACTTTTGGTATGCTCATCATGGTCCACACCGGCTCCTTAGTGAGCACCAGAATTTAGACCCCTTTTGTGGGAATATGCAATGTGGCCAAGCCCTGAGATGTCTTGAGGTAGTGTACTAGGACTTGTTAGGGAGGGACAGGGAAAAGGAAAAGATTATTTTTCTTCGCCTCCAACAGGTGAGTTGCCTGTCCTAATTAGAGGTGCATTCCAGGGCAGGGGGAAAAGTTATTCTGCAATCACTTTTTATTGGTTCTGGAGACAGTGATAGGCAATATTCAGAATTTGCCTTTCATACCTTTACTGCGGGATTTATTTTCCTCCTGTAAATCAGAGGACCCCTAAGTTAGAGCTAAGGAAGGGAGGAATGGGAACTTGACTGTTTTGGGTTTAGGATGTTAATTTATTTCCTGGGCTTACCCTCTGAGATGCTGAAAACGTGACAACAACCTGGTGAGAGATGAAAATTATGGACAGTTCGATCTGTGCCCTTAGTGAAGCCTTTCAAGTATTATTTGAAGAAAATGTCAACATTAACCTAAGAGTTAAACACTTTTTTGGCCATGCTGTACTCGGTATAGATCTTTTTACAAAGCCAATGTAACAGATGCAAAGGTACTTTTAGCTCACAAATTTTACATTATGGGATAACTGCTGAGCTACATAGCAATCACACCACAATTAGCCTGTTTCCTTTTTTTACTGCAAGACTACCTTAGCAAACCCATACTGTAGTGCTTGGTCATGCTAGTTCATTAATATATTTTCTACAAGGCTGAGATATCAGTCTCAGAGTTAAATAAAATGTCCACAGTGATACTTACGGATAAGGAACGCCAGTTGCCATTTTTGGATAGTAGCATGCAGAAGTGGCAAAAAAATTTCCATGGTATTTCACAAAAAACGTCCTGCCATTTCTTTGCATGCTATTTCAGATGCTGAAATTTTTCTGCGCACAATTCGGGCAGCACAGAAAAAGACTCTAAGGCCCCTTTGCACTAAAATTTTCAGGCAAGCAGAAAGCCAGCAGCTTTGATATACGTCTTCACTAGATTTTGGTAGGTGAGGAATGAGAGAAATTGCATGTACAATAAATGCACATGTACAGGGAGGCTTTTGAGATGGAAGGTGAGAGGCCAGGAAAGAGCTGGGCTGGGACAGCATTACAGAAAACAGTAGTGGCAGCAAACATATTACCTCTTCAATGACATCTTGAAATTGAGCAGTTACGGGAGAAGTGCTATGCTCTGTATATGGAGAACAGTAAACAGAGGTTGCTTTGAGGCACACATCCCAACCTGTGTATCAGATACTTGGATAATGATTCAGAGAGGCCTGTGGTCTCCAAGAGGCAATCCATCAGAAAAGCAAGACTAGCTGTTGGTTAAGCATGTTTGTGGAACAATAACGTATTGTTGCACAGCTGTCTCATGACCGAAGTAGTTGTAAATGGCCACAAGGTGGTTGTGGCCCTGAAGGCACTAGGGTTATCAGGTGTCCGGTTTTCAGCAGGACAGTCCAGTATTTGTGGCCCGTGTCCGGTAAAAAAAACACCAAATTTTTCTGTTTTTCTCGGATAGAAGGCTGGCAGGGACATTTTTCCCCTGCCGTGCCTGGCGGCGGGATTTAAAGATGCAGCGACCTTTTTTTGGAGGGTGGGCTCAACCAATTTTTTCCCCCACAATGTTCGGGATTTTTTGTAAAAGTATTTGGCAACCCTAGAAGGCACAAAGCATAACTCTGGACAATTAGTGGTGGGATTTTGCCTTCTTGGGAAGGAGGCAAGTATCACTCCCAGCATTTTACAAACAAGGAAATTCAAATTGCACAAGGTCAGTGCTAGCATGGCTCTAAAGAGAGCCCAGTGGTACCTACTTAGCTGCAATGTTGTTCAGAATGAGGAAGTTAAAAGCACATGCTCTGCTGTGAGCAACCACCAGATGACACTCCGTTCCCTAGCGAGTCCAAAAGAAAACTCAGGATTCCAGATTCCCAAATTCTGCTGCTGTTTAGCAAACAGCTGTATCAGGCACAGGCAAAGTGTATGTAGCATTCCTCTCCAATGGCTGATTCTCACAAAAGAAAATAGCCTGTTACTGCTGCTGTTTATTCCTTGAGCACGAGCAGTGAAGGTTTGTGCTGTGGATGTTATGCCCTGGATTAAAATTCTGTTGACCCACGGAGGGGGTATCATGGTTTACTTTTTTTTCCAGTTTGTGTAAATTAACCAGGACATTTCATAGTAAAAATATTAAAAGAACATTATGGTTGCAAAAGCAAGCACTCAAGGGTCAGAGAAACCCCCAAATTAAGATGCAGGCTTAATTCTGCCCTCTTGTGGAAATGCATTATATTACAGGTTTGTTCATATTATCCCGTGTTTACAGGATCCCTCCCTGACAGAGTGCACAAAAGGGTCAGGGAATGAGGCACAGAATTGCTGAATAGTAAGTTACGGTTTCTTGTGTTTAAGACACTGCACAGAAGTGCTGGGTTCCTTTTGCCGCCCTATGAGATGTTGCCCAAGACTATCACAATGCATAAGTGCAAAGGAGCTAAATTGAAGTTGGACGGGTACCATAAGTCTCACATTTTCTAAATGAGTATTAGACTTCGTAACCTTCATGTTCTTTTACAGTAGGTTTTTTTTCCAAGGCTGTAGTTATGTCACAAGACTGAGAGCCAGCCAGGCATGTGTTTTTTGGTATGAGGAGCTCTGTCATGCACTAGAGACATGAGGCCTACAACGACAGAAGCGCGTGTGCGCGCGCACGTACCTCCCTCCCCCCCCCACACACTGCTCCTCTAAGGATATGGCAAAAACTGTGAAGCAATAAACACAAGGTAATATCAAAGATAGGAAAATAAAAACTATTCTGTGCCTGTGTAAAATGGGGGGATTAAATAAGGCAACAGCCAAGGAGAGTGCAGAGCAGATCTCTCGGCTTTCTCAGAGGGCTGCCTACGTTTCTATGTTAAAATCATAAATAATATTCAAAACCGATGTGGGGCTAATGGCCTCAAAAATTTTAACAGGAATATAGCTCCCAGATATACTTTTAACAAGAATTCATTCCCAGGCTAGACTGTTTAATTACTATTGATTCTAAAAAAATTGGGGAAAAATAATTATTTTCTGTCTACCTTTTTAGCTATAGAGCCTCCCTCAGAGAAATGGAGTTTAAATAAGATTATAAATAGACCATTGAGATAAGTGTTTCAGAAACACCCGAGTCAAAATAGTATCTGCTTGATCTTCCTGAGGATACAAACTAGACCCCCTAAATGTGGGAACAATACCAGGTGACATCACTTAGCTAATTATACTCAACCTGAAGGCAACTTTTTACATGCACTATATCATTTTAATACACAGATGTGGTTAAATCTGTGCAAAAATCCTGCTCTTCTGGGAAAGCACCACAAACACGACAAAGATCAAATTACAAATGTTTTCAGTTGTGACACAAATATTTTGCAAATTTCTAGAATAGGCCATTCAATTTTCCCTTCCACACTGCCTCAGAACAAGATTTTCTTTGGTGAACCCATATCCTGACTCTCCAGCTCTTACCAGCACTGCTTTTTAGTAACTATTTCCAATGCAAAAACAGTCTTTCATGATTGTGCTCTATAAAGTGGTCGACCCTCCCCACCACTACTAGTTTTCAAATAAGCTCTCAGATGTGGAATACCTACATCAGATTAGCAAAACACACTGCATATAGGTTTCCTGTATTTTAGACATATTTATGTGCATATTCTCTTCACAGTCAATTTATATTCAAGTGTGAAAAGTCACAGTGAGAAAGCTTTTAAAAAAAATATTTTCAGCACAACACACAAAGACCAACCAAAACATGCATTCAGTTGCATAATTTAAATATGTACAGATTTTGCAACCTTATCTGCTGTGCATGGAAGTTGAACTGTACCTGAATTGAAGCTGTGATCTTCTATCAGTGTGATAGTTTCCAGCATCCTTCACCATTATTAGGGTCAGAAGAGCAAGCCAATTTATAGACTGTGATGTAATCATCTATCGGACTAACATTTCCATAGTATCATTTAGAGCCATTGCTTGGTACGTAACCCCTCCATTTTATTTGAGCTAAATGCTATACTGTGTTGAGACTGACACACTGCTTTACAGTGTGGCAGACAGAACCACCAGTTCAAACAGGTACCATCCTTCTTTTTAAATGTTATCTTGCTTTTCGTCAAGAATTGTGGCTAAGAGTAAGTAAGCGACAGTTGATTTTTAAGCTCTGAACCCATAATTTTTGCTCATGGAAGGAATAAATGAATTCTCTCTTTCCCTGACAGACTTTGTTCTGTCCAGATCATTTAACAGCCTGATAGGCCTACTAGTAAACACCACTTACTTCTGTAACAGTCAGAAGGACTGAAAAAGAGCTGTGATGCCTTGATTTCAAATGGTAAAAAGAAACAACTGAGTAAAACTTGAGACAATAAAAAACTATCAAGTCAGTCACTGGTTCAAAGACTAGTTCATCTTCTAGCTGGCTACAGGGAACAGGATTAGAGGACAGTTTTACCACTGCCAATGGAAAATCATAAGCAGCTTGAGTCTCTGGTCTCCTCCACACACAAAACCAAAAGCGAGGAATGTAGCTAGAGGCCTCTGTAAGAAAGGTGCTGAGGCATCAACAATTCCACCGCACAGAAAAAAAAGGTATGTACTGACCGCTGCTGATTTTGGATACATTTTAGCATTCCAGAATTTGAAAATGTGTAGACGTGGCAGTTGGCTTTGGATACAGCCTTTCTAGATTATAGGAAGACATCAACTAACTGCTTAGCATACCCAGAGTCTTCAAAAGATTTGTCCTCAAGATCCAGCCCCTCAGTTCGAACCTGATAGGATCCTGGCAACACTGGTCCTTTATGTCTCTGGACAGAGGTTACCTCCAGGGGTAACAGGCTGATGTTTACACCAGTCAAGAAAATCCAAGCCTGTCGGCCTAATAGGACAACACTGGTCCCTCCCCTTTTCCCCTGAGAGTTTGTGCTCATCCACCTTTCATTAACTAGTGCCAGCTCCTCAGAATCCCCATCATCTTTCCTGGATGCTAAAAAAGAAACTTGTGGAAATTCAGGAGGTCTCTTTTGTCAATCTGAGGAGTCAAGAACCTTGAAACAAAAGATTCAAAAAGCCCCCGAAGAAGTCAGATTCACAGCTCTGACATAAAGCCTCTCCAAAGGAAGAGGGAGAAGTCCCTCCCTGGGGAGTTGTTCTGGTTTCAGGTTTTTAGCCAGACTCTCTTTTGGACTAAACTGAGCTTAAAATGTAGGAGAGTCCTCAGATGGAAGACTCTTGTAGCTCCTCACCCTTCAACTATGAAATTATATCACCCTCCATAGGCATTAGGATGCAGCCAATCTCTCAACACTTGATATTGTCTTTCTTCTCTGAATGGAATCCTAAGGAAGGCATCCTTGGGCCCGGAATCAGATGGATAACAAATTATGTACTTTTTGCTTTTGGGGAGCTCTGTGGACAGAAAACCCTATCATGCCATGGCTACTGGATTTTGGCTCACACAGCACAAAAATAATACATTTGGTTCTGAACTTAAGGCTGTCTACAGTGCTCTGCTATCTTCTAAAATACACCATCTTCTTTGCTCTGTTATCATACAAATTGACCATCCTGCAATCATAGTGTCATGCCCAACAGGCGGAACCGAACCTGGGATCTCTGGAGCTTAGTGCATGAGCCTCTCCAGCTTGAGCTAAAAGCCTGCTGGTTCTCAGCTACGACTGTAGAGCACACTCATTCTCTCTCTCTGTAAGTGATCTAAGTGCCACTCCATTGCCAGAGACAGACGTAAACACAGTAGGTGTGGGGGTTACAGGAGCCTACATTCAAAAATAAATTGGGGATCCACATGAAGCAGTTCCCTAGCCAAGGAAATCAAAGCGTCGCTTGTCTAAGGCCCCCACAGGCTAAAGAATGGCTGCATCAACAGAGTGATAAAAGTGAATGCCAAACCAGTGTAACTGTGTCTCGAATACAAACACACCCGGACTATGAAGACTCTTTCATTTGCTACGTAACTTCACTGTTTCATACATTTTTTAAAAATTTAAAATACGGAAAGGGTTTGTTTATATTTTTTTTAATTGTATGCAGCCACAATCCATCCGCTCTTCTCCACTGAGTTGTGCCAACCACATGCAAGATCATAAATATCCACATTGTTTGTTAACTTGGTAATAAAAGGGAAAAGCCCTCCCGCTGAGCAGCAGTGTTTTGATAAATTGGCTATTGGAGTGACTACAGAAAGAGGTGTCTGATCAGCAAGAGCAGCAACTTTTTAAAAGTATATCAGAAGCAGGAAGCTTGCCAAACCTATCAATGAAGCCACTGGACAACTGACCCCAAGCTTTGGGAGTCACTAAAGCCTCTGACTGCCAGATGCAGGGAACTGGCCCACAGGGGACGGATCGCTCCAAAATTGTCCTGTTCTGCTTACCCCCCTCTGAAGCCACTGGGTCTGGTTACTGTCAGAGATAGGATACTGGGCCAGATGGTCCATTGGTTTGAGTCATTCTTATTTTCTTAAGGTCCCTCACCCAAAGGCTCTTAAGCAATCATGGGGGCAAGAGAGAAGGTTCTCATGAGTCAGTAACTGGTTCAAAGATAGGAACCAAAGAAGAGGAATGGTGCATCTAACAAAGTGGGTTCCAGCCCATGAAAGCTCATGCCCCAAAAAGTGTGTTATCATCATTAAGATGCCATAGGGCTCCTCGTTGTTTCTAATAAATTGTGAGTTTTCACAGTGGAGAAGTTAAAATAGCAGGGTCCCCATGGATGGATCAATGCAGTGACCTGGAAAAAGGGATAAACAGGGAGATGCCCAAGTTTGTAGATGATTCAAAGTTACTCAGGATAACGACATCTGAAGCAGACGGCGAAGAGTTACAAAGAGATCTCGCCAAATTGGGTGACAGGGCAACAAAAGGGCAGACTAAATTCAGGGTTGCTAAATGCAAAGAAAGGCACAATGGAAAACACAATCATAAGTATATATACAGAATGACAGGATCGAAATTCTTTGTTACTACTCAAAAAAAAAAAAAGATCTTGGGCTACTGTTGAAAGTTCTCTGAAAACACTCTCAATGAGCAGCAGCAGTGCAAAAAGCAAACAGATGTAAAGAACCATCAGCAAAGATACATATAAGACAACTGAAAATATCATGCCACTATATAATCCCTGGTACATTTACACTCTGAATAGTGTGTGAAGTTTTGGTTGTCCTGTCACCGACAAGATAAATTAGAATAGGAAAAAGTACACAGAAGGGCAACAAAAACAATGAGGGGTGTGAAACGGCTTTCATATGAGGAGAGATTAAAAATACCGGGACTGTTAATCTTAGAAAACAGATTACAAAGGTGAGAGAGAGATGACTGAGGTTTATAAAATCAGAAATGCCATGGAGAAAAGTGAATAGGGATGTGTTATTCATCCCTTTACAACACAAAAATGTGCAATTCATTTGGGTGAGCCCAATAGGCAGTAGTTTAAAACAGACATAAGGAAGTACTTTTACACACAGGCTACGTCTAGACTGGCATGATTTTCCGCAAATGCTTTTAACGGAAAAGTTTTTCCGTTAAAAGCATTTGCGGAAAAGAGCGTCTAGATTGGCACGGACGCTTTTCTGCAAAACCACTTTTTGCAGAAAAGCATCCGTGCCAATCTAGACGTGGTTTTGCGCAAGAAAGCCCCGATCGCCATTTTAGCCATCGGGCCTTTTTTGCGCAAAACAATTCTGAGCTGTCTACACTGGCCCTTTTGCGCAAAAGGACTTTTGCCCGAACGGGAGCATCGAAGTATTTGCGCAAGAAGCACTGATTTCTTACATTAGAACGTCAGTGCTTTTGCGCAAAATCAAGTGGCCAGTGTAGACAGCTGTCAAGTTTTTGTGCAAAAGCGGCTGCTTTTGCGGAAAAACTTGCCAGTCTAGACACAGCCTCCGTGTATGGTCCATCTGTGGCACTCGTTGCTGGAGACCTTGTGAAGGCCAAAACTATACTTGGTTTCAGAGAAGAAGTAGGTAAGTTCATGAAGGACAATGAACATGGTCCAGGGCAGAATCCCATGTTCTAGGTGCTCTCAAAATGTTCCACTGCCAAAAGCTGGCACTGGCTAATAGGAGACAGATTACTCAATTGCCCACTTTTGTTCCTTGTTTCCTCTGAAATATCTGCCACTGGCCATGGTCAGAATACAGGATACTGAGTTAAATGGATCCTTGGCCTGACGCAGTATGGCCATTCTTACGGCCTCTCAGAAAAGAGGTATCCACCCTCACCCACTGTTCCCGCTTTGGGTTGGAAGGAGCATGGTACGCTTTATAAGGGAAGCTCCTCTCTCACTTTCTCTAACATAGCATAAGGGAGGGTTCTGCAAATGAAGTAGTTGTTCTTCTGAGCCTGACTCCACTGGAATATTTCTCATGAACCTTTGTGTCATTTTGTGCAATGTCGATGAAAAATTGGCTAAGCACTTCAAAACAAATAAAGATGGCAGTTCAAAGGCGCTCAGGGGTTAAGCTCTCTTGTGGTAAATGGATTAGTAGACAGAGGGAAAGTTTACCAAGAAAAACTTAAACAATGAATAGTCTAGTAGCACCTTAAAGACTAACAAAATATGTAGATGGTATCATGAGCCTTCGTGGGCAAAACCCACTTCAGATGACTGGAGTATTAGAAGTCCTGATCCAAGAATAAATAAAGGGGGGGGGGGGAGAGGAAAAAAAAAAGAAGGAGATGGTGAATAGATAGTTCAAGTAGCTACAAGAGGCTGCTAAGAACAATTAGCACCTCCATTGGTTGGTTAAGTCATTAGGATGTGGAAGGTAGCGTGCGAGCCAGACGATGTCTCTATTCATTCCATTTGCATAAGAATTAAACTTGTAAATGAAGTTAAGCTCCAACCCTTCCCTCTGTATTTGGCTTGTGGAGTTGGCCTGAACAACACGGTGACTTGGAGATCCATTAATGAGTGTCCAAGCAGATTAAAGTCTTCTCCAACAGGTCACTGATGTCATTTGTCACATGACTTTGTAATTTATTTCACAGCTATCATTCCCACATAGGTGGTATACATGTATGGACATATGTACGTATTCACACACACTAACATATCTGACTGGAAGAGAACATCTGCCCTTTTGTTTTGCTCAACGTGCTAGTCTCTTACCTGAATTTGGAGAGATGTGTAAACTGCTCATGTCTTTGGACATGCCATTGGTTTTCGGACTGGAGATGGGTGCACAAGCTGACGTTGCTCGGGGGGGCCTCTTTCCTGGCACTTTCACAGTAGTTCTCAAAAGGTCGATTTCTTTTCCATGCACATTCTGCATATAGTCCTGCAGAGAAACAAACAAAATCAGAAATGTACCAAAAAACCTAATAGTTAGAACAGCATGGTAAGAACTGGAAACTAGGAGTGGAAAAAGCTTTTTATAATTCTTGTTTATCAAACACATAAAAACACAAAGGGGACAGATCGTAATGAAGAAAGAGGTTGGGACAGTGGCTTGTATAGAACCAAACACCTGTGTACCAGGCTTTGGCAGCACAGCAAATTACAGTTGTCTTCTTTACACCTGTACAGAGTCTCCAGAAAGAGGCTTCTGCATCTGTTCTACAAAGAGAATGTTTACAAAATTCTCCACAAGTATGTGGAGTGACCAGCATTTTTCCCTGTAAGCTGTCCAGATGATTAGCAGAACAGTGACATCTGGTGGGTGTACTTACACATGCCTCAGTGCATACAAAAATTTATTCTGCACATGGATGGGAAAAACACACACACAGATGAAAAAGATTATTGGGAACATTGGTGACCAGTGTAAAAGTATTGTCATGTTCTGAGACTTACCTAAATTAATAGCTACTATATTTGGAGTGACAGATATTTCAAGAATAGGGCCAAGAATTAGGTGGTTGTTATGACAGTAGCACAAAATGACATGTACAAAACCCAGAGTTGCATATTTTTGAGTTCCTCAACTCCATAGGTAACCGCAAACAACATGGATTGAAACTACACTATATTGTTCTGTGTTTTGGAAACAGTTGTGTCATTTTTAAATGGCCAGGCTAACATTTACTTTTTGATAATGACAATGTTCTCTTTGGGGTTGCTTCCCATTAAATAATGGAATTGATTCCATAATGTTGGGATTCGGAAGGCTGAAAGATTAAAATGGTTTGGCACATAGGCCAGTTATGGGGCCAAATTAGTGCAACTCTTATATGGCTACTATTTGGTAGATTATTTTCCACAAACAGTACTTCTCCATTGATTTAGCAACACAAATGTTAGAATGTGTATTTCAGATTATATTTAAACAAGCTGAACTCTGCTACTGGGCCAATGATTATATTCTGGTAGAACTATCCAATCTGATAAAGAAAATTATACACAGGCTTCTTTGGATTGCTTGCGAATATCTACATGGTATAGAGAGGGAGTCGGAACAGTTCACTGGAGGTATTAGAGTGCCAAGCAACACCAAAAATTATAGAACCATCCCTTCACTAGTTTCTAGATACAAGAACAGGTCCCTTTCTAAAACATCAACTTGGTATAACTTTCTTGTTCAATGTCAATTCTTCACAAATTAAAATACAATAAGAGGAACATAATTGAGCATTATTGCTTATGGGCTCTAAAATGAGGCTAATCAGATAGTGACTAAACCTCAGCAGGGGCTCTTTTAATAGACACATTTTATTTAACATACAATAACTAATGTATTCCATTTCAATTTGCACATGGAGAAGTTTCAACTGTTCTCTACAAATTCTAAAACTGGAGAGCGCACACAAATCACCTTTAACCTTAGGTTGGGAAATGATGCGGGAGCAGATTAAATTGCCTTAAATAGAGAAGGAATCAGGTCTGAAAGTGAGGTATAAACCTAATGAAGAAAGTGTAAGTGAATGTTGGGAGCAGGGAATAAATATACTCTATTTTACTACTGAACAAAGAGGTGCAAACAAAATAGACGCCTCACAAGTGCTAACTGACAGTACACACTATTGCTTTCTCTGGCTGTTTTCAATGCAAATGACCAAGACGACCCTCTCATTCTGTGCTAGGTGCAAAGCAATAATCCTGTACATTTCCTCATAGAGGAAGAAAGAAAAGCTCTGATCTTCCTTCCAGTAGAATGTCAACGCCCTCCGAGCCCTGCATCCTACCCCCTGAGATCTGTACTTGAGGAATTAAAGTTACAACTCCAACATAACGCAGCATGTTCAGAAGCGCGATGTATGGTTTGATCAGATTAGAACAGATGAGGGTCTTGTTGTCATCTGGAATATGCTGCATTAACGAGAAGACAGAAACTCGGATTTTGATATGCAAATGTTACAGATGTAACTCCCCTAGATGTTAGTTGTAGAAAATGCTGATCTGGGGAAAAAACCCTTTAACAAGGCATGAGGGTAATTCAAAGCCAAGTACTTTTAAACAGCACTTAACAAGTCCCTGGAGTCCACTCAACAGCGGGCCACCCCAGAAGTGCCATCTTCTGCCCCTCAACAGCTTGAAAAAGTAGTAATTGCAAATCCATTTGCATTTTTCTTCTCAAGTTGTCCACGTTCATCATTCAGCACGGTGGAAAAAACAAGCACCGGAGCAAAGGGACCCCTCCCCACATGTGTCAATAACAAGACAGCGGAGTGCCTGAATCCTCCCCCCCCCCACACTCCTGCTCTCGCACCTTTGCCATGGCTTGTTTTTCACATTTCACTCCTAATTATGTTGCATCTATTGCCATACACTTAATTAGCTGCATTAATGTGATTTCTTTTCACATAGTCAAGCAATTAAGAGCTATGATTGAGTTTCATTCAATTAGCCTCAACAAACATGCTAATTGATGTCCCAGATGCAAATGAGGTGCAATGAGAGAAACCTGCTAGCAATCGAGAGTTGTGTTAGGGAGAAACACAGCTCTCAGCTAGCTGACAGAAGCACGGTTTAACACGGCTACCACCTTCTGTGGAGCTGCCTTTTGAGGCAGGGAGATAAGCCATTATAGTGCCTCAGTGTACCAAACAGTTCCCTACAGGAATACTGTGCAGCACTGAATCAAATCAATGTTGTCTCCAATTCTCACACCAATGGCTGGTAGCAGCACTGTGAGAAAATGCATGGCACTTTACTAGGACTTGGTAGGTGTTACAGACATTGTAACCATCACATACACTACTTCTTAATCTAAAAAAATTGTTAAACGTCTCCATCTAATCTCCGAGCTTGTGAAATACTACATCGGTAATGGCCTACAGTTATCAGTAACTGGCGACTTCATCTTAGTCAGCTGTGGGGCACGCTAGTACTTGAAGTTAAGCCTAGAACACATCAATCAATCAATAATCCCTCAAAATATACTCACTATATTGATTCGCATTGCTTTTCATCCTGAGGTAACACTGTTAGCAGTTTGCTGAAATAGAGCGCCACTGAGTGTTAATTTGACTACTCAAGCCACGTGACTATTATCTATAAAACTAAATTAACTGGTAAAATATCAGTGATTGCCATAGAAAAGACAAATACTCGTGGAAGCTGCAAAATGTTATTTGATAACACCGCAAAATGAATTGCCCTCAGTGAAAAGACACGCTATGCTATACAGCTTTCTTCTCAGAAACACTGTAAATGGAAATAAAATGAGGTTCAGCAGTGAAATGGATGAAAGCTGTTTAGGCAAGTACACTGACTGACCAAAATAGGCCCTGTCTTGAGAATATTTAATACTGCTATTTATGAATGTTCCTTAAAGAACATAAGAATGGCCATACCGGGTCAGGCCAAAGGTCCATCTAGCCCAGTATCCTGTGTGCCCACAGTGGCCAATGCCCAGTACCCTAGAAGAAAGGAACAGAACAGGGACTCATCAAGTGATTCCTCTTTTGTCATCCATTTCCAGCCTCTTAACAGAGGCTAGGGACACCATTCCTGCCCATCCTGGCTAGTCGCCATTGATGGACCTAACTAACCTCCATGTATTTATCTAGCTCTTTTCTGAACCCTTAACCGTATTGACTGGAACAAATAATTGAAATGAAAGTGTCACCCAACTGTTGGCATACAATCCAGTGGGCTTCAATTTTTTAAAGTCACTCACACACACTAAATTCAGTGAAGTCAGGTGTCCAGTTCTCATATATTAATTCCCCAAACATTTAGAATGCTTTCATAAAAACAAAAATCTAACAACAACTGCTATGAAGATTTCTTCAATAAAGCCATTATTCATGTCAGAGACACAATCTTATCTGGGGCGGGGGGGGGGGGGGGGAATCAAACTTTAATTTTCAAAACTTAAGAAAGGAACCACAAAAACGACCTTCCATATCACACACCATTGGGCACAGTAGTTTTATTTCTTCTCTACACTACTTTCTGCACATGAGAACATGCCTTTCCTTTCAACACTGCTTCGAATAAGAAAAATCAGAAGATAGGTTTGAAGAAATGTACCAGCTCCACCAGGTTTGAAGCAATGTACGCTGCTCACTTAAAACAGACACACAGCTAGCTCTGAAGGCAGTGCACAAGTAAAGGCGGCAATACCACAATCCCCTTCCACTGGCCAGATTTCATGGTCCATGGCATGTTTCTCATGGCTGTGAATTTGGTAGGGCCCTAACCACGATAGCTATTTGGCAAAGCACACTTTTTTCAGGCTCAACACCAAAACACTCATTGTAAGGTTGCCATGTGTTACAAAATTAACGTGCCTAATCCTCATTTAAATTCACACTTCTCAGAAAGTCCTGGGTCAAATCGGTCCCTCAACTGTTCATTTTCTCTTATTACCTTCCCCTTTCTCTCATCTATAACTTACTCTAAGGCCGCGTTTCTCAAACTGTGGGTCCTGACCCCCCGGGGGGTTGCGAACAACTTAGAGGGGGGGGGTCACGGTATCACAAAGTTTGAGAACCCCTGCTCTGAGGTAATAACATATAGAATTTAACCCATACAATGCTGCCTTTTCCCAGTCAAATATTAACTGATATGTGACTCTTTCTGTAGCCCTCAAAGCATACCCAGCAAGTCAAAACACACACTTCCCATTCTGTGACTGGTGTTGAGGCTGTCTGACAGCTCCCATTCCCCAGGCTAGACACTGGGTAAGGTACAAGGTGCGTCGCCAGGAGTCCAAGTCCCACTACTGTCATTGGTTCGGCCTGTGGTTCTTGATGGATCTACCTCAGATCCCTGTTAGCTGATAGGACAGCCCGCTTGTGTCTCACATGGAGATGTCTGTGAGCCTCACTCCATCAAGGCTGGTATACTGCTTCGCGATCCGCAGGTGAAAGGCGTGGCAGAGCTATTAAAAGAGGAAGCCCCTGTATGTATCTCAGCATGGCATTTTTGGAGAGAAGGAACTAAGGTTAAGATGGTGTATTTTAGAGACCAATACTGATTTACGGAGCCATGAACGGTAACCTGCAAAGCTATTGTTCGTCAGCAGCAGCAATTGCTTTGGCAGAAGCGGGTGCAAGATGGAGATGGTAAATGCTGAAGCCGTACTTTTGTGTGTACGTGGCAGTCAGACATTTTTATTGCAGAATGCCGTCTGGAAAAGATGCAAAACAAAATTGCTAAACTGCGGAGGAAAAAAAATAAGGGGGAAAAACAAAAGGCCCCCTTCCCTTTGCTTATTGAGTTCAAAGGCATAACATGCAGCACCCTGCAGCAAATGGGAAGCTACACTAATTTTAAAGCCATAAAATGCTATAAAGTGCCCTGCGGGGCAGGACTACACTGAAGCTAGTTGCACCTAAATAAGACATGGTTCATTTACTTCGCAGCTTAGCCTAATGTAATCATCAGCGGCTTTCTAGCCTAGAGTTGTAACAGGCAAATAGCCGATACTGTGGAGGCGACACTCCCAGCCATCGAGGGGCTTCAGCTAGATTGCTGTTGATTAGAAAATTTTTCAGTTTTGACAAGCACTTAATGAACATAAATCGCACCTTGATTGGTTTCCATTTGGGGCCACAGGCACACCTGAGAAAAAACAACAATTTCCAACTTGACTTCCCCCATTCTTTGCAGAGACCTCCGCAACAAACCTACAGTCCTGTTATGAGCTGCATAAGAAAATATTTAGTACGCAATTCTGTGCAAGCAGCCCTGAATGGACGTTTCAATGCCTTCCTGCACAGAGATATGCACGTTACATCGTTAAACATCTTTGTGCACGCTGATCTCGGAAAAGGTAGTGCTCCAGAAAACACTGGGGGACAATTAGTCATTTTAAAATGCATGTCAGTCTGTTCCGGAAACACCCTGGTCAACCTACAGCTGCTTCTGGATCTTGGTAACAAGAAGGTCTTCTGGTTGCTTTAACTATTAACACTGGGAATGGAGACCATGAAGTTAAAAAAAACATTCAGTACATCTATCCTGTATTAATCAGATCAAGTGGTTCCTAGGAAAAGGGGGAGGGGAGGAGGTGGAAGAGTCTTTCAATATATAACACTGGTCTCAAACAAAAAATATTAAATTCTACTCAAAATGGAGCTAGCTTTATTTTCATAAAGCATCTCTTCACAAATCCACACCTTCCCTTTTTGCTATTGAAATCGCAACTTCAAGTAACCCAATAGTTTCAGAGCAAATGAGCTCTGACAATGAGCTTTACACTTTGCTGCTACCTATTACACATTTGCGCTGTTCTGCAAGTAATAGTTCCATGTGCATTGCAGGACCCTACACTAACTGCATGTGATAAATCTTGTGTCCCACGCTCTGAAACAAATGGATCCCAAGCTAAATATGTGTTAGATATTCATAGGCCACTTAATGCACAAACAAGGCGCATCTCTACCCGGTCATGGGACTAGTTATATGGAAACAGCAGGAATTATCAGTCTTCATTACCTTAAGTACAGACTGCTTAAGTGGGAGTCTTATGGTGCAGCTTACTGACCATTATACAGGATCCTGAGAACTCCACATTTGATTATGCCCATGATTTTTTACTTGGCATAGCAGGTGCAGTGGCGATTTCATTTAGGGGTAGGCTCATTTTGAAGGGATGCTGTTTAAAGTCGTTAGGATTTAAAATGCACTTAGCTTGACAGTTGTTCCACATTGCAAGTCTTACCTTAAGGATGGCAGGTATAGCATTAGGTGGGCTTTTTTTCAAACTTATCCTTACTGCAGCACTCATTCAAGTAAACAAAGCAGCCTATCTCCTAGCCAACAACAAACTGCATGGGTGATCTCCAGCGGCAATCACTGCTAGTGCTTTTCCAGCCCCTTTGTTTCCTATACATAGGCACATGCTATCCCACACTACATACATATTGGTTGAAAACACACCGTGGTGATGAGTGAGATCCCATATTATCATGGCATAAGAGGGGAATGTAGCACAGCCTCTAATTAGCATTGTTTCTGAAGAGGTTGTGTAGTTTCTAGAAAATAGCAGTAGCAATGAATCAAAGTATGACAGAATTAAGAAATGCAGCCAGAGAAATTATAACTAATGACATCACAAAGCAGTGTACTAGTTTGGACAAGCTTTTAGGACAGAGCTATTAAACTGGTCCACAATTATTTGTGTGAGAAAGATGTATGGTATCAACCTCTCAAATATGCAGCCAGGATTAGTCACAATGTGTACATTTTTCATGTCTTTCTGCTTTTCCATTTAGTTCAATGTTTCATACATATGAATGGATAAAATAACTAACAAATTTGAGCACTGATAATTTTGTCAAACATACATTTCCCTTCTTGGCCTCTAAAATCACTCTGGATTTTCCTCTCTCAGAGTCTGCCCTGACTGCAGAAACTTTCAAAGAATACATCTGCATCCTAATTGATACATAGCAGTATGAGAAGTCAAACAGGCCATCTTTGGGTCAATTCCTAGACCTATTGAAAAAGGTTTCATTTTATGATTACTTCTGCCCTTCAAGAGATTTCAGACTTTGCTTCAAATGAAAATACAACTCTAGATATTTGTAAACTATTTTGTATCGACTATGACAACCAGAGAGAGTGTGGGTGAGTTTGTTAATCGAACATCCCACAGGACAGCAAAACTATTCAAGAGAATACACATTACAGAGCAAGAGAAGAGTCAGACAATATGTCTGCACAAAAGTTACTCATATACTTAGTTGGCTAATACAATAAATACTACAAAGACAGGCCAACCACAAGATTCAGGCATTGCTAGCCCTCATACCTCCAGAATTCACTGAACAGGTTCCCAGAAACATAAAGTTGGTTTAAAAACAACAACAACAACAACAACGACATATTTTGGGTTCTTATTGGCCATTGAATTTTTTAAGTCCCCATCTTCAAGCTTTTTGGAAGAAGCATTAAACCAAGGATTTTTTTAAACAGAGCCTTAGCTTTATTTAATTACATCATTTGAGGTGGTAAGGCTAAAAAAACCAAAACCAAATAGAAGGAGACAATTGCTGGAGTTGAACCACACTGCTAGACACACACGTCACATTTCAACAGTACTTACAGGGATCCGCATTTAAACTCTAATTGGATCTTAGGCGATCAGTCAGTGCCTGTAGAATTTCACAGGCCCAGGCACTGTTGTGGTAGTTTTAGGCTGTTTCCTAACAAGGTGAGTGTCAATACAACAGATCAGAGAACAGGTGCATGAAGCATATAGAAGACAACTCCTGGCCACGCTGAAGTTTCATACACTGCTATTGCAATAGGATTGCTTTGACGATGAAAAAATAATTCCTAAGGTCATTATTATTAAACCAATATTGAACTACGTTTCTAAGGCTGATGGAATGAGCTCGTTCCACCTTCAATAAGTGCTGTTCATAAGAAAATGCATTTCCAGAGTTGTGGGTACCACCTAGTGATTTCCCAGGCCACACTTGTTCAGATGAGTCCCAACTGGATACAGTATAACTTTTTAAAGTCAGTCCTACAGCACCCACCTACCTTTCTGAAAGTCATGTGAACAGGGTCGATCCCCAATGGGAGAAAGATGAACAGAAACATTGTTCTTATGCCTCAGAACGTTATAATAAAAATACCCAGCTTTCATCTGTAGATCTCAAAGCACTTTACAAAAGGAGGCCAGTATCAGTATCCCCAATTTACAGAAGGGGAAACGGAAACTGAGAGAAAAGACGACTTGCCATAGATCACCAATGGGTGAGCCAGGAACAGAATCCATGTCTCCACAGTCCCATTCTGATGTTTGTGTAGCGAAGATATCTCAGGGCTAGATAGGTGGTTTTATAAGGCCAGTCAGCAGGAGTTCTCTCTCATTCTTGGTTAGTTTGGAAGGCAAGGAAATTAAAGTCATGTGACCTTTTCCCCCAGAAGAAAATTCAACGGTTTCCGATGGAGGAAGAGGAGACCCATCCTCTACAGCAGGGCTACTCAACACGCGGCCCGCGGTGCAGTTTGGATTTACGTGGCGCCCCAACACGTGGCCCATGGGTGGGAGCCAAAACAAAAAAGTAGTCAATATAATGGTCTTCTGCTGATATTTGTTTTAGTAGTTAAATTCCTGGACTGTCATTGCTTATTAAAAGTGGTGTCATATGGGCGGAAATCGGGTAAATATTGCATTTTATTAATATCAGCAGAAGTGACTGTGTGTTGTGTAGTCTTACCGTAATCTTTGTATTCATGCCCGTCAGTGTGAAAGAAACTATTTGCATATATTTGCATGTATATGCAACCACACTTAAGTTGCAGCCCTTGGCATGCGCTACGAGTATCACTGTGGCCCCTGGGGCTTCCAAAGTTGAGTAGCCCCATTCTACAGAGATGTTAGCACTTCCTGCCTTTTGCATGGCGGGGGATACAAGCTGTGTCTTGAAATACAACAACAGTTCTAAGAACTGATGCAAAGCCCTTTCCACAGATCACGTGCTCTACATAACTCAGATAACGATGTCGTGTGTTTCTAAAACCTTCCCTTCCCCCCAACCTACCAAAGAACTGTGTACGGATGTAAATACGGAAATACAGAAACAAATGGACTCAAACATAAAATAAAGGAATATCACCTCAGGAAAAAATTATGTTTTCATTTCTCTTTTTTAGAACTGGCGAAGTGAACTGAAGTGTGCCCGGGGCAGAACATTTTACACTGGGGAGAACTACAGCTAACGCTGTGTCAGCTGCTGACCTGTGGCATGCTGGCAAAACCCCCAAAAAGGTAGATGGGTGTCAAAGTAGGTATTCATCAGGATGACACTCAGATAAAGAGGCTTCAAACACAAACTTGTCCTTCACCATTAAAATAGCACTACCCAGCAAGTATCCTAGCGAATATACACAGGGAGCCCGGATGCATAGCACTAGGCCATTAGGAACCGAGAGATGCCTACACAAACTCTCCTGGGTCCCTTTGTGAAGGCAAGACAGACATGCAAGATGAATAGGTAGACACAGTGAACTGTGAAACCTGCAGGTCAAAGTTCTCTCTCATTATCCCCTCCAGTTTTCTATCAAGGTAGTCCCTTAGGCACACGATGGCAAGGTTTAAGGTTCTTGAAAAAAAACTGCCAGCACCAAGTCCTGAAAACATAGGTTGCTTATGTATGTATTTTCTCCTTTAAGAGAAGGAGAATGCATGTACTGACGGTGAAAGGTATCAGGCTGATGTGAGCAACTGAAGTTACTTAGACAGCTAAGTATAGCTCAAGCTTCCCCAAAGTGCCCTGCTGTACACTTTCAAGTCTTCTGGAGGCACCAACTCTAGAACTCAGATGCTAGTTCACTTTCCACACCCCCATAATATTTTGTTTCTCTGTCTAGACTGTCTACAAGGGTGCCAAATTTGATACTGGTTTGTGTGTCACAAACGTTTTGGTTGGAAATGGTCCAGGATCACTGAATCATTTCTCATGGGCTGCTGAACATATCTAATAATACAAACGTGTGATCGTTATGTGACTCTCAACCTGGCATGATGAGATGTTGCCAAACATGTTGTCAGTGCTTAAAGAACAGATTAAATATTTTAATGAGTCCTGTCCCTGCAACTTTTGCATCAACTTGAAGTGCAGTAGAAAGGGACTGAAATTGCCTTTTCATTTATTTCTCCCCCGTATGCTCTCTCTTATCCGAAAGGATTGCCAAGTGCTGCACAGGAGGGAACCACAACTCCAGAGCTTTGAAGAGGAGGTTACTCACCTTGTGCAGTAAATGAGGTTCCTTGAGATGTTTCTTCCTGCGGGCACACCCCATCAAGTACCACTGCATCCCTGCGCCTTTGTTTGGAGAGTTTTAGTAGCAGCGCCCCAATGGGTTGTACAGACATAGCGCCTGTCTCATGGCACCATCGATACCTCATCTAGCATGTGTGCCACCTAATCCTCTCATTTCCTTCTTTGTGTGGAATCCTATTGTGAGCTCTGAAGTAGAGTGGAAGAGGGTGGGCAGTCCAGAGTGACGCTGGCAGCCTCACCAGGCCCCTGGGCAAGACAAAGAGGGTCTTCTCTGTGCCCCAGAGATGGGGTGGGGCTTGGGCTAGGCAGCCTTCAGCGCCGCCTGGAAAGCACCACACCTCACCTCTCCCAGGCATCTCTCAGCGCTGCCTGGCGTAAGCCTGAGCTCATCGGTTATCCTTCACAGTGACACAGAGTTTCCCCTCCCCCATGCTGCTGCCTTTGATAGCACTCCTACACTGGAAACAGATACGTTAAACAGAACTTAGACCCCTTTACTGCATTCAGATCACCTGTCCCAAGCCAAGAAGCGTCAGCTCTTAAAAGCCTGATATTTAGTCATTCCAGAAGAAGCCCAACACAAAATAAACTCTTACATCTACTGAACAACTAGTCAGCTGCATAAAGGCAGGTTACCTAGGTGGTACATAAATCAGACTATGGAATTTTAGCTCCACAGTGTGCACACAGGTTCATAGCTTCAGGAATTTTTTTCCCTCACCCGAAAGAGGATATTTATCAAACTGTGTCCAGCTGAGCCTGCTTACAGTACTTGATCTGTGGTCTGACAAATACTGACTGCAGAGAGTCTGGCTTACTTACATGTAAACTGGGATGATAGGTCAGTACACCGTTGTCACACAATGTAACGTATTTCTTCTTCCACTCTTTATTCAATGACTTGCCACTTCGCTTTAGCAGCACACCCTGTTAGAGAGGAGGAGAGGGAAAAAGGCAGAGAAAGAAATTAAACATGATCTTTTGCAAAAGCATAGCCATCCAAAGCCAAGGGCAGCAGAGACTTATCATGTATTTAACAAAATTCTAGTGCTACTTCCTGACAAGCTTCTCCATCTCTTGACTTTATTAGAAGATTAGCGTTGGAAGACTTCAGAAGGTCATTTTGTCTAACTGCCTGCTCAAAGCAGGATCAACCCCAACTAAATCATCCCAGCCAGGGTTTTGTCAAGCCTGGTCTAGGGATGGAGATTCCACCACCACCCTAGGGAACCCATCCCAGTGCTTCCCCACCCTCCTAGGGAAATAGTTTTTCCTAATATCCAACCTAGACCTCCCCCACTGCAACTTGAGCCCATTGCTCCTTGTTCTGCCATCAGTCACTACTGAGAACAGCCTCTCTCCATCCTCTTTGGAACCCCCCTTCAGGTAGTTAAAGGCTGCTATCAAATCTGACCCCTCCCCCCACTCTTCTCTACTACACACTAAGTCAGTCCAGTTCTGTTAGCCTCGTTTTATAAGTCATGTGCCCCAACCCTCTAATTATTTTCGATGCCCTCTGCTGGATTCTCCAATTTGTCCACATCCTTTCTGTAGTGGAGGGCCCCAAACTGGAAGCAATGCTCCTCACCAGTGCCAAACAGAGGGGAATAATCACTTCCCTAGATCTGCTGGCAATGCTCCGCCTAATGCAGCCCAATATACTGACAGCTTTCTTGGCTACAAGGGCACACTGTTCGACTCCTATCCAGCTTCTCATCCACTGTAATCCCCAGGACCTTTTGTGCATAACGGCTGCTTAGCCAGTCGGTCCCCAGCCTGTAGCAATGCTTGGGATTCTTCTGTCCCCAGTGCAGGACTCCGCACTTGTCCTTGTTGACCCTCATCAGATTTTTTTGGGCCCAATCCTCAAATCTGTCTAAGTCACTCTGGACCTTACCTCTTACATCTCCCCACAGTATAGCGTCATTGACGAACTGGTTCAAGGTGCAAACCAACCCATCATCCAGATCATTAATGAAGACTTTGAACAAAACTGCCCCCAGGACCAACCCCTGCTTGGTACTGGCTGCCAGAACTTAGCATTTCTATTCTCCTTCTGCCAAAAAATATTGATCGAAAGCTACCTGGAACACCACCAGTATGTAGTAGCCCTTCAATTTGTTTTCAAGAAAGCAGCTTAGCCCAACAAAATATCATCTGTGTAAACATTTTCTCTGTCCACCAGGCCTAACTTGAGAAGCTTTTATACTGAATTATATCTCCCTCGAAATTCATATTTTAATGGTGGCACTCAATCAAATATATGGCCATAAAAATAAACTCAAAGTTGAGCAAAGATCAAGCACCTAGTACACTTGTGGGCACTATAAAATAAATGATAAATAATAAATTTCTGTCTGAATGGATTTTCCATGTAATTGTGGATTACAGTGTTGTTAATGTGTAGCTCCTGGATTCCTTTATGTCAACTGCTATTTGTGGATTGCTCTGCTGTATTAGAGCTCAGCCCACAGCATAGGCAGGGAAATGCAGCAGTTAATGTTGGACTGTTTCTGCTTTAACACTAATTTGTACAGCGTTCTCTCTCTCTCATGTGGTGGCACCGCAAAGAAATTTTTTCTAGGTACTTATAACCCTGCTAAGGAGAAACACAATTAATGCAGGTGATAGAGTAGCAGGAGAGACCCTCACGAAGAAATGAAATGAACGCAGGTTGTGGGGGAGATTTTTTGAGCGTGCAATCTTGAGTAATCCAGAGGGGAACATTGGAAGGAAAAAAACTAGACGGATGGAGGGATAACCTGGAGTCATGGAGAGCGAGAGGGAGGGAAAACACCAAGTTCTTTTCCCGAGGGAGTGGATGGGAAAATAACAGCAGGCAAACAGGAAGTCATTTACCATGGCAGAGGGAAGAGACGAAGACAAAGTAATTGAACAATGAATGAAGATAGAAAACTACTGAAAATACACAAAAGAGTGGAAAGAAACCAAAATATTAAGAAAACTGAAGAGAGGAAAAGTCTGTAAGGAAGTTCAGACGTAGACAATATTAAACTGGAATTGATGAAGAACTGGAACATAGAAGAGCAAGAAAACAAAATCAAGAGGAAAAAACTAAATATTCTGTGTTTGATCTTTAATTATGGCCAACCTAGCTCATGAAGCACACAGTGGAAGTGATCTCATACTGTGGCCATTTCCCCCCATGTTACATTATGCTTTGACTGTTACTGAGCTGTGTAACAGGAAACCAAGTTCACTGATAGAATGACTTCATTAATACACACAACTCATTTCATTTTATCACCTTGGTGTCTCACTCCAATTATTCCCATGCTGAAATACAGTTTACATATAACACGCAAAAAGAAAAGGATTGAAACATCAAACTTCTACTATACAAGTAAGTGGAACGTGCAACTTTCAATAACAAGCACTAACCACCAAAAGGTCTTTCATCATGAATTAAAAACAACAACAATGAATATGGTCACTTTAAATAAGGCATTTGATCAAAGCACATCCCAGTTAAATATAAATAAATAGAAAGCTAGGCACATTGAAATACCTACACGAACTGTCACAGTATGCTAATCAAGGTTGACGAAGGAACAGATCTGTCTAGGAAATTTTGATCCAAAACACAATCACAAGGCACATCTCAATGAATGCCGCACAGTATAATTTGGTTTAAACTTCTCTTACTCAGGCAAAAAACATTAAACCTCTCTCTCCATATCCAAGTACCATCTTGGAGACCAACAACTAGGCCTATTTTGTACTGAGAAGTAGTTGCAAATTCAGCATATTCTGCGGTGTCACAGGTGCTCAATGGAATGGATCAGTTCAAATGAAAATCAGGCTCTTACATTTGTTAATTTAAAGCTCACCACAACCAGCAACTTGAACTAAAATGTGCACTGATTTCCATCTTATCCCTATGAGCGTAACAGAAAAATGTTTCCATTAAATAAATGAAATAATAAAGGAAGGGTATTCAATATTAGTAGATGGAAAATACAGCAGGAAATAGAAATTAACGTATATAATAGTTAATACATTTTTAAAAAGCAGAATAAACCCAAAGCAAGCTACAGTGCATGCTTACTTCTTTCATTCAACAGCTTGCTTTATAAAATTATTTCATTTCAGACTGAGTCCCAACAATGCAAGGGGACAAGGGTCAGCTCTGTGCCAATGCACAATTAGAACTGCTCCATTGCTTCAGAAAACCATTTCCCTCCCCCCAAACACTGACCGACATAATCCTCAACTAAATCCCCCGTGCCACAACCCAGATGGACTCATAATACTCCTTTAGCAACCATGGATATGGTTCCACTGGGGAGTCCTAGGGTCAGAACTGCCCTTTACTGGACACATTCCTCGAATCAAGGCCGCAACAGTGCCCTTTCAGAATTCACATTAGCTGTGAAAGACACTGTACCCAAAAGCACACTTCACATGACTGAAATTAGGCACAAATGTGTCAAAGTAACTTTCCAATTGTTTGGGGTCAGGTTTCTTCTCTTTGTGCTGTGGGATGCAACTTCCCAGGGCTGGAGATCTCAATCGTGTAAAAATGGAACAGGGTTCTGAAGCTTCTTTTTTTCGTGGTTCTGCAAGTGTGAGGTTTATATGCCAATTACTGTCTTCTCATGTAAGAGAAATTGTTTTCGTCTATTAAAAATAAAAGCTTAGATCTGTCTTTGACTTCTGTGTTTTTCTATTAGAGGTGGCGTGTCACTTCACCTTGCCAGTCTTTTATACAGCCCTTAACTAAAACTGAATTCCCCTACAATGTAAGGACTGCGCTGTTATCACTGTGCTATATAGATAAAAAATTACTTTCCCAAAGCTATTCTCCAACCGGTGCCGATACGTTCTTCATAGTCTAATGGGAATTGAACTGCAAAGCTTCACATTGGACATTTTTTTTCTTTCCACTTTCTTTGAAGTTTTCAACCTTTTCTGACTATCACTCAGCTACAGGTTAAGCATATTATTATCATGGAAGTACCTGTTCAAGGCAATTATAAACTCAATGAAGCGTAAAGGCTGCTAATTTTGGTTGGACATATTCCTGGAGGTTTCAGCAGATGAGACTCTCGGACAGGAGCGGGGAATCTTTTTTGGGCCGGCGGCCACTGACCTACAAAAAAATCAGTCAGGGGCTGTACGCAAGTGAGAAGCAAAAGGACATTCCCCACATTGCCCTCACACACCAGAGCCTCTGGGGGCCCAGGCTAGTAGATTCTGTGTGTTCCAGCTCTGCGGTGGGACTGCTGGGGGGGGAGGGGGGCGAGGGGAAGGGCTGGAGCACCAGCACAGGATCCCCAATGCCTGGGGGGGAGCCCTGAGCTTTAGGAGCCAGATACAGGCAAGCCAGGGGACACATCTGGCCCCCCGGGCCTTAGGACCCCCCATCCTTACTCTAGGACAATTCTGGAGAGTTGACAATCCTAAAAGCAGGATGATATCATAGAATCCTAGGGCTGGAAGAGACCTCAGGAGTCATCGAGTCCAGCCCCCTGCCCAAAGCAGGACCAACCCCAACTCAATCAACCCAGCCAGGGCTTTGTCAAGCCAGGACTTACAAACCTCTAGGGATGGAGATTCCACCCCCTCCCTCGGTAACCCATTCCAGGGCTTCACCACCCTCCTAGGGAAATAGTTTTTTCTTAATATCCAGTCCAGACCTCCCCCACTGCAACTTGAGACCATTGCTCCTTGTTTGGCCATCTGGCACCACTGAAAACAGCCTCTCTCCATCCTCTTTGGAACCTCTCTACAGGAAGTTGAAGGCTGCTATCAAATACCCCCTCACTCTTCTTGAGGAAAAGAAAAACCCCTCAAATTTGTACAAGGAATCACACATTAAGCAGTATCAGGAAGGGAGAGTGGGGAAAGAAGAACATGGTATGAAAATGTTTAAATGCACTTGGTTCTTGCACAAAGAACATTTTACTGCTAACCACATAAGGACTAGGAAGTTCCATTTCATGGACTTGCATTAAGTCATCCCTCTGCCTATCAAGTCATGTGGCTTTGCATTTTTTTTAAAAACAAGGATTCCACTGTATTTTTATAGATAGTATTGTGCTACTGAACATTATGCGCTTCTAACAGGAAGGAATAAGATATCAATTGTTTGCCTGCACATGCATATAAATTTACATTTTATTTACTTAATCTGCTATAAGTGAAATTTTTAAATTTGAATTTCATTTTACACCATTTAAAGAATACTGCATGGTAGAAAACCCTACAACCTAACCCAGAAATAATATTCAACAAAAGGTAACTTAAAACATTGTTAATTAGGGAAGCATAATAAAATTTAGGAAACACTGAAAGCTGAAATGGTCATCAGACCAAACCCTTTACAATGTTGGCTCTGGGTCCTAGCAGTCCATAAATGGCTTTTTAAGGGAGGATGACAAGCTACAGGAAGACTATGGTATTATGACAGCTTCCTGGTGGATATCCAATTCCGTACAAAACAGTTCCTCGAATCTGTACACGGAATCACACGTTAAGCAGTGTCAGGAAGGGGGAGTAGGGGAAGAAGAGAAGATGGCATATCCCTTGTGATGTGATTTTTGTTGTTTTAATTATTTGAGTGAACTGACCAAAGTAGTATTTGTCACTAGTATCAGCCATTCACTCCCTCAGTCCAAACATAAAGTACTTCACAAGATATATCTGACCCACAACAGCACTCAAAACACAGTAGAACTATCCATACGGCTTCGTATACGGAAGGAGTGTGAATCTCCACCTCCCAAAGTCTGAGGTGGAACACATCTGGGGCTCCACTTCAGACTCATGTCTAATACAGCTGTAATCACTTCAGAAGTAATTCATATCACTGTATTATTTGCAGTGTTCTCTTCATTAAGTATAGCGAGTTCCAGGGTAAAATTACCCTCTGGCAAAGGATACATTGTAAAGATTTTAATAGTCAGTGTACACAAAAAGTAAGTGAATTTCAACACAAGGTTATTAATATCCCCATGAAACGCTGGATTCTCAACATTAAAAACCGCAGCTGAAAACATGGAATTAAATGCGTCGCTTGCACCTAGCTGCAGTTAAAGGGAATTTGGTTTTGCTGCTCAACCGCCTGCCCTGACCTTTTCAGCTCGAGGGCTAGTGGTCCGTGCTATTCCTAAGAGAGCACAATCAATACTTTGGGGGAGATGCTCTTGTTTTCCCTGTTGAGCTATAATTCCCCTGTAAGGGATTGGCTCAGTGTATCCATAGGCAGCTCCTACACCTTCCCCTCTCAGTCCAGGGTGGAGAGGTAAGAAGGGAGCCAGGAGGGAGAGTGTCTGGAGCACTGCTAAAGGCGGCACAAGCTAAAGCAATTCCAAGGTTTCTTACACAGCTCCTGAGGGCCTGACTACTCACGGCTGGCTCGGATCAGCTGACTCAGGCTGGCAGCTCCTGAGGGCCTGACTACTCATGGATGGCCCAGACCAGTTGACTCAGGCTGGCAGGGCTCAAGCTTGTGGGCTGAAAAATTGCTGGGTATATATTTAGGCTTGGCCTGAAGTCTGAGCTGTGGGAGCCTGAGAGGCTGGAGGATGCCAGGGGTCAGGCTCCAGCCTCAGCCTGAACATCTGCACAGCGCTAGTTAGCCCTAGATCCTAAATCAGCTGATCCAGGCCAGCTGTGGGGTTTTTTTTTTCATTCCTATGACCCCTTATGCAACCCCATGATGCTATGGCTGATTCAGACCCTTCAGGTTAAAACAGACAGGGTGATGCTCAGGAAGCACATTTGCTATTCTTGATACACACATCATAACACTCATTCTTCTTAACACAGTTGTCCTCAAAGGCCACATGTAGAGTCTTGAGTCACAGATGGGACACCACTGCTGCAGCCCCCGTGCAAGCACGTTCAGCAGTAGATAGTGGAAGGAAGAGACAGACTACGGTATACCCTCTCCCCCGCATCATCTCCTCTAATTCAGTGTTTCTCAACGGCAAGTCTGTGGACCAGCACAGGTCCCGGAGAGCTCCTTGACCTCCTTTTCCACATCAGAGCAAGACATAAAAATTTTATTTTCATTTCTTCCATACACCTCAGACACATAAGTGGTTCCCCCTTGC
This sequence comes from Pelochelys cantorii, assembly GCA_032595735.1. Taxonomy (NCBI): domain Eukaryota; kingdom Metazoa; phylum Chordata; order Testudines; family Trionychidae; genus Pelochelys; species Pelochelys cantorii. Next base: position 73,485,518 of record CM064332.1, read on the forward strand.
AGAGAGGCAAAAAAGGGACTGGATGAATCACTTCAATTCGCTCTGTACTCTCAAATGTATAGAAACATCAGGCAGGAAAACAATGGGGAAAATGGAAGGGAGGTATTTTAATTGTTGAATACAGGGGACAGCTGCCCAGGAAATCAGAGACTATCAAGGCCAAGTAGGACAGGCGTATACAAACCTACTTCCTGTATCAAAAGGCAATTATATGAAGTCTCCATTTTAACACAATATTTAAATCAAGGAAAAATGCAAACATCTATTTTTCTAACATAAGAGAGCCACTGTCTGTGACAACCAGGGGAATGGCCTTGAGAAATGTACTTAGCCTAGGATTTAAAATAGCTTACAGACACATTCAACCATACACTAGATTGAAAATATAGATACACTATACAAAGCAAGGAATATATTTTTTTTAAAATCCTTCAGCTCACTCCACCTTCAAGTGGTGCTGACCACTAAAATCTACTTGTCCACCTGTAGTTCCAGTCATGTTTCATCCTCAGGCCATTCAGTTAAGGAACATACTTGAGCTAAGTAAATAATCATTTCTACCCTCACATCTCTCTGAGATAGCACTTTTTGTTAATTAAAAAAGTTTGCTCCAAAAACTCAGTGACCGGATATCATCATACGATCTGACAACTGATCCATGTACGTACGTCAGTTTCGTACTTCATCTCCTCAGTCTTAGCAGTACAGCTAAGAAATGGATGACCCAAGCTTCAAGACTCAATACTTTCAGATTAACACCTCCAATTTGCTCATCAACTCTGAAAAGAATTTAACACTTCAAATTAAATTTTATCACCTTCCCCAAAAATGATAGTTGTGGATTTACTAGTGGAGTACTTCATATCTACAGTATTTAATACTAGATCATGTTTTGTGTGGTTTAACGAGCTACAAGAAAAATACTTTGAGTTGAATGAACACACTTCATTGCTTAGTTTTTGCTCAAGGAACTTTCTCATTGTGCAAAAAAACAGAAGAACTGTCTGTCTGTGTTGCAATCTCTTTATTAGTAATGTGTATTCTGCATCTAGTCCCAGGAGGTCATTGCAAGCCAAAAGCAATGTTAAGTGTACAAGCTTTAAATAACTTACAAAGTTAATGTAATGAATGTAAGTGCTATCTGAAATCTATCACTCAGTGGCTTGCTGTAGCCCCAAGCTGTGATAAAACACTGCTCATAAATTTATATTAAAACTCTGTTCGATAGCAATTATTTACCAACAAAGATTTATTGATCGCATTTGCTGTTAGAGATCGAGGCTCTAACTGCGCCAATCAGCTGGTGTTGTTGAGCTTCAAGGCACCCAGAGATGCTACAGACCACTGTCAGGTTTGGCATCCTGATCATTATGGCAACACTAGGAACAGTTAATGACAAGACTCCCATGTGGGATCGATTGCACAGAAAGGTAGTGGGCTGAAACTCCAGGGACTAGTATGAATTCTAAAAGCCAGCTCAGTTTGAATATCTAGTTAACAATTAAATCTAGAAATTATTAATCCTTTGCCTTGGGCAACAATTCTTACCTGCTTAGGCAGCTTGAAATGAAAATGAAAGAAGATACTACCATGAATTTAGGTTAGTATGTGTTTGGGGTTCTGTACAGCAGGGCTGTAGTTTTTATGCACAAGGCTGGATAGATGATAACTCTCCCATTTCCCCCATGCTTTTCATCCTTACACAATAAAATCATTTAAACTTTTTTTTTAAGCTACATATGCTTAATATTGCCTTTGTGTGTCCATTTTAAAGAAACTCAAACTGTTCCTTTTGGTTATAGAGGCAGACAGAGAACAGTTAATGGGACTCAGTGACGCTAACAGATGCCAAAATACATACATCAGCAAAAACAGACCTTTTTTTTGTTACTCGTTAAAACAAAGGTTCTAGTCTTACGACACTTTCAACTGATCTTTGACGCAATGTGTTGTAAATGAAGAAAACTTTCAGAAATAATTGATTTTCTTACCATGGCTAGCTGAAACCAAAGGATGAAATCCTGGTCACACTGAAGTCAGAGGCAAAGCTCACACTGATGTCAGTGGAGCTGGATTTCACCCAAGCTGTCCATCTTGAGAAGAGCGTTTTTAAATATATATATTTCTGTTCTGCTGTTGTGTGGGCAGAATAAAACATTACTCTTGCACTTAATCATGAATTGCATAATTTCTTAATTTCCAGGAGTGCTCGCCAGTTTGTCAGTAGGTATTGCAGTTAGCAGCTAACAGCGCTATGAATTTCCCATAGTCATGTAATCTGCACTCTTTACAAGGAAAATCCTGAGTCAGATTAGTCACCATCTCCACAATTTTCAGAGGCAAGTTGACAAACATCTGCTACATTTGAATTTTGGTCAACAAAGATTCACTTCCTTTTGAATCTGTTAGTGCCGTAAACAAAGTCTGACAAACCGTGCAATTCCCACAACAGATCATATCAGAGGGCCTATGAAGATGTGTGATCTCTTATGCTAACTGTACCGCAACTGAAAAAACAACAACAAATGGTCTGGTAGCACTTTATAGACTAATGAAACATGTAGATGTTAGTCTATGAAGTGCTACCAGACCATTTGTTTTTTTTTTCTGTAACAGACTAACTCAGCTACCCCCTGAAGCTCCTGTACTGCTACTGAGTGTTTTGTCCTACTCAGCAAGAGAAAATTCTTGCTCTGAGAAGCTCTAACGGCAATAGATCTCCACTTCTCCCCTGGCTTCCAGCGTGGGATCGGTGGCAACTACAGTTCTATAGATATGAAACCAGCTGACCAGCAATCAGTGCGTGTGTGTGTGTGTGTGTGTACCTGCTAAGATAATGCCAATGGCCTCTACTACGTCTAAGCATCAGAAGTTACCACACCAGGGAAATTAAAACAAAAAAGTTTCCACGTAACAGAATGGTGCGACCACCAGTGCTACAATAATCAATCGAAACGGAGAGGTACGATAACACAAAGGAAACAGGAACTAGAGCACGGTCCTTGCCTAAAGAAACATAGCTACAGAGTGGGAAAGCTGGGGCGTTCAACTCAGAATTTCTATAACATTGCTAACGTACACTTAGCCCAGGTCTTCTCTATGGACCTTATGGCCGCACAGGTGTACCACTCCTGTGTATCACTCTATGCCAGTGGGAGAGAGTTCTCCTGCTGGACTAATTAGAGAACCCCTAATGAGCGGCAGGAGCTGTCAGAAGAAGAGCATCTCCCACTGGAACAGGGTGGTCCATGCTAGCTCTTTTGTAGGTAAAGCTTCTGGTGGTCAGGGGCGGGGCTTTTTTGCCAGAAATATATTTTTCCACTGAAAACACTTGAGCTCAGCAAAACAAAATGGTTCACTGGAGGTTTCATCAAAGCTGAAAGAACATTAAGCTCCACAGAACTAATGACAGCTTTTTTTAATACCTTAGGAGCCCAGAGCTGCTAATAATTAGTGGTCTGAAGAGGAGTAGGTCTACCTATACCAGGGGTGGCCAACCCATTCTGGGCAAAGAGCCAAGATAGGAGTGGATCCAGCATGAAGAGCCGGGGCAAAGGAGCCCCCGGTCGCATTTGGTTGAGCAAAAAAAAAATCTGCCCCTTTTTGGCCACATCAGGCTCCTGCCGGCCGACGCCATCTTTAATGGCCATGCTGGACGGCTCCCCTGCCTAGGTCAGCACAGGAAGGCAGGAGGAGAGGGCCATTTTTGAGGGCATGGTGGCAGCTTTATGAGCCATGGGGGGGGGGGGGGGAGGGGTGGTGGTCTTAGCGAGCCGCACCCCGGGGGGGGGGGGGGGGGAGAGCCACGGCTGACCTATACCATGTTATGAAAAGACTACCCCAAGGTATGCAGTATGAGGTTCACACTTTGGTGAGTGGAAGCAGTACCTGTTACAACAGTACCTGTTACAGTAACAACAACAGGCTGCGTTGAACAAGTGAAATGATCCACCTCACAAGATGTCCCATTTAAAAGTGACAGACCCTTGGTTCCAGGGTCTACATTACGCAAGTGCAGAATTCAAGGAGGCAAACAGCCCCCCCATCCTTTCATCGCTTCTGATCCCAGGACTGGCCCCTGACGTAACCCAGAGCAGCTGTTATCAGCTGATAGGGGGCCAACAGTGAGCCATCAAGCAGCATGGAATTGCTTTAGCATCAGGTCCCACAGCCCCCAAATGTCCCTTCCACTAAAAGGACCACAACCAGTAAGTAGGAGCTAGCTATGCCATTTTATGCTATCCAAGGATTCCCTCATGAAGGAGGAGTGATTCAGGCTGAAGATCTGGCCTTGATCCTGGCCAATAGTAACAAAGTTAGTGAAACATTCTTCTTTTGGTGAAAGCCTTTGCTACCAGAGAGGATGGTTGAAATGTCTATGAGAGGTTATCTACCACTATGAAATATAGGTTTTGTGAAGGGGAACTCCTTTTCCTGCCAAGTAAGTAACAAGCAGCAACATTTTTGAGAAACACTAAGCTCCCTATCCCAAGATGGGCACATCTATAAGTATAGTGCAGAGAAGCCCTCTGTGCTGTCGATTTTCTTGCGCAAAAGCGCGCTTGAGATGTGGATGCTCCGTGGGTTTTTGTGCAAAAACCTTGTAGTAGTGTAGACGTAGCCTATGTGCATGAAAGCATACCTAAGGTCCAAAACACAGAGTATGTCTACATAGCAACGCTATTCCGAAATCACTTAGTCCGTGTCTACACCGCAGGCAGTTATTTCGAAATAGTGTCAAAATATTGTCAAGCTGGAGGACTTCTTACTCCGAGTCCTGTGACTCTCATTGTACAAGGAATAAGGGAAGGCGGAGGAAGGGTGCTCTATTTCGAAATAAATGCTGTGTAGATGCTCCCAATTTTGAAATAAGCTATTTCAAAATAAGCTACGCAATTGACGTAGCTCAATTTGCGTCGCTTATTTCAAGTTAAGCTCTGCTGTGTAGATGCGCCCATAGGGAGTTGCCTTTCCCTGGCAAAGGTAGAATTTCTCCCTTACATATCATTTTGAACTTTTCGCTAGTTATAACTAGCTGACAGCTGTGAGATCTAGGCCTGAAATTCTGATTATCAAGAATTACCTAAAGTACAAATGTTTTCTTCTTGCCTGGTGACATGGGATGAAGCACGCTACATGTCAGGAGAGACTGGCTTTTTCCAATATTATATTTCAGAGAATTCTCAAGGAGGACATTTTGGTAAAACCAAATTTGGTGACCTGTTCAATAAAGCTGAGGACCCCTCTTTGCCTGAGTTGATTAGATTAATTCAGGACAGATATTTTGCAATCTCCTTTCTATAGGGAGTTCATATAGGATCAATACATGCGGGCTACAGCTTGGAGCTTCAAGTCCTGGAGGCATAGTACTCTAAAGTACAGAGCATGCATTAAATTGCACCTAGAAGTTTGAACTCTCTCATGATGATGTCTTCTTGATTCATCTATAAAAGGAGATGGTGGAAGGTTCACTTAATGATCTGTATGTTGAACACAGCCAACTTTCAATACCTGCCTACCTGCTACTTGACATGCTGAATTGTGGATTTGCTAGATTTGCCAGCAGTGATAGCCATGAAGGAGAGCGACAAGAAATCATTGAATGGGGAACCAGAAGTATCATAATGTACAACAATAACCTCTTCAGCTAGCGCAGATGCTGCTTCCTTATTGGCAAAAAGGCTTCTATGCAACAGATGAATAAGGCAACTCTACTGTCAGCAGCGAAATAGGAACTGATGGCTAAATACAGTAGGCACTGTTGTAATTCCACTGTAGGTGCACACACCTGGTGAGGTGACAAGTAACAGCTTTACAACCCTAAAATTACAGGAATTACCACCAGCCACATGCTGGTAGCACAGTGTAATAATATAGAATGTACCTTCTTAAGGAAATGGAACTACTATATCTTTTGAGAGATCTCTTTATCACTCCTATAATGACAGCATGATGACAAATAAGTACCCATCTAGCACACTATTGTTGCTCACCAGTATTTGATTTGGGATTTATTTACATTAATAATTTTTATAATTTTGCTATTTTTTAAAAAGGAACTGAGCGTCCCCTTGATATCAACTCCACTAGCTATTCTAGTGTAGGCCTGCTACCAAGCAAGTCCAAACTTTTTTATTCTGCCTTATTGGATGCAGAGCTCTGCTATCTTTCAGTATTTATTCCCATCTATCCTGCAATGTAGAAATTACAGCCTTTAGTAATCTCAAGTTTATTAATGATTTACAATTGTGGTTTCCCCGAGACGACACTCAGTTCTCATGCAAAAGACACTGCTGCAATACAAATCATTAACGTAGTGTTGGGAACACCAGATGGCTGACACCAAAGGTTCTAAGTCTAAAGGAGAGAAGCCAGCTCTGTTGGAACATTACTTCTACTGTGGCTACTGTTTCATATACCGTCTTCTAACTATATTGGGATAAGTGACGTTGCCATACAAACAACATGTCAATGAAATACTGTTACTGAAGAGTAAAATAAACACTGAGAACTGACAGCCTAAAACCAAAGATTACAACATACACACTGAACGTAGGAATGGCCCTACCGTGATAGTAACAGCTGCCAAGTACAATGTACAGTCAAGACAACAGATCAATTTTTCTTCACGAGATGAAGGCAATAAGAGCAAAATAAAAAGTGATCATTATGCAGACATCTCAGCACTGCGGTGGGCACTACAGCCCTGTAACTCAATTCCCCGCACCATGAAATTCTCTTCATTGCATTTGTATAAAAGTGAGGGATATGGGGAAGGGAGTAAGGTTGATGGAAAGAAGCCCCGTTGGGCTTAAAAACAGATTTTAACTTTCCATCCCGATCTAAAGTGTTTCCATAGAAACATTAGGAAGACCACTTGAACAGAAGCTTTTTTTGGCAGACATGTTTGGTACCTACCCCTCCCCTGGACAGCCTATTATTTCTCAAATGGATGCTTTTTGCTGCTTGCTCTGTGCAAGCTTCGATAAAGGGGGGGGAAGAAAAAGAATAGTGGATCTTTAACCAGTTCCCTTGTGGCCCCCTCCTTTTTCTGTTGGTAATATTTCTGTCATTCTGCCAGGGTGTATGGTACAAAGGGTTACACTTTAATTGAGCTGTCAGCATCTCCAACAATCCTATAAAACTCCGATTATGCACGGCAGGGTTAGTGACACACTTGTTATTGTGGATGCCCTATTTGCTAAACCCAAACCCTCCCCTCACAGGTCACATAACCCAAGCGACCTTCCTGTCATTAGCCGCGTCTATTCCTACCTCACTGCTGTGAAAATCACACAAGCGAAGGCTTCAAAGCCCTTGCCAGGACTGAATTCGACCAGGAGCTAATCACCCACAAATCCAGCTCAAATGGCAATAATTGGCTAAACTGCTCACCTCTCCAGAGCTCAGCAGTAATTTGGGATAATAAAGAAAAGAATTATTCAGCTAACTGCCCTGAAATGTATGCTTTGTGACCGACACACTTCACATTTTAATAATGATGGACACAAAATCCAATTTAATACAGCATCTACTGAATAACAAAACCAAGAACATTGATGGAGAAAAGGAAGCTTTTTTTTTTTTTTAAAATTATGCTCCGTATTATTGTGAAGAAAAGGGTTCACACATCATGTTGTAAAGTTTTGGGACCAAGAAGGTCTCCATGAGCAACCCTCAGAAACTCTGAACTATGATAAGATTTTTTTTTTTAGTGTCCCATGTTAAAAATTATTTCCCTGAGCTGCTGTATATCCTTAATCCTTTGCAAGAGAAGGGGGAATAAAAGGGGAGAAAATCTCTCTGCTAGGTACCTAACAGATACAGGTACCTTCTTGATTGTTCTGGATAATATTATTTCTGATTGTCTCGTTTTCTTTCCTTTCACTGCCTTTCCTCTCAGCACTGGGCCCTCCGCACAGGTGACTGCAGCATCAATGCTCAAAACCTGGGGGGTGACACTGGCTCAGTTGTTCCACGATGCTGACCATCACCCAAGGACTTAATGAACTGGCTCAGTGGCACAAAGATGCTCAATCACTCTCCCTTCTGCCCGACCCCTGCTCCCGCATCGAACCTCCCCTAAGGCCAGCAATTAAAAAACAGCACAATTCCATGTTCTGACTTACAATGGTGCCGGAATATACGGTCTTCTGTGCCTGCATGAGAATTCCAATTCAGCCAGAGGAACAAGCATTGAAACAGTAATTTCCAGTAGACACAGGATGTTTACATTTAGGCACCTGCCATACACTGGCCATCACATTTGGCAATAGGAATGGTATTTCAGACACTTATGCTTATTTTAGGGCATAAGTGCTACACAGCATTTCTTTAATTATGGAAATTCATCATACTTAGAGGCCAATTTATTTTCCCTAAATGCGGGTAATGTTGTTGCGCTGATTTAACACCCGGCGGATGCCATACACAGAACCTGGAAGAAGACAGGCCAATAACCAATTGCCAAAATGAATGAGAAACAAGTGGCAGTAACTTGGGCAAAATCTATGCCCAGAAATGGAAATGTGTGAATATAGAACACCACTTATATTATATATGTGTGCATGCATTGCACAAGCTTGCACATGCACATACAATGAAAACATTTTCCAAACACAAAGCAGAAAAAAAAAAGTCACAAAAAGCATATCTGCAAAAGGCGATGTAGGTGTGCTAGCAATACATTCAAATAGGGTCAGCCATTCAAATGGCCCAGTCGTCATTAGGGCTAAGCTGGTCACCATGTCTTAAAGTTCATACAAAAAACCTGCCGAAATTCAAAATGGAAAAGGCTCTACTGAGCCACAGTTGTATCTTGTTTAACTTGACCATTCAAAAAATCTGAACTTCTCTAATGAGGATGATTTTTTACAGAGGACACATCATATTTGCTGAATGTCTGACTCATTTTTCTTTTGTGTGACTTTTCCATAGCATGTTTTGGGGGTAGGGAGTGCAATATATATTTATTTTTGTGCTTAGGAAAGAAGAATTAGCTTATAAATGCAATAGAGAAAAATTAGCAATCTAAAATGATACACTATTAATGAAAAAGGGTAAGAAATTACCAAGTCAGCTACCAGAGAGAACACACTCTGCTCCATGACAACAACAGAAAGACAGCTGAAAAAGGTAATGCAGTTTGTAGGTTAAGCAAATCTCTATATATGTGAAGTACATGCATACCACCTTTGGCACTGTATTATACTTGCAGGTGCAAACTATCTTTACAGAAAATCACAGGAAAAAATATTGTATTTCCTCTCCAATAAGAGAAAGATTTTTTTAATTAATGACAAATATTTCTGGATAGTACAGTCAGACAAGTATGTGTTGAGAATGTTATAATTTTCAGAAGAATATGAAAATGTTCACAACACAACCACACCAAGATTTGAACTTAAAACCTTTCCAATATAAAGCAGTCACTTCCACAAGGCTCCAAGTCCTTTGGTTAATATCTGTTCAAATTCGTAGGTGATATACTGTTCACTTACTGGCATCTATATCAATAAGCGAATGAAATAAGAAAATGAAAATCTGAGATAAATCTGTGGCAGTGCGAAAAAATGCAATTTGACTTCCTGGCATAAACAAAAAGTGATGACAATAAAAATGTCATATATTAGCTATTTGCTCTCCCTATTAAAATGACACTTTTTTATATGATGGTAAGGATAGCAGGAAGTAAAACAAAACTTGTAAAGCAAGTAGTAACAATAGAAAGGAATCCTATTCTCAGGTTCTGGTGACCAGAGTTAAAATCCCAGTGCGCACCTTCTTAGAGTCCATCATAAGGATGACAGTTGGGGAGAGAGGGTGGAAATCAAGGAACATTTTCAACTCCTGTTCCCCAAACCTGGGACTCCTTCAGAGGGCCAGCCACACTGCACCTGAGGAGGGCAGACAATGTGTATGGGTAAGTTAGCTCTGATAAGAGAATCATAAGGTTACACGGGATGACAACTGTTATCCTGTCTAACCCCTTACTAAGAGTTAGGATTTGTTGTGTCCAAACCATTCAAAACAGATGGCTATGCAGCCACCTTTCGAACACATCCAGCAAAGGAGTTTCCATGGTGAAGCAGTCTGTTCCATTGTCCTACTGTTCTTACAGTTAGAAAGTTTTTCCTGAGATTTAATCTAAATCCACTTTTTTGGGGGGGGGGGCAGCCTTTCACGTATCACCCCTTCCCCTAATCTCCTTCTTCCAAACTAAACATACCTAGCTCCTTTAGCCTTTGCTCAGATGTAGGCCCTACCAAATTCACGGTCCATTTTGGTCAACTTGATGGTCATAGGATTTTAAAAGCTGTAAGTGTCATGATTTCACCTACTTAAATCTGAAACTTCATGGCGTTGTAATTGTAGTGGTTCTCACCTAAAACCAGTCGGTGGGCTAAAAGGGTGTTTGAAGGGGTGGCTGTGGTACTGCTACCCTTACTTCTGTGCTGCTGCTGGCAGTGGGGATGTCTTCAGAGCTAGGCAGTGGTAGAGCAGTGGCTGCTGGCCAGAAGCCCAGCTCTGTAGGCAGAACCACGGCCAGCAGCAGCGCAGGAATAAGAATGGTACAGCATCGCCACCCTTACTTCTGTGTTGCTGGCCACCCAGCTCCGAAGACAGAACAGAAGTAAGGATGACAACACTGTGAACCACCTACCATAAACTTGCAACCTCCCTGCACCTCCCTTTTGGGTCAAGTTAGCCAGACTATGTTCAAAGATGCCTTTTAATAACTCAGCATTAAACAATGAAATTAAAAAAAAAGAACACACCACAGGGATTCTGCATACTATGTCAGCAAGTTAAAAAGTGTATTACTGCTTTAATGTTCTAATCCCTTGATACACAATCCTTTCTATAGAGTATAATTCTTGCCTCATTTGCTTCCATAGATATTAAGGTTCATTCAACAATTAACAACTGGTACAGCCTTTTAAGAATAAAGGTTTTTAGGGAAAAGGCTGGGATAGTGGTTGGACTTATTGTATTTGTGCGGATTCCATATTCCTAGTTTATTTTCTTTTTACAAATGCCCATTCTCAGAAAATCACTTAACCGTACATTTCAGTTTCTTTGAAATTCAGATCTGAGCCATAAAGCATGTATTTTAGTCAAAAAAACTACCATCAACGCAATTATTTAAAACCGAATTTAAACAGTTAATTACTTTTCACTCAGCAAAATAACTCAAATGTAGCCATTTAAGTGAAAATTTAAGTGGTATTTTCTATATAGCACTTTCACTATTTATGCTAGGATAAAAGTGGTGTGCCAGAAGACATTACGTCTCAGCACTTATTTGCCAGTTTTCTTAAAGGGACTCATTCGATCCATCATTCACACAAACAGCAACAAATAGCCACTAAGCAATTAACTGCCATAATGGTGTGTTCTCATTCCTGGACATGACGCAACATACTGCACGTACTGTATTTAGAAATACTGAGTTAAGTATGAATAGGAATTTTTAGTGCCATGTCAGTAACACACTCAACATATTAGATCCTTCCCCATGCCAAAAAATGAACAATGAATTTGATCCTTCTCAAACATGACAATCTCTACCTTTAAAGCCAAGCTTTATAGCAGACCAGATGGCTTACTGGTAACTGGGCAATGCTTTCCACTTCTAGATCACTAGTTCAAGTCCAAGCCATATCAGAAAAAAATTAAATTTCCGCAGTGTGCTTGAAATGAATTGGTACCCTTTCGAGTGAACATGTATCCACTGCATAAAGCACTACACCTAGTAATCTTGTTAGCAACATCAACAAACATGGCAATAAATACATTTTGTTTATTTTAATTTTTCCAGAAATGAAAATATCATTCAATTCTTGGCACAACCATAATTCAGCTTTTTGAGAGACAAAGTCTCTCAACTTTTTGCCAACCTCATGGCAAATAAGGGGCCATACCTTGGTGTCCAGTGAAAGGCAGTGCAAATCGTAGGTGTGCGTATCTAGCTACCTTGTGTGACCCAAATCAGCTACTGAGAGATGGAATACAAGTATTCGCGCATGCAAAATTGGAAGTATTTTAAAACGGAATTGTATCAGAAAGTCTAAATAATCCAATAAGGGTCTTTGAGAGTCCTAAGGCAGGTGCTTTTGCCTGTAAAAGCAAACACATGTAACTTACTTTAATTGGTTGCTCCTTCTGTAAGCAGAGAGGTGCCACACTTAATGATATTTTTAGATTGGCAAGTGAAGTGATGCAAGAGGCTAGTATGATTTAAAAGACCCTTGATTTTCTTCATAGGACATTACTCTTTCCTAAAGGCATGTCTGGAAGACCCAAGGCATTTGTAGGTTGTAAGAAAAACACTGTGCAAGAGAAAGAATTTAAAAGGGACTTAAATGGAATTTTGTGCAAGATTACTTAACCATGGAAAGGATGTAATGTACGGCATTAGAAAACTTAAGCAGTTCTTTTTTCTAATTAAGTGACCAGCTCTGGACAAAATGAAAAGCCATTTTTTAAACCACCTCCTCCAACTTTTTATGGATGGAGAATGTGTTAAAAATATATAAATAAAAATGCAAGGTACCCAGAGTGCAGCTAATGGGATTTGACGCTGGCTTTAATTTTAATGAAGAAAGTTGCCAGTAGCAACAAAACTGTCAGCAGCAGCCAAGCACCATTAATAAAGACCCAGACAACATTAGTGGCACGGCAACAGTACAAAAGGTTCCCCCCCCGGTTCACGCTGTGCTAAATTGGCTGCCCAATTTTTCTTAAGTGTCCATACTATTTAGAAGACAATTTATTAATTTTTGTCATCCATTGTCAGTTGACAGGCCATCATTTTGCATCCCGAATTTTAGATGAAAACTAATTGAAAAGACTGGCAGTATTTATGAGGGGTATTATTTGTCAATTATGGCTGCTGCTGATACTTGGTCTTACCAACTTTAAAAGCCCCATGCTCGGGCGTGTCAGACAGACATTTTTTGCAATAGGCGTGTCAGACATTTTTTGTTATTTAAATGTTGGTTCTATGAAAGTGACAAAACAAACAAAAACCCCGCAATTACCTAATCAATTCACAAGGCTCATCAAAGAAGAGGGACAAAACTGTCCCTTCAACCCCAACCATAAGTTTCACTGAAATAAGTGAAGAGAAATGAGCTCATGAAGTCCAATAGCAACATAGATTTTCTCTTAAAACACTTACCTGAAATAAAAACTTTTCTTTGTTATTCATAGAAAAAAATTAGAAAAAGGATATCCTTGGTGATGAAATATTCCCCCTATAATTATTCAGATTTACAGACTTTGCTTGTTTTTCTGACGTAGCGCTAATCTATACAAACGTCTAAAAAGATGGATCTTTCTTTCTGACCACCTGCATAGTCCTATTCAAAGCATTTGGCTGTGAAGGCATTTGTGCAGGCCCAAGCATAGCGACTGAACGTCACAAGGTATCAGCTCTTAAGAGCTCCTCATTGCAACCACCTTCATACCCCTACTTCTCCAACTCAATATTTCAAAGGTGATGTTTTAAAATTCAAAGCAATGTATAGATGACGGCTTTACATCAGCTGAACCTTTGCATCCCAAAGGCTCTTCGCTCTAAACTTTCGTAAGAGTAACCAGCTAAGTTCCTGCTAAGCTGTATAGCTGCACGCCTTCCCATTAAGCCCCACACAGAGGCCCAGGTCTGCAGTGGGGAGAGGTGCCTCACCCCAATGTCCTGAAGCTGCTGCAGCCGGAGGAAAACACCCCCCTCAGCCGTCCTCAGCATGGAGCTGCTGTGTCTGGGGCAGCTCTGTGCTGGGGCCAGCGGGAAAGTGCAGCAGGTCTGGTGCCTAAGCAGGGGGGACCACAGAGCTAGACCTGCTGGCTGCTTCCAGGGCGCAGCACGGTGCCCCAGGACAGGGAGGCCCCAAGCAGCCTGCCTTAGCAACGCTGACCAGGAGCCATCCAGGTAAGCCCCAGCCCCAAACCCCTGCCTCACCAGGAGCCCCCCAATCCAGAGTCGCCTCCTGCACCCCAAAACCCACACCCACAGCACCCTCCTTTCCATTTCACTAGTGGAGAAATGAGTCCAAGAAATTTAGTGACTTGGGCAAAGTCACATAAACAGTCTGTGGCAGAGTCATGATACACCATCTCCAGAGTTCGGGCCAGTGCGTTAACCACACCACGATCTTTTCTCTCAGTCTTGTCGCTACCCTACTCTATTCTAGCCTAATTTTTGGAGGGGTGGCGAAATTATTATTTCACTTAAAATCTGTTCCAGTAAGTGGCACACTAACATATTCTGCTCATTTCCTAAGGTGGTACCAAAATGGCTTCTAAAGCATCCTGGCTACATATTTTGGTTACTACAGGAAATTAGAGACTTCCCACAACCAAAAAATGGATTTCACTTTTCCACAAAAAACTTACATTTTTCTCTGCTGCCATCATGGCAAAAATGGGATTTGTACAACAGGACTGTTTTATGGATGAAATTATACCCAATCTGAATTCACAGAATGTTAAAATATGCGAAATAAATAGAAATAAATAAATATATGGAGATATACCTATCTCACAGAACTGGAAGGGACCTTGAGAGGTCATCGAGTCCAGTCCCCTGCCCTCACGGCAGGACCAAGTACCATCCTTTAATAAACTATATTTTATTAAAACTGAAAGTACTGAAAAGTAATGTTGCACTACCACCATCTGTTGATAGCTAAATTACACCAGCACAATGAAAAGTCTGTATTTTCCCACAAAGCTTATCTAGAAAGACATTTTATCAGTATCATTTTCTTCTCCTACCATGCACTAGTACAGTTAAGGATGCATCCGTACTACTACTCCACAGCCTCTCTTAGGCGTATTGCCAGTTCGGTCTTAAAAATTGGTTTTGGCCTAAGATTTGGGATAATTTAGATTCATGACCCATAATTTTAAATGCAAGACTCTATTCCTCATACTTTCCTAGAAATGGCAGAGTTGTGTTTCGGTCACAAAATAGCTCCCTGTTCTTCTCTAGACATAGCTGTCTTTCAGAAGCGTATTAGGAGTCTGTTCTATAACTAGTGTTCTATGAGATGTGTTGTTCGTGTCCATTCCACATTAGGAGTGTGTGTGCTCGCCCCACGGACCAGTGCTGGAAGTTTTTCCCTCAGCAGTATCCATAGGGGAGTGACTCTGGCGCTGCCTGGAGTGGTACCCTCAAGGCATGGTATTATGGGTGCCGTGCACTCCCCTACCTTCAGTTCCTTCTTGGCTTCACACAACTGGTAGCAGGAGGACTTGGCTAGCTTGTAGCAGGTCTTTTTGCACCAAGTGATCCCCCATTAGAAATCTGTGCTGAAACTGGGAGGCCTTTCATCCTATCCTCTGTAGTGAGGAGCTGTGACAATCAATGGAAGGACTTGGTATATTCCAGGTAAAAAGCAAAGGTCTTCCGGACATCCAGGGCACGTAGACGTCTCTCCTATGCTGTCTTGTGAGGCTTGGGGCAGAACACAGGCAGAAATTTGTCCTGGTTCACATGGAACGTGCAAGCCACCTTAGGCAGGAACGCTGGGTGAGGCTGCAACTGGACTTTATCTTTGTAGAAAACCACGTACGGCAGCTCTGAGGTCAAAGCTCTGATTTACGAGACTCAACTTGCCAATGTCAAAGCCCCCAGGAACGCAACCTTCCAGGACAAACAGGAAGGAGAACAAGACCCCAATGGCTTGAAGAATGGTGAATCTAGAGAGGTTCAGGTTAAGATCCCAGTGCAGACAGGGTTTTGTATGTGCTGTTTCTTATGTTTCTTCCTCAGCCCTGGGGAATAAGAAAGGCACCATAAAATGAGCAATGCCAGAGGGTTGTTTTGCACTGAAGTGGAAGTGCTCGGTTCCAATCCAATCAGATTGGCTCTGATGCTGGTCTAAGTGTGGCCTCCATTGGACAGCCCTCAGTTTAGTCTCCCTAGGTTTCTTTCCATGATGCTTCAAGCCCCAACAGATTTGACAGCATTCTTAAACGGGATTCTTTCCTCGATACTTCAGACAACTGGAAAGATGGTTACTCCGTATAGGCTTGTCACAGAAGGTACAAAGTTCATACCAGGGTGTGCCCAGCCCCAGAGAAA
This sequence comes from Pelochelys cantorii, assembly GCA_032595735.1. Taxonomy (NCBI): domain Eukaryota; kingdom Metazoa; phylum Chordata; order Testudines; family Trionychidae; genus Pelochelys; species Pelochelys cantorii. The sequence goes on from CM064332.1 coordinate 73,501,611, forward strand.
GGGAGCCCCTCTGCACTAAGAGAGCGGGACTGTCTATCTACACTAATGAGATCAACCATGCTACTGAAGTAATAAAGTAAGTCAGAGAGAAAAAACACCAAACACACCTTGCTGAGGCAAGAAGAGATGTTCCAGCACACATCCTGGGCAGTAAGAAGGAACTGAGGGGGCGCGGCACCATCCATGCTCCTTATACTAGCACATAAGTGCGCTGCACCAGAGGGCTCTAGAGCCAGCCCAATGGAAACCACAAAGGGAAAAATCTCTGGCAACAGAGCACACGGCGCGCACACGCCTAACGTGGAATGGACTTGAGCAAGCACCTGAAGAACTGCATTTGCATTCTGATAGCCAGCAAAGCTAATGATTCTGAACATTTTGTAGTCAAATACAAATACTAGAACCCCATCACAAAAGAATAACTGGCACATGCCCCACAAACTTCAACTCCTTCTGAGAAAGAACCCCCTCTCCTCAATTAATTATTTCTCATTCTGCCCAAAGTAATATACCTAAGGAATACTTATTTTTGGTAACTTACAGAGGTTAAACACAAACAAAACAGGATCTGCACAAAGTTCCTCTCCTTACTGATACCAATTAAGGAGAACACCCCACAGCAGGTTGTTTCTACTAGTGCACTTGGAAAGAAAGTCAGGTATCTCCAACGAGAGGCAGGCAGAACATTCGTGGGTAAAAGAAAACACTGAGGTTTACTAGTAAACTTCTCATTTTGACTCTCTTCTAAAACCATGCTGCAGTAAGTCGTATCTGATTCTTTTAACTGAACTAACCAGCAAAATAAATTCACCACCACTACGACTGAAAGAGACACAGTACTAGACACAAACAGCAAATTCAGTTCAGTTCAGGTGAATGTATCTCTCATGTTCCAATGTTTTGCTATGAATGCTGAACTTTTATTTTAAAAAAACCAAATCTCATCTATATTCTGCTTATCACATTTGATAGTGAGACACCCAGATTTAAAGCTAAATATGGTCCAATAAATTGTCTTGTTCATACCTTCCTTTTATTACTCAACTACAGAGAAGGGTACATGGAATTCCACTTTCCTAGACAGCACCATATGCACATTTTTGCATAACTGAAGATGTTCAGCAACAAAACACTGGTAAAATTCAGAATAGCTAATTTTGTTCCTTATGCATGTTGATACTCTGGAGTGCAGATCAGTCAACATAAGAAATATGATGACTGCTATAACAGAATAGCTGTACCATCGTTACACTTATTTGGTCAACTGGTAGCTTATTAGTTGTCTACTCTTATCACAGAATGTAATTGGTCTGTTGTGTCATCAGCAATCTCCCAGACAAACTACAATCTTGAAGAAAGTTAACATACTACTGTTTAAACACTCAGTAAAATTACCATGTGGAACACACACAAATGCTGAATGAAGGTTTTCTGTTGCTCAATTCCACAAAGGATTGTCAAAGTCAAGCTAGAAATAAACGTTACAGCTAACGTTTTGAGGGAGAAGAAAAGATTTACCAATCTACTTAAAAATGAATGGCAACCATAGGGGAGCACAGCTTTACAGACTTTCAGAAGAATCAACTCCCCTCCCGCATCAGGAGATTCAGCTACAATATTCTGGTGTTCCCACCCAGAGCAAGAAGAAACAGCACTGATCACAAGCCGGAAAGTCAATATTACAAGACACAGGGGCCTTTTCTTCTCTCATCGCTAATTCAGAAACTCTAAATGAGCAGAAAACCCCCAGCGTTGTTTCTGAAAGCTACTTCTCCAGCAGGTAAACCTGCCTAAAACCAACTCAGTGCCATGAACCTACTGTAATCACAGCATGAAAGCGCCCTTTTTTCAATACATCTATAGAAGGACAGTGCTTTGATAGAGGAAGCCATTTGACACAGAAGTCCCCTTAATCAGGTCCAGCAAGCAGATACCATCCACCTTGTATGTTTTGAAAACACATGTCCAAAGTGTGTACCCCGTAAGCAAACCAGTCTGTCCCACAATATGAGAGAGATAAGGTCACCAAAAGAAATGGTGTAAAATCTCATTTATTTTCTCTGTATTGTTATAATGAGTTGTATGGCAGAAGGAATTAAGGATTCTTTGTAAGTAGCCTAACTTTCTGAAGGAATGCACTAGTGCTACATCTACCTTTTTAACCTCTTTGTTGCAAAGTGTCAGCAGTATCTCAGAGCTGTAGAAAGAAGCTAACAAACAGAAGCTGCTCTGCAAGCTATCAGTGGTCCAATCTGGAGTTCACTTATACGTAAACTCCTACTGCTAATTCATCATCCAAGCACCCGACAGCTAGGCTGATTGTGAGCCTTATAGTACAATAAGGGGCTCCGCTGACCACCAAAATCAGCAAAAGGGGGGAGGGGATGATAGGCACAGTCCTGGAGAAGGCCTAAGATAAGTGCTAGCTGTCAGTGCAAGGACAAAGAAGGGCAGGCCCTGGGGAGAGAAAGGAGATAAAAAAAATCTCGACAACTGCTTTATCTGATGAGGGTTATGGCTAATTAATTATAAACTCAATTACCTAACCCTTACTTCAGCAGTCTCTATTCATTAAGAGATAAAACTTGACTGACTGCTAACTTTCTCTTGCACACATGCACACAGCATGCTTACTTCCAATTTGCACAGGATTTTAACACACCATTTCTTAAAGAAGATCTCCCAAAGCATTCATACCTGTCAACTTCTCCCTCACAGGATGGAACATTTCTCTTTTTTTCCTTACCACCCAAAGCACCCTCTGTTGCACAATGGGAGGGCGATGATCCCATGCTGTGCGCTGCCATTTAAAAGCAAAAACCAGACATTAAACAATAGACATTATGGACATCAAAGCCCTCTTTCACAGCTAAGTTTCTGCCTTTGTGGGCTTCTGATCTATTCCACTTTTTAAACTGGGCTTTAATTTTGGGGGCTAAAAGTTTGGCCCAATCAAGCGCAACTAAGAAATGAACACTTAAACCCGTAACCAAGCTAACATTCACTAATATTCCAAACTGGATTTTTCACGTCACGTGTTGACAGTTTCTATTTTATTTTATTTTATCACTAACTAAATTCCTGGGGTGCCTGGCCTTTCCTGCCTAAGTTCTTATCCCCTTCTCTGGTACTTGACATCAGCTCTAACAGCCTAGAAGCAAAATCCACTCCATTCAATGAAGGCTCTGCTTAATCTCTTTTCCAAAGACTGCAGGCAGACCTGGTTTTTCTACCCTTTCTGAAAAAGTGAGCTCCTCAAGTCTGTGTGTCATTCTGTTTGCCCTTTGCTGTAGCTTTTCCATTTCTATAGTGTACTTTTCATGATAAGGTGACCAGATCTACACAGTATTTCACTGCCTCACTGCTCCCTTTTATAGCAGAAAAAGAATTTCTTCCAATTTGTAGTATATATGAAAACTTATTTGTGTAGCCAAGCATTTTGGTTTGACTTTTTAAATTGCTGCTAAGCACTATTAGGAAGGTAGTAATAGTGGGTGTAATTCATGAGTATCTGTATTAATCCGGAGTTATTGTAAATTACATTCACTATTCACGTTTTGACCACTGGCTCTTTTCATGACTTTGTTTACACTCCGTTGCATCAGCCACATTTCTTCCCACAAGCCTTCACGTGCTTGTGCACTACAATATGTATATTTTAAATAACTTGGAGATTAAATATTTTACATGTGGAAATCTCTCTCCTTCCTCAATGTTACATTAATACAATTGAAAACCAGCCTATAGTGACGTTGCTTAAAAATGTTTGGTGGGTTTGTTAGGCATGATTTCCATTTTCTGAATCCACGCTCCCAACCCGTCATGAAAATGACACTGTCAAGTTAAAACTATTTTTATTAGAAGTAAAACATTTTTACCTGTCACCAAGACTTCATATTAAAACAAATAATTAAAAAAATTAGAATTACTTTTAGCCATTAACAGAATATTTGCTTTTTTCCAGCAGAGTCATTTTCTATGCAATTTTAGTGTTCTCTCGCACTACAATAGTGCAACAGCAGGGTTGCAAAGACTGCATGAGAAAGGTGAAATCCAAGACACTGTTCATGAAGATATTTCCATCAATACTAAACGTTTGTCATAAAATCATTGTTTGTTGAGTATTCCCTCTGCACATTCAGTTCTGGATCAGTTTCCCCTTTGTAGAGTACAGATTCAAGCAGTGAAGTTTTCTAGTCTCTATTTCACTCACTTCCCATTTGGTTTGCCAGCATCTCCATTTGGTGACCTAAAGGATTTTCTACAAAGCTCACCTCTTTCCAGAGAAGCGGATGAAGACAGTCTGGTGTTGGGAAAGTTTTCCAGAGGTTAATTTTAGAAGAATTATTTTACACCTTTTTATCAAAGTTGGCATTGTTATGTGTATTTACTGTACAGAGAGCACAATATAGACAACTGCAAAATCTAAACAAAATAAAACAAGGATTTACTATTTGCTTCATCCTTTAGAAATGTGAGGAGAAAACCTTGGCTTGAACTCTTATCAGTGTTCAAGCAGACTAATGTCTTGAGTACCTTTTCAGATGTAACAATCGAGTCTCTTTCCAGTGTTTCTTTATTTCCACCTTTCGGAAACACATCTTCCCAACTTCATGAACCCACACCTCTTAAAATATAACCCTGGATATCTCCAAGACCTACTCTCAACAACTTTGTGTGCCTTAAGCTGAAAAACATGTGTAGCAATTTTGACATGTGTTCCACATAACTTTTTCTGTAACCTTCATTTGTGCTTCTTTAAATTCATCTTTGCATATTCACCTCATTTTCTTGTTCATTCCTCAGATTTTTCTTGATCACATTTTCAGCATTTAGTAAATGTAGTAATATCTTTATCTTTCAATAATTTTCTTTGTTATTTTACTATGTTCAGTTTGACTCAGAATTCTACTATTCACGTAAAATTTGATCTACTGAGTTTCAGCATAGTTTTATTTTGGTCTTCCCAACTATTTAGATCTCTTTTTACTTCTAAACTGTAAATAAATACTGTGCCTCAAATGCTTTTTCATGTTTCATTTTCTACATGGCATTATATTTTAAAACCCAAAATTTAAAAAGTAGAAACCTGTACTATTTCCCCTCATCTATATCACTGTTTACTTCCATCGCTTGGTGTGTCCCACACTGTATAGGTAGCTGACATTTTTTATTTTTTTGTTCAATCACAGTTCTGTACATCCTGTTGCTCCTCCACATCACAAACCAGTTTTCGAAGTGCCCTCAGATTCACAAAAAAGATTGATGGAAAAGCACATTTTTAGGGTTCTTTGACCTCAATATAGATCACTAATTTAATACATTGGGAAGAATCCGTTCCTCTTCCCTGACCTTTAACAATGCAATAAAAAGTCCAGTAGTTAAGAGCAATCCCTTGCAAAGATAAAATATATTTCTCTTCAGTCTTTCAAGTCTCTCCAACCAGATTTTATTCTCTCTGACTACGAAAGTCTCTCCTTCCTAACATGCATGGATCTCCATAATAGTCACTGCACTCCAGCAGTGTTCTGACCTCAGGTTAGTAGGTTCACCAATGGCTACAGAGAAGTTCATAGCCAGAATTCAACCTCGAAAGCTTTGTAAGTTGTTTGGGAAAAGCGATTTTTTAAACTTCCAAAATATTGAGTTCTTTACCTCAACAGAAAACAAAGTATTAAGTGAAGAGCAGGAAGAGAGAGACAGAGGGCAGGCCAACATCAAGCAAATTTCTACTGAAAGTTGACCATGTAGACGTTAGTCTCAAAACAAAAAGAACTATGAAGAAAACAAAGTTCATTAACCCCACCACTCACTCTGTTCCCCTCCCCACCACACTGATAATATTAGATAAAGAGAGACAACTTCTCCCATTTATCAATACAGAAATTATTCACCCAAAGTTTATCATCTCAGGTAATTTGATCAATACACTTCACCTTTATAGTACAGTTGTCCTTGTGAGCAAAGCATTTTGCATTTTATAGTGAGAGGGTTATTATGAAGGCTATTCACAGAGAAATTCTTTGCCGTTAAAGTTTTTCCAATTAACTACATTTACCATCATTTAAGCCATAAAATGGTGGTTAAATTCCACAGGGCACAGTAGCTCTAGTAGCTGTTTAGAAGCTGCTTAGCACAGATTTGGTTTCAGAAACTAATACATTTTTTAAAATTGAAACTGAAGATAAGTCTGCTAACCATGCATGTAAGACCCATAAAATACCAGTTAAATACACACAACATGTATGAGTCAGAAAAAAACACTTTGCAAAAACGTCAGAGAAGTTTGAAAGAGTCCATAATATAGAGTCCCTTCTAAAAAATCCTTCACAATCATATAATGTTAGCACTCTTCAATCATTTTTCCTCTTGTGAGTTTTCAAATCTCTGTGAAGGATCATGAATATGTAATCTAGCTCAGCTATGAACGTCCATTATTTATCTTTCTATTTTCCATTTGTACGTATGGAATACATTTATGAAATGGGAACAGCAGGAAAAGTCACTCAATACTCTGGATTTTTCCACGGGTTTCTCATGCCACAGGTATACACTACATGCTACTTTCACTAATAATCGGTACAGCATTTAAACAAAGAATTTCAGATGCCAGAGAACAGTGTATTAGCAACAAGTTACTGCAAATAGAAAAAAATGGATTATTGGAAATGTAAGCACAATAAGTACATTTGCAGGATTTGTTATCACCACCAAGTGAAGGAACTTCTTTAAAAAAATGGATTAAAAATAATAACGATTCCTTGTGAGAGCTCTTCAGAACAAACTAGTTCACTAAAGTCACATCAGCACTTTTAATTGGCCTTTGTTGGCCAATAGAAGGAGACATTTGCAACTTTTCCCAAGAAATTATATTCTAAATCCTTCATGAGGTGGACCTTGTCCTTTTCACAGGAAACTTGATAGCAGTCTTTAGTATTCACTGGCATAATTAGGACTGCAGTTAATTTCATTAAATTCTCTTGCTGCTAAATGAAGCAGATTATGAGACATCTTTTATTGCAAGGCGTGAAATTACAGCCTGTCAACTGCCAATGGTAGAGTAAAACTAATGAATTACAGGGTAAATAACACCAGAATTAACCAGCCAATTTAACATAGCACAGAACAAAGTCATTTTTACTTTGAGCTCTAACGAACAACACCGACAGGATATCTGCTTAGCTCAGACAAAAAGGGAAAGTGCTTCAAGGATCTTCAGGAAACTAAATAACTAGGACAAAGCTATAGTTACTGTTGGTTAAAGGTCTTAAAACAAAAAGCTAACAACACTATGATAGATTATATTTCTCACATCTGAAAATCATGGAAAGTAGTACACACCTACAGGTCACTATTAAAATATTTAGAAGGTTGCTTTTCCACATAGCTAATGTTATTGTAGCATTTCTTACAGCTGGTGTAAGAAACAGAGGAAATTAATTGCAAATATTTTAACCAGTTTAATGGGGACACGTGAATGGGGCACACACAATGTAGCTAACAAACAGTTGGTGAGAAAATGCAAAACCAAATTATAAGTTTAAAATAAAAGGAAATCACCAACATTATATACATGCTGACACCCAAATTAGCATACTATTGATTAACATGAACTTACAAAGTGCATGTTGCTGTCACAGCAACATCACCGCTATCTTTATTCTGCTCCTCTAATGGTGTGAGCCTCCTACCTTTCTTCTTTGTTCCCTTTGTACAAGGGGAACGTGTATCCTGTACTTAAACACCCGTGGCTGGCCCGTGTCAGCTGACTTGGGCTCCTGGGACTTAGGCTGAGAGGCTATAAATTGCAGTGATGGGATCAGGATGGAGGCTGGACTCTGGGACCCTCCCCCCTTCATGCGTGGCTTGCAAAGTTTTAAAATGCCACTATACTGGTACAACAAGTACCATCACTACCAGCGTCCGATCTTTCTTTGAGCATAATGGAAGGGGTGTAACCAGCCGGCAGCACAGTCATTCGTTGTGGCCAAGAGCTCACCAGGATTCAGAAAGGAATTAGACACAGAGGCAAATAAAGAACAGAGTTACACAACTATGAAAACATGGAACAGGATTTTACAAGGCGCGCACACCTTCAGGCTCAAGGGTTAAAGCCGACCTCTAATTACTGGGGAGTGAGAGAAGGAAATTTTCCCAGTAGGCAAGTTACCCCACAACGGCCTATTGGAGGTTTCTATACCTCCCTCTGAAACATCTAGTGATGGCCTCTGTCCATGACATCACACGGGGCTAGATGGACCGCTGCTTTGATCCAATAGATTAATTCCTATGTGCCTCTCTTGCAATGGGAATTTCAGTGGAGGCAGGGTGCTGGCCACCATTCGTGTTGTCCTGTGTGCTCCTTTTGCTCTTGCAGCAACATGCCCAGTTTGCATCTTCTCATGGTAAATTCCCCCTCCCCCACTTTTCCTCCTTCTCCTGGGGTTTTTTTCTTCCTTTTGCCCCATTGAAGTTTTTGGGTGTTTAGCCATGTACTGATTTTTAACAATTAACATCTGTTGAGGGCAGGGGGCGGGAAGGGATGGAAAGAAGAGGAGAGCAAGCAGAGAAAGTGTTGCAGAAAAAGAGGGGAGCCATCTCATGGCTCTGCATACCCTTCCATCTACCCTCCACAACTTATATCCCCTGTCCAATATACATTTTAACAGTTTAGCTTCAATTGATTCAAAAAGCAGCTGCAAGTGATCTTTGGAGTGCCTACCCATTAACAGCGAGCTGCTTCTAGCTGGAGGTTCATCTCCACATTCCAGGCCTGAAACCCTCAGCACCTCAAGTACCATGGCCTTCTGGTGTTTATCTAGGGTTGCCAGGTGTCTGGTATTGGCCCAAACAGTCCGGTATTTTCTGTTTTTCTTGGGCGGAAGGCTGCTTGGGACATTCTTTCCCTGACACGTCTGGCGGGGGCAGGGAGCGTGGGAATTTAAAGGCACAGTGACTCTTCTTTTTGTGCAGTTTTTTTTTTTGCTCGATTTTTTTTTTTTTTGCTCAGTAACTTTGGTTCCCCGTTTTTGGGGTTTTTTTTTGGCTCAACCAATTTTTTCTAGCCATGTTCGGTATTTTTTGTGAAAGTATTTGACAACCCTATGTTTATGGGCTCCTCAGTCATTTGTCATTCCTCCCTACAAAATTTAAAATGGCCCTCCATTCATGTTCCTGTTTCTTTTTCCCCTTCCCATCTTTAACTTTAAAAGCTGACTATTTTTTATAAAAACCTGTAAAGCCTCCTCTTTTTCCCCTTCTCCCACTAATCTATCTCCTGGTGAAGAGTCTCTCTGCCAGCAGTGAAGCAAGTGGACATACCCATCCCATTTAGTGGCCCTTACTGGTTGTTTCAGGAGACCCAGTTTGGGGCTTCCCTGAAGCTGGATGTCTCAGGTTTCCGGACCTGACTAAAAGGCAAGACCACTTGTATCTTAGCTCCTGTAGATCACATGCAGTTCTATGTGCTACATGCTCAGCTCATAATTTTAAAGGGCCCAGAAGCTGTGAACAGGTTAACTGGGATGCACACTTTCATCCTCCATTTGCTGTAGCAGTAATCACCATAATTCTCAGAAGGGATCACTTGCAGAGGTCAGTCCTCACAATTAAAATGTGTATGCTGATTTGTTAAAAAAAATAATGCACCGAGTTTTTTGGTGATTAAGCACTTCGTCCCCATTTCATAACTAAGTCAGCTTGTGCCATTAACCTTAACCTTAAACTTAAATAAATGATCCTCTGAACAGAGATAACATGAGCAATTTTGTGAAGGGGATTTCTCCAGAAAGTTAGAAGTGTTCAAAATTGAACCTTTAAAATCCAAACCATCCCACAATTTCAATAGAGACTACTCGAATCTTTGTTCAACAGACCTGCAAAAACCTCAAAAAAGCCAGCTCTCAGGGCAGAGATAGGATTCCTGGTAAACTGCCTTCTAGGACTGCAAAAATGGACTCGCTTCTTCATAGCAATGATAAATGCAAACTAATGCACATTAGAAAAAATAATCCTAATTACACACTGAAAATGATGGGGTTTGAATTAGCTGTTACCATTCAAAAAAGAGTTCTCAGAGTCATCAGATAATTCCCTGAAAACATCCTCTCAACAGGCAGCATTTCAAAAATGAAATGTTAAGAACATTTAGGAAAGGGATAGGTAAGAGTATCATAATGCTACTACATAAATTCACAGAATGCCCACACCTAGAACAGTGCTAGATGGACCACTGATCTCACCCTGTATGGCCATTCTTATGTACCACTGTTCTCATGCAAGTGCAAATTCAACTGCTGCTAATCTAGTACTATCATGACTGATGAGGACTGGTAGAGATGTACCATACACAACTAAAGGACCAGACCCTTCAAGCCCTGCAAATCTGTGGATATCTGCCTTATATCCACGGATATCTGCCCCTCATTTTTGTGCATACAGTTATGGATACAAAATTGGAATCTAAAACCCTGCACATTTGCAGATATCTGCTTTATACCTGCAACCGTTCTTTTTGTGGATATGGATGTGGATACAAATTTTGTAACTGCACTGAATCCTTGCAGTTCTTGCGACACATTGTCTTTGATATTTTGAATATGTTTTCAGTGGAGGCACAGATTTCGTTCTATTACTGGAAGATGTGTGTAGCAAAGACTACTGGATATGGCATTGAAAAGCTATGCCTCAATACTTCTAATTTTCCTATACCTTTTCTTCAATAAACTGTGTATCGAGAATATTTTCACTGAAATCATGCTAAACCCAGGTTTCCTTACTTTTATGCTTTTAAAATTCATGTCCTTGGAAGTATTTTTCCAATCTGCCCAAAATGAAATTCACAGACTCTTCTCGCATTCCGAGATTCCGAACATATGCCTTTTGCTGGAGGATATAAACACTTGTTTGGGCATGGAATGATGTTCTAATTTTGAGTTGTTTCCTAGATAACTGGATGCCTCCAGTGCTTTTTTTTTTTTTCCTATGACTTGTTTGTATTTTAATCACTCATTTTATATAAGGAAGCATTTTGTGTGCTTGATTTACACATCTGTATTTTGACCCAAATATTCTCATACCAGAGGCACCTTTCCTTCTACCTGCAAATACATGTTAAACAAAAATGGGAGGCTCTATCACTAGGTGAACTCAGTTCATTTATTTAAAAAATCTCTATTTCGGATTGTACAATCTGAACAATTTCTTTTAAGAATTTTTTTAAACACACGTTTGGCTTTTTTTAGAATTCTATCACAGCTGTGGGTTCCATGTTAACACTGTACCATTTTAATAAACTTTTCAGAAACAGTCATAAGTGTTGGAGTGAACTCAAAAGACCTCGCACAACTACATTTTTTTTTCTGAAATAATCACTCAGGATAGTGACATATTAGATGTTAATCTAGCTACTTGATTTGTAACTATTCTCCAGTCTATCCTCTACCCAATCATTTAAATACTGTCATTCATAATAGGTGATATACCATACCATAAACCAACTCATAATTGGACATCTCTGTTCAGTGTATTTTATTTTTGTCCAAAGAATGACAGAAGTCACAGAAAGAAATGAATTATTTGATCTATCTACAAATGCAGGATTTGTCTCCACAGTACATTTTCCATCTTCCTCCCACCCCTCCATCTACTTCTAAAAGTGTAAATTATTTGGCTTTTCCTACGGAGGATATTTCACAGCCTAACAGATACTGCAGTAAGGAAGATTTTCCTTAACATGTCAAAAGTTTTCATTCCGTATTGCTAACCCACACCTTTCTTTGTATGGCTCAACATTATAAATATAAATAATTCTTTTCCTTAATGTTTGTACCCTTCAGATTGTTGTACAACTTCCAATGACCCCAGCTGTGGCCTACCTAAGCCAGACATAATTAGCCCGTTTGATCTTTTAACGTGTGATGTAAATATAACTCATCATGTTGCCTCCATGGATGGCCACAGTGTTTGTTACTACTGTCAGCTAGGAAAGTATCATTTAACTAAAGAAGCCACAGAGATCTGGTTTTGGAGCCAAAACCTTAAGTTCATACTCATGCTGCACTCACTTAATAGCCAATGAGCCTATTTTATTCAGCTCATGAATTCCTCACAATTTACTAATTTCTCCAGCTGCTGCCAGTCTCTCTCATTTTTCTTGTTTCAACTCCCTCAAATTTAACAACAGTGCTAATACTGAAATTAACTGAAAATTCAGGTGTAGTTGGACCACAGCCATAGAAGAGATGGGCTTTTGCGTATGACCCCAAACAACAAGGGCCTGCTGCAAACTCACATCTAACTTGCTGACCACTGACATCTCTGCATCTCTTTCAGCAATACTGCTTTGCTTTCCCCCTTTTAGCCTTTTCCCCTAAAATTTCCCACAGCTTGGCAACCACCAGCATAGCAGCAATGGTGAATATGCTATTCCAGACAGATGCACAACTTTTCAACAGTGCCATCTAAAGTTTCTCAGAGAAAATCTAGTTAACATGCTGGTTCAGAGAAAATCTAGTTAACAGTGCCATGGACACAGTAGTTTTCTCTCATCATTCTTTGATAGGATAACAAGTCTTGTGGATAAGGGAGAAGCAGTGAACGTGGTATACCTAGACTTTAGTAAGGCATTTGATACGGTCTCACACGATATTCTTATCAATAAACTAGGCAAATACAACTTAGATGGGGCTACTATAAGATCGGTGCATAACTGGCTGGATAACCATTCCAAGAGAGTAGTTATTAACAGTTCACAATCCTGCTGGAAAGGAGTAACAAGTAGGGTTCCGCAGGGGTCTGTCTGGGACCGGTTCTGTTCAATATCTTAATCAACGATTTAGATATCGGCATAGAGAGTATGCTTATTAAGTCTGCAGATGATACCAAGCTTGGAGGGGTTGCAACTGCTTTGGAGGATAGGGTCATAATTCAAAATGATCTCGACAAATTGGAGAAATGGTCTGAGGTAAACAGGATGAAGTTTAATAAGGACAAATGCAAAGTGCTCCACTTAGGAAGGAACAATCAGTTTCTCACACACAGAATGGGAAGCAACTGTCTAGGAAGGAGTACGGCAGAAAGGGATCTAGGGGTTATAGTGGACCACAAGCTAAATATGAGTCAACAGTGTGATGCTGTTGCAAAAAAAGCCAACTTGGTTCTAGGATGCATTAACAGGTGTGTTGTGAGCAAGACATGAGAAGTCATTCTTCTGCTCTACTCTGTGCTGATTAGGCCTCAGTTGGAGTATTGTGTCCAGTTCTGGGCACCACATTTCAAGAAAGATGTGGAGAAATTGGAGAAGATTCAGAGAAGAGCAACAAGAATGATTAAACGTCTAGAGAACATGACCTGTGAAGGAAGACTGAAAGAATTGGGCTTGTTTAGTTTGGAAAAGAGAAGATTGAGAGGGGACATGATAGCGGTTTTCAGGTATCTAAAAGGGTGTCACAAGGAGAAGGGCAAAAACTTGTTCTTCCTGGCCTTTGAGGATAGAACAAGCAGCAATGATCTTAAACTGCAGCAAGGGAGGTTTAGGTTGGACATTAGGAAAAACTTCCTAACTGTCAGGGTGGTTAAACACTGGAATAATTTGCCAGGGTGGTTGTGGAATCTCCATCTCTGGAGATATTTAAGAGTAGGTTAGATAAATGTCTATCAGGGATGGTCTAGACAGTACTGGGTCCTGCCATGAGGGCAGGGGACTGGACTCGACCTCTCAAGGTCCCTTCCAGTTCTAGTATTCTATGATTCCTACTATTAATGAAATTGCGCTTGAGGGAGCAAAGGCGAGGAATCACAAGAAAATAAGCCTTAACTGAGTATATGTGGTTAGGGTTACAGTTGCCTATGTATATTAACTTGCTTTTTTACAAGTTGATCCTCATTTTATTTTGAATCACTGTTTCCAGACTTTGTCCCTTTCTATGATTTTTCCATCCCGACCAGTGTTCAGAATTCTTCCTTATTTAGCAGAGTCTGTGAATCTCATTGGTCTGTTTGCTCCCTCTTTCAGAGCATTAAGGACAATGTTAAGTAGAAAAAGACAAAATACTCGTCCCTACTCAACTGACTAGATAATTTATGCCAACTCAAATCCTGGTTTACCTTTTGATTACAATCAGCTGTTTTCAATCCACATGACTGTTTTTAGCCAAGTTAATTTGAATTAATTTTTCAATTACAATGCAGTGAGACAGTAGCAAATGCTTTGCTAAAATCCAACTATTTTACATCTGTTGTGTTTCCTTCATCCAGTAATTCTGAAATTATATCAAACAACGATCAAGTCTGTCTGGCAAGATTTATTCTTTATAAACCACGCTGCCTATTCCTCATGGCTTTATTATACTGTTCAGGATACTGAGTGCTGCATTTGTACCCATGCTGTTTTAGTCCTTAAACATAAAGTTGGGTGTAAAATTGATAAAATCGCTAGTATTTGCTACCAACCTCGGTTTTTTAGTCAGCTGTCAAGCAAGTACATTAATACAATGCTCTAAATATAATGGCCATACTAGGTCAGATCAGCATCGTGGCTTAGATGGACCATTAGGCTGACCTAATTAGACTGAGGAGGGACATGATAATTTTCAAGAACCGAAAATGGTATTACAAGGAGGAGGGAGAAAAACTATTCTCCTTAACCTCTGATGACAGAAGCAGCAATGGGCTTAAATTGCAACATGGGAGTCCTAAGTTGGAGATTGGGAAAAAATTGTCACAGTGGATAAACAATGGAACAGATTGCCTAGGGAGGTTGTGGAATCCACCACTGGAGACATTTAAGAGCAGGGTAAACAAACACCCATCAGGAAAGATCTAGATGGTGCCTGGTCCTGCCGTGAGGGCAGGGGACTGGACCTGATGACCCCTCATGGGCCCTTCCAGTTCTAGTGTTCTATGATCCTGAATACTAACAGTAGTCAATGCCAGGTGCTTTGGAGGAAAGAAACAGAGCAGAACAGGGTAATTTATTGAATGCTCCATCCCTTGGCAGCCAGGTTAAACTTTTAGCAGTTGGAAGTTTCGGGGCACCCAGAGCATGGGGCTGCATCCCTGACCATCTTAGATGAAAGCTGTCCTCTGTGAGTGTATTCAAGTTGGTTTTGAACCAACGTATACTTTTGGCCTTCACAATTATTCGCCGGCAACAAATTCCAGAGGTTGACTGTGCATGATGTGAAGAATTTCCATTCATTTCTTCTAAACCTGCTGCCCATTAATTTCATTAAGTAATGCCTGATTTTCAAGTTAGTGGTAAATAACACTTCCCTATTCACTTTCTCCATACCATTCCGGATTTCACAGACCTGTCATAATCCCTCCCTTTAATCAATCATCTTTTTCTAAATGCAACAGCCCTGGTCTTTTTAATCTATCCGGTTTTTGAACCTTTCCATACCTCATATCATTTCTGCTGGGCTTTGTGCATCCATCACTAATTTTTTTTTAAGCTTGGGTGATCGCAACACCACATAGTACTCAAGCTGCAGGAATACCACTGCAGATTTATATAGTGGCATTATGATACTTTTGTCTTGTTATCTTCATCTTGCAATTCAAATAATACATACTGTTAGAATGCTAGAGCTTTCATCTTCAGCAATCCTAAGTAGAATGGTCAGTATTTACAGCTTCATCTCTTCTTAAATTAACTTGTGTGTAAAATAACTTAAATTACTTTAAAAAAAGTGCATTGCTCGATTCTTCCTTTTAAACTTTGAAGGTTTATTTCAAGTGTCAACATCTGGCACATCTGCTAAAGCAGCTTATAGATGTGCTGCTAATTAGTGTTGTAGGAAAATTTTGGAGAATAAGGGTGAGAGGTTGCAAATGAATGCCGATTGTTTGCATATTACTTAGAGTAATACAAAACTAAAAGGTTTGGCTTGTTATCATAAAGAACAATATTTCAATTAAAGAGATTGCTCTTTTAGAAGACCTGCTATAAGGCAGCCATTCAGCACAGTATACACACTGTGAATAATTTTTCCAGGGTGACTAGTACTTCTTCCTCCCTCCTGTAGCGTCTTTTAATATGTCATTGTTACTTGCACCGAGTATATTCCTCGCCTCACACAAAGTTCTGCTGCAATTTTACAGTATAGCAGGCCCTCAAACACCGACTTTGCTTATGTATTATTGCCACAGAATTAAAGGCAACAGAAAATATATGCAAATATTTGTAATGTCAAAAGTTTGCTGCATTCAAAAATCTGGCTAAAGGGCTTTAAATGCTTGCTGTTC
This sequence comes from Pelochelys cantorii, assembly GCA_032595735.1. Classification (NCBI taxonomy): domain Eukaryota; kingdom Metazoa; phylum Chordata; order Testudines; family Trionychidae; genus Pelochelys; species Pelochelys cantorii. Next base: position 73,517,859 of record CM064332.1, read on the forward strand.
AGTTTACTCCTTTGATTGCTTTACCACTATGTAAATCAATTTGTTAATGTTCCTTACAAAATGCACGAGCCAGTTATACTGACAAACACACAAAGCTCATTCGTAATTAGCAGTTAATTAGTAAGAAGGAACAGATGCTGTTAGAGTTTCAGCAGGCGAACAGGTTCTGTAAACAATGCTTATAAATCTAAATGAATTTATTAACCACAATGCAACTGTCAACATTTTGTTGGCAACCATACAAATATAGTGAATCCCCAAAACATCTTTACAACACATTAATAATCATTCTGTCAAGCAAACTCTTATCAGGCAATTTGACTTGCTAACAATCATCATCATTCTACTTAATCTTATATATGTCACCGATCTTCATTCTAATTCCCCACCTACACCACACCATGAAAAGACTCCCAAATTGTAATGAATTATACATTCTCTTTCTCTCTAAAGATGTCCCCTAAAACAATGGAACTTTTGCAGGACACCATGGTGTATTTTATACCAATGGTTTGAATGAGCTTCCACATACAGAGCCAACACACAACTTCAAAATAGATGGTCTTAATCCTGACAAGTTTGGTATACATCCTTCATAATGGGCACACCATTATGAAGCCCCTACAGATCTCATCCATTACCACCAATCACCATTTATAAATCTCGCACACTCAATAAGCTATGGAGTGATTCTTTAACCATCTGGGTACATGCAAATGGCTGAAGGAGAGAGACCACTCACTGTATGTATGGAAGAACAATTCAAGAAATATCCTCATATGGCTGTATTAGTCACCAACTCTTGACTGGAAGACCAGGTCTCGGCCTGGGGGTGCCAACAGGATGATCTTCTTGACTTTGTCAAACAACAGGTGCCTTTGTTGTTGTCTTCATTGCTTCCAATCATTCCCCCCACTCTTTCCCAAAACACACACATCTTTTTCCATTGCACCTTCTCCGCCCTTTGATGGGGTGTAATGACATGTCCTGTGTTCAAATGAAGAATTAGATCATTCCTAAGCAGGTGACTGTCTTCCAAGTGCCTCTGCACTCATTGGTGAGACTGTTTCGTTCTTTTATGGCAGATACCAGCTAGGGATGGGGCCTCTCACCAAGCAGATCACAAGCAGTTTTCTGAAGTCACTCTGGTAGCACCAGGAGTAGAGGGAGGGAGGGGACAATAGGCAGCCTTCACTGAAATCTCTCAGAGCTGGAGGGAAACCCAGACGACAATCCCCCAGATCCTCAACACTCCAAAGACCGATTTACCTGCTCATCTCCCCCTGCTTGTAAGAGACCTTCTGCAGTCTTGGAAAGCAAATTGACCAACCCCGAGGAGCAGCAACTCTTTTAATCAGTGATTAGTGATTTTTTTTTTTGGCATATCAGTTTTAAACCCTACTCCCGCCTCTTTTCTAGATATGTACGTAGGCCCTGACAGCAGCCTCCTTATACTCCCTTTAATTTTCCCACATTTAGTCTCTACACTCCCCAGTCTGTCCCCTGACTCGGTAAGCATTGCGTGAGCTCATCAATATTCCGCTTCCAAACTGAGCCCTGATTATTTCCCCTGGAAATGTGATGATGCATGGGAGCTATTCCCACACTTGCTTTCCCAACCAAGAATCATTAGCTACCGGTTGCAATTCAGTGAGTCTTTCCTTGCTGTTCGAGAGAGAAAGAAAAGTCTGGGAAGACGAAAAAAGCTCCATCTTACAGTTGGTCAGAAGGCTATATGAATTCTCATGACCTATTTCTTAATTTGGTACTAAGAAAACAGAACCATTCCCTCACACACTGTCAGTGTCTTTTTCTTCATAGTCCCCTTAAACCGTGGTGTGCAACCAGTTCTGAAACAGTAGCCACTGCTATAGCAAACTAGCCACGCTCAACTGGCCAAATAGCCACATTGTTCAAGCCAGCTAGCTACACTCAACTGGCCAACTAGCCACATGTGGCTAGCAGGTTGGACATCATGGCTTTAAACAATATGTCACTCTCATATTGACAACTGGAATAACATCTTCTAAAGGATGCATGCACAGTAAGCCGGTTCAAAACTAGCAAAATGCATTAAACAAGAAAGCTACTTTTAGAAGACAGCTGAAGTTGCTACCTTAAATATACCTTCATCAACACAAATATAAGTCAGAGAAACAACAGTTAACACCAAGTCACCGCCAAGGAGAAATCAAACATAATGCAGAACCCTCACCAATTACATAGTGACTGAGGGCCTCTTAGCCAGGGCTATCAGCAGGAGGGCAAGTGTTTTCAGGTAGGTGTTGGCAGAAGTTTACCAGCAAATGAGCATTTACACCAGCGTTTCCAGGTTCTGGACTACTCCCCCTGGATTGAATTCAGGGCAGTAGGGACTCTCAGCTTCTCTGTTTGAGGGAGGGTGAAGTAATCAAAATAGGCAAAGAGTGTCCAAGTGGAGGCAGATGGCTCAGTTGCAGATACGGATTCACAGAAGCAAAGAAAATCGATGTTATTGTGCATGTGTGCTGGTTAATCTGTGGGTTCATGACAGCAATGATGTAATTAGCCTCATTACCTGCCAACCAATAGGCAACCTGCCTGCCTTTTGCCAAATTCCCAACGTGTCCGGTGCTGGTAGCGAAATGCAAACTCTACTTCCCAATGAGAGCAGTTGGTTGACTGTGCTGTCTTGGTTGAGTTTTTGGAAAGGGAATGAACAGACCAGGGGAATGGGTATTTCTAGCCAGCCGTACAAACAGTTTCTTCATCTACACCAGTCGGTTTTCCTTGTCATGGCCTCGGGTGTTCAGAGGCCCCTTATAGAGCTGCCCAGGAAAGGACCGTTGACTTCAGCTTCTCTCCAAGTATTAGGAGAGTGGTGGATACAGGAGAACTGATGTATTGAAATGTTAGCTACTATGGGGAAATACACATCCAGGCGGATGACCACTACCAGACATACCGAAGTGTAAACGAGAGCCTTGACCGCAAGAGTAACAGGGTCGGCAGGATTAACAGCTCTACACTGAGTGGAAATGTGGACTGGGGACAATAAAGGTGTGCCAGTGAGGATAATCAACCACCAGAGAGCCACCAATTCTGAAATGCTAACAGCACATTCCTTGGGGGGGACATAGGTCCCTGGCAAGCTCACGCTTGGTCCCACACCAGCCAGTTGTGACAATGAATGTGCCCTTCAACGATGATCAAATCTGGCTTTAAAGCACCAGTTTGAGTCATGACGTGTGAAACAGTTTTGTTTTAAAGAGGCCTTTTGGAAGCCACAAAGCTTATCTATTAGTATCCCTCAATTTCTAAACACATCTAATGCACGTGGACCCTCAACTTCTGTATAAAAGGAGCGCAGCTGCCATAGCCTGAGAGAATGAGTTGGAGAGACTGATGCTAATCAATTTCTCCTGTAGGTGCTGAGGTAGGTCTCCCCTGGAGTAAGGTCGCGATGCCTTTCCCTTTCGTAAGCCCATTTGAGACTTTAACGTTGGGTAATTCTTTGAGAGAGAATTAAACCCCAAGCCAAGGAAAAGGGGAACTCTGGAGCTAACACTGGGCAGTGTGCCCTGTTGAGATGAACTCTACCCATTCAGAACTCCAGTTCAGCACCCACTCTGCAAAATGTTCAATGACAGGAGAAGGAGACTGACTAAACAGTAGCAGGTCACAAACTTGATGGCTGAATGCAGCCTGTTCTATGCAATCTAAGATGACAACAAGCCTAAGAGATCCCAAACAATCTCACAGTTGCATCTCATTTACTTTTTCCATATTTGGCAGTTTTGCTGGGTTATTTCTTCTGAATTGGAGAAACAACAACAGAGCTCTCTCTCTCTCTCTCAAGTTTATTGTATTTGTTTCACTACTTAGAATAATAAAGAACTCACTTAAAGGAAGCTTCCTGCTGAACATAAGGAAAATTTCAATTAAAACTAAGATCTGGGATACATTTTTGCATGGGATATCAGTGCAAAAATGTAGGAGTGCTGAATGTCTTCATACAAAATATGAAACTTTGTTAAGAAACACACACCAAAAAGCCTTCGTCCTCCAATTTAGCATTATTCTAAGCAGGTACACATTGCTAGAGTCACTCCTTTGATGTAAGGGCACAGTTGATCTAATTGGAAAAAATATTTTGAGTGTTCTGGGAATAGTGACTGTTAACTGAATGCAACAACAAAAAAAGGGGAAAAAAAGAGCATGCAGACCCGAGGGAATTACCAAATCAATTAACAACTAATTCAGGAACTAATTTCTGTGTTGCCTCTTAGCACAAAACTGTATCTTTAATTTCTCTTGCAATAAGCATCATCATGATAGTCCTAACACACACTGACGCTTTAAATGAGTTTACAAGTATCTCTTTTTGATTGGCTATATCATATTATTTCTTCACAGTTCAATGGAACTGCAGCCAAGTGCTCTGAAATATTTAATTATGCTGGTAGCTACCATTAACAATTTACAGAACCGCAGTGTGTACGCAACATTTTATAACTAGTAATCAACCAAATAAAAACATAGCAAATTGTGGGTCTTTGATGGTAAGCAATTACAGAAAAATTAAATACAAGATTTCAGCATTAAGAATATTTGGGTATGAAGGGTATCTATTTCTACAAGCAAATTTTGCTGTGTGTCACTGTCTTCTGGGAAGGAAGGAAGATTAGATCCAAGTGCTAATCAAGACTACACCTCAAATCAGACATCCATGAACAGAAACACTCTTTCTCTGTTAGCCACGTTATGATTGAGCTTTGGAGAGATTTATACATTACAGATATGAATTCTAAACAAAGAATAATTTCTTAGATGCTTTTATTAAATATGTTGGCTCAATTCCCTTGTTTGCTAGAGCCACTTGTTCAACTTGACTTGTTCCTTCCTCTTGGGTTTACCTGCAAGACCAAAGTGGAGTCCAGTGGCACCTTAGGACACATCTACACTGCAACACTATTTTGAAATAACTAGCGCTATTCCGAAATAACTTAGTCCGCATCTACACAGAGGCAGTTATTTTGAAATAGTGTCAAAATACTGTCAAACTGGAGGACTTTTTACTCCGAGTCCTGTAACCCTCATCATACAAGGAGTAAGGGAAGAGTGCTCTATTTCGAAATAAGTGCTATGTAGACTCCCCCTATTTTGAAATAAGCTACGTAACTGATGTAGCTCAATTTGCATAGCTTATTTCGAGTTAAGCCCTGCTGTGTAGACATACCCTTAGAGACTAAGAAATGTAGCAGGCTTTATCTGACAGCTTCAACAAACCCTGCTGAAATTCTCCATGACACACCAATAGGGAAATAGTCAGAGTCAATGTGGAAGAGTGGTAGTCAGTTTGAAAAAGGAACTGGCACAGGTTAGATTTTTTCTTATGAATAACTAGAAGATCTACCCACTGTTGCTTGGGTCCTTAACTCAATTTTTGGTTTTCTTAATTGAAATAATTGCATCTGGGATGGGGCTGAGGATGGTCAGTATTCAGGCTGACCCGGGGAGAGGATTATCTCAGCCCTCTATCGCTGCAGCAGCTTGGGCCCAGGTGAGAAGCATCTCTCCTTGTCTGCTGAAGCTCCAGCAGGCATATCTGGGGGAGGGCTGCATATCCTCTGGCTAGGGAAGGTCCAGGTTCAGATGCCCCTTGCATTCCCCAGCCAGAGTGAGGAATGGAGCATACTGAGAAAGGGGAACAGTTAGCAATGTTCCCGTACGAATCGCCGGGGGGGGGGGAGGGGAGGAAACGAAGCTGCAGCCTCCCCGCCCTCCTTAAAAGGGTGCCTGCAGGGGTGGGAGGCTCAATGTTGGGGCAATCCCCACAGGGTGGGGCCCATTTAGCCCCTTTCAACCTCTTTTCTGCATGGTTTTATACCTCCCTATATGAAACAGGAGGAGGGGGGAGCTTCTGCCCTCCCCCAGCACAACCAACCCCTTACCTTGCTTTAAGATATGATAAGAAGAAGCTGGCCCTAGCTCATACCATTTAGGAGGAGTTTTGAACAGCCAGACTCACGGACGGAGAAATACATAAACTCCCTCAAATATATAGTAGATGATTTCTGGGGATGGGGCAGGAAATACAAATGCATTCTTAGTTTATTCATCAGGATCCAGGCTCATAAGGATGGGATAGGAATTTGCAACAGAAAGAAGAACGAGAGACGTACAGTAGAAATACGTAACATAACCAATGGAAAATAAAGGAAGAGATGACAACTTCAGTATGTTAGCCAGAGCCCCAAAAGTGAGCATGCTGGAAGTGTGACCCCAACAGATATCCATCACAGTCCCATGCATTGAAGAAGGGTTCAGTTCAGGAAGTGGCACGAGATGAGTGGGAGAGAAATTTTTGCTAGTCTGTGTTTATAAATGAAAGGGTTCTGGGAAAACACCACCCTTGTCACAATATTAGTCCAGAAGGCATCGGATGGTGACTCTAGAGATTAGGGTTCAATTACCCGCTCAGCCGCAGATTTCTTGCGTGGCTTCAGGCAAATCACTAAGGTTGTGTCTACACTAGGGATCCTAAGAGGGCACCGCCAGATCAACAGAATTGGTTTCTCCATCAATTCATTTAATCTGCCCTTCCAAGAGGAGGTAACCTGACTGACAGAAGAATGTGTCCGTTGACCTAGTAATGTCTAGACCAGAGGTTACGTCATTTTTCTTAACTACATTTTTCACTGGGTGTGTAATGTGAAATTTTAAGTGTAGCCTGGGCCGGCGTCAATCTCTTTGGTCTTGGTACCACGCTATAAACCAGAAGTAAGAACACCTCTGCAGGCTCTTGAAAGGACATATCACTACCACTTGTCAATTGGTTGGCTAATTAGCAAGGAGCACCAGAGAATGCCCATGTAGTGCTGTTGTAGCCCAGTCCTACTTCACCCATCTTATCTCATAGTATTATGAGGAGATCTGCAGGGGATACTCTAATGGTCTAAGTTGTCCAAAAATGAGACTCAGTCTGATGAAAAAAATAATCCTGAGTTGTATCATGTGGCTCAGCTCATCGGACAGGGTTCAGAGAGTGCCACATGCAATACTGATAGTCTAATGCTGAATCAACACTTAAAGGGCTGACATTTTTCAGTTAAAGATTTCACTTGTCAAAGGCACTATGCTTCACTTTCGTCTTATGATTTAGGTTCAAAATATTTTGTTTTATAGTATAGAATCTTTTGGAATCTGCTGATAATTTTCAACCGTGTGCTCTAATTTTTCAAATCCTGAGTCCCAACTCCCTGTGACACATCCATTTCTTGAGGCAATATTTTTCTTGACATCCGTGTGGTATAAAGAAGATTCCTCATTCAGAGACCTTGTTTCTTGAGGTGTAACGGCTGATATCTTTTTCTTCTTTTCACAGTTGCGGACACTGTCCAACAATGCAGGAATTCTTCTCCATTTTCAAAATGCATCGAGAAAGGTATAAAATTATACATTAGGATGTGGGGACATTGAGAGTTTGTAGACATACCACGTCCGCTGTCATTTGTTTTCAAATTTTAGAGATTTTGAACCATTCACAGATGACTCCACACAATATACAAATGTGGCTTAACAATACTACACACAAAGAGTATACCTGAAGGATGGAAAAAACTAGCCTAAAATGATTAACACAACCAATAAGGCGGCCTCAATTGCCCCCTTCTTTAGTTATTAGTAGCACTGTCTCTGGTGCAGCCAGAAGGACAAAACCTCAATCTTGAAATACGTCCAGAATGAGACCAGCAGCAGCTACAAAAAGGTATACTTTCTGCAACAGCTGTTCTCATGGGCGCGCCAAGCTGAATGGTGCTTCATAAGGAGGGGGCAAATGCCACACACAAAGGGACCCATTTACCAATAAGGAAACAAACATTTCCTCTATACTGTCAGCCTCAATACAAGGCAAAGTGTTGAAAAATACAAAATCTGGAAACTCAAAGAATGCAAATATTTAATATTTACACATCCCGTGCCAGAGGACAGAGGGAAATAAACTGACTAAATTCCTCGAAAAATGAATTTCAAATATACTATAGCTAGGCAAAAGTAATCAAGAGCAATGGGACAGAAATGTTGTGGGTTAAAGGTTCAGAACATGATCTCTGTGTATTTCATACATTGCTTCCTCAGAGGAACAGAGAAATTGTGCAAAGGTACATGCCTTTGAGATCGGAAAAATACCTTGAGTTGCGTTTGATGCATCACTCAACAAAGATGTTGGATTTTAGTTACGTTACAACCCTTGTTTCGGCAACTGAAAGGTTTTGGCAGTTACATTTTGTTAGTCTGATTTTACACTAATACATAATAGGGAAAATAGTTGGATAAACTTTGGGCTTGCCATCCAGGACAATAATGTGCTTACTCTTTCTGGTGGCATGATGAACCAGTTTCACTCCTGCAACACCAATGCCTTCCTCTTGTCAAACTGAATGAATTAAACCACAATAGTGACTGCTAAGGTGGCTGCCTGTTTGGTTTCTTTTCCTGTAGATTTAATTCCCCCTTACATCCATGAAACCTGCTACACAAACATTTGTTATTTATGGTGATAGTGGGTTTCGGGTCTGACAATTGCCTGAAGCATTACAGTGCTCTTTTGCAAGTGAAGAGAACTAATGAAATCAGTTTGACTGACTATGTGTAGCTCTAGATCTCTTTTCAAAACCTATTTCACAGATATTTCCATTGAACCTTGTTGAAATGTTCAAACAGTTGTCTACAGAGGCCTCAATATTCTAAACAGGAAAATGTATTTCAGATGATACAGTGATACCACTTGGTTCAGCGGAAAGGCCAGATTAAACAAATTAGTTTATTATTCAGTACCAGATATTGAAGTTGTTAAATAATGTCAAAGTATTGCACAGAAAACTCACCAGCAAGAGTCAAACATGGGCTTTAAAAAAAAAAAGGAAGATTAACTAGGATGAGGAAATGAGCCATTGTAGATGAGGAAGCACAAGGCTAAAAGGGACCTTAAATTGTAGGAATTTTGAGAGGCGAGAGCACGAGAGAGAGGCAGGCTATAAGTTGCAGGAGAGTACGGGGACATGCGGTCAAAGAAATAAGGTGGAGTGAAGTCCGTTGAGAGCTGTGAAAATCTAAAGGCAATTTTGAGTCAGATATAAAGGTGAATACTGAAGAGCAGTGAAGATGCTGGAGGACGGGTAATGTATGGATCCCACTGTTTGCAGGAAGACAGTAGGATGCAATACCACTAGACTTGACATGAATTTCCAGCATTTAAACTCAAGGAAGACCATACAAAAAGAGTCAGGAACAAAGAAAGATTTCATGGTTGACATGAGAACAAATTCTAGCTAATGTGGTAAATTTAGGCATTTTTCTTGGAATGATTATATTCATTTATTTTAATTCTGAGCTCATAGTAAAGGCAACAGAATGCAGACCAAAAGGCAACAGCTTTTGCACAAAAACATGAGAATTCCTTCAAGACAAATTATTGAATCCCCTTTTAAATGCAATCTGTAGATGGTTAGCACACTGTAATAATATATTTAGGAATACGTTCAATGAGAAGTAGGCTAAAATCTGTCAAGTATTTTTAGTAAAAGTCAAGGATAGGACATGTGCAAAAAACACTACATCACAGAAGCCTGAGTTAACAGCTCACAACTTGTTGTCCAGGGCTGAACCTGCAGAGGTGACAAAATCACCAATTCTGTGACCCCCATAATCTCAGGGTGCATCTCAACAGCACCCTTACCTTGAAATAAGCTTGCATTACACAAATTGTATAGCTTATTTTGATGTTATTTCAAAATAGCTCATTTCGAAATTTGGCACTGTCTACACAGCACCAAATTTCGAAATAAGGCACTATTCTGAAACATCCCTTATCCCTCGTGCAATGAGGTTTACAGGGACGTCGGAATAGCGAGCCCCTTATATTTCGATATAAAGGGCTTGCTCTTAAGATGCAGTGACCTGTATAGGGGTATCCCGAATAGCGCCGCTGTGTAGATGTAGCCTTCGTGAAAAGGAATTAAACTAATTGTGTCCCCTTTACTGGAGAAGTTTTTTTGGTCTACACTGTGCTATACTTTATCAGAAGATAGAAAAAAGTAGGAGCTCAAAACATTCATGGATCTATACCAAAATCATAAGAAATTGATTTTTTAATGTTAAACTGCGGGCTGGTCGCTGGCAGACAGTGAAATGAAAAAGCAACAGATTTCCCCTCCCTTGTCTCAGCGCATCCATCCCCTCTTATAGCAGCTAACTGTCTTCAGACTGGTCTCCACTCTGGTTTCCTTAGAAGAGGAGCACGCTTCCAGAGATTGGGCCAGTCATCAACATATGGTATTGATCCTTACCCAGGTCCTTCTCAAAACACCTATGGTTGTTTTCTTTATTTAACAAGCTTCATACAACACACCTCATGTTTCTCTAAGGCACGAGCCAGCTGAGGTCAGCAGGTCGGAGGGATCAGCTCTCATATTTCCTTCACACTTAAGCAAAGAGGGAAAAAACAATAACATTTATGCTTTTGTCGTCTTTGTGATATTCTAAGGCCTGAACCGTTGTTTGTTTCCACATTATCAAATTTTTAATGGCACTTTCCCCTGTGTTTTTTCCTCCTTGAGAAATTCCAGTAATATCAAGCCACATCTCTGCTTTTTTAACTGATGAACACTGGAGAACCGGAATGTGGGCTCGCTGAGCACAATTCCAGGAGCTGGACTGTCTGAATTGTTAACAGAGACTTTCTCTACTTGTCAGAGAAAACAGAAAGCAAAGTTTTAAATAGAGTATCTACAAATTTCTTTCCATATAAACTGTTGAATTTCAGTCTTATTTATTATAGCAGTGCCCCAAAACTCTGAGTTACAGGAACCACTGTGATACGCACTTTGCAAACATATGTAGACAATTCCTGCTGTGAAAATGCATAATCTATATAAACATAACACACAAAGAGTAGGACCAAACAAGGAATGGAGCAGCAAAGCAATCCCACTAGGTCTTTACAGAGTCTTCCAGTACAAGCAACACAGAAAAGATTGGTTATTTGTAATTTAAGAAGCAAACAACTAAAACAAAAAACAAAATACAACAAAAAAGCCTTATTTTGACTCTGTGTGCATTTTAAAAGCAGAGTTGTTTTTCCTTATGCTTCTTAGCCATTTTTATTTTACTTGTTTGTTTTCGTGTCTAGATCACACATTCCAAACAGACAGACAAAAACCCCAAGTGCTGTTCACAGAATGAATATCCAAAATGTGCTAATATTCCAGAATATTTTGTGAAAGTATTTCACAAGAAATGAATAAAATTCAATTGTAGGATTAATTTGGATAGGGTTGCCAAGGTGTCCGGGTTTGAACTGGACAGTCTGGTATTTGAGCTTTCTGTCCGGGAAACAAATTAAAAAATACCAGACATATAAATGTCTGGTATTTTCTAATTAAGTTTTGATTATCATCATGAGTATCAGTACGTAGTTGCGTACTGCCTGGCTGGTAGACACGCTCACACTCCGTCTACCAGCCACGCAGTATGCAACTACACAATGGGGGGGGGGCGGGGCCGGGATGGAATCCCTCGGGCCAGACTCACCCATGCGCCCCGCCAGGACCGTGCGCAGTACAGGCAGCACCCCAGGATCTGCGTGCGCCCGGGCAACCCCCTCCCGGCCAGTCCCCCCAATCTGAGATGAAGTGTGTCCGGTATTTTTTAAAAACCATCTGGTAACCCTAAATTTGGAGGGTTTTTTTGACAAAACACATCTTTAAGGGTTGTGGGGGGAAAAATGACAACACACTTCCTTCCTTCCTTCTTGCTTTTGTGCCCATGAGGAAATAAAACTTTTTAAAAAGTTGCAAAATTATTTGCTTAACCAAACAATGGAGAGTTCAGCCCACATACACATTTTTCAAGAACAGTTTTGTTTGTTGAAACAATATTTTCTGTTAATAAACCCACAGAATTTCCCACCAACTCTAATGGTATATTTTTTCTCACTGAAGTCAGATTTAGAAATTAAAAGTTCAAATTTGCTGGGGCCTAATATTTCAGAGGTGATAATGCCAGTTTCCAAAAATATGGATTAGTATTTAACAGAAGTGAATGTTTAACAAATGCAGTGACATCATGTCACTCACTAATAAAAGTCTATTGGGATCTTGGCATAAACAAATATTTAAAGTGGATTTTTGTTTTGCTTTCTGAAAATGAGAGGAGCTATGCTGGCAAAGTACCCAAATCCCAATAATCCTTCTAATGTATATTGAATGCCCCAAATTTTTAGAGGAAGAGAGTCATTCAGTACTTTGCCGAAAAGACTTATAATACTTTAGTGTTAGATGGTAAAGAACCAACCATCTCCATTAATATGACTCTTTACAGATTGATAAAAATGACTGGATTTTTGGTGTCTCACCTGCACAAGTCATTTGTCAATCCCAGGACAGTGTAGCTACTGCTATGCCTCCAATAGCTCAAAACAACTTCTACATAAATGTGACTGCTGTGCTTTTTAGTAGCCCCAGAAATCTTTACATTTAGAATAACAAAATACCACATTTTGTTTAAGACATGCACGAGCAATGTTTTTAAACGTTTATTTTGGGGCAAAAAAATATCATAGTGGTAAGAATGACTCATCAGCTCAAGTGTCATGCCAAGAGCTATTTCCAACAAAACCCTGGCCTTTCAACTTTGGGGAAAAGCAGAGTCAAGGTTATGGAGTTGAGTTATACAATAATATGAGTATCTGTGATTAAGAGCAAATGCCAAACAGAAGAATCTATGAAATCAGAAAGCCAGGCCAACTCTTATGTATTTATTTATAGTCAAATCTAGAGAAGGGAGAGAAAAAAAAAAGAAAAAAGAAAGAGCACACAGCTGCCATCCCAAAAACAGACCTCCCATCTGCCACCCACGATTTGCATGTCACCTTCTCCAGGCTCATTTGTACTTCATTAACTGCCATTGACTTAACAAGATTTATGCAAATGACACCATAGGAGCTCGCTAACTCCCACTGCAATCAAGTGATTATGTATGTACAATTCTCCACAGCAATGAAAAATTAATACATGACAAGCCCACTCACCGCTGAGCTGAGCTTCTTGCTTTTATTTTTCTTGTTGTGATTTTTTTATTTGAATACATCCTACTAATGGAGGTTGAGCAGGACCACAAAAATAAACAGAATAAACCTTCCCAAAACACTTCAACTAGACAGGCTTAGTAGGAAGCGTATGCATCTAAATAAATAAAGGGCTTGACTGATGCTGTTTTTTTAGAACATTCACTCTCACCGCAGGAAACAAAGCTTAATTCTCATAAATGTTTTTCAACAGAGAGTTGAATGGGATATTTTTCCTATTACATCTTGCATTAATGATTGATCTTAACTTTTTTACAACAGCAAAGCCAGCAAAAGCCACATTAAAGTTGTTTTAAGTCTTTTCATTTTAAGTTCCTAATTCATAAACTGTTCATAATCTGCCAGAAATTTCAACTTTGGGGCTGAAATTTTTCTAGCTTTTATATCAATAATTTCCCCAAACTCTGCTTGATGGGCATACAGCATGGAATATAGTATTACAATTTGTTGCACACAGGCCTCCCAACCGGGGGGAGGGAGGGAGAAGGACGAAGTAGGGAGTTGCCCTGGCGCCCAGCCATTCAAAAGGGCCGGGTGTTCCTGGTTGCCAGCATAGGTCCTTTAAATCGCTGCACACTCCAGTCAGCTCTGAGGGGTGGCTCCCTTCCCACCTTACCCAGGGGTCTGGCAAGTCTGTCAGCCCCTCTGGTTTCCATAGTTATAATTAAGAGTGAAAGGTGTACATTTTTTGTAATTCTTCATTTTTGAGGTAATAACTATGCAATCTTAGTTTTTTATCATAGTTTTGCTTTTTTCTTTGTTTTTCACAGAAAATCCTGGGACACACAGGTATTTGGGCCAGATGACAGGGCTAATGTTTCTCTCCAGGTAAGTTTAAAGCTAAGTTCCCATCTTAAATCTGGATTTTCAGCTCCCCTAAATTCCTGAAAAGAAAACGACCTTCCTGAAATTTCACATGCTATCTTTCATTCTACGGTAAATTTGGTAAAAATCAGCAGAGATGTTTTCAAATTATAGTGTTTTGAAAAGTTATCTGACGCTCACTACTGATTAATATTTTGGGTGGGGAGGTTTTTCGTCAAACCTTCACAATGGCTCAAGTGAAATATTCTAAATGGCTGATCTGTTTTATTGACACTATTGCGAAAAAGTGTGTGTGTCTGGGGGGGGGGGTTAGAATTTCTAGAGAAGAAAGGATAGTCACTGCACAAATAGTGAAGATAAATTTTAAGAGTATTAAGACATCTTCAGATAGGCTTTCAGAAATTAAGTAAAAACAAGCTCAACTAAGCTCCAGGTTATAAAAAGAAATCACACCTCACCTGTCTACTAGAATTCTTCGAGGGGGACAACAAGCATGTGGATAAAAAGGAATCTAGTGTATATAGTGTACTTAGATTTCCAGAAAGCCTTTGACAAGGTCCCTCACCTAAGTCTCTTAAGCAAAGAAAGCGGTCCTAGGTTAAGAAGGATGGTCCTCTCACGGTCTGGTAATAGATTAAAAAACAGGCAACAAAGAGTAGGAATAAATGGTCAGATTTCAGAATGGAGAGAGGTAACTAGCGTGTCCCTCAGGAACCTGTACTGGGATGAGTCCTATTCAACATATTCAGAAAGGACCTGGAAAAGGAAAGAATGAGGTAGCAAAATTCACAGATCATTCAAAACTACTTAAAATACTTAAATCCCAGTTAGACTGCAAAGGATCTCATAGAACTAGGTGATTGGGCGATAAAATGGCAGATGAAATTCAATGTTGATAAATGCAAAGTAATGCACACTGGAAAACATAATCCCACCTCTACATATAAAATGATGGGGGTCTAAATCAACCGTTACCACTCAAGAATGAATCAAGTCATCATGTATAATTCGCTGAAAGCATCCACTCAGTGTGCACTGGCAGTCAAAAAACGAAACAGAACATTGGGAATCATTAAGAAAGGGATAGATAGTAAGACAGAAAATATAACAGTGCCTCTATATAAATCCATGGTATGCCCATAATCTTGAATACTGCATGCAGACGTGATCATGCCATCTCAAAAAAAGATATATTGAAATTGGAATAAGTTCAGAAAAGAGCAAAAAAATCATTATGGATATGGAACGCTGTCATAGGAGGAGACACTAATATGGTAGGTACTTTTCATCTTGGAAAAGAGATGACTAATATGATAGAGGTCTAATAAAATAATGAAAGGTGAGAAGAAAATAAATAGTTATTCTTTGTCATAATACAAGAACTAAGGGGTCACCAAATGAAATTAGCAGGCAGCTAGTTTAAAACAAAAGGAAGTATTTTTTTTCACACAACACACAGTTGAATGTTGAAGACCAGAGTATGCTGAAGACCAAAACTATAACAGGGTTCAAAAAAGAGCTAGATAAATTCATGGTTCACCAATGGCTATTAGCCAGGAGGGGCAGGAATGGTGTCCCTAGACTGTTTGCAGAAAGCTGGGAATGGACAACAGGGTTCCTGTTCTGTTCATTCCCTCTGGGGCACCTGGCATTGTCCACTGTCAGAAAACAAGAAAGATGGACCTTCGGTCTGGACCCACTATGGCCTTTCTTCCATTATGTAGCTATAGGCCCATCCAGCCCATCAGATTACCAAGCAAGGGAAAACTGGAAAAATATGATGATATATTCCTTTAAAAGGACTTAATAGATGAAGGGCTGTTTGCTTTCTCTCTGGCTGAAACCATCGGTGGCAAGCGGGACGTTTTTTGGGAAAGGCTGAAGCGAGCCCTGATTCTGAATCTATTCACATTAGATTAGAGAGGAGCTATGTTCCGCAACAGCACAACGAACCTTAAGTGACAACTGAAACATTCAGAAGTTTTCCTCCCCTTAATCTCTCCCCTCCATATTCAGAAGATTAGTCAGAGCAAGACACCACTCCTGTGGACCACGTATCTAATGTGTTGTTCATTTAAAGGACTGGGAAAAGTACAAACAAAAAACTGAAGCCAGATCTACACTACATACGTTGTCCAGTAGAGCCAGGTAGGTCTGGGATGTGGTTTGACTGACACTGCTGTGCCAGCAAAAGGCTTTGTGCAGATGCAGTTAGCTTTGCCAACAAACGCAGTTTTGCGTATATATACTGGAGTATTTTGTCTATACAACATACGGGTATAGCTACACCAGCAAAATGGTTCCAGCATACACCTGGCCTGGAGAAGACTCCAGGTTGAAAGTAGGTTCTCTGCGGTTGAACATCCAAAACAAGATTACGTTTTCTATACAAACAAATCTAGAGCTTTAAAAAGGTTAGCACATGTGAACGTGAACATGAACAGTTAAGGGATCCTGTCTGTTACTCCCTGATGCAGAATCCTTCACTCTCAGATTCACATGCCCGAATTAACACTTTCCACCCTCCTTAACATGTTCCTCTAAAACTAGGGAGGATAAAACTATTTTTTTTACTCATGGGATCCATTTCTAACCTTGAAATATATACATCAAGGCTGGATTACTATATAATTCAGACATAGTGAGCGATGAAGGACCATCTGGGAGCAGTGGGGGCCAAGGTGGATCCATTAACCTTTCACTTTAACATTTGAACTTTTTTTTACATGATGCAGAATGTAATCTTTTGCCGGGGTGAGCGAGGGGAGGAGTCAGAATCCATGGTGGTATAATTTTATCCATAGTTCTATAGCAAAGCTTTTTCTAAAAAAAAAAAATTGCAAGTACTACTGCACAAACACCACCATGAAACTCTCTACCTTCTTGCCAGTAATGATGAGTTAGACTTGTGAAGGAAAGATTATTCCTGCTTTGCTCCGAAAGTGCTGACTTGCTAGCCCATCTTCACAATATTGCACTGGTGAATGACGTACAAGAGCCTGCACGGAGTCCAAAACTAGCATTGACAAGAGATCTGAAAAAAGCGTAACAGCTTTGGGCTTTCGAAGAAGGCCCAGTGGCATAATGGAAGACTGCGTGTGCACATGGCAAGAAGGCCAAGCCATTACTCACAAGGGCAGTTACAGGAATGGTCCTGCAGGCACAGGGCCTTTTGCATAGCAGGAGTCACTGATGGACAATCACCTGTAGTAGGAGGCAAGGGGGCAAGGTCACCACAGGGCTAATAGGTGGCTAAATCAGGAAAAGATGGGATAAAATAGGGTTTTTTTTAACAATACAAGATGATATTCTTGCGATAGAATATTGCAATCTGTACTGAACTGCCTGAAGACAAATGGAAGTATCTTTCTACCTCCCTACCATTTTCCCCTTTCACAGAAATAAATGAATGCTGTCCTGTTTTCTTTTAAACCACACCATGTAAAAGTATTAGTCAAGTTCTTAGATCTCAAAGCCCTCTTTGTGGTTTCATTCACAGCAGAAACTTGAATACAGCATTAGTAATTTATCCCGATGCAGTTGTAATCAAGGATTCAGTGCTGATGAAAGACAACACACTAAACAATTAGGCAAGTGTGACAGACATCCCATATTCAGATGTCTGCATTCAGCGTATGGGAAGGAGGATGAATGTGTGGGAGTAGTTACCTGAATAACTTTAAATAGACTTAAAGCAGACTTAATAGCAAGATAATTCACCACCTTCAGGGTTTCAAGCACTTAATATTTGTCTTACAACTTACAACTGACACAAGCTTTGAAAATGAAGCATATGGAGCAAATTAGATTTAAATAAACAGTGTTACATTTTTAATTAACTGACAGCCTCAAACAGATACCTCTTTATTTTAATGCTTGTTGAAAAATTCTCAGTTTTTATGTCTAGGGTTCCCAATAGTTTTTCATATTGGAAGCATTAAGTAAGTAATAGACTCAAAGCCTGTTTACGTCATATGAAGGAAAAAAATCCCTATGGAAAAGGGGGAAAAAAAACCAGATTAAAAATCTTCCAGTCAACAGACAATCTATTAAAAAATAGAGAAGGAATAGAGGCTTCCAATTCCCCATGCTATCATTTTTTCAATAAAACTAAAGAATTATTGTAAAGAATGACAGACCCTACCAAGGACTGTACTCGGATATTACTGTTCTCCCTAATATTCAAGTAATGCCCTTAAGGCGAGCGCCATTGGTGTCAAAGCTCCTCTCACCACTCACTGGTCTGTAAAAGTATCAATCTCCACTGGGTAGCATGGGTAAGTGAGCCATTTGTATACATATATTTGATGAAATGCCCTCGGTTGGCTCAGGTACCATTTTTTCCCTACTGCATCCTAATTTATGTGACTCAGGTCTACACTCCAAGTATTACAATGGCACAGATGCGGCATCATAGCTACACCAATGTAGCATGGACACTAACTACAGTAATTTTCCCTCACTGTAGTAAATCCAGTGCTTCAGGAGTTGGTACCTAGGCTGATTGAAGAATTCTTCCATCGACATAGCTACGTCCACAGCTGGGGTTCGGTTGACCTGTCTCTCACAGAGCATGAT
Source organism: Pelochelys cantorii (assembly GCA_032595735.1). Taxonomy (NCBI): domain Eukaryota; kingdom Metazoa; phylum Chordata; order Testudines; family Trionychidae; genus Pelochelys; species Pelochelys cantorii. Next base: position 73,536,391 of record CM064332.1, read on the forward strand.
ATTTTTCACAGCCCTGAGCAATGTAGCTCAGTCAACTTAAGTTTTAGGTATAGATCAGGCCATGCCAACCCGTGATAAGTGCGCGTAAGTGCATATTACCATCTATAAAATGGAAAGGAAAACATGCCAAATCCTTTGCAAATTCAATCTCTTGTTGACACAGTTTGCAGAGTGGAGACTCATTGATGGTGAGTGCTGTGACAGAGCAGGGCAAGCTTACTTCATCTTGCTCTCCTAGTCCTGTTTGCATTAGTGTAAACAGAAAAAAAATCTGCTGACTACTGACCCACTGGATAATTTGGGGAGAGTGGCTTATACTTACATATATGGAGTTAATAAATGAAAATCATTCCCAGAAGACTGAAAAATAGCCACACACCCCTCAATACCAGTGGGATACTTATCAGCCATTGAAGTCTTCACAGAAATCTCCCCTCTTCGGTTGAGCAGAGCTCCAGTTTATTGAATGTAGTGGATATTTTATTATATCCCTGCAAGAGACGTTTTTGCTCTGTATATGCATTGCCCTCAGATATCCTCTGAAGAGTTCATTTTAGCTTTGATTCTTCTGACCCTATCAGTGTAACTGAGTTCTAGAAAGAATGGCACCAGAAATTTTGAAAAAATGTACAGCAACAATATTCCTCAGTTTCCCCCATCTTTGCTCTTTCATTAAGAGCAGCAGCTACATTTCACTATACAGTGATAAAATGTAAACACTCTGTATCTACTCAAAATTATTACCGGGCTTATCACAGATAATACCATGACAAGGGCCAGAATTTTGGGGGGTAGGAGAGGAGGAGTTTGATAGAAAGCGCCTTCTCCCATTCTCTCACTCAAGTTCTGGTATTTCCTCCACTACCTGCAGTGCCAGAGATTATGTGCTGGAATCACACAATAGCAACATGCTTGATTACAGTTCTCTGCTAAAAATCAATACTGATAATGGGGCACAATTTTCCTACCTGAGGTGCCAAAAAAATTGTAAACTGCTTTTCAGAAAAGAAAAAGCCGCACGCAAGTAGAGCTCAAAAGCAAAATGGGAGAATGTCGCCTTGCCAGCAAGATGATGCAGAAAGAACAGGAGTCCATGCCCAAGCAAGGAGGGGGGGAAAAGCAACAAAAGAAAAAATGTGGCAGCTGTGAAGGGAAGAATCTTTTTTTGTCTTTCACTTGACACCTTTTTCTAATATAACGGCAGCTCTCACTTGAAAAGAGCTTGCAACTAGTGCTAACAAAACTGTTTGTAAACCATCCCACACAAATGCTCAAAATGCTCAGCTCTGGCAGCTGCATGCTTTCCGATTAAATTGTACTGAAAAGTCAATTATTTCATTCGGCACTGCAGATTCCAGGATTCTCTTTCCCTTTTGAAGTAGCGTGCATAGGAACAACTGAACATCCAGTTTGTGGACTAATGAAAGTGCGTGTAGGCTAGTAAAAACAGGCCAAAACAAATCCTTGAATTCAAATCCTGTTGTATAATGAGGAAGTTTAATTAAGGCCACAGATTACAGCTGTAAATGTTCTCTTATATAATAAGGTCTAAATGAAACTGAACCTAATCAAAGTTACAATTCCTTCATTAGCAAATTACAAACAAGAGCACACAGCTGACACACCGGCTATGATTATCACAACTAATTGCCTCGTTGTTACAAACCAGCCTGAAACAGTGTTCAGATGTCCGTCTGCAATAGCAAATTAGGGCCACATCAGGCTATTTCTGCTATCACAAGGGGCTCTTGTACAGCGATCTGATTTACCCCTGTCGACTGGCAGCAAACGGCCCAATCAAAGCATTCTCTACAAAGGCAGGCTTTGAAGCCAGCTCAGCCTAGAAACATGCTCCATATGCAGGCCGGCAGACTGCACTTCATTAGGCCTGTTGTCACATTTTCCCTCTTCTTATTCTAATGATCCTATTTTAATACACACAGGAACCTCTCCTAATTGATGTCAAGTGAGTGACTTCCACATTCATCACTGGAGCACATCAAACAAATCTTGGCACACAGGCCCAGCACCATCGTGTTTAAGACCCGAGGTGTGTCTCTAACTATAGGAAAGCAAAAAAGCAGCATACCTGTTTAATTGGGATTGCACGGCCACTTCCAATGCTATCTGTTCTGCTCTCCAGGACTTTCTTCTCTTTGTCTGGATCACTCCCTTTCCGAGACTGCAGAGCAAAATGAAAGTTCACACTATGTTAAACATTTTGGTTGACATACAGGGGGTGCCCGGTGTATACCATTTTTTGTAATATGTATTTTGAAATAACAAAATGTAGACTATTCAGAATGATGGAACAAGCACATAATCTTGTTTATTTTATTGCTAAGGTACCTTTGCAATACTTTCCTCCTTTACCCATACTTGATAATCTGTTAAGATTTGAAGCATTCCCATTTCAATTACTGGAAATCAAGAGGTCAGATAGGAAAACAAGACCACCCAAGACAGCACATTTCAGAAGCTGCCTATAGTAGCTTCAAAGAAGATTCTAGCTTCCTACTAAGAGACCCTGCTACATAAATGTGTCTGCGTAAGTAATGTCTGAATAGTTCAAAATATTAATTCCTCGTCAATTACATTATGATGCAACCATCAATCATACCAAGTTTCTTTTTTTCCCTATTTCTTTTGGATGGCTAGAAAACAGTAACTTCAAACTCAACCTAACAGCTTATGCTAGACAAATCCAATCTGTTGTGGCAAAGCGTAAGAGCGCTGAGAAGCAAAACCTGAACTGTCCAGAGAGAGAGGTTTTGAAAGAGTCTGTAAATTGCTTTATTATGTTCTGTAAATGAAATGTGAGATCCACCTATTCAAGAATTGTTTTAGGCGCTGGGGATTTGCAGTGTAATTTTGTCTTGCCATTAAGTAAACACAATGAAATTTAAGAACGACTCTAGATCTTTGTCCTTTACAGTGTGAGAGGTGCAAGCATGATGATTTTCTGACAGATTTATTTTACTATGAGAGAAGGATCTGAGAGTCATCCTCCTTAATAACTGCGCTGACAAGTGACAACTTCACTCCATTACTTTCCAATGGGAACATTACTCTCATAAAATTGAAAATGGGGAAACATTTTCCTGTGGTTTTCAAATCGCCAATGATATATGAAATGAATACACTTATGGGGTCCAGCACCAGAATGGAGAGCTAATGAAAATCAGAGTGATGCAAGACACTGCTTTGGATTTTCAATACAGCTAAAAAGAGATGTCAGAACAGGCGCTGAAAATAGGGGCGTAGATTAGAATCACATGTAGAGTCAATCGTTTTCCGTATTAGGTTAGCCAGCAGGTGAAGTGATAGAAGGAAGATCACTCAATGCACTAGCCCGGGGGGGGGGGGGGGGGGGAAAGAGAGAAAGCATAGAAAGATTCCATTCTGCTAAGCACAGTTACCCAGCAGGGGATCAGAGCTATCCCTGGCTCTGTGCGGATCTCCTACTACTAGTTACTATGGTTCGGGATTGTGGAATTACATGCCAGGGAATTGAAGAAAGAATAATTAAGAGAAAGCAAAACAAGTGGGATGGATGAGATCCATTTTCAAGGATAACTAACCATTGCTCCTCTTCCCTAAAACAGACTTCAGGGAGCTGAGGAAGGTAGCCAGGTCATCCTTTAAAAGGGGCATTATTAACATGATACATTTTAAAGCTATCCGATTAAAAAAAGAAAAAAATTCAAATGGAGGACACTTTCCATCAGATGTGCGCATTTAAAAAAAAAAATCCATACATACAATGTTTTTTTCTGCTGCCCTATATAGCTTTATAAGGGTCTTTTCAGCAGGTGAGTAAGTAATTGAATGCAGTCGTGGAAGTGACGGTACTCTAGGTGTTAGCTATTTTTCTAGTCTCTTTGCTGGTTATAATAAACAGCTTTTATTTTAAACACAACGTTTTCAGACAAATGCAGATTTCCATTTGGTAATGTTTAACTCATCACGTTGTGCCAATGTTGTACTGAGGTCCCCGAACAGAGATGCATCTTATATGCCGCAGTAAACAGATACAGAAGTTGGCAATACACTGGGCAGCATTCAGAATGAATTTTCAGCGTAATAGATCACATACTTGCCTTAGTAGTTCTACTAAAATCTCATTAAGGGAATATAAAAATAAAGCCACACACAAACGATTAACGAAACACCACCTTGCACTGCCACTCTATGCGGTCCATTGCTCCTTTGGAGCAGATACAGCCTAGACACAATTACAGCAGAATTCTAATATCTAAACTTAATATCCTAACAATCAATTATTTAGAATATTGCTTCTTTGGTGCAGGAAGAGTTGTATTATGTAGGAGTACAGCACCTTTCACAATGCAGAAGCAACCCTCACTGAGGAATGTGGGTATTAAAAATGAGGGGTCTAAGTAGCACAGCGGTTACATATATAAACCTGTAAATTCCAACAGTGACTGAGGTATTGATTTTAATTTAGAATCAATATAAAGTCACTTAAAATTGTGCAGCAACACATTATATAATGTAATGATAGTTTAGTTCATATGCTTCTACTGATCTCCATTGGCTGGAGGCTCATTCAAATCAGCTCTGTAAATCAGAGAAATAGGTACTATTACTATCCAAAACCTGGCTTTGGATAGTATTAATCATACAGGTAGAGGAATACCTTAGGCAGAAAACATATGCTTATATTAGATTTACAAACAGGTGAATTTCATCCATTAACAGTAAATACAAGATAAAGACACTTGCAGAAATGCTGCATTTACTGATGCTGCCAATGGGGAAAAGTAAACGGTGCAACAAATCAGACATAGAAAGCTGATGTATAGTGAAGATGTGAGGAGACCAGTTGCTGTACATACTATACCACAACTTGACTATTTTTAAAATTCTTCAAACCCATCCTCACTGTAAAGTCATAAAAAGGCATAAGATAACATCCAATTACCATTCAAAACCATTTGGTTGAGGGGATCCCTGATCCCTGCCTATGCTAACTGAAAACTATATGTGGGAGTAAGGAACGAACATATCTTGGCTGGCAACCAGTGTTTAGTCAAACTGAAATGACTAAAATCCAGCCAACTAAATCCTTGCTGCCCCTTGCCAAAACTAGAATGTTCTCGTGTTACAAAACTGAATCCCTGTTCCTTACCACAGTACTAATAGAAAAATATTTGCCATTTATTCCCTCAATATTATTTCAAGCTGCTGTATAGCTGACATTATTTCCAAGATATGAATGGTTTCACACAAAGTTACTGTAGAACACAGTAGTATGTGGCACTACATAATTAAATTACCTACCATGAGTCACACAAGTAGATCACTTTTAAAAGGACACACTAATGTCTAAATCTTGGTTTTAAGATTATTTATACAAACTTTCATGCCAATTACCTATTATAGGGTCTGCAGGGAACATTAATACTTATAAGGGGGGTTTCCATCCAAAATAAAGTTGTAGGCAGGACCAGTAATTAAACAATGGTAAGTATTATTCAATATCAAAAGTATAGCAGTTAGACGGATTTTATCAAGGAACACTAAATGGATTTGTTTATTATTAATATGAATTATTTAAATGTGTTTATTATGAATAGGTTTTATTTAAAAAACATTTAAAATTGTTTTTACTTTGGTTAAAAAACCTGAATATGCCTGTTTGTTAGTAAAACCAATAAGTTTGTTCTTCCCCTCAAATTAATATATAAAGTGTAAAAACAACCTGCTTTGGCAAGGCAAATAGATTTTTAGTCAGCTGGCTTATGACAGAGTTTATTTTACATGTTCTTTTATAACTCTCTCTTTGAAGATAGGAAATGCATAAAAAATATTTATGCATCTCCTCTGCGTATTCAAGTTTTAGGCCATCCCTGGTTTTCTACATCACAACTACCTATAACCATCCCCACTGTAACCTATCCATATTTAAAACAAGAGCAAGCTGGCAGGCGTTTCCAAATGGAGCTGTAACAACTTTCAGTTGTGAGTACTTTCAAATTTATTAACCTCCATTCAGTTCCAAGGATGACACTGACATCTAGTGGAGTTAATAATTCACAAGATCTAAATATAAAAATAAAAAGAGAGGACCACTTTATAAAAGGTCAGCGCACAATTCTGGCGCGCTTTCAGATACCATTATTTTTTTGAAACACGTGTGTAATATCTAGGTATTAATTATAATTTAACTACTTGTACGATGTTCTAAGGCCTGCCTATATTACAGCTTTGAACAGATTGTTTAACAGGTTGGAACTAAACATGATTTGTCTCTAATACGGTTTATACTCCGTAATCATGGTAGTTAACAGTGTTTTGCACTCACGAAAGGTCTAGGCTGGCACATGGTTATCTTCTTATAAATAATTCAGCACCCTGTTTTTCTAAAAAACCCCCACCCCAAGCTGTATGCACAACCAGTCCGGTCCCTTGTTCCCTATCAGGGCCTACCTGCCTACACACTGCTACTGGTGTTCTGTGTATGTTCCTCAGGCACTCTGCCCCTTGATGAAACAATATGGAACTTTTTCCCGGAAGGCACAGACACACACCTATAGGTGTAGATGTATGAACTCGACTGACACATGGCTGGGATGGGGAAAGAATTTGGACATACATCAACTCTGTTTGTTATTATCCGGTCAGAAGAGAATCTCTACCTCCCTTGGAGATTTTTCTCTCAACATATACTGGACACTGACAGTTGAAATCAGAAGGGTTTTTTCCTCCCTCCCCAATCAGTTCTTTTGTAGTGTTTAGTTCCCATTCATGTTCTTCAGAGAAGTGTCTTCTGAGCGTGTTGGCCATAGTGTTCTGACACCCATGTCATGGTGTCAAATGTGTTTATGGCTTCAATGCAAAGGAAGTGGATCACGCTCCCCCTTGATGCTGATGCAGAACATGCATGCTATATTGTCTGACAAGACTTGAATTGTTTGCTTCTTGAGTGGGAGGAAGTCAATTCATGCATGTCTGATGGCTCTGAGTTCTAAGAGGTTTATGTGCAGACAGGTCTCCATTGTGAACCACCTGCCTTGTGCTATGATGATGATCAAGGTGTGCTCCCCATCTTATCAAGGAGGTGACCGGCCTGAGCATACGAGCAGAAGGGTTTTAGTCAAAGGAAATGCTCATCTTCCCTGGGCCGCTTGAGCTCCGTGGCCAGCACTGAGTAGCTCTGATCCAGGGCTCTCTGGTCTAGCAACATCCATGGTCCAGCAGGGATGTTCTGGGGTTGGTTGTGCAGAAGGCACTGACTCTGGCATGGGGTGTCCACACCTCCAGTGCCAAAGAGAAGACCTGTCCGTTCTGTGGGCTTGCCTTCTTACTTTTCTGAACCATGAGCCTGATACCCAAGGTACCAGGGAAGTAATAGGAGCTGCCTGTTGGCACTGCTGACAATGACGTCGCCAGGGACAGTTTCTTTTTACTCATTCCCTGTGTGGGGAGGCTGAAGCACTCTCTCTCTCTCTCTCTCTCTGTATGTTCTGGAGGGTAGAGCTGTACTCTTGGTCAGTTCCAACCTCGATGGAGAGAATTTTGTTATACCCATCCCTGATCCTGGTTGGAGAGATTTTTCCATGAGGGCCATTTTTAAATGCAGGTCCCAGTTGCGTGAGCCTTGGCTTTCAAACTGTTGTAGTGGACGCACTTTGCTGGGATGTGGCTCTACCTGAGACATTTCGCACAGAGGGAATGTCTGTCCTAACACGGCACGGGGTCCTCGCACATTTTTATAAATGAGGAACCCTGGTATCTTGATAGCTTGCTTTGAAAAATCAGTCCAAGAACAAGTACTTAGGGAGGTTTTGCTCCCAAGGGAGCAGAAAGTTGGAAGAAGGGGGATAGAGAATATTTTTTTTAAAACAATTGAAATATAGCTAATTTATTTAAAGGGGAAGACGTTCACCAATTTCCATCTTCAATTGCTGATGGTGGAGAAGGAACTGAGTGGGTCAGGACGTGTGCTTGTCAAACAGATTCCAACGATGCCACGAGACTGCAACTGTGCACGCACATCCCGATGAGGTTCTGCTACCGAGGGTCTCCAATCAACGACGCCAGAACACACTGTCACCTGGAGTGGAGCACCGTCAGGGACATCACTCAAAGAAGAATGATCAGTTTCATAATAGTGAAATACTTGGACCATGTAAAGTAACTTCATCATATCTAGGTGAGTTTTCCAACAAAGAAAGCCCTCAAAAATCTTCAGACTTTTGCCTTGAAACTAGTGAACCTTCCTGGCAGTTCTATTTAGACTAGACTAGCTTGCCTTACGAAGATCGAAGTTTAGTCAGCAGTCAAACAAACATTTTCTTCCCTGGCTCACTCACCGTGAAGAGGTTGGAGCGGCGTTTGGACTGTTTACGAACGGGTGTTGGAGTGTTGGCAGTGGGAGGAACATCGATCCGTAGCTCCTTCTGGCTGGTGCTTGGAGTTGATGGAACAGAGGAGGAATAATCACTTAAACTCCCTCCTCCGTTACTGGTCTGCAATGATTAAAAGGCAGTTTTAACAGTGTTATACCTCTATTAAAGAACCCGCAATTTACAGCATTATCTACTTAATCCTCAAACGGAAGAACAACGTACAGGCTTATAAAATCATTGATACCTATCCTAGGACCACTTGATAGCACTGTTAACTTTTTTTTAATGGCATTTCCATTCATAGAGAAAAATGAGAGGTTTCTGCTTCTGAGGGAGATACATTTCCATATTCCACAATATGACAAATTGGTTTGAACTTATTTGTTTCAGTATGTTATAAAGCAATACTTTTTCAAGATATTAAAAATAAGAGAAGTCCTGTGGCACCTTACAGACTAACAGATTTATTGGAGCATAAGCTTTCATGGGCAAAGACCCACTTCGTCAGGTGCATCAAGAGCATAATTTTCCTATTTCATTTGGTACGTACTTAGAGCCACATTTACCCCCAGTTCTATGCAGAAACACACTTAAGTCTTGCTTTCAGCCACAGGGCAGTACAGGTTTCAAGTTGATCTTACAGGCCTCCAAAGATGCATTTAATGCTCACCCCACTTGCTTTCCTACACTCTGCCTTGCATTTTAAAGTCAGTTCTTTCAAAAGTGAGCAGTAGTCATCCAAAAAACATTGGAATGTAAAATTAATGTATAATTAATGTATAGCAAAATGTTACAGAAGCCAACAAACTAAGCAGTGGAAGCTGAGAGTGTTAATCCACGAGGATATGCCTCTTTGGACAAAATCCCATTGGATTTCCACTCTTGCAAACCAAGTCACAGAGGAGGACTTTACAGAACACAGAACAAAAGTTAAAATAATCTGTAATCAGCAAAAAACAACGAAGTCTCAAAGTAGTCAATGTTTTCCTTTAAATTTATGAGGATTAAATTATAACAAGCAGCAATGGTAAGAATACAACACCATCATCTAGAAAGTAAAAAAGGCTCATTTCAATAGACAAAGGACATTGGGTTTGAAGAACCTCTCTAGTCCGGCTCCCTTGGGACCTGACCGGTGCTGAACCAAAGAATTGCCAAACCACGGAAGGTCAATATTGTTTAGCAGCATTATCAACACTTCTACTGCTTACTGGGTTCTCAGAGACATATAGGAGTAAATTATTGCTAAATAACAGCACAGAACACAGAGCCAGGACTGGTGGCTATAAACAAACTTTATGGGACCACAGAAAACTTAGCTACACACATGAAATATGGACAGTGAGCTAACTAAAATCATGCCGGACTAGAGAGTGCCAGACTAGAGAGGTTCAACCCGTGGTAACAGAAGGCTGGAAACTTTGGTTACCCCAACTAGGGGAGTAACTAATTTAAACCTGGATTTTTGCCTACATTCTAAGAACACACTTGGTAAGTGTGTGTAAGCCGGTGTGACTACTTTATGAATCTACTCCACAGTTCAAAGGCTACTATGTAAAATGATTAGAAAAAAGAAAAAGCGCACCAAAGGTACCAGAAAGCAGTAAATACAGCAGAAACATTATGGGTGCGTCTACACAGCACCCTAAATTCAAAATAAGATCAGCAATTTTCGCTACGCAGCACCAAATTTCAAAATAACGCACTATTTCGAGCCATCCCTTATCCCTCGTGCAATGAGGTTTACCGGGATGGTGAAAAAGAGCGCCTGTTATTTCGAAAAATACTTCAAAATAATGGGTGGCTTGTGTAGATGCCAGGTAGCTATTCAGGATACCTCCGGTATCCCGACATAGCAATGCAATGTAGACATACCCTATGATACTGTTCTTAACTCTCTCAAATTTTAGTTCATTTTTCTCTTGTTTTTTTACATTTGTATCAACGCTGAATAGTGTTGCATTAAGCTGATAAAAGCAAGGACATAAATGTGCCCACTCCTAATGTTCCTAAATATCGCAACAGAATGGAATCTTTCACTCAAAATGAAAAAAGACAGACAAGGTTTTACAGTAATAAATATTGCAAGACAATGTCACATTACGTTCATAGTTAATCTATTTTAAGATCTTGCAAAATATCCAACACAATAAGTGCAAGTGAGATTATCATGTACACTTTTCAGAAATTAAATTTAGATAGTGGGGAAAGATTCATTAGAATACTAAGTATGAGATTGTTATGAGCATTCACTGTTATGTAGGTATCAATTTTGTGTATGTTAAAATATTGATTGCAAATTAGTGATGTATTTCAGCATAGAAGGCAACGGTTTAATTTTTTATCTAGTACTTGCTGGCTGTCAAACAATTTACTGCAATGTAAATAATTCAGCAAACACACACAGTAATGTCACTAAAGGTGTATTGAGCACAGGGGAGATGGATAATAAAATTGAATGGTGGTGCCAAATTTGGGATTGAAGTGTGTTAACTGTTGAGATGTTCCAACTACTGTCCAGCGTGTGATTAAACCATGGCAATGACCAAAGCACTGTCAGCTAATTAAAGTAGAACAGCAAATCTTGTGACTATAACAAACCCTCCACTAATGCCAGCAGGCTGCAGAACATAACCAGCATGACAAAGGATTGTTTTAAAGCCAATTCCCAATAAAAATGTTTTGCCACAGCAGTTACTTAAAGCAAAGGAGAGCCAATTATGAAAACACTGTTTTATACTAGAGATCACAGTAAGCTTTTACAAAAATCTAACTGCTGACAAAGCAGCAAAAAAAAGTCCTGGGCTTTAAATGCACTGTAACGTTCCATCATTTTCTTCTCAAAGCAAACATTCCGTACTGTACCTGGGTGATATGAACAGCAGAAACCTGGGCAGAACACACAGACGAGTGACTTGGAGAGTTCGGTAAAGATTTGCAGGGGCCTATTGAAAGCTGCTGTTTCTTCCTTGTTGCCACAATCTTCTGGGCAACTAAAACAACAAGAGAGAAGTATGTAAGTGATTAAGCAAAAGTGTAGGCTGCAAGGTATCACAGTTCAAAGTGTACAGAACACAGACAGAAAACAATTAATTCTACACTGCTAATCCGCAAGGTTTGGAGTCTTAACATTGAAGGTATTACTTTACAAAAGTCTAAGCAGGCAGACATTTTAAAAATGAGTACTCCTGTGGCACCATAGAGACCAACAAAATAAATAAATATATAATCATGAACTTTTGAGGGTAAAACCCATTTCTTTGTTCTTCTGTGGCGTGCTCTTCCGGGGAGTGAATCCAAGTTAAGTGAAAACACGGTTTGGGACTAATCTCAGACTAACGCTGTTGTAGAATGAGATCTGCAGATTAGCTTTGGGTCATGAATAAAAAAAATGTTAACATCTTTACACTGCTGGCACAAGAAAAAAAAAAGAGATTTCAAGCTAAATTTGAAGTGTAGGACCACAAAGTTGGAACCCTATTTGCAGGCATTATCAGTCTATTTCATATTGTGGACCACATATGTCCCATCTCCCCATTTGTGAAGGCACTGATTCGGTTTTCCTCCTATTTGCAAAAGCATAGCATCTCTGGGGGAATACTCATCATCATCATCATCCACCATGGGCTCAGCGCCTGTTGGTGTCCGATGCTTTCCTCACTATTTCCTTCCATCTTTTCCTGTCCAGTGCGGAGTGGCTTAGTTTCTGTAGAGTAGCGCTGCACCAATCTACTATATCATCTACCCACACTCTGTGGGGTCTGCCTCTCCTATTCAGACCATCCATTATGCCAAATACCAGGGTCTTAACTTTTTGCTTGTCATTCATTCTGCAGATATGCCCGAATAGCTGTAACTTCCGTTGTATACCCTTCTGCAGTAGGTTCTCTTTTGGCTGTATCTTCCTATATAATTCCTTGTTAGTGACCTTCTGCATACATCCTATTCTCAGGATCTATCTATAACAACTCCTCTCGAATGCCAATATCCTTCTCTTTGAATCTTTCATTATCACCCAGGTCTCACATCTGTACAACATGCTGCTAAATACACGTTTTCAAAACGCTCAGCTTCGTTCCTAAGCTAATCACTTTACTTTTCCAGATCTTATCCATCACCTTCAAACTCGCTCTTGCTTTCGCTATTCTAGTTGCTATTTCCTTCTTATAGTCTAGATCATACGTCATGTTGCTCCCCAAATACTGCCCACACAAAAAATATCAGGAAAGTATGTGTTTTTTTCCCCCAATATTCAGTACTTAGCCTCCTCCCCAACTTTATTTCATTTATCCCAATTTATTCTTTTTCTTAGCTGGAATCAAGGAAAGAAAAAGGAGAAACCACCACTGCCCTGATTTTCCTACAGACGCAAATGAAACGTGTGGATCAAGAATCGGGCCATGATGGCCAATCAGCTCCCTCCAAACCACCACCAGCAGCCAGTAACCAACATTTTGGAACCCCTGCATTACTATATTTAATAAATATTCATGTTAAACTATCACAAAAGGTTAGTTAGTGGGAATGATCATGAACTATTGTGTCAAGATGGGAGGAGGATTGGAGGGAAGAGTACGGAAGAGACTTAGAACTTCCAAAAAACCCCTAATGAGGTCAGACTCTTAAGGAACAGTTACCTACCACGTACCTTAACTGAGTTCTTTAGAATGAGTGGTCCGTAATCAAATGTGGGTGCATATACACTCCATGCACCTGAGACCAGAAGACTTTCTGGAAGCAGTGTCTGCTCCTCTATGGTTGTGCCCTGTTCCTCAGGTGCCACTCCAGTTCCTTCTCTACAATGAGTCATGACTAAGACCGAAAGCAGAGGGGAAGAGGTAGTGGAATACAGAGAAGGAACATATTTCTGAAGAACTCCAGTTAATGTACAAGGTAAGTAACTTCACTTTCTTCTTCCAGAAGATGCAACTGACAATAGGATCAACTTGCAGCAAGGCTACTGAGGCAGGATGAGCCCTAACATAGCAAGCTCTTGCACGTTATGGCACAGAAGCGTTTGTCAACTTGTAATCCAAGATTGCACCCTGACAGTCACTTGTAAAGCTTTTGGAAGGAGACTGCTTCCCATCTCACCCATTCTGAGATTTTTTTTAAATAGCCCTGTTCTTTGTAGGTAGAATGCCACAGCTCAGCGGATGCCCAAGGACTGAACCCTTCTGTCTTCACTAACGGTACAGATATTAGGTTTTTGGGAAGGACACAGACAGGCTGACTGATTCACATCAAAATCCAAGGTCACTTGAGCAGAACACTTCCGATATAACCTCAGAGCCATTTTATTGCGGTGAAAGACTGCATATTTGGTGAGCTCCCTGTTAATCAACCCTTCTAACTGAGGTGATGGCCACTAGAATGGTGACTGTCCTGGCTAAATGGGATAAGGAACATGAAGACAAGAGTTCCAGGGGAGATCTTGTGAGCCCTGAGAAGTCATGTCAGAATTGGCCTACTCATAGATGAGAAAGTTCTAACCAGCCCTTTCAAACAAGACGAGCAGTCAAACAGAGGATTTATGGGCACCAAGTGAACCTGAGATGAGCTCACTGAGACCCCCCAAGGGTTTTAAGAATAAAAGACACTGCAAAATAATGGGGATGTCAGAGTCCTCAGCAACTGATAATTGTGAACAGATTGAAAAAAGTTTTCACTTGGCTATGTAACATTTCCTACTAGAACTAGACTGTTTTCTACTGTGTATCCTGCTTCACACTGGGGTTCACACTGGCATGGGCTTAGTACACACTCCACATGGTATGAACCCCAGGCAATGTTCTATCCCAGGAACAATGTCCCATAATGGACAAACTAAGAGTGAGAAACTATACTACTACGCTAAATTGTAAAACCTAACAAACATTCACAATGGAAGTCAGGAGAAATCACTACAGGTTTGCCAAAGCAAAAGCACCGTTTCAGCAACCGTCATAGGAGACAAGGAGGAACCAGTAGCACCAGAGCCACCCCTACAAATATCACCAGGGGAAGATTTTCCAGCAGCAGCGCATGCGGGACACACACACCTGGCATGGAATCGGCATGAGGAAGCACTCAACACAGAACCTTCTGTGTGTGGAATGGATGTGTCTGTGGAGCACAACGAGAAGGGCGCAGGTGCAGACCAAAAGCCATTGCCAGCAAAAATAGGGCATCTGGGGGCAGGGACAATCCTTTCTCCTGCAGCGTGGTCTGAGAGAACACTCTTTCAGTGTCCACCAAGATCACCTTGAACAGAAATGATTGCTTCACCTCTCTTGATAGGTAGGGTGCCTACTTCCACAGTGCACCACATGGGCCCAACAGAGCTACAAGTACACTGGGTAATTCTCTGTAAAGAGATGTATTACTGCAAGGTTAGTTGGTGAATGAAGAGTGCGAGTAGAATATTCTTGCATAACCCGAAATGGACATGTGTGTTATTCTACATCAAGAATGCGTCATTCTCCACTTCACCTAAGGGGCTCACCTATATTAGCTTTAAAATTAATGCTGCAGAGGCATAAACTTGAGCAATCTTTAAAAATTCCTTCACTGGATCAAAACAGTCAACTCTGAAAAGACACCAGGGATAAAAGACTGAAAAGGAGACACAGAGATATATTGTTGCTGACAGAGTCCCCATATTACCAGTGCTTCAAATTATGTCACCTTTCCGGCAAGGCAACTGATAAAATATATCCACATTATTTATGAAATGAGAAGAGTCCATCAATAACTAAAATTACAAAAATATTACACTGTAATTCCTATTTTTAGTCCCCTATTTTTTCAGGTGTGCAACACTAATATATCTTGAAAAATGAGAAATTCATTCTGAAGATTAAGGAGAAATTTTCAGCAACACAAACAAAACCACTTGAACAGACTTAGAAACCATTAAAATTTCATTAAATTTGGAACCTTCCTGTAACAGCTTTATAGTTAGGAGTGCAAGATGGGTTCATTTATCCACACCTACCATATAACATTGGAGGAGAGAAGTACAGTGTTTGTGAGATTACTTTCAGGACACACCTGAATATTTTTGAAAGTTAAGGCTTCAAGCAAACCACTTTTAAGCTTTGCATGCTTTAAAATTAAATTTTGAAACTTTATTTAAATTCTCTATCTTTTGGGTCACTAGCTAACCATAGGGTGATAGTACCATTTTAAATTTATATATAGCTAAATCAGGGTTTCCCAAATATGGGTCGCCATTACATTTCAAAAGGGTCGCCAAGTGTCTCCCCAGGTGGCTCTGTGCCCCTCCCCCCATTTTTGAATTGCCTTGGGTCACCAAGTCTTCCTGAATTGTCAGAATGGGTCCCCATCTGGAAAAGGTTGGGAACCGCTGAGCTAAATGAAGACTAAAAGCTACAGCAGTGGCCAATCGGCTATACTGTTTATGAAAACTAGCTTGCTTAGCCATGTTCAAAAACTTCAGAGGGGTAGCCGAGTTAGTCTGTAACTGGAAAAATTTAAAAAACAACAAAATAGTCTTCAGATGAAGAAGTGGGTTGTGCCCACAAAAGCTCATGATCCCATCTACATGTTCGGTTAGTGTCTCAGGTGCTGCAAGACTATTGGTTGTTTTGAAAGTTTTTCTTAGCCATGTACACTTTAAGAAGCCTAGGTGGCTTAATGGGTGCCTTCTCCCAGGCCAGCTCTGCTTCCCCATGAGACTCCCGGCTGTCTCCTGCTCCTATCCTCTGGGGCTCTTTGGTCCAGCAACCACGGATGTTGCTGGACCAGAAAGTTGTGGATTTGGGAGGTTCAATCTGTATTGTCATATTTCAGGCATTCAAACCACACATACATGTAAAAAAAGTACATGGCCTACAAACAGGCATCTGCCGCTGAGCTACACCCAAAACCAGTTTTCGACACTTTTGAAATAAAACCGCAATACATTCTGAAAGACATGTTGACTCCTTATTCTCCTCTATGGGTTGATAGATAGGCTACCCTCAAGGTTTGCAGCTCCCTGGGAAGGTAAAATATACTATCTGGCATAGTGCGATTTCTAGCGCACATACGGAGGTCAGAAACAGTAGATTAGTTTTTCCTGCCTCACTGTGGAATTATGGATTGGAGAAAGGTGTTATTGGACCATATCTGAGGAACAGGATGGGATTTGGTCGAGTCTCCTGACCACAGTGAACAGTATTCTGAATAGAAAAGGGTTGAACTATGCTTGTTTTGGTTTGTCTTGCTAATAAAGGGTATGAGCAAAGGAGGACTGTCTGCGGGCCATATCTATTTACTGGTTCACGGTTTGAGATTTGTTTTTTTAAATGGCCCAGCCAAGGTTATGAGTATTGAGACTCTGAATTGTACAGGAAGCAGGGTAGGTGAATATAACACAAAGTTACTTCCAAAGGAGCCTGTAGTCATTAGCTCTGCCCACACCAGTATCTGTATTTACTGCAACCATTGTTGCTGCTGATATAGGATGATGTAATTAAATTCAACAGTATTCAATCTCTGTCTTGTTCAGACAGTATAAAAAAGATATTTATGTAAATGAGCCGATGATTTTCCCCAGTACATTATAATATAGACACAGATACAGTTCAGTTGCATATGCATACAATTTCTTTCCAAATGAATGTAATTTTAATAAGGTAGTGGTCTGCAGCTTATGTTTTTCATGTAAATGAATGATGGCATAACCATGATTTAATGAGAATACGTTTATAAAAAATGGCTCGTATATACGAAGAAACAGCTTCATTAGTTACATCCCACTTGCAATGGGCCTCTCATCATCCTGAAAGGATATCAATTAATTTTTCTTCTTCTAGCATATTGATCATAATCGTCATCAGCTAATCATGTTTAAATTACAGAGGGATATCGCAATACTCTGTCATGTCAGAACTATTGGTTTATTGATCTGGCATTATGGAAGCCATATATTAGAATATTTTAAAAATCATTATGTGAGTGCAGAGAGCAAAACTAAGGTCAGATCTTCACTACGCATGTTAAGGGCCAATAAGACGACGAAAACGGAATTTAAAAAAAAAAATCACACAGATAAATAAAGGCCAGCTTCCTCGCAGAATTTCCCTTTTCTGTCTTACACTACCCATATGACTATTTAAGGCAAATATTTGTTTCTTTCCTTAAATGGCACTGAGGGGTTACCAATTACAACATAAACATAGGTACCCACATTTAAAACATCGCTCCTGCTCGCTTTCCAATTTACTATTTAAGGAAACCACAAAACAATTCATAATAAATTGCAGATTATTTAAAACTATCATAGGGCACAATGTTATCCTCTCGACTTACAAACTGTTCTTTGAGCAATAATTATTGGTCTCAGTCACACTGTCAAATACATCTGACCTATTTTTCCTCCAGGGCTGATATGTCCCTAAATATTTCCCACAATAGGTAAAATATTCTGACTCAAGAGCAAAGGCCACACTAACTAGCAGAACAGCAGAGACAAGCAATTGGTGCAAGAGCTGTTTTTCTCCATTGGTCTACCTGCTTACACTCAGTATGTTGTTTCTCACACACTTCAAAAAAATGCAAGCTTCTAGAAGAGTGGCGTCTGAGGTGACTGGTGTTTTGAAGTGGCAGCCTAACACAAGGACACAAAAGTCCCAGAAGTCAGGAGAAACTTTTTCCTCTAACTTCTCAATCTGTCTGGACATTTAATATAGTCATCCTCACCTACACTGGTTGCTCTGACAAGGGTGGTATGTGTGCTTTTCCTTTATCTGATGACAACTCGGCTGTCAGGGTCACAATCCTAGGCTAGGATCTGGATGGCCTATTCCAACCCATCTTTTCCCACAGTTCCTCTGAGGAAAATCTTTGTGAAAAGGGGTGTGTTTCAAGCCAGCTACGTTAATACCAGCAGGATGGAAGAGGGACAAGCTTCTTTGATCTCATTCTAGTGCTATTGAATGGAGAATGCATTTGGGATTCCCACAGATAGTCCCGACCTTCAGACGTTTTAAACTCGTATCCCAGAAAATGTGGGAATGGCAGCACCCATATCTACCAGCTCCCTGTGTTACTCTGTGCTGATCAACATGTTACAATTAGAGAGTCCCACAAATACAGTTCTGCATATCTGCTTCAGAGCCACGGATGTGGATATCCGCAGACAGAAATTTCACATCTGTGCAGGACTTTACCCACAAAACCTTGCCTTAAAACTACAATGTGAGGCAGCATCTGAAGAGTGAAAATCCAAGCAAAGACTAACTGATGAAAATAACATTTAGAAACACTCAGATTGATGTGTAACTTAAAAAAAAAAAAAAAAAAAAAAAAAAAAGATCCACAGTTCCGCAGAGTTTAATCAAACAAGCATACATTGAACAGAATGAACAATAACAAAAATACAGGGTACTCGTGTTCAGTGTGACCGAAGCAACACTGGGACAACATCTCTTTATAGCTATAAATTCAGAAATATAATGTACTTTTAAACCCTGCATTTTTTTAGAGGGAGAAAATGATCTGCCCATAACTGAACCCCCTTCCCAGCTGTCAAACCTTCCTGATTCCTCCCTCATTCTGACAAGAAGTCTGGTATCTCCCCAAAGTTGCCAGTTCTTCCCATAACAACTTCTCCACTTAAAATTATACAACCTGATCTCATCTCAGACAGTGAACGCTGTTCTTGGCTTCTTTCATTACAGTCATGTAGCTGTCACCCCTTAATTAGATCACATATTCAATCTTCTATTAGCATTTTGTAGGATTGGGGTACCTGCCCTTGCATACTGTGGTGAAAGGAGCCTTAGAAGGACCTAAGGAACCACCATGACCCTCCCACGTTTGAGACACATGAAACAAATGACAGTTAATCTGTGGGGTAATAGCTGAGCTGCCAACTCCTTCAACAGCTACTGTGCAGGAAGAGAATTGAATCCAAGCCTTGCCTATCAGTAGAAATGAAAAAGTAATTAAAATGTAAAACGACAGGCACTTAAAAACGCCAGAGATCAGCTGAACTCTTCCTGCTGCCATCTTTAGTTGAGGGGCAGTTGTTTAGAGATTAGGAAGGGAAAAATTAAAGGTAGCTGGGTCTGTGGCAAGTAGGGATGTTAAGACGGTTAACTGACTAAATACTAGCCCTTAACCAGTTAACTAGTTAACCATTTTAACCAATTATGGCTGCTCTGGCCAGGCACAGCGGACCGCTGCTGGAGTCCGCTGGTAAGGCCAATTAACGGATAAGCCTCATGCTTACCAGTTAACTGGCTAGCCTCCCTGGTGGTAAAGGTGAAATCTGTTCAGGTTATAACCTAACTACAACAGTATCTTAACTGGAAAGTATCTAACATACTGTGCTGGTGCATTCTTCAGGTCTTTTTATTTATTACATTTTCTTCATGACTGAGTAAAGTGATCATATGAGTAGAGCCCTACCAACTTCACAGTCCAGTTTTGTCAATTTCATTGTCATATGATTTAAAAAATTATACATTTCATTATTTTAGGTATTTAAATCTGAAATTACAGTGCTGTAATTGTAGGGGTCCTGACCCAAAAAGGAGTTGGAGGGGCATTTGCAAGGTTACACACACACACACACACACCCCTCTCCTTGGCTGCGCACACAAACACATGTAACTAATCACTATAGAAAGGACGTGGACGCATTGGAGAGGGTCCAGCGGAGGGTGACCAAAATGATTAGGGGGCTGGAGCACATGACCTGTGAGGAGAGACTCAGGGAGTTGGTTTTGTTTAGTCTGCAGAAGAGAAGAGTGAAGGGGGATTTGATAGCAGCCTTCAACTTCCTGAAGGGAGGTTCCAAAGAGGATGGGGAGAGGCTGTTCTCAGTAGTGACAGATGGCAGAACGAGGAGCAATGGTCTCAAGTTACAGGGGGGGAGGTCTAGGCTGGATATTAGGAAAAACTATTTCACTAGGAGGGTGGTGAAGCCCTGGAATGGGTTCCCTAGGGAGGGGGTGGAATCTTCATCCCTAAAGATGTTTAAGTCTCGGATTGACAAAGCCCTGGCTGCGTTGATTTAGTTGGGATTGGTCCTGCCTTGGGCAGGGGGCTGGACTTGATGACCTCCTGAGATCTCTTCCAGCTCTATGATTCTACTTGGGTTAAAACTCTGGACTAAGACTTAAAGACTAAACCCCAGTTCACCAAATCCAATGAGCAAATTAGGATTTGACTCTAAACGTGAAAAAATAATAATAATACTGATCATATACATATAAAATAAATTTCCAAAACAGGATAGATATTGAGAGGTTTCTTAGATAGTTTAAAGAAAACTGCATTCTCATTGCTTATAGAGCAGATTATATCAACTTCAGAACAGTGTGAGAGCCATATAATCTATCTGCTATATATTTAAGAGTTTGTGGGTCTGCATGTCCATCGGCCTGTGACTCCATTTGTTCAAAAACTCCTCCTAAAGGGTAAGAGTTAGGACCACCAAATCTGGTATGTAGCTTCCTCTAATCATAACTTAAACCAAGGTCAAGGTTTGGATTTTGCCAGGACAATGGAATGCGCCTGGAATGCAACTGCTTCCCATCAAATGGAAAGGGAGGGGTGTTACAGCAAGTACAGCTATACTCACCAATGACCACAGGGGGGCAAATAAGGCCTTCTGCTCCCCCTTCCCTGAGCCCCCTTCTCCCGCATCCTCTCACACCTCTCAAACCCCTACCCTGACTCCTGCACCTCCTACCCTAAGCCCCTCCACATCTCCCAACTCTGATTCCTGCACCCTCACACACCCTCAGCTTCTTGCCTGGAACCCCTCCTCACCTGCAACCCTGACTCCTCCACCCCCCACACCTCCAGACTTCTGCCCTGAGCTTCCCACATCCCCAAGCTGCTGCACTGACTCCTGCACCCCCCAGGACCCGAGCAACAATGCATAGGTCTTCTAGAAGATATATCAACTAAAAAATCTAATTGTAAATTTTAAAACCCAGATGATGTGTTATTTAAAAATAAAAAATAGTTATAAAAAAGCAACATAAAGCTAACACGTTACACAATTACATGTTTAACAAAGAGATAATTCATATGAACTCCTTCTAAAATAAGATGTCACTTTGATAAATAAGGACCACAAAAGATTTAAATTTAAGGTCTTGTTAAATTAAGGCACATAAAGATATTGGCCTGTATTAAGAGAGCAAATTTTCATATTTTCACAAAAAAAGTCCTTATCTGAATGCCTCTTTTTTTCATGCTTGACCCTAGTTACAAAACCAATTTAACCTTCCTACTCCTCACAACTTTCTTCTTAGCAGTGCTGTTTTGTTAGCAAAATCATTCATTCTGTAAGCATCTCCTACTAACCACAGATTCCTGGAAGGTAGTCTTTTTGCTTAAAAAAAAAAAAATCTTGAACAGTTGAATCAAGACTATTACCCTAGAGAAAAATAATTAGCAGAGTAGTGTGAAACTAAAGAAAATTCTGCTTTTCAACATGAATATTATGTTTCAAATCCAAGGCGTCATTTTTGTCATGTTAAACAGGCATTTAAGCAAATCGCTTTCTCTTTCCACCTCCACTCCCATACACACACACAGAGACAAGTCAGCCATTGTTGAAGCAAAAGTTACAACAGTTTTTAAAAACAAAACAAAGCACTCCTGCTTCTTTCTCAAGGGTGAAGATATAACAAAGGAAGGTAGGCTGACTAGCCGAAGTCTGAATTCACATTAGGGAGGAACACTAGGTCAGCTATTCTCCCTGAAACCAAGGACTATGCCTCCATAATGAACCAAGTCCTCATTGTGCTCAATATTTGAGCTAATTGCCATTAAAAACACTGTTGCTAGAGTAACGACTGAGAGCGCTCTCTTTTGTTGGTTCAAAGGGCTGTTCATGTGTCAACTTCTTGTGCAGTATTAAACTTCTTTGGCAGGAGCAAATCTCATTAGTACAGCTTCATTCAAGTAAAGAAAGTTAGACTCCTGAGGGAAACATTCTTGCAAAAAGTCCAAAACACAAGATAAGAGAAAGACCTAGCTCTCTCTTTTTAAACTTGGAGTACAAGGACACTTCTGAACCACACAATAGACTAGCAAAGGAAAATCTTGCCTAGTCTGGGGGTGAACAAATCTTTCACTATACCCATACATTTGTGAAAGAGTAAAAGGTGCAGCACTCTGTCCAAGAACTCCTCCTAAAAAGTAAGAGCTAGAACCACCAAATTCAGTAGGCAGCTTCCTTTTATCATAACTTAAACCAAGGTAAAGGTTTGGTTGTGCCAGGACAATGGGATATGCCTGGAATGCAACTGTTTTTCATCACACAGAAAGGAGGGAGTTGCTAGCAGGGACAGTTATACTGTGTAATGACCACAGAGAGGCAGCAAAGGGCCAGAGCTGAGGGCCAGGACAGGGAGAGCTATAACCCCATTTGAGCAGTAAAGGGCAGGGATGGAGAAAGGGACAGCTATCTACAATGTATTTCAGAGCGGGACAGCTATAACCCCATTTGGGCAGCAGGGGTGGAGGTAAGCTTCCCGTGCCCAACATCCAGTCAGCATGGCCCCCGCCACAGCCAGACAGCTCCTGTACCCCCCCCCACACATCTTGCTCCCTGCCCTGAGCCCCTCCTCAGCTCACAATCCTTACTACTGAACCTCCCACACACACACGCAGCCCCCTGCCCTAAAGGACCCAAGCAACATTATAAACCAGTCCCAATAGTAGCCCCTATTCCTAAATAACATACCTAAGCTTAATAGGTATGTTGGGGGGGGAGGGGGAAGGGGGAAGGATGGAAGGAATATACCTATGACGACTGTAAAACCAGTAAACTTGTGTTTTAGCGGAAAAGGAAGAATGAGATACACCCATGCACTCCTCCAACACAATCTAGTTTCCACATCCCTCCAATAAACTCTGTTGACGACAATTTGTTTACTAGACTTTCCTGAACAGCCATTATGCACAATATATTGCTAGAACTAGAGATGTACATTTGGTTTGTATCTTTATTGCAACTGTATTTTAGTTTAATATCCCATGTTTACAATAAATAAATGTTCAATAAAAAATAAATTTATTCTGCAATTACACATTATGAGCACAGCAGTAATAACTACAAGAATAGGCACTAAAACTAAAATGTTTGTGGAAAAAGGAAACATTAACATAAGCATCCCCTTTTAAAATCATTGTGCATGCTCTCTTAAATGCAAGTCAATTTCTAGGCCTAATAACTTTGATACAGCGCTTTTAAAGGAGAGCCTGCACTTATTTTAATACGTATGGTATCCAAATTATCATGTAAAACTTAAATAAATGTAAAACTAACTAAACATGGAAATCATACATCCTGTATTGTGATCCTCTGCATATCAGGTTCTGTATTCAAAAAGAATCAACCTAAAACCATTCCTCCAAAATAGCAAGTTAAATATATTTATTGTATGTATCTGAATAGCACTGTTTCAGGTGGGACTGGAAAACCAGTCAAGTTTGGTGATGAAGGTTCTTCTTGACATTTTTAACCAGTACAAACCCCCAAATTCCAAGCGAAAAATCTGTTCCCACATGCGTTTTAGCCTGGGTTTTCTACTGCATTTATGCAGCAAAATGACGTTTTAGGACAGAAGAGGAGGTTTTATTTAACTGTTATGAACAGTTCAGTTGCGTAGCCACAACACAGAAGTCGGGTCCAATATCATCTGAGAGGACCACTTCTTTTATGCAGCCGCATGATCAAGCAGCACCTTCAGTTCAGAATAAAACTACAAAAAGCAACTAAACTATTTCTCTCCTTCCCAACTAAACTATTTCATGGTGGTTATTTCAATGGGAGATATTCCGTTTCATGTAAGCCAGGCTGCCAAGACAGCCAAATTAACCAAGGCCTTGTGTGCATAATATACATTTGTATAAAATCAGAACATATAAAATACCATTTAACGTACAGATTAGTCGGTATTACAGCTCTTGTTAGTAGATATTCTGCCTCTTGTTATTTTTAATGTAGCAAAAGAAAGCTCCAGTTCAGAAGGTGTTAGCAGTTAAGTCATTACAGGTGTTTTATATTTAGTGCTATATTAGGGCTTTTCTACAATTACAGCTAGCTCCACACTGCTGCAATCAATGCAGCAGTGTAGATTCAGCAGGTCTGGTGAAGACCACTAAGCTGATAGTAGAGTGTTCTTCAGTCAACTCCGGTACTCCAGCTGCCCAAAAGAGTAAGTCAGTCTGAAGGAGAGCATCTCCTTTTGACAGTGCGCTGTAGACACTGCCATAAGCTGACCTAAGCTACATCAACTCCCATTATATTCAAGTAACTGAAGTAAAATAACTTAGACCATTCATTGTGGTAGTGTAGAGGAGACCTGTGTCTGCTTTTCCTGCTTCTACAAAAGGCTAACAGTCACATGGAAATCCATTAACTACCACAACATGAGCTGGAGTATTTGGTATTATACAATACCCATTTCAAAATCAGTTGACCATCAAAAGATAAGAATCCCTACTTCTTTCAAGACATACAATGGGAACCAAATGTCTGGAAATAGCTGGCACATATAAGAACAGCAGCATCAAATCACGGACACCTCAGATTGTGACCAGCTAGCCAAATAATCACAAAGAAAAGTGTGATGTGAATGATAATATAAACACAGCCTTTCGTAAATAACAACTGGCTTGGTGTGAAGTCCATCTGTACTAATATATATTATCCATAGCTCTGAGCACATTGTTTCTACAGTATTTCAAAGAGCATTATATTGAAAGAAAACTGAGCAAACCCCACAGAGGATCATGCACAACTCTCACAACTGGAGTCCTTTATCTTCATGGCAAAATTTTTTATTCTTTTGGTATGCTTCTA
Source organism: Pelochelys cantorii (assembly GCA_032595735.1). Lineage (NCBI taxonomy): Eukaryota > Metazoa > Chordata > Testudines > Trionychidae > Pelochelys > Pelochelys cantorii. Next base: position 73,561,588 of record CM064332.1, read on the forward strand.
ACAAAGACCTCACTTATCACTTGGCTTCTGACTGCCCATTCCCTCACTGAGTTGGGCTGTCTGCAGTTCCCATCGACAAACACAAACTGACCCTCAGCCGTTCTTTCTATCTCCAATTCAAAAAATTCCTTCGAGGAGCTGTAAACGCCAGTATGCCACCACTGGCAAGAATGGTCTGATCTCTCCAACTCAGCTGCACCCTTTGCACCAATCAGTATTATCTAGCAGACTGTAGAGACTTTGGAGCCTACCCCTAGAATTCTAATTCTGGCAAGACAGGAGCCCTCAATTTGTCTCCATTTCCCCATCTGGAGTTCATACATCATTATTTAAGTCATAGAAACGTTGGGTGGATTAGTTAAAGCATTTTTAAACTGGGACACATTAAGTTAACATTGAAAAGCTAGTTTTTTAAAGCAGAGACAGAGGGATTAGTCTTCCTGCCTGGTTTGGCATGGCAAAGGCAAACTCCTGACAGTTCTTAATCAGTTTTAAAAATTAGTATCCTTTTAAACACATAGCTAGATTGGAACACACTATTTCTAATAAGCATCTGACATTTTCAGCACTCTAGTATATAGACTGTGCATTTGTAGCACATACCATATAATGCCTCAGAATGGTTCACGTGAGTCCTGAGACATACTGCAAGATTAAATCATATCTTGCTGTAAAAATTATCTTAGATGACCAGTGAAACTTTCAAATTTCTCCTGAAATAACAAAAGACTGAATTTTTAATCTGAGATTCAGTTCTTGTCTATATTCTTTTTATCTCATTGTATTAAAACAAATTTATCCTCATTTATGTCGCAATTACCTCTTAGGGCTGTTAATTTGCTAGAAATGAAGCTATTGTTTAATTGCTCCTATTAATCGGAGGATTTAAATGCTGACTGTAATAAACAGTTACCTTCAGGACAGAACAAAGTCAAGGTTGCTAATGTTAATTTTGGAATGGAGAAAATGTCTAATTCAGCCAAGGTGCAAGTGGCAAAACAACAGGATATCTTTCTCCCCTTCTTACAAAAGCTAAATGAGTAAATGATACCATGTACATTTGATGTTTAAATGGATTAGTTTTAAACTTTCTCTGATTAAAAAATAAGAAAGAAGTTAAAACTTTTCAAATTAATATACTGTGACCTGATTTATTCCTGCCCAAACGCAACAACAGAATATGCTTTGGTCACAGGTAAACCATGTTGCTCAAACCATAAATCCAAGGAAACATTTTTCCTTTTCTAGAAATAATTGAAGTTACTGAAATCTTCAGTTTATAGCCTTGTTTAGGACAGCAGTTGAATTTTCTATAATTTGGGACTAATTTCTGTTTCCTCATTCATTCTTGTAAGCTTCCACTTATTTTTCATACGTTAGTTTATTTTTCCTGGTGCAGTTCAAGCACTGCTGGAAATGTTTGGTGCTTCCTCTTCCACACTTAGATTCGTTTGTTGTTTTCTGGTGCTGCTGTGTTTCCCTTTGGGCTAAGTTTACATGCAGGGATAGGAAAGCTGACCTTACTGCTTATGTATGAATCCTCTATAGTGCATTTAGTGAATGTGTAAAGGATGTCAGAGTGATAACCTTGGAGACCAACCCCTCAGTTTAAGCACAAGAAAATGCAAGGAAGTTTCACCATGACATCAAGTTAATGTTCCTTAACCCCGTTCCAAGAGCCATCTCTAACACCATGGGTCACCAAATGAAATTAATAGGTAGCAGGTTTAAAACAAAAAGGAAGTTTCTCTCTTTACCCAGCACTTAGTCAAACTGTAGAACTCCTTGCCAGAGGATGTTGTGAAGACCAGGACTTTAACAGGGTTCAAAAAAGAGCTAAATCAATTGACAGAAGATAGGTCCATCAACGGCTATTAGCCAGGGTTGATATGAATGGTGTCACTAGCCTCTGTTAATCAGAGGCTGGGAATGGGCAACAGGGGAGGGATCATTTGATGATTCCCTGTTGTGTTCACTCCCTCTGGGGCATCTGGCATTGGCCACTGTCGGCAGACAGGATACTGGGCTAGATGGACCTTTAGTCTCACCCAGTACGGCTGGTCTTATGTTAATGAGAATCGCACTTACTTGCTTTTCATACTACTAGTTGTGTGAGTTTGTCTCTGATCTAGCTACTGAATTGAGACCAGCTCTTTATTATATATACTGTTGACCTAAAAACATTCAGATATTAATAACTTTTGATTACCAAATTTCTACTAACCTAAAAGTGAAAAATCTATACTATCCTATTAACAATATGACATGCAACCCAGACAGTCCTTTCCCCAATTTACACACATGAGTCATGATGTTCTTTAAATAATCCAAGTCAAAAATCAATTGGGAGGCTTTGTAACAATGTTCTTTTAGTGCCTGCTATTGTAGCCCTCATTCAGGAAGAGGTTGCACTGCACACAGTAACTTTCACAAGACAGAGCATGAATTTTGTTAGTACTACATACTGCTAATGTGTCATTCTTGATAGTAATCAGGGACTTCAAAGAATCTGGAGACACGTCCTAACGTTCTTGGGGAGAATAATTCTCTCTTGCTGATACATTTGTTATTTTATTGCACTCATAGCCCAGCAGCTAGTTTGAGACACTTTTGTTTGGGTATTTATAACACAATTGATTGAGGAACGTCTGTAGATAAATGAATTTTGTATGGTAACATGCTGTTTTATCACCATCTTTATTACAACAGATTGAACCTCTCTAGACCGGCAACTGCAGAACCTGACTGGCTCTGAGCCAGAGAATTTGCCAGACCATGGGAGTTTAATATTATCTAGCAGCATCACCAACACTCCCACTGCTTATTCAGCTCTTAGAAGACATCTAGGGGTGAATTAGAGCTAAATAACAACAGCACAGAACACTCAGAGCCACGACTTGCGGCTGTAAACAAACTATATGAGGCCATGGGAAACTTGGCCACACCCATGGTAAGTGGACATCTGGCCATCTAAAATCATGCTTCACCACAGATGTTGCAGGACAAGAGTGTGCCGGACTAGAGGTTCAACCTGTAGTGAGTTGTCCAGACACAAGGCCTCTATCAGCATCAATTCTCTGAGGTTATTTTCTCATAAACTTCCCCTTACGAGTATTTAAAAAATTACGTTTTCATTGATATGTCAATCAAAATAGGATTTCAGCGCCTTGCTGTAAAAGTTAAAGATCAGCACAATTCACATTTTATCAGGCACGGAAATGTGGTTATAAATAAGGTTTTATATTAAAAAGTCTTATCATTGCTTAACTAAACCTGTTCCACAGGTAAGAATGCAATTAATACTCAGCCCCAAATCAGAGGCAAATCACAGCCTCCCCTTATAAGACAGGTGACTATTCCAATAAACTGCCTATACAATCTGGATAGTGTCTGGCTTCTAAATGACAAATGAGAAAACATGAGCCCATCCTTTCTTTTCAGCTCATCAAGCTGTCATGGGAGTAGAAAGAGTCTTCCAAGACAGAAATATTTCTGATATAGTGCTTAAGGTGAAGATCTTAGCACTTGAATTCATCTGTAAGATGAGACATTCAGCTACCCCCGTCTATTCTGCAAGGAGAATGAGCACTGAAAGCTGCCATCTCTCCTTAAAACAGAGACTGTTTTAATTAAAAGTTTAAAAAAATGCTTGCATACAAGTTTAACGAAAGGTGAGGAACACTGTGATGTGCAAACTAAATCATGTCAAAATGCTTCATTCCATATGCTAACTAACTTACCAGTGTAAAATAGATTCCTAGAAACACGTGTAGTAATACCTTTTTCAAAAGTGAGTTATCTAATCAATTTTTAAATGAAGTATTACAGTATTATTTGTAAACACTGTACTCGCTGACACCCTATTTCGGTAAGTACCAAATTGTGAAGTGTTTTGTGGAAGGTCTTCGGGGATAGCATACAACAGTGATTTAAAGGAAAAAAACAGCTTTAATAATGTCTCCACAGGGCAATTCCCGGACAGGACAGCTGACCACACACAAATACATAGAGTGTGGGGCTAGGAAGGCTTTACAGATATAATTCTGAGATTTCCATTATCCACAACTGGAAACTTTAGTTCAAAAGCAGCACAAAGGATTTTATGCCTTGTCACATTTATTTCATTTGTGTTGCCACTTTACTATGCTGCAACTTTTTCACTCAGAGGTGTAAAAAATACACACACCTCCTGAGTGCAGCAAGCTACAGCACTATAAAGTGCCAGCGTAAGCCAGGCTACTGCTGGGAGCCGCACTCAAAAGGCAGTTAGCTACTCCCCTCATGGAGGTGGTTTATTTCTGAACAACTCTGAGTTCTCATGGGTTACACAATATGTCAAATACTAAACTAAAACAACAAAACAAAACCCAAAATACAAAGAAACAAAACATCTTCTGAGCATTTGATGGAAGTACAGCACTGATCAAAATAGAGGAAAAATTACAAATCAGAAAGGTACATGAGGACAAGGGGAGTCATACAGTAATAAAAAATTGTGCATTCCAGAATTAAATAACGAAAGTAGTGTTGACAGTGCCATTTTTGCACATAATTTATGTGTGCTATTCAAAGGGTTAATCCTCTAAGTGAGACTAAACATCTAAGTGATCTAAATGGAATTGTATTTAGATTTAGAAAACTCTGTTTATTACTGATCAAGATGTCATGTTTGTTACTAATCACATCCAGATGTTAATTATTTAAACAATGAAAGCTGATTGATTTTGAATTTTTAATCTGTTGCAGTTTCATATAACTGATAAAGTAATTTAATCCAACTCCTCTTCCATTTAAATTAAGGAATTGATTTTTATGGTCAAATTTATTACAATGCACAGTTTTAGAGTTCTTAAAGTTTATTTAGTTTTAAAGTAGGATTTATTGGATCATGAATGCAATGCCCACAATTCAAATTCAGTTTTAAACTACATAATTTACATTCCAGTAGTGCCCAAAGGTTTCAGTCTGGATCAACATACCAGTGGGCTAGACATTGTATAAACAGACAAAAGGATGGAACCTAAGCCTAAAAGCACACTATTTCTCCCATTTAAGAAATATGAAATTTAATGGCTGCCCCACTTTATATATAATCTGCTATCATTTTTCCTCTATAAACCAAATTAAACTGAAGCTCCATACATATGTTTTTATACTACTGAACAAGAGTTCACTTTCTTCATCAGAACCTTTAAGTGATAGAAGTGACAGCAAGAAAAGGTTCAGTTTGTACACCTAAATCATTCCAATGGAAAATACAATAAAAAACAGTTTCCTTGTGATTTTAGTATTTAGCATCCACTTATGCTTCACCATTATTGAATAGAACAGAGAACCCTTCAGGTTTGAAATACTGTGAACTTTAGGACAGCTGTTCTAACTTCACAAACATACTATCTGGCAACACATGATCTCAAATGTCTCTTCTCCTTCAGGATACTAATGGGCAGTTACGTAATGTTGCCTTGAATATGAAATAAATTACAAATGTGAGAATAACCACAGCAGTGTCCAAAAGGTGCACAGGAGTGTCACCTGATCTGAAGTACTGTATATACTTATGAAAATTTAATCCATTGTCATCAAGATGAAATAAAATGGCAGCACTGTTTTCTTATTCCATAAAGGACACTGAAATTATCCCTCACATCAAGCCAGTAAAAACCCAATTCAGACGAGAGAAAATAAAACATCTTAAACTTAATCATTGGGGCTGATCCAATTAAAAATTACTTTTCCCCCAAAATATGCTACTTTAGTAATTAATCCTGTAAATAAGAGTGCTGATAAAGTCCGTGGTGAAATCCCTCTTTCCAAAATGTTCTCCACATTCTCCACAAATAAATAAGGATGTAGACAGCAAGCTACTGAACCCATAATGACTAAATACCACACAGAGGAAAGGGAAGAAGAGATTGGAATTTATTTCCTTTTTATCATCACAAATTCTGTAACCTGCCCAAGTAGAAGCATCAAATAGCATTCAGAATAAATCTTACAAAACATATAAGGCCCTTTTGCACTTTAATCATTTGCTAACAGTTACAATAAGATTGTATTAAAAATTTAAACTGCCCTGCTTAATGCAATTTACCTTCAAAGGTCCATTTCCAGAGAATGAATTCAAATGATATAAATGTCGAACACTTGATCAGATTTATGGCACCGAAGAATATTTTTCTTGATACCAATCTGATGAGTGAAGGCTAATGGCCTTAGTTTTATTACTTTTTAAGCACTTAATGGAAAAATTTAGACATTTTCACAAGACTAGGGTTCAGCAAGAATAGTACATTTACAAAATGATAGGCACAAAAGTGAGCTATGAGATTCCTTTAGAGATCGAACAATTCAATGGGATGATGAAGGACAAGACTTAATGCCAAACATTTATCTGGACAGTTTTTCCACGTAACAACGGAAACAGCTGAGAGACCACAGATTTCAATTGATATCCAGACAGTTCTTATTCATCATCAAGGGATACGAATTTCCTATATTTGGTTACACCACTGTATAGCTTAAACATAAAAATATACATTTCCATAGTACCCACAATTATAAGATATAAGATATAAGCAACTGTAATCACTATATGAAGTGGCATAAATGATGCAAGCAAATAAAGATGCTGATATGTAGCTGATCGACCTCTAATAATTCCCTCTTTAAAAAAAAGATGCATCACCAATGAATTACTTCTCTTGGAGCTTGCTAATTCGACTTAGAGATAAGTTATCTATTTCAAACAAGCAAGTTTTGTGTGCAAAAGAATTTTTTATAGAAAGATATTTTGTATTCTCTGCCAATGGTCCTTGCAGTCTGTTGTACCTATTTTAAAAAAAAATCAAAATAATTTTCAAATATGGAAGAAATTTCACTTTTTTTTTTTTTTTTTTTAAAAGAGCACACATGCATTAAGAAGCAATGCAGCAACGAAGCCTGCGGAAAGCTCTATCTGAGGAAGCAATATCTTGTGTGTTTAAAAGTGACAATGAACATTGGCAGCAATCTTGGGGTCTATGATACTAAAACTGCTGAGAGCAAACATGCAGCATTAATACAAGTGGAAACTTGCTAACTTGTGAGGTATGAACTCATCTCATTATGTCTGCTCTACAATAATGGCTCTCCTTTCTATTCTCTTCCCTATGACAAATCCTACAAAAGCTTCCTAAATTATTTTCCAAGTACCTTTACTTCAAGTGATAAGAACAGCAAGCTGATCTCTTTGTAACTAATACCATTGCCTTACTAACTGGCTGACAAGAGGGCAAAGCTGTACAAAGGTAGCTAAGTCTCTTTCTCCTAGGAGACACAATGAATGATCACCCAAATGCAATATATTCTGTATGGTTCAACAGGGCAAATTAGGGCGGCCAATTTTAGAATCCGAGTCAGAGAACTAACATTCACATTCCAATTATAAGCGCTTATCAGATATTTTTCCTTCTATTCTGGAGCAAAGATAGAAAGCACAAATTATTCGTGCGATTGCAACAGCAATATGCCAGTGTTCAATAAACAGACTAGTAAGCAGCTTTCAGTTCACCCACCACATCTGCTTTATGTCCAGCTATATTAACAGTTTATTTCAATGGAACACGACTGTTTCCTAAGATTAGAACTGAGGACGTGGTTCTTGCTTTTCTCCAAAAGGTGAAGCTGGGCTAAGACGGAGGTGGCTGGTTTTAGACATTTTTATCGGTTGCTGTTACATCAGCACCATCTGGTGGACAAAAGACTCACTAACAAGAGCATTCTGTGTAGTCGGCGCTCCCACCCCTTTTAAGGAATTGACAAGGGCTCTGTCCCTCTGTCAAAATATTTACTCCAGAGGAAGGCAAATATCTTCCTGACCCAATGCAAACTAAAAGGGAAAACAATGAATTTAAACAAATATCCCAATTAAGGTCTTGATCCAGCAAAGATACACACAATTAAATTTACACATAGGGCCTCAATTACTTCAGGAAGCGGAGTAAAAAGCCCTCCAAGAAAGTGTTTAAGCCAGCAACCTAGACTAGCGAGTAGGCCGCATGAGTGAGCCGCAAGACTATCATAACCAAGAGGGTCTCCTGGGATAGGGAAGTTTTGCTAGCTGCCTCTGCATACCTGGAACTTGTGGGGTGTGCCGACTGAAATGCAGTAGCTCTTAGATTTGATGCAGAGGGAGCACATAGTCAATGCTGTGTGTAATCAGCACACACTTAACACATGCATAAAGCAAGGGCATATGAAGTGACTGTAGTGAAAGTAACAAGGGGAAAAAATACCTATGCAGACATAAAATCAGGGGAATCTGGCAACCCTGCACGTGGGCAACAATGTCTTGTGGGTCACACACAGAACCCCAATGGGTTGCCTACCAGTGGCTTAAGTCCTTTCTGGATCAGATCTAAGTAAACAGCACATATCGTTAAGAACACACTATGCTGGGAGATACTTACAATGGTCACCATTTAAAGATCTCAAGTGACACATGGCACACAAGTTACAACAGTATTTCCCTACAAGTACCGGTATAGAAAATAAGTTTGGCTCTCAGAATGTGTGGTTCTTAAATTGTAATTGCTGGGAATGTTTATTTACTGTCAGAGTGATGCTCAAATCAACGCATTAAACAATGTTTTAAAGACTAAAGTTTAAAGGAAACTTTCACTGAACAGAAAGAATAGAGAAGCAGCATGAAATGAACTAAAAGCTAAATGAGAATGCATTGCCAGCAACTACTGACACCAGTTAACTATGGCTGATAGAAAACAGTCAGTGTCACTGACATGCACTGTACGAAATCATGATTATTCTAAATATGACTGCTTTCAGACTGCCAATCAAGTGGATTCTACTGTATTATCTTTGTTGGCTTTCAGACTTCTATGTTGCACAAAATGGGTTGCAAATGCATTTCACCATGAACAATTTTTGTAATACATTTAAAAGTTTCATTTTTTCCTCATTATACTTGGCATTTCCAAGACCAATACTTACTAGCAGCTGTCTTGCTAAAAAGTGATATTTACAACAGTAGCAGTACAAAAGCTTTCCTTCAGACTGAACAAGTGCTCAAACTGGTGTAAAAATCACACACAGAAGAGTAATAGATGCTATCAATCTCAGCCTTAAAGATGCTCAAAGTAAGTAATAAGAATCATAGTGCCTTTCAAACCAGATCTAAAAATACTTGAAATACACACAGAGATTCCAAACTCTGTTTTGTTCCACTCTTCTGCCAAGTTCTTCAGTCTCCTTCTGAAAATGTCCACATTCTCAACCATGCAGTGACAATTAAAAAAAATCCCTCATGGCATTTTGTGGTTAGAAAATTATTTAGGGTGGATCAAAATAGATTTAATATCAAATATCAAAATACCAGCAAGAAATAATGTACAAACAGCAAGGTGTATATTTTGTTAAATCACCACAATTTAAATTGCTGATTTTAATCATGATTTAAATCAGTAAAAGCGAAACCTTGATTTAAATAATTAATGTTAATCATGTTTTTCATTTATACACTTTTCCTAAGGAAGAATGAGTCTCATTGGTTGGTACCCATTTAAAACATGCTGACTTCTTCACACAAAAAGAGGTGCGCTTCTTTTTGCTTTCCAAGATCAACTATATTTACACACATTTTTGTTAAGCATTTAGATCTTAATTTTACATTTTCATGTTTTTATGTTAAAATTGGGAATGATGCATGTCTTATTAGATCCATTTCCTATTAGATTTTTTTATTTGAGAAGTTGACTACCTGAAATGCGCTGAGAAAAAAGTTGATGAAAACATGTTTAACATTTAAAACTGATTTATTAAACAAAGGAGATATCTATAGTCAAGGCACCTCATTGATGGGTTCTGGTGATTATGCCCCTCAAGATTTTAGAACTACAGGTTGGACATCCCGGGTCTGGCACCTTCAGGACCTGACTGGTCCCAAATGAGGGAGTTTGCCAAACCAGAGGAGATCAATTCCATCCCTCTGCTGAGGGGACTCCAGGCACTCCTGGGGTCTGTCAGCAGCCTCTATGCAGCAGGCCCAGGCTCACTGCAGACAGAGGCTGTTCAGAAGTTGCACCGGCAACCACAGTCTGCAGGAAGCTCGGACAGAGGCTGCTGACAGAGCAGACTCTGCCCCCAGGAGGCCCAGGCTCACTATAGACAGAGACTAGTCCATGGGATGCCAGCACAGCCTCTGTCCATGGGGAGCTCAGGTCTCTGTGGACAGGGGCTGCTGCCACCACATGCTGGTGCCCCCGTATCCGAGACACTGGCATGCAGCGGCAGGCAGGAGCCAATCTGCATGGGATGATAGGGGGCTTCCCGGGAGTGGGCCAGGAGTGCACTGCTTGCTGGCCCCACCCCCAGGAACTATCAAATAGTCGTGTAAAATTTGATACAGTTACATAAGAACATAAGAATGGCCGTACTGGGTCAGACCAAAGGTCCATCTAGCCCAGTAGCCCGTCTGCCGACAGTGGCCAGCACCAGGTGCCCCAGAGAGGGTGGACCGAAGACAATGATCAAGCGATTTGTCTCCTGCCATCCCTCTCCAGCCTCTGACAAACAGAGGCCAAGGACACCATTTTATCCCCTGGCTAAGAGCTTTTTATGGACCTAACCTCCATGAAATTATCTAGCTTCTCTTTAAACTCTGTTATAGTCCTAGCCTTCACAGCCTCCTCTGGCAAGGAGTTCCACAGGCTGACTACACGCTGTGTGAAGAAGAACTTTCTTTTATTAGTTTTAAACCTGCTACCCATTAATTTCATTTGGTGTCCTCTAGTTCTTCTATTTAGGGAACTAATAAATAACTTCTCTGTATCGGCCCTCTCCACACCACTCATGATTTTATATACCTCTATCATATCCCCCCTCAGTCTCCTCTTTTCTAAACTGAAAAGTCCCAGTCGCTTTAACCTCTCCTCATATGGGACCCGTTCCAAACCCCTAATCATTTTAGTTGCTCTTTTCTGAACCCTTTCCAAGGCCAAAATATCTTTTTTGAGGTGAGGAGACCACATCTGTACACAGTATTCAAGATGTGGGCGTACCATAGTTTTATACAGGGGCAGTAAGATATTCTGGGTCTTATTTTCTATCCCTTTCTTAATAATTCCGAGCATCCTATTGGCCTTTTTGACTGCCGCTGCACACCGTGTGGAAGTTTTCAGAGAACTGTCCACGATAACGCCAAGATCTCTCTCCTGATTTGTCGTAGCCAAATTAGCCCCCATCATACTGTACGTATAGTTGGGGTTATTTTTCCCGATGTGCATTACTTTACACTTATCCACATTACATTTCATTTGCCATTTTGTTGCCCAATCACTCAGTTTGGTGAGATCTTCTTGGAGTCCCTCACAGTCTGCTTCTGTCTTGACTATCCTAAACAGTTTGGTATCATCTGCAAACTTTACCACCTCACTGCTTACCCCTTTCTCCAGATCATTTATGAATAAGTTGAACAGGATTGGTCCTAGGACTGGCCCTTGGGGGACACCACTAGTTACCCCTCTCCATTCTGAAAATTTACCATTTATTCCTACCCTTTGTTTCCTGTCTTTTAACCAGGTCTCAATCCAAGAAAGGACCTTCCCTCTTATCCCATGGCCATGTAATTTACACAAGAGCCTTTGGTGAGGGACCTTGTCAAAGGCTTTCTGAAAATCTAAGTATACTATATCTACTGGATCCCCCTTGTCCGCATGTTTGTTAACCCCTTCAAAGAACTCTAATAGATTAGTAAGACAGGATTTCCCTTTACAGAAACCATGTTGACTTTTGTCCAACAAATTATGTTTTTCTACATGCTTCACAATTTTATTCTTTACTATTGTTTCGACTAATTTGCCCGGTACTGAAGTTAGACTTACCGGTCTGTAATTGCCCGGATCGCCTCTAGAGCCCTTTTTAAATATTGGTGTCACGTTGGCTACCTTCCAGTCATTAGGTACGGAAGCCGATTTAAGGGATAGGTTACAAACCACAGATAATAGTTCAGCAATTTCCTATTTGAGTTCTTTTAGAACCCTTGGATGAATGCCATCCGGTCCCGGAGATTTGTTAACATTAAGTTTTTCTATTTGTTCCAAAACCTCCTCTAATGACACTTCAATCCGGGACAGTTCCTCAGATTCATCACTCACAAAGGACGGTGCAGATTTGGGAATCTCCCCAACGTCCTCAGCCGTGAAGACTGAAGCAAAGAAATCATTTAGTTTCTCCGCAATGGCTTTATCGTCCTTGATTGCGCCTTTTATAGTTCGATCGTCTAGGGGACCCACAGGTTTTTTAGCAGGCTTCCTGCTTCTAATGTACTTAAAAACATTTTGTTATTTCTTTTTGAGTTTTTGGCTAGCTGTTCCTCAAAATCTTTTTTTGCTTTTCTTATTACATTTTTTACACTTGATTTGACAGTGTTTATGTTCCTTTCTATTTATCTCACTGGGATTGGACTTCCACTTCTTAAAAGATGCCTTTTTGTCCCTCACTGCTTCTTTTACATGGTGGTTAAGCCACGGTGACTCTTTTTTAGGTCTCTTGCTATGTTTTTTAATTTGGGGTATACACTTAAGTTGGGCCTCTATTATGGTGTCTTTAAAAAGTTTCCATGCAGCTTGCAGGGATTTGGCTCTAGTCACTGCGCCTTTTAATTTCTCTTTAACTAGCCTCCTCATTTTTGTGTAATTCCCCTTTTTGAAATTAAATGCCAGGGTGCTGGACTGCTGAGGTGTTCTTCCCACCACAGGAATGTTGAATGTTATTATATTATGGTCACTATTCCCAAGCGGTCCTGTAACGGTTATTTCCTGGACTTGATCCTGCGCTCCACTCAGGACTAAATCGAGAATTGCCTCTCCCCTTGTGGGTTCCTGCACCAGCTGCTCCAAGAAGCAGTCATTTAAGCCATTGAGAAATTTTATCTCCGCTTCTCTTCCTGAGGTGACATGTACCCAGTCAATATGGGGATAATTAAAATCCCCCATTATTATAGAGTACATGATTATTCAATCACACAGTATCTAACATCCCTACTTTCTACATTTTCAAATATACTGACTTCTATTAACATAGAATGCAAAGTGAGCAGTAATCACTTTATTTTTTATTACAAATACTTGCAGTGTACAAAAAACCAAAGTAGTATTTTTGAATTGACCTAAATACAAATACTGTAGTGCCATCTCTATCATGAAAGTTGAATTTACAAATGTAGAGAAATGTACAAAAAACCTTTCATTCAAAAATACAAAAGCTATGCAAATGGCTCTTCTCACTTTCAAGCGAGATTTTAAGTGGATAGCATTATCTACTGTAAATGTAAACAAACTTGTTTGTCTTAGCAATTGGCTGACTAAGAAGTAAGAGTGAGCAGACTTGTAGGCATTAAAGTTTTACACTGTTTTGCTCTTGGGCACAGTTATGTAACAAAAAAATCTAATATTTGTAAGTTGCAATTTCATGATAAGGAGACTGCACTGCTGTATTTGAAAATGATAAAAGAAATAGCCTTTTGCAGTGGAAATATTTCCAATAAAAATATAAATCAAGCACTGTACATTATTTATTCTGTTGTCATTGAAATCAATGAATTTGAAAATGCAGAAAATCCAAAAATATTTATTTAAATTCCAACAAGTATCCTATTGTGATTAAAATTGATTAACTGAAATTTTTAATTGCAGCTCTTTTTTGAGTTGTGAGTTATCTGTGTTATTCGAATCTTAACGTAGATTGACAATTTCACATTTAATTTTAAATAAATTTGTAAAAAAACAAATGTGTATTTAATTCAAACAAATTCAATTAAAATAAATATTTTATCTTAATAGACCACATTATTCTTTATATTGAAATAACAGTCCAGTCTAGGATTACAGGAAGGTGCTGCCTAATTTCCTGTTAACCATAAAATACTGCACTAGAATAATGCAGAACTCAAGGGCCTTCCTACAGAATTTAAATCTAGTTTATCACAAAGAATCTGGTGCCTTGCTTACAGTTCTGTGTACACACACAAAATCTCTTTTGGGTGGCTTTTAAAAGCTCTCCATGGCAAAGAATGGCGCAATTAAGGACATGCAATGAACAAAGAGCTTAATTCAAACTCAGATTATTTGTCCTAAATACTTATTTAAAATGTTTCTTACCTTATCTGAACTTCTGAACTACAGCCATTAGAAGAAAATGAAACCGAGCAAAGAGAAATTTACTCCTGAGGGCATTCTGTGCCAAAACATTTTAAAATTCAGCATCAAAACATTAAACATTCTGCACACAATATTGTAAAATTCAGTAAATGTTGATTGTCAGATAAATGTGGCAACTCCAGCATGTCAGTGGGGTGAAGAGGCCACTGACTGCACACACCTGAGAGTTCACTGTGCAGCTCCCCCCTCCCTCCGGACATCGACTCAGCAGTGAGGCTGCACCCAGTGCTGACCAAGTGCAAGGCCCAGACCTACCCCAGGGTCCTGCACCTTTGGGGCAGGTGCAGGCAGGGATGCTCAACAAGGCAGGATGCAAGTGTGGAGGAACTCAATGTGGGGGAGATCCAAGTGTGGGTTGAAAAGGTTCTGTGGGGGGCAATCTGGCTGCAGGAGGCTCAGTGGCTGATCCACGTGCAGAGAGATCTAGAGGCATGGGGCTTGTTTTAGGGGGGAGGGTTCTGAGTGCAACAGTAACAGACTCTGTCGGGGGCACCAGGTGAAGATGGTGGAGGCTCAGGACAGGGGGAATTGAGCTTGGCAGGAGGGTCTGGGTGGGGCAATGAGGTTCCAAATGCTGGGCGAGTGGGGCTCCGGGTACAGCTGGTTGGGACTCAGTGGGGTGAGGATCTGGGTGGCTCATTGAAGTGGTCCAGATGCAGGGGAAGAGGAGTTCATTGGTGGGGAGGATTCTGCCCATCAGAAGCCCTGGGTCCTGGGATGCCCCCATCGCAGGCTGAAGCGTCCAACACCAGCTCAACAGAGCGGAGAGCAGCCTGGAACAGCGCTGCCACATTTTGCTGCTGGTCCACCAGGCAAGAGAGCTGAGGCAGAAGAGTCACAAGAATGTCCAGGGAGGTCTGGAGCATCCATATACCAATGCCAGCCACTGCTGGAGGGGGCACATCCTGAGCCTGGGGTATTTGACCACACCGGTGGACCCTGCTATACGTCCAAGCACCTACAGGTGTACTCGGGCCAAAGTTATGAGAGAAATGACCGGCAGGGCTAGGATTTCTGCAAAGGCCTGGAGCCTGCCGGAGGGAGGAAAGCCGTCGCCAAGGCTGAACCAAGTACCATGCCTACAATCTCCATTGGAGCAGCAGCAACTGACTTTGCTGTGTTTATCGGCAATGCCGATCGGCAGAAGAGCAGTGCCATGGGGCAGAGGGGGCCACTGACACCAGTGCTCCTCTCGGACACGCTGCAGGAAGGCAGAGAACAGTAGATGTGCACCACCAGAAGAATCACATGCTGCTGGCTGTGGGCCTCTCCTAAATCAGTTGAGCGGCATTTGAATTTCTCCTGAGTGGCCTCCTAAGCACTCAGCTTACAGGGAACGCTGGCACCAGTGACTTGTCTCTTGAACAATGCTCAGACAGCAAGGGATACCGGTCCCCAGCATACCGACCATACCAGAGGGCGTGTGCCTCTGGAGATCTGTGCCTAAATCCCGGAGAACCTCGCCTGATGTCCTCTGCAGCTCTGGATCCTGCAAGGGATCGAATCAGGCTGCAGACTTTGCATCTCTTGCCACACGGAGGTGAGGCCTTAGACGTCCTTCTCGAGAGGAAACGATGCCTCTGCGCAGACCGAGGCGGTCCCATGGCAGGCGGTCCCTTATGGCATGGTCCCGCAATTACAGGCCTGGGCAGCACTGCATCAACATCACGTCCTAGGCTGCCTGCAAGTCCTCCGGCATCGACGGCACCCAGAACTGTGTGCTGCCACTCTGGGAGAGAGCAGGAGAACCAGGCGAAGAGCCTCATTCTGAAGAGGCCTGTTGGCCACAGCACAAGGGTCAGCAGTGGCCGGCATCTTGGGCTTCTTAGGCCCCAAAGGGATCTTCCCCGCATCGCCTGCGCTCACGCGATGCGTGAGAATGGTGCCGGGAGGCCGACAGAACCGGTGGAGCGCAGGCAAGGCGGGGCAGATCCTTTTGGGGCCTAAGCAGCACCAATGCACTAGTGCTCGGTGCAGAGTCTGACACCAAACTAAGGCAGATTGCATTGAGAGCTTGGAGACAAATGGCCCTCTCCTTTTTGGTGCGAGGTTTGAACAATCTGCAAAGGGGCATGCTTATCACGAACGCATGCCTCTCCTAAGCACCACAAACAGCTAACTGGCATGGGCTGATTGCAACTGATACGAGATGAAGCCCAAGGACCAGGTCAGTCCCTGTGGGAGCTACACTATCTGACTTGTCCAATAAACGACCTATGAATGAAAACTAGCACAGGGAAAACCAAGCCCAGGAACTGAGAAGGGAGTGACAGCTAACGCTGAGGCAAGCAAATTCCAAGCATCATTACTGCAGCAAGAAGGAACCGAGGATGAAGGGGGGCCGGAAGTGCCCTACAGAGTGCGGCATGTATGCGCCACTCCATGGGGCATTGAGCTGGCTCTCCCTGTAGGTGCTGCTAGTGGAAAATCTTCTGGCACCAGTGCCTGTGGCAAGCATGTGAGAGAAAACAGAAACAAGTTACAGGGCTGTTATATGGCTGCTTGGGTTGAATTCCACCTTTATATACTTACACACAGCTGCCTTCGAAATAAATATTTCAGTGTGAGTTGCACCTGGTACCAAAGGCAAAATTTGCCAAATGGTTCAGATGCTATTTTTATTTTTCGATAAATATTGTTTAAAACGTGGACTTCATACACGTCCAGTCTCAGGATCAAATGTCACCAATAGATTATGTTAATTTCAAATATTTTATAGGATGACAATGAGGAGTCCTGCGGTACCTTAGAGACTAACAGAATAGGGCATACGCTTTCGTGGGTAAAACCCGCTTCAACTCAGAAAACACAGCAGCCAATGCCAAGGGTATCTAAACTCCTATCTTCCTGAAAAACAGACTGTGCTAATTTATATACTTTTTCAGAACGGGTGCAATAGATCAGCAGTTCCCAACTGCCGGGCCGCAGTGACGGTGGGGGCTGGAGCTGAGGTACACTGTCCAGCGCTCCCCTCCCACCGCAGCTGTTGGGAGAGGTGTGTCCTGCCCAGCCTCTCAGCCAACCAGCACGGCAGCCTTAGAGCAGCCACGACCCGGGGAGCAGCACTCAGCTGGCAGCTGGGAAGCAGCGCAGGGTTTGGGGGGAGGCGGGGGGGCAGGACAGGCACTGGCGGGGCTCCAGGAGCAGAGCTAGTGCTGGGGGGCTCTAAGAGGTGAGGGGGGTTGACACTGGAGCGTCCGGGGTGGGGAGCTGGCACTGAGGTGCTCTGGCGGTGGGGCTAGTGGGGAGGGGGGCTATGCTGGCACTGAGGGCCTCTGGGGATGGGGTTAATATTGGGGACTGGGGGCTGGCACTGGTGGGTTTGGTGGAGGGGCTTTAAGGGATAGGGGCTGGCACTAAGGTGTTTGGGATGGGGGACTGGCACTGGGGGGGCTCTGAGGGCAGGAGGCTGGCATAGGGGGTGAGGAGCAGGTGACTCTGGGGTCAGTGGCTGTAGTGGAGGGGTGGTGGGCTCTAGGGGTTAGGGCTGGCACTGGGGGGCTCTGGGAGCTGAGGCTTTTGGCTGCCTTGTAACATTTTATTTTCATATTTGCATATTCATGTATATGAATGAATTGTATAATGAATATGCAAATATGAAAATAAAATGTTACCAGTCCACCAAAAGTTTGTGAATGGGTTTGCCGGTCCGCAGTATAAAAAAGGTCAGGAACCACTGCAATCCATTATTGAACAAAATATAAGCATTAAAGAAGTTCTCTTAAGACATCAGTTAGAAACTTCACTCTAAATACTAGCACGATATAGAATTCAACAGCCTACAGTAAAAGTCATAAAGAAGAGCAATGTGAACGATGGATGGCCCCAAAAAAGGGCTGAAAACGAGCAGTGGTTTTGAAGGGCCTTGAGAAAACAAGCCTGTCGGAAATAAGGAAAGGGACGTCGATGTGACAAAGGGATTTAAATGGCTACCACTTCAAGTAGCATATGCTCTGGTGAAACCCTTCCTGCCCCTTATCTAACCTTGTGATGAACTCAACCAGCCCCCATTACAACATCATTAGCAACAGCTGAAGCAGAGCTTAAGGATCTAGCTAGCAACCATTACAGAAAGTGAGCTGTATTTCTGATTCTTGCATTCGGATACATCCCCTGCAGCTGAACGCCCTGTGTGATGCTGGTTGCAGAATAACTTGATAAAGTCAAGAAATCAAACTGTCATTCAGAACCCTTGGCACTGAAAGGAAGCTGGGAATTGTTCAGCCTCTTGCAGTGGGCCCACCAGGAAATGTTGCACTGAAAACCTGTCAACAGGATGGTTTGCATAACTTCACCTCTCTCACACTCAAAGGATGGCTGCTTATTTCCAATCTATTCAGAACAAAACTCTGCAAAGTCTGATTCAGTAACACTTAGCACACTGTGAGAACATGCTGCTGCTAACAGCAAAACTGAAATGGATACTGCAGCCTGCAAAATAACAATACAGCGCAAACAGATTAGCAATAGAAATACAGAGATACTTCTGCATGCCACCTGAAATAACAGGGCACTATACTCTAGACAGGTATTTATGAAGAATCTTATTCTTTGCTAACTTAAGTCTGCATTTAATAGCAACCGTTGATTGCTAGCTGAGATTTTAAATGAATTGAACACAATACTTAATGAAGAACAGCAGCAGCAACCAGGTTCACGTTAGAAATAAAACAAAATCCCAAAGCGCCAGGCACAAGCTACAGCCAGGGGAAGGGATTAAGTCCATGGTGCCCAACCAGTTCTGAAGCAGTAGCCACTATAGTGACTGCTGCTATAGCGAACTAGGCACATAGCCAACCAGCCAAATAGCCACACTGTACAAGCCAACAAGCCACACTCAACCGGCCAACTAGCCACATGGGGCTAGTAGCTAGCAGTGTTGGCCACCACAGTATTAAGTCAAGCTTTCTCCCCTAAACTAAATGGTTACGATCTGCACTGTTCTCATCTCGGGATCCTGAGGCAGTTAGCCCAAGGATCAACAGATCCAAGGTGCAGATCCCCACCATGAAGCAACCTTCTCACCTGCCAAGTGTGGAGCACAAAAGCTCCCAGCTTACCCTGGGGCTAAGGAGCAGTCACTCATTCTGAAATATCAAAATCTGTATGCTTTCAAATTCAGCAGAACACCGACACCTCAGAAGGCAAATCTCTATTAGAAGCAGCCAATGACCATCTGACTCCATCCACCTGCCCTACTCCACCATGCTTTTGATCCTCTTCTCCTGATCCTCAGCTTCTCCCAACACCATGTCCCTCCCTCACCATTTCTCTTCCCCATCTCCTGCTCTCCCAATCCTGCCCACTTTCACATTCTTTCCCAAACTCCTGTCAGCAGCTCCACTTCCTCACTACTCAAATTAAATCTAATTGGATTTTTAAAAAAAACAGTATGTCCGTATCTTAGCAATTTAAGAGTTCCCCAATACACACCTCAATAACCTTACATTTGTGCTTCCTTTCTCCCGTTGTTTTTTATCCCTTTCGTTGTGTCTGATATTTTGATTGTAAGGAACACGCCTTATTTGCTTGTGAGGTACTTAGCAAATTTGCTAAGCCATCCTCTCTGGCAAATCCAACATGCAGGAATTTTCTGGATTCCAGTAAGAGATACACTCCAACGATAAGTATATGCTGTGCTCTCTGAAATGCCACCAATCACCACAGAGTCAATGCTCTTCCTTATGACCAGGGACTGCAATATCGGCATTAGATTTTAATAAACACACCAGACCATTCCATAATACCATCTAAAGGTGAAAAAAGATTAAAGTTGGATCCTGAGTTCTGCCATTAAAGGTTTTCTTTCCCGTGGCTTTTCAGATGCCTACATAAAAGGTTTTAAAATTGTGGGCAACTCATTACAGGTCAGCAATTCCACACTGTCATTATGTTCCAGAATGCACTCACCAAACCATGGTTATTTGCATTGGACCACATACTCTAAATACACAACAGGACTGACTTCTGGATCAAGACAAATGTCAAATTAGAACTAATGAATTTAAAGAGCAGACTGAGTCAAGCTATTTGTGTTTCTGCACACATCATTCTTGTTTCTCCTCTACACTTTTCAACGTACATATAGTACCACACAAATGAGTTACCAGCAGCCACCTTCACCTGCAAGCCCTGGATAAATAACTGTTGGTCCTGCCATCTCTTTTCTAGCCTGGTTCTTCAGATCCTAGGTGTCCTCTATGCAGAAGATCACCTTCCACACATTTCTTCTTCCCTCCACAAGAGACCCTACTTTCAGAGTTGGGGTCAAAGCGCTCTTCTAGACACTTCCCTCAACTGGTCAACATTCACCTTCCAACTTGCTGTCTCCCATTAACTATCACTTTTCTCACTTGACGACCCTCTTCTTCAACATTCTAGGGAAACTCTGTTTTCTGAACACTGATAAGATCAGCACAACCGGAACGGCATGTGGTCCTTAAGTTCTGAGTGTTATGCATCTGCTTCACAGCCCACTGAAGTCAATGGGTTTTGGCACAAGCCTGTCTCAGCATGCAAGTGGACACTATAATGAACGCTCCTGGAAATAGAAAATAAAGTGGTGATAGTTTCAAGTATGAGGCCTCCTGACTCACTTGATTAATGAATGAAAACAGCATGGTTCATGCAAAAGCAGTAATAGTTGCAGTGGAGTGTTAATATTAAGTACAAAAATTAGCATTACCCGCATTAAGCTTTAAAGAAAAACAATTAAGTGCATAAAAGTGAGGAAAATTTGCAAAAACAAGTCAAGGCAACATTTACTTCTCCACACTGCATGTATGTACCATTGACTAGGGACATTTTCCTTGCTAAATAAAGACCTTTACGTTTCTGTTTCCACTATTAGCACATAACAGGGAGGAAATGTAGAAACTGTAGGTAGAGCTCTGAACCTAGTTTAACAGCTTTTTGGCTTAATTCAATAAGTTTTTCCAAGAGCCATGCTATTTGTATGCCTGAACAAAATAAACTAAAGATTGTTTCGTTAGATATTATTTTAATTATTTTTACTCAGTTTATTTCCTCCTTTAAAGAGAAATATAAGCAACTGGGGAGAAGGGGGAAAAATATTATTCAAAGGAAAACTATAACTAAACAGAGGAGCTGATGATTTCTTAGTTTAAAATACGGAGGTTGGCAAACTGACTGAATGTGATCATTTAAGATGCAGGATATTCTGTTGCTGGTTGTTCAAAGATTCTGTGCTATGTTCTGCTCTGAAACTCTAGCTGGGGGAGTGTCTAGTCCTAACTAGTTTCTTACTTCTCAGGGCATGATAAGGAAGCGCTGAATGTTAATACAATTAACGGCTGCAGATTTGGCCATGGATTCAGAAAAACATGACAGCATTTGAGTAGCATCACCGACAGGTACGTCAGCACATGAACTGTTTCACTGGAATCGGTGAGACTATACACATGCTTCAGTACATTGTCGAAGCAGAACCGTGGGAAGGCACAGTTTTGGGCCAAGAAGGAATGTTATATTGCAGATCAAGCTTATCTCATCTGACAATGTGGGTTTTGCCCACGAAAGCTCTAAGGAGCCACAGAATTTCTCGTTTCTCATCTAGGAACCCCATTTATGTGATTTCCCAGAAGAACTGGCCACCAAATTTGAACCTTGTTGCAGATCTGAGATCAAATAATCAAAATGCTCATTAAGGAAAAAAAACTTTCAAGTGCTAGTGGCTGCAAAATAAAGCGCACACGTGCACACCCACACACACAAGAACAAATGTCATTTAAAAAAAAACAATCTGATCATTTTAGCAGAAGCATCCAGCAGGCCTCCTCCCCGTGGCTGGCCTAGGATGGGTGGACTGGCTTGGGACAAGGAGGGATGCATGGGCTTTTCCCCAGGGCCAGCCTGGGGTGGCTGGGGCTGCTTGGCACAGCGAGCAACTGTTCCCCAGGAGAAGCCGTGGCAGTGGGGGCCGTGCTGCCGGCCAGCATCTGCTCCCCTGGGTTGGGTGTTTGTTGCCCCCCAGCGGTAATTTGTGAGCATAACTGTCCCTGCTATCACACCATTCCCTTTCCATTTGATGTGAAACAATAGCATTCCAAGCACATCCCATTGTCCTGGCATAGCCAAACCCTGACCTTGCTTTAAGTTATGATAAGAGGAAGTTGCCTACCAAATTTGGTGGCCCTACCTTTTACCATTTCGGAGCAATTCTTGAACAAATGGATTTTTGGACACACTGACATAGAAACTCTCTAAAATATATAGTAGATTCAATATAAAGTTAAATAATGAGCCCTATCACATTGATCACGCTCTTCTATTTCATATTTCATTTGTAAAGTGGTCTGACTGATTTTTTTTTTTTTAAACCAGCTGCAGATAACGTCAATCTGGTGTAAAAGTGGAATGCTAGGCCCCTGCCCTGCAGAGTGCGTAGCTTGCTGCTAGAGTCCCTCTGGCCAGTTTATGAGCAGGCTAATTGATTATGAAGCTAATCCAACAGAGTACTACTGTGCATGGAACACGGGGCCCTCCACAATGGAGTCTTCACCATGGAAAAAGTAGGGCTCCAATAGGAGTATGGGGAGATTTTATATTCAAATTATTTTAATATTATAATAGCAGATCAGTCATTTGCTAGCTCCTGACCATCACTTATTTTTAATATGCTGAAGAAATCCAGAGAGATTCTAGTTTTCTGTACTATTTAACCTTTTTACTCCTTTCCCCTTCATTTTTCCAAAGAGCTAAAATTCTTTTTTTTTTTCTCTCTTTTTAACTTCTACTTCTGTATACTGCTGATCCAATAACTCCACATACTTTATGGAGTGTGTCTTATTGCAGGGCTAAATGATCTCTTAAACCAGTGTGTTACTGTTGAGAATACAGGCATAATAAAACTAACAGGGAGGAGGGGAAGCTGCCTAAAAGCAATCCTTGGATACCGTTACACTGCTCCCTTGTGACCATTTCGTAAATTACAAGGAGCTTTATTTTTTCCACAGCTTTTGATGAAATATCCAATAAATTCTGCAGATAGAAAAATATTCTCTATTCCATATAAACACAATAATGTTGCAACTAAACAGAATTAAGGCAATTTTTTTCCTTAATTGCGCCAAATTAAGCTTAGTAAATCAATTAGCCAAAACATTTCTGACATTCAGATAGACTAGGAATCTTTGAAAATTTCACCATATATGTAATATCAGAATAAGGGCGTGTCCAGAGAATGTTAAAATCTTATAAATACAATCCCCTTTGAACACTTGCTTTATCTTTTTAGTGAAGGGGATACCCTAGAGAGAGAGAGAGAGAGAGAGACAGACACACACAGACAGGCAGTCATTCAATAGTTTTTATATATAAAGTAAGAGTGTGTGTAAGTGAAGAGGATATTACACAAGAGGCAAAAAGCAGCCTCCCTCCCCCCCAAAAAACCCCAGTATTCAAGAAAACCTATCTTCCAAATCAAGTTAACAAGAGAAGACAAATGTTTTTATAACATTCAGACAAAAACAGCATTGATTGCACTAGCAAGCCTATTCTCGATGCATTTTCCAAAAATGAAATTAGATATTGAATACTCGTCAATTATCCATTACAGAAATATACAGTACTACTAAAAAACAAGACTTAGCAAAAAAGGTCAAATGTTAGATAGATCGTTATGTCTGATTACATGGTGAGTTTAACAAATAGTTTGACTACATCAAAACTGCAAACTTTATCCTGTCACATTAGCTACATTCTTATTCTCCGTCTAAGACTAGGCATAACAATTAGCGGCTCATGAATCCTGGTCAAATAAACATTTCACATGCTTTATTCCCATGAAAAAAGAATTTACACTAAAATGTACCTTCACCTGATGCAAATAGCGACTTAAAAAGAATGGCAGATATGAGATTTTTATGAGATATGAGGCTACATGTGCACAAAAATAATTGGGTCTCTTTTGAGAGTTTTGTTAAAAAAGGAAAAATAGGAATACCTGTGACTAGGTAGAGACAAAGGGTTAATACCCAATGCTGCTGGGCTGAGTATCAGCCTGCTTAAATTAGAATTCAAACAGGCTGATATTGTCCACCGTTGACTAGTTTAGCTAATGGGTAATCAGGGCTGCATGTCACTTCAGATGCCACACTGTAGCCATAAGCATTCTACCGAAAGGTCACAGCTGTACATTACTGAAATCGAAGTAATTACAGAAGCCAGAGGACCTGCTCTCTTGCTCTGCATTGCACTTTGGATCCACATAGCTCTAGCATCTGACTTCCAACTGAGGAACCCTTAGGGCCACATCTAGTCTAAGAGTGAAGATTGCCTCTTCCTAAAATCTGTCAGTGTAAATAGGACTAAGACTTTATTCGCTAGCCATTAAGCTGATTAGCATTTCTTAATGAAAATACATCTATAAAAACGGATTCTATAAAACTGATAGCGAATGACAGCCTTTCTTTGCAATCCCAAGGTACAAGAGCTAATGTGTCATCCTTATCCTTTAATAGCGAGTGTAAGCTACACTCTCTATTAGAACACCTTTCTACTCACACAGTTGGGTCAGTAATACAGTGGGCAGGATGTGGAAATATTTTTTTTTATCTCCATATGCATTGGCTATATATATGTATATATACACAGCATTAAAAAAAAAAACAATTTAATGTTCAGTAGGCATTTCAAGATTCTGACAGCTCTACTTCCCCATTCCTTCAACCTGACACTGTTGACATAGCAAAGGGTACAAATTATTAACTGGGGTCAATTTTCTCCTGATCCAAATAACCCAGAACACAGTGCATTCCAGTCTACCACTTCACCATTACATTAAGTCTTTAGTTGTGAATGTTAGTGGCAGCAGTTAATATGTGGTGAATTACAAAAGGAAAAACACGTCAGGAGCAGCTGAACTGATTAGATGCTAGATCTTGCAGAGTCATACAAATATCCCGCCAATTATCCTGCTAGATACATAGCTTAAACAAGCTACTTTTTTTTAGCCTTATACCTTTTTCCTCTTTTGGCACATGTTCTAAACCATTTCAGAAGCTAAGGAATTCACCTTTCATTAAACTTGATTGCAGCCATGCTATCCACAGTAATTGGGATAATTAAATCACATTGAAAGATTCCATTCAAGTGATGACTTATTTCCAGTGCCTGCTCTAATTTGTCTAGCGGCACCTTAACAATTAGACAGTAAACAACACTGAAATTTCAGCAAAGCTTTTTCTCTCAAGACTCATTGCTAACATCTCTCTAAGAGCCAGACTTAAATAATTGTCCATTAGCTCTATCAAAATGAGAGCTCACATTTGTAAAGCAATTGTTTTTTTTAAAAAAAGATCTTCTTGAGAAATTGGAAAATGTGAAAAACCTGTTATAATCCTATTTGTGTTCTGTATATCTTTAATTTATATTAACAATTCATTAGTGAGGAATAGTAACCCTGAATGATGTTCATGTTTAAGTTGTGCTTAAAAATATACAACTGTCTCCAAATTCGACAGCTGTTAAGTACAGGAGAAAAATAAATGGACTTCTACACTACAGTATCAGGCTGACCATTAAATGCAAATTATACGATCATATTAACAACTTTGAATCAGTTTGCACTTGATGCAAGCAAACTACACAGCAGATAAGGTTTTGACATTCTCTATTGGTGTATACCAAGATAAATATGTAGAATGGGGTTAAATGGATCACACAACAGAAAATCTGAAGAAACCAAAAAGACATGCAATTATAAATACATCATGAGCAAAATTAAGAGCAATTCTTAAGCATTAATGGTACATCAAGCTAATCCAAGCAGGCTAAAGTAATTAGAGACACATCCTGGGGCAGAACACTGCGCAGTACTGCGCCAACAAGGAATATTAAAATAACCATTTTCAGTTTCACTGATAAAGCTATTTTGATGTGTGGCAACAGAGAGCTACAGCTTAATGAGATTTTTCTTTTATCTAAAAGATCTATTGTACTTTTACAAAAAAATTATCACAATTTTTGTACTACCAGAAAACAAATAAACCCCAATTAAACAGCCTATGGCCTTAACATTTTGACACACAAAACCACACTTACAAATAAACCCCATTTTCTTTTTATATAGAGCAGTAATTCATGGCATGATTCGGCCATCCTGAAACACACACAATAGCACCCTATCCCACAATAGTCCCACAGAAGACAATGCAGAAGAGCAGCAAAACCAGGCTCTCATTTATCATGGTTTTTTTGTGATTCTTAAAAAAAAATTTCAATTTAATGAAGTTTAAATAATTAGTAAGAGAACACGGCCCAGCAAAAATAACTCCCAATAAAAACATGTAAGAGACAGTCTGGACATATACATATTAGACCAGATTTAGAAACCTTAAGGAATTAAGAGAATTAACTACATTTATTACACCACAAATAGTCACTTTTGAAAAACTGTGAACCATTAGAACAGATTTCAAATTTAAAAAAACCTGAGCTAGCCTGACAATTAAAATTTCTACAATTCAAATTTCAAGAACCAATAATTTATATTGAAAAAAATACTCAAACCGTTAATTGCTTAGTCCTAAAAAAAATTGATACAGTGACAAAAACTTTAATAGCTCTTGCAAGACTAAATGCAATTTAAGGTAAGAGCAAAATGTCCATTACTTGAACATGCCAGATGCAATATATTTGGATTTTCATAAAGCATGAGATACCATTTCACAAAATTGCACTTGAAAATAAAATCAATTAGCTTATTGACAGGAACAGGGAAGTAGACTGAAAAGTGGCAAAAAGATCATCAATGGTTATGGATCAACAGCAACTGATCACACTGTGCGAGAGCATGGAGGTGGCTAATGCAAAAATCAATTCTCCATCCAGCCTTACTCAACAATATCTGAATGAAGGAGCAAGCAGCATTTTACTGAAGTTTGCAGTAGAAATTTAATTAGGAGGATCTATCAACATCAGTCAAGGCAAAAAATACAGAAGAGAACAAATGGCTATTAGAAGTGTCCATAAGCAATAAAATTAAATTCCAACTAGATAAGATGAAAGAAACCTAGGGTTGGTTATTAGATACAAATTTGGAAATTTTGAATTTCTGATGAACTGCAAGTTGCATAATAGAATTTGCCTTGATTAACTTCCTGATAGTGGAAGTAAGCTGTGAGGTAGATGACTATATTCCATCACCTATATGCACAAGTATTTGTGAGTGTAAAATTATAGCTCATTTTTTAACATATTTGAATTCTATTACAGGAGTTTCTAGCTCTTACTATATATACTACCATTTCTATTCTTTATACGATGCTCACTACCACGCTCCATTACTGGGAAATCTAAAACAGAATGATAGGACAGAAATGACGACAAAGGAGAAGTAGAGGAATAAGAAAATAGGTGACTGAACAACACACATTCATCTATACAATATAGAAATATGATCATATACATTAATACAAACAAACAACCATTGTGAAGGTTCATATAAAATTTAACAGAGAAAGTTACCTTCCCTTTATCAGCCCCACACAAGCTAATACAAATCTACATACAAAATCCAAAAAAGGGTATTTATGAAGCTGGTGCATTTTACAATTAATTTTGATACCTGTAAACTTGTCTTATTAATGGCTCCATTAACCAATTTCCTTACATACCCTCTGATAATCTCCTACATTCCTGCATCACACTGGATACGTCTATACTACAAGCCTCTTTCGAAAGATGCTTTTTTGAAAGAATAGTTCAGAAAAGCCTCTTTCAAAAGAGAGCGTCTAGGCTGCAACCACTTCTTTCAAAAAAGCAAGCCACTTTTTTGAAAGAGAGCACCCAAGCAGTCTGGATGCTCTCTTTCGAAAAAGCACAGTTTGCGTTCAATAACACCTTTTTTCGAAAGAGCACTTTCAAAAAAAGGCATTATTCCTCGTAAAATAAGGTTTTCCGTGGTCGAAAAAACTGCCGTGTTCTTTTGATTTAATTTTGAAAGAACGTGGCAGCACTCTAGACGCAGGTCAAGTTTTTTCGAATAAAGGCCACTTTTTTCGGAAAAACCCTGTAGTCTAGACACACCCACAGTGTACAGTACTTTTATAAAGAGTGCATAATTGGTGAAGATTTTGCAAAAAAGATCATGTTTTAAAGCCTGTCTGTTCCACAGACAGACACATTCTATTGAAGAAGAAAGCCAATTTTATTAGGACTTATTAGGTTATCATCACCTCAAACTTTGTATGCAACTATGTTGGACACAACTATTAAATCTTTCTTAAAAACTGAAATATTCTACAAAGGCAACAAGCATCAAGTCAAAATATTTTAATTAAATAAGATTTTAAAATGGTAATTGAGCCATGAAAACATTTGCATACCTGTACTGGGGAATCTTATCCCTACAGTATGCCTTCATACATCCCATCCTTGCTTTTGATAAATTGTAGTTGCTGAAGTGTTAAGAACAAATTCCAAATAGAGAGGTTATTTTTAAGCCATCAGCAATTCACTTCAATACTCTCACTTGCAGAGAGTCTGCTTGGTCTATTTTTCCTCACTACTTTTGCAAACGCAATGCTAATCTACACTACACAGCCCTTTGGGTGGTATGTGGTCTACATCCCTACATCTCTGGCCTTCCAGAGTTATAAATAGCATTGTGGCCAGTGAGGAATGGCTTAGGGAAGTAAAGATCCACTTGAAAGGAGTGGGACTTGGTCAAGCACTGCCTTCACCAAGGCTACACGGAGACTTTTAGCACTTAAGTGTGCTGCTGTCTCCCCGCTAATAGAGCCTTTCCCCACCGCAGAGGAAGGCTCTGGCACTGGGGAAGCAATAGAGAAAAACCTGGGCAGTGCCCCACAGCTTGAGCCCTGCCTCACCACAGAGGAACACTCCACAATGGGGAAAGGCTCCACTCTTGGAGCCTTTTCTCCTCCCCTGAGAAAGGCTCTGGCAGGGGAAAAGAGGTTGCCAATGCCTTTCCTCACACACACAGCAACACACCACAGCATGGACTCAGCCTGCAGTTCCCTGCAGCACGTAGCTACGTGTGTACTACATGCCACCAAAGGTGCTCTGTGGTGTAGCCTTAGACACTTATTGATGAGCTGGGATCTCATGTAGCTACAGCAAGTGTAGCTCTTAGAAGAGAAAACGCAGGGACTGTAACACGGCAAGGGATCAGGAATTTGAGGAAATAGTTTAACTAATTCAAAGATTTTCTTAAAGAAGCAGAATAATTTATGTAGTGACCAGTTTACAGCTACAGGGTGAAGTGAGGCACTGAGTACAGTGGAAAATCGTAGATGCCTCAAATACACACAGTATGTGGAACTACCACTAGAGGGAGCACAGCGACTTGTTTCATACACAGAAGACGTTTAGGAACTGCAAATGATTATCTCCACTTTTGTTTTATTATTTTTACTGAACCATTGTTTGCCCCTCAGGTACACAATGGAGCTTATTGCAGGAGTAACAGTCCAACTAAACAAATGTCAGTCAAGTTACATATTTAATGTTTTTCTTCCATGCTATATTAGTGATTTGCAACATCTTTCTCAAACTAGTCCATAAAGTTACACTCCCTCTCTTTTAATTCCCTCCTGAAGACTCAATCCTTCTCTGATGCTGAGGGCTAGGAGAAATTGCCAACTGTTAACATTTAAGTGGGTGCCAAGAGAGAATGTGAATACTTGTTTTATGCATTTATGCTGACGACTCTCCGACCTGCGGCACCGGGACAAGCCCGACACCTCAAGTGGAGCACTCACAGGGACACCACCGAAGAAGAAATACAAATACAACCTGCAGAAATAGCAAATGTATTCATGATAGTATGGTTCTAATGAACCCAGCAGCTGAAGACAGTTGGATAGCTGGATAAAAGGCTGGGTGTGAGATCACAGTGCTGAGCATAACAAGAAATTCCTACCTGGGACTCAAGGTGCCACCAAAATAATAAATCCCAGTCAGGATTAAACCTTCTGAACTCTGCAGCAGGCAATGGCCATTAATCTGGAGAATAGTTATTTGACTACTGTATACTTTGAGATACTGAGTAGAAAAAAAAAATTCCATCCTTACCGTCTTGGAAGACCCTTTCCACATTCAGCCCGTAAGTAGCACAGGTTTCATAGTAAGTGCATCTCTTCAAATCATTCGATAGCTTCCTTGCTCTGCCATCATCAATAACCCGG
The DNA here is from genome assembly GCA_032595735.1 of Pelochelys cantorii. Classification (NCBI taxonomy): domain Eukaryota; kingdom Metazoa; phylum Chordata; order Testudines; family Trionychidae; genus Pelochelys; species Pelochelys cantorii. The sequence goes on from CM064332.1 coordinate 73,591,976, forward strand.
GGATTGTTTGAACTTATAGCATCTACAGTAACAGCATGCAGGGGGGGAAAAGCAACAGCATTAGCACTTTTATCATGATAAGAAATCCTGTATTCAACAGCAGCCACTTATATCTACAGAACAGCCCATGCCTGCAGAGCCTACAAGGCGCTTAAATGCAATCCTAAAACCAAATCCATACAAGAAACTTCACACAGAGACAAAAGGTTACAAAGATAAGCAAAGCCAGGTAATGTCAATTTAAGATTCCATGTACAACTTGAACCCTTTCCCTTTGTGTGTATAATACACATCCACCACAAGCTACTTTTTGTATACATTCTTTATTGTCTAAGACATGTGTCCACCATGATTTTTCCTCTGAACCTATATTACATATTTTCAAAGAGACAATGGTTCCTCTAGAGATACTGCACAACAGAATTAATGCTCAGAGGTGCATCTTGGACTCTTCTCAGGAAAACACAGGTAAATAGAATCCTGTTACCTAAAACCTATATTTTTAGATATACATTTGTGAATTATGCATAGCAACCTATCACCTTCAGGATGGCCCTCATTCATTTCACAGTGGGGAGATGCAGTTATCCCAAACAGCTAATGAGAAGATCTGAGGGGATTTAGTGAGTTGTTAAAATTAAAAACCCCTTCACAATATTCCTTTCAAGAGTTTATTCAGGGAACAAATGACAGATCAATAATCGTATTGTATATATTGTTTGAATCTGCAATTTATTGTAATAGGGATTTTAGACTTAACTTACCCACTTGTCAGGGCATTATAAAAGCTAGTTAACACTGTAAAGTATTTTGAAGATGTATAGTACTAAACCCCATTACAATTCAGACCAACACACATAATAAAATTTGCCTAATTCCCATGGCAGCTTAGAATAACAATGCAAAGAACCACAGCATTCCAAAAGTGATCAGAAAATGTAGCCAAGTCTCAGCTACTCTGTATTTAGTAAAAAACAATGAGACTCCCATGAGAAAAAAACCTCATTTTAACTTGAATATAAACTCCAATTACTGTGAATCAATACTACACAGGGCTTTCCTAGCTGAAGTATATTACTTTGGGTAAAGTTTCATACATTTTAAATCTTACATGTAACATGTACCAAATGGAGCATATTGGTTTTTATATTGCCATCTATTATTATCTGACAGCTGAAAGGTAAAAAAACACACATCTGCGTGGAAGCAAGCCTAGTGATTTTTCTTTGTAAAACCAGCAGAGGGTGCTGAAGGCACATGCACAGTAAATGCAGCTAAAAAAAAAAAAATCAGCAGCATCATGTACATATCTTTTTTGTTTCAAATGCTATGTGTGTGTGAAAATATGGCCCTGAATTTCACCAGAAGATTGAGGGGGGGGGAGAATATTCCCCTTTTATCCCCCTATCCATTTTCCTACTGGGAAGAGGATTCACCTTTGGCAGCAGAAGCAGCAGGGAAACAGATGCTAACATTTTAGGAGATTTCACTTCAGAATCTAACAGCTACAATTAGTGGGATTGGTAGCAGAAATGAGTCAGATAGAATCGCTACTATCACATTAAAATGGACACTGTCACCTTGACACGTAGCTAAGAATGGTGCCCTGTATCACCCTTTGCTCCTGCCTCGCTACCTCCCAGACCCACTACCTTTAAAATTCCCCCTCCTCCTCCCTGGAGTTCTGGGAAAGACATATACAAAACTTCCAAGGATGACCACATCATTGTAAGGAAAAACACTACAAGTGACACACCTAGCAAGGAAAACCTGAACAATATTCTTTCCCTCAAACCTCTCTCTTGCAGTAATCTTAGTTGTTAAAAAGATTGTGAAATATTTAACTTGACAGTGTCCCTTTAAGCAATTCACTTCCATTTCTGAGTGTAGTTTCTTCTATTCAGCCTTGGATTTTTTTGTATCATCTACTTCCCCATTTTATGTGTCACCTGCTTCCGGCTTATGGCCTCTTTACTAGTCTTTCCACTCCGTGTTCCCCCTATTTCCCGGGCTTTGCAATGAGCTGCTTTGGTATAGAGTCTGCAATCAGGCAAGTGGGCTGTCAACCTGTCCTCAGGCATTGTCTTAATTGGCAAAAAGAAAGATGAGGTGAGGAAGCAATGAAGATCTAGACCTGCACTGAACCATCCTCAACTTCTCTCCTGGCTGCAGGCTACAGGGAAAGGGGAGTCTAAAAGCACAGCTGAAAACACTGAAGAAGGGGGAAACAGAGCATAAGAAGCTGCTATGCTATCTTTCATAAAAGGATCTGAAACGGGGCACACCCAAAGCTCTCCAGTCCTCGGTTAGCCTAAGGCTATGCTGCTCTCGCATTGTTCCTGCAGGACAGTTTTTTTCCTAACTGGGATGAAGTAAAATTGTGGGGTTTCTTTTCAAGTGACATAAAACACAAGTGACTGTGCAGCAAATCTAGAAGAGGATTGAGGTCTGGCTTGTATATGACAACCTTCCTTTTTTCATAAATACTGATAGCAGAATGATTCCAAGTCTTAGTTTCTCTTATTCCAGTTGTGATTTAAGGAGATAAAGGTCTGGTTTATGCTGGATCTTTTAAGCAATTTGAGTCCCATCATAATTTACATCATGATCCTACAAACACTTATGCATGTACTCAACTCAAAGCATGTAAACAGTCTTGTTGACGGAGCAAAAAACAGATATGACTGGACAGAGTTTGGAACACTAATCCCAGAACAGCAATTTTCTGTTAATATCTGGAATGTTCTGCATTTTACCAACCATGTGCCTAGAAATATCAGTCATTTTCCAAAAAAAGGATGGCATAAAAGGAAATAGATCAAATGAAGTATGTTTGTCTTTAAAATATTTCAATACACAACTCCCACTTTAAAGACACTTTCAGGCAGGTAATTAGCCAAAGATAACAGAATATAAAGACAGCAACAAGATTACTGGTATCTTTTTAGAGATGTTATAATCAAAAGTGTACTTACCCTGGGTTCCCACTAGTACCATTGGGATTTCACTAGTGTTACGATAGTTAGCCATACGGCTGTAGTAGTGGTAAACTGTCTGGAAGCTAATTTCATCTTCCAAGCTGAAGACAAATATAACAGCATCAACCCACATAGCAAACTACAGAGAAAAGAAGGGGAGGAGAGAAGAAGAGAGAGTCAGTGGGAATGCAATGAGCTGTAGTCAATACAAATGGTGCAATTAAATTACCCTGACTTGAGGGGATGGGAGAAAGAATGCTACATTTGGGAAATCTAACCATTAACACTAATAACTCTGAACTTGCTTTTTAATTTTACAGAGAGTTTGCTTGTGGTGGTGAGGGATTTTGGCTTGAACCAGGCAGCGTCTGGTATACAAAATGTATGCTGTAAATTCTGGGTATATTCAAAGTAGTAACTGGGTTTTGTTTCACGGAAACCGGGAATGAAATGAACTTGCCAAGCTTTGCACTTGTGAATGGCATGGATATTTGAAAACAGGACTCCAGACACGAAAGTTAGTGCAATCACCTATTACGTCACTTCCCCTTCATCCTGTTGATATCTGTATTTCGATTTCTCTACTCACATTAGCACTGACATTCAAAACAGAATACTATGCTCAAGGGTTTGCAAGTTTACTCACTACATTTCAGATCCAAGCAAAATCTCAAAATATATTCCGCATTTCTTGAGGTTCTAAAACTGAAATTAACATATCTAAATTTGCCAGTGCCCTGATTATAGAAGTTTAAGTAAAATGATTATGCCTTAGGTTTTGTAGGGGAAAAGTGAACTCTTTTTTGCTGGTGGTGTAAATCTGCTGAAAGAGAGGCACATCCGTGCCCAGGTAAGGCTTAAAAAAACCATAACTGGAGGGGTAATTTCAGATCACAAATACTTGTTAGCAATATTAAAAGACATTAACATGGCAGCAAATTCCTCTTGGTTATAGCTGGCCAGAGGAGAATTTCTTAAGCTAATGACATGAGTTTATAAATGTGTCTATTCCATCAATAATACAAAGCTAACCAGCTGCAACCTTATCCCTCCATAGTTATTAATCATAATATTATCATGCAAACACTGTCAGAACCAATCAAGCCAGGGCCCCATTGTGCATATACATAGCAAGAGTAGATGCTACTACAAAGAGCTGACAAGGCAAAAAAATAGCACCTACTTCTTCATCAGTAGATCTTAAACTGCTTTACAAAGGATATCAATATCACTATTTTACAGATGGGGAAACAGAGGCCTATGGTGATACAACAGCCCTGTGTCTGAGAGGGAATAGTAAACAAATTTCCTAATCTCCAGTCCAATGCCCTATCCACCGGACAACACTCCTCTATGCTCTCCATAATTAGTGTAGTTTGTATTTACATATCTATGTTGTGTGCTGTTCTTCTCCTGGGCTTGTGCCCATTGTTACTTCAGTATCACTAACTCTTGCAATGTTTCACACTTTTTAAAAGCACCAGTGCCTAGGATCATATGTTTAGATCAGTTTGAATTTAAAAGTTCCTAACTTTCATGGTTGCATAAAAGAAGGTGAAAACATGAACCCTTGAGGCTCACTGCACAGAGAGAAAAGAGGAACCCAAAGGGTATGTCAGAGGATGAAGGGGTGTTGCATCTCATTATTTCTATTGAAATAATTTATACAAGTTAAATTATTACAAAGAGCTTGTTATGTACCATTTACTTCACTACACACGTATATCTTAACCCAAGTGGGAAAATATCCAAAAGGGATGTAAGCAAGCAGTCAACTATTCAACTACCCGATAAGCCTATGCTTATCGGGTAGTCAAATGGAGTTCTCGACTACTCGCTTCCCCACCCCCACTTGCTGCCTCAGTACAAGAGGCAGCAGGGGGGTGGAGGGAACAGAAGCCGGTGCTGGGAGAAGCCACCTTAGAAGCCGGTTCCCCCCAGCACCATCTCTGTGGTGCCGTCAACTTATCAGAGGCAGCGGAGGGGAGGGGGGATAGGGGAGGCTGCTGCCAAGCAGCCTCTGTCCATGGGGATCCCAGCAGGGAGCTAGGCCCCCTGAGAATAGAGGCTGTTGCTGCCAAGCAGCTCCTGGTTCACAGCAGCCCCAGCTGGCCACAGGCAGGGGCTGCTCCGGCAGCGGACTCTGTCCACAGCCAGCCCAACCACCGCGAACAGGGGTTGCTGGACCCTGTGGAAGCCAGGACCAAGCAGTACCGGCTTTCGCCAGTCCGGGACGCTGTGCCTCTGCATTTTAAATGTGGTAAGAGCTCGGCGGCTCTTACTACATTTGAAATGCAGAGGTACGGAGGTCCAGAGTTGGCGTGAGCCAGGACTGCTCAGTCCCGTCTCCAGCCAGCTCCCACTGTGGCTCTGCGAAGAGCCCCTTTATCAACTACACAATTAGCCAGGTAATCACAATTTAACACCCTTAGTACCCAAAGAGCAAATACAAAGCTTTACAGTTGTCAAGAGAGAGACTTAATAAGCCAACCCCTTACAATGGATTTGCCAATGCCGCATTGTGCTAATACATAATATATGGCAGGAAACCTTCAGCATCGTCAATGAGTGAGTTAGGTGAGCTGAACTGCTGTCAGCACTGGAAGCCTAATGAAAAACATGAGGGGAGTACAAGAACTGTGGTGAAAGTCTAGCTGGTGGATTTTAATGTATAATTAATCTCAGACCATGGAATCAATTGTATTCAGACTAGAATCTTTGCTTGCAGCACTGATATTCCTAAAGAATAATTTATGAGACTAATGGTTTTTGAAGAATGTATTAAAATTTTCGTGAAACCAGTGTACAATGATGGAAAGGTATTCTATCTATTATTAAAGGTTATGAGATACACCAACAGAGAATATTTAGCATAGGTCCATGGGATCACTTTCTATTCTGGTATACACACACACACACACACACACAAATAATTTACACACTGTCATAGGTAATTTAACATTATAATGATGCGACAACACCACATGGGAAACTAAAGTCTTTAAAAAACAGCACTAGCAATGGCAAATTCAAGCTTCCCTTTCATTTCTTCACCAATGTGCGTCAAATCGCACTGTGGCAGGGAACAGCTCTCTAGACAGAGGCGGCAGTTCAATTTCATAGACATTCACTGTGTTGAATGACACCGCAGGCATCAATTTTTAGGTGAACGTTTGTTCACATGAGGCCAAAAAAAATTCACACCAGTAGCCTACAAATGCAAGGCTCTGCATCCCCCAGCAACTACCATGAGCCAAATCCCTCATAATTGTTGTTTTTTAATCACAGGAGACTAATAGTTGTGAGTTAGGTGAGCGATGAAAATGGCAATTTATTCACAATTGGCATGCTTTAAAAAGGATGAAAAGCAAACTACCACGAGCTTCCCAAAAGAATATATTTCACTCTGATTTCATCCTTTACAATGAGCCATTTTAGAAACTGGTTTTGTATTAACCTGGCACAAAAAAATGCAAGGCAAAACACAAGGATTATCCTTGACTGCACCTTTATCATGGATTTTCCTACTTTGTTTAGTCTAGATTATAAACCCTCACTTTTCAGGACACTTAAGTGCCAACTAGCAATGTTAAAATGCATTTAATTTAGTAACCGCTGAAAATTAAGATCCTCTCTATAAGCTTGTCTTTTGTTTGTAACTTCTCCTAAGGGGTTCTCCTCCGAGTCTCCTTGATTCCTCTGCCTAACCCTCTTCTCTTCTCCTTTGTCTAAACTTCTTCCACAAGGCTTTAATCCGCTAATGGGCAGTAGTGGGGCATTGAAACCGAAGCTGCTGCTGTCGCTGGAAACTCTCCATTCAGCTGTTTGGCAACAGAGCCGCTCCACAGCTCCTGCTGCTTATTCTCTGAAGCTGCTCCATCAGTGAATGCTGTTCAGGAATCCTGCTAATAACCAGGTAAGGGAAGGCAGAAGGTGAGCTGTCTTCATTGCCCCAGAAACACTGACTGTAGCCAGAGTTTCACCAATGCCCATACAAGCACACAAAGATAGCAACTTTTCATGGTTTCAACTTGTATCATCCCCAGGTACAGTAACCAGAGGGAAATAACCCATCTGTCTCCTTTTTGTAGATATCCAAATCTTGTGTGCAGTAGGAGGGCAGCCTTCTTACAGGACAAGAGAGGTTAAATAAACATTCAACAGCCAGGCAGAAATTGCATAAGAATACAGAGGGGCCAGAGAGCAAGAAACAGTCTCACAACACTATAAAGAAGAAATAAGGTGAAAGTAGTAGAGATAAGGTAGAATGACAAAGGAGAACGATTTAATAGCAGAGACTTCTAATGCATTTCAGTGTGAAGACCTCTGCTATGATAACATTACAAAAAGATTTAGTCACAAACTTCAATCATTTCCTTTAATATGAAAATTTAATAAAAATGTAATTTAGTACAGTTACCTGGCCAGTAAAGTAGCTTTGTAGCCCTGAATTGTGCATTTGATGGCAGATATCTTCATATGGGCTATGTTCTTCCTGTTTATCCGAGTGAAATTTACAACTAGCCATTTTATAAGAACAAAAGAACAATTTTCACCGGAGGGCGTTTACTACTGCCCCAGAGATCATCACCAATTAATCATATGTAATTTTAAAATACACACATCTTTACACATTCAAGTGCATAGAAATTCTCCCCCCAAAAGACATCTTCATTTTCATCTCGCTGTTAGAAAAGCTTTGCTATCAGGTTACTTCACTTCAACAGATTGCGACGTACCGCGTTCACATCAGGAGTAATATGTTTGGCTACCTTCACAGGAGGGCAATCAGTGTATTCTGTTTTGAATTACATGAGCAAGTTTTAATCCATCACATTTATCAAACTTTCTAGGAAAACTTGTTTTCTCATCCTACTGTCTTAATTTTTTTGCACTTTCTTATAGCAAGTGAGATATAATTTTATTACATGTGTTATTCATTTTCATGATCTCTAGTCTAGCCTCGCAAAGTTCGAAAAATAATGCTCACCTGTGCCTCCGGAGGGCCCCCTTCATCTCTAATCAGCAGCAGATAGCTTTGTCCATCAACTACTATCTCTTTCTTGAATCTCCCACCTGTCACACAAAGTAACTCATTACACAAAAGAAAAAGTAACACACAAACAAAGGCTTCGCTTGTGGAAAACAGTATGTCTAAGATCTCTCACAAAAGCATAATGTGTTATATATTAATTATAAATGTAGCTCAAATCTATAAAGTTTTATGGTGCAAGATTTATTTAGGATAGCTAACTCAAATACATATTTTTAGGAGTTGTAAGTCTGACAGACATATATTTCAATGGTTCTATCACACGTGCTGCTTAAGAAAATCCTGTCTTCGAGGTTGTTAAAAATTTTGATAGCTTCAGGTTATGAAGTAAAGCCACATTTTGTTCACAATCCAAATGCGTTTCAAAATATTAATTTTGTGAAATGCAAATGTCTATAAAATGGTAGTTATATACAACACTGAATTTTCACATTACCACATATCAGAGCTAAAATAATTTATTTTTCCTCAAGAGAAGCCCTGTTCTTAAAAGTCAACATTTAACATTTTGAAAATGGTATTTCTGTAATCACAAGTCACAGTTAGGGAAAGGGTGCTGAAACACTACACACGTTAGACAGGAGAACTACAATGATGGTACCTCTGAGAACTAGGAGAGAAGTGCCGTACTATTTACTGATAAAATGAATTAGAGACTTATTTTGGGTTAGAGATAAAATGGTAGAGGCTACAAAACTACCTGACAAGAACTATTTCTGGGCTTCCGATACATATTTTGAAAGAACATGGAGTACTGGTGCTTGTGAAGAGCAGGGACCTGGCACTTCAGAAACTCATCTCTTCAACAGTCACAGATTAAATGAGGCATGCAGCTGCACTGCAAATTTCCTCACTACAACCCTGGAGAATGACTGCAAGTCTGACCTGCGGGTGAGCAAGGGATTACCGTCCCCCCTGGTGAGAGGTATTTCAGGCACCATGCTGTTTCTCATGACAGAGTCCAGATAATGCCAGATTACATTTAGGGTTTCTAGGCCTGACCCAAGATTAGCAAACCTGGTCCACTTAAGGCCTCAGGATGGATTTATACTCTGCTCCTAGAAGTGAAAGCCTCCTTATCTTACTGACATAAGCCACACAAGCCCTCAACCGCTATGCATAATGCCTTCCAATTAACCCATATCTGAGTTCAACAGGAAAAGATATGCTCACAGTATTATGTTACTGGTATAAGGCCTCTCTCGTTTTTCCTCCTGTTGTATTGAAACTTAGGTTAGTTCCACTTAGAACCCTTCCTTATTTAGCTTTTAACAATTTCTCAACTATACTTTTTCTCCATAAACTTGTCAGACTAGTAAAACCGAAAAATACTTTAGAAAAAATACTTCCTATGAAAGTAAACTACTGAAATAAGTGTTCTTATAGAAGAACATTTCACACATTTTGTGGCTCCTTCAACCAACAAAGAGAGAGGCCAGCGTGAGCAAATCAACAATAATCCTTTGAAACGCTTAACAGAGCTATGAATGGAATTCAGGGAAACGATACAAAATTAAACACTGGCTACTTAGCACCCACCTTCTTCCCCCTTCTTGATTGCTTCAACTCTACATCAACAGAGAACTGCTTGATTTGCTGAGATTACTCAACTGCTCAGCAAGGTACAATGGATTCAGTTTTTAAGATAGCTACAAATCACTGAGCAGAAGTGGCTGGAACATAGCTTTTTCTTTATACAGTACTTCTTCATTACACATAGCTCAGGGGCACCAGTAAAAGTGTGGGAAATAATGATTTATCTGGTCATCACACTGCAAAACTGGAATCCACTGTAACTCAACAGCTTTTGGTTAGCTGGATTGTTGAGCCTTCGGCTCCCAAAAATCAAGCCCCAAACAAAAATCCTTTGAAGCCCATCATTAATAGAATTCCAAAAATAAAATTAAACGAATAAAAGAATGCAGGCCTCCTTATATCACTAAGTTCGACTTTCCATTAATCTCATTTTCCTTTAAAAAAACTAATAGTTTACCAAAAAAGATCTTAGCAGCTTAGTAAAGAATTAATCAGATTCAGCACAGTAAATACTCAATATGCACTCCTCAATGGACAGCTGTGTTTTCAAGCTCTGAATACCTACATGAGCGTATAAGGTAGTTTGATGGAAAGTGAAGATTCTGAGCAATTGGTGCAGCAGCTCTCAGTTTTCAGGCTTCTCACCTTTTACAGTATTAAAGTAAATACTGGAACTCTGAACAGGCTCATTGTAAGACAGTTCATGAACACCCATTTAGGAAAGAGTACCCATCTTAATCATGGGGACCCATAATTTATTCTCTCGGGGTGGGGGGGGAGGGGAGCTTTGGGGCTATGTAGATGTCAATGCGATTTCAGAAGCTAACCACAGACAAGAGGAACATAGGCACAAAAGCAAGGAATTATAGCCCAGTATGGGTACACAGCATATATATAATAAGAAACGAGTGGCTGCAACCACCCCAAAAAAAGATTTCACTTAACTGGATTGTCACTTCCCCCTGCCATCTACAGTGGCAGCTGCAGTTTACGAGCAATGAACTGGGAGAAGCCAATATCCTTAAAGGAGTCTGATGTGTCAAAGATTCATTGGGGGGCAAAGGGGAACAGGATGCAGAAATAGGAAATCCACATCTAACAAAGGTATGTTATTGGGTGGCCAAACATTACTTGGAGCCGCATACAACAACCTTCAGAAGTTTGAGAGCCAGCGAACCTGCTGGGGGCCAGGGCTTACACCCTGCACCCTGGCAGGCATCTCCTGCAGGCTGAACCTGTAAGATGCTAGTCCCCATTGGGCAGAAGCCAGAGGCAATGCCTGGTGGGGACAAATGGAGTCCAGTGCCTTTCACCTCAGATTCTTGCCTGGCCCCACTTAGTCGCATGGTGTTCCCAGACCGCATCTGTGTGTGGCAGCTGCTAGAGCCAGCAAGCTGGGAGCTGCAGTCATAGGGAAAGGTAACAGCAAAGAGCTGGGAGCTGCCGGGAGAGCCACTGCTTGTACTGTTGCCTCTCCCTGAAGATGGAAAGCAGCAGCCCCTTCCTGCAGCTCCCAGTTGTTTGCAGCTGCCTCTCCGCAAAGACCTAACACCTGGGCGTTGCAGGGAAGGACACTGAGGATGAAACGTAGGATGTGCTTGGGAGCATGCGCCCCTTGTTGAAATATTTAGTTTAACATGCATATATTAAATACGAAACATAATTCTATGCACTGGCACTGCAGATTAGGGGATCCTTTTACATCACCCAGGTGAACCTATGAGTGGGTTTTTAATCACAGAATATGAAAAGAATATGAAATCTCTCAGTTTCTCTTGCTAATGACTACTTGTTTCATTGGCTAACTGCTCACTGGGGCAATCTCTGATTTGCCATTCATCATCCTTTTTACTGCTAATGGCCACTGGTATCAAATAATATGACACTAGGATCAGGATTAAAATCGTCATGTGGACAACCTCGAAACCTATGCGGTACCGAGATATCTATGATAAAACACACGGGAACAATAAAATATGGAAGATTATTGTGCTTTTTAAAAATACAATTACATATACTACCAAGACATTTTATTTTTAAGAATACCAAATTGCTTAACTTATTTTTAAAGACTTTTTTTTAAAAGATGACATGTCCTTCTAATCAGGTTATGGTTGAAGTATCAAGCTTAAGACTTTGATCATCACTCTTTTTAAGTGATTACATAGAGTGGTTGTATTGATTCCGGTATTTAATATAATATATTTGACCAATTCATGTCTCTTGTTCCAGTTTTGAAGTTAACTTCAGTACAGTTAAGATACCAAGAATTTTATTAAACAGATTTAAAATATTCAAATAAAAAAAATTCTGGTGATTCTTTGCAACAGAAACCAAAGTGCCAGGTAAAACATCACTTCCACAGGAGTGGACAATCATCATCTGTTTTGAACAAATCTAGCTGAGCAGGTGCTGGGCTGCTGATAGTATCACCAAAGCCATTTCCAAGTTTCTCCTGAACGTAGAGCTTTCTGCAGAGAAAAATACTGCATACTCCCAAACCCACCACTGCATTTAGCTTCTTGTTAGGAGTCTTACCAGGACTCCACGTAACAAATAGACTTTGATATTGGCTACAGTAAACTTTGCTAACATGTCCCATTGGTGGAAAGACTGAATGGATATACTCTCTGGAGTAGCATTCCCACAATAGCCACCACTGGTGGAGCTGAACTGGCGGTAGCATCAGTGAGGAATTTGACAAAAAAGTCTAATCTATGCACAGCTTCTTACTCCCTGAGGCAGTCCATATACAGCAGGCCTTACATACTTTAGAGCACCAGGCAGAAGTTCGTATTGCTCCTATAGGTTGAATCTCTCTAGTCCGGCACCCTCAGGACCAGACCGGTTCTGAGCCAGAGAATTTGCCAGACCATGGGAGGTCCATATTGTCTAGCAGCATCACCAACACTTCCACTGCTTACTGGGCTCTTAGAAGACATTTAGGGTAAATTAACACAGAGATGAGGCTTGTGGCTATAAACAAACTTTATGGGACCATGGGAAACTTGGCCACACCCTGAAAAGTGCACATCTGGCTACCTAAAATCAAGCTAGACCACAGATGTTGCCAGACCAGAGTGTGTCAGACTAGAGAGGTTCAATCTGTACCAAGATGTACTGGTTAAGTGCTTAGTGGACATATCGGAGGACTGAGTATCCGTGTAAGAAGCCACACGGAGATCTCTGGACAACTAAAGGCGGAAACCAGCATAATCCCACTGACAGCATTATAGAAACACCATTGTACATTATCTGAAAACCTGGCCCCACATTCACTTCAATTAAAAAATATCTGCAACTGTCCCTGATCTGTTCAACGATGTTTAACCTCCCTACTTAATAGCTGATGAGCACAAACACTAAGCTACACAAAGGTACCTGATACTGTTCTCTAGCTGCTTCTGCTGTGATGGATCAAAAAACGAAGCATTAACTGGTATCTTCCTGATCTCACTTCTATTCTCCTGTGAACCTTATTGTTTAGCCCTAACAAAGAGAAAAGGTGTTCATATTTAGAATATCAAATATATATTTAATATGATCGCTAAAACATAATTTCCATGCCATTTAAATAGATTTAGGTTTAAAGATCACAGTGTCTTTCCTATCATGATGCACAAGAAACCTGCATATGGCAGTGAATACAGGTTTGGGATTTTCAGTACTCTCCGGGGCTCAGCCTGCCATTACTGCATAATTTTTACCCCTCTCTCATGGGTATTAATTACAAGGCAGTAAAAACACCTGAGCACTGTGTACACTAGGAAGAATACCTGAACCATTGCAAGAATATGGGTGCTAACTATCCTGGTAAGGACAGGGATTGAAAGAGTCCACAATACTAAACTCATACTATATGAATTAACACATTTTCTTCTGGCAAGAACTTTCAGTTCTGCAAAGAATTTAAAATGCCGGGGAAACAAGCACTTCTTGATTTATGTGAGCAGCATAAGCCCCAAATGCTGGAAACTACTGCAACAACGATTATGATCTCCTGCTAGACCCTAGACCAAATTCACTCAATGTATAAGATATTTGGCATCCATTGTATTAAAATGCCATTCTATGTTATTGTGAGACTGGATATAGCTTTTCTAGCAGGAAGTGGTATGCTAGCGTAATTCCACTGGTAATCAGTACCATGTAGAACTCCAAACAAGGACAAAAAGGGAATTTTTGGACAGAGCTGGTTTTAAACAGGTGCAGGACTTTTCTGATCCAGGAAACAGGCCCTCCATTCCACGGAGGGCCCAATCCTTAGGGAAGGGTTGGAAGGACCAACAACAAGAGCCCTTCCAGAGACTGGGGAGAGGGGAGATGCTGTCTGATAACCTTATTCATGGAAGTAGGTTCTTTTACAGTTGTTGGCAAGTTCTCTCTGTAGTTCTTTTACCATATGCTTGCTTAGAAAAAAACCACATGGTGACAAAAAGCTACCTGAATCTCCAGGAACTTACCTACCTTTGAGGCCCTCTTAAGCCTCTCACCTTCACAGCACTGTCATAGCTCATGGAGACTAGTCACTGCACTAGCATAGTTATAGGACAGAATGAGGAAAGTGCCATCAAGCAAGTCTGGAGGAGCTGCAATGATGGGACAGTCAGAGAAAACCCAGTGCAGCAGCAGCCCAATTCAATCCCATGCTACACCCAAATGTTCATAACTACGTGCCTTCCTTGTTTGGGATGCACTTGAAACTCAAATTAAAAAGTGGATGTAAACCACATCTAGGCAGCTTCAATTCCTCTGAGATTTTTCCAGCCATGCTTTCAACAAGCCTCGTTAAAGTAGATTGTCTGCTCCTGATTCCAGTTTGCCTCCTTTTCATGCAGTCCTATTACTTTTCTTGTATTGCTGCAAATTTACATGAAAATGCTGAATCCTGAAATTGAAGTTTAGGTTGAAACAATTAAATTACATTCTTCCTGCACGGATGTTTTACTTTTGTTCCTTATTTTCAGTACCCTTTCCTAACACCATTTCCTCTTAGCTTTATTTAATTCAGATTGCACAATACTGTTACATTTGCTCAAGCTTCTTCAGACTATAGTTTTGCTTTGATTAGCACTCTAATAAAAATTGGAGGCTATCAAGTAAATCATGATTCTCCTCTGTGCTAAAATGGTTAACTGTTTAGTGGGGTCTTTAAAAGGACTTTAAAAAGTTTAATAACTTGAGTCACAAATATATTTACCTTACCCCTCCCCTTATATGTCTGGCTCCTTCTACTTAAATGACCACAAAATTCCAATCACAAACTGTTTTCAAATAAAAATTTTGTGCCTTGCTCAAACTAAAGTTTAATATAAAATTTTAAATGGTTTACTCCGCTTGTTCTCACAATTGCTAAATTCTATTCCTCTCCCCTCATAATTTGTTCCCTTCCCATCCCTCAATTAGTATCTCAGTTACAACCCACAAGAATTTTTCCCCATAATATAGTTCGAACTTAGCCATATCACTTACACTGTCCAACATAAGTAGTACCTAACCACATCTTTATTAGAATATGAATTCTTCATAAATTCTGTTAACAAACCGCTTCTAAAAACATTTCAATTGTTATCTTCTAGGTACCATGTGCTTTACACAAGACTTGGGAGAGGAAGTTCAAGTTCCAAAGACCTCCAACTAAATCAGGGATTCTCAAACTTTAATGCACCCCACCCCCCCTTCTGACAATAAAAATTAATTCATGATCTCAGAAGGAGAGGACCAAAGTCAAAGCCTGTGCAATGCTCCTTCTCCCAGAGAAGGGGCGGGGGGAGAAAAGCATCTCTCTGGGTAGGATACATAAAGTTGAAGCTCCAGGCCTTTAAGCCACAAGCAGGGGACCTGGCACCTAAGCCTTACCGCCTAGGGCTGAACCCTTCAACTCTGGCTCCACCCCAGCAGTGGGACTCAGGCTTCCGTCCCAGGCCCCAGCAAGACTAAGCCAGCCCTGGCAAACCCATTCAAAGGAGGGAGGGGGTCACCCGATCCCAGTTTGTGAACCGCTGACCTAGACGATACTTTCCCTAGAGGAACACGGATAACACACACCAGGCTCTGGGAGGGACAAGAAGCGCCAGGGATTCCAGATGACGTGCTAATGTATTTATTCAGTACTTGCGCACACAGCTTTCACTCTCCATTTTATTCGTAATGAAGCACGCTTAGTGATGTTTAGTTTTACTTAGAAGAAAGAATTCTTGTCAGGTGCAGGCATCAGGTGAGAGATTTTCAAATTCACAAACACGAGGAGTCACCTAATTACCATCTGCGCCTTTGAAAAAGTCTCTGCAATACAAGCTGCATATGACTGCTTCTCCCGAACATTTGAAATAGTGAACCACTTTGTTGGGGGCAGGCCACAATATACAGAAGTGGGTGACAGGACACCAAAACTGCTCAAACTTACGTGTAAGTTCTAAAAAAATCAAATATATGAAGGGCTTACAGAAGAAGAAGAGCTCTGAAGAGTCTTCCCATAACTGAAAGTACTTCTGCCCTTTTAATTTTTTATTCCCCACTGTGGGGGTGGGGAGGACTTATTTCCCCAAAAATATCTCCTAAAATCCAAGTTATGACAGATGTTATGTCAGCTGAAACACTGAACATTAGCTCATTTCGCCAAATGAACTTTTTAGGAAAAATGTGGACAAAAAGGAGAGAGTCTAAAAGAAGATCAAAAATGGTGAAAGGTTACCAGTGGTCACCAACCAGTAGATCGGGATCTACTGGTAGATCTTGGAGCCTCTGACAGGTGATCTTGACTGGTTTGGCCAAGAGGCTATCAAATGCTGGCACTTCAGCTGTCCCTCCCCACACTGCTGTGCACATCCCGCTCTTTGCCTTGGAGCTGTCGTCCACCCCCCCGCCCCGCTCCTGCTTGCTGTGCAGGACAGGGCAGGGAGGGAAGAGGGGTGCTGGTGTCAGGGTGCCCCATCTCCCACCCTGTAGTCTATCTCCACAGAACGGAGGGGGACACAACAGGGCTTGGGACAGAGGGAGTTTGCTGGCTGCTTTTGGGAGTGGTGCAGGGCCAGGGCAGGGGTGAGCCTGCCTTAGCCCCACTGCACCACCTGTGGTAGGTTGTGTCCAGCTGGAGTCTGCATCCTGAACCCCTGCCCCAGTCATAAAACCCTTCCTGCACCACAAGCCCTAGCCCTGAGCCCCCCTAGACCCAAACTCCCTTACAGAGCCTGTCCCCTGAACCCCTTCCTGCACCCCAACTCCCTGCCCCAGGCTCAGGTCAGAGCCCCTCACACGCCAAATCCCTTGACCCAAGACCAGAGCTTATGCCCCAACCCCTTGCCCCTGCCTGATGAAAGGGAGGAAGGATGAGGAAGGGAGGGAGAATGGAGTGAGCAGGGGCAGGGCCTTGGAGAAGGGGCACATTGGAGGTGGGGCAAAGGCTATTTGGGTTTAAGGTAGATCCTGGATTGCACTTAAATTCAAAAAAGTGATCTTGTGCTTAGAAAGGTTGGAGACCACAGGTTTAGACAGTCTGACCTACGAAGTAAAAAAACCTGAACACATGTTTAGTCTGGAGAAAAGATGATTGATGGGGCAGAATCTGATAGTCTTCAAATCTGCTAAGGGCTCTTGTAAAGAGGATGGTGATCAATTGTTCTCAGGTCTGCAGCAAGGCACATACAGGTTTCCTACGAGGACAGACGTTCTAACTGTCAGGACAGTTAAGCCCTGGAGCAGACTTCCAAGGAAGGCTGTGGAAACTGCCACTGGAGGTTTGTAAGAACAGTTAGACAAACATCTGAAGGGGATGAGTTAGGTTAACTAATGGCCCTGCCTCAGCTCAGCGGCTGGACCTGATGACCTCTCTTGGTTCCTTCCAGCCCTACATTTCTATAAATCTGATATTTCACTGCAAAAGCAACATGTGGATCCTTATGAGCCACTCCCTCAGCAACTAGACTTGACTAGCCAGTTTCTTCCTTTTCCTGATGCTGTGAAGTGCAAAAAGTAGAGGAAGAACTATTTCATGTATCTGCTCTTAGTTTTCCTCTAAATCTATTTATAAGACCTCTTCAGTTTCCTGAGGACGAAAATCTGATCCTCTCACCAGCTGGGCAGTCTGCAAGGCTAGTGGAAGAATTCCAATTCACTTTAAATAACTTCTTCTTTCAACTGTTAGAGTTTTGTTTTATTAGGTGGGCTATTCTGTACCCCCTGAAGGAACATGGGGCAACTCGATTTTCCTATTCTACATTAAAGTACAACTAGAATCTAGGCTTGCCAGATGCTTTCATCAAAAATCCCAAACATGGCAGGAAAAAAGAAAGGGAGACAAAAGTTGTTGAGCAAAAAAACTCCAAAAAAAAACCCCCAAAAAAGTCACTGCGCCTTTAAGAATCGCCATGCTCCTCACTCCTCCCGCCCCCACCCGATGCAGCAGAGGAACAATGTCCCCGCCAGCCTTCCATCCAAGAAAAACAGGTATTTTCTGTGAGGTTTTTTTTTTAAATCAGACAGGGGCCAGAAATAACAGACTGTCCGGGCGAAAACCGGACACCTGGCAACCCTACTAGAATCCCTCATCCATGCTCATTTATCACTGAAATGTGTGTCAGTTAAAAAACAACCCAAGATGTTTGGAAAATTTCTGTAAATTCTACAGGTTGAATTTCTTTAGTCTGGTGCCCTTGGGACCTGACCAGTGCCAAACCAGAGAATATGCCAGACCATGGAAGGTCAATATTGTCTAGCAGTATTACTGACATTTCCACTGCTTCCTGGGCTCTTAGAAGACATTTGGGGTGAACAGCTGCACAGAACACAGAGGCAGCACTGATGGCTGTAAACTTTATGGGACCCATGGTGAGTGGACATCCAACTAACTAAAATCATGCCGGGCTATGGATGTTGTTGGACCAGAGAAGTTCAACCTGTAGCGTGGCGGCATGTAGCAGAGGATGGTCCGCAGATCCACCAATAACAGCTTCCCAGGGAAGCCAGGGGGGATAAGCAACTTCCAAAACTGAAGGAAATTTAAAAACTCTTGAGCTTTTTGGAACCCAAATACCTCCATGCAAGGCATCTCAGAGGGTGAGTTGACCATACTGCACTGTGTGCAATAAAGAAGTCACTGCGTTTTATACAACTGGTTCTTTTATCTGATGATTGCTGGCAAAAGGAAAGGTCAGACAGCGTGATGCAAACTGACTGTTTTTAAAGCAAAACATTGACATTCTTTACGTTGACAACATCCTATATCTTTCTGAAGTGCCACAACTGCCAACTGTCTGGCCAGGCTCTACTGCTGGCCCCAGCTCTGGCCACCCGGCTCCACGCTGCCAGCTCCTGGCTCCTCTCCTGGCCATGGCTCTCTGGTCCTGCAACAGCTGCAGTCCTGCTGGACCACTCATGTTGCCGGACTGGAGAGTCCTGGACCTCAGAGATTCAACCTGTATTAGCCTCGCACTGGTGTTTCAAAGCTTAAGTCATTCATGCTTGCAAAGCATTTCAATATTGTCAAATGGAAAGGGACCTACGATGGCACAGCATCATCACCACAACAGAATGCACCACACAAGAGTATCCGTAAAGTGCAGAAGTCACCTTCCATGGGATGAGCTTTTTACTAGTCTACACTGTCCAGGCCAGCTGACTCAGGCTAAGGGGCTGTGTAACTGCAGTGTGGATATTTGGGCTCCAATTGGCGCTCAGGCCTTATGACCAATGTGAGATATAAGAGTCCTAGAGCTTGTCCAGTGCTTAAACAGCCCATTCGCCGGAGTCAGCTGGCATGGGCCAGCCATGGGTTTTAAGTAAAGCATAGCTATGCCCACAGATAACATTTAGAGCACAGATCTGGTGACAGAACAGTTTCCAGTTCACCCCTCTCAAGAAGCCAGACCTACTCTTTAAACGTAGGTGTGAAGATAACAGTTTGAAAGTGCTGCATTCCCAGTTCAACTACATGTCTTGCACTTATGCCATAAAAGTTTGAGTGGTGGCTGTGTTTCTAATCGCTCCCTGTTTTACTATGAGAAGGCAGACAACTTATATAGGTCTTCTGCATTCAATCAGCTGGCTGTTTCTACATCAGTGTGATGCAAGGACGAATCTCACAGACCACTCTGGCTCCAAGGCTGTTTCAGACTCTAGTGTCTCAAGTCAGACACCAAAATGCTTCCATAATGAAAATGTTTGTGCCATTGGGTAGGCATATATGCAAAAGGAGTAGGCTTGTATAATGAATTAAAGCCTGCTATGCCTGCATTATTTCTAGCATTGTTACTGAAGGAAATGAATCAGCTAGATAAGTGATGAGAAAATGGTGTTTTGCAGCACATGCTAATGTAGTTCAAGGACATTTTTTGGGTGCAAGATACGCTTAGGCTCAAAGAAAGTGGAAGGAAAACAGAAATTTTCCAATCTGATGCTTAAATGCCCACTAAAGCAGTTGCTGGCATGGGGGATAAACATTTAAAAGCCATAGAGCAGGTCTGGCACTTAGTCAACCCATGCCTGAAGATGAGGATCACTGAGATAGCATCTGCATTCCAAGTTGCTATGAACAGGCACAAAAGTAGAATTGGTCTGTATACCGCGCACAGTACTGGCAGTATAGCTATGGAGTCAACGAGCACACCACCCATCATGCACTCACCAACATCTCACAAACAGCACTGACAGGCAAACCTTTTTATATTGAGAAACTGCCGAGGCTGCAACCTCTCGCACCCGCTCTATTCTTTGTCCAGCTTGAGAGAACCCCTACTCATCAGCAAGGGCCCACTCCGAAATTTACTGCTAACAGTACAGCCTCGTCCCTTTTATACTATTATGCATAGAGCTCGAATCCAACTCTCAATGTGGGACTTGGAGCAACAAGCGCCCTTCCTTGCCTAGCTTCTGTTCAACTACCAGTGTAGACATACTGACAGGGCATATTTTCACAATAGTCACCGATTACGTGGGGCTACAGTGGTTCAACTATTTCCACAGACGACGTTTACTAGCGAGAGATTGTCGGAGTTAATTAAATTCCTAAATACTGATTTCATCAGACAGCCTAAGACGATCACTTACAAGGTGAATTATGGCTTAATTGTTCCAGTTTTACCTGCTAATGAAAATGCACGGTGCCATTAGTGAGGCCTGTCAGCTACATTTATGTGTGCAGAAATGATCTGACTCTGCTTTGGAGAGCTAATCCCGTCCATGAAAACAGTGTGAATGTCACTTTCAAGTACAGTAAATAACTAACCCTAAAGACAGAAAAGACAGATGGGAATATGCTCAGAACAGAGCAACAAATCACAGGATCAAGAAACCAACTACATATTCCACGTCTAGGGGAAGAGAGTGCCACTGAAATTCTGCAGAACAGAAACAAGTTTGTCTCCTGAAAGAACTAATCAAATATTTAACATCTTCTGCTCATGAGAAAACAAACAACAGTGGAGAGACTGATTATGCTCTTTATTATGAGGCTCTCTCCATTTCAGGACTTATCCACCATTTAAGTATTTGTTTCTCATTACTGTTAGCTGTGTGAAGCGGCAGTGCTAGTTAATGACTTTCCAACACCTTTCCTGACATTCCAGAAGAGGATTTCTGAGCATTAATGTACAAATCAACTGCTGCTCCTTTTGCTATCGTCCTCAAACGTCACCTTTCCAACCTCAGAGAAGCAACCTAAATCCATTCAAAGGAAGTAATAAAATCTAGAAAATGTTTGCACCCCTTTTACATTTGCCCATGAAAATGGCCGACTACACAGTGATACCTCGTACAGATTTTTAACTACAAAGCCTAGTTAAAACCTCAAGAATATTATGCTCTGACACTCTGAACTGTATAAGCTCCTACAACAAGCATTAATTTGAAACAGACGTTACAGCAGACACATGAAACTACATGACTACCGCTAAAAAGACATCTACAGTAAAGGACAAGACAGAGTGAGATGTGCTTAAAATTTAAGAAAATCAAAAGAAAAGCAAATTAAGATGATACACAGAACAAAGGGGAAAACGCTACAGTACAAAAGCTCAGCCTCCTCCCTCTTCAAAACAAGACAAGCACTGCCACGAAGAGAATGTATAGTTACCTGCATCCATATCTGCAAAGAATGGAACAGCCAGTAAGGAAAAGAAGGAACCAGAAATTCAGTGTCTCAGAGTTGGATTTAAAGTTCATAAGGAGAATAAATAAAAATCAAGAAAATATTTTTAGTGAAAAATACACCTCGGTTATGCGCTATGATGATATACATGATCTCAAACTATAAAACTGACTATGCTGAAATTAAAACAACAAATACAGTGAATGTTTGAACTACATATTAAACTGTAGCATAACAAACTAGAAGTTGTTTTAAATAAAAACTGTTCTGCTCCATGTTTTAAAAATAATGGAGCAAATTCATAGCAAGTTTCATTTGAAAGTCTCCACTAACTCTGGTACAACAAACTGAAGGGCCCGATTCTGTATACATCCAATATCAAGGGTGGTAGTTATAGCCTTCGGCAGCCAAACTGAAATTAACAGAAGTACTCATAGTGCTAAGTGCTACCATTGGGTAGCGATTATTTGCAATTATGAAACTGAGATTAAGAACATTTCCCATACGGCAAATACTTTATGGGAAAGCATTTAAAAATGCTACCCTATTACAAAAAAAGTATACAATTGGTTCCACTTATTTACATTATAACAAGCGTTAAAAGGAAGCATACTTGATTTTTACCAACATTTCAGAGTGATGAATGAGAATTTTCTTTTACTATACTATTTCTCTATGATATAAAAAAACAAAGATTAACAGTGCCTTGCACGAGAGCAAAAGCACTGCTAAAACACTGCAAAAGCATGCTTTTAATCATCCACATAGCCACTTACCTTCAGGTGATTCCTCCTGGACATATGTGCCAGTCAGATACCGGTGCACAAGTGCTGACTTGCCACTAGCTAAATTCCCCACAATTCCCTGGAATAAAATGAAACAAGTTGATCTATATTTCAGTTTTCTGATATTTAAAAACATATAACCAATAGTATGATTTGCATAATTTTCTTTAAACAAATAAACCTCAATCCCCCAAAAGTTTCAATGAGAACATCTATGTTTACAAGAAATATAATTTATAAGAAAAACAAACAATGTATCGCAGCACACAGATTACCAAGCCTCCCCCAAAAAAACATACTGAGAGAACACTAAGGCTGCTGCACACAGCATACACAGCACAAAAGGAATGCCATGGGATGTGAAGCAATTTACAGTCCCTTCCATCTACTCCTCCACCCTCAGGCACACACTTTAACACTACAGTACTCTATGTACCATGGTGCACTGCAATTTTAGCTCCGCCACCCTGAGATGCCAGGCTTCCAGAACACTCTTTATTCAATGACACAATGAGACCGAGTGAAAGGCGAAGGAGAATTTATTCTATCCTTTGCACTTCTTTAAAAAAATTCAAGTTGTTTAAAGTTTTCATACCATGCTGAACTATTTTGTCCATTATCATCAATTACTTCAGGTAGCAATTCTGATGCAACTCCTGCTGCAGACTCAGCAGAAGGAACACTATTGTTGCATGTCACAGAAGGTTAATTTTTTTGTTTAAAACCTGCAAGAAAGTGGTAGCTATAACTGTTCAGTTCACTTCAAATTCTTGCTTTAAGCCATCCCTGTGGTAGCCCGTTTACTTCACCTTCTGAGATGCTGCCCCCTAAACTTGTATACAAGCATTCCCTCGTATTCCAACTCCTCCCTAAAATACAGTTCTGAAAGCGTGTGTTTAAGAGTCACCCCTTTCTCAAAAGGCGCATTACTATACATGATTTCAAGACTACATCCTTTTCCCGGTTGTCCATTGTGAGTATCCACTGTTTTATCATCTATCTAGTTCAGGATGTAAGCTCCTGAATCAGTGACTGAGTGCCACTGGATACTTTTGATGTCTGAACACAGAGAGGTTTGCTGAACCAAGGTGATCTTCCTAAGCAAGATTCAAAACAATAGGTAGGGGCCAAAAAATCCCAAAGTGACAATTTGGGGAGCAGTGGCCTGAGGAAACCCTTATGATCCTGGATCTGTCCTCCTCAATGCAAGCATACTCCAATCCAGAGCAGGTGAAGGTTGCTGACCCTCCCTCCATTCTCTAAAGGTAGCCAATAAAGCAGCTGTGGAGGCAACGTAAGCATAGAGCACCTAATCCAAGCTCATGGGGCCAGCCCTTGCCCAGTAGGCCTATACCCCTTCAGGTGCAGGGAGAGATGTGCACTGCAAAATCAGATAACGAGGGCAAGAACAAAAAGAAAGAAAAAAGCAGCAGGAGAAAAAAGGGAAATGAGAGATCGGAGCCACTGCAGTGGCCAGAGGGCATGAGGGAACACCAGCCTATGAATCAGCTGTCGGTGGGAGTCACCTGCAGCAAGAGATACTAACAGGATTATGTCAGGTGAACTGCCACTATATTTACCAGTGTAAGCAACCGACCAAAATAAATAAATCCAAGTAAAGCTGGAGCTAAGTGGCAGCAGGAAGGCTATCTGTTCAGGAGGGTTCTATGTGAGCCGATTTTGAAGAATGTGTACATGGGAGCATATCGGAAGATTTTAATCTAATTTTAATCTAAGAGGGATTACTGAGAACAATGGTATATGCTGAAACATCTACATCTAAAAGTAAGTGTGAGGTAAGACTCCCAACAAGTGTAATCATTTGGAGAGCTAGGATCTGCCTTGCTCTCAAACATCAGCTAAACAAAAGGACGCTCACCACTTCCCTATGACACAGCTTCAAGTGAAGAAACAAGGGTCTGTATGTTACTGTGTCGCTGCTACAGATAAAAACTGAAACCCTGCTGAGACCAATGGGGCATGCCAGTTCATTTGGCATAGCACACAAAGCATAAAGACTGATACATAATTGTGAGGATGCAAACATTTTGGGACAAGCTTTCAAAACTTTGTCTCTGAAATTTTCATCTAAATTCTCCGGGGATTCTATCTGTGCTGGCAGGTTCCAGCACAGAGATGCTAAGCAGGGTCCCATATGACTGATGGGTAGGGTTGCCAGATAGTTCCAACAAAAATACTGGACACACCTGACGTTACATCACAATCTGATTTAGAAAATACCGGACAGTTCTATTTTCTCATTTATATTTTCTCAATTTGTTTCCCGAACAGAAAGCTCAAATACTGGACCGTCCGGTTCAAAACCAGACACCTAGCAACCCTACTGATGAGTGATGCCTGTTCTGTTTCACAGTGTTCAGTTCTGCTGATTGTTTCTATTACACTACCTCGGAGATGCTTACAAATAAGTGTGCTTGCTTAGAAAAAGCTGCGTGATAGCTGGTGTTTGCAAAGCACAGGAGCTTGCTAGGGATATCAGAAAGTACCACAGGGAGCTGCACAACCAGTCAGAAGGGTTCCTGCCCAGAGACCTGACTGGGCCCTCCTGTGGACCATGGAGAAAGATGCAGCTGTCCTGAAACTGACAACTACCATTTGATTTGAGCACTTTCCTACACAGGAAAAATACATAAATAAGAGGCTAAGCCCTCTAGGCCTGGCTGCAAGGGATGTGTGTGAACAAGAGTGCAAACTAATCAACAGTGACGGCTGCCCAGCCTGGAAATTAAGCCAGAGTGAAGAAAGGGGAGTATCTGAATCCCAGTACCAGAACTCAGTTCAGAGTGCCCCAGGGGCACTGTAAGACCTACTGAAGGGAAGCCAATTCCTCTCCAGCCAGCCCAGGACCACCACTATGCCCAGGAACAAGAGCTGTTGACTACACCAGGACAGTATGTAGAGAGGTGGCCCCACAGCCTCACACAATATCAGTATCTGTGGTTACTTCACCATTGCATTCACTGCACCTCGTTGATATTTCCAACCTTTTATTTGCAACCATGAGAACTAGACCCTTAGCTTCCAAAAATAAAAGCCGAGATTCTGAGAGGACATCGTGTTGGGAGCCAGGACATACCCACTGAGACTGTGCCTTAACCCAGCTAAGGATGTTAAGTATAGTGTAATTCACTAATCGAATAGTTAATGCATTTTTGCATCGACTATTTGATTAGCTGATAGGGCGGCGCTGCCCCTTTGAAACACCACTGTGGCATTTCAAAGGGGCAGCACCGCATGGAGCCCAGGATGAGCTGGGGACTCCCCAGCTCATCCTGGGCTCCATGCGGCGCTGCCGTTTTGAAGTACCCTCCTCTTCCTCCCTTGCTGCCTCTATCACATAGAGGCAGTAAGAGAGGGGAAGTGACCAGTCCTTAACATCCCTAAACCCAGCACTACCCATCGGTCTATCTGAACCTCAATGATGGACCTACAGCCTGAGTCCAGCAGTGCCCAACAGATGTACGCTCTTGAGCCAGGAGCTTCTCATTTGGCTAGCTCAGTGACAACCACCTCCTCCTTTCCCCTCCTCCCCTGCATCTTCAAGTCCCGACCACATGGGTTAATCCATCAGCTTACGTAGTAGCTGAGAGACATTGTTCCCCTAGAAGCCATCCTTGCATATCAGCCAGTTGAAGGAGGGCTGATACTTTTGCGATTAAAACTCAGACGAGGAATCAGATGGCTTGCATTCTGTTTCAACAACACTGGTAATGTGATCTCTGACAAGTCACTTAGCTTCCCTGCGCTTCATTTCCTTCATCAGTAAGTTGCAGAACACTAACATCATTGATTGACACTGTGAAGAAAACACTACTGAAATGGGAAAATGCCACGTGATGTGCTAGTCTACTCTAGCGTACATTAACCCATCATTCTGATGCGGAACTTGCAACTCCCTGTATTTCGGGGTAATGCACGAAGAGAAATGATGAAATCAGACTAAGACAAGCCAGAACTCTGTATCCAAAAAGGGAAACAGTCAAATGAACAAGCCCCCAATACCTGATGGTAGATGTAGGTACTGACCAATATGCATGAAGGACTCAGCAACCTAAAATATCAAGCATGTATTTACTATAGTAAACATCTTCTCCTGTCTGCAACCTAACTGCTCCATTTAACTGAGCCCGCGAATATGCTAGTTTGTGACTGGAGCAAATCCTATGTGCTTTTCTATTTCCATACCACCCAGAAATAAAAGTGCCACAAGCAGAAGATGCAACCCAAATTTACTCTAAGTGGCGGTGAACAGGGTAGTGCCGAGGCACAAGAGAGGTAAGTGTAGCAGTAAGCAAAGCCCTTCACTTCCTCAGGCACAATATGGAGTTGATCATTAGTCTGGACATGATCTGTTATAGGAGGAGGAGAAGTTCCTTCATGATGGCAGATTCAGAGAGAAGAATTCATGTAGACTTGAGGTGGGACTACTTGACCATTCTTCCTGCTGGAGTACAAGTGCCACAGGTACAGCTGGTGCTGCTCAGGTGAGTAACATTTCAGTATCATCATTTCTGGTTTTAGTACATGTTAAAGCGGAGTTTAGCCTTTAGCAGGAGTTGCACGAAAGTGCAACCAGCAGGTGCTCATCCTTGTACGACCCGTGCTGCCTGAAAACCCGAATTTCATTCTCTGCAGCAGCTGCATGCCAAGTGTCTGTCCCGACCGCTTGAAAAACTGCACCCAGTACTCTGGAAAAGGAGGACAGGACTCCTGGAGAAAGTGGCTCTCACTCAGCCAAGATGGATCAGTTGGCAAAGCAAGCCTTCCAACACAGGTGGGATGTAAAGCGGACAGACAACAAGGAGACAAGAGGAGATGTAGCATGGGTGGCACTAACCATCGCTCATGTAGTTTAAAATAAAGTAGGCTTTTATTCTAAGTGTTGATGAAAGTCAGTCTGGCGTGGCCATACTAACACTTTGCTCAGTATCATTTTGTTCTAGGTAGCACCGTGTCATTCATTCGCCATTTAGCCTGTACACTTGTAAAATAAAAGCAGAAACAACTAAATGTGTTGTCAGCAACATGCAGCATCAGAGTGGATTTCAGAGGTGCAAATCTACCATAGTTATCTCTTGTATAATGGGATAATCTCCAACTTTAACCAAGGCTTGGGGAGAAAATACAAAACCACTCCTTCACTCAGTACAGGAAAGTTTACTTAGTGAGTGGGGTGCTGCCCGCACGTTAAACTAATATAATTTTGTACATTTCATTTTGTGCGCTCCTGATGGGAAAAGAGGAGGCAAAAGGAGCGAACTGTTTCAGTTTTCATCACTGCTCCCGCCAGAAACCAGCAGTCTGCATTATCATTTGGGCTGGTCTTTTCTCCCATCATCTCAGCAGCAATATCCATAGCCATATCTACACTCCAGAATTATGTCAACTTAAGTTATGTAGGAATTCTGCCAACACAATGACATCATTTGTATATCGACACAATGCTTTTAGTGTTCATGATATGTGTCCTCAGTAGACACGCTTATATAAATGAAGTGAATGGTGTACCGGGAGTAGCAATTCTACTGTCTATAAAATCATGACTGGTGTGGAGAAAGTGAATAAGGAAAAGTTATTTACTTGTTCCGATAACGCAAGAACTAAGGGTCAGCAGATTAAATTAACAGGCAGCAGATTTAAAACAAACAAAAGGAAGTTTTTCTTCACACAATGCACAGTGGAACTCCTTGCCAGAGGATGTTGTGAAGGCCAGGACTTTAACAGGATTCAAAAAAGAGCTAGATAAATTCTTGTAGGACAGGTCCAGCAATGGCTAATTAGCCAGGATGGGCAGGAATGGTATCCCAAGCCTCTGTTTGTCAGAAGCTGGGACTGGGTGACAGGGGAGGGATTCCCTGTTCTGTTCATTCTCTGTGGGGCACCTGGCATTGGCCACTGCCGGAAGACAGGATACTGAGCTAGATGGACCTTTGGTCTGATGCAGTATTCCTGTCCTTCTGACTTTACTTTGCAGTTAAAAATAACAATGTGCCCTGTCTCCACTAGGATTTTATAGAAATGTGGATGAGTTACCCCGCAGTAACAATGCATCTTTTCCAGAGCAATGAAACCAAAGCTTCTGACTAAAGCAAACAAAGGCCTCTCACTTACCTCAACTCCTTCAGCAACCACATACGCTGCCCTTGTGTTTCTAGTCCCACTGTACTGAAATATCTTACAATAAACAGACACACAGCTGAGAGCTCCCACGAGAGCTAGTGGGGATTCAGTTCTTCTGGGCCACAAGATCTTTTCCACTCTAACTTACTTTATGCTCTGAATCTGAAAAGTACCAGAGCCAGAGCACTAAACTCACTAACCAGAAATCACAAGCGACAAAATGCACACGTGCACACAGAGTTTGCACCATCACGCTGCAGATGTTCAGAGGCAGGCAACAGTTTATTTCCCTATCTTCGTGCTGGGATTATTAGAAGGTTGTCTCCAGCAAGATCCATGGAGTTCTTGCTTTGTATCAGTAGCTCATGGGTGCCTGATAACTTTGAAAATCTTCCTGCTCCCATCTGAATGCTGGAAGTTCTTTATCCATCTTCAATGCAAAAGCTCCCTCATTGCTGTGAGGGGGGGCTTCTCAGCCACTCTATCAACCCCATCATCATTTGGAACACTCCAGTTCCTGCCTCTAGTGTTGTTCTTAGCTTTCAAAACAGCAGCTCTGGGAAATTTCCTCATCTGTGCCATGCATATTTGTCTCCAGAGAATTATTTCATCAACAGCATCTCCCACCTACATACTATTCAAGCTTAGCTAAAGTAATGTCAAAAATACACAATTTCTAAAAAAAGCCACTTTAATTTGCCTTCTTCTAGAGATAACTATTAAGATAGTTTGGTATCTTACCTCCCACTAATTTCAAGTCTTCTAGGAAATCAAATAGAGGGTCTTGGACAAAAAACATTTCAACTAGACAATTCATTTTGAAATTTTTTTTTTTAACTTGGGAGTGAAATGGATTGGTGCTATGCAGAGATCCTGGAGGAAACTGTTTGATGGATCATTTTTTAAAGTGGAATGCGTCTATTTCAAGTACTGTACTAAAAGTTGTTCAGGTACTACTTGTACCTCCTACACCAGTGGTCCCCAACGCGGTGCCCGCAGGCGCCATGGCACCCGCCGGGGCATCTATGTGCGTCCGCCTAGTCAGGGTCGCGACGCAGGATGGCCGGGGGAGGATGGGCCACTCGCGCCATGACGCGGCGTGGGGAAGCTGCAGGAGCAGGGCAGTCAGTCCGGAGCGGCGAAATGGCTGCGGTGGGGGGTGTGGCGCTGGCGCAGGCGCACTTGGCATGGGGCCGGCCGACGCAGCGGGATGACGTCACCCACTGGTGCGGCACCCACCACACAAAAAGGTTGGGGACCACTGTCCTACACCACCTAACCATTTTAGAAAAAAGTTTTATTTTAAAATTTCAAATATTCCTCCTTCCCCCTTTGCTGCAAAAACTCTCTACTCCCCAAAATAGAGCAAGTTACACTGGGAACCAAGTTGGGGAGGGGGATAGAGAGGAAAAAGCATTGATTCCAATCTCAATAATAATCTTAGATGTTAAAAGTAACAGAAATAGGTAAAAGGTTTAGGCAGATGAGTCTTAAAGTGACATCCCATTAATATTTATGTTCAAGGTTTGAAATCCTCTCACTGTTTTTACAAAGGAAAAAAATCTGGCAGACAAAATAAAGCATTTCAAATGTTCCCCTTTTTGTATAATGCAGTAAGAATGTAATGAAGTAGTAAATAAAATATGTGTAAATATAAAACGTTACTTACCACTTTGAGCTCCGGTACAGAACGACTTAGTGTCCACTCTTGGCTATTTACAAACGCATCTGTAAAAAAAATACATATATGTAATTCAGAAAGATACACTTTCACTTCTAGAAAGCTTTATTTTTTATTCCTACTGCAGCATCTAAAAAAGGTGCATAGCTCTTCAAATAAAGGGGAAAAAAACAAGCCACATTCAAACCTCCGTAAAAGATTAACACAACAATAAATTCTAAAAAAATAGTATGTATTGACAGCCATAGCTAATTCTCTCATGTGATCATCCTAACTAGCATTTATAGTGTGGTTAGAATTTTAATTAAATCCTTACAGATTATGAAAAAACTCTTCTTCTCTAACCCTAATCTAAACACAAGTTAACTGGTTACATGGGATGCATACTCCAATTTCTCCCCTGGGCCAAAACACTCATGAACCCAAACTGAACATCTAGTGAAGTTCTCAGCATCAATGGTAATTTCCCCCTATACCCAGATAAGTCAGAATGCTGAAAATTATAACATGTCTCTTTTCCAGAGGCTTCCAAGGCCAACCTGATTTTTCAGTATTTAAATAATTGGTCAGCTTATTATGTAACAATGGACAAACACTAATACTGGATGCACCTCTACTCCAGAACTCTTTGGTCTGGCCAAGTCCATGGTCCAGCATAATGTTAGTTAGCCGGATGTCCACTTATCCCAGGTGTGGCCGAGTTTCCCGCGGTCCCACAGAGGTTGTTTGCAGCCACCAGTGCTAGCTCTCAGCGCTCCGTGCTGTTATTTAGCTCTCATTTACCCCTAAGTGTCTTCTAACAGCCCAGTAAGCGCAGGAAATGTTGATAATGCTGTTAGACAATATTGAGCTTCCGTGATTTGGCAAATTCTCTGTTTCAGCACCGGCCAGGACCCTGTATACAGTGTGGATAAAAATCAATGACTTTTTTTTTTTAATCAAAAAATTGGATTTTTTTTATTGAAATCCAATTTATTTAAATCAGATTTGATTGTTGTTAGAAAATAATCAATAAGATACTAAATTTCTTATTTAAAAATAAGTTACAATTAAATCACAAGCATGCTACGTGTACACTTACAGTTTCATAATGTGATGCCATAAGTCCATTCCCTGTTTTACTTCAGCATAACTCGGCTTTCCTAAAGAAAACCATCCTATACGTGTTTTCAATGGTGCTTACTCCAAAATTAAGTGCACTCTAAGCACAGTCAGTCTTTGCTTTTTTGGGCACTTGGAATAAGCTGTGCATCAAAATGATAGCAAGAGTGGGGAAAATAAGAGCTAATATTAGAAGCTGTAAGGACACGGTACATTTAATGTTCTGTAAAAACAGCCATCAACCAGCAACTCGAGAGACTGCTTCAATTGCAAATTTATGTAACGTTTAAGATTTAGTTTAACAAAATATAAGCGCTATTGTGTTTGTGTGTATGATTTAGTTCTTACCATTCCTAATGTACTGCTGCTGCATTTGCAGCTTGAGTATCATGTACTATTTTCTAACATTAATAAAAAATCAAGTTAGCTAAAGAAATTACACAAAGTATGCCCTCTTAGATGCTGTAAAAGGCTGTACTGAGCTGCAAATTAATATGTTTTAGTGATCAGATTTGCACTATTGTTTGAAGAACTATGTGAAGAACTATTAGTGGGAAACACTGATTTAGAACAGTTTTATTTTGACCCACTCAGGTAATATGAGAGCCAGTTATTGAGACAGACTAGATATCTGCTGTGAGAGTCCATGCAATGTTTATTATGTGTGTAGAATGCCTGAATTAAAGGGAGACTGTGTGAGAAAATAACACGATGGTGTACAGGCATGCAGCTGAAAGATAATGGGGACAGGAGGACATCAGCAACATCAAGGATACCACCTCCTGTCTTTAACAAATGGCTAACCTTGTTTCACAAGAGCTGAAACTTACAAGGTCAAAGGGATATAAACAGGTCATAGGGATATAAACAGTTAAAAAGTGACATGATTCCCATTAAAGGCAGTGATAAAACAACTGGGCAAGACTGAAAGATACTCCCCCAAAGGAGGAAGATGATGCATCAAGTGAAGAGAAAGAGACTTCGAGGAGGAGTCTGTAGCAAATTAAACTTACCAGGGATCCCATGAGGAAGATGAATAGACACCTGGACAGCTTTAGTCAAGCAATGTAAACACTGTCAGCACTTTGGCAAAAAAAAAAAAAACAAAAAAAACCACACACACACACACCAACTTACACCCCTTATGTGCAGGGTTTGCTTTGTCTCAGGAGTGCTGTTCACACTACAGGTGAACCTCTCCAGTCCAGCACCCTTGGGAACTGACCAGTGCTAAACCAGAGAATTTGCCGAACCACAGGAGGTCCATATTGTCTAGCAACATTACCCACACTTGCACTGTTCACTGGGCTCCTAGAAGACTGTTAGGGGTAAATTAGAGCTAGATGACAGCACAGAACACTGAGAGCCAGGACCGGTGGCTGCAAATAAACTTTATAAAACTTGGCCACAACCATGATAAATGGACAGGCCGATCCATGGATGTTGCCAGAACAAAGAGATTCAACCTGCAGTATCTGCCGCAGCAAAGCTTTAGTAAGGGGATCTAAGCATCTATGAACGACAAAAACTTTGTCACTCAATTAGCAGTGTAGACAACGTTCTACTCAACTACACATATCTCCTCAGTACATTAGAATGACAGTATTTAAGAGAAAAACAGATCTTAAAAATACTGCTTTCAGAAGGCTGACTAGTCATTGGTTACCACTTGCACTTCTAGAGGGAACAGTATTACGGGGTCTGGACATAAGTCAGAGCTCCTGAAGTAACAATGCTTTTACACAGGGCACGACTGGAGAGCAGGGAATCAAGTGATTCCCCCCCCCGAGAGCTGATATGAGAGGCCCCAGGCTTGGAGGGTGGTGGAGTGTTGTGCTCCGACTGTAAGAGGAATTCCATAGAAAAGGCTTGTGCCCCTACAGAGTTTGCTGTCAATTTGGAGGCAGGTACTTTAGCCAGACTGTAGCACATCCAGATACAGGATGTGATCCATGGTGAAATTCTTTAGGAAGTGTCTACGAGTCCTTTCATTCTATCTGCCTTTGCAATGGACAGCTTTTCAAAATGGCTTCATCAGTTTGATACAGAAAGCTAATGCCTGGTGAACATCCAAAGAGAGGAGTTTGTGCTCCTAACTGTTTGCATATGACTTAGAGTAAAAAACTGGAAGAAAAGTGTCCTGCCAAAGCAAGAGAAACAAGCATTTTGGCTAACCATCACAGGCAGTAAAAAGGAACTGGAAAAGCAATCGATTGGCAGGAACCTATATATGAACTGACCCAAAGGCACCACTAAGGAAAAAGCCTTCCGGCTACTGTACACAGAGCACACACACAACGAGCTGAAGCACTTGAAAAAGAATTTTACATTTCAACTCTGCCTCTGAATTTAGATAGCTGTGTAGGAGGGCTGGCCACATCATTTGAGAAATGGCTCTCAAACATTTAAGTACCCAATATTCATACCCAAGCACTGTGACCTTCGCAGAACTGGAACTGTACAATGACAACCAAATTCTTCAGATAGGCAGGGGGTTCTTCACATGGAAGCTTTGAAATCTTCTGGATAAACTGCACTAATTAAGGCTCTAAGGCCCACTATACCAGCAGCATTTAGGAGTTCTCTAGAATCAGAACACTCACATACAAAACAGGACCCCTGTTCAAAGGTCAGAAAGTCTAACAGCGGAATAAACCTCAAACGCTTTAGTAATACCTGCAACTGAATATTCTGTAATCCTTAGCAGTATCTGAGCCTAGCCAACCACCTCAACCCTGCGCAGTACATAGAAGGGACTGTTTGCCCACGGAAGCCTGAGATCTAGATGGAACACACTGCCACTCAGTCACAATGCAAGCCGGGAAAGAGATGAAGGCCTGACCTTACAGCACTGCATAAGGATTTGGAGCTTGTGCGTGTTTTGGGGGCAGTGGGTGGTAAACTGCGTTAGGTTACATAATTTAAGTACTACAGGTTTTGACAATATTGCTACAAATGTTATTTTCTCATCTAATTCATGTCTGAGTGTAAATGAACGTTCTAGAACGTTCATGTGTGTTATACTACAGGGAAAACCAACTAAATCACGATGAAAAGTAACTGAACATTTTCAGAAGCTTAATCATTACACAAAAATAGTTCACCATTACCAACATTGACTTTACTGCTTCTATCAATGATACAAAGCTATGACGCTGTGAATAATGAATAATCATCTTTAGTTGGATCAACTCCAGACTACAAATTAGCTCTGTAACTTACAATAGTTCTTGGATGAGATTTTGCAAATTATTAGGAGGCAATGCTGCCTAGTGGATAGTACACTGGGCTGGGATTTATTCCCAGTTTTGCTATTGGCCTGCTTAGTGAGTTAGGGTCGCTTCATCTCAAAAAAAGGTATCTTGGCATTGGAAAGATCAGAAAAGGGCAACAAAAATGTTTAAGGGTACGGAACTGCTGCCATAGGAGGGCAGATTAATTAGACTGGGACTTTTCATCTTAGAAAATAAGAGACTGAGGGGGGATAGAATAGAGGTCTATAAAATCATGGCTGGTGTGAAGAAAATAAATAAGGAAAAGTTATTTATTTGTTCCTATAATACAGCTACTATAGGTCACCAAATGAAATTAATAGGTAGCAGGTTTAAAAAAACAAACAAAAAGGAAGTATTTCTTCACATAATGCACAGTCAACCTGTGGAACTCCTTGCCAGAGGATGTTGTGAAGGCCAGGACTTTAAGAGGTTTCAAAAAGAATTAGATGAATTCATGGAGGACAGGCCCATCAATGGCTATTAGCCAGGATGGGTAGGAATGGTCTCCCTAGCTTCTCGTCAGAAGCTGGGAATGGGCAACAGGGGACAGATCACTTGATGATTACCAGTTCTGTTCATTCCCTGAGGGGCCCCTGGCATTGGCCACTTTTGGAAGACAGCACACTAGGCTAGATGGAGCTTTGGTCTAACACACCATGACCATTCTTATGTTATTTTTTGTAATAACAATTTTAATAAAAACTCACTTTTAGTATTAAACAACTTAATTGTGTTCCTCAATGAAAACTTAACAGATGCATGTTATCAGTTTTAATATGCACAGTATAAGGACACAGTAGTTGCAGCTACTGAAGTGCATAGCTTACAAGCCATTATACAGTAAGCATATGTTTTTTCTCAAACAAAAATTCAAGCACGGGAAGATGGGAATCTGCATGAACAGCTATTGGAATCATGATAGAATGGGCTCTATGTACAAGGAGCAGCATTAATTCTGCTGTAAATCCATTACTGCATGTTGATTCCCTTCTCCCCAAACACCACAACCAGAAACATTCAAAACGGAACTGCCATGAGATGACCAAGGGCTTGTACATGCTATCACTTATATTGTGTAAGGTATGTTCCTTCAGAGTGTGAATAAGTCACCCCCCTCCCTCCTCCAGCAACGTCAGTTACACAGACCTAAGCACCAGCATGGACAGGGTATGTTGGTGAGAGATGTCTCCTACCAACACAGCTACTGCCTCTCATAGAAGTGGATTTATTATGCTAACAGGAGAGCTCTCTCCTGTTGGCAAAAAGCAGTGGTCACCGACCAATAGATCAGGATCTACCAGTAGATCTTGGAGCCTCAGACAGGGGATCCTGACTGGTTTGGCCAGGAAGCTATCAAGAGCTGGCACTTCAGTTGCCCCTCCACCCACTGTCCTGCTGTTCCTGCCCTCTGCCTTAGAGTTGCCCCCCTGAGAGCCTCCTGCTTGTTGTGCAGGGTGTGGGAGGGAAAAGAGGAGGGGCCCTGATGTCAGGTGTCCCTCCTCCCCCCACTCCTGTACCCCATCTCCACCCAGAGAGAAGGGGATGGAGGGAGTCTGGTAATGCAAATCTCTGTCACTCTCACAAACACACACTGTCCTGCACCCATCTCCTGACCCAACTCACATATGTGCGGGGTTGTTTTTGCTTCCTTTACTGCTTGCAAAGTGGGTTATTTTTGACTGGTCTGTGCATTGCATAATTTTCATTTCTCTCTTATGCTTCAATTTAATTCCTTGAGTAGTGAGTCTAAAATGCTGAACCTGTTGTGGCTGGAGTCATTACCCCTGTGGTAACTGCTGCTCCTGGAGGTGGCTGGCATGTCCCTGCAGCCCCTGAGAAAGGCAGGGCGGGGGGTCTCCACATGCTGTCCTTGACTGCAGACACTACTTCTGCAGCTCCCATTGATCAGTAATGGGGAAACCGTGCCCAGTAGAAGCTGTAGGTTCAGTGCCTGTAGGGGAGGGGCAGCTCATGGCACCATGGAGTCATTGATGTACATGCCAGCTGCTTTCAGGAGCAGTGCAGGGCCAGGGCAGGAATAAGCTGCCTTAACCCCACCGCTCCACCACCCAGAAGCCATCTCAGTTAAATGGTGCCCAGCCAGAGCCTGCTTCCTGAACCCGTCCTAGCCCTGAACCTGCTCCTGCACCCAACCTCCTGCCCCAACGTGAGTCCCCAGAACCCAAACTCCTTCCCAGAGCCTGCACCCCAGCTCCCTCCCCCAGCCTGGTGAAAATGAGTAAGGAGGGGGAGGAAGGGGGATGGAGTGAGCAGGGTGAGCCCTTGGAGAAGGGGTGGAGCAGGGGTGGGGCCTCAAAGAAGGGGCGGGAAGGAAGTGGGGCAAGGGTGTTTGGGTTTGAAGCAGATCTCACATTGCACTTAAATAGAAAAAGTGATCTTGTGGTTAAAAAGCTTGGAGACCACTGGTCCCTCCCTTAGGTTATAAAAAACATCCAACACAATATTCCCCTCCCTCAAAAGAAACCTCTGATGTTTCTTAAGCTGAAATATGCAACAGTACTGGGCACCAGAGTGAGTGGGGGGAGGAGGGGCTTCAAGGCAGCAATCCAGGGTGTTCTCTCCAATTTGCCACCAACTATTTATGACCTCTTTGAGAAAGTCATTTCATCCATTTGGTTACAATATGTCATACAGGCATGTCTGACAAGTTTCCCCTTCAGCTGGAAACCAGAGAATATTTATGTACCTTTTTCAGAAATTGGCAACCAATAATACGAAAAAGATACACAAGTGCAATGAGATGCTAAACAGACTCAATTTCAACAGCTACTCTCACAAATATTTGTATACATTTGCTTAGGCGTGTACATTAATTTAGATTTTGAATGCTGACCCAAGTCAAATAATTGTTGTGGGAAAATACCACACTTGAAACTTCTGTCCCTTGTAAACAATTAAATAGCTAATCAGATGAGGAAATCAAGTCCTTTCCACAACTGGGAGTATCAGTGAAACAACAGCCTATTCAAAGTATAATCAGACCATTCTATCAACGGGTGTGAAGAACGGCTATTTCAGACTACAATGGAGTATTTTAGATCATATAGGAAATAAGCCTTCCAAATGTCAATTTACAAATCATAAAAACCCAACTAAATAATTTGACATTGCGTTAAGCTTTCAGACACAGTCAGCTACAATCTAAAGCATTTTTTCAAATCAGACCAAGAGATGACAGTAAAGGGACCCAAGCTCTATGACAATGGTATATGACAGTTTCTCGCAACCTTTTTTTTTCTCTAATAAAGTATCCCTTTTTCAAAAAAAAAAAAAAAAAATTTTAAGTACCCCCAGTACCTACAGTTTTCAGAGACAAATTTTTTTTCTACCATTACAACACATTTGTTTAAACAACTTAATCGTAGCCGGGCGGGCGATGAAATTTTTGGGTATAAAAAGTACAGAAATAATCAAGTGCTGTAAAACTTAACACAAAAATTCAGTTTTCTCCAAATTTCAGTTGTGTTGATGTACCTCCCCCCCACCCCCCTGACTTCTCTCGAGTACCCTTAAGGGTACTCGTACCACTGGTTGAGAAACACTGGTATAGGAGACAAAATTCCAGGGCCATGGGATACACCTACATTGGAGAGAACAACCAGGCCCCAGTAGTATACTCTCCATACCTGCTCCCCTTAAGCAGTGAGTGGCAATACCCTTTCTGGTCCCCTTCTCATCGCTAAAAAGCCATAGTAAAAATACTACACACAACAACAAGTAAAATCCAGAGGACTGAGCTATTGGAAGACTCTTCTGCCTTCTGCAAAATGGTTTCATAAACAGTTGTTCCTGTTTAAATGATTATGTAAACAATGAATTCATTTGGAAATGTTTAGCACAAACTCCGTTTTTGACAGTCAGTGACTCCATGCCTAAGGTATCCCAGGAGTTTAACAATACACACACACTTATTGTAGAGCTGACATTTTGGTTTAAATTGGAGGACACTTTTGATTTCCCCCTCCCCCCACCTTTCAACCCTGAAACGAAGCGACATCTGGCAAACAAATACCCCTTCTCCCCCATCTCTCTCTCTCTCTCTCTCTCTCTCTCTCTCTCTCTCTCTCACACACACACACACACACACCCCGCCCCAAAAAACTCTTCATTTTTATTATTGTTTTGTATTTTTAACCCAACTGTGTTTTGATGGAATATTTCCCCCCTTACGATAAATCAAGACAGTATATTTAGAGGGCAATAATGAACTAGAAATAAAACCACAATAATTCATGAAGCACCATCTGCTCCTTATGACATTGCTCCTTATGACATGCAGTGTCTCTAAGAATTTCAGCAGAAATGACATATTCAAGAAAATATGAATAAATTGCTACATAAGTGGAAGTTAGGGGAAGACACATACAGCTCACCAATTAGTACTGTAGCTCAGTAATGAGTTAATTTGGGGGGTTTTGAGAACTTAAGTGAGATAGATCAAAAACTTGCAGGTAAAACAGGACTGGCAAGATTTTTAACATTCTTTTCATACAAGGAAAGCAATGCAGCTTTAGTTAGTGGGTGTGTTTTGTCACAAATCAGACAAACCCATGGACAATTTTTTTCTAGTTTGCCACATTTGATGGCACATGAAGGGAAAGTAGGGTTAATACACAGTACAGATAGTGTAGATGTAGAGAGAGAACTCACAACTACAACATTCATACGACGGAGACAGTAGCTACTAGAAGGCCTACTTTAATGGCTCGGAGCTAGGAGGCATCAGCAGGGAGTCAATCTGTGTGACATAGCCATGGAAAGGCAATAGAGGTCCAGAAGCAAAGAGGTCCATCACCTGAGCACCATATGAATGAGGATGTTCCAGGATGCAGTAGCCACTCTGATGACCAACTGCTGACATGAAGTTGAGAGTCCTCCTCCCCTTCACTGTGCAGTGCAACCTGAGATAGGAAACTTTGCTCTGCAGAGACGAGTGGGGACGGATTTTCTGAGCTTCACATGTTTGGGGTGTTCTAGTTTGTTTATGACATGCTGCCTTCTGCGCAACATCCATCTGAGTACCATGGGAAGAATAGCAATTCGTAACCTCAACGCATCATTTGGTTCCAGATGGTCGATGCCATCCTCACTCTATTCCAGGGACCTAGTCCTTTAATTCAACTGGGACTGGACTGAGTCTTCCCCCCACTGTATCCAGCTAATATCTGACATAAGATTTGTTCTCCCTGAGTCATTAAAGAGCAGGGATCTTAAAAAAAAAAACTCATTTGCAGTCAGGTGCTAAAAATATACACTAGAACCTTTATCTGTGACAATGGCTATGATGGGGCAAGATAAAGAGGGAATCACAGGACTTACTGGCCATGTCTCATAGGATCACTGAAGCCTAGCTGTGTATGAAATCCACATTCCATCAATACTAAGAATTGGAGAACTGTTTATTATTCCTTGTGTCTTCCTTTTCAGCTCCATCCATCTTAAATCCAGCATCAGGCATTAACAGCAAAAGCAATACAGCTAACCTTAAGAGCATTGTTATAGGGCAAACCATTGTCTTCCTAGCTCAAGGGCCAATAACATCTGACCTGCATAATCTGCCTTAATTTACACTGGGGAATGTGAGCTATACTGAAGTTCCAATCAAATGGTTTCCCTCCACAGAGCTTGATCAATAAGGCAGCTAGTCAGTCATGCCACTGATTCATTCTCAGGTAGACATTCCCCCTTCACTTGTCTCCCTTGCTTAAAAAAAAAAAAAAAAAAAAAATCATCCACACAAATTCTCTGAGTCGTTATCTTGTCATGGTTTTGACAAGAGTAGACAGCTTATATTGTGAGGCCTGATCAAACTGCCTATATGCCTTGATTCTATATGCAATCAATTGTCATCAACCTGACAAGGTTAATACATCCATCTGCTACTGCACTGATGCCTAGACCATCTGATATACTGAACAATCTTTTATTCCATGTATGTACTTTGTCCCATGTATCACTGCACTGTTTTGGCCTCAACTATTAATTTAAACCAAAACCCATGTATTTCAGATATATTTTTGACAAACACAGTGAATGCCTCTCCAGGGAGCAAATGGGAAAGCGAAGAAAGGCTTTTCAAGAGACATAAAAGGCTTGCATTTTTTATGATTCTTAGAAAGCCTCTTAAAAGCTTGCCTCTGGTTATCCCAAGGTACCTTTCCTGTTCTTTTATAGGACATGGCACTACAAAGAAAGCAAGGGGTTTATTTCAGGGATACATGCAGCAAAAGGATCTTTTCCCAGTATAACAAGAAGGATGGTGCACGGATTCCTAAGAAAGTAACAGTGCAGTAAGTTGTATGGTGCAACACTTCCTTGGGGTTTGTCAGACAAAAAGCACTTTGAACTACTTTAATTAATAAATTAATTTAAAATTACACATCTATGAGAAGACGAGACCAGCACGCCAAATTCATACAGTACATGTACAAATTATTATTCACATACATACAACATATAAAAGTGCATACAATGTTCCTCTGATTTCTTATAGATAGGGAATATTTTTCAGAAAGTTTCTCAACATATTGGCTGGTGGTACTTATTTGCTTGTTCATCAAAAGGCTGAATAAGAAGTATTATGAGTTTCATATGAATCAGTGATTTTTGAGATTCTGTTTTGAGGCATATTCATGAATAAAACTAAGGTAAAATACCCAGTTTTTTTAAAAACTGGAAAACATTTTTTCAGGACACATTCCCTCCAACCCACCCTATGCATAATACTGTGTAGTGCATAGGTACAATTCTACACTACAGAAAAAAATTATCCTGGTAGTCAATTATGACACTAGGGCTGAAGAACACACATCCTTCAGGATTTATCCTACTGGCAGAGAGATGAGGTGCAGAAGATAAACTTTTGGGGTTTAGGTATACCTGATATTTCTGTTTCATTTCCTTCTGTTGCTTGCACAATAGATGTACAATGAAAATCAGTTTTAACCTAAACCAGGTACAGTCAGATAAACACACATTGGTGCTGAGGTTGGGCTGTTTTTCTGCAGTCTATCTTAAAAATAACATTCTTTACTCTGATCATCTGTAAATTTGTTACATAACACCCAAGAAACAACTTCTATATTTAGAATATTTAGCATCACACTGTTATAGTCTCTCTGCAGCTGAGCACATAGAGCCTCTGGAAATGAATTGAGGGTTTTCTTCTGCATAAAGCTCAATTTCCTACTAGGTTTTTTAGAGTTGTTTCTCGCTTGCACCTCTTCCACCTCCCTACCAGTCTAAGCTGTACCTAGTCTATAGCCAATGGTGCTGCCTTTCATCCTTCTGATACTGTCATCTTATGCCTTTTTATCCTCGGAATTGCCACCTCCACCCACACACGTCCCATCTCTACCTCCAAATATCTCCTTAGCACTTATTGTTTTCCACTTATGCTCCAATACAGATCCTCTCTCTGTGCCCTCTCTTTCCATTTATACTTAAAATATTAAGTCATTTATATTATACCTGCTGGTGTCAGCCTAGGCATATAAATGCAGAGATCTGATCGGATTGTTAATTTCTATATAAATCAATGGTGATGGTGGTGACATAAAAGAAAGAACAGATAAATATAAGAAATAAAATACTTTCATAATATCCAGTAGAATTAATACTCAAAGTCAACTTCAAAAATCTGTAGTTATTCTATTTTATCTGGGGAGCAGGAAGGATAGAGATTCACATCAATTTCCTAATTTTCCTTTTGTTTGCTCTAGGACTTGCGTCAATAGCCCCTGTATCACTAGGAGGAGGAGGAGAGAGAAGGAAGTTTTGCCACTACAGTATTGTTCAAACACACTTGTTTTAGTTTTCTCTCCAAAGCTTTATAAAATCATTTCTACTCATTCTTCTTCCCCATCTAACTTTTATCTAAAAAGCCACAAACCCAAGCCATTCAACCAGGATTTGATTTGGGTTTCACGCCAAAGTTCTCCTGAATATTGGAAGATTCATGGACTGCCTTTTAGTGAACCTCAAATGTTATTTACTCCATTGCAAATTCAAAAAGTACTTTGTCCAAGTATGGAAGTGCCCCCCACGTACTGCTAAGCACATTTTTACACTTCACTGCTATAAGTTTAGTCATAAAACATTGTAAAAAGGAAAAAGTGAAGTTTACCATCAACATACATATCCCTTAGTGAAACGAACGTATTAAAAATAAATTGGCCATAATATGAAAATAAGTACAGACATTATGCAGTTTGCCCATCTTCTCAATACCACACAGAAATATTGTTATTGTGCCTAGCATTTACATTTTTTCCTCAAAAAGAAAGCAAACTAGACAAACCACAGAAATGGTTTAGAGTTTAATAAGGACAAATGCAAAGTACTCCACTTAGGAAGGAACAATCAGTTTCACACATACAGAATGAGAAGCAACTGTCTAGGAAGCAGTACTGCAGAAAGGATCTAAGGGTCATAGTGGACCACAAGCTAAACAGGAGTCAACAGTGTGACACTCTTGTGGAAAAAGCAAACATGCCTCTGGATGCATTAACAGGAGTGTTGTGAGCAAGACACAAGATGTAATTCTTCCACTCCACTCTGCACTGATTAGGCCCCAATTGGAGTATCGTGTCCTGTTCTGAGTACCACATTTCAAGAAAGATGTGGAGAAATTGAAGAGGGTCCAGAAAAGAGCAACGAAAATAATTAAAGGTCTAGAAAACATGACCTATGAGGGAAGACTGAAAGAACTGGGTTTGTTTAGTTTGGAAAAGAGAAAACCAAGAGGGGACATGATAGCAGTTTTCAGGTATCTAAAAGGGTGTTACAAGGAGGAGGGAGAAAAATTGTTCTCCTTGACCTTTGAGGAGAGGACAAGAAGCAATGGGCTTAAATTGCAGCAAGGGAGATTCTGGACAGACATTAGGAAAAACTTCCTGTCAGGGTGATTAAAACACTGGAATAAAATTGCCCAGAGAGGCTGTGAAATCTCCATCACTGGAGATATTGAAGAGCAGCTTAGACAGACATCTCTCAGGGATAATCTAGATGGTGCTTGGTCCTGCCGTGTGTGCAGGGGACTGGACTTGATGACCTCTCGAGGTCCTTTCCAGTTCTAGTGTTCTATGATTCTACAAATATCCATTAGAAAGGGTGTTGATTCCTGCTTATTTTGTCTCTCACATTTGGAAATTGTTATGTAAAACTAATAAACGACAAGCTGCCAGTATTTATTTGCAACCCAATTACATTCTAAAAATACAAAACACAAACAGATTTTTATACAAAATGCCAGTTTTCAGTTTTAGGCACATATCTTTTCTGTCCAAACAAAAATGCAGAAACCATAGCTCTAAAGCACAACAGTTTTAAAAGCAGAAGTAAATAATCTAATTGTTTTTAACAATGATATATTTATTTACTCTATTGGTTTCTTTTTTCATAACAGTTCGTTTGTTGTTAGGACAGATTGTTTCACAATTCCTTTTCCACAGTGGAGCAAAGAATGAAAACTTAACAGCACATATGTTTTTAATTCAAATATTTTTCAATTTGTCACATAGATGTTCTACCCACCCACAAGACATGTCAGAAAAAATGTATTAAAAGAGGCAGAAGGTTCTAAATATTTAGT
Source organism: Pelochelys cantorii (assembly GCA_032595735.1). NCBI lineage: Eukaryota > Metazoa > Chordata > Testudines > Trionychidae > Pelochelys > Pelochelys cantorii. Next base: position 73,636,221 of record CM064332.1, read on the forward strand.
GCTTGTACAAAGATACGTAAGTAGCTTAAGTCTAACATAACTGAAGGTCCAAGCTTCTAATGTACTGAATTTTGAAGGGATATACCTTCTTGACCAAAAAAATATTTCAAGACACAAATGAATACTATACTATTTTTCCAATAACCATTAATTCTGATTTCACTATTACTACATGTGCGCTGTAGAGTTAATAGACTTCCTTCCAAAACGGTTATTGATATTCCTATCAATCCATAAACAAGCAAAACAAAGCCTTGCCTACCTATGTTAGCCAGATGGCCAGGAATACCAAATGCCATAGCAGACACAGCAAAGTTAAACTGTGCTTTTACACAATACAGTAAACATTGGGCCTAAATGTGTGAAATCATCTCTTCATCATGCAACATCAGTTTCTTTTTAAACTTGATATGGACTTCTCTATCAGAAATGTTGGCATAATGCCTTTTTTTCTAATTGCTACAGCTGTGGTTATTCTTACCTACACAAATCATCTAATCCTAGAAAAGCCCTAAAAGAAGTGGCTTACAGCCAAAGGAAAATGCTCTTTTAGCATTGTTTTAAACAGATCCTGAGACCTTCTTTTTAATTCTAAACAGAGTGCCTTAAAGACAATGTATAAACATACTTCCTTGTCATTCAGCATAACTGCCAGCAGACGGCTGAACCAACCCAACTAATCTCTTTTAGGGACAGGTAACAGCCTGGGGGCTTGAGGCAAGAGATATAAAGTAGGCAAAAGCAGTGAGAGGAAAGAAAGGAGAATTTCCAACCAGCAGGTAAGTAGCCTCCCTTTCATCAATTTACAAGTGGAAACATTAAAGTCAATTCACTTTGAAACAAAGCACTTTGTAAAAGAAGGTGTCAATTGTTGTGGTATATAATTTCTGCAACTTCCCACTAGCTTGACCAAGATGGCTTCACTTCTCCCTCATTAAGCAACACTGAAGCAGAAAGGAAAAGACTAAGATGCTAAAGGGCATCACCCAGATCAAACTTCATCTTCACTAAGTTAAACATGCCATCAATCTTCACAGTTTTCTTCCGTCTCCATGTAAGGAAACTGACCTCTTATTTGTTCTCATAAATTATCAGCCAGATGCACAGTGAGAAGCCATAATTATACCTGGTTTATGGAGACTTATGGCTCCATTAATCTTTCCAGTCAATACTGTCTGGAAAGAGAGGCTACAAAGTATGTTTAACACACAAATCTGTAGAGAGATTTCAGCACCAGAAAAGATCACACCTCTGTAGCAATACAATTCTACTCTTACAATACTCCTGAAAGGATTTTTTCAGTTGCAGTTAATATTTTTCAACTATTCCAAAAGAGATTCCAATCTGACAAAACTTACAATATGTATGTGGTGGTCTTACATATTTTAGAAATCTGCATCTGTCAGTTTATCCAAAAATAAATGGGAACATCTAAAGTAAGGTTCAGATTTGGTTATGCCAGGAGAATGGGATGTGCCTGGATCATGACTGTTTCACATCCAACAGAAAGGGAAGGGTGTGAGGGCAGGGACAGTTATAGTCAAGCATGATCACAGGGGTGCAGCAAGGTGCCCAGCATGGCCCTCACACAGCCAGTGGGCCAGCCCCCGGAAGAAGCTGGGTGGGGGAGAAGAAGCCAGAGGATGGGATGGGGACACCCGCTGGCCCCAGGAAGAAGCCAGCAGCCACCCTCACTCCATGCCCTGGAGGTCCTTCTCCCAACCCTATTCCCTAATTCCCCTACCCCCCTGCACTGAGTCCGTCCTCAACTCCTGACCCTGGCTTCTGTACTCCCACCCCCCACAACCTCCTGCCCTGAGCCTCCCACATTCCCAGTCCTCTGCCCTGACTTCTGCTGCAGCTCTGCACCGTTAGGGGACTGGGGACTGCAGGCATGCCATTCAGTCAAGTTGGAGGAAGTGGAGCTGTTTACCGAAGAAGATGGCAGAAGTAAAGGAGAAGAGAACCAATATACAGTGGAAGAAGTCAGCCTGGTCTCCAGATTTCCGCCAGAGATTCTCTATAGTATGAGAACAGGAATAGAGGAAGTAGGAGTACTCAAAGGTAGAGTGGAGGGAAGCATGGAGAGAATCAACAGTATAAATGGAAGGGCAGAGAGGAGAGCAGACATCACAGAAAGGCCAGGTGTGGGGAAGGGGATTGATGCTGAAAGATGAGGGGATGGCTGAAGAGAGGGAACTCAGCAACAAAGGAGCAAAAAAGCAGTGCTCAGTGAAAACAAAGTCAAGTCACCAACCCACAGGGCGAGTGGGAGAGTCAGACTCAGCACGGGGGGCAGAGGGAGTCAACCAAGGAACTAAAACAGTACTGAAATGTTTTTGTGCAGAATAAAAAAAGTCCTTTCATTCTTTACTTCTAATGACCTTTACAGTGATGCTGTGGAATTGGCCATCACAGTGCACCTTGGAGGCAGCTATATTTTAGCAGAGGGTGTGATTAATATAGATACAGCCAAATCCTGCCTTCCGTTCCACCCATGTACAATACACTCAGTGTGATTACATGGGTGTGAGGGAATAATCGGGCTCGCAGTCCAAGAGTTTTCTACATAGGCAGTGCTTGATGACGTTCCACCTATAACGGTCTACATGTGACTGGAATGAAACCACAGAGAAGCCTTTGATCAGTTTGCTTTCCTACATGGTAGCCAGCCTAGCATAGCTGGAAATTGGTGCAAGCTGGCTTTTAAACACCGTTCTTGTTTTGCACAAGACTGCAAAAACAGCATTCATTCAACCCAGCCTGCCTCAGGACTCCGCAATACGTAAAAATATGTTTAAAAATGACTACAAACTATCTTATGAGAAATCACCATACTAAAACTGCAGCGTACTGACAGAATGGGGTGAATTAATGAGCTAGTCTTAACTCTATAATTCTATGACCAATTCATAGTTTATTTTTAGTGCTGTTTAATTTGGATTTTGAGTGAGTTATGAGCTTTAAACCATAGCTACAGAGAATGAGTCCAGCACATTAGCATAACAACACTCTTATAAAAATATTCATTTTCTCTAGGAGGGGAATGAGGACTTGTTTGCAGAAATCTGTTGTTGTATAAACATTTTTTAGTATTCACGTCATGTCTCAGAGATTGCAATGCTGGTTGTCAAAACAGACTGCCTTTTTCCCTGCTCAGACCATATGCAACAGTAAGCCCAATTTCCCTAATTTGATATAATTCACGCAATGATTTGGAGACTATCCCTGGAAACCATACAAATGAGGAGAGCAGCGCAGCGCAGCAGGAAGTATCTTATTCTCTTCTTACATTTATTGGACCAATGCACAGCTGACTTGTTTAAAAAAAGGTTTTCATCAAATGTCAAAAAATGTTAATGCAAGCCAACACACTCACTCAAAGGGAATTAATATTGTGTTGGAACAAGCGTGGGGGACTTCGTTACAGCAAGAAGGCAATTCAAGCAGGATAAAGCAACAATCTTCAGTGGAAAGAGCAAAGAACCTTCATCAGGAGATCTGGCCTCTACTTAAAATTCTGACAACAGACAAGTTTTGGCCAACATTTTTATTCTTTTGTCAAATCAGTACCCATTTGCGCAGTGTTCTTAGAGTCTTGAATGACAGGCACTGCATAAATTCAAAATATTCTTTCAGTCCTAACATTATATACTTTGCATTTGAGTAGAAAGCAGGATCTCAAAGCAGCTGCACAACTTGCTGAGATGAGGAAGAGATGTTTGGCGTGGCTATTACTTGCAACAATTCAGTGAGTCCTATGGCTGACTGGCCAACTCCCGTAGGAACTGGCTGTAAGAAAGGGAGACCTATCTGTATTTTTTCCACCTTTTCATTGAAAGCACACGGATTGTGGTCTTTATGAAAATCTGTCTGAAAATGGAACCATTATTTACACAAAAATACACACATTCTAGAACCAAAAAAAGATCTGTTAGACAAACATTCCTAAACAATTTGGCAAGACCATGCAGTGTATGCATGATATGTAATGAAAGGCAGCGCAATCATTTTTATTGTCCTTGATTTCTATATTGAACTACGTAAGCACCTTTCAGTTAGAAATCAAACAAAAAAAATCAGGCACTTGAAGGTAAGGACAGACAGCAGCTATTTAGCTATAAAAACCTTATTTTACACCTAACAGCCTTTGTCCCTCCATTCTCACATCACTATTTGCACTTGGGGAAGCTGTCATACTGACTGTTGTTCTAGGGCCAAGGATGCTCAAGTCACAAAGACTATTCATTCCCAACCTCTGTGGGCCATGTGAAGCATGAAAACAAACATGCTCCTTCTTCCCAGGTTCTGTGATGTCACATTAGATTGGGGAGGAGGGGGAATCAAAAGCACCGAGCCTTCTTATTGTTATCCCAGCCTGTCTGGCAATCAGTTCAGAGTGTAATGGCTGGTTCAGACTAGGGATGTAATAGTGTAGTCGATTAACCTTTAAGTAAAAGCTTATAGGTTAATGCTGTAGACTGTGCACATTTTCCCCTCCCTCCGCCAGTACATTTTTTAGCAGGCTGATCAGCAGTCCAGCTCAGTCCCGACTTGCACTGGGTCCTGGACCTACCCCTGCTGCAGCTCTGCATTTAATGTGTATTAGGAACCAAGTGGGCAGACAGCCCGGCTCAGTTCTGGCTCGTGCCAGGTCCGGGAGCTCAGACCCCCATCTTGGATAGGGGCTGCCCGGGGACTATAGACTAGTAGACTAACTGATAAGAATTCATGAGGTTAATCGACTATTCAATTAACAGATATTTAACATCCCTAGTTTGGCCCTCCTGCCCCTACCTTTTCTCCTGCTTTCACAGTTCAATTCAACTCCCTTGTCAGTGTTGTCTTCCCCATTAGTTGTAAAGTACTGACTCAGCTGATTTGATAGTTTAATATTATGATTGTTAAAAATGGCTTTTGTGTGTGCATGTTAACACTATCCTGCATATAACAAATAGTCATTGCAAAATTAAATTGCAATTTTAAAATATGCTTTCTTTTCAGGTTTTGTGAGGATTGAAAAGCCAAAATTAACTAGTGAAAACAAATTCTACTGTGAAATATCAGTAGAATTCACGTGGTCCTAACCAACCCATATCTACAATCAGTCCAATATAGATACACTATTAGAAATGTTATATCCAAATATGTCAAATACATACAGCTCATATCTTACTTTAACCTAATTTGTACTACTATTTTGTCTGTAAGGGGGAACTTTTTTGGACTAGTGCCGAGCATTTCTAAAATTGAAAATCTCTTAAAAATAGTAAAAGATTTTTCCTTGAGGAGAAAACACAATATGCTTGGACCAAACAGTGCAAGAAGTAAGAAATAGTGCAAGAAATCATCATCCAGCTAACTTTTGTTTCCATTTCATGGCTTAGTACAATTTCAAAAGAAATTCATCAAGAAACCAAACACAAAATACATCCCAAACAAAGCTTATTTTACAACACTGTTCTTAATAAACGTTAACAAAGTAATCGTGGTGCTGGAGATCAGAGATCACCTTTACCTAACCAAAGAATCCCTCTTCCTCCCCACCTCCCCGCTTCACTCTGCAAAACAACTTGACTATATCTGAAACCCATTATTCTACACCTTAAGTGAGACTCCATTGTTAGGATAATTACAAAATAAAAGGTGAAGTTTGTACAATTTTTCTTGACCTCCCTCTTCTCCTAACTAGCTCTCACACTACTATGGAACAAGCCAAATATAAATTGATTCCTTTCTAAAAAGGCTTCATCCAGACACAGCAGAGATGTAACTGTCTCTTCCAGTTCTGTATCTTTTTAAAGCCATATCCATTCTCTTTCCTCTCCTGATCCCCGCAGACAAGCTAACAGGGCACCTATTTTCTGATATTTGGTAACCATACTAATGTATTGGCATGATTTTGTGAAAGGGTGCTACTGGTGTTCTGAAAGATCAAATTTTGGCAAGTTTATGTAAATGTAATTTGAGGCACTAAAGATGATCGGTTTTTCATAGGATGTATTTTCAGCTTGATCTCCTTTAAAGGCAAGTGAACCTGAACATATCTGGGTTTATTCTTAGAACAAAAGTAAATATCCCAAAATATTTTGGTAGCAATACAGTGGACAAAAACAACATAAAAATGAATATACCAACTCTATCACCTCAATGACAGCTCTGGCGACTCTAGTCTGTTTGATACCCAATGAACAGGTGGGTGGGAAAAAGCACTGCAACCTGCACCACCCTAACTGATCACTGCTCCTCTAGCATATTTTGAGATGGAAGGGCCATCCCGAGCACATGTTCAATGTTAAGTTACCTTGAGAATTACTTTTAAATCCAAGTATTTGTTGGACAGCCTTAGCAAATCTTAGATACACAACAGGTTATGACCATCATAGTATCTCAGGGTCATAACTCCATGAGATGGGACTGCAATTCCTGGTATCTTGACTCCACGCCCACTGCAGTTTCTCCTAGGCCAAAGGGTCTGTCTTAAACATATCCTCAGCAACCCTGTGAGTTAAAGAATTAATATTTCCTCCAACTATACAGATGGGGAGATGAGGCAAAGGGATAAAATAACTTGCCAAAGGTCAAACAAAATGTCTGTGGCAGAGTCAGCTAGGAAAAGACACAAGATCTCTCTGGTCCCAGCCCACTTCTTTAATCACAATCCCAATCTTCCTCTTACTCAGAGGTCAGGGTAGATGAAATCAGTCTGTAGGCTGAAAAGCCTAAAAGCAACTTTAAGAGCTCTAGGGCCCTTACTAGTCAGAAAGGACTGATTTAGCAGCCATAAGGGCACCCAGAAGATTGTGTTTGAATGGAGGGAAGGAAAAATGAAATATTAGAGGAAAAAAATCAGCTTATCTGTAAGGATAGCTCAAAACAAACCTATTGAAATACAGATGACAGAGGCTTCCAATAGAAACATTTTCATCAGGCACATTGTGTGATCATTACTAAACAATAAAGAACTTCCAGAATCAACTCCCCGTAGTCGATTCTGTTGTGATGTGTTTGTTTAAAGAAAGAAACCCAAACATGACCATTTTAGCCTCTCAAACACACACCTATGGGAAGAAAGTGAGGCAATTCCTTTGCATTTTAACTCGGTAGAAATCGAGGTTACAAAAATGTCTTCCTGCTAAGTGCACAATGGAAGAACCATCTGCAACAGAAAATGCATTGGCTGTGAACGTAGTGTCCCCAAAGCCTCACTACCGTCTGTTCTAAGACGCATCACGTGTGGCAGCTCCTCCACTAGAAGTAGGGCCCTACCAAATTCACGGCCCAATCTGATCAATTTCATGGTCGTAAGATATTAAAAACCAGAGATTTCCCCATTTCAGATATTCATGTCATGGTGTTGGAATTGAAGGTGTTCTCACACAAAAAGGGGTCACGGGGAAGTCAAAAGGCTGTTGGTGGTGGGGAGGGTCATGATATCATCATCCCCACCAAGCTTCCTGCAGCTGGGGGAGGTTCCTTCAGTTGGGTCTGACTAGGCCCCAGGAGTAAGCTCCTGCAAGGGAAGAGGAAGTCCCATCCCCCTCTACTCATCCAGACTAGCACGTGGAGCCTGGTATACAGTAAAAGACCCAAACACTCTCCCTCCACTACACCAGCCAGACTTCCCTGGGGACATCACATTTCATGGCCTGAGACACACTGTTCTCAGCCACAAATTTGGTAAGGACCTAACTCTAAAAATTTGTTCTCTCAGGGGGACAGAAGACCACATTCAGGACATCTATTTAGTCCATCAGCTGTGCACATTGCAGAAGCAGCTGAAACAACTGAAACTGGCCTGATCATGGCTGTGTCAATATTTAAGTACAATACAGTATCTTTAGCAATCAAAACTAAAACAAACCAAACCAAAAATAGGGTCCTCTCAGTCTCACTAATTACAGGGACTCAGCTCTTCAGGAAGGAACAATAAACCATTATTATAGAGTCGAGAAATATTTTTAGCACTTACAGCAGTATCATAGAGGTTTTGCTGGCAATCCAAATAGCAGATCATGACTTGCTGTGCATCAGCAGCAGAGAACCAAACACTGGGAAGCAGGTCTTCGCAAAAGTTTACTGGCAATGCCACAGGCCAATTTCTCTCTCTCTCCCACACACACACGCACGCACAGTCTTATGAAAAGGGATTTTTCTTTTCAACTAGCCAAGTTTTCATTCCTTGTTGCATCTCAGTCAGCAGGTATTCAGAGCTGAATTTGACTGTGCTACCCTGTGCTAGAAAGTTAGGGGTTTTTGCAGGCTAGCAATTTAACCAGGACATATCAGATATTGACATCCCATTAGCCTGCTAAGCACAAATGGATTTTACTACTATCCCAAAACAACTATTTTAATTACATTTGTGTCTTGAATGAACGAATGCCTTGTGCTTTTAACGTATTTTGTAATCAGGAATTTAGTACTCTGCTAATGAATGTCAGCTTCGACATATGCAACATACACAGCAGTAGGAAGCATTTTAAATGCCAGCTACATACAACTCGGCTTCCCCCATGCCCTAACTATATAGAACATATTAAAATGATTTCCCCTTTTCCATGAATAGTTTATATTTGCTATTTTTAGCCAAGTCAGCGATCTACCAAAATGAGCTTCTATTCAAGTTCTATTTTTAAACAAAGGCTTTGAACACAGGCCATTAAAAATCCTAATTCTGCATCGGTTGTCAACTTTGCTTACCCGGCTAAGCAAATCTGCATACATCGTAGATTAAACTATGCATTAGTTTAATAATTATCTGAACTACAATTTTAAAAATCTGAATTACAATGAGGTTATAAATGGGGTTTAGGTGAGTTGGTTGAACAGGGAAGAGGATATTTGCAAAAGATACTTGCCAGAAACACACTTATGTGGAAAATATTTATTTTCTTCAAACATTAACCTACCAGCATGTTTGTTTCCTCCCAAGCTCTCAAAATCTTCTTTGGGGGAAAGAAAAAGCACAAAGACCATACGTGTTACAGGAGCATCTAGAAGTAATCACTATATTTAGGTGGTTTAACAATTCCCATTATGCAAGATTCTTGCAATGTTTTTCGTTTACAGCAGGCATTTGAAATGGAAGGGACGAAGTCCTTGGGCTAGAAAAGTGCCTCTGTCCCGTGAAATTCTGTTCAGGGTGGGCTGAGATAGGAACACTTAGAAACTGTATTTCCCGCTATGGCTGTGTTCCTCAAAGCATGCCGACATGGTAACAGGCGACTCAAGTTATGTGCACTCTGCAATGCAAGCCCAGGGTAAGTGAAACTCAAGTTAGTCCCTCCATTTGTTAACCTAGGACTAAAACAGTTACACTCATTTGCTACCCCAAGTTAGAAATTGCTGAAACCAGCCGTGGCTCCAGAGTCTACACTGCAGTCTATGGGCCCAAATCCAGCCACTCATATCCCAAACCTCTACGCATCCTCCCAAAATGTGGCCACCCTAGCCCTTTGCTCATGGTGCAGCATGGGAAACTGGACTGTCTACCAAACATGACTGTCAAGAGGACCAAAAAAAAAAAAAATTCAGCCTGTGGGATTCTTTGGGAGAACTGCCAGAGCACAAGTCCAGCAGTGTTGCATCTACTCTGCAAAGCACTGGGGCTTGAATCCTCTGCCCCACTATGGCCCTAGAACCCTGGGTCTGAGTCCTGGGCTTGCACAATTTCTGCACAATAAAAGGGGTTCGGCTTGAAATGGTGTGAAACCTGGGCTTACATTGCAGCATAGATGTACCCTAACATTTTAAGGTTAAGCCCACGAAATGGGCTGTTACTTCATGGTGGATCTACCAATTTCATTGTCATATTAAACAATAAAATAACAATAAAATGGATTTTGTTTGCAACAGACAGACCTCAGTTACACCCCTTCCTCCAGATTGCACATCACTGTTACTTTTTAGTCAAAGACTGCATTAAAGTCCTTTCAAAGCCTATAAATTCTGCCTCTGAGTGAGACAGGTGTTTTGTTTAGATTATGAACAATAAGATGTGAAACATTCCTTAAATTGCACTTACTGGTACCTCCCAATCAAGTCATTGTTTTTCACTAGGTGGTGAGCCTAATTTTCCTCCCAGTACAAACAGGTATATTCTTAGTCAAATCTTTAAAGTATACATGTGCAACCCCACCCCAAACCCTTCCATTCCTGATGGACAGCTGTGTCAATATTTGAGCATACATACTCCAACTCCCACTTGAGCATTCTGTGTATAACTAACGTGGATGCATGTTCTAGTCACAGAAATGTAGAACTAGATGGAATCTGCATAGGTCAACTCTCATCCAGGTCCCCTTCACTGAGGTAGGACTGTGTATTGAGAATTTTAATCCTGTGTTATATTTACAGGAAACAACTATTAAAAATAAAAATCTTTCAAAGCTAACTTTGAAAAAGACACTGAAATAGGACTTGAGAAAGCTTATCAAATAGCTTTGTGCATTATTACTCATAATACAAAACCAGAACAGAAGAGCTAATCTTTGGCAGATTTCCCAATTAATCTTAAAAAAAAAATCACAGGCACCCATTGTGTAGGGTTCATTGACATTACTTAAGGTCATTAAGTCACCATATGGAAACCCTCAATTTAAATGACCAATTTTCCTTCTCTTTTCCATTTGTATTTCAGTTGTTTTCTAAAGAAAGGTGTCTCCTCTAATTGATTGAGATAACCTTTAAAACATGTTGATTTACAACTAAGTGGAGCCTTCACACTTGATTTGGTACATCTTTTTGCTACCTGGAAGGCGACAAGGAGTCCTGTGGCACCTTATAGACGGAGCATAAGCTTTCGTGGGCAAAGACCCACTGATGAAGTGGGTCTTTGCCCACGAAAGCTTATGCTCCAATAAATCTGTTAGTCTATAAGGTGCCACAGGACTCCTTGTCGCTTTTGCAGATTCAGACTAACACGGCTACCCTTCTGCTACCCGGAAGGGTACACTCTAACTATATAGGTTTTTATTTAAGCAATTATATATAGCTTAATATTTTCAGAGGCTCATTTAGTTTGTATTTTAGAAAATGCTGATTTTTGCCTATTTCTAGGTAATTAACTTTTTGCTCATGATTTCTGCCAAACTGCATTAGGATGGTAACATTGCCAGCTAAATCATAGTAAGAGAAAAGTCGTAACATATGTTGTATTGAATACAGGCTTCTTTTAAAAAATAGTTTCACAAAATAAAAAATCTAATTCAAATGAAAACAAATCAAATTTTTTTAAATGAATTAATCTGATTTTCATCCATTATGCCTTGGTGTAGGAGAAACAATAGGAAAGTTCTGAAATATAATTTCACATAGTGGTTAGCTCCTACATAAGAGACACCAGTAATAGCATAAATAATCTCAGACCCTCTCTCAGAGAGAATCTGGGAAAGAACTGAGCAGTTCCATTATGTTGTGTACTCAAGAAAATGGATTTATCCTGTCTGCTGCTGACCTACATTTCGCGATGTGACAGATTGCGAAGCAAAAGGGTTTTTTTAACCATATCATACTTAACTGATCAAAAACCTGTAGCACGCTATACTGCACAGAGTTTGGTTTCTTGGGAGACAGCCCAGACTAGCTTGTCCTTGCATATAGAGGGCTCCTGCAACTCGCACAGTAGTTCTTGTAAGTGTTGCAAAGAGATTAAAGTGTATCAGATATGCGCGCACATCCAGCGTAAGAGCTGAAGTGAGCCTTATGTGAACTTTGTTTGTGGCAGCACACAGGAGATGATGCATACCCACATCTCAGATATTAGCCAGTGTCTGTCCCCCACACCAGTTGTTAGTATCACCAACCAACAGCCATATCCCGATACCGATTTTTACTACAAAGCTCTTGAGCCATTTTAGGCCAAAGTAAGTCGGCTTCCCTTTTGATCTGTTAGGGACCAAAAAGGGAAATGATTTAAGAATGTATACTGCGCCCTTATGGGCACAGTATGAGATGGCAAAGTAATTCCCTTTAATGGTAGAACAGGGGCTGATGAAGTGGTATCATTAGGATAACCACTACAAGCATCCATGCTGGTGTGTGGCAGGAAACCCATATCTTTTGGGAAACCAGCAGATAGCATCTCAGAACCATAGGAAAGACTACTTGACAGTCAGGGACAAGATAGCCTAGTCTACACAAGCTGAAATGCTTTAATACACTGTTTTTAAACCAAGTTATTGAAACCTACATAGTGTCTACACAAGTATTTGGATTAAATTAGGAGTGGTTTATTTTAGTACTACTCACACAAATTACTAAAAGATTTAAATTAAACCATAAGAAGCCTTGTTTAAAACTGAAAGCATCTAACAGATTTTTGCACCAGTCTAAAATATAATTTCCAATCACGCCACAAGTAGTCACCTGCTCAAACACAAAAGCAAAAAGTTCACCTGTGCTCCATCGCAGCTCCTGTATATCTGGGTGGGGAACCTACGGCCTGGAGACCAGATCTGGCCCTTGGCTTATTTTGACTTGGCCCACAGTAAGGCTTGGGACTTCCCCCGTAGCAGGGTAAGCTGGCGCTCACACTACAGCCTCATAGCAAATCACTGAGCCTTGGCATTCCCCCCCGATTTCCCCCCCCACACACACACACACAGAGGGCTGGAGCACAAATGGAACCTCAAGTTGAGCACGAGTAAGGTGATTTTTTTTTTCCCTTTTTGCGCTTCTCACTTGAGGACCAGGTCAGTGAGATTGTATGTTTGGGTATTTTTGTTTTTAACTTGTGTGTAGCCTCCACTGATTTTTCTGTAAGTCAGTGGCCCCCGACTCAAAAAAGGTTCCCCACCCCTGCTGTATATCACCACCAACCATACAAGCTCATCTAACAGTACTACAATAGTGTAGTTCAATTTAATATTTGCCAAAATATCCAAACAAATCGAGGTGCGATTCAAAACCGATCTCAACATGCTGAAAGTGACCCCACTGGAGATTATAGTTAAAACATAAAATAGCTGTTCTCTCTCAATAGACAAGTTCCAATGTCCACACGTACAGGTGAGATACTGCCGAGCAAATAATCGGTACCATCTTTGCCTACACACCAGTAGTAATCACCAAGAAGTGCACAGCTCACTCTCACAGGGACTCTCCAATACAATTTGCCTTTCTGCTCTGAAGTACCAATGTCATCAATCATTTATTTCAGTAACACCACAATTGGGAACATTGAGAATGAAAGTCAGATGACATTTACTGTTACCTTGGCTAAAGCAGAGTTCAACTGCAATCTGTGGCAAAGAACTTCCTTGCACAACATTTCTGAGTGTAGTGCCCTCGATGTGCACTGTAGCCTGCATAACCTGCAGATACACTCCAAAGAGTAGCCAGAGTGCATTAGGGAAGCACAGTGTTGCACAGTTCTGGAAGATGCTTGTGACATAGTACTAAAAGGGCTGCACTTCACCAGCTAAAGAACTATGGATATGGCAGACATAATACACCACCACCCTCTTCTTTCACTCTGCGAGGGTGGTAAATGCCTAGTACTGTATCAGTCAGAGGCAGAACAATAGCTTTTATAGTTGGAGCCCTCCATTAAATTTATTAGTGCTTGCCTACAGTGCCTTAAATCCCCATTGTATTGTGCACAATGGCAAGTCAAACAGTGAATTAGATACACTTCAGTAGCTATTGGCTGTGAAAGCTGGGGATTTGTGAAGTGTAAACAAACACATCACCTGACCTCCAGTACAGCTCAGCCCAGTTAAAAAGCATATTACAATTAGCATAGCATCTCACATACAGAGCACAGAAGCAGGTGGCAACATACACAGGCTTATGCATGACAAAGACAAAACGAACTATCCAATTATTTTATAGGTTGTGGAAACATGAATATATCTTAAATTACACTTCCAAGTGCCAAATAACCTGTTTTCAAATACAAATTTACTTTGATGAGAGAATAGTATTGTGTGCAATTATTCCTACAAAGAAACTGAAAGACTTCTTCTGAGATTGAGATGTACCTTGTCATCTTACCTGACCAACAATCATATTTACGATAGGGGATTTCATTTCCGACATACTTAATAGGAATTTGCCATATATATGTCCAAGAAGCAATGGCAAGAAGAGTGAAGGAATAGAGACCCTTAATGGTCCAAACGATTTTCTCCCTCCCACTAGAAACAAATCACGAAATCTAGTTACTGTAGTTTCTTTATAAAAAGAGTTAAAAGCCAGCACCCATCAATTAAAATGATTTTTACAGTTATATTTACAATGTTTCTCTCCCTGTTCCTGGTGACCAAAAGATATACACAAGCTGAAAATTAACGTGGACCTTAGAAAAAGTTGTTAGCACTTTGCGGTACAGTGCTGGCTGGAAAGAGGCATGGAACTGTGATGTAAGAAACTGCCTCCACCTGTAGGATTTCTATTGGGTACAGGCAACAGGAGGGCGTGTACAGCCGGCCCCCGAGTTGCGAAACTGTCATAAATGGCGGACCCCGAGTTACAAACGCGATCCGCGCTTACGAACAGCGTGGTCACATGTAACTCTCTATAGGGTCCGACTTACGAAGAAACCGAGTTATGACCAATTGCTTGGTCCATAACCGGTTCGTAAGTCGGAGAGAGGCTGTATATTCTTTGTAAATTAACAGGATTGCATCAAACACCTGACTCCACCATCAATTACTCCTGTTAAGGGAAGCAACTGATAGGATTGCAAATTTTGGCTAACCACTAGGGATAGTTTAACCAGTTAACACATTAAGCAGGATGGGGAGGATTGCTCCAGCCAGGCTGCTTACCGGGTAATGGTTCACATCACTACTAACCACTCAGGTCAAAAGGGGTAGCTTTGTCACATGCTGTAATTTTGTAGTTTATTTACAGTTTTCTATCTGCACGACTGATAAAATCCCAATCTATGGAATTTGACAACACATTAATTGTGCATACATCTGTAATCCTCTGGCCTAATCACTTTATCATTCTTACAGGTTTAGCAAAAGGGACAGCAAAGAAGAGCTGTAACAGGACCATATTGTATCAGCGAACATCAGCATTAAAGACTTCCCCATAACAAATGCTTTTGGATATGTATATGGAGACAGTTAACTCTACTTTCCTTTGGGGCAGTTTCCTGTTTTTGCCAACTCAACAGCACCTGCAGGGAAAAGGTGTCATGTCTACTTCCCTTGAATTTGCTCTGTCAGTCCCAGACAGAGAGCCTCTCTAGCCAAGATCCATGATCACATTATGGGTCTGCAGGGATTCCAGAGGAAGATGACCGAGTATAATCTTTCAGTATGTTCAAATAAATTATTTAAACTATTTTAAGACTGAAAAGTGTATGACATGCTTTGTTACACTTGACTGATTTCGAGAAGAAAGAGGGCAGTAAAAACCAAAGGAGGGACTCAATGTTTAGTCTAATCTCAAACATGATTTCATACTAAATTTGAAATTACGTTTTTAAGACACCAATTTTAGCCTTACAAGGTGTTGAAAAGCTCCTGCCAGTCTTTCCCTTCTTTGCCACAGTCCCTTCTTAGGCCCCCTCACCCTCTCTGAAGGTTAAAACAACTTGCAAAAGAGACTCTCTGGAGCAGGAACTGCCTTTTTGTTCTTTCTGTACAGATCTAGCACAGGGCTCCTAAGAGCTTCTGCACTAAAAGTAATGAAGAGTGGTGACTTCACTCGTGGTGAGTGGGGGGGATATGGTAATGTACAGGCTCTGAGAGGATGGTTTACGAAGGTCTGCTCGTGGTTGTGGTGGGGTTCCTCAAATACGAGAGATCTAGCCACATAATTCAGGACTGATGGAGCTGTGTCTAAAAGGTGTTTGCCCCTGCCTTTTTGTATCAATAACAGCTTTATAGAACCTAGGAAAAACCTGATTTCTGATCAAAATCACTGTCACATTTCTTTTCCCTTGGACCACACACCTCCTACAGATCTAAAAGGGGACAGGCACTGGAGGTGAAGTGAAGAATGGGACGGTGACCATGAGTGGAACTGGACCTCTCTATCCACCCACATCAGAGGTGGCTTGACTGATAAGGGAAGTCCTCCGGGGCGAGCTAACTAAAGGTGAGAGGAAATGGAGCAGTAACTATGGGAGTAGCCCGAGGTGTCTCAGATTCCAGAAGTCAGACATTTGCTACAAATTAACTAAAACTTAGAAAATATGGATCGTCAAACAGTCATAGAAAAAACCAGGATTACGCGGAGAGAGGGCAAGTACTGCACAAAAGCTAAAAATGAATCCCCTGATACACCCTCCTGATCATATTTGTAGGGAAAAATGCAAGAAGTCTGTTGTTCCAGGCCTCTTATAATTTCCAAATGAGATCATAGGAAAAAAAACCTTATACCCTCACACTGGATGAGTTATCCTATCAGACTGAAAAAAATTAACTCCTTAAACATACAGTCGGTTCCCAGTGTCTTGACCTTTTAAGAGTAACTATCCTTTTGGCTTGAACTTAGAGACCCTCTATCCAGTGTCTGCTGCAGAAATGTTCCTGTCAGTGCCAAGGATTTAAATATCGTAATGTGCTGTGTCTTTGGTTGTCAGGCTTACTGGTCTCTGAGGAGAAATGAAAGACTCAGTTACAGGTACTGAGTGTCTGCAATGCAGTATAATTGGCCCTATATCTGAGGTGGGTTCTCCCCTCTCCCTGCCCTCTCCCCCCTCGCCTCCCTGTCCTGTCAAGCCACTTCCTTGCTTCAGGTTAACAACAGACTGATGCAAGTGTATTGGCAGCCAAATATGTTAACAGGTTAGCAGAGAGCCAGAAATTCAAAGAGCACAGGTATACCTCTGCTGCTGGGTCATTACTTTACCAACAAATATGATCTACCAGATTTGAGGTATTTAAGTACAAGAGAGGAAACAACAATTAGACAATGAAAAGCATATTTAAGGAGCATATTTAAGTTTGAGTGCACTATTAATCAACTGCAACTAGCACTACTAGATTCTGCTTCAGGAACCAGCACCAACTATGTTCATCTGCCCATAAGATTGCATGAAAGAAGAAAAAAAATGAAGGACCCTGAAGGGTCAAACATTCAGCCTGATCTTAAAACAGGTCTACAGCATTTTGAGCACACAAAAGTACAGGCATCATTAATGCAGACAACCAAGGACCTGACCAAATCTTCAGATCCAACGCTTCAACATTAAAGTGAACTTATTTGTGCCAAAAACTGCAGACACAAAAAAGCAGCCTAGTGTTTTCAGTACCTGGTCCTTAAACATCCAGAGGTTGCTTTTGTATCTCTTGAGTTTTCTTTTGGATGGATACAGGCTATTTTAATAGTCATGGACATATTGTCTCCCCTCCCCTTTCTGCAGTCTCTACCTCCATGCACAGTGTCATTCTGTATTTTGACACACAAACGCAGCAGGACACGTCAGTACTAAAACTGCTCCTTCAAGCAGTAATAGCACTGCTGAGGACCAACAGCTTAATAAATATCCCTTCATTCACCTCACAGAGTGGTATGAAGCAAAGCAGCACAACTAGGGAAGCAAAAACAAGATGAATAAAAATAAATATGAAGCATCCTAAATGACTAGGGACCTTTGAGAGACCATAGGTAGCATCTACACAACCTGCAAAGATAGGCAACAAGTAGTACAAACAACTGCCCCATATCTATGCCACAGCCCACACTGTGGATGGCACAAAATACAATTGCACTCGTGCAGAACTTATTTTCCTAATGTAGAGAAATATACATTTATATACCTTTTATGACAAGGTACATAAAACTTTAAGTTAATGGAGACTTAGAATACTATTACCTAATCTTTTATAGGACAGAAAAAGGCTGAGATACAATCATGAAACAGACCTTAGCTTTCAGAGATCACTGAATACATTAATTCAGAGGAAATGTAAGAGCTCTCTCTCTTTACTATGTTTATTTTCATGTTGGGAGAGACTCAAGTAGTTCCAGGTTCCCAAAGACTAAAACACAAAACAAATTCCTGTTAATTTCTTTATGTTCAATCTCGTGAGCAGGGTTACATTGTCAAGAAAGAAAAATATTATTATTGTAATTAAAAGCAAGATAGAATCAAGATTATTTTCATTAATCAGCACTAATTTTCTTAAACTAAATGGATACATCCATAGCAATAAGATTTCAAAATGTCCTGTTTTTTAAAGATGCATCATAAAAAACCTGTGTTATTGTATAACAATAATGCACAGAAGTAGTGCTGGTAACATCAAATGAAACTGATGGGTGACGTGGTGGCATTTAGTGTTCACCTAATTTACTCTATGCATCATAGAGCACCAAAACCTATTGCTCTCTGCTAGCTATAGCAGGATTAACTACCCTAGAGTTATGCCTTAAGTAAACAAAAATAAGAGAGAGTTTTAAAGGGCAAGAATTTAAAAGGAAATAATTTGTCATGGAGAATAACGCTAAGACATAATGCACATTTTATTCAGTAGCAATATCAGACCAGCCCCACAGTACAGTTGATTTCATAATCAGAAGCCTCTATTTTCTCAGAAGTGCTTAAAAATGGCCAGGTATAACCACCACCACCACCTCTGGAATGCATGTTTAAATAGTCAAAATGCTACAGTTTTATAGTTGACTAGCTGCCACGCCTTACTTTGTACAGAAGCAGCGATCCTTTTCATGGGGTATCAGCCTGAGTTGTAAAAGGCTACCAGTTGCCAGATACCTTTGAACACTGTATTTACAAAATGCATTCTTCAGAACAAGCCTCATTTCACTTTATCATCCGTGTCTGGCATCCAGCAAACAGTCTTAACTTATGCAGCTATACATGGATATAAATAGTTAGTCCTGTGCTATGTAGTTAACTCATTCAAAGCAGAAGTCTGCAACACTTAAAAGAAGCTCTGAGACAGGAGGATGCAGGCAGAGAAACACTTTTAGAAAAATCTTACCACCACTGTACTGGGGGGAGGGAGGAGGAAGGAGGAGAGAAGATTTCTTGGCTAGGAGGAACAAATACCAACATTGCTGCCAAATGCACTCAGGGAGCTGAATGCCAAGTTCGATTACTGAAGAAGCAGCAGGTACTGTAAGATGTCCTGGATGGAAGCTCCACAGGCCAAGGAAAACATGGAAAACCCCTTCTGCTTTGTAAAGTAGGCCGTCCTAGTGGAAGGTTTCTGATTCTTAAGTAGGGTCTGTTGTTAAGTAGGACTCTGAATGCTCATTCAGCCAGGCAGCAGCTGCCTCATCAGATGTTGGAAGCTGGTCATCGGATTTGGGGCGTGTCTGTGGTCCAGCACAGGGCAGTTAGCAAAGAGGGGAACTGCCATCGGAGGTTGAATGGACAGCAAGGCGGTCCAAGAACTGGTCTGGTGTTCTTACATGCCTCTGGAGAAGTCCCTGGGAGGACCCCTTCACCATCTGAGCCCTCCTCAGAGTCATAATACTTGCGCTGGGGTAAAGCCCTTGGCTTCACTACCTCCTGGGTCCAAACCTCTGAGCCTTCAGTTGCCTGTCTCACTCCCTGAGCTCCCATCAGAGAGTCCACTTCAGGCTCAAAGAGCAACACACCGCCAATCTCTTCAGACTGGAGCGACTCTTGACAATGTTGTAAAAACAGAAGGCTTTATTGAATGGCTGGAACAACACAGAAAGTTCTTAAGTAGCACAGAGACTAGAAAGTTCATCTGGGTCTGTCCAGAGCCCAGTGCGCTCAAACCCCTCTCTGTCCCTAATCCAGAAGCATGTGACCAGCCTTCCAGCAGCCCCATACACTATACCACACCTAACAGCCCTCATACAACATTTCTTCTGGTTCCTGATTCAGCATAAGCTTAACCAGTTAACTGCCTGCAGTGTGGCACACCCAGCTGGGCTGGAGCAGCCCTCCACCCACAGCATTTCTGTCTGGGCTAGAGCAGCCCCCTACCCGTGACACAGCATCTCCGAGGGGCTTCTCCAACCAGGCCAAGAAGGGCCTCCCACACTGCACCAGGTTGGAACAGCCCCCACCCATGGCGCGGTGAGCAGGGGGCAGTTCCAGCGACTCAGCACCGGTTAACCCTGTAAGCATGCTGTAAGGCAGGATTTCCCAACCTACGGGTCGAGACCCAAATATGGGTCGCCATTACATTTCAAAAGGGTCACCAAGTGTCTCCCCAGCTGGCTCTGCTTCCTCTTCCCCCCCCCCCCCAAGTCTTCCTGAATTGTCAAAATGGGTCCCCATCTGGAAAAGGTTGGGAACCACTGCTGTAAGGCAATGCTTATCAGTTAACCAGTTAAACCTTACTATCCGTATCTTTGATATCCCAGGTTACTGGGTTTGAAAAGAAATGAAGGAAGTGACACTTTTGAAAGTCAGAGTTTATATCATGTGTCATCACAACAACATTAACTTTACTTGAGAATTTGCTACAAGAAACATTTGGAATTATTTTGTACACACTGTGGAATTATTTGACAACAAACTTTGTACCTGTTGATGTGTTTGAGATATCTGAACAAAGACAGGCTAATAGTTAAGTTTTAAGCTTCCTTCAAGCTAACAGTATTCGATCTTTTCTAAAGCAGAATAGGTATATCTGTTTTTCAAGTCAGATTTTTAATTCATTTCTATTACTCAAACACAAGAAAAAATCCACTCTGGATTCTTTTGGCATGCAAACCTCACTCATGTATATGTTTACCACAGTTGCCTAGAGAAAATCCTAACAGTATTGTAAATGGCAAGACTGACAGATTAGTAATCTTTGAGAATGCTCCTTTTTATACTTGACCCACATCCAAAATGAACCAAATCCACAACAGATCAGCATTTAATTTGCACCCCCTACAATGCTTACTTAGAAACAGAATACTCAGAAAAAAACTGGAGAGTAATGTGTCGGTGTTAAAACCTGTTCCATGTTACTAGCTCAGTACAGCATTTGGCATTAATGGAGTGAGAACTTTAAATATTCAATTTCTCACGTACTGTTATCTAGAAAATTGGGACTACAAACAGGTTACATAAAACCAGGATCAGAGTAAATTTTGATCTCAAACAATGAATGTGAAATGTCATTTAACTAGCAACTAAATGGTTTTCAACAGCACCAGCTGAAGGGGGAAGGGTGAACCAACAGTTGTCAATAACAGAAGACTTTTCTAACATCAACAAATGAGGTGTTTAGGAATTGCAGTAGCCTGCACCACATGGGTTAAGTTCTCTATTAGCAGTAATCTTCCTCAGGAAAAGTGCCCAGAGTGGCTCAAGTATACTTCTGAGAACCAATATCCTGCTATAGAGAACTTTTAGACCTGCTATAGCTAGGACCCAAGGTGAGCTCTAACCCCCTACCCCCCCATTTACCTGGTGCAACCTGCACTTCTCAAGATCAGGCCAAGATGGTTGTGCGTGGGGTGAGGGCAAAGAGGAAGAGGGCTTCCAAAGGGTATATCTGCTCATCTAGAGAGCTGCCTAGTTTTACAACAGGCTACATAAAAAACACTTGTGAAGTTAGTATACACTAAATAAAATGTCATATAACTTGCTTATACTTGCTTTACATAGCAATACACTGAAATGAAAAGACAATTTTTATATTCCAATTGATTTCTTTTATTATATGGTAAAAACGAGAAGGCAAGCAATTTTTTTCATTAGTGGTGTGACACTTCTGTATTTTTACATCTGATATTATAAGCAAGTAGTTTAAGTGAGGTGAAACCTTGGAGTATGCAAGACAAAAATCAGACTCCTGAAAAGGGTAGAGTAGTCTGGAGAAACTGAGAGCAACTGATCTAGAAATACTTCGTAATTCTCTTGATATGCCAAATATTACAACTGGCATGTACATAAGCCAGGAAGATGGCAGATTTCAGACAAAAAAGTGCTTGGTTTGAGGGGGACAGAAGACTGCCAATAACCAAACGCAGAATTGCATTTAGGCAAGACTGCAGCCCTGAGTGAAAGTTACACAGCTGATAATGCCATTAATTTAGCTACTGACTTCAAAGTTATCTAGAGCAACCTTACAAATTAAAATCTAATTTTTGTGTAAACAGAAAATTCAAAAAGCCACCATTGTTGCCATGTGGTGTACACTTGAATAGTGCACAAACAATAATCCTTCCCCTTTTAATGCGGTGACCTTAATACCAGTTCAGTTTTTAATCATCTGGCTGTATCAGTACAGCTGGCATCCACTCTGCCTGACACAGAACCTCCCCAATAAATAAAAAATAAAACCTCTTAACCAACTCATGACAATGCCTAGGATACTTAGAATCCCTTTATCTCCTGGATTTTATTTTATCATGACAATGGCTGAATGAAGCCCACTAATTCAAACACACAACTAATCCTTATGGACTAGAAAATTACTATGGAAATAATATTTTCCAGGCATTATGTTTTCTATTCTGATCTAGAAAACTGAAATGTAAGTACCCCTAGCTCAAAGTGAGGGTCATTCAACATGAGCTTCGTGGAAATAATGAGATTTTTGGCTCAGAACACAAAAGCAAAAAATTAATGGTGTAAATTATGGAGTACTAATAAATTCCCCAAGGTCTCTGACCTGCAGAGAAATGTCAGGTAAGAGCCTGTAAGGATAACTAGATCTCAATAGCTGACTGTCATTTGCTTTATAGCTCCAGTACAAAATCTAAGGCCCCACACGACTGCCCTCCTGGTTGCTTCCTCAGTGCTTGAGTGCAGTAGTTTTGCTTTAGAACTCACAAATAAATGTTTTTTCTAAAATTTACCAAAAAATAGGATACATATGCAAACAAAAGCCAAGAGTGAGCTAGTGACTAGCTCAACATACCAAAAAAACCCATCTCAAAACATAGGGTGCACACATATGTCCTACGGGCAGCCACAAACAAACATTTAAGTGGCCATGTTTTAAAATAAGTCTGGGGTTTTCCCCCCCCCAAAAGCACTGATTTAGGAGCGTACATATGAACTTTCAATGAGACTTAGATGCTTTTGAAAAGTGTTATGTTTTTGCTCTAGTCCCGAACAGTTCAGGTGAGAACTTCACCATCCACTTTAAGGGTGGTAACTCTGATGCTGGTGATGCCAACATTAACTAATTCAGGCTTGGAAGAAAAGAGAAGGACTCAAACCTTCCTTTTTCCAAAGCTGGTGGGGATGGGAAAGGGGCAAATTAAAGATATCAACAGGACTGGGTGCAGAACCTTCACCAGGGAGCACAACTGGTTTAGTTTTCCTAAAGGAGGCTCAACTTTTTAAAGTTGGAGAACACTGATGATGTAAAGCAGCATAACCTACCTTTGGAAAGTAATTTTGCCTAAGAAATGTGAGTTGCCAGCCAAATACACATTACCTTTAGAAAAGCAGCCAATTTCAAAGCAAAAGCCACACACATAAATCATTCAATAAATACTGAATGATAGGTACCAATTTCCTTTCCACTGGTGTGGAAGCAGCATTCTTTGTTTTCATTCAGCATTTTTGTCTTAACATGTAAAAAACAAACTAAAAAAATTAGTGTCTACCAAAATTAGAAATATCAACCCAGCAAAGCAAGTAAGATTCACTGAAGGCTGAATTACATGATTATGACTAGGTTGCTTTAATAGCTTTGGTCCTCTCTATGAGAAAGAAAATGAGATGGAAACATTCCTTCCTGCTTACGTTGCTCCTTGTGATACTTTTACTGGTCATTACTTTAACCTCTGATTCCCATAACACCTTGATTAATTAAAATATCTTTTGGTGTCTAGTAACAACTGAAAGCAGCAAAATTTAAAGGTTACAATAAGGGTCAGAATTGAACTGTAAGGAGTCAAACACAGCAGAGTTAAGAACTGAAATCCCATTCTTATCTTGCCACAGTCTATTTATATACCGGAACTTATTTGACATGTCAACTCCAAAGCACCCAATCCTCCCCTTCCCCCAGTGAGTAAAGGACAAAATGAGTTAAATCTCAATTTCTTGGCATTATACCACGGAGCACCAGCCTAAACTGAAGACTAAATTCAATATGGGGGGAGGGAGTATGGAAAAAAATAAATACTTTGCTAATAGTAACAGCAACAACAAAAACCCACCACCACCAATAACAAAAAACCACAGCACTGAAACCAAACACACTTTTCTGGAAGAGGAGGAAGGAGGAAAAACAAAAAGATTGTTCTGAATTTCAAAACAAATACACATACGCCCCTCCTGCCCCCCCCCCCCGGGGCTAAAAACAGGCATTCCAACCTACAAAAATGGGACTCAAAGTAAACAGCGTATTTCCCTATATTTTCATGTATGCCAAACAGCAAAAAAAATTAAGTAGGGCAAAATTTAGTCCATATTAAGGATTGCAAATAATTTAAAATTTGCACTAAGTTTTACAATACTTGCATTTGGAGAAAATCTTACTGGAAATATATTTCTGCTTAACCAACATTGCACACACCTCTTTATAAAAATGGATGAAAAGCATTGTTTTCCTTACATATCTACCCCTCAATGTAAGAATGTTGTTGTTTCCCTATATCTCTCTGCTACTGTTAAAACAATTTAAATTACAGCCTAAGCATTTTGGCATGAAGCAAATATCAAAAAGCTGTATGAAAAATTAGATTCCTTGCTGTGGTTATTTCAAACTCTACAACGGTTACAATAGTGTTTACTGCAGTCCCACACGGACATATGTAATAGTTTATTAACGTGGTGCTCTAATGCATAAGTTATTAGTTGTAGGCATTACTTGACTGTAATGATATCTACAAACCTAAAGAATGTAGTCATTATTTACACCTGACCTGTTGGGTTACTGGATGCAATACTTTGCTAAGGATGAAAAGCTATACTACAGTTTACTTCAAAATAAAAACACCCATGTACACTCCAGAAACAGTTTCTATTGCACATGCAAAGTAAAACACCTTTGTCATTGAATGTTCTCTGGTTGTAAGCTATTACTTATTCAGAACCTTTTTTGAAACCTCTGAAATATTTTTAGTCTACATGGGGATATAATTCATGTCATACTAAATCCATAATAGCCTAATAAAGTTACAGAAAATGGCATCACTGGGAAGTAGAACATTTTTTTTTTTCATACTGAAGCTGCATAACTGTAGTTCAAGTTGATTTTAAATCTCTCTCTTTTTTGTTAGACATCTTATTCCAGGACAGGATTAAAAAGACGGCCTTAAACTGCTGTCGGCCTGGGTCCCAATTACTCTACTTACTCCCCAACTGCTAGAAAGGAGTCAACTATCAGAAAGCACTTGCCTGACCTAGTAGCCTATAAAAAGCAACCCAGGCGTGCTTCTCCCCCCTTAGATGAGGAACAAGCTGCACTTGGGCCACGTTCAACTGCCCTGGCAGTGACCAGAGCTCCGGGAAGGCGCTGCCTCCCCCCTCGTGCCATCTGCCTTCCGCGGGAGCGGTGCCCTCCTGCACCTGGTGGAAGGTGCAGGCAGCCTCCGGCTGCTCCCGCTCTAGCGAAGGAACGAGGGCGCCCGGCGTTAGGTTAAGAGCAGCAGGACGGGCAGGGGCTTCCCGGGCACCAGGCCTCCCGTCCGCCCCAAGCCCGCAGCCCCCGGACAGAGAAGGCACCTTTGCGCGGGGAGCCGCCGATGCTCTCGCTGCTGGACTGCGCCTCCGCGGCGGCTCTGCGCAGGCTGCCGAAGTAGCCGCGGGACCGAGCGGGGCGGGCGCCGGGGCTGCCGAAGGGCGTGGAGGTGCCGGGCCGGCGGGTGAAGATGCCGCTGAAGAAGCGCAGCAGCCGGTCCGGCGGGCTGGCCCGCGCCAGGCGCTCCGAGAGCCGCTGCAGGTCGCTGTTGTCCAGGGTGCGGTTCTTGCCCTTGCCGCGCTCCCAGCGCTCCAGCGGCTCCGCCTTGCTCAGCACCTCGCCCACGTCCAGCGTGTTGCGCTTCTCGGCCGGGCCGGCCGGCGGGGCCAGGCAGCCCGAGCTGCGGTGCCGCTTGGCCCGGGACAGGGCCCGCGCCAGCTCCCCGCCGCTCCAGTGGCGGAAGCTGAAGCTGCGCCGCAGCCGGCCCGGCTCCCCCAGCCCCGGCTCGGCCTCCGCCGGGCGCGCCGCGGGGCTCGGCCACCTGCGGGCCGGCTCGGGGGCTAGGCGGCGCCTGGCCACCTGCAGCCGGCCCAGCTCCAGC
The DNA here is from genome assembly GCA_032595735.1 of Pelochelys cantorii. Lineage (NCBI taxonomy): Eukaryota > Metazoa > Chordata > Testudines > Trionychidae > Pelochelys > Pelochelys cantorii. Next base: position 73,662,315 of record CM064332.1, read on the forward strand.
TGCCCGGTGCTCAGGGTCCGGAAGCGGCGGACGCCGCAGGGCCCGGCCGCCAGCTCCTCGGCCTCCTCCTCGGCCTCCTCCAGCAGCAGCCCGGCGCGGGGCAGGCTGGCGGAGCCCGGCAGCTGCCCGCCCGCCCGGCGCCGGGCCCGAGGCGGCTCCGCGGCCGCCAGCGGCTCCTTCTTCACCATGGTGACGGAGATGCGGTAGACGGTTCTGCGCTGCGGGGCGCCGCGCTGCATGCCCTCGGGGGGCGGCTCGCTGCCGGCCAGCAGGTACATGGCTCCCCTCAGGCCGCCGCCGGCCCGGCCATGCCCCGACGGGCGCTCCCGGCGCGCCACGCAGCCAAGTCGCTGGGCTGGGCTCGGCTCGGCGCTGGCGAGCAGGCTTCACATCACCGAGCGCCGCCACCGCACGGGGCTCGGCTCCATGCGCTCCGGCTCCTCGCCCCTTCGGCAAGAGCCGGCCCCGCCGCCTGCATCCTCCCGCCGAGCCCGCAACGCGCGCCGGACAAGCGGGGCTGCCCCTCACAGCACCGGAGCCGCCTGCGAGTTCATTGTTTACAGGGGTTGCACGTTGGCAGAGCCGGGTCCTTTCCCCCGAGTCACTCCGCTTCTCTGCCCTCGCCGATCGGAACCCGGGCGCAGTCCTCCCGGCCAGCCCCTGCCCCGGCTGCAGGCGAGAGAGAGGTTTCACATGCAAAGGCCCGCCGCCGCCAATTGCAGCGGGGCAGAGTAACCCGACCCCCACACAAGCAGCCCCTCCAACCGCAATCCGCGCCCCGAGTCTCCCAGCAGCTCGGCCAGCGTTCGCGGAGAGCGGCGCCTCAAGCAGGAGCGGCAGAACTGAAGTGCCGGACTGGATTGCTGCTCTCCTGCGGACTCGCTAGCCCCAAACACACCCGTTCCCCCGCAGCAAGGGCTTTTTAATGGAAAGGAGAAGAGAAAAAACATTGGTCTTCCTGCCTTAGGCTGAGTAGTACTTCAAGGGAAGTTACTCAACCGATTGCCCTACAAGACCTCACCGCCCTGCAATCATTCCTCCTGCACTTGTTGATAGCAACAGGATCAGTCATTTAAAAAAAAATGGAGGTCACAGTGGCACATACAGCTTTTCACCTGTTGGTCTCCTGTTCTAAACCAGTTCTTGTCCATGGTGACGCTGTCATTATCCAAAGAGTTAGAATGTGTCACATACTCTCAGTGAACTGTCACAGGTCCCAACTGGCAGTGAAGATATTCTCTAGGGTTATGTCCACACAGCAGCATTATTTCAGAATAACTGACGTTATTCCCAAATAAAGTCCGCATCTGCAGCACAAGCAGTTATTTTGACATGATGGCAAAATAATGTCGAGCTGGAGGACTTCTTACTCCAACTCCTGTATTCCTCATTGTACGAGGAGTAAGGGAAGTCGGAGAAAGAGTGCTCTCTTGGACCTCTTGCGGTGTACACAGTGCCAAAGTTGTGTGAGATGTAGCTCAACTTGCGTCACTTACCTTGGCTTTAGCCCTGCTGTGTAGGTGTGCCCTAGGAAGCCAAAAAAGGAAAGGATATCCAGAATAAGCTATATTCTCTACCCTGAAGATGCATCCAAGTTAAGACTAAAGCTCACTAGCAGGTAAAAAAACTGTGCTAGAACTCCAAGGGGTTCTACTTATGGCCTATCTGGTTCATAAGATAGCATCACAGAACACTAGAACTGGAAGGGACCTAGTGAGGTCATCAAGTCCCATCCCTTGCACTCAAGGCAGGACCAAGCACCATCTAGATCCGTGGCATCCAACCATTTCTGAAACAATAGCCACTACAGTGACTACTGCTATAGCGAACTAGGCACACTCAACCAGCCCAATAGCCACATTGTTTAGGCCAACTAGGCACACTCAACCAGCCAGATAGCCACATCTGGCTAGTGGCTAGCATGTTGGACACCACAGTTCTAGATCATCCCAACAGATGTCTGTCTAACCTGCTCTTAAATATCTCCAGTGATGGAGATTCCACAACCTCCCTAGGCAATTTATTCCAATGCTCAACCACTCTGACAGTTAATGTCCAACCAAACCTCCCTTGCTACAATTTTAAGCCTGTTTGTTTCTTGGTGAACAGTGAATTCATTTTCCTGTGTTGTCAAATCTGGCACCCTTCACAAGTAACACATTTAGAAAAAAAACAAAGTAAACTAAAGAAGCTAAGAAAATATTATTAACACCAAGAAAGGAAGCCAAAGTTTTGTAGATAATAGCCCCTATTGTGCCTTCTTCCCATCTAAAAATCAGAACAAAAACCAGATACATCCATTCAGTGATAGTCACCTTAGCAGTGGGCACACCTCATCTGCACACACACACACACACACACACACACACACACACACACACACACACTACTTCAACTTCAAACAAGGGGAATCTGTATAACACCATACCTGTGTTGGTAGTGGCCCCCTGTACTGTAACACATCTAACTCATTGGATCCACTAACAACTTCACATGATAGAGTGAATTATGGCCAGCCATCCTTGCTTTTCCATTTAACTTTTTTTTGTAACAGTTCACTAACTTTTACTGTTTATTTTGCTGCCAGAATAGTAAGTGTCTGTACCTAAATATTCACAATTTCTACAATCTTTTCTGCATGGATGTTTGCAGCTCCATTCCTAGAGTAAGATAAAGTTTTGAAATCTGTATGAAGTTTTTCAGAATATTGAAAGTGCCACTTGATCCTAAATGATCATTTGCTGTAAGTGCAAAAGTTACAGCACATTTAATCATTTCACGCCACAAACCACCTAACCATTATCAATTTTTAGTATTTCTAGACACTACTATTTCTAGCTGTTCAGGGCTAAAGTAGTCCTGAATTGCACAGTATTTGTGAAAGCACACAGTACCTCCACTAGATAATAATACGGTGTCACAAAATATTAACCTAACACTACGATGAGGCGGGTAAGGTAGTAATGTATTTTATTGAATGAACTTCCATTGCTGAGAGAGAAGCTTTCACGTTTGCATGGTTGAAATACTTCACCCAGGTGGAGTCTCAAACACCTTGATACCAACACAGCTACACCATCACTGCATACAACCTCACTCTAAGTCACTGTAGTATTCATTATCATTGGCTATTGTAAATTCTTTCAAAAAAACTCCATGCCACAATTTCCACTGTGCTGTATCACAGAAGTAGGTTTCTTACTATGGAGTGGAAGAATCCATTTCTGTTTTAGATGACTGAATCTTCAGTGGAATGACTTTCAAGCACAATCCAACAGTCTAAAAGTGTTCTTTCAACCTCTTTAAACACACTATTCTTTTCAAATAAAACATAGTTATTACATCCCTTAGTTTGTATATTTCATCATCTATTCAGAAATCACACTCCTTCTCCCCACCAGAAAAAAATAGTAGTTCCCAATGCAAAGGATGGCACATGCGAAAAGCTCTTGTCAGTGTATACATGTAATTACACTTGGAAACCTGCAGACAGGTTTTGGATTTTTTTACAATAGAATTTATCCTATTTCAGTCAAATAAGCTTGGTTCTTGTGGGTCTCTTACAATCTGCATCACTTAGAATAGTTCAGATACCATTCTATACAGAAAAAACAATTCCTTTCAAAGAGACCACCAGTGGCGGATGGACAAATCTGCTTTTCAGACTGACTAGTCATGCATTATTTACCATACTGAAACTGACATAAGATTTCTCTTAATGCAACAAGGCTGGCATTCAAATGTGTACCATCTAAATGTGCTGTCATTGCTTCCCTCAATTACTGGCAAAGGACATACCCCATATCATTACTAACTTTTCTGGGGCATTCTTGAATATATAATATTTCACCTCAGCAATGTACTCATTCTAAGATTACCAAAACAGGAATACATATTGGTAAAGTTTACCTTTAGAATTCATACATACAAGTATAAAAACTGCTGTATACCACAGGTATGAAATCTAAATAAATGTCACTCAACCAAAGAGTAAGATGTCCAAAGACTCTGTACATACTAAAAGCAAGAAATGCCAGGAAAATATTGTTTGTTAAAGGAGTCTCTCCAGGGAATTTTTTTCAAATTAAGCAATACTATAAAACACGTTAACTATTTCATAAATATTTATAGCTAATACATAATGCATCATTTCTTTTGGCATGTTAGCCAAGTTAAAGCGAAGTCCATCAAGTCACAACTTTCAATTTAGTATGTGAGTACAACAGAAATACTTTTAAAATTATCTCCATAGAGGGCAGGAAATTTCTGCTGGTTTATTCACACATCTCCCCCTCTATCAAAATCATGCTGGACTCGTGTTTTTATCATAAAAGATAACTTGCTTTATCTTATACTTGAAGGCATGCAAACTCAATGAGCCAACAGGTCTTCTTTAGCTTCTCTTCAAGGACAGCCAGCCAGCCACAGGTCGAACCTCTCTAGTCCAGAACTCTCTGATCCAGAAACAATCCTGTGGTCCACAATTATTTTAGTTAGCCAGATATCTACTTTTCATAGGTGTGGCCAAGTTACCTGTGGTCCCATAAAATCTGTTTACAGCCACCAGAACTAGCTTTCAGTGTTTTGTGCTGTTATTTAGCTCTAATTTACCCCTAAATGACCTCTAACAGCCCAGTAAGCAGGGACAGTGTTGGTAATGCTGCTAGACAATATTGACCTCCTGTGGTCCAGCAAATTCTCTGGATCAGAACCGATTGAGTCCCAAGGGTGCTGGACTAGAGAAGTTCAACCTGTACTAACATTCACTGCAAAATAAACTGCAATGATACTTTAAAATATGAATGCACACAATCACAATACAAACAATAGTTAACAATATAATAGGTGGATATTAATGGGCTTTTATTACGTATTAATTTATGAAATCCATTACACGCTACTTGTCAATAACTCCAATATTACATTTGTTTAAACAACTACTTAAAATACTGTGCAGTTAGTCTCGTCAATAGTGGGCCTTTTTCCTGCCACAATCCACAATACTTCAGTCCAATCTTAGTAAAGTAACAACTCATGATACTTGCCTGGATTCTAACTTTAGTCTCAACTCTGACTTCACAGGAGAGGCTCAGAATCAGAATACAGCAGATCAGCGTCAGGTAGATCAGCAGACCCATATGAAGATTTCTGTGCACCTCTCCACAATGTGCATGGCCTCTAGCCCTTGTCGTCAGCCTTCCACTTCGAGGCACATGACTGGGTTTAGTTTTAAATCACTGCTGAATAAGCCTCCAGTGCACGTGACTTTTACAATGTTTACCATTAATAGTAACATTGCTAAAACACAAAATAGTGGCATTGTTAGCGGCCAGTGCCACAGATACAAACTGTTTCTAGAGCTGAGTTCAACTTCCTCATCATCCCAGGTCATCAGAGGTTCATATTTTACAATTATTTTTAACTTGGCCTTTACTCTTTTCCATTTGAGCCTCTGGGGAGGATTAAAAATGCTCATAAAATTATCCTTAATAACAATTAAGACAATTTACTCGTTTAAAGGTTGCCAGACAACTTATTTTTCCATTTAACAGCCCAGAAAGGATATAGCAAATGTTAATATATTTCCAGCCAACAGCTTTAATTCTGAAAAGCGCTCTGGATGGGCAAACTCCTACATACACACGAAACTCCTATCTCTGCTCTTGAGCGAAAAATTCTCTGCTCTTGAGCGAAGTCTTAACACCTCTTCTAAAAACCATCTGGCAGACTGAAGTCATTCTGAAATTCCCAGTTGTAAGCCACAAGCCAGTTATTGAGACTGTTTCTAAAGATTTGTCATTTGTTTCTGTAACAGTGCAAAAGCCACACCCTTTCTTTAACACAGCATCATAAGAAAAAGAGACTTCAAGTTGCCTTCAGATACAAAGGCAAAAATCTGTGTGTCCTGTTAAATTTGCAACTAGAAATACCAAGCTGATCTGACAAGATGCCCAACAACCAGCGCCTGTATGGGCTGCATGAGCAAACCTATTAGGGATAAACAGGTGATAGAAGAAAAACACAGAACACACTGATTTTCAAGCCAAGTTGGAAATTACAGTGGGAAAAGTCAGTTGTACTTTAATAACTTAATTTCTGGACTAACATATTCCTAGATTCAGACTCACAGACTTTAAGGTCAGAAAAGACTGTCACAATCATCTGGTATGACCTCCTGCACATTGCAGGCCTCAGGACCTCCCCCACACAACTCATGTAAGAGACCCTAGACCTCTGGCTGAATTCCTCAGTCCTCAAATCATGGTTTAAAGACTTGAAGTTTCAGAGAATCCACCATTTAAATTAATTTAAACCTGCAAGTGACCTGCTGCAGAGGAAAGTGAAAAACATGCAAGGTCATTGCCAATGTGACATATGAAAAATTCCTTCCCAGCACCAAATATTGTGATCAGTTAAACCTACGAGCCAGACACCTGGGAAAGAATTCTCTGCAGTAAGACCACCCCATGGAGGTTCCATCACCAGCCATTGGAGATATTTGCTGGTAGCAATCACAGATTACCTACAATTGCAAGTGGCTAGTCTTATCCCAACCCCTCCATAAACTTAAGATCAGTCTTGAAGCCAGTTATGGTTCCACCTGTTCTAAGAAGGCAGTTTCAGAACTTCACTCCGATGATTAGAAAATTGTCCCTAAGTTCAAGTCTAAACTCGTTAAAATCCAATTTATGTCATTTGTACTTGTGTCCACATTGGAGCTTACTTTCAGTAACTCCTCTCCCTTCTTGTATTTATACCTCTGATGAATTCGTAGAGAGCAATCATATCACCCCTCAGCCTTCTTTTGGTGAAACGAAAGAAGCCAAGCTCTTTGAGTCTCTTCTAGTAAGGTGGGTTTTCCATTCCTCAGATAATCCTACTAGTCCTTCTCTGACCCCATTCCATTTTGAATTACTATTTCTTAAAAGATGTGCAATTCCGGTCTCCCACAGTATTCCAGTTGGGGTCTCTCCAGTGCCTTGTATAATAGTACTAATACTTCACTGTCTACTGGAAATACTCCCCTGATGCATCATAGAACCACATTACCTTTTTCATGGCCACATCATATTGGCAGCTCATGGGCATCCTCTAATTAACCAATAAACCCAGGTCTTTCATTTCCTCCGTCACTTCCGACCAACTTATAGTGACATTCTTGTTGTTAGTCCTTAAAAGCATGACCTTGCACTTTGCATTATTCAATTTAATCCGATATCTGTGTTTTCAGTTTCCAAGGTCATCCAGATCTTCTTCTATAATATTCCAGTCCTCTGTATTTGCAATACCTCCCAACTTTGGGTCATCCACAAATTTTATTAACAAACTCCCATTTTCTGAGCCAATGTCAGTAATGAAAATGTTAAAGATTGGTCCCAAACCCACTCCATGGAGTAACTCCACTAACATCTTCCCTCCAGCCTGACACTTCAGCTTTCAGTGTGGCCCACTGTAGTCTTCCCAGTTCTTTATTCACCTTTCAGTTCTCATATTAATTCCCATCTTCTCCAATTTAATTAATAATTGCCCATATAGAACTGTATCACATGCCTTACTGAAATCCAGGTATATTAGATCTGTGCATTTTCTTTGTCTAAAAAAAAAAAAAAAAAATGAGTTGTATTCTCAAAGATGATCAGATTGGTCTGGCACGATCTATCTTCTATAAAACCATAATGTTTTATCCTAAGTACTGTTAACGTCTATGTCCTTAACTAATTTCTCTTTCGAAGTTTATTCTGAGACCACGCATACAACTGAGGTCAAATTAACAAACCTGTAGTTTTCTCTTTTTTCCCCATTTCTTAACAGGAAATGTATTGGCAACTCCGCAGTCATAAGATACAATTCAAGATTTTACGGATGTATTACAAATCCTTGCCTAATGGGTTTGCAATTTCATGTGCCAGTTCCTTTACTATTTCTGGATGGAGATTATCTGGGCCTCCCAATTTGGTCTCAGTAAGATGTCTGAATTTGGACTTCTACCTCTAATATGGCAATTTCCACCTCCATATCCTCGTTTCCATTATCCATCCTGCCATTAACTTTCATTACCTTATTAAAAGCTGAAACAAAGTATTTGAAACAAAAGTATTTGTTTCAGTGTTGGGCCATGCACAGATAATTTTTAATCTCCACTGCATCCTTGGTGCTTAGCAGTCCCACTCCTTCCATTCTTGTTTTCTTTTAATTTGATATGGCTATAGAACTCTGTTTGGATTTTGGTAGGTCTTTCTTTATCCCTATGCTTTGTGACCTCCAACTCCAAGGAGTAGTTTTCCTTGCTGATCCTATCATCTTCCAATGCTTATAGGTTTTCTGCTTTCTCTTAATCATACATTTGAGATGGTTACTTGTCCAGTTTGGTCTGCATGCTTCCCTATGAATTTTTTCCACTTTGCCGGGATGTAGGGTTCAGATAGCTTCTGCAACTTCGTCACAATAATTCCAAGTTTCTTCCACATTCAGATCTTTGAGTATTTCAATCCAGCGCTCTTCCCTAATCCCCTTATTTTTTCCAATGTTGGCCTCTTTGAAATCAAGAACCTGTGTTCCAGATCTACTTTTATCTTTCCTTTTAGTTTAAATTGAATTAGCTCATCACTCAGACTAAGGTTGCCCTCTACAACCAGATCTTCTGAGGTCCTCTTTACTCACAAATACCAAATCTAAAATGCCATCACTTCTTGTTGGTTCAGCAACTATTTGGAGAAGGGCAACTGCATATCTATTATTCAATATAAATCTGTCTTTTTATTCTTTTCTGAAAGCTATCAGCACTTGAAGTAGAATTAGACAAATGCACAGCAGGGCAACTGTCAAAGATAAGTATATTTTATAACATTTAAATGGTCATTAATGGCATTCTTTTCAATCTTTTGATTATACAGGATGATTATGGCTAAGGAGTAACTAACTGAAAGTTCAATATATCTTTAATGAAGTTATATCAAGATTAAACTCTTTTCCTTAAGCAAGCACACAATTTAGCTCTTTGGATATATATCTGAAATCTTTTGGCAATCAAGGTATCTTCGTTTTTGTCATGATTAAGGGTTTTTAAACCATTTTAAAATTTCAAAACTATTAATGTTAATCATAGAAATTGTCTATCAGAACTCTCCATAATATACATATTGAAAGGCATGTCATGTTCCAGTCTCCTTTCTGAGCATTTGTAAAATTTACAAAGTACTACACACTATGTAGCTGATCCTACATCACTATGGTTCTGTTGCATTGTAATTTTAGATGGACAGCTTTTTAGGCAGTCAAGAGAATTCTTTTTTAGCTTTTTTACATGCCTGCTTTCCTTTAGTGCCAGAAGATATCCAACCATTTTAAGGCTCTACAATGAAATTCCTTGGGTTTTTTTAGCATGTGTCACAACTATAACATTGTATATATTGTGGTACAGTTAATATACCTGCAGATTAAATTTTGGAGGCAAAGTATCACTCCTTATAACAAACTTCCTTGGTGAAATAAAGGGAAATTAGGTCACCGGAACAGTTCAGTTCAATAAAATGAGATATGATTTCATGTTCTTTTCTCATCTAGAGATAAAGACAGAATGCTTTCCATCCACTGTCACTACAAATCAATGTGCAATGAAAGAATAGGAGAAGACATCTGGATAAGAATAGTATTATGCTGGACGGTAATGGCAATCCAGAATCGAAACCCAAGCTCCATCTCAAGCCACAGGGTTTTGCATTAAGTCACTGATCTGTGTTCTTTGTGTAACTTAAGCAGTCGTCCATTAAGTAAAGCCACTGGTTCACTGTGGGCAATTCTTTTGTCAGCAAAAGATTAAAGTAAATAACCCCAATCAAATTCAACATACATGGTATAGGCTTACTAATCAAAACCCAACATTTGCCAAGTCACCTCACTAGTGTATTAGAAAGGTCAATTCTGTCCATCCTCACTTTCTTTAAATGCCTGGGAAAACAAAATTGTCTTCACATCATGCCTCAACCGATTTGGGCTTTTCGTACCAAGGGAGAAATTAATGCAGGAGTTAAGATCCCTTCTGCAAAATGCCCTGTCAGCAAACCACCTCTTCTGTCTAAATGAGGACACTGTAGTGAACATGGCTCTGCTAATGGAAGAGGCAATATCTCGGATAAGAAGGTCCTAGGCCAGGGCTAGGCCAAATGTGGCCCACCATGCCATGTATCTGGCCCACGAGAACAGCAGGAGCCTCAGTGAGGGTCCCTATTTGCCCCGCACACTGCTCAGAAAAGCCAGCTGCAAGGTCCTGTTTCTCTGCAAACAGATGCGAGCCTGGGAAAGGGGGGTAAGAGGCTGTGCACACTGCCCATGCTCCCCAGCACAATCTTACAGTTCCCATTGGCTGGTTTCCGGCCAATGGGAGGTGCCTGTGTGAAGAACAGATAGCCCACAAAGTACCCTCCCTAGGGCTCACAGCTGTTCAGATGCACAGGGCTCCACAGCTGGCTGCTCTGAGCAGCCTGCCAGGGCATGGATGGCAGGAAAACTGCTGGGCTGCTGGCCAGGAGTCACAAAGATAAGCATCTCCCACAGCCTGCCTCTGGCACCCCAACCTTCCCTTTCCCTAGCCCTCTGCATCATCACTCCTTCTCTACCCCACTGCCCCCATCTCCTTCACCCAAATTCCCTCCCAGACCCCACCGCCACTCCTGCACTCAGTCTCTTACCCCAAGCTCCCTTCTGCACTCAACTTCCATCCCAGACCCTCCTCCATTAATATCAGAGAAGAGTGCAAGCCTTGGACACTTATCAAATTCTTGGTGTGCCTCCCCCCCCCCCAAAGTTATTGCCCACCCCAGTCCTAGACCAAAACTTTGTTTTAAAAATTAACTACTTTAGTCCAATTATAAAAAACAAGAGGAGGAAACATGCCTTATGAAAATAACAGATAAATATGTGAATTCCATCATAGTTTCATTTATGAAACATTAACAAGCCACCCTAAACCTTTATTTTATCCAAAACTCTTAGCTGGAAAGGCATCATTTAGTGCAATAGAGATCTAAGGAATTAAATAATGTTAGTGTTTCCTTTTCAAGATGCAAGTGCTTCTAAATTTCAAACAATGGTTGTCCTCTCTAATAGTGTGCTGTATGTAACTATAATGGCTATTAGACTATATGGAATTTAACTTTTTCTCTTTTTAATTTTGAAGTGTCGATTTTTATGTTTTTCACTCCCATTTATGTCACGTTAATCCATATGATTCTAACCTATTTTTCTCAGATTCCATTTCCTCCTTTTTCCACGTATTCTCATGTCTAATAGGCCATAAGCAGTTACGAGAATAGCTATAAAGTGACAAACAATTATGCTGTAGATGTAAATGAGATATTTGACTGCAAGTTCTCTTTAAACAATCTCTACTAAGGGAAAGAGTTATGAAGGTCTCTGAAAGTGTTCCTGTTTCTGTTCCTCCACATTGCCTACAACATCCCAACTGCAGTCAGGTCTGTACTGAAATAAAATAGCCTTAAGGTTGTCTTCTCACTAGACAGTTACTATTGTAAGACTATCTCTCGCTGTTGAGGTCAGAAGATTTGTGCAGCAGCTGATGGCATCAGCCTCTCAAAGTAAAACAATACAATATTTTAAAAATGCATAAGCTATTTTATTCAGATTTTTAAATAAAAACAAAGGTTTTAGTCACAACATGTATTCTATGTATCTAACAAAATAATCCACTCAAAGAATAATCCAGTCAACAAAAAGGATGTTGAAAAAGAATTAAATCATGAAACAACAGAGTAATTGTATGTATTGAGAATCCTACCCAAATAGCTGGCTAGATATTATTTGGCAGATTTTAAAAATAGTAAAATATATCAAGGTTTAAGTGCCACCTAATTAACCCTTACAATGTTTAAGTTTACCTTACTCCATGTCATCTCCCTAGATCTTTTGGATACTAAATTTGAGACACTTTTGAAGACACAAGATTACTTTTCCCTATACCAATAATACCTCTATACTACACCACATCATGTTCTCTATATGGATATGTAGTTAACAAAGACAGATCTCAACTGCATGGTAACATGCCTATTGTTCATATTACTGTGTCATCTAGGAACCATAGGCATGGACCAGGTCTTTGTTATGCTAGTTGTATACAAACAGAATGAGAAGATGGGCCCTGCCCTCTAAAGCAAAAGAAATAGACAGGGCAGTACAAGGAAACAACAAGCCAGTATTATTAGTTGGTATGATGGGTCGCAGCACACTACCAGCAACCTAACCACTGTCAAGTCATTGTCAACTGTCTGGTAAGTATCCTGCCAAAAGAGAATTCTGAGGAGGGATTTGAAGGTGAATAATGAAGTAGCTTTGCAGCAGTCTATGGAGAGTCGCCTTCCAAGTGCATGTAATCAGCTTATCAGGACATATGTACTGCTAGTGATGTAATGCACACAAAGGACAGTATCTTGGTTTCGTCTTCAGAGAAAGATAATATCAAGTCAAACTTAGAAAAATGTATTTAAACCCTTATTTTGAGGCCAAGCTTTTCACATCAACTCATATTCCATTTTTCTATGGGAGCTGTTGATTGCTGAACAATTTTTGGAAATCTGGCTCTCAAGTTTTAATAGTTTCAGTCAACCATAATGATTCATGTATTAGCTGAGGTACTTTTATATTTCCATTTAATATTAGCAAAGTATTTTAAGGAGTACTTGAAACGGTTTTAGACCCAACCATTCAGTAGCAGTGTAATTCTTCCAATCTAAGCTTTCACTCCCCGTATTACTTTTGTACTATACATATTATTGCAACAAAGCTGAGTTGTAACATCTACTTCAGTTAATAAGTTTCTAATCCTTCATTTACCACACACCAACTGTCTCTCACTTTGGTCTGCTCTCTGTGCAAGTGCAGAAAGGTGATTCCAGGAAGTCTTCTTCCCCTTGTTTCGCTATACAAAAGCATATGGGTTATACGTCTATACATCTGCACAAACTGTGTAAGCTTATACAAGTATATACAGTGGATAACCTTTTCATATGCTCTGAGCTTTGACCTAATTTTCCTCCTACTGAAGTAAATAGGAATGTTATATTATTGGAGCAGAATTAGGCCAAAACCAAGGGCTTTTGAAAATTGCCCCCAGGGTGAGATGCTCAGTATGTACAGTCTAGATATCACAGGTCAGCTAATCAGACACCCTCAGACACTCCCAGCATCCACTGAACGCAGCCAGGGTAGTACACAGAAGAGCCAGTTGCAACTCCCTCATTCTGATGCCTGGATTTACACTGGCTCTAAAGCAGGGGTGGGCAATAATTTTTAAAAGGAGGACACTTCAAAAGTTTCTGAAGTAACTCGGGTCACCCCGGAAGGGGTGGAGCCTCAGGCAGAAGGGCGGGGCCAGGAGACTTCTCATGCTCCCCCACCAACAGACCCTGATTGGCCTGGGGGCGGAGGAGCATAGGAAGTCTTTGGCCCCTACCCTGCCCTGCCCTACTAGGGGTGCATGTCAGCTAGAGAGAACCACCAGCTGTTTTAAAATAACTGGCAGTTCTCTCTGGTGCCATGCACCCGGGGGGGGGGGGGGGGGAGGACATCCCCAGGTCTCGATTGGCCTGGGGGCAGGTGACTGGCAGGGCAGCCTCGATCAACTGGCTTGGCGGGCTGGATTCCGCCCACAGAAGCTCTGTTGCCCATCCCTGCTCTAAAGTATGCTGGCTAGCTATGGCCACCTAGCATCATAATACAGTAGCAATGTGGCCACATCCACCCGGTCCCTTCTGAGTGTATGAGCTCACAAGGAAAAGGAGCCGTATGGGCTATTGTCATATTAGCTGGGGGGGGGGGGGGGGAGAGTCCATCGGAGGAGAGGAAAGTACAATTTTTCAGCCATTTGCTCTCCCTAAAAATCAAGAGAAACTGACCCCGTGGCATTTGCCACAATAATATACACACGTGTACAAATGACAGTGTGTACAAATGTTCTAAGCCACCTAAGTAGGACATTCACACTAATCGCAAGTGGTGAAGTCACAAAAGTTATCAGCCCCTGCTGGAGGTCTCGTGGTCCTATCACACTCTGCCCAGAAAAAGGAGCAGTGAGCATAGGTCCCTGCCTACAAAGACTGCAGGGAAGCAGCCAACCAGGGTACAGCAGGCTCAGTTAAAAGGAGCTGCTGGTCCTGAGAAGTTCAGTTAGTGGCTGGAACCAGGAGTGAAGGAGGATTAAAAAGCTGTGGCAATTCCACAGGAAAAGAGACACAGCTTGAGCAGGGAGAGGCCTGGGACACTCCCCTCAGCACGGACGCCTAGCAGAGAGAACTTGAATTAAAAAGGGAGCTGTCCACGCAAAGAGGCCTAAGACAAGATCTTGAGAACTCAGGACAGAAACAGGAAAGGAGGCCTGGGCAATATCCTGCTAAAAGAGGGAACAGACAGAGAATCCAACAAGGGGCTGGGACAGAGGAGGAAGCAACTCAAGAAATGCAGCAGCAGCAATTAGAGACCGCAGACATGGCTGCTATTTATAGGATTCCTGGGTTTGAAATCAGGAACAACGGGAAGGCAGATCACCCCCTGCTGGCCACTGGTGGAGTGGCTGAACCCTCAGGAAGGGGCTAAAAAGCACTCCAAAGCAGGGCTGGGCAATACTTTTTGGCCTGGGGGCACTTCAAAACTTTTTGAAGTGCCCCCAGGCCGCCCAGAGGTGGCAGGGCCTAAACTGGAAGGGGCAGGGCCAGGACGCTTCTGGGCTATGCTGCCCCCAGACCATGATTGGTCTGAGGGTGGGCGAGCCCGTTTGTCCCCCCTTCTCACTAGGCACCCATGCTAGGCCCTGCCACGTGCTCCTTGCAGGGCAGGGGTAGGGCGGGAGGAAGCTTTGGGTTCTCCCTCTGCCCCCAGGCCAATGAGGGCCTGGAGGTGGAGAAGTGCTCGAAGCCTCCTCCCGCCCTGCGAGGAGCACATGGTACTGTGATGTGCCGCGCACTACTCACAGGGCCGGGGCAGGGCGAAGGAAGGTATGCGCCGCTCCCCTGCCCCTAGGCTAATCAGGGCTTGGGGGAGCGTGTGATGTCTCCTCCCGCTCTGCGAGGAGCGCGTAGCACTTTGAAGTGCTGCATGCTCCTTGCAGGGTGGGAGGAAGTTTCACGCATTCCCCTCACCCCCAAACCCCAACTGGCTTGGGGGCGGGGGAGTGACAGGGCCTCCACGGGCCGGATCAACCTGCTTGGCAGGCTGGATCCAGCCTGCGGAGGGCCTTTTGCCTACCCCCGCTCTAAAGCCCAAGAAAGGGGCTGGAATTTAAACAGGCCCACAAATGAGCCTGAGGATCCCAAGAGGGTCAACCATTTTTGGATTCTGTTGCCCTTAAAGGGTCTGGTTGCCCATTTTAAACTGTGAGAGACTTAGCTGGAGAGCTGGGCCACTCATGACCTGTCTGACACGGACAATGGCTGATGGCATAGAGGAGAGTGTGCACATAGGTTTGCACCCAACCAACAGGAGCTGCTAATGGGGGATGAGCGTACCCCATCACCAGGCAATCATACCAAGATGATGGGCACATTAGCAATGCTGAATATAATGCAGATTGAGCATGCTAATACGGAGCTGTCCCAATAGGGCCACTTTCCCTGCCAGATCTACAGGGCTGTTAGTTGGCTAGAAAGCAGATGCAGCTGCTATCACTAAAAAGGGTAAAGAAAACAGCAGCAGCCAGAGTGGGAGAAAGTCTGGACTGGTGGCCTGCTGCTGATGGAAAAGGGTGTGTTTGAGATTTTCAATATATATTGTAAATTGAAAAGTGTGTTAAGGACCTGTACAAATATCAGAAAACTTATTGATCTTATGAACTAATCAACCTTC
This sequence comes from Pelochelys cantorii, assembly GCA_032595735.1. Lineage (NCBI taxonomy): Eukaryota > Metazoa > Chordata > Testudines > Trionychidae > Pelochelys > Pelochelys cantorii. The sequence continues at coordinate 73,678,167 of CM064332.1, forward strand.
CAGAGACAAAAAGCCAACCTTGTGATACTATACATTATGCAGGTTCAGTGAAAGCCACTGAGATCCTGTTAAGAGTCCTTTTGCTGACCTAAGTTTGGCTGCTGTATTTTCTCAGTTATTCTCAGTCAACATGCTTCATTTAATTTAAATACACGTCAAACAAGAAAAAAAAAACACGTATGAAAAGAAACTTTTTTTTAAAACAAAGTTGGATTAAAAGTGAAGACATTCTTGCCTTCCATGACTACTGAAAGCACTTCATCCATGCACCTTTGACAAACCAGTGCACATTTTCTTTTACAAATACACCAGTTTACGATTTATCAAGATCATGTTAGGCACTGGATTAGATTTATTTTACTGCAGACCACGGCTCAATAATTTTCAAATGGGGATAGCTGAACTACAAGACAAGGCCTCCTGTGCAGTATCAATACCAAATCAAGTCCTTTTTTTGAACTAGCCTTGTATCATTTTAAAATCACTATGCTGCCTGGAAAGGGAGCACTGACTAATGCCGCAACCACCACACTACTGGGACAACACATCATTACTGAAACGGGACTTCAGTTTTTGCTCACCTTGAGGGCTCCAAGATTATACTTACAGCTAGACCTTCTTTTGTACAGGATGGCATAAAAAGCATAGCCCTAATCCACTCTCTCCCCTCAGTCCCCTAACATTTCCCATTTTATTCCATCAACATGGTAAGTGAGAAAATTAGCACAATTTTCTTACATTTTAAAAAACTGATTGGAAAATTCACTTCCTTGCTTTTACCATTTTAGTTCCAAGGCTAAGCAATCCCAGCTGTCCAGGAAATACCATTGTAATGAACACATTTAACATGGAAGAATCAATCGGGACTTCTGTCAAAGGTTTCACATACTGTGAACAGGCCAGAAATAAAGACCAACGACCTTCTTTTATGACTTCAGCATATTCAAAATTGAAGCACAGAACTATGTACTGTATGTAGACAAATGAATCAGAATAGGAAAACTGTCGAAGTCAATCAGACTGGCTTTGCAATGTTAGACACAGAAGATTAAAAGACATAAGCCTGCATCCCTGACTGTTTCTACACTGCTTTTGGTTTAGAGCAAATTAAAATAAGTGGTGGTCACGAAAAATGTTTGAAATCAAAGTAAGAGACAATCTAATTGAAAACATTGACTTTCCAAATGAAAAACAAATTACTCATTTTGCTGCACATTTTCATTTTCAATAATGTTCCTTTGACCTGGACATCCCACCAAAATACTGCAGTTAGCAGGCTACTTTACCCTGTTTCATCCCAGGTGGCTGGGAGTTGGCTCCCTTTCAGCTTCTCTAATTGTCTGATGTTGCTAAATTAACAGAATTCTCAACTGCCTACAAAAATCCTGGCTGTAGTTGCTACATAGTGAATTAAATATGAACAGTGTTTAATAATTTCCTCAGGACTGCAATATTCTTTACCTAACATTTTAGTCATTACAGCAGAGACATCAAAGAGGAAGCCCAGTAGCATTGCATTCACACACCCTAGCACCACTCAGCTTTTCTACTTGGGCATTAAGAGAATTAACTCTGAAATGCATCTCTGCTCTGTTCTTCCTTGAACACTTAGATGTTACATGTTAGGTGCCTATTCAGAATTCCGCCCCCCCCCCCCCCGCCCCTTCCAGGCCAGGTGTTTTCAGGGTATTTTGATGTTGTGATGCTCAGTATTACAATGTCCAATTGATTTCAGAGCCTAAATCTCATTGTGAAAGATTTTTGGCACTTAGAAGCCTACATTAACTAACAAGCTCATGCAAGTCTGAAATTCAAGTGTTTAAGAAAATGCATTTGTAAAACTGCTGCAGAAAAGATTCCTTATATGAGCCTGCATTTTAGCAGGAGGTTAGACTGATGACCCTTACGGTCCCTTCTAAACTTACAGTTCCATGATGACATGTTTGTACAGCCTCTCTCCGACTTATGAACCGGTTACGGACCAAGCAATTGGTCATAACTCGGTTTGTTCGTAAGTCGGACCCCATTGAGTTACACGCGACCGTGCTGTTCATAAGCGCAGATCACATTCATAACTCGGGGTCTGCCATTTATGACAGTTTTGGTCGTAACTGCGAACGGTCATAAGTCAACCGTTTGCAACTCGGGGACCAGCTGTAATATTTCCTTTTTTCAATGGGTTAATTAGAATAACTTAAAACTCCCTTTTCTGTTCTGTGATTTTCTGTCTTCCACTTTCCTCCCTCAATGTCTAACGCACTAGAATCACAGAATAGAATCAAAGGGTTGGAAGAGACCTCAGGAGTCATCGAGTCCGGCCCCTGCCCAAGGTAGGACCAACCCCAACTAAAATCAACCCAGCCAGGGCTTTGTCAAGCTGAGACTTAAAAACCTCTAGGAATGGAGATTCCACTACTTCCCTACGTAACCCATCCCAGTACTTCACCACCCTCCTAGGGAAATAGTTTTTCCTAATATCCAACCTAGACCTCCCCCACAGTGACTACATTATCATTCCTTTCAGACAGGTGAGAATTAGCATGTCCTTTCTGATTAGCTAGCATTTTCCAGTCTTTGCTCACTGATTGAATCAATGTGCGGTTGATTACTCCACTATTTTTCAATAACATTGCCTTGCAAGGATGTGATTTCATTTGAAAGCTGTCTCCTATCTCACATAGGAAGCCAGAACATTAGGATACGAAGAAGTGGCTAAAACACACAAGAATCTACCAGTTCAATCTGCTTCAGTTAACCTAAAGAATGAGGTATGGTAGAGAATCTGGTTTTGCAATCAAGTATTTGCAAAGTAGGAAAGGCAATATTTAGTAGAAAGTATTTCATGGTTCTTGTCTGTTCTGGCTATCAACTGAATGTCCATGATCAAATAAGTTCTGTTGTATACCTTGCCTCCTGCAAAACAGGTGTAATGCTGCCAACATAACAGGAGCATTGGGAAGGCTAGTGTATGTGCAGCAGTAAGATTACGTGACATGATACAGAAAAGTGACATTACTATAACTAGTAAGTACCCAGAGATGGTGAAATTTTAAGTAAAGAATTCCTACACTGATATTTCACAGTTTTGGTAATCTTTCTACCTAAGTTACTGCTTTTGTACCTTACAACTAAATACAGGAATTATGGGGGGAAGCCACAGTTCACGAAGACTATAGTCAATGTGGAAGACATTGGCAATTCCAATGGTATTTATTAAGTTAAGTTCTAGAGTTTACTAAAATGGCTGTACTTAAGGAATTGAGCTGGAAAGCTCATTTCAGCAGACAAGCCAGACCTTTAATGGCTGCTGAATCTGTACAATCCAGATCATTCAGGGAGTATTCCCCAGACTCCCATTTAAGAGGCTCCCAAATCAAGTGGACATGTGACCAGGTGCACAGAGTCTCACTCCCACTCAGATTGGGCTCAGTAGCCCTGCCGTGATGATGGGGGCAAACCAAAGAGGCAGTGCAATTCCTCAACACCGCTCACTGAAATTTAGCCAGGTGGCAGTAAAGGAGCAGCCAGGCCAGACATGAGTGGTGACACAATGTTCAAGGGGGGAAGCCAGGTGCAGCCCTGCAGCACAGGAGTCGAGATGCTGCTGTGGGCTGAATATGGTGCAAGCTCGTTCTAGCCCACCTTCCAGGGTGATCTTTTTGAAGAGCACTGAGGACCCACTTTCAAATTTTGCCTCGGGCCCCCGAAACCTTTGTGCCAACTTGAGTAAAACTTAAGAGAAAATTCACATACTTCGAAGTGTGACAGCTTAGAATCAAGGGGCAAGTACAGCTGAGCTAACTGAAGCCAAGACTCTTGAGTCCAGAAATCCTAATGCTAAGACTGACCTTGGGCAACGCATTGAACCTCGGTGTGTGCCTGTTACTCCATTAATGTTTAACCCATTTTGTCAAGTGATTAGAAATCCCAACGTTTAGCAATGCTATTACTGGGAAACCCTACATTGCAGTTCATGTATGGTCTGACAGTGGTATAATAATGTTAATTTGAATTTTGCAAGACATTATTCTAGACCTTGATAAAGAATTAAAGTCTGTTAGTTACCAAGTATCCAGGACTCAAACTGTCAGCTAGTGAACATCACACACACACACGAACTTTACTGTGAGTTCTCCTCTAGTTGTCCTTCATAAATTCATAATATAAAAGCAGATTTGAGCTAGATTTCTTGGACATTTCCTTCCCTCCACCAAGTATTTCATCATTTAGAAAGTGCAACAGCAAATCCCTAACTACATATAACTGCAGATCAATCCAAAAATGATCACCAGGGATATGCTGACATTTTCATAAGCGATGAAAAATGGCTTCTTTCCAAGTAGTTAATAGTCTATTCTTCGGTTCATGCAAGTAGCACGAGGGATGAGAATACACTTCTTAGCTTTAATGCTTTATTTAGCAACACTTTCAATATCTTTATAGTTGATTCAGGGAAGCTATAAGCTAGTTTGTAAGACATAATGCAGGGTCTTAATTCAGCGGGCCTGAAGACTGGGTTTAAAAAGTCTCAGATAATACATATTTCATTAGCACAGACCGGAAAGCAATCCTCTGCATTTCTTCAGCATCCTGTGTTATGTGCACCTACATGCACACAGAGTATCAACTGAGAGAACAAGTGCAATGGTATCTGAGCTATCCATTAATGTAACCACTCTACTCAACAGCTCAGAAAAGGATATTTGAAAATCAATTCCTGGCATAAATCATAACATATTTCACATCTGTTCTACATGTTAGTATGATGTTTCATCTGTAGCACCACACAGATCTATTCCCACCATGTTTCTTCCTAGGTTATGCAGGTGTGCAAGAACAAATTTGCTCGACAAATTTTCCCCCCAGCTGTAGGGGTTCCTCGAAATTCTTCAGAGTTTAAAAGGGTTCCGTGGCCAAATAAAATTGGGAAACACTGCAATACAGGAATTACCAGGGGAGGGGGAGTCTCCGTTCACTAAGACTATATTCCAAGTGGAAACCACTGGCAATTCCAATGGTCTTCACTAAGTTAGTTCTAGAGCTTGCCTTTCTAAAATGGTTACACTTGAAGAATTGAGCTGGAAAACTTGTTTCAGCAAACAAGCCAGAACTTTAATTGCTGCAGAATTTGTACTAACATTTTATTCTAGAAATGACAGTGGAATGCTTCCAGTGTATATCTGTCAAATACATCACATAAAATTTATGTTGCAAACTTCTAACAGATGTTTTAAACAGACAGTGTTATTAATTAAATTAGTAGAGCACTATAATGAGACCCTGATGTTGACATTTCATTCTAGAATGCTCACAGCATCTGCAATTATTGTGTAATCTGATTAAAAACTCTTAGAGACACTCTACTTAAGGTGGCAGCCTTTTTTGTTTTTTGAGGACCACTCAGACATTATCAGTAACTATGCCTAGAAGGAAACAAAGAAAAGAGGAAACAGATAGGGTGACAAATGAGTTTCCCACTTCCTCGCAAACAATAAAACCCAACATACTTGTGCTTATGCAAAGTCTTGCATAACGCCTCAGCAGAATTTTTCCACTATCTATTAACTTGACTTGAACACAGGTATATATCCAACTCTACGCTTCTGCTAAACTTATCTTTACGCTCAGCAATTTTTTTTAAAAGAGCTGAGTATTTAAGTGTTGAAAAACGCACTTGTAAACTGCCCAGTAATGCACCTTTCTGAACTCTCTCAAATGAACTGGTTTTGGAAACAGACTGTAAAAGCACTGCTTTCAAAGGATGTAAGGTGTTTGAAGCACTGCTGACAGGAGCATATGTAGAATTTAAACAAGTTAAAGCTGTGAGAAAAAGGCATGTGGGACATCCCGTGGCTGAGAAACGCCAACAGCACTGGAAATGCTGGTATTGCATAACAGGATGTGTTAACAGGTGGATAGTATTCAGAATTCTAGATACCAAGGAAACTTGTGAATGTTGAGAAGATGAACAGGAATTAGCGGAACAGAAATAAAATATGAATTCTGATGAGCAAAGAACAGGTCAGTCTAAATAGGGATTCGTGAGCCTGGCATGGGGTAGTGAGGTGAGCATTGGCTAAATCTATCCACTGCTTTACAGTAATAAGGGTGGGGAAATAGTAGGCTGGACTAGGAGACAAAACATGAGCACCATCAAGGGAGGCTTATGTAGTGCAGGTGCTGCACTACATGATTTTCAGACTGCCCTAAAAGGAGGGTCACTAGGTTGAGACTAATCCAGACAGTTCACTTAAAACGTATTGCTGGAAGGAACTTTAACTCAAACTCTGTTGAACAAAGCAGCAAGTCTAGAGCTGCCCTCTCAGATGGCAGCCCCCAAGGGTCAAAGTGCAGTGCTACTACAGTCCAGCAGAAGGCATGTGAACTCACCAAATCAATGTTCAAAAACAAAGCTGCCTTCCTAGTGGCAGAAAGAGCAGAACTAGATCGATAAGTAATTTCTTGCTCACGTATGAATATCTAGCTTTAATCCTTAATTGTTTTGGCACACAGACACTTGCAACTTTGTCAAGTGTATAGTTTCAGATTTGTATGCAGAAGCTTATAGCTCAAGTATAGCAGATGTTCCTAATGGGTTTGTTAATTGAGTCACTCATACCTATGTGATATACATTATGATTTAGTGTTATGAAGTTTATACTCTTTCCCCTACAAATTCAATTCTGCAACTATTCCAACACAAGGTAAGTGAGAAAACCACATATACTGTTTTCCCATTACCTCATCCCCAAGAGACAGCAAACAGCCATCTACTTTGACAAGTAGCATCAGTAAGGTAGCCAACAGCAGTGGAACAGTCCTCCATTTCCACACTACACACCCACTAACTTCATCTGAAACAGCGCCAACTCAGACATCCTCCATTTTTCTGCATAATATAAGAGTTAGACAATAAGATCTGTAGCTGGTAAAACCAGTTACAGATCTTGCTTCACATCTCCGCTCCTATTTAATTTACATAATTATAATCAACAATTTGACATGGGAACTTTAAAATTTTAATGATGAATTACTCACCCCCAAAGACTACTGGCAACAAAATGATGGTCCAGTCCGATAATCTTCTTTAGCATAAAATTTTTGCTCAGCTCATTTCCCTCTTCTCAAAGCAGAGAAAAAGTACCATTTTAACACCCTGATTTGTGTCAAGTTTATAGTCAGTAGAAAATTACCAAGCTATTTTAAGCTTTTTGTTGAAATATGACAGTTTACTGCAGCATATCCAAAGTCTGCTGAGTAAGAGTCACTACAAACACCTCTTTCCCTACCAATGGAAGTTAACTATTCCAAAAATGTATACAAAAGCCGATAATTCCTGTTGTCACACCCAGACCTTTCCCCCATTAATGAATGCCAGGCAATCAGCCCCAAGTAATCATATGTCTCTACCATCCTCAGAATCTTCAAAAAGTGGCCAAAGTACTTTTTCCCAGCAGTTCCTCTCCTTGGCCTGAGTGGCCTCTCTAGAGCATGGGTTCCCAAACTGGGTGTGTCCCCCCCCCCGGGAGGGGGGGGTGAAGAAACTGCAGGGGGGGCACGAGGTGACCCAGCCTCCCCCCCCCCATCAAGTTTTGCTGCCCTGTTCAGTTCCTTTTTTCCTATTTTTTTGCTCAACAAGTTTTGCTGCTATGGGGGGGGGGGGGGCGCGCGTGAGGGTTTTCCAAAAATCAAAGGGGGGGGGGGCATGATGCCAAAAAGTTTGGGAACCACTGCTCTAGAGCAACCTGATGCACTTGAAGGAACTAGTAAAGTACAGTCAACAAGGATCCAGAAAGGGCAACCTCTAGTTGTCAACAACAAAATCAGAAGATGCAGAGTAGTTAAACTTTCCCAGAAAGGGGATTTACAGATTTCCGGAGTGAGCTCTCTCTGGTAAGGTTTTATGGGCTTGTACTGAGACCTTGTTTAGATCAATGCTGAGCTGACCAACAAGCTTAGAAAGCACTAGAGAAGTGACACATAGGAGCCTCTACCTTATTGAAGCATGCCCTTTGTCTAGAATACTGCCACCCAGATGGAAGAATTGGTAGAGCCAGTGTTCTTTTTTGGCTTCTCATAAAAAAGGAAGCAAACACGACGCACTGATGCAGGGTGGGAATACTTTGTGAAGCCATAGCCCAATCCTGCCCAGGAAGTATTTATTCAAGCAGTGCTGTCTGATGAAGGACACTGACTTAAGTAATGGCAAGAAAAAAAACTGCAGGGATGTCTCAAAATAAAAGGATGTTCTATATGACTTTTTCAACTAACATATGGATATAAAAAGGGCAAAGAAAATTCGCAAAAAAATGCCTAACATGCTAAAACCATTGATGCCTTAGCTTGTGATATTAGCTTTCACCTGAACATTTTTCCCAACTGTACCTATTTCTGACCTCTACAGAACACAGCTGCTCACAACCTCATACTCCATACTCTTGGCTATTACGGGTAAACAGTGTTAATGAGTTTGATGCTTAGTGACGGATTTCCAAGACCGAGAAAGGCAAAAAACACATCTTCACACTTCCTCTCCTGGAGGCAAAATAATATATATAAGTATAAAAAGAGGGACTAACATCAACTCACCAGTGTTTAATAGCATCTTATTAATAGTATCCTCTTCTGGATTCTTCCCACTGATACTTACTGACAACATTTTGAAACTGCTGCTTTCCACATGGACCATTAGACAAATTACACTTCTAAATGACTAAGTGTATGAAATGAAATTACTTGCTTTGCCCTTTCAATTTATTAAAATTTCCTTCAAAAGGCACAAATTTGAACGCATTATTCATTTGTTTTCATAATGCAGAGTTTACAATTGTTAGTGTTACTCTGCTGCAGGTGTCCATTTCAACTGAATGTAGAAACTAACATGATGAAAATCATGTATGTGGTTGGTGCAAAATGCTTGATCCAAAAAGAAAGCTGATCTTGGAATTTGCTAACACTGGATCTTAGTCAGTGTCAGGCTCAGTTAAGGAAGAACTCTTCAGGCCTTGCTGACTGCAAAGGACTAAAGCAAAGGCTGTTTTTGATGTTCTGGAATAGATGGCTGCTGTATATTATTAAGATCCATCTTAATGAGGGAAGAAATCTAACTGGACTTGTGGCTTTTGTTCTTCATAATAGTGGGAAAAAAATCCTGAGAGGTTTTTTGGCAAATAGGTTTTGTCCTTTATTTTAAAAAAAGCCTTGTATGTTATCGTCTTGTCTACCTTGAAAAACTATGTACAACAGTGATTAAGTGATTTAGGAGCACAAGTCCCATCGAAAGTGAACAGACATGTGCCTAAGTGACCCAGGAAAATCTCATACTAAGAAAACTTGCAAAGTGACTAAAGCAAGCAAAAACTGGGCAGCTAAGCATTGGCAGAGGAGTGCACAGATCAATCAGTTTTGTTATTATTTCACCCCAATGATTATGATTTTACAGAGAGATACGTATTTGATTTAACACATCTGCCTTTCAGTTACAATGCTGAGCTCCCAAGACGTCCTCCATTTAAACCAGAACACTAACTTGGCATTTCTGGTACTTCAGAAAAAAAAGTCTCTTTTTTTTTTAAAACAGAAAGTCAGGATTTTTCAGGGGGAGAGGGCACCTATAAAGGGCACAAACCCAAGTTTAAAAATATCCTTTTAACTGGTAAACTTGAAGTCAGTGTGCATTTCCCCAAGAGCTCAGTGTACCTACATCCCATTAAAGCAGCATATTAGAAAGCCCTTCCAAGAAATCCCACAAGACATACCACAATGTCAGTAAAGCAAATAATTTACAGTGTGGTTACTTACAAACCAAATATGCAACGCACGGCAGCCAACCATAGCTGTGGACTATTCCTTTGCCCTATTCCTCAGTTCCACACTTTGCCAAGCTCCTCAATTAGTTCTTGATGGATAGTGGAGTTGCTTTTGACATAGTTGTGTGAACAATCTAACAGTGTTGCGCAGTTTAACTATTGTTACTTTAAACCATACAACAACAGCATAATTCCTCTATGAGAGCACACCTACACAGCAGGGTTAAAGCCGAAAGCTACGCAACTTCAGCTACGTCAATTGCATAACTTACGTTGAAATAGCTTATTTCGGCTTTTGGCGCTGTCTACACAGCAGGAAGTCCAAGAAAGAGCCCTATTCCTCCGACTTCCCCTACCCCTCGTAAAAACAGGGTTCCAGGAATTGGAGTAAGAAGTCCTCCAGCTCGACATTATTTCGACATTATGTCAAAATAACTTCTTGTAGCGTAGATGCAGACTATGTTATTCTGGAATAACATCAGTTATGAATGTGTTAACAGATGGTGTAATAGAATAGGTATGCTAGTATTTGTGCTTTGGAACACTACATTTAGTACAAATGGCTAAACAAAATATGTTAGCCTCAGTTTCTGCTTCACAGGGATGTTTTTAAAATGTGCCTCATAACATGCAAAGATTTCTGAAAACCACAACAAAAATGCCTTTTCTTAGACTCGGAGTTGAAGCCTTTAAATATTATGAGTTGCTCTCTCTATAGCCTGAAGAAAGTAACCCTTCAGAATTTAATATTTCTGCATGGGAACATCACTTTAACCAGCAGGCTCCACTGATCTAGAGTAAGAAGTAATTCAGATAATATGATAGATCCCAGATTAGTTTTTAATACTGTTTTAGAACCGTTCAGAAGACTGAATATCTTTTGAGTGTGTCTACACTGCATTAAAACATCCATGGACTGGGACAGATTAGCTGACTTGGTTTTGAAAGGCGGCAAAATAGAAGTGTAGATTCTGTTTTAAAATAGATTCCCCTCCCCCTCTCATGATTCCAGACCCCCAGCTCCAGCCCAAGCTCAAAATGTCTACAAGAGCTCTTCAGTCTCTTCTCAGTGCTCAAACTAATTTATGCTTAAACATTACAAAAGTTCACCCTGTCTGGAAATCGTTTCTCTGATCTATTTATTGCATAAAAAGAACGTTACTCTAGGAATTTCTTCTGATGCGCTTCCTGAGACTACCATTTGATTTGAAGTGAATAGGGTCTACCCAAGCGCCCCCTTCAGAGTTGCAGAAGTGCTAGTTTCTGATTTCACACACTTCGATGATAATCAGGAACATCAGTACCAGGCAGCAGCCCCTGGCCGCCATGAGCAGAAACAGCTCCAGCAGCATCCCCTATCCTCCTCCGGCTGCCTCTGCTTTTCAGCCAGCTCCCCCCAGCACCAGCAAGGGGTGGGGCTGCCACAGAGAGCATGGGGCGAGTGGGAACCTCATGTCTCTGCTTGTCCCCTGCTCCCTGTGGCACTTCTGCTTTTGAAATGTACAAGAGCCATGCAGGGCTCTTACCCAGTTCAAAAACGGAAGCACCTGCAGTGGGAACCGGCGCGAGATGGGACTGAAACAGCCCCCCTCACGCCATTTCCCCCTGTGCCTCTGCCCTCTCTGGAGACAGTGCTGAGGGGGAAGGGCTTAAAGTCGGTTTCCCCCAGCACTGGCGCCTGCACCCCCCGCCCCCTTGATGCCTCTCTCTGATAGAGGCAGCAAGGTGGGGGGGAGCAACTAGTTGAGCAACTAGTCAAGTCACTACTATTACTGACTATTCAATAAGCATGAGTCACTTACAGCCCTACCTCTATCAGCTCCATGAGTATTTTAGGGTGCATTTCATCAGGCCCTGGTGACGTGAAGACATCTAACTTTTCTAACTAATTTTTAATTTGCTCATTTCCTATTTTTAACTTCTAACAACCTAACCCCACCCCAATTTAACTCTGCCTCTTTCAGTCTATAACAAATCTCTTCTGTTGGGGAGGGGAAGAAGAGCAGAACGGATTTCAGAGATCTCAGGCGGAAGCTTCTTCCTTGAATATTAATGCTCTAACAGTTTTGCTGAATTGGTTTGATGACAAAAGGGCACATTCTCTCCGTTCCTGCTGACTTTTTAGCGCAGGATCAACCATTTGGATTACCCATTGAACAGACAGGCCCAAGGTGTGAGCTAACTCGACCTTAACCAACATCCCTGGGAAGGACGCTGCTTTTGAGCTCCATAAAGCGGCCAACTAGCACACGGGAAGGGATAGCAGAAGACAACAAAGCGTACCTTCATCTCTGCCTGCAGATTCCTGCTGCTTTCATGATCAATTGACAGGCTGACAGTGTGAGGATGGCTGCTCTGCTACACAGCGTTTCTTACCCATGAGATATTTTGAAAAGGCAAGTTTGTTAGATCATGCTAACTTAAGGGAAGCCAAACAAAACGGTAGTGCTACTGACAAGAGCTGAGGGAACAATGATTTTTCAGTTCATTGTCAGTTTCCAAAAATGAAGTCAGGTCAAATCAAAACAAAAAACACCAAAGTTTTCATTCTGGTTATTCATAACTTTAAAAAATAAACAACAAAAGAAATGGAAGACTGGATTCACAAAACAGCCTTAGGCCAGGTCTTTTAGCCAAGTCATTTTGACATTCACCAGGGATATGGGAGACCTAGGTTAATTTCCCTCCTCTGCCTGGTGTGAAGGAAGATTCTGAACAGGGTTCTCACCTGCCAAAAAAGTGACCTAATCATTGGGCAATATAGGATATTTTGTGGTGGAGATATTTAATTTTCTCCTGTTGAAGCCATTCTGCTTTATATGAAGTATTTGAAGAGTCTCTGGGCCTGAAAGAGAAAGACTGAGTATAGCCTAGGCCCTAGTGGTTAGAGCAGTCGCATGAGAGGTGGGAGATTCAAGTTCATGCCTCCACTACTGTGGGTATTCACAGTGGATCTTGCAGATGAGTACCCTAGCCATTGGCCTAGGGTGGTAGAAAGCCCCCAGCACCTTCTATTTGCACATCTAGTTCTAACACTGAAAAAACTTTAAAAACAACAAATACTCCTGCAGCACCTTAGAGACCAACGAAAAATGTTGATGGTATCATGAGCTTTCAACCCACTTCAAGAAAAAGAAACCTGTTAGGGAACATTTTAACTTGCCTGGGCACTCAATAGATCTCAAAGTTGCCATATTATTACAAGCCAATTAAAAAAAACAGCTTAAAGGGGAATCTGCAGAACTTAATTTCATTTACAAGTTTGAGACCTATAATAGAGGTTTTAACAAAGACCTTAACTGGATTTCCAGCTATATTCCATATCCTAATGACATAAAAAGCCAAACACCGGGTAATTAAGAGTACTTAGAACCCACTCTATCTGCTTCATTTAGCATGGACACTCTAAGAAACTATTCTTTTCCCCTTTCCTTTCCCTCCCCAGCCCTTCTTTCTTTGCTATTTATTTGGAACCTGGACCCCTTAAACTCCACGCATCTGAAGAAGTGGGTTCTGCCCATGAAAGCTCATGATACCATCTACTTTTTTTGTTCGTTTCCAAGGTGCTGCAGGACTATGTTTTTAAAGTTTTTTTTTTTTCCAATTACAGACTAACACGGCTACTCCTCTTAAACACTGAAAAGACTTTCAGAAACGTCAACACAAATCATTGCCATTACTGAAACGATCAACTTTATGGTTTGACCAAAAGCTATTTGCCAAAATAGACAAGATTCATGAATAGTTTCTATTGACACAAACACATTTTACTAAACTACTAATTCAAAAAACCCTCACCCACGTCTACTGACACTGCTCAGCTAGCAGCAGGGACTAGGTTGGTCTTCAGCTCACAAACAAAAGCCAGAGCATAATAGTAAAATTGAGGATTTACTAGGCTGTGCTTGAGGAAGGCCAGGAAAAGAGGTTTAACTGCCAGGGAGAGGAGGGAACTGAGAAAAGAATTAGTACACCGAACACTCAGGCTTCCTCCCCACCCCTCCCCCCCAAAGTAACAGCAATTGATATCAAAGAGGGAGAACATGAGCCGTCTGAGCAGTTGGTTTGGTGTCAATTGTGGTTTAATTTCAGGCCTGGCCTGGTGTAGCCAGACATGAACCCCATCTTGTTTCCACCCCCCCCCCCAGAGAGCAAGAGAAAGGCAGTCAGCCTTTAATGCCCTGGGAACGCAGGTGTGCTGCCTGTCCCTGACTCTACCATAAACAGAAACCAGACAGTAAATGGGCTAGCTGACGACCCGGGGCCTCCCACCGCCCTGATGGCTAGCACCAGTAATTGACACGCCTGCACTGTCCCAGGAGAGGAATCTTTGCCCATCACATACCAGAGGTGCCCATTGTCTGCATTTTCCCAGGTGTGAATTATGCTTTGCACCCTTCGTGGGAAACTTGGCATTCAAAGCCATTTTTCCTAATTGGCCACTTGAGACCAGGAAGAAGCCTACATGACCCAAGGGTATAAAGAGGGGTTTAGTAGCCCAACCCATTTGAGCTTCAACCACCTACACCTGCTGGCAGGTATTGATTGTCTCCCGAGGTCTGTGGGACGCCCAATCTCGCCCTACTTCTTACCGAGGGATTGAGAGAAAGACGCTGGCCACGCCAAGTCTGGAACGCAGGGGTGAGAATATATACCTGCTAGGTGTCTATTTTGCATGCATTTAATAAGAGCTCAGAGAACCAAAAGGGTTTCATGGTACCTGTAATTGACTTATTAGTGTAATTTCTGTCCTGTCCTTTGTAGTGGCTGTGTTATCTGTAACACAGTAGTAGCATTTAACAGCTAAATTTACCCTGTAACAATAAAATAGTAACTGTTTAAGCTGTGACCTGACTCCTTCAGTTGCTGTAACAGAACCAAGCACAGTTTTAAAAAGAACTCCAGCCGGTCATAAGGGACAGATATAGGGAGAGTTTGAGCGTTGGATCATGTCGCTTCCAGGGGACAGATCCGTTGGGGCATCTCTCAGCCTCCCCAGGCTGCCCGCTGCGAAAGGATCATGTATCCTAGCAGTCAAAATCTGAGGTGTAATAAGCTCTCCCTGTAAACTTCTTGGGGCACCCGTCAACCTCCTCCAGGTTGCCCGCTGCTAAGGGACCCCAGTCCTAGCAGTTGAAGTCTCGGGTGTATAACACACACACACACACCACTCACTGCCCTGACCACCGGCTGACACCTGGGACAAAGGAAGCCATCAAAACCACCAATGCAGCAAGAGTTCAAGAAACAGACCACAAATGGAACTGGATATGGTCCTTCCTGGTGCAACAGGGGAGAAAACATCTGATCAAGTGCTGTGGGGTTTGTGTGCTGATTTAGCAGCCTCTTGGAGACTCCTGAGCACCATTATTTCACATTCTAGTCCCAAAAGGGAAGGCCAGGCTGGCTCGCTT
Organism: Pelochelys cantorii; assembly: GCA_032595735.1. Lineage (NCBI taxonomy): Eukaryota > Metazoa > Chordata > Testudines > Trionychidae > Pelochelys > Pelochelys cantorii. The sequence goes on from CM064332.1 coordinate 73,693,390, forward strand.
CTTCCAAAATACCGTGTTCCTGCTTGATCAGTTTCCACCCCAAGCAGCTTAAGGCTCACCTGCCACTTTGGGAAGAGGCAGCGCAATACTGCTCAAAGAGGTAGTCTGCAAGATCTTAGCAGGACTTGCTACATTTCTGTATCGCCGTCCCCCTTTTTGGGGGGAGGGGAGGGCGGGAGAAGAGTACTCAAGAATTCTCTCCCTACCAGATGGGGTGAGCATTGAAAGATGTAAGCAGACAGGCTGGCTGGAACAGACTGGTACAGGGTGTCAGTGTTTCTAGCCCCCAGGAAGAAGGTGCCAGGAGTGCTGGAGCATTGTGGGAAGTGCTGATTGCTTAGCCTTGTGGGCAGAGCCTGAGAGATGCTGACTGGCTCCCACTGGCCACGTTTGGGTCCGGCACCCTGGCTAGGCAGCCCTGCTGGGAATACAGGACGGGGCTCCCGGGCACCTGTCCTGTTTTGCCTCTCGTGTCCAACCTGACTCACCCAGCTCCTCGCAGGCTGGAGTGCTCTAGCTTGGAATCTTTTCTTATTATAATAAAATCACTCCAAGAAACGCACAACCTGAAGCTTCAAGCTAAACACCCAAAACACTGGTATACAATTTTCTTTTTAATAAGCAGCATTAAAAGTGGCAACAAAGAAGAGACACTTGTTGGCTGAACACGGGGTTTTCAACCCTGTTTGGGAGATGGCATTCGCTTTTGCAGTGACAAATGGAAAACCAATTTTTTTTTTTTTTTTTTTGGTCAAAAGACTCTCTCTGCTTTAAAGAAAACAAACCTGCTACGGGACCATGAATCTTGTCATCCTGAATTCAAAGACTTGTTCAGGAGTTTCAGGGGGTAGCCGAGTTCGTCTGTTACAGAAAAAAAACAACAAATGGTCTGGTAGCACTTTATAGACTAACAAAACATGTAGATGGTATCATGAGCTTTTGTGGGCACAGCCCACTTCTTCAGATAACTGAAGTTATGAGTTTGGGATGTGAAAACTCAAAATAAATAGGAGAGGGGAGAGGGAGGGAAGAGAGAAAGAAAAAGGGAGGGTGGAAAGGAAGATGTCAGTTTGGATCTGTGTAAAGTTTCTTTGTGAAGTTGATGGATTTCCACTCCATACGGCTGAATGCAGAGCCTTGCATGTTCAGAAGCTTCAGGGGATAGCAGAGTCAGTCTGTTACAGAAAAAAAAACAACTTTCCCCTCTCCTATTTATTTCGAGTTTTCATATCCAAAACTTATAACTCCAGTTATGAAGTGGGCTGTGCCCATGGAAGCTCATGATACCATCTACATGTTTTGTTAGTCTTTAAAGTGCTACCAGACCATTTGTTGTTTTTTTTCAAAGAACTGTATCCACCTGACAGCAACTGATTTGAAGAAGCTTACTTCAGTAACAACTGATGGTGCTCCTTCCATAATTGGAAAAGAGAAGGAGCTAATTTCTCTTTGCTGAAGAAAAATCCAGTTTCCAGATTTCTTTTCATACTATTGCATTCTGCACCAAGAACAGTTATGCAGCGAACTGAAGAGAGGATTTCTCAAGAGCACAATGGATAGTGTTACAAATATCATCAACTTCATTGTTATGAATGCTCTGAAACAAACAATTTCGAGCTTTAGTTGAGGAGTACAAATCACAGTCTGGTGACTTGGCAATGCTTGCAGAAGTTAGATGGCTGAGTCCAGGAAAACTGTTAAATCGGTTTATGGATCGACTGCCTGCTATAAGACTGTCTTTGAAGGCAAAGGATCGCCAGGATTTACTGTCGTGTTTAGACCATTCCTGCTAAACATGGCTTTTCTCACTGATATGATACACCACTTAAATGCACTCAGTCTTAAACTTCAAAGCAAAGAAGAAAACCTGCCTTCTCTGATGTGAGATGTTTCCTCATTTGAAACAAAACTGGCCCTTTTTGCAGATCAGCTTCATGAAAAAGACTTAACTCACTTTCCCCTGCTCAACTCGCAAGTGGCACAGTTGAGTGAAAATGCATCTTTTTTCTTTTTTTGCCTGATTTTTTTACGGAATACATCGGTCATGATTATGAGAGGGGGCCAACAGCCAGGGGACTAAGGGGTTAACTACACCTAGCCAGGTATCAGAGGGGTAGCCGTGTTAGTCTGAATCCGCAAAAGCGGCGAGGAATCCTGTGGCACCTTATAGACTAACTGAAGTGTTGGAGCATAAGCTTTCGTGGGCAAAGACCCACTTCGTCAGATGCATGTAGTGGAAATTTCCAGAGGCAGGTATAAATATGCAGGCCAGAATCAGGCTGGAGATGACTAGGTGGATCCAATCAGGGAGGATGAGGCCCACTTCTAGTAGCTGATCTGGAGGTGTGAATTCCAAGAGAGGAGAAGCTGCTTTTGTAGTTGGCTAGCCATTCACAGTCTGTTTAATCCTGAGTTGATTGTGTCAAACCTGAAGATGAACTGTAGCTCAGCAGTTTCTCTTTGAAGTCTGGTCCTGAAGTTTTTTTGCTGCAGGATGGCTACCTTTAGATCTGCAATTGTGCGTCCAGGGAGACTGAAGTGTTCCCCTACAGGTTTTTGTACGTTGCCATTCCTAATATCTGATTTGTGTCCATTGATGTCTTTTACGTTAGTAGACGTGCAGGAGAATGAACCAGTGACAGCATGTGTGTGTGTGTGTGTGTGTGTGTGTGTGTGTGTATACACACACACACACACACACACACACACACACACACATGCTGTCACTGGTTCATTCTCCTGCACGTCTACTAACGTAATATATGCCATGTGCCAACAATGCCCCACTGCTATATACATCGGCCAAACTGGACAGTCCCTACGTAAAAGAATCAATGGACACAAATCAGATATTAGGAATGGCAACGTACAAAAACCTGTAGGGGAACACTTCAATCTCCCTGGACACAAAATTGCAGATCTAAAGGTAGCCATCCTGCAGCAAAAAAACTTCAGGACCAGACTTCAAAGAGAAACTGCTGAGCTACAGTTCATCTTCAGGTTTGACACAATCAACTCAGGATTAAACAGACTGTGAATGGCTAGCCAACTACAAAAGCAGCTTCTCCTCTCTTGGAATTCACACCTCCAGATCAGCTACTAGAAGTGGGCCTCATCCTCCCTGATTGGATCCACCTAGTCATCTCCAGCCTGATTCTGGCCTGCATATTTATACCTGCCTCTGGAAATTTCCACTACATGCATCTGACGAAGTGGGTCTTTGCCCACGAAAGCTTATGCTCCAACACTTCAGTTAGTCTGTAAGGTGCCACAGGACTCCTCGCCGCTTTTACACCTAGCCAGGTGAAGTGGCCAATGGAAATGTAGGTAGGACTTTCAAACTGGGACAAAGGAATTTTGGTTTTTTCTTCCTTTGTCTCGGAGTTCCTCTTCAGCTACAGAGAGAGGCAAACAGACATGCCTCTCTCCCCAAGAAACAATTCTTCACCTTCTGTAAGTAGGGTAAAGTTTAGATAAATCCGTTAGGTTTTATTGTTTTATGTTGGGGGTATGGGATCTGATGTCAGTGCACCTTTTAAGAAATGGTTGGTTTTTCCTTGTAACTAAGTTCTAGGCCTATGGAGTTTCTCCATGAGTATATTATTGGTTACTTTTCCATCTAGGCATTATGCTTGCAACAGGAATATTGTTGTGATAATAAAAGTTCTCTCTCTTTTCTTTTATTAACCTGGCATCGGTTAATGGTAGTGTCCTGCTTTTTACTGTAGGGGTGAGATCTCCCCAAATGGTCTCTTCCCTGGTTTCTTTACTAATTTGGGTGGTGGCAGCAAAAGTTTTATTCCCAAAATCTAGGGTTTTAAGATTTTGAGGGGAAGTTTTATACCAAAGCCTGGTAGATAAGGCTTTGGGGTATACTTGCTGGACCCCACTTCTGCATTTATCGTGCCAGAGTGGGGAAGGAGGCATGACAACATCTCTGAGCTGAAAGATGAATTTTCTTCTCATTTTCTAGATGTCAAATCCCAGAAGACAGTTCTTGAATTTATTGAAAATCCATTTGAGGTAAAGGCAGTCTCACCTTCAGCAGTGAGATTTGGTGTTGAGAGGGCCACATTTGAAGAAGAGATGATACAACTGCAAAACAATAGTATTCTAAAAGCGAGGCATAAGAGGACACAAACATTTTGAATGACCAATGTACAGGATGACATGTACCCAGCATTACTGATAAGCGCCAAAAAAAGTGCTAACTTGCTTTGTGTCTACATATGTCTGTGAAAGTTCGTTCTCCTCCATGGGAATCTTCACGTCAAAACTGCATCCCTCTCTTACTGCCAGACATCTGACCGACTGTCTCCGTGCTGCTACAATAGAATACGAACCTGATGTGAAACAGCTAGTGGAAAGTTTGCAGACACAGTCTTCACATTGATTGTATTTATACTCCAGTAAATTCCAGTACTGTATTGGCAGTTTGTTTGGATTTGTTAAAATTATGAAGCCAAAACAAAAAGGTAGTCAATATAGTAGTCTTCTGTTGATATGCATTTTAATAGTTAAATTCCTGGACTGTCCTTGCTCATTAGAAGTGCTGTCATATGGATGGAAATCAGGTAAATATTGCCTTTTATTAATATCAGCAGAACTGACTTAAATGGGGCCTGTGTGTTGTGTAGTCTTCCCTTAATTTTTGTATTCATGCCTGTCAGTGTGAAAAGCTATTTGCATATATATGCACATATATTTGAAACCACACTTAAGTTGCGGCCCTCGTCATGTGCTGTATCATCATCAACCCTGGGGCTTCCAAAGTTGAGTTGCCCTGCATTACAGAGTCAGAGACACAGTCAATCCTCCGAGCAGGTCTACTCCCTGCTATTAAACTATGAACCAAAGGGGTTTTGTTTGTGAAAAAGGAGACAACCTCCGGCTTAAAAAGATAAGGAAGAACCCAATTGTAAAGGAACATGGAACATCAGGAGCCCATTAGGGAGAAAAATCAACTGGCAACTCATTTTCTACACGCTTTGACATTTCGTTCTCATGTATAATGATGAAAAGCTTGCTTTAAGCACTACAGGGAAATGACATGTTTTTTTAAAATCTTTCCACAGCTTTAAAACATATTTCATGGAAATCTTCAGTCACATTTTGCAATCGCTGGTTTCTACAAAATTTAAGGTTGAAGTGTAAGTTAACATGACAATATACATTGGAATGTTGATATTCTTTGTTTAGGGGAGCTTTTGGGACAAAGGCCATTTCACATATTTTTAGGATTATTTCAATGTTGTTCATACAACCAGTGATCTTTAACAAAAAAGAGTTGCCTTGCAATACAACCAACTGTTAAGCTGAATACTAGTTTCTACTCGTGTGAACTACTCAAAGATGTGACATCAACAGCCATAACAATCAACACTTCTTAGTTTCCTTTAGCCCAGGATTTCCCAACCTATGGGTCCGGACCCAAATATGGGTCATCATTACATTTCAAAAGGGTCGCCAAATGTCTCCCCAGGTGACTCTGCCCCCTTCCTCCCCCCATTTTTGAACTGCCTTGGGTCACTAAGTCTTCCTGAATTGTCAAAATGGGTCCCCATCTGGAAAAGGTTGGGAACCGCTAGCCTATCACATACTACTACATTTTGTTATACAACAGAACGGACACTTTGTTAACTGCTTACAAGTATCCCAGCACCTCAGTTGTGGAAAACTCCAGTAACACCACCAACTCTCACAAAAGTTAATGATATGATCAGAGAACCCAGAAATGGCAAAGACCTACAGGAACACCAAACGAATACCTCTGGCAAAATATGGGAGTCGCATTACATTTAATTCCTCCTTCCTACAGTGCAACTCTAGTATTATTTCTTTTATCCATGCTTGTCCGCTGTGGTGATATTCAAGCAACAAGTCATCAGCTATGAGGAATATTTCTAGTAATTAAGTCGCTATGATCTAATTTTAAGCAGATTCCCACCTTATATTCTAATGAATATACATATACATAAGATGAAGATTTGAGCATGAGAGACACCAAACTAATCCAGGACAAAATTACTTAAGGAAAACTCTGCCCTATCTTGTATGAACAGAAGTTATTTTTTCCAGCTGACATGATCAGACTGTGCTACAGAAAGAGCTTGTATCAGTTTTAGGGATGTAAGCAACCAGTCGAGTAGAAGCCTAGACTTATTGGGTAGTCAAGTCACTACTCAACTACTCACTTCCCCCCCACCTTACTGACTCTGATACAGAGGCAGCAAGGGGAGAGAGCAGGAGCCAGTGCAGGGGGGAGCCAGCTTAAAAGCCGGTTCGCCCCAGCACCATCTCCGCAGGAGGGGAAGGGGAAGCAGAGGCGCAGTGTGGGACCCGGCGCAAGTCAGGACTGAATGGTCCTGGCTCGCACTAGGTCCCCCACTGCGGCTTTGCCTTTTACATGTAGGAACAGCCAGGCGGCTCTTCCTACATTTAAGAAGCAGAGCCGCAGCAATCCTAGAGCTGGAGAGAGCCAGGACTGCTCAGAGCCGGCTTGCGCCACCTCCTCCCCCCCGGAGCTAACCCCCTTATTGTTTGAGTTGACGACAGAAATTCCATCAATGACTCGATTAGCTTGTTAACTGCTATTTAACATCTCTAGTCAGTTTCAGGATCTAATCTAGCTGTTCTCAAGCTGTGGATTGGAACCCCAAAGTGGGTCACAACCCCTATTTTAACAGAGTCGGCAGAGCCAGCATTGGACTCACTGGGGCCATGGCTGAGGTCAAAGCCTGAGCTCTGTCAACTGAGGCTGAAGCCAAGAGCTTGAGGCTGGGATGGCGGGGCTCTTGCCCCCTCCATCCTGCCCAGGGTCATGCAGTAATTTTTGTCATCAGAAGAGAGCTATGGTGCAATGACACCCAAGAACCACTGAATAATCTCAATTCAAACAAATATTTTCACTTTACATGTATTATTTTAAGTCATGATGCAGTAAAAAGTAAAAGTACCACGTTTATTAAGTGTGCCATTAACAAGACTTCTGTGTTTCCTCCAGAGGTTTAAGGAAAAGGTAGCTGATAAGCTACAAAATCTCCTTCGTGAGACTTAGTTGAATATGAGAACTCAGACCCTATCTTAAGTGTTTGCATTTCTGGATCCTCTTATATTCATCTAACCTGCAGGAAGTTTTCACAAAAGGAGCATGATGTAGGACCTTGCAAATGTGTTCTAGCTGCCACTGTAAGACAGGGAAATAGCATTTTTCACTCCTCAGTAACTTACACTTTTTCCCTGGCTTCAGACTACAGTTAAATTGATAATAAGAATCGCTGTATCGAAACAAGATAATCTTTCCTGCTTCTGTTCTTCAAATAGTAAAATGAAATAATCCTCGACTTACTTTATTTATAGAGAATATTTTAAAAGAGGAAGACTTGTGAACTCTACTGCACAATATTACATGTTTTTGTATGGAACTAAAGGAGTTAGGTAGCTACATGTTTATCATGTGAATTGCTTCTCAGTTGTATTCCCATTCAACAGTTGTAATTGTTAGTCTCCCTGGCCTTCTGGTATACCTGCTACGGCTCTTCAGCTTTCACATACTCTGCTGCTGGTCCTTGCAGCCCTTCTCCTCCACGCCCCAGAAGATCTGCTAGTACCTGCTGAAGTTTCTACAGTTGGACCAAAGCTGTGCCTGCACAGCCTCTTCTCCCCAAAGACTCAGGAGATCCAATGTCACTTATGCAGTCTTGGCAGGAGCACATCTGCTGATGGTAGCCAGCAGTCAGCTGGGCACTTAGTAGGTGTGCTCTCTACGTGTGCTCTCCAAAGCAGGCAACATGAAGAGGGAAAGGTAAAAATCAGCAGGGCTCTAGAGGGAAGAGGCAGTTGTTGGCCAGCTGGCTGCTGGACAGTGGAGTTCACAAGGATGACCAGGGTGGGGCATTGTGGGACACCTCCTGGAGGCTACTAACAGTTGATACAGTGCTAATATAGACGAGTGGTCTCCAACCTTTTTCACCACAAGATCACTTTTTCAATGTAAGTGCAGTGTAAGATCTACATCAAACCCAAATACCCTTGCCCAGCTTCCTTCCCCTCCCTGCCCCGGCTTCTGAGGCCCCACCCCTGCTCCACCCCTTCTCCGAGGCCTCACCCTGCTTACTCCATCCCCTTCCTCCCCGAATCTCATTCACCAGGCTAGGGTAGGGAGTTGGGGGTGCAGGCCCTGGTCTTGGGCCAAGGGGTTCGGAGCGTGGGAGTGGACACCCTGAAGGTAGGGAGGTGGGGTGGGTTCTGGAGTGGACATGGGGATAGGGCATTTGCCTAGGGACCTCCCGCCATTCCACCAGCCTTGGGAGTGGCCGGACAGGCAACACAGGCTGCCCCAGGGATAGAGCTGGCTCTCACATTAGGAAAGCAGGATAAGGGACCTGCTGAAGATAGGGTGGTAGAGTGGGTTCTGGAGTGGCCTAGCGGATAGGGCATCAGTGTCTGGAGCACGGGGTGGTGGACTCGAGTCCCTGCAAGCCCCCACTCCACCCATTCAGGCAGCGGCCTGGCAGCCAACACCAGCTGGCCCGGCAGCCAACACCAGCTGGTCCAGGGATGGAGCTGGCTCCTGCATTAGGAAGGCAGGATAAGGGACACCCTGAAGGTAGGGAGGTGGAGCAAGATCTCCAATGAACTCAGGGATAGGGCATCAGCCTGTGGAGAACAGGGTGGTGGGCTTGATCCCACCCAGGCAGTGGCTGGGCAGCCAACACCAGCTGCCCCAGGGATGGATCTGGCTCCTGCATTAGGAAAGCAGGATAAAGGTCCCTGTGACCCATGTACGTGTTGAGTCAGGAGATGAGAGGGAAGGACAGTGTGTGTTTGTGAGAATGACAACACTGTGTGAAAGTGACAGGGATCTGCACTGCCAAGCTTCCTCCAGCCCCTTCTCTTTGTGTGGAGATGGGGTACAGCAGTGAGGCAGGACAGAGCCTGACATCAGCACCACCCCCCCTTCTCACTCCCACACCCTCCACAGCAAGCAGGAGGCTCCCAAGGGGCAGCTCCAAGGCAGAGGGCAGGAGCAACAGGACAGTGGGTGGAGGGACAACTAAAGTGCCAGCACTTGATAACTCCTTGGCCAAACCAGTCAGGATCACCTGTCAGAGGCTCCAAGATCTACTGGTTGGTGACCACTGATGTAGACACTGTTACTTGCATGCACTCCATGCTGCTCGGGGGAGCAGTTAAGTCAGTATAATAGGACAGTTACTTTTATGAGAGTGAAATTTACATGTCATTTCCATAGTTAGTTTGTTGGAAGCCGCCTTGAGTCAGTCTAACACTGTAGCACAGACCAGGTCTGAGAGAAGAGCTAGATGTGCCCAAGAGCTCATGGGCTGTAATATGCTGTGGGAAGGATGGTCTAGGTTCTGGAGTGTCGCAGAACTGAATTCGCAACCCAATACCTGTCCCATAATCGTGTGCTAAGAATACTAGGTCCACAGCAGTTTGCATTCAATTACTAATGAAACACCAAAAATAAATTTTTAGGAGACTGCTACATCTCCTGTATCAAGAATAGCCACCTACTTCCATAGCCAGTTATTTGGAGGTCCGAGCGAATGCTTGTATGTCTACCAGAGTTCTTTCCACGCTATGTGCATCCCGCTTGATGGTTTTAACTTCCTCTGGATATTAAATATCAAATCTATTTCAAGCTCTATTCCCTCACCCCCTCCCTTGCTTCAAGGGAAAAAAATTGTGTTCTTCTTTCTGTTCTCCCACAATTTCAGTGCTTTACTAAAGCTTAACGTACCAAGGGATCTCAAAAAGAGTACTTTTCTTCCATGCCTTTAATTCACTAAGCTTCCTCCTCCCTGTGATCTTTATGCTCTTTTTCAATGGTACAAGCAACAAACCATTAGTTACGTGGAGGGGGAATGAAACCTTTCACATATGTAAAATTAGGCACCCTTCCATCCTGAGCAAGCTATATCCTTCTATACAGGGCAAAATTTTGCAGGCCTCAACTCTGATTTCTTACAAATACACACAAAGGGCCTAAACAGCTGTTTGCCATTTCCTGCAGTTTAAAAAAAAAAAAAAAAAAAGAGCAGACTGCATTGCTGTCAATACACATTGGTTGAATTTGCAGGTGGATGAACTCAAATTTTAGTTTTCATTACTGGATAATAACTTGTGGTTCAAAGACTGTAAACATCAGATACTAACATTTCACAATGCGTCAAAACAAATCATCTGCTCTCGTGACAGGACTGTTAATATTAATGAGCAGATTTACAGATTCCTAATTATAACCTTACTTGAGGGATCAACCTCACATTAAGCATTTCTGCTCGGCCAATTTTTATTTAGTATCCTCAGATGTTGAGAAAGTGAAGAGATTTTTATAAAGATTTTTGTTTGAGATTAAACTGACTTATTGCCACACCATTCTAGAATGAGACTTTAAATGCATTATGCAATACTATGGATTTGTGCATGACAAAGGTATGTCTACACTGTAAGTCCATGGTTAGCAGAATCTAAGTTAACAGACCCTGCATTTGTTAACCTAACATGTGAACAATTATACTCATTTGTAACCCCAATTTAGGAACTGCTGAACCCCAGATTCCTGTTTGGGGCTACAGCGTCTTTCACTGCATTCTGTGGGCCCCAAGTTCAATCACTCATACCACAGACTTCATAGCACCCTCCCAAACGTGTGTTCTCTAGCCTTTTGTTCATAGTGTAATGTGGGGAAACTGGACTGTCTGGCTGCTTTGATGCCATGTGGAACGATGTTGGTTTCTATCAGTGACATTTACCACCTTTGAATCATACGGACTGCTCAGCAGTGAAAAGTTAACATTTGCTGAGTTCATCAGCCTGTAAAATTAATACATTTTGACTGCCAAGAGGTGTTCTATTTGTTTTTCTAAATGCAGGAAATAAAGAGAGGACAAATTCATCTCATGGAATTCTTCTGGTGGACTCCCAAAATACGAGTCCAGACATACAAGTGAATAAACACAACCATTGGTATCACAGAGACTTGGCAGGATAATACACATGACTAGAGTATTAGTATAGAAGAGTACTGCTTGGTCAGGACAGATAGGCAGGAAAAAAAAAGTTACGCGGTGTTGCCTTATATATCAAAGGTGTCTACACTGGGACTGAGGCCGAGATGGAAATAAGACTCAGTGTCTTTCAGCAAATTTGTCTAAGGATAAAAAAACTAAGGCTGATATTATGGTCAAGGTCCAATACACATCAGCTAAGCAGGAAGAAGAGATGGATGAGGCTGTTTTCCCCAACTAACAATCATCCTAAGCATGGGACTTGGGGGTGATGGGGGACTTCAACACTGCAGACATCTGTTGGGAAAATGCACATCAGAGCACAGATTACCGAAGAGATCTTAGAACATACAGGAGACTGGGGATGTAAGCGACTAGTCGACTACCCGATAAGCATAAGCCGGCTCCCCCTAGCACCATCTCCGGAGAGGCAGGGGAGGCAGAGGCATAGCAAGGGACCAGGTATGAGCTGGGGATCAGCTGATTCCCAGCTCATACCCAGTCCCAGACGCTGCACCTCTGCTTTTTAAACGCATTAAGAGCTCTTAATACATTTAAAAAGCAGGCACGCAGTGGAGGGAACCAGGTACGAGCCAGAAATCAGCGGAATCACTGGTCCTCCGCTATGCCTCTGCCTTTCAAATGTCATTTTAGGAAACTAAGGAGTTAGTAGGTAAGATCCCATGAGAAGCAAGTCTAAGGGTAAACAGTTCAAGAGAGCTGGCAGTTTTTCAAAGAGACAATGAAGGCAAATTGGCGTCACAAATATTTGTTTGAAAATAATTCTAGCCTATTAGAATTGCAAAGCACATAACTTTCACTAGCCCTAAAGATAACCTATGAGGGATAAGGCAGTCCAGCTCTGCAGCACACGCAGGCTTGGAACATTCACACGTGGAGGTGTCATCCAAGTTTACAACAAAGCATAAGCGTGGTTTCAAATTCTTGATGATCAGCTTGGGAAATAGAAGATTTACATTTAAACAAATGTTCACTAATTTAGAGCACAGTTAGTATTCTATGCGGTCCAATTTACAGTATGATTGAAAAGCATGTCCCACGTATATTTGGCAGTACATAAAACTATAACCTCCTATATCCTGGTTGTATAATACCCAATATTGAGTAATTTCACACTTTTGTTGGGAACATGCACAAAAAAAATCTACAGTTCAGAGATATAACTCTAGGGCAGTCCCATTTTCCCCACGTATAATTAAGAGTTAACTTTAAAACAAATATAATGTTAAAGGTCAATCTGGAGATAGAGGGAAACAGATGTTAAGTCAAAAGGAAACTTTCTCAAGAGGAGATACCCAGGAAGTTTGTGTTTCCAGTCTGTTCCAGCCCACAAAATTTCCCACCACACTGCTCTCCAAGTGGGAAAATGTTGAATCTGATTACTCCAACTTTCTACCAAATGCACATGATAAAATTCAAACTTGAGTACACTTCAGACTGACACTAGCCATACACCCGAGTAATTCTTTTCATTACCTCTCATGATAGGTAACAATATGGGCCTACATATACAGTTTAACACAATGTATTCCAAAATGTTTTTTTGATTTAGAAGCTTCAAAGTGTAGAGGGGTTTCTTTGAAGAGAACTGGATAGTCTGGTAAACAATCACAATGAGTAAGTGTACTAGACCATAAGAAGGGCTCACAAATTCAGAAAAGTCAAAAATTTTCCACTGGTATGCAATCAAATTACGCACATTTGTCTATAGGAGGAAATAATGGTTATTCGATAGCTGTGTGACAGTGACACTGAGTGAACGGAATTCCTGGGCGTATTTTCTTAGACACCCATTTATCACTCGTGGCAGCCCTCCTAGCGCCTTTCTTTAGGCCAGTGAAAGACTGGTGTGATGGCTCTTGAGGTACCCAGAACAGTGAACTCCCCTGCCTCCACTGTGAGGGAGATATGCTTGTGTTTAACTGGATGTCAGCTCACTGGCTGACATCCGCCCAGGCTCTCTTCTCTGTTATACCAGTCCTTCACCTAGGCCCTTTGAGGCATTCCCTGGTAGTTTCCAGCCCTTATGCAAGGAACACTCCGAAATGCCAGCTCTGCTATCCAAGGGAGCAGTGCACACACCAGCTTGTCAGAGTCAACTCAGGGTCACCTCCTTGCTTAATACCACATCACAGATACATTTACAGTATGAAAAACAAATTACCAAAGATTGGAGAGTGGAGAGAGAGGGAGTAAGAGTAATGGAAACAAAAGACTACATATAAAACAAAGACTACATACAAATCACATTTTCTAGAGACTAAAACTTACCTTAGCAGGCAAACCTCCTTTACCAAGACGTTTATCCCACCCCATAATGTCCTCTCCTGGGTTTTGTAAACCCATTTTCATGAACATAAATGCACTGCATTTACTTCCTAGGTGCAGGAGACAGGGTGTCTTTTGTTCCCCAAATACAGTCTAGCAACAGTTTCTCTTCTCCTGCTCGTGTGTGTTCTTCCTTGCTGATGTCATAGGTAAGTGTGCCTCCACCGTGTAACTTCGCAATGTTTATTTACATGCTAACAGAGAGACAAGTCAATCATCATCTGTGTGACAGGAAACTTAATTCTCCACTTTCACTGTGGTACAGAATCTAAGAACATATTTCTAGTAAACATAACTCTTTACATAGTGTCTGCAGATGCATTTGACAATATTAACAACCAGTCCGGGCTTTCATTTAAGATCATACATGACTTGTAAATGAGAATGTAGAACATCGGGATATTCTTGTAACCTCTTGGCCAGACAGAATGAAGCTTACTTGGGTCAATGTTCAACACCTGTTACTGCTTGGAGCCACGACGGTCATTAGGAGCAGTTCTTCCTAACATGGTAAGCCAGACAAACACAGACACCAATTCAACTCGAGCCCAAAAGGGGAAATAAGGTTTTAATCAGGATTTCTTCTTTCATAAATCTAGTGGAAATAAAAAATATTTTCTTTCACATGCTATTTACCAGCAGAACTCAGTTTCTATTTCTGCTTCAACACGACGCATGGCTTAGCAAATAGAGCCCATTAAATACAGACTGAATTAGGTCATGACACAGGCCATAAGCCATTCAGAACAAGCAACAAAGATGATAAAGCATCATCAACCCACTTTTATTTTTACGGGCGCCAACTAGAAGTTGCTGTGGAGCAAAATAATTCAACTGCTTGGTTAACATCCAACTATAGTTGCTAAGATCACTTTGTTTACTCAGGTGATTTACAAGTTACATAGTAAATTATATTTTTAAAAGTTAAACCGATTTGTAGTGAAATATATGCCTTTGTTTGCCATCACAAGATAAAGCTCTGAGTAGGGATGCTAACTAACATGTATTTGTGTAAATGTGCAACAGCTGCATTTTTTAGAGGTTACACATTTACACACAGGTGGCAAGGAGAGAGGTGGGAGCCAGTGTTCGCAGGGAGCTGGCTGATGAGGCAGTAGTGCAGGAGGGAGGAGGCGGCAGCTCCGCAGGAGGAGATATGCACAGGGAGCCAGCTTGAAAGCCACTTCCCACACGTACCAGCTCCCACCCCCACCCCAGAGAAGGAAAGTGGTTCCAGGGGAGCCAGCATGCACGGGGAGCTCGCTTAAAAGGCATCTCTTCATAGGCACCAGCTCCTCCCTCTCCCCTTCTGCCTCTGATACAGAGACAGCAAAGGGAGGGGGTGCATGTAGTCGTTAGGATTAACCGATAAGCCCAGGTTTATCAGTTAATCGTGTAAACGACTACACACTAACATCCCTAGCACTGAGTATAGAGATTATTTCAATTTCCCTCCCTCTCTTCTTCAGATCTCCCTAAATCACATATTGCCAGCACTCACTACAATATGATGTTGTAATCATGGGCTACCATGTTGTGACAACAGCCTGTTCAAGCCCTGCTAGTTCAGAGTTAGAGATGGGACATACAAGCAGTTTATTACTTCGTGATATGCTTCTACAACTAGCAAAGCAATATGAATGGTCAGACACCAATAGCATTAAATTTCAAAGCCACTCCCTGCGCTGAACAAGTTATCACTTGTCCAGGGCCCTCACTTTAAGGAGGCCAACTCTGCCAATCAACAAGACACAATGGCAGCTATGCCACACATTGGCACATGCTGGAGCGTTGCTGCAGAGCTTGGAGTAGGCTATGTACAACTCCAGGGGATTCAAAAGCAGCTATGTGGACCTCCCAGTAAATCATATGGTAAGTATCAGTAGAGTAGGTATATATTCTAATAATTAAGGAAAAAAGGAAGAATTTCCTCTTTGCACTCAATGTGAGAGGTATGCAAATATGGCATTTGAAGGAGAAACATTGCACACACAATCACATAGCATGTTACCAACAAAATGTCGATGAACGGAAAAGGTGGGTAGAGTTTTGCACTTTAGATTTCTTGGCAACATGAAAGGATGAAACAACAAAAGCAAATCTTTTGGCAGGATGTATTAAGTCACAAATTACATAACCCAGTAATAAAAACCTTTGAATGATTAGAAAGTCCTCTGTCAAATTTACTCCAATTGTTAACACTAAAACTCTCGGCAGTCAGCCGGCCTGGGCAGCCTTCACAAAAAACACAGCTTTATAGAACAGGAATGAAGGGGTGGCTATTGCAAATATGAACACAGAACTGGGTAATTTTAAAATATAGCACAAACAACACTTCCTCAGCCTACCTCATATGTGAATTATGTCATAGTCCTCTGCAATTCTGTCACATTGATTCCCTCCCTGGAGTCTGGATTAAAGTGATCTCCCAAAGTCTTACTGTCCTGATCCATCAAGTTCCCAGGATATAGGATTGCAGCAACCATCCTTCTTCATTAAATGCTGTAAAACTACTTCACTCTAAGTCATGAGGCTTTCAGATCAGGGGAGTAAGTCAGGATTTCATTGTCAGATGACTTCGATTGAAGGTTGAAGGAGAAAGGCTAACAGAAAAAAATAGGAAGCCAAAAGTGAAAATGCTGAGCCCTGCCCACAGAAAGATTTGTAAGGAGCAATCACCAACTGGCCGCTGCTGTTGCATTCATTACCTCTTCCCAGAATCCTTAAGTAATATCATAGGGGTCCTATCTTGCTTTTCATTAGCAGATACTAAATAGATCTGTTTTTCCTTAAGGGTTCAAACAAGTAGTATTGGATTTGAGAGGAAAGTTACCTTTAAAGTTAGATTCCCAACAGCAAGTCACAGGTAGGAGTGATGTTTTTAATACTGTTTATTGAGCATGTTAACTGACTTGCCAATTTAATCGGATGAGAATTTCTGAACTAACCCATATCTTGAAGGCACCTCAATTTCTGGTGAAACAGGAGTGAACAGAAAAGATATGACACCACTTTGGTCTACAGATCAGACTTCAAGTCGAGAATTTAATTTGTAAGCAAGGGAGAAAAGTTATTAAATTTTGTACATCCTTCTGCTATGCAAAGGCATAGGTTGGGAAACAAACTTCTAGACTCTGTTTAATCAATACATGTATAAGGCTGCTCGGGCTTTATCTTTCCTGCACAAGCAGGATTTCAGTTGTGTACTATCAATCCAGAAATATTCATGAGCATTAAAATCACTTCTAAAGGAAGGCAAGGAAATTAGCAAAGGGAGATTGACCAAGCTGATAAATCTTACTATTTTAAGTTAAAGCAAGCAAAAGTAACCATCTTAACTGATTAATAATCAAAATTGTGCAGCAAAAGTTCAATTTTCTTCTATCCATTATACAAAGCCAGCTACACTTTACCTAAGACATTACTATTTACAGTTTACTTCATCACATTGCCCAGCATGCATATCTGGAATAAGAGGAAATGGTTTAACTTCCAGGTCAATCAATGTTAAAGCTCTACATGGTCTAAGTTTAAAGAATAAAACAAATGCAATCTGAATACAATCACTGAAACAATGCAGGCCACGTCACACTGTACTTAAGAAAAAGTGAAGTATATTGTAGTTTGTGTCTTCCAAGACTTCACTATTTAGCTAAAAATCAACAATATTGACTAGGAAATAGGGATGTTAGATATCATGTAATTGAATAGTCATGTAACCGCAGGAAATCTTAGCAGTTACACAACTATTCGATAGTCCCCAGGGGTGGGGCCAGCAGCCAGTGGGCTCTCAGTCCCACTCTTGGGTAGCCCCCTGCTACCTCGGCGCAGCTGCCTCTGTAACTAGATCAATAGCTGGTAGGCTTCCATGTCAACACCTCAATGAAATGAATGGGGAAGACTGCTGTTTCAGGCTAGATCATTGCACCAGCTTCTTCGCAGCTTTCATATTGGAGTTCTCTCAATCATGAGATAATTCTGAAGTGAAAACTTAGGTTCTCAAACACATGATGGCAGGCTCCAGGAAAAAAAATATTCAAGGCACATATTCATGGGGAAGGACTATTCTGTCAGGCAGTTCTGTATCATACCTATTACCTTACACTCAACATTTTATTAGCTGATCACAACAGAGAAACACAAAGAGATAAATGGAAACAAAGATCTAGTTGGCAAGTATACTGAGCACTAACAGAAAGGCACAATATACACGTTACAGTTATGAAAAAATTACTATAATTGACCACTCTCAGCCTGAAAGGTTTTCTCGCTGTGAGGTGTGTCTGTTCTAGGGCCAGTCTGTCACCTATGTGTTTCAGTCACATCAACAAGAATGGCACAGGCTCCTGAGTTAGTCAGGGCTGGAGTTTTTTGTTTGTTTTTTGTTTTTGCTGTCGCCTGGTTTATTGTCTGAACACATATCAACCACCCTAGACCTAACCACTGAAGCAGAAGTGATTATGAATTCATTTGATGTCTCTCCTGCTTTGTTCTAGTCCCCAAACATGCATAGATATTTATCAACATGCTCTACATAACCCCTCAAGTTTGTTTCATGTATGGCTACTAGTCACATTCCTAAAAACACCCTCAAGTCAGTTCTCGGATTGCCTATAATTGGATTTTTCTCCTCCCAACAGAGTAAAATGTTGCATTTCCAGGTCATCTACAAATCAGGGATTATTGGGTGATGCTTGTTTTTACTCACCTGACTTGTTTGGAAAGACTTCCTACAATTCAGGAATACCAGCTCTGGCCTGCTCTGTTTATTACTGAAGGACTAAGTGACATCACAACAGGCTTATGCCATCGACACCTGTTCTGCATCTTGCCTAATTCCCAGTTGAGGGAGATGCCTCCATATTTAAAATATCCTGTTTCTCAGCCTATCTAGCAAGATTAAATATTTCATTTAAGACAGTCATACGCAGAATAGTTGCATCAGTACTAAAATTATGTAGACCAGGCATTAATCTCAACATCTTTTTCCTCCCTGTAACTGAAATGTGGGAGAGCAAATCACCTTTCATTCATGAAATGTCAGCAAAAGAGCTATCAGACTTGCTTTTTTCCAATGTTAAAGTAGGAACAATGTTAAGATGTCACTGTTCCTTTGGCAAGTACTTTTTTTGCTTTGCAGTACACTTTCAAAGCCTTCCGCCCCACCTTAACTTTCCTCTCATGCACACACATGTTTTGTCAAAAGAAAATTGTTAGGTGTTTATTCTCTTCTATCACTTTTGCATGCTGTACTTGGCCTATCCCACAGAGAGCTCTTGCAAAGCCAAGTATAATCTGAGGCAAAGCCATTAGGGAAACAGGTCACTGCAGCAGAAACGCTGCTATGGGCATAATTAACACAACCCCCCACCCCCGCCCCCGCCCCCGGAAACAAGGAAAAGTGAGAAGGTGTAATACAAGGTTAGTCCAATTATTGCTTCTTCCCAAGAGAAGATGATCACAGATTTTCAGATTCATTTTCACTTCAAAGGTGGATGGTACGCACATTAAGGACACATTTGCCACAATATTATTGACTTGTTGGAACTGGAGGGCTTCCGCATATTGACTCATAATGAAACTTTAAACTGTTCTAACATTAAGGTAAATTGAACGTTAAAAATTTGGCACGAGCTTATGTTCAAATTTGGATGCTGAGAATTATTCTACATGGACTCAGGTGGTGGGAGTGAGGGAAATGCTGATTCCAGACTTACTTGTCTCCACATTTCTGAATTTTGTCTGAGCAGGTCAGGTGTTTTAAGTCAAGCCCAACTACAGAGGTTGTCTCCAGGGCCCCAGAGATGTAAAAAGCTAACTCTTTCCTCTTGAATTATCTCCCTTAAATATTATGCTGTATAATTTTTTAAAGCATTGTACAGAGTTCTTACATGCATCCTAAAACACTTAATTAAAACAAAACTAAGGGTCAGCAATGTGGGTATATTCATGGAATGGCTGAGCTGAAAACTTCAACTGATCAGTACACTAGAAATGTACTGACTAGCTGAGTACAATCATAACGACTCAAGCTTCTTTTTGGGAAATCTTTTGTAGAATTTGTGGTATCAATTGATTTTGGAGAGAAGGCGTACTCCTTCGAAGGTAGTCCTTACATTATACCCTCTGAGGTAGTCAGAGGGAGGCATTGGTAACAATGGTTATCTTGAGAGTCGGTGTGAAGAACAAGATCATCACTCAAGTCTTCTCTGGTTTTGTCCACCCACTGAGACAAAATCTTGGGAGAATGGTCATTTACGTAACCTTTCTCTGGTGAGTATACAGAAAGAAGCCAGGCTTGTAGGCAGCAAAGACAAAACTTGGTGAACAGCCTCACATATGTTCATAAGGCCATGTGGCCAAAGAATGAGAGACAAGTTCTGATGTCCTGGATTTCAGAGTGACATCATGATATGCAGATACCAGGAAAAACAAAGCTGAACAGAACACTGGTTGCTTGCTGGCCTTCCTCAACGACTGGCTTAAGTCAGTTCCTATAAGGGAAGATTATAAAAATCCCTTTTTCCTCACGTGTAAGCTGCTAGAGTAAAGAAATTTTACTGAGCAGAAACACCACCTACTTTAGGTTGCGCATAAATTAAAAGAAAAATAATAATTTAGTAGTTTAGGTATTAAATGTATTGGTGTATTTTAAGATAATTTGTTGTACCCTGCCAGCCACTCCACCTGTCTCTTGGCCAACTGTATCTGTGTGGGCCAACAGATGTTGCTTGAAAAAAAATGCCTGACACTGGGACATGCATATCCCCACAGGTAGGATACATATAGGGACCATCCCTTCATGAAGATTTGCCTTTATCTTTGTCTGATAGCCATCAATTAGTGGGAACTCCCAGGATTATTTTTTAAGAGTGTCATCTACAGAAACTCGAGTTTCCCTGGGCTGCCAGAGATAATAAATTAATGCAGTCTACCAGTACATGCAGCGACAGTTAGCTGAAGACTAGCACAGCTGTTTAGGCAACTGTAGATCAGAAATATTCAAAATATTTTATAAGGATTAATGGATGCCTGCAGCACTGCCAGTTCTGTGGGTTCTGAGTTTGACTGTTTACCATTTCAGTACTGCTAATACTATTTGCATATTTAGAACACAAGCCACAAGCCTCATAACATGGTGCGTTTGGGGTTTTTTTGACATTGTTAAGAAATGTCAGTTACATCAAACAGAAAGCACACTAGCAATGCTTTAGTGATCTGTCCATCATTCACTGCATTTCCCTTTGTTTTTTCACACTGCTACTGTCATTCGAGTCATACATAATGCAGCCCCATCTCAGAGCAGGAACATACATGCCTCATTGCAAATAATTAAGGGAACATCTAATGGCGGTAGCGGTTTGGGAGGAATTGTTGCCATGACAGCAGCAAAGAAAGGTGGCCCCGTACTGATGGAAGAGAACAAACGTCCCTTCAATGGTCCTGTCATTAGCTGAAAGATGTAGATGACAGGAGGCTTAAAAATCACCATAAAATGGACAAATTAAAGAATAAATCATGTTATACTCTGAGCTGCCATTCTGTTCTTTGTATATCAAACAGTGTTAATTGAAGTAGAACATTCATTTGATGTAGTATTACAACAACAACTCATTTTTCTGCACATAAAGAAAAATGGATAAAATGAGCTGAAAATTAAGAGCCTTTTAATACATACTTTCCAATAAGGATTTTTGACAATTGCATCCACATAAATAACTTCTGAGGGATGTTTTTCTCCTTACAAGCTTAATGCACATCAACTGAAAGGATAATTTCTCACTTGAAAATGTGATTTCTTATTACAATGTCTTGTAATATGCTAAAATGACATTCTCTGCGAGTTGAGCTTATGCCAGTACTCTTGCAATAGGCACCATCAGCTTTTACACACACCAACCATGAGCCATGCTGAGCAGAGCTATCATTAAACCACCAAAGGACCACTTACTCAATGGCTCCTCATCCTTCCACTGCTGCGGGAGTTCTCCTTCTATACCTAGAGCCAAGAGTCCCCAGCATTACATGTGGTTCAACTAAACTTCCATTAAAAAAGCACCAGCTGCCTTCAGCAAAATTGGTCCCTCTTCAATTTGCCATTAAGTCCTAAAAACAGCCCTCTAAAAAAAGTTTATGTACTGCATGCTTTAACATATATACACCCTCAGAAGTTTATATTTTCACATTAAGTATCTTATCACAGGCTGGCTGGCCCTTTAAGGGGAGTCAGGTCCAACCTCACCAGTGACAGTTCAGCTACCCTCCCAAGCTAATCCCCTCAGATTTGGATCAGATGGCTGAGGCTCTAGGTACAGTAAGTTCCCTCCAAAGTTCCCCCCAAACCATTACCTTTTGAAGAAACTAATGGAAAAATCCAAATAAAAAAACCCATCCGATCAGACAAGAAAAAGGTTAAAGATTGTTCCCATTCTGGGAGGGGGTGGGGTTTGCTCTCAGTATTCAAGTTTTAGTAGTGATTTGCTCTGGGTTCAGAATTATTTATAAATTGTCAAGTAACCAACCTGACACAAGTACTGCAATCTACCAAAAAATAATTCCTCTAAAATTACTGTGATCTCTACTCTGGAGATTGTGTAATTATATATTGTGTTCTTTTGTTCAGCAAACATAAGAGTGCTACTTTTCAGTTGAGCAGATCAGACAAAATGTATCGTGAACTGAATCAGTCATCCAACATCAAATCATATGCATGCATGTTTCTAAAGTTACAAAACAAATTACTAAACTTATCTCTGGTCATTGCCAATTTGAAAAACTACTTCTAAGATCAGTGCACTGTTTAAATCAATGGACAAATTTTTAAAAGACCTCAGCATTCACTGTGCTCACTAAAAAGCAAAAGGAGGAATCTTTTTTAAATCGTCTAGTTGAACATGTTACAAAGCCTCCAGGAATAGCACCTTTCAAATAAATCAAGTTAAAAACTAAATGGTATTAAAATGACTAATGGAATGGTTATATGGAAATACCAGAGGCTGGAAAAAAATCCTCTGATAAATGAGTGGGGAGATTTAACTAGGGAGAGAGGGGAATATGCAGCTCCTATATTCTCAGTGCCACAATGGCAAACACTGTGTGCCATCTGTTCACCTCAGAAAGAGTGTTGGAACATGTGAATTGGCAGGTTACAGTGACAACTTAGATGAGGTTCACAAAGTTGTATGCAGGCCAAATCTGAAAGAAAAAAAATCAACCAAAATCCCATAATGATGAAATAAGTGGTTTTAACTTAATAACAGCAACTAAGCAAGAAGAGTTAATAGTTTAACCAAAGAGGCAAGCAATACTGGCCTAAGTTAGCAGTAAACAGTAATTTTAAAATGTCTACTTGAATTATATTCTATTTTTTCAGGTAAATTATTCTACCTGAGTATTCTACCCAATAGCTTGGGCAGTTTTCACACAGAGAGCAGAGTCTAAGGCCTAATCTACACTAATTCCTCCCATCACACCCGCCACATTGATCTAAGAGATGCAACTTCAACTATGAAAATAACGTAGCTGAAGTCGACACACTTAAACCTACTTACTGCAGTGTCTTCCATGCGGTAAGGTCGGCAGGGGTTGCTCTCCCATTGACTCCGTCTACTCTTCTCACCCTTGTGGAGCACCGGAGTTCACAGGAGAGCGCGCAGAGAGTGATTTATCATTATCTAAGCAGACGTGATAAATCGACTGCTGGGGGAAATCGATCGCTGCAGCATTAGTCCAACAGTTCATGGAAACGAGCCCAAAGACATTGCTTAAGCTATGATAGTTGATTACACTCAAGCTTGTTTAAGTTTTTTTACTTGCTACGCAGGATACTAGAATATCCTAATTAGTTGAAAATCATTTTTACTGATAAACATATTAAATTAAAAGGTTTTCTTTTTAATTCAAAAGGTCTACATATTCAGATGGCCCACAACAAAGCTGAAAGCCAGACATATGTTAAGGAAAAGGAGGCTATTTCCTGCCATTTGAAAGTTATTTGCAATCCCAAAACACGATACAACCAATACACCTACCAGTATAGTCAGTGCTAAAATGTTATATTTGGACCATAGAAGGGAGGGACTAAAAACAAACAGCTACTTTAGACAAGACAGCAGACACAGTGTTTAACTTGATTAAAAACCTTGGTTTAGAATAAAAAAATTGCTGGATTTTCTTTACAAACACAAAGATTACTCATGTAACAGCATCATTCAGTTACTATTAAATTGAGAAAAGCCATAAAGTCTCAGGGTAGAAGTATTCAACATGCTAAATTATTTATTCTATTTTCCAAAGTGATTTAGAAGGCTAAGTCTCATTGGCTTTCCGTGGGATGTGGTTTTCAAGTCAGTTTTGAAAATATTAACCAAGGTTTTTCTTTATTTTCTTGAAAGGGTAGAAAGAGGATCTGCTTCTATAATATGTGGTTAAAATTAGACCAACCACAGGGCACACAAGCATTGTGCAAACTTCCCCATGCAATAGCTTTGCTTCTCAGTTTCCATTACCTCTACCGGATTCCTAAAAAAGCACATTAATAGGATGAAAGCCCCAAACCTGATGGCCCAGGACCTTGGACATTGCATTCTGCATCCCAGATAAAATAAAATTCAACATATTGAATTGAATCCCTCATACAAGCTCAACACTAGCTGCTAAATTTTTTTCATGCAGGGCTTCAGAACATACCTTTAAGTTTTGCATAGCAGAGTAGTCTTGATTTTTGGCCAAGTTCTACCAAAGCCAATAATTGCAGGAGAGTACACATGTTTATATTTCTGAATCAACAAGTAGAGGTCATCATGCAGAAAGCACATCAATCTCAAATGTTTCAGTCAGTTGGCAAACTACAGCATGTAGACTATGTGTACAGCTGTATTAACTTTCAACAAGGAAAGGGAAGGCCTATTAGTACAAAAATACCCATGGCTGGTATGACAGAAGCACAGAGCACAGTTTTTTGCTCACATGCTACCAGATCAACAAGGAAGTAAGATGCAATAAATACCATTTGTTCAGAATAAGATGTACAAGTTGGCATAGTTATTACCTTTCAAACTGCACTTAGCTACTCTATAAATTATATCTTTGTCTCATTTCCCCCGATCTAAGTAATACTGGCAAAAGTATACAGACTTCACCACTGTCACCCTCAACTCACTGCAGTGTAGTATGTGACTTAATACCTGTTATAGAACTTGAGACAGATTTACAGACTATGCTTTCCTGAGACTGAACAAAGCAGTGTAAAAGCTCGATTCTCCATCGACTAAAGAACATCAAGTTAAAAACAGTCCAAAAGCAATCAGTGTAAAACCAACTAAAATTGGACTGGATGTATTTCTAAACAAGTGCTTTTTCCACAAAAAGGACCATATTCTAAAGTTGGTGGAGCTGACCCTGAAATCAATGGCATGCTGCTTATTTATGGCATTCTGCTTATTTATAGGAGTTCTCAGTTTGACTTCAAACTGTCACCCACTCTTCCTTCCCTTAAATTATTGTGCTTCTTTTTCCTACAAGCTAAAGATAAAGAACAATCACTTTCCTTAAATCAGTCTTCTGATCTATTCTGTTGAGGGCCAGGACTTTAACAGGATTTAAAAAAAAAAAAAAAAAAAAAAAGAGCTCGATAAATTCCTGCAGAATAGATCCATCAATGGCTATTAGTCAGGATGGGCAGGGATGGTGTCCCTAGCCTCTGTCAGAAGTTGGGAATGGGTGACAGGGGATGGGTCACTTGATTCCCTGTTTTGTTCCTTCCCTCTGGGGCACCTGGTATATCTGTTCTTAAGTTCTCTAGTATTTCCTTTATGCCATTATCATACACAATATAAACAGTCACCGTAGCAATGTGATCAGAACGTTGACTGCCCCGTCACAGTAATACACTTGAATGATAGTATCACTGTACCATGCTCACCTACTAACAATCCCAGCCTCAGCTGTGCAAGATCTCCTGCTTCTCAGATGGAATCCTGCGCAGGAGCGTGATAACTAACTTGCGTGCGTAACAACATACAGATATATACACACATATTCAAACATTTTTTTGTAAGAAAAGCTTCAGTCAAGTGAACAATCAGGTATTGTTCACAAAAAGTGAAACAACTGAATTGTAAGCATTTCTCCAGACATCAAAAGAGGGAATCAAAAGTCAGAGTGAGTTCAAGAAAATGTATGTAGTCATCCTGTGAGGCTCAATAGTAAATCTGAGTAGCCTCTTGTTTACCTTGGTAAAAAAGAAAGAACAGCTTGCCCTATTTCTTCCTTATGTTATTTTTCTGCTTCAAGGTGAAAGCTACACAAATCAAAATCAGTAACCCTCTTCACTGCATGAATATGAAACACCAAAGGCATGAAACCTTACAAAGCTCTGTCACACAAGTATTCCTATTTTACAGATAGGAAATCTGAATCTAAGCACTAGATAATACTGCATCGCTAGAGTTTGTGATGTCCAATTTCAAATTCCGTATTTTTTGGCCAAGAATAATTTCAAATCAGGACCTGCTTGCACAGTGCAAATAAAAGGACATGGCCACCAGCATTATGAAAAGATGCTGGAGATGGATTGGGCACGTCTCAGGAAAGATGGAAACTCCATCACAAAGACTGCTGTTCTCTGGACCCCTGAAGGGAAGCGGAAACGAGGACGATCCAAGACAACATGGTGCTGGACCGCTGAAGTAGAAATGAAGAGCATGAATCACACTTGGGGGCACTACTGAGAGGCTGGGCAGTGCCAGAGAAGTGGAGGACCTTTGTTGCTGCCCCATATGCCAGTGGGCATAAAGGGCGATGATGATGATGACGACGAATTTCAAATTGCCCATTTCTGAAGGCCCATATAGCCAACGTGTTAATGTAAAATGTTAGTGCGCTACAAACTGGGTCCAATTCATCTCTCTCAGTATAATGCTCTCCTGTTTGTCAGAGGGAATAGATACTGAGGAGTGGAAAGTGGTGGTATTGCTGTTACCACCTTCCCCCATATTTTGAATCTCAAAGCCTAAAAAGAGAGTATAAATGTTAAGTTTGCATGTTTTCTGTAAACAGTCTAAGCCTCTTTGTTCACTTATGTTTGGATACTAGGTGAAGTATGAATCCCATCACATTTGAAAGGTCTACTTAGTACTTATGTAACTATATGACCTCTAAGAGCCTTATGAGAGAGTTTAGAACTACTATTCCATCCGTAGCTCACCATATTTTGCCTAGTATTACAGCACATATGGTATGTAAGAATAGAAAACATTTGAGATCATTCCAGTAGCTAAGGACAACAGGGTGACATAAGGTTAACAGTGGAAGCTTTAATTCTCCATTTAATTGCTTTTGGCAGACTAAATTATACTTGATATTTTAACTATTTTTTATTTACTCATACTGTTTTACTTTAAAATATCAACTAGAAGATGCTTCTAAACATGCTAGCAATGAAGTTAGCCAAGATCATTCAGGATGCCAACAAACAAATGTTTTCTCCTGTGTCTCAAATTAATATTTTAACACAATATAGGACCATGCCTAACCCCTAAAGATCTAGAAAAAGTGTATGTTCACGTAATTACATGCCAAGTTTAATTATACAACTCCAGGACAGCCAGTGGAGTTTAAAATTAAACCTGTACATTGTTCAATGAATGCTTCAGCAGGGTTGAAATAGGTATAAGAAATTTTTCCAGCCGTAGCGAAAATGTCTAAAGACTTGGAATTCATTAGTCTCTTACCATAACACATTTTCAGAATGGTCTTAATCATGCTTGTTTAGAAGGCATCCCTCTGAAATTTCAAACTATGCAATATTTTAAACCAATGAAAATGTAATAGATTTTTTGAAGTTGGAGACACTGATGTTGAAGAAAAATGTTTGGCATGTTGTATTTGAAAAGTAGGCCTGATTTCTCTTTCAATGGCCAGAGGCAAAAAGAAAAATGGATTTGACCATTTCTTCAGAAACCCATAGGACCATTACATGCTAAGTTTAAGGGAAGAAACTGAACATATGCTTATGCTGTGAATTCATTCTCTGGAGAACTGACTATTTTTTTATGCTCTGAACTAAAATTTGACATGTATGCTCCCATAAGTTACCATGCTATATTCCTCAACTATTTTTAAGGAAAAGCAGTCCTTTTCTTTTGATGTTCCTGGAAGAAAAGAATATATTGGATTCTCAGAGAAAGATTTTGAAGGGAAAACAATCTTTGTGCATGAAAATAAAAATCATAACAAAAAACATACTGTGTCAACAATGTCGACTTCCTTTCCACAAGGGCCATTTTACTGCAAAAGCAATAAACTAATGTGCTGTAGGTGTGTAGGGAATGACTGGATACTTCAGCTTCTTCTTTTCTATTATAGCTGGGAAGCTCAAGTCAGAATATTAAGCTGATTAATTAAAAGAGAAGGAAAGCAGTATTTGTGTGGGTAATTTAGGAACATCTTTATGTTTTGGAGTTTTGTCTGAATGATATTACATCAAGTAACCAAGTATTTATTTGTTATTCCTAATCTGGTAACATTTACAAAATACTAATGTCCATCAAACACAGGAAGACAACTCCTTTTTCCCCAGAACTGAAAATCTAAGTAAAATACACATAATACCATACCACACAGCTAAACACTAAACGTGTAACCCATTCAAAGCAGTGTTTTGAACCCTCAGCACCTGTTTATTCCCAAGGCAACAAGTACCAAAAAAAGTATGTTTTTTTTAAAAGCTCACCCACTTCCTCCTCCACCAGACAGCCTATATGACAAACTGCTAACACCCCACCCCACCACTCTCAAACACACACATAATTACTTCCATCCCCAAATCCGGAAAACCCAGCAGCAGTGAACATAAGAACGGCCATACTGGGTCAGACCAAAGGTCCATCCAGCCCAGTATCCTGTCTACCGACAGTGGCCAATGCCAGGTGTCCCAGAAGGAGTGAATCAAACAGGTAACGATCAAGCGATCTCTCTCCTGCCATCCATCTCCACCCTCTGACAAACAGAGGCTAGGGACACCATTCCTTACCCATACCGGCTAATAGCCATTGATGGACTTAACCTCCATGAATTTAGCTAGTTCTCTTTTAAACCCTGTTATAGTCCTAGCTTTCACAACCTCCTCAGGCAAGGAGTTCCACAGATTGACTATGCGCTGTGTGAAGAAGAACTTCCTTTTATTTGTTTTAAACCTGCTGCCCATTAGTTTCATTTGGTGGCCCCTAGTTCTTATATTATGGGAACAAGGAAATAACTTTTCTTTATTGACTTTCTCCACACCACTCATGATTTTATAGACCTCTATCCTATCCCCCCTTAGTCTCCTCTTTTCCAAGCTGAAAAGTCCCAGTCTCTTTAATCTCTCCTCATATGGGACCCGTTCCAAACCCTAATCATTTTAGTTGCCCTTCTCTGAACCTTTTCTAATGCCAGTATATCTTTTTTGAGATGAGACCACATCTGTATGCAGTATTCAAGATGTGGGCGTACCATGGATTTATATAAGAGCAATAAGATATTCTCTGTCTTATTCTCTATCCCTTTTTTAATGATTTTTAATGTCCTGTTTGCTTTTTTGACTGCCGTTGCACACTGCGTGGATGTCTTCAGAGAACTATCCACAATGACTCCAACATCTCTTTCCTGATTAGTTGTAGCTAAATTAGCCCTCATCGTATTATAGGTATAGTTGGTGTTATTTTTTCAAATGCGCATTACTTTACATTTATCCATATTGTTGCCCAGTCACTTAGTTTGGTGAGATCTTTTTGAAGTTCTTCACAGTCTGCTTTGGTCTTAACTACCTTGAGCAGTTTAGTATCATCTGCAAACTTTGCCACCTCACTGTTTACCCTTTTCCCCAGATCATTTATGAGTAAGTTGAATAGGATTGGTTCTATGAGTGACCCTTGGGGAACACAACTAGTTACCCCTCTCCATTCTGAAAATTTACCATTATTTACCATAATTTACCATTTTTACCAAATAACTGGCCTGAATAAGCTATGCTGGGTGTATCTGCACTGTAGCTGGGAGTATGCCAGCCTACCTGGGCTGGAGGGGACACGCTCTCAGCTGTGGTGTAGACAGATAACCTCTCTGCCCAAGAATAGAGCAAAGGGAAAAGGCTGCAGTGCATATACAAGTCAGTGAAACTCACTGAACAGCATGAAAGGTGAGTCTGCATGAGACACTAACTAAAATGCAGGAACAGATGCACTCAAGGAGTTATACTAGGCAGAGTGGACCGAGTGGAATGAGGCAGAGAATGATTATACAAGCTGATGCATTTAGAATAATGCCAAGCAAAGATGTTTAGAGGGCACCCAAGACTAGACTAGCAGTCCACTTCACATTAGGAATATGAAAGATTAACTGGTTGATCGGCTAACCAGAAAGCATCACCCTAAATAGGTAATACTGACCGGTTCCGGTTAACCATAGGGCTTCAGCAGCAGTTACTCCGTTACCTTTTTAACTGACTTTTTACATCCCTGCTTCATATCCCTACATCATCCATTAGAGTGGTACAATTCAGAAGGCATTGTCTCACTGGGGTTGGCTTGTTCTGGAATACAAATCTGAACACGATCATGCTCCCACAAGTGAGGGGCTTTTTAAACGCACTTAGAAAGGCAAGCAAAGAGAAAACATTAATAGTGGAACTTACTGATCTGGGGATCACTGAAAGCCAGGTGTCATGAAGAGCAGATGGGCTGAGGTACAACAAACCACAGAGCATAACCATATGCTAATTTACTATTAATTACCAAAGCTTTTCAGAACTGCTACAGTACTACACACTAGGGAAGTCTGTACCAATTAAACACATTCACAAAGGAATATTTTGGAGTAATTAACAATTTATATTAACTTCATTTTTCTTTTTATTCATAATTATCACTAAATAATGTAGTCTGGTAAACATTAGGCTGAGACTACAGTGGTGCGCTAATTTGACCTTTTTTCTGCAAAATTTCACCACTACAAAATGGTTGAAAAATACAGGATGTTGTTCTCTAGCACACAAAACCCAACTCTTATTGCATGGAAAGGATGGTGAAAGTTCACCTAAGCTGAAAAATGAACATTATAGTATCTAACTTACATGAGAACTATAGAACACCAATTAGAGGCTCCTTGAAACTAGAAGATTTTGCTTACAGGGCTTTATAAGGCTTGAATTAAATGAAATCAACTTGTTAGGCAAGCCAAGTCACGTTTCTTATCACTTCTCTCCTACACCTTTAGTAGAAGTGAGTTAAATGCAAATCAGGAGATGACAATACAAGCTTATTCTACACTACTGCCAGAGCTGCAGAATACAAGCATGCAGTTTCGGCTCAAGAACAAAATGACTTTATCCTTTCAGAGAACCAGCCTTGTTTGGGGCTAGCAACATCCTCTCCAGAGTTAAAACTAAAATCAAACACTTCCATTTTTCAATGCGGTCTCAACCTGGCTACATGCACATACAGGGTATGTCTAGACTACATGCCTCTGGCGACAGAGACATGTAGATTAGGCTACCCAGCATAGGAAAATGAAGCAGCGATTTAAATGAAGCGGCGATTATTTAAATTTAAATGGCTGCCGCGCTGAGCCGATCAGCTGTTTGTCGGCTCAGCGCGGTAGTCTGGACGCTCCGCGGTTGACATCAAAGGCATTTGTCGACCTCCCAGGTAAACCTTATCCCAGGAGGCATACCTGGGAGGTCGACAAATGCCTTTGATGTCGACCGCGGCGCGTCCAGACTACCGCGCTGAGCCGACAAACAGCTGATCGGCTCAGCGCAGCAGCCATTTAAATGAAGCGGCGATTATTTAAATCGCTGCTTCATTTTCCTATGCCGGGTAGCCTAATCTACATGCCTCTGTAGCCAGAGGCATGTAGTCTAGACGTACCCACACTGTCCACACATTTTTCAAGTTTCTTCCCATTGACGGTGTGTGCACGCGAACATTATGTCACATACATGCCCATACAAGGAAGCCACCATCTGAAAAATCCTTCATTTATTATGACACTTTGAATTTAAGTCAATGCTACTGGTCAGTCGTATTACTAAATATTTTAAATCCACAATTATTTCCCTCTATAGACGATCCTTAAAGAGACAAAGAGGGATGAAAGTAGGATAGAATGAACTGCTAAGGAATTTCCTTTCTCCTAACACATAAATCCCATTAGTTGTTAACTAAGTATTTGTCAGTTTGAATAACCATAACAGCAAAGCCCATTTCATAGATCATCTGGAAGGAGCCAAGTGCTCCAGGCTTTGCCCCTGAGATCTCATTACCAGAACCAAGGGCCCCAGCTGACATGAATTATTTACTGCAATCCTGCACTTATGATTATGCACATGCATTAGACACTGAAGGTGCATCTGTGCCCCAGTTTAAACGTCCATGTGGAATCAAAGCCCAGTGACTGAATAAAAATGAATGTCATACCACAGCCAGGGTAATGGTAGCTAGCTAACTGCTCTAGAATTCACCAAAAGGAGGATGAACAGTGGGTTCTTATTGATAGCAGCCTTTATTTCTGCTCTAGTACACACTAATCCTTCCAATAAAACTGGGAAAGGACAAAGTGAAAGCAAATAGTTAATAAGAATAACCATTTCAAGTGTATTAATGCTAGTCACCTCATTTGTAAAAAGTTCACTGACAATAATGCAATTTTACCCATTCAAAGGTTGTCACCTATTCATAATCACATGTACACAGATCACCAATAAATGAAAAAAAATTGCTACCTGGGCATGTGTTTGAACAAAAGCACGGTCATCCAGACAAAACGTCCACATGCATTATCATGCTTATCAGCTTCAGCCTCATCTTACCCCAAGCGAACGACTAAATAAGGAGATTTAGATGTAAAAAGAAACAGACAAATGCTTAATTTTAAAAAGTCAAGTTCTAATATTAAGTTATGGAAAATCTTGAAACCTTCATTTATGCCTTTACTGTCTCCTTAACTAGCACGAGTCCACAGAGGTACTACACTGAGGAATCCCACAGTAAAAGTCTCATCCTCTACACAAACCTCTGGAATTGCCAAGCAGAAACTCAGAGCGCTTTTTTTTTTTTTTTTAATGTTAGTACTAAAATCACCTCCCCATATAACGTCTATCTAAATCTCGATTATGCAGTAACAGCAAGGAGAGAGAATTCATGATATTCATGCTGAATACTGTTCCAGCATACCAAGTACATACACTATGTAAACACATTCTGAATGATCATCAGCCATGTGAGGAAAGAGAATAATTCCTGATGTTTTATAAGGCTTGTACAAGGACACCCCAGCACATTATCTGGATATCAAATCAACAATTTTCAAAATGCGCCAACTTTATTATTTCTATGTCAACATACATTCAGGCCCATCACCTTTCAGCATCAATAATGAGTTATAACTGCCTGTTGGTTTCACTGATAAATGAGGACAAAAACTTGGCTATTCACAGTGCTTCCAGAATGTCATCTTACTGTTTTAGACTCATCAGAATGTATTTTGTCCTACTCTGCTTTTGGTTCAATGCTTCTGGGGAAGAAAGAATATTTAAACTTGAGATCTTTCCTTAAGCACCTTTTCTTCTCCTTCCCTGAACTTTACTCATTATAGGAGCATTTTATTGCTTTTTAGAAGGTGCTGCACTAAGCTTGAGACAAGTCATTCATCTGCAATTCAGCTGAAATATGAAAAGCAATTTTATAAGCTTCCCCACAGTTCACCAGTGTTCTCTCACTCTGGCGCACTATGTTTAGGACCAAGAAGATCATTTTGATTCCATACCTTACCAAAGAAAAGCACTATGAAAAGAAACAGAGGGGGAGCCGTGTAAATCCGAATCTGCAAAAACAACAAGTCCTGTGGCACCTTATAGACTAACAGATGTATTGGAGCATAAGCTTTCGTGGGCAAAGACCCACTTTGTCAGATGCACGTAGGGATTGGTACTCCCTTCTTTTCATGTGCCTGTATATTTATACCTGCCTCTGGAATTTCCACTGCTTTATGAAAAGAAACTTCATCCTTATGTGTTTGTGGCATCAGTTTTAATCTGGGACGTCTCTATCTCCACAAATTAAAAATATTTAACACCATAATACGCCATGGACCAATTACTAAAGACAAGGGATAGCAAGTCAAGCTGTAGGGATAGGTAACATTTCCTTTCCTTGCTAACTGGAATAAAACTACAGTAGACCTCTGAGGTGGAATTTTCAAAAGCAAGTTAAGCATCCCACTCCTCCGGAGTTCCAACATGAGCCCACTAACTCCCTTAGACACATCTGAAAAGCCCATTCCTTAGCTCTGCCTAGAAGAAACGGGTTAACTCCTACCAGAACTAGGCATAGTAGATGAGGCATATGAACACAGTGTTCACCTCCCACTCCTGTGCTATTTTAATGTCTATGCTAAATAGCTTTAACAATTACTTCAGTATCTTATACACAATAGAAGGAGTTTATGCATGTGTATGGGAAATAAAGACAACAAATATGTGCAGCAAACACTAACATTTAACGTTTTAGTACAAATACAATACAGAGTAAATGTACACAAAGTAACATGTCACCGGGTTCTACCACAAAAAACATTTGAAAGGGGTTTTAGTGGATTTAAAAGTGGGGTCACTGTTAAACCCACTGTTCCCTAAAACAAACTTCCTTCAAAAATCTGGCTTCCTCCACATGCTAATCCTCACCATTAATCCCCTTACACCCGATTCCCACCTCTGGGAAACCTATGAATCCTCTACATCAATGCACACTTCATTTTTTAGATTCAGAGGGGTAGCCGAGTTAGTCTGTAACAGGAAAAACGTAAAACACAACAAATAGTCTAGTAGCACCTTAAAGACTAACAAAACATCTATCATAGAATCACAGAGCTGGAAAAGACCTCAGAAGGTCAAGTCCAGCCCCCTGCTCTAGGCAGGACAAATGCCAACTAAATCAACCCAGCCATGTAGATGGCATCACAAGCGTTTGTGGGCAAAACCCACTTCTTCAGATGACGGAAGTATAAGTCCAGATCCAAGAATAAATAAGGGAAGAAGGAGGGGGGAGAAGGAAAAAGGGGAGGGGCGAAAGAAGAAAGAGAGACAGTGCGTAGACAGTTCAAATAGTTACGAGAGGCTGTTAAGAACCATTAGCACCTCCATTGTTTGGTTGGTTGGTTAAGTCATTAAAAGGTGGAAGATAGTGTGGGAGCCACCCTATATTCTGGTTCAGACTATTTACATAAGAATTAAACTTGTCAATGAAGTTAAATGCTGATCCTTCTCTGTGCATTTGGCTTGTGAAATTGATCTGAAACAAAATGGCGACTTGTAGATCCATTAATGAGCGTGCAGGAAGATTAAAGTGTTCTCCAACAGGTTCGTGTGTATTGCCTTTTCGGATATCTGATTTGTGTCCATTAATTCTTTCCTGTAGAGACTGTACAGCAGGGTTTCCCAACCTATGGGTCGGGACCCAAATATGGGTCGCCATTACATTTCAAAGGGGTCGCCAAGTGTCTCCCCAGGTGGCTCTGTCCTCCCTCCTCCCCCCGTTTTTGAATTGCCTTGGGTCACCAAGTCTTCCTGAATTGTCAAATTGGGTCCCCATCTGGAAAAGGTTCGGAACCGCTGCTGTACAATATGGCCAATATACATGGCAGTGGGGCACTGCTGGCATTTGATGGCATAGATCACATTAGTGGATGTGCAGTTAAATGAGCCTCTGTTTCTGGTGGCTGATGTCATTTGGTCCAGTGATGCAACTGCTGGTATAGATGTGTGGGCCGAGTTGGCACTGGGGCTGATTGCAGGTTCCACTCCATACGGCTCAATGCAGTGCCTTGCACGTTCAAAAGTATTTTTTAGGACATCCTTCCCCATGAGACTCTTGGAACTAGTCCTTTTCTCTAATTAAAGAGACTCAGGTGTGGCCTCTCAAAACCTTTTCCCCCCAAAGGGGCAGAAAAAGGGAATAACCTCCATTTATTTAGACAGGATGTAGGAGGCAGTAGCTACTACTATTTTAATACTTCTGCTTGAAAGCCCTCAGAATAGACGCCAAGATCTGCAGAGTGTATCACCGCCAGCAGCTTTTGCATCACTCCTGATTAAACTATGATGTTAAGGGTGATTTTAGTCTACTTTTAGATGGCATTCTTCAGAATGACTAAGAAACTCCAAGTTCATTTATGAACAGTTTAACTCTCACTGTGCTATGAAATAGAGATGGTAATGCAAGTTTCTGGACAACTGAGTTTTCCTTCAACAGAAAGATATGATGCTCTAATATTTAGAGATGTAAAAATCCTGTTTAGTTAAGTTAATTGGTTAAAGGGGGAGTGGGTACCTGATCTGAGCAGCCCCTGTCCATAGGGGCTGGAACAAGTGATGCTTACCAGTTAACATTTCATATTCCCAATGATAATAGGCAATATTAATGTTCTATTCTATCCATAAGCAGCCACAACTTTTACGAGTTGAGTAATTTTGTAGACTATGGAAGAATGCAACACAATCAAAGTTTTATTTTTCAAACCATTGTATGTAAAACTGCCTTTTTCTTTAGCAAGACTAAGTATGAGAACCTGAAATAGCCAAGTAACAGATTATGGACTGTTCTGATTACATCATACTGGTCCCGAAAACCCCACCCAGTAGGGATTTAGAATCTGGCTATCCTCCTAGATCCATTCAAGTCTTATAAATAACTATATAATTCACAATACTTTAAACACAAACTGATGAGAAATGCACTGATGAGCATAATCATTGGCATTCTCAATGTAAAGTATGAACTTGAATCTATACTACTTTTATGGATACCCTAAACAGGGTAAACTGAACTCTTAAAGAAGTCCATAGGAGCCAAGTGCTATACCAACTTGTTGCTCTGTTTTTAATTAATAGTTTAAAGATACTAGAAAGCCTCCTTTTGCCTGATCAACTCGAACAAATCTTAGAACTACTTAAAAACATTACTTTCCCCCAGAAACCACACCTACTGTCACTTAAATATAAGAATCCTATATAAAAAAAATGTTAAAAGGACATCAAAATATCATCTAGTCCAGCCTCCTGCACTAAGGCAGGACAAATTAAACCTAGACAATCTGACAGGTATTTATCTGTGCTATTCTTAAAAACCTCCAGTGAACAGGATTCCATCACCTCCCTCAGACACCCATTCTACAGCTTAACTATCCTCAACGTTAGAAAGCTTTTTGTATTATCTAAACCTGTAAAGCTTTTTTATTCTGAACCCACCTCAAGACCACTGTTTTTGTTTACTGTGATAAACATGGTCTTGTTATACATGAATGTTAAATCAGGAGAGAATTTTTTTTTTGAAAAGTTCTGCTCTAAGATTATTTTGGAGAAGTTCTCTGGCTGGTGTTTACTCTCAGATCAAACTAGGTGACCACAATGTCCCACTAAACTATTATCCATTTCTTAGATTAGTGTAACCAATTTTTCAACAAGCCTTTTTCCCAAAGATATTTATCAGTCAGCAAACCCCAGCAATATCTTATGCCCAACTACCAGAAAGATTCAGAAAATAATTCAGTTTTGATTTTATGAATTCCATTTTAAATATAAATACAGATGTATAAATACCTACTAATCAAACTTCACTATAAATTTTACATATTTAGAATTAGCCTTTAAAATACAGGTCTTCCTGCTCTTCCAATTTCATTTGTAACCAAAATCAAGGCGGCAAATGATAGAACTATATAAAATGTTGCATAAAAATTGTCTCTCATTTGGGATTTCCTTCACATGCTAAATATTTTAAGTAAAAAAGGATTCAAGTCAAGTATCAGATTTATGCAATTTTACTAAATGTATTTAACGAGAAAGTCAATCTATATTTGAAGACGACAACAGGACACACAGAACAAAGCCTTTATTAAAAAAAAAAAGGCAAAGCCAAAAAGTGGAAAGCTGAAAGGGAAAACCCTTCCAGCTTCACACAATCAGATAAGCTCTTAACAAGAAGCTTCTTCCGTGGGCAGAGTAACTCAATTCCTCACTTAAGAATTTCTCATACAGTCTTCTGACACAACTTGGAGGCAGGATACAGAAATAGGATGACCACTGGCTGTATCATTTACTCTAACAGCTTCCAAGAAATAAGGTAGGGAAAATAATATATTTTATTAGACCAACTACTACTGGTGGATGATACAAGCTTTTGAGCTTCACAGAGCTACTTCTTCAGGTCTGCAGAAGTAACCAGGGAGCCTAAGCTCAATATAAATTGGGACACATTGTTCCCAGGCCATTATCTTGCACTCCCTCCAATTTTTTGTTTCAATAGGTACAACAGGTGGAGGACTCAAATACAGAACTGGAAGGAACATCAACAGATCATCTGGCTGAGTCCCCTAGATGCGGGCACAACTTAGTACTATCCAAACCATCCCCGACAAGTGTTTACCATTCTTTTAAAACCTCCAATAGTCTCCAACAGATTCCTCAACCTCCCTCAGTTAAAAGTTAGGAAGATGAACCTCATATTTAACCGAAACCTCCCTTGCTGAAATGTAAGTCCTATTACTTCTTGTCCAGCCTTCAGTGAACAAGAAGAACTTATCACCCTCTTCATTAAAAACCTTTTAAGTACCTGAAGTGGGGATGTTAGCTAGCAATTAATTTACTAGTCAAGTAGTTGATCGAACTACGATCCACTATTCGACTAGTCGATTGGCACTTTCGTGTTTCATTTTTGCAATGTACAAAAGCCCCAACGGGGGCTCTTGTGCATTTCAAAGTTGGAATGCTGCATGGAGCCCAGCACCAGCGGGAAGACCCGCTGACTCTGGGCTCCACACGGGCACTTCTGCTTTGAAATGCACAAGAGCCCCCACTGAGGACTCTTGTACATTTCAAAGCTGGCACGCCACACAGAGCCCGGGGACAGCTGAGGAGTCCCCAGCTGATCCCAGGCTCCAAGCCACTTTGAAATGCCTGCGGAACGCAGGGTCAGCTGGGGAGTCCCCAGCTGGCCCTGGACTCCATGCAGCGTTGCAACTTTGAAATGCACAAGAGCCCACGCTGGTGCTGTCCATTTCTTAAACGCTGCTGTGGTGTTTCAAAGCGGAAGCTCCAGGTGGCAGTAGAACTTTGAAGCACCCCCACTCCCTCCTTGCTGCCTCTATCTGATAGGCACAAGGCCCATTACCCCGTGAGAGGATATTTAGCTTGGTTTCACATTTATTCTTGACAAATTCATGTTGTCCGCTACTTACCACATCATCATATATCCTAAGTGCTTACAAACTGATTGTTTAATTTGTTCCATTATCTTTCAGGGTACCAAAGTTAAACTGACTCGTCTGTAATTCTGTGGGCTGCCCTTTCCCTTTTAATAGGCCGGTACTTGTTGCCACAAAATAATGAATCCCATGAGGCAAAAGTCTTAATAAAAATTTTAAAATGTCATACTTCGAGATTGAAAAGTCAATTACATAGGATACAAAACACAGGATACAAAATTTAGAGGGTTAAGCAAACAATTAACTGATGGGAGTTAGAAACTTTCTGGGGACACACAACATAACCGCAACTGCCTTTGCAGCATCTATTACTGGTACTGTCAGATACAAGACAGCTGATAAGAAGGATCTCTGATCTACTAAACAATTCCTATGTTAAGTCACCATTGTCAAGATTTAAATAGAAGTATGACATTTGTTCCCATAGCCTGCATCTAACTTCCCTGAATGAAGCCTGAAAAGCAGACAGTGAAATAATAGCCAAAATAGTAAGACAAGGGCACTCCAAGAAAAATAATTTTGCTGTTACCATTATCTATGAAAACAACTTCAATACGGCCTTAAAAAGATGCATGGGGGCGGGGGAGCTGTGTCAGGAAAGCAGCCTGGTGCAAACATATGAGTCATTTGCTCCAGTAAAGTGTGTTATGTTTTTCATTCATATATAATTTCAATTAAATTTATATGGAGAGAATATCAACCATGAATTTACAATTCAATGTTGTATCACCATTTGATTGTTTTATTTTACCCACGTAAGAACTGACCATTTTAGACTTGCTTTCATATCTCACTACCTCCACCTACTGTTAACAGTTGTAAAATCTGTTTAAACAAAATACCTCATATTTTATTCTTTATTATATTTGAAAATCTCAATCTTAAAACAAGTCATGTTACTCTATGTACAAACGCGTAAACATCGTAAGATAGGTTTGTCTATATTCAGCAAAGATAACGACAAGCAAAAAAAAGGAATTGCATTAATCCAACTCCACATCCAAAAAGAATGCAGAACAAGTGTGATCCAACTATTTAACATTTAGTGCTTACTGTTTTCTATACTATTTAAATTAGTCCCATAGTTTGCTGCAAACTCACATTTGCTGACTGCCTACCATTACAAAATGCAAAAGAACTATAGAAATTACAGCCATTTAATCACCAAGCCTGACAATTTTGAACATTTTTGTTTCATGCTGAATTTAACTACCCCATCAGTGTACCAGCAATCTGACCACCTTATTTACTTGGTCACAGATCAGACTGCAAACACATCTCAGTTAAATAATACAACCAGCACACAAACTTTTCAGTACTTTACACTGCCAAATAGGGATGTTAAATTTAGATCAATCAAATAGTCAATAGAAATCCCATCGACTATTTGATTAGTTAATTAGTCTATAAAGGCACCTCCACCTTTGAACTGTAGCACGAGCACTGCCGGCTCTTGCTACAGTTCAGACGAGGAAACCTGGCAGGGAGCACAGGGCCAGCAGGAACTCCCACTGGCCTGGTGCTCCCTGCAGCGCCTAAGCCTTTGAAATGTACAAGAGCCCCAGCGGGGCTCTTGCACATTTCAAAAGCAGAATCGCAACAGAAGCGACAGGAGCTGAGATTGCTTCGGTCCCCACTCACGCCGTTTCCCCCTGTGCCTCTACCTTCCCTGCCCCTGGTGGAGACTGTGCTTGGGGGGAACCCAGCTTTAAGCCAATTCCCCCCAGCATCAGCTCCTGCTCCCCCTTCTTGCAGCAAGGGGGGAAGCAACTCGTTGCATCACTAGTCAACTATCCTAGTCAGCATACGCTTATCGGATAGTTAACTAGTCACTTACATCCCTACTGCCTATCAGGAATGGCCTGAGGTGGGCTGCGGCAGCTGGCACCCCCACATGCACAGCCATCAATGGGGTGACGTCATCATCGGGCGCCCCATTGAAGGTGGCACCCTAGGCGACCGCCGAGTTGGCCTATAGTCACAGGTCGCCCCTACTGTCTATATGAGTTTCAATAAATAAAATCTAGATTACAATTTTAGTTCCAGGAATATTCCATATTAAACATACAAGTACAGATAATTTTAATATGATCTTTATACCATGACTAAGCAAATGGACACATTCACATTTAAAACCTTCCATTTTAAACTTCAGAAACACAAGAGTAAACGTTATTAGGTCCTAAGAGGCAATGCCTAAAATTCCAAGGCACTTGTATGTTCCAGATTAGGGAATGTTTTTAGAAGGC
Source organism: Pelochelys cantorii (assembly GCA_032595735.1). NCBI lineage: Eukaryota > Metazoa > Chordata > Testudines > Trionychidae > Pelochelys > Pelochelys cantorii. The sequence continues at coordinate 73,734,320 of CM064332.1, forward strand.
AATTCCTAAATCCAGTGTAGTCTGTCAGATACATTTTTAATCTTTTTGCTCTTGCGATTTGTTCCCTAATACTATTACCTTTAGTCTATAAACTCTGTAAAGTGAATTTCAAGCCTTCACCCAGGGAGCTATTGTGATTGTTTCTTCTGCGCTCAGGTGCAGACTATACACAAACATTTTAGGAAGGCAGACCAGTCTTTACATCTTCCATTTTAGTTCTTACAGAATTATATGTCTACAATATTCCATTTTGTCCCCCACAAGATAGAAGATATGGCACAGTTTTTTCCAAAACCAGTTATAGCACGTATCTGCCAGAAAGAGCCATTTTTATCATCTGATTCCCTGAGCTTAAGGCGAGTTTGTCCTTTTGGGAGCCAACTTCAAAATGAAATGTTTTTCTATTATATATCTGACCATTTTAATAATTCTGTTCCAAAAGGAATGCAACTCAAGGCAAAGCAGAATTGTATGTTGTATATTTCCCTTTTGCTTACACTTCCTCCAGCATGGATTTCATTTGCTCCGTTTCATTCCAAGTTGGAGAGATGCAATAAAACCATACATGAAATACTGCTTTTAACGTACTCTGATTTATCTGGTTGTTGTTCAGGTTCAATTTCTACTATTACGTTTTCAAAACATTTTCCTTGTTTCCTTTTTTTAAAAAAAGGCGTTCTCATGTAACTATGAACTGGATAACATCAGCAATTTTCTAGTTTTATTAGTGTCAAAATTATTTCCTTATTTTGTAGGTTTGCCCATACTTTGAATATATCTGTGAAAATCATATCAGATCTTTTATTTTGCTTGGGCTTTTTGATTATTCTTTTCAATTCTCTCAAGTAAGAATTACCCATTTCAGCTATCAGGTAATTAATGACTACATTTACAAACTCAATCCCTTATCCTTAATGCAGTTGACATAAAGAAATAGTATTTTTTTTAATTAACCCAAGGGAGTAAACTAGGCATTCAATGCATCTTAACATTAAGAGTGGAGAGTATCATGATGTAGTGTATTTACACTGAAAATAGGTATGATCCTGCTGCACTGGGCAGGGTCTGAGCCCCACTGCCCAGGCTGAAGCCCTGGGGCTTGGGTTGTGAGGCTTGGGCCCCAGAAGTATAACACCAGCCCTGGCAACTCCATTAAAATAGGGTCATGACCCATTTTGATGTCTTTGCCATAGTTTGAGAACCGCTGTCCTATTTTATATGAACCCCAAGGCTGTGTCTACACTGGCGCGATCTTGCGCCAAAGCAGCCGCTCTTGCACAAAAACTTGCTGCCTGCCTACACTGGCTGCGTGTTCTTGCGCAAGTAAACTGACGTTCTAATGTATGAAATCAGGGCTTCTTGCGCCAGAACTCTGACGCTCCCGCTCAGGAATAAGCCCTCTTGTGCAACCGTTCCTGCGCAAGAGGCCAGTGTAGACAGGCAACATGAATTTCTTGCGCAAGAAAGCCTATGGTTAAAATGGCCATCAGAGCTTTCTTGAGCGGGAGCATCTACACTGGCAAAGATGCTCTTCCGCAACTACTTTAACGCAAGAACTCTTGCGCTAAAGCGTTTTGCGCAAGATCACGCCAGTGTAGACATAGCCCCCAAGGAAGGGAGGCTTGGTGGGATGTTAAATGTTTCTTACTTGGCTCATCCCCAGAACTGTTATTCAGTTATTGCTCCTAAGGGTTGTAGAGTAACACCAGTTGGCACTTGTATATATAAAACATATGTGAAGATGATAAACATTAGCTGAGTCAACTATTGAAGTAAACACTGCACTTTAATACGAAAACATCCTCCTGAAATGCTGATGTGTTTATTCTTCCTTCAAAGGTCAAAGTCAGGCTGCAATATATTCCCAACAATGCTCACTGGGCTGGAATAATCACATTTTAAGTATCAATTGTAGTATTTCTGCATTAAATGTTATAAATCCTTGTATGCTGAAAACCTTCAATGCTGTGGATGCACACAATTTGTTCACTTAATACCTTATATTATGAAAAGAACCTAGAATAATTAAGATATACTCTTTTTGCCATCTATTTACTGTTTCACAGAATTTAATGAAAGATAATTGCTCATTTCACTTTTAATTAGTGGTATTCTACAGTACTGGGCTAATGAATGAGAACCAGAAAAATTCATGTTCCAAGTACTGTAGGGATATATAAGGTATCAGTTTTCAAGAATTTTGAATTTTCAAAGTTATGTCTAGTAGAATTTGGGGTTCCATTTGCTGTACTTTTAACCAATAATTTCAGTTTTAGTTATGAATTATTGTTTCTGACAGCATCTTTTAATAATTAAGTATTTTCACTCTTCTTCCTGCATTTCCATATCTGTTATGTGAGAATGGATAAATGTGGCTTTAAGTTCTAACAGTGAGTTCCAACACACAAATACATATGCAGGAGCAAATGCTCTAAAATAATCATAATTACCACTGCCTATTTCAGGAACTACCACATTTTAATTGAAGTTGATGTCTAAATCCTTTTACTAATGCTGATGATTTAAAGAAAATGAAGGTTTCTTTCAAGAGGCAAAGCAAAACTTTCAGCTACTCTTCCATATGCATCCACTATACTTAGATCTAGTCACACAGTTCTCTTGCTACCACAGTTACATCTACTTTTTAAAATACTATGCAGCACCCTTTAAAGATACTACTGAAAGCGGTTTCTTTATGCTACCAGTTAAATCTTAATATGTGACAGTACTAATATGTGACAAACTCATGCAAAACTGAAGCAGTAGTGAAGCTGAGTGCCACAAATAACGAGTGAAGTTGAAAAAAGTCATGAGAAAGCAAATCTATTAACGAATCATGCACTAATTCATGAGAAGTATTCATCTCACAATTATCTCAAGAGGAAGCGCTCATCCAGATGATAGCTAATGTGCCCACATTTCTCTTGACAGGAAGGAGACCCTTTATTTCTCAGTCTTAATTCTAGATGTAGAGATTTTGCTGAGCCTATTGCAGAATCTGCTGTCAGAATAGTGCCACTGTAAAACACCTTACATGTTATTTACACATAATAGATGGTAATCTTTACCTTCATTCCATTGAATCGAGCACACATGTCAATAACCAGAAGGGGGCAGCATTTTAAAGACTATGTGAAAATGGCTTACTGCATTGGCAAAATGAACTAAAATGCCTACATTGATTGAATAAATGGACACTACTCTAATCCTTACCTGAGGTACCTGTTTTTAAATTTGCTGTTGAGAGCTGTTCCATTTACTCTCTTTCCAGGATGTAGATAAAACTCTCCCATTTCAATTTATAGTTTGCAGCACCATAATCATCTTGTTCAGTTAACACCAATGTTTAATAGCAAGCACACTGGAAGAACAGGGGAAGCCAAATCACAGAAGAAAAGACAATTTTGTTTTCACATCTCACCTGCACAGAGGCTGCATGTTCGCAATGCTTAGCTACAGGCCAGTACTGCACAAGCATTAGTCTCCTTTTTCTTACAATATATAAATCCCAACAGCATGAAATGAAAGTGTACCAATTCAGTTGCCAAAGCTTAAGCAGAACGAGATCTTTCCTCTCCTCTAGAGAGTATTACAAATGTCATTTTCCACCTTTTAAAGTATGTCTTTTCACAATATGGTATTTAGCCAAACATGTATGAACACATTTGCATAACAGATCTATGAAAACTGACAGATTAAGATGTAAGGAAAACTCTTAAAAACCCTACTGAGAAATCTCCATTTCCTGAAAAATACATAACTAATCACAAACTAAATTAGATGCTCTAAATTACAGCAACAGGAAAAAAGGACCAAACATTAAGTTGGAACACCTCTGGTTCCATCGTCCACAAGACAATGCGCAAAATAAATCTGTGTGAATAGGCTGCTACCATAGTAATGCCCCTGGAGAGACAAACAGAAGAATTCCCTATAGCAGCAAGAAAATTTGATCTGATTTTAGAAGGCACAGCAGTTTAATTGGATCACAGAGGAGGACAGATGAAAAAGCCACAAAATACTGGAAAAGTGTGTCTACCTAGGTATTCAGTGCTCACTGAGAAGGAAAAACCTAAAAAGTAACCATCTCTTGCCAGCCACTTGAGAGTTTAATTTGAACTAAGTTAAACTTCAATAAAAGATATATTTTGAGCTGTGCAAACTGATGTTTTTAGCATTGATTGAATAAAGAAATGGACACTAATCCTTATTTGAGGTGGTAGTTTTAAAATTTGTGTGAACATTCTGAACGGCATTAGTTAAAAACACTGTAGCTTGCACATCTCCAAATACGCTTAACTGAATTTACATAAGCCTTTATAGAGGCATTTTACTCATGAGAAAAACCATAAAATCTTCCCCTTTTTAACATTTTTATAGAAGTACGGAACAAGTTGGAGTTAGCCATAACTATCAGGAAAAGTTACAGTTAGCTAGACTAGGCAAATCCTAATAGAGTTTGCTTTCACACTGAAATAGTTGAGAGAGGAAAGATTAAACACATCAAGATGCTACACCTCTTTATGCATTACATAGTTTGAGGAATCTTCGACCTACCTGGAATGAGACTGGGCCCAACTCTGGTGAAAATATTATTTTACAATCTCTTAATTCGTGTAAACTTTTATTGTATTAAAGTGAGTATTTTTTTTTACCTAAAAAGAACTCTTTGAAATATTTTAGTCTGGAAAGGTGGTGGGAAAACATGCCACTTTGGCCTCTTCTGTGCTAACAAGAGATTTCTTGAGGTATCTGGATAACAATCCCCATTGTACTTTCTACATACCCCAGGATGTACTTCACAAGTCTCATCGATGTATCAAAACCCTAATGAACGTGGAGAAATTGAAGGTGGTCCAGAAAAGAGCAAACAAAAATGATCAAAGGTCTAGAAAACATGACCTATGAGGGAAGACTAAAAGAATTGGGCTTCTTTAGTTTAGAAAAGAGAAGAACGAAAGGGGACATGATAGCAATTTTCAAGTATCTAAAAGGGTGTTATAAGGAGGAGGGAGAAAAATTGTTCCCCTTGGCCTCTGAGAATAGGACAAGAAGCAATGGGCTTAAATTGCAGCAAGGGAGGTTTAGGTTGGACATTAGGAAAAACTTCCTAATTTTCAGGGTGGTTAAGTTGCCTAGGGAGGTTGTGGAATCTCCATCACTGGAGATATTTAAAAACAGGACACACACACACACCTGTCAGGAATGATCTAGACAGTGCTTAGTCCTGACATGACGGCAGGGGAATGTACTGAATGACTTCACAAGGTCCCTTCCAGTTCTAGTGTTCTGTGATTCTATGATTAATACTCTGAGTATTTTTGATCTGATATTCCTTTTAGAAGTCTCAGTGATGTTTCCTTTTTTAAAAAGCTACTCTTCAACATTCATAGTTCTGGAAAATAACTAAATTCCCATTTTGCAGGTTAATAATTGAAAATTACATTTTAATAATTAGCTTAAGTATGTACTCAAAAGAAAATCTAACAAGATCCCCTTCACCCACCAACATTCTGTAGTACAGATTACAGTCCTATCAGATACTAGGGATGTTAGCTAACGTGTAACTGAATAGTTGTGTGACCGCATTAAACTTTAGCAGTTGCACAACTATTCAAAAGTCCATAGGGGCGGGGCCGGCAGCCAGTATGTTATTGGCCCCACTCCTGGGGAGCCCCCTGCCATCCCATGCTGCTGCTTCTGTATCAGGGGCAGCAGCATGGGGTGCCAGGTGTCAGCTAATCAGTGAAGGAAGCCAGTTTAAAAACCAGCTCAGAACCACACAGACAGGGGCTGTGCTGCGGAACAGCCCCTGTCCTCAGCAGACCCAGGCTCGCTGCAGACAAAAGCTGCCCCATGGGATGCGGAGAAGCCTCTGTCCGTGGGAAGCCTAGGCTACTTCTTCATTGCAGCCTCCCCTGCCCACACCCACTCCCCTTGCACTGCTGCCTCCGATTCACTGGTCAGGTCTCCCAGAGTGCCGGACTAGAGTGGTTCAACATGTACAGTAATGCCTCATTTAACACTATAGATGCTTTTCTGAAAATGTTCGTGCTAAGTGAAAACGTGCTTTGCGGGGTCAATTTTCCCATTAAAAATAATGGAAAAGGTGGAGGTTGCGTTTCAGGTGGTGGTGGCAAAGTCAATTTTTTGTTGGTGCTGGGTCGTCAACATCAACATTAGATATCTAGCAACACAAGTCGCTGCGGTTTGTTAAAACACAAAGATAAACACGTGAGTGAGCAGAGGAGCGCTGTGACCACGTGTATTCATCCGTTCGTGCATATTACCACTGTTTTCACAACTTATATCACCGCGCGAAGTAGTCCGCCACTTGATTATTTTCACATTATTTCGGGGACAGTCGTGCTATTCGAAAAAGTTGCAAAAAAATTGTGCTATTGTGAAAACGTGTTAAGCAGGCACGTGTTAAACGAGTAATTACTGCATTCTGATTTTGGTCTAAGGATCTCAGTTTTCTTGGGGAGTGTGGGGAGAAGAGGGCTGACTCATAATTCTTGGGTATGAGGTTGGCAGTACTGCATTCCCACCTCTCCTATTCCAGTACTCAACTTCCTAAAGCACAGGCTGTCATGTCAAACAACACAGTGTTAACTACCACTTTGACTGGACTGAAGCCAAACTTTCAGTTTTAACACAGTACTGAAAGGCTAGCATATTAGGACACTGTTCCCTGCAACTGCCTCTGAACCATGACTACATAGTTCACTTCCACTGAAACATGAAGCCTATTTCCTAATCAAATCCTAAAATAAGCAAGTCTTTTTCATGCTTGTATGTTTTCTTCCTACCACACGCCTTACCCACCATCAAACCATTTCCTGCTCAAGAATAATTTTGATCACAGCATCAGTACAAGACCTGAAAACTAAACCAGCCAACCAAAGCAGAATATTTTGGAAAAATCCAAGCAAAAACTGTTTAAAATGTAAAGAAAGCAATTAGTGCCCCATGCCAAATAAGAGAAAGGCTGAATTTTCAGTGTACCATGATTATTTATAAATGACTGTTACTCTGATAAAAATTATGGTTTTAGTTTTAACATATGCTCAAGTTTTTCAGCACCACTTAAACCATATCCTTAATAAAGGTGCTGTATTCCCAAAGATATCCCAAAGAGAATGCAATGCACATAAGAGTATATGCTCTTTAAGTTTTAGTTTGTTTTAGCAACAACCAAATGTTAAATGAATTAATATTGTTAAATAATATCATTACAGTCCAATTAGCTCAAGCTTCCTAGAAAACCAGCTCAAAGTTGTTCTTCCTTAATTTCTTAGGTGACGGCTAATTTCCATATAAATGTTTTTGAACAATTTACAAGTGTTCTGACATATCCCTCAGATTTTACTTATTCAGCAAAGATTAATCATGCTAGCAGTTTGCATTTTAAGTTAATTTTATCCTTTGCGGTGCCAATTTTCCCTGCCTCATGAAAGCAAAGACTAAACTATGTATTGTCTAAAAGTTTCTAGAAAGTTTTGAGGTTACAATCATAAAATGCAATTTGATTTTTGTCAGTTAACACTCATTGCAGTATTCTCAGCATCTTCTGCAGTGAGGAGCATGTCCTCTCATGAACTTTCACCTAACCCCACTGTGGCAGCTATTACTGTTGCCCACATGTACAATATAAAGAGTTTTTTATCCTCAACTGTCTTAAAATGACCTTTTGGCAAATGAAGTGCACCACCAGCCACTAGCGATATGCGGTCCAATTTTGTACACCTAGACCTAAGGTCATGATTTGCTATCAACAGCTCCCCGGGGAATTGTTATGAACAGTAGTGAGTGTTTAGTAATACAGCATTTTTTGTTTAATTTAACAGATAGCTTACAAGAACTTAGAATAATGTCACTTACACACACAATGCAAAAAAATCATTTTGTATTTAAAACTCCTGAATTCAGATTCATCATTCCTATTCAGCCTGGAGAATTTATCTATGCTAGTTATGAGAATGCAAATTCATTTGCCAAACTAAACTAAAATTCCAAGTTAGAATGCCAAATACCCTTCAGATTATAAAGTATAGCTGGACATACTTACATAAAAGTTGCCTCTTACTACCAAGAGGTCTTTTTGAAGTGCAAATTTAAAAATCAGTAATTCCTGATAACCACCTCCTCCTACCTGTATATCTTCTAGTGTATCATTAAATTTCATACTTCTAAGTTAATAACATTAGATATCCTTACAGTACCTGTGGCATGAGGCCAGCATGAACATTAGAAGTTAACTCCTATATTTATTGTTTGGAATAATGAAATCACAGCTGGGTCACTAAATACTGAGTTTCTGCCAAGGTCAGCCAAATCTTCCTGTTTGTGTGCACTTCCTTTCACCTCGCTTGTGACTACACTCCAGCCTCAAAGACACATTTTTTGAAATATCTAAGTTGAAAATCTACTTGCTAAAATGCAAATAAGTTTACTTGAAATAGCCCACACATTTCAGCAGAGCAAATATATTTCTTTCCCAACGCCTAAATTTTTCAATAAGAAAGCAACTGCAGTAATACAACTCTGGAATTTTCAATAAAACACTTGTTACTTTTATTACAAATACTTCTCACCTTTATCTGAGCAGCATGACATAGTAAGCAAGATTTTACACTGCCTCATCACGTCTCCAATCAGGTTGAACACTCAAATGATTCTATCCCACGTCAGTTTCCTAGGACCTAGGTTTTAAAAAAGTCTTAGACGCATGTAGTTCCAAAGCATTCTGATCTCACTGCAACTCGCATAAAACAGATCTGGAAAAAAACTTTATATCTGAGTTTTCCTTCCAATGAAACTGAACCCTAACTGCTGGCTATTTCCTAGGTAGAGATGCCTGATAGAGGGTTATGTTTTCTCATTTTAACATCTTGCCACTGGAAACATCATTTAAAGCCCAAGATTTACCAGCTACCTTCACAGAGCTGGAGGAACACTTCTGTTGAAATCCAGTTTTAGTACTAAAATGAATTGCTCCACTTCAATATTGACCTTTTCCATCTAAAGACTATCAATCCTAAATGATAAAGCAAATAGTTTATTCACTTCTACTATTGGAAACAGACTGCTGGGTTTTAGACTTTAATGAAAGATATATTTGGAAGTTTGTGGATTTTAGGTGCATTTGGGTAGAGAAATAACTATTATAGGAATGAAGCTATGGTAACAAAAAATAACAGCTATATAACCATTTCAGAACATATACTATTGTATTTAAATAGGGTAAGTGACCAAGAAAATTATGAGCCTGTCAGTTTGACATAGATCCACAGCAAGAAAACAGTGTAGCTGATATGTGACTGGATTAACAAAGAATTAAAATGAAGATATTGTAAGTCATACAGACCAGCACGGGTTTATAGAAAACAGAACTTGTCAAATTACCCTGACTTTTTACATGAGATTACAAACTTAGTTGATAAAGGTAACAGTGTTGATGTAAACACTTAGACTTCTAAAGCTATTTCCTTTGGTACCAGATGAATTTTAATTAAAAATGGAAAGATATAAAATAAAACATTGCTTACATTAAATGGATTAAAAACTGGCTAATTGATCATCTCAAAATCAAATGGGTGTGTTTCTACTGGGGTGCTACAGGTATCAATTCCTGGCCCTACACTTTTATCCATAACCTGGAAGAAAACAAAATAATTGATCAAGTTTGCACATGACAAAAACTGGGAAAGAGGTAAATAATGAAGGGGACAGGTAGCTGACACGGAGTAATCTGGATCTCTTGGTAAACTGCACAAGCAAACAATATGCATGTTGGTTTGGCTCAACGTGAACTTATCCGTCTCAGAACAAAGAGTGCAAGCCACACTTAGATGAGTGAGTATCCTAGGAAGCAGTGACTCCAAAAGAAGAGCTCCGGCTTCAGCCTCACTACAAGCAGTTTTAGTACTAAAACTAAACTACTTTAGGCGCAAGGCAGTGAGGGGCCAGCACATTCAGGCTGTAGTACCTCCTCCTTGGGTCATGTAGTAATTTTAGTTGTCAGAAGGCGCTTTGAGGGAATGAAGTTTGAGATCCCCTGCCTTACTGTAATAGACGCAAGGAGCTCAATCTGCCTTAAAGGAAAGTGAAGGAGTAACTTGGTTACAGTTTAAAAACATACCGGGGGAATACATATATAAATAAATGGACTCTTCAACCTATCAGAAAAAGATATAACTGATTCAATGACTGGAGAAACAAATTCAGACAAGAAATAAGTCACTAGTTTTTACTGGTGGGAGTAACGAACTAATGTATTAATTTACCAATCATCATAGTAGATTCACTATCACTGGCAATTTTTTAATCAAGACTAAATGTTCTTCTAAAAAATACACTCTAGACAGTGGTTCTCAACCTGTTTATCATTGTACCTCACATATGCTGTTCACTCTGTGCTGTGTGGATGCAGCTCACATAATATACAGTAAAAGCTCTTTTATCCAGCACATTTGGGAACGTGAAAAATTCCAGTTAACTAAGAAAAAGGGAGTTTGGGTGTGGGGCTGGGACAAAGGAGGGGTTTTGGGGTTCTGAATCCGGGAGTGCTCACCTCGGGCAGGTCCCCGCAAGCTGCTCCTTGGCAGAGGCATGGCTATGAGGCTCTGTGCGCCACCCCACAGCTCCCATTGGCCCCGACTTGTTTCTTAAACAAAGGTAGTTCTCACTTACCTTAGAGTCCCAAATTAGGAAAACAACCTGGATCGCCAAGCCCTTTTGGCAACACCCCTTTTGTCTCAGACTTGTGGACAAAAATCATAAAAGTAGTGGTAGCAACAGTATTTACAGCACTTGTTTGCTAACGGAACACATAGTACTATTTGAATTTGCTTTTATAGGAATAAATTTTAGACACCCTTCCCAACAGCAAAGCAAATGACACCTTAGCAACTGCTACCAAATGTTTGCCAGGCTGTTGATGCAACACTTTGATTAAACACCCAAAAATAGTTTAGGAATGTATGACTGTCTGGCATCATCCTAATTCACTACCATATCACACCTCATTAATGTACTTATCCCTCCCAATAAATTTGAGAACTATGGCATAGTGCTCTAACATTTAAAATCCCTTCAGTTATTTTCCACTCAAGTTTTTCCATCTTCATTTTGATCTGAAAAGGAGGAACACGTGACAAAGCCTGTTTTCATAAACCACAATTTCAACTAGCATTCTCATACTTGTTTTCTCTGAACAATCCTGAACACAATGCTGGGTTAATGCCTTTTATTTTTTTAAAAAAAAACCACATTGTTAACGACTATCTAGAATACCCAGTTCTCGCAACAATTTCTAAAATGTCCCAGAAAGCATGCTATAAATGCAGAAATCACAAGAGTGACTCCTTACTCATAGATGAAAAATTAAGTTCTTAGTCACTTAAGAACTTTTTCAGCATCCAGTAATAGTTTCTCAACCAATTAAACAAGGTACAAAGACAGCAGAAAAGCTGTAATCGCTATGCCCATCCTTTTAAATATCCGTTTGTTACAACACCCATGTCTGAACCTTTGGGTCAGAACACTGAGCTCTTTCTTGAGAACTTAAGATGCATGTTATTACTTAGACTGATTTTCTTTATTTGTCTTTGAAACAATGTAGTTTCCTGATATATCAGAATTTGTCCTTACCAGACAATCACAGCCCTGCTACTTCCATTTATGCTGGTGCCGATTATAAAGGGAATACCTTTGTATATGTATGAACAGAGAGAAAGCAAATTCCCGATGCCAGTAAAAGTATTACACAGCTTCCCAGCTATACATTTTCTGTCTCAAGCAGGATATACAAGCACCAAACTTTTCCTATAGTGATTTTAGTTTAACATTTATCATTAAACTATCATTTAACCTGCTGCAAGACAGCAAGTATACATATGTTGCCAACACTTCAGGTTTTCTAAGCTAAAAATTTTATCACTCATGCAAGAACAACTGAAGCAGAGATGACAGAACACAACTCGCTCTGTGGCAAAGCGGTGCACATATGTTCCACTTCAGTTTGACTTGCACTTCTAAATTAGTAGAGCCCTGCAAATCCACAGATATTTGCTTTATACCAGTAAGTATCCATATCTGTGCCTATACATGGCTCATGTTTGCAGATACCGAGTTGGATACAACTTGTGTGTCTAGAACCCTGCAAATTTGCAAACATCCATGAATCTTTTTTGCAGATACAGATGCAGATAACAATTTTGTATCTTCGCAGGGCTCTACAAGTTAGGCCTTAAAATGTTCCATATACTCTATGCTGTCACTCTGCACAGAAGCGAATCCATGCTTCTAACTGGTCATAATTCAATGCTAAATTAATCTGAAAGATTGCTTTTCTCTTATGCTTGAATGGCTCAGCAAGACTTGAGCAAACACTATGGGGAACTTTTTTATGAAGTCTGTACCCACATCAGTGCTATAAACATTACAAGCTAAGTGCCCTTAACAGACCTCTTCATCAGAATGTGAGCTATTTTTATCTTGCTGTGCTGTGGCACTTCCTGTGTGAAATAAGTCCAGGCAATTATGACTAAAGTAAAAATGCACACTTGGAACAAAAACTTCAGTAGTTCTATAGAACTGTATCCAGACGAGAAGTCTGTGAAATTTCATCTAAATTGTTCCAGTTAATTTCCCCTCCAAGTACTTTACAAAAGGCTTTACAAGTTTGAGTTTCAAATTCTTATTAATTAGAAACAGAAGAAAAGCTGTACTGGGTCAGACTGAAGGCCCACGTAGCCATATCTTGTCTTCTGACTGTGGCCAATGCCAGGTGCCCCAGAGGGAATGAATAGAACAGGCAATCAAGTGATCCATCCCCTGTTGCCCATTCCCAGTTTCTGACAGAGAAACCTCCCATCCCGACCTAGAGCAGGTATTTTGGATCCCCTTTTAGATTGTTTGCAACCCATGTCAGCATTTAAATTGTAAAATAAGTAAATTTTGTGAACTGCAAATTCATCAGGCAAAACAGTTTTAAAACTGTGTTCATGAAGCTAGTTAAGGACCACAAAAGCATGGAGGGCAATAAGGATACTGCAGGTAAAACAGCTTGATACACACTTAAATTGACTGGTCTATAAAGTAGGTTCAACAACTGTCATTTAATATACGCACAGTGAGACACTGTAGTTGCTAAACATTAGCAATGAACTGCTCAATTGCCACTATTTTATGTAATCCAATTCTGGACTCTGTACATGCCCAGAACGGAGTTCTAGTGAGTGAATCTGACAGGACTGCTACAGAAACCAAAGAAACACACAGGAGAAAAAGCCAGGCAACGTAGGCACAGGGAGAAAGCCACAGAATTAAAATCAGAAGAGCTGTATGGATATTAAACTTTTTGTTCCATTTATTCCTCTACCTTCTCTCCAACACACATATACTAAAACTAGCACTATAAAAATGCTGCGTTCATATATTATCTCAAACACCCAACACTGGCTTTGAGAACCAGTTGTAAAAGGTGAAGTTCCTTTTCCTTACAAATTAGGGCCATGTTGACACCCTTTCTTTTCACTGTTTTAAATAGTTTGAATATAGTAAATAGTTTAGCTGTTGCACACAGCAAAGAAGGAAGTCCATCTCACTAAATTGCAGTTGTGCAATCCTATCGGCAATAAGAAGCAGTACATGCCAGTATCCATTTAGTGATACAAAGTAGTACACAGTTTTAATGAGCAAAATTTAGGACTTACTCATCACCTTTTTAGATTACAGCTGCACTTCAATATGCACTCCAAATCCCACGGGCATAATTACTCTTAAAAATCTTTTTTCTACCAACCCTCACTTCCCATTTGCAGGTATGCTTTCTAGGTTAATATGAGCCCATGAACATAAGCACAACTTATTCATGCAGTAATAATGGGTCAAGGTATTATAAAAGTTACATTTTTTCAGTTACATCCCTAAATTAGACTGACCTACAAACGTTTACAGCTACCAGTTCCCAGTAAATCTCAAAAAGCTAATGAATACTCATTTCACTTTTCTTAAGTGCTCATCTCCTCATCTAGGGTATGTCTACACTACACTGTTTTGTCACAGAAATGGCCGTTTTTCCCACAAAACTTGCAGAACGTTCACACTGCAATCACATTCTTTCAAAAGAAAATCGAAAGAACAGAGGGAGTTCTCTGGCATTAGTAATCCTCTTTCTACAAGGAAGAAGCCTTTTTCCAAAAGAGTTCTTTCGGCAAAAGGCACATGTGGACGGGGACAAGGGTTTTCTTTCAAAAGAGGTGGCCTCCAGGAAATAACACAGATGTCCTGGTGGACACTCCGTCCAAAGTAATCACAACTCTATAGTTCGTGTCTCCTGCAGGCACCCTGGGCAAGCCTTGTGGCAAGAAGCCAGCCTGAGAGCAGCACCATGACCAGGCGGCTCTCCCTGCCACAAGCCACCCAAGACCCTCCTGGCTCTCACAGGGAGCAGCCCCAGGGGGACGAAGAGGCAAACACCCTCCTGGTCTGAAGCAGAGATCCTGTCCCTCCTCGAGCTGTGGGGCGAGGAGGAGACATTGCAGGATCTCCACTCCAAGCGCTGCAATGCGGACATCTTCGAGCACATGTCCGAGTCACTGACCGAGCACAAACACCCAACCCGGACCTTGGAACAGGTCTGGAGTAAGGTCAAAGAGCTCCATCAGGGATACACCAGGGCCAGAGCACGCAGCTCGCACTCAGGGGCAAGACCCCACACCTGCCCCTAATAACAGGAGCTGCACCAGATCCTGGGGGGGGGGGGGGGTGGGGAAACATCTTCCCCACCCATTGTTGTGGACTCCGGCCTCAAGACCCGTCATCGCCCGGCTGGAGGTCACAGCAGAGGACGACGACCAGGGCCAGCAGGAGGTGGTGGAGGAGGAGACAGACACTGTCACCCTGTCCCTGGAGCCGGTGCCTGTCAGCCAGGATGTCTCCCGGGCCTCGTCTGACATCGGGGAGGGATCTTCAGGTGAGTGCTCCCCGTTTGTCATACACACAGGGTGGGGGAGGCGGGAGCACAGAGGGCAGGGTGCAAATGTCGCCTGGGATGGACATTGTGCTGCAGTCCATGCACATGGAATCACATGCAGCATTAATATGTGCCACGTGGACTCAGCAGGCAGCCCCTGAGCATGGGTGGGATCCTGCTACCAGGCTCAGGGGAGGCCACATACGTCCAGCCCCCAGGGGGAGGCCCTCCCAGCACCTGCCACAACTGGAAGCAGGCTAGTCACAAGGACGCAGGCACAACCCCAGACACCCCGAGGAGTGCTGCACATAGCACATGGGCATGTTTGCATGTGCAAGGCACCACCTGCTCCCATGGGCAGTGTTGAGAGCCGCAGCTGTGTGCGCACGGACCCCAGGGAGGGCTAGGCTGCTCCCAGCTCCTCTGCCGCCCATGGGATCCCACTGTGGTGCCTGTTTATCTGTGGGCCGGGGGGGGAAGGGGAGGAAGTGGGCAGCATGGTCCCCTGAGCACCTTGGGGCCGGGAGGCAGGGCCTGCTGTGCAGGCCACACATCCCCCTCCTCTGGCCCAAGGACTGTTGGTTGTTGCTCACAGAGAAGGGCGCGGCCTCAGGGACAGTGTCTGCATGGATGACTGACCGCCTCTACCTCTGTGTTCTGCACAGCTGGACAGGTCAGGACTGAGGGGCGAGCCCACACCACCCATGCCAGCTGCCAGAGCCCGGGGGACCTTCTGCGCCAGGGTCCAGGAAGACCTCATGCTGCAGCATGTCAGCGTCCTGTGAGACATGCAGCAGACCCTGGCGCAGAAGATCCGGGAGGACTCAGAGTGGCGGAACTGTGCCTGGGACAAGCTCATGCAGCGGTGCGATACTATGTGTGCCAACATGAGAAATGATGGCACACCTGCCTGCTGTTGCTGCTCCTGCCTACCACCTTCCTCCTCCCTCCCCCCATGCAAATGCCTCTGCTCCTTCCCCAAGCAATGAGTAGGGGTTTGAGTTTCCATATCCCCTACTCATAACTCCGGTCATCTGAAGAAGTGGGCTGTGCCCACGAAATCTCATGATCCCATCTACATGTTTTGTTAGTCTATAAGGTGCTACCAGATTATTTGTTGGTTTTTTTCTGTGAACGCTTTGTTATCCAGCACTCATGGCAAATGGGGGTTGCCAGATAACTGAATGTGCCCGATGACAAAGCTTATTGCTCTGCCCCCACTCCCTACCAGCAGATCCGGCTCCCAGCAGCTCAAAGCAGGCTCAGGGGGAGGAGACACTGGCTGATGTCAGCCAGCAGTGCTAGTTATCAGATGCCCCATAACGGCCGGCTGGACAGGCAGGAGTCAAGCTCGCATGCCTGAAGAGGCTGCAGTATTGTGATTGGGAGCAACGCCGGTTAAAGATTTCCCATTAATGGAGTGCCAGATAACAAACCTTTCACTGTACATACAAAACAGTTAAGAATTTACAATACTGATACCAATTTTGTTTTCCTACTAAGTTATACAAGGTATATTCAAATATTCTTAAGAGAAATGTTTTGTAAATTAGATGAATTTATAATGGAAACGTGTTTACAGAGGATTTACCTCCAGCACAGGTGGGACCCCCTAGTCCAGCATCCTCAGGACCTGAGCAATCCCGAACCACAGAGTTTGCTGGACCAGGGGAGGTAAAGGCTCCCTTCCTGGTCATCAGCCCTGCTCTTGGGTGCCGGGGCTATGCACTCCCAAACCTGGCCAGCCCTGGATGGGGCAATCTGGTCCAGCAATATCCATGGAATATCCAGAGAATCCTGGATTTTAGAGGTTCAATCTATAACTGTGTATTTTCAGTATTTTAGAAGTCATGTGAGGCATACTAAAATTTTCATTAAATCACATGTTGGAATACTGGTTATTAATATGTTGAGAGGTTACACTTCATACGTACAGATGTGAAACAATGCTGCAAAAAAGTTGAAGTCAGCTGTCTTTTCAATTTCTTTTATAGTACAGAAAAATTATGTTAATTCATACTCCTCTGACAGAGCCTCATTTTTTCTTCTTTTTAAGACTTGCACAAAATTCCACCTGTGAGATCCTGTACTACCACCACCAAGCTGCATACCAAGATAAGACAGGACCTGCACATTTATCTCCACCCTATTCCTTAGTATCTGATCAGCAAGGATAAATGAATGGCACTTCCTTCTTTTCCGTCATGGTTTAATGCTTGATCCTACTCACGTTCAGTGGTGGCCTGGCAATACAGGCGAACTAGGCGGTCGCCTAAGGCGCCAAGATGAACGGCCGTTGAAGGCTTTGGAGGCAGGGGTGCCGATCGCGCATTTCGCCTAGGGCGCCAGTTGCCAGCAGCTCATCTAGGGCCGCTCCTGCTCATGTTGACATCTGTCGGAGTTACCATTTACTCCAATGATACAGGATCAACCCCTTAAGGAGCAAGTCAAAAAATTTTAATACCGACACCAGCCAAAAGGTGTCAGTCATTAAATGCTCAAAACCTGGGTCCCACCGTCATGTCATTTTGCTTGCATCTAGGAAGGAGAGGGGAGTGGGATGCCGAAGTTTCTCTAAAGAAGGTATTAGTTTTCTGGTGCACCAGTGACATTGTTTGCTATGGAATAGTCATTCTGATTCCTTATTATTCCTGAATACAATTGTCAGAAGCTATTCTATTACCAACACTAAGATGGAATTATATAGCACATATTACTCAACCAAGGCCATTACTGAATTTGTTTTCAAAGTCAGTCATTTATCGGGCCTTTTATAGTGCAATTCCAACTCTTACTGCAATACAAAAGCACAATGTGTACGTCACAACTTTTCATCCCCACAACATCCATGAGCTACAGTTTTTAGACTCCTTTCAAAAAGGGAAACACTCACAAATTTTAACACCACAAAGGGCGTCTACCGCAGATGGGACTAAGACTGTCTACGCTACACACCTTGTAGCAGCACAGACGGCTGAAAATGCATCCCCTCCATCCTGAAGCTTAAACTTAACTGAAAAAGCAGTAAACCTCTGTCTTAAAAGAAAACCTACTGATCAAAAATTGTAATTTACAGGCTCATAGCTTAGAATTAAGTGTTCATGGCGGACAGACGAGACACTTGACCTACCTGCTGCTGTCTTTTATAGTACAAGTGAAATGAATAGAATGCTGCTCTCAGTTCTGCCCTGCCTTTCAAGAATAAGACTGTTGTCCCAAAATTACTACTGCTCCTACTGCCTCTTAAGAAGACCAAGTAAAAAGCCTAGCTGTGCAAATTGATTAATTAAGGCAGGCAAATCACTTCTCCATCAGAAATTGTTACAAGCATATTAGATTGCTCTTTCCCAAGGAAGTAGCAAACAGAAAACAAGCGTAAAGTCTGTTCTCCAGCGAGATAGCAAACAACAAACCTGACCTCTATTTCCACATACTGTGTAATATACATTAAGAAGAACGCATTTAACCACACACTAGCTTTGACCTTGAAAGGGAAAAAAAAATCAAATTGTGATTCAGTTATGTAATCAGTTTAGTTGCATGATCCTACTCCTTAGTTCTTTACTCAAGATAGTACAGTCTGACAGTGGCTAGTTTCTAGTGCAGTTTGGTTTACAGCAGATGGTTATGGTACACTGGCTATTCATAAGAAGCTTCTTTTTATTACGGCAAGTTCAAAATGGATTTTTACTTTGGTGAACTGAACCACTTGCACAGTTTAAGGGAGTGATGTTAGAGATACAGACAACTGATTTTATAACCAGTTGGAAAAAGCCTGTCGGAATACAAAAACAGCCAGATCAGGAGGGCTGGCAGTTCTGCTACTGCCTTATTTTCTTAAACTATTTCCAGTTATAACTGACAAGTTGCTATCAATTTAATTTTATTTTTTGGCTAATGAAAAAATATTTTGTCATACATAAAATAAAGCTCTAGCTATCAAAGTATGAAATAAGGTTTCACTATACTGGCATTCAGTACATTTGCTAATCTAAGACTTCTGATTTCACTAGAGTCCTTATTGGATGCCAGCTAACAGTCGTCATAACCTGCTACCGTTCTCGAATTACAATTCTCTCAATTCTTGTTGTATATAACAAATACTACTTTCAAAAGTAAAAACAAACATGTGGAGCATGTGGCCATCTACATATGGTCAATGGTGGGCAGGATAAAAATGCACTAGTCCATTTTGATGAACCTACACTGTGTTTTTGTCACTCAAGATTGTTGCTCTGCCAACTACATTCTTCACTGAAACCACTGAATACAAGTCTATTTCTTCAAAAATTGTTAACTTTAATCATAGAATCATAGAATACTAGGACTGGAAGGTACCTCGAGAGGTCATCGAGTTCAGTCCCCTGCTCTCGTGGCAGGACCAAATACTGTCTAGACCATCACTGATAGACATTTACTAACCTGCTCTTAAATATCTCCAGAGATAGAGATTCCACAACCTCCCTGGGCAATTTATTCCAGTGTTTGACTACCCTGACAGTTAGGAACTTTTTCCTAATGTCCAACCTAAACCTCCCTTGCTGCAGTTTAAGCCCATTGCTTCTTGTTCTATCCTCAGAGACCAAGATGAACAAGTTTTCTCCCTCCTCCTTATGACACTCTTTTAGATACCTGAAAAAAGTTTTTCAAAAAACTACCTGTTCTTGTCTGCTGAGGAAATGGGGCTCCTGCAGCAGAGGTAATGTCCATCATCTGCCTGTACTTAGCAGTAGTAATCTTTAACTACCAAGTATAAGCAGGCACTACAGTTTCACAGACAAGCATATTCTAGAGTTACCAGTAAAATTATTTAAATTTTCACGATGCATTTTAAGACCGCCACATCTGCTATCACAGATACCAGTACAAGGGTATTGATTATAATATACTATATCAAGATAAAGGGAAGCCTGAAAGTTCAGAAGATAGTTCTAATCCAATAATGAGGATCAGCTGATGTCAAGCTGCTATGCAGTAGAGTTAAAGCCATTTATTAACATCCCAAAATACCCTTTGATATGGACGTACTCAGATAACCTCGCTAGTCACATATTTTCCTGACCTGTTACATACTCTAAAGCAGGGGTGGGCAATAATTTTTATGGGGGGGACCACTTCACCAACGTTGGCAGTGGTTACGGGCCAGTCCCGGAAGGGGTGGGACCTCAGCCGGAAGGGCAGTTTCCTCTAGGTACTGCGCAGGAAGGAGGGGAGAAGAGACTTCACGCACTACCCTGTGAGGCAGGAGAGCACACAAGGTCTCACCCCTCCTGCCCAGTCAGGGTGCACGACACCTAGAGGGAACCGCCAGCCATTTTGAACAGCTGACAGTTCCCTCCGGAGCTGTGCGCTCCCTGCAGGGGGGAGGAGGCTTTGCACATTTCCCCGCCCCCGGGTCTCAAATGGCCTGGGGCATGGGCATGGCAGGGTGGACCGCAGGCCGGATGCAATTCCGCCCACAGGCCGTATCTTGCCCACCCCTGCTCTAAAGGAAGCTCTTTTTTATTTAAGAGTTACTGGCTTTCTAATTTTGGAGAGATCAAACAATGCTGTACTTTGAGATTAAAGGTTCCAAACCTAGAGCTAGGATGGGAGGACAAAAATCTAAATGGAAAACAAGGAAGAAACCCAGAAGGTACCACACAAAAGAGTAAATACAGTGACAAGGCTGGAGAATCTTACTTAAAACAGGATTTATACACGTTGTCGTGTCTAATCCTACAAGGTGCGCTATATTCATGAGGAGCTCTGCTTACATGGGCATACAGGTCTCTCTGTGCCAGATCAGGGCATATTGTGTTGTAAGCAGCAAGTCTGATCCAGTAGTTGCAAGTAATTTTCCTTCAAGCTAGGAGATTTTTAGCGGTATCAACACTCAACACATTACTCCCAAGACAGACATAAGGAACTACACATAGTGCCAAAACTAAGACACACGTAAGTGAGCCAACAAAACTGAGTCAATCTCACCTCTATATGTGTTACGCAGTCTTTTACATATTATAACACATTAACAAGTGATTACACTGTCAAGGTAGTGATATAAGTAGTGTGTCAGTTAAGGTACTATTTGGTTAACAGTCTTCTCAGCCAATGTTATAACAAAGCAGCAAAGCACAACCCACACTGTATATTCACAAACACTTATTTCTAAAAACAAGTAGTCCTGTGGCATCTTAGAGACTAACAAAAAAAAGTATCTATATAGTATTATGAGCTTTTGTGGGCAAAACCCACTTTTTCAGATGACCGAGTGGAGTTTTGCCCACAAAAGCTCAGGATACTATATATATTTGTTAGTCTCTAAAGTGCCACAGAACTACTTATTAAGACTAACATGGCTATCCCTCTGATACTGATCATTTCTGTTGCTCTAAGAATGCCATCTCCTTCATTCTACATGACAGAAGATTATAAAGAATGCTTTTCACTCTGTACACTAAACATCTAAAGTCCACTCAAGAATTTTCACTATTTGCCTTTTTAATGTTTCTAAAAAAGTTTCAGAAATAGCCAACATTTCTAACAGTTAGTGACAGCTTGTTACTCTTCCCACCAGCATTATACATTATGAACCATTTCTCTTGAGAATATTTAACAGATGCCGCAGAAGCCACATGGGAACTAATGAGGTTTCCCAGACACACTTCTTTTTTTTTTCCCCTGAGGCCAAAAGTCTTCTTAATGACCTTCAAATATTGAAGTGATTATATTCTCCTACCAGCAGTTTAGACAAATATTAAAACAGATATAGTTGGATCTACCAGTGTCATGTTAAGGCCTTCCCTGCAGCATTTAGTAATAATGTCAAACAGTAGCATACCAGGCAAGGGGGTGGGGAGAAACACTTGTTGCCCCTTGACACCAGGCCCCTGGTAATCCCCCAGCTTGCGCCTTGCATAAAAAGGGGCTCAGCAGGGGAAGAACATGGACAAGATTTGGGGGAAGGGGTGGATTGGGACAGGAGTGAAGCAGAGATAGGGTGGAAGTGGGGCCTGCAGTGAGGGGGAGGGGTTGTCCCATGCCCCGCATACCCTAGGGACAGCCCTCTCTGCATTGATACAGCTATGCCACTGTAAGATCTCCCATGTAGCTGCTTAACTGCAACAAAAAAGAGATCACATAGTGCGGTCCACACCAGCATGTCTATCAGTGCAGCTTACGTTATTCAGAGGGTTTTTTTTTTTTAAAACACTGCTTTTGACAGCATATGTGCTAGTATAAACATGGTCTAAGTTTCTTTGAACGTTTGGAAGTCACATTTATGGCCTTTTGGCCAGTTCCATTTAAGTGTGTACACAGCAAGTATGCAACAAGAGCACTGATAAATATTTAAAATAAAATTTCACTACACTGCAAGCCTGGCTCAGGTGAAACAGATTTTCAGTTCTCAGAGCAGTAAAAAAGTAACACACAATTAAAAGATAAATTAAGCAATCCAGAATAAGTAACCTCATCTCACAAATAGTCATTCCTTGACATTTAAAGAACGTTTAAATAATTTTGGTCAAAAACACAGCTGAAAATTGTTACATGTGTATATCTGTAGCTCCAAATTTTAACTTCCAAGCCAAAGCAACAGCATTCTCTCAGTGATAAAGCAGCGCAAATACCATGAGCTACAAACCTCTTCATCTTATGTACAATGAGGTCTTTTCAGATAATAAATACTTCTTTAATAATCTTAGGTTAACACTGTATTAACTAATTGTGTTAACAATTACATCTCATCCTCTTCTGTACAGAATTATGCTGAAGGACTGGCAGCACATTATAACATACCCACATGTAGTCCAGCTGTTTCCTTTTCACAACATTCAGCTTTAGGCTTTTTAAATTGTAAACAGAGGAAACAATGAAGCTAAAGGATATCAGTATTTGTTCTTTATATACTATATATGGCATGTTTCAAGTAGCCATTTGGTAAAACTGGATGGATGTGAACAATGTTGAATCCTAAGTGTTCTACAAATGTCATTCTAATTCTTTTTATTTCCTTCATTAAGTGGAAAAAAAACTCATTTTAAAAATTAGTCAACTTTAAAATGATTAGATGTAGTTTCAAAATTCTCTTCCTATCAATAATTCCCAGTGTTGTACTAGGGATTTCTTAGAGCTTGTCTACACAACCATTTAAGGGGACATAACTTAAGTCGCTCAGAAGTGTGAAAACACACCCCTGCTCCCTGAGTGATGTAAATTACATCAGCTTAAAGCACTGTGCACATCACACTATACTTGGAGGGAGACTCTCTCCCACCATTTCAGCTTCCACCTTTCACGGAGATAGAGTAATTATGTCATCAGGAGAGTACTCTCCTGTCCGCATATCACAGCTTCTGCAGCTGCATTGTTGTCACATGACAGCGTAGACTAACTCCTAATTTAAATGGAAGATTCTCATTTTGTACTTCCACAGAGCAGCAGGGAAGAAGAACGTATAATACTTGGTGCAAACCAGAGGTTCGTACATATACTGATACCACCATTAGTAATCAAAACAGAAGCACATGCTCCTGCTAATCAGTAAAAACAAAAAACGTTAGCTCTAAGAAATTGGCAAGCTGCAAAATACATGCACTAGAGAGACAGTGCATTACATAACCTTCTAGAAGTACATAAATCCATCATTTCAAGTAGTCTGCACTTTGCAACAGGAAGAGGAAGCAGAAACCAAACTAAACCCAATTCAAAGTGTGACCATTCTCCCCATGCCTTATGAGAACTGGTTTGTGAATATGAATATGCATAATGAGATGCTTTATGCAAAGCAGGTTATGTAAAATATCAGTTTTACAGACACAATCTGCTAGATCTGAATATCTTATTTTTGTGCATTTTTGTATGTGAAGTTAGAAATTTTTCCACTGGTGTGGAAAAAGTGAATAAGGAAAAGTTATTTACTTATTCCCACAATATAAGAACTAGGGGTCACCAAATGAAATTAATAGGCAGCAGGTTTAAAACAAAAGGAAGTTTTTCTTCACTCAGCATACAGTCAACCTGTGGAACTCTTTGCCAGAGGATGTGGTGAAGGCTAGGACTTTAACAGGGTTAAAAAAAAAGAGCTAAATGAATTCATGGAGATTAGGTCCATGAATGGCTATTAGCTAGGTGTCCCTAGCCTCTGTTTCTCTGGAGGTGGATGACAGGGGAGGGATCATGTGAGGATTAGCTGTTGTGTTGCTCCCTCTGGGGAATCTGGCATTGGCCGGTAGGATACTGAGCTGGATGGACCATTGGTCTGACCCAATATGGCCATTCTTATGTTCTGAATTTTCTTAAATATGAAGTGTGGATCCATTTGTAAGTGTGCTAATGAGAATCATCACTGAGGTTCTGGAACTGGGATGGCTCAGAAATCAAGTCACCGACGTGTGAATAGCTTTGTTTGCCCTGTAAACCCAAACTGTGGTTGGACCTAGAAAGACACGTGACCGTACCACTTGGTACTGGAATCCATCTTGGACCTGTATTTTTCCATGGGGATTGGAGATGCAAAACAAAGGAGTCACACCCTGGGAGAAAGTCTATTTAAGCCTTTGTCTTCAGCTGGCTTTTGAAACTGCCTAGCACACCTTAAGGCAATAATCTTTGAAGAAGCTGTAGATACAAATCAGAGTAAAAGATCAACTCTGATTTGAAGCTTTTACCTGAAATAAGAACAGTTGTTCAGGGTAACAATTTGTATGTAACAAGTTTCTTAGTGGAGTGGAATTACCTATGCATTTTCTATTCTTATTAATTTAGTAATTGCTTTAACCTCTTTTCACTTGCCACCAAGTACATCCTACTTTTTGTATTTAACAAAAATATTTTGTTAATGATCAAGCCCAGTGTAGTAAATAACTGTTAACTGGGGAGGGGGGGAAGCAAAGCAACCATTCTGCATCTTCTCTGTGTAGAACTTTTACACAGAGCAAGACGGATTTATTTGGAGTTTTGGTCCCATTTGGGGGTTGGTTTCCTGGCTGCTGAGCCTTTAGAACTGAGTTCTGAGAGCAGAAGTGATTCACTGACTCTGCTGCTCTGCAGGGGGGCAGTAACCCCCAACTCTCTACCTTGTCTGGGGGAGACCAGAGGATCTGGCCCAGCAGGAGTGGGTGCTGGGGAAACACAGGAAGGAGGGTGTCAAGTAACATGATCAGCACACCCGGAGACAACCTAAGGGGATTTCTGTGATTTTAACCTGTCACACTACTTTACTTGTGAAAGCAAGTAAAACCATGTCTCATGAAAATAGAAGTCCTAAGGAAATCTATGGCCATTGCAAGTTCTTTCTGAAGTCTCACAGCCATAGGGCTATGAGTGCCTTAAAAATTCAACGGGCTTGCGTTTATAAATGTTGAAAACCAAGATTCTTTAGTTCTGAAAATACTCAATTCTGGTTTTTACCCACATACACGTCCATATACTTAGAAATTGTTCATTTAACAACCATCCTACATTTCTGCTGGGCTGTTATTAAAGTTAACTATTAACTAGAAAGCTGCCAGAACAGGCCTGATTAGTGCTCAGATTTCCTATATTAACTTAAAATGACCACATCACCAAGTTTTACTCCTCTGCATGAAGTATTCATATAAAATTCCATTTGTTTTCCCCTTAAGAGTTCAGCTTTATTCTTCTACATAGTCACCAAGATCTGCTATCTTGTTTGACCTTAATAACGGACACTCTTGGCATGCTAAGCACTTTCATCCCTTTGACATAAACACATGGTGTCTATCTACAAAAAATGCTTCTCAATGTTGCTGTAGGCAAGGTTAGCCATTAGTCATCCACTGTGTCATTCTCCACCAGCAAGGGCCCATTTGACCAGAAAGCCCCAATACATTAGCCCCAACAATGCAAATATCACCAGATGTACAAGTCACCAATTAGGTGGCCTGCCAGGTCTTTAATAAAGAAGGGTCAACTTTACCAGAAACTACTTGCACAGAGTGCTGCACCCAGAAGAATTACTGAACAGTGTCAGTAAGGGTAGCCTCAAAATGACAGTTAAGTGCCTCCCTGGCTCTAGCTTTATACTAAAGTACAAGGAAACTGGTAGAAAAGAGGAGGGTCTTCAACATCTGCTGATTTTTCTAAGCCAGAAGGGGTCTCCTAATATAAGGAGCTAGCCTGAGGTACAATATCTTGAGTATCTGCTGCGCACAATTTGCTCCAAGCCCGACTACCTACCCACACAATTGTTTAAAGGCCATTTCAGCACAGTATTATCATATTATGAAAAATGTAACTTAAAATTTAAATAAATGTTACTATTATTAGCTTGGTAATAGAATCTTATTTGCCTGTGCCTGCTCTCTAGCTTGTTTTCACACCCAAAAGCACATTCCATCATCATACACCTGTTGAACACACACATGCACTGATGTTTTGGGGTTTATGTAATCACAGTATCACTAAGCCAGCATCACCATGGGAACGATACAGTCCGTTGTTATACTGTGCAGTGTCACCAGTTCCCTCTGATTGCTCAGCATTATCACAAACTCTAACCCAATATACTTGGCTTTGTTTCTATTTCACATACTCACAAACCTGCCTGCTCACAATCATTCAATCAAGCCATTCTTCTACAGAGGACTTTCACTAACCAATAACAGAGAGTCTCAGAACTGGAATGAATATATATGAGAGAGGGAGAGAGAGAGATTCTGTTGTTTCCACTCCAATTCATCTGATGAAGTAGGTTTACCCACAAAAGGTCATGATTGTATACATCTTGGTTAGTCTCTAAGGTGCCACAGGACCACTCATCGTTTTTAAACATATGAGTTGTTTATGGAAGCTTAACTTGAAGGTCCATGCCGAGAGTAGGGATGGGGGACTTAGTTAGGTGGCTGGGTTTGTTTTTTGTTTTTTTCCCAGTGAAGCTTCATGTGCTTAGAATTTTTACTCTGTGCCAACTACTTACCTGTTAAGTTTCAGAGAGATATGCAAATAAACACACATACACTATATATAAACACATATGTATCGCATTTGCTTCCTCGTAACAAAAATAACAATAAGGATTTTGTAATTGTAACTGATACTCGTAGTCAGAGTCTCATTTAAATGCTCACTAGCTTCATCACATAACATCTCAAAGACGACTCTTCAGGGCACTCTTGTCCCAGCTGTGTAATGACTTCTAATGTGCAACTCCCACACGTGGAGATTCCCAAAGCAAAAAAGGTACCAGCATGTTTTTTATTTCACCAATATATACTGTGTGAAGGGAATGAGACTCTTCGATAAGCAAAGAAAATTTGCATTCCCTGCTCATGCCCTGCCTGGAACACTAAGCAATCTGTCTTCCCACTCCTACACCACTTAAGCAAAAAGGGCAACTTTCTGCAAAGTTTAGGCTGTTGCTGATCTTGTCCTTGATTCTAACTGCCAGGTTGTATACATACTCTATTCTCACCTCTTGCAATTAGCCTCTGGAATTTAGAGAGAGGAGGTGGTGGATGAGGTAATATCTTTTATTAGACCTAACTTTTGGTGCTATGGGAAGCTTTGGATCTCACACCTGTGAAAATTTAAGTATTGTTTACATGCTAAAAAAAAAAAAAAAAAATCACAAACCCAGAAGACTACTCTTAATTTTCTCATTTTATGACAGTTTCAAACAAATTCAAATGACAAGTAAAATGAAAACATTCGCAAAGCATGATAGGTATAAAATACTTGATATGTATTTGTCCTGTAAAAACCTTACTCTGATTTATACATTGTACTATCTAAAGAAATCCAAAATGATCCTCCCTGCAAAGGAAGAATTAAAGGCTCAAGAGGCAGTGAACATATTTCATATTACACAAATGCTACTTAACTCAGTTTGTTACATTCTGGGCACTACACACCGGCTTGGGAGGATTTGATTTATTAGTACATATCAAACTATTGCAACACACAGACCAAGAATAAAGATTTCCATCAATAACCAACATTTACAAATAGGCAAAGAAAAACAGTGCTTGAGAACTTTAAACAAACTTGGCAGGTATTTACTTTATATATTGGACAATGTTTTAAATAGTTATAAAGCTGTAATTTTGAATCTCAATATACATAGTTATTAAATTGTCTGATTTTTCACCCATCATTTCCTGCAACTATGAAAATCTAAACAGCTAAATGCTTGAAATCCATAACTTTAAAAATTTAAAACAATCTAAAAAAATGCTTAAATATATTTGATATTATGGAGATTGTTCGATATGGAGATTACAAAGGAAAGTCAGATTCTGCCAAACCGAATTATATGTAAATAAATTCTCATAACTATGATGTGTATACAGAAAGTCTTTACAATGTCTCTTGGAGCATAAGCAAGGTGGAGACAATCTTTAAAGTTCAGAATAAGTAAATCTGTCCATTTCTCTTATTCTGCAGTCAGTTTGTTGTATTGAGAATTCACTGAGTGTAAAATAATTCTTTTCCTACACAGTATTCATTATAACCCATCCACAGTAAATTCACTGTATATTTGGCATGAATTCTCTATCAATGAAATGGGACACTGAAAAATATCCTTGATAATCTATAAATCCATAGCTCTTGAAATATTCATTGTATTCCATTTCATTCTCACCTCACCACAAAACAATTTGGGGAAATTTCTATGTTTGAAGCAGCACTGAGGAGCCTGAGGTAAAGTTAGTCATAATAGTTGCTTCTCTGAACTCAACAGTATTTACACAGCAGTTGCAGAACTGTTATCTTATAAAACTACTTTATCCTGCACAATGTAATGCGCCAGATGGATTACTTCATTGGCATCTGAGCATATCTGAAATGAACCTATACTAATATTAGATAAATAAAAGAACAAAGGCAGTTCTATTCAACCCATTCACCTGTGTATATGTTTGTACAGTTTTAAAATATCTGCATCCCTACATTTACATTCATTTCTGAAGACCTCTTGAAACAGGAAACCTTGGAGAGGGATTGTAACAAAGGTCAGTTAGCACATGCACTTTGCACTTACTGCCAAATTACCATTAAAGAAACTGATTTACTAATCCTTTAACCATACCACTGTAATTCATAGGAAGTAAAAAAAGTTTCAGTGTTTTAAGGAAAGTATTTTGTGCTCCATTAGCTTTTTTTAAATGGAAAAAGAATTTGACATAAAATACACATAGGCCGCCTTCTTTTGAATAGAGCATTAGCTAAGTAATGCATTAAACAGTCATTGACAAGGGAAATATGCCCTTTAGTACTTGAGTATTTAAGCTAGCAAGCATTTTTATCTATAATATGACTGCACACCAATTACTGCTGCCCAAAGGCTGCAGTTATTTGCACACCACAACTAAACATGTAAATCCTGCCTTAAAGCAAGGAGTCTTCTTTCTGCCTAGCTCCATTGTATCCAGGAGTTCTATGTTTTTCAAAATGAGTCAACAGCAAAAGCCCTACAGACATGTGGGAAATATATGCGTGTCACTAAATGCCAGAGCATCCTGTGGCAACAGAACATGTTTTGTCTTAGTTATCCAGCTCCAGGTGTTACAACCATGCCTCTTTTGGCAAGAGAAGGGTATTCACATAGGGATGGAAAGGTAACTCCCAGAGCTCTCAAAGTTGTTACATTTCTTCTCTGAAGCACCTTAAATATCATTCTTTATTTTCACCTGTTAAATGTAAGCTTGGACTTGGGAGTTACAGTTCAAGAATCCGGGTGGCATGTGCTTGGAGGAGATGAATGGCAATAGCTATCATACTACAGAAAGAGTGCAAGCGCACTACATTTGAGTGTGGGGGTATGTATTTTTTCCAGGTTAAGAGGTGTTCTCTTGCACTTGCAGCCAAACACACATGCCAAGTACCACAACTGAATGCCTCATGCCATAAGACGCATACTAATATTTCTGACTCTACATTGCTTATTTTTACCTCCCTTTTGCACAGAATATATTTTAAAGTTGAGACATTAAGTTTTCTACATAATACAGGGTGGATTAAAAACGTTTCTTTCCTTCCCTACTCCCTCTCATGCCCAAACCCACACACCCATCCCCCTTCCACCAAGACCCCCTACCTCCACCCCTCTTGCACCCTTCCTTCCCAGACTCCCCATCCTCAGCCCACTCCTACTGCCTACTTCCCAGCCAGACCCCACACTCCCACCCCCACTTATGTCCATTTTGTCATCACGGGTGGTTAGCTGGCGATCTGGGGAAAGGTCTGCATTGAGCAGGGTAAGCTGTAGGCCAATAAGTTCAAGAACCACTGCCCTAGCCTCTTCCTGAGCTTCCCAACTCTCCCTCTCTCCTCCCCCCCAACTTCAGAAGATCACACACAACTGCTTTTTTTTAATCCAAGCTACAGTGAATGTCATAAGCCCAAGAATCCACAGTTCAGCTAATCACAAAAATCACATGTACTGCTCGCCCCAGAAATCTGCTATATTCAAGCAAGTAAGCAGATTTGCAAGCATCCGGTCCCAGCACTATTTAATAGCGTGAAAGACAAAGAAGGGCAGCCTCTGGGACATTGTCACACTCCAGGGTATTCAGGATCCTCAGCTGAGCTTTGATTGAATCATTCTTGGATCACTCTAAATGCCTTCCTGTCAGCCTTAGGCCAGAGTGACATGCACAGGTAAACCATTCTATAACAAACCCATGTAACTGCCACCACAGGTAGCTAATAAAAGCAGTGATTTCCCAGACGCTAGCATCCAGTTACCTAGTGCCATTTGCTACCTTGGCCACGTGCTAGATCTGATTTTTGTGGGTAGTTCAACTTGCACTGTCAAAGTGTGGTTGCAAAACCAGAAAAAAAGTTTCACACTTGAGGTTTCCTCTGGGTTTCTGCCTGTGAGCTCTAACAGGGTAACTAAGACCTAAAATTAGACTGGTTTTCTTTTAGCTGACATGCTATGTCAAACCCTTCACTTTACTAGTTTCATTCTCATGAGAGCTAGAACAATAGAAATCCTACTTTAATATTTCAGCAGCCTACTGGCTCATAAGAATAGAACAGCCAGCACCTCGTGACAGTATGCTGCATGAACCTGCAGCTTTGAATGAACCCTCTGTGGTTTTACCATGTATGTGCAGCCCAAAAGAACAGCTGGAAAGTTAAATGTTACAACTCTTGTTCATAAAACACAAGTGTCCCAAACACAAAATCCAAAGGCTAATGGTTAAACTACACCCACAAGTACAAACATAGTAGAAAGTCAGGCTGAGTTCTACTACACAGTATGGGCTGCATTCACTTCTACGCTACTGCAGTAGATGCAGCAGTTGTTGATTTAGTGGGTCTAATGAAGACCCACTAAATCAATGGCAGAGTGTTCTCTGGTCAACTCTGGGCACTGCAGCTTCCTGAGAACAGTAAGGTAAGTTGGCAAGAAAGCAGGGAAGGTACTGCAGTAAGTTACCATAAGCTGCATTGACTCCATTTAAGTTATTCACATAGCTGGAGCACTGTAACTTAGGCCAACTTAGACTTTGTCTATGTTAACAGGGTAAGTCAAATTATCTCCTCTGAAACCTGAATTTCCATGACGTCAATTCAGAGAGATGTACAGATCTAACAGAAGGCACTGTTACCAGTGATGATGCATATGGACAGAACTGAGCATAAATTAAAGGACAGTTAGAAAGCATCTGTGGTTGTAAAATGAGCAAGTTCAGAGCGAAACTTAAACAACTCAAACAGCTATTTAAGACATTCATTTACTGAAGGAGTCAAAATGCCATTCTTCAACTTTATTGGTCTCAATGTATTTTCAAAGCTGGGGTCTCAAACTCCCGGCCCACAGGCCATCTACAGCTTGAGCACTTCTCCAATCCGTCCCAGGAAATATTTTGAAAAAGTTATTTAGTTAGGTCAGCGCAGCGGTCAGGACGGGAGGGGAGGGGGAAAGAAGGAGGGAAGAGAGGTAGCAGGCAGCACATGGGGACTCCCCCGCACACATGGCTCCCAGCAGCTCCCAGGCCTGCACCACCCACATAATCCTGGCTGCAGGGGATGCCTCTCAGTCTGGGAAGCCGCACTGGCCACCTGAACGTATGTGCTTCTGCAGCCAGCAGATTGGGAACAGCGAGTTTCGCTTTTGGTTACTCTGGGCGGGGTGGAGTATCCCGGTGCAGGGACATGGATGTTAGTGGGGATGGTGGCGGTAAGTGGGATCTCTGTGTGAGAATGCAGATATTGGGGGGGGGGGGGGGGGAGGCAGGATCACAGAGCAAAAACATGCATGTTAGCGGGCGAGGGAGACAGAAATCCCAGCACGAGCACATGAGGGTTTCAGGGCTTTTGTAGGATCCTGGTCTCTGGGCTCCTGGACACAGGGGGAGACACCATCAACCTGCATGTACTCTATTGCCAACCATGAGAGTTCAAAACTCAATCAGACCCCTCCACTCCCCAAAAAGAGAATGGCTTCTTGAAATCACAGATAAAAATACACTTAGGGATCTTCTTATTTGGCATTTGGTGTTTGCGCTCTTTGGCTGAACTTGGGGCATGTTTTCTAGCTTTCCTTCACAAACCTAAAATCTTCCTTTAAAAAAGAAAAAAGAAAGAGGTGGCTGGGATTCGCTAATAACCTGTACCAACAAGCAAGCATAATCTACTGAATCAGAGCAATCACAGTTGACAGCGGTGCATGAAGCATCAGGTAGTGAAGTTCATAGAATCCTAGGGCTGGAAGAGACCTCAGGAGGTCCTTGAGTCCAGCCCCCAAAGTTCCCAGATCTGGAGATATGGTTTTATTCTAATAATGTGTCTGGGGCTTCCAGAAAAAAAAAAGCCCCAATTATTAGGAGACTTGTGATCAAATCAGGAGAGCTGGCATCACTGACATCTAGTCAATTTCACAAAAATGAGTTAAAAGTTTCTCAGCTTACACCTACACACAGGATAAACTTAAAAAACAACAAATGGTCTGGTAGCACTTTATAGACCAGGGGTGGCCAACCCATTCTGGGCAAAGAGCCAAGACAGCAGTGGATACAGCGCAAAGAACCGGGGCAAAGATGTTGAGCCCCCCTCCCCCCCCCAAAAGGCTCTGCCCCTTTAAGAAACCACTTTGAGGCTTTTTGGCCACAGCAGGCTCCCGCCGCCTGCCGCCATCTTTATTTCTGCAGCTTTCATGGCCACACCAGACAGCTCCCCTGCCCAGGTCAGCACAGGGAGCCGGGAGAAGAGGGCCGTTTTTGGGGGCGCAGAGGTGGCTTTCGAGCCACGGAGGGGTTTTGTGAGCTGCACCTGGGGGAGGGGAGAAGAGCCCCATGTGGCTCGCAAGCCTTGGGTTGGCCACCCCTGTTACAGACTAACAGAACATGTAGATCCTAAACCTATGAACAGGACAGCTCTGCACACACCTCTCCCCAGGGGCAGAGGGACATGCTGGCAATAGCATGGAGCTAGCAGCCAGAAGCCACTCTAGTACATGGAGCTGCGACATCTCAGGTGGGGATAGGAAGAAGAGAGCGCAGGCCAGCAGGCATGGAGAATCCCCTATCGCCCTGTTCTGGCAGAGGGGGGTGCTCACTAGAAGGATTTGAGGGCTGGCACTGACCCTAAGGTAAACTGAGTTTGAGACCCCTGTTTTAAAGAAAAGAACAAGACAACACCAAACAGCATATTAACGGAGAATATTTTTAAGAGTATAGTCCTTATCTTCCTATGAAAGCAAAAAAGATAATTATAAAAGACAAGCTACCATTACATACCTTCTTTTCCTTTCTTTCTGCTATTTGATTGGTAGTTTGCTGAAATTAAGCCACCAGAGAAGGGAAAGGAAAGGAGAAGGAAGTAATTAAGTTTGGGTCATCATAGGGAGGAGATGATGTTGATACGCCTTGTTAAGAGCATTATGTAAGTTATTTGTATGCTATTCTTCTGCAGAAACTCAGAGTAAACAGTTAATCCTGTCTGATAGGTTAATCCTCTGCTCTTAAGTGTGATAGCTCCTGTTTCAATTCACTTCAAGGGCGTCTTGAACTCAACCAACAAGTCTGAATCGAGAAATCTCTCCAAAATGCAGTACAAACAAGGGAATTCCTCCTAACACTGACAAATTCAGGAAAATACTCAATCTTAAAGACTATTTTTGGGACACTATTATTCCACTGAACACAATTGCCTCTTTCCCCCATTAATGGAAAGACCAACTGAGACCTCCTACAAACTTCACTACATTTCATCTAAACATATCAATTTGTCTTCTTATACTTTGAAGTATACAAAAAGAAATCTACTTTGATTTAAGCTAAGGCATTAGAAAAAAGTTACATGCAAACTAAAGGAATGCAGAAATCTTCCAGTTTTAATTGAGACTACCAGACAATTAGCTGTTTTTTTAAAAGGTTCATATTTATTTAATTCAATAGGTAATTTACCATCATGTACCAACTGTGTACATGATACTTAATTTGCTTAAGGAAGCAAAAATGCCTACAGCTGGCAAAAATCCTTCTGATAGTAACATCTATGGCACATGCAACAGTCAAGATTCAGTGTAACTTACCATCCCTATAAAAGAAAGTGATCAACTTTCCCCTAGATTTTACTAGGAGATCAAATTAAGTAACTCCTTCCCATCATAGTGCTTGGCATTTAATTTTGGAGGAGCAAAGATTTAAGACAGGGGATTAAGCTCATTTAAAAGCTGAACTTGAAGAGAAGACATACAAAAGTTCTCAGGGATAGCTATAAAGCTAATTTGTAAACTTCTGGTCTAATTATGGAATTACAATATTGTACTGTTACAACTCGTCTTCAAGGATCTATTAGCAGTCATACTATCTGTGCATCTGAAGATAAAGGATTCATGGAAAACAATTATTTGTGAAGTGGGCTGAATTAAGGAAAAACCCAATTAGACAACATGATTCTGAGCTATGTCATTATGATGTAAAAATGGCCTTGATGACAAAAATCAAATGTTTAATTTGTAATAGTCCCATCCAAGGGAGAGCTGTTGGAATCACATTCATCTGGCTAGTTGAAGTGTTCTGTCCTCAATCTTGGCCCTCTCAGTCCACTCACAATATGCAAGATATTCCATAACTACACCTCTCATCATATTAAGTGCATACCTCATTCGATTCACTGAAGTCAATGGTTCAACCACGCTGGAACTGTTTAGGCTGAATCTAGATTAAAAAATTACAGGAAGCAACTTCATCAAAAAGGAAGATACCCACTGCTTTAGCTAGAACTCACCTATTCCGATCTACTCACTCTACCACAAGGCATTTAGCTTATTCTGCTGAACTGCAGTATTACCCTGACAAAGATGCCTTCCAAAAACAGCAGGTTTTTTAACTACTGGGTCAAGGACACCAATACCAGTATTAGTAATAGAATTCTAGTTGTATCATATATATGTAAAGATTATAAAAAGGTATAATACAAGGAGGTTTCTTTTCAAAACAGTGGCTGTCATCCATTTTAAGAAAAAAGACAAGTAAACTATTCCTGTTTTATATTGTTTTCCAGTGATCTGGCCATTACTCATGGGAAGTAGCAAGAAGTAGTTCCTAGTGAATCAAGGCAAGGCAACAAGTTATTTCAAGAAAAATGAAATAAAATCAGGGAGGTTTTTGGTGAATTTAATCCCTTGCTCAAAGCTGCATCAGGCAAGCAGAAAATTTCTTGCATTACTTGTTAAAGTAACTGCAATTTAAGTGATTGCGCTGCAAGTCTCACTGGACAAAGCTTTAGGTTTCTGAGCCCAAAAGTAAAAATATCATGCATATTACACATTAATGCTTCCAGGAGTCATCCTACTGGATTATTTTCATGCTTGATACAATACTGTGATATATTACAAACTTAAATATTTGAGGCCCTCAAGCATTTTACTAGCTCCTGAAATACAACTGAGGTTAATAAGCTTTATCCACACTCATTCTCTGTAGAATGACTTCAAAGTCAATTTCACATTTTAGTATTTGAACTTAAAGTGAAAAAAGACTTCTTTGATTTTTGGTTAGCCAGAGTTCCATCTTTTCAAGAACAGATTTAAGACAGGATTCTAGACTGCACAGGACTTCCAGTATGATTTATATCCATCCACAGCTAATCAAGAACTAATGAATCATCCTCTGGATGATTAAGGAAGTTGTGGTGAGGACTTGCATCAGCAGCCTGAAGTTGCAGTTTTCCTAGGAGTCTTGTCCAGCAGTTGTGAGCAAACAAACATGAAGGTAAAGAAGTGCAGTGCCAAAAACCTGAGGGTACGTCTACATTGCAAAACAAAGAAGCTTTGGGACTGTCCGCTGCTATCTACACTACTAAAACTAACAGTGCAGATGTTCCCACTCAGGCTGGACCCCGGGTTTTAAGACCCTCCCCCTCGCCACACTTCCGACACAGGTTCCAGCATGGATGGAAACTAGGGATGTTAACACGCAGGCTCCTGCGCCACACACTGCTGCCTCTAATCTGGTTCCCTGCACACACGGAGCTCCCTGCCCCCCATCATGCTGCTGCTTCTGAATCAGAGGCAGCAGCATGGGGGGTGGGGAGGGCAGGCAACAGCAGGTGCTCGCAGGGAGCCGCCATCCCCCATACTGTTGCCTCTGATACAGAGGCAACACCACAAATGGGGGGCACCCCCCATGTGTAAACAAGTAACAGCTGAAATTTTTGGCAGTTACACATTCATCTACATAAATGCATTTTAATATCCTAGTGGGAACATCTACACTACTATTTCTAGCCCTCTAGCACAAATCCAAGTCAGCTAACTCAGTCTCTGAGACATGTGGTCATGGGAATTTTATTTAACAGCTTAGACATATCTTGAGCTTAAGAACTAAGAACAGAGGAATAAATCTTTAGGTAAGTAAAACTACCCCATGTGACCTACTTATAAAATTTGGAGGCAAATGTCTAATTTAGAGCAGGTTGCGTTTGCGGCTCACATCTGGTGAATAGATCACTCACATGCTAAAGAGTTTTTACATTTTAAGTAGGAACTTTTGCAGGTCTCATGTTTCACCAATCTAGAAGGTTCATTGTTCTAGAAGGTACTTTGTTAAATTTGTGTCCATGAGTCAGGATGAATGTCATGATTCAATTTACTGTTGAAAACCTGCATGATCTACTGCTGATGAACTTAAATAGATGTAAATACTTTCTCCATATAGGCTATAGAGATTACATCAGTCTAAACTCTGAAGGAAAGGCATTTATCAAATTAGGAAAACAATGTTTTGTCCTAGATAATGCTGATAACCGGTTCTTATGAGAAAAGGAATGTCATATCCTTGAGCTATATGGAGCATGAAGTGGAATAGTGGTATGGTTTCTTCAAGCAATGTTTCCATAAAATAAACTACAGCATGAAGGAAATACCCCTAGATGATATAAGGGTAGTTCTAGGATGTCTTCTCTTTGAAGATAGTGAATTTACACTAAAATACATAACAACTCTTCTCCATGAAACAACATCAACACCATCTGACAGAATCAGGAGGAAGGCAGAGTTAGTACCCAGCATCTTCAAGCTGAAAGAACTTCCACAAGTTTCTATTACTAAAAATGCATAGTAAGTCCCCAGCAGTTTGAGATATAAAATATTCACATTCTCAAGCCCTCAGTTGTGAAAAGCAGTGATCCAAGAGTAGCTCTCAGATTAAGGCCAAGTAAACTGGGAGGGAAATCAGACAAAGTGCAGTGCTGCAGCAATCCAGCAGTGAGTCTGAATTCAAAGGAACAGGAAAAGAGTCTTAAGTGTCTCTATGGAGGTGAAATAACCCAACCAGCAGATTCCCAAGCATAAAGACATTTAAAGGTACTAAGAATTCAAACACTGAAAACTTTGATTTTGGATTGCTACCAACGGGTCAACTGCAGTCACACTGAGTTAGACAAGATCACAATGGAGCAATTTTACTATGGTGAGTTTGGACTCACTGAAAATTCTGTCTATGCGACTCCACATCAGGCCCAATGTTAGATCACAAAGACAGGACAGCTGTTAACAGAGAAACACAAAACCTGAGCAAGGGACCAGGAATTCTTGCTTGTGTTTATAACGTCAGGAATTCTACTGGCTATGTTTCTTCATCCAAAAAGCAAAGGTAATACTCATTTTATAAGGATGTCCAAGACAAATTACAAAGGATTTTCAAATATTAAAGAGGCTTACGTACTGCGACTTGTTAAATCCTTGTTAAAGAAAAGCAGACAGGAGAACAGTTTTTAATCATTATTATGTTTAGGTAGTAAAGGATTAAGATACAACTAACTACTGACACAATGATTTTGGAAGCGAAGAGTGAGTCTGACTGTTTAACGAAGGTGCCCGATTTTCTTTCTGGGGAGTGGGATGGTGACCGTTAAGGAAAAAGTCAAGCATGTAGGGTGGCTCTCAGATGGAGCACCCAAAATTAAAAGTCAGCTCTGAAAGTCTTGGGGCTCACTGACACTGCCCTGCAGTTGAAATTACAGAGGTGTGAATAGCAGAGCACACCAAAGTGCTGCACTGTAACCCATATCCCTCTAATCTTTTCCATCCATGTGAGGAATTAATTTGTGCGCACCAAGGCATGGGCAAATGTGCCCCACCAGCAGAAACAAAAAACCTCTCTGTGGGTGCTCTGCTAATCCAATAGGCTGCATTTCAATCTCGAGTGGCCACAAAAGCACACAGCTTATAGGGAACACTAACTCCCACCGCCATCAGGATGCGGTGGACATGAACTAAAAGGGTCCTAGCTCTCACTGCTGCAGTCATCTTCAAAAGGTGTACACTGCTTTGGGACATGCTGCTATTTACATCCCCACAGACTCAGCTATGGGGCAGTGTAGACATAGCCTTGATCTTAATGTATTTTAAAAAACAGAACTGTATGTCAAAATGTGTGTTTTCGCATGTACACTGCTTAGAGTATACAACAAATTAAAACAATTGTTTTATACACATTGCAGTGTGAAATCCTAACTGATGCTATGCTATAGAGATATACATATAGAGATATACACTGGGAACATGCCTGCACACTCCCTGTACAATATACTAAATCCTCCTAACACAATTGACTGAAAAAAGCAGAATTTATTGCAAGAGCATCTCTTCCTTATTTTAAGGGAACAGAGATCATTCTCAGCTGTTAACAGTAAAATATCCATGTCTGGCTTGAAAACAGAGTAACCCACTGGTCTTCAGCACTGTATTTTTAATCTATAACCAACTCCTTCAATAAGCATTTGATATTCTGACAATAGTATCAATTGAATGTCCTCTTAAAAGATTAATAGCACCTACAAATTTCTACAGACATTTGTTATTAGCTGAAGAAAAAAAAATTCTACATTTAGAAACACACATGCCAGTCAATTAAGAACACATTACTACATAATTCAACTGTTAGCAGAACATATCCACCAGATAAGAAGGAAACCAAGCAATTTAGACCATTTTATTTTTAC
Organism: Pelochelys cantorii; assembly: GCA_032595735.1. NCBI lineage: Eukaryota > Metazoa > Chordata > Testudines > Trionychidae > Pelochelys > Pelochelys cantorii. The sequence goes on from CM064332.1 coordinate 73,773,711, forward strand.
TATTTTCATATGATTTGTAAATCTATTGTCTTAATTTGGCAGGACTGCCTTTTCTTTTTTTGATATAGGTCAATATGAACTATAAATATACTACTGAAGTTCGTAAAACTGCGCACAGACAAGGCTGAACAAATGTGCAATCAAGAATCAACACATCACCCAAACAGGGAAATGAGAAAACAGACAAACAGTTGGATACTAGACCACAAATCTGTTCCCATACAGTGGCAATATAAAAATAGCTTTAATAGAATTTTGCTCTGGATACTATACAGATTCTTACATTTAGACCAGCATCTCTGCTATTTAAAATCATCATCATGTCTTTTCATGTACACATGTAGAAAGAACATTCAAATCAGACCCATGAAGGAGAGTCATAGGTTAAGACTTCTCCTACACCTTTTGACTGCTTCATTTGAATCCCCCTCTCACTAACCCACCTCCCCAGGACTTACTCTAAGATCTGACATTCATTTAGTCCCCAACCTCCCCTTCTCATAAATATTTATTGTCTTTCCATAACTAGCGCTCCCAACGAAAAAAGCCTTAGACCCATCATGACAAGACTGAGCTCTGAACTAGGAGATGCCTTTTTGTCACTGAAAGCATCTTTAAAACTCATCATCTTGCAGCCCTATAAGGCTAGAAACAGAAGCCTTGCTTTTGGAAAGGGGAGACTGACAGTATTCCAAATAGGTACACATGTCTGGACATCTGACAGTTAGGGGTAGTCACATTTTAGAGACCTTGCATTTAGTCTTAGAAAACTTGTTTGTTTGGAGAAGTTTTGTATTTATTACATTTATGTTTTTACCAGCTTGGAGCACTCTCCAACCTGAATCATAGTAGCTAAGGCACATGAGTGTGTATGCAGGCAAAAGACTGTTCACACAAAAAAAATTTATGGAGTGTCTCAAAAATGTGACATAACCAACAATTGTGTAAGGTGGTATCAAGGTTTTGCTGTCACTAGGTTGGGATATGCTGCAGAGCATGTCATTGTTTCCATGACAAACAAGTGCAATGTCCCTGCCCACTCCGTGCATCTAGAATCTTTGCACTACACTACATCAATTGGCACTCACCTGCACTACTTCCTTTAACATTTATTCACAGGGTGCATTGTTTAGCAGCGCTTTATAAACAGACAGATCTTCAGACATCTGGTTTACACAAAAAAGCCAGCCCCAGCTCAAGATTTGACAGTATTTCAGTACAAAGTTCTATGGCTGCAGAAGTGTTTAAATTATTCAGTATGGTAATAGGAGAGGCAGCAGCAGCAGCTCAAGTAATGACAGCAATCCAGCCCAAAAATAGAGTGTGAAGAATGAGCAGTACTGCAGCCAAACTACATTTCACTTACATATGATTCTTAAACACTGAGTGCACTTGCATGCACACAGGTGTTTCTTCACTAGTTAGATTGTTCTCCTATTCTCAATTAAAAGCCAGAACCTGTACTTGCAAACCTCATGCATATCAACAATTTTCAGCTATTTTAGTAGCACATTCAGTATTCAATCTGAGAAGCCACATAGCATTTGGGCAAATTATACAGCACACCTGGAAAATAAGTACAGTTTTCCCTCTTCCATAAACTTTGACTCAGTGGCCCCTGCCATTTGGTTTCTAGGTTTCAATACCTCAGGCAATTTTTTTTCATAATACTTGTCACCAAAGAAACCTCAGAGATAGAGACAATATTAGACTGCCTTATAATGATGTTGCGGAATCACAGTAAAATCTTGCACTAAGCAGTGGGTTTTTCAACCTTCATTTACAGATTCCTAAAAATTTTCAAGTGGATGCGTGGACCCCTTTGGAAAGCGTAGTCTGCGGATCAAGCTGAAAATGACTGCTCTAAAGCAGTAGTTCCCAATCAAAGCTACAAAGACCCCTGAGGATACACAAAGGCCCTCCACAGAGGACATCAACTCATTTTGATATTGCCTAGTTTTAGAACAGGCTACATAAAAAGCACTAGCGAGGTCAGTACAAACTAAAATTTAAAGTTATATTCTTACTTACTATCTAGTTCTGATATACCTAGTAATGTTTATTTCATAAGTAGGCATGTGTTTACTTTGTGTTTTGCAGCAATTAATGTTTTTTTAATTAGTAACCAGAAGAAACTAATTTAATACCAACTCCAAAAATGAGCAACACAACTCTGTTTTTCCTTCTCTATCATCAGTCCCTACTTCATGTTATTTTCATTTCACACCTGGTATTGAGATACTAGATCTATTCCTGTTGTGGGAATAGTAGGGTGTTCCCAAATCAAGGACTCCAGAGCTAAAAGACAACATGTGGAAGGAGCTGAGCTCACCAGCTTCCTTCATCCTCTAACAGTCTCACACACAAAGGTGTTGCTTCAGGTCCACTGACCCACAAGTAGTAAGAAGAAAGATTTAAAAGTGACCTGGCACAAGGATACTAAAATTGGGTTTGAACCTATTTTATTAATTAAAGAAAAAAGTTAAGTCTTTGCAGCTGCCCTTTAAAACTCACCTTCCCTTCTTCCTTAAATTAGAATGACAGGGCTTGGCTACTCTTAAACCCTGATGTTATTTCTCTAATTATATGATGTGAAAGCAAACAATGAACAATGCAGAGGAAAATAATTTCACATAATTGCTAGAATTTAGTTGATTGCTTAATTCAGTTAACTATCATTCTGGAGGCATTAGATCTTTGAATCTTTTAGCTGTTCCACCCTTCCACTTAAAAGGGAGAGAGAGTCACACTGAGCATTCTGGGATACATAGCATGCCCTTTACCAAATTTAAAGGCTATCCAATTAACACTGGCAAGTAAAATACTCTCTACATACTCCTCTGCTCATCCTCCCTTCCCCTCTCCCCCCAAAAAAAGAAACCCCTTACTTACATCTTAAGGAAGCAAATGAAGGGGAAATCCCCCATTGTTGTAGATCCTTCCCAGAGGTCAATTAAAGCGAAACTTTCAACCCCAGGACTCTGGTGTTCAAACAAAAGCAAGTTCAAGCTCCTCCCCAGCACCTGCACACTTGGTTCCTGCCTCTCTCCACCACAGGGGAATCTATGCTGATCAGCAACTAAAGCCATGTTTTAACAAATTAGCCCCACCCAACACAAACAACTACAAATAGCCACAACTACTAGTTCTGCTATATATTGCATTGGCAGGGGGAAATTTGGTAAATGTCTGTTTTCAGAAAGATAAGTTGAGAGAACAGTGTGGAAGGTTGTGATAATTGTCTCATGGGTAAGAAGTGTGCCTGTGTGTGAAGAATTAGAAATTAAGTAGTAGAAGACAGAAGAAACCTAGAACAAGTAACTTAAGCTGTCAGTTATGTTACATGTAGCAACCAGAAGTATCACAATAAAGTTTGGTGTAGTAGGTAACATTGATTTAATTACAGACCACAGATCACTAGCTGATGTCCTATAAAACTGCCAAGAATTACTAAAATATTACTGATGCTACAAGTAGCATTCAGTAATTAAGCTTTTATAATCAAATGCTGGGGGGGGCTGAAAACAGCAGGAAAGAGTAGAACATGAAAACTGATTCAATTTCAGAATCTATATTTCACTTAATGGTATTAACATACCTCTGTAACATTGATATTTTAAAACCCCAATATTTTAGGCATCCCAAGATTTATTTGAAAAAATGACTTAACAACACTGTTTTAAGTAACTGTGCACAAAGAATACCACACTTTACTTTCTTCAGTTACTGTAAGGAATATTGATAGGTCAATTAAATCAAGCGAAACTAATGAAAACCAGAACTCATTTTAGACTTCGGAGTTCAAACAGTGCCTGACTGAAGACAAACACACAGATTTGTTGCCAAAACATATTAAACACAAAAACAACAGAACATTTAAGTTTTACTTAAACAATTTTTAAGCAAAACCATTCCAAGTCGCTCTAAGAGCCTAAAATGAAACCGACATAACCCAGGCAAAGGTATCCACACGTTCACAAACAGCAAGATTTTTTGTAATGCTTTAACACAACCTTTGAGAATCATGTAAGGTAAGGAATTTACAGTAATAAAAATTGAATGTGGTAGCTAAATACATTTACTTCCACAGAATTAAATACAACTCAAGGTCTAAATGAATGCAAAGAAATTACAACAGAAAAATCACAAGTACCATGGGGTCAATGTCTGTAGCTGGCTGAGTTTCAAGATATTTCAATAGTACTTGTTCCAGCAGCTTCAATGACATAACCTATTGTATCATTTTCAAAAGGTATTAAAGTTAAAAATTAATCATGTCACAATAGCTTTTGAAATTAAAGATTTGTAGTACTTACAATTTTAAAGGGATTTGTTATATGACATTTTTACTCAGTGAGTTCTCAGAATGATGATGTATTTTTTAATTCATTAAAATAAGCCTCACTCAATTATTAGATTTCAAATTCCAAATCCGTTCTAATCTGACCATCAGAAATCCAGCAGGAGCAAGTATAGTATTTTCCCAGGTATCAGAGACATCTTTCTCTCTGCTACCAAATTGATTATATCTGCTAAGATACAGGTGGCACAGTTATACTCAATTTTAACCACAATTTGTCATGCCATACCAGTTTTTCTGCAACTATACCCCCAACATTTCACATGACTACCATAGGCTGAACCTCCCTTGTTCAGCACTCTCTCGTCTGGCAACATCTGTGAGCTGGCATAATTTTAGTTAGCCAGATGTCCACTTACAGCTAAGTTTCCCACAGTCCCATAAAGTTTGTTTACAGCCACCAGTCTTGGCTCTCAGTGATCTGCGCTGTTATTTAGCTCTGATTTACCCTAAATATGTCTTCTAACAGCCCAGTAAGCTGTGGAAGTGTGGGTCATGCTGCTAGATAATATCGACCTCCTCTGGTCCGGAAAGTTATCCAGTTTGGCACAAGTCAGGTCCCAAGGATACTGGACTACAGAGGTTCAACCTGTAGTAATTACAGTACTATATGCAAGCCATAGCAAGTTATATAATATAGTCCCTCACTTTGTTTGTTACTCTCTCAAATATGTCAAACTTTTAAGCTAATTTGAAAGACAACTTTCTTGGGGAAAGTCCTTGGAAAATATTTCATAAATATCACTAAGTTTCAAGAAGCTCTGACAGAAGTCCAGACACTGGTTTCTTTTATAACCAAAGGAAGCTGACCTAATATAGAAAGTACAGCAAACCCACACACTGTAGGAAAGTACCAGAGAGCTTATCAAGTCTCCCTGAAGATGTCTATACCTTTTAAAGCAAAGTGAATATGAATAAAGAGTGAGCCTATTATTGACTTTAACATTTACGGTTGGTTCAATAGAATGTCACCTATCAAGCTTCGCTGTTACCAGGAAAGCCCCGAGAATGTAAGATTTTAAAAGGTCTTTTTTCATTCATATTTCTCATGATTCCATTTTACTGGATTCCTGACTCATTATCCAACAATGTACAAAATGTTTTGAGAAATTTTTACTCATTGACTCCAGACCCAGCTTTCGAAGTGCATGGCAATACTGATACATCTCCTTAGTTTTATTAGAAACCTCAATGATTTTCATATGAAGTGAGCCAGATATAGGTAATATGGAAAACTGACAAGTGAGAATACATGCATAAATGATATGCTATATAGTTAAGCTACACATGCTATTTGATTTCACATTCCCTCCAGATGGATCAACAGATTAGTGGAAAAATTGATGCATTATAGAGAGCCTCTTCTAATTTAAAGCCTTGTTAGAGGGTGACTGTGCATTTGTTTGCAGCAGGACATTTGGGGCATCTTATCTATAGAAGATGATGCATAACCTGCACAACTCATGTTACCTACCAATGAACATGTTCTAAATCAGGGCATTCTCTCTCCCCACAAGAGAAAAAAAGTCATAGTACCAAGAAAAAATACAGCTGCTTGTGTTACATTCTTCCAACACCACACATTAGTAAGTTTCCACTACCTTCAATGAAAAGCAAAATAGAGGAATCAAATAAAGCAAACAGAATGACAACCATATGCCATGAGTCCAGATAAGTAAAAAGCACTAAAAAGCAAACATGGCAGTATAATGTGTTTGTCTGAACCCTTTTCCTCCCCCATTTCTCTTTTCAAATTCATCAGTGCTGTCATTCAATGTTTTCCTATTCAGATCTATTAGGTCAGTCAAACATTAGCTCACTATGTAACATTATATGTATTCCTCCACTCATAACACTCAGATGTGTAATTAAGTTCTTCAAATAATTGTGCCTTAACAGCAACTATTCCTATAAGGGGTTTTTTTCCATTACAGGGGCTTTCAAAAGATGAGTTTTAACTAGCTGTCAATTTCACTAACATGAATTCTGCTTCAGATTAACCATAGGACCACTATATATATTAAAGTTAGAAGCCATAGCTCAGTAATTCCATAGCAGTAAAGAGCAAAACTATCGTAAGAGTTTGCAATCAGTGCCCTAAATTTGGTTCAGGTCATCAACTTTTGACTTTAATAGCTTCCTTATCTCATATAGTTTTTCCTCCAGTGCATTCCCACACTGCTGCATCACCACATCTAGGAGAAAAACTTTGTCTCAGCTGAGTTTTCAGTCACAATGGACTTTCAGTCATTTGCATCCAAGACAGTTCAAGAGCCCACTCACGATCCTTTAGATATATGCACCTTCACATCTATTAAGTGAAATTAGCGCTCTATATTTTGCAGACTCCACACCTATGTTCTTATACTGTGCATGCCTGTTGTCTTATAAACCAGCTGTAGATATTGTTTGCCCTTTAATATATCTGAATTAGAATTCACAGCATAAAGGTTTACCACACAGACTACCAGAGACAATTTCTTGCACCAAATCCCTCCTAATGCAGCAAAGTCTCATCCCTTATCCTCCACGCAACCCTGACAAGATCACTATTCTCCCTATCCTGGTAGCAATCTGCAAGTCCATAGAAATAGAAACTTGACTCCACACTACTCTGCTACTCCCCCCCCCCCCACCCCAGCTTGAGCTGGATGGGAGACCTATGCTGCCCCTTTGTACAGAAACCAACCCCCGCAAATCCCATGCAGAGAAGAGGGGGGTAAGGAACCCTGCACTGAGCATCTTGGTCCTCAAAGCAGTGCAGCCTCCAAGGCAGCCACCCCACAGGCGGTGCAGCAATCAGCAGGCAGGGACCCCAGTGCTGGAATCCCCCCCTCCTCCCCACACACACACACAGTAGGCAGGACAGTAGGCAGGACCCCAGAGCAGCACACACCCCCATACACAGCCCCCCATGCAAATCCCCCCTCAATGTACAGACGACCCCCCCCCCACAGACACAGTAGACAGGACCCCCCATGCACACCGCCCCCAATGCACAGCACACACACCCCCAACACAGCAGGCAGGATGGCCACATGCAAACACCCCCTCAATGACAGACAACCTCCCCACAGACCCAGCAGGCAGGACCCCCATGCACATCCCCCCAATGCACACAGCCCCCCCACAGATGCAGCAGGCAGGACCCCCATGCACACAGCCCCCCCCCCACAGACACGGCAGGCAGGACCCCCATGCACATCCCCCCCAGGCACACAGCCCCCCACAGACGCAGCAGGCAGGACCCCCATGCACACAGCCCCCCCCCCACAGACGCAGCAGGCAGGACCCCCATGCACACAGCCCCCCCCCCACAGACCCTGCAGGCAGGACCCCCATGCACACAGCCCCCCCCCCCACAGACCCTGCAGGCAGGACCCCCATGCACACAGCCCCCCCCCACAGACCCTGCAGGCAGGACCCCCATGCACATCCCCCCCATGCACACAGCCCCCCCCCCACAGACGCAGCAGGCAGGACCCCCATACACACAGCCCCCCCCCCACAGACCCAGCAGGCAGGACCCCCATGCACATCCCCCCCACAGACCCTGCAGGCAGGACCCCCATGCACATCCCCCCCATGCACACCGCCCCCCCCCACAGACGCAGCAGGCAGGACCCCCATGCACATCCCCCCCATGCACACAGCCCCCCCCCGAGACCCTGCAGGCAGGACCCCCATGCACATCCCCCCCATGCACACAGCCCCCCCCCGAGACCCTGCAGGCAGGACCCCCATGCACATCCCCCCCATGAACACAGCCCCCCACAGACGCAGCAGGCAGGACCCCCATGCACATCCCCCCAATGCACACAGCCCCCCCACAGATGCAGCAGGCAGGACCCCCATGCACACAGCCCCCCCCCACAGACACAGCAGGCAGGACCCCCATGCACATCCCCCCCAGGCACACAGCCCCCCACAGACGCAGCAGGCAGGACCCCCATACACACAGCCCCCCCCCGAGACCCTGCAGGAAGGACCCCCATACACACAGCCCCCCCCCACAGACACAGCAGGCAGGACCCCCATGCACATCCCCCCCAGGCACACAGCCCCCCACAGACGCAGCAGGCAGGACCCCCATACACACAGCCCCCCCCCCGAGACCCTGCAGGAAGGACCCCCATACACACAGCCCCCCCCCCCACAGACGAAGCAGGCAGGACCCCCACGCACATCCCCCCCCCCACACACAGACCGCCGCGGGCACCGCAGGCAGAGCCCCGGCGCTGTCCCATCCCCCAGCCCCCCGGGCAGCCCCCACGGCCGGGCCGGCCCGCAGCCCTCACCCTCGATGGCGATGACATGCTCGCGGAGCTGGCCCTGCAGCGCCGGCTCGTCCACCCGCTCCAGCAGCTCGTAGACCGAGTAGATGTTGGGGTGCACGGACTCGAAGCGCTGGATCTCGGCGCGGATGGCTGCCGAGTTGGCCAGCTGCTGCTGGTAGCTCATGGCGCGGCCGCGGGGCTCGGGTCCCCTCCCCGCGGGCACAGGGGCCGCCGCGCCGCTGTCACTTCATCGCGGCGGCCCGCGGGGCGGCCAACGGCCCCCAACGGCCGCGCGCTGCTGCCCGCCCGGTGCCGCGAGCCGGCAGGTGGGGGAGGGGCCGGCCACCCCGCGCGCGCCGCACAACCTCCCGCGGCAGCCCCGCGACCGCCGCCGCTGCCGCGTCCTGCTCCGCGGCACGCTCCACGCAGGCCACGCCCCCGCCCCTTACCTCACCGCGCTCCCCTGCCGCCCCGCCCCCTGGCCGTCCCGCCGCGCGGCTCCCTGGGACTTGTAGTCCCTAAGAGGCTCCTGAGCGGGGCACAGGGAGGAGAGAGGATCAGGGGGCGGGGAAAGGGGAGGAGCTAGTGGGGAGGAGAGAGGATCGGGGGCGGGGAAAGGGGAGGAGCTAGTGGGGAGGAGAGAGGATCAGGGGGCGGGGAAAGGGGAGGAGCTAGAGGGGAGGAGAGAGGATCAGGGGGTGGGGAAAGGGGAGGAGCTAGGGGGAAGGAGAGAGGATCAGGGGGCGGGGAAAGGGGAGGAGCAAGTGGGAAGGAGAGAGGATCAGGGGGTAGGGAAAGGGGAGGAGCTAGTGGGGAGGAGAGAGGATCAGGGGGTGGGTAAAGGGGAGGAGCAAGTGGGAAGGAGAGAGGATCAGGGGGCGGGGAAAGGGGAGGAGCAAGTGGGAAGGAGAGAGGATCAGGGGGTGGGGAAAGGAGAGGAGCTAGTGGGGAGGAGAGAGGATCAGGGGGCGGGGAAAGGGGAGGAGCGAGTGGGGAGGAGAGAGGATCAGGGGACGGGAGAAAGGGGAGGAGCTAGTGGGGTAGTGGGGAGGAGAGAGGATCAGGAGACAGGGGAGGAGCAAGTGAGGAAGAGAGAGGATCAGGGAGTGGGGAAAGGGGAGGAGCAAGTGGGAAGGAGAGAGGATCAGGGGGCGGGGAAAGGGGAGGAGCTAGTGGGGAGGAGAGAGGATGAGGGGGTGGGGAAAGGGGAGGAGCTAGTGGGGAGGAGAGAGGATCAGGGGACGGGAGAAAGGGGAGGAGCTAGTGGGGTAGTGGGGAGGAGAGAGGATCAGGGGGCAGGGAAAGGGGAGGAGCTAGTGGGGAGGAGAGAGGATCAGGGAGTGGGGAAAGGGGAGGAGCAAGTGGGAAGGAGAGAGGATCAGGGGGTGGGGAAAGGGGAGGAGCTAGTGGGGAGGAGAGAGGATCAGGGGACGGGAGAAATGGGAGGAGCTAGTGGGGTAGTGGGGAGGAGAGAGGATCAGGGGGCAGGGAAAGGGGAGGAGCTAGTGGGGAGGAGAGAGGATCACGGAGTGGGGAAAGGGGAGGAGCAAGTGGGGAGGAGAGAGGATCAGGGAGTGGGGAAAGGGGAGGAGCAAGTGAGGAGGAGAGAGAATCAGGGAGTGGGGAAAGGGGAGGAGCTAGTGGGGAGGAGAGAGGATCAGGGGGCGGGGAAAGGGGAGGAGCTATTGGGGAGGAGAGAGGATCAGGGGGCAGGGAAAGGGGAGGAGCAAGTGAGGAGGAGAGAGGATCAGGGGGCGGGGAAAGGGGAGGAGCTAGTGGGGAGGAGAGAGGATCAGGGGGCGGGGAAAGGGGAGGAGCTAGTGCGGTAGTGGGGAGGAGAGAGGATCAGGGGGCGGGGAAAGGGGAGGAGCTAGTGGGAAGGAGAGAGGATCGGGGGGCGGGGAAAGGGGAGGCGCTAGTGGGGAGGAGAGAGGATCAGGGGGCGGGGAAAGGGGAGGCGCTAGTGGGGAGGAGAGAGGATCAGGGGGCGGGGAAAGGGGAGGAGCAAGTGGGAAGGAGAGAGGATCAGGGGGTGGGGAAAGGGGAGGAGCAAGTGGGAAGGAGAGAGGATCAG